>OY728151.1:180997461-185997461 GCA_963277665.1 Viscum album | reverse complement strand
AAATATGGAATTTCAAATACTATATATTATTGTTGTGAAATCATTAAGGATTACATAAAACTCATTAAATAGTATCATCATGTTCAAAAAAGCCATTGTGGCTCCCACATAAGCTAACTTGAGGGACAATCTACCCTTTTCGACATATCATTTTTTTTCAACTTCGTCTTCCTATTCTACAATGTCTATTTAGTTAGATCTATGCAAAAATAGACATATTTTTGTTGAGAAAACTTTTCATTGATCTTCGTTTACAATAAAATGTTTCACTTCTATAATTTATGGAGTTCCATTTACTTCCTTTAAAACTGATTCTACCACCTCTACATTCGCACCTCTTACATTTACTCCTGATTCCTTTGAAACAGGAACTAGAAGGCTTAATGACTCTCAAGGGATGTGATAGATGATATTTGATGGGGAAAAGTTTTATTTTCTTTTATGATTACACTCTAATTTTTCATTTCACTCGATGAAATGTGTTATGATAATTATTATTCCATTATATCATTCATTTAGAGTATTTTTCCTTTATCATATTATTATTATGAAAATCCCAACTAAGGAAGAAATTAGAATGATCTTTTTACAATATATGGGAACGAAAAATTATGGGGGAAGAAAAAAATTTATGCTATTGGGTACATATATATTATAATAACTTCATATGATAAACAATATGTTTATTCCATTCTAAAATGCAGGTCTAGTAAATTCAATGATTTTTGTTCATAAAAAGTGTGATGATTATTAGACACCACTTTTTTAAAGCTCACAAATCATTTAAATCATGTAAATCCTATAAATCATGTATAAATCTTATATTTCATTAATACTTTTGTCCTGTTATGATTATTTTAAAGCATAATCTATTCTGTGAGTATTACATCATAGGACAAATGGTTGATATTTGACTATGTATGAGACATTATTTCTCTGATCAATCTATCTCAATGATTTGTATGAAAACTCAGCAATGTCCATGAAACTCCTTCCCAGACACTGTGAGCATTAAAACACACAGTAACCAGCCACCATTTAGAATTTTCAAAAAGGGCATGAAACTATTTTCCTAACATTATGACCATTTTACTAGTTTTATAATTCGCATTGGACCAGAAACAATAACCATGATACCAATTTTAGAATTTACAAAGGACCATACATTGTAATCCTGGTAGAGGTTCTAGTATTTAAAAAGGACCATACGACCTAAGAATGGTACAATTCCATAACACATGAAGGACCAAACCCCTGATTGAGGCACCACTTCTGAATCACCTTGACTCTAGAACTGTTCCAGTCTCACCACCATCTGTGACATCATTCCCAAAACAAAAATAATTCTATCTATTTCAATTTAATTTATAAGATGATTATAATTATCATATTTAAAGAATTTAATGTCTCTTATAAATTTAATTATTTTCTACAGAAACGATACCTAAAATTAAAAGGTATAAGGTGACATGATCATGTGCATTGTTGGCCATAATGCAATCACCATAGATAAAATAGAAGGTGGATCATGAGATGGAAAATTTGAATGAAAAAATGTTAGAAAAAAATAGACATAAATTAAAGTTCACATAGAAGAACACATGAATAACTCTTATGATATCCTAGTTCTAGGTCTATGAATACATTCAACGTATTTAAATTTTAAGATAATTTTTTTACCTTTTTAATAATTTAAAAACTATGTATAAAAAACCCATGAATCCATCATGGATTCCCACTTCTCTTATTACTAATGTTACTGGTCGAAAAACATATGGGTATTATATTCAACTCATGCTTAATTTTTTTGTAGGTAAGTTGTTTTAAAGAGATTATATAAAAGTCTATCAAACATTGGTAATAGATGTTTCTATCACATTATAGGATATTACTCAAGCTTCATGAATCTTATAATTATGGATGGTCAAAATTCCACTTTTGGATATAATTCTAAAGGAAAAAAATTAGCCTTGGACAAATTTCAAATTCTATCTTTGTAATTATTTCTAATGATCTATTTTTGGATGGATTGTGTAACAATATTCTTAGTATCTATTAGTTGAGTAATGTTTATTTTCATATTAAATATAAAAATGATTCCTGAATAGTTTTTAATTCTATAAATTAATTAGTATTAAATGATTTTATAAATGAACAATTTTATGCTCTTTAATTGGATTATTTAGTTCCTCAAAATGATTCATGCTTATGTGTCATTCAAAATGATTCATGGACTAGGAATATAAGACTAGGACATTATAACAGACTCTCCCTTAGAAATTTTACTAGGAAATACTTATTCTAGAATCTATATAAGCTTGAGTTTCTATATGATAAAGTCTGTAATCGATGTAAAAAGGGTAAATAGAACAAAATATAATTCAATCTAATGAAATAAGATTCAACTTCTCAACTACTCAAGTTGGTTAATTATAACTTCCTTGTACCTTCTAGAGTTACATTCATAAATTTGAATCATTATGTCTATGATATTGAAGAAGATTACTCAAGATACACTTGGACCTTTTTCATAGATAAAAAATGTGATTATTGTTCTCACTTCACCATGTATGAAAGAATAGTGGAAATCATACATTATCTTAAAATTAAATCCATTGGAATTTACCATGGTCATGAGTTTGATAACTAGGAGTTTGAATCTTTTTTCTCCCAAAATTGCAATAGTCATAATTTCCTTGCCCCTAGGACACCTCAACAAAATGGTGTGGTGGAAAGAAGAAATTGAACCTTTAATGAAATTGTAATCACTATTCATAATGAAAATGACCTACATATCTACTTTTTTGATGAATCTGTTAATTAACCTTTCTATATTATTAATAGATTATTAATAAGACCATTTCATAGAAAAACTCTCAATGAATTATGGAAAAAAACCCAATGTTAATTTCATTAATGTTTTTCATTGAAATATTTATATTGTATATTATAAGGAAATTAATTCCAAATTTTAATCTAGAATTGTTGAAGGAATCTGTTTAGGTTATTCAATCTCTAGTAAATATTATTTATTCTTTAACAAAAGCACCAAATCTATGGATGAATCTATACATGTCAAATTTAATGGACTATATCCACATGATCCCAAGACTTCTCAAGAAAATATTGAGGTTAATTTGTCAAATATGGATATAAATGAAAAAGCATCCGACCCTACTATTAATAAAATGATTAAATCATCCAGTTCTAGAAATTCTTCAGACTCAATTCATAATGAACCTGATCCTATTGATGAAAAAACATTATTTTAACTTCTTTTTCTAGATTTTTTAGAACCATTTAAAATCACCCATATGTTTTCTTGGTTTGAGAGTTAGCTTAAGAAACTTAGACAAGAGCTTCTCAATGAAATCAGGTTGAACATCAAGCCTTTTTGTCACATTATGAACCTACGAACATGATTGATGCTACGAATGATGAAATTTGGCACTTTTCTATGCCCAAAAATTAAATCATTTTTATGGAAATAATGAAATCAAAATTGTATATATACCCAAAGACACAATAACCATAGGTACTAAACTGGTGTTTATGGACAAGGTAGATGATTTTGGAACCATAGTGGCAATAAAATCTAGATTGGGATCACAACGTTTTAGTTAAAAAAATGAGATTGACTGTGAGGAAACATTTTCACCCATTTTTATCCATGAATCCATTATAATACTTCATTAATATGAAACACATATAATTTGAAACCATATCTAATAGGTGTTAATAGTTCATTCCTAATTCTTTTATACATGAGGATTTTTTTGAAGAACAAACTCTTTATTATACAAACCTTCATTTTCATTATCATGTTTTTAAATTAACATTAAGATAATATGGTTTAAAACATGATCTATGATCTTGGAATGATTGAATATGTAGTATTTAAATTTCTAAATGTGTTACAAATGTATAGATTATCCTAATCTATTCATCAAATAAATTTGAAAATATGTTTTATTTGTTCAAATCTATGTTGATTATATTATTTATGGATAATCAAAAAATTATTTATGTGTTGATTTTTCACAAATGATGAGATGTTAATTTCAAATGAATTAAATGGGGGAACAAAAAATCATTTTTGGATTTCAAATATTTCAAAAAAAGGAAGTTACAATTTTGAATAAAAATTAAACACACAATAGATCTTATAAAATATTTTTTTGAAGAGATAAATGTTGTGATACTATTATGATTACCAACTATAATTTATATCTTGATGAAAACGGTAAATCTACTGATCAAACTGCATAAAAAGGAATGATTTGGAATTTACTCTACAAAATAGCTTATAGGCCTTATATTATGTTCAGTGTGTGTATGTGTGCTCATGTTCACATAAATACAAAATATTTTCATCTTCCTACTATTAAAAATATTTTAAGCACCAAAAACATATTACCATCTTTGGAATTTTCTATCATAGTGGAAAATAATTTGATCTAGTAAGCTATTCATATACTGATTTTGGCAGTTTCATGATATATTGAAAAATCACCAATAGAACCTATCACTTTTTAGGCTACTCACTCACATCATGATGTATTAAAAAGAAAAATTATGATACATTGTCTTTTTTTTCTAAGAAGAATTCATAGATGCTTCTAGTTATTGTGCTTAGATATTATTGATGAAACACCGTTTTCTAGATTATAGATATCATTTAATACATGTATCTATAAATTTTGATAACACATGTGCTATTAACAACTCTAATAATCGTGTTTTACATTCATGAACAACAATTATTGATTTAAGAATGATATATTGAGAAATCAATATTAAAAGGGTTACATTACATTATACTTCAACAAAACTGAATATCTGTTTGCTGGCAGTTTTACTAACACATTCAATTCTAAATGGATTTGTTACATCATACAAGAATTAGGTTTGATCATCCATGACTGACCATTTTGTTGTCTAAAAGTTAATGATTCACTATTTTTGTCTCACAGTGTCGGTCTCATAGTTACTATATCTTAGTTACTAACTCTCATGCATTTTGTCTAACGTTTGATGCCTCACTAGTTATAGTCGCACCATTTTCAGACACACCTCAATGTTGATACTGTGACTGCTTGTTCTGTTCTCTCTATTATAAATCAGACATCTATTTTTATAAAAAGTTTTTATTCCATCATTGTATTCATTTCATTATTCATTTATACATCATTTTCATGTTTTTCAACATTTGAACTCCTTAAAAGTGAAACACCCATCTCGTCACTTCTCTATTCATTAGTAGTCTATACTCTTGAGGAATATATATTTTCACTCATACTCCTTATCTTTCTTTAGCATATGTTGAATGAAGAGGATGAAGATTCCAACTTCATCATCTCTATAAATGAAACTGTCTTCAATGAATCAAAAGTAGGCTCGGATTACCATGCCTAAAAAACTGCTAAACCCAAGTCTTTCGGATCGTACAGTAATGTGAGAGAAAGAAATATGTGATATGTGGCTCGTGCCAAGTATGTCTCTTGTTCTAAATGTCTTGTAATTACATCGAGGATTAGATTGGTTTAAATAGAGGAAAATATGTATCTATCTAAACCTAGTTTTGAAATTTTATTAGTACATTTAGTTCGTATTCAACATTGAAGATTATTTTTTGGATAGAATATTGGTGAATGGACAGAGACATTCCTTTTCTTCGAGGATCTGGGCTTCCTGATTTAGAATATAACATGAAAGAAGTTTTTAGGACTATCAATGAGGTCCTCCTCTTCAAAGTGACAAATTTATTTTCTATGTTTATTTGTGTTAGTTGACAGGAAACCAAAAGAAAAAATGTATATTTCTAATAAAATGGATGGAGAGAATAGGTAGTTCTTCATGTTTATTCAATAACTACATTATCCCATGATATGATTCATTTACACTCTCAAATATAAATTTTTTTTCTAAACACATATCTTAACGAATTTTCAAAAAATCAGTCTGTGTAAGTACATTATCTATCACATATTTTATATGATTAATAAAACCTCATAATAAACATCTTTTTTCATCTCATGGTTTATCTCTACAATTATACTATCCTATGTTATGTTTGGTAGGAATGAATAAGTGTTTGAATATTATGATGTATGTATATCTACGGATACATGAAGATTAAAAAAGTTATGTTTGAGTCTCTGGAAGAGGTCATGGGGTGAAGAAAATTATAGACTGTTTGACTGTTTTAATCCAATTCAGAATCCTTCATTACCAACAGAGATATATAATCCAAGTATAGGATCTAATGGGATTTTAGAATACATGGATGAGAGAATAGATGTTGATAGAACTAAATGAGAAAATAATGATTATGACCGTGAATCAGTTATGGATGATTCTCATAATCCTTTTCAAACAATTCCCTCTAGTGAATATCCTCTCTCTAAAGTTGATGATGATGCATGTTTAATTGTTGAAGATCTTGATAAAATGAATTTTCCTGAAGAAAAAGAATAAAATTATACAAAGGAGGTTCATACTGATATAGAGGAGTGGAAATAATAAAATATAGAAACATAATATATTTTATCTTCTGAGGAAAGAATGCAACAAGATTTCCAGTTTTAAATGGAAGTGGATGATTCATTTAGAACAAAATATATAGAAATAGGTCAAGATATTGGGTCTCTTAGTCCAACAAGTGATTAATCTATTGATGAGATGTTGATCCCCCACATGAAAATGATTAATGTTCAAAAATGTATGGATTCATTTTCTGTGGATAAGTGGTATTGGTTTCCAATGTATTTTGATGTTGATGAGTCACATGGAACCTCAGTTTAAGGATTGGATTATTCAATTACATTTCAGCTCAATCCAGTCACTATTATAGAATTAATATTTTCTAAGGGTATATAACCTCTCTATATTCGTACTCTTTAACCTTCACATGAAACCCCAAGTCAGGTATGTCATGGATATCTTAATTTTTTTGGATAAATTTTTTTGTCTAGTTATAAGAATCTCAAGATGTCAAAGCCTTCCCATGTGACCAATCATTGTGAATGAAATTATTCGTTTCTTTTAGAGAAGATCATATGAAAAATATAACACCGGATGCTTTATGATATTCAAGAAGTATGGATTGAGAATAGGTAGTTTATTGAGGAGGTCAAATCTATAAGATCTATTTTTGAGGGAAGGAGGAATGACATGGATGTCGTGCTAGTCCATGTTTATCATATCAGTGAGGAAGATGGTGATAAGATCACAATGATTATAATATCTCTGATTAAACCCAACATGATTACTGTGGAAGAAATTTTGGTTGAGAACAACTCTAGTATAGAAAACGAGATGTGTGTTATTTCCTCGAAACTAAATAATCTGACCACAATGTATAATAAAATTTAAAAGACTGTTTCATATCAGCTTAATGCCCTTATAGTAGCTATTTTTTCCCATATATTTCATCCCCAACATCTGAGCACTTGGAAATTAAAATGATAATATCTATAATTTTAGAATATTTTCAGTACCTAATTTAATATTTTGATAAATAACGTCTTGATGAAATCATTAAGAAAAGTGATCATGTCCTTGATTAGGTAAGGGTTCACTCAAATATTACTACTAATAATATAGAATAAATCTATGAGAATGTGGACTTATACTTCAAGAGAATCTATTTCAAGAATTAGTTGACCATCTATTTCAAGTATCATGTGGATAATATAATGCTTCCTCCAATATAAAATGCATTAAAAAATCAAATACAGAAGATAAAGGACTCTCCATCTACTCTAGAGATATTCATGGAAAATAAATATGGCATTTAAAATGCTATGGATTATTGTTGTGAAATCATTAAGGATTACATAAAACTCATTAAATTGTATCATAAATTTCAAAAAAATCCATTGTGGCTCCCACCTAAGATAACTTGAGGGACAATATACCCTTTTCTACATATCATTTTATTTTCTTAACTTCATTTTCCTATTCTACAATGTCTATTTAGTTAGCTCTATGGAAAAAAAGACATATTTTTGTTGAGAAAACATTTCATTGATCTTCCTTTAGAACAAAATGTTTCACTTATATAATTTATGGAGTTCCATTTACTTCCTTTAAAACTGATTCTACCACCTCTACATTGGAACCTCTTACATTTACTCTTGATTCCATTGAAACAGACACTAAAATGCTCAATTACTCTCAAGGGAAGTGTTGGATGGTATTTGATGGGGAAAAGTTTTATTTTATTTTATGATTACACTATAATTTTTCATTTTACTCAATGAAATGTGTTAGGATAATTCTTATTCCATTATTTCATTCATTTAGAGTATTTTTCCTTTATCATATTATTATTATGATAATCCCAACTGAGGAAGAAATTAGAATGATCTTTTTACAATATATGGGAACAAAATATTATGGGGGAAGAAAAAAATTTATGCTATTGGGTATATATATATATTATAATAACATCATATGATAAACAATATGTTTCTTCCATTCTAAAATGCAGGGCTAGTAAATTCAATTATTTTTGTTTGTAAAAAAATTGAAGATTATTAGACACCACTTTTTTAATGCTCACAAATCATTTAAATCTTGTAAATCCTATAAATCATGTATAAATCTTATAATTCATTAATACTGTTGTCCTATTATGATTATTTTAAAGCATAATCTATTCTGTGAGTATTACATCTTAGGAAAAATGGTTGATATTTGACTATGTATGAGACACTATTTCTCTGATCAATCTATCTCAATGATTTGTATAAAAACTCAGAAATGTCTATGAAACACCTTCCCAGACACTGTGAGCATTAAAACACACTGTAACCAGACACCGTTTAGAATTTTCAAAAAGGACATGAAACTATTTTCCTAACACTATGACCATTTTACTAGTTTTATAATTCGCATTGGACCAGAAACAATATCCATGCTACAAGTTCCAGAATTTAAAAAGGACCATACATTGTAATCTTGGTAGAGGTTCTAGTATTTAAAATGGACCATACAACATAAGAATGGTACAATTCCATAACACATGAAAGACCACACCCCTGTTTGAGGCACCAGTTCTGAATCACCTTGACTCTGGAACTATTCCAGTCTCACCACCAGCTGTGACCTCATTCCCAAAATAAGAATATTTATATCTATTTCAATTTAATTTAAAAGATGATTACAATTATCATATTTAAATAATTTTATGCCTCATACAAATTTAATTATTTTCTGAAGAAATGATACTTAAAATTAAAAGGTATAAGGAGATAGGATCATGTGCATTATTGGCCATAATGCAATCCCCATAGATCAAATAGAAGGTGGATCATGAGATGGAATATTTGACTGAAAAAAATATTAGAAACGAAGGGACATAAATTCAAGTTCAGATAGAAGAACACATGAAGAACTCTTATGTTATCCTAGATATATTGTTGTGGATAAAAAAAATTAGCATCCTTACTGTAACAACAAAAAAATGAGAAGTAGTGAAACTCACTAAACTGAAAATCAAAACCCAAAGCTCCACAACAATATATTTCAGAGTCTTATTTTAGAAGATGATCTAAAAATAAAATTTTCTACTTAAAATAAGTCTACATATATATTAATCAACAATTAGAACATTTATAATACCGTATTTTTATATTCTTCTATGTTTTGTTCAATGATATTAATCTTTTGAGTAGTGTGGGTGTTTGAAAGAAAAATACAACATGCCTTTTATTTTAAACTGGAGGATGCAATATATTATCTCCCACATACTCTCTTACACTATTTTCACTAACAATGAGATATTAATGATTCCCTTGTGTGTCTTGGTCGTTTTAATTTTCCTCGTAGAACTGTGGTTGAGGGCATTTGACTGTGATAACTCTGTATGTTTTTCAAAACCCTGATCCATGATGTGGATTAAATACTATAACTATTAATTTATTGGTGGAAGATGATTGTAAAATGAAGTGGATGAGGTATCTTCATGAGAATGAACCATTTGTTCTATTCTATGATGTTTTCAAATTTAGTTTACTCTATTTTAAATAATATATCACAAAACATTGTTTCTATTTGAAAGATACTATTGGGTAATATTTATTACTTCTTTAATATTGTAAATTAGTTCCAATGGTTATATCAATATATCATATTGTTATAACTAAGAAATAATCAAACTTTTAGTAAATTAATTTAATAGTTAAACTGTTATAAATTTAATAAGATGATTAAATTGGATGTTTTGTTTTCAATTTTGAAAATTTATGAATAAATTTTTTAATATAATTTTTAATAAGAACTCAATTCACCCCAACACCCCTCCCCCCTTCAGTGTCATTCACTAACCAAAAATAAAGAAATATATTCTTTTATAAAATCTTCTTGAATTTTAATTAATCAATATAATTTCATTATACATGAAATTATTGTTAAGAAATCATCTAGACATAAGGAAAGGGGAATTCATTATCCCAACTTTCAATATATGGGTTTCCCCTCTTTCACAACATATTTAGTATAGATATTTCTTATAAATCATTTATTCGACATTATCTTACCTTTTATGGGACATACATGTTTTCCACTATAGTTTATGTCAATGATAATTTTTTTAATTGAAATCTTCCTTCGAAAAAAAGCATTTACTTCACACTCAATGTAGATGATTCATTAAACAAAATTGTTATTCACTCTTTCATATGGGAACCCAATGATTTTGTATATATTATTCAAAAATTAATCTCATTTCATTCAATTTCATACTATATGATTATGATTTATAAATTTTCAATGTTTTCTTTATCAAAATGTAAATGTTGTTTTGTCACGGGTGTGCCAGGAATTATAATGAGAAATGTAAATGTTATGATATGATAAGTGTGACCAAATTTATATCATGCTCCAATACATTGGGTAATGTGAAGAACATCATTAGTAAAGTAAAATATTCCTGAAAATGTTGCTAACATTTCCATAACTATATGTGGTAGATGAAAACTAAGGCATTATGTTTAATTTTTATAATTTTCTGCATTCCATGATATTATCTAATGCTTTCTCTCTTGAATATGATGATGATGTTATAAATATGATCACCCCATGTTACATTAATTCATGGTCTTATCAATCATCTTACATAGTTTTTTTTCTCTCATTCCAAGTTTTAAAAATGTTTTTCACGAGATTTATGAGATGTTTAAAGAATGGTTGTGGTTATTGTACTGATGAATCCAATTAGTTATTTTGTAATAATTTTATTTAAATCATATTTAAGTGTAGGGTTTTTCTAATTCTATAAAAAATAGACCGAAAATTCTAATCATATGTATAACTTTTTATGTGATTTTATGTTATCTGTTATAAAGAAATATACTACAAGATTTAGAACTGAATCCGGAAGTGCAAGTTCAAAGATTTAATATTACATAATATAATTAATAATTATATTTTCATATAATTTAATTAGGTCAGGAACATAAAATTTAACATTTTTGTATTAAAAACAATGAAAACAAGAATATTTTTTTTGTAATCAATGAATAAGAACATGTTATTTTATAGATATAATATCAATATTTGGGGTATTTAAATAATTTTTAAAACAAGTCATTAAAGTAAAGAATAATATTAACACAATATGTGGATGAAGATGTTAGATAAAAATAACTAAGAAGAAGATAAACCATATACTGAATGGTTTTTGGGATATCACCTTCTGAAAATGGGTTTAATTTTTTTGGTTTGATTTTTAGGGAGATAATATTTATAGGTATTCTTATGGAATATCTTGGAAATGCATGGCTTCTATTTGGTAGAGGAGGTTTCATCTAATAGATGAGGATGTCTTGAAATTTAAAAAATACTCATTACTTAAAATATTATTTTGAATTTAGAAAATGGAAGTTGGCTCATGGGAATAAATAATGGATACTTGATATGGATACCTCTATTATTCTCCCATATATCAATTTTAAATAGTGTTTAGTAATATTTTTGAGTATATACCTCAATTTAAAGAATTTTAACTTAATATAAAATTCGTTTTGGATTAAAATGTATCCAAATATATTTATATATATGATAAGGTGGTGATGGGTCTTAATTATCTCATATAATATGTTTTAGACAAGTTTAGGTCACCATATAAACCTTATCATTTAGATTTAACTCTTAGTCAAATTGTATAACTTTTAAAAAAAATTCTTGTATTTTTTTATTACATGGTTAATAAAAATATGATAAAATTCTTAGAGAATCCCATGTGGTTCATTAATGACATCTATATCATTATATATTTCATTTTGGAAAACCATTTATTTTTAGGAATATTATATCATTTAATAATATAGTATTTTATTTTAAAAACTCATTTAAGTCAATTTTGTCACTATTTAGTGATTGGTTTTTGTGAATGTAAATAAAGCATGATTACATAGATAAAATACATTAAATAAATCAAAACATTTCATATTGTGTTAGAAAATTATTGTTATGAATCAGAAGTCTCAGTTTAATTGTATTGTTATATTTAGAATATCAATTATTTTAATCATTCATTAATAATGTATTCACTGCATAATCATTGTGTCATAAATAAATTTAATTATTTAATGTCTAAAAATTATAAATAAATTATCATTATGTAGGAAATAAATTTAAATTTTTACTGAAAATTTAAAGTCCAATTTTTTAATAGGTATAACCATATATTAAAAATGATTTAGTTATTAAAATTTGAATTTAACACTTTTAGCTCATATTTAAATAAAATAATAATAAATGTCCTCATCTAATAATAGTGGATCTAAAAGGATAATATTATTTTACTAAGGTTGATTTTGGTTGAAATAAACTTATCCAATAGAATTATGACATGTGTAATGGTTATTATAATATCGTTTTACCTTTAATTGTCATATTTAATTTTACTTATGGTAAATAAAATTCAAAAGTTATTATTCTCCAAAACTAATTTTGATCCTATTTACCAAAATTTTACTTAGTAATTTCAATTTTTTATAAATTTTTTTTGAATTCATTTAACATAATCTTGAAAATTATGTTTTATAAAAATTTTCTATCATGCCTAGAAGGTGGGTGAATGTAGTTAAAATGTAAAATAACATTTTATATGTATAATATTATTATAAAATGACTAAAATGAATTAAATTTAACTAATATTAGTATTATGTATCTATTTTTACTTAAAATATATTTATATTAAATAAATAATTATTTAAATAAAAATTTAGTTTTAAACAATAATGCAATGTTATTCAAAATTCCTTAAAAATTTAATGTTATCAGAAAAATACCAAATAATCATCCTAAGATAATTTTGATATTCCAAATCCAAAAATAAATTCGATTTTAAAAAAAATATTTAAATGTTCAAAAAGCGGGTATTACTATTCATCACAACTTATTTGATTGTGTATGGTTTTCTAGAACTCGAAGTTGCATACAATAAAAGCAATTTCATTATTCAAAAAGAATCTTACAATGTATTCTTGGGGTGTTACACTGATGTTCATCTTATTCAAATTATTTATTTATCTTGAATGGATTATTTCCATTATTTCGACTAAAATCTATTCTAATATATCATTTTTCTATTGTTTACTATAAATTTTATAGTATTGTGATAACTGTGATCTATGTGGTAATAGTAATTACACGGAATCACTATGGGCCCTCACAAATAGTTAGTAGCCTCTGGTGTTTAGGGATAAATGCTTTAAGACTTATGAAAATAGTCTCGAACCACCAGTGAGATGAATATTGGCTGGGATACCACAATGTCGTATCAGTTCCATATTCCTTTTTATTACTATTTGTATTTTAGATAGGATAATATGGCACTAGAATTTTTAATTTCTATTGTGTGTGGAAATTGATAACCTAATTATTGGGGAAAACCAATTTAATAATGATGATACATTTTGTTATTGGTTATTCCATATAATGTTGATACTACATCATCATTGGCTGATACACTCTTTATGTGATGTTATTGATATTGTTATTATAAAAATGCAGATTTTTGTTACCTGGGACTGATGATATAAGGGATTTTCATTACATTTATCATACTAGGTGCTATAGGACTTGTAAGTCCATCCATTATTTCATTCAAAGTTTACTTTTAAGTGTTTGCTATCTGTTTTCATGAGATAGTTGTTTTTTACATGGTAATTAATGCATGTATTGAATGAGTGTTAGACATATGTAGATGTTTCAATTTGACTTCCAGGAACATGTTATAGTCTAGATTAAGTGGTGACCCACCTTTAATTCATAAGGTGTTTAGGCCATTATGAATTTGGATGGTGATCCCCCCAAATTCAAAAAAAAGGATTAAATATATAAAGTAATTCAAATTAATGAAAATTTTAAAATGAAATGTCCACCATATATGATAAATGTGAGGACATGAAAATTACCCAAACATTGAAATGGGGAGTTGGCTATACCTTTCATGATCATAGTGGTCATTCTATGTTTATATATTTTATGGACCTATATCTAGGAGTAGGAATATGGTTATTTTATACCTCAAGGAGGTATTATTCCTTCAGTTATTTTTCATTTTCTTAACCTCTTTCTATATTTGTTATATATTCTTTCCTTGGAGTGTTCTTGGAAATTGTAGTTTTATACCACTACAAATTGTCATGTTGTTTGCAAATATTGTGGTGATGAGAACACTCTAGAGGCGGTGGACCCTAAGCTACCTAGAAAAGCTCATGTATTTCTACCTATGGAACCACCTAATGATATTTTATAGAGCACTGAAATTTAATGTGGAATTTTTATTTGATAATTATTGTATTCATGTTTGTTATTTGAAGGAACAATGCACATTGGGTGTGATGCTAATGAAATTTAATGTGGATTTTTTTTGGTTAATTAAGGTTTAAATAATTAATTAACGTAATATGAAACTGATAAAAATGGAATGAAGTAATGTATTAAAGGTCATTAAATGGTTGTGTGCTTATAGGATACTGAGTCATAGAAGTAGAAGCCTGGAGTGGCAGAAATGTTAGCTGTAGTTGAGCTAAGAATATGTTAGGCATGTAGTTTGGTTGTGATCTATAGTATATTATCTACTTTTTTTCTCTAAGATACTCTACCTTGTTAGTAAAGGAAACTGACACACCAGGGATTCTGAACCATGGGGGGTATTTTTCCTAACATTCTAGTGGGATGATGGATGGATGACTATCCCCATTTGCCCCACTCCCACCTCTTGGTAGTAACTTGTCCAGGAAGGAACATTGGTTGGTTTTCCCTATATATGTGTGTAGTGGAATGTAATGGCTTGTGGTTATTCACACACATATATTATGGATATAGTTTTATATGGACTAATATAGGTTTAAAATATATAGGATGTGATGGATTTAGGATCCTTACTCGGTGTATGGGCTGTAATGGATTGAGGTATAATACCCGATGTATGATACACATTATGTGAGCTTTGGTGGCTCCCAGAAACTACCTGGTTTCTTTGTTTAAGTGTAAGTGGTGGTTGTTTTTCATTGAGAGGATATTTTTGTGCTTCTCCCAGGTTTCTGTGGTCAATCCTTTTGGGAGAGATATTCATAGGACGTGTGATGTTGGGGCAAAGCGGCACACCAGTGGGGAAGTAGTACTGGAATACCCATGGTATTATTTATAATATTATATACTCTTGTATGCGTTACTTGGTGAGAGTATCCCTGGTGAGGCTAGGAAAATAGTATATTTGTTTAGGTGATGAGTTAGTTTCACTTGTAGTTCATTGTGCTTTATCCTGCTTTCTTTAATTTTTCATGAGAGGCTTTGGGGTGGATCCAAATGAGTATACTATTATAATAAACCTATGTATATATAGAATTATTTTCAGATCACTTAGAGTTGGTTGGAGATCATCTGGTTACTATTATCTTAAGGTGGTGGTAGATATTAGGGCTTGAATTAGTTGTTGTTTAACTTTATTTGGGGTACGTACAATTTTTCCCCTTTTAGTTTTAGTAGTTTTTCTTTACATTTCATAAGTGTAATTGGGATTTCATTCATCTTACTATTTGAGTTGGAGTTGGTTGGTGTGTATATTATATCTCTCTTCCTCAGTTGTTCCCTTAGAGGGTAATTCCTTCCATTTGAGTGTTCACTATACTCTCGGTGCTAGTCGCCGACCCAGGGCCTACTGGAGGTAGGACTCAGGGGTAATTATCTTCCTTCTCGCATTGTCGGCCCAGTAGGGGTACACTTTTTGGGGAGGGGTCCTAACATATAATATAGTAGGGAAGTATCTATTATAAGGAATATCAACACAATATTGATATAATCACATTGGATATATCCCATTATTAGTGAACAAGATAAATTCTTGAAATTTGTTCATTTTTACTTCCATTGTTTTATTTTTAATTCTATTTCGAAAGGAAACAAAATTAAAAAAAATGGAAAGAATATATTAATTTCATATTTATATTGGAATATATATTATAATACTGAAGTTCGACACTCCATTTTGTGTTTATATTGGGACAAAAGTTTATAACATGTTGCTTCATAGACATGTATTAATTTAGAGAGAACCTATTTACTAAATTCAGTTGTCATGCATAGTGATAAAAATGAGTTGTTAGTACTATTATTTGAGGAATGAAAGTATCACAATTGTAAATATATTACAAGTATCATTATTATATATATCTATATATAGATATTGTATAATTTCCCATTTAATATTAATGTGTACCTGCCAATCCACTAGCTCGTTATCATGGACGTGAAGGATCTAGAATGAAAATTTTATTCAATTATCAATGTCGGGTACCTAAATATAATATTATTAAAATGATCATAATAATAATTTTTAGGAATTACAAAAAAAGAATTATATAAAAACATAAAATCCTACAGGTCCCTATTTAATCAATTTACGATGATATAATAAATAATGAATACATGTGGAGTTTTATCATACCAACTATCATGAACCCCTCCCCACAAGGTATTCCCCTTCTGGGATGGAAATGTGATAAGGGAGACAATGACCCCCCAAGTCCCACCCCCAATAGGCCTTGGGTTAGTTATTAGCACCGAGGGTATAGTATACACACAAATTGGAGGCATTAAACTCTTTGAGAAGACATAAAAAAGAGAGAGATAAGAAAGACACCAAAAACTCCCAATGAGATAGAAATATAATTGAAATCGAATGTACACATATGTAATTTCATTCAAAACTACTACAAATAAAAGGAAAAAACTATAAATTCCAAATGGAAAGTAAAAACAACAACAACCACGAATCCCAAACCGCTCTTGAAGACTCCAAGATAGTAAAAACTATCTTGATCTCCAACCAGCTCCAAGTGAGCTGAAAAATAGTTTGTATATACATAGGGTGTGTAAAATAGTATACTCCATAAGATCCTCCCTAAATCCTCTCATTCAATAGTAAATAAAGAAAAATAATGCATAGTTAACAAAAATTGTAACTAAGTCATCACCTAAACAGGTATATAATATTCCCATCCTCACCATGGAAACTCTATCCAAATATGACATACGAGGGTATATAATTTAATAAAGAATATCAATGGTATAATAATACTACTTCCCCAGAGGTTTACTGCTATTCCTCAACATCTCATGTCCTATGCATCTCTCTAAAAAATTTCTTCCTCGTATACACCTAGGAAAAACACCACAACAATCACCTTGTGAAAAAAACCACCATTCCCACATAAGAAAAGTAAAAAGGTAGTTTCTATGATCCACCGAAGCTCTCACAATGTATATCATACGTCAGGAATTATACCTCAATCTATTACAACCCACACACCGAGTAAGGATCCTCAATCCATCACAACATATACATGTTACACCTATAGTAGTCTATTTGAAACTAAAACTATAATATATGTATGTTATTAAACACAGTCAATTATATTCTTCTACACATATATATGGGTGAAATTAACCAATGTGTCTACAAGAACATGTAACTACCAAAATAAGAGATCATGGCCAAATGGGGTATTCATCCATCCATCCTCCCACTGGAATGTTGGTGAAATCTCCCCTTGGGCTCAAAATCTCTATTGTGTTAGTTTAACTATCTAATGGGGAAAAGTAGTGTGTAAAAGCAGAAAAAATAAGGGATATAATATATCTCACAACCACACTATGGGCATGACCTAGTCTTAGACTCAACTATAGTTAATGTCTCTCAAAATTTTGGATACTGTTTCTAAGACTTGGTATCCTATAAAAACACAACCATTTGAAAATATTTATTACATTACATTAACTCCATTTTTTATGTCACGCTTTATGTTGATAAATTATTTAATCATTATTTACCGATTAACAATATACACATTATATTTCATTATCATCACACCTAAATTCCACTGTTCCTTTAAAATTTAAACCTCAAAATTGTGTCCCATCAAGATCCAACTCCATTAGTTAACATCATTTATTCAACAATTTATTAACAAAATTATTTCATTCCCATATTTTTAGGCATTCTAGAAAAACTTTATAAGCTACTAAACAAATGGGTGCTCAATACGATGTGTAGATGAACTACCCATCGATTCATTGCTTCCTATAGAAATAGTGAATACCCATATAAACTCAGGAATCAAAATGTAACAACCCAGGTAAATAATGAATAAAACATTTTCATATGTATTAATATTTATGAATTAAATAATTATTTTACTTTAAAAGGGTTTCTATGTTTGATAGCGTACCTGATACGCAACAAAGAGTTTCATTGAAATCTTTCGGTGCACACTAGTAATGAAATAAAATTATTTTAAATGGTAGTTAACACATAGCCATTGTATTGGAGAGAATGGATAGAAATAACTAAAATATGATTATATATGTTTTTTAAATGTTTTTAATTTTATCTAATAAAAGATAAAGGCTTAAAATACGGAAAGAATTCGATTTTAGGCATATATTCCCTAGTTTTCACTAAAGGTTCACTAATCACCTTTTGATGGCGAACCGTCATTAAATATAGTTTTGTTCATTATTATACATTATATTGGACAAAATAAAACTCTTCTTTAGAATCGGGACATCAAAATTTACTTTGTGTAAATTTTTGGTATTTTTCTGATAAAGTTCATTTTTTAATGAATAGTGTAAAATGTTATATTTTAATTGAAAACCTCTTTTTAATCTAATTTATTTATATGATTAGATTATATTTTGAATTGGTTTTAAATTGAAATTAGAATATATTTTTACTATTAAATCCAATAATGGTCGTTGGAATTAATTTCAATTTGAAATCGGACTTAAACTAGTGTCAATCTTTTAATACTTATTGTTTCATAAAAACACGCTATTTGCTTTCACAGCAGAAATTAATTATTAAATTAATTAATGCAACTTATATGTTTGGAATTTTTTAAAATGGACTTCATTTTTGAATTCGGAATATCAAATATATCTTAGGGTGAATTTTTGGTATTTTTTCTGAAAAAACATCAATTTTTGATGAATAGTGAAACCACTAAGTGGTACTTAAAAAACTGATTTTTTGTTTATATGAAATTTTACCACCTCTGTGTTTTGAATTTAAAAAATCCAACATACATGATTGTCATTAAGAAGTAAAATTTGGTTCAATGGGATTAAAATAATATTTTGGTGAATAGTAACTTATTATGTTTTTAATCGCATTTAGAGGTAATTAGTGTAATTTAAGGTAAAAATGATGTTGTAATAATATGAAATGATCTTTAAACATGTCCTAACCTCATTGGATGTGTCATGTCCGACCAAGAAAATCCATGGGCAAACTTTGGGACCCCATGAAGCCACTTTGGTTGGAAAATGACATTAATAACTTTTTATTTAAAGTTAAAATAAAAATGTCACAAACATGAGTTGTTTTACTAAAACAATTTTTACATGGGGTTATAAAAATCATATTTTTGACTATAAATATTAATTGGAAAGGCAAAAAATATTTCCGACATCATAGTATTTGTTTTATAATTTTTAGACATTAAATAAATTAAATTATTTATGACACCATGATGATGCAGCGATTACCTCAACGATTTAAATAAAATGGAATGATACTGTAAAATCGAAGACCTACAAATTTCAAAAACCTATTGGATGGGTGGATTATAAACCCTTATCACCTTATCCTATAATCACATCAATGTGGGAGCATTAAAATCCGAAACTCATTCTAAAATAAAGAAACATTTCCTTACTTTCCAAGAGTGCCCCTCCTCTCCTCGTATAAATGGCCCCCACCTCTACCACCATACCCACACTTCCAAAGCCTTTGGCTCGTCCAAACCCTGAAAATTTTGTCTCTCCACATCCCTCTATACTCCTTGAAGCCTCACTTTGGGCAGAAGGCTTCTCAAGGAAGCCTTTGAGCTCAAATCTAAGAGAGTTACCTGATTTTAAGGAGATGTCTTCACTTGTGTTCTTTTGTTTTATTTTGCTTCTCCAAAACCCTAAACTCTTTTTATTCATTTATTTTGTAACAAATCCAGTATCTTAATTATACTAGGATGTTGTTATAAGTCGCTTTCGAGCTACACTTACACACATCTACATCTAATGGTTAAAGAACATACTGTTTCTGTGGTTGGCGAATTTCTGCCTCACGAAACGATGATTGTTCAATCTTCTTTTAAACACCTTTAATGGTGGCCATTAAGATGTCACCCTATTTATATATGATATATATTATGTTTATGTTTTCCTTATGCTTCTTTATTTTTCATTTTTGGTATACCTTTATGGTTTCCATTGTGGGTAAACATGATAATTTCATTTTAGGAAGTGCAGACTACCGCCCCCTCAAAGTGATGTGATTCGTTAATTCCATATGTGGGATGTATAAATGATGGATTTAAAATTATTATATATTATGTTATACTGAAATTATAATATACCTCTATATCATTATTATTTCTTTCCGTTAATGTATGAGATAGAAATGAAAGTATCATTCATGCGTACGTACGGCTTACCGTCTCCATGAACGGCGCATTTCATTTCTTACCCCAAATGTAATTAACTAATTTAAGTACATTTATATAATGGATATATATGATGTATGTTACATCTAAATGATTAATATAATTCTGGAATTAATATATACATACCTCTCATTTAGTTTTAATTCCATTAATAGAACATAGAAATGAAAGTAGCGTTCATGCGTACGTACGGCTTACCGTCTCCATGAACAGTGCATTTCATTTATTACCTCTAAATGATTATGTGATATTATAAATACATTTATATGATAGATATATATGATATATATGACATCCAAATCAAGAATGTCATTCTGGATATAAGTAACCTTTGACCACATGACCAACATGTAATTGTAAGAATTCCACTTTCGACTTAAGAACCAAATATTGACAAAACAAACATTATTAACTAAAATGATTACATAATGTTTATAACATGGAAATAAGTGATATAAAAGGAATAATGAACTTGAAAAATTTTCTTAAGAAAATAAAAAATAACTCAAGTTTATTATTCAGGACGTTAAAGAACGATCGATTCAAGTCGGACCCGATGTAAGGGACTTCGTCTCAATCTCCATTCATTGAGGCATATTTCATTTTATACACAAATTTCTTTTATACGGTGTATAAAAACCTTTGAATTTTACTTTTATACAAATGGAATCTTTTTCTACGAAGTATTTTACAAAATGACAAAAAGGAATGTTTTTTTTAACGTACGCGGTGACAACGACCTTTTCCGCCGCCACGAGTATTACTTGGTCTTTGGCTTCCTGAACAAGCTGTAATGTTTTCTAAAATGAAATAAATACCATATAATCTTTTATGTATTTTGGTATTGAAAATGGTTTTTATAATGGATTTGTTATGTCAATATATTTAAGTGATATATTGTGATCAAGGTGTGGAAATGTTTTCTTTCCATTACATTTGTTTTATGTCTTATGATTTTTATAATGGTACTTGGACATTTGATGGGTGGTTACATGATAAACCATATGACGGGTGGTGTCGTGAATACTAGGATGGGTGGTTACGTTATAACTTCCAATGCATTAGGTATGGAAGTCATCTGTATGGCTATTCCATTAAGTATGTATGGAAGTTGGCCAAATGGATATTCCATTAAGTGATATGTGTGGAAGTCGACCGTATGGTTATTCCACTTAAGTATGTTTATGTCCCAAGTTACCTTTATATGTTATGTGTTCTTTTTATGGGTTTTATGGTGATCCTTTGGTCATAAAATGATATGTAATGATATTTTATTCAATGAAGAGTTTTTACTACTTCATGAAGGTGAAGGTATTACTTTGATAAAGTATACATGGTTTCCGTGATGTTTGAAAAACTAACAGTTTTCATTCTTTGTGTATCCCTTACTAAGATTTTTATCCTCATCCCATGTTTTTTTGAAATGTTTTTCACAGGACTTAATGTGGAATAGGGTTAAGGATGGGATCAAGGGAAAATCATGCTATATAAAACATGGAGCTAGACATGTTTATTTTTAAGAGTTTTTTATTTTATGGAAACTTAGTAGAAGTGTCTACTTTGTAATCTTTTGAGATGTAACAGTTCTGTCCTAATTATCTAAAACTCTAATCCTGAAAATATCCTCAATGTAAATTTTTCATTTAATTCATATTAAGTAATATTTAAGGCTGGGGCCTTATAGTTGGTATCAGAGGTCGGTTTAGACAAGTTTAGGAGTTAGAAAAGTGTTAAATTATAAGTTAATTTATGGTACGATTAAAATGATATAGCATTTAAAGATTACCATGTTGCTTCGCCTAAGATATTTCTGTGATCAGAATGGTTTTCCGCAGAGGAAACAAAGCAGATATGTTGGGACGACATCAGGAGGAAAACAACCTTCCAAATTTGCAACCTGAGATGGTCAGAATTGGAACTGAACTGTTTGTTGTAGTGATGGAACAGTTGAATCAGGCTATAAATGGTGGTGGTATCCATGCACGAGATCAGCCGGATCAACCGCATAGGAACATGTCATTGGTGGAACATTTCATGAGGCAACATCCCCCATCATTCAGAGGATCATTTGACCCCGTGAAAGCTGAAGGGTGGATTAAAGCACTGGAGAAGATTTTTGATGTCATGGGGTGTTCAGAACATCAAAAGGTTAGTCTTGTTGTTTACCGTTTTGAAGGTGAAGCTGATCAGGGGTGGTCGATGGTGAAAAATATTCGGGATAGTGATGAGATTTAGGATCTTTACTAGGATGAATTCAAAGGAATGTTTCTTGAGAAATATTTTCCTAAGGTGGTTTGTCATAGGATGGAAAAACAATTCCAAAAATTGAGGCAGGAGGATGATTCAGTGGCGGCTTATGAAGCAGAGTTCAATCGATTGGTAAGGCATGATCCAAACTTCATATGAGATATTGATAGTAAAATAAACTTTTTTTACTCAGGGTTAATGCCAAAGTATCAAAGGGAATTAGCTTCTCGTGAGTTCAAAAGTTATGAAAAACTTGTTCGATGTGCGGAGAAGGTGGAAATGGAGTTTTCTAATGATCATGTGTTCTATGACAAACAATAGTATAAGAGGTGCAGTTGGCAAGAAAAAGGGAAGAATTCATCAAAGAAGCAAGGAGGTAAGAAAACGAAATATCCATCCTGTGATAAGTGTGGTAAAATGCATCCTGGAGAATGTTTATCCAAGTTTGGTAAGTGCTTTCGGTTTGGTAAGTCTGGTCATATTGCTCATAATTGTAAGGAAGATGATCAAGTTGGCAAGGAAAAGCCAGCGGTAAGATGTTTTAAGTCTAATTAAATGGGTCATTATGCAAATGAGTGTCTAATAAAGAACTCAACTAGGTGAAAGCAGCCAGACTACAATCAGAAATGGGTGGTGAAATCCTTTGCAACAACTTCAGCAGATGTTGGGCCATCGAATGAAGTAGTATCAGGTACACTGTTTTTTTGTTCAGATTATGCCAATGTGTTGTTTGATTCAGGGTCTACACATTCTATCATTTCTGAGAAGTTTTCTAGTAAATTGGAAATTCCATATCAAGATATGAACCCTGAACTTATGGTAAAAACACCCGGAGGGAACGTTGAGACAAAAAGGAATTATAAGAACCTTCCTATCCTTTTGTGTGGAAAGCATCTACCAGAAAACCTTATTGTTTTGCCTCTAGTAGAGTTTGATGTTATTTTGGGCATGAATTGGATTTCTGTTTATCATGCTAAGATTGACTGCAGAGCTAAAATGGTTTCTTTTCAGAAAGAATTTCAGTTTGTGTACAAGAATGAACCCTTGATTTTGATAACATATCAGGAAGTTGAGAAACTAGTAAAATATGGAAATGAATGTTACCTTACACATATTGTTGAAAATAAGGGAATTGTTCAGATTAATGATGTGCCAGTGGTAAATGAGTATTTTGATGTTTTTCCTGATGAGTTTCCTGGTATTATTCATGACCAGGAAGTTGAATTTACTGTTGAATTAGTTCCTTATTCTAAGCCAATTTCGAAACCCCCTTATCGAATGGATGAAGTTGAAATTTTAGAGTTAAGGAAACAATTGCATGAGTTATTAGATACAGGTTTCATTCGACCTAGCACATCATAATGGGGTGATCCTGTCTTGTTTGTTAAAAATAAATATGGCTCAATGAGACTTTTCATTGATTATAGAGCCTTGAATAATATTACTGTTAAGAACAAGTATCCTTTGCCTCATATCGATGATTTGTTTGATTAGCTCCAGGGAGCTCAGTATTTTTCGAAGATTGACTTGAGGTCGGGGTACCATCAGTTGAAAGTAAATGAAGAATACGTTCTGAAGACTGTGTTCCGTACTAGATATGGCCATTATGAATTTGTATTTATGCCTTTCGGGTTAACCAATGCACCTGTTGTATTCATGGACCTTATGAATAGAATTTTCCATGAGTTCTTGGATAAGATTTTTTGTTGTTTTCATCAATGATATTTTGGTGTTTTCTAAAAGTAAAGAGGAGCATGAAAGTCATTTAAGGGTTATCTTGAAAAACTTAAAAGAAAAGAATCTATATGGAAAATTCAGAAAGTGTGAGTTTTGGTAACAATAACTTTCTTTCCTGGGTCACATTGTTTCAAAAGATGGAATAACTGTTGATCCTGCTAAAACAAAAGTTGTTGTAGAATTGCCAAGACCCACAAATGTAACCGAGATCCGTAGTTTTCTTGGTTTGACAGGTTACTACCGAAGGTTTTTTGAAAATTTTTCACGGTTATCTAGTCTAATGACTAAGCTAACTCGTAAGGGTGTTAAGTTCATCTGGGCAAAAGAATCTGATGGTTGTTTTCAGGAGTTGAAAAGAAGATTGGTGAATGCTCCAGTTTTGGCACTTCCGTCCAGGAATGGTGAGTTCGTTATATACAGTGATGCTTCGTTGAAGGGACTTGGCTGTGTCCTCATGCAGAATGATCAGGTAATTTCTTATGGTTCACGTCAGTTGAAAACTCATGAGGTAAATTACCCTATACATGATTTGGAATTAGCTGCTATTGTTTTTTGTTTTAAAAATTTGGATGCATCATTTGTATGGAGTGAAGTGTGAAATATATACTGATCACAAAAGTTTAATGTATATATTCACTCAGAAAAAATTTAACATGAGACAGAGGAGATGGCTGAAATTAATCAGGGATTATGGTTGTACAATTCATTACCATCCGGGAAAAGTAAATAAAGTGGCTGATGCATTGATTCGAAAAAGTAATGCTTCATTAACCATGCTACATTTGGAATGAGATCCTTTGGTTTTTGATTTGATGAACTTTGGCATAGAAGTTTTTGGTGCAGGATGTTCTTCTATTTTGTATAGGTATCAGTGAGATCATCCCTATAAGACAGAATTAAGCAAGAACAGAGGGAAGATAGTGAGTCACAGAAAAAGGTAGAGCTGATTCAGAAGGGTAAGTTGCCTCAATTCAACATTGATAATGATTGTGTGTTGAGGTTTGGGAAGAGATTATGTGTTCTTTGTGATTCACAATTGAATAATGAGTTTTTATGTGAGGCTTATAGTTCCCCGTTTTCAGTTCATCCTGGAAGTACTAAGATGTACAGAGATCTACGGGAGTATTACTGGTGGGATGGAATTAAAAGAGATATTTCTGATTTTACTGTGAAGTGTTTGACTTGTTAGCAGGTTAAGGCAGAGCAGCAGTTACCGAAAGGGATACTTCAGCCTTTACCAGTGCCAGAGTGGAAATGGGAAAACATATCCATGGACTTTGTTGTGGGATTACCGAGGACATCTCGAGGTAATAATGCAATCTGGGTTATTGTTGATCGATTGACTAAATCTGCTCATTTCCTTGCCATACGAGATAATTTTTCCCTAGATCAACTTTCCCGTTTGTATCTTAATAAGATAGTCAGGTTACATGGATTTCCTCTCTCCATTGTATCTGACCGTGATCCCAGGTTTATTTCTAACTTTTGGAAAGTCCTTCAGAAGTCGCTGGGTACTGAATTAAATTTTAGTACATCTTTTCATCTGCAATCAGATGGTCAATCAGAACAAACAATTCAGACCTTGGAGGATATGATACGAGCTTGTTCTATGAATTATCAGGGATGTTGGGACCAACATATTTCATTGTTTGAGTTTTCTTATAATAATAGTTTTCATTCCAGTATACAGATGGCACCATTTGAGGCATTATATGGGAAGCGGTGTTGAACTCCAGCATTTTGGGATGAAGTTGGTGAAAGGAAGCTGATGGGACCAGAATTGGTAGAAGAGATGGTAGAAAAAGTTCAGTTGATTCAGAAACACATGAGAACAGCTCAGAGAAGGCAGAAGAGTTTTGTGGATAACCGGAGGAAGGATCTATCTTTCGAGGTAGGTGATCATGTATTTCTCAAGGTTTCTCCATGGAAAAGTGTGATGAGATTTGGTAAGAATGGAAAGCTGAGTCCAAGGTCCATTAGACCATATGAAATTCTGGAGAAAGATGGATCAGTTGCTTACTGAGTGGCTTTACCTCTGAGTTTATCTCAGGTACACACTGTTTTTCATGTTTCGATGATGAGGAAGTATATGCCAGATCCATCTCATGTTTTGAGTCTAGAGGTAGTTTAGTTGGAGGAGAACCTATCTTATGAAGAATAACCAGTCCAGATTCTTGATCGAAGAGAGAAAGTGTTGCGAAATAAGGTAATTCAAAAGGTAAAGGTTTTGTGGAAGAACCATATTGTTGAAGAGGCAACGTGGGAATCTGAAAATGCTATGAGGGATAAATACCCCCACTTATTTTGATAAGTGAATAAAATTGCGAGGACACAATTCTCAAAAGGGGGGAAGGATGTAACATCCCAGGTAAATAATGAATAAACACTTTCATATTTATTAATATTTACGAATTAAATATTAATTTTACTTTAAAAGGGTTGCTATGTTCGATAGCGTACCCGATAAGCAACAAAGAGTTTCATTGAAATCTTTCGTTGCACACTAGTAATAAAATAATATTATTTTAAATGGAAGTTAACACATAGCCATTGTATTGGTGCGAATGGATAGAAATAACTAAAATATGATTATATATGTTTTTTAAATGTTTTTACATTTATATAATAAAAGATAAATTCTTAAAATACGGAAAGAATTCAATTTTAGGCGTATATGCCCTAGTTTTCACTAAAGGTTCACTTATTGCCTTTTGATGGAGAACCATCAATAAATATAGTTTTTTTCACTCTTATACATTATATTGGACCAAATAAAACTCTTCTTTATAATCGGGACATCAAAATTTACTTTGTGTAAATTTTTGGTATTTTTCTGATAAAGTTCATTTTTTCAATGAATAGTGTAAAATGTTGTATTTTAATTCAAATCCTCTTTTTAATCTAATTTATTTATTTGATTAGATTATCTTTTTAATTGGTTTTAAAGTTAAATTAGAATATATTTGTACCATTAAATCCAATAGTGGTCGTTGTAATTAATTTCACTTTGAAATCGGACTTAAATTAGTGTCAATATTTTGATACTTATTATTTCACAAAAACACGCTATTTGTTGTGACAACGGGAATAAATTATTAAATTAATTAATGAAACTTATATGTTTGGAATTTTTTAAAATGGACTTTATTTTTGAATTCGGAATATCAAATATAGCATAGGGTGAATTATTGGTATTTTTTCTGAAAAACTTCAATTTTTGATGAATAGTGAAACCACTAAGTGGTACTTAAAAAACTGATTTTTCATTTAAATGAAATTTTATGACATTTGGGTTTTGAATTTCATAAATCCTACATACATGGTTGTCATTAAGAAGTAAAATGTGGTTCAATGGGATTAAAATAATTTTTTGGTGAATAGTAACTTATTAAGTTTTTAATCGCCTTTAGAGGTAATTAGTGTAATTTAAGGTAAAAATAATGTTGTAATAATATGAAATGATCTTCACACATGTACTAACCTCATTGGATGTGTCATGGCCGACCAAGACAATCCATGGGTCAACTTGGGGACCCCATGAAGCCACATTGGTTGGAAAATGTCATTAATAACTTTTTATTTAATGTTAAAATAAAAATGTCACAAACATGAGTTGTTTTACTAAAATAATTTTTACATGGGGTTATAAAAATCAGATTTTTGACTATAAATATTAATTGGAAATTTAAATATATTTCCTACATCATAGTATTTGTTTTATAATTTTTTACATTAAATAAATTAAATTATTTATGACACCATGATGATGCAGCGATTACCTCATTATTTAACGATTTAAATAAAATGGAAATATAATGTAAAATCTAAGACCTACACATGTCAAAAACCTATTGGATGAGTGGATTTAGAACCTTTATCACCTTATCCTCCAAGAACATCAATGTGGGACCATTAAAATCCGAAACCCATTCTAAAATAAAGTAACATTTCCTTACTTTCTAAGAGTGCCCCTCCTCTCCTCTTATAAAAGGCCCCCACATCTACCACCTTAACCACACTTCCAAAGCCTTTGGCTCGGACAAATCCTGCCCATTTTGTCTCTCCAAATACCTCTCTTACTTCTTGAACCCTCACTTTGGGCATAAGGCTTCCCAAGGAAGCCTTTGATCTCAAATCTAAGAGAGTTACCTGATTTTAAGGTGATGTCTTCACTTGTGCTCTTTTGTTTTATTTTTCTTCTCCAACCCCCTAAACTCTTTTTATTCATTTCTTTTGTAACCACTCCATTATCTTCAATATACTAGGATTTTTTTATAAGATTATTTCGAGCTACACTTACACACATCTACATCTAATGGCTAAAGAACATACTGTTTCTGTGGTTGGCGAATTTCTGCCTCACGAAACGATGATTGTTCATTATTCTTTTAAACACCTTTAATGGTGGACATTAAGATGTAACCATATTTATATATGATATATATTATGTTTATATTTTCCTTATGCTTATTTATTTTTCATTTGTGGTATACCTTTATGGTTTCCATTGTGGGTAAACACGATAATTTCATTTTAGGATGTGTGGACTACCGCCCCCTCAAAGTGATGTGATTCGTTAATGCCATATGTGGGATGTATAAAGGATAGATTTAAAGTTATTATATATGATTTTATACTGGAATTATAATATACCTCTATATCATTATTATTTCATTCCATTAATGTATGAGATAGAAAGGAAAGTAGCATTCATGCGTACGTACGACTTACCGTCTCCATGAACGGTGCATTTCATTTCTTATCCCCAAATGTAATGTACTATTATAAGTACATGTACATAATAGATATATATGATGTATGTTACATATAAATAATTAATATAATTCTGGATTTAAAATATACATACCTCTCATTTAGTTTTAATTCCATTAATATGACAGAGAAATGAAAGTAGCGTTCATGCGTACGTACGGCTTACCGTCTCCATGAACAGTGCATTTCATTTCTTACCTCTAAATGATTATGTGATATTATAAATACTTGTATATTCTAGATATATATGATATATATGATATCCAAATTAGGAATGTCATTCTGGATATAAAGAACCTTTGACCACACAAACAACAATTAATTGTATGAAGTCCACTTTCGACTTAAGTACCAAATATCGACAAAACAAACATTATTAACTTAAATGATTACATAATGTTTATAACATGGAAATAAGTGATATAAAAGGAATAATGAACTTGAAAAAGTTTCTTAAGAAAATATAAATTTACTCAAGTTTATTATTCAGGACGTTAAAGAACGATCGAGTCAAGTCGGACCCGAGGTAAGGGACTTCGTCTCAATCTCCTTTCATTGAGGCATATTTCATTTTATACACAACTTTCTTTTATATGGTGTATAAACCCATTTGACTATTACTTTTATACAAAATTAATCTTTTTCTATGAAGCATTTTAAAAAACGTCAAAAATGAAGGTTTCTTTTAACGTATGCGGTGATAACGACCTTTTCCGCCGCCGTGAGTATATTTTGGTCTTTGGCTTCCTGAACATGCCGTAATGTTTTTTAAAATGAAATAAATACCATATACTCTTTTATGTATTTTGGTATTGAAAATGGTTTTTATAATTGATTTTTATGCAAATATATTTAAGTGATATATTTTGATCAAGGTGAGGAAATGTTTTCTTTCCATTATATTTGTTTTATGTCTTGTGATTTTTGTAATGGTAGTTGGACATTTGACGGGTGGTTACGTGATAAACCATATGAAAGGTGGTGCTGTGAATACCAGGACGGGTGGTTACGTTATAACCTCCAATGCATTGGGTATGGAAGTTGGCCGTATGGCTATTCCATTAAGTATGTATCGAAGCTGGCCGAATGGCTATTCCATTAAGTGATATGTGTGGAAGTCGACCGTATGGTTATTCCACTTATGTATGTTTATGTCCCAAGTTACCTTTATATGTTGTGTTTTCTTTATATGGGTTTTATGGTAATCCTTTGGTTACAAAAGGTTAAGTAATGATATTTTATTCAGTGAAGAGTTTTTACTACTTCATGAAGGTGAAGGTCTTACTTTGATAATGTATACATGGTTTACATGATGTTTGGAAAACTAAAAGTTTTCATTCTTTGTGTATCCCTTACTGAGCTTTTTATGCTCACCCCAAGTTTTTTTGAATTTTTTTTCACAGGACTTAATGTGGAATAGGGTCAAGTATGGGATCAAGGGAAAGTCATGTTATATAAAACATTGAACTAGACATGTTTCTTTTTAAGAGTTTTTAATTCTATGGAAACTTAGTAGAAGTGTCTACTCTGTAATCTTTTGAGATGTAACAGTTATGTCGTAATTCTCTAAAACTCTAAACCTGAAAAGATCCTCAATGTGAATTATTCATTTAATTCAATATTAAGTAATGTTTAAGGACGGGGCCTTATACTGAACATGGAATGTACACAGAATACCTCTTGCGTTTTCACCGCTTTTGGAAGGAGGGAAAGCAACCGAGTTTCCTTGAGTAGTGGGGACGGTAATGAAGATAATCAACCAAATATAATCATAAATCATCCAAACATTCAAATACAACCTATTCCATCATCTCTGGTATCCTCCCCAACACCAACATGTATAAACTAATTCATCTCGCTACTCTAGGCATCAACTATTACCATAATCAATAGGCTTCTATACCCCCACAATTCACAACACAAGAAGCAGGAAAACAAATATTATATCAATTGGTCTCTTGGACCTTAAACAAGAAATATGGTAACTCAAATCCAAATAAGGAATTATATATTATAAATAAACAAGTTCTTTAATTAATATTGAATTAACCAATTAATTATTGATATGTTCCAATGATGGGATTCCTAAACAGGAAGCTATTAGAAACTATTTAACATACTTATTTCATCCATCTGATTAAAGTAAAAATAAATAAGAAGAACTAGATTCATTTACATCCTTCTTTATATTTTAAAATTAATTTAAAATTAATCCACATTTATGTTCAGTACCAATTTCCAACAATAACAAAAATATAAATAAAGAAAGCATAAATATCACACTATCTAGAAAAACAAGAGGCAAACACATAAGATTGATATCAATTTATTTATCCCATTCAAATATTTATTATGTCAATTCTATTGTGATCTAGCTGGATAAAACATGATAAATCTACATTTTCACATAAGAGAATATAGATGCAATGAATCCCTTACCACAAATGGTTCTTGAAATTCTTCATTCGAGAACGATCCACCCAACAAATTATGCTCTCCTACTCGTGACAACTATATCCACTCGAGGATGTAGAGACATCTCCCCACTGGTCAACACCTAGGAAAATCCCATTATGAATGTGGATATATCATTCCATAAAAGTGTAAGGACAAAAAAATGAGGTGAATCCAAAATAATTTTGATATATCATACATTTTATCGAAGATTGATTGATACTAGTTGGTTTCATAAAAAACAGAGGGTGCACAAGAAGTAAGAAGAAATTAAAGGGGAACCAATCCAAAGGGGAAATATTATTCTCACAACTCCTAAAAGAAGGAATGAATGGTTTGAGCATCTCATGCTAGAGAACATGGATGAAGAACTAGGGTGGAAGATATCTCGTCCCTTTAGAATATTTAATAGAGAATGAGTTTAAGATATGCTAAATTTTCCTTAAATTGGGATTACATTAAACAACATAGATTGACCAAGTAAAAGAATACTAATCCTTAGGAAAAATAATATTAGAGTTATGGGATTAAAATCATCATTAAATCCCTTAAAATAATGCATTCAATGTGTCAAACATCAAAGAAAATGTAAAATCAGTGAAACATGAAAAAGCTGGAAATTTGGAAAAGGAAATATGAAACTATTCATGAAACACGGTTCATGAGATATGACATCATTTCTATGACAAAGTGACTGTGACACCATGATTGTGAAACCATTTCTATGACATTGTATCTATAACACCATTTCTGTGACACCGTTTCAATGACACCGGGAGTGTGACACTGGGATGGTGGCACCATTTCAGTGACACAATGTTTGATAAATTATTTCTGTGACACCATTTATGGGACACCATTTCTGTGACACCGTGACTATGACATCATGGCTGTGACCCCATTTTGGTGACATAGTGTCTGTGACACTGTTTTCATGAAACTGTTTCTGTGACACTATTTCTGTAAAACCATGATTGTAACATTGTATACGGCACACTGTTAATGTGACACCATGAATGTGACATTGTTTCTATGACACTGTTTTTTGTGACACTGTGACTGTGACACTGTGAATGAGACACCATTTCTATGATCCTGTGTCATTGTTCATAAAATGGGAAACATTGTTCACTAAATAGGAAATTTGGTAATGTGTTGGGGATGAGTCAACTTGACCCCCCTGAAAACCTCAAGAAACAGATTTAATCAAAGGAATAGATTAGAGAGGTCCAACCATTACATCAAATACCTATCATAGAATTATCATCATCGAGAATCCAAAAATATCCCAAAAGGAAACATAAAAGGGATCTGAACAACTAATCATCGAGATCACTCTCAAAAGATAGAAAGCCATAAAAAACTACAAAAAAATCCCTCTTATAAACATGAATGATCTATAGCCAAAAAAGTGAAAATCATTACATTAAATTTGTTAAACATAAAACAACTCTGGGTACTAAACACATATCTATAACTCATGTTCCACAGTACTCTTCTCCATGACACTGTGTCTCCACATGACACAAACCAAGGGGATAGAATGCTTGCGCATCACATTATCTCTGCGGTCTTGGATCTCCACAGATCACTCTTCGAAGGTCGCACCATCATCAACATTGGTCTCTCCCCAATAGATGACATGTGGGTTTTCATGAAGATAACAACAGATCTATGATACATGGAAAACATCATGTATACAACTCATCTTCAGGGGATGAGCTATTTTATATGCCATGACTCCTACATTAGACAAAACCTTGAATGTTCCAAAAAAATGGGGTGAGATATTACTTGAATTACCATATGCTTTCTTCCCACAATGTAGAGTAACCTTTAGAAACACATGATTCTAAAAATAAAAATCTAAGGGTCTCCACCATTGATCGACATTTTTTTTATGATCCTTCCCTGTATTCATCAACTCACAATTCACCTAAACAATCTCTGTCATATTATACACAAGTTCTGGTCTGAGAATTGATGACTCTCGAACCCCAGTCTAGTAGAATGGAGAACGGCTAGGTCGTCCACACAAGTCTACAAATGGAACTATACCGATGGTGTAGTTAAAACTATTTTTTTAATAGAACTCCACTATGGGTATGTTTAACATAAATGAACCTCCAAAATCTTGGAGACAAGATCACAACTTGTCATTAATAGTCTAGATGGTTTTCAATATCTGACCGTCCATTTATGGATGAAAATATGTGCTAAGGCATAGCTGAGAACCAAAAGAATGTTACATACCTCTCCACACCATAGAGGTAAAATAAGGATCTCGATCAGAAATGATCATCCTTGGGACTCCATGAAGTATCTCCGCCTCCTCCAGATACTTCAACAATAAAACTTCTACTAACCTTGACTCCTTTATCACTATGAATTGATTGATTTTGTTAAATGTCCACTACCAATGAAATAGCATCATGTCCTCCCTGATTTCATGGTAAACCAATAAAAAATTCTATTGTGATTTCATCCCACATACAATAAGTAATATATAATGGTTAGAGAAACCCACCGGGGAACAGTTATCAACATGAAATTTTGAAAGGCCAAACATCGAGACACAAACTCCGCAACTGAACACTACAATCCAGGAGACCAAAACTGACTCCTCAAGGATCAGTAAATCTTTTTCACACTTGGATGCACTGCTAATGAAAAACTATAGAACTATATAAGAACCATATCGTGCATCTCCAAAGGAACAATTTACCATCCATGATAAAAAAATCTATGTTTTTAATCCTCAAACCCACCGTCAGGGCCCTCTCCATGAACACCTTAGTATCTCCAGACCTCCACATCAAGATCACTCAACTAGGACACTTACACGTATTGCAACAGATGGAGAATTCACCTTCATCTAAAAAATACAACATGTTCCCACATCATCTCCCATATTGATATGTAATGCCGAACTTTCTTCCATAACTCTCAATGAATTTAAATATTCATGCACTACATCACAACACTACTTCCTCCTTAGCGCAACAGCTAAAAAATTCTCCATTCCAGGGGTATAGAATATTTCAAAGACGTATTCATGTATGAAATATATCCACTGACGTTGCTACATGTTCAATTATCACTCGGAGAATACATACCTAAGGCTCTTATGAAAGGTGAAAATGATAAAGCACTCTCCAATGAGGTAATATATCCACAACATCTGAGCAAACAGAAATGATTCCAAATCAAGATCATGGGTGGCGTTGTAACATTCATAAGGATGCTAATACAGATACCTATAACTAACAAGTGATCTGTGTGGCTTCAAAACAATGCCTAACCCAAAATGAAAATCATCATAGAAAACATAAAAATGATTTCCCTCAACTGGAAGACAATGAACTGGAGCACATACTCTCTTCTCCTTTAGATGCTTGAATTCTTCCTGGCATAGATGAGTCCACATGAATGCCTATTCCTTCTAGATAAATTCTATTAGAGGATTCACAACCCATGAAAAATATACAATGGACCTCATATAGTATCATGTGAGACCCATGAAACTTCACACCACTACCAATGTCTTGGGGGATTCCCAAGACACAACTGCATCTATCACTAATGGATCCACATATACTCCCTTATAAGACCTAATATTCCATAGAAAATGACCATATCGATCCCAAAACACACACTTCGACAACTTCCCAAACAACTGATGTTGATGCAGAACTCCCAAAATGTCATGTAGATGCTCATCATGCCCCTCCTCAGACATGGAGTACACAATGAATTTTTCAATTAAAACCACCATGAACTTATTCAAGAACTCATATAACATCATGCTCATAAATTCGACAAAAACAATTGGAGAATTCTTTACATCGAACAACATTACAACAAACGCTTAATTCTTATTATGACAATAAAATGAAGTCTTCGGGATATCCTCATCCTTTAAATGATTTTGATGATATCCAAACCGCATGTGAATATTTGAGAACCAACTTGAACCCCTAAGTTGGTCAAATAAATCATCGATCCATAGAATAGGATAGTTATTTTTGACTATCACTTTGTTTAAGTGACGATAATCATTACACAACCACAAATTGTCATCATCAATCTTCATGGACGAAACCAGTGCACCCCACAGTGACACACTCGGCCAAAAAAACCACACTGTAATAGAACATCTAGATATATACATAGTTCTTTTAACTAATAAGGTTCCATATTATATGGAGACATAGAGATAAGAGATTCTCCATGTTGAAGCTCAATCCCAAACTCGATCTCTCGTCTTGGGGGTAATGGTACAACCCCTTGTAGAAAAAACATCTAGTTTATCTTATATGACCATAATAAAAATGAACTATTGAACCTCTAAAGAACTCAACAAAAACTCATTCATTATGAATGATATGGACGGAACATGCCTCTTACCCATCTAAGGGTCTTACTAACCAACAAACACCACTATCTCTCCATCCTCATCAAAGAACACATCCTGCCTCTTGAATAAATACACAATTCCCTACACAGAATACAGAAAATAAATTCCAAGGACAACATCATATGATTATATTCGTAAAAATAAGAAATCTCCCCATGAGTAGTTCTTCCCCAGCAGAAGCTCACAGTCTATACACACATCAAACAAGTCATCTTGACTTCCAATAGGCCTAGTCAATGACAAGGTAAATTGAATCATCTATACCTCATGTTCTAAATCCTATAAAATGGTATGTGATATGAATGAGTGTCTCTCTACATAATCAAACAACACATACACCAATTTATAATACAAGAAAATGGTACCTCGAATGATGTCTGGCTCACCTGGAACATGGAATGCTAAAGCGTGATGCTAACCATGACCTCCTCCACAACCTCCATTACAATGATGGAGACTCCCAACATGGTTGTGCTATGATATATAAGGATGGGGATCATCAAAAAGATGTCCTATTCCAGCCACATCTACCCTCTAGTGATTTTAAGCTAGTCCAACATGCTACTGCTACCTCAGCTAGAACTACCTCAATGGAGGGACCTGGAGAAGAACGTCAGGAGCACGATAAATGATCTGAAAGGTCAGGGACTATTTTTGTTCATGCACATGATCACCATAAGATGAACAAGTTCTTGAACCCTTGGAAAAGGTCTGAGAGTCGCTGCTCAATGAGAAATGAGATGCTGAGGGCTGGGACCTACCCCCGTCTGAACAAAATCTCTTCTTCCCAGAAAACCCAGAACCCCAGACCATATCTCTACATCATGAGGAATTAGTGCCACTCATCTCTCACGATGATTCAGTTCTGTCTAATGTCTTGTTGATGACCTCTTTCATCTCCAATACCTCAAGATATGTCTTCATCATAAATGGGGCGACCGAGCACTGGATCTCTGGATGCAAAGCCTCATTGGAATGTCTCGCCTTGGCATCCTAATCTGGCAATAGGTCCAAAGAATATCATAAAAGGATCCTAAAATGTATTTGAAACTATCGCACACTCGAGGTCCCATGACAATGGGTAAGCAGCTTCCAGTGACTGGACTTATTCCCGGTCGATGAATGAAATTCAAATCTAAACATTTTTTAGAACTCCTCCCAATAGTTTGTCAACTACTCGCTATCCCAGATGAACAATAACCACCACTAATTTGAAGCTCCACACAACATCATCACAACTAAAGACACCCAATGCTTTTTCCGAGAGTAGAACAAACTAAATAATATATTGAACTCCTCCAAACAGTCTTCTATGACTGCATCTGAAACAAATCCCTTGTATTTATGTAGACTCTGGCATGTGAATTCTTGGAGACTCCTCTTTCATGTATCATCATCATCAACCTATACCATGTGGTGATATGTTGGAACAGCCTGTTGGACATCTTCTGAATGAATCAGATGAGGACATCAACCCATTTATTTAACTAAAACATAATAATCAATAAGATCTTCTAAACCCATAATATGGAAGAATCAATAGTAATTAATTAATTTTTTTTCTAATATTAGTTTTAGGTTAACCTATCCAAAGGTCTACCCATTCAAACACAAGAATACAAAAAAAAATATGCATGATCCTTTCTTATGTCACTACCATTAAACATTTATCACCTCATTTGGTAGCCATTCTATACATAATGGTTTCTACATCAGATCACAGGGGTCACTAAATGCCTATGTATTATCCTGTCTCCAGTGTTTACATCATTTCCTAAACACGATGAGAACTATTGCCCTACCAACCCATGCAACCTCAAATGTGCCTAACACAATACTTCATCCTATCCCATAACCATTCCATTGATACCAATTTGTAATGACCTCCACCCACAATGTTTACCCCTCATGGGCCGTAAATATGAAAAGAGTGATATTGATCCCCGAGTCCCACCTCCAGTAGGCCCTGGAATGGCGACTAGCAGTGAGCGTATAGTAAACACAAAAATAAAAGGCCTTACCCTCTAAGGGAACACATTCGAAAAAGATAGATATGAACATCACCAACCAACTCCAACTCAAACATCAATATTAAATAAATACCATGTACAAGTATCTAATGTCATGCACAACTACAAAAACAGAAAGTGAACAAAACTTTAAATACCCAACAGAATGTAAAAAAATCAGTAGCCACAAATCACAAACAGCTCATGCAAACCCAAGCTAGTAAAAAGGATCCTAATCTCCAACCTTCTCCAAGTGACCTAAAAATAGTTTATATATACATAGGGTGAGTATAATAGTATACTATGAAGGATCCTCCCCAGAGCCACTTGTGAAAAAGTAATGAAATCAGGCTAAAGCATAGTGAACAAAATGTGAAACTAACTGGCCACCTAAACAAGTATAAAAAATTCCCAACCTCACCACAACTACTCTCACCAAGTATTTCATTCAAGTGTATATAATATAATAATGACTATCAAGGGTACCCTGCTACTACTTCGCAACGGGTTTGCCGCCTTTCCCCAATGTCGCACATCTTCATCAGCTCTCTCCAATAAGGCTTGCTCAAATACACCAGGAAGAAGAACCATGACATGCACCTCGTGCAACAAAACCACCACATCCACATTAGAAAAGAGACCAGGTTGTTTTTAGGATCCACCACAACTCACATAACATTCTTCATATATCAAGAATTATACCTCTAGCCATTACCTCCCACGCACCGAGTATGGATCCTCAAGCCATCAATGCTTGTACATGTTACACCTATAGTAGTCCTTATGAAAATATATCTAGAATAAATGTCTGTGAATTATCAAAATCAATTATAACTCTCTATACACATATATGGGGAAAACTATCTGTTGTGACTACAAGCACATGTAACTATCGAGATAAGAGAGCATGGCCAAAGTGGGTAGTCATCCGTCCATCCACCCACCAAAATTTTGGAAAACAATTTCCCGGGATCAAAATCCATGGGGTGTTAGTTTCCCTAACTAACGGGGTAGAGTAGTGTATAGAAACAAAAAAAGGATAGAATATACTATAGATCACTACCACACTATGGTCATGACCTATTCATAGACTCCACTACATCTAATGTATCTCAGAATCCAGACTGCTGTATCTAAGACTAGGTATCCTATAAACACACTACCATTTAAAGAGTATTATTACATTATGTCATTCACCTTTTCAGGTACAATTTATGTTAATTAATCATTTTAACATTAATTGACCATAAAAAATTCCCACATTATATTTCATTAGCATCACTCCCAATGTCCACTTTTCCTTTAAAATTTCTTCCTCAACTTTTCGTCCCTATAAGATCCAACCCCATGGGTCAATATAATTTTTCAATCATTTATTAAAAAAATTATTACATTCCCATATTTTCATGCATTCTAGAAAAACATTCTAATCTATTAAGCACAAGGGGGATCAACACGGTGAGTATTCGATCTAACCATTGTGTTATTTCCACCAATAGGTATAGCATATACCCGTAATCCCTCATGAAGCTAAACATGGAAAGCATGTGGCATACCATGCACATCATCCCCCCTTTTAGAAGGAGGGTAAGAAAACTGACTACCTTGAGTTGTGGGGAGGGTAAAGACGATAAATAACCAAAAATAATTAACAAACTTCCAGACATTCACATCCAACCCATTCCATAATATTTAGTGTCCTCCCCAACACCCACATGCATAAACTGATGCATCTCGCCACTCAACACATTAACTACTTCCATACCCAGTAGGCCTCCCTTCCCCCATATATCCCAACACGAGCAGTAGGAAAAAAACAGTATATCAATTGGACTGTTGGCCGTTAAACAAGAATGATGGTAACTCAGAACCCAAATAGAAATTATATATTATCAATCTACCAGTTATTTAATCTATATTGAATTAACAGATTAATTATTCGTAGGTTCCAATGATGTTAAACCAAAAAAATGTGCTCTAAAAAATAATTAAACATGATTACTACATCCATTTGATTAACATAAAATTAAAATAGGAAGTACCAGATTTATATAATTACCTCTTAATAATTGGAAATTAATATACAATTAGTCACAGTTTATGTTCATTACCAATTCCCATCAAGTTTAAAAATCTAAACAAAGGATGAATAAATATCACACTATCTAGAAAAACAAGAGGAAATAACATAAGATCAATATCAATTTATTTACCCTGTTCAAATATATATTATGTAAATTCCATTATGATGCAGTGTGCTATAACATGCTAAATTTATATTTTCGTGTACAATAATAGAGCAGAAACAAATCACCTACCACTAACGGTACATGATCTTCTTTATATGAGAATTATCCACACAATGGATTATGATCTCCTCCCCCATGACAACTGTATCCACCTAATGATATAGAGACATCAACAAAATAGTAAACAGCCATGAAAAAACCCATTAGGAACAAGGAGAGAACATTTCATAAAAGGGTAAGGGGAAATAGAAGTAGATGAACCCATAAGAATGATAATATATCATACCTTATTTGAAATATTGATCGATACATCTTGGTTGCATCCTAAACAGATGGTGCACTGGAATCAAGAATAAATTCATGGAGAACCCATCCAAGGAGGAATGTTTGATCACGCCACCCCTAGTTGAAGGAATAAAAGGTTAAAGAATCTCAATATAATGAACAGGGAGGAAGAATAAGGGAGGAAGATATTTTCCCCTTTATATGATTTAATGGAGAAGCGGTTTAAGGTACGCTGTATTTTCCATTAAATTTGGATTGTATTAAACCACACTGTTTGAAAAAATAAAAGCTTCCCAAGCCATAGAAAAATTAATATAGGATTAATGGGATTTGAACAAGCCTTAAATCCCTTAAAACAAGGAATTTATTGTTTCTAACGTCAATGAAAATGTTTAGTTGGAGAAAGAGGAAAAATCTGAAAATTTGGAAAAGGAAATATGAAACAGTTCTATAAACATTTTTCATGAGATGTGACACTGTTTCTGTGACACCGTGACTATGACATCATTACTGTGACACTATTTCTATGACACCGTTTCTATGACACCATTTATGTGACATCGTGAATATGACACTATGATAGTGACACCTATTCTATGAAACTTTGTCTATGACACCTTTTCTATGACACCATTTCTGTGACATTGTCACTATGAAAAATTGAAGGTGACAACATTTCTATGACGCCATGTTTGTGACACCATTTTCATGTCACTGATTCTGTGAAACCATTTCTGTTGCACCTTTTCTATGACATCATGACTGTGACACTATTTTTGTGACACCATGACTCTGACAACGTGAATGTGACACCGTTTCGGAGACACCATTTATGTGACACGGTGGTCGTGACACCGTGAATGTGACACAGTTTCTATGACACTATGATACTGTTCATAAAACTAGAAACAATATTTATAGATATGGAAATTTGGAAAAGTGTTCGGGATGAGTCACATTAATATCACATAACACCTCAAACACTAGATTTCATAAATCGAATGGACCATATTTGTTTGTTCCATTACACCAACCATGTTTACAAAATAAAAAATTCCCATTAAATCTAGTCATTAGATAAATAACTAATGTTATACCCCAATTTACAAAATATATAATTATATAAAAATGGTCTACATTTCAAATATTGGTAATATAAATATTTTAATGTAATTAAAATCAAGAAATAAAAATAAGATATTATTTTTTAATGAAAAAGTAATTCTTTTCGATTCTCAATGTATAAATATACAAATAAGAATATGTATAGAAAAAATGTTCCAAGATTGGTTAAAAAATGTTACCGATCCTTTTTAGGGAACATACCCAAATAATTTGTATCATATCCTCTATATTTTTAAAAAGATACTAATTCTATAATCAAATAAGTGATGAAAATAAGAGATGTTGGTTGAACAAAAATAATAGTATGTCCATAATTTTCTATATAAAATCAATTATTTAGTGTCAGATGTATGATATCCTGTTAAAAAAATCATAATATTATCAATTTTTAAACATGTTACAATTTCCTATAGAAAAAATGATTATATATCAATACATTTCAATATAAAGTGTAGTTCATTTAGGAAAGTACCATTATACTTATATAATCACTGCATTGTATCCCACTATATCAAACAAAACCATTTTATCATTACTTATTATGCCTCTTAATCAATGGTTTTGTGTGGTTCATTTTGATATAAATCATTCATGTTATTATTGAGATAAAATTATTTAGTAATTTATTTATAATAATAAATTCATAAGTACTATATTTACAAAAGAATATTTTATAGATAGAGGTGCAATTCATGAAAATTATGTTTTATATATATGATATATAATAGAAATATTTAGGTATAAATGATTAGATAACCATAAAATATGTTTAATAATATACAATTTCTATATAAAATATTGAAATTGAAATTTCACCATCAATACAAAGAATAAATATGATTAATGAATTTTTTTTAATAAATTAATATTTCCCTAGAATCATCTAATGTGTATAGAGTTCATAACCATGAAAAATTATACGTAATTATATATACATAAATAACAAAAGATAAAAAAACTATTTAATAATTTATCTAAAACATAAAAAATTAAAATGTGTAGCCATTGAATTTAAAATAATTACCAACCATAATAAAACATATCAATAGGTAAATCCTTTGATTTATGAAACATAAAATATCATATAAATTCTCTTTATAATTATATTAGATACATATATATTATATATATAAATGTATTAAAAAAATCAATTTATATTTCAAAAAATATTTATTATTAATTTTATTAATATTTTATTAAATTTTATGAATATTGATTTATTTTTACTTAATTTTAATGAGAAGGGCCCGTCAAAATAACATTTTTTTGAGTGGCCCGTTATATTGTGATTCTATTTTTAGCAACAATGAAATTGTGAAGGGGTCCCCATCAAAAAGGACCTTTTATAATAGGATCCCATAACAATTGCATCATCACAAATGGTTCAATTTCTAGTTGTGATATACATGTTTATATAACATAAAACAAGAATAAAAATCATCAATTTCTAAATAAAACAAAAAAATATAAGTTTTACAAGAAATTTAAGGAATAAATTGGGTTAATGGATGATGTTTGCTAAACTAATAATTCCCCAGGAATAGTACCATGTTTACAGTAGACATAAAATAAATGTACTATTCATTATTATAAATACATTGAAAACATAAGAGTTAAAAGTTTATTAATTCATCTAACAAATCATAAATTAATAATGTGTAACCATTAAACTTTATATATTTACCATCCATCCTAAAAAATCAATATGTAAAGCAAACGATTTGAGAAAAATGAAATACCATATAAATAAATATTACAATTATATGGAATAATATCTATTATATATATATTCATAAAAATAATTGCTATTTCTGGATTAAATATTTTTATATTATTTGAAAATATATTTGTCAATAATCATTAGAAAAAACCAATAAAAATGAATTCTATGTTGAAATCACCTACCATTATTAGTGGTCAGATAGAACATTGTGCTTAAATGGACATAAAACACCATCCTAAAATAAACAAACAAAATTTAATTAAAATTTATTCCAAATTATTAAATACCATTACTAAGGAAATGTAAAAACCTATATAAATCATTAAAGAAAATAAGAAATATGCTACATGAACTCAATATAAAAAAATCCCAAATTCATATACTAAAAAATATTCCTAAATTTCAACAAGAAATAAAAAATCCTTATAATTTTCAATTATAAAATTATTATCTTTTAAATAATACTATCATAAATGATTCGATATTTTATTATATCCCAAAAAACAGCAATAAATTATAAATATTTGACTATTATTTCATTAAATCAAATCTTATGTCCCAAACCATTCCAATTTAAATATTTAAAATACATGAAGTTATGGAATTTATTAATGATGTATTTTATGTAAATTGAAATAAAAATATAGATACAACATATTTATAAAGATTAAAAATAGAATAAATTTATGAAAATGACTGTGAATGAGGGATCCAATCCCAGAATCATTATTCTAAAGAATAATAAATATATTGTACCAAATATATTGGTAAAATTAAAAAAATTATAATGGAAAAACAATAATAAAATAAAATAAAACATGTTACGTATTTTATATACTCAATGCACCTATAACATAAATTGAGCGATCCACTGGAAGTCTAATAAAATATAATCAAGAAACAATGGTAATCTAATGGGCGTACCTTAACTAGTTGATAGACAAGACAACCAGTGTACTTTTATAGGGTATTATATATCCTACTACAATACATATGAATAAATTTAATCGAATACATGCCCAAAATATAAATAAATAAATATTACCAGTAACTTATCTAATACAAATACTATATTGAAACTTATTTACAATTCTGTGAATAATCAATCTTTTCATTGAAATATTAATAATTGTAAAAGGATTTAATATTTTATTTAATCTCACAATTTTAATCTCTATAAATACATTAAATATCATTATAGTATAAAAGTTAATAAAACTAGACTATTACACATTATTATTAAATATTCTCAACACATTCATGATATTTTTAAATTTCTATGCTTTTAATAAGTACTATTATGATCATTATTCACATATCCTGTTGTGTTAATTATATTTTTTCCATTTTGAAGAAAATTAATTTTTGTATGATGAAATGTATTTTCAAGAATTTATATTTTTATTTAATTTAAATATTATCGATTTCTAGAAAAGAATATGTTTTAGAATAAATTCATCATAATAATAGTTTATTTTATAAGGAGAATTCTATTTTGGTTGAAAATGAAGAGAATTTTATTTAAATTTTTTAAAATTGGTTTATTATTTTATTTTAATTACATTTAGAAACACAATAATCAAATTCTAAATCAAATTAATTTATATGGATTCAATCAGTTCAATATTATTTTAAAAAATTGAATTTATTTTATGTGTATAGTGGTTAATGATTTTTGTTTGGGTAATGAATGAGTGAAAAAAACTAAATTACAATATGGTGACGTCAAAACCATCTATTTATTTTCTGTTTCAAATGGAAATTACATATTAATACCATAAAATGTTTTTAAAGGCCATTGGGTTTTATCGGATTAGCCTAAAAAATTTCCTTTAAAATAAATTTTTTTTAGTATCATATATAAGATTATATTGTATAGGTTTTTGGAAAATGAAATAAGAATATAGTCCAATAATGTAGTGATAATATTCTAGGGATGTTGGTTTAATGTTATAAAAAATCAATCCATGTCTCTATGGTTTTGAAAGAATGGGATTCTAGTAAATATTATTTATTGTAAAAGAAAAATGTAAAGTATCCATATCATTTATCAACTTTGATTTTCATTAATGGATAATATATTGGTATAAATTCTTTAATCAATGATAAAATGTAAATAATCCATATCATTTATCAACTATGATTTTTGGGATGTTTTTTTTGTTTGATCATGGAATACTGCAACTCAAATCATTACTTCCATAAAAATATTATGATTTAAAATTTATAATGTATTTATTTAATAAATTAGAATTTAATAGGTAGAGTTTTAAAAATAATTTTTTATTTTTAATGAATGAATGAATTTATCATATAATTAAGGATTATATATATTATATAATATTTAGTCATATTATTCATTTTTATGTGATTCACATATACATAAATAATTATAGTTACAAACGATATCATATTTTTAGGATGAAGATTTTATGGTTTTTTTTATTGACATTAAATTATTTAATGATAATTTAATGATGAGTTAGTCATATTATATTGATAAAAAATATATGGAGATTCTTTTTCATGATTTATGATTACCTTTTCATCATATTTGATCATGTATATTTTCTATGTGGTAAAATATCGTGAATTTAATGATCCATTTTTACAAACAATAACCCCATTAAAAAATATTTTGTTGTAATCTATTTTATATTTTTGCTGGATATATGGTAATGGGTTATATCTTTACAGTAAAAATAATTAGTTAAATAATTTTTATTTTAATCATTTTTTATATATATGATAATCATTAGTTTTGTATATTTTAAAATGAAATAACACAGAAAAGTTATTCACATAAAATGGTTCACAATAGAAGAATAATATTGGTCATGATTTCCAATATCGTATTATCCAATTTGATGCCTAATTTATTGAGGAATTATAAAATATATATATTTATTGACTCACACCAATGAAAATACATATCTAGGATGACATCCTTATTGGGGGAATTTTGTACTAAAATTTGTATCAAATCAATATTATATGTTCCAATATATCCTGATTATTAATTTTGAATATTTTTTTCCAACAATTGAAAAAATTTATGAAGTTGAGTATTTATTTTTACTTATGGTCACGTCAATTAATTTTGTATAAAATCATATCAAACATTATTTTGGTAAAAAAATACAATATTTGGAATGATATAATTTTATTGTACATGCTATCTTTTATGGAGTTACTGAAAATATTATTAAATGATTTTATTGTAACCATGGAAGAAGTAATTTTTACAACAATGATATGAAAAATATAGAAAATTATGAGTATTTATGAAATTTTATCATTGAATTAGATTATATTTTTAATATTATAAATGTTCTTAGGGATCAATAAATCTAAAGTAATTTTTAAATACATAAAAAATAATAAAAAAGGGAAATGTTGTATTAAATAGAGAAAAGATTATTTCTAGACTACTGAATTGGAATATATTTTTATACATGTTACATTATCAAAGGATTATATCCTTAGATGAATAATTTAGATTATAATTTATATAATTTATTTTATGCGAATCTCAATGGAGTTCATTTATATTTAGGAAATTTTTTAATAATATTCTTGATTGTATTTATTTTAGTGTATCATCTAATAAAGTTCATGAAAATAATTAATCTCAATGAGATGGAATATGTAATTTGTGGTTAGTGTGTGAAATAATAAAAGTAAATCATTTTAAATTTAAAAGTAATGGTCTGAGGAAAATCTCTATTAAAAATGGGAAGACATATAAAAATGTCATGGGAAAAGGTATAGATTATAATATTAATAAAGATATTGTGATGATGATTTATTAGACTACATAACATATCTTATTAAATTTATAATAAGTGAATGATATATAGTATAGTAAAATAAATTTTATGTGTATCATATGTAAATAAGTATAATGTTTTTGGTAAATTGTCTTAATTTTAACAATTAAGGGGGGAAATTAGAGAATGCATCATCATAGAATCTCTTTAGAATGATTGTGTATAGAATTGAGTTATATGTAGTAAACATCAATTAATTTTTTAATAAAAAATTATATAATTAAAATAAATATAATTTTTATAATAAAATAATAATATTTTTATGATAATTAACGTGAATAGAAATCATTACCTATTAATCATGGTAAAAATTTACTAATTTCTAAGTAAAATGAAGAGGTTTTAATCAATGAAGGTAGTGAATAAAATATTTATATATATAATATTCATTATTAACATTATTTAATTAATTACTAAAAAAATTTCCAGCTAAAGGAATAAGAATTTTTGTATGATATAAAATGGTCTAAATAAAAATCTTTTGGTCTATGGATAAAAAGGGAAAAAATTGGTAACATAAGTGTAGATATTCAGTTTTCAAATAGTTATGAAATGAAATTGAATGATTATATTTTGAATAATTTGTATTATGAGAAAAGGAACTATTTTTTAAAAAGGTTATTTTAGAATAATTTTTTTTAGAAAATATCATGTTTCATTAATATATATAAAATAATTTATAAAATTTGAAACGATTTTTGTGAAGAATAGTAAAAAATCGAAATCAATAGTTTATCAGAAAATTTAATATAAAAAATTTATCATGTATTAGAAAGTTGTTAATGTAAAAATAATAATAATTAGAGTTATACGGAGATAAAATGGAAAACTTTTGTAACCCTATAATAGTTTATTCTTGATTTCTAAAAAATATTTAAATGAATACATAATGTTTAATTATAATTAAAATGATAAAAATATTAAATAAATAATTAAGAAATTAATTAGGAAATCCTAGAACATTATTTAATTATTACATAATAAATGGTGGTGAGATTAGTGTTCCAAAATGCTATGGAATATCTGTTTTTAAGTCTATTTATGGAGAATTACTTTCTAGGGAATTATAATGTTTAGTAAAAGTAATTTTTATTGTGCATGTGTGCATGTTAAAGTGAATGTTTTGATAAATTAGAGAAAAATAAAATATTATATAATTTTTAGAATGCAGTAATTGATGGGGAGATAAATCAGTGAATAAATAGAATGTTAGATAATGAATACAAATTCAGTAGTGGATAAAAAGATTCAATTTCTGGTTTAAAATGATGTTTTAGTAGATGTGACCGGTCTTGGAATGTATATTTTTAATTAGTAATCATTTTTTACATTTTTAATAATAAAAAATCATTAAATATTATATAATAACAAATATTGTTTAAATAAGAAATTTTTAGTTGTGGTTATTTATTTTAATTCATTGTAAATGAATAACACGTGGATTATTGATTATTGGTAAATTTACCATATCTAATCTAATTTTAAATTAAATTATTGTGTTTAATTTTTAATGTAATTATAATTCATATTATTATATTGTAAAGAACATAAAAAAATGGGCTTGCATCAATTATCATTATATATGATTAGTTGATGTCTAATAGTTTTCTCTTTATAATGAGTAGAAATTAAAAAAATTAACTATTTCTCAAAAATAGGAAAATGTAAATGAAGATTTTATATCAAATGGTTGTTATTGAATTTAATTTTATAAAGGGATCATTTTTTCTAACTCAAATAAAATGCATGAATAATAAAATATATCAATTGAAAGATGATAATATTTTGCACTACATAAGACTAATGTTAGAGAAAGAGTTATGGAATTTATTAATTATACATATTCAATAAAATATAATGATTATGATAAGTTATAGGGATATAATATTTTATTTGAAAATAAAAAATAGACAAAATTAATTGGAATTAATTATATTATAAAAGGCTATGATTTTGAATTATTTATCATTTTTATGGATATTCAAACAGCTAATCTATAAAAATTTTTAAAACCTTTTATATTTTAGGATTTATTAGGTAGAACTAAATGGTGGGAGATAAAAACATTCCATTAAATTAGGATTTGATTAATATGACATGGATAATATTTTGGATTATTTTTTAAATAAAAAATAATTTTAACTAAGAGTTTTTAGAAATGTGAGGAATAAAAATTGTATTATTCATTATATATGTTCTATTTTAAAAATGGTTGTTAATGATGGAGAAATTTTTATAAAAAAAATAGAAACATATTCTATTCACTAGGTGTACAATTTACCATAAACCCGTTTTTCATGAAATAATTGTTGTTTGGTTGACATGATTTGAAACATAATGGATGAAATTGGTGTATCTCATTTCAGGTAATGGATTGAAATTTGGATAATGGATAATATTCAAAAAAATTATATGTCATTTTATCACTAATATTTCTCTTTATTATATGTATTATACAAATACTACAATGAAAAGAGATTTGTAGAAAATGTATTGTTAATGTAAATTGTCGAAAAATGCGAGAGCTTGAGAAATATGATTTTAATGGATTTAAATCGAGAATATTACCTAGATATTTGATAATATCACTTATATAAGTGAATTCCCTAAATATTGGATTCATTTAATTTAAAAGATTTTAAATATTCATTTAAATTATCTAAACAACAAGAATAAATTTTGGAATCAACAATTATGCTAAAAAATTAACAGGATAACATGAAAATAATTATGGAAGTGTGGAATATGTATGTTTCAGTTATAAAAAATGTTTATTTTTCTATTTTACATATATATAATGAAGAAAAAAATATCATAAAATCATATTGTTACATGTATAGTTTCATAACAAAATTCATTATCACAATTGAAAAGTAAAATTACGTAGATCATTTAGGAAAACATCACACACAAAATAATAATATTTAGTTAAGCCGATGTGTGAGGATTATGAATTAAAGTATTAAAAATGGATTCATGAGATTAATGTAGAGATATAAATGACTTATATTAAATAAATATTTATTTTTTGAAATGGAAACTAATTAGAATTATTTTATAAAACAAATTGTTTACAAAAATAAACTAGAATGTTTATATGTTGTAGAAAAAGAAATATCATCCATAAAAAGAGTTTTATCAAGTTGATTTAATTATAATTTATTATATTTTTCTAAATATAAATGGATAAAAATGAAATTAGTTTTTATTACATATATACACTTTATAAAAATTATGATTACAAGATTGAAATTAAATTTGACATTCTCAATGAAGAAGTTAAAGAGGTATTTTAAATTAATAATAAATAAAGTTCTTATCTAATAAATATGGAATAATGTGTTCTAATATTGACTATGTTGAGGTCTAGGTTTACAAAAAAATTAGTGAAAATTGCATTTTAATTTGGACACTTGGTTATGGTAACTATATTTTTTAAATGTAATAGTAGATTGTGACTTCTATATTAATGAAATAGTAATCATTTATTTCATAGATAATGAATAAATTAATGATATGATCATTTTTAGTTATGGTGAATATATGTAAAAAAAATTCTACTACATTTAATATGACTTATTATACTATTATGGGGGTATATAGAGTACTTCATAGAATATAAAATTTCCAAACAAAATGTTCATACATTACTTTCTTAAGAGAGGTATGATAGAAAGGTATTAGATATGATTTGATTGGATGATTATAGGTCATTTTTTCCCCAATTTTGTTTTGAAATAAGACTATAAAATATGATTATGGCTATTTGGTTTCACAGAATGAGTCTGTATATATTATTTAGAGCATTCTCTATTTAAAATATTAAGAATTTTTTATTTCTATATTATATCATTGTGCCCATTCATTCCAAATTAACCTCTGTAATCTACCATAATTGTAGAATAATGGAATCTATTTTATAGTAATTTCAATAATGATTTTTGATTGAAAAAAAATATTAAATAAAATATGGTTTGTCATGGAAATGCTGATACTTATACAGATAAATATTTTGATGATTAGAAGATAATATATAGTGGACTATTTTTTTAGGAGAGTGGTGTGTAATGAAGGAAAAAATTAGTAGAATTTTATTTCCATAAGAAGAACAGAAATTGAAAATATTTTTTCCATATGAGTAACTAAAAAAATAATTACAAAATTATTTATTTAGTATATGAATTTAAGTTATTCGTGGTGGCAGTAAATTATAATAAATGATACATTAGTACACTAAAAATCTAAAATATGAATTCTCACTAGAAACACATAAATATCATGTAAACGTTTTTTGTAGGAGAATGTGCTTGAAGAATTTAGTGATATGGATTATGTTCCTATAGTGGAGAAAATGATGAATATATTCACCGAACCCCTATCCATTTATCTATGTTAGAAATTTATTTTGATGTTTATAGTTCAAAATAAACATTATAAAAGCTATGGTATGGTGTCATGATACCTTTTAATATTTTTCTATGTATGTTATTTTTAAAATGATATATTAATTGAAATTTAAATCCAAATATCAATACAATATCTATTGTGGAATAAATATCCTTATAAGTAGGTGAATATGATTAGTTATTTTTTTAAATGTCGCATTTCAAGTTCAACATAATAATAGGATGGGTTTTTGTATCTTTTTTAAGCAACAAATTTATAGTTTTTTTATAATTAATCGATATGTGAATTTTTATAATATCTTTATTTAGTATATGTGTTGGATGATTTTATTAATCAAGTAAGATAATAGTTTTATTGAAGATAATGTATAAAAGAGAAGTGATTGGATTTATTTTGAAGTGAATGTATGTTACTCTTACATAAATATTTGATATTTTATTCATTATTCTTATTTTCTAAAAAATTCCCACTCTAGTATACATAGATTAATTTAATAATGACTCAAATAATTTTTAGAGTTATTTATGTATTATTATATATAATAAAAGTAAATGTGGATACTGTTCTGACATTGTTGATAATTGATGGAAATATCACCTGAATAGATCTTTTTAAAAGGGGGATATCAGATGTTTATAGTAATGTGAACTTGATATGATTGTTGTATTTGGTGTTTTATTTTTTATGAAGAATTTACAAATACAGTAATTAAATTAAAAAATTGACAAATTATATTTTTTAGATTTTTTCAATAATATTTCTTAGTTTGGGAGTGTATGTAATAGTTTTTTAGTTGAATAATGGATTTTTTATCATATTAAAGTAAATAGAAATAAATTACATTATTGTTTAGTCAAATATAAAATATGGTTTTGTTCATTAAATTGTAAATAATTTGGGAGGATATGGTATCTTGTTTTATAAAAAACCATTTTCACCACAATAAGTTTTTTTTATATTTTTGGGTAAGTGATTATGTTGAATTATAAATAATAGAAAAGAGTGATCCAATTATGGTATAATATTGTGTTAGTTCTAGAAACAGACATAGTGTTTAGTTATTTTATTCTAGAACTGGTAATATATTAAAAATTTATAATTATTACTTTTTTAGGTGTTTGGGTACTGGGCAGAGAGCTAGGGTAGGGCTTTTTGAAAGGTATTTCGGAGTGGACGAATGTGAAAATACATATATACACAAAGATATTTCATTGCAAGTCCATTGATGTAATGTTGGGATAGGTTTTTCTCACTCATCCTTATATTGGAATGTTGATCAAGAGTCAATATAAACCTATTATAATCTATATTATTGTCAATTTTTTACACAACATATATTTTTAGAACCTAGTATATTTTTCAAAATAAATTATTATTTTACTGTTTTATTCAAAATTAAATCCATAAATAATGAGAGGGAATCCCTATAAACCCATAACGTCCCACCCCCTCCAAATCTTCTGTTTCACTATTATAAAATGGATTTACAATATTTGTGCTCTATTATTATTACACACCTTTTCATGGATCCTTCATTGAAATATAGAAAATTTTGGCCATATCAAGTTATAAAATTAGATGTGCTGACCATTTCTTGTACTAGTTTGGTTGAAGTATAACACATTTACATTTTTATATGTATTCTTGTATAATAATATTTATTGTACTTTTAGGGTGTGTGTTTGAAGATGTAATTGGTATCATCAATGGTAACTAAATTATGATTGGGTGTTCTATGGTAAATTTAGAGTAGGGTTTTTTATTATGATAAAAAAATTTGAAAGAATGAATCAATATTTTCAATGAATACATATTTTTTGACGAGTTCATCATGATTTTTATTATAAATATTATGATTATTTTTAATTGGTGGTTATGTTTCTCATTGATAGCACAATTTTATAATGTTTCATTCACCAATTATAGGTAGATAACGGTTTATTTGGGTTCATGTTTGTATCTGTTTTGTGTTGATTCAGTCTATTATAGGAAATTACATTAGGTATTTGTGACATAGGGAGAGAATGGTGTAGATCAATTTTTTTAATTAGATCCTCCAAATATATTTATATTATATTGGGGTAATTTATCACTAACATATGACAAGGAAGGAATTTAGATGTATTGAGTGACTTTTTTTCTTTCTTATGATCTTTGTATTTGTGTGTGATACTCAATGTACATGAAATTATGATGGTATATTGAATAAGTATTTATGTATGACAATTCATATAATTCAATAAAAAAATAACATATATACATATAACAACATTTTATATTATTTATCTATAGATATAATAACAAGTCACAACATAGAACCAAAAGTATTAGTATTAATAGAGACTGTATGCATGAAAAAATATTTTTTATAAACTATCATCAAAATCTAAAAATTATATTCATGAAAAATTATATCCTTTATATTATACAAAAAATCATAATATTATTTCTAAAATTTTCAATGGAATCGTAAGAATGGTTTATCTCAAATGATTGGTATAGGTAAATATAAGAGATAACATTTGAAGAAAATAAGTGAGAAAAAAGGGGTATATTGGAATGAGAAAATAATCTAGGTACATGATCATAACATATTAAATTCATAAAAACTATAAAAAAGATCCTAAACAAAGGATAATTTAAAAATTATTTTCTAATAACATATGACATGATTAAAAAGAGTGTGGAAACATGAGTCATTAATCATGAGATATAAAATCAATAAATAGGATAGAGAATGTGGAATTAAAATATAATCCAATGATAATAATTGAAAATAATTTATTAGTTTGTGGATCAATTTAAAAACCATCACTGAATAATGAGAAGAGTATCATCATTGATTGTTGTCATTCATATTTTACAGATTCATTTTAATCAGTTTCCTTATATTTACAGGGATCACTTAGGAGTCCTTTAAATGTAATCTAATGAGATATAAATTTATACCCAATGTTTTATATGGATATATAATATTTTTATAATACATGATTTAGTGAAAATTATATATATGTGTGGCATTAGAAAATTAAATCAAAAATAATTCCATCTAAACATCATAGTTCAACTAGAGTGAAATTGCTTTCACGAAAAATTAAACAATATATGTTTGTAATCATTATAAGGAAATGAGCGGACTTATCAGTAAATAATATCCGTAGTAAAGTATAAAAACCATTACTTAGAGTTGAAAATATAGAAAACTCATTTATAAAAAATTATAAAATTACATTGGAATACAAAATGAAATATAATTTAATTTTGAAACTGTTTATTTTTAAAGATAATAATTATTAAAATATAAAATAAAAATAAAATTGAAAAACCACTAGAACAAAAAAAGGATTCACTTTAAAAAAATTAATATATTAAGAATATTATTTCTCATTGAAATAATATATATAGAAAATGATATTATATTTTTCATAGTGAGAGTCAACGATATTTGATAATGACCAATATAGAAAACGATAAAAACATAATTTATAAAAAACACTAATCCAATTCCTTGACATAATAAAATATAATGATGGAAATAAATGTGTAATAATCAACACCAATGAATTTCTTATCATTATGAAATTGTCAACCCACCATCCTGTTCAATCACAAATATTTACAAAAGGATTAGGGAAATTACCCTTTATTAAAAATATAAAAAGGTAACTAGAACCCATCTTGATCTTGGTTATGGAAAAATCATTACAAGGTCATAGGCTAAGTGGATCAAACCCATTACAAGAACAAAAACACGACTCATTACATTCTCTTGAAAACACTAATAGACCATTACAAGCACGTAGACTTAAGGACACAACTGTAATAAAAAATTAGTGTTCTGATTGCCCAGTGAGATGTATCCTATTACAATGCCAATCCCAAACCAATTAAAATTTATATAGAGACCATTGGATCATCCCACGATAGTGGTGGCCAACTAGTATCCTTCTGTTTCGCCCGAGCCCCATGAAAATTCTTCTTGGAAATGAAAACAGTGATAGTGATCCCCTTTCAATGATGTATTCATCCATATGACATTTCTGCCAAGCCACCCAATCATGACTCTCACCAAGTTATCATAGCTACATAACCAGACCATCATTCTCAAGATATGTTGGGCCAAATGTTAAATCATCAACGCTAACAAAACTCACCTCCCCTTTCGAAGCCTAACACACACAGATCCACCCTTCCACTGCTAGATATTTGTGATATGACCAACATAACCTCATTTGTGCACCAATAAAAATATTTTTTTACCAGATCTAATCTCACTTTGTAGAGAAAAACTACTACAATAGACTCTCAGGGACACATCCAACACCCAGATCTATACCTTCACCGCCGAAGATGAAATCTGAAGTGGAAAACTTTCACCAACGCACGGGCACCCTAGTTGCGAAAGATGACGCTGACATACATAAAATTATAGCCCTAGTTGAAGGAACTTTAATTTGTTCAATCAAAAATATTATTTTGTGATAAACTATATCCCACACACACTTTGTGAATCTAGATACTCACTAACATTTTCACACATAAATTGTGAGAAGCATTGAATATCATCATAGTTACCCATTCTAGAATTTTTTATTTCTCAAATAGTTCATATAATAGTTATATATCATTATATTTGATCCTATAAATAATTACATATAGGGAAATATAGTTCTCAATCATCATAGTATCAATAAATATTTATTTCACCTAATAAAACCACCACATTTATAAATAACTCCTAGAATGAATATTGTATTCAAGTAATTATGAAATTAGATATAATAAATAATTTTCAAAAATAAAATAAATTCATAGTAAAAATTTTTAACAAAAATTCATTAAATTATAGGAAAATATATAATTTTAATAATGTATTAATACTATATTGTAAGTAAATATTTTGTAGTATAGGGACAATTTGGACCCAAAAAATTATAAAAGTATTTCTTTTAATCCATTCTAAATTATTTTTAAATAGAGTTTCAAATAATTTCTAACATATGTACTATAATTATTTTAATATAAACATAATAAATTATTTTTTACAAGTAATATTAATTGGAAAAAAAATATTGTAATACAAAATGTGGGGTTAAAAATAATATATATGATATTCAAATTAATAGCATTTTACATCGATATTTTTTCTAACACAACATTATTTTAATATTTTATAAAGAATATTTTTAAATGATGGTGACTAGAAATGAGAATGTTAAAAAGATGTAAAATTAAATATATTTTCAAATTAAAAGGAAAATGGTGATCGAAATAGAAAATGTGGACATGAAAATTAATGGACCATTATATAATACAAAAATTATTTTTCTACAATATCACATTTTATAAATGAAATCATAATGAATAAAAGAAATGAACATAAAATATTATTCCAAATAATAATTATATTGTTTGTAACATAATATCATGATCAAGAATTTTCTCTTATATGAAACAAAAAAAATTACATTACATAAAATAAATGGTTAGTTATAGATTTAATTTTTTGGTAAATGTTTTAATACCAAACAACGATAAAATTTCAATCTCTCAATGTATACACAAAAAAAATATCTAAATCTTCAAATGTAAATATTAATGTTCTTTGATAAATACACTAATAGTTGATACCTTATATTTAGGTCATTACATCACCTAAATAATATATTTTATTACAATAAATTATCATATCCTTTTTAGTTTATAATTATACAAAATTAAGACAAAACATTAATGAACAAGATCCATTTCATTCTTAATAGACTGAAATTTTCCAATTATATAAATAACATATTAATCAATAAAAAATCCAAAATATAGAAACAAATTATTCTTACTAAATTAAATTTTAGAAAGTTTTAAATTTTAGTTTTCATCATAACCTATGGAAAGGAAAACATAAGAAATGGGTGAGCTAAAATTTTTATTAAGGGATACAATTCAATGTTCTAAAAAGGGTATTTCATAATCATATAAAAATACATGAATTTGAATTATTAATTGATTAAAAATAAATATAAACCAATACTATATGACATTAAGGAAAACAATATAAAATTATATCATCAAATGATCAAACCATTAACATGAAATAATAAAACTAAAAATTAATAAAAAAATCATGAGCTACCATTCAAATAAATGAATTTGGAACAATAAAAACAGTATTTCATATCATTGGGAACCCGGATACCCTTAATAATATTATCACATTAATTGTTTTATAGAGATAACCACCATAACACTCAACCTTTTTAGAAATATCAACTTGATACCTTATTCAAACATAATGTTTTTACTAGTTATAAATTCAATCAACACCAACCATTGTGAACATAGTTACATTAAATATTTTCACAAATTTTGTTCAATCATGATTGACAATACTATACCAAAATTATTAGATGTTAATATAGGTCAATACATTGATAATATATATATATATATGTGATTATTCATGAAAATCCATCACCACCAAAAATCACCCATAAAGAGAATATGGGTTTAAAAATCTATTCAAATTCTATATCAAAAAATATATTCAGAATAAAATATATTTTTATAAAAAAAATAATTTCCAGAATGAAATACATTATAATTGGACGTTTAAGGTTAATCATGAATCATAAACATGTTGGAGTAAAATCATACAAATAAAGGGAAGATATTTAACGATTTTTTAATAATAGTTTTTATAACACTTGTATAATTTTAGTAATCATTTGTATAAAATCATTTCTAAAATGATATTCATATTTTTTCATATATAATAATTTTTATTATTATTATTGAAATATATAATATTTTATGGATGATATTTAATTATTAGAAAATGTGGTTCAAAATATATGATATATGACATCACAATTAAATTCCATTGATATTAAAAAAGTTATACTTTTATAAAAAAACACAATAATTTTAAGATTTCATAAAAAATACTCATAAAAATTGGTAATAATATATAAGATAGTCCAATTATATTAAAAATATTATTTTTCAAAAAAAATTAGAAATTTGTTGTAAATGGAAGGTGTGGTCATGGAAAAATATATAATACACATATTGGTTTAAAACATTAAAACATGTCTCAAGGCTACGAAATTTAAATGAAATCACCATCAATCCTAAAATATAATTTAATAAAACTCGATTGAAAGTGATAAATGGAGATTTATATTTATTTTAAAATATAATGATAAATATAGATAATTATATTATCTAACAAATAGCAAGAATACACACCAATTAAATCAAATTTTGTGTGTGAAAGAAAATGTATCTCAAAGAAGCAACATTTTTGATGAAAACTATATTTTTCCAAAATATCATTGGATGCACAAAAATAAAATACATTAAAAAAATAAATATATTTATCTATTATTTGATATCCATTTTTAAATAAATTTTATTTGATAATCATTTTTGTTAATTATTTTTTGAATTTATATTAGTTACTTGTTACAAATTTGAAATATAGAGTGTGGGAAATCTCGATAAATTTAAACTTTCTTTCTATGTGTATAGTAAATATTAAATCTAATTAAGAAAATATTATTTTAATGTTATGTCAAGTGACTAATAGGTAAATTTTTTAATGATTTATTATGTTTAATAATACTTTATGAGTTACTTTATTCTTTATCCAAGCAAATGAAATTGACAACACACATATTCTTGTGTTTTTTATCACACTAAAGGTGTTTTCTATATTACTAAGTTAAATATTGATGATTAGATTCCTTAAAAAATATAGATATTTATATAATAATATTCTATTTGTTTTTTTGAAATAATTTATGATATAAATCCATGTCACTATTCAAATAGGCGGTCAAACTAACCCATACATGAACACAACATTATTTATAGATTATTAGGTGTCGATTTTTTACAATATAATTATAACAACATAATAATGATATCATTTAGTGCTTAATAATGTGATATGTCAGTATTATAAATATTTTTATGCTGATTCTATGGATACAATGTAATTTTGAAGATTTTAAAACACGTTTTACTCTTATTTGTCACAAGAAAAGAAAATTAATTTTATAATGATTGTTTATCATTCATACCATTAATAATATTTTAAAATATGTTTTATAAGAAACTTATTAATATCAATAAAATAATACTTAACATTTTAAAAACAAACTCATTTACATCTATTTAATGTGGTGATGAGATTCAAAATTGAAATCGGTCATTCCACAGAGGTTGTAATCCAGGTGTATACAATACAAATGATTTAATTTTCCACATATCAGAGAAAAAGAGTAATAGTTATTATCGTATAATAATAATAACTAATTAGTACATGTAATTACCATATATTAACATCCAATTTAAGATCATGATTTTATGGTGGTAGAAAAAATGATACACATTGTGTTGTGGGAGAGGTAGTCATCACAATGCATAATTCAAGTTTTTGCATGTGAATATCAGTTATGGATTGTACCATCTTTATACTTAAATGAATATTTAATATTTATTATATTTATATCATAAAAATGTTTTTAATGCTAATTTAAATAATTAGAATATTATATAAAAATATAACCAAATAGATGTTCTGAATTTATACCTCACAAATTGGATTATCTCCCTTGCAAAGGGGTTATTATATTAAAGGATGGTATTTTGAGAATAAATACCCAAAATAATCCATCCATATGGGTGCAGGAGAGAATTATTCAATGTTTTTGTGTGTCTATAACTATGTGGATTTTTATTTGAGGGGATTTTATGAGAGGACATAAACTTCTATATGTTAAAAGTAATGTAATTTCTACAAATACCCGAAAGTATTCAAAAATGGTATGTCACTATAAAGTAAATTTGACTAAAAATAGAAAATAAATGGATATTAAATGTTATAAAATAAATCAAGTCCTCAATAAAAAATTTCAATAGAATTTTAAAACATTTTTTATTTAATTTACACTATGGTTCTTTAAATTAAATTTTTCAATATTTTACCATGGAATCATTTTTTGACAATGTAATGAATCATTTATGCTCAAAATATGATACATATTATAAATTTTTTACCCAATGATACCAAATTTAATGTAATTATAAATAATTTTAAATTTATAATAGTGGAAAAAAATCAATTCAAAAAAATTAATATTATATATGGGAAAAAAAATTTGAAAAAAGTTTGTTATAAAATTTCATGTATTTGTTTGTACATTAAATATATACCTTTTAAATTAAAAAAAAACGCTTAAAAAATATTTATTTATCCTTATAGATATTTATAAACAATTTAAAATTTACATTTATACACTAATAATGTCATAAAAGTCATTTAATTTATTAAAAATTTATTTTAAAATATCCAATGAAAAATAAATCATTTATGAAAAAATATAAAAATTCATTGTAACCTAATATTGAGATGTTTAATTGAATAGTAATTAAATATTAGTCATATTTAAATTTCATTAAATATAATTTATCTTTTTGTATGAAAATAAAATATATTATGATATAAAACTTTAATTAAAAAATGACCATTTTAAGCATCATGTGTTTCTAATTTGATTTAATATATATTTATTATCAATTTAATATTGATATATTATGTAAATACCTGGAAATTTCATGTGAATTTTTTTCCTTAATTTATTTGGAAATTTACGAGTCTATGGCTTCTGACAGCACTTGATTCTGAGGCCCAGTGTGCCCGGAATCAATTTTTGATGTTTATCTCAGGTACGTTCTGTAAACAAACGAGCATGTTTTACAATCTTTTGAACCAGTGCTTGAAATCGAAATCTGAGGGCACTGATGAACTCGCAGCGCCGATAAATTCTTAAGTGTACCTTTAATGTATTTGCGTTTTGAGCGGGTTGAGGATTACTAATAAGAGATTTAGAATAAAATAAATAAATTTTTTTGGGGACAAATTTTGTATAAGGAAGGTGTTTATTTTCTCCCAAGGGGAGTTAGGGGTGTGGCCCACACGTTCCCTAAACTCTTGAACTCCCTATAACCCCCTTGAACTACCCATAACTCACCCCTTGTTAAATACCTGACAACTCCACTCATTTATTGGAGTGAAGACTCTCCACATTCCATCTCTCTCTCATCATTTAATTTTTTCCCACTATTAATTTAATTAATGAGTTTGAATTCTTTTGAATTTAGTTGGAACGTTTGTTAAGATGGGGGAAAATCTCATTTTAATATTTGGCTGGGAAAATATTGTGTGGAGAATCCCTGGAGAATTATGAGAGATTTAACCCTCCACAAAGAACGGTTATCCTTCCAGCGGATCTCCAACGAATGACGCTCGAGCCAAGATCGATGGCCTTTGCAGAAGGGACAGATGCCAACGATCTTTTTCACCTTCATCTCCTCCCTTGCAACAACGTCAACAAGCCGACATCCACCTCTTTCACGATATTGTCTAAAAACAATGAACATTGAGGCACATGTTTTTATGTTCATGTTTTAATATCATTCATCATAGTTCTTCAATTATTCAATTTCATTTGGCTGCATGATACCATTATGGCAAGGAAGGGCTCAGACCGCACAAACACGGTCTGACCCTTCTTCTCTCTTTTGTAGTTTGTGGGTGATGGAGGAGGACTGCGAAGAACCGGCCGACGATGGGCCGCCCACGAGTTGATCGTCAGCGCATGACTATCAGGTCTCCGTAAAGAAGAGGCACCATCGTGACACGTAATGTAGAGACGGACCGCTGTCGGGGCAGGCCACGGAGGAGGGGCACGCCACCGGTGCACCGCGCTGGAGTTACAGGAGTCGCGGCTGCGGCGGGCCGCGATGGGGGGGGGGGGGGGATTACGCCGCACCGGTTGAACAAAGCCACGACCTAAGGCCACAGAAACTCTGGAAGGGTGACCGAATGTTCCAGCCACCGGTGCCACCAAGTGGTGGTACCTGAGTTGGTCACATGGTTACACAAGGGCCGACATAAATGGCCGGTCATTACGAAAAAAACCGAGGGATGTAAACCCCCCACCCCCAGAGCAGGGGCTAGGGCAGGCCCCACTCGGCGCCGCCATCCCCCACGGTCGGCCAGCCATGTAGGACACAAACTCTAGACTGCGCTAGCCTCATGTCGGGCCGTGCCCTACCAGGCCGGACCCATAACTGAGTCGGGTCGTCTAGGTTCGGGCCTACCTAGGGGGTGTTGGACCGGGTCGGAGCGGGCCCAACCCCCTATTTTCAGAACTACTTCAATAAAACGCTCATAACATGAGTTTTGGACCTCCGATCGACGCACTGTCAGTTGCGTAGGATTCCTAGGATCGAGAAGGTCGTTTTAGTATATTACAATAATGATTTTGGTGAAGTTTAGGTACATCCAGGTGGGTTCAAACCCGAAACCAGTCGGGCCATCGGAGCGGAAACACTTATAACATGAGAAACTGACATCTGATTGACGTGTCATTGACTATCTTGGATTCCTCATAGTGAGATGGTTCTTTTGGAATACTCTAAGTAGGTTTCAGATGATATTGGAGTATGGTCGAGTTGGTTTTATCTTAAAAATCAACCGGGCCCCTGGAACGGAAAAGCTAATAACTCACAGACTGGGCGTCCGATTGATGTGTCGTCAACTGTGTTGAGACCACTATGATGAGGCGTTCCTTTGTGATACTTCTACGTGAGACTTTGTGACACATGTAAGTAACGACCATCAACTTGTGGAGTGGACCCTCCTGGAGTCGATCGTATGGAGTGCGGAGATATAGTAGATGTAGACCTGACGACTGCTTGACTGATTCGACTCGAAGTAATTCGTTTAGCCCAGTGGACGGAGCGCCTGGTATTTGGTGGCAGACCCACAGCAGACGGAGCACCTAGTAATTGGCAGCAGAACTGCGGTACTCGATGGGATGGTTACGTCTGTAGTCTATGTTTAGTGAGAAGCCTCTCGGTGTCGCAACATTCCCACTGTACATGACAGAGCAAGAGCTCTCCAACAGTTGTGGTTTCGATAATGAAATTACTTGTTTGAGCTGAGCCAATGACCTTTGTGTTTACCTCATGATTAAAATGGGTTACTTGATAACGTAGGAATATGTATTGGAATATACCTAAGTAAAGGTTATCTGTTGAGATATTTCTTTGTGGTTTATCTTTGTTGGATTTAGTGGGACCTTGAGGGTCTCGAGGTCCCTACTTAGTATCGGTATACTCACCCCTGCACGGGCTATGCCCACACCTCATTGTGTTGGATGAAGAAAACGATCATCGTTGATCGAGGTAGAGTGTATGAGGACTAGACAATACCTAGAGGTGGATCTCACGACGAGTCTGTACCCGAAAGAGATCGATGGATGGACAGACAGACATGGAGTCATGAGGAGGAAATATGTACCTACCCTTCAGGTAGGAACCCGGAGGACGATCTAGGAGCTGCTTCACCTTTCAGCTATTTGTCTTTTCAGATGTACTTTCTTTCAGTTATAGCTGTACCTTTCTATTTGGCTTGTAATTCAATCCCCTTTGTACTTTCATCACACCTGTTACTACTTTACATAGTGTTTTCTTCCACTTGTAATCTGGTTGTGTGTGTGTTTACATTTAATAAAGGAAATGCCTTCCTAGTTATAGTGATTTATGCCTTTGGTGCTAGTCTCTAGCCCCTGGCCTATGGAAGGCGGGCTTGGGGTAGTTACGACACGGGCCCTGGGGGACAGGTCATGAAAAATTTGTATCATAGGAGTTGTTTCTACTGTAGAACATAGGACTCTGATATTTTATATCTGAGAAGCAATAGTGTTAAGGGTACTAATTGTGGTTTTCTATTCAGGGATTCCAGTGTTGGTGCGGGCGGCAGATGTATCCATACACCAGGACCTTGACTTCTGATTTCCAACTAAATGCATGAAAACATTGATTGCGTGTGCGTTTTCAAATGTTTCTTTTAAATCATCTCAAACCAGGTCATCACACTAGGAATAGTATTTTGACCATGTCACATCTGTTTTATTCAGGATGCCTCCCTACGGACGACCAGCTAGAGCCCTGAGAGTTGTATATACTGACAGGCCGCTGAGCGATGAGGCCTTAGTACAAGGCCCTCATCCAGTTGAGCACCAGCAGAGGCACCAGCGGTACTACCACCCATTGGGCCATTGATGCCACCAGCCCCAACAACAGTCAATGCACACCGCTTGAGCGCATTGCACGAGTTCCAGTGCCAAAGGCCACCCAGGTTACGGGGAGAGACAGACCCACAGGCGGCTGAGGATGGGGTGGAGGATGTGGCGAGAGTCTGTAGACAAGTAGGGACACCAACCGAATTCATGGGGATCCTTGCGGCAAGCCTCCTTCAAGAAGCTGCAGGAAGATGGTGGATCCTGATGCTCCAGATGCATGACAAGGCGTCACTTCTATGGGCAGACTTCAATAGCCCATTTCGGGCAAAGTGTTTACCATCCACCCTTCGAGCAGTGCAGATACATTATCTACTTCATCTTTCATAGGGTAGCATGAGTGTATCTCAGTACTCAGTGAGGTTCATAGACCTCTCGTGCTACACTACAGATATGGTACATGACCTGTTCTTCAGGGCCCAGACCTTCGAGTGAGAGCATAGTCAGGATATTAGAGCTTCAGTTGTTTCTCAAAACATTATGATGTAGACGGGAGTGTTGAAGTGAGCCCTTCTAGTAGAGTTTTTCCTTGTTGAGAAATCTCCAGTAGAGGGACCCACCACTAGTCGACTTGTAGCACAGTCTTCTAGAGCTAGCAGTAGAAATATGACACAGGGTTCCAAGAAGACCAGATCCACCGGTGACTAACTGCACAACTCAGGTTCAGTTGTGTGGGGAAATCGGAGTGGAGTCAGAGCGAGTCATGCCATGAGCGGATAGTGTTTCTCCTGCAGTGGGCTTTGTCACATGGCTCGTGACTGTCTGACCGACTGTACGGGTGATCAGCAGATAGATGAAGAACCTCCCAAGTAGAGGCATAGGGTCAATCAAGGTAGAACTAAAGGAGAAGGAGACCATGATAGAGGAGCTGGGCATGCAGCAGGTGGCGGACGATGCTTTGAGGTGTTGCTACCACCACCACCAGGAGGACCTCCTCGACCACAGTGAACAGGTGGACATGGGAGATCACATCTTTAGGCAGCTGAAGCATATGACTGTGGGGATCCAGAAGTAGGTGGACATGAGTGAGGGTAGTTCTAGGAATGTAATCCTTTGTTCTTGGTTCTTCTACATTCGGTGTTATTGTTGTTTGTGGTTGTCACATGTCTTTGAACTTTTATCTGTAGTAATAAAAGACACTTTTCATTGTGATTTTTACTATCCTATCATTTTTGTATAGTTGATAATAAGAGGTTCTAGTTAAAACTTTTGACTTGTCCCCCACTTGTGAGATTACTACAGTAGGAGACCTAGTAACCACGCACTGATGCTGACAGTGTGAATCAACCCTTGGAGGGGAGAGGAACAGTTGGATCTCTTGGTAGTAGCGTCGAGGACTTACGATGTCGTCTATGGCATAAAATAGTACCGTTCATGTCATTATTGACTGTATTAGGCAACGGACATGGTTCATCTAGTGGATGAGAACAAATTTATCTTTTTGGCAGTTGAGAAATCTCAGAAACTCCTATGTAGAATGTAGATGATGAAGGGTGGATATGAGTTCTTACAATTGGCTAGTCTCACACATTGTTCGTTGGGAAAATTGTTTACGGTTCTCTCCAATTCAATACTTTCAGGTGTATATTCTCTCAGAAGGACATGAACCTGAGACAATGGTGATGGCTTGAATTCCTCCAGGACTATGACTTCGAGATAGTTTATACTCTTGGGGAGGGGAACATTGTAGCAGATGATCTTAGTAGGAGATATGGCAGTCAGCTGTTAGGAGTGGTGAGAAAACAGCTGGCCGCGTTTTAGATATCATTTGTGAATAGGGATGGAGTCAGCACGTGTAGAACCAAAGATGGTTCAGGCTATGACGGAGAAGGTGCAGATCATCTTGGAGTAGATGAAGACTGCATAGAGAAGACAAAGGTCCTATGAGGATAGGATATGAGACCACTGGTGTTCAAGAGTGACGACCACCTCTTCTTAAGGGTCTCACCTTGACGAGGTCAACAGAGATTTGGCCGGGGCGGCAAGTCATCTCCGCATTTCATCGAACCTTTCTAAGTCCCCAACAGATTCAACAAAGTGGCTACCACCTATCCTTTCCACCCCAGATGCACCGGGTGCACGACGTCACTCACGTATCTCAGCTGAGCTGATGTGTACACGACCCATCTGTCATCATCAACCACAGTGGGCTGGAAATCGATGATGGGGAGACTTTCACGGGGTTCCAGTAGAGTTTGGGGATTGACAGGAGCGGGTCCTACGTTGATGGTCGATTCCTCTAGAGCACATTTGTTGGGATCACAGGAACCTCTAGGAGAAAACATGGTAGCGGAAGGCTCAGATGCGTGCAGAGTACCATGTTTTGTTTCCCTAGTTTATGATGTCGCTTTAAGGGGATGTGAATCCCTGAGGTGGGAGTAATTTAAGGACTCAAAAATTTCAAAGAAATTTTTTTCTTAATTTTTTTGGAATTTTACAAGTCTGTGGATTCAGAAGACATTTAATTCTAAGGCCTGTTGTGCCCAGAATCAATTTACGATGTTTATCTCGGGTACATTCAGTAAACGAATGATCGAGTTTTTCTATCATTTGAACTGGTGCTCAGAATTGAAATTTGAGGGCACTGATTAACTCACAACGCTGATAAATGCTTAAGGGGACCATTACCATAGTTGCGTTTTGAGCGGGTTGAGGATTAATAATTATGGATTTAGAATAAAATAAATAAAATTTCTTGGGTACAAATTTTATTTAAGGTGGTTATTTTCTCCCAAGAGGAGTTAGGGGTGGGGACCACACGTGCCCGAAACTCTTGAACTCCCCATAACCTGCTTGAAATTTCCATAAATCACCCCTTGTTAAATACATGACAACTCTACTCATTTTTTGGAGTGGAGGCTCTCCACTTTCCATCTCTCTCTCATCATTTAATTTTTTCAAACTATTAATATAATTAAGGAGTTTGAATTTATTTGAATTGAGATAGAATTCTGTTAAGATGGAGGAAAATAACATTTTAATACATGGCTGGGAAAATATTTTGTAAAGAATCCTTGGAGAATTAAGAGAACTTAAACCCTCTAAAAAGAAAAGTTCTCCTTTTGACGGATCTCCAACGAACGACACTCGAGCCTGGATCAATGGCCTTTACGGAAGCGATGAACGCCAACGATCGTCGTCACCGTTATCTCCTCCCTTGAGATAACGTTAATGATCCAACGTTTACCACTTTTGTGATATCGTCAACAAACGACAAACCTTGAGGTAGGGGAATTTATGTTTAAGTTTTAATACCGCTCATCATCATTCTTCAATTCTTGCGATTCGTTTGGATTCATGATACCATCTTGATGAGGAAGGGCTAGGAATGCACGAACACGGTTTGTCCCTTCCCCTCTCGTTTATTGTTTGTGGGTGATGGAGGCGGCCCGCGAAGAACCAGCCGGTGACGGGCAAACCACGAGCGGATCATCAGCACATGGTTGTTGGGTCATCGCAATTGTGGGGCACCTTCGTGCCGTGTGGAGTAGAGCTAGACCGTGATTGGGGCAGACCGCAAAAGAAGGGTATGGCGCCGGGACACTGCGCCAGAGCTACAGGAGCCGTGGTTAGGGATGGCTGCGGCAGTGGGGCGTGGCGCCGTCGCATGACGCCTGTTGAAAAAAGACGCAGCCTAATGCCGTGACGGATCTGGAAGGGCGGTCGGTTGTGCCGGCCGCCGGTGCCCCAAAGAGGCGGGAACTGGTGGGTCTCGCAATTTCCCAAGGGTCGGCCTTCATGGCTGGCCATTTCAAAGAAATCGGGGGGTGTAACCCCCCCCCCAGACCAGCGGGTGGGGCGAGCCCCACTAGGCGCTGCCAGCCGCCCAGTCAGCCAGCCATGCTGCCAGCTGTATGGGCCACGTGCTCCAGGCCGAACTGGGCTGCGCCAGCCGGGTCGAGGTGCGCCCTACCGTGCCGGACCCAGGCCTGAGTTGGGTCGACTCGGTTCGGGACGACCTAGGGGGTGTTGGGCTAGGTAGGACCGGGCCCAGACCCCCTATTTTTGGACCTACTTCAGTTAAATGTTCATAACTTGAGCTGTGTGCCTTAGATCGACGCATTGTCAATTGTGTAGAATTCCTCGGATCGATGTGGTCCTTTCAGTATATTACACTCAAGATTTAGTTTATGTTTGGGTATAGCCGGGTCAGTTTGAACCTGATACCAACCGGGCCCTCGGAGCGAAAACACTTATAACTTGAGAACCAAACGTCTGTCAATTGTGTAGGATTCCTCGGATCTATATGGTCATTTTAGTATATTAAACTCAAGATTTAGTTGATGTTTGGGTATAGCCGGGTCAGTTTGAACATGAAACCAACCGGGCCCTCGGAGCGAAAACACTTATAACTTGAGAACCAAACGTCTGATTGATGTGTCATCAACTAAGTTGGATTCCTCATGGTGAGACTGTTCTTTTGGAATACTATAATTCAGATTCAGATGATATTGGAGTATGGTCGGGTTGGATTTATCTTAAAAACCAACTTGGCCCCTAGAATGGAAAAGCTAATAACTCACAGACCGGGTGACCAATTGATGCGCCGTCTGTTGTGTTGAGACCCCTATGATGAGGAAGTACATTATTATACTACTACATGAGACTTCGTGATACATGGAAGTAACGACCATTATCTATTGGAGCGGACCCTCCTAGATATGAGCGTACGAAGTGCAGAGACTTAGTAGTTGTAGACCTGACGACTGGTTGACTGATTCAACTCGGAGTGATTTGATTAGCCCAGTGGACGGAGCGCCCGGTATTTGGCGGTAGAACCACGGTAGACGGAGCGCCTGGTAGTTGGCAGTAGACTCATGGTACTCAATAGGAGTGGTATCTCTATAGGATTTTAGGGAGAGCGCCCGATATTTGGCGACAGACCCACAACAGACAGAGCTCCCTGTATTTGCCAGCAGACCCACGATACTCGACAAGAGGAGTACCTCATCAGTCTAAGGATATTGATAAGAGCCTCGGTGTCCTGACAGGACCACTGTACACGATAGAGGATGAGTTCTCCAGTAGTTTTGGTTTCAATAATGAAATCCTGGTTTGATCTGAGTCAATGAACTTTGTGTTTACCTCATGATTGAGATGGGTTAATTGATAACTAAGGTATATGTATGGGCATATACCTAAGTAAAGGTTATCTGTTGAGATATTTATTTGCGGTTTATCCTTGTTGGATTTAGTAGGACCATGAGGGTTTTAGGGTCTCTACTGAGTATCGTTATACTCAACCCAGAACGGGATATGCCCGCACCTCATTATATTTGATGTTGACGACGGACATCGCTGATCGAGGTAGACTGTACGAGGACTGGACAGTACCCTGAGGTGGATCTCACGACGAGTCGGTACCCATAGGATACAGATGAACAGACGGATAGACATAGAGTGCTGAGGAGGACATCTGTACCTACCTTTCAGGTAGGATCCCAGAGGACGATCCAGGAGATGCTTCACCTTTCAACTGTTTGTCTTTTCAGTTGTACATTCTTTCAGTTGTAGCTGTACCTTTCCGTTGGGCTTGTATTACCAGCCCCTTTGTACTTTTAGTACACATGTTACTTCTTTACTTAGTGTTTTCTTCTTCTAGTACTCTGGTTGTGTGTGTGTTTACGTTTAATAAAGCCAATTCCATCCCAGTTATAGGGATTTACACCTTTGGTTCTAGTCGCCATCCCCTGGCCTATGGATGGTGGGCTTGGGGTAGTTACGATACGGGCCATAGGGGACGGTTCGTGACATATTATTTTAAAATTTGAAAATTTAAATATTATGAATAAATTTTAAATATTATAAATTATACTAATCAATTGAAAATAAAAAGGATAGTTATAAAATGGTTCATTAAAATTACAAATTTTTTACAATATAAATAATAAAGAATAATAATATAATATTATTTAAAAACATCATTATAATTTTATCTATGAATGATTTTTTTGATTTTTTATTTTTAATATCTCAAGGATTATTTTAGTTGGGTATCTCATTTTCTTTTGTTAAGTATTTCCCAAGCTATTGAAGAGAATAACAATTTAAAAAACCCAAAATCATATTTCATTAACGAATCCAAAAAAGATCAAGTATTTACTCTTAATATGAAATTTTAATTTTCATTCCAAAATGTTGATATGGGATCTATTTAGAGAGATAAAATCAATGCCCAATTTCACATAAAATTAATCCAAAATAAGTATAACAAAACATCCATGATGCACATATTGAAAACAAGGCTTGGAAATGATTTATATAATTAGGATACAATAATCTCACCAATGGTATTTTTCACATTGAATTAAATATCTATCGACTGGGTGGTTATATTAGGATCAAAAAAATTATAAATATAATGGAATAAATAGAGATTTAGTTTGAATATATATATATATATATTGTATAAATGTTGAGTGTAAACTTGAACACATTTTTTATAACCCCCATCCATAGTTCTGATTACATAGGGGTTACCATTTGACATTGTCTTAGGTGGTTTCCAACATTGATTGTTGTCATTAACCCTTGTAATGTTGTTCAAATTTTGTAAAATTTTCATATTCAATACAATTGAATCACAGGAGTGGAGGTGGTGTAATTTTGTTGAGAATTATTATCATACATCTCAATGATTTTCTACATCATGTATCTTTTCAATTCATGTTCTCTATTTCCGTAAATTATATATTTAATACATTTACATATGATATTTAGGAAATTTTCTCAGAGATTCATCCCATATTTTTTGAATGATTGATAATTAATATTAATTCTATATTTTTTGATTTTACTTCACTCAAAACAGAAAACATATATTGTTTCCAAAAAACATGATAATGATTGATGTCCCTAATTAAAATATCCACCTTGAAATCAAATCAAAAAAATTCTTTTATATCTATAAATGTTCGTTATAGTTAATGCTCATTTGAGATAAGCTTCTAAATATACAAATTTCATGGTCTATATTTCATTGAGGTTATATGATATAACCCAATGTGTAACATGTACGTCTTGTATTTTTTTCAAAGGTAGCAATGGATTTATCTTCCTTTAATCTCAGCTTCAGGAATTAAAACTGAATTTATTTTCATGATTATGGGGAAATTAGATTTAGATAAAATACATACTTGAAATCATATCATTACATGGACTTAATTTATGCATGTTTCATAATCATTTTATTTTTGTTCCACTATTTTAATCATCACTATTTAAATGGAAAAAGGATAAAAAATCACTTTTTTGTGAGCTAATATATATATAATAGAAGTTATAATTATTAATATATTTTTCCATTTCACTAAAAATACAATATTACAAAACCTCATAAAGGATGGTGGATGTTTTCATGTGAATTAATTAATAGGGTGATTTTACATGCATTAATATTTTTTATGTTAAAAAAGATAATTTTTTTGTATATATATTTATATATATTAGTGATCATAATACTGAAAATCTTTATTTTATCTCAGATTTCTTTTTTTCTTATTTGGATTGATATTTCAATATACATCACCGTTACAATTAACAATATTAATTTTTGTCTTATCAACTGATCAGAAAATTGTTTTCGATAAATATAAATAAATAATTAAAATAGTATGAAATCTTATATTAAGAAAGGCGATTCCTTAGTTATCCAAAAATTATAACAACTTCATTTCATTGTATAAAATTTTTTCTCCAACTTACATCAGTTTTAGTTTAGTAGAGGTGGTGATAGGATACATCATCTTCGACTTCGTATGTTAATAATTAATAATAACTACACCCATATTCTATATAAAATCATATGTACCACCCTTATATACATTCATATTACATTATTTTTCTTTAATGTATATTACATATTATAAAAAATTACACACTAAATTAGATTTATTGCATTTCATTTGAGACTATAAATATGACTATATTATTTTATGACCATTATAAAACATATCTTGGATATATTATTCAAATATCTATACCAAATATATATATCATATATAAAAATATTCTTCATAAAATTGTGAATGTAATCATAATAAATATTTGTCCCAAAATAATAGTAAGGGTAAACATAAAAGGAAAAAATATTCCCCCTCCAAGAGCATGTGGTTAGAGGTATGGGGATTAGGTCAGAGGGTTGAGTCACGAGTGTTATTTGTAGAATGTGTGTGTGAATAATAACTGACCTTTAAAAAAAATTGTTAAAATAAAAGATAATAAGTGATTATAAAGTGATAATGTTGGTATGTGAACATAGTAAACGTACATCAATATAAAAGAAGAGATTCATTCCCAATAACTAATTTAGAAAAAATTATGATTTATGGAATTATGATTTTCCCATTACATTATATGAATATCTAAGGTGTATGAATAATTGATTTAAATACTGTGATACAAATTGACAAATAATATAAATATAAATATATCAAAATAGTGTAATTTAATTGTAAATAAATAAGATAATTTCATATGATTGGGCTCATTAATAGTGTCCTAGCAAAGATTATCATCTCTCTTTATTCTTATAATCATATTGAAAAAAGTACAATAGTAGATTATGTTCACTCCCCAATATTGTACATGACTTATTAAGAATGTCTATTATTTACCCTATGTGTTTTATTTATAAATAATTATATTTTCAGACACCATATAATGAAAATAATCTATTTTTATCATGATAAACATGAATATTTTCATATTTCCATTATAATGTAATTTACCCATGGGAAAGATACCAGTTTTAGGAATAATTAAAAAATGTATGTCAACCATCCATACACATATAGATGGAGGATGGATTCAGAAGACAATAACCCTATTGAATCAAATGGAACAATAAACCATGTAGAAAGATATAAACAATATTAATATAAAGACATTAAAAACAATGATTTGATAAAAGGGGGAAGTATATTTTAATTTTAATAACATTTATTTTCAATGAAATATTTTATGAAATTATTGGACGTGATATCACATTGTAAATATATGAAAAAAATTAGTGTAATATTCACAATGAATATAGATTTATATGGTTGAAAAATTTATTGTTTTATAAAATGATTAAAAATAATATATATTTCATATATTTTTTAAGTGAGTTGATATTAGTAGAAAATGAAACTATTAGGAAGTTATGAAATGGATTTATATTAAAATATTAAATATTAATTAAACCATGATTTATAAATCACTTATATATATAGATAATCATATTCCAAATGATATAATGAATATTGATTGGGTAATAAATATTTAATAACGAATGGAAGAGATAAAATCTATCCCACCTACGAGAATCCATTAAATGTTTTTCTCAAACAAAAAGATAGTAAAATTGTCTGAAGACGTGTAAAATATATAAATAATGGTTGTAAGATAAACAGTATGTTGGTTTATTCATAAAAAAAACAATATTTATCACATAAAAATCAAATAAACAGCATTGGTTTTTTCAAAGATTTGAAAATAAACACTATCTTAAATTTAGTCTTGGTTAGATAATTTATCTCTCTATTTAAAATAAATATAGATTTATTATTCATATTCACAAGAACATTATTAATACTAATTTTATAACACCATTCATTTGTAAATAAATTATCCCATTTATTAATTTTGTATATTTAGATGTAATACTAATGTGTTAATTGTTCTATTATTGTCACACATTTTGGTTTGAATTTTCTAGTTAATTCTATATTTTTTAGGGTTAATATTCTCTAGATTTTTTCTTTTTGGTCCTCATATTTTATAAGGAAATACTATGATCAATATCATTTATGATATTCCATGTCGAACATAATCAACATAAAAAAAATATTATTATATTAATGTGATGGTTTTCACAATGTAGATGGAATGAAGTGAATGAATCTGACTATTTAATTTAAAGAAATATAGTCTAAATTTTGTATCAAATGAATTAAAAGGTTAAAAATTAATTAGATATAAATATAAAATCTCATAGAATAGGAAGGATGTATGTTTATTAAAAAACTATTCTTTCCCATAATGGTATTTTAAATTATTAAATTAAATTAATCACTATTAGTTATAGATTTTATTTAAATTAATATTTTTAATATATAAATTTTTTATTAAATTGATATATGAATTTTTATTGGCTTATGATCAGAATAAATTCATGTTTATGCATAAAATAATAATGTAATCAAAAGGCTATTTTGGTGCACTTTAATGGTTCACCAGTTTTAAAACTACATTTTGAAACTCTTATATATTAAATTTCATTAAAATGAACAGAATTTTAGAAATAGGTATATAATCATTATCTATGAGTAACATGTTGATATTTTTCATAGATGACTGATTTTTTATGAATAATGAAAATACAGAATTTTAATTGAAAACATCTTTTTTGGTTAATATATTTATATTTTTAATTTATATTTTTAATTTGTTTTATTATACAATTAGTTCAAATATAAATAAAAAATCCAATTAAGGTCATTGGAATAAATTTCATATTTACATTGGATATTACAATATTTCAATCTTCTGAATCCTTTCACTTCAAAAATGAGACTTCCTATTTCGTCAACAAAATTATTTTTAAGACTAATTTTATTGTTTTTTAATTGAATTCTCTAAAGTAGAATCTTTATTTTGAATCATGTGGTGTAAATTATATAGTAAGGTCATTTTAGGAATAAAAACAATCTTTAAAAAAAATAACAATTATCATTGTATAGGTAAAATATTGAAATTGGTTAATGGTGAAAGGTAAAGTTTTAGAATACATAAAAATTACAACATTTAATTGGTTTTTAAGGTATTTAAAGACACTAAATAAAATTTAAGAAATATATTATCATCAAAATTCATGAAAAGTATTTCCACATCAATGTGGTTGGAATTAAATATAAAACAATCATTTTATAATAACTTAATACCATATCTCTTCAAGTATAAATACAACCCCTCGCCAATCTATTTATCCCAACAAGGCATTAAACTCCTAAAATATCATCCAAACCATATCCTAATTACTTTTCCCACATAATTCTTCTATATTACGCATCAAAAGAGAAATTATTTTTTCCTCAAGGGGTCCTTAAAGGAGTTCATATTCAAGTTTATGTTCAAGTACGCCGAACTAAAGTGAAAAATAGTTAAGGTTTCTCATCTCATTTATTACTTTTTTGATATTAATTTATTATCCAGCAGTTTTATATCATGTGTTATGTATATAATACACTTTTATATATCATATCATAAATATCATTTTCGTAATGGTATTCCATGTTTATTTTTATAGTTATTACATTTATGGTTCATATGACTTTACTGATTAAAAAGGGTGTGGGGTTTCTTAAAATAATTTTGATTTTTGAGTTTAACTTATACTTCTTTATTATATTATACAAATATTATTTATTATCTTTTTTTAGATTCATATTTTTTATTTCTACTTTTTTATATGGATTTACAGTGGATACACCTAACTGAATCATTTGATTAATGAACCCTTCTATGATATGATATTTATATGAGAAACTATGTAAATATAATTTATTTTAAGGATTATTTTATAAAATTAATAATGGGTGTTATTTAACTTATATGAAATTAATGGTTCCTCCCAAATTCATTACACTTTAATGCTAAAATTGATCCTTTATATGTAATTATGATTTTTTCATGAATTTTTTTTCATAATTACACGCATAGTATCTCAGTTTAAATAGGGTATTTTGATATACAGATCTGATTTTCATATGATTTTAAAATATTTTATGAAATTATTTATAATAAAAATATTAAAATCCTAATTTTTTTTTCATTTTATGGTATTTGATAATTAAATAGGGGGTGGCCCATATAATTCATGGAAATCCTATTAAAAATAACATGGGGGTGGACCGGATAGTGAGTTCATAACATGTTATAGCATAACATGGGGTAGCCCAGATAGCACCTAGAAATCATGTTATTACATAAAAAGGTGTTTCCAAGATATCATCGGGATATACCATTGAAACTTAACATGGTTTGGCACATATAATTCCATGAAATCCCATTACAACTTAATATAGGGTGGCCTAATTACCATCGTGTGAGCCTCTTTGAACTAAAATCTGGTGGCCCATATAGTTCAGGGTAATCCCATAAATCCTTCATTGGTAAATCAACATTTATTAATTAATCCATATAGTTCTTACATTTAATATTGTTTTAAATGGGTTTACAAATATGATACTCTATGTCACCAAAAGTAATATTAATCTATTACTATATATTTTAATGATTTTATATGAGAAAAATATGTGTTTATTTTTTAACCAGAAATGTTTTATTTTATATTCAAAATAAAAAATGAAGATAAAATATAGAATTATCCGAGTTTTCCCTTTTTCACTAAACTAATGATTTACATTCTCTTGTTTTCTTTAATGATCTGTTTGTGATCCTCCCATATTAATAATTTAATGTCACAATATTTTTATATGGAATGATGAATTCTTGAGGAGATTCGTGATGGTATTTCTAGCAGGAAACAATATTGTTTTTATATTTTTAAATTATGGAAAAGGGATACCCAATAAAATTATCCACTTGTTATGTATGTGTACAATTTGTAAGAGTTTGTCTTAATTCTCTAAATCTCTAATACTAAAATTATAGTTGAATATTAATTCATGTTCAAAAACATAATAATATGTAATGTTTATTGATTGGAATTCAGAATGTGTATTAATACGAGGATTAGACAAATTCAAAGGTTAATATATTATTAATAACATTCCTTGAAGGAATTTACCTTATGGTTAAGATAAAATTGTATATCATTTAATGTTTTCCATGTTACCTTACAAAAAAATATTTTTCCCGAACATATTTCCTATGAGGATGTTGGGATACTGTTGTTGGAATAAACTGAAAAGAAAATATCCTTCCAAACCATCATCTAAAGATGGTCAGAATCAAAACCTAATAGGTTTTTAGTGATTTATCTATTAAAAAACTTATAAATGGTCTTTTGATCCATAATAGATAGAATTCTAATTAATCGTGAATGATCATGTTTATGGTCGAATATTTCATGTCGTAAAAATACTGATAATTCAGTGTATTATATGAACAACTGATATCTATAGGATCGATAAATTCCATTGACAATACATTTAGTGTCATGGGATATTCAGAACATCTAAAGGTTATTCTTTCCATTGATTATTTTAAACATTATGTTGACAGATGGTGTTATATGATAAAGAATACTATAGGGAATTCGGGTACTACTTATAATGAATAAGAAACATTTAACAATATCTCACTTCCTAAATATTTACATGAATTTGTTTGACTTATTATGGAGAAGGAAATAATGTAATTGAAGGGAAATAATGATGATTCTGTGGATGCATATGTAGAAAACATCACATGATTAGAAAGGTGTGATATAAAATTTATTCAAGAAAATAATAGAAAAAATAATAGAATTCACCCAGGATTAATACCAAGATTACAAAGAGATTTGAACACATTATAATTTTTTATTTATGATAATGTGGTTTTTTGGGCTGTAAATGTTGATATGGAGTTTCCTGATATTTATAATCCCCAAGATTACAAGAGTAAGAAATTGATAAGGTTGATGGAAATAGAGACCAAGACAACTAATAACTCAAGGTGGAACCCCCAAAAATGTTTTTTGTGTAGAAAATGAAATTTCAAGTACTGTTTGAATGGATCTAGGATATGTTTTTTTGTGTGGTCAATTCAGTCAAATTATTGGTAAATATAATGAAAAGATCCTTGAACATACAAAGAACAAGGTAAACGATGGTTATAAAATGGTGAGGTTTTTTAGTTTCAATAAGTTTTTTCATTATTATAATTTGTTTATATTGATAGTTACACTTGATTTAAATCTCATTGATCATAAAATGAATCGTGTAGATAATTTATTTTGAAAAATACAACTATATTTGATATTGGAACATCTGGAGAAGCAATGAATTCTACTAGGATACAGATATTTTTAGAATGATGATTACATGATTAAAGTCATAAAAACCCATATTATTATGTTTCGTGTAATGGGTCAACATTTGGGTACATTGATTGAGTTTTGAAAAAAAAACATTATATATATGTAACCCTAATGTTTATGATTAGAAAATTGATATTTTAGAATAAAGTGAAATTATTTTTGTGGATACAATTTTTAGACTTCTGGATAACATTTAGGGTTTATATATTTTCTAATTTTTATTGAAATTATGGAATATTAGATTTTGGGATTAAAATGTAATGGTGTAAGATTCACATGAATGTTAAAATACAATTTTTCTGAATCATTATGACTTTTTATGAAATTTAGAGGATTACATTAATATAGTTTTAATAAGGACAACCCATCTTGTCCTGCATGGTTGTAGTCACTAGACACAGAAATAATGGGCTACAAAGATTCATCACCCACCATGATCCTAGTTTATGTCCTATTTAGTATGAATTTTTTTATAAAACTCTTTGATGGAACAAGGGTATATTTATTTTGGCAACATATATTAATCATATTGATTACTGTGGTATTAGAAAATGATTTTTTGATTAGGTTATCAATGTTATTTTGGAATATATTCAATATTTTGGTAACTATATATGATTAAGGTAAAAATAATACAAATAAATTTTATTTGAGTAATAAAGGTGGAATTTTATTTACGAGAATATAATTTTTTTATCAAATTATGGGGTCTCGACTTAATTATTGACAATATTAGTATATATTGATGATTATGGGATTAATGATATTATTTTTTGGTATGATTTATTATGATTTATTGATTTTAATATAAGATAAATATTAAATATATCTTAATGTCTTAGTTGTAAAATCATTTTTATTTTTTTATATTTAAAATTTAGACTATAATATTTTGAGATATTTTAAGGATAGTTATTTTTTGAGTAATCTTTATTGAAATCTATGGACTATTATGTATTTCTAGAAAAATAAAGTAGCTTAATTCCAAAGGACATGGGGGATGTAGAGTTTAATTTTTTTGTATTTTTTGATTTGCGTAAGCTTGTTCTTATGATTTATGTTTGTAAGTTATTCATAAATAGTAATAATTTAGAGAAAATATTTGATTTTAGTTGTAATTTATTAAAGGATTAAATTATAATTTTCTGGATTGTATGTTTTCATATGTTCTTTATTAGAGGTAGTAAAATAATTCCTCAATTTTAAGAAATGTAATTTGAAAAAAAATAGGTTTAGTTTTTTAATATGAAATCATTATACTTTTACCCCATCACATATTTATGGTTATTTTATGATTTTATTCTACTTAAAATTATTATATATCAGTATAGACTATAACATTATTTTTTTCACCTCTATGTCCATGATTTCATACATTTAACTACATAATTTTTTATATCTGAATGACATTATAATTTCCATTATCTATTTTGGAAATAGAATTTTTATAGAAACTACTAAATATGTGATATTTAGAAAAAGGTATTTTGAAATATAAAACCACAAGTTTTTTATCATGAGATGAAATTATGAGGGAAACAATTATCATGAGGGGTGGAAAATGTAATATCCTGATATTTTATAAGGATAAACTATGATCAATATTATCTATGATATGGAATATTGAGCTAAAAATGAATTAATATTATTATTTTTATATGATAGTTATCAACTAGCTATTATTATGGTGGGAATGAATGATATTTAATAAGTTTTGAAAAAATAGTTTACTCATGTTTATCAAATGATTTTTTTGTTACTAATTTGTTATAAATGAAAATTAAAAACACAGAATCTGAAGGAAGTATTTTTAGTAAAAAAATATTTTAATGCCCACAATGGTTTTTATCATAAGAAATTAAATTAATCACAATAATATAAGGAATTTATTGAAATTTTATGTTTCATATCGAATATATTTTAAAAATATTTATCTATTATGATTGACTGGATTAAGGTAATAATAAATTCAATTGTGATCCTCAAAAATATATTTTTAAAAATGAAAATTATGATTCATTTTAATGATGAAAAAATTATAAAACTATGTGTTGACACTTTTAAATAAATAATTTTAAAAAATCACCACTATTTTTTAAAATTGGAATATCAAAATCATCATAGAGTGAATGTTTGGTATTTTTTAGGGAAGCTTCTTATACTTTGAATACTGAAAAGGAAAATTTTAATTGAAAAATATTTTTTCTTATATTTTTTATATAAAATTATATTATAATTTAAATATTTTTTAAAGATAATTAGTTCAGTTATAAAACAATAAATAAAATTCTGCACAATTTAGACATGTTCATATTGATATTGTTTATAAAAACATTCCAATATTTTATAATTTTTATATCTAAGAACCCACATTCCTATTGCACATGTGGGATTTATTTTAAAACAAATTTTTCCAATTATATGAATTCAATTTTGTAAAATTGATTCTAAATTGTTAATATTAGGTCATATTTATGTAGTATGGATAATTTCATTATTATTGATAAAAAAAGTCCATGGTAAAAAAAATATTTACCATGGTATAGTTAAAATCCAGAACGATGTTAAAGTTAAAAGGTAAATGCTCAAAATAACGAAAAATTATAAAATGAAATTGTTTTTTGTGGTATATTTCACCCATAACTAGATTTTATGAAATAAAGTATCATAAATGTTCGTGGAAATTAATTCCACCTTAATTTGGATGTCTTTAAATATAAAATAATCATATTTTAATCAATTAAATATACCCCTATATAAGTACAAATGCCACCCATAACCACCTCTTTTCACCTCACTATCATTTATGCTCCTAAAATCTAAAAAAACCCTCTCCTCGTCACTCTATGAACATCTAAATTCGACAAAACTTACTAAAATACTAAATCCACAATTCGTAAGGTGTTCTTTAATGAGGTGATATTCGAGATGAGGTTAATGTATAGAAATCTAATTGGGAAAAAGTGGTAAGGGATTCTCATTTTAAGTTTTGCATATAAGATATTATTACTTATTCAATATACTCTCCATGTGTATGTTTCATATATTTCCCATTAATATATTATATCAAGAATATCAATATAAACATGGTATGAAATGATTAATTTGATAATTCATACATTTATCTTGCATATGATTAATTGATTAAAAATTGTAAGTGATTTCTTAACACAATATTCATTATATGGGTTAAAAATAGAATTCATTATTATATCATGATAATATTATTTGCAAAATTACTTTCTAATATCATATTTTTGTACTTCCACTTGTTATATGTGGAAATATTGTGGAAAACATGATTCATTATTTTGACTAATATTCAATTCAATGATTTTTTATTTATAAGTAGCATTGTTCTGAAAAATATTGTTTTAATGATTTTTTTACAAACGTAATAAATAATGTTTTTAACTTACACGGAATGATATTATTTTACCATTGTCATGATATTTTAATTTTATGATGCTTCATCTATTTCTCATGGATATTTTTAAAGAAACTGATTGTTTATTATATTTCGATTTTAATGAACGTTTATTAAAAGGGGTATTTTAAGATTCAATTATTTTATAATGAGATTATAAGTTTTTTGAAATTATTTATAATGAAATAATTGAATGAATAATTTTTTTAATTCATTATATGTTAAATTAGCATTAAGCATGGGGTGGCCCAAATAGTGCCAGGAAATCGTATTAAAACCTAACATGGGGTAGTGAAGATACCACTGGAAATTACTATTATAGTTTCACATGAAGTGTTGTAGATACCGTTAGTAAATACAATTAAATCTTCCAATGGGATGACTGAGATATTTTCAATGAAAGACCATTTTTTATATGTTATTCATAGGATGTGTAATGGAAATAATAATTTCATGTTGAGAGTAGTGAAGATTTTTCCATAAAGAATTAATAGTGTGTTTTAAATAGTTTTATAAGGTATAAAAATTGATACTGAGAATATGTTTCCACATTAATATATGAATTTACGATTTCAAAGGTTACAAAATTCTTGAATACCTAAATAGGAAAATATCATTGATTGTGAAATATAGTTCAAAAGACTATAATATGTAATATTTAATTTTAGTTTCTTATATACAATGATTACATATAATGTTTTATTTTATAATTTTATGTTGTATGAGTGTCATTTTATATAGTTTATGTTGATGGTTCACATTGAATGATTAAAGATATACTTTTATAATTTTAGTTCTATAAAAGAAATAATATTTAATGAATATAATAATTTATAATAGAATTAATGAAGTATTATAATATATTAAATTAAACAATATTACAATAACACCCCGATATTTTAAAAGGAAACGTTATGTGCCTAAATTGTCTACTAAATATCTTCCGGCCTTCATAAACATACTATTAAACATATTTATTCAACATCTGTGATTTGAATTTTGAAAAATTGACATACACAGTTGTGATCAGTAAGATGATTGGAGTCTGATAGAACTAACATAATTTTTAGGGAACAATAACACACCCTTATGAATAGTAATGTTACCCTTATGAATATTAACATGATGCTTATGAATAGTAAAATGGCAACATGAATAGAAACCCTACTTTTTCTTGTATAAATGAAATTTATCTTTCCTATATATGACAATATGATATAATTAGATTATAGTGTTGGTATTTTTATAATCATGAATATTTAATGATTAAATTAATAATTTAAAAAAATATAATTAAACAAATTTCATTCGTAAGCTAGTATTTATATATCTTATGATTATAAAATAATTTTAAGAGACCATAATTAATATTTCAATGTTTTAGATTAGTGTTTCTTAATTTTATAAATTTTTTTTCTAGTGAATTAATATTTTAATGAAAAATGAAATTGATAATATTTATGAAATCAATTTTTTAAAATGGAGTGTAATTTTAAATTATACATGTTGAAAATTGGTTTGGTGGATTTTTTTGTATTTTTTTCAAAAACATGAATTTTTTGTGAATATAGATATTTGATAATTTTGAAAATATGCTAAATAAATGAATTTTAGCTACATTCGTGATTCATAGTTGATGTAAATAGCCACCTCTTTGAACTCACAATTTGTCATTACTATATTAATTTCAATAATTCTCACTATTTATTATCTTGTAAAAAATTATTAAATTAATGAATATAACATTGAGAAATCCCATATCCCCTATACTATGCATACCACCCCTCAATACCTAATTTCCTCATAGCTCTCAATCCTTCTTCCTACACCAAATTCTATTGAAATACCTTCCCAAGATCCTTCCCCATGTCCACCAGCCATTGGTCTCATAAAAAGTCCAAAAATTATACACTGAAGAGGCTCTCAAAGAAGAAATATTCAAGAGGTAATTTCTCTCTCCATCTATTCATTGAAGTTCCTTTCAAATTTCATTTCATTTCTTCTCTACTTGAAAACACCTCTTACAAAAATTTCATGATTACTCATGTATGATAGATGTAATAGTATAATATTAGTATAATGATAGATTATACATTATACTAATCTCTCTCTATACCATTAATTTTTAAAATTAACTCATTGTGGGTGATGTGTCAATTTGACATCATCGTGGGCAATGCCATTGATTTTTTTCCTTCAAATAAATTATTGTATTTAATAAAACCATTAAATGGTTGAAAAATAGTTTAATATTTATTTTTAACAACTTTTATATTCTAGAAAAAATTTTTATACATAATACTAAATGATGAATAAAAACATGTTCATTGTGATTCAAAAACTACCCAAATTAACCTAAGATGATCATAATTAAATTTTTACTAATGATTCATCCAAATTGTATATAAAATATATTTTTTAAAATATCATTTAAAATCTTGTAAGATCATTACTTCATGTATCATCAATTTTGGATGTTTATTCCTTTTCAACATGAACATCCATTCATTTGTACAAGTGAAGCACTCATGAAAACCTATAAAGATCACTCCCAGAGAATGAATTTAAACTCTATAACTCTTATAAGGGCCCATAAATGCACAAAATTAAACTGTAATCATTGGAATCCACATTTTATTGCTCACAGATCATTTAAATAATTTAAATCATGTTTAAATATTCTAAATCATTATTGTTTTTGTTCTATTATGATTATGAATAACCATAATCCATTCTATACGTCTTACTTCTTACTTCATATGGTATGTATTTAAATAAGTATGAGAGACCATTTCTGTGATCAAAATGTCTTGTCAGTTAGTCTGAGTAATTGGAAACCACTATAAAACCATTTTTTAGACACCGTGACTATATCAAGATACTATAAGAAGACATCATTCAGAATTATGATAAAGGAAAGGACGTTTTTATCCTGAAATCATAACCATACTATGAGTTGATGAATTATGAAAGGACCAGTCACCATAACTATGCTACAGGTTCCAGAATACGCAATGCACCAGACAATATAACTATGATTCTGGTTCAATATTTCATTAATGACCAATCATAGTAATCTTGTGACCAGTTCTAGAACTCATGAAAGATATCAGCAATGACAGTGGAAATAATTCCGAGTCACCATTAATGTTTCTCTATTCATTTCTCACAAAAAACTATTCAATTTTTTCTTTAAATAACAAATTTATATGTTTTTCAATTAAATTTATAAATTGTTAGTAATTGTCATCTTTTAGTAATTTAGTGACACTTTTATAATTAATTATATTTTTATACATGACACCTGATTGTATGAGGTAAGATTTGAATGGATCGTTCACCTTATTAACCCTAATATAAACACCTAATTTAAAATAAATTGTTGCACATGAGCTATGGGAAGTGACTAGAAACAAATGTTCAAGAATAACATAAATTCATGACAAACACAAAGAAGAACACACAATGAAGTATAATTTTATACATGTTGTATTATTGGGGATGAAAATGTAAAATATCATTGAAACAATAACAAAATAAAGATAAGAAGAGAAACTACATGAACTAATAATCAGAACATGAATCTCCATGTAATGATGTTTCAGATTCTGCATTTTGTAAAGGACCCTAACATGAAATATTCTACATCATGGAGGTCCACAGCTACATAGAACAACTCTCATAGAATTTATTATCCCTAATTATTATAATATTATATTTTGTGTTCTGTTTTATTAATCTTTTCAACTGTTTGTGGGTCACTATTAAAAATACAAATGGTCTACCATGATAAACTAGATGATATAGGATATCCTCTCACTACTACTCTCTTTCAAAATTTTCACACGTTCAGAATTTTCGATGGGGCCCTTTAGTGTCCTGGTAGTTTTAATTTCCCACTTAGAGATGTGGTAGAGGTCAAGTGACATTCAAAGTTTTCTATTATATAGTAAAACCTGATCCATGGTGTAGATCAATTACTATTAATATAAATTGCATGGTGGTAAGTGATAAATAAGTGGAGTGGATTAGGTCTCATCTTGAGACCGAACCACTTGCATTAGTCCACTGTGTTTTTAGTTTACTTACTCTATTAAAACTCTTATTAATGAAACATTGTTTCACTTTAATAGTTAGTTTTTTACAGTATTTATAAGGTAATTTATTTAGTGAATTTATTTTAATGGTTATATCAACATCTCATATTGTTATAACTCTGTAATAATAAATCTTATGAGAAATTAATTGAATAGTTATATTTTTATAAATTTACTTAATTGAGAAACTAACGTGTGTTGTTTTATAATTATTTAATATCCCAATAATGTTTTTAACATAAATTTTAATAGGAACTCAATTCACCCTTTCCCCTCTTGAGTGTCATACTGTGACCAACATTTGGTATCAATGATGTTTTACATGCCATTTTCAATGAATTATAAGAGTTTTCAGCCCATTTCAACTAATATTTAATTGTGTTTCAATGATATATAAATTTTTGTTAGTTCTAAATTTACATATTGTTAAAATTTTGCACTTATTCTTAGTTATGGATAATAGACAGGGAGGTGCTGCAACCAATAGACCTCCCTACATTAATGGAAAAAATTATTCTAAGTGTAATGATAAAATAAAAATACACTTAGAGAGTATGGGATTTGATATTATTATAGTAATAGAAGATAATAATTAAAATCCAAAAACTTAGTAAATGTATATGTAGTGAAGGTAAAAAATTTGTCTCTCGTTTTTCGGAAGGTATGTTATCGGTGTCCCATGTTGTGTACCCTAACGAGTATTTTACCAGTAAGGGGTCGATCCACATGGAATTATATGTTATTCTTGTATTTCCTAACTAGTTTGTATTTCAGTCTTATTGAAGTGCACTAAATTTAGAGTCTGTTTTTTTAATGTTTGTATAAAAAGGTAATGAAATTTAGTTTTCTTTAGCAATTTACATTACAAATAATGGAAAATATGGGAAATTGGTTTTGGTGCAAATATAGATGAAAAATGCATTGAGGTTGTGGATTCATAAGAGGTAATTTATTAAATATAAATGGTTATGAGGTTGTGTTGTTTATAATAACCCAACTCTCTAGGTTACAATTTGTAACCAGGTTTCCTTGGTCCGGTAAACATATGTTTAATGCTGTGGAGACTGACTCCATGATATGGTAGTTAGTGTTTCATAGTTATTTATTAGGATTAGTCTATTTGTGAGGTGATGAATACATCCTATAATAATGAAGGTATATATAATTATTCTTCTTTAAAATCCTTTAAAATTATTTCCTTGGCCTAAATCAATATTTTCCATGATAATATAAAGTGATTAAAGAGTAATAAGAAGAGGATAACAGAACAAAAACATTCATAACGACTAATCTAAATTAAAACACCTTCATCAACCACAACCCCAACAAACTGGTTTTTTAGTTACAAATAGATGAAATGATAAGAATATAATCATTAATAAATGATGTGATTATCGTAGAAACATCATGTAGAGAGTGGCTCTTTGGTAGGAGGTAGAATGGTGAAGTAGTTATGTAATGGTAGTACAGTAGAAAATATTATTTCCTTCAGAACATCAAACATTTCTTCACAGACCCATGAACTGGAGGCCAACAACTCTAGTTATAGAAAATAAAAGTCCACAATTTGTAGTTCTTTCAATGCACTTTTATCATTTTTTTCATCGTCGGTAGGTTCTCTAACACACTGTATGTGACTTGGAACACAGAGCTTCTTAGTTGGTAGATGTACATGGAATTTAGTTTATCCATACATGGCATGTACTCACATTAATCAGACACCAACCACTACATGAAGGGGAGACATAACTTATAGATTCATGTACACGGTGTGTAAACATCGGCAGGCCACATGGGCGTGTAAACTTTGTCTAATCCACCAACCACTTCTAGAAGACTATAAACGACGTGTAGTGTTTTTACACAGCATGTATAGGCTTATGGAAAGTTGGGAATGTATTTTTCAAATCCAATCACTTTTTGAGTCTGAATTTACACGACTTTTATAGTATTCATGCCGTGTAGCTGTAGATTTTTGCTCAGTTTTCCCCCAGTTTGTGTGTTTGGACAGAAATCACCTTAAAATGAACAAAATCACCCAAATAAAGGTATTTGTTTACTATTTAGTAGGTATATCTTGAAGAAATTTTCTTATTTTCAATAAAGTATATGGAAATGTATACACAAATCAGGTACATAAAAAATCCACATACTATAATAATTATAAATCTAGGAATTCAATTCATATTCTTTATGGGTGAATAATTTAATATAATTTCTACAAGTAAATATTCATACAAAATTTGGGATACAATATGTTTCTGACATGTAGAAATCCCTAATGTCACTGAAATGAGACTTATTACGTGTACGATAATGCATTATATCATTAAGATGAATCTTTATGATACTATTCTTGATATGTTTCTCCGGTTTAATGAATTTTTCAATACAATGAGCTTTCTTAGAAATCTAGAGGATTATAATGAATAAATAATGTAGTTACATAGATATTGTCTAGAATGATGGAGAGGAACCTTGGTATTAATTAGAGAATCCACTGATACCATTAAGTTTTCATTCAAGGAGAGGATAAGTAAGCTAATTAATTATGAGTAAGAGTTAATAGTCAGTAATTAAGATGAAGAAAAACCAACAAGAAATTCATTAGATTTCAAAACCACTACTTCCAAAAAAAAGTTAAAAATGAAATGATATAGACTCATTATGATAGTACAAGTAATGATGATTCACTCTCATATAGTGATGAGTAAATGGCTTAATTATCCATAATAATTTTGATATTTTATAGAGTGAATAAATTCTTCAGTAATCCCAGCATCAAGAGAATATATAACAATAAATGTTATTTGAAAAAGGATCAAAATAAAGGAGACAACTCTAATGATGTAGTTTACTATGAATGAAATAGGAATGTACATGTAAAGGATTAATGTCCCATTATAAATTATAAAAAGAATGATGAGGAAAAATGATTGAAGTAATAAAATGCAATGAAAGCAACATTAATTGCTTTTGAGGACATCATAGGTTCCTCATAATCTTCACATGATGAAAAGGATAATAAATATAATATGTGTTTCATCAAAAAACATTTGAATTACCCCTTATGTATCATATACTGTATTCATATTACTCTCTAGAGGAAACTGATTCTAAAAATATGACTAGTGATGAAAAGATTAAATACTATCAAATGATAGAAGATGCATGCAATGAATAAAATGTTAAATATAAATAACTTAATAATTAACATTCTCTTACTTTTACATTAAAATATGATCTTACTATATAAAACTAAAATAATTCTCAATTACATAAAAATAATAATGATCATAAATTCTGTAAAGATAAATTGAAAAAGGACATTGAAAAATATCCCAATGTCCAGAATAAACCATCATAGATTCTTGTTAAATGTTTCTCATAGGTACACTTCTATGGTAGGATAGTAAACAGGATAAATGAACATATCTAAAACTAATTTTACTACAAAATATGGAAAATCCTTCTTCATATGTGGTAATGATAATTCTTATAGTTTATGATCTATGAATTATTTCAACGTATTTATTTTATTAGATAATTATTATTACTTTTTCAATACATTACAAACTATTTATAGTAATCCCATGAAGCCAAAATTGATTCCCATTTCACTTATTACTAATATTACTGAACCCAAATCATCTAGGTACTAAATTTTACTAATGCTTAATTATTTTGTTGGACTGTTTTTTGAAGATATTCTATAGAAGTCTAATAAATGGGTAATATATGTTCATGAAACATTATAGAAGATTAATCATGAATCAAGAATCAAATAATTATGGATTGTGGAAATTCCACTTATTGAGATAATTCTAAATGATAAAATAATTTGCCTTGGCTGGATTTCAAACTATATATTTGTTATTATTACTAATGATCTATTTTTTTATGGTTAAAAAGGAAATATTCTTAGTATCTCTTAGTTGGGTAATTTTGATTTTCATGTTCAATTTGAAAATGATTCTTTCTTTGTTTTTAATTTTAAAAATGAATTAGTATTTAAATATTTTAGAAATGAAATTTTTTTGTGATGTTAAAATGGGTTCTTTAGTATCCCAAAATGATTCAGGCTTAAGTGTCTTTCAAAAGGATTCTGGGCCATGCAATATATGGCTAGGACATTAAAACAGACTGTCCCATAGAATGTTGACTAGGAAATTCTTAGTAAAAATCTATATAAGCTAGAGTTTCTATATGACAAAGTCTGTAATCCATGTCAAAATGGTAAATAATACAAGATATTATTCGATCTAGAGATAGAAGATTACACTTTTCAACCTATCAAGTTGGTTAACTTTAACTTGTTTGTACCTTCTAGTGTTTCATGCATTAATGGGAAACATTGTGTATATAATCTTATAGAAGATTATTATATATTTAATTGGACCTTTGTATTTTCTCAAAAAGTGGTGCTTATTGTCACTTCACCACGTATGATAGAACTACAGATATACAATGTTATCTTAAAATTAAATCCATAAGAGTTTACCATGGTCCTGAGTTTGATAATCAAGATTTTGAATGTTTTTTCTCACAAAATGCCTATAGTCATTAATTATTTTCCCCTAAGACACCTCAAAAAATTGTTTTTTTGGACAGAAGAAATAGAACCATAAATGAAATTTTAAGAAATATGCATAAAGAAAATGACCTACCTATCTACTTTTGGGATGAATATGTTAATAAAACATTCTATATTACAAATAGAGTCTTAATCAGAACATTTCATTGAAAATTAACTATTAATTGTTGAAAATAGAAATCCCAATGTTAATTTTGACAATGCTTTTGGTAGAAATGTTTATATTTTCAATTATAACGACAATCATTCCAAATTTAAATCCAAAATTGATGAAGGGATATGTTTAGGTTATTCAATCACTAGTAGATCCAATTTAGTCTTTAACAAATGAGAACAATGTGTGGATGAATCTGTACATGTAAAATATGATGTAACATATCCATATGAAAAGAAGTCATCTCTATAAAATATAGATTATGATTTGTCAAATATGGACATAAAGGAAATATCAATTTAACCTACTATCTAGAAAACGATTAAATAATCATCTTATAGAAATTCATCCTACTCTCTTCATAATGAACCTGATCCTATTGAAGATACAAAATTTATTGTCTTGAATTTTTCTAGATCTGTTAGAACCATTTAATATCACCATTAAATTTTTTTGTCAAAGACTTAGTTAAAGATACCCATGCTAGATCATCTTATAGAACTCAGGTTGAACAACATGCCATTTTATCACATCATGAAACTAAGAAAATAAATGATTCTATGAATGATGAATTTTGGGTAATTTCTACGAAAAAAATTTAAATCAGTTTTATGGAATTATTTACATGTAAATTGTATATAGACCCAAAGACACAATGACCATAGGCACTAAAATTATGTTTATGGATAGGGTAGATGATTTTGGCACCATAGTGAGAATCAAATCATGATTGGTTTCACAAGGATATTTTAATTCCTCGACCTTAGAATCCCAGAGATGTTGCATTATTTACATACATTTCGCTGATTACAAGGAATCGTGTCCCGAAGGACCAATCACTTTAGCAGTATTGAAAATAGATTAAAATCATGAATGACACATTAGAAATTAGAAAAATAAAACACATCATAAATGATCCTTTGATAATGCCATTAATACCATAGCTTTACCCTACTTATCAATCATAATACATTTCTTCTAATCCTTGGAAAATAAAACATAAGAAAGGGGTGAGCTCAAACACTCAGTAAGGGGAAGAAATACAACGTGAGATAATGTAAACATTAGTTGTGGTAAATAATTTAAAACACATTCCTTTACAAGTAATAAAAATGAAAACTTTTTTGTAAGAATATTGTCACGAACGAGGTCGGGTCTCCATCCGACCCGGCGCCCGACCCGGTCCGCAGCAAGGCCCGAAGGGCGTTCCCGATCCCCACAGGCTGGCACAAGTGCCCGGGTATCAAGAGTAACCAGTGGGAACGATTTACCCGAAATGGTATATGAAAAAACTAACAAGATAATAAGAATGAAACTAGGAATCAACAACAAACGATACCATTAAAATGAAATCAAAATTTAATGGTTTACAACTACAACCAACGTCCAAGAATAAATGACAACAAAAGAGACTAACACTATAACTCAAACCTCCAAGCGACATGAGTGGGGTAGCATCCGCACGCCCCAACACCAACCTGCATGAGAAGGCCACTAACCTCTCGAACCACCATCGCTGAGCACGGTCTCACAACCTGGAATACACAAGGAACAAAGTCTACATACACCCGAAGGTGTATGTAGGGTGTGAGTGAAAGGCCCAGTAGGACGTCACCCAATAAAAAGGTTCCATTCCACAACATAAAAAGGATAATTTAATGTGCTTATTCAAGTTATTCTTTCTAAATACTTTTAAAGAAAACATTTACAAGACAAATGCTGAAGGATAACAATAAAAAGAACTCATTTCACAAACACGACTTTAAAGAGGAAGAGAAAAGTTAATTATGGGCACACACACACACACACAAACACACAATCACACAAACATACACACACACACACACATACACACACTAACACCCAAATGGTCCTCCATATGCCGATGGAAGGCACCATTCCATAGATGGTAGAGCACTATATGTAAAACCCCTAAGGATCATCTAGCTCGAGTGGGACCCTAGAAACCTCGTGTCTCGGTGAAACGTGGATTAGAAGGACACGACCCTAAGAAAACGTGGCTTAAAAGGCCAAGACCCTCAGAACACGTGGATTAGAAGGCCACGACCCTCAGATGTCATGTTTAGTTAGTGTTGCAATCATTAATCCAGCAAAGTGAAACAGGGACGATACCCATCCGGTTCACTAGCGCGCTAGTTCTAGTCCGCCCACCCACATACCCAGGGTTTACCCTTGTGCTCAAACAAGTTTCATGTTCACAGGATGTATATCGCTCTCCCATATCCTGAACCAAACAGGACATTACACATAAAAGTCACCACTTTCATACCCAAACACCATAAAAAGAAACACACGCACACCAAAACCATTTTATAACATAGTTCGGATCACTTTCATGGCTTGATAAACTATTTAAACAATTTGACGAACATTTCTAAATAGATCAATAAGAGTTTTCACATGATACATGCCCAGTTTCACATGTTAGAATCCCTTTAGAAACATAACGCACATGTAATTCTTTCAAACACAACTCCTGCACCCCACTTATAATTTAATAAGTGCAATTAACAATTTATAAAAACACTTAAGGTTAGAAAGAAAAGGTTTACACGAGAAATGCAAACTCAATTTCATATAATAATGTTGCTTTAAAACCAAAAGTACAGCATATACAAACCAAAACATGTTTCCCCATTGTTCAAACAATTTTGAATTTAATTCCAAAAGTACGCAACACGATAAACACACCATAAGTGATATATATATATATATATATATATATATATATTTAAAATGTCTATTTAAATACACAAACTCCTAAAGTGACTTGAAAACACTTTTTTCACCCACCAAACAACCCTCAAAAACCTTCCAACCATGTTTCGCACTCAAAACACTGCTTAAATAAACCACTCCTAAATTCATAAATCATATTGCATGCAAACGAAACCATTACAAAATCAATTTCAAAAAAAATAACCCCTTTAAAAACCTATTTGGAACTCTATAAACAATTATTAAACACTTAACCGGATCGAAAGAAAAAAAACATGACAATTTTTTAAAAAAAAGTGCAATTTTCATCACGCACGCATGTTACACCATTTTTTTTAAAACGCATTTCGCAAAACCTCTACAGCACTACCAAAACATTATAAACATAATTCGCATCAAGAAACTAAACCATAGAATATATTAAGTTAAACTAAACTGACAATTTAAATTATCTAAATGATGTAAAGACATGGAACCACCTACCTCAGGTGTTGGAGACTCCACAACATTTAGGGCGCAGCTCCAATTGCTCATCTTGCGCACCACAACAAATGCAAAAGAACCTTAGAAACAATTATCGAAAAATGCATCAAAATTAAACCAAATTCACCCTAAAAATCTAACCTGACAACCTCTAAAAAACTTAATAAACAAACTCGAAGGGGTTCCGCAAGATTCAAAAATACTAAAAATGTAGTCAAACGTTCCTTTGTGACTCAACGCAAACTGATGTTAAACAAGAGAAAAATTTCTATAATTTATAAACTACAAATAACCAGTTCAACATCAATTTTTCACATAAACCACACTTATATCACATGCTCAAATCAACTGCAACTACAAACATTATTCGCATCAAATATACTAATTAAATAATATGCTAAATTAATTTAAGAAGAAAATTAATTCGTCAAAACATGGTTAAATGCGAAATCACCTTACTTTGATGCAGAGACATCCAAGATCGGGTGTGAAACACCAATTGCAACCAATTCACATCACAACCAACTGAATTTATACCCTAAAACCAGAATTCATACCAAAATAGAGATTTAAAAACAACTCTTAATGAACGCCACACCTACTGAAAAAAAAAGAAAACAAAAACTCAAAGAATATAAGGGACCTATCTGGGGGTTTTTGCACATGTAGAAGAAGGGAGAGATGTCTGGTTGGGGCCGGAGCACCGCCAACCAGCGAGGGAGGTTGCGCGACGGCGCGAGCCATCCTGGCCGGGGGTCTGCGAAATGAGAAATAAATATATTATGTGAATGTGAATGGCTTTGGTGTGTGTGTGTTTCTTTTTATGGTGTTTGGGTATGAAAGTGGTGACTTTTATGTGTAATGTACTATTTGGTTCAGGATATGGGAGAGCGATATACATCTTGTGAACGTGAAACTTGTTTGAGCACAAGGGTAAACCTTGGGTGTCTGGGTGGGCGGACTTGAACTAGTGCGCTAGTGAAGCGGATGGGTGTCGTCCCTGTTTTACTTAGCTGGATTAACGATTGCAACACTAACTAAACATGATATCTGAGGGTCGTGGCCTTCTAAGCCACGTGTTCTGAGGGTCGTGGCTTTCTAAGCCACATTTTCTGAGGGTCGTGGCCTTCTAATCCACGTTTCACCAAGACACGAGGTTTCTAGGGTCCCACTCGAGCTAGATGATCCTTAGGGGTTTTACCTGTAGTGCTCTACCATCTATGGAATGGTGCCTTCCGTCGGAATATGGAGGACCATTTGGGTGTTAGTGTGTATGTGTGTGTGTGTATGTGTGTGTATGTGTGAGTGTGTGTGTGTGTGTGTGAGTGTGTGTGTGTGTGTGCCCATAATTAACGTTTCTCTTCCTCTTTAAAGTCGTGTTTGTGAAATGAGTTCTTTTTAGTGTTTTCCTTCAGCATTTGGCTTGTAAATGTTTTCATTAAAAGTATTTTGAAAGTATAACTTGAATAAGCACATTAAATTATCCTTTTGATGTTGTGGCATGGAACCTTTTTATTGGGTGACGTCCTACTGGGCCTTTCGCTCACACCATACATACACCTTCGGGTGTATGTAGACTTTGTTCCTTGTGTATTCCAGGTTGTGACACCGTGCTCAGCGATGGTGGTTCGAGAGGTTAGTGGCCTTCTCATGCAGGTTGGTGTTGGGGCGTGCGGATGCCACACCACTCTTGTCGCTTGGAGGTTTGAGTTATAGTGTTAGTCTCTTTTGTTGTCATTTATTCTTGGACGTTGGTTGTAGTTGTAAACCATTAAATTTTGATTTCAGTTTAATGGTATCATTGGTTGTCGATTCCTAGTTTCATTCTTATTATCTTTTTAGTTTTTTCATATACCATTTCGGGTAAATCGTTCCCACAGGTTACTCTTGATACCCGGGCACTTGTGCCAGCCCGTGGGGATCGGGAACGCCCTTTGGGCCTTGCTGCAGACCGGATCGGGTGCCGGGTCGGATGGCGACCCGGCCTAGTTCGTGACAAATTGATATGAGTAAGAAATGCCATAATAAAACATAGTAATGGGTATTATACGAGATTAATAACCACATGAACCATCAATAATATTTTCATAATGAGGGAATGTATAATGCCAGACATTCTGAAACATTTTTTCAAGGCCTCAGCCAAGATGTCAAAAATTGATTAAGGCATTGGCCAAAACTATATATCAAATTGGGAAAGGCCTCGACCAATTTAATGTCTAATTTTATCATAAGACCTACAGATGCACCAGGGATCTATAGACGGCTCCACCAATCAATTACTATGTCCAATACATTCCTCATCTGAAAAGGTTGAAAACTATCATGAATATTCCTATTAAAACTAGCATATGAAATGTAAATACTTTTACCATAAACGGTGAATTGTATTAAAATGACATATATGTAGTAAATTATATCCCAAAATATTCAATCAAATATGGACGATTTTTATCATAATAAATCAACTTCAAATAATTTTAATATCGATCAAAGGATGTTGACATAGGTGAAAATGATTTGTAAAACTCTTTGAAAGAAATATCAATTTTCCATGAAAAAAATTTAAAAGTCAAACATTTATAGAGGAAGTAATTAAAAATAGATTTTTATATTAATGTGTTTCATACCACTTTGAATATTTTGGAAAGAGATATCATTTCAAAACATTTATGTCTATATAAATAAATCCTTAAAATCATCTTGAAACATGGAGATTAATTAAAAGGATTTAGAATGATAAATCATTAAAACACTTAAAATGATGATCTAGTTAAATAAACCCTCACATAAAACATTAAATGATTCGTTTTGAAAAAATTATTATGAAATATGGGTATCAATAATAAATATATCCTAAAAAATATTTCCACATAAACAATCTCGGATAATAATGAGATTGAGGAAATAACCATTACCTTGCACTTTCCATTGGTCGAGGTTACGTTTATCCTCATGTATAATGAAAATATCATATTATTAAATTATTGAAGAACCATATTTATATTAATTATATCATACATTATTAATTTAATACTATATACTACCCATTTAATAATGATTTCCAGGATAAATTAACATTTCGCGTATAATCGCTTTCTTTATAGTGCAAGATTTAACTAGTTTTTCTTGATCGTTTCATTTATATCTTGATTAACGTACTTATATAATATAACACATTATTTATATATCATTTATATTTAGAATAAAAATATGTATAGTAGATAGAAAAATGAAATGTAAAGCACTGTTTATTGAGATGGTTGGTCGTCCATACCCATAAATGTTGTTTTTGTTTTCTTATCATATCGAATAGAAGTTAGTAAATTAGATATATGTACGTACATGAATATATATATATATATATATATTATGTATCATTATTACGTCATAAATTACATATTTATTAATAATATATATTATTTATAAACATCATTGAATGGTGAATGTGGAATTGATTCTCCTCACATCGTGGAGATGGTAAGTCGTACGTTTACATGAGCGGTGATGTCATTTCCGTAATGATTAAAAATCATGAAAATGTATTTTATATTAATTTTAAAGATACATTATCATGTTATTTTTATTACTTATATACTTATTACTCATCATTATATCCATCAAAAGACCATGGTTTTGAATAACAAATTACACTATGACGAGGAAACACAAGTCATACGTATGCATGCATAGTGACATTATGATTCATAGGATAGATAGAATAACGAATATGGTTGTATCATATTTATAATAACATCAAAATATGAAAAATTTATACGAGATATTACTTTGGTATGTAAGAAACAAATAAATAGGAAGTTGAAGAAGAAAAGAACTTGAAAGATGGTGGTGAAATGTTTACCTCTTCTTCGGGTGTTTCCTTGTGAGTTGATCAAAATTGCTCCATAAGTTGGCTTTATGATCAAATTAATGACTCTAGATTTAGTTTCAGGAAGTTGGGTGGATATTTTGGAAGGTTTTTTCTGATCCAAAGGGAATAGGAGGTGTAATTTGAGAGAAGGGGAAGTGCCCTTTTACAAGATATGTGAGGGTCACTTTAGGAAATGCTTAAATATAATTTTATAATAACCTAAAATTCAGTTAATAATGGATCAAAAATTATTTAATTCTAGTATTAATTGGGGATGGGTCTACAAACACTCAACCAATAAGGTTTAGGAAATTTTAGGTCTCTATATTTACCATATCTTTTAGATATAACTCTTAGATAAATAGTTTAAATTTTACCATGTCTTGTTGTATTCTTACACTATGTGGTTAATAAACATACAATAAACAGCCAAGAAAACCTCAAGTGGTAAATTAATGACATATATAATATTATTTAATCCATTTTTTCAAACCGTATATTTTTGAGAATATTAATTAATTTAATAATATAATATTTGTTTTAAAAACTCATTTCTTTCAATTTTGACACTATTTAGTCTTTGGTTTATGTGAAAGTCATAACAACATCATTACTTCTAAAAATATACATTGAATCAATACAAACATTTCTTATTCAACTAAAAAATTATTTTTTATGTCATAAAAACATTAAAATTATATTTATTTTAATATTTATAATACCATTTATTTGATTCATTCATTAATAAGGTAATTACTACATCATCATTGTGTCATAAATAAATTTAATTATTTAATGTAGAAAAATTATAAACATAAACCCATTTTGTATTAAATCCTTTTATATTTTTAATGAATATTTATAGTGGAAAGGATAACTTATATAACTCTTTGTAAATGTTTATTTTACTAAAAGATATATTTTTATATCATTTTTCTCTTTACATTAAATTAATTAATATAAAGTGTCATTATAACTCTCAAGTGACTCTATGTGGTTCCGAAATTAACCCAAGGATGATAATGGTCAGTCATGTATCAACCAAATAAATAAGACACATGTTAGGGTAATTTAATTTTATTATAATAATATTTGATACCCCTTATTTACCAAATTTACCATTTAATTATGGTATATAAAATATTTAGTAAAGTATATTCATAATTTCTTAAAATAAAACATAACTATTTACTCAATTTGGATCTCCAAATTTTAAATATGGAATCTATTTTTCAAAATTAATAACACTGAAGTGGATGAAATTTATTTAAATTTAATTCACGTTGTGAAATCCAAAACGCAGGTTTTTAAAAAGTAAAAACTATCAAAATATTGACATGTGTTTATGTAAAATTTAAAACTGAAATTACTTATAATAACCTACATTGTATTAAAATATAAAAATATAATCTTATTTTACTTTTAAACAATTAAAATACATAATTTAGTACAAAAAATTATCTTGATTAAAAAATTTTGATTTCAATTAAAACATTGTATCTTTCAATATTAATCAAACAATGAAATTATTTGAAAAGTACTCAAAATTTGTCCAAACAAAATTTTTGTGTCCCTCTTATAAAGAATAAATTAATTTTATTAAATTTAATATATAAAAGTGTAAAATATTTTTTTTAAAAGGGTTCTCCATTAAAAGGTGGTAAAACTGCATTTTTTGAGAAAATACTTCTTTTATCATAAAAAATGAATTTTTAATTATATTATGTCTATGAAACACATAATAAGGATTTTAAAATTATATAGTGTATATATGATTCGAAATGCAGTTAATACTATTCATAACTGCTTTTTGAATGGCTAGTTTGGTACGTTGTGGTGCGCTCGAACTCAGTGTTTCATGTAGTGTATGAAATTGAATTAATCTAATGAGTTAACATACTATGAAATCCTGGGGTGTTACATTCAACCATCCGTTAATAAATTGTGTTCTTTAAATTTGAAATTATTTTTCTAAATTAATAGGTTTAAAATAGAAAATACTTTTTTGGAAAACCCACATCGGAAATGGGGTTAATAAAATTTATTCTTAATATGTTGGAAAGGGAAATTAAAATGTCACCACCAACATAGGGTTAGGAATAAGAGAACATCAGTATCAATTACAGACACATAATTGGAAGAAAAACATAAATATTTATAAGGAGTGATTGAGTTTATCAATCACCAACATGTGTAAAATTGGTGGTCTCAATGCCATCAATCTAAGATGTTTTAGACTATCATTAGTTCAACCAAACTGAAGGAATTATGATAACATATTTTTTTCTTTAATATCCCTTACCTAATGTTTAAGAATTAATTTCTTTATATAATATATATATATATATATATATATATGTAAGTTCCTTCCTTTTACTAATTACTAACACAAACTAATCTTTCACCCAAAAAGATTGTAGAACTCAATAATATTATATGTATCATAATTGTATAAGGTTATATTCATATACCATGAAAAAAAATTATAATAACCAGGGACTTCCGGTAGGATAGTGTTAGGTCATAAGGCCTTGTCTCACTTTGGTTGTGGGTTCGATTTCTACTTCTTTGTCCAATTCATCTAGTTATCACCCAACCTGTAGGTTTTCCTTTTTCTATGACAATAGAATTCTAATATTACAAAAATTATCAAATTAAATACTATTCAATGATCAACTTAATGCATTCCAACTATTTTAGCTATCCAAACTAATTTGGCCGTAATTCAATCTAAAAGGTCTCTAAATTCCAAAATAAATTGAATCATCTGATTCCCCAAACAATGAAAGCTTCTTTTATTGTCACATACTGAAAATATGATTACCTTCATCATATAAAAACCATTATGAAATCATTAAGTACTAAAATACAATAATTATATATATCAAATTCTTCTTATAACTAAAAAATTACTCTGGAATAAAAAAAATACAAATACATTAATTATTACACTTCAACTATTGTAATAGCATAAGCTTGGCCATGCCCCATAGGAATTTTTTTAGGTATGTTTTCATTGGTTCTTAGGAAATTTATTTTCCTAATGACCCGTTTATCTAGAATTTTAGCACTCAATATTGACAGCCTATTTCATCCCCTTTCAATCACGAGCATGGAGACCTCTCTCTCCACATTTGTAACAAACTCCAACTTGTTTTAGTTAGGCACCATAGTGATTCCTTCAACAATTATCACATGGTAGAAACTAAACTCTTCAATTCTTCTATGTTTCCTTATTTCCTTTCCTAGAGTGTTAAATATATCTCTTCTTCTCTTGGATTCCTTTTAATGTTGTAAGACATTGGGAATTCCTTTTTTGTCTTGATAGCACATGAGACAATATCTTAATACGATGAGAAGAATCGTGACACTAATTCTCGATGGAGAAATGATTTTAACCCATCATAGAAACGATCAATCTTAATTCTTGGATTACATATATAATTTGTAGTAATCCTTTCTTACATTGTCAAGTTATCTTCATACATTGCAACATTCTCTTCCTCTTTTTTCCTCAGACTCAGAAATTTCTTTTTTATATCCTCTCTATGGTCACAATGAAATTTTTTTTCTATGAATTTATCTTTAAAATCACTCCATTCAATACTTGATACTTCTTCATCATCCTTTTTTTTGAATTAATAACCACCATTGATTTTCATCTTTCTATAGATGATAAACTATCAGGACAAATTTTTTCCTTTCACTACTCCCCAAAGCATTAAATATTTTTTCTATGAAACTTATCCATTTCTCAGCTAAAAATAGATTTGTAGACCCATTGAATTTTTGTGGTTGTTGCCTCATGAATTTGTCTATCATTGAACTTCCACGATGTGGATCAAGTTTCTCCCTATGGGTATGTTAATTATTCATAACCTGAGTGATTTATCTGAGTATGGTGATAAGCTGATCACTTGGGTAGGAGGTCAGTCCATACATAGATTTTGTGTGTTGATATGGATTACATTCCTTCTATTAGGTTCCATTTTTATGCAATGTAACACATTACATTAGTTATTGAATCGCAATACGTAATTCCAATCTTGTAATAAACATAACATAAATTGAACAGTTTATGGATACAATCCATAAACATAAAAAAATCATTGAAGAGTTATATAAGCATACATCCTTCATAATGGTTCGAAAGAAAATGTGAACTATCTTATGCATATCCCCCAAGAGTGTCGTATCCTAGAGTGCTGCAAGACTCATTTTTGTGAACCAGGATACCCCAGGTCAAGCTCGGAACACCTTGTTAGTGTTTTCACTATTAGGTACATATGTACTAGAGCCGCCTATACCTGCTCATATCTAGACCAAGTCATATTTCATGGAAAGCTCACAAAATATCTACATTACAACAATTATATGATGTTCTTCAATACATATCCACAAAGTCTATTTTAGCGTAATTATCTCTTATGAGAGTTTATCTAAATCTAGTTTCCAAGGTTTGTACTAAACTTCCACTAATACCAAATGTAATGCCCTCAGCCCAAAATCTTGGAGCTGGTGCATTATTTTAATATATTGGCATAATTACAAGAAATCATGTTCCGACAGACCAATGAGTTTAGCAGTCTTGGAAAATAGATTATATACATGAACGTTACATTACACTTTAGAGTAATAAAACACAACATAAATGATCCATCAAGGACACCATTAATCCTCTGTCTTAACCCTTATTATAAATCATAATACACTTCATGGATTCCAAGGAAAATAAAACATAAAAAAGGGGTGATCTCAGATGTTCATTATGGGTAGTCAATATAATGGAAGATAATGTAAACATTAGGCATGCCGAATAATTTAAAACAAATGCTTTACAAATAATAATCATGAACTCATTATAGAAGGAATACGAGATGAGTAAATAATCCAATAATAAAACATATTCATGGGTATTATTCTACTATAATAACCACATGAACCATCAATAACATTTTCATAATGATGGAATGCATAATGTCCGACATTCGGAAACATTTTTTCAAGGCCTCTACCAAGACGTCTAAAAATGATTAATTCCTCACCCTAACCAATACATCGAATTGTAAAAGGGATTGGCCAATTCCACATCTAATTGTCTCATGAGACCTACCGATGCATCACAGATCTATAACATGCTCTACCAGTAACATACTAATTCCAATACACTCCTCATATAAAAAGGTTGAAACATAACATAAACATTCCTATTAAAACTAGCATCTGAAATGCCAATACATTAACCATAAACCATGAATGGTATAAAAAAACACATCCACAGTCAAATATATCACAAAACATTCAATACAATATGGAAGATTTGTATCATAATAAATAAACTTCAAACTAATTTAAAATCTATCAAATGATGATGACATAGATGAAAATGATTTATAAAACTATTGGAGAGAAATATCCACTTTTCATTAAAACATCTAAATGAAACACATTTATAAAAGAAGTAATTTCAAATTGATTATTGAATCAAAGTGTTCCATAATAGTTTTAAACTATTGAAATAAATTATCATTTCAATAAATTAATGTCCAAAAAAATAAATCCTTAAAATCATCCTGAAAACATGAACATTAATTAAAAGGATTAAGAAGGATAAATATTTAAAACATTTAAAATGATGATAAAGTGAAATATATCCTCCAATTAAACCTTAACAGATTAATTTTGAAAATAGTTATATCAAATTTGGGATTTGAAGAAAAATATTTCTTAGTAAATATTTACACATAAACAATCTCAAATAATAATGAGATTGAGGAAATAACATTTACCTTGCACTTTCCTTTGGTCGAGGGTACGTGTGTCATCATGTAAAATAACCATAGTATGTTATTAAATTATAACAGAACCATATTCTTATTTTTATATCATACATGATTCATTTATGAATTTATAGTCCCCATTTAATAATGATTTCCATTTTAAATTAACATTTTGGGTAATAATCACTTTCTTTATTGTACGTGTGTTTACTTGTTATTCTTGATTGTATCATTTAGATCCTGATTTACATACTTCTAGAATATAAAACATGATTTATATATAATATATATTTATAATATAAATATGTATTGTAGATATATTTATGAAATGTAAAACACAGTTTATGGAGACGATAGGTCGTACGTACTCATAAACATTGTTTCTATTTTCATGTCGTATTGAATTGATGTAAGTGAATAAGACATATGTAAGTACATATATATATATATATTAATTAGATTTAATAATAAATTTATTATATACTTAATAATAATATATATATTTATATTCATCACTGAAGGGTGAATGTGGAAGTGAATCTCATCACATCGTGGAGACGGTAAGCTGTATGTACACACGAGCGATGATTTAATTTCATTAATGAAAAAAGGCATAGAATTTAATGTTATATTAATTTTAATGACACATTATCATGTTATTTTCATTATTTATAAATCTATTACTCATAATTATATCTATCCAAATAACATGGTGTTGAATATCAAATTACAACACAATGTGGAGATGGTAAGCTGTATGACACAAGAATGGTGACATTATCATTCATATGATGGATAAAATAATGAATATGGTTGTTAAAAGTTTATAATAACATAATAGTATGTACAAGGTACTAGATCTATTAATTTGTAATGTATACAAAAAATAAATAGGATGTGGGAGGATAAAATAACATCAAAGATGGTGGTGAAATTAAAACCTTTTCTTCGGGTGTTTCCTTTTGAGTTGATCAAATGGGCTATATCTGTTGGATTTATGATGAAATTAAGGACTCTATGATTATTTGAGGGAATATGGGAGGATATTGGAGAAGGCGTAGGCCTAGACAAATGGATTTGGAGGTGTGGTTTTTTGAGTTGGGGGAGTGCCCATTTATAAGAGATGTGAGGGTCACTTTAGGAAAACCATGAAATATTATTTTATAATAAAATAATTTTCTGATTATAATTGGTCCAAAACAATTTAATTCCTTGATAATTTTGGTATGGGTCCACAAACCCTGAACTAATAGGTTTTAGACAAGTTTAGGTCACCATATTAACATTATGTTTTAGATTTCACTCTTAGTTAAATAGTTTAACTTTTACCGTGTCTTATTCTATTCTTACAATATATGGTTATTAAACATAATCTAAACTATCAAGACAACCTAAAGTGATTCATTAATTTAATATAATATATTATTTTATCCCTTTGTCCGATCCATATATTTTTAGGAATATTATATAATTTAAAAATACAATAATTTTTAAAAAATTCATTTATGTCTATTTTGACACTATTTCTAGTTTGTTATATGTGATATTCATCACAACTTCAATAGTTAGAAACAAATACATTGAATTAATTTTAACATGTCATATTAACCTATAAAATTCGTGGATGTCATAAAAAAATTGAAATTATGTTTATTTTAATATTTATAATACCACTTATTTGATTTTATCTTTAATAAGGTAATTATTGTATCATCATTGTGTCATATATAAATTTATTTATATAAAATATAAAAATTATAAATAAAATACAATTATATAGTAAATCATATTATATTTCTAATGAATATTTATAGTCAAAATGATATCTTATATAACACCTTGTAAAAATTTAATTACTAACAGATATTTGTTTTTGGCATTTTTGTCTTTAATATAAATTAATTAATATAATATATCATTATCACTCATAAGTGGCTTTTTGTGGTCCCAAAATAGTCCCATGAATTCCCATGTCTGGAAAGTTATTATCCAATAGGAAGAATACACATGTTAGGATAATTAAATATTATTATAATAATATTTTTTTTACACTTATTTACAAAATTTACACTTTAACCATCACAAATAAAATATTTACCGAAGTAATATTCATAATGTATACAAATAAAAGATACCTATTTACACAATTTTGATGTACATATTCCCAAAAAGGATTTCATTTTTCCAAATTAAAAACACTATAGTGGATGAAAATAATTTTTAATTAATTCCCATTGTCAAATACACAAAACATGTTTTTAAAAAGTAAATACTATCAATATATTAACATGTGTTTATGTCATATTTAATTATAAAATTACTTATAATGACCTAAATTATGTTAAATGATAAAAATATTATCAAACTATACTAAAAAACAATTCAAATGCATAATTTATCACTATAAATATTTTTGATTAAAAAATATTTCTTCAATTAAAGCATAATATTTTGCAGTATTCATCAAAATATGAATGTTTTACGAAATCTATCTAAAATTTATCCAAAATAAATTTTTAGGTATCAAATTTAAATAGGAATTTAATTTCATTAAATGGAATATATAGAAGTGTTCAATATTGGTTTTAAAAATGGTTCTCCATAAGAATGAGGTAAAATTACATTTTTTGAAAAATAAATCTTGTATCTATAAGATGAATTAGTTCATATATTATGTGTAATAAACACATAATATGGATGTTAAAATTATATAGAGTATTTGAGTTTCAAAATTCAGTTAATAATATTCAAAAACCCTTTTCGAACGGCTATTTGGATAAGTTTTGGTTTGCTTGAACTCTGTATTGCATGTAGTGTAAGCTATTGAATTTCTTTAATGAGATAATGTACTATGAAATCATGGGGAGTTATAGTTATTGTTATGAATATGGGATTGACTGTGAGGAAAGTTTTTCACACATTTGTAGACACAAATCCCTTATAATCATTTATTCATATGCAACACATATCAATGTTAAACTATATCAAATCAGTGGTAAGTGTTCATTACTAAATTCATTTTTATTTGAAAATTTATTGTTGCACAACCTCATTATTTTACAAACACTCATTTTCCATATCATGTTATTAAATTAAGTAGAGATTCATATGGTTTAAAATATTCTCTATGATCTTGGTATGATATAATATGTAGTATTATTATTTCTAAAGGAGATACAAATGTATAGATGATCCAACAATATTTATTAAATGAATTTGAAAATATGTTTTAGTTGTTCAAGTATATTTTTATTATATTATTTATGGATAATCAAAAAAGTATTTATTTTTTTTATTATCCAAAATGATGCAATGTAAGTTTATAATGAATTTAATGGGGGTGCTCCAATTTATTGTTGTATTGAAAATCATTCAAAATAAGGAAAAATTTTTTTTAATAACATTAAATATACTACAGATATTGTAAAAAAAATTGGTAGTGCTAAAAGTCATGATACTCCTATGAGAACCACTTATAATTTATATCTTGATGAAAATGATAAATATATGGATGAAACCGCACACATAGGAATGATTTGGATTTTACTCTACTTAACACCTTGTAGGCCTTAAAATATGTTCATTGTGTGTATGTGTGATTATATTCATGTAAATTTTAAATATTTACATATTTTTTTCTCTTAATTTATTTTTTAAATAGATATTACATAATACCATATTAGGAATTATCTATACTAGTGGAAAATCAATTGATCTAGTTAGCAATTCAAATACTAATTTTGGCAGTTGCATGATATATTGAAAAATCACCTCTTAAACATGTCACTTCTTAGGAAAGTCACTAGTATCATGGCATAGTAAAAAGAAAAATTTGGAAATATTATATACTTTGAAAAAAGAATACATAGATTCTGGATATTATTATGCTTAAATATTATTGATGAAACACCCTTTTCTAGAATATATATATCAATTAAGACATGTCTCTATAAATTGTGATAACAAATGAGCTATTAACAACTCTAATAATCAAATTTCACATTTAAGAACAAAATTTATTGATTTCAAAAATTACTTTATGAGATATCATTATCGAAAGGATTGTATTACATTAGACTTCATCAAAACTGAACATCTGTTTGCTGACATTTTCACTAATTCCTTAAATTCTAAATGGATGTGTTCCATCAATTATGAATTAGGAATGATCATCATTGACCCACAATTTTTCTGTCAAAAATTTTCGGATTAATAGTTTTTTCCACACATTTACTGTCTCACAGTTACTGTCTTTCAGTCAATATCTCTCATGTTAGTTTTATCACTTTTGATGCCTCACTAGTTACAGTCTCACCATTCAGATCCACACCTCAATGTTGATTCTTTGAATTCTTGTTATCTACTCTCCATTATAACACAAACTTCTATTTTTAGAAATCAATTTTCCCTAATCACTGTAATGATTATTTTATACCTCTGTACCTCAATTTTGTGTTTTGCGACATTTGAACTCCATAAAAGATTAACACATATCTCGTCACTTTTCTATTCACTCGTAATCTATAATCATGTTGAAAATATATTTTCACTCAAACTATTCATCATTAATTATCTTGTGTTGAATAAAAATGATCATGAGTCCTTCTTCATCATCTCCAAAAATGCACTAGTCCTCCAGGAAATAGAAATTTGCTTTGATTAACATGCCTGAAAAACTGCTAAACCCAAATCATGCGGAAGGTATAGTCTTTCTAGAGAAATAAATATGTGATAAGAGGATCATTCCATGTAAGTCGGTTGTACTGAATGATTTGGAATGTCATAAATGGTTAGAGTGGTATAAAAAATGGAAAATATGTATCTACCTTAAGCTGGTTTTCAAATTTTATCAGTATTTTTAGTTCTTATTGAACATTTAAATTTATTTTTTGGATAGAATATCCTTGAATGGTCATAGGTGGTCCTTTTAATCGAGGAGCAGGACTTCCTACATAGGAATACAACATGATGGATTTTTTTAGGACTATCCAAGATTTCATACTCCTCTAAGTGACATATTTATTTTAGAATAGTCATTCTGTCATTTAACAAGAATTAAAAAAGAAAAAAATGAATATTACTACCCAACTGGATGGAAATACTAGGTAGTTGTTCATATTTATTCAACAGCAACATTCTCAAATGATATGATACATTTACTCTCTCAAATATCAAAATTTATTCTCAACGCATATATTAACGAATGGACCAACAAATAGTTTTTGTAAGTAAATTATCCTTCACAAATTGGAAATGATTAAGAAAACCTCAAAATAAACTAGTTTTATCAACTCATGGATTATATCTACAATGCTACTATCATATGGTGTGGATGATAAGAATGAATAAGTGGAAAAATATTATAACATTTATTTATTTAAGGATACATGAAGATGAAAAAAGATAAGTTTGAATCCCTAGAAGAGACCATGGGAAGAAGATAATTATATACAATATGATAATTTTAATCCTATTCAAAATACTTCATTACCTATGGATGTATCTAATCCTGGTTTAGAATCAAATGAGATTTTAGAATACTCTTTTGATGGAATATATGTTGATAGTACTAAATGAGAAAATGAAGCTGATGATGGTGAATCAATTATTGATGAATCTCATGATCCTTTTCAAATAGTTCCCCCTATAGAATATCCTCTATCAAATGTCGATGAATATTCATGTAGAAAGGATGAAATTATTGATAAAATTAATGTTCCTGATGAAAAGGAAGAAAATAATATTGTCGATCTTCATACTACTATGGATAAGTATATAGAAGAACATGTGGATACATAATATATTTTATCTTCTAATGAAAGAATGAAACAATATTTCCAAATGTAAAATGAAGATGATGAATAATTTAGAACAAAATGTATGAAAATTGGTTGAGAGATCGGGACTCTTAGTCATATAGGTCCCACATCTATTTAGTGGTAGTAGAACCCCATCATGGAAAGAATTAAAGTTCAATATCGTAAGGATTCATGTTCATTGGATACCTGGTATTGGTATACATGGTATTATAATGTCGTAGTGTTTTATGGAACCTCAGTTTAGGGATTGGATTATTCAACTACATTTTAGCTCAAACCAATCATTATTAAAGATGTGGGGGGAACACAATAATGGACCAGAACGAGGGGATAAAAAGATAGAAATAAATTAATAAATAAAAAGTAAACAATGAAATATGAGAAAATAGTACTCCCATCGTGCCTAGGTGATGAATGACAGGAAGTGGGGGATAAGTGCAGACCAAATCATGCAAGAGTACCTAATACAACTGTGGATGGAGAACACTAGAAGAAGACACAACATACATAGAGATAAGATTTCCTAATTATATATATAATGGAAAACAAGTGTCCAAGAATAAGTCAGGGTATCCAAATAAGAGGCATCATCAGTTACATAAACAGCCGGGATATAAGGATCAAGAACCATTGAAACTGGTGGATTGTAATCTGCACTCAAAAGTGAAGCCCTAGGATTTTGAGCCATAGTCGATGGACTCAGTATATGTGGCTTGGCAGTGATCCCTAGACTAGAAAAAGTAGTGGTAGTATCTAGTTCTGTAGAGGAGATGAGAACTGAATATGTGGCTAGTGTAGTAAAAAGTGGTGGAGTTGTAGAACATGGTCTAGGAGCTGAGGTAGGGGTAGGTGGTGGTGGTAGTGTAATACCATGATGTTGAAGAAGAAGCCCCAAAATCTTCTCAAATCTGTCTTGATGTCAATCGAGGCGAACCAAATGCTGCTACACCACCACTTGGAGGTTGGAAAAAGTAGAGATCGACTGATGGTGTAGACATGGGTGGGAAGTATATGGAATATAAGAAGGAAGGTCCAATGAAGGGGGTGGTTTGGGGATGCCAGAAGCGGTGGGGAAGGAGGAGAAGGAACATAGGCAGAGGAAAGAGGGTCATCGGGTGGTTGGGTGGTCGGGGTGGTTCCTGGGCAAGGACGTAAGCACCCCTACCATTCGGACAAATCCCATTCTAATTACCAAGTGAAAGTCCATCCACGAGGGGGAACAGAACTGGTCTTGGGGAAGGGAAGGTTCAAAAAAACTTTGAGGTGTTATGCGAGGTAGGTGGCATAAAAACCACTATTCAGGTTTCCCTGATAGTCGATAAACATGGCATGGAAATAAAAGGTTTCTAGTTAAGGGAGGTCTAGGTAGTCCTTCCAGATGTCACAGGTGAGGAGCTCTAGATCACAACCTATAACAAACCCCATAACTTTATGGATGTGAAATAGTATGGCACTAAAGCACTAGTTGGTGAAACGGTGGATATGGTCAGTGATGACGGTACTCTTCTAGGAAGTGGGAGTGTATCGGTGGTCAGACCCAGGAATCTACCACCACATGGCCACGAGTTCAGAGCACTCAGGTTGGGAATGGGTGGACATTGGGGGTGGATTTAAGGGATAAAGAATGAAACCACACCTTTGGCCAAAATCATTCATATTGAGGGAGAAGGGTCGTCCATCTAGCCAAAATCGGACCACCGAAACTGCACCGCCATGCGTCTCTAGGTACTCGTACCCATCAAACTCGAAATAAGCAACAAACTAAAAAAATAAATTTCAAAAAATAGGAGTGATGACAGGGAAGATCATGAGTAATAGAGTGTGCCTACGAAGATCCTCAAACTCTCCCTAGATACCCAGCTACTGAGGAAGGCCACTATCCAGATAACGGCTGCTCAACAGGATTGGGCGACATAAAAAGGTCCCAACTCTGTCATAGGACATTTCTGTAATAGGGAATAGCATGCAAGGGTATGGGACACCTGCAGGGCCTGGCCTAGGGGGTACAAAAACATGGGCTAGCTCTAGTGGTGGAGCAGTTGTACTATATGGAGGATCTCTAGATGGGGTGGTTTATGATGTACCAGCGGTGACTAATGAGGGTGCGGGAGGTGTGGAAGCTTGTAGAGAAGAAATTATGGTGCTCCGAGGCTCCGTACAGGATGGTGGAGGTGCGGCGGTTCTAGACCAGACTCTACTGAAATGTTGGGTGATGGAAGGATGGCTAGTGGTGGAGGATGGTACACCGAATAGTTTGGAGATGGAAGCATTGTGAGTTGTAGTCGGATCGGACAAACAATGTGCCCCTCGCCCTCAGTGGAAGAGGTGGATCACTTCCCATGCCAAGGATCTCTGTTTGCAATATCATGAAAATGAATGGAAGATGAAACAAACGAAAAAGTAACAAAAAAGGAAATGAAGAAAAAGTGAGAAAACTAAATAAATAAAAAAACATGGCATGAATATCTAAACTACACAATGTGTAGGGAAAGCGGGTTAGAATCTGGTGTTCTCCTGATAGACACATCGAGTGATCATGGAATAGACTGAGGAAGGATACATGGCATGTACCGAACATACGCTCCATGTTCGTGCAAAGTGGTTCTAGTCATGTGTTGGAAAATACACGACCACCATCTAGAAGAGATAAAAACATAGGACACGCCATGTGAGTGGATAACATATCATGTGGAATAGAAAAAGTTATATGGCCGTGTGAAGTGCTAGACACGGACTGGTTGAAAGAAATGGTATCCATGGCCTGTACTGAACAAACATGTCGTGTACATGAACATGGTGTGTAAGGCCTTGTAAAAAACTTACTTGGGCATGATGAGGGCTTGTACATGGTGTGTTCCAAACATACACACCTTGTATTTTTAAACTGTGTAGATTTCAGTGTGTGGATGTGTGCAGAAGTACATGGCATGTGTTCATCAAATCATGCTTGTGTATCACAGAAATTGAATTGTCTATTGATCCACAAATTACCCTAAACGCTTATGATAACATGAAATAAAGGGTTTATATGGGCGTACCTAGACTGAGGAAGACAATGCAGTAGAAATCTGATCCAAAAACCTCAGAAATCTGCGGACTTGGGAAGGGTAGGCCGAGCGGTGTGTGGGAGATGAAATGGGGGGGTTATGCATGACAAATGCTGAAGCTAGGTGGGGAAAAATCTATTATAACCAAGATACAGAGTGTGTATTCTACTGATACATTCCATGTACCACATTTTATAATTTATACATATATAGATATTTAATTATTATAGTAAACTATATAATATTTAATATTAATAATTAAAATAAATAGGAATATATATACATATATATATATATATAATTTATTAGAAATAAAACTATACACATAATGTATCAGGAAATACACATCATGTGTTCTAAAACTGGGAAAAGAGAAGTACAACCTCTTGTCTGGTGCTTGGGGCGAGGTTCAATCTGGTGATTGGCCATTCGGAATGGAAGCCCTCAACCACTGGATCAAAGATTCAACTACTTCTCTTATTTTTTATTTAAATGTATTTATCTTATATGGACTATACTACATGGGAAGAAAGAATTGAATAGTTCATTGTTGTTAATTATACTAAAAGTGATGAGGCATGGAGATTATCCAAGTTCAAACCTGTGTGTTTTGGATTTAGGGCTGCAAATCTACCAATATGGAAACATAACCGACAATTATTTCCTTTATGTTAAAAATACTTTTTGATTTGAAATGAATACATGCCACACATGGAATACATTGAAAGACACACCATGTGGTTTTATTAAAAGGAAAGATGAAGGAAATGGGGTAGTTTTCAGGGTTTGAACCCTGGTCTTCTAGAATTGGGTTAGGAACATAACCAACTAATCCTTCCCCATCATGGATTTTTCATATGAAAATATATATACAATATGAAAAATACCACACACTCAATGTATCAAAACACGAACATTAAAAGGAAGAAACCTGTATCGATGATAGGTCGGGAGGGATTTGAACCAGTGATGGATCAGATAAACACTAGTGAGCATACCATTAGAGTCGCCATAATAATTGTTTATAACTTTGTGAAACTATATGTTTATAATAGTAAGAAAATAAATGAAATGGAAAAAAATAAACACTGTGTAGATAAGTGGAACGTGGCATGTATCCTCTAGGTTGCATCATATGAAGCACTTTTTTTAGGCTGTTTGCTCGACCGACTTAACTCTTCTTTTACTTATATGTATGGTGGAAAGTGTTCCAACCATGTCCTCTATGTGATGGTAAATATTCAACCACTCACTGTTCACCTTGAATGGTTTTCCATTCTCTTCGTAAATTTCTACTCCGCCAGGATGGAATACTCGTATGACTTGGAATGATCCCAACCGTATTGGCTTCCTCTTATCTGAGAATAATCAAAGATGAGAATTAAATTGGAGTACCTGATTACCAGGTGGGAAATATTTTCATTAAATCATCCTGTCATGAATTGCATTATTATTCCCCTTGTACCACGCGGCCTTCTCATAACCCTCTAATCTAATTTCATCATGTTTTGACAGTTAGAAAATATACTTCTCTTTATCTTCCTTTAGATCAATATTGATAACCTTGACATCATTGTATGCATTATGCTCCAAATCTACTTGTATATGGAATGTAATTCCTTTGATGAGGAAGAATATGGACATCCCCATGGTATTTTGAAGGCATTATGTTATTCCCACAAAGAATAATCTAACTTATTGGACTAGTCTTTCCTCGAAGTGTTCCCTATTTTATTCAAATTTTTTTTGAGCACATGGTTGGAGAACACAACTTGTCTACTGGACAGGGGATTATATGGTGTCCTCATATGATGCTTCACTCTGTACTTAGACCATATTGCTTTCATCAATGTGTTGTTGATGTGGGTCCCTATGTCGCTGATTAGTACACGAGAATTGTTGAACCTGCTGATAATATGATTGTTTCAATATCTCACGACAACCATAGTTGTGTGGTATGTTGTTGCAGTGACTTCTACCCATTTGGAGACATAGTCGACGCAGACAAAGATGTGAGTGTTCCCGAATGATGGGGAAATGGTCCAATGAAATCTATGCCATAGACGTTGATGATTTCGACCTCCAAATGGGGTGCTAGGGAATCTCAGCTCTATGCCACACAATACATGTTATTTGGAAGAGATCATAACTGGAAACAAAGGCTCATGAATCTATATGAATGGTGGGTTAGAACAAACCATATTACAAGAGCTTTTTTATCAAATGGTCATCCCATGGTGTCCCCCAATGGGCGAGGTGTGAAAGGATTCCAGGACTCCATGAGCTTTAGTTTCTCGAATGGAATGACGTATCACCCCATCTCCACAAGATTAGAATAGCAGAAGATCTTCCTATAAGTAAGACATTACATCAAAGGAAAATCACTTCTTTTGCTAGATGGCGAGGTCAGTTTAAACGACACTTATAACCAAAAAATTAGTAATATCACAATAACAGGGACTAGATTTTTAATTGACTGAAAGGAGTTATCATCAGGGAAATCCTCACGGATCTCTTGATCTTCCTCCTTCATCAAATGAGGTAACTCTAGGTGAGAGAGTTGATCATCAACAACCTTTTCTCTCTCTTTCTTGTCTTATACCTCCAAATAAAATTCATGTAGGAGGAGTACCCATTATATTAGTCATGTCTTTACATATTTTTTGTTTAGAAGGTACATTACTGATCCATGGTCAATGTATAAAATAACTGTAGATTTCACTAAGTAAGAACTGAACCTATCAAAAGTGAACACCACTTCCAACATCTCCTTTTTGTGGTGGTGTAATTCATCGTTGCCTTATAGAGAGTCCTTATGGATTAATATATGGGTTGTAAAATTCGGTCAAGCCACATTCCCAACACTTATCAGACCGCATAATCGCTCGAATCACACATCACTTTAAATTTTTTCTCCCAGTTGGGAGAAATCATCACTGGATCATCCACTGGGATCCACTTCAGGTTCTCAAAAGCTATGGTGCATGGCTCCAGAACTCAAATACGACATCCTGGAAAAAATATTAGTGAGGTTTTGGTCTATTTTTGAGATGTCATGGACAAAACGCTTGTAGAACCGGGCATTCCCCAGGAAGCTACAGATGGAACTGATGAATGTTGGAATAGGATGTCATGAAATGACTTATTTCTTTGCCCGGTCCACCTCTATCCCCTTTTCTGGGATTATCTATCCAATGATGATGCTACTTTTCACCATGAAATGACACTTTTCCTAGTTCAAAACCATTATAGTTTTCTCACATCATTCCATAACAAGATCCAGGTGTCGGAAACATGTGGTGAATAATTTTATGTAAATGGAAAAATTATCCATGAATACCTCCAAGATCTATTCTTCCATGTCATCGAATATATCTGTCATACAGTGCTGGAAGGGGGTGGGGCATTATACAGTCCCAATGACATCCTTCGTTAAGTAAACATACAGTAGGGGCATGTAAATGTGTTCTTCTTTTGATCATCTAGAGCAATGGGAATCAGATTGCAGCCAGAATAACTATCGAGGAAGAAGTAAATGTTGTGCCATGCTAGTCTCTCTAGCATCTCTACCAAGAAGGGTAGGGGAAAATGATCCATCCTCAGGGAGTCATTCATATTCCTGTAGTCCACATAGACATTCATTCCCATGATAGTGTGTGTGGGGATGAGCTTGTTCATATCATTTGGAATCATAGTGATACCCCCTTTATGGGGACCACTTGTAGGGGACTCACTCCTGGACTATCTGAGATGGTACTAATTATGGCTGCATAAAATAACTTAATTACCTCTTTATTCACAACCTATTTAAAGGGGGTTCGGGGGGGGGGGGGGGGGGGGGTTAGTCGTCGTTGTGGTTTCCAAGATTTCTTTTCACCTTTTCAGCCAGCACCTTGTGGGTTCAAATGGTTGGGCCGATGCCCTTCAAATCTACAACTGTCTGCCCAACATCATTCATCCGCTATTTCAAAACTAGAAAAAGTTCATCTTCCTACTCTTGTGATAGAGTTTCACTATGTATGACAAGAAATGTTTTATGGTCTCCCAAATACTCAATCTTTAGAGAAGACGAAAGAGGATTCAGTTCTAGTTCTGGAGCCTTTAGAATCAAAGGTACAAGTGTTTTCCCCTTTCTAGCTCTAGAATATCAGGTATAACTACACATTTCTAGTATTGGATGCCTTGGCGTTCTAAGAATTGCAGATCCACTAGTGCCTCATCAACTAGGATCTGGAATAATAATGTTCTATGATGTAAAATAATATACCAGATCACCCCCTTCTTTATTCTAGTGATCATCCATTGTGGTTATTGCATAAAATTACTCATGCTACGACAATGATACATTCTTGATGGATTTTTGGAAATTGTAAGAGAGTATTTCATATCATACCTGGAAAATCATCTCCCCTAGTGCATGTCAATCAGTATTTTTCTAGTGGCTAGGAAATTCATCCCAATATGAGAGGTGTGTACTGGTCTTCCTCCATGTTGAGGATGGTGATATATATAGGGAGGATTATCCTTCCCACATTTACCATCATGTTCTCTTGTATCCCCTTTAAAAATTTGATGGATCGATCAGCAAGTTGAAGTGCTACTCAGCTAGGCTTCATGCCATTGAGCCCAAAAATATTAAAAATTATGAGGGGGATGCAGTTGAAAATTTCCCCTAAGTCACAGAGGGCTATCCCAAACCCACATGGTCTAATAGTGCATGGAATAGTGAAGATACCAAGATCCTAGAATTTTGGAGGAATAAAATGTTGGACGACCACTAAACTATCTTGGTTAGGGTAATGCTTCCCAGATCCTCAATATTTCTTTTTATAGATAGGATCTCCATCATGAATTTCACATAACTGGGTAACTATGTCAATTCATCTACAAATGGAATATTTATGGGAAACTTCTTGAATATGTCCATGACATTTCCAAACTGGTGGTCCAGGTTTCTCCCCGTCATCCTCATAAGGAAGGGCAATACATGCTCAAAGGGTTTGAAAAACTCCTTCCCTTTATTTGTTTGAGCCTCCATCAGTGTTCTTCTAGATGTAAAGGGGTCTAGAAATATTCATTCTTCATCAGAAGGGGGTGTAGGTGCACCTGGCTGTGTTAGTTCCTTTTGTTGTAACTCTATTCGACTCTGTAGTGTGACTGCATCCTCCTCCTCTCTCGGGTTCTTCCCTCTATAACCTAGTAGTGTACTAGGTTGCCTCCCTGAGAGTTGGTTTAACAGTAGGCCAATTTGGTTTTCATGGTCTCAAATGGAAGCCTCCGGATTCTAGAACTTGGTCACTATAGTGGATATAAATCTGTTTATGAGATCCTTTATCTGTGACGAATTCTCCTCCTGAGGTGGATGTATAGCTGGTGGAGGTGGTGGCTACCAAGGTAGTAGTGGGAAAGGGTTCTGATACCCTTGATGCTAATAACATCCCTATTGGGGTTGTTTCTATCTTGAGTACTGGGGTAGATAAGGAGGCAGGTCATAGACTTGTAGTCGCTGGGTTGGATGATTATGGTGTTGTTGGCCCTAGCCTGTGTTTTGATGATCATGACATGTTGGTTATTGGTACTACTGGTACTGAATTGACCCTTGGTTTTGGGCCATATATCTCACCTCGCTCATCGAAGGTGTAACACCCCAGGTAAATAATGAATATGGAATTTTCATATTTATCCATATTTGTGAATAAAATATTAATATGACTTTAATGGAGACGCTATGCTCGATGGCGTACCCAACACGCAACAACGAGTTTCTTGGGAATCTTACGTTGCACTCTAATAATAAAATAATATTAATTCAAATGGTAGTTAACATGTAGCCGTTGTATTGGCGGGAATGGATAGAAATAACTAAAATATGATTATATATGTTTTTTAAATGTTTTTACATTTATCCAATAAAAGCTAAAGGCTTAAAATACGGAAAGAATTCAATTTTAGGCGTATATGCCCTAGTTTTCACTAAAGGGTCACTTATCGCCTTTTAATGGAGAACTGTCATTAAATATAGTTTTGATCACTCTTAAACATTCTTTTGGACCAAATAAAACTCTTATTAAGAATCGGGACATCAAATTTTACTTTGTGTAATTTTTTGGTATTTTTCCGATAAAGTTCATTTTTTTAATGAATAGTGTAAAATGTTGTATTTTAATTCAAAAACTCTTTTTAATCTAATTTATTTATATGATTATATTATATTTTGAATTGTTTTTAAAGTGAAATTAGAAAATATTTTTACCATTAAATCCAATAGTGGTCGTTGGAATTAATTTCACTTTGAAATCAGACTTAAACTAGTGTCATTCTTTTGATACTTATTGTTTTATAAAAACACGCTATTTGCTCTGACAGCAGGAATTATTTATTAAATTAATTAATGTGACTAATATGTTCTGAATTTTTTAAAACGGACTTCATTTTTGAATTCAGAATATCAAATATAGCTTAGGGTGATGTTTTGGGATTTTTCTGAAAAACTTCAATTTTTGATGAATAGTGAAACCACTAAGTGGTACTTATAAAAACTGATTTTCCGTTTAAATGAAATTTTTCCATCATTGTGTTTTGATTTTCAAAAATCCGACATACATGGTTGTCATTAAGAAGTAAAATGTGGTTCAATGGGATTATAATAATTTTTTGGTGAATAGTAACTTATTAAGTTCTTAATCGCGATTAGAGGTAATTAGTGTAATTTAAGGTAAAAATGATATTATAAGAATGTGAAAACACCATGACACTTGTCCTACATCTATTGGGTGAGTCATGGCAGACCAAGAAAAGCCATGGGCCAACTTGGGGACCCCATGGAGACACTTTGGTTGGGAAATGACATAAATAACTTTTTATTTAATGTTAAAATTAAATTGACACAAACATGAGTTGTTTTACTAAAACAATTTTTAATTAGGGTTACACAGGTACAAATTTTTATTATAAATAGTCCATGGAAAGATAAAAAGATTTCCTACATCATAGTATTTTTTTTATAATTTTTAGAGATTAAATAAATTAAATTATTTATGACATAATAATGATGCAGCAATGACATCATTATTTGACGATTTAAATAAAATGGAAAGATAATGTAAAATATATGCACTACACATGTCCAAAACCAATTGGATGAGTGGATTTCGAATCCTTATCACCTTATCAACTAATTCTATCAATGTGGGACCTTTTAAAACCGAAACACATTTTCAAATAAAGTAATATTTCTTTACTTTCCAAAAGTGCCCCTCCTCTCCTCTTATAAAAGGCCCCCACCTCTACCTCATTTAACACACTCCTCAAGCCTTTGGCTCGGCCAAACCCTGCCCATTTACTCTCTACACATCCCTCTCCTCATCCTAGAGGATTCCCTTTGGGCAGAATACTTTCAAAATAAGCCTTTAGGCTCAAATCAAAAGGAGTTACACTTTTAAAGGTAATTCACTCTCTCATGTTCATTTGTTTTATTTTGCCTCTCCAACCCCCTAAACTCTTTTTATTTATTTATTTTGTAACAACACCAGTATATTCAAAATACTAGGATGTTTTTATAAGATTTATTCTAGCTACACTCGCACACAACTACATCAAATGGTTAAAGAACATACGGTTTCCGTGGATGGCGAAATTGTGCCTCCTGAAACGATGATTGTTCAATACTCATTTAACACCTTCAAAGGTGGCCATTATGATGTCACTATTTTTATATATGATATATAATAAGTTTATGTTGTACTTTTTCTTCTTTATTTTTCATTTGTGACTTACCATTATGGTTTCCATTATGGGTATACGCGATATCTTCATTTTAGGAAGTGCGGACTACCGCCCCCTCAAAGTGATGTGATTCGTTAATGCCATATGTGGGACGTATAAGGGATGGATTTAATGTTATTATATATGATGTTATACTGGAATTGTTATATACCTCTATATCATTATTATTTCTTTCCATTAAATTATGAGATAGAAATGAAAGTAGCGTTCATGCGTACGTACGGCTTACCGTCTCTATGAACGGTGCATTTCATTTCTTATCCCCAAATGTAATGTACTATTATAAGTACATGTGTATAATGAATATATATGATGAATGATACATCTAAATGATTAATATAATTCTGTAATTAAAATATACATACCTCTCATTTAGTTTTAATTCCATTAATATGACAAAGAAATGAAAGTAGCGTTCATGCGTACGTACGGCTTACCGTCTCCATGAACGGTGCATTTCATTTCTTACCTCTAAATGATTATGTAATATTATAAATACATGTATATGCTGGATATATATGATATATATTATATACAAATCAGTAATGTCATTCTGGATATAAATAACCTTTGACCACACGAACAACATGTAATTGTAAGAAGTCCACTTTCGACTTAAGAACCAAATATCGGCAAAACAAATATTATTAACTTAAATGATTACATAATGTTTATGACATGGTAATAAGTGGTATAAAAGTAATAATGAACTTGAAAAGGGTTCTTAAGGAAAAAGAAATTAACTCAAGTTTATTATTCAGGAGATTAAAGAACGATCGAGTCAAGTCGGACACGAGGTAAGGGATCCTACAACTCTCTTTCTTTTTAAGTACACTCTTTTATGTCATTTATTTTAAGCTCATCTTTCTTATGATTCGGATGTTCTTTTATATTACTCCTACTTTAATTTTTATGTTCATGTGATGAGACACCCTATTCTCTCTCATCAATCCATTTTGGAAGTTTTGAGTGGCGCCGTTAGGCTGCCGAACTTTCGTAAGAGATCTAACCTCTCTCTTTCTTATTAAGTACTCTTCTTTATGTCACTTCTTTTAAACTCCTCCTTGCAATGTTGGGGGATTTTCTTTTATATTCCACTTTCTGTAAATTCTATTGTAATATGATGGGATACTCTATTTGATCTCATCAATCCATATTCGGATGTTTTATGTGGCGCTGTTAGGCTGCCGAGTTTTCGTAAGGGATTTTTTATCTCACTTTTATTCCCGTGAGATTTATGCTACATTTGCCACAAATTCCATTGAGTGGTGTATGTACTGCCCATTATTCTACTCTTTGTGTAATATAATTTCGTTTATGAGTATTTACATCAATGACCTATTTTCTTTCTTCATGGGGTGTATGTTTTGAAAGATACCCAAGTCGGTAAGGGAACCTTTCACCCTCCTCTTTTTTAAAAGACTTCTTTTTTTGGGTCTTTTAATTTACATATTTTTATGTTGGGATATGTTCTCATACATCCTTATTGAAGTAAATTTTATGTCCAAGTGATGAGATACACTTTTTATCTCTCATCAACTCATTTTGATGTGATGTCGTTAGGCTGTCAAGGGAACTTTTTAACCCAATTTCCATTTCTTTGGGTTCAACTTGTAGTCATTGAATATGTCATCCATTGAATATGTGTGAATGACATTTTATTGTTTTACACTTGATATCCACTTATATTGGGTGTATATATATTTTTCACACATATTTTTGAGATTTATTTGTCCTTAATTTAAGGATACCTTCTTTTTAAGGGATTTCATCACATTTGACATTTCTATTGAGGGTTCATTGTTGTTATGCACCAATTCACTCTTATATGGTGTATATACTGTCCTTTGGTGTATTATATCATGAATCCTTTTATTCTCATGATATTATAAAGTTCTGACTAAATGTTATTCCTCGATTATTGTATTCAAGTGTCTCTAATTTTGGTAAAACCCCTTTAACCAAAATATCGTTTTAAATGTTTTAATTATTTGTTCTTATTAATATCCATGTTTTCAAAATGGTTTTAAGGATTTATTTATATGGATATTAATGGTTGAAAATTTTAAAAGCTTCAAGGTGGTATGGGACACTTTGATTCAAAAATCTTTTTATTAAATGTTTTAAATGGTTTTGGAAATGGTTTCTTTTTGAATGGATTCATTATTTCAATATCCTAAAATGTTATATTGTGATTGAAATGTGGAAATGTTATGTTTCCTTTATTCATGTTTTATGTGACACATTTATGTTATGGTTCTTGGGCATTGTTATGAAAACGGGTGGTTCCGTGATAAACAAAGGGCGGGTGAGCCCGATATAGCTCTCCAATGCATTGGGTAACGCGAAGGAGGGAAACGTTAAGGTTTCTCCGAAGAGATTTAGGGAATATACTGTGATGGGTATTCCAAACGTAACCAAGAGGGTCACTCCCTACGTAAGAATGTTATGAATGCCTCATGTTACCTTTATGTCTTATGATTTCTATGATTTGTTCAAGATTTTATGAGGTATGATAAAGTGCCTATGTTTTATGGGTAAAGTATGATTTCATTCTTATGTATATATGAACTCATGTTTCCTTTCCATATTTTTATAACCCTTACTGAGCTTTTTATGCTCATCCCAAGTTTTTGAAATGTTTTTCATAGGTCAAGGGAAAGGTACATGATGTGATGATAGTGTGAAGGATGTGTCAAGAAAGAATTCGTGTTTTATTTTAAATAGGTTTCCGTTGATGGGAAGAATGAATATTGTCTTTTATGTAACCACTTTGTTTAAATGTGGAATGTAATGCAAGTTTCATGATCTAATTCTCTAAAACTCTAAACCTGAAAAGATCCTCAATGTGTAATCTTGTAATAACTCAAGATTAAGTAAGGTTTAAGGATGGGGCTTTATAGATGGTATCAAAGGCCGGTTTAGATAACTTTAGAGGTTAAGGTATTCTTTAAGCATAATTGACAATTACCATAATGGTTAGGATTTCAGAAAGAGTCTTAGTTTTAGATAAAGTGAATGAGTAAGTATATCTTATTGTCTATCTTACTCATTAGTACATGATGGTTTTGTTGATATACTCACACTGACCTTTTTGGTTTCAGTAAATGGATGGATCTAGCAGGCACCAAAGTGACAATGGGTTTGAAGGAAACTGTGGTGGTTCTCTGATTAAGATACTGGATGAGATGGGGAATTCAATGTGGAATCTCATAGTTGTTCTAAACCAACTATCAAGGAGTCATGATCAACCACTTCAACCTTGGTGAGTTCTCCAATGCATCATGTACGAGATGACCAATCGATGTGGAAGTTCTGGTAATAATTATTAAGGTAACCATTACGGTTTATATGATCTTTACTTTTGAGGTAATTATGGGTTATTATATGTTATGATGGAAAATGAAAGGAATGAGATAAACTTGAGGTTAAAATATGTTATGATCATCTTTGAAGATTTTATCTCATTTTGGGGAACGTTTTAAGAATTATATAGTTTTGGAAAAAGGACAACACGCAGACCGTGTGACAACCCGTCGCGTCGGACAAAGCTGCGGGAATCGAACCGACAACCAAAGTGCGACTGGTATTTATCGCCTACCACTGGACTACGTGAAGTCCCTGGTTAGTTTGACTGATTCTTTCTAGTTATATGATTTTATGATTTAATAGTAAGTTGATTTTGGGTTATTTATGAAAATTATTAACCTATCATGGAGGATATGTGATTAGGTTAATTACTTTTCAATACGAGACTTTAGGGGTAACTGATGTTGTTTGGAGATAAATGTTACGATTTAACTTGGAAGACCATGTGACTAAATCCTTCAGAAATTTGGGTTTCAATCTTATATTGGTTTACTTTGAATAATTTTATGGACAAATTGTTTATCTAATGGTCCTCGTTGAACTTTGGGTTTTGTTGGACAAATTTTGGAGGTTAAGAATAGATTTTCTTTTTATAATGGGTTATCCTTTTCAGGGTTATCTGATCTTGTACTAATCTTTTGGGTTTTGGTTTTTGTTAAAGTCTAAAGACATGGGAATTATATAGTTCTCTTTTTTGGATTAGGTGATTCTCTAGAAGTTGATTATAGTACTCTTAATGTTAACAAGTCTTTCTAAATACTCGTCTTTTGGAGAAAATATGAGTTTGTGTAAGGAATCTAATAAAAGATGAAAGTCAATATGATAAGTGATTATGTTTCCTTATGAATAAATTCCTCAATAAAAAGTAACTTAAAACAAAAATGTTGTCTATTAACTTTTCCTACTAGGGAATCAAATACCGTTTAACCCATCACATGTTTGTGATTTTCTCGTGGTTAACTTTCTCCTAAACATGTTTTCTATCACTCTCCATCAGAACATGAACCTTTGTTTTTCCTCCATGTCCATATTTTCATAATTGGAATCCTAGTATGGGTTAACTCGGGTGACCTTTGTACTTATCTCTCTTTATTTTAAAGTGTTTGTTTTACCGACTTTTGTTCCGATGTGGGACTTTCAAGGATGTTTCCAAGCGCAATTTTAAAATTGTGAGGACGCAATTCCCAAAAGGGGGGAAGGATGTAACACCCTAGGTAAATAATGAATATGGAATTTTCATATTTATCCATATTTGTGAATAAAATATTAATATGACTTTAAAGGGGATGCTATTCTCGATGGCGTACCCAACACGCAACAACGAGTTTCTTGGGAATCTTACGTTGCACTTTAATAATAAAATAATATTAATTCAAATGGTAGCTAACATATAGCCGTTGTATTGGCAGGAATGGATAGAAATAACTAAAATATGATTATATATGTTTTTTAAATGTTTTTACATTTATCCAATAAAAGCTACAGGCTTAAAATACGGAAAGAATTCAATTTTAGGCGTATATGCCCTAGTTTTCACTAAAGGTTCATTTATCGCCTTTTAATGGAGAACTGTCATTAAATATAGATTTGTTCACTCTTAAACATTCTTTTGGACCAAATAAAACTCTTATTATGAATCGGGACATCAAATTTTACTTTGTGTAATTTTTTGGTATTTTTCCGGTAAAGTTCATTTTTTTAATGAATAGTGTAAAATGTTGTATTTTAATTCAAAAACTCTTTTTAATCTAATTTATTTATATGATTAGATTATATTTTTAATTGTTTTTAAATTGAAATTAGAAAATATTTTTACCATTAAATCCAATAGTGGTCGTTGGAATTAATTTCACTTTGAAATCAGACTTAAACTAGTGTCAATCTTTTGATACTTATTGTTTTATAAAAACACGCTATTTGCTCTGACAGCGGGAATTATTTATTAAATTAATTAATGTGACTAATATGTTCTGAATTTTGTAAAACGGACTTCATTTTTGAATTCAGAATATCAAATATAGATTAGGGTGAAGTTTTGGGATTTTTATGAAAAACTTCAATTTTTGATGAATAGTGAAACCACTAAGTGGTACTTATAAAAACTGAGTTTCCGTTTAAATGAAATTTTGCCATCATTGTGTTTTGATTTTCAAAAATCCGACATACATGGTTGTCATTAAGAATTAAAATGTGGTTCAATGAGATTATAATAATTTTTTGGTGAATAGTAACTTATTAAGTTCTTAATCGCGATTAGAGGTAATCAGTGTAATTTAAGGTAAAAATGATATTATAAGAATGTGAAAACACCATGACACTTGTCCTACACCTATTGGGTGAGTCATGTCCGACCAAGAAAAGACATGGGACAACTTGGGGACCCCATGGAGACACTTTGGTTGGGAAATGTCATAAATAACTTTTTATTTAATGTTAAAATTAAATTGACACAAACATGAGTTGTTTTACTAAAACAATTTTTAAGTAGGGTTACACAGGTCCAAATTTTGATTATAAATAGTCATTGGAAAGATAAAAATATTTCCTACATCATAGTATTTGTTTTATAATTTTTAGAGATTAAATAAATTAAATTATTTATGACATAATAATGATGCAGCGATGACATCATTATTTGACGATTTAAATAAAATGGAAAGATAATGTAAAATCTATGAACTACACATGTCCAAAACCAATTGTATGAGTGTATTTCGAAGCCTTATCACCTTATCCACGAATTATATCAATGTGGGACCTTTTAAAACCGAAACACATTTTCAAATAAAGTAATATTTCTTTACTTTCCAAAAGTGCCCCTCCTCTCCTCTTATAAAAGGCCCCCACCTCTACCTCATTTAACACACTCCTCAAGCCTTTGGCTCGGACAACCCCTGCCCCTTTACTCTCTAAACATCCCTCTCCTAATCCTAGATTATTCCCTTTGGGATGAATTCTTTCAAAGGAAGCCTTTAGGCTCAAATCAAAAGGAGTTACACTTTTAAAGGTAATTCACTCTCTCATGTTCATTTGTTTTATTTTGCTTCTCCAACCCCCTAAAATCTTTTTATTTATTTCTTTTGTAACAACACCATTATCTTAAATATACTAGGATTTTTTTATAAGATTTATTCTAGCTACACTCTCACAAAACTACATCAAATGGTTAAAGAACATACGGTTTCCGTGGATGGTGAAATTGTGCCTCCCGAAACGATGATTGTTCAATACTCATTTAACACCTTCAAAGGTGGCCATTATGATGCCACTATTTTTATATATGATATATAATATGTTTATGTTGTACTTGTGCTTCTTTATTTTTCATTTGTGACTTACCATTATGGTTTCCATTATGGGTATACGCGATATCTTCATTTTAGGAAGTGCGGACTACCGCCCCCTCAAAGTGATGTGATTCGTTAATGCCATATGTGGGACGTATAAGGGATGGATTTAATGTTATTATATATGATGTTATACTGGAATTGTTATATACCTCTATATCATTATTATTTCTTTCCATTAAATTATGAGATAGAAATGAAAGTAGCGTTCATGCGTACGTACGGCTTACCGTCTCTATGAACGGTGCATTTCATTTCTTATCCCCAAATGTAATGTACTATTATAAGTACATGTATATAATGAATATATATGATGAATGATACATCTAAATGATTAATATAATTCTGTAATTAAAATATACATACCTCTCATTTAGTTTTAATTCCATTAATATGACAAAGAAATGAAAGTAGCGTTCATGCGTACGTACGGCTTACCGTCTCCATGAACGGTGCATTTCATTTCTTACCTCTAAATGATTATGTAATATTATAAATACATGTATATGCTGGATATATATGATATATATTATATACAAATCAGTAATGTCATTCTGGATATAAATAACCTTTGACCACACGAACAACATGTAATTGTAAGAAGTCCACTTTCGACTTAAGAACCAAATATCGGCAAAACAAATATTATTAACTTAAATGATTACATAATGTTTATGACATGGTAATAAGTGGTATAAAAGTAATAATGAACTTGAAAAGGGTTCTTAAGGAATTAGAAATTAACTCAAGTTTATTATTCAGGAGATTAAAGAACGATCGAGTCAAGTCGGACACGAGGTAAGGGATCCTACAACTCTCTTTCTTTTTAAGTACACTCTTTTATGTCATTTCTTTTAAGATCATCTTTCTTATGATTCAGATGTTCTTTTATATTACTCCTACTGTAATTTTTATGTTCATGTGATGAGACACCCTATTCTCTCTCATCAATCCATTTTGGAAGTTTTGAGTGGCGCCGTTAGGCTGCCGAACTTTCGTAAGAGATCTAACCTCTCTCTTTCTTATTAAGTACTCTTCTTTATGTCACTTCTTTTAAACTCCTCCTTGCAATGTTGGGGGATTTTCTTTTATATTCCACTTTCTGTAAATTCTATTGTAATATTATGGGATACTCTATTTGATCTCATCAATCCATATTCGGATGTTTTATGTGGCGCTGTTAGGCTGCCGAGTTTTCGTAAGGGATTTTTCATCTCACTTTTATTCCCGTGAGATTTATGCTACATTTGCCACAAATTCCATTGAGTGGTGTATGTACTGTCCATTATTCTACTCTTTGTGTAATATACTTTCGTTTATGAGTATTTACATCAATGACCTATTTTCTTTCTTCATGGGGTGTATGTTTTGAAAGATACCCAAGTCGGTAAGGGAACCTTTCACCCTCCTCTTTTTTAAAAGACTTCTTTTATTGGGTCTTTTAATTTACATATTTTTATGTTGGGATATGTTCTCATACATCCTTATTGAAGTAAATTTTATGTCTAAGTGATGAGATACACTTTTTATCTCTCATCAACTCATTTTGATGTGATGCCGTTAGGCTGTCAAGGGAACTTTTTAACCCAATTTCGATTTCTTTGGGTTCAACTTGTAGTCATTGAATATGTCATCCATTGAATATGTGTGAATGACCTTTTATTGTTTTACACTTAATATCCACTTATATTGGGTGTATATATATTTGTCACACATATTTTTGAGATTTATTTGTCCTTAATTTAAGGATACCTTCTTTTTAAGGGATTTCATCACATTTGACATTTCTATTGAGGGTTCATTGTTGTTATGCACCAATTCACTCTTATATGGTGTATATACTGTCCTTTGGAGTATTATATCATGAATACTTCTATTCTCATGATATTATAAAGTTCTGACTAAATGTTATTCCTCGATTATTGTATTCAAGTGTCTCTAATTTTGGTAAAACCCCTTTAACCAAAATATCATTTTAAATGTGTTCATTATTTGTTCTTATTAATATCCATGTTTTCAAAATGGTTTTAAGGATTTATTTATATGGATATTAATGGTTCAAAATTTTAAAAGCTTCAAGGTGGTATGGGACACTTTGATTCAAAAATCTCTTTATTAAATGTTTTAAATGGTTTTGGAAATGGTTTCTTTTTTAATGGATTCATTATTTCAATATCCTAAAATGTTATATTGTGATTGAAATGTGGAAATGTTATGTTTCCTTTATTCATGTTTTATGTGACACATTTATGTTATGGTTCTTGGGAATTGTTATGAAAACAGGTGGTTCCGTGATAAACAAAGGGCGGGTGAGCCCGATATAGCTCTCCAATGCATTGGGTAACGCGAAGGAGTGAAACGTTATGGTTTCTCCGAAGAGATTTAGGGAATATACTGTGATGGGTATTCCAAATGTAACCAAGAGGGTTACTCACTACGTAAGAATGTTATGAATGCCTCAAGTTACCTTTATGTCTTATGATTTCTATGATTTGTTCATGATTTTATGAGGTATGATAAAGTGCCTATGTTTTATGGGTAAAGTATGATTTCATTCTTATGTATATATGAACTCATGTTTCCTTTCCATATTTTTATAACCCTTACTGAGCTTTTTATGCTCATCCCAAGTTTTTGAAATGTTTTTCACAGGTCAAGGGAAAGGTACATGATGTGATGATAGTGTGAAGGATGTGTCAAGAAAGAATTCGTGTTTTATTTTAAATAGGTTTCCGTTGATGGGAAGAATGAATATTGTCTTTTATGTAACCAATTTGTTTAAATGTGGAATGTAATGCAAGTTTCATGATCTAATTCTCTAAAACTCTAAACCTGAAAAGATCCTCAATGTGTAATCTTGTAATAACTCAAGATTAAGTAAGGTTTAAGGCCGAGGATTTATAGAAGGACCACCTTTTGAACCTTATAATTCTTCCATGATGTGGATATCTACACATTCATTACATGCAATATGGTTTTCTGCATGAACTTGGGACACACATTTCTGATTGAGTGCTTCAATCTTTTTGGACACAACGTCTAATTGGAAATTGAGCATAGTTGTGGCATCAATATTATGCATACCTCATTTTTGTTTTCCCCACTCGAAATGAAACAATAATTTGTTGGAAAAAATGTCATCCATTTTTTAGAAATGTTAGTTGGAGGAATTCAAAAAAACTATACCAACAACAGTAGCATCTACCACAAACATTGTATTATGTGTCAGGCCTCAGTAAAATGTTTGGACCTGCATCCAATGTGGGAGTCCGTGATGTGGTTATTTCTCCAACATCTTCTTGATGTGATCCCATGATTGGTACAATGACTCTCAGTCGTGCTGTTAGATTTTTTTTATTTCGTTCTACAGAGTTACTTTCTTCGAGGGTGGGAAGTATTTATACAAAATTATCTAGTCTAGGTCCTCCCTGGTGAGGATAGAACATTGCATCAAACATTTAATCTTGTCTTTCAACTTATCCCTATAGAGAAGGGGAAACAGTGAAGAAAAATGGCATCAGTGGACAATCCATGGTAGTAGAACATGTCTCAGACCACCAGAAAATTAGAGAGGTTGACATTGGGTCCTTCCTAGGCCAGCCGCCAAACTGAACGATGTTTTAGATCATCATCACGATACTAGGCTTGATCTAATAGTGTTTTTCCAACATAGGGGGATGATGATTCCAATGCCAGCTCCATGAATATATGGATGGTTGTACTACATTAGAGTATGACATGATGGTGGATGTTGAGTGAGTGGAGCTTGCATGTTTTTTTATGTATGAGGTGCGATGTACAACCCCTAACCTGACTGCAAGAAGGAAATATTCTCTAGTTGGAACTATTGGAGCTGTTGTAGGTCATTCCCTTGAGCATGTGGAGCTTTCTGGTTCCTGTTTTCATCCGGACCTAACGGTTTTCCAGCTCTTTGTAATAGAACTGGATTTCCTCCTTCATTCTATGCCATGAGAGAGTTTTGGTCATGCTCTCTCATGAGTGCTCTTGTTACATCAAGACCGTCTGTTCGATATCTGGTTCAATGGGGAAAACCCCAATGACTCCGCGTTCTTGGAACATGTGAGGTCTCTACTCATACACCTATTGACCTGCAGAATAGGAAACACACCAAGCATAAATGTGTAAGAAGAAAGATAAACAAAAATTGGATTAGAAATGAGATTTTTTGGAATCTATAATTTTTATTTCAACAAAAATTTGAAACAAATTTTAGTAAAACAAGGACAAAAAATAACTCTTCATTATTCCCTGGAAACATAGCCAAAAATTTTGTCACTTGTTTTACCGAAGGTATGTTATCTGTGTCCCAAAATGTTTTACCCAATCTTGTAAAGTACCAATAAGGGGTCGATCCAAAGGGATAATTAATTCATTCTAGTTTTTCTTAACATGTTTTTACTTTTGTCTTATTTAATTTTACTTAATTTGGAGTTGATTTTATTGATGTTTTGATAAAAATTTAATTGAATTTATTTTTTTTTTTGAAAATTTCATGACGAATAAAAAATACGTGAAATTGGTTTTGGTGAAAGTATGCAGAAAAATGCATCGGGGCTATGGATTCTTAAGAGGATGTTTATTAAAAAAAATTTATTATGAGGTTGTGTTGTTAATAATAACCCATCTCTCTAGGTTTCAATATATAACAAGGTTTCTTTGGTCTTGTAAACATATGTTTTATGCTGAGGAGACTGACACCATTGTCTGGTAGTCAGTGTTTCATAGTTATTTATTTTTCTTCATACATTTTTTGATTCTATGAATATGTCGAATGACCATGGAGGTATTTATCATTATTCTTCTTTTGAATCCCTGAAAATTTTTCAATTACACTAGATCAGAATTTTCTTGTGACAATATAAATTTATTATATAAGAATAAAAAGTGGCTAACAGAAAAAACACATTCATAACAACTAATCTAAATTACTACTCTTACATCACCGACAACCCCTAAACACAGTGTTTTTAGTTACACATTGAAGAAAAGATAAGAACAAAATCCTTGACACTGAATGTAATCATCACAGAAACATCGAGGAGATGTTGGATCTTTGGTAAAATGGTAGAATGGTGATGTAGTTTAGTAATGGTCACATGGTAATAATGATTATTTCCCTTGGACCTTCCCCCCTTTTCTATACAAACTCTTGAACAGGAGTCCAAGGCCCTTATTAATAGAATATAAAAGTCCACAACGTGTGGTAAAAGTACGCGACATGTATTTTTGTCAATGCATTTTTGTCATTTTTCCTCCACCAGTAGGGGGTCTAACATGTTTTCCATGACATGGAACACGACTTTTCCTGGTAGTTAGATGTAAACGGCATGTAGCTCCTCCACACATGGCGTGTACTATCTTTAATCGGCCACCAACCGCTTCTAGAAGGGGAGACACGACATATAGATGAATGTACACGATGGATAAACATCAGTCAGTCACATTGGCATGAAAACATCTTCTAATCCACCAACCGCTTCTAGAAGATTATACATGTTGTGAGTGTTAGTACACGACATATATAGGCTTATGGTAACTTGGGAATGTATTTTTTCAAGACAATCCTTGCATGAGTCTGAATGTACATGACGTCTATAATATACTGGTTATGTAGTTGTAAAATTTTGATCAGTTTACCCTCGGTTTGTGTGTTCAGAAAAAAATCACCTGAAAATGAACAAGATTACAAAAATGAGATTATTTTTTTATTAAGTAGTTGGTATTTTATAAAGACATGTTCTTATATTCAAAAAAGTACTTTGAAATGTATACACAAATCGGGTGAAAAAAAGAGATACATACAATAACAATTTGAAATCTATAAATTCCATTCATTTTCATTAAGGGTGAATAATTTAATATAATTTCTTCATGTAAATATTCATACAATATTCGGGATACCATATATATCTCACAAGGAGGAACCACCAATGTCATTGAAATGATACTTAAAACTTATACGATATAGCTTGAAAACATTAAGATGAATATTCATGATATTATTTTTCATATGTATCTCTGGTTTAATGAAATATTCAATAAAATGGGCTTTCATGGAAATCCAGTGGATTCTAATGAATAAATATTACAGTTACTCAGAAATATTATCGAAAGATAGAGAGGAGCCTCAGTACTAATTAGATAATCCTATGATATCAGTATGTTTTCAGTCAAAGAGAGGATAGGTAAGCTAATTATGTATGAGGAAGAGTTAAAAGTCAACATAGAAGAAGTAGAAGAAGAACCAACAAGAATGTCATTGACATTATTAATCACTACCAGAAAAAACAATGAAAAGGAAAGGATACGATCTCATTCTTATAGTACATGTAATGATTATTCACTCTCAGACAGTTTTGAGGAATTAAATCAATTATACATAAGGATTGTGATGTCTTATAGTTGGAATAAATTATTCAGTAATCCCTGCTTTAAGGGAATATATGAAAATAATGGTTTTTAGAAATAGGATTTAAAGAAAGGAGACAACTCTAATGAGATAGTTTACTATGAATATAAGAGGAAGGAAAACGTAAAGGATTAATGTCCCATGATAATATATAAAGATAATTATGATAAAAAATATATGAAGTAAAAAAATTCATTGAAAGTAATATTGAGTGCTTTTGAGGAACTCTCAATTCACTCAAAATATTTACATGATGAAGAGGCTAGTTAATCAAAATTGTGGTTCATGAAAAAAAATTTGAGGTAGGCCTTATGTATCATATAAAAAATTCATATTACAAATGTGATAAAAGTGATTCTGAAAATATGACTAGGGATAAAATCTTTGAATACAGTCAAATGATGAAAGATACATGAAATGGATAAAATGATAAATATAAATCTCATAAGAAATAGCTTGCTCTTACTTTTACTTTCAAATATGATCTTACTATATAAAATTAAAATAAGTCTCAATTACATAAATATAATAATGATCTAAAATTATATATAGAGAAATTGAGAAAGGGAATTGAAAAATGTTCCAATGTCAAGAATACACTATCATAGATTCTTGATAAAAGTATATCATAGGTACACTACTGATGTAGGATACTAACCTGGATAGATGAACATAACTAAAACACATTATTCAAAAAATTATTGAAAATCATTCTTCATATACGGGAATGAGAATTTGTCTAGTTCTAGCTCTATGAATTCATTCAACGTATTTAAATTTTCAAATGATTTTTTACCTTTTTAATACATTACAAACTATGTATAAAAAACCCATGAATCCATCATGGATTCCCACTTCTCTTATAACTAATGTTACTGGTCGCAAAACATATGGGTATTATATTCAACTCATGCTTAATTTTTTTAGGTAAGTTGTTTTGAAGAGATTATATATAAGTCTATCAAACATTGGTAATAGATGTTTCTATCACATTATAGGATATTACTCAAGCTTCATGAATCTTATAATTATGGATGGTCAAAATTCCTCTTTTGAAGATAATTCTAATGGAAAAAAATTAGCCTTGGCCAAATTTCTAATTCTATCTTTGTAATTATTTCTAATGATCTATTTTTGGATGGATTATGTAACAATATTCTTTGTATCTATTAGTTGAGTAATGTTGATTTTCAAATTAAATTTAAAAATGATTCCTGAAAATTTTTTAATTATATAAATGAATTAGTATTAAATGATTTTATAAATGAAAAATTCTATTCTCTTTATTGGATTATTTAGTTTATCAAAATGATTCATGCTTATGTGTCGTTCAAAATGTTTCATGGACTAGGAATATATGACTAGGACATTATAACAGACTCTCCCTTAGAAATTTTACTGAGAAATGCTTATTCAAGAATCTATATAAGATTGAGTTTCTATATGATAATGTCTGTAATCGATGTCAGAAGGGTAAATAAAACAAAATATAATTATATCTAATGAAATACGACTCAACTTCTCATCTAATAAAGTTGGATAATTATAACATCCTTGGACCTTCTAGAGTTACATTCATAAATGGGAATCATTATGTCTATGATATTGAAGAAGATTTTTCAAGATACATTTGGACCTTTTTCATAGATAAAAAATGTGATTCTTGGTCTCACTTCACCATGTATAATAGAATAGTGGAAATCCTACATTATCTTAAAACTAAATACATTGGAATTTACCATGGTCGTGAGTTTGATAACTAGGATTTTGAATCTTTTTTCTCCAAAAATTGCAATAGTCATAACTTCTTGGCCCCTAGAACACCTCATCAAAATGGTGTGGTGGAAAGAAGAAATTGAACCTTTAATGAAATTTTAGGCACTATTCATAATGAGAATGACCTACATATCTAATTTTTTGATGAATCTATTAATTAAACTTTCTATATTATTAATAGAGTCTTAATAAGACCATTTCATAGAAAAACTCTCAATGAAATATTGAAAAATAGAAAACCCAATGTTAATTTCTTTAATGTTTTTCTTTGAAATATCTATATTTTATATTATAAGGAAATTAATTACAAATTTTAATCTAGAATTGTTGAAGGAATCTGTTTAGGTTATTAAATCTCTAGTAAATATTATTTAGTCTTTAACAAAAGCACCAAATCTATGGATGAATTTGTACATGTTAAATTTAATGGACTATATCCACATGATCCCAAGACTTCTCAAGAAAATATTGAGGTTGATTTTTCAAATATGGATATAAATGAAAAATCATTTGACCCTACTATCAATTAAATTATTAAATCATCCAGTTCTAGAAATTCATTAGACTCAATTCATAATGAACCTGATCTTATTGACAAAAAAACATTTTTTTTCACTTCTTTTTCTAGATTTTTTAAATCCATTTAAAATCACCCATATTTTTTCTTGGTTTGAGAGTTAGCTTATGAAACATAGACAAGAGCTTCTTAAAAAAATCAGGTTGAACATCAAGCCTTTTTGTCACATTATGAACCTAAGAACATGATTGATACTACGAATGATGAAATTTGGTAATTTTCTATGCCCAAAAATTAAATCATTTTTATGGAAATAATGACATGAAAATTGTATATAGACCCAAAGACACAATAACCATAGGCACATAACTGGTGTTTATGGATAAGGTAGATGATTCTGGAACCATAGTGGGAATCAAATATAGATTGGGATCACAACATTTTAGTTAATAAGATAAGATTGACTGTGAGGAAACATTTTCACCCATTTCTATACATGAATCCATTATAATACTTAATTAATATGAAACACATATAAATTTGTAACTATATCTAAATGGTGTTAATAGTTCATTCCTAATTCTTTTATACATGAGGATTTTTTTGAAGAACAACCTCTTTATTTTACAAACCTTCATTTTCCATATCATGTTTTTAAATTAACTTGAAGATAATATGGTATAAAACATGATATATGATCTTGGAATGATTGAATATGTAGTATTTAAATTTCAAAATGTGTTACAAATGTATAGATTATCCTAATATATTTATTAAAATAATTTGAAAATATTTTTTATTTTTTCAAATCTATGTTGATTATATTATTTATGGATAATCAAAAAATTAATTTTGGGTTGATTTTTCACAAAGGATGAGATATTAATTTCAAATGAATTAAATAGGGGAACGAAAAATCATTTTTGGATTTCAAATATTTCAAAAAAAGGAAGTTACAATTTTTAATAAAATTAAACATACAATAGATCTTATAAAAAATATTTTTTGGAAGAGATAAAAGTTGTGATACTCCTATCAGTACCACTTATAATTTATATCTTGATGAAAACTATAAATATATTAATCAAACTGCATAAAAATGAATGATTTGGAGTTTACTCTACATAACAGCTTATAGGACTTATATTATGTTCAGTGTGTGTTTGTGTGCTCATCTTCACGTAAATCCAAAATATTTTCATCTTCCTATTGATAAAATAATTTTCAAACACCTAAAACATATTACCATCTTTGGAATTTTCTATCATAGTGGAAAATAATTTGATCTAGTTAGCTATTCATATACTGATTTTGGCAGTTGCATAATATATTGAAAAATCACCAATAGAACCTATCATTTTTTAGGCTACTCACTCATATCATGGTGTCTTAAAAAGAAAAATTATGATACATTGCTTTTTTTTTCTTAGAAGAATTCATTGATTCTTGTAGTTATTATGCTTAGATATTATTGACGAAACATCGTTTTCTAGATTATAGATATCAATTAATACAAGTATCTATAAATTCTGATAACACATGTGTTATTAACAACTCTAATAATAGTGTTTTACATTCATGAACAACAATTATTGATTTAAAAATGATATATTGAGAGATCAATATTAAAAGGGTTACATTACATTATACTTCAACAGAACTATACATCTGTTTGCTGGCATTTTTACTACCACATTCAAATCTAAAAGGATTTGTTACATCATATATGAATTAGGATTGATCATCCACGACTGACCAGTTTGTTGTCTAAAAGTTAATGATTCACTATTTTTGACTCAGAGTGTTGGTCTCATAGTTACTATATATTAGTTGGTAACTCTCATGATTTTTGTCTAACATTTGATGCCTCACTAGTTACAGTCGCACCATTTTGAGACACACCTCAATGTTGAAAACGTGATTGCTTGTTCTTTTCTCTCTATTATAACTCAAACTTCTATTTTTAGAAAGAGTTTTTATTCCATAATTTTTTTCATTTAATTGTTCATTTATACATCATTTTTGTGTTTTTCAACATTTGAACTCCATAAAAGTGAAACACCCATCTCGTCACTTCTCTATTCATTAGTAGTCTATACTATTGAGGAATATATATTTTATCTCATACTCCTTATCTATCATTAGCCTATGTTGAATTAAGAGGATGAAGAGTCCAACTTCATCATCTCTAGAAATTAAATATTCTTCAATGAAACAAAAGTAGGCTCAGATTACCATGCCTAAAAAACTGCTAAACCCAAGTCTTTCGGACGGTACAGTAATGAGAGAGAAAGAAATATGTGATATGTGGCTCGTGCCAAGTATGTCTCTTGTTCTAAATGTCTTGTAATTACATCGAGGATTAGAGTGGTTTAAATATAGGAAAATATGTATCTATTTGAACCATGTTTTGAAATTTTATTAGTACATTTAGTTCGTATTCAACATTGAAGATTATTTTTCGGATAGAATATCGGTGAATGTATAGAGACGTTCCTTTTCATCGAGGATCTGGGCTTCTTGATTTAGAATACAACATGAAAGAAGTTTTTAAGACTATCAATGAGGTACTCCTCCTCAAAGTGACAAATTTATTTTCTAAGTGTCTTTGTGTTAGTTGACAAGAAACTAAAAGAAAAAAAATGTATATTGCTAATAAACTGGATGGAGATAATAGGTAGTTCTTCATGTTTATTCAATAACTACATTTTCCCATGATATGCTACATCTACACATTCAAATATCAAAATTTTTTCTAAACACATATCTTACCAAATGGTCAGAAAATCAGTCTGTGTAAGTACATTATCCTTCACATTTGTTACATGATTAATAAAACCTCAAAATAAACTTTTTTTTCATCTCATGGTTTATCTCTACAATTCTACTATCCTAAGTTATGTTTGGTAGGGATTAATAAGTGTTTTAATATTATGATTTGTATATATCTATGGATACATGAAGATTAAAAAAGTTATCTTTGAGTCTCTGGAAGAGATCATGGGGTGAAGAAAATTATAGACTGTTTGATTGTTTTAATCCAATTCAGAATCCTTCATTACCAACAGAGATATATATTCCAAGTATAGGATCTAAAGGGATTTCAGAATACATGGATGAGGGAATAGATGTTGATAGAACTAAATGAGAAAATAAATATTATGATTGTGAATCAGTTATGGATGATTCTCGTGATCCTTTTCAAATAGTGCCCTCTAGTGAATATCCTCTATCTAAAGTTGATGAAGATTTATGTTTAATGGTTGAAGATATTGATAAAATGAATTTTCCATAAGAAAAAGAAAAAAATTATACAATGTAGGATCATACTGCTATAGAGGAGTGGAAATAATAAAATATAGAAACATAACATATTTTATCTTCTGAGGAAAGAATGCAACAAGATTTCCAGTTTTAAATGGAAGTGTATGATTCATTTAGAACAAAATGTAGAGAAATAGGTCAAGTGACTGGGTCTCTTAGTCCAACAAGTGGTGATTCTATTGATGGGATGTTGATCCTCTACATGAAAATGGTTAATGTTCAAAAATTTATGGACTAATTTTTTGTGGATATGTGGTATTGGTTTCCAATGTATTTTGATGTTGATTAGTCACATGGAACCTCAGTTTAAGGATTGGATTATTCAATTAAATTTCAGCTCAATCCAATCACTATTATGGAATTAATATTTTCTAAGGGTATATAACCTCTCTATATTCCTACTCTTTAACATTCACATGAAACCCCACGTTAGGTATGTCATGAATATCTTAATGTTTTTGGATTAATTTTTTTTGTCTAGTTATAAGAATCTCTAGATGTTAAATCCTTCCCATGCGACCAATCATTGTGAATGAAATTATTCGTTTCTTATAGAGAAAATCATATGAAAAATATAACACATGATGCTTTATGATACTCAGGAAGTATGGATTGAGAATAGGTAGTTTATTGAGGAGGTGAAATCTATCAGATCTATTTTTGAGGGAAGGAGGAATGGCATGGATGTCATGCAAGTCCATGTTTCTCATCTTAGTGAGGAAGATGGTGATAAGATCACAATGATTGTAATATATCTGATTCAAACTAATATGATTATTATGGAAGAAATTTTGGTTGAGAACAACTCTAGTATAGAAAACAAGATGTATGTTCTTTCACCGAAAATAAATAATCTGACCACAAAGTATAATAAAATTTAACAGACTGTTTCATATCAGCTTAATGCCCTTATAGTATCTTTTTTCCCATCTATTGAATCCCCAACATCTCAGCACTTAGAAAATAAAATGATAATATCTATAGTTTTAGAATATTTTCAGTATCTAATTGATGATTTCGATAAATAACATCTTGATGAAATCATTTAGAATAGTGATCAGGTCCTTGATTAGGTAAGGGTTCACTCAAATATTACCTCTAATAATATAGAATGAATCTCTGAGAATGTGGACTTCTACTTCAATAGAATATATTCCAAGAATTAGTTGACCATCCATTTCAAGTATCAGGTGGATAATATAATGCTTCCTCCAATATAAAATGCATTAAAAAATCAAATACAGAAGATAAAGGACACTCCATCTACTCTAGAGAAATTCATGGAAAATAAATATGGCATTTCAAATACTATAGATTATTGTTGTGAAATCATTAAGGATTACATAAAACTCATTAAATAGTATCATCATGTTCAAAAAATCCATTGTGGTTCCCACATAAGCTAACTTGAGGGACAATCTACCCTTTTCCGCATATAATTTTTTTATCAACTTCGTCTTCCTATTCTACAATGTCTATTTAGTTAGATCTATGCAAAAATAGACATATTTTTGTTGAGAAAACTTTTCATTGATCTTCGTTTACAATAAAATGTTTCACTTCTATAATTTATGGAGTTCCATTTACTTCCTTTAAAACTGATTCTACCACCTCTACATTCGCACCTCTTACATTTACGCCTGATTCCTTTGAAACAGGAACTAGAAGGCTTAATGACTCTCAAGGGATGTGATAGATGATATTTGATGGGGAAAAGTTTTATTTTATTTTATGATTACACTCTAATTTTTCATTTCACTCGATGAAATGTGTTATGATAATTATTATTCCATTATTTTATTCATTTAGAGTATTTTTCCTTTATCATATTATTATTATGATAATCCCAACTGAGGAAGAAATTAGAATGATCTTTTTACAATATATGGGAACGAAAAATTATGGGGGAAGAAAAAAAATTATGCTATTGGGTACATATATATTATAATAACTTTATATGATAAACAATATGTTTATTCCATTCTAAAATGCAGGTCTAGTAAATTCAATGATTTTTGTTCATAAAAAGTGTGATGATTATTAGACACCACTTTTTTAAAGCTCACAAATCATTTAAATCATGTAAATCCTATAAATCATGTATAAATCTTATATTTCATTAATACTTTTGTCCTGTTATGATTATTTTAAAGCATAATCTATTCTGTGAGTATTACATCCTAGGACAAATGGTTGATATTTGACTATGTATGAGACATTATTTCTCTGATCAATCTATCTCAATGATTTGTATGAAAACTCAGCAATGTCCATGAAACTCCTTCCCAGACACTGTGAGCATTAAAACACACGGTAACCAGACACCATTTAGAATTTTCAAAAAGTACATGAAACTATTTTCCTAACATTATGACCATTTTACTAGTTTTTTAATTCTCATTGGACCAGAAACAATAACCATGATACCAATTTTAGAATTTACAAAGGACCATACATTGTAATCCAGGTAGATGTTCTAGTATTTAAAAAGGACCATACGACCTAAGAATGGTACAATTCCATAACACATGAAGGACCAAACCCCTGATTGAGGCACCACTTCTGAATCACCTTGACTCTAGAACTGTTCCAGTCTCACCACCATCTGTGACATCATTCCCAAAACAAAAATAATTCTATCTATTTCAATTTAATTTATAAGACGATTATAATTATCATATTTAAAGAATTTAATGTCTCTTATAAATTTAATTATTTTCTGCAGAAACGATACCTAAAAATAAAAGGTATAAGGTGACATGATCATGTGCATTGTTGGCCATAATGCAATCACCATAGATAAAATAGAAGGTGGATCATGAGATGGATAATTTGACTGAAAAAATGTTAGAAAAGAATAGACATAAATTAAATTTCATATAGAAGAACACATGAATAACTCTTATGATATCCTATCTATATTGTTGTGGATCAAAAAATTTAACATCCTTACTGAAACCACACAAATATGAGAAGTAGTAAAACTCACTAAACTAAAATTCAAAACCCGAAGCTCCACAACAATATATTTCAGAGTGTTATTTCAGAAGATGATCTAAAAATAAAATTTTCTACTTACAATAAGTCTACATATATATTAATCAACAATTAGAACATTTCTAATACATTATTTTTATGTTCTTCTATGTTTTGTACAATGTTATTAATCTTTCGAGTAGTGTGTGTGTTTGAAAGAAAAAAACAAAATGCCTTTTATGTTAAACCGGAGGATGCAATATATTCTCTCCCTCATACTCTCTTACACTATTTTCACTATCAATAAGATATGGATGATTCCCTTGTGTTTCTTGGTCGTTTTAATTTTCCTCGTAGAACTATGGTTGAGGGCATTTGATTGTGATAACTCTGTATGTTTTTCAAAACCCTGATCCATGTTGTGGATAAAATACTATAACTATAAATTTATTGGTGGAAGGTGATTGCAAAATGAAGTGGATTAGGTATCTTCATGAGAATGAACCATTTGTTCTATTCTATGATGTTTTCAAATTTAGTTTACTATATTTTAAATAATATATCACAAAACTTTGTTTCTATTTGATAGATACTATTGGGTAGTATTTATTACTTCTTTAATATAGTAAATTAGTTCCAATGGTTATATCAATATATAATATTGTCATAACTCAGAAATAATCAAAATTTTAGGAAATTAATTGAATAGTTAGACTATTATAAATTTAATAACTTGATTAAATGGGATGTTTTGTTTTAAATTTCGAAAATTTATGAATAACTTCTTTAATATAATTTTTAATAAGAACTCAATTCAACCCCACCCCCCCTTCAGTGTCATTAACTAACCAAAAATAAAGAAATATATTCTTGTATAAAAGCTTCTTGTATTTTAATTAATCAATATAATGTCATTATATATGAAATTATTGTTAAAAATAATCTAAAAATACGGCATGGGGAATTCATTTTCCCAACTTTCAATATTTGGGTTTCCCCTATTTCACAACATATTTAGTGTTGATATTTCTTATAATTCATTTATTCGACATTATATTACCTTTTACGGGACATAAATGTTTTCCACTATAGTTTATGTGAATGATAATTTTTTTAATAGAAATCTTCCTTCGAAAGAAACCATTTACTTCACACTCAATGTAGATGATTCATGAAACAAAAATTGTTATTCTCTATTTCATATGGGAACCCAATGATTTTGTATATATTCTTCTAAAATTAATCTCATTCGATTCAATTGTTTACTATATGATTATGATTTATAAATTTTCAATGTGTCGTTTATCAAAATGTAAATGTTGTGTTGTCATGGGTGTTCCACGAATTATAAATAGAAATGTAAATGTTATGATATGATAAGTGTGCCCAAATTTATATCATTCTTCAATAGATTGGGTAATGTGAAGAACATCATTAGTAAAGTAAATTATTCCTGAACATGTTGCTAACTTTTCCATAACTATATGTGGTAGATGAAAACTAAGGAATGATGTTTAATTTTTATAATTTTCCACATTCCATTATATTATCTAATTCTTTCTCTCTTGATTAAGATGAAGATGTTATGAATATTATCACCCCGTGTTAAATTAATTCATGGTCTTATCAATCATCTTACATAGATTTATTTCTCTCATTCCATGTTTTAAAAATGTTTTTCATGGGATTCATGAAATGCTTAAAGAATGGTTATGGTTATAGTACTGATGAATCCAATAAGTTATTTTGTAATTATTTTATATAAATCATATTTAAGTGTAGGGTTTTTCTAATTCTATAAAAACTAGACCGAAAATTCTAATCATATGTATAACTTTCTATGTGATTTTATGTTATCTGTTATAAAGAAATACACAGCAAGATTTAGAACTGAAACCGGAAGTGCATGTTCAAAGATTTAATATTACATAATATAATTAATACTTATATTTTCATATAATTTAATTAGGTCAAGAACATAAAAATTAACATTTTTGTTTTAAAAACAATGAAAAAAAGAATATTGTATATATGCTCAATGAATAAAAGCAAGTTATTTTATAGATATAATATCAATATTTGGGGTATTTAAATAATTTTTAAAACAAGTCATTAAAGTAAAGAATAATATTCAACAATATGTGGATGAAGATGTTAGATAAAAATAACTAAGAAGAAGTTAAACTATATGCTGAATGGTTTTCGGGATATCACCGTCTGAAAATGGGTTTAAATTTTTTGGATGGATTTTTATGGAGATAATATTTATAGGCATTCTTGTGGAATATCTTGGAAGTGCATGGCTTCTATTTGGTAGAGGAGGTTTCATCTAATAGATGAGGATGTCTGGAAATTTAAAAAATACTCGATACTTAAAATATTATTTTGAATTTAGAAAAGGGAAGTTGGCTCATTGGAATAAATTATAGATAATTAATATTTATACCACTATCATTCTCCCATATATAAATTTTAAATAGTGTTTTGTAATATTTTTGAGTATATACCTCAACTTAAGGATTTTAACATATTTTTTCCATTACTATAGTTACCAACATTTACAATTCTTACTCATGTTTATATGTTATAATAAAATTGACCATATAAAGTAATTTATATAATCAAAATAAAAATATAAAATCTATTTTATGTATATAAATTTACAAAAATGGATTTAAATAGTATATTTATAATATATTAATATTGATTTATGAAAAAAATATTTTATATGGATGGGAAATTATTTTTTATAATTCAATTCCAAATTATAAAAAGTATATTCATTTTATGATTTTTTTATTTTATATAAAATTTATATTTCAATAAAATTAATTTTTAATAGTGATAAATTTTATTATCAATCCAGAAATACACAAAATAATTGAAATTTATTCTATTAATTTGTTCCCCTCAATAAATTACATGAATTTAATATTTGATAATTAGAAATCTATTCAATACTCAATTTTATCATTCTATTATTATAATAATATTTCACTATAAACATAAACTCATTCTGTGGAAAAACATATAAAATAACAGTCTTGTTAAAAAATTATTATTTAATATTAGTTGTTTTATTTAATTATTAATATATATTATTTATATTTTAAAATTGTTCAAAATAATTAAAAAATACAATATAAATATAAGACTCATGTATATCAGAAAACCATATATATGTATAACAGAAATATACCAAAATTTTATATATCCAATATCCATATGTTATATAAACATATATATAAAAGTCATATTAATTTATTATTTATATAATGAAATACGTCTCAAAATCATTAATCCTATTCATTTACATCATCAAAAACTATATATTGTGTTCATAATTACTTTTCATAAATTGAATTTTATAATCATTTGTTGAATCATTCACAAAACCCTTCTGGATATATATTCCTTATTCAAGGAATTTTATTTAATTATTGTTTCATTCCAATTATAGTTTTCTAATTGTTGTATATTTTTACATTATAATAAGGAAAACATCATATTTCGAATTGAAATATCTCATCTCAAAGATTTGTATCATTGTTTCTTTTAGTATATTATTATAGGTGTTAAATGTTATCCATCATTGGTAATTTATTTTAAAAAATACAAGATATATAATGGAATCTGACATTCGTTCCCCTAATAACGAATATCAATCTAGAAAATTCATTAATGTTATAAAATTAAATGGGTGGTATTTTTCATTATTAAATTATCATGATTCCATATTACTTCCTCAACCATTTAATTCTTCTGGGGAACATTAATACGTTGATTTTCCTTATTTATAAGTACATTATCTCTATAAGGATTGATTTTTATATTTAATTCCTTTTTAGAGATAATATGATTCAACTGTATGACTTTTCAGTTCAGAACATGTGATGGACAATCTAGGAATTTTATAAAATGTGATTTATTTAGAACATCAAACACTTTTGAGAGGTTACGAGTAAGTGAAACATGATAAGAAATTATCCTAACACAAATGAATATTTAAAATCGGAAATATATCTTCAGATCTAAATTTCCTTCTTCATGAATCTGATAACCCTCACCAATGGTGATATTTGAATAAATAATATGTCTTTTACTTCAAACCCAAAATTCCACCAACAATAATCACCATAAATATGCCGTCAAAGATTCTTAGTTTATTGTGCAACAAAATGTTTGGATTTATATCTCTCATTTAATTAGAAATATTTTATCTAAACATATTATAGTCAATATCTTCAACACAAATTGGTGATGTTATTCTTCTATATTCTTATAGATCCATATATAGTTCTTTTATGTTGTTATAATAGAAACTATTTTCATATAAAAACTCTAACGCGATGCATTATTGATTTGAACCACCCTTGAAATCCATTTGAGGGGAAATGAACATATTTTACATCGTTGTACTTTGATTTCATATTGACCTTTGTATAGGTGATTTTGAATTTTTATCAAGCTCAAATTTTTACTAAATGATCATTAAAAATCATATTGTGTGTCAATTATACATCATATCATAATCAAATAGATTATATATTTTTCTAAAAAAACCATACAAATTTATTTAAATATGTCATCAAATATTGATCTAGAATGAAATATTCATGAATAAAAATAAAATGTGATGACTTCAAAAGGATATGAACTATAACCCAATTGATTCTATTTACATTAGATGTCATAGAAAGTACTAAAAATAAATCCATAGTTATTTTATACAATTTTTATTCTTGTATGAATATGTTTTCACTGTACCCTATGATTTATATATTTATATGTCAACATATTGGATGAATGGTCATTGATAAATATATTATATACTATTCGTAGTTATATTTTCCCAAAATAAATGTTTTATGTGATTCTTTTTTTTCTTCTAGGTCAGATAAAGAAGAATGATATACCTGAACTATATAATTTATCATCATTTATTTTATGTATTTATAGGAAACATTTAGATTTCATGAATTTTATAATTTCATCATTATATGTGTGGTACTCTGGAAAATCATTGATATCTATCTCTAGATAAATATCCTCTTTATGAACATACATGATCTTCACATGGGATAAATCCTTAGTTATAGCATGGGAATGATATAATTTATCAACCTTCAATATAATTTCATGTTCTATAATTTCAAAATCGAAGAGTATTGGGCTTTATTAATTATTACTCATAGGGTAGAAAAATATTTTCAACTCAAGGAATAACTAATTATTTATTCATTCATATGGTGGTATGGTATTGAGCAATATATTTTCATGATAATATAGAAAAATATAAATTTAATTTTGTCCAATCCTATTATGGTATTATAGAAATTTGTAACTTTTTTTATTATATATTTCCCACTTCTCACTAATTATATAATATCTCTATATCAGTGATGATAATATTATTGATGCTTCATGAAAATTGGTAATTTTGTACTTACTATCATGAAACATTAATTAACCTGAGGAATATTCATCCAATTCAACTTTCTACATAATAATGCATCATTATCCCTTATATGATTCCTTATTGTATATCCTACACCCATCCCCAAAATTGGGAAGTGTTCTTATTTCTTGAAATGGCCAAATGATTATTGAGTTCAATTAAACATCCTCACATTCATTATTCCAAAATTACATGACTCTCTTACTTGTTAACGTTGTAATTGGATATTAATATACTTAAGAATTAAAAAAATAGTATCCATTAAATTCATGAAAGTGCATATCTTGATTATAGAGGTTAGTATAGTATAATTTTAATTGACATATTTCATTGGGGGTTACAAATAAATACCCGCACATATGATTTCATGACCCAAGAGTAGTACATTTTATATCAAAAATTGATAGTTGATTAATTTGGGAAGAAATTTCGGCGGTCTTAATATCATTTTCACATCCCTCAAATGAATTTCACACCCTTCATTTCACTTAGAATATATGGTAAAATCATATATAAATACTAAAAAAAATTGATTGAGGTTTTATTCAATGATGTTTTTCATTTGACACATAATGATAGGTAAGACATTTTTATGAATGAATTTAATCAATATAAATTCATAGTGTCCATGTATTTTTTGAAAATTATCCAAATATATTTCCTAATGTTCCATAATTGATTGATAATTTTTAGATCGAAGATTACTCATCATGAGATATAGATCACAATGATATTGATCTAATTTGTTAATAAATAAATGGTAGATGATAATTGTTCATGAAAATGATCTTTTTATGTTCAACATAACCAATATAGATATTAATTGATTCCTATTTATTTGTAAAAATATGGATAGTTTCACCCCATGGTAATGAAATTTGTATTGGTAAACAAATTATCCTTATTATTATAGAGTTTCTTCATCAATCACAACAACATAATTAAGACCACAATAAAATGTAACTTTGATATAAGCATATATACATGAATAGTGTGTATAGAAATAATTTAACATCTATAAAACATCACTCTATGATATAATTATAAAAACATAATATTTACAGTTTTGGATTTAATACAAAAATATATAAGCTAATTTTAACCCTTAAAAACTTATTACATCAAAACAAAAATACTTATTACTTTTATAACGAATGATATTTTAGGTTAATTTCTTTATATAATTTTTATGAACTCTATCAAATGTATGTCTCCACATTCGGTACATTTTTTAACATAAATAAATATTTATAGTCCATGATTCAATCTAGAAAACTTCCATATCTGAAACTATTACACTATTACCCTTTATAGTTGTCATTAAAACTCTATAATTTTATGAACACATTGGATGAGTTAAAAAATATTAGTTGGGGGAATTAAAAATGAAATCATTAATTGTTTTATTCTATGTATAATCAATTTTTTCATACTGAAATAAAATCTAAAAAAAGGTTTATTACCCTTATAATCATGTTATCTACCAAATGATTTATGTAAAATTATTTATAATAAATATTAATGGAAAGGTAAACCTTTTAAAGTACTCATTATAATCACGGATTATCATAAAAAAAATCAATAATGTTGTTAATATAAAATTTAATAAGTATAAGATAATTTTCCATAAATATAAACACATTAATGTTCCTTACAAAATAATTATATATTCATAAGAACTACAAAAATCATAAAAAACTCATGTAGGTAAATTGTGATATAATTTTCATATCAATATCAGAGAATGAGTATTAAAAATTAGTAAACATTCATTATGACCATTACCAAATACATTTGAGGGATATAATGGATCCATCATTCCATGGATAGTAACTCCTAAAAAATCTAAAATAAACATATTGTGTTTGATTGAATGTATAAAACACAACAACAAAAGTAGAAAAAAATACAACTCTATGACCCAAAATGATATATTTTTCTAAAATATTTTAAATATCAGAAATATCTTGGACGATATCTAAAATTGAGTATATCAGTCATCATTATATCATTCATTACATGAAAGAATTGTTTTTTTGAGATGTTTTTTTAAACGGAAGACAATGTTTTAGCTACGAAAAATACAACATTAATATTATTATTTAATATAATATTTATATACATACCATTAAATTGATGTTTTCAAATATTAATACATAACATAAAAAAATATATACTTTATAAATATATCTTATTTTTCTCTTTGTTTTAATTACAATAAATAATATTTAAATAAAGTAAAACATTTTCTTAAAAGATTGTATTTTTTTTGAAATGGTTGTTTAGTCATTATTTTCAGAGATAATTTATACATTATTATTACCTATTTATAAAATTTATATTGATATATATTTTATTTTTTTTAGTCATAAAATCAAAATTATCATTTTCTGATTTTTGTAGAATTTTTGGGATGTTTGATTTTATTTTATGAATAAAAAGCAGAACGAATTTTATTTTCAAACTAATGTTTCATTTAAATAATTAAAAATGATTAATTAATTTTTGAACTACATTCAATGAAATATTATTTACATTTCATATTAATTAATCAAAATTATCTCATATTAATTATTATTAAATTTAATTTTAATATAGAATCATTGTTAACGTTTCAACATTTTAGCTTTAAAACCATGTTTTCTTATTACGTCTACAAGATTAATTTTAAATTATAATTTTCTTATCATATTAATATAATTTGGAATAATGGATTACATATTTTTAATCTCTATAATTTATATTTTATAATAAGTCAAAATTAATATTTTACCAAAATTAATAACTGAAATAGTATAGACTAATTATTTTTCTTAAGGTGAAAATTGATTTTCTTGGGGTTATACAAATAAAAAATAAAGGTAAAAATTATATATAACTAGATAAATAACAATTAGTAAGCAATATTTCTACACATACACATGAATTGTTATATAATGATCAATTTCTTTAATTTTACACCTTAAAAAAGTGTGTGAAATCAATTGAATTAAAAAATACCAATGTTTCCTCTCCCCCACTTATAAAATGCCCCCAATTTAACTCATTTATTTAAAAATTAAAACCTATATTTTTTATCCAATACCATAAAAAATAAATTACAGAATTTTTTACTTAACAGTATCTATCTTATCATCTTAAAAAATGTATCAATTTAATGATATAGTGTAATCCTAACAAGGATACTTAAAAAGAGGTAATGTTCTTTGACGAGTGTATTTTTATTACATATTTCTACACCTCTATAAAATTTTATTAAACCTATATGATAAAATATAAACAGTATATTATACATAATTTTAGGTTTTAATAATATTTTAATGGCATAAAATAATCTCCACATCCATTAAATGGATTTCAATATCATCATTTGATTGTATGATGGTCTACCGCCTTGTGAACCAATGTCATTTGTTCCGTTATTTCCACCAATCTAGGAGGGATATTATGATGTATATAAATATTGAATATTATATTTAAAACATTATAATCATATATAGTCCTAATATAAATATATATAACTTTAATTCTATAAGAGATACAACAATGTAACTTGTGTGCATGGCCGACTACTGCCTCGTGAAGAAATACAATTCATCTTTCACTAACTCTTTACATGGAATGTTATAAAGATAATTATAATGATTATATTTGAAATATATGAAATAATTATGATGTTAATGGAATAAATATTATTATTTAATTATAATATATTTCATTTTATTTCATTAATTTTCCCCCACAAAAATATGAAAGCATTGTTCTTGTTTGTGTTTACTAACGCCTTCAAGTAGTGATGTGACTCTCTTTTCACCACCACAAAACATGTCATATATATATATATATATATTGATATGACATGTTTTATAAGATATTATTATAATTTTGGAAATATAAAATATTAGTTACCTCCATTCTATAATTGTTTTTTGAAAAATGGAAATATTAGTCACGTGTACTTATAACCTACCATCTCCTTGATTGTAGCATAAATCATTTTTCATAAGAGTCAATCATTGAATCATTTTAAAAGTAAAATTGATTTGAAAATATGATAATTATTTCATTATTATTAATATAAATATTAAATAAATATATAATATGTGCATGAATTGGATTATTCTAGACGAAACTCACATAAGAAAAAAAGGCAATTAAAACCTGAGACAATTAAAATAGGGGATGATTATTAATGATCCTGTAATAAGATGTTATAAAAGTATCATATATGATATTAAAAATATTAATATTGTTATATAATAAGTTTATAACATGTTAAAAACAGCTATATATGATGTAAAATCATCTACATCTAAAATGGACCGTAAGGTAAGGTATTTTTTTCAATTTTATTTCTTTCATGCATATTGTACTATTATGAACATAATTTGTTTTATATGGTGTATATAATACCTCATATACATATAATATCGATAATAATTTATTATTAATTTTATTTTGATTTTAAATATAAATTATTTCATCTCAAAAGTTTTAACATAATGGTTACAACATGGTAAATAATTTTATAACTCAACTTTTATTAATTAGTTTTTGTTTCTTCTTCATCCTATTCTATATTAAATGATTATTTCTATAATTATAATTTACTAGATATTGATTTATTTAAATTTTTTAATATGTATTTAAAACTGATATACATAAACAACTCATTGATTAATTATCACATCTATAATATGATTACTGTAACGGTTTATTTAAGAATATCAGTTTAATTACAATTGTTTAAACATATAATTATATTGAAGGAAAATATATGATAATTGTATAATAAAAGAAATTAATTTTCTCCTTATCTATTTTAATTTGTATTTTCATTTAATAGTAACATATTTCTATTCTATAGTACATAAAATTATAATTAATTTCATTTAATAAAATGACATGTAATTTCCCACATTAGTGAAATTTAATTTTATTTTTTTTAAAATTTTTCAAAGAATGTATTTAAAATATATTTCATTAAAATTTAAAAAACATATTAAATACTTTTTAACTAATTTTTACTTTTTTTAAAAAAAGTTCACTAGAATATTCATAATTTGTCCAAGGAAATGAACTTTTCTATTCTTTTTATAATATAAAAGGAATGTTCTTTTTTACCATATATAGTCTTTACAGAATTAACAGTCATCATTTATTTGAATATTTTGTTGAAATTTTATAAGATAATTTCTAATGAAAAATATTTCATAATATTCAATAAAATCTTGTTTTTTTAAAAATAGTCCACGAAAATGATTTTTAATTGTTATTTATGACTTAAAAAGTTATATTCTAAATAAAGAGGATATTTTCATCAAGAATATTTTCAAATATATTTTTATTGTGTATCTATACATCCATGTTTAAAAATCATATTTTTATATATAATCCCATGGGGTATTTGTGGTATTTAAACAATCCTTATTCTCCCCCATAATGGTTTATTATCAATTTCACTAAGGAATGTATTTACATTCGTATATTGGATTCATTTATTAGTTAATAAATTTTACTTGATATGTTATCATTCCATTGATCATTAGACATTAACATTAAATTAAATATACACATTATTTATAATTTTTGTTTTATTTTTTAAAAGTTCATATCATTTTATATATTTTGTACTACATTTAAGTTTATTTGATATGGGAAATATTGATAACTCAATAAACACTAATCAATAATGAAAATATAATATAAGGTAAAATATTTATGAATTTAATGGATTATTCTATATATGATGAATTCTTATGACCTAAAATACAAGGGTTGGGGACCATTTATAAAAATCCCCTCAATGCATTGGCAGTATCATGTGATGAATATGTAGGATAACATTAGTTAAATTTTTTTTCACCCATTATGTTCTAAATGATTTTTTAAAGACCCTATAATTAATGGTATTGTATTCCAGTGACATATGACTTTCGATTATTAAGAATTTATTTAATTTCATTTATTATCATCATCTATGACATTATCACAATCATATTATCTTTGAATTCATTTTATTCATATATTATTGTTTATATGATTTGTTTGTTTATTTATTCACTATTCCATATTGATTATGCCATATATATTTACGTTGACATGATATTTAAATGCGATGTTTATTCAATTATTTACCTTTCCATATTGGTTATGGTTATATATTCTTGATTACTTCTTCTATACTAAGCCCTTATAATGGATTCTAGCTCATACTTGTTTTGATTCCTTTTCCTACGATTTTATGATGTGAAATGTGACTTATATATTGGGATATGTTATATATAATAAATATATTATTGAAACAAATTTATTTTATTTTTTATATTACAATTTAATGGAAGAATCCAGTGTGTATCTTCTTTACCAAAGCTATTAAACTATTTTGTCCATTTGAATTTGATTCCTTTTATTTAATGCCAATTTAATAAGGCTACACAAAATACTAGATACGAGATTCAGTGTATCTAATGTATGATTTGGAAAATTATTTGAAGAAACATTGGGTTATATATTTAAAAATATATATATTTTGAAGCATATACATTTGAGATAATTTGGAAATAATTATAGAATGTCATCATAAATATTTTTCATGGTAGATATTATGTGGTTGTTCCTAGAAATTAATCAATGTATGGACAATACAAGTGAACATGGTTTTAGAACATACATACCTAGGGTGAATTACTCTGAAATGGAAAAAAGTTTCCTTACTAATCGACACCTAATGTATAATAACATGCCTAACAATGAACTAGTTTGACACTCTAAAGGGGAATTATTAAGTTAATTCAAATTTTATTAACAAAACATTAAGAATCATTTTAATAGATTATTCTAAGGAATGAACTATGTTATCTACTATAATAAATAATTATATCTATTCAGATAAAGAATATGTTGAATTTATATATATGGATTCTATAATTAAAATATAGAAGTGTTTTTTGACCAAAGGTATTTTGGTTTTAAGAATCTTTAAACATATATGGGTTCTATTATTTTTCATAAGTATTTATTTCATAATAAACATTATAGTTTTGGATACCATTTGGTGTTAATGAATTTATTATTAATATTTCACAAAAAGTATGATTGTTTTTAGGTATTATGTTATTATACCATACAATGAATAATGTCATTTCGTAAAAAATTTACATAAATTAATTGTTTTATTTTATATTTTAAATATGGAATAATTCCTTTGATTTTTTTAGACATAGTTATAGAGTAATTTTAAACCATTAGGGTTTATATGATCGTTATTTATATTTTATTAAAATACAAAAAATTAAAATGAATCTTCCTAAAAAATGGTTGTACATTAAACTATAGTAAAAATGTTAATTTATGATTTAAATTTTTTCATGTATGTTTGTCATATTTTTGGGAACATTATATAATTTATATTTATATAGTTTCGAGAGTGGAAAACCAATAAGTGTGGTGATAACCCATAACATCCAGAAATGACATGTTTCTTCTAACCATGATTGAAGGATGATAGGTGTTAAGTTTTTAACACTGCCCTAATTGACGTCTTATTTAATATGTAACAACTTTTAGTTAAAATATGTAAAAAAAAATTAAATGTTAATGATGAACCAATGGTTTTACTACTAAGGTTTAGAGGTTAATTTTAAATATTTGATAACTTATACAATCTATATTAGTTATGGATAATAATTATAGACGTGAGAAAATACATGTCACTCTTCTGTGGTCCTTACGGCCTGTTAAATGTTGATATTAGTGATCTATGCATAAAAAATCATTTTGGGATATTAATTTCTCGGATTAATCCATGAAATTTAAATTGGTGAACATATAATCATTCGAAAAATATTCATCTGAAATCGTAACGTATCATAAAATTATATATCGTGAAATTCATGGATAATAAATGAAATTCTCAACTTTAATAAAAGGAACCCAATAAGAAATATTTCCCCTACTAAAGTTTTATCGGACGCATGAAAAGTTAATATTAATTATCAAATAATTTATTATTTTTAGACCAATTCATACCCATTGATCAATAAATTTATTTTGATCAATGGATTCAATCAACCTCTATAATTATTTATGCTTTTCCTCTAGGCCGGCATCTTCTTATCCATTAATGTTCTCATATATAGAACCTAGTTATTTATAGTTTATTCTGACCCTAATACTTCAATTTTGTCTATTATTAATATGATGTTTTATTGAATCATTTACAATGTGGTTTTATCAACATTTGAATTTTAAATTACCAATCATTGGGTTAGCTATATTATTTTTAAATTTCTCAGATGAAATTTATTTAATTATGGGTGAATATAACACTCCGAAAATATAAAACAAGAACCATATATTTCATAGTGTGTATAATACAAAACAATAAGAAAATAAAGAAATATTATGCCTTATAATTTTATGATATATTAATTTTTATGTAAATTCGTTATCTAAAATAGATTTAATTACACAGAACACTGAGTTTAGAATATGTTACATATAACAAAGAGTTTATTCCATAGAGTATGTTACATGTCAGATCGAGTTATACTGAGAAATAATATAACATTATAATTTAAAATATATATAGTAAATATAAACTCTAAATTAATTTAGGGGTTATTATTAGGATTATTTAAATTATTAAAATATATTCTTTATAATAGTTTATTATTTATGTATTGATTATGAATAAATATAAGAATCATTTTAAAGAAAGAATACTCTCTATGAATTAGTATTTTTTATAAATATTTATTAGGAATTCATTACACACATAATTAAAAAATATTTTAATACATATTAATAAAATTAAAATCAAATAACACAATGTTTAGCTAATAATATCCAGTTTATTTGGGGGTTAATTCTTTTATTTTTCTAAGACGTTTCATTTTTTCGATGAATACTGAAAAATAATTAATATTAATTGAAAACATAATTTTTAAATAAGTTATAATGTTAAATTATATTTTCATTAGATTATAAATTATATTTTATTAATTTCAATATCAATTAATCCAATTTAAGTTATTTTAATAAATTTCAAATTGAATTTATATTTTAAATTTTTGTAGACATTTAGATTTCTTCACTCTAAAAACCAACATTCTCGATACATCTCCATGATTAATTTTATATTTTAATTTTACATATATATAATTTGAATATAAAAAAATGGATTAATTGTTTATAATTGTCATAATTCATGATTTAATATTAAGATATATTAATTATTTACCCAAATGAATATTGAAAATAGTACCAATTAATTATCATGGTTACGGTAATAATTTATTTAAATAGGGGTTCACCGTAAAAGATAATGGTAGTATGATGTATAAACATTAAGAAAAATTATTTCATATATATTTTTCCGAAAAATATATCTTTGTGGGTTGATAATGCAACATTTTGGACCCTTGGGATAAATAGACAACATTATAGAACTCAATTCCTTAAAAAATACTATGTGTGTCCTCTCTCCCACATATAAAACTAGAACCCCCTATCGTACCTTCATCCCACCATAAAAAATATTTGGTTATTCAATGAACTAAACAAATAACATCCCAAAAATCCTAACAAAAATACTAAAATAAATATATATGATATAAATCCAACATAAGAATTCATTAGTTCTATCTTATAAAGCATACATCAATAAGATGTAATGTTTTTCGATGAGTATCTATATTTAACATCTTTCTCCAACTCATTCAATTTTCATAAAAATTATAATATAATATGATAATAATATAAAATATACTCGTATTATTTTTTATATAATTATTTCCTATATCCATCTTCACTTACATCCAATGGGTTATGATATGTTTTTTTTGTGATTCCGTTGGACTACTGCCTCTCAAACCAATCTCACAGGTCTCTTCATTTTTACATCTTACTATTTGTAATGATGAATGATTGAAGGTATAAATATGATATTTCTAAATATTTTATACATATGGATTAAATCTATCATAATTGTTTTCTTCTATTCCAAATGACATAAGACAATGTCTATTATGTGTATGATGGACTACCCCCTCACGATGCAATGTGATTTTTCTTTCACTAATTCTTCACATAGAATGTGATAAATATACAATTAAGGAATATATGTGATATAAATGAAATAATTATTATATTAATAAAATATAATTCATTATATCAGGAAAATATATATCATTATCTATCATTAATTTTCACTTATGTAAGATGATAACATCGTTTGTTTACGTGTGGACTACATCATTCATTAAGAAATGTGGATCTCTCTCACCACCCCACCACATGGATGATATATATAAGTACATATTATTGTATATATGAATTATGATCATTATTTAATTGTAAAATATTACTTAAATTATTTCCATAATAATCATTGAGAAATGAAAATTTTACACATGCGTAGGTATGACCTACCTTCTATGAGATTGTTAAATACATAATATATCATAAATATCATTCCTGATTAATTTTAAAAGATAAATTTAGAGAAAAATTTTTGCATTATTTCAGGATTAATATTTTGGATATGATATAACTATATAATATGGGGAAAATAGGATATTTCACGATCAAACAATAATGTAAATACAAGGAAATTTACAGTGGAAACAATGAAAATTATGTAATATTGGTAATGAGAGTGTAATAAGATGTTATAAAAGGCTAAAATATTATATATAAATATAAATATGGTTGTTTAAAAATTTAATAACATGGTTCAAATAACTATACCTGAGTATGAAATAATCCAAAATGGAGTGTAAGGTGCGTTTTTTCTTCTCAATTTCATTTCATTGTGGAATATTGTATTTTTATGCACATAATTTAGTTTAGATGGCATATATACTTCCCCTTTTATAGTTAATATCATTAATAAATAATTATTCTGGAATTTTATTTTTAAATTTTTTTTTCATCAAAATTTATTTGGAATAAATGATATCAAGTGATTAATAATTTCATAATTCAATTTCAATTCATTGGGTTTTATTACTTATTCATCATCTTTGAAATACTATGATTATATGTACTATCACTTTGGTTCATCTATTATTTTATTTATACAAAATTTATGTAAATTTATTACATATTAAATAAATTTAATCTTTTATTACATATCACATTAACATTTTGATTTTTTAATGTATCATTTCAAAATCATATTCTATTTGATATTTTAGATAATTAAACTTCCATTGAAGGTAATTATATTATAATATTATAATAAAACATTATAATTTTCTAATAAAATTTTTTTTAATTATATTTTTAATAAATAATAATATTTTCACACTCAATGATAGTAAATATTATTGATGAAATTATTTAATAAAAAATGACTTCATTTTTCTCTTTTTTTGATAAACTGTTTTCTTCCAAAACCATGTTTTCTAATAAAATAACCTTTTTTCTTTACAATTTTTAAAAATAATTATTAAATGAATTTTTAGAAATTTCTTCTTTTTAAATTTTTTCTTATAAGTAATATTGTTGGCATTATCGGAGAAAACTAACTTTTTAATCATTTTACAGTGTGGAATGAGTATTATTTTTACCGTATTGAAATATATGACATTACCAAAATTCATTTGTTTGAAGATTATTTTTAATTTTTTCAATATATTTTTAGAGAAAATATATTCTTAATAAAATTTATATTCGTGGTTTGAAAAAAATTATATTCATGTAAAAGGATTTTTAAAAAATAATCTCCATACCCTGATTCACCCCCCTCTTAGGGTATCTAGGACCCTTTTGGTCCAAACAATTTAATTGAAATTAAACTATCCATCCATGTATGATAGTAAAATATTATCAGATCAAATAAAATCATTATCCCATAAGCATATGGGTTTAAATCATCTATCCATCCTTATTAACCCTAATATTTTTTTCCGTTATTTGTAACAATGTATGGATGTATTAAAAAATCACTATTTGAAACAAGATTGATGAATCCAAATTTATGTAACATAGATACTTATTTTTTCATATCCTCTTTCATTGTAGAGGTCTACCACCTCTATGGATATAATGTCCCTTATTCTACCATTATAATTTTAGGGAAAATAAATTAGTTGTGGAAATTACCATATATAATGGTTCATTTATTTGATTCATATCATTATTTTTCCACAAAATCCAAACATTTAATTTTTCTATTGATATCCACATATGCATAATAACTGAATATTCAGTTATTTTTTCCAATACCACAAAAATGTAACAAGGGAGTATTTTATACTATAAATGTGAATTATTAACCATAAAAGTAGTTAATTTTGTAAAATTTGCAATTTAATGTTATTAGATAACCATGAATCATTAATCCATGTCCAAATATCCACTATAGTCATCTGTTTTGTAAATGATTTCAATTATAAAATATTAAATTTCATTATAGGTATTAAAAAAATATAAATAATTCTTCTATTTTAGTGATAAGATGATAGTTATTCAGTTCATTAATATGATTTTCTAACTTAGTGAGATCAAATTAATCAGGTTCTTATTTAACATAAATGAACAAAATAATCTTTTTTTACATCAATGAGTGAAATCCTAGATGCAAGGAAATGGAGACCAATAATGAATAAATCCTATCAATCATCCTCCATATTTTAAATTTTAAATTCAATAGAATACATGGCTGTTTATAATGTCGCCAAGTCATATTCGATAATTACAATACAATACATTATTGTTCTCTTATAAAATCAATTTAATACTAACACCTATGATAAAATGATTTACCAATAGTGAAATATCGTTTAATTCATGAAATATGTACACATACTTGAAATCATCGATTTGGTGTGAGATTCTATTATATTAATAATACATAAAATACATTCAATGAAATCAATTCCAATTCATAAAATTTATATTTGTTCAGTTTTATATCTTTGAAAAACATGTCAAACACCAGAATGTAAGATATATGATATGAGAATAAGTGTTAATTAGAAATTGTGTGAAACATTTAATGAATTTATTTTATTTCACTTCTATTTATCATTGAATAATCCACTTCAAAAAATAGAAGTGTATTTATATATAAATAAAAAAATTTATTATTCAATTACACATACACAATATATTCATATTCTGTTTCTTATTTTGGATTTCTATTATTCATTTAATTTCACTTTTCAATGAAATCATCTGAACATTAATTCATCTCTATCTTGAATTCCACAAACATTTCATCATTAAAATCCTACTACTATATTACACTACAAAATTTGGTGTCTTTCACTAATCCGATTATTAAATATATGTTATTTGATGAAACATAAAAATGTCACATATTTATAATATTAGATGTTTTACCAATTATTTTTTTATATTATTAAGTAATTTATGATGATTTTATAAAGAGTTCACAAGATTTTGAATTGGGTTTTTGATATTATTGAGATATTTAAATCATTTAATTATTAAAATGGTTTCCATATACTTGAAAAAATGTGTGTTATTTTTGTAAAATTGGTTTAAAAATATATGATGGATATTGAAAAAACTGTTATTGTCTTGTATTAAATTATTTTTTAGTGGGTTTTTTGATTTTTTACCAAAGGGACTTTTCTAGAAGACATTGAGTGAAAATTCAATTAATCCATCCTTATACTCTTCAACAAAAATTTACGGGACTATTAATATTAATTAACAATTATGGTTATATTTGTAAAGTTGAGGCTTGTTATAGATCAATAAATTCACCTCTCCAACTATTCCTTAATTTTTTCCACCATCCCACAATGTGTGGATTTTTAAGCCTCTATAAATTTCACAGGATTAAACATTAGTGGGACTTTTGGATGGTCCTTGATTATTGATATAAAAAAATATCTATATATTTTTTAGTGAATCTGTATCCTCTATGTGGCTTGTTTACAGATCCTGTCATCTTGGAATATGCAACTACTTGATGGAACTCACCATCCTATCCATTATGAAATATTATCCAAAATACAATTTATAATTTCATGATCATCTATGGGTTCCTTCTTATTAATTATCCTCTTATAGTTGAATAAAACATAAACCATGAGTAATTTTATATCTTAAGGTATAAAATTTGGTGGTTCAACTAAAGGGAAACTCAATGACGTAGGCCTTTTATAGTGTCTTCATAGATTGTTCCAAGAAATCTTAAGTCTATTTTATGATATTTTAAAAAATTGAAGATATTAGTTTGTCGATTTTCAATCTCCTCTAGGTAAAAATGTTACTCAGTAATATATATTTCTTATTATTCCAATGATTAATGTATCAATGTGACTATGAATTCAAAAATTCCATGTCTCACCCTCATGATGAATAAAGGAATTATCTAGGTTAGATAGTTCAATCAGTGAGTCCATTATTCTATAATATATCAAACACATGTAAAAAGATTGAATGATTACCCATGGGGATACTTATTCACCATATTCTCTAATAATCTATCAATGTAAACCATTTTAATAATACTAAACAATATAATAATTATACTGGATTTAATTTGTTCTCTGAAGGGGAAAAGAGTGACTCTATTAATGGTCAGTACTCTATATTCCATAAAATTCATGTAATATCATATATTTTGGAACATAAATTAATGTACTATAACTCCTCCCATGTTTAAAATAATCTGTCTTTTTCAGTAATAATTTCATATTATACAAATGATAATAATTGATTTTAAGATTAAATGGAAGTGGATCATAAAATTAAAATCTCATTTATTATGTTCATGGAGCATGGTTAATGAATTTAAATTTTTCTTCACAAAAACATGAACAAAAAACATGAAAATATAATTATAATTAAAATACATAAAAATGTAAAGAAGGACAAGTAATCTATCAATAATGATTTTTTAGTTCACATTCAATGGTTCTAGAGTCCTGAAAAAAATGATAAAAATCATCACCTATAAAATAGTTTTTTCATATAATATAATTTCTAAACATAATACAACATTCACTATGAATATAAATTAAGGGTATAAAAATAATGATTCATGTTATTAGACCACTAATGACATTGTAATCCTACCATAATTTTTTATTTATTATTCAATAAAATAAAAAAATAATGGTTTGAAACTAGTTTTAGAAAAACATATAGACTTATTATGACATCAATAAAAATAAGAAACATATATAGCTGAAAACTGAAACTTATGAATATTGATGAGGGATTGATTTTAAAGGTTGTTTCATGATTTTTATTTTATTTTATCATGTACTGAATTATATTGGAAAATTAATTATGGGAATCCATAATGTAATTAATTGTTGTTGGGTGGAAATAGATAAAACTACCCATGTCTAATCAATTCATTTAGTCAAGGAAACTGTTAATGCAAATGATTCATTAAAAAATATATTAGAATAAAATATAAATCATTTTTTCCCACCAAATTCTACTATCCTCAATCAAACATTGGTTTATTCCTCAATTTTCATCCATTTCATTTTCTAAATAAGTATTATGTTATTATTGGACCTATTTTAAAATTCATCAAAACCGTGTGATTCAAAATAGAAACAAATCATTCCTAATAATGAATTATCTCCTTGATTTCAATCCACCTTGAAAAAAATACCCTACTCATTCTAAAAAAACTTTCAATCATATTTTGTAAAGTACTATCCTTTAGGGATGGAAGAGGTACTATTATCCAAAGAAACAAAAATAGGAACATAAAATAGAATAAAAAGAAGATAATTACAAAAAAATGATACATTATAGAATTCAACAGAAAAAACAATCAGGTGGTCATTGCCTATAAATAATAATATTCATGTTAGTTAACATATATTATCTATCCATCCAAATCTATCCTTTTAATAATTACAAATCAAATAAACTCCAAAAATTTACAACCTCATTATTTTAAAACATAAAAAATATATAGGTTGAAACATCACCTCAATAAAACGTAAGTGACTACCGAATTTTGTAATAAATATCAATATTTTTCTATCATATATTTTCACGCATAAAAAAATTATTTATAGTGCAATAGGTAATAAATTATCTATTTTTTAATCATTATAATCTTGGGTATCATTGGATTATCCTCAAATATTTATAGTTATTTCATGAATAGCATTAATTAACATATGAATATCTTGGGAAGTTAGAATGGTTCGATGAAATGAGGGTTATGTATGCAAATTTTGGTATTCTACCATTATTTAACCCTTTATGTAGTTGTTTGTCAACAATAGCATGAAATACACACTACCCATTAATTTGGAATAATGTTAATAATTATGTATTATTTTTTATGATTACACGTATTCATGAAAAATCGTTATAATATGATGAAATCCAAAAGCAAAAAATTTAACTCATTATTTATATCAAAATTTCCAAATTATAAAATACAATGATCAAGAGGTCTAGTTTATTTGGACATGTAGATTGATAAATACACCATCTAGAATGATAATAAATTATTAATCTAAAACAAAAAAAGAATTATCCTAATAAGGGTAGATATTTTAAAATATCATATGTTTCTGAGAGAATCATTTATATGGGAAATGTTGAGCCAGAAATCTTAGTCAGGCAATAAATATTTCAATTACGTGTTATGAGAGAGTGTAAAGGAATAACGTGAAATTATTATGAAAATGATAATAATCATGTTATCACTAAATATGGAAATAAAATAATAAAACCATTTAATCATAAAAAAGTTGTGAAATCATAAAATATGAGTTCAAAATAATATAAGAATTATTAATGACTAGATTACATAACTTAGGCCAACCACCATCATAATCATTCTGAAGAGTATTAATGCTTACAACAGTGTGTCTTTCCACTTCTCTTGGGACTTTCTTTTGATGATCATCAAGTGCACCAATAAGATCACAAATTCATCTATTGTCATCAAAGATTAATCAGGCTTCATCATTAGAGTAATAAGATTTGTCACATGATGTAACTTACGAATTAATTTTATTAGAAGTTTTCATCCCATTACTAGTAAGCTTCATCTACATATTACTTGCATGTTTCTTATTTTTGTTTTTCATAGTCTTCACAAAAATTTCAATTTGAGGTTGCCAACTCATTTTGTGAAATCATCACTTCATAAATAATCCCTTTGTTCTATTAGAGGTAACCTAGATTTGATACCAATTAACGTACCCATGTTAGTGTGAATCACTATTAGAAAGAGGGGTGAATCAATGATCCCATTTAAATTTTTACTAATTGATTCTTCTTCATTAAACATTTATGTATCATTAAATCCCATTTCGTCTACTCTTGTGTCTCTCAACCTTACCTCAAATGGTGTTGTAAATTTAAAGGAACTGAACACAAGGACTTACAATGATCGGTTCAAAGTTTAACTCCTTATTGTGTTGTATATTCTCCCCAACAAATATTCTCAATTATAATTCATTGTGTAATTACACTGGCCAGTATATAGTCACACTATATCTGTCCTGATTCCTACATAAGGTTTTTTATCCTGCTTCCCACAATGATACTAGAATCCCACTGGCCTTCTTTCGAGTCCCACTGATGACTTCTTCTCGTCCTTGAATCTCACAGGAGTCTTGTATCATTTGAGTAAAATAAAGAGATTTTTACTTTATGTTCTTTCATGATTCAATGTTGATGATCATCTTCTCTCACCACATAGGCTTGCAGAATCATACTTGCCTATGTATCTATTCACGAATCTTCAATAGCATTTTTTATGGTCTGTTGGCCTTATACAGAAAATCTGATAACTTATACTGGTCAGTTCTTAGTCTCAAAAATTCTCTAGAGATTTTTTCTTCTTCTGATGTAGTCATGACCTCACTTATGTGTTTGAATATGGTTCACACAACTTCATTAATAATTAATGAATTATCTTGAAAAGTATTAGATATGTCTATATTCTTGGATTCTTAAACATTGTATACTCAGATAAAGGATCTTCATTAACATTACCTAGCTTGAGTCTCAGTTCTCCCCTACTTCATGCATGGATCGTGTGGAATCCAATACCTCTTGTATTTGGATATCTCAATTCTTTTCTCACACATTTATGTGATTATAAATGATAATAGTCTTGAATAATATGTTTCTTATCTACTAGAACACACACTCTTTTTATATTTATTTTTTAAGTTCAATGTGCACATTCCACTCAATTTATTCTTCCTCAAAACAAAATTTCCATTATTCTTTGTATCAATGCATACAAACACATATTGTTTAGTTTGTATTCAATATAAGTGTGTTATTCTTGTGTTATCTTTAAACCCAAATGGGTGCAGTCCAATGTTTATCTTGTTCTTGCGCACTCAGATGTTATAAAACATGCACCTGAATTTCACGATCATTATGCAAGGATTCTACCCTATTCATTGTACAAAAAATCCCTTTTATTCATTCCCACACAATAAAAATGAGTATATGGGTGTTGTGGCGTACTCATCCCAAATAGATGCAAGTCAAAACAGAATGGGTATGTTCTACACTTGGGCCTTTCTTCATCAATCTCGATGTATATCACACAATCCATGCACAACCTTGGATCTTTGTTCAAAAATTAACCAATGGAAAAAGTGTTTATTAGACATGCTAGTCTGCGAGGGTGTTTCATGTTTCCCCAAACAACGTGTACTTCTAGATCTTCTTAACAGAACCAATAATGGTTTGTGATTCTATCTTTTTGATTCATATTAAGGGTGCAAGAGCCCCTATTGCATACAAGCAGGATGCTCCTCAAGAAACAGATGTCATGGTTCTTGAGAACCTGCTCCATGATTGTTTTTATTCAATGAACTAGATTGGTTTCCTATTATACTTCTCACAAGAGATGTGATATACTCCTTCACGTATAGATGCAGTATGGAGGACTCTTCTTTTAATAGAATGGTTGTGTGAAACTCTCTCTGTAATGCTCTTTTCATTGAAAATGAGTGCTTTATCTCAATATTTTCAACAATCGAGCCTCAGTCAATGTATCTCTTTTTTTAGGTGAGGAACAACATTTTTCCATGTTCAAATCCTATGAGATATACCGATATGGTCGATGATTTGAATGTTTGTGATCAATAGTATTGAATATTTCAAATGCGGATGAGATATCTTGTATATCTCTCTAATCTTTTGCCATCAACATGAACTCCTTCTTTTCCGGTGAAAACATCACATGAACGTGTTTATGAATGCCTAAATGGATTCAATTTGAGGGCTTGAGCGGTATGATGAGGCCTCATACGCTTGGTTTCTTCAGCCATGTGGTATCTTTGGTTTCATAAAAGCATGCAAATGGAATTGATCGCATTTACTTTTTTAAGATTCGATGTTCCAGATGAGCTCCTTAGTTGCTCAAACGTTGGCTACATTGGTGATTTGGGTGTTCTTATTAGAGCCCTGATTTGTGGGAGAATCTTAGGTGTCTAGAGGTTGAAGACAACCCAAATGGAGAGATCATATGTTGGTGGATGAATCTATGATGTGCACAATCAGATGGATTTCCTGGATACATGTGATCGATCCTACAATCAATCGGATAGTGAACTAAATGTCTTTGATGCATTGAATGGAAGAGATCATGTCTTGAGGGTTTTTTACCATCCCATATTAAAAATAACACATGGGTTCTCGTTGTTTAAATATCAGGTCATGGTAGAATATATCCCAAATTATTCTCCCCCCTCTCCCAGTGTTACCTTGCTCTAGTGGTATATGGGTGTGCTTCTATTCCCACTCTCTGCTCCTCAGGTACACACCTAGTACCCACTATAAATCCCTTTCCGAATGGGTTGGTCACTATGCATTATAATATATTCTTATAAAAGTCCCACAATCCTGCCTCATGTAGGGAATGCCTTGAGGGCTTCCCATAGGCATGGTTGTACATCAGGTCCCACCTTTTCATGAGGTTGAGTTCCTTGGATGGCCTCCATGGTTGGTATATATTTTTTTATAAGGCCCTACATGGTTAAAACCCAACTGTAAAATAGTGCATGGAATCCTTTTTTCTACAAATCCTAGGTGTTCACAATGAAAGTAATAGATTCCATAATAATCCCTTCCTCTGTTATTCTTCATCATTATAAATCATCCTACTTTTATTTTTGAAATAAGAAATCATTGATCTTCAGTATTATGCCTTTGACTAAATAACTGATGATGTATGGAGCATTTCTTCATTCCTCATCCATTAAATCATAATTCATTGTAAAAAAAGTTGTATTGAGTGATTGGTTCTCTATAAAACTCATTTCTTCTTCTTTAAGGATCATCATAAACAGTCATTATAATTGATTCTTCAATATTCATTCTTGATTAATGTGATATCATTAATGAATTAATATGATCACCACATAAATCATTGGAACAACTTCCATCATCACCTTTTCTTGAACATATTGTCTATCATTTGACAGTTGACTCCTTATTGACTCTTTATTGACATGAAATGCAACACAATTCTCAATAGTAGTGTTAGAAGAAAAATATATCTTGTAGTATTTTATTGATGTACCTTAAACAGAAATGATAAAATCAATTATATAGGAAAATAAGGGAATTCATGTATCAACGTTCTTTACATTACTGAATTGAGTAAATATACACATAATGATATATTTTTAAAATATTATTTATAAACATGTATGGGATTCATGTAGGAAATTGAGAACCATGTTAGGGATTGTATTCTTACATACGTGGTGAGTGTTACAGAACCTAAAGATTTTAATAATGGAGATTATTTTCAATGTTAATTCATAATTCCATGGACATGGAAATAATGGATTATTTTTTAAATAAATATGTTTTGATAATATTTTAGTTATTATATACATAACATATTTTTTTGATACAATAGACTATGGTCATTGAATATAAAAACAAGAAGAATGAGTAAAGTCTATCTGTAATTTTAATAGGGTTATTAATATATTGATATACATATATCTAATAAAAATGGAATTCAATGTATTATTAAATTTTAAATAAAGATGATTCAATCATTAATTAATATTTTAAAATAATTAGAATGACATTGTGATGGAATGTGTGAAAAATTATTTAGTTTTTATTCTATGAAAAATGAGAGAGATGAAAAATAGACATGGGACATGGATTTAATTTATGTTTTATAACATCTAAAAAATCTCATTTTTTCAGGATAATTTGATTTTCTTCAAAGAATATTTTTTTCAATTTTATTCAAATATGCACCATGGGAGATTCTATCTAGGTTATTTTGGAGGATTGTTCAAATATATCATTATATATTTTTTAAAGAAACCATATTTATGTGGAGATCTTTCTCATGTTGTAATAATTTTATTTACATTCTGCATAAATTTGTGTTTTTGGGTGTAACAACCCAGTGTTTGTTAGTAATATTTTTTCATGAATAAATATGTGTAGTATTTTATTTTATAATATTATAAAAACATATAGAGTAACCAAAACACCTTATATAATTATTAAATGTCCATACATTGATCATCTATGAAAAAAATTACAATGAGAAACATTACATTTGGACAACAATTATAAAACATATTACTAAAATGGGACAACAAGGACATCCCCGATATACTTGCGACATCAACCTAACGATCAAAACAATGTTAATAAAGAAAAATATTGGCGAAATAATTAAAATACTATAAAATTAAAATATATAGAATTTTGATGAATTGTTGTAATTATTGAGTTAAATTATAGAGTTGCTTATATAAGTTGTAATGTGACCATCGTAATTGTAATTTGATCATTATAGTAGTAACACAACCATTATGAATAGTTACATGATCCTGGGAAAAATAATTTTACCTCATAAATAATAATTCGTGATATAAAAAAGTATATTTCATGATTAATTTATGTAAATGTAAATATTCCAATGAAAAAATATAAATAACAAGACTACAAAACTTATTGAAAATATAAGTACATTTTTAATAAATTGTAATTTAATTTATTTTGTAAAATAATAATATTTATATAAAAATTTATAATTAAAATAGTAGTTATTTATTTGGATAAAATGAATATCACTTTTTGAAATCATCATATCAAAAAAATCTAGCAGTTTTTTTTATTTCTATAAAATCTTCATTTTTTGGGTGAATAGTAAAAATTCAATTTTTCACATATTCATTATATCATAAATTACATAATATATGATTTATTAATCAACTAATATTATATATTACATCTTTTTATGCCATGATATATTTAATTTCATTAATAATTAATTAAAATAAAATTTACTTAAATTTTATACCATAAAATCATTTTCCAAAACATAATGCCAAATGTGATACATTAAAATATAATGCTTTAAGTAGATTCAATTTAGCATTTAATAATCTGCTAAATTCGAAATATAAATATGATAAAATTCATAAAGGCCATTATAATACTATTATATATTATTAAAATTTCTAAAAATTCACTATTACTTGTTTTTTCTTTTATATATCTTTTTATATAATATGTTATTATAAATATAACACTCCCCAAAAGAAAAAATAACCACACTTCCTCCACTTGGAATTCCACTCATCCTCAACAATATAAATGATAAAGAAAAAAACCTTCATTTTGTGCCTCATATTATTATTATGGATGCTTTGGTGTAATCTAACACATATCATCAGTGGAGTTTTATTGTCATGCCAGAGAATCAACACCAAGGATTATGTAAAATTAATTTAACATTTCTATTTTATATTAATCAATTTAATTTTTCACCACATATTACAAACTAATCCGTAAATTTTTAATTTGGATGTTATTTAACATTATTCTAATTATTCCAACCAAATATAAGAATCATATTTACTCTATATATGATTTTCATATTCATTCCCTTATTCTTTTAACAATGTCCAATCGAAGGTCGTTTGGCCACATACAAAGAAACTACCAAGTCAATTATTATAACAAACATAATGGATTGAAAATTATTAATTACATATAATTTAATATTTCATAAAGAAATATATTCTATTGTTATGGAGTTAATTCTACATATGTATGAATAACAATGAATTAAAATAGTTAATTAAAAAAACTGAAAATTTAATTTATACACAATATAAAAAAATTCATGTCTAACAATGAGTGATATATATATAATATAATATTTATAATTGATATCTATTGGAAAAAATGATCACAATACACTTATGTATCTTTGTTTTAAGTATAATTTTATATTATTCTATAGAAGTAAATGCGTTGAAATAAATAGTTAATTTAGGTAAACAGATTGTAGAACCCAATTCCTTTCATTATGTTATTTAATATTATATAGAATTAATGTTCATATTATGTCTGTAATATTTCATTACCCTTTTCATTTGGGGATATAAATTTTCATACCATGTCAAATTGTTTTTTAGGAAAATAATTTTTTTAAAGTGACTTCCATTTTAGAATCATAATATTTTACTCCTCTTGATCTGCTTATTTTCTAATCCAGAATAATGATTTTTTATATCCATGTTTTATTTCTCAAATTCATTTGGGAACTGAGAAATTTATTCATGAAATTATTCATTAATAAAACCATGTACAACCCATTTTATTACTAAGGTTTATATCATAACAATGATTAATATGTATTCTATGTGGCACGAATAATTATGGGAATTTATGTTGGGATTTGTGGGCCTATAATTATATATCCATCTAATGCATTGAGTATTGGGATGTATCACATTAAGTTTTGTGAAATATGAATGAAATGATTCTATTTTTTTAATTATTACGATTTCATGAATTATTCAAATATGATATGTGTGATCATGTTGCTAGATTTATTCACAACTATGTGGGAGTATTTTTCCACTAAGAAATGATATTTAATTTTAGGCATATGTCACATTCCATGTGTTTTTAAAAATTTCCCCTCATGATTATGATGATGATCCAATGATTATTATTTCATTATTCCCACCCCTATACTTTGGAATCATGTCCATTTTTAACCCCATATTATACATACTGTTACTAGTATTTTAGCGCGCCCCATTCATTAAGGTATATCCTTAAAATATTACATATACTAATGAGAAGGTGAGAACTAGTAAGAGAATAGAGAATAATGATTTAAATATTGCTTTTATTATATTATGAAAATGTGATATTCGAGCTAAATTTTACAATGAATCTAATCCTTTATATCCTAGATTCTATAATTATTTTGTTGTCTCTCTTAATAATGATGTAATAGTTCTATAATGGAAAAGATAGGTTATTAAAGTTGGTATTAATGCACGGTTTAGTTAATTTAGGAATTAATATTATAAAATCATTATCTAAAATCAAAAAGATATGTCTATGTATAGAAAATAATACCATGTTTTTGGTAATTTATAAGAGTGTGTCATGTTTGAGAAATCAAATATTTTTATGGAAACTACATGTGAGTGTGGATCTTGAATAGATGTTGTTATGGGTAACAAAACTGAAAATGATGTATTGATCTAAAATCATTTGGGAAATAGTGAACGACAATGAGAATTGATGAATTCCTATTATCACCCGCGTAAGGGTATTCTTTGTTTAATAAAAAATCTCTTACAACCCTTTGTTACAGTTATATATCTATGGTAATTAATCTAATTTAATACTAGAAAAAATCAAAGTACATCATCCTAGAAGTATCATTTATGGGAAATGATAATACTTGTTATCCCATATGATATTCCAATAGAATAAATTTAAAATAATAACAAATATTTTATTTTTTCTTTATTGGATTTTTTTCAGTCCATTGAAATTTTAGGAAATAGCCAGGACCCAGAGAAACCAAGCCACCAAAAAGTGTGGGGGACATTGAAACAATATCATGAAGGACTATCCTAATGTAATGAGAGGTAGAGTTCAAAACATCAAGTTGATACATACCCGATATTTACAAGATACAAACAATAAGCCCAATAATGTCACTACGGGAAAAATGGGTATTTGCGACGGGTTATTTGCGACGGGATTTATTCCCGTTGCAAATAGTCCCGTTAAAAACTTATTTGCGACGGGGGTAGTTACCCGTCGCAAATAAATAGGCTTTTGCGACGGGATTGCTTTCCCCGTCGCAAATAGTTTTCCCGCGATGCGCGCCAAATCGCGGGAAAACTATTAGCGACGGGAAAATATTCCCGTCGCAAATAACCGGCGGCGGTAAAAGGTATTTGCGACGGGAATATTTTCTCGTCGCTAATAGTATGTTATTTGCGACGGGACCCGTCGCAAATAACTATTTACCCGTTGACCGTAATAAATGCGGGCTAAGGTATTTGCGATGGGATACCCGTCGCAAATGGGCCCGTCGCAACTAATCTAACCTATAAATACCCCCATCCGTTTTTTTCAAATCATTCTCATTCTCTATCTTCTCCTGCTCTCAAACTTGTGTTTCTAAAGTTGAGTTTTTCTTCAGTTTAATTTTTTTCTTCGGAGCTGATATTAAGGTTTTGAAGAACGATCAGCAGATCAATTTTCAAGGTATTTATGTTCATTTTAATTTAATATTTATTTTTAATTTTTTATCAGTTTCAATTATTCTTAATTAGTTGTAATTTAATTATGTTTATATTTTTTTCTTACTTAATAAATCTAAATTATTAGTATTGTTCATAATTAATGGTAATTAGGAATAATTAGTAATAATTTTTAATAATTAAGAATAAATATTAATAATTAGTAATAAATACCAATAATTAGGAATAACAACATTATTACATTATTAGTATATTTTATTATTAATATTAAAATAATATAATTTTTTATATATATACAATTCTCTTTTCATCTGTGTGTTTACTGTCTTCACATGTATTATTTGTATGTGGAGAGAGAAAACGCACAGATGAAAGGAAAATTGTATATAAATCAGAAAATTATATTATTTTAATATTAATAATAAAATATACTAATAATGTTATTATTTGTAATTATTGGTAATTATTCCTAATTATTGGTAATTATTCATTTAATTACTAATAATTAGGAACAATTATCAATAATTATCAATAATTAAGAATATTTAGCAATAATTAGTAATAATTACCAATAATTAGTAATAATTAGTAATAATTAGCAATAATTAGTAATAATTAGTAATAATTACCAATAAGTATTAATAATTAGTAATAATTACCAATAAGTAGTAATAATTACCAATAAGTAGTAATAATTACTAATAAGTAGTAATAATTATGTATAATTTGGAATAATTACCAATAATTTACAATAATTAATAATAATTAGTAATAATTACCAATAATTACCAATAATTAGTAATAATTAGTAATAATTACCAATAATTGCCAATAATTACCAATAATTACCAATAATTACAAATAATTAGTAATAATTACCAATAATTGCCAATAATTACCAATAATTACAAATAATTAGGAATAATTAGAAATAATTAGGAATAATTAGGAATAATTAGGAATAATTAGGAATAATTAGGAATAATTATCAATAATTATCAATAATTATCAATAATTATCAATAATTATCAATAATTATCAATAATTATCAATAATTATCAATAATTATCAATAATTAGTAATAATTAGTAATTAGTAATAATTATCAATAATTAGGAATAATTAGGAATAATAAGGAACAATTATCAATAATTAAGAATAATTAGCAATAATTAGTAATAATTACCAATAAGTAGTAATAATTACCAATAATTAGTAATACTTACCAATATTTAGTAATACTTACCAATAATTTGGAATAATTACCAATAATTAACAATAATTAGTAATAACTAGTAATAATTACCAATAATTGCCAATAATTACCAATAATTACCAATAATTACAAATAATTAGGAATAATTAGGAATAATTAGGAATAATTAGGAATAATTAGGAATAATTAGGAATAATTAGGAACAATTAGGAATAATTAGGAATAATTAGGAATAATTAGTAATAATTAGGAATAATTAGTAATAATTAGTAATAATTAGTAATAATTAGTAATAATTAGTAATAATTAGTAATAATTAGTAATAATTAGTAATAATTAGTAATAATTAGTAATAATTAGGAATAATTAGTAATAATTAGGAATAATTAGGAATAATTAGTAATAATTATTTGTAATTATTTATAATTATTTATAATTAGTAATAATTACCAATAATTACCAATAATTACCAATAATTACCAATAATTACCAATAATTACCAATAATTACCAATAATTAACAATAATTATCAATAATTTGTAATAATTACCAATAATTACCAATAATTAGTAATAATTTGTAATAATTGCCAATAATTACCAATAATTAGGAATAATTAGGAATAATTAGGAATAATTAGGAATAATTAGGAATAATTAGGAATAATTAGGAATAATTAGGAATAATTAGTAATAATTAGGAATAATTAGGAATAATTAGGAATAATTAGGAATAATTAGGAATAATTAGTAATAATTAGGAATAATTAGTAATAATTAGTAATAATTAGTAATAATTAGTAATAATAAGTAATAATTAGTAATAATTCGGAATAATTCGGAATAATTCGGAATAATTAGTAATAATTAGGAATAATTAGGAATAATTAGTAATAATTATTTATAATTATTTATAATTACCAATAATTACCAATAATTACCAATAATTACCAATAATTACCAATAATTACCAATAATTACCAATAATTACCAATAATTACCAATAATTACCAATAATTACCAATAATTACCAATAATTACCAATAATTACCAATAATTACCAATAATTACCAATAATTACCAATAATTACCAATAATTACCAATAATTACCAATAATTAACAATAATTAGCAATAATTAACAATAATTAACAATAATTACAATAATTAACAGTAATTTGCAATAATTAACAATAATTTGCAATAATTAGTAATAATTAGTAATAAATACCTAAAATTAGGAAAAATTAGAAAAAATTAAGAAACATTAGGAAAAATTAGGAAAAATTCTCAATAATTAGTAATAATTACCAATAATTAGTAATAATTACCAATAATTAGTAATAATTACCAATAATTAGTAATAATTACCAATAATTAGTAATAATTACCTACAATTAGTATTAATTACCAATAATTAGTAATAATTAGGAATAATTACTAGTAATTAGTAATAATTACCAATAATTAACAATAATTAGTAATAATTAACAATAATTAGTAATAATTACCAATAATTACCAATATTTAGTAATAATTAACAATAATTGCCAATAATTACCAATAATTGCCAATAATTACCAATAATTGCCAATAATTACCAATAATTAGTAATAATTATGAATAATTAGTAATAATTACGAATAATTAGTAATAATTACGAATAATTAGTAATAATTACGAATAATTAGTAATAATTACGAATAATTAGTAATAATTACCAATAATTAGTAATAATTACCAATAATAAGTAATAATTACCAATAATTATCAATAATTACTAATAATTATCAATAATTACTAATAATTAGTAATAATTAATAATAATTAGCAATAATTTGTAATAATTAGCAATAATTACTAATAATTAGTAATAATTAGTAATAATTAGTAATAATTAGTAATAATTAGTAATAATTAGTAATAATTAGGAATAATTAGTAATAATTAGTAATAATTAGTAATAATTAGTAATAATTAACAATAATTAGTAATAATTAGTAATAATTAGGAATAATTAGTATTAATTAGGAATAATTAGTAATAATTACCAATAATTAGTAATAATTATTATTAATTACCAGTAATTAGTATTAATTATCAATAATTAGTATTAATTACCAATAATTAGTATTAATTACCAATAATTAGTATTAATTACCAATAATTAGTATTAATTACCAATAATTAGTAATAATTACCAATAATCACCAATAATTACCAATAATCACCAATATTTTCCAATAATTACCAATAATTACCAATAGTTTCCAATAATTACCAATATTTACCAATAATTGCCAATATTTACCAATAATTAGGAATAATTACCAAAAATTATGAATAACTACCAATAATTTGGAATAATTACCAATAATTTGGAATAATTGCCAATAATTTGGAATAATTACCAATAATTTGAAATAATTACCAATAATTAGGAATAATTACCTTATTACATTATTTGTATATTTTATTATTAATATTAAAATAATATAATTTTCTATATTATATACAATTCTCTTTTCTTCTGTGTTTTTTCTGTCTCCACATGTAATATTGGCATTCTTTTTCAAAATTATCAACCTACTCGCCAATGGAGAGGTGAAAGTGAATGCCAATATTACATATGGAGACAGAATGTGAAACACACAGATGAAAGGAGAATTGTATATAATATAAAAAATTATATTATTTTAATATTAATAATAAAATATACTAATAATGTAATGATGTTATTATTATATAATTAATATTTATGAAAAAAATTATATTAGTATTATTAAAAAAAAATAAAAAATCAATATAATATTAAAATTATCAATATTTGTAACAGGTTTTGCTTTATTCTCAATATATTCAATCCTTGATTGAGTGTTTTTTCTAACAAATTATTCAAAACCAGTAATGCTTTTATATTTTATAGAAAAATATGGAACAACGAGGTCGTCAACAGTCATTATTAGATGACCGCATATGGATAAATCAACGTAGAAATCCAAATGGTTCTGGTTTAAATCCAGTATATATAGAGGGTGTGGAGATTTTTTTATCATTTGCGGCATCAAATCTAGAATTTGTTTCAGAAGGAAATATAAAATGTCCTTGTAGAAAATGTGCATTGAGAACGTTTGACACATTTGACAAAGTGGGGGAACATCTCTTGCGTTTTGGTTTTCAAGCAGATTATGTTTTTTGGTATCAACACGGTGAACGCAGTTCCAGAGCAGGTGATACCAACTTGATTCCGGATCCATCTCAGTTTCAAGATTTAGTACATGATGTTGCAGGTTCATCTGTTCAACATACAGAAACTCCGGCTGATATAGCTTCAAATACTGAGTTGGGACCGTCTGAATTTTATGAGTTGTTGAAGTCTGTTGAGGATGCATTATATCCTGGCTGCAATATGAGAAAATTAGAAGCAGTTGCAAAATTTATGGCTATCAAATCAGATAACGGAATGTCAAACACCTGTTTTGACCAGATATTTTCTTTGCTGAAAACATTGTTACCCGAAGGAAATGTTTTACCTGCAAATTACTATGAAAGTAAGAGGTTGGTTCGAAATTTGGGACTTACTTGTCAGAAGATTCATGCATGTTCAAATGACTGCATTTTTTATTCTGGGGAAAATGAGTCGTTGGATAGTTGTCCCACATGTGGGCAACTGAGATATAAAGAAGGACAACACGGGAAGTCTGGTTTGATTCCTGTAAAACAGTTGAGATATTTTCCGCTTACATCCAGACTTCAGCGTTTATTCATGTCTAAGAATATAGCGACAATGATGTCATGGCATAAAGAGAATATTTCAACCGATAAAAGCTTGAATCATCCAGCCGATGGTGATTCATGGAAACATTTTGATAGAGTGCATCCATCCTTTGCTTTAGAAGCTGGAAATGTTCGACTGGGCCTTTCCACTGATGGTTTCTGTCCGTTTGGATCTTATGGTAGTCAATATTCATGTTGGCCTGTTTTTTTAACTCCGTACAATTTACCTCCATGGATGTTGATGAAGGAGCCATATATCTTTTTGACTTTACTAATTCCAGGACATCCGAAGAAAAATATTGATGTTTATTTGAATCCATTGATTGATGAATTAAATTTATTGTGGAGTACTGGTGTCAGTACATATGATGTTGCAATGAAACAGAATTTCATACTGAGAGCAGCATTGATGTGGACAATAAGTGACTTCCCGGCTTATGGGATGTTATCTGGCTGGAGTACACATGGTCAGAAATCATGTCCTTACTGTATGGGAGAGAACAAAGCATTTATGCTCATTCATGGAAAGAAACCTTGTTATTTTGACTGTCATCGCAGATTTCTTCCAACTGATCATCCTTTTCGCAGAAACAGATCTCATTTCAGAAAAGGAACACTTGATAGGGATGGACCTCCAAAAATGCTATCAGGTTCGGAGTTAAAATCGGTTCTATTTTCATTACCTCCCATCACTTTTGGTCCCACAATAAACCAACAGAAAATTTCTGGTTTTGGGAAAGAACACAATTGGATTAAACGTAGCATATTTTGGGATTTGCCATATTGGTCTGATTTGTTGGTCCGACACATGTTAGATGTCATGCATATTGAGAAGAACTGTTTTGATAATTTGTTTCATACATTTTTGGATACGTCAGGAAAGAGCAAAGACAATGTAAATGCACGTTTAGATCTTGCCCAAATTTGCAGGCGTCCAGAATTGGAACTATTTGAGAATGTCAGAACAGAAAGGTTACTGAAACCAAAACCAGCTTATACACGGTCTAAAGAAAACCGTTTATTATTTTGTCAGTGGATTGCAGATTTGAGACTTCCAGATGGCTGTGCTTCCAATTTGGGTAGATGTGTAAAGAATGGTCATATTACTGGATTAAAAAGTCATGATTGTCATGTTATAATGGAGAGACTTCTACCCATTGGATTAAGAGGTCTGTTGAATTCTGTGATTTGGGATTCCATAACAGACATGTCTCATTTTTTTCGGGAAATTTGTGCGGCTACGGCAGATTATGATGCTCTAGGAAAACTTGAAAAAGATGTTGTTGTAATTATATGTAAACTGGAAAAAATATTTCCGCCGTCTTTCTTCGACTCATTGGAACATTTGATGTTACATTTTCCATATGAAGCCAAATGTGGAGGTCCGGTACAGTTTCGATGGATGTACCCATTTGAAAGATGCATGCAAAAATTGAAAAGAAAAGTACTCAACAAAGCATCTGTTGAAGGATCTATTGCAGAAGCTTATTTGCAAGAGGAAATATCTTTTTTCTGCTCCCATTATTTTGAATCTGAGTATCCTTCAAAACACAACCGAATGGGACGGAATGAGAGGAATATTGATGAAATCGACAATCAATTATCTGTTTTCAACCAGTCAGAGCTTGGTTTTGGTGGAGTTTCTGAACGATGGCTTTCAGATGATGAACATCATAGAGCTCATACGTATGTTCTGCTCAACTGTGAAGAGATGATATCAGTTGTACTGTAAGTGTTTATATCACTTATTCTATAATTTATGTTACAGTAAATAACTTTGGTTTTTATAGGTTGTATGATAATCATATCAAGAAACAAATTCCACAAATTACAGCAGCTGCTCTCGAAGAACTTCGACTGAAAAATTTCTCTCAGTGGTTTCAAAAACTGGTAACATAAATTCTTTATCTTTTAGCAACTCATTCAATGTATAGTTTACTATATTGATAATTATTTCACAAATTTTCAGGTGTCTCAACATGCTGATAAAATTGACAAACAGCTGTGTGTATTGAGTAACCCACCTTCTAAACTTGTTAAATCTTATAATGCATATGTGGTGAATGGATTTCGATTCCACACACATTCATATGGGGAATCGAAAAAAACAATGAACAATGGAGTTAGCTTGAGAGGATCTCATCATCGAGAAAATGAAGTTGACTTTTATGGCATACTTGATGAAATCATTGAACTCTGTTATCTTGGACAACATTACATAACCATGTTCAAATGTCGATGGTTGGATACAGAGAGAGGCGTGCGTGTTCATCCGACTCATGGAATCATCGATATTAAATGTAAAAGTGTTCTCTCAGTAAATGAACCATTCTTATTGGCTCAACAGGCATATCAAGTTTATTATGCAATGTACTGTGCAACATCAAGAGACTTGACTGATTGGTGGAGTGTAATAAAAATCAAAATTCGAGACAATCAGTTTAGTCAAAGTGAATGTGCTTTCACTGATGTGCAAAGAATTGATGTTTTTCAAGAGAGTACTCAAAATCAATCTTTTTTACAAAGAGACATGAGTATCGATGACGACACCCCACATTTAACAGTCGGTGATGACGATGATGTTAATGATGTCACACATGAATTTGAAATGGTAAGAGATGAAGCAACTGCAACTCCAATGGATATCGATGATGTTGAGGAGGAATATGAAGATGACATTGACATATATGAAGATGATGATGAAGATGAACACTTATAGAATTCCATGGTATTTATATACAATCATAATATGTATATATGTATATATAATAGTAATTATCAATTATTTTCTAACATTAACATTTTCTGTTTCAGATGGACGAGGCCACATTTCGTGAGTTGACGGATGCTGACCTGCCTTTCGATGCGGATGAGTTGCTGGCAGATGACCCTCAGCCTGTAGGCGCTTCAGGGAGTACGTGGAGGGGGCGCGGTCTTGCACGATTGATAATTCCTGACCCCGTCCCCGAGCGACGTCCACGTCTTGGGTTTGATCCGCGCACCCGGAGGTGTGATAACCTGTGTGATAACCTGTGGATTTGACTAAGATTTCATTAATCTATTCACATTAAAAATGTTTATTATTTTTTTCAGTTTTCCGCATATAGCAGTCAGACAGGGCAGCGCTATTTTGCGCAACTATTTCTCTCAGCCGTGGACCACATGGGAGCATATTCCCATTGATGTGCAGCAAGCCATGTTCCGCCATTGGTTGGTACGTACGTAAATAAATAATTTTTATTTTGAAAATTATTTCAATTCTAACTTGATATTTTGATTTATTTGCAGGGTTTATGGTATCCGATCGAGGATACCATGCGTGACGCCATCGACGAGGCATGGGAGGTGGCCATGCGTGATCGCCTTCGTCAGTTTTTGCACAATTTAAGAAAAGCTGCGATGAAGAAAGCAGAAGTGTCAGATTTTGAGGAGTCATGTAGAGCACACCGACCAGAGTATATTTCATCCCATGTATGGGATGGATTATGTGCGCACTGGTTGAGTGGTTCCTTTCAGAGGAGATCATCGCTGGGGAGGCAGAATCGGGGGAGACAGGAGGTGACTCATCGAGCTGGGAGTCGTTCTTTCAGTACTCATAGACAGCATCTGGTACGTACATTATTTATAAATATTTTATATAACTATAAATATTAACAGTTTATTTTTTATTCTTATAGGCTGTCGAGCACCCCGATATTACAGAGTACGACGTATATCGGAGGATGTATAGTGATCCTGCTACTGGGGAGCTCAGAGGTGATCGTCAGCATCACATCGTGGTCAGTATTATTTGTTTTCAAGTTTAAAAATTAACTGCGTATAATATATTCAAAATTTTAATTTTAAATTGCATCTATAGGAGTCATATGAGGCCGCAGCGTCACAGAACCGGCCTGAGAGTCAGGCCGAGTCATCATATCAGACCACTGCCCGTCAGTTTGATGAGGCGGCATGGATGCAGGCCACCCAGTATGACTTCGAGAAGGGCCGGGTAGTTGGTATCGGCTCTCGACTGACTCCCGGAGATTATTATGGCAGTGCTGCGATGTCGGCGTCCAGCTCGAGAGGAGCTCGTGCATCTTCTTCAACACAGTATGAGGATCAGTTGCGATCTCAGACTGCACAGATAGAGAGTCTCCGACAGGAGCAGGAGCAGATGCGTCAGCAGCATGAGGAGGAGCGTCGACGCCAGCAGCAGCTATACGAGGAGCAGACGAGTCGGTGGCAGCAGCAGCATCAGAAGCAGATGGAGTACATGCGCCGACTCACTCATGCTTTAGGGATGGAGTTTCCACCACCACCATCTGCAGATCCCCCACCTCCCCCCCTCCTTCAGATTAGAGTTTGTATTTCTATTATAAAATTTGTGAAATCAAAATATTTTTTTTTCTATTCGTAGTTTCTGTCTCATTATAAAATATTAATAATATTATATTTTTAAAAAACAATATTAATATGAATAATAATATTATTTATATTTTATAATATTAAATTTTATATATATATTAAAATTATATATATATATATTAAAATTTTATAATATTATAATTTAATTATATTTTTTGTAATACTTGAATTATTTTAATATTTGAATGTAAAATAAATCTATTATTTTTATATTAATTAAAATAACTTACTAATTTTTTTTAATTTATGAATTATAATTTTAATATTATTATATTAATTAAATCATTTATTAATATTCTATTATTTTTTATTTTTGAATTATAATTCTACTATTATTATAGTAATTAAAAAAATTTATTATTTTCATTTGTAAATTATAATTCTATTATTATATTAATTAAAATAATTTATTAATAATTTATTTGTTTTATTTTTTTTATAGTATTTGCGACGGGATACTATACCCGTCGCAAATACTAGTATTATTAATAGTTTTTTTTTTAAAAAATATTATTTGCGACGGGTCCCGTCACAAATACTGTCAATAGTATTTGCGACGTGATACGATGCCCGTCGCAAATACTAGTATTATGAATAGTTTTTTATTTTTTTTAAAAATCGTTTTCGCGACGGTACCGTCGCAAAAGTTATTTGCGACGGGACCCGTCGCAAAAGGTATTTGTGACGGGACCCGTCGCAAAAACTATTTTAAAAGTTTTTTTTACAAAAATACGGAATACTATTTGCGACGGGGAGAATGAACGTCGCAAAAAAAGGCTTTAGCGACGGGCCCGTCGCAAATAAGTGTAGTTGCGACGGCGTTTTCAGCAACGGGCTATTTGCGACGGGCCCCCGTCGCAAAAAGCCAGTTGCGACGGGATCCCGTCGCAAATAGCCCGTCACAAATATCTGTTTTTCTAGTAGTGTGTGGATTGAAAACCATCACCCGAGAAGGAAAAACTAGATATCAAATAATATATGTGGAAACAACCACTAACATTTATTGGATCTTCCAATCCACTTCTTAGAGAATAATTGGTGAGGTCAATATTTAAGATATATTATGTTCTCTGTTTCTCTGAGAATAATAATCTTACATTATAGATCTATCATTTATTTTCACAAAAATATAAATAAGGGGAAATGATAAATAATGATAATTTGAATTATTAAATTGAATAAATAGAGGATATGAACTTAAAAAGTTTTTTCATTAATATTTTATCCCTAAAACACTTCAAACACAAACGGAAAAGGATTTCTAAAATTTTAAGAAAAATTATGGATATTCAGTAACATCAATTGAGAAACCATTAAAAGGATTATAAGATACACCTCATTTTTTTTATCTCCAATGATTAAAAAATATTGAGATTCATCGATGGATTAAAATCACAGAATTGAAAGGATTTATATATCCAATACATTGAAATTTATTAATATTTTTTTCAGTGTGATCTCAATAAAGATGTGAAGCTTATTTATTCATCCCACTGCTATTGGTTTATGAAATTAAATTGGGAGTCTTGAGTTAAAGGATATATTGAAACAACTAGAAATAATAATTAACCACCCACATGTAAAAAATTAATGATAAAGAATCATAGATATACTTTAATGGGATAGGAAATGCGATAATTTTAGGTGGGAAGTCCCCAATGCTCATGAATTTTGATGATATGTAGAGAATTTGATCAATTTGATAGAGAAATTGAACACACTGCCCATGGTTCATTGATTCTACAATAGGTTGAAAATGAACATTTCCATATTATGCACTAAAACGTTGGTCCTTGAGTGTTATCATCACCGATATCTACCAAATACTAAAGATTATGCAAAATATTATTCCTCCACTACAACTAAGGTAAAGCATGAAAATAAATTTATACAAGGTATACTTACAATTTAATCTAGATTTTTAAGACTGTTAATTTTTCATGTATTATGCATTCTTTTATATCATGATGTTTTACTAAAACTATTGGTTCACATCCCTGATATATTGTATTAGATTTATCTATTTAAAACATAGTTGTGAGATTAATTTTTCCAATGTTTTCAACTCTTCTCCTATTAGTGACAATGAAAATATTTTCCTTGTGAATCTTGTCATTCATACATTAGAGGAATTTAATGCTATACTGGAATGGAAATAAACTCCTTATATAAATCATGCATTAATTGTTTAGAAATATAGATATACATTTTTATATTCAGAAACACCCCATGAATCTATAAAAATTCAATGAATATATTTAATCGCAATTGATAAATAAATTAATGATGTTGGTGATGATACCCTATAAAGGGGTATACCATTAAAAATTGGTTGAGATTGAGAAAATATTGAATCCTGATGAAATTCCCATTGTATGGGAATACTCTGATGTATTTCATGAAGAGTTACATGAAATTCACTCAGATCATGAGGTAAAGTTCACTATAAAACATATACCATGATTCACTCTTATTTTAAAATTACTATATAATATAGCCCTGATTGAACAAGAAGAGTCATTGAAGAGTAAATAAGACCATTTAGTAAAAGGGATCATATTTCACAGTGAATCACCTTGGATTTCACCAGTGATCTTTTTGATGAATAAGGAAAGATCAATTTCGTTGCGTATCGATTATCATGATCTCAATAAGATCACCAAAATACCATTCCAAATATCAATGTCATGTTTGATAAACATATAAGTGTTATGTTTTTCTCAAATATTGATCTTCATTCTAGATACCATCAACTGATGGTGAAGATTGAATATATTTACAATTATACCTTCCATAAAATGTAGTGACATTATGAGTTCATAGTGATACCCTTAAGATATAATAATTCAAATTCATATTCCTGAATTTGATGAATAGATTATTTTGAAATTATCAAGATATTTTTTGGTAGTCTATATCATTGAAATTATTGTAAACACCAAGTGCAAAATGAATATAATGAGAATCCATGGATGGTGTTGGATATAGGAATGAATTAGAAAAAAATTATGCAATGTTCAGTAACTTTGTAATTTGCATGTGATAAGTCGCTATCATGGGGTGGGGATCATTTGATAGAGAATTTTTTGGACCCATAAGAAGGAAATTGATGAATAGACCATACCAAATAGTGTATCATAAATCCATATTTTTATTGGATTATCTTGTTACAACTACTTTTTATGTATAATTTATCATGGTTTTCATGCACAATTAATATCTCAACATAAAAATGTGAAAATTATATCTATATAGAATAATTTAGGGAAATAGTTAAGGAGACCAAGAACTGGCTAATCATTGATCATATACTCACACTACTAAAATGTGTTTACGTTTTTGTGATATAACATAATGACTAAATGAATGGCTTGGTTTGCGAACTCATAAAGAATGATAATGTGATCACTTGTGTATCACGATTGTTGAATATCCTTGAGCAGAACTTCCCTATGCAAGTTCAAGTTATTTAATTTGTGATCCTCAATATAATTATTTGTAAGAACCATATCTATTATGAAATGTGTGATATATACATTGATCAAAATTATATAAATTACAAATTCACATATATGTAACTGAACATGCATAAAAAATTATGGATATTATAGATCCAAGAATATGATTTCACTATTCACTACCACCTTAGAATAGAGAATAATATAGCTAATGCATGTAAAAGAAAGGAATATGTTACTCTACCGAAGATGAATATTTAGAAATACCATATGTTCTTGGATTTGTAAATGGTGGATTTGGATGTCACAACGGTACAGAATACTATCTACAGTATCTAAATTATTCCATAATCATCTATCCAAGATATTATCCAAGAGGCATAATGGGGAGAATTAGAGCATCAAATGTTTGTGAAAGATATAAATTAAGTAATGCATCATGTGTTACATATTTAATAGGATTGTTTCATTTTATTTGGAACAAAAAAAATTATCCTATATAACTAGAGATAACGGAATACTTATTTGACATTATAGATATCTCATATTTCTTCTACAATACTGAAATCACCATTATATACCATGATATTCGAGAGGAAATTTGGGGGGGAAACATTAATATTGAGATGATGGAGTACACATTAATGGGAAATGAATGTTATAAAGTAAAAGTGGAGTAGTAAAAATCCAAGGATATAGTGAAACCATTTCCCACAACCCCATAGAAATGTGGTAACATCACTGGGGACATTATCATTTGTCTACTAAAGAAATAAAAAGGTTACAAAGTGATATGGGTTTTAGTTGATCACTCTCCAATAGATACCATTTTATTTTTATTTAATAATATTCATTTCTTGAATGACATCTAATGATATGATTAATAAAAGATGTGATTTTACATGCTTCCATACATTGAATCATCCATGTTAATGATCCATGGTTTACATCTAAATTATGGGGATGTATTAAATATTATTTAAGTACAAAAATTGAATTATAGTATGGAATATCACCACAAAAATGATGGGAAATTTAACAGTACTAGTAAGACAACTCACTAGGAGAAATTGATGTGGGAAAACCATTTGTATGATGACATTAACCAGGAACTAGAGGATAAAATGGAAAAAATTCCCCAATACATTCTAAAATGATAATATCATTTCACATTTAAGGGAGAATGTTTTAAAGGGGTAATAATTTAAACACCTAGTTATTTTTAGTAATATGTGTTTTATTAATAAAAGTGAAATGTATTATATTATATATTATTATAGAAAATTATAATATCAAGAAACATAAAACAAATTATATCAAAAAATTATTTTCATTATATTAATTACATACAAAACATATTAAAATTATAAAAATTACCATTAATATATATATATATACACAAGAGAAAATCTAAAATGGAAAATATGGATATCCATAGTTTTCCAGGTTCATCACCTCTAATGGGAAACAATTTAAAAATGAAGAAAAACATCAATAAACTAATAAGGATAATAGAAAATGAAAAAATATCACATTTGGAATAAATTTAGTGAATATTAAGTGAAATAATATAGTGGTATATATGGGAGGAAATATTATCGTTGGGCAAGTAATGTGACCATTGGAATAGTAAGCTAACCACTGAGAATAGTCACCCAACCATTAGATTAATAATTTTACCTCAGATATTAAATTATGATATAAATAATATTTTTCATTAGTAATTTATGTCAATATAAATATTCTATTTTCAAAAAATAAATATCATGATAAAAAGACTCAAATAAGATATATTTACATTTTTAATAGAAAATTTATGTATTTCATAAAAACCCATATTTTATATTAACCATTTAAATTAAAATTATTATAAATTTATTATGAAAAAATGAATATCATTTTTTAAATGATCACATGCAAATTTTACAAGGGTTATTATCCGTGATTTTCTAAAATAAATAAATTTTCTATTGAATTTTAGTGATATTGTTTTCACATAGCTGGTGTATCCTTAATAACATCATTTGTTCTGTAATATTAGCCAAATACAATATATAACAAGATTTTTTCCATGATATAATTAATTTAATAATTTTTTATCTAAAATTAAATTAAATTCATTTCCAAACTAAAAGTGAATCTTCCAAAACCTATAGTAAAACGTGAACCCTTAAAATAAATATTCCTCTTTCATTCCACATTCCATTTTATTAAATTAATTAGTTTGAATTATAATGATGTTATAAGTATTAAAAACTATTTTTTATATTTATGTATAAATTATATTGTCATACATTCTCTATTACCAGTATTTCCATCGAAATATTATTATTTTTAATATTTTATTCATAAATACCTCACTCTTCAAGTATAAAAACCCCCACCCAATCTCGTAGAAATCCGCACATCGCTAACATTACAAATCTTATGAACTTTCAAAACCCTCTGCCTATGGCCCATTATAATACTTAGGGATGTTATGGAGTAATAAAACATAGAACAACAATGATGTTTAGTGTCATATAAGTGAATATACACATGTTATTATTTATGATTTCATTACATATTCTATTTTTACAAAAAAATTTACACCCATTTATAACCCGAAGTGTATAAGATAAATTAGAGATTAATTTGGTGTTATAATATTCATTTTAACTTACTGTAATAATTATATTTACTCTATATATAAATTTTAAAATTCTATTTTGTGGTCTTTAGAAAATGTACAATCAATGTTTGATTATCCACCTACGGAGAAACTTCTATGTCAATTAATATAACCACCGTCAATAATTAACATTAAAAATATTTTATAGTATATAAATATATAATTAAATGTATAATATGATTATGTATTTAATTATACTAATTTTCAAAAGAATTTGAATGAAAATAGTGAATTAAAATCAAAATGAATAATTTAATGGAAATATGATATAAAAACAATTAACATTTCACCAATTGTTTTAGAAAATATAATTAAATAATTATAATGGATATATAATTGAACATATGGATGTAGTTAGCTTATGTACTGATTTAGTAATCGTAAATTTATTATTCCGGATTTGGAATAGATGTGAAATATTTAAGGATTTAGGTCATGGGATTATTGAACCCAATTCCTATATCTCGAAAATATTCTATTATACAATATACATGTTAATAATTTTTCCATAAAATTTTATATTCCACTCATTTCACGGATATATATTTTTATACAATTTCAAATTGTTTTATAAAAAATCAGTTTTTCAAAGTGGCTTCAATTTCTAAAACATCAAATTTTCCTCCACTTGACATGCTTATTGTCTACTATTGAATAATGATGGTCAACATAAATGTATGATTTCTATTATTTGGAAACAATTATATTATTTATGAAACTATTATTAGTTAAATATTATAAAACATATTCAATTCCTTTAATCTAATTCATAACTATTATGGTTATATGTTCTATGTTGAATTCATGCTTATGAGCACTTTCGATTTTTCGGGTGGGCGGGAAATTATATATCCCTCGAATGTATTATGTAGTGTATGGTATCTCAAGAGATTGTGTGCAACATTCATGAACATGATGCTATATTTTTTTTACTATGATGATGCTATGATTTATAAACATCAGTTATGTGTGATATTTATGCCACAATTGTTCACAAGAATATTTGGTATTTTACCTCTATGATATGATATTCATATTTTGAATATTCCACACTCCATGTAAATTTCAAAATTCTACAACATTATTATGAGTATGATCCTTTAATTATGATATGATTATGATCACCATTGTACTATTGATTCATCTCTCATATTCACCCCATGTTATACCTTCTGTATCATGAATTGTTTCCCCCCATTCATTGATATATATAATAATGTGAATAATTTTTCAAAGAATAATGTGAAATAAACTAAGAGGATAGATAAAAATGAATTAAATAATTATTCTTTCTTTTTTGTAAAAGTGATTATTGATATGAATTTACCAAATATAGAAAAACATTAGATTTGGATTGTATCATTATTATGTTACTTATCATTAAAATAGGTAATTTTAATGTAATGAAAAATTAATTTTCAAATATTATATGTGACTCTTAATATGTGTGCTGGGATTCGACAAAAAATGCTTGTAATTGGAAAACATTGCGCTTAAAATGAATGCAATCAATGGGTCGGGGCTAACAATCCATGGAAAGCATTGATATTCCACATTGGATATGAATCTATTTTAAATTTTATGTTCCTTATTTTTTTTGCATGCTCATGTGAAGTGTATATATTTTTATTTTTATTTGATAAAACTCTAACAAGTAGAATAGGTTTATTTCTATTGAAGGGAATTAAAAAAAATTGTCCTCCTATTTTTAAACCCCCCACATCATAGTGGAGGAAATTAATATTCATAGGAACGTCATATAACATAACTTTCTAAAATATATTTCATATATTTAATGGAGTTTCGAAACAATGAATTAAATTTGTTGATAATAACTTTATTATAGTGATATTTTTTATAATTAAGTAATTTTCAATATTCCCCTAAAAATTAATTTTTTAAAAATAAATAAATATAATTTATCATAACCTAATTTTGGAAAGATTAATACAAAAATGATGATCATTTTATGAAATTCATACTCTATACTATATAAATGTTTTTTAAATTAATATTTGATAAAAAATAATAACAAATATAATTTATTTTTTTTAAATGTTAGGTGTTCTAAATAATTTTACATATCATTCTATAATATAAAAGATATAATATATTTCCATAAATATAATAATATTCAAAAAATGAACTAAATATATTAGTCTATAAATTAAATTACATAATGAAATAGTTCATATAATAAAAATATTTATATTATACTAAATATTTTTTAACACATATAATTAAAATTTAATTTTTTAAATAGAAAATTATATTTTACTACTCTATTATAATAAGATATTTTTAAAAAAATTAATATATAAATAAAACCATTTTTTAATAAGTATTATTATTTATCTGTAAAACCCACATATTTTTTTTAATACTATTTTTATATTAATTTGGGAGTAATAATTTTTTCAAAATTTACTATTTGACAACACATGACCTCAATATAACTATTTTATATATGAAAAATTAAAAAAATTCAATTAGAATATTTTCAACAACCATATTTATAATAAACATAGTTTTAACAACTGTATTTGAATTTGAAGGGTTTCACCCATATATATATATATATATATATATATCTATTGGCATGAAAAAAATTTTATTCCATACTCACATCCTAAAGAATTATTAATATTTCATATTATATAATTTTAAACATTCATTCAATTTTAATGGTTGTATTTCACATCATAGTTGTTAATTTTGTAATTTTTTTATTCTCAAATGTTGTAGATAATCCACTGGATTTCCAATTTGTGAATATTTAATTAATTTCAGACTATTTTTCATATTGATTTATTCACCTTAAAAGAAGTATGATTTCATTGGTGAGTAATAGTACATTGTGTAAAATTATTAATTTTATATGAATTTATTGTAGCGATACACTAATGAGTGAACAATGTGTTTTTAGTATAATTCATTTCTTATATCACTTCATCATTAATCAATAAATACTTCGTTAAACAAATATCTTGATAATTTATTATTATTTGAAAAAATGTTTTTTAATGAAATCTAATTCTTAATAACCAATGGTATTATATGTCCCCCCAAAATAAATTTTATCCTAATATTTATAATTACTCATAATTATGGATATTTGGTTTGATAATTCTTAATAGATTCTTAATTAGGGATAATACATATACCATACTTTTGTAGAAACAATAAAAATTACTTAATTTCCCTCGAAAAATAGTAATCCATTTCAAAATCATGTATCATACAATTTACATTGGCAAATAATATAATTTATATATCATACATATATTAAAACCACTTGAGACCCCATTATATTTACCCATAATGTTATCATATATTTTTTGAAAAAAATAATGTTATTTATCTCTTCAGAATATATAAATAATTTTTTTATTAGGTCAAAACAAGTAAATATATACCATAATCCTAAAAATTAGATAAGAAACACCAAACAATAACACTATTTATGTTTTATTTAATTATATAGTCATTCAAATATGACTAAACATAATTATCAAGAAATCATTCTGACAACTATTAACTCAAAATCAAGATTAAATTATTCTTTTGGGGTATCAAATCCTTGATCACATGTTCTTAAATAGTTATCCTAAAAATATTACCTTTTTATAAAATAATTTTAAATGGTTATTTACTTAATGTAATATATCATTCATAGTAGATAAAATATATATACATTATAAAATCATATATATTATTTAAATAAAACTTATAACCTTTAGAATATAATAGAATATCATTGACAAATATCACTCACTAATGAAAGTGTCTACGACTATTGAAAATTAATATATATTACGTTGTCTACCTCATTATAAAATGTAAGACTTAGAAGCATTAATTTTATTAATAAATTTAATATACTATGATTCTAAACTGTTTACATATTCTCTCTTATTTAGTTATAAGGCATAATTATTTTTGGATACATACTATTCCCAGCTCCATCTTAATGATTATAGATCAAATAAATACTAAAAATGAAAAGCATAAGATAATATCTTAAATAAGTACAATATATTAATATAAAATTTGAATATAAAGATCTATTCTATAATGAAATATTTAATAAAAACTATTATTCATTTATTTAAACTGTTTCATACATGGATAATCATGTAAATCCTTTGGATTGACATGAGATGTATAAGTTATGTTCACTCTAATTTTTTAGCCAAAAACCATAAATTAATCAAGGATTGAATATTTCATAATGAATCCAAAATATAATATGATGGACAAAATAATATCCCCAAAAATGTTCATACTAAGTGAGAAGATAGGCCTCCATACGATGCACAATTTGAAAATTGAGTTAATACCCAATACACCATTATCAGGGCCGATAACCCTAGAAAAATCTATATTAGACCCCAAATAATGTTTTTATATCTAGGTAGATATTTAAAATCCTGGAAATCCAATAAATCAAAAACATTTCAAATTTTGATGTTGTTATCATATATTCAGAAATATCCTATACGGTTGTAGCTAATTGTTTTCTTCATAATCTCAAAAAATAAGTTGACCTTTCTTTTTTACCAATAATTGTGATCCAAGTCATGAAAAACATAAATTTTTTAATTCTATTATAATTTAACAATAATAAAAATGAAAGATATAGGGTGTAATTGTCTTTAGATAATTATATTCATAATTGGATCATCTTAAACATAAAAAATCTATATTTAAACATTAAATAGTTTTGCGGACCCTAGTAGATTTTATAACACAATATATGATACATTGGGTAAAATCTATGATGGTAATTATGTGAATTATTATCCCGTAAAAATACAAGACATGGTAATAAATTATAACAAGATAATCAAGATTTATAAAATGATTTAAAAATGATAATTGTCATAAAAATTTTAACATGTTATACGAAATATTTATTCATGGGATTTTTAAAATACAAACATGTGAAAAAATAAAAAAATTAGAAGATCCTAAAAATTTGTGATGTTTAATAGCCAATAATACATAAAATAGGTTAACCACCATCATAATGATCATATACTCAATATAACCTACATCATTACATAATCCTCTTAAGTTAAATTCTCAACCACCATAAATGGATTTTAATGAGATTGAAACATTGCCCAATTCATTTTATGGTTATAACTGGAAAACTTTTCACTTATTTATTTTTATATTCATATTTTTTCCACAACAGGAATAAAATCCATATATTAATCATAGTGAATTTATTACCATTAATAAGGATGTGGGTTTCAAAATCTTGTAGAAATTGACAACAGAAGGCTATGACTTGAAGATTATTAAAGGGGAGTAAAAATAAATAATTTGGGATGAATTGTTTTGAAAAAAAATAGACTTTGAAAAATTATTTTTGTTAAATTAAAAATTAATAAGAAAAAACAATTAGGGAGAATTAATACTCACCACATACAAGCTATTTTTTTTTAATGAGAAATGGTATTTAAAGTATTATTTGGATTATTTTAAATTATAATTTTACAAAAATTGGTTTTCATCAATTGGTGATGTATTTATTTAAATATAAATGATATAAAAAGATTTTATGGGGAGATACATGACATAAAATTAGGATTATGGAAATTTATATAAATTATGATCACATAAAAGGCCAAATTTTGTATGGATCATAAAACTAAATTATTCCAAAAAATTATTATTATTTTAAATTAGATATATATATATAATTAGAACATATATATATATAATATAAATTATATATGTGAAAATAAGTCAATGAAAATGAAAAAAATGACTTATAATGTGTAACCAAAATATATGTAGGGTGACTCAAAGGATCTTTTTTATGTAATAAAGAACATTTTTGCAAATTACACATCACACAAAATTATAAAAAATTATTTTTAAATGTGGTGATGAAAAGAATATGTTCATAGGATATGTCATTTATTTAGTTTTATGAGTAAAATAAAGAACACAAAAAAGAAGGGAAATTATAGATAACGAGGGTCAAAGCTATTTAAAATGATGTGAATTATATATACAATCATTTCATTTAAAAAGAACTAAAATTCATCAATTATGAATAATTTAATTTAATGTGATCATAAATTATAGAAATATTGTATAAAATCTGAAATACAAGACAAAGGGATGTATAAAAATGACAAAAAAATGAATAATATTCTATGAATGAAATATATATTTGAAATAAGGGACAATTTAAAAACCACATGATGTAAATTAATGAATTCAAATGAATATTAAAAGATTAAAAATACATCCTGAAATTAAAAATATATGGGTATGTAGTTTTACATTATCAATGTTGGTTGGTACATAATATAAAATCATGCCTCAATAAAGGGTGACTGAGATGGAAACTCATACCTCATTTATGAATGCACAGTCCACTTCAATGCAAGTAAAAATATAATAAAACAATGACTATTAAAAATATTCCAAAAAATAATATTCATTGGTACATATTTTTCTATGGTCTATATATGATCATGTTTCCATATTTGATACATATTTTTCACTTATATCCATTGTATTATGTTTGTCGATCATTTTAACTGAAATATTCATGGTATACTAACCAAGGTAAAATTTTTCCAAAATTGTTTCATAACCTATATTATTTTATTCTATTATAATTTTATTATAAAATCAAAACATTCTTTATAAAAGTAAATATTATTTCTGTGAATAAACTCTAATTAGAAAAGATACTTTGATATGAAAATTGAAATGGTTATATTTATTATAATTGTTAGATAGATAAATAAATTATATAATGTATAATATTATAATATAATAATAATAATGTTTTGTTAAAAAAATTTATATTAGATAATTTTATTATTCCACACAAGTTAGTCGATATGGGAAATAAAATAGAAATGGCATCACATGGGGATGTGGAATTAACACACACATGAACAAGTGCCTAAATTTCAATAAATGGATGTAAGATAAAAACTAAAATAGATTTTTATTTTATAATAATTAAAATATATTAAATATAATATTATATTTGTAAAAAAAATTGTTTACCATCCCATAATGGATATGTTGTGAAATAAATAACATCATTCATGGAAGTGATCATCCACACATATACATGAAGAAGTATCCCTTTCTTGAAACATTTTGAATTAATTTATATAATAGATGGACAATTAATATATCATTATTCAATAATATTAATTATTTTTTTCATTCTGTTATTAATTTTAGATTTTTTGGGTGGTGGAAGTATAAAATAAATATTAAGATGCATGAGACATTATTGCCTCTTTCATACGATGTTCTCCAATGGTCTCTACATTAAGGTACCATATCATGGTATATTTTAAGGATCCGTGGTTATAGAAAGTGTGGAGAGGATTTCAAAGATTACATGATAGAATATACTTAATTCTTAATTGTATATAGATAAATGTAGAGGTATAAGAGTGGTAGTTATTTTTACAATTTAATAAAAGTATATTTTTGGAACACATGAGTATTTAATATAATTCATGAACATGATTCTAATGGAAAATGAATAATTTTTTTAAAATAATAAATTTTGGGATGGGTGAAGATATATAAACCATCAAAAATATTATTCCATAAGAGTTTTATTCCTGTTTCAAATTGTTGTGGTCTTATATTTTTTATGGTCACTGTTTTTTAATTTTTACAATGTAAACTAACATATTCCTATGTAATTAAATATTGATGATTAAAAAAATTAGTCTTATTAAATATATAGTTACTAAATATTATAAAAATTTTATCTAATGTATATGATAAATTTATATATATTATAATCATATATTAACATTAGTTCTTGAAACGTAGAAAAACCTATATTTTGAAAACAAATTTTATAATGATTCTTATTTATATTTAGGATAAATTTATAATTTTTAATAATTTTATTAACATTAAAATTTATATTATAATTCAAAATTTAAAACAATAAAATTATTATAATTCAAACACCAAATTCCACAATTTGAAAATTTAGTTCGAATAAATAACAAAAAAAAATTCATTAAAATAATATATAAATATAAAAAAATTTATGTGTGGTGTAAATTTCCTGACATGGGATCTACTAATACGTGCCACGAGCATAGTCGCACAATAACCTCACGTTTGCCTCCAAATATTCTAGAGGTTGATTATTAGTATCTAGAATCTAATCGATCATGTGGGGATACTAAACAATATTTATTATATTAAGACAAAACTAATATCAACATAAATATTGAATAAAAATAAATAATCTAGAAACATGCATTACCATGTGTTTCCCAAACCTGGTAAAAATAACATAAAAAAATAAATATTTCATGTCATACTAACAATTCCATATGTTTAGGAAACCAGAAATAGAGGCAAACAGATGAATCCAAAAAATGGATCTTGGCTTAATGTTCATATTCTTATCTATGTACATTCCAAGCCCACCCCACCTCCCTAGTATAGGGTATTTCCCTCATCAAAACCTTTTATAATGAATTATTCTAAAATAAACCATGATGACCCGAGTAGTATGTGAGTACAACTAACTAGGCCACCACCAATGGTGTCTACAAAATATGAAGCCCATAAAAATAGTGCCAAAAAGTATGAGATAATTTTTATGGTAATCTAAATGAAAACATAGGTTCAAATATTTTTCAATATTTATGTTTACCATTTCCGTCATTTTAAAAAATTTCATCACGTATAAAATCATGATTAATATATTAAATTTTTTCACATGTTATATGCATATGGCATTAAACCATATACACAATGACCTCCTCGACCAATGATCTTGTACAAGGAAATATTTGATTTTCCCATCTAATTATGAATTTATATTTAATAAAAATTCACAAAACACATACCATAGAGAATCGATCTAGAAATCTCTTCAAATGAAATCGTTAGAGGTATATAGTCTTAGTATCCTTCCTTAAACCATGATTTATGGGGTGGGGATTACCACATATGTCTAACATTACTCATTGACCAAGATCCTCTGGTATAATACCCCAAAACAACCATGCCATGTGATCATTCTTATTTATCAATTTACTACACATATAACAAATGAAAAACCTTACCTAACAAAAACACATAACATTAACATTTCACATGTAATTTGACACATAAATCACCTTTATTCCTAAACCCATTAACACATTTACCATTTACAAAGCTTAGACTATATAACCCATATCAAATTTTCATAAATTTACCAAATTTTCATACTGAACTATTCAATAACAATACCCATTTAAAATATTCATCAGTACTTATATTTACATCCATTTCCACATTAACCATTTTATATGCATTAATCCACTTACACAATTAAATTACAATTTATAATGCATTTTTGATATTAAAATTAATCAATTTTACCAATTTTAACAGTATCCCAAACAATATTTTATTCTGTTAATCATGAATAGAATCATCCACTATTTTTGCAATTTCTTAATTCAAACCAACATACAAACACATTTATCCTAGGATTTAATTCAACATATGAGTAAATTTTTGGTAACATCTCTTTTTCCCATGATCGGAAACGTTGTCACACCTCATAGATTTCCCTAAATTGGTCATGTTATCCTCAATGAATCTCATGAGTATAATGAGGGGCTCTTTTTATCACTTATCTTACCATTATATCAAATCACACCACATGACTAAGTTTTCCTTTAACGGGAAAGCAACATGAAATCCCAGATGCACAAATCTATAAAAATACTCTTGGATATAACATATACAACAAATTCCTCATATTGGACAATGAACACACCAATACCCATATCATTAGATACAAATTCATGAACCACATGAATCCCAATCTTATGATCCTCTAGAAAAATATGTTTTGAGGGTTTTGGAAGAAGAAAACTCAATTTTCAAACCCTAATATAGAACAATGAAGTAAGAGGAAGATTAGATAAACTCGAAGATTCAATCCTCAAGCAATGGAACGTCAGATTGCCAAGAATAAAAGGAGAAGCACAGTTGAATGGATTTGGGATCATTGGGATGTCACTATTGATTCATTGTGTAAAAATGAGAATACAATTGGTCTATTATCATAAAATAATGAGTTGGAAATTTAGTAAAATAACACTTTTTAATGAGTTAGACAGTTTTTCCACATGGTTTAACAAACCATGAGCAAACCATGTGCATGCCAAGAACCTAACACTATCCAATAGGAGTTGAGTCACATAGTTTTTTAGGGATCTATTTTGGATTTAAAAAACAAGTCACCAACCATGCAGAATGCCCTTATATAAGGCCACATGGGTTGGCTCTCCCCATTTCATGGTTTACCCAACCATGCACCCCTCATCCATCATACCGCTAGTTTGGGTGAAAAATATACACTAACTATGCACCAACCATGAATCATTCATTGAATGGACATTTTCTATTTTATTCCATGCCACAAACAGCCATAACATGACCGAGCTCCCTCCAACATCTAAAAAAATTTAATTATCCAATTGTATGGGATTAAATCCAAAATTGAAAAATTGGAATACCTCTATGATGTTTGGTATCTTACTACCTTTCACCATATAATGGATCACGCTTGAGATGACCATCTTAAGCATCATTATTTTTCAGAAGTAATGAGATTGAGGCACTAGGCCTACATATCTTACTCCCTATATCATTTTTCATCCTAGAAAATACCATACTCCAAAAAAAGGAAACATGAGTATAATCTTGCCACAAAATAATTTTTAACAATGATAAAAAAACATACCATATTCCTCTATAATGACTCTACAACCACATCTTCAATATCCTCAATTTCAATTACATGATATTTCGTTGGGTGATATTGTTGAAGCTATGTTAATTGAAATAATCATGCATAAAACTATACCATTGTGGATGAGAAAATTAGTGCACCACTGGTTCGATAATTTCTATAATCTCAAATAGTCTCATGTACCTAGTTAACAACATACTCATTTTATAAATATGAAGGTGATACATAAATTTTGACACCTAAAGAAACACATGATTCACCACCACTAACTCAATATGCCTAATATCCATATCCACATACAACATCTTTCTTCTTAAATCCATTTACATTCGTTTCAAAATCAACTTAACTTGTGCTGAAATATATTTCTTGAGAATAAGTCCCAAAAACTCGAACTCCATACTCTATGACAAAGACAACATATATATACAAGACCTACCATAAATTACCTCAAAAGGATCCAGTTGAATCATGTCCTGATAACTATTATTTTAAGGAAACTCCAAATGTACGTAATTAAATTCCAAAATTCCAACAAAATCTATGACACAAACCCGAAACATGTCCTTAAGTACCTGAATATTATTCTATACATTCCATTTTATATGTAGAATAATATCCATATATGGAAGAACTAGGTACCAAGAACCATTTTCTATCCCTGGATGAAGAGGTGTGTGAATTGAAAATCATGATCCAAGTTAACAAGCTATGTTACCCCGTACAATTTCAGTGCCTCTCAAACATAAAAATCAGTAAATTAACCACAAAATCTATGTATTCTATTCCATACAAACAAATAAATCCATTATCACATCATCTAATTTCCATTATTTTATTGTAAATTGATGCAATAAACCAATGGTTTTTCGTTTATTAGCCGTCACCTACTGTTTGTTAAGACATTATCCAACAAAACCTATGACTTATTCTTTCATCCATGGAAACCAATACTTCCTATTGAGATCATGGTGTATTTTTTCAGAAATAAAATTCAATACCCACATCAATGAATGAAAATCATGCATCAACTCTTCCCCCATACACGTTGGCACAACAAAAAGTCCACGATCATTAAAAATATTATCATCACCAGTGGTCCAACTTAAAAGTTCAGTACCCAACATTTTGAATTTATCATAAATAGAAATATTAAAAATAATCATTTTGTTTTGCTGTTATTGGATTAATATTGTGTAATCAAATACCAAGTATGAGAGGGCCATCATCTCTTGAAAATCTCACACCTATATATATGCCTAAACTAAAAACATCATCATTGTGTGCTTGGAACTAGACTCCTAAACTGTTTGGTTTTGAGTAATCCAGCTCCAAGAATTTACAACACTATTTTTCATACCTCAGTTATAAAAAAGATCGATGTTAAGGTTTTTAATTTACATAACTCATCTTCACTATTGATGATTCAAATAAAACAATGTTAAAATGTACATCATCCTTTCGTGATCGGTATACACCATAACCCATTATCCAAACCAGCAATATCACCAACATTTTAAAGCATGAACCACAACATCCAATTATAGATCATGTGTAGTATAATTTATTTCATTATTCCTTAATTTCATTGAACCATATTCAACAGATTGTTCATCATACAACAATTCTTCCTTGATCTAAACATTAGACGCATCACTAAATAAGGTATATTTCTTACCGGAATTTGGTTAGATCAAGAACATTATCATTCCCAGTGGATTCATTAACGATTGGTAATTACTATAACTTGCTACATAAAATATTTTCTAGACATAAATCTTGGACAATTTCATATGTTATGGTTGATAATGGGAAAAACCTATAATGATCATTTGATAATAGCTCACCAATCCTTGAAAACAATGAAAATCTATATTATTCTTTGGATTCTATCAAGATAGAAAAACATACACATTATCAAGTCATAATGAAATGACTTCCTCAAAAATAATTTTACCAAAAAAGCTCACTATCGATGGTGATATTGCAATTCTATAGCTCCGTGTATAGAATATTTTCTCTTATTGTACCATGAATGATTTCAAGATGTTTGTCATGATATTCATGATTATTAATGTTCTCAATGATGTCATCAAAAAATATAACTACAGAATGGTATAGGTATTGGTGAATAATTAATTTTTATTAGTACCATAAACACCTCCGGTATAGTGCTTAACACGAATGGAATCACAAAAAAACTCACACAACATGTACCTTCTCCGAGAGTTTATCAATGATACATCTTAAGGTCTCAACATCTACTAATGATACATAGATCCCAAATTAATATTGAAAATATGGTATCATCTCTATAATGGATGAATAGATCCCCAATTCATAGGAGAGTGTGTCGATTTAGAACTATCATCTGATTCATCTTTCTATAATTGACGCATAACCACAATAATCAGTTAGCCTTCTTGGTGAAAAATAGTGGTGATCCACAATGTGATGTACTATGATTAATAAACTCCAATTATCCAATTACCTTACCAATGTTTTTTCTTCTAGGAGTTCTTATATTTCCATTTTATATGGTGGAATAGAATCTGGCTATACTCCATGTAGAAAATCAATCTTGAACTCAACATCTGTCTCAGGAAGAATCCTTTAGAAGTCATCCAAAAACAAATAGTGGAACTAATTAACCATATGAGGGAAAAAAAGATACTTCATTCTCGCTTCACCAAGCATGATACATGAAGCATTGTCTATGATTTCACCAAAATTTTGAATAACCAACCCCTCATGACATGGAAGGAAATCCCATTCCCCATGTTAGACATATGTTACACCATCAAAATAAGTAATCATTAAAAAATTATGTTAAAAATTAATATGTACATGGTACAACACTAGATATTTAATTCCAAAAATCAGTTGAATCCAGAGATATTCAGCACAAAAAACACCAACATAATGTAGTACCCACCAAACTCAAGAGAACAACCTTTAAATTTTAGGATATTTTCATCTTTAATTGCTAATGGTGTATATATCACCATTAGACCATATACACATTACACTTATAGACCAAACACAACCAAAAACTATGTAGACATAAAAGAATGTGAGGAACCTATTTCAAAAAATGAAAAATATATTATAGCAGTTATAATAATCATACAATCAATGGACAATGGTCTAGACTCACCACCTTGAGTTGTAGACAAAACCATGTGTAGTGGAACTTTACCTTTACCCTATAATCCTGATAGATTCCCTAGTGATGAACTACTCTAGTGATATGAATGATCTCACATCGTAGTACCACATCTACCAACCCAACTACTACAACTGGTCAATATCCTTCTTCATTCAAGATATAGAATAACAAAACCACTTTCATACACATGACATTGTCGTAATCCCTGTAATAGTGCCCTATTTTCATGGGTTCCCACAGATCCTTTTCACATGCCCCATTATTCCGCAAACATGGATCTAAACTGGTAGTGAGGGAAAATGACCCAGTATTGGAACAGTCGTACCACAGTAATAGCTGAAAACCCAGTCACCACCCATATAGAATGATCTTTTCATATAAATAATCTTAACACTACCACCCTGATGGATATTCCCAAAATGATGCTTCCTTCCCTCGAAAGTCTAACCATAGGTCCATCCAAAAAGAACCATTAACTCTTTTTAAGAGTCCTTGTTGATGTTATATTCTGAACTAAGGGAATGATCCACCGATTTTGTTATCCTTGGTATATGAATTATTTTCTCATAGTACATGATCTCATATGTAATTCCATTCTAAAAGTGTCTTGTTGTAACAGCTTTGTCCCCTTTGAATAGTGGAACATTGTGTTCCAAGTCAATGAAATGGAACATGAAATCATTTATCTTCATAGTTCCCTCTATCAACATTATAAACTCTTAACCCCTCTCATGTATCAAGGTATCCTAATAAAAATGATCAAAAACAACTTATAGAGATACTCCCAAATCATACCCTCATCATACTAAATATAAACTAGAATATCCCACATGTTCTTTATTGGTTTAAAATGTATGCTAACAACATAGATTTATTCTATTCATGATTATCCAAATGATCCATGATTGTATGGGTTGAAATTATGAATAAATCCACATCTTTGCATCCACCCTCACTAGAAAACAGTGGATTTTACATCAATTGAAACATTCCAGTCAGATCAAACATACCTGACACGAACCACCTTTGGTCTCATTCGATCATATATTGAAAACAACAAAATTTATCTCAAAAATTCCCCACTTATGTATTTTCTAAACAATTAAAACATCTTTCACCATATCTTGTGGGGAAATTTTTGTTGTATCATATTGCTACCCAACCAGTTCACATTATGGTGGTGTAATTTCATGAAAATTCCAAACACGAATCAAAGAACGCATAACAAAATGCTTACTTTGTTTAAACACATTATACTTCTTCACATACGATAAAAAAACCGATTCAAATACACTATCCTAACAGATTGAATAAGATATAGAATACTACACTATACAATCTCAAAATTGGGTCATGGTAAACATGATTAAACAAATATACAAACCCATGGTCCATTATTTGACACCTTTATAAAACTATTTACACACCCAAAACATTTCCTATAATTAACATTTACTTTTTCATTGTGTAATACTACCAACATTTTTCTCCTTAATTTGACTTTAAGTTAATATATAACAACACTACTAAATATATATTGTGAAATATTGTGGAAAAAATATTTTTTTTAATATACTTAGTCAAGAATATGATATTTCGAATGGTAATGACATAGATAAAATACAATATCATATAATTGTTGAAAAAATAACATTTGAAATAATATAAATCAATGATATTGTGTAATAATAATTAAATAATTTATTTAATTAGATGACAAATATTTTCATTTAAAATCCCAGGAAATTTATAGATAATTGTTAATACCTGAAAACACATCAATGAAATCCACTGAATTCTGTGAGACATGATATCGTAGAAAATATTGTTTTGTGGGTTTAGATTTGACTAGTATTGGAGCCCAAACGATGTTATAGATATGATGTAATGTCCATTTGAAGGCAGACTATTGGGAATGGCCATCAGATAATGATTTTTGGGAAAAGTATGGATTTGTGTAGAAAAATGGAATCTTGTGTGTAAAAACAGGAATATTACACAAAAAAATTGAATCTTACATGAAAAGAATTGAATCTTATGTGGATAATTTAATATTTATCATAAAAATGTAATCATTCCTTTAAAAATTGAATCTTGCATGTAAAAATAGAATCTTGCATGTATAAATGGAATATTGTGTGCAAAACGGATTTGTGCAGAAAATAGGAATGGAATTTTATGCACACCGACATTAAAAACATTTTCTATAAATATACGCACACCCCGTCTTCCAGAGAAGGTCCCCTAGAGGTCAGATGATTCTCTAATGCATGTATGTCTACATTTTCTATTCCTACGTGCAAAACCCCCATTTGGCGCAAAAAAAACATCACTTTTGCATGCAAAGGGGCCAACCTAATCATTTTTGTTTGCAGAACATCATTTTTTCAAAAAAAGATACCACTAATCCCAATTTTACACACACCAGTGCTACACATATTCAATTTCTTACACACCTCCCCTATTGCATGCATTTCTTTCCCTATTGCGCACACATCTTTCATATTGTGCGCACACCTCCCCTATTTCTCACAATTCCTTCCCTATTGCATGCACAACTCTTTTATTGTTCTCACTTATCCCATTATGTGTGCATTCCATCCTTATTTCCCACAAGACATCAATATTATGTGCAATAGTGCAACAATGACCAATTTAGTGCTCACTGGTGCCGCACAGTGAAATATTGCATGCAGCCTATCCGGCATGTGGTGTAATTAATGTGAAACAATATCGAGACCTGCACCCACTAGTCCATATAATGGTGGATGTTCCCCCACACCCCTGCTTGGCCTCACTTCAATGCACATGTCCCAGCCCTCTAGGCTGGTCCATTGGTTTCCCTCATTGACCCCCATGAAAAATAGGCAATCCCAACACGATGTTTTCGGGATTTAGTGTCGATATTTTCTATTATGCCCTTATGCATGTCCACCTTCCACCTATGGAATACCATGATCTGAGATACTACTCTACACACCATGACACACCTTGACTTGGCCTATTCCTCTTTGATTGTTTCCCATGTCTTGAGTTGAGAATATCATATTCAATTCCCCGAGTACCTTGAGTTGAACCATTCCTTAAGAAACTCATCAAAACCCCATCACCTGACTACTATGCCAGGATAAACCTGAATGGGCTTCCCTTTTTCGTATGTCTAAACACCAACCATTTCTATGCACCTTATTCCAAATAGTATTCTCACCCTCACTATAAATTTTCTTACACCATATATGGAAAATATTGGGTGCCTTTTTCTCTAAATCAGATATTCCTTTTGTGCCAAGAGTAAGATGATTATAGTTCTCTCTACATGACTATAAACAATAGTACTCCCTATGTTAAAAACATATGATGGCACATTCTCTAAACAAGGGATGCCTTATGATCCATACATAAGATGCCAATAGTCTTATATATATCACTATAAATAGTATTATTCCTTATCATTCAATAATATGATGCCTCTTTTTCAAAATAAGAGATGGCTTATGAGTTAAGCATAAGATGCCTCCTTCCATGATTACAATGGTATAATTTCATGATTGTTGGAATACGTTCAAAAATTCCATCACTCCACCCCATTCATCATGTGTCCTACATTCTAGTCATCGTACTCTTTTAATATCTAAAGGGATCCCCTAATGTCCATGTCCAATGCTACATTCGCTCACCTATCATTCTAGGCCAACACTATGAAAGATATTGGATAACACTTTGATTCTGGTCCTATATTTTGAAAAAGGTCAACAGTCAATCCACGTTTGTTCGTCAAAATCTCAGGATAATGCAATATGGATGTTGTGTTTTGAACACAGTCAACCCTCATTCTCCATCGTCACACCATACTCATTGCATTATGAATGTCGGGCATGTGATTCAAACTTATCATTTCCCTTTGATCGGACTAATCGCAAAAACCATGGCATTATCCCACTTGTCCACTAGTGAATATGTGTAGGGACCAATTATATTACTCAACTAACTAGTGATTTGGGATTACCTCATGTCCAAACACGAGGTAGACATTATGATATTCTTCCTAGCATAAGCCCCATCCACAATTGTGGCACCTTAGTTGCACCTGGGTAGCTACAATGCTTAAACCCCTTCCGGTGTTGCTGCTCTTTTGCTACACCTGGGTTGCTTCCATGTGTAATCCCTGAAAAATCCCTAATCAGGAATGATAATGGCTATTTCTTCTTCCCATAGCCATGATATTATATACCCCTTAATTCATCACTCTATAACACTCCCTCACTGCGTCATTGCAGAATCATTCCCTTCCCCATGGGATGGTGGGTATTAGTTATGTATGTCATAAGGGTGCGGTGTGAAACCACTTTGTCTGAGCATTCGGTCATTAAAATTCCAAGAACCATTATCCTTGACACATGACATTAAAAAGTTACAACACCATGTGCATTATACATGGGGTACCACGTATCATACATTCTTTATGCTCATTGGTCTCTACGGGAGTGTAATATTACTCACATGGAATGAGATCCTCTTTACCAGTGTAGTGCTTGTTCGCGAGGAAAGAGAAAATACCTTGGTGTCAGCCCCTAGTCTTTATTGTGGGGGAGAACATCCCTCTTACTCCTATCTTCTTCCTGGAAAAATACTAGAGATTGGGGATGGGAACCGTATCCCTCCTTTCTTCAATTCCAAATCCCTCTCCCTTTGGGATTTTCCTCCACCAAGCCTCCACCTAAGAGTATGTCCCAATCTCCATCTCACTAGGCCGATACCACTTGTAAGCCCCTGTTTCCATTTTGGGCCACTAACCACATATGTGCCCCATTCCACTTCCCACAAATGCACCTTTTGGGATGTGATCATTAGGTATCTGCTTCCTCTTGTTCCACACACAAAGCATTACTCTCATGGGATTAGAGTAAGCATCGACCACGGCACTCTCCTATGGAAGACTAAAGTGTAAGCCACAAACACCATCCCAAACTATGTGGAAAATGATCCTTTCCAATGCAAGGTACATAAGAAGACTCCTTGAGGTTCAATCCAAACACCCATTGGTCCCAACCATCTTCATGTTAGCTCACCAAAAACCCTCTGGATCTATGTGCACTTTGAACCTTGACAAGGCAAGGTACGTAGGAAGCCTCCATGGGGTTCATAAAACCATTGGATCTAAACCCCTTAACATTGGTTACCACCATTCTGAAATACATGGAATTGGATCTTTGCCAATCCATTGAACGTTGGAAGCTCCCTGAGGTTCAAAACAAACACACATTGGTCATGACAATCTTCACATCAGTTCACCAACCCATCCTGAATCCTGTGGACTTTGACCTTTGCCAATGCATGGTATGCAAAAACCCTTCCTAAGGTTCATTCACAACACCCATTGGTCCTGACTACATCATGTATTTCCACACTTATCCTACATGATGTTGAACTGTATGCCCCCTTTTTCCCCACATGACCTCAAATGATACCCGCTCAAACGATGTGGGAATTGATCCCTATCTCTTAGAAAAGGTATTTAGTAAGACTCCATAAGGTTTAACCACATCCAGTGGTAAGCCGTTGTGCCCCCGTCCCATGGTATTCCATTATAAACCCCATCCAGTGGTAAGACATTGTGATCCCCTACCCAACGACAATCCTTTGTGAATCTCAAGTAGTGCTAATCCATTGTGATCCCATTTTATCAGTAACCCATTGTCAACCCAAACCCAGTAGTATGTCACTATCATCACATACATTGGGACCCATATCTCTGGTCCGTCCCAATGTGGTCAGACCATCCCCGAGCAGCTAACCACGCGTAAGCCCCAGTAAATCATTGGGTTGTTGTCATTTTTGTACACCCCGATCCTATATCCAATCCTGAACTACATATACTGTAATTCCCTACATCAGGGATACGTAGGATATCTCTTTATGGATCAAGCCCATCATTAACATTGCCTTAGAGTTGACACCATATAATTATACACCCACTTCACATAACAATCAATTATCTATCTTGATTCTTACCCGAGTTGTCGTATCCCTGTGAGATGATTCCAATTCACCTCTTTACTGCTCCTAGTAGTAACCAAGTAACAAACAACATGTTAGTCCTGACATAAATGTTTATTCCAGGGGTTGCACCTATCCAATCCACTATATCTAGTGTTTGGATTATTTTGATAAATCTCTTCTAGACGTTAAACCTATGACATTCCGAATGTTAAACATGGGTAGCTGAGGAAAACATCAAAGACATTCCAATGTCATATAATTCCCTACATTCGATGTGGGACACCTCAGGATTCCATGCCCTTGAGAATCCCTATAATAAGGGAAAGAAACCCATATGTGTTAGTATTCTAGCATCCAGACAAAATAGTGATGTCCCACGGGACTACTCCCTAGATCAATTATTGCTGCCCATACGAGACCCCTTGGAATGTCCTGGTAGATGCATTGTAATTAACTAGAGTCTATGAAAATATATCTCTATAAAGAGTTTCAAGAACATCATCTTATTCTACATGAGAGACCTGTACTATGAGTTGAGTTCCAAGGAAGAATCCACAGAAGGAAGAACCGACATCCCATCATCCCATTTCAATCAAGGAGGCAATTTCCCTAAATATTTGATGCATGTCGCCCCTATTTGGAGAGCAGGAATTCTGAGAAATTGTCAATGCGTTCTTTTCCTCCTCAAATGGAGGGATGTGCTCACCCTAACAAAATATTCATAAACAATAATGTTACATATAATAATTAAAACATAATAAACTTATGTGTTCTGACATAAAATTTAAATCGAAAACCTGAATTTACTTGTTGATGAAAAAAATCGTATGTTAAATGATAAAAAAATATTTATAAATTTTAAAAAAAATAAATCATTTTGAAATTTTCTTCTTAAATTATTATTGAATTGATATTTACATTCAGAAAAATAATACACTGAATATGGATATTAAAATATACAGGTTTTTACCAAAAAAGGAATGGTATAATAGTTGTGGTAAAATGGATAAATAATGAATCATGGAGAAAATAAAATAGGTTAAAAGAAATTACACGCCTTATAATGTCAAGAGGATATTTAAATTAAAAGGGAATTATATATACATGTATACAAATCCCCTGATCTAGTTACTTATATAATCATTCACTTTTCGATAATGAGATTTGGGAAAATATATTCATGATATTTGTATATTTAGAATCAAAATAGAATGAAAGGGAGGTGATGAAATAGAAATTGAAATATCAAGAAATGGAAAATATTTTTATTAAATATAGTAATTATGTAATTAATATACAGAATAAATAAAATGATGGGTAGAAATATCAAACATGTCCCATGGTGTTGAAAATGAGACAATGATTCCTTTAAAACATTGTAAAATTTAGAGTGAAACGGACTTGACAGATTTTATTTAAAATGAAATATTAAATTCTATGAAAACTAAGGGGATTGTAATAGAATGTATTTTAGGTGTATTTAACAAATAAAATGATATAAAACATCTTTAATAATTATTATTATGTTTTAAAGGTAGAACATTTGATACAAGAAACCCTTACAATAATAAAAAAATCTGACTCAAAACCCATAAAGGATATGATTTGAAATGAAAAAATAAATTCCATGAATAATAATAGGATCATTATTAAAAATATTTATTGGTATGTATATATACTCTTTTAAATAATAAATGGTTTTAATTATATATTTTTTATGGGTTTACAATTTGAGACAATAATTCATTACCTTAATTCCTCACACACACTAAAGCAATGGAATCTCCATTAATTTTTTTACATTTTAATCAGAAATTTGAGAAAATGAATCGTATATAACAAAATTTATAGGAATTTTTATAAATTATTATCTACCTGATTTTTTTATTTATTATCTAGTTAAAATATTGGTTGTGAGTAATAACAATTTTTAGTAAAAGTTACAAAATAAGGATTCTATTTCTAATTTATATCCATAATTTAATCTTTCATAGATCATAAAAAGAAATAAAATTATTTTTTTATAACAATTTATAATTTCATAATTACATTCCTTGTAGTTTTTTAGACCATTAATTATGAAATCAATGAAGAGAACGTTTTTATGATTTTTTATGAACACATGTTGATCTTTTAAATAATGATAATAAAATTAATGTCACCATTATATGAAAAAATTATATCAATTTAATTTATTTTCTATATATTATTATTTATTATGTTTTCAATGTCATCCATTATATTATATTATATCATTGTTCATGTAGTTGGTTATACTGAACCAAACATGAACATATAACAATAATTTGTTGATTATGTTTATGATTTTTTGGCAGAAAATAATTTTTATAGAAGAGTAATGATAATATTGAGATACATTTCATGGTTTGAATCATTTATTAATTGTTTTAACAAATTATAATGAAACTAGAAGAAAAACTCTACATATTACTTTATGAAGGACATAGTTTTCACGAAACATAGTTGAAATTTTTAATTCTCATAGAATTAGAGTCAAATAATATTGATTATAATAAATATAATATTAATAGTTATTATATTATACATATCACAAATATTATTTAACTTCACATTCGCCACTAGGGATTATTTTTATTTTTGGAATATAAATATCATCGCTTCATAGATGGGGTTGTCTTATTGAAACATGAATGGCATATTTTCTGTAGAAAATAGTAAAGGTGGTTAATCGTTTTCTTATAGAATGATAAAAATAATAAAAAAATTCCTACATAATTATATATTAATTATAATTTATTTGTGAAAGTAAAATAAAACTTGAGACATGATATGAGAAAATGACTTCTCACCTTTTGTTTTATTTACATTATCCTTGGATTCTTATTAAGAAATGGAAATCCTAGTGTAATATATTATTTCTTAAGTATCAACAAGAATGAATATGATTTTTGAAATAGTAAATCATGTTTATTATCAATACATAACCGAATATTTAGTGTAGGAAGACAGGGTGGTGAAATCTTATTTTATAGGCGGTGATAATTAAATTTTTTGAAATATATAAACATATCATAAAAAATATTCACCTAAAATGAAGAAAAAAATAAAAAATAATGGATTTTAGGAAGATATAATGTCTATAATCCACTAAACATTATTTTTCACTCATTTTTTAAACACATTCTGTGTCTGTTTCATGTTAAATTTTTAAATTTATTATTTTTCATTAAACGATGATAAAAAAAATTACCTTTGTTATTTTCATTAAAATACAAAAAAAATAAAATGGAATTCATTTCATCATTTTTTAGTACTTATTAAATATATAGAAGAAATGTTCTTAGATAAAATTTATATCTATATGAAATGCTAATTTTTACATTACAATATGCAACACATAATACCCATTTTTAAAAAATCATTTTTTAGTTGTAAAATTTATATAATAGATAACATAATCAAATAATTTTATTTTCATTATTAAATATTTATTTTTCTACTAAAATAAAAAATATATGTCATTAAAAGCCATAAACCATCCCATAGATGACCATTTCATTAATCACCTAAGCATTCCTCCAATAAAAATTTGGTTACAAACCAACATCGAGTATCCATATCCCACAAATGGGAGGCATTAACATAAATTACCTCTAAATATACAAACATATGCAAGCCCTTATAATGAAAAAATGTAAAACAACTAATTGACTACATGAAAACTTCTAATATCCCACAACAAAGAATTCTTGAAATGTATTATAAATGGGGGAAAGGGGAAAAGTAAAATCCAAACAAAAAGTTGTAAGGATTACAAATAGCACCACTAGTGATGATAATGTCAAATGAAAGATCACAAAAAATGACTCATTCTAACATGCTCTAGCTATGCTTTACACACTCTCATTCCTCCTAGAACACCGTTGAAGGTGTCGTTGTTTGCACAATACATGACTTTTGATATAAAACCAATACATGGGTGAGTATAACCATACATAGTAGGTCACCCCAAAAACACTAAAAACGAAACACAATGTATATTCCACTAAATACAATATTTTCCAATAAATTTAAAATTGAATAATGAAATAACCCATATATACTCCTGAATGGAACCATCCATATGCAGGTCATAACGTTCAGCCAACCATAGGATTATACAAGATACAATGCTCATTTCAAAAATGAACTTACTCCATGTTCGAAGATATAATTAGAGACTCTCTACAAAGATGTATGGATCATTTGGCCTTTTTGAAAGATAATTAATTGGTCTATGAAGTCTATGATACATGTATAAGTGGTCTCCCCTAGAACTGCTAGACGACATCAAATAACTAGTTAGGATCAACCAGATATGTTGGGAATCATATGTAAATGATTCCTCCAACTGTAATGATGCTTCCTGTAAGATTTAGGATCAAATACCTTATCTTAGAGGTCAAATTTATTACATAAACTCCTACTAGGGATCTAATGATGACAGAGGATCTCACTCTAATTCATAGAAGGACACTAAAACTCTATCAGAAAATCGTCCTTTAGATGGGACATAAATTTTGTGATTTTTTGGTAATTCCTCACTGTACCCATGGGGGAATGGACCAATTGAAGACACTCATCCTATAATAGTTCATATTATGAAAATGAAGAGCCTCATTAACTCTTTATGGGTGTACACATCATGTCCAAAGTGGTACATGGTGTGTCCACAAATATCAATTCCTTCATATAAGTAATAGACTCACACTGATTGTATTATCCATATACATGTCTTGTAGAATGAGTAAACGGTTTTTACAGACATAAGGTGGCCCTTGTACTCCATCCTTTGTCCATGTACATCAGAATTACCAAACACATAAATCGGTGACTGTAACATTACATGTTATATAGTCGACATCCCTTCTGTTTCATTACATCATCCAAACCATAGTTCCACAACCATGCTCCCAAAGCAACCATGTAATCCTAGATTACACATCGTATGGATCGTAATCTTCTAGAAATAAATTATTATCCCCACTTGTATAAACTACTCATCCTAATTGTCTTCGAGGATATTTTTCCCACAATATAGAATATTCAATGTCATGACTTCATGTATATCATCAAAAAAAATATTCCATCACTAGAACTGCTCGTATTTCAGATCAAATCCCGTAATTTCATTCGCACTGAAGAATAAGAAATTGAGAATCATATATGATCAGATTCACTCCATATCAATCCTATCACCTCCATCACACCATGATGAACCAAAATTTATGATATTGGATCATCAATCAAAGAAATAGGTGTGCAATGATCGATTGACTGGGAATAGTCGAACCTTGGGCCAATAAACAATGCACATGGTAATTCCTAGAACCACGGGAGAAAAGAAAAAATCGACCAAGAGGAAAAAACCTTGATGATTGTTTCTGTATATCATAGTAAATATTCATTATAACTACAATTGAATCCATCATTAATTTAATCAAAATTATTCTCATTTTAAATCCCCCCCAAAATAAATCATATCTTGCAATGTAATCAGTCTGAAATCAATACATTCATTGATTGATTTGTGTTCATTATAGAATTTATGTTCGGTGATGAATATAAATAATGAATCAATACTATCCTAATTTGGATCCATATTTAATGAATAAATATTTTATTTCCTTGGTTGATAATTTCAATATATTCCATTAGCACAATGATCTATGAGTCGATCTTGATTAGTCATTGATTTCCTGAGTGTTATTTTTTCAGAGCACTCTCCAATTTTACTTCAATGGTTCTAGGTTTATGCAGATAACATTATTTTTCTAATACAAGAATCCATTTAAATATCAAATAATAATTTCATCAAAAAAATTATAAAAATTTCTTCATTAAATAGTTTTATACATTTTAACTCTCGGGGTAACTTTTTCATAAACACCTCACACATACAATTGTTAAGTCACTCCTAGGGTAAAACCTCCATTTTGTATTCAATGGTGACCTTAAATTTATTATCTATGAAATATATTATATTTTATTATACTTTTTACATTAATTCACTTTCATCTTATATTTAATATATTTAACATATTTCAACCATTTATTTTGGTAAAACCGGGCATCAAAATCACACGACGTCATTGTGCCAAATCACAAAAAAATACATATAATATATAAAAATATGACAAAAAATAAGTGGTTTTAAATTCTCTTCACCTTAAATATTTTCTTCTACAATAGCTAAAAAAATGTCTACACATAGATATGTGGGTTCTGGGAATGAATCTATGCATCCATATCCCTTGTAATCTTATCGATTCTTGTGCTTCCATCATACATGCACAAATGGAATTGATCTCTCATGTAGGATCTTCTCTAGAGGATCCCTGATATATACTAGGTACTTGGAAATGATTTCTTCATCCTTGATGTTCAACTATCCATATTAAATAACATGATATGTTACATTAATATACATCCTTGTCTATGTAACACAGATATAATCATGTTCCTGTTCCAACTATGGTGGTAGAGCTAAGTCAGGATCCATCTCTCCAAATTTACAAATTGTCTAAACTGGACCATTGAAACTCAAATATAACCTTCCATAGGATCCAAATATATTCAATCCATGTCATTTTGAGATTATTAAGTTCATATTTCCTCCATAATCAAACTCATGAGGTCCACATCACCATTCCTCATATGACTTATGATGGATATGTACAGGATTAATCCCCACCTGTATGATGTATACCCTCTCTATTATAGCTTATAGAAGCTCTTGGAACATTATTTCTCACTCTCCTTTATCAGTCCATCAATGTGGCTACCTACAATCTCTCCCATAAGACACCTCAAATAGAGCCATATAAATGTTTTAATGGTAAATATTTTAGTATTCAATCTACATGAAGCGTTTGTTTTCCTAAAAACAAAATCCAATTTACAACATGAGCACTCGTAGAATGACCTCCAAGACACAGGATGTCCACTATGTCTGCCAGACGATTTTGGGGGAGAATCGTTGTGATCATTTGTAAATTTGTCCCAAATTCCAACTACATTCCCTTTCACAAAAATGATTTTAATAAATAATCATGATCCCTGAAAATCATTGATGAAACTCTTTAGGGTCGATCTATCATCATCATGTAGAATCATATATTTCTCTATATTAAACTCAACTCTTATATAGATATTAAGTGGTTCATCTTTGATATTCGATCAATGACTTCCAAAATTTAATTACATTATCAAGAAATTTTTGGAAAGACCATCATGAAGTACATGGATATTACATCCCACTTCCACCCTAAAACCTCAAGGGCTGGAGCTAAATAAATTGAAATGTGGTTCTCATCCTTCAATTACTAACATATACGTCACAGTGAGAAAAATTATTCAACCCAACTATTCATCCCTAACCACAAAAACATACCATGTACGTCTTGGTACATCTTTTCCTCACCTATATCTAACTCCAAAGCAGATGTACGAAACCCACTCTGAATCACTTCCTGAGATGCCATAGTTATCATCTTCCTTCCTCTAAAAAGAATGAAATCCATCTACCTTCATAAAATCCTTCAAGATAATTTCCCATGGATAATCGAGTATGTAGGGTCTCAAATATAGTTACAGTAAATTGTCCCTCAGGGACCCATTCTATGAGTATAGGTGCGATCACCATCGACTAGAGGTAATCTTCTCAATAACAATCCACTAAGGATATATACTATTTTCCAAACTACACAGATTCCACATTCATCAACTTTGAACTATATCTCTTACTGAGAGCATCTAATACCACATTCACCTTCCTTATAATATATAAAATTTCAATGTCATAGTCCATGATGAACTCTAGAAATCACCATTTCCAGAAATTATGATCATTTTGAGAGAAGATATCTGTGAGAATATTTGGGTCCGAAGAAAAAAAATGAATCACTCACAAATCAAGTAGTGTATCCATATCATCAATGTTAAAACCACTACTACTAAATAATGGTCATTGATTACACAGTTTGGCTCTTGTAGTCTCCACAAGTATGATACATAAGAAATATTTTGTTACCTCTTCTGTAGAACAATACCTTGTCTGGTCTATGATATGTCACAGAATACTATAAACTCATCATTATCCTCCATTAACCACAATATGAGAGTTCTCGTCAACATCTACATTATCTCTTGAATGAACTACGTGACCATTTCCATCCACATGAATGAATTCCCTTTCCTTGTAAATGTTATCAAGGGTGCCACCACTCTATATATTTTTGGTCAAAAAACTCTAATAGTACACATCCAATCCAATGAATCTACACACCTCGATAACAGCCATGGGTGTCTCCCATGAATGAACATCCTCATCCTTAGACGGATCCACAACAACTGTAGGTTTTGAGATGATGTTTCAGGGAAAATTGAACTCTCAAATCCAAAATGGATAATTTTAGAGATTCCAAAAAATTTGGTCCTCCCAGTGTGTGTCCAAAACAATCTTCAGGTGTCTTGTGTTATCCTATTTAGATTCCCAATACATAATTATATTTTAAATGAATAGTAAATTTTATTAAACTATGTAGGTATGGGAGATTTTGTTGATGAGTCCCAAAAACACTACTAGGGTGTTTTCCACACAAAACATCATCATTATGGACTCCAACTGGCCATAAATAATGTTTTATGTTTTTATTCATTATATCATCATTCCCTACTCATATATGGTGATAAAATGACCTAATACCAATAATTGAGAACCATATCACCCATCTCAACTGATCAAAGAGGTTGTCAATCCTCAGTAGTGGGTACTTTTTATTCACAATCACATGGTTCAAGATCTAGTAATCCACAAATAACCTCAAACCCCTTTATATACTACTTGGAAAACTACTCTTGGGATGGATAGGGGAGTCACTAGTTCTCTAAAAGACATTATTCAATATATCCTCCAACTACATCCTCAAATCTTAAATATCTATGGGATCCATCCGAAATTCTATTGAAAATATCTATTCTGTACTTGGATGAAAGTTGATGCATAAATCCACGTCTTGTCATGGGATTAAATAAGGTACATATTCAGGTAAAATGTCTTTGTTCTCCTCCACCACATCAAGAATCTGGAAACTCATAAAATCATTTATGCCAATGGTAATGGAATCCTAGAGATGTGTAATCAAAAACAACATCATATGCATGAGTCTATCACGTGTTATTCGGGTTTCCTTCTTGCTGATAATGGGAAAAATAAGTCCCATCACTGCAGACACAAATAATCCTCCACATAAAAAATTATATCTGGTCATGGACTATTTCTAGTAATTCTATACATAAGAAAACATTGTAAGGAATAATTTCTACAATAGGGAGTTTCCATAGAAAAATATCACCTAACACCATCAAGTCACACTATGAGCACATCTGAAAAACTAGAGAGTCGTCTTTTGTTGGAGTCTCCAACCATAATGGTCATGTCAAAATATCAACAATAATATCTATGTTTTGAACCAATTATTTATCATGGAATGAATTAAGAACACATGTTTCTATATATACTATAACTAAATTTGAAATGAAACCTTTCGTACCACATATCATCCCATGAGCCTTGGGGTCATGTGCCTCAATAAACTACAACATCCTTGTCCATACCCACCATCTCCTAAATCATGGTGAAGACCAGCTAGGGGTTGTGGTGGTAATAGGTAAAACCAATTACCACCTCTTACTACAATTTGATCTCATGTTCCCCATTTTCTACACAACATACAACCCTTAACCTTGCCTTTCCTATATCTCAGTTGTCTTTTGACCATCTCGTGGTCATCAATATTATTGGTCAATAAATCTTTTCACATATTTCCACAACCATCAAAAAAGAATCACCGAAATTCAAATGGATGATTTTGAGCTTCCCTAAGATCCCTATACCAATGTCTGTGAGTCTTGGGATCACCTGTTGAAGCGTCTAACCCACTTGGATCGCTATGAGTGTCGTCATCTACATTTTATCAAGGTATCTGCTATCTCATGCCCACTACTAGTTCCCAATACTAAATTATTCTCTTCCAAAAAGATCTCCACAAAATAATCATCATCAAGAAACACATCATCGATTATAATTCCAAGATATACCACTGATGTCATAATGTCTCGTCATATTCCCTTTTCAAATGATTGTGACCTAAAGAAATGGTATAGTACCATATCCTAAGATTAATATAGGAGAACAATGAAACATGTTGAGTAATCATCCATGGTCACAATACCATACTGTAAGTGAAGAAGCTCCTGAATGCATACCAATCACAACCTTGTCGAATAGAACTCCTCATTGAAGAGACACTCCATGTATTTTTAAGAGAGAGTGGTGTCATCATGTGTCGGAGTCACTGAGATGCATGATCACCCAAAAGATAAATATGGAAGACTAGATGGGGGGGGAATAATATATGGTCTTTAAGAATACTCACTAAGAACATAAATTGATTGACTTCATCTAACATGTACTAATCAACTTAGGGTTCTAGATCACCCCCGAATCTGGGAGGTTACTGCCTCTGAAACTCATTAAATAAACTCATCTTGTGTACATCAACATCTAGTCGTACAGGTGATATGTTATATTCAATATGTTTTAGTATTTCTTCTAAACCAATTCGAGGTTCTATCTCTTGTAGAATCCACTATATCAAGGCTATGTCACTATGTGTATCACCCTCGTGATCACATTGTAGAATCATGGTTGGCTGTCTACATGGACGCATCCTGAAAAAAATGTACCTTGGTATGAAGACTACATCTGAGGAGTTGAGTCAAGATAGAAATGGAAAACATAACTATTCCAATATTATCCATACACAATATTATCCCATAAATTGTCATCGTCTTGTTCTATGATTAATAGTTGTTATCAATGTCCAGGTTTATATATACATCAGCCACCACAACAACACTCTAGTCCCTAGCATAAATGTCGAACTAGAAACACATAACCAAATTTACCCAATCCAATTACACCAACATTGGTCCTAATGTAAAACTGATTATAATACATTGAATTTACTATATCACAACCCATCCCAAAGGGACCCAAGACATGACTACCCAAAGATTTTCTAAAATAGGGCAGGGGTTGACAACCAATGCAGTGTTGGTATATCCTAAAAATGGCATGTATTTGCATATAGTACATGTACAGGAAAAATATCCAAACCCCCACAATTAAGAAAACTAAAACATCATAATGAATTCATGCATGAAACTATGATCCAATAGATGAGTATGATAATGAACTAGTATAAAGGGGTAAATTGAAAAAAATAAAATCCTTAAAAATGTTGAAAAGAGTACAACCTTCTCCATGGTTGAGGACTAAGTCAAATTAAATCACCTAGAAAAAACCTCAGTATGGAATGCTCCAAATATGATCCACCCCTCCCAGTCCTCCTAGGTCACCATTAAATTTGACATCATCTGTACAAGACAAAACATATGTTGGGAAATCTCAAGAATGGTTGAGTATGAAAATAATTAGTAGGAAACCAAGAAAAAAATAACACAACGAACAATTCAAATTCAGATCAATTCAAGATATAACAATATATGTACCTAAAATCATGTTAGAACCGAGATATACTCATTAATACACCACATCATAAGGCGGTCATAACCTATGACCATCCATATGATTCTTCTCGTAGAATCACTCGTTCTAGTAGGACACGCTCCACAAACTATGATATCATCAGAGAATCCGGTAAGAGATTTATATCTCATTGGTCCCCACCCAGTGGGAAAAAACTACTTTTAGAAGACTATGATACACAAAAATGGTGTCACACTTAGAATTGATAGGGGACACTATGAACCCAAATTGGATCAACCCACTACATATGGTATCATATATCAATGGTTCCACCAATCTATTAAATGTGTAATTATATATGGATGACCAATAACTAGCCCATGGAGGTCACATTGAATACATAAACTCAATAAAGGGACCTAAAATGATATTTGATCACACTTCAGTTTCACAGAGTGACACAACAACTCTATCTAAGACTCGACCTAATGAGGGGATCACAATAGAATTATATGAATCTAATGATGCACAATAACATCAATGTAATGTTTCATGGGAATGAAATAAAATTATATTAAGCCTAACTAAGAAAATGGAGAGTCTCAAGATCACTTGATGGGACTACACAATGTCTCCTATGGATTACATGACATGTATATTTATCCATATTAACACACGTGTTGAAGATCCTCGCAATGAATTTTGTTCCATGTAAATGTTGTGTATAATGAGTACACATCTTGTAGAGATGCATGATGGACTTCGCCTATTTCCGAGTTATGTCTGTGTATCGAAGTTGTGCCTATGTGCTAGTGTGTTTATGTCATTCCATTTTTGTGAGTGAGTACACGAGGTGTCCATTCCCGTGTACTCCGCCCCAAGATTTGTACATCCAAATTACACAACGAGTCAACTGGGGAGGTTAAAATGTCATGTGAAATATTTTTACTCGCCCTGTGATCCTTAACATTGTCCAATCCCTAGCATGCAAACAGTGGCCCCACACGACATGTAATCCAAAATTACCTACTGTGGGGATTGGGATATTCCTAAACTTCTTGTTTATCCTCCGTGTGACTTGAATAGTTAACAAACTTTAATATAGTGGTTGATTCACTATGAAATATAATATCCAAGGTCATTCCAGCCACGATGTCTTCGAACATTGAATTATGCCACCATATCTTGACACAATTCATATGAAAATTTCATTCATTATTTTGATTAGATGAATAATGAAGAACATAAAACCATGAATTATATGTCATTTGGTTAACTCAATCTTTATCATCACACCACTTCAATTCCATGATGAACCTATTTCAACAATATCAGATTACTTTTCAAATAAAAATCATTACAACAATTGATTGTTTGGGAATAATTGAACCTCGAGCCAAACAAGAATGTCATTGAAGATTCTCCAAATCGGGACATAAAATAACAATTAAATCAAAATGAAAAACCTATTATTTATGTTTCCATAAATATTGGTTCATTTACATTTGAAAAAATATCTTATCAATAAAATTTTTTATAAATTAATAATACTTAAATCACAGAAAAATTAATCTCATCCCACGAGGCAATTTATTCAGAAATCAATCCATTTGTTGACTGATTTTTGTTCAAAATAGAATTTATGAATCCAAAATATTCGACATAAATCAAGCATTCTTCCTAATGATAGATCAATCGTTGAAAATTCATGAGTGTGTTTCCATCATTGGTGAGGTCTATGGATTTCGTTAGCACAACATTCAGCGATCTAATATGGATTCGTCATCGGTTTACAGAGGGAATTATCTAGATCTCTCACCAACTATCCTATATAGGTTCTAGGATTATGTGGCTAACCATGGAATTTAAACATATGGATATATTTAAATACCCCATAATCAGTGCCTCAACAAAACATTTTAAAATATATTTATTAAATTATTTTATTCATTTTAATATGGTCATCAAATTTTTCATAAATGACCCCTAATAACTATTGTTAAGACACGCCTAGGTAAAATGGACATTTTGGACAATATTGTACCTTAATATTTTTTATATGGGAATCTATTCAAAATTAATTCTATATTTTTAAGAAAACCATGTTTTTGTGATATTAATTATATTTAATATATTTTGACCATTTATTCTTGGTACACACGACATCGAAATTGTGTGTTGTCTCTGTACCAAGTCTCGAAAATAATCCATATAGTATTTTAAAAAAATACATAAAAAATATAAGACATCACATTGAAAACATAAAAAATTTATAATTATACAAAAAATATTATTTAATTAAAACATCAAAATAAGTTTCAATTATTTGAAAATATTACATAAATTCGAAAATAAAGAACATAGGTTTCAATAAATCTATAATATCATTTGAAGTATATGGTTTTACTCATTAAATGAATATTTATCAATTAAAAGGATTCTTAATCTTATAGTTCATATCTATATAATTATAATTCCATAATATTTTTTAGTTTTGATAAAAAAATTCTACCTTGTTCACCAAATTACATATTTTAGAAAAACCGCCAAAACAAATATTATGATAATATAAACATGATGAATCTAAAAATGAATTTTATTTTTTAAAATTATAACTCTACATGTAAATAATTTATATTTTGAGGAAAAAATAAAAAAAATTATGAATATTTTATTATTATGAGAATAAATTTATAATATTTTTATTATTTTTATTCCATTTTACAATCAATTACTAATCTAATACTATGTAAAAAGATTATTCATGTCAATAATTGATTTTATTCAAAATATATTTAATATTATAGTATAAATTAAAAAATAATGGGATAAATTAAAATGTACAAATATTTCTTATTATTTTATTAGCTAAAGTAATTTACATTAACAATTAGTTATAATTTATAATTATTTTTTGTGACATATATTTCTTACTTCAGTGATATAAATGTTTCCAAAGACTATTAATGATAAATTTTAGAGGTTATACATATTTCCAGTGTTCATGGGTTCAATGATCCATGTTAAATAATATCTCAATCATATTAGATCATAGATAAATATATAATTTAAAATAAATAGTTTTTACATTCCATCACTCCACATTAAATAAATTCCATCTTCTATACTGATATTTTCTCATTATAATAAAAATATTCAATGATTTTTAAAATATGGGAATTACCTAAGATATAATATAAAATAATGTTTCTACCTAAATATGTTATGTACATGTTTAAAACAAGTTTTTTAAATTACCATGTCAATTAAAAGTAATACTATTTTATATCGAGTAGATGAAACATAACCAAAAGATTAAACAACCCGTAAAATAATATTATTTTAAATATGAATACTATAACCTATTCTTTGAAATTAATGAAATTAATATGGGTGACTACATTATTAATATATAGTTATACTCAATAAAATTTTATTTACTAATTGGATATATATATAAGAACATTTATTCTAGTGAAGTAATTTTATGATTCAATGTAATTATTGATTCAAAAAATTATTTTAAAAATTTTCATGTGAAAATATTATAAATAAATTCAACCATTTTTTTTAAATTTATTTGATGATAATATAGATCATTTTTTAATTCATCATACTTTTTTTTCTTATGTAGAAATTTAAGGAATTTTATGAAAGGATTTATCTTTCAGTAAATAGTAGAAATTATTGATTCCCTATAAAATTGAAATTTATTTTGTATTTATTTCAGAGGACTAATTTTTAATTTTATTTTATAATCTAATTATATAATTTTTATTAAAAATCATAACATTAATATAATAGAAAAATAGGTTTTTCTGAATTTTTAGATAAATATTTTTTATACATAAAAATGAATTTTTCTTAAAGACTGGCATTTATCTCGTTTTTATGATTTATGTTAATATTAATCAATACCTCTTATCATATTTTAATTTGATAATATTTAATCAATATATAGGGATATAATGACTAATTTTGGTAAATATATAGCATTTACTATTCATTTAACTAAAATTAAACTTGGTTCAAATGTTGTCCCTAGGGTAAGGGTAAAACATATAGAACAATGTTAATAATATAAAATAATGCTTCATAATAATAAATATTATTGGTAATGTTTTATTCGATGAGTTTTAATCTACTACACCATTTAAATTTTCTAAAATATTGTATATTGGTGGAAATTATCTTTCGGTAAGAAAAAATTATAATTTTTTTGTAATGGGTATTTCTAAAATGACTCAATATTTATTTCTGTTTGTAAAAAAATATTTCACTGAAAAAAGGATTTTAAAATTTATAAATGGTAATATATTTGTTTGAAATTATTAATAATGATAAAAATTTATTTTTTATTTTTCAGTGTAAAAATAATTACCTCAAACTCATATGCAAGATAGACATTGTTCTTAGGAATGTATTAATGAAATAAATTATATGGTGTTAAAAATATAAAATTTAATATATAATTGAATAAGTTATGGATTCCCATAAATTTTTTAGATAAATATAATGTATTAGTAATTATTTAAACGTTAATATTTTTTATATTAATGTATTGATATTCTTTAATTTCAGTTAATGTTAAAATTCTATAAACATTCATTAATATAATTTTATGCTAAATATAGTTTTTTAAATTTTTTAAAATTCAATTAAAAGTAATATTAGGATAATTGATGGTTATAGAGTTTAAAATATGTTTGATTTTTATTTTATTGGTAAATATTCATTTTATATTATCTTTATTTGATACTGAAGAGTTAAAAATGATATCATTGTAATCATACAATAGTTTAATAGGTGGTCAAAACTATTTATTACGGTTAAAAAACATCTAAAGATCAATAAATTTTTTAATGTTGTATATAAACTAATTTTAATCTTTTCGTCAAAATATATCATCAAATTTACACTTAAAGATGAAAACTAATTTATATAAAATCATTAATTTATATAATTCTCATGTGGAAGTTATCTTCTCTTATATTTGAAGAAAATAACCACCTATCTTCCTCACACATCATGATCCATTAATGAATACGATATAGTTTCTATTCCAACATAAAAAATGGATGCAACATAGTTTCAATAGCTTGAGACATAGATGGAAAATTTAATGTATAACTGATCTATCCATCTATGTATTTTTCAATAGGGTCTATAGGATTTCTTGATAATATTTTGGATGAGAGTCTACACTTGTGTATTGATTCCAATATATTGTACCAGGTGAAAATTGTGATCCAATATCCACTCTTCCATACTGATTATATCTTCGATGAGTTGAGGTGAGATTTTGTTTTCTCCAATATTGACTTGAGATCATGGTATCAATGGTTGAAAGTTTTACATTATAATATATCATGGATTCATTTTAGGGGAAGGTATGGCCTTTATGAGTTAATCGGGATGTTTTTTTCACTAATGAATGCTCTGGTAATGTTAATGGCCTCTAGGTATAGAATATTCCACCCATTCCTTGATGATTTTGTCGTAGTTTTGTGGATGAAATATTGTTGTACTCAATGACTCAAAGTGGTCATGCACTTCAACATGAATGTTTACTTACTATATTGAGAGTGGATATATTTTTTACTATGATTTAAATGTAATATATCTAGATCGATTAAGTTCATATCATAGATCACATTTCCTTGAAGTATGGTGTGTTTTGTGACCCATAGATAGTGCATGTAGTGGTTTCTTGGGATCATTCCAAGAATTCCTTCGATATCCGTACTTTGGTGGGCTCAGTGTGATATTAATAATTGTTCAAATAGGAATTTTCATTCTTAAATAAAAATCCTATGGGCTTGAACAACACGAAATTAATGTTTTCATAGTCTTGGGAATGTGAGATTTCTTTTCACCGTGTTGAGGATGTGCATGACTACCACTCGAGTCTTATTCCTACCCGAGCCAGGTGAGGAGCACACATTTTTTTGAGATACATCTATGATATTACCGAGAGTAGTGTATCTACAAGGGGATTTATTTTTGGTGTATAAATCTTTAAATTTGTGGATATATGAAAATAATTTCCCTACTCAAATCCTCGAGTAATATGTAGGGGTTTATTTCTAAAGTTGTTGAAGGTATTTTATTTTGGGAAAAAGTTTTATGGTGTCTAGGAACAAAAATATTTTAATGTTAAAATTTTTGAAATGTTTGATGAATCTCTGATATTAGATATTATTTGAGAATATGAAGTATTTTTTTTTTGAAACGTTTTGTATCTTTTGAATTTTAAAATAGGTTGTATATGACGTTCAAGGAGTGGTGAATGGTTGTGCCTTTAATTTTGAAATTTTTCATTATAAAAGTTTTTAATGAGGATGTTCCTTATGTTGGATGAATGTTTTGTAGGTTCCCCCTTAGCCTTTAAGTGTATTTTCAATAAAATATAAAATTGTATTATTGTAACAAAAGTCAATTTATTTTGAGATTGAAAATATGCATGGTAAGGGAGTCAATGTTATTGACTCATTGTTCAAGAGGAAATAGACTCAGGATATTCAATGGTATAGTTCATAGTTTAAGATGATGACATTTTTGGTTTAGATTATTGCTCTATTTTTTTATGGATTGGGTTAGATGACTCTTGAAACTATAGTAGTGTAGTATATACATTTTAGTTTGTTCCATGAATTCCACTATTTGGATAAATTTTATTTTTCACATAGGGAATGATGTTAAGGTGGGGAGACAACATATGATTAGGCTGTAAATGAGAATGAGATAATCTATGCCAGGTCACATGTTTTTATTTCAACATATATTAAACAGGATATAATTTTCAGGTTTCATGCATTGAATTGGGAAGTACATTGAGTTTTAACCAAAATTTATCATCACCTACCACGACAATATTGGTGGTCGAGAATGAAAAATGAATTTATAGGGTTTAGGAAATGATGTTATATATGTAAACTGGTTAAGAATAATAATCAATGACTTTATGATTTTATAAATCCATTTCCCATTTACAAATGGATGTCATATGACATCACCATTGAATATTTTGGGGATCTCTTGAGGAAACAATGGAATAATGAAACTATTTGGTTAGTTGTAGATCAAATGATGATGGAATAATTTTTCATCCTAAATGAGAGACTTTCATTGTGGATCAGTTTGGAGAAATTTTTATTGGAGAGATAGTCTATCTACATGGGGGTACCCAAAGAATTATTTTAGATTGTGACTTTTATTTTACATCAGTTTTGACAGGGCTTGAAAAAGGTGCTTGGTTGACATGGTTTTCTATATTTGTCTTTTCCCCCATAGACTGATGGAAGTCGAAACATACTACTAAGGATTTAGAAGAAATTATTTGGGCATGAGTCCTATACATTATTTGGAGGTCGGGATTATAACTAATAACTATTATATTTTTCAAATAAAAACAATTATTATGTGAAAATTAATATAGAACCATATTAGTCTCTTTATAGATAGCCATGTGAGTCACCCCTGTGTAGGATATAGGTAAGTGAGTCATAGTTGTTGGTACTGAGTTTCAAGAAGGTTCTACATGATAGAGTTCACCTAATTTATAAATTTAAGGATAAATATCAAATTAAAAAAAATTCATATGATGAATTATGAAATCAATCCCTTGAGTTTTTTGTTGGTTATCATGTTTTCCTTCAAGTTTCATCAGTATTGGGTCACCATTGGAATCAATAATTGGGAATGTTGGAACACAAAAAAGTGGGACCTTTTGAGTATTTGGATAGAATAAAAAATGTTGTCAACAAATTTTTTCTTCCAAAATGGTATTTTTCTATGTATGATGTTTTTCATCGGTCACAACTTAAGAAGTATCACCCCAACCCTTCTTATATGATTAATGATGATGACTTTGATGTTGGGAATGAGGAATCCATTGAGGAGCATCTAATTCATACTATGGATTATAGTGATAATGAGTTGTGGGGAATGGAAATGGGTATTTCTCAATTATTGTGGAATCATGGATGGGTTTATGAGAAAGCATGGGAGGGAGAATGAGATATGAGGTCTCGATATCTTGATCTTATTAAATCAAAATCATAGAGAATATTTGGAGTACATCTAGAGGAAAATATTTTGTAAGGTAATGATATTGGAGGGACTAGATCATTTTAGGTGATATATAAATATTATTTATAAGAATTTAATTTACTTGTTTGGAATATATCATTTATGGGGTTTGTGTAAGGGATCATTTGGATGAAATTTGAAGTTTTTTAGGTGTTTGTGGTAGTTCTCGGTTGGTGATCATTTTTTCCAAAAATTGAACCCTTCCCCAAAAACCATGAAACCACATACAAAGGGTTATTTCACTGTTTGAAAGTGATTTCTCCACCCATTCAAACTCATGAGAGAAAACAGGAACCCTTACAGGGAGAAAAATGATTATGGAACACTCCATGGGAAAACTTTATGCCCCATGGTAGAAACTGTACACCAATGATTTACATCCCACCAAAAATCTAAAACAGTATATACCCCCTTTTATTAACACATATTCACCAACACTAAGACATAAAGTCATCAATAATTTTTTTCAATCCACCTATTATATTAAATTTCATTTCCACAATTGTTATTGATGATTAAATGATCCTCTTGATGAATTCACACCTCTTTGAGTAATAAATATTTGCACATGGGGTTTCCTCTCTCTACAGACACTAATTCTGGATGAAGATTAATTATTTATTACATGTTGGTAAGAGTTAAATCTATTAAATTATGTATTTGATTGTTTAATTATCAAGTATCATGGTTTTTATTTATGATCATGTTATTGTTTGTGCAACTGAGCATTCTGCTACAATTTAGGGACTTTCAGTATATTGAAAAACCATCAATGATCTTGAGGTAGGTGGACTAAATTTAAAACCCCTTATTCTTGATTATAACAATGTATATTGAATTTTTAAATATCATCTTCCATGTTTTTTAATCCCAACATTAACTTGATTAAATAATTGGTTATTACTAATTGAATGATGTGATTATTGTATTGATGCGATATTGGGATAATTAAATTTTCACAATTAATGGGATTGTTTATTTTAGTGATCAATGTGATTACAGTATTTATTATAAGGGAAAAAGGGATGGTAGGATTAACGTGGAATGGTTAATGGGTTTTCATTAAAAATGGATTAATGGTTTAATGTTGAATTATTTATATTATTATATGTCATTAAAGTGAGTAATCATGATTTAGATGGAAATTAAAATTGTAATAAATTATATGAAATGATGATAAGGGGATAAATGATTACTATCCATGGTAATGGAGATTCATGTAATATATTGTGATATATGTAGAAATTAGTGAGGCAAAATGATTGATGATCAAAATACCCATGTGGATTAAGCCATGATGTTTGAGTCCCAAATTATTTCATGTGAATATTATTGTATGGGAAGGGACTTATTGTCCATACACATATGTGGTTTGGGAAAGGGAATTTTTCTACAGTTAGACATAGGTTTTTAGATATGATGTTCTAGACCCATCAGATAGGAATTGGAATATGGTTCTTTGTGGGAATTCTACGAATTTAAATGAAATGGATAATGAAATCCAATATTATAATTAATTTTTTATACCTTTTTGATATGATGAATCATGATTCTCTATTTGATATCCCATGGGGGTAGTTCAGGATCATACTTGGGATGAATTATTTATTGATTGAATTGGATTCATCGTCAACCTGAGGATATATATGGTTAAATGAAGAATAATTTAATATATAAACTATTGGATTAATTTATTTTGATTAATTAATTTATCGACTTCATACACAATAAATGACTATATATTGTTTTAGAATCAGTTGGTTGGGTTGTAATGAATTATACCCACATACTACTCGGGCTCCCTAGTTAGTACCTGTATAAATTTCATGATTACATGAGAGGATATGTGAATGATTCCCATGTTATATGGATGAGTCAGGATGGAGCAGGGATGACGGAACTAGACATGTTGTCAAGAAAATCATTGGAGTATTAGGTGTCTTTATAATTGATTTTTAAATTAACACTTGAAACATATATATCATTATATATCTACTAATTTAGATTCAGATAGTATTTCATGTTGTGGAATATCATGTGATTTGGGAGATTCAAGGTTATAGTATTATTTTTGTTGTTGGTTATGTCTTTTGGTGATTTTTTATTACCTTTTATAGTGTGATACATTTATAAAGAGGGTATAGTCTACCCATGCAATATATATTATACCCACTCTTCTAATCCATAGCATTATGTGTATGATATGGAATTCTTTAATTCATGTGCCAAACCGACATAGGGTACCGATGTGAAGCACTCAAAAGGAGATTTCAATAGTTGTTAGAAATAAAAAAATAGTATATATGATGGATACTCCAAGGTTAATAGAGTAGACAATAACAAGAACATCAATATGTTTCAAGACATGAAACCATTAGGGTATTTCATTCAATTAAAGCACATACATAATACATGATATTCAAAATGGATTTAATTTATTCCTTTAAAAGTGGTGAGATGGAAGATAATGATTGAATTATGAATTGTTCTGGTTTATTACATAGTGGTGATGAGAATTATGTTTTATTATTAAATATGTATTTATATGGGCTGAAAAAATCCATTTGAGCTTGGTATTATATGTTGGAAAACATCATAAAATGATTAATTCATGAAATTAGATAGTGATAAAAATGTATCCATTATAAATGATAAACTAATATCTCTCATTATTATTTTTATATTGATGACATTGTATATCATATAAATGATGCTGATTTTTTTGACATATTCTATAATGATGTAATATCATTTTATGAAATGTTATTGTTTTTGGAGATAAAGTATTTACAAAGAATAAAAATTTCTCAGGATAACGAATAAATATTTTATTTTATGGGATATGTATCTTAGGGAAATTATGAATATATATAGAATGTTATAATCAATGATTTTGTCCAACAAAATTTTTGTGGGATGAATGGAATCCAATGTAGAAAAATGAAATTTTTTTTATTAATGGATTTTTTAAAATATGAATAAATGTTTTACTATATTACATATTCAAGAGAATATTTGGTTTTTTTATTTCATCAAGGTGACAAAATTACATTAGTTTTTCCCATTTTAATGTTGTAAATATGATTAGGGGATATATTAATGGTTCACTTTTTTTGAATAAATTGTCATAAAAATGATTTTCTTAATCAATATGGATACATATATATAGATTTTTTTAATGATTAGAGCCTACATTAGGTATATATTTATTTCATAGTGAGTTGTGAATATATTATCGTATAAAAAAAGTGAATTTATATGAATATATACACCACTGATGCTCGTTACTATACATCCACTAAAGAAATTTATAATTTAATGTGGGAGAGAATATGGTTAGATTATCATTATATAGATATGATGTTTCCAATTCTATGGGGATTTGATAAATAATTTTTTATAAATATAGCAAATAATATATTAAAATATTCATGTGGAAATATAATTAAAATTGATAAATAAATTCATAAAGTATATTTTTAAATAAATTGATTAATGTTAGAATTTATTCCTATACATATGAAAATATGTATTATTTTCATCAATAAATTTCATGAATATTCTTTTCAAAATATAATATATGTGAAAGGGGTTCAAACACAACCCTTTAAAAGTCTTGGAATGTAGATTTGGTCCCCTCCATCACCATTAATAATGATATTATTTTCAAATAGAGAGAAAATATTGAAATTTAAATCCATGATTTGGTTAAAAATACTCTTCCTTGTCAAAGGGAGAGAAGATAATATATATGGATAATTCAATTGTATGTAATACATTAAGGGGGAAAATATAATAATATTTAATTTTTAAATTTTGTATACTATGATATATATATATGTGTGTGTGTTTAATCTATGAAATGTTTTAATAGTTTTATGAAGTGTAATTAATAATTTATTCATTTATAAGTTCCTTTAACAAATATTTTGGTCTTATTACAATTTCAAAGTAATGAGGATGATTTTACTAAAAATGTTTTGATTCATATATTTGATGATTATTTATTTATTAGAGAAATTTCTAATTTTAGATTCATTCCTATGTGGTATAGTTACACCATCGAGAGGCATGTGAATCATGGTTTATGTGGTTGCAAATTGAACACTGTATTATTTATAAATTAATATTTTATTCAATATTAACATTTCTAATAATTAGGCTTCTATATTAGGTTTAAAATTATTGATAGATGATTCGTTAACAAAAATTCTATTACTGAAACTAATTTATATAATTTTTATGAAAAAAAATCAATGGTGGGGATTATTGAGAATAATTATTTATTTTGAAGGAGTTCATGTTTGTATTATTACTTTTCTTGAGAATGAATATTTGTGAAGGGTTAATTGGATACAATAGTTATGTTCAATTTTTTTGTAAACACTTAAATATTGTTTAATTTCATGTAATGATACCTGATTTATTTGGTGTGAGGGTCATTATAAAATTCAAGATAGTTTGATGTTGAATCCTTTTTTTGGATTAATTTCTTCCAATTACCAATTTATGAATTCTTAGATGAAAACTTTGATAAGTATTATTTATTTTGAAATAATAATTTTAATGCTATAATTTTTAGAACTTGAAATGAATAATCTATGTCAACATCATTTTATTGATTTTTTATTAATCATTCAGTTATACAAACACATGAGGTTTGCTTTTTAAAATATCATATATAATCTCTGTATCAATCCACTAGATGGGTAGACATGAATCAACATATATGTTCAGATTAAATTCCATCATTAAAGCCATTATATTAATAAGAATCATCCTCTGATTTCAATATTTCATAGTATGTATAAAGAAGAATTAATTTACATAATCATAATAGCATATCGAATCATAAAAAATGTTGATAATGGAAATTTCTACATTAACTAATTTAAAATATTGATGTATATAAATTAATCAAATTATAACTACTTAATAGTAATTAAATGAAAATATATAATGATCTATTTTATAATCATTACACAAATATAATGAAGGAGGAAGAAGTAGTATCTCAAGGATTATTCCATGCCACAAATAACAATTCAACAATCAAAAGTATCACATGTATAAAGGTATCTAAAATATATTTAAATACATGATTACATCATAGATAGAAGGATAAATAATTCCATGATTTTATAATCTATAAGATAATAATATTTCTAAATTTCAACCACTAATTTTGAGAGACTAGGAATTGGTGTAAAGATAAAATATAGAACTCTGAATCAACATGTAATTAAATTCAAAATATGTATAAATGAATTTTTTTAGTAGAGTCCAAAAAATTTTGGGATATAGATGGAGTAATATTTACATGTTTCTATGAATATATATTTTCTAAATAATAATAATAATGAGCAGAAGTTTGATAAACTATTTAATGGAACCTATAGAATTGTGTGTGGAATATTCTAAGGATTAGTAGGTGAGTTGACCATGATGTTCACAGTTGAGACATTGATAGATAAATTCCCCACTACCATATATTTTTAAAGTATATTATTCATAATGAATATGAAAACAATGGTGGTTTCATATGGTTATGTGAATGAATTCAAATTTGATGTCTTGAAAATATTTTAGGGATGAAATAAGTAGAAGAACACAACACACTTGGTGACTCAGAAGAAGTCTACTATAGAATAAAAAATCATTTATTACCTATATTTACAATCATTTTTACGTAAAGGATGTACTTGTGTTTGGGATTAACCAAAACTTTGTTAGAAGACATATAAACGTGTGTCTCATGGTTTACCGACTTTGTTATCTATACATGATTATATTAGTGGTTAGTGTGATCGTGATGAAATAAAAATCACATTAGGTAATATCCTTGACCAATTGAGTGATTAACCAATCTAATTATTGTGATCCATCTGTTTCTCTGTGTCACAAATTCCAAGTAGACCAAAACATATATTATCATAACTAGTGGTGATGATAAATTAAAAATAAATATTAAGGATAAGATCATTGTCTCTCTCTTTTCCCTTAATGATCATACAATGATCTCATGGGTGGTTACCATTAATTAAAACATCATACTCAACCAATTTGTAATAAGTTCACTGCCATACTATAACATAAATGGTAAATTTATTATATTCATTTATAATATAATTTCTATATATGTCACATAATTTAATATTAAATGATCAATTTATTAATAGTATTTTATCTTGTATCTAGATAAAAAGAAACCACCTTCATCTTTTGTATAAAATGATACCTCAAAAACCACAAATTGGGTTCCCTATACACATAATCCCACTATTAATAAACATTTCATTACTAAAAAATCATCATATCCATATTCAATAAATACTGATATACATAAACATCTAACCTATCTAAAATAAAATATTCACATGGATGAATCTTCATTGACAAAAAATTTCAACCCATGAGTCCTTCTTTATAATAAAGAGATTCCATAGTGCTTTGATTCTCTATTTTTCATCATGATTCATTAGGCATCGATATGACTACCCGTACCAGCCAATATTGATGAATGAATTACCTATAAAAAGCATGTATATAATTCAAAATAAGTCATTTCAAATGTAAATATAAATACAGAAACTCACCTAATTCCACTACTAACATTCAATTCCAAACCTATGGTAAACATTATTATCATATGATTATTTAATTGATTATAATAAGTGATTTTTTACCCATTGAGGTCATTCTATCCCTTTTATTTGTCATTTATCTAAAGGGTTAATGTATATCAAACCAATTGATTTGGGGAGATATTCCTTGAGTGATGGGTGAATCGGGTTATGGATTATTTTCCTCAATTTAACATTATTTATTTACACACCCAATACCCTAATGAATCATGACCTATTAATTATAAGGGTCACCTCTTTTTATAATGATGAAATGATGATTAGATTAATATTAAATTTATTGTCCCTTATCATAATACTATGCATAGATTCTTAACACATTCTATGTATTTCATAAATATATATTAATATGAACACTGTCATATGTATTTTTTTATGATTCACCATATGGAGTAATTTATGGAGCATCTACTTGACATGATGTTGGAAAAATTAATCTATAAGATAAAATTATCTATGGATTTAGGTTATATCACATATAAATGGGTTCACTCTTCATATAAGGGTTTGAGGATGGCTCATTTACACATTGGCATCATTTTCCAGCCAATTCATTCTTCAATTTATGGATTCATTGTAGAAAATGATGGAATATGGTACAAAGAATAATATCACTAGGTTTTAGATGCACTCTTATTTTGAGATTTGTGACTTTGAAATTATCCTTTTAATTTAGGAACTCCATTAAAAATCAACATTATAATTATCAACATTCTTTGAGATTTTATGGATCCAAATTTTGTTTCATTCCAGAATTCATAGGTAATTATGATTCTTAACTACACTAATATGATATATTTTACTCATTTTAATTTAAAAATATCATCAATGAGTGAAAATCTATTTTATCTATTCATTTTTTCTAATCATTGAATATTTAATAAAAAAATATTGAATCAAATTTAAAATATGACCATATTATCATATGTTTTTCTTTCATAAAATAATTATATATACTTATTATACCACAAATGCTAATCTAGTGGTCCAATGAATAACATTAATGGTTGTTCCTCTTGTTTACATTCTACATTTCTAATTTTATAATGTATTTTTATTTAGTAAATATGAGAAACTAAATTTGACTCAACCCAATGATTAGCTATCTATAACATCCCCTATATTTTACAATTGAATTTATAGGTTATTTTTAACATCATTTATTTTTTTATGTCACTACTTATATTGTACAGTAATCCACTTCCTCAAAATAACCAATGTATTACAACTTCCGCATTAATGTAGTATGAGATCCCAATAAATTAATTATGGATTGGCTATATCCCTGTAACATACCCTCCCTTTGAACAGATCTAATATTCATATAACAATTTACCCTACCATGATCACCAACATGATGTCATTAATCATATTTAAAAATATATTGCTTACAAAATGATCTATTTTATAACACAATGACACCAATAATCTAGGAATTTAACAAAACGTTTTTAATTTCTAATTCACACCTTCTAAATCACAAATTAAATATATTTTGTGGATAAAATCTCTACAAAATGACATTTTATTTTACTATTCTTCAAAAACATAGTTCTGTTGATGATTTATTAAATTTAAAATTCATAATAAAAAAAGATATGTTATTTGACATGGATATCATGAACCAACCTTTTAAAATAGGGATTCAAATAGGACACCAGTAAATGTCAAATGGAATTTTGTGCCCTATAAATACATATTTTATTGTTTTAATGTAGAAAACCCTCCAATATTTTATGATGAAACCTTAAAACACATGTGAAATTGAATATAAAATGCTCACCTCTTTGGAATGGATCATTGAGCTATAAATAGTTCCACATTCACTCCACATGAACTTTGTTTTCAGAATTTCATAGAATAGTCCTTGGTATTGAGTTTTAACTACTACGAGGTTTCATTTCAAATTGAACATTTCATTGGGATATGTCAATTATATCTACAGGGACACAACATAAAATACTTATATAATTCATGTGGTAAGGAAACAAAAAACAATTACATCACCATGAAATCAACATATACCATTGTCATCAATATGCGAGACACACTATTGTTGACTTGTAGTAGTTTCAACATTCCCTACTATCTAAATTTAGGATCTCGTTGTTCCTTGATGACTACATCTATGAAGGATGGATATTCATATCACCATATATAATCACTAGATATTTTTCCATTTATCTAGTATTATTTGATGTGTTAACAACATCAATATTTTTTGAGGGGGAATCTAATAAAATATTTTAATTAAAATAGATAAATCATTCCTCACACTTCAGCCTCATGTTATTTACTATAGATAGTAATAGTTAGTATGATAGTCAACTCCACCCAAACATAACTATGACACAACCTTATGTGTTTTGGGATAGATTAAATACCACAAAATGATTCTGTTCAGAAGATCTCAACATGTAAATTCTCTAGGACATTGGTAAAAAAATTAATCAATATTACAATGAACTCCATTTGTCAAAAAATTAAATATGCTCAATTATATGGTATTCAATTTCAGTAATTTAATGATAATTACATAACAATACACATTATGTCACTTTGTCTGACTAACTCATATATTTTTAATATATCCCTTTTTTATTTCTCACATATATACTTTTATAAAATCAAACTCAAACCTACACAGTTCCATTAATTGAAATGTATAAAATTTAATGAAATATGAAATATTATACCTTCATAAAAATGGGGTCAAAATGGATGAATTTATCCACAAATAACTTCAATATTTTTTCCCTAAATCTATGTATCTATTTCATAGTGTAATATTAAAACATTACATGGGTTCATAATGTCTCATTATTAGCAAAATACTTGAGTACTTCCACATCATGTTATACAAAACATACAGTCTCATACCTTTTAAATAATTTTATTTCCCAAGATTCTCCCATATCGCCATTGTAAATATCATTGATTTCCTATAAGGTATTCTACTTCTCCTTGTCCTTTCACATGTTTATGATGAATAGTAATGTATATGCATCAATGAAATGACTTATAATCTTTTATATTTTATCACTGAATGGATAAGTAAATGTCATATTTACCAATGTCTATCATAACATTATCATTATATATTATAATTTTGGATCATCTCTTTGAAAAATCAATGATATATATGCTAATAAAAACATGTCCTATGATGAAATATACGACAAAGAATATTTTCTATAAAACCCTTCTATAGATATTAATTTTGGGTATATTGAAGGAATAATGTCACCAAGTGATCCTCTATAGAACTATAAATTCCACTCATTAATTTTCATAAAACTATAATATATTGAATATTTTGATTCATTCAATAATAGAAATCCTAGGATCTTAATCATATTAACATAATCTATTAGTGTATAAAAATTAATTCATATGGTTTTGAGACACACCACTGGAAGAAACAATTGATTCCAATCCAAATATAGCATTATAGATGCCACATGAAAACTATTATATCATTGGATGAATATTCTATAGATTCAATACTCCAACATTTTAAAATAAGTCTATGTTTGATAGTATACAAGTCACGCTAACCTAAACTTATAAGAGCCACAAAATAATATTTATTTCTATTTAACTATTATAACATCATCATTGAATAAGAGGATTTGAATAAGAGTATCCAAATTATGAAACATATAAATATATATATAATATTTCTAGTAAATATAATATTTTTATTATTTCTTATAAAATAAGAACTAAATATTTACTAATGACATATTATACATTATAAATATTTTTGTTTCAAATTTTTTATTATTTAATTTTATTTGTGTATTTAATAATCAATTTATACCAATTTTATATATTTTAATTTGTGAGGAGACTATAATTTTTGAAAGTATCAAATTATCATTATATTAAGTTTTTATTTTAATATTTTTTTTGAAAATCATGATTTTTCAATATGTAGTAAAAAATAATAGTATTCATAATATTTGAATTTAATATAATTTGAAATTTATATTAAATTTACTTATTTATCATTTAAATAAAATTTATATAATTAATTAAATATTAATCTAAATTATACCAGATTTTCGTATAGGTGATTTTTTCTATTAAATTTTTTTTTAAAAAAATGCTTTTATTTGCGCAATATATTATTTGGATTAATATATTACATAAAAATGATTTATTAAAAATGTTGATATTTTTTTAATATTATATATTCAGTATAATAAAATTTCATTCATTTTTTTGGTGTTTACGATGATGGTAATAAGAATATTCCCATTTCTATGAAAAAAAAAATTCCTAAAAACCTGTTTTCATTGAATTTTTTGTGGTAATTTTAATATGAATTCACACCCCTTATATAAATTCAATCATTTAAAATTGAATCCATATTTTTTAAAGAATATTATTTATATTGTTATATATGGTTAAATTTATTTTTTTCATCATGAATTTTGATAATTGTAGAGATTTGTCACCTCTATAAAAGAGTAAATTCTGGGTTGAAAAAAGATAAAATTATCAAAAATATATTTTAAAAATCATTATCAAATAATATGATTTTATTTCCAAAAAAGATGTGATTTTTTTTATTTTATAAAATTATTTTCAAACTTGGATCTTGAGATTAACTTTTTTTATTATAAGTTGCATTTTATAGAAACTAAAAACAATTTCATTGTATACACATTTAACTGAATGTTTCGTATATTTTATTCAATTTTTGACATATCATATTATATTGAAACCAGAAATTGTATTATATTTTAGGAAATAAATTAATTGAATCAAAATTTCTTCTTGATTTAATGGAGAAATGATTTTACCCCTAAAATTAAGTATTTTCCAAAAAACACTCATTCTTGTCTTTTGGGTTATTATATTACATTTAATTTACAATGACAAAAGAATATGATCCACATAAAATGGATAAAAAATTTATATTCCACATGTATACATTTTAAATTAAAGTCCCACTTATTTTTTAAATAATTAAGTTTTCATCATAAATATTCAAGTTTCCCCATCTAAATTGAAAATGGGTATAATGTGGTTTAAATTAGAGATACAGATGAAACTTATTTTTAAACATGTCTAAATGTTATTGGTTAATTTTAAATAGGCCCTATCCAAAGTCATATTCTATCATGGGCTTCTATGGTTACACTTGAGATATATATATATATATATATATTCTTTTTAAAATATTATGTAATTCAATGTCTTTCATTTTCCTTCTTTATTATTGAAAACCTTCTCTAATATAGACCTCACTTAATTTTACCACATTATTTAATCCAAAACCCATAAAAACCTTCCGAAACTACCTGCCCACATCATTAATTACTTTTTTTTGGATAAAATATCCTCAAATTCCATAGAATGTAGTAAACTAAATTATGTTGATTAATAAAAGGTAAAACACTATACAAACTATATTATTTTTATTCTACATATATATATTTCATGACTTTCTAGAAAATTGAAATATAATAACATCAGTATATCCTATATACATTATTATTATTACTATAATTTTATATCATTATTCATATATTTTCCATCAAATGGTGAACACAATCATTATTCATGCGTACATAGGGACTACCCCATCCACGAAGTGTTGAGTTTAATTTTTCACCACCACCTCTATTGTATGGTTATTATAAATGATTTAATAAATATATTTAATATTCACAAAATTATTATTTTAATATAAATATAATATATTATTTACCTTCTTGGAATTCCAACCATTAAAATTATAACTGTGATCTTGCATGAATGTTGAATACTACCTCTCAGAAATGATGGAATATATTTATCTTTTATGCATTTCATTGATTGATATATAATAGAAAATAAATTGAAAAAATTATAATTATTTCAGTATATTTATCATTTATAATATTGTATAATGACCCCTTTGATTGTGTTCAGAAAAAAAATCCTTTTAAAAATTATAAACGAATCAAATTAAAAACACATGATGTTGATATAACATAATAGGTAGTAAAATTTTTTCATTAAAATAAATGAAATATGTAGATTAATGATAAACTATTAAACCTATAATGGGTAAGGAAAAAATTAAAAAATTGAAATATTTTTATCATTATAGCTTCAAATCATGTGTGTAGTGAACTGATACATGAGGTAAGATATTTCTTTACCCAAATTACATTCACTGGATCATACTTCTACTTTAGTGAAAATGTTATTCAAGGATTATGTGTGAAATAACCTCTAATTGTATTATTTTTTATTTATAATTTGTTTTTATTTTTTCAAATATTATACAAATTTAATTCATTAATTAAATTCTGACCTCAATGATATGGTCTTTATACAAATTATTCATCTCAATATTTTTTCATTGACCAATATACTCTATTATGAACCGAAATTATTTTATAATGTACATATGATATAAATTGGTACATTTTATCTGGAATTAATATTTTATAATGATATATTATGTTCCATTGAAGTCTTATTTTTCATGACTCTTTGATTTAAATGTTATAAATGGTGTAAGTGTTTTCACGGTTTCAATTTCTACACTTTAAGACATAATTCGTTTTAAATTCCAAAAATTATTTTATATGGCTAAAAATATTCTACATTAATCATTATTCAAATATTATATATTAGATTTTATGGTTTTTATATAATGATTTAATGTTCCTTGATTTAATGGTATTTTCAATCATACATTACACATATTTCAAGCGTCTGAGGTCTTAATCATTTTTATTTGAGAAATGTTTGGATTTATGAACCAATACTCAATATTATAGTTTGTATAATGTGTAATGAAATATAAAATCAAGAATATTTATGTAACCATGGTTTTTTTGTTACCATTTGTTTCATTCCTAAATGATTTTTTTGGTTGTGATTATTATTAATGTGTTTTCTTTAAAACAATTAATATATTTCAATGAATTTTATCAAATCTCCCCATCATTATTATTCATCATATTTTATGAATTTTATTTTTAAATGATAAATGATTTCCTAAATTTATTTCCAATTATATTTTTACTTATTATAATTTTGTAGATATAATATTCTTATTTTTTCACATAGATCTGTTTTCAGTACGAAATAAATTTTTTATAAAAAGATTAATTTGATCATTTCTGACAAGAATAAATTTTACAACCATCATACCCATTTCTTGTTTTGAAGATTACATTATAACATTAGTTGATTTTATTTGGAGACAATCATTTCTTAATATTTTTTTTATTTTTTTTAAAAAAATTATAAATTTAAAAGTGTTATTTTACATCATTTTTAATGAAAAGCATATATTTTACTTTTGATTTTAACTAGTACTCGCCCATGCATTCACACAGTGATATTACACAATTATTAGATATTTTTCCATGGTTATATTGTTCAATGAATTTTTAAAGAACAAAATACCACATTTTTATGATTATAATGAACATAAAAATCAAAAATTTTGAAATAAAAAATTAATTATAGTTATTAATAGAATACAATTGGACAAAATATAGAGAAATTATTATGATAGTAGATTAAATTTTGGATAAGTACATTTGAAAAGTTGTAGAAGAATTTATAATAATTAAAAAAATTTATTTATCTTGGAGATTTGAAATTAAATAGGTAACTAATAGAGAAATAACAATTAAAAACATGGAAAATGAAATTGGGCAGTGAGGAATGAAATTAAATTAATAGAGTGTTGAAATTACAACTTCAGTTATAGGATTTATATAATACAATGTAAGAGTAAACAATGAGATGAAAAATGATTTTTTCAGTGGTACATAATATAGAATCTGATGTCAGTTCAGAAACAGATCTAACAGTTGGTTTAAGTAGAAAATTTGAAGATGAAGATAGTAGTAGTAACCATAGTTTTCAAAACCTATAACTATTCCCTTCAAACACCACCTTTCATCAGCAACATGTACAACTCCTCCAACATTCCCCTCGTATCATGCGTGGTTCATGAACATTATATAGGATCCAACCGATGTACAAGAAACAGTAAATAAAACCACTGTAATCATTACAGGAGAAAACATAAACCAAGATGAATGCCGAAATCCAATGTAATTTTTGAAGAAAATTATTGTAGATATTGTAATGTAATTAAAAGAAATAGATATAAATAGAGGCTATTAAATTATGTAGAGAAATATTGAAAAGGCTGTTAAATTTTGTAAAAAAACATAGTTGTATAAAAATGAATAGTAAATTCGGAAATTTCAAAATCATAATATTTTTGTTAACTCAAAGAGCCTTTTAACATCTAGAATTGTATTTTTTTGTTCCAACAAAGAAAGGGTATAGTATAAGTATTTAACTATGTTGAAGGAGGACTATGAAGTTGCGAGGGATTAATCAACCAAGACCTTTCCAATGTAGAAGACCGAGCATTATAAGCAATAGTTTTAGGTGAATTCAAGGATGATGTTGGTTTTCAGAAACATACTAGATACAGATTTCATATTCAAAAACATTATACATTTTTCTGATATTATAAACAACCGGAATGTCGAGATTGATTATTATTTTTGATTCATTAATTGTAGTTGTGATAATAACAGATACTGAATAATTTGATAAAAAATATTATATTATCATGTGATTAATATTTTAATTATAGTTGTCATTATCACAGTATAAAGTACATATATTTTTCTTATTTAGAACATCATCAAGATATCACCATAAAGATAACATTAGATAGTATAATGTGTATGTTTACAACATTGTTTATACTATCAGTTTAAACAACATAATCTGTTAATACTGTTTGTTGAGAGAATATAGTGCGTTATAATGTTTGTTTAAATAGTATAATTTGTTTATATAGTCTGTTTAAATAGTATAATGTGTTATATTTTCATTTCATCATTTATACTCTGTGTTCAAACTGTATAATGTGTGTGTTTTGAAACGTATGAGAATACAACTGATATTATATTGTCTTTTTAAATAGTATAATATGTTTAGAACATAAAATTTGATGAAACAGTTTAAAAGTTCATACTGCTAATTAAAGAATTTAATGCATATGTTTAGAATATCGCCAGAATGACAACATACTATAAATTTTATGAAACAAAATAATCTTCATATAATTATAGATAAATTGTCAACTTAATGGTTATAATCTAGTTGGAATATATGACGTACCTATGGTAGAAGACGAATTGTAGTTTTCAGTTGTAGTAAAAGGTGAACTATTGATTGTAGAACTGAAATACATATGAATTAATATTGAAATGGTAGATAGTAAAAGGAAATTGCGTATTATTATGTGCTTACTGTGATATGGAGGAAATGCTTGAATACGTAGTCAAGGTAGACAGATTAGAACAATCTTCATAGAGTGACAAAGATAATTTAAATTTTATCAAGATATGGTCAGATTTTATGCATTATGATGCCAAAGTAATTTGTAAGACCATATTAAAAGGTAGTTACAATTTATGGATAACATTGTTTTTGAAATGCGTCTTCGACGTTGTGCGTTGTTAATGGGTGTCACAGGTTTATCTATTGAATAATTTTCAACAGTAATTGATCAATTAAAAGCATAAAAAAGGAAATATGTATCATGTATGAAAGGGATATTATAGATATAGTTATGTATGTTAAATTGGATTTCCTAATGAAAGAAAATTTTAGTGTGGTTGACATTGTAAAATAAAGTTATCATCAATGGGTATAGCTGATGATGGCGTGCATGGTCCTCTTTGCATCATTCCTATTTCTATTAGACGATTTGTTGTATTAATGTTTTCCACATATGTTGATCCTACAATGGTGAATAGGAAGGTTATATATATAGATGTTGGGTGATATATAATAGTACAGTTGAATGTGAATATAATACATAGAACACAACTTATTTTTCATTGCTTCCTGAGCAATTTTCTGTGTAACCTTGACTCTGTACATCTCGGCGTGGATTGCCTGTTTTCTATTTCTAATTATTTAGTTCTAAAGGAGTTGAATTTTCAGTTTAAAACAACAAAATAAAAACAGAATGCATGTTTGGTATATCAATTCAACAAACTGAAGCAAATAAAATTTGATATATATACAAAGAATCAACCATAAATGGAAGATTCAAGCAGATGTGAATATTTATAGAACATATTTTAAAAAAACACTCCAAATAAAATACAAAAACATTTAATGAAATTTCATAAGGTCTCATGTGTTCTTAGGAGAGATATTAACAGCATACAACCTTTTGTTAGTAAATCCCTCCAGTAGTGATCTGAAATTCAATGAATCATTAACATTACATGATGAAATTCAATGAATAATTAACATTCCACCATGAAATTTTTGAAATGACAACTGAACATAACCAACATCGAATTCATGTACTGAAAAATGGCTCACCATCAACTTTAGTAGACGTAGCAGTAGGGGGATTTTATGCCACAGAAATCTTGGATCTTCTCTTGGTGATGATGTCACTCTTGCATTCTCGCTATTCCTTGAGCCTCTATGCAAGAATATTTTTGTACTCGGCATCCTCAGAAACTATAAAAATTTATATTATAACAAACCATTTAGGAAAAGGTTTTTAATCTATTAAAGTTTAAATGATAACAATAAATGGGATCCGCAAAGGTACCCTTAATGATGTGGCTAAACAGTGATACACATAGTAAAATTATGATCCAAAAAAATTAAACTATTTAGTAATTCAGTGTAAATTAAAATAAGGAAATTTAAACAGTATCGTGTCATTTTCGTATCGAAAACCCCTAACCTTGAATGTTTCTTGCTTCATAATTTTTCTGTTCAAAACCAGAAGGTCAGAAAGTTCAAATATACAATTTGAATCTAACTAAAGAGAACTAATTACTCATGATTTATCAAAGTGAAAAATCCATATGTATAATATATTTTAAGAGTCGTTACGCTATTCACCTGAAAAAATTACAGTTATCCCCAAAGACAGTTGTCTTTGGTACCTCAATGGAGAATCCCTTTGAAAAAAATGGCAAACTACATGGTCTCCAAATGATTTAGTATTCATATAACATGTTTTGACCTTAGAAGAATATGATGGAATGCACCATGAAAACTAAAAAAACCCATTAAAATTTTTGACTATCAACCAAACAGCAGTTAAAATCATAAATATGGAATCATATCCATAAAAATCCTTAAAAACTGATATGATAACGTATCTAGATTACATAACAGTCATGAATAAAAAATAGAAATGACTAGATCATAATTTTTCAACTTAATATGATGAACAATAAATTCCTTGAAGAGGCTGTAGGGTAAGGTTGTCGAATGGCATTGGTAGAAATCCATATGAAGAGGCAAATCCACACTCCAAGGCACATACCCAATTAATCAGCAAAGAAAAAAAGCAATCATTACAATATAATTAAATAAATATAGTTGGAATTGAAACAAATGTTATATATTTATTAACAGTTTTCATTTTTTATAATGAATAAAACCAATGAAATATAGTAAACAACACGGTACATCACACAACAATGCTAATGAAAGAAACAAACTAAACATAACTATATCAATTATAGAGTATAGAATACAGAAATCATCAAAATTTTGAGATATGAAAAGTAAACAAACTGAGAAGGAACATTTACTGAAAGAAGGTTCACAAACACAACCTTAATCTAGTAAAGAGACATCACATGAATTATGTACGAAGTTAAAGTTGTAATGGAAATTTGAAACAATGAGATAGTGTTAGTTATAAAAACTACCTTGGGTTAGGCATATATACATTTAGTATACATTGGCTATTTTTTGGTTTTTCATTTCTATAATATAGATATGATGTTCTTTGGAAAAAGATGATGTTGGCTTGGGGTATGGAGACAGGGAGCCTACCACAGTATCTTCAACATCGAATTCAGTCAACAATTTTTTCAACATGAAGGTTCAATTATAATGAATGAGAAGTAGTTATTACTTATTAGTAATACCATTGAACATGAATATAAATTTTTACAGATGGAAAATCACTATAAATAGAGTTTTATTAAAATAAAAGCTAATGGGAAACAATAATGAAGAATGATATATTTTTGTATACAACATGTACAACATCAGTGTAAGAGAGTATTAATTTGGAAAATTTATACATGGGTTGAAGAGTCATCAGTAATACTTCTATCAACAACAACAGAATTGTTAATGATGAGTCCTGAAGAAGAAGTGCTTTGATGTTCCTAATAAAGATGGTTAAAATAGTTCAATTATGTGGTCTATTTTTTGTTACAAAATTGAATTGTAAAAAAGATAAGTTAAAGAAATTATTTTTATGAACTTTAAAAATATTGTTGTTATGTGCTCTTCAGTATGCTACCTTCAAATTCATATGGACAATTGTGACTGCATACCTGGCTGTCTATAGAACTTTGATTATACTTACTGATATAATCATCATTATCACTGATGAAGAACATTGTTTATGTGCTCTGTTCTTAACTGCGTTTTCGATTTTGAATGTTGTACTCAGTCATGTCAAGTGACATCAGAACATTCTTTGATTTGAAAACATTTATCTCAGGGGGGAAACCAAACTCATCCTGGTCCAATGTTATAATAAAATGGTAAAGTGAGTTAAAAACAAAAATTACATGAAAAAAACACATAGGTGAAGAAGCTTACTTGTATCATATCATCTCTCAACTGTGAAGCTGATTTCCTTATAAACAGTGTGACTTGCTTCTCAAAGAGAACAACAGATAGTGAGTATATGTCATCTTTAACCAGTAGTTGTACTCTAAACCAGGTATATTTATATTTGGGTAGGGTCTCTATAACAAAAGTTGTATTAGAATCATATTAATGAATAAATAATTATAAATAATGGTATAAATTAAATGAATACCTTGGAGTAGTGAAGGCTGGTGTTTTCTTACAATTTTGGCACCAAAAGTTTCCATCAGCAACATGTATCTTTTTGTGTGAAAGAGTTGCATGATTCAAAATATCAGTGATGAGTGATTTGATGTTTTACTATTGTAGCATCAATCAGAAACCTTTTCATCTATGAAATAATTAGTAATTTTAATATAGTTATCAAACAAGGTATTACATGTTTTGCATTATAGTTCACAATGTGAAATAATGGAAACTAGATACTATACTTACCTGCAGTAACATTTTAACATCAGAAATGAATTTTTTGTTATTCCAATAATGAATCGCAGTAACACAACTGTTTGAACGTGTTAATTGAGGACTTTGAAACTGGGAATGACTTATGAAGCCAGTTATGATTAATAAAGTAAAACCATTATTAATGAACGGAAATAATGTTAATTTTAGTCATATAGCTTGTATTTTTAGGAATAAAAAGTTTTCAAATAATGGAATTTGATAGATTACCTACTTCTAACTCATTGAATACTGCGATGTCAAGGACGAGTAGTATTTTTGAAGAATTAATTGAAGTGGTGATAATAACAAATGATGGAACATGTAGAAAAGAATGAGTCGAAATCCAAGTTTGTAAATTGAAAAAAATACACTGATTCCAGTTAAAAATATTGATTTTCATTAGCACAATTCATAAATGATACATGTTGAAATAATGCATAACAATATCGTTTACAGTATGGAATAGGATATTATGAATCATAATAGTTGGAAATTTAAATTTTCTCTAACTATACAGATTCCGGTTAAATATATGCAATACAGGACTTTATAACATATATCATATTCAATCTTATTTATTTGTAAACTATACAGTCAAATTAGGAAACATTTTGGATTTCATTAGGAAAATGTATTAGAAATACATTTTCTAATAAGGCATAATAGTTGTTGCACAGTTATAGTTTCAAAATGGTAGTAAATAAGCTGGAGTAGAAACTATGTTTGAACATTACAATTTCCAAATATTAATAAATCATGTCACATGCTAGATCAGAGCTATTATGCTCGATCATTATATATATGATCATTTTAGTTAGCATGATTTTTTTAATAGTACAGTCCACGTGATACTTTATGATGGATCATATATATCATCAATTTTTATATTTTGAAGGAAATCATTACAGTAAGCCGTAACGATTATTTTTTAACACATTGATAGATTTCTCATAGGTCAACCTCTTTTCCCTTTACAACTAAAATATCACTACTATATAGGATTCCATGTTGTTATTCATGTACTCTGACCTGATGTTCGCAAATTCACCCCTCAAGATACAATTTATTTGCAAGTATCTAGAAGAAACCATAGTAGATGTGTTGGTAATTTCATGAATACATGTAAAATGTAGTGGGAAGAGAAGGATGCTAACATGTCATCCTTTAAAATGACTTGAAGATTTTGTTTTGTTGTACCAACAGACTTTGTGGGGTATTATTGTCATAGATGTCCAATAATTTCTATAACAGGTATTAATGTACCTAATAGATGTTGTTCCAGAACTCTTTTGTTAATAATATCATCAAAAGTAATGAGGTCGAAACAGAAGAGTGGTAACTGAGCATCTGTTGGTCAAACAAATGTTACTGTTGTGAAAAAGAATCTGCAAGAATGACTTTCCCCCTTGTAACGTCCTTTATTAGGAGCAATCTGGAATTTTTGTATAATTTAAGAATGCCCTTCACGCAGGAGTGGGTTGTAATTGTAGATTGTATGGCGGTTGTAAACTATACATTGTATTTTTGTCTCCGGTATGAAATAATAAATTTTCAATGTAAAAATTTAAAAACTAGCTATCACATTTAAGAGATATGAAAAATTATACTAAAAAAGGAGTAGATATTATTGGTGTTATGGAAATAGTACATGAACAATAATTTTTGAACTGGATAAACATACATGGGCATCACATACAACCAAATCGATAGTAGCAACACCGTAGTTGGGTGAGGATTTAAACCACATATTTAATACACACACTTCTATTTTCAATGTTTCTTCAGCATCAACAATATTCTCATTTAGAGGAAAAATTCTGTGTGACATGCTTAGAGTTCTGCATGTTTACAAATATTGTACAGATATGATGGATTAAGCATCCACTATAATGTGTTTTGCCTATATATAAGAAAATAATAAAATTATCAAATTGTATACATTTAAAATGAAACGATACAAATCATAGGTTATCAGAAATTTCTCAGTAGACAATGGTTTGTCTACAGTTAGAGGTAGGTTTTTCTCTATCATCAACTACAATTTTTGTACCACCTAATGACGACACTCTAGATTTGGAAGCATAATGTTTCCCATGATAGAAAATAGGCTTGTGAATATTTAAACATAGATAAGATAGATATTTTCCTTGACATTTATTAATAGTCATTACATAAGAAACAGTCAAATAATATTTCCTTCTTTGTAATTTGAGAGGCCCTCTTATGATATTGTGTGTCATATTTATTCTTAGGATGAACGCAAGATATCCGAAATGAAAACCAGTTAAAATTTCTGCTCCAATGACATGATTACCAAAATGTATAACAATTAAATGAGTACCATTTTGAAGCCCCACTGATTGGTCAACATTTCTATGAAACATAATGGGTACTCATATTTTCAAAGTAATTCTATGTTCTGGTAGCCTAGAGACAGTGATACCATTTAAGAAATCAGTTGTATATATTTTCTTTGGCTGATCTATATAAAAACTGGCATTGAAAATAGAATCAGTGCTAAAATAATATTTTCCTTTATAAGTAGTAAGAGTTAACATGTAGTCATTGACTTCCTGGAAAACGTCACGCGTTGGTGCTAATATCGCACGACCTTTCAAATACGATTCATCAGCTATGTTTTCAATGAAATATGGGTAAAAAAATTCAATAGATGTTGTCATAGGGGATTTATTTTTTGCAAGAAAAAAGGTGGATGGTATTTCAATGCACACCTCCCCATCAATATTCTCTCCTATGTGACCCTCTCCAATGTCAAAAATCCACTTTGAAAAATCTTGAATATCATATGGATCATCAACAGTATCTGGTGATTTCAAACTCATGTTATTAGTCAATGTTAAAACCTGACAGTGCTGCCATAGATATGATGATCTTATACATGCAAAGACTATGGCTCTTATGTCTCCTCCAAGGATCACTGGTAGTATTCGTCTAAAATCTCCACCAAGGACCACTGTTATACCACCAAATCTTAAATTAGAAGATTTTTCATTATTTAATTACATAATATCTCTTATTGTATGATCAAGAACTTCAAAATAGTGTTTATGAATCATTGGAGCATCATCCCAGATAATCAATTTGGTTTCCTTTAGTATTTTTGAAACATCACTCCCCAATTGAATGTTATATACCGACTAGTCGTTTATAAAAATTGGTATTTGAAATTTTGAATGAGCTTCCCTCCCCCCATGTAAGAGTAATGATGATATTCCACTGGAAGAAAATTCTAGAACAATTTTTCCTTTAGACCTTGGTAGACATGTTAAAACTCTCTAGATGAAATTCGTACCTGTACCTACAAATCCATGCATGAAAAAGAATCCACCCTTAGGAGAAGATAACGCAAACATAATTTCCAGGATTACATATTTCTATTCATCATTAATCATATTGTGTAATGTTGTGTACTCGAGATTCAGTTTTCCCTATCGTAATTAATATCTTCTGCAATCAATCAATTTGGTTGAGGATATATTGTATAATCTAGAAGGGGCATTAGAGGATAACACTTCAGATATTTTCCATTGATGTGAAGAATGTTGTCTATTTCATCCAATGCATACATTTGTTTCTGATGTTCTTTCATTTTCAAATTTAAAAGATAGTGTATTAATATTAGAATGAAATATAATAATTCTAATATATTCTAATCAGGAAAGTAATATGTTTGTACCTTGTAATTGAAGTCACTGTTGTTGGGTATATAAAATTTCATCAGTTAGGATTGTCATGGTTTCAAACCAAAAAATGTCAGGTCAAGAAATGGATGTTGAGAATATCATTTTGGCGAATAGTCTTTGCAAAGAATATACCATTACACAAGAAGATAACTCTTGTAGTGAGTGTATGAATTATATGTCTTCAGATAGAAGTCCCTTGGCTGAACTTGTTTCTCTGAATGTAAGATGAGTAATGTTTTTTAATATTCTGATAGATTCATACGATGTTGATCCTCTGACCTTTGTTAATAGAATATTCAAGTAATGTAATTCTCCAAAAGAGGGTGCCACATAGTATATTTTTCCACTACTGAAACCCTGTTTGTGCTGGTACCATGTCCTTTCATGATAGTGGTAGAGAAATCATGTTATAAATTTTGCATACGTAATATTTCTGCCCTCTGGATACATTATATTTTCATTAAACCTTGCTGTGAACATGGTATCAAAAATGTTACTCTAATTCAAGATGTCTTCAATTTTATCACAGTCTGCATATGTGACATTGTTTTCTCCTGGTAAATGAAATTGAATTCTATCAACTGGGGATATCTATGGTGGATATCATATGATAAAATCCTCCAAGAATATTCACATGATTAGATGTACCAGTAGTCATAATACATTTTAATCACATCGACACCCTTATCATGAAGATTTCATTTCTACTTTCAAAGAGTGTTGTGGTAACACGATCATACCCATTATAAAATATTTAAAAACGTATTTGATAGAGTATGACTTATTTTAAACTTTGATATTTAGATATGCTTTATATTTTAACAGCAATTTTGTATTGTATGGCACAACCGATTTTCGAATTGTAAATAATTTTTGAGAACAGTACAACCTGTATTTATTCTCTAATAGATGACTTAACCATCATCATCTATTGTTGTTTGGGGAAAAAAATTTATTGGCTAATAATTTGAGAATTTCCCACTCCTCATACAAGGCGAGCGACAACTGGCATCATCACAAGGACCATGGATCATAAAATTTCTGACCGTTGCATGTAGTTTAGTGAAGGTATCTTTGTTTGGAATATCTACAAAAACAATTCTGTTAATGTCTGACGGGGTGAATACCTTTCTTTATTGACTAAGAAATAATAGAATGTTCAATTTCAGCAGTCCTCCTTTCTGAAACTCCATTGTACGAACAACTATATTGGAAATTGAATAGAAGGAGAAGAAATTTTCAAAAACATTTAACAGATTCTGGTTGAGGAAGTCGTCAAAAAACACAAAGTGCTTAGCGATGTTGTTACATACCTTCTCAGGAATTTCAGAAGAAGGATCCTTCTCCTAAATCATGTATGAGATGTTGGACCTTTATGATGAAAATTTGCAACATTATTTGAGGAAATTCCGATGGGCCCATCTTGTTTACATTAACATATCGAGAAACTTTAGGCCACATTGGATTGCTTGTAAATGTTAAAAAAAGATCAGGTTACCCTGCCCAATTACATATTGACATTACATCTTGGTAATCGGAATCATATATCTTGGGCTGCCAGTAAATGTTGAAGGTAAAATGATACCCTCCCCACATAAGGACCCATCCCGATCACCCCTTAGGAAAGCATCTTGTAACCCATTGTATAGTTTTTCCCTTGAGCACTTTTGGTTATAGAGAATAAAAGATAATCTCTGATACTCAATAATTGTGTATGCATCTCCAATGAACTGTTGAAGAAGCCTGATAGAAAAAACAAGGCTGGAAAAATCATTGAAATCAGATTGAATGTGATAGAAGAAATATCCTTGCATTGTAGCATTCATGACATTTTCATTGTCAATAAACGTTGTAGTGCGATGGGTTATGTTGTCAAAATATTTGTCCTATCTACCTATGAAAACCAATAGATATTGAAGAGTAAGGTATAGCGGTAAAAGCTCATTAATGTTTTTGAAGACACCATATTTTCTTTGAATGTTGATATCTATCTCATTATTTAGATCTTCGATGTCACAAACAATGAGCATTGCAATCTCAGAAGTAGTTGGTAAGTTGTATATTTGTGGATCCCTTCCTTGTTTTCTAAAAAGTTGGAGTTTTAAATTTTTAATTCCATGCGTCTCAATAATATCCCTAGCTATATTGAATTGATGTGATAAATGGTTATGTACATGAAGCATATTCTGTAGATTTTGAACAATACTGACATCAATAATAAAGTCTTTTTTCTGTCATCAAAACTGTACGAAAATTCTGTATTATTGGTGAGAATTACAAGAGACAATATTTATGTATTCCCACCTACTACATTTCATACCTAATTGAACGTTCCCTATTCATAGCTTCATTTGTAGTGTCGTATACATAGATTTGAGAAAACATTGGTGGTTTTCCATCGGAAGGACATAAACTACCAATGTGATGGTAGTTTTTCCATTTAATCTAAAAATATATGGATGCCCACCATAGTTAAAAGATTTGTCTACATTGCATCCCAATGATGTGAATAAAAACATAGAGTTGTAAATGTGCATGTGATCATTTAATTATTTAAAATTTGGAATGCTTTTAGTAAAAAAGAAAACTTCTAAGGTATTCAGGACATGAAGGCAAAGGCTGTAAAGCTATTTTTCTCATTGAGAAACATATTGAGTAACATGGGACATGTCTCTGGCTATATTATTAATTCCTCTCTTTATACTAGAAGGTAGAACTGTAGTTCTCACATATGTTATAAGGGTCTCAGTAGTCAAAATTTTCTTAAGAGAAAAGGATTGGAATAGATAGTATGAAATCATAAATATAGAGTATGATTAAAATTATAATACACACACAATTTGTGTAGTAATAAACATGTTTAGTTATTTTAAATAACTAGTTTGTTGTACATTTTGAAGATGTATTGACATATATGCATCATTAATCATCAAGTTATTTTTTTTGATGAATATATAGTTTTATAATAGATTTGAGAAGTTTAATGTTCATAAAAGAATGTCCAAGTTGACAAACATCCGAAATTGACTACAGGATATATCTCAGAGGTCGTTGAAGGAGTAGTATCCTTGTATGTACCTATCATTGAATGTTGTTCATCAGTAGTTTCTGTGGAACCTGCCTGGATGGTAATATCTCCATTGAAAAAAAAATGATATGTAAAGATGTTAGACGATATTAAAAAGTGCTTATATATGAAGGGATTTATAGATAATAAATTTGAGATGATAGTTGTAATGTGAAACATACATGTGGATAACAGAATAATGTTGTTTCCAATTGTAGTATAATTAACACTATTTGATAAAGTAGTAGTATGTGAAAGATTATATATTTTACTACATAGATGACTTTATGTAGTGGGTTGTTTGGTGCTTACTTTAATGATGATGCATCAGTTATCTCCGTAATAGTACAATCATTTGAATCTGTAACTTGTAAGAGTTATATTAAGACTAGAAGTTGTGAAATTGTAATGTATAGTATTAGCAATAAATGTTACAGATGTTTAAATGTGTAAATGTTTACAGAAAGAAATCCCATGTCATATCATGGTGTTTGGTCAATTTTTTCAGTTCTTTGGTCCACCGTATATCGTTGATGGATCTAAATACTCTTAAGGCACTGTGGAACAAGGAATGGCATAATTGAAGAAATACATGGTAAGTATATTTTCAAATAGTAATATAAATAATTAAATGGGAGACATTAAGCAGAACTAACCGTTGATGGATATTGATTATAATGGAATACAATGACGTAATTCAGTGTCAGTATCTAGTGTGACCAGTTCTGGTGTAAAACAATTTTCTATAGGCATTATTAACGTAAAACTTTTATTACTGTTATAGTAAATATTGTTAGACATCATTGTACTTTTTAAAGAGTTTGAATTTAACATTTGTCTATATTGATCAGAGTTGAATATGTAATCGGTAATAAAGACATACCCATTTGTGTTTGTCTCCTCTCAGATGGCATCATAGGTTCAGGTGCAATAATGGTTTCAGTGGTCATTCTACCTATCGATTTGGTAATATAGTAAAAATGTAAGTTGTTCATTCTAAAATAATGAAACTGTTTTAGTAGCAGACAGTATTTAGAAGACAACCTAGTTGACGTTTTTGCCGTAGTAATCTTTTTTGAAGTCGTTCGTCTCTATATCTTGACGGGGAGTGCATATTTTTTCGGTGAATCTATTTATTTTATTGTTAAGAAACTAAACCGGGCCACATAACCATGCTAAACAGTGTTGTGATCTCATTACAGATAATGTATAATATGAAGAATATAATGTAAACCATTATAGTAATGATTTGTCAAAGAAAAAAATGGTCGATAATAATTTACTTGTCTAATTAATTGTTGTACTGTGCGAATAACATAGATCATGTAAATGTTGTAGTCAAGTAGTACTTAGATTGTTTATATAGTAAGTGTTGTAGTTTTTTTTACAATTTTAGTCACGTACTATGAATATAAGACCATAGATTCCATCAAAAAAATAAGGCTTCAGAGTATTGAAATAGGATTATGTACTATGATAGTTTTGTAAAATAATGTAATCCTTTAAAAAATACATTGTATTATTGAATGGATAGATATCCTAATGGAATTAGATAACATACTTTATAGAGGGTACTGTAGTTGTTGAACCATGGATAGCCTGAGTAAATTGTCCATTCATATCTGTACACATTCCAATGGATAATGCAGGATAAAGGAGAAGAGTAATTTTTTGGGATTACCAGTACTTCTTTAGGTGAATGAATTTCAGCTGGTCAAAGGATGAACGTACACATAAAACTAATGCACTGGCATCCTCATTAGCATACAAAGAAATTTAATGTCTTAGTAATGTTGTTGTGAAGGACAGAAAAATTTTAATGTACAAAAAATAACTAATTACACAGAATATGTAGTAGTTATTATAGTAGAGAAAATAAAAATAAGCAAGTACTGAATGAAGAATTATGTATTTCCATAATATATATAATTTAAAACAATGTTTCAGGAGGCTACCATGTTACGAGCAGTGATCAGGCCTAAATATTAGAAACCAGTCATATGATGTTTCATAATAGAAAGTAGGGCTACATATACAAGAATGTTTCACAAAGGATAGGCACGAGTAATTAGAAATAGTTACGAAAAAATAAAATAGGGTTTCAAAAATAAATAAAGTCGTAGCAGAAATTAAATGTTCCCTTGTGTATACCAAAATCCTATCATTGAAACATGACTAAAAATGAATCAGTGTTTCCAATTCACCTAAATTAACAAAATCATTGTAGACTCATTGAACTAAAAAAATAATGATCATACAGGTAGTAATTAATTGGACTCATGGGTCACCGTGTTTGGAGAATAATTTAAATGGATATATAGTTCAGAACAATTTTGTTCAAATGTAACGTATTAATGCATAACTGAATTGTGTTTAACTACAATTAAATCAAATATGTCAGTAGGCTTAATAATTCAAATAAGAAAACATATATAATATTGAGGGTTCATTTTTTACAGTCTGAAGTAGGTATAGTACATGGAAGATTCAAAGCAATGCGGGAAGGTGATTTGGTCAGTAGTAGAGATGGATATGAGGAAATACACATCAAACCATAGAATTTTGACAGGGTAACAAACACCAGAATATCGAATATATCGCTTGAGAACAATACGGAAGGAATATTTTTTATGTGCTTTGACAGCCAAAAAATATACATAGGTTTATACCTGCGATTAGTCTCATCCAACTGGTTATTGTGGCTACAGTAGGTGGAGCAGAGGATCTGGTTGTGGCAGAGCTGTAGGAGGATTAGCCGATTGTGGAAAAGATGTAGGTTTTTTCAATATTTGAGAGGAGAGTTGAGATATAGAGGAGCTAATGACTATTGTTGATAGGGTCATGGAATAGTCAGATAAGTGGAGGATCAGATTCAAAGGGATGCAGTATAGTTGAAACCGTAGAGGCAGTGGACAGTCAATATCTAGTGGAGCTGAAACACAAGATTCCGAGGAGAGGATACACGTGAGGGTCGGGGGTAGAGCTGCGTTTACTTTGGAGGATGATATGAGGGAGGTTTACCATGGATGATTCGTGGCTTCTCCATTTGTTTACACGTAGGCTAAAGAAATCATACTTTAGATGACGGGTGGATGGTACCTATGTAAATATTTCTGATGATTTCTCTACATTAATATTATTACTATATTATTATACAATCCAAATTATTTCTCTATGGATTATAGTGATTATAAATCTTTTATTTTCATCAAACCAATTTTATTTCATGTGTTACAAAGCTATAAATTAATGATGGTTGTTATGTTTAAAATTGAAAAATTCAAAAAGTATTTTTCATGAATATTACATGGAAATTATTGATGTTTACCCATTATGTTGATAAAAATTACATGATCGTTAAAAATCATATATCCCATAAAAATGGTGATCCTAATATAACACTATAATGAATTGGGTAATGTTCCATGTCATTAATTTGTTGTTTCTGTGAATTACCTAGGGTGGTATCTCTGATGGATTTAAGTGGTCTATAATTTATTTAGTCATTATTTAACTCTATCGGTGAAAATAATTTTACAAAATAAATAGATAATTTCAATATTATTATTATGATTTAGAATTAATTAATTGATCATGATTTACATCACAAGGAAGGTGATTAATTTGTGTCTTTTGATTCGTGATTTAGATAAATATTTATTACATGTCAAAAGATTAATGAACCATGTTCTGATTTGTATCATTTCACACAATCAATGATCACAAACATTGATAATTAAATCATACCGTTACACCGATGTTAGGATCACTTTATAAAAACTATTTTTAATGAAAATATTTACCCATCTTGAAAATTATAAAATAAACATATTATATTTTATTAATTACCATTTTATGAATAATAATTTACAATTATTTATGTTTTAAAGGAATAATTTTTAGTTTTTTTGATATAGTCGTGAATTAATCATAAATATTCAATGTAGGGTATAGTGGATAAAATGACCGCAAAATGACATTTGTATTTCTCTGATGTATTTTTTCCAAAGAAATTAAAACTCTAACCTTAAAAGGATTGTTGGTACATTATGGATTAAATTTTTATGTTTGATATAATGGTTTTTTGAGTTCTATTAAAAGTAAACACTTATCAGTATCAATTAAAGGAATAAAATATTATGATTTCACTAGATTTAGGAGTGCGTATTAGGTGATATTATAGTAGATAAGGATAATTAGTCTTTGAAAAAATAGAATATTCAACTAAAATAAAGCACCATTCCAGGAATAAAAAATATTTATGTACATTCTAGATTAGGTATGTGACTTGTTTTGAATAAATTTCCCCCAATAACATCTTTTAGTATAAGGAAAATTAATCAACACAATTAGTTTTTTAGAAATAATTAAAAAATAAACATGATTTGTAACAATGTGGAATCTTTCTTTCCTCAATCATTCCATTTCATTATTTCTCTAAATTAACTTATTAATTTACGTGATATCTCATTTTACAGACCAGATTCAAACGTATATCATAATATTTATGATGTATATATTTTTTATTTTTTCCATTTATAATTATGTCCAATAACCACTGATAATTCAAATTAACAATGTTTTTCTTTCTAAATTATAAAAGTAAAAAATTTACATATTGATTTTTGGACACTACATAATGATTCTAATTTAACCTTACTGGGTTTTTTAATCCGATATTAAAATATTTCTTGAAAAAACATTTACTACCTTTCACCAATGATATTTTCATCATCAAAGAATCTTAATTTGATCTCACAATCATTGTATTTTCCATCAGAATTATCCCACATATCATTTAACATTTTTTAGAATGGACCACTACAAACAATAGATAATAATATTTAATATATGGAATGGCATGTAACAAAAATAACCTTAGGGTTTATAATGATAATATGTATAAGGCCCCAGCCTTAAACCTTACTTAATTTAGAGTTATTACAAGATTACACATTGAGGATATTTTCAGGTTTAGAGTTTTAGAGAATTAGATCATGAAACTTGCATTACATTCCACATTTAAACAAAGTGGTTACATAAAAGACAGTATTCATTCTTCCCATCAACGGAAACATACTTAAAATAAAACATGGATTCTTTCTTGACACATCCTTGACACTATCATCACATCATGTACCCTTCCCTTGACCTGTGAAAAACATTTCAAAAACATGGGATGAGCATAAAAAGCTCAGTAAGGGATATATAGATAAGGAAAGGAAACATGAGTACATGTATACATAAGAATGAAATCATACTTTACCCATAAAACATAGGCACTTTAACATACCTCATAAAATCATGAATAAATCATAGAAATCATAAGACATAAAGGTAACTTGAGGCATTCATAACATTCTTACGTAGGGAGTAACCCTCTTGGTTACGTTTGGAATACCCATCACAGTATATTCCCTAAATCTCTTCGGAGAAACCTTAACGTTTCACTCCTTCGCGTTACCCAATGCATTGGAGAGCTATATCGGGCTCACCCGCCCTTAGTTTATCACGGAACCACCCATTCTTCATAACAATGCCCAAGAACCATAACATAATCGTATCACATAAACATGAATAAAGGAAACATAACATTTCCACATTTCAATCACAATATAACATTTTAGGATATTGAAATAATGAATCCATTCAAAAAGAAACCATTTCCAAAACCATTTAAAACATTTAATAAAGAGATTTTTGAATCAAAGTGTCCCATACCAGCTTGAAGCTTTTAACATTTTAACCCATTAATATCCATATAAATAAATTCTTAAAAACCATTTTGAAAACATGTATATTAATAAGAACAAATAATTAAAACATTTAAAACTATATTTTGGTTAAAGGGGTTTTACCAAAATTAGAGACACTTGAATACAATAATTGAGGAATAACATTTAGTCAAAACTTTATAATATCATGAGAATAAATGGATTCATGATATAATACCCCAAAGGACAGTATATACACCATATAAGAGTGAATTGGTGCATAACAACAATGAACCTCAATAGAAATGTCAAATGTGATGAAATCCCTTATAAAGAAGGTATCCTTAAATTAAGTAGAAATCAATCTCAAAAATATGTGTGAAAAATATAAATACACCCAATATAAGTGGATATTAAGTTTAAAACAATAAAAGGTCATTCACACATATTCAATGGATGACATATTGAATGACTACATGTTGAACCCAATGAAATTGAAATTGGGTTAAGAAGTTCCCTTGACAGCCTAACGGCGTCACATCAAAATGAGTTGATGAGAGATAAAAAGGGAATCTCATCACTTGTACATAAAATTTACCTCAATCAGGATATATAAGAACATATCCCAACATATTAGTATATGAATTAAAAGACCCAACGAAATAGGTCTTTTAAAAAGAGAAGGGTGAAAGGTTCCCTTACCGACTTGGGTATCTTTCAAAACATACACCCCATGAAAGAAGGACAATAAATCATTGATGTAAATACTCATAAACGAAAGTATATTACACAAATAGTAGAATAATGGGCAGTACATACACCACCCAATGTAAATTGTGGCAAACGTAGAATAAATTTCACGGGAATAAAAGTGAGATGAAAAATCACTTATGAAAACTTGGCAGCCTAACAGCACCACTTAAAACTTCCAAAAATGGATTGATGAGATCAAATAGGGTATCTCATCACATTAAAATAAAATGTACAGAAAGAGTAATATGAAAGAACATCCCCCATCATAACAAATAGGATCTTAAAAGAAGTGACATAGAGGAGAGTACTTAAAAAGAAAGAGAGAGGTTAGATCTCCTACGAAAGTTCGGCAGCCTAACGGCGCCAATCAAAAATTTCCAAAATGGATTGATGAGAGAAAATAGGGTCTCTCATCACATGAACATATAAATTACTGTAGGATTAATATAAAAGATCATCCCAATGAAAAAAATATGAGCTTTAAAAGGAATGACATAAAAGAGTGTACTTAAAAAGAAAGAGAGGAGTAAGATCCCTTACCTCGGGTCCGACTTGACTCGATCGTTCTTTAATCTCCTGAATAATAAACTTGAGTTAATTTATACTTCCTTAAGAACATTTTTCAAGTTCATTATTCCTTTTATATCACTTATTACCATGTTATAAACAATATGTAATCATTATGTTAATAATGATTGTTTTGTCGATATTTGGTTCTTAAGTCGAAAGTGGACTTCTTACAATTACATGTTGTTCGTGTGGCCAAATGTTTATTATATCCAGTATTGTATTCATGATTTAGATATAATATATTTCATATATATATCCAGTACATTCATGCATTTATAACATTACATAATCATTTAGAGGTAAGAAATGAAATGCACCGTTCATGGAGACGGTAAGACGTACGTACGCATGAACGCTACTTTCATTTTTATTTCGTATTTTATAGAATGGAATAATAATGATATAAAGGTATATTATAATTCCAGTATAATATCATATATAATATCATATTTCCATCCTTTATACATCCCACATATGGTATTTAACGAATCAAATCACTTTGAGGGGGCGGTAGTCCGGACTTCCTTAAATGAAGATATCGCGTATAACCATAATGGAATCCATAAAGGTAAGACAAAAATGAAAACTACCGCAGCATAAATAAAACATAAACATATTATATATCATATATAAAAATAGTGACATCATAATGGCCACCTTTGAAGGTGTTAAATGAGTATTGAACAATCATCGTTTCGGGAGGCAGAATTTCACCATCCACGGAAACCGTATGTTCTTTAACCATTTGATGTAGTTGTGTGAGAGTGTAGCTCGAATAAATCATATAACAACATCCCAGTATATTGAAGATACTGGTGTTGTTACAAAAGAAGTAAATAAAAAGATTTTAGGGGGTTAGAGAAGCAAAATAAAACAAATGAACATGAGAGAATGAATTACCTTTAAAAATGTAAGTCCTTTTGATTTGAGCCTAAAGGATTCCTTTGAAAGGATTATTCCCAAAGGGAATCCTCTAGGATGAGTAGAGGGATGTCGAGAGAGTAAATGGGCAGGGTTTGGCCGAGCCAAATGCTTGATGAGTGTGTTAAATGAGGTACAGGTGGGGGCCTTTTATAAGAGGAGAGGAGGGGTACTTTTGGAAAGTAAAGAAATATTACTTTATTTGAAAATGTGTTTCGGTTTTAAAAGGTACCACATTGATATAATTCTTGGATAAGGTGATAAGTCTTATAAATCCACTCATCCAATAAGTTTTGTACATGTGTAGTTCAGAGATTTGACATTATCTTTCCATTTTATTTAAATCGTCAAATAATGATATCATCGCTGCATCATTATTATGTCATAAATAATTTAATTCATTTAATGTCTAAAAATTATAAAAAAAATACTATTATGTAGGAAATATTTTTAGATTTCCAATTAATATTTATAATCAAAAATATGACTTGTATAACCCCACTTAAAAATTGTTTTAGTAAAACATATCATGTTTGTGTCAATTTTACTTTTACATTAAATAAAATGTTATTTATGTCAGTTCCCAACCAAAGTGGATCCATGGGGTCCCCAAGTTGACACATGGATTGTTTTGGTCTTCCATGACACAACCAATAATGTTGGGACATGTGTCTAGGTCATTTCATATCATTAAATCATTATTTATACCTTAAACTACACTAATTACCACTAATCGCGATTAAAAACATAATAAGTTACTATTCACCAAAAAAATTATTTTAATGTCATTGAACCAAATTTTACTTCTTAATGACAACCATGTATGTTGGATTTTAAAATTCAACACACATTAGTGGTAAACTTTCATTTAACTGAAAAATCAGTTTGCTTGATTACCACTTAGTGGTTTCACTATTCATAAAAAATTGGAGTTTTTCAGAAAAATACCAAAACTTCACCCTAAGCTATATTTGACATTCCGAATTCAAAAATGAAGTCCATTTTAAAAAATTCAAAACATATTAGTAACATTAATTAATTTAATAATTAACTCCCGCTGCCAGAGAAAATAGCGTGTTTTTATAAAACAATAAGTATCAAAAGATTGACACTAGTTTAAGTCTGATTTCAAAGTGAAATTAATTCCAGCGACCACTATTGGATTTAATGGTAAAAATATTTTCTAATTTCACTTTAAAACCAATTCAAAATATAATCTAATAATATAAATAAATTAGATCAAAAAAGAGGTTTTGAATTAAAATACAACATTTTACACTATTCATTAAAAAAAATGAACATTATCGGAAAGATACCAAAAATTTACACAAAGTGAATTTTGATGTCCCGATTCTTAAGAAGAGTTTTATTTGGTCCAATAGAATGTATAAGAGTGAACAAAACTATATTTAATGATGGTTCGCCATCAAAAGGCGATAAGTGAACCATTAGTGAAAACTAGGTCATATACGCCTAAAATTGAATTCTTTCCCTATTTTATGCCTTTATCTTTTATTGTATAAATGTAAAAACATTTAAGAACATATATAATCACATTTTAGTTATTTCTATCCATTCCCGCCATTACAACGGCTACATATTAACTACCATTTAAAATAATATTATTTTATCATTAGAGTGCAATTTAAGATTCCCAAGAAACTCGTTGTTGCGTGTTGGGTACGCCATCGAGCATAGAGTCCCCTTTAAATTCATATCATTATTTTATTCACAAATATAGATAAATATGAAATGTCATATTCTTTATTTACCTGGGGTGTTACATCCTTCCCCCCTTTTGGGAATTGCGTCCTCGCAATTTTAAAATTGCACTTGGAAACATCCTTGAAAGTCCCACATCGGAACAAAAGTCGGTAAAACAAACACTTTAAAATAAAGAAAGATAAGTACAAAGGTCACCCGAGTTAACCCATACTAGGATTCCATGTATGAAAATATGGACATGGAGGAAAAAACAAAGGGTCATGTTCTGATGGAGAGTGATAGAAAACATGTTTAGGAGAAAGTTAACAATAAGAAAATCACAAACTTGTGATGGGTTAAACGGTGTTGGGTTCCCCAGTAGGAAACGTTAATAGACAACATTTTTGTTTTAAGTTACTTTTTATTGAGAAATTTATTCATAAGGAAACATAATCACTTATCATGTTGACTTTCAACTCTTACTAGATTCCTTAGTCAAACTCATATTTTTTCCAAAAGACGAGTATTTAGGGAGACTTGTTCACATTAAGAGTAATATAATCAACTTCTAGAGAATCACCTAATCCACAAAAGAGAACTATATACTTCCCATGTCTTTAGACTTTAACCAAATCCAAAACCAAAAAGGATAGTACAAGATCAGATAATCCAGAAAAGGATAACCCTTTATAAAAAGAAAATCTATTCTTAATCTCCAAAATTTGTCCAACAAAACCCAAAGTTCAACAAGGACCATTCTATAATCAATTTGTCCATAAAATTCTTCAAAGTAAACCAATATAAGATTGAAACCCAAATATTTGAAGGATTTAGTCGCATAGTCTTCCAAGACAAATTGTAACATTTATCTCCAAACAATATCAGTTGCTCCTAAAGTCTCGTTTTGAAAAGTAATTAACATAATCACATATCCTCCATGATAGGTTAATCATTTTCATAAATAACCCAAAATCAACTTACTCTTAATTCATAAAATCATATAACTAGAATGAATCAGTCAAACTAACCAGGGACTTCACGTAGTCCAGTGGTAGGTGATAAATACCAGTCGCACATTGGTTGTGGGTTCGATTCCTGCAGCTTTGTCCGATGCGACGGGATGTCACACGGTCTACGTGTTGTCCTTTTTCCAAAACTATATAATTCTTAAAACATTCCCCAAAAAGAGATAAAATCTTCAAGAATAATCATAACACATTTTAACCTCAAGTTTATCTCATTCCTTTCATTTTCCATCATATCATAGAGTAACCCATAATTACCTAAAAATTAAGTATCATATAAATCCTAATGGTTACCTTAATAATTATTACCTGAATTTCCACATCGAGTTGGCCATCTCGTACATGACGCATTAGAGAACTCACCAAGGTTGAAGTGGTTGATCATGAATCCTTGATAGTTTGTTTAGAACAACTATGAGATTCCTCATTGAATCCCCCATCTCATTCAGTATCTTAATCAGAGAACCACCACAGTTTCCTTGAAACCCATTGTCACTTTGGTGCCTGCTAGATCCAGCCATTTACTAAAACCAAAAAGGTCAGTGTGAGTATATCAACAAAACCATCATGTACTAATGAGGAAGGTAAACACTAAGATACACCTACTCATTCACTTTATCTAAAACTAGGACTCTTTCTAAAATCCTAACCATTATGGTAATGTCACTTATGCTTAAAGAATACCCTAACCTCTAAAGTTATCTAAACCGAACTTTGATACCAACTATAAGGCCCCAGCCATAAACCTTACTTAATATTGAGTTATTACAAGATTACACATTTAGGATCTTTTCAGGTTTAGTGTTTTAGAGAATTAGATCATGAAACTTTCATTACATTCCACATTTAAACAAAGTGGTTTCATAAAAGACAGTATTCATTCTTCCCATCAACGGAATCATACTTAAAATAAAACATGGATTCTTTCTTGACACATCCTTGACACTATCATCACATCATGTACCCTTCCCTTGACCTGTGAAAAACATTTCAAAAACTTGGGATGAGCATAAAAAGCTCAGTAAGGGATATATAGATACGGAAAGGAAACATGAGTACATGTATACATAAGAATGAAATCATACTTTACCCATAAAACATAGGTACTTTAACATACCTCATAAAATCATGAATAAATCATAGAAATCATAAGACATAAAGGTAACTTGAGGCATTCATAACATTCTTACGTAGGGAGTAACCCTCTTGGTTACGTTTGGAATACCCATCAAAGTATATTCCCTAAATCTCTTCGGAGAAACCTTAACGTTTCACTCCTTCGCGTTACCCAATGCATTGGAGAGCTATATCGGGCTCACCCACCCTTAGTTTATCACGGAACCACCCGTTCTTCATAACAATGCCCAAGAACCATAACATAATCGTATCACATAAACATGAATAAAGGAAACATAACATTTCCACATTCCAATCACAATATAACATTTTAGGATATTGAAATAATGAATCCATTCAAAAAGAAACCATTTCCAAAACCATTTAAATAATTTAATAAAGAGATTTTTGAATCAAAGTGTACCATACCACCTTGAAGCTTTTAACATTTTAAACCATTAATATCCATATAAATAAATCCTTAAAAACCATTTTGAAAACATGGATATTAATAAGAACAAATAATTAAAACATTTAAAACGATATTTTGGTTAAATGGGTTTTACCAAAATTAGAGACACTTGAATACAATAATTGAGGAATAACATTTAGTCAAAACTTTATAATATCATGAGAATAAATGTATTAATGATATAATACCCCAAAGGACAGTATATACACCATATAAGAGTGAATTGGTGCATAACAACAATGAACCCTCAATAGAAATGTCAAATGTGATGAAATCCCTTATAAAGAAGGTATCCTTAAATTAAGGAGAAATCAATCTCAAAAATATGTGTGACAAATATAAATACACCCAATATAAGTGGATATTAAGTGTAAAAAAATAAAAGTTCATTCACACATATTCAATGGATGACATATTGAATGACTACATGTTGAACCCAAAGAAATTGAAATTGGGTTATGAAGTTCCCTTGACAGCCTAACGGCGTCACATCAAAATGAGTTGATGAGAGATAAAAAGGGAATATCATCACTTGTACATAAAATTTACCTCAATCAGGATATAGAATAACATATCCCAACATATTAGTATATGAATTAAAAGACCCAACAAAAGAGGTCTTTTAAAAAGAGGAGGGTGAAAGGTTCCCTTACCGACTTGGGTATCTTTCAAAACATACACCCCATGAAAGAAGGAAAATAAATCATTGATGTAAATACTCATAAACGAAAGTATATTACACAAAGAGTAGAATAATGGGCAGTACATACACCACCCAAATAAAATTGTGGCAAATGTAGCATAAATCTCACGGGAATAAAAGTGAGATGAAAAATCACTTACGAAAACTCGGCAGCCTAACAGCACCACTTAAAACATCCAAAAATGGATTGATGAGATAAAATAGGGTATATCATCACATTACAATAAAATGTACAGAAAGAGGAATATTAAAGAACATCCCCCATCATAACAAATAGGATCTTAAAAGAAGTGACATAAAGGAGAGTACATAAAAAGAAAGAGAGAGGTTAGATCTCTTACGAAAGTTCGGCAGCCTAACGGCGCCAATCAAAAACTTCCAAAATGGATTGATGAGAGAGAATAGGGTCTCTCATCACATGAACATAAAACTTACAGTAGTATTAATATAAAAGATCATCCCAATGACAAAAATATGAGCTTTAAAAGGAATGACATAAAAGAGTGTACTTAAAAAGAAAGAGAGGAGTAAGATCTCTTACCTCGGGTCCGAGTTGACTCGATCGTTCATTAATCTCCTGAATAATAAACTTGAGTTAATTTATACTTCCTTAAGAACCTTTTTCAAGTTCATTATTCCTTTTATATCACTTATTACCATGTTATAAACAATATTTAATCATTAAGTTAATAATTATTGTTTTGTCGATATTTGGTTCTTAAGTCGAAAGTGGACTTCTTACAATTACATGTTGTTCGTGTGTCCAAATGTTTATTATATCCAGTATTGTATTCATGATTTAGATATAATATATTTCATATATATATCCAGTACATGCATGCATTTATAACATTACATAATCATTTATAGGTAAGAAATGAAATGCACCGTTCATGGAGACGGTAAGCCGTACGTACGCATGAACGCTACTTTCATTTCTATTTCTTATTTTATAGAATGGAATAATAATGATATAAAGGTATATTATAATTCCAGTATAATATCATATATAATATCATATTTCCATCCTTTATACATCCCACATATGGTATTTAACGAATCAAATCACTTTGAGGGGGCGGTAGTCCGCACTTCCTTAAATGAAGATATCGCGTATACCCATAATGGAATCCATAAAGGTAAGAAAAAAATGAAAAATACAGAAGCATAAATAAAACATAAACATATTATATATCATATATAAAAATAGTGACATCATAATGGCCACCTTTGAAGGTGTTAAATGAGTATTGAACAATCATCGTTTCGGGAGGCAGAATTTCACCATCCACGGAAACCGTATGTTCTTTAACCATTTGATGTAGTTGTGTGAGAGTGTAGCTCGAATAAATATTATAACAACATCCTAGTATATTGAGGATACTGGTTTTGTTACAAAAGAAGTAAATAAAAAGAGTTTAGGGGGTTGGAGAAGCAAAATAAAACAAATGAACATGAGAGAATGAATTACCTTTAAAAATGTAACTCCTTTTTATTTGATCCTAAAGGCTTACATTGAAAGGATTATGCCCAAAGGGAATCCTCTAGGATGAGTATAGGGATGTGGAAAGAGTAAATGGGCAGGGTTTGGCCGAGCCAAAGGCTTGAGGAGTGTGTTAAATGAGGTAGAGGTGGGGGCCTTTTATAAGAGGAGAGGAGGGGTACTTTTGGAAAGTAAAGAAATATTACTTTATTTGAAAATGTGTTTCGGTTTTAAAAGGTCCCACATTGATATAATTCTTGGATAAGGTGATAAGGCTTAGAAATACACTCATCCAATAAGTTTTTTACATGTGTAGTTCATATATTTTACATTATCTTTCCATTTTATTTAAATCGTCAAATAATGATATCATCGCTGCATCATTATTATGTCATAAATAATTTAATTTATTTAATGTCTAAAAATTATAAAAAAATACTATTATGTAGGAAATATTTTTATATTTCCAATTAATATTTATAATCAAAAAGATGACTTGTATAACCCCACTTAAAAATTGTTTTAGTAAAACATATCATGTTTGTGTCAATTTTACTTTTACATTAAATAAAATGTTATTAATGTCATTTCCCAACCAAAGTGGATCCATGGGGTCCCCAAGTTGACCCATGGATTGTCTTGGTCGGCCACGACACAACCAATAAGGTTGGGACATGTTTCTAGGTCATTTCATATCATTAAATCATTATTTATACCTTAAACTACACTAATTACCACTAATCGCGATTAAAAACTTAATAAGTTACTATTCACCAAAAAAAATATTTTAATCTCATTGAACCACATTTTACTTATTAATGACAACCATGTATGTCGGATTTTCAAAATTCAATACACATTACTGGTAAACTTTCATTTAACTGAAAAATCAGTTTGCTTAATTACCACTTAGTGGTTTCACTATTCATCAAAAATTGGAGTTTTTCAGAAAAATACCAAAACTTCACCCTAAGCTATATTTGATATTCCGAATTCAAAAATGAAGTCCATTTTACAAAATTCAAAACATATTAGTCACATTAATTAATTTAATAATTAATTCCCGCTGTCAGAGCAAATAGCGTGTTTTTATAAAACAATAATATCAAAAGATTGACACTAGTTTAAGTCTGATTTCAAAGTGAAATTAATTCCAGCGACCACTATTGGATTTAATGGTAAAAATATTTTCTAATTTTACTTTAAAACCAATTCAAAATATAATCTAATCATATAAATAAATTATATTAAAAAGAGGTTTTGAATTAAAATACAACATTTTACACTATTCATTAAAAAAAATGAACATTGTCGGAAAGATACCAAAAATTTACACAAAGTGAATTTTGATGTCCCGATTCTTAAGAAGAGTTTTATTTGGTCCAATATAATGTATAAGAGTGAACAAAAATATATTTAATGATGGTTCTCCATCAAAAGGTGATAAGTGAACCTTTAGTGAAAACTAGGGCATATACACCTAAAATTGAATTCTTTCCGTATTTTAAGCCTTTATCTTTTATTGTATAAATGTAAAAACATTTAAGAACATATATAATCATATTTTAGTTATTTCTATCCATTCCCTCCATTACAATGGCTACATGTTAACTACCATTTAAAGTAATATTATTTTATCATTAGAGTGCAACGTAAGATTCCCAGGAAACTCGTTGTTGCGTGTTGGGTACGCCATCGAGCATAGAGTCGCCTTTAAAGTCATATCAATATTTTATTCACAAATATAGATAAATATGAAATGTCATATTCTTTATTTACCTGGGGTGTTACAATATGTGACAATATACCACCATTATCCCTTTCTATTTTATCTTGTTTTTTTTTAGTTCATAATTAGTTTTTACATTAGCCATAAAAGTTACAGTTCTCTAGGATTTTAATATTCATCCCAACACAACTCAAAGTCCTCTATCTTTTAGAAATAATTTCTAGAATTGAAATGACATTCATTAATATGTTAAATCATCTTTTTATAAATAATAATGAAAAAGTTTCACTTAAATAAATTTTATTAGATCCAATAGCGGAATTTTTATACGGAAAAATATTCACATGTGTCATTTCAGTTTTAGCTACATGTGAATTTTTTACATGATTCTCAATTCTATTTTATAATTTATAGTAATTAATAAATAATAAATAGATTCATAAATTATTTTAAAATTCAATTGATCAAAGTAGTTTTTTTATCTATCCATTGAAATATTTTATAAAGAGGTATATGTTTTCCAATGATTATATGTTGTTTTATCTTTTTTATCCCTATAAAAAATATTAAGGAATATATAAATTTTAAATTGAAAGTGTATTAATTATAAATGGTATAATAACCTAATGTCCTTTATTATTTTTGTAATCATAGAAAAGCAAAATTCCCCCCATATTCATAATATTTAATAGATTCTAAAGCTAGAAAAAATACAAAAAAGTGTGTACACAAATAATACAAAATAAACATGATTCTTTGTACCTTGATTCAGTAACAAGATATTTTACATTATATTTTATATGTACATTATTAAATATATTTATATTCTAAAAAATGTTCCATTTTCAATGGAATTTCCATAGAATGTTTCATCTCATTCTAAAGAAGGGCTTCTTGTTGATAACATAAAATATTCCTAATGATTGAGTTCTCTATTACAAAAACAATATTTTATATTTCTATTTAAATATTAGTGACATATAAATAATTCTAGTATCCCCAATATAATGATAGTAAAATAATTAATTTGAAAACTCATTGAGATTAGGAGTGTCCTTTATATTTTATTTTTTATCTTCATTCTCAGTAGAGGTCAAAATCCTCAATTAATTTCTACATTCTTCAAATTGTGTTATAAATAATAAATTAAATATATTTCATGATATAACACCCTTTATACATATCATTCACTAATTTATGGGTGTGTATTCCAATATATCACTCTATTATACCATCATAGAATTCAATTTATTAATAGAATCATTATTTCATGCGCTCCCTTATTTATGATTTTGGTTATTCTCAAATTGTTTTGATAGGTGTGAAAACATTTCATGTATGTTGGACATAAAATTATAAACATAATTTTGGTTTTTATTCATCAATATTAAATCAGATTTTATTTTTTCCATCATTGTGGACATAACCACCAATTCTATAGATTGTGATTACTTTTTATCCCTTGGTCCTATAGACAATTCAAAAAGTATTTTGACTATCCCATTCACCATATGATCAACTATTTATAGAATTTTAGTTATGATCTCATAAAATAATTTCTCATATATATTTCTGAATTTACATTCCTATTTAACAATTCATATCCAATAACACATGGAAAACATTAAATTTTAGTATACTAAGGAATTTATCATTATTGATTATCATTACATATACTAGAATTTCAGTTTTTTTCATTCATTGTGGTATCATAATATTACTCAAAAGATGAAAATTTCTTACAATCTAATTATATTCAACAAGATTACTTCAACAGGATCTCCATATTTTAAAAATAAATTAACCTCAATATTAAATTCTACAAGATTAATTCATATTTCTAGATGTTTTCCCCTATTCCTTGGAAATCATGAATATAAGAATAATATAAAACATCAGCATCAAAACCAATTAGATGAAGGAAATGAAAAAAAAATCAAATAATCGATATCGTATTCTATGAGGCCAACTATAACAACAAAAATTAACTAATTTGAGAGATACCATGAGGGGTTTGGCTATAATAAATTAATTAATTAGATTTACTAATATAAAAACCATAATTTTATCTCTCAAATACCTACAGTGTTATGTCCTATTGTCTATAAGGGTCGCCTATTTTTTCATCAAAAATTAATGATCTATTTTTCATTCGATTTAACATCCCATTAATAAATATTATATATATTTTATTCGACAAAATATCCTCTAAGAAATATAAAAAATCCCATTCAAATAGAAATTATTTTAACATATATCCCATCTAAAGAATAATTTGTTAGGCTTGTGGTAAGAAATGTTTCAATGTTCCAAATCACAATGATGAAATCTTGAGAGATTATAGTCTTTTCCACTTCATTATGGTGAAAATTCCCTTACAAATTTTTATGGGTGGATAAATACATACCATATATTAGATCCCTCATAATATCATTCATTTTATCAATATTCTACAGTGTAAAGAGATTTACCTTAAGAGAATTACAATAATACCTAATTATTGTTGATGAAACAAATTAGTGAGAGGTTACAATTATCTACACATTCCTTATCACATCATATTTGGAAATGTACTAAAGTATAATAAACTTCTAATTATATATAATGGAACCACCATTCCCCATATATTAGAATATATCTTTACTATGTCTTATAACATAATTATAATTTATCCCTTTTAATAAATTTTTTCAATAAATTTATATAATGTGTTCTCAAGAATCATTTTATCTCCCTTCTATGATACACATCATTAACTTCCTATAATTTATATGTTTTTTATTTTTTTATTTGAATACCTTCTCCAATATCTTACATTATAGAAATATTATATTTAATTTTATAAGAACTCATTACTTATTCTATGGTTTCAAATTAATCATTTTTCTTATACACTTTTTTTATTTATCACGATTTTCCAGAAAATTTGATATGGTAAATATAAGACATTAAATAAAAGATAATTCCATGATTATCTATCCATAATTTTCTCTATTATTTAAAAGTAAAATTTCTATAATTTGGAGAACTGTTTAATTATGTCATGCTATCTAGATTACAAATTTTCTCCCTCTTATAGGAGTTTAACAAGACATAAATCCTCCCACTATATTTTATAATGTAAATTAAATAATAAAATTTGTGGGTTAAACATCCTAATGGTGTTCCCTCAAATTGACAATATCAAAGATTCTCAAAAACATTTATCTCTTCTAATATCATAGGAATTTACTCATAAATAATATTTCATCACTTCTCATATTATCTATTGTTCTATTTTAGACAACATAAATTCTAGTTTTCTTTTAAATCAGAAGAAATATCCACCCATACTAAATCAAAACATTCAAAAATCGTGTTCTTTCTATGGCAGGGATGAATTCTATTCAATATGAAAATGGTGTGAAATATTAAACCACAGTGTGGTGCTCTTCATAGTTTTATATTTAAAAAAATAACAATGAAAATATATAATTTTTTATGACATGGAAATCACTTGAGAAGATTTTGAATAGGGATAATCCAATACAACCACTCCATGATAAATGGAATAGTGGTCCTATGTTTTACAAAATATTTTTAATAAATATGAATCAATATTCTCTTCATGGCTAGGACACCCTAAAATAGTTAGTGAAATTATGTACTTCCTTATGGTCTCTAAAATTTGGTTACTTTCCTTAAAATGAATACCTTATTTGTTTCACACAAATAATACTTTCATAATTCAATAGCATATCCTATGGTATATCGATGTTACTCATATTATCATCATATCAACATATAAAATTACTTTGGGAAAAGTAATCTCTATCAATAAAGTCATGACATAAACTAACATGATAACTCTTAACTGCCAAACTCAAACTATAATCACTTCACCATTGTGAAAACACATGTTGTGGTCCTCTAACCATCCAATGATACAACTCTAAACCACTATGGTTCTAATATACATTACCACATATGTGAGGATTCTCATTTATAATGGCCAAATACTTCCCAAGTGGTTGGCTCTGAATATTTTCCTAGTTTATGTATATTAATATTCTTTTAATACCAAATCTAAATTAAGGAATAATTAATATCTATATTGCATGAAGAGTATTTTTTTGGAATTTATAGTACATGTGAATATATCCTTACAAATAGAATAGGTTGAAGTGATCTAGCCTGGAAACCATCAAATTGATAAAAATACTAATATATCCAATAACCTTAAATAGTTTATCCTTACATGAATCATTATTTATTTCTACAAAACAGACCCCATTAATATTAATTTAACCTTTTACATATTCTGTGATTTTTTAAAATAATAAATCTACTATAATAATGAACTATATTTAAAAAAACAATATTCTAATAATATATTTTCATTCTTGTGAGACATATAATGATAAGTACATAATAATATTTCTAGAAAAACATTTTATAACTCTAAAATATAAATTTTTAAAATACAATTAGTCATTCATACATATGCATTTTCAGAAAATACAATTCGAATCCATGAGGTTCCAATAATATAATAAAACAAATATAAAATATCATAAAGGGACGAGGTAAAGACAACTAATCGTTAATAATACCTCTAACACCAACTCTCTTAGAAAATTTATATTTAAAAATATGATTAATCCTTGATAACATATAATAAGACTCAGTATGAATATTTTCATTTATTTTCCACATGCATCTACAACATTAACCCAATCACCCAAATTCATATTTCCATATTTCATTACTTCATAAAAATGAATCATTAATAACGTATAAATTTATTTTGGGAATTCAACTTGATGATAACCTATGAATTCATGAGATTATTAAATGAACATCATAATTTCATGGTTATTAAATTATCATTCAATGTCATCTTAGGATGATAACTTAATTAAACTATGGAATCATAAAGGAGTTATCCCCACAAAGTGGTCTTTTAAATATTTTCACATACTCTACCTAACTCTCTACCCACATCCATTAATAATGTGTTTATTTATTCTATTAACAACACACTGAAGTTCCATCCCATCAACAATTCACATCTACATGCCTTAGATGAAATAGTATGCTCTGCCCTTTAGATATTGACATCACTATAAAATTAGAAACTATCTTCACATATAATACATGATGATGAGCCATCTTGAAAAACTAAATTACATTACCAATCCAATCATTAAATTATTGAGCTTCACTTTCTCAATTATTTGAATTTATAATCATACATAAAAATATATTCTATTTTATTATATATTTCAAAATAATACCCAACTTTGTTGTATTAAAATAATCATATCAAATATCCCATGTTATTGATTTCATAAAATAATATTTATAACTACAGTAGAGAATATTGTGCTACTAGATCATACACACTCTATTAAACGAAATAATTTATGAAAACAGTTACCAGAAATCGTCCCATAATTCATCCATTCTTTGAACCAATGATAAAAGTTTTAATCTATTACCATATAGGCACACAAATTGAAACCAACACTATGACTACATATTATCCTACCTTAACAATCAATGCATGTCCTATAATTATTTAAATTATCTTTGAAATATAAATTTAACGAATCTAATAACCATACTATTATATACCCTGTAAATTTTTTCCAAACCATCTTGTTATCCCATACACAAATTGAACCCTTACATATAAACAAGATATTGATACTATTTGGTAGTAATTAAATATGATATGTATACTCTCAAACACTAGGGATAAAATATTACATATGTTTTTATGAATATGATTATCTATCAATAATTATATCGAGAATCATTATATAAGGTTTTAATAATAAAAAATCCCCCTATTGAATATATTATAAAATAATGATTCACATATTATTTATTATTAATTTTCCTCAAAAAGATTTCACAATATTAATTAATGAAAATTTATATAAAAAAATATAATTATTTTATTTTAATTTGGAAAATATTTTATATAACATAATTTCCACCAAAAATAAACCATATAAAATTTAGGAAAATTATATATTAGTTTTTATATATATACATCCACCATTTAACACCTTAGTATAATATTAAAATAATAAATCCCCCAATAAAATCATGCATTATAAAAAATATCATACTTATATATATCACAAAAAAAATTTCTATAAAATTAGTAAACTTTATATAACCCATACATTTGTATGATATTCATAAGGTGATTATCTATATTTGGTTTCAAAATTTATTAATTACATCTACTCCATGATTAATTCTATTTGAATCAAAATATGGCTCTATAATATCATGTATTTCTCTAACATGGATCTCCAAAATAGTAACATTCCTATAACCTCTAACCATCCAATATAACACCTCCTAATATACTAGAGGATTCCTAAAATAATATTTTCTCGTAATTATACTTGGGGAGGTAATATGATAAGTATATAATTAAAATTATTATTTATATATAAATTTATTATTATCAACACCATCCATTAGAATGAACATTAGTGAAAACATACTAGAATTACAATTTTCGAATTGCATGGACAAAAATTCTCGTACACTAGTGAAAAAAAAGAATTTCCTAGTAAGGGATTAAAATATAAATGGGATCACCCACAAGTAAGATTATATATAAATAGACACTATAAAAATAAAATAATTAGAACCTTATCTACAATTATAATCCTCTCCTTGGTCCCATTTTTTTGTAACCCTTTTAAACTACTCCAACCAGGTAACATGTATAATGTTCCTTTCCTGACCATTGATTCAAAAATATAATCTAAACATCCACCACAGTACATTTATTGTTTTTCAGAATATTTCAAATTATGATACATCTATTATAATATATAATATTTCTAGTGTGTTATTGGTATTTAAATAATGAAGTAATTCATATAATGAAAGCACCCATGTTGAGTCATATTTTTCTAACTAGGCCACTATGCATATTGATACTCACAATTTTAGTCTATAACCATGTAACATCTATTTCATGTTATTTTCTATACTCTAAATTCTGTCATCTATTGTTGTATTGGGTATATGTTGTAGAATTTAATCTATATATATTTATATAAATTAAAATTAATTTATGTTTATTTTGTTTAACAAGATAGATTATCGGTTAACAACCCCAAAAATATATGTATTATCTAGATATATATATGTGTGAGTATGAACAATTTTATTGAGACACAACCTATAAATTATATTATAGGATTTATTTAACCATTTGTTATATTTATCCTTTTAATATATACAACATGGATCATAATATATTGGTTGTTGATGTCATAGATTTGAACATTTCAATGAACTATTTTGACACGAGGTTTAAAAAATGATTCTAAACATTTTTAGCTTCAAAATATTATAATTTTGTAATTTAATTTCATAATATCTCATTTAATAATGTAATTAGGTATTATTTTAATCAATTATATGTTTTCAATTGGAAACATTAGGATGGATCCACCTATATCAAGGGTTATTCTAGTGTTGTCCTCCTATTACTTTTAACTATATATGTGCATGAACATACAATGATAATTACATGTGATGTAATATTATTTAATTTAATTACCTTATTTATAGAGAATACATTATAAGATCTATAGGATTGACATGATTCCTTGATGAGGTGCATTCCTAATAAAATAAAATTGTTTCTTTTCTAATCAATATGTTGTTGATAATATTACACCAACCATAATTAAAATTACGATATGTAAGGAATATTCAAGATATTTATATTAATTTCTAATTATGAATTATATTAATCAATATTTTTTACAAACAAAATCCCAATGGGGTAATAAATTAGATAATAAAAATATTTCATTTCATCTTATGTCATTAATTCATGTGTAAATATGATTATTTGTGTTGTTAAAGTAAATCTGATTTATATTTTAAAAAGTTTGTTATATTTAACTGAAGATAATTTAATTAATTAAAAAATTATTATGGATTTATAATATAAATAATGAGGTATTTATATTTAAAAATACATATCATCATGAAATGGAAATCCCAAAAATGATTTCAGATTATTCAAGAGGAGATAAAATTACAAGGACAATTTTATGTGAAAAAAATGAAATCCATCATAGAAAGAAATTTAAGAAAATTTGTATCTATTTTGTAGGTTTTTAAGATCATTTGTTCAACTCCAATAGTGATTTGGTATTTAAGACACATCTACCGAATATCTAATTCTCTAGTTTTCCATTGAAGAATATTTGATATAAAAATTTTGTATTAAATGAATATAAAATCATTATAGGATATTGAATACCCAAATTCCAATAAATAGAAAAAACATAGTTTCATTATTTAATCTTTTGAGTGAGAAAATGTGGTTCTTAGTATCCTCTAGTGAACCTCATCTGAAAGAGTTCCCTAATTTCAACGCTCTAGTAATCCATTAATGGATTTTAGAAGTAACCATATTGTTTTATCTGAATATAACTTCCTTAAATTACATCGAATACCATTATTCTAATAAATAGAAAGGACCTTAGTTGAAGGCATTTGTATTTTGATAGGAAGAAAATGTTGTGTTTAGTATTATTTAATTATCATTATCTGAGAGAGTTCCCAAATTTCAATAATTTAAGATGTTATGTAATTTCTTTTTATTTTATTATTCCATACATTCCCATAGATTAGTTACATGAATTTCATATATATAAAATGAATTCTTCCATGAGATTTGTGATTAGCCAAACCGTATGATACAGAAATACACTTAAATTCATTATTCATAGATTAAGCTAAATATTGGAAACTTATTTGAATGTTATTTTTATTTTAATGTATTGTTATTATATTTATTCAAATTACTTTTTTATACATGGATGGGACTCATAATTTTATCCTCTATGTTATGTAGGATAGTAAAAGAATTTAAACATCTCAGTCCTATTACACAAAAATTAAATGTATACCAGATTCCTAGGAACTCTCATGAATTAACACCTAATGTTGGGAAACTCCATTCTAAGAATAACCATTATGGATTCAATGATTTTCGTAACCCACAGTGTCATTGTAATCTAATTCTCATATAGGCTCATTTGGATTTGACATTCAATATTTTAATACGATTGATACGATCAGGATAATACATTAATTATATCAAAGACAAACAATATTATTGAAAATTACTGAAACTAAATAATAGAATATTATGCAGTAAAATAATATATTCCAAATAATAAAAAATTAATTTATGAAAAAGCTTAAATTATAAGAAATGATATTTGATTTTATCAGTGACACTATTGGTAATTCATGGTTATAGGTTTCAGGTTGTCCCATATGTGAAATATCTAAATACATATAGTATCATAAACCCCTTAAAAGTGATATAAATTACATAATAAAAATTTTCTCTCGAGACATATAATTTTCATAGGTATATTTCTTAAAGTATTAACCACTATATAATATACAATGTTATTGGAGTTATGAAATTATTAATCATAAAAACTGTTTTGTTTGATTATGATATATACAATATAGTTAAATTTAATATGATCTTTCAAGGACATATATGTGATAAATAAAATGTTACTAGTTTGAATAAATACAAAAATCAATCGTTAAATATCAGATAGATTGATTATTTCTTTTGAAAATTACATTCTCCATCACATTAATTTATTAATTAAATCATTCTTGCTTAGTTGATAATCAATAATCAATATTTATAAATTTAAAAGTAAATATTTATCCTTAAATGGATGTTGGGTTACACTATACCCAAATAACAATGTATAATATAACCTATATCCATAATAGTGATAATAATCTTGAGATAAATTTATAATGATATTTTTTACTCATTAATTTAATATTCTTATATAATTTTATTAAAATTTATTTAGCCTAAATATACATGGAATAAGAGAATATCCTATTTTTGATAATTTATTTAAAAAATTGATCACATAGAGTTATTTTTTAATCTTAGAAAATTAATTAAAATTATATATTGAGTAATATCCTACATGATAAAAAAATGAAAATATTATTTTTATTCATATAAATTCACGGTGTCAAGGAGAAAATAAAATATTTAAATGAGATCAATCCATGATAAGGAATAATTTAATGGTAATAATTTCATAAATTATTATAGTACTTTGAGAATTATTAGTGAAAAATATTAGATATTTAATATTCCAGGAAATCCCACACCAAATTAGTTATTCAAATATATCTTATATGATGATAAATATAATTAATGGTAGTAATAGAAGGATTCATATTCTAATAAATTTATTTTTCAATCAAACACAGTTTCATTTCTTCTTATGATATATAATTTTATAAAATAATAAAATTTGATTTTATAAAATAATAATAAATTAAATGATCATATTTGTGAGGAATTATAATTTATAAAGATCAATATATCTGGCATATAATAAAATATTTTGAAAACTATATTTTTAACACATGTTTTGGGTAATGTATAACTTCTCGAAGAAAAAATGAAAAATGATTATGGGATATTTGCACATATATGTTGTTAATGGATGTTTTATTAATGAATTATCCATATGGATAATGAATTTACATCTTCCATGTTTATTTTCATTATTATAATAATATTCAAAGCATGTACACTGATAAAACAATTTTATTTAATTTATATTTTCAAGAAATTTGATTTTTTTTATTTGTAATAATGAAAAATTGTGCGTCTATTTATATGAATTATTTTTTTCATATTTATAAATAATTTAATGGCCTAATTATTTTGGATCTCAATAATCTTATCCATATTGTAAATTTTGAAAATGTCAAATCTACTAATTCCAATTCATCTTTTTGTTGTCGTTATCTCAAAATCTATAAGGATCATATCTAATAAATCATAAATGATAGATAAATGGAATAAAATAATTATGAATAATTTGAATATGTGAATATTATTTTTTTAAAAACCTACTAAATACTAATTTAAATGAAAATGTAAATAATAATTTATTTTATTAGAACTCATACATACTAATTTATATTTTCATATAAATATTATTTCATAAGGGTGATTTTAATGCATAATTTTTATTTATATTCAAATTCATAGTAATTGGTATTTTTATATCATGAAACACATGAATGTATCTATTCAAATGTTCATGGTGATCAAAATTATTGGGAAAATAAACATCGTATAAGTATTAAAACACATCAATATGATTAATGTGAAAAAATAAATGAGTTGGAAATTTTATTATTATATAATATATTGTGGTATAATATTATAACTTAATAAACATGGTAAAATATAAATAAATGGACTCCTTAAAAGGGGAAAATAAAATTCTCTTATGAATAGTTTATTCAAGGATTGATCAGGTAAGCTTTCTAATTTCATTAGGGTTTTATAAATTTGGAATCTCATTATATATAATAAATGGTATTCCAAGAAATTTTATTCAAAAGAATTGGCATGATATATGGAATATAAATACTCATAATATATCATTTATCAGTACCTAAGAATATTACGAAAGTATATATAGATATATAAATAATATTTTAAAATTGTGTAGTTATTTCAAAACACATAGATTATGTTGTTTATTTTTTTCAAAATTATTGTTCTCTCTTGTTTCCCACTCAACATCGATCTAAAATGGGAAATTAATTATAATATTTATATTATTAAACATATTTAATAATATGAAAACAAAAATTAAACAAAAATATTGCAATAATTTATAAATCCAGACAATATAGCATGAATAACACCTGCTGTTTTGTAAATGGTAATTTTAAAAAATATGTACTTTTAAATATGTTGTTTTTCTTTTAAATTATATATTTATAAAAATTAAAAAATTACATTGTGAATATTAATTTCATTATTGGATAATTCATATCAGAATTATCTTATTATAATTTTTATAAGTTATTTATAATATAACTAATTATAGGTGAGTATTTAAAAAATAAATTTTACAAATAATAACACATTTATAATATTTTCTTAATAAATAAATTGAATTAATTATTTTAATTATTTCATATTATATTTTTTATTTAGGTTGATAAGTTAATCACATAACAAACCATTTTAAAAATTTATTATGCCTATTTTTTCTATTTTGGAAATATATGTTATATTTTACATTAAAAACTTTATTCATTATCATTTAATAAAAATTATATTTCATCATTTGTCGAAACTAATTGTAAAAAAATATATTTCACAATTTTGATAAAATTGTAATTGTAGTTATATATATCTAATATAAATATATAAATAAAAGTATGATTGAAAATATTAATATTCATGACAATGATAGTGATGAAATATTTATTTCTAAATATTTGTTTTATTAATGTTTTGTAAATTTTATATTGTATATCAAAAAAAATATTTCATATAATTTCTCCAGTATAATTATTTAAATTGAATAAAAACATTTTATCAGTCATTTAATCGATAATTTGTATAGATTCACATTAATATCATTTAATGAAAAAATAAATTTTTTGGGAACATATTTTTTTATATTTTAATTGTTTAAAATAACATATAATAATTTATAAATAAAATAAGACTAAATGGTGGATAAATTTTTGTTTATAAAATTATAATATAACTATAAGGGTTATGTTATGTTCTTAATAATGTTTTAACTGTGGGGAAAAAAATCATAGCAATATAATAACTATGAGAGTAAAATATAAAAATCTAGTGGAAAAAGGTAACAAAATATTAAAAGAATATGTGAAAATTATTTATATTTTTTCTCTCGATCATATCTCACAACATAATATGTTATTTTGTGATTTTGGAAAAAATAATCCTTCAATAATGTAATATATAATTCATAAATAATTATTTTGCAAAAAAGTTCCATTTACATCAATTATAAAACATTATCACCCAAATCCTCTCAATGTTACACATCTACATAAAATCTCCCATTAAACAAAACATATATATCCTATAATAGAAGTCTCATGCATAAAATAAAGACTATATTAACCCAATGTATGAGTAATCTAACTTAAACATTACATAATATATTAAATTAAACTAAAATACACTTATTGAATTCCTTATGGTATATTTCATTTTAGTGTTTTAGATAATCATTACATAATTCATGCAACAAATCCACAAGAATAAAAAATGGGTACTGATATAATAGGATCATGTTCTTATATTATATAATTTTTAATTATAAGAAATGAAATAATGTTATGAAAAATCATCACACCCTTCATCATGTCTTTTTCATTTCCCTTTCCCATCCTTAAAAACAATTAAAACAAATTCTGTAACAAAGGATGAGCACAAAGTTATCGTTAATGTAAATAGAAAAGAAATGGAACCATTATCCCATTAATACATATAAACTTATGATATCATTTTTAATAATATTCAAAAATAACACATAGTTGTTTTAAATCTTGCTTGAAGTACATTTTTTAATAAAAAAAACTAGTAAAACATAGGATCTAGATTGGGAGCGCGAATATAATGAATGATTCCGAAAAAATAATGTTCAGAAACCTATCTATTTCTTCAATCATTAAACTAGTTTTCTATCCTCCTCTAGAATAACATTCCATTCCAAAATAGATATAATAAATCTACACCCCTGACCTCTAGATCTCCCTCCACATAGTAGTAGTGCTTTAATCCTTTGATTAATAGATTCAACATTAGTGTTGTCAGGGTCTGAGTTATATTATTTATTTTTAGTGGGTTTTGTAGGAGAGGTGTCCCTCATTCCATCAACCTCCCATGATACAGTCCAAGGAAGAGTCTTATGATCTTTAGTCTCTTCAATTGGATGATGAACCACCACATGGGGGTCACCCGTAAACATTTTCTTCTTGTTAGAAACATGTTGGAAGCTCTCATCATACACAATATGATTTTATAATGTCATAAAAATATTAGGAATGTGTGTGGAATAAAATTAAATTTTTTTAACCCTTCTGATTTCATAAATAATTAAGTCTTTCATAATGATGCTGATGATCAAACACTTGTTATATTTCTTCTTTATTGACTTGTTCAACCATCACATCATTATCCCTGCCTTTGGTTTGTTTTTGAGCTAGTTACAAGTTAGTATTTTGTCTGTTGCTAGGAATATATGCATGTCTGACATTAGAAAATACATGAATATTAGACCCTAAAATTTATGATTTTTTCTAGAAGTTGAGATATTGACATTATTTGAACCGCTTGGGTGGTCATTATCTACAATAATCAACCCTTCTCCCTTAACATCATGGGAATAAAGAATCCTTAATTCCATAACATTCTTACATGGTTCTTTATGAAATTACTATCATGAATAAAATATTTTTGAATGATTTTATCTTTCATCATTCACTTCATTCAATAAAGATTGGATAGGTGACCAATCGTCCCACATCCCTCACATTAGATTTTCTCCAAACATAGCTCCGAACTGGGCTCCAAACCCAAACATTAAATATATAAAAGTGGATTTTTGTCATTATTCAACATAAATTTGGATATTAATAGAAGGATTAAAAATATTTACCTTCCCAATTAGGATGGATCAATGGTCAATCTCTACAAGCATCATAAAAAATATCCAAACAGAACATCATCAGTCTCTTAATTGAGGTGGATAAGTGTCCCCAATGACATGACAATGTCATGAAGTATCTTTGGATACCATAATACCAAATTAAGATCATGGAGGAAAATCTGGATCTGAAAAAAATGAATTATTATTATGAAATACATTAACATACAATGAAACATGATGTAAATGAATTCATCCAGGTTCTAGCTAAAGTGTACCAATTCCCTATGCTCTAAATTTCAATTAATTTAAAGGAAAAAACAATGAAAAATTCCTTGCTCAAGAGAGACACAATTCCCGTTGGAGAAACCCCTCAATGACGATATCCTTCTACCCATATCATCAAGATTCAGGGGTTTGTCAACTTTTGGTAAGACAATGGGTAAGATCAGAGAGTTTTATCCAATTTTCATTCATTTAGAGAACATTGAAAGGTTTGCTGCATCATGGGATGATTAAACATTGTGAATATTTATACCTAGACATAAATATTTATTCATTATTTTGGCCATATATCCACTAGATTCTGTACCAGCATAAATTTCTGTCACCTCATCATATGAACCGTGTGTAACAACCTTCTTGGGTGAAGAATGTGTTGGTTTGGTATCCCTCGTCATCATATAAGAGGAAGAGGATTTATTATTTGTTTTTACCTTCATGTCAAAAAATGGGTCCATGTTGATAGATATTTTTTCCATGGTTCACAGTTCTTTAGATCCGGACACAAAACGGGAAACTGATACCCGATGTGTGGCCAAAGGTTGTGATTTTTCAGATCTGGAAATAAAACTAGATTCCAAGGCCAACTGTGAGTTTTTAAGTCTCATTATTTCGTATTTAATTGAAAAACCAAAATATGAGGCCATATGCGAGGTTGGATTCAAATTTTTCTTTACATACGAGCATTTGGAACCAATAATTTGGCTACACAGCGGGCGACCAGTACCAAAAAAGGAGGTACCTCCCAATGCTGCTTTGATGGTAGAGGGATGAAGTGTGAAATTTAGGTAGTGCGGAAACATAATTTGTTATTTAAGCCATACTGTTCCCCATTTTAATGAGATAGAAGATTCCAACAACCTGTTGACCATGATTTCTAACCGAAAAAGTATAATATAAATACATTGTGAAAATAAGATATTTTCATAAAACATGACAAGCATAAAAAACCATTTCTTTAACTTTGGGATATTATTTAGTTAATATAGTAACCCTCATAGATACAATGTTTTATTATCCTTATTGGTACTTAAAAATTCAACCCATATGGCTACCTTATGATGTCACCATCAAAGTTACACATGGAATAACCATTTCGGTCAACTACAATGAGAAACATTCCCAATGCATTGGAGCTGGACACAGGTCTTCCCTTTTATCATAAAAAATTCCCATCAACCATAATAGTATTATAAAAAATTAATACATGCATCATAAAAATTCCATTTTTAAATTTGTAAAATTTTAAATTTATATGATAATTTTAAATAAAAGTCCCTTACCACACGATTGGATTAATTCAAATGTGTTAAAACCACCAATATATTGTTTTAAAGGTTGTTATTAAAATATTAGTAACCATATTACTATTAATAATAACTGATATTTTCATTTATAACATATTTCCACCCATTTTTGGATAATATTTTTTATTTGAATTCTTTCAGGTGCGTTTATTACATGGTTTCCATGGTTGGTTTATTATAGTTCTTTTCATGAACAGACGAAAAATTATATACGTGGAATAAATGGAATTAATATGTTTAAATATTATTCAATTAGTCAATATATCAATTAAATTTCTTATATGAGTATTATTCATTAGACAAAATAATAATGAATTTTATTTGGTGTATTTTAGAGGTTTTCACAGCCATTATGAATTTATATCATATTATTTAAAATCATGTTTATATACTGGATCAGGAACATTATATAACCTATATTTATTATAGTAAAAAATTATTTAACCATAATAATTTTTTTATTACCGTCCTGGAAGGATGGAAAATAAAATTAAAATACAACATCCAGGATGATGGTACTTCGACACATCATAGAAGATGTTATCATTCTGTTGTAATAAAATGGTAATAGTATAGGTTTGACGATAATTATTACATTAAATCAATAAAATTATAGAATATGTATGATACTAGGGTTATCATGTCACTTTGATGGAGGTGGTTATTAGAGAATAAAAAAATAAATAAATTGTAAATAAAATAAAAAATTGAAAGTTGATTTTAACTTTTGAATTTTTAACTTTGAGAACCTCATTAAAGAACTTGGTTTTTTCATTTTTTTGACACTAGTAAGTCTTGGTTATAATGAATATTCTTGGGAGGATAAATGAAAAAAATTTAAAAAAACTACAGTGCATTGAGGTTTGAAGAGAAGTGGTTGAGTAGGGGGTTTATAGTTAACGAGAGGGATGTTCTCTCATTATTTTGTTCTCTAGTTTTTAATTTAGGGTAATGGTAATGAGTTATTATATAATTAATAGTAAATATATTTCAATAATGAATTATATTTCGAGATTATGGTCTTAAATCATTCATACATCATAAATAAATCAATAAATCATATATTTAGTTTATACCATAATGTACTGAATTTCACTATTCAAAAATTTAACGATTTGGGAATAATAACAAAAAAACAACCTATTAATTTTTCAATATGAAGAGTTAAAAAAATCGATTCCATTTTTAGAAAATAATTTCCAAAATATAAAGTAATTAATTTTTGACTAAAATTAGTATTTATTTGGAAAATACTGATTTCAAAATTTTAAAAGATTTTATAAAATAATGAAAGTCAATTATGTTCTCATAAAATTATCTTATAATAATATGAAAGAACATTATTAATTTATGAATACATTTTATGAATATAATCTTTATTTTATATCATTATATTAATTATAAAAATTTATAAAAAAATTATGTGTCACAAAAATACCAACACTTAATTTTTATTTTTTTACAACATTTATTTAATTATTCCATAATAAAAATATGACATATTCTCACTTATAAGATATATAAACATTATTTATACATTAAATATATGAGTTTACAAGTATTTTAGTATAGATTCATTACTTTCAAATAATAATAAATCTTTTTTATACATTAATAATGAATTTTAAAAATTATTTTTGAATGAAAACAAATTATTGTATAAGTACCTATATTGGTATATAATCGCCACCTTCTAGAAATTTTTCCACAAAATATTTAATTTATATATTAAACAATAAAATATAGCATTCCCTAATATAATTTTTATATTACCATGATGATTCTTCCAGCATGATATATCTCTAAAAAAACATTAACATGTTGGATTTAATTATTCTTACCTTCTATAACTCTATAATGAAGAATCTGAATAATCCTTTTCTCATTTTGAAGAATTTATTCCAGTTGAATAGCTTCTAGGTTCAAAACATGACATTAATACGTAAAATACTTTATTATCCTCAAAACATTACGAAACATTGTTCACCCAGAATAAACTCATATGAATAGATTTACATTATGCAATTAGTCAATCTTTTTTTAATATTTCACATGTTCCATCAAACAATAAAATTTTATTTCCTTTATTTACAAAACATCCTCACATTTATTAATAGAGAAAATATGAGAATGACATGATCACCTACCTCAAAAGAAATTTCATTCCTCTGGTTATCTGTAAAATATTTCTTCCTTCTCTAATTTGTCATTATGTTTTGTTGGATCATAATTACATTATCAGTCACCTTTGGTATAAATTATAGTATCATCAACTTCCTTTCCCCAAATACATCGCTAAATATTGGAGTCTTACAACAATTATCATATAATTCTTTAAATTATTCCATATACGTACTATAATATAAATGATCTTATTAGAAGATTCATCTAAAGAAAGATGTTGATCCCAAAATCCATGTTAATCCATTAGACATGGTTAATTAATATCCTCCATTCATGAATATTTCTTTAGTATTTTTTATTAGAATGAGTATGAAAGGATATGATGTAATTTAATTTTGTTCCCAATCATATTTTATGTCCTTTCCAAAATTTATAAGATATCCTGGAATCATGGTCTGATACAATAGAGAGAAAAACTCCATGTAACCAGAAAATATCATTGAGGGACATTCAAGAATGAAAATATAGATAAATATTCTCTCAAATAATAATGAAATGTGTATATTTAGTTAGTCAATTAACCCTAAACCAAGTAACATTATTAAATAGTGAGGTTTTTGGTCATCAAACCATGATGTCCAATGATATATTTTGAATATTTCCACTTAAAAACAAAAAATGGATGAAGAATCCCCTTAGGTAGTTTACTCTCTATTATAACCTGTCGATATATGAAAATTTTCAGGTTAAAATCAATAAAATTTCTTTTCATTCCATACCACTAGTTATACTACTGAATGTATCTATACATTTTAGTGCTACTCTGATAAACTAGAAATGAATTACAATCTGGTTCATTTTATTGAAATTTCTTCTATTGTGAATCAAAATGAACAAATAATATCATTCCAAATGTTATATCAAAATTCTTATAGATATTAAATTACGGAAAAATACCATTCATAAACAATTCTAGATTTTTCTATAACTCATATTCTTGCTTTTGTTTTTTATGAATTTTGTATAATAGAGATGATTGTATTGACACCGAAAACAAAACAGAGGATTATACTTCACCAAAAACATCCAAGAACAAATTATCCATATCATTAACCAATGTGTCATATTCCAAATGTAAAACATTTAATATAACTTGTCTATTTCTGCTCGTGGATTCTTACAATTTGTTTGATTTTCAAAGATGGTACATGATCCTGAAATCATAATTCTATATCAATTATATCCATCTTATCTAACTAAAGTTCTACTCACTCAAGTTAAATACATACAATAAACATTTATGGATAGTATATATTTCAATTTTTTTCAAATAAAATGATTTTGCAAAAATTTTAATGTAAAAACTCTTTACATAATTCCATATCATGTGTGGGATAATATAACTCTTGATGTGTTAATTTTTATGAAGAAAAATAAATACCGTAATAATTCTATATATGAACAGAACCATATCCCTTCAATGAATCATCTTTCTTAATGGAAAACTCCCATTTATTTATGGCATTCCCAAAATTGGAGAACTCACCAATATTCTATTTATTTACTAAAAATAATAACATAGTCTTCAATCAAAATATATTTAACCCCTTTTTGCACTAGATTATTTATATGACTAGATATGTGTGCAATGTTTTTGAAAATGTATTAGTAATTTCTTTCCATTCATATTATTACACGAATCTTAGAAAAAAATTATTGGTCATGTCCATCAATCAAACACTTTTTTGATTGGATTAACTTTTATACAATCATTATTTATAATTTTCCAATGAAAAGAAATCGAATATTTAATAAAAATCTAATTTTCTATATTTCCCATATAAAAACATTTCCATGAGAGTTTACAGGGAAATCCTTAATTTTTATCATTATATTTATAGCTTTATAAATATTAAAAAATATCCTAAATAAAAATAAACAAGTGTTCCAAATATTAATGTAGGATTCTAATCATATGATAAATAAATACAACATGGGATAATATGAAACCAAAGGGCCTAAAATACTCATAATTCTTATATCTATTCAAAAAAGATGTTTTTCGAATATTTTACTCTGTCAACTTCCACTGATTGTGCCCGGATCTCAATTCAATATTGGAAAATAATTATCTCCATGACACCACTTCATTCGATAGACCAAAATCATCTAATTTAGTCTAAATGGATTTTACTACAGCTTTATTCCTATAATATGGATGAATCCAATCATTAAAATCATTATTTGGACTGGTACTGGTTTAATGACCAATCTCACCACATTTAAAAAACTACCAATGTTTCTAAATAGATTTAACATACCCTCAAAATGATATTTTTCATTACAATCTCTGAACACAAGGCCGAACATACCACATTATAAACACATACATTGTTTGTTAAGGAATTTCAAATGATTATTTTTACCAAACATTCTATAATCTATAACCAAAATTTTCATAAATTCATATTTATTTAATTAAATTTTACCAATTTGGTTATATTTGTACAAATTATTCTTCTTATTCTGAATGTGAATGTGATCATCAAAAGAACCCATTTTTACCCTCTCACTACATTGATCAAGTTTATCATATCATTTAGATTCATGGGAGGCCTAAGACCTTTTATATTGTGGCTTCAATCCTTTGTAAAAGTGTTTTATTTTACTATCAAGATCATTAATATGATGTGGATCATGTTGTTTCGATCTATTGATGTTATCTTCAAACAAGTCCAATGAATCTTCATAATTTTGATTCAATTCATGTAATTTTTATCCATCCAAAATAAAACCACCTCCTGAAAATATTATTCAAGGAAAATATTCTTATTTTTATCCCATTCAAAGAATCAATGTCCTCACTAACCCGTATATTCTTGATCAATAAAATCTAATGGTAATAACCACCTTTAAAATAATAAATATAAAGACTAAAATTTTGATTACTTGAAAACCCTAACACATCTAATATTTTTTCAAGTTAATTAATTCCACATTTAGTCTCCACTAGTTCATAAGATCTGCTAAACAATTAATGGTGTTGCCTCATAAAATGTTCCATTATCATCATGTTATTTAGTAGTACCTCTAGATGTTCTTTGGAATGGATTTAGCCTTATTTATAGCATGTTTCAAATGAGTCCTTACTATCAAAAACACATGTCTTTAATTCCCACTATTCTAGGTTGTAGATCTGCAATAATATCATCATCTTAGTGTGTCTCTATATTATTTCCATCTATTTTCTATAAAAAACATTAATTTCACATATATCATAAATGGAGAAACATATTAATCATTAAATAATATATAATTTTAAATTTACCATCTATTAAAAATAATATATGTTTTTCTATTAAGGTAATCATTACATATTATGTTATTTAAGCCATTATTTTATTTAAACTATAAGGGGTCTTCCAAAAACGCTACATAATCTATATAATTTTTCTAAAATAAACTTATTGTATTCCCAAAAGTATTTTAAATTTTCCATTTTAGAGGATTAAGAAATAATTCATACATTTCAATGATTTTGAGTAAAATATTGATATTACTAAAACTGTATTCAGTACTTCTATATTACAAAATTATTTAATAAGACATGAAAATATTTCATGCAAAATTTTCACAACATTCATATTGTATTCTCAAATTTACATACTCATCCTTAAAACATATGAAAACAATTCAAAACATGAAATTAGTAACAGTGTTATATTAATGGAAATACAAAATAAAATGAACAGATAGTCCATGAATACTTTTATTCATGTGAAGTCATTTTCAAAAATATATACTTCTCACCCATAAACCTTAATATACTTACATTAGAAAAGGAATAAATTAAAAAAGAAACATATAAATCATAAATAAAAAATTTGGGTAACTTGGGGAGTTACTTAATTTAAATTGATACCCTAATAGCTCTAATTTTATTGGCATCCCTCATGGATACGATCCAATTTAACCTTCACAACTGGCTTATGATGTATCCATCATAGTAACACATGGAATTACCATTACCATAAACTTCCAACATAATCATACCCAATGAATTGGATGGATATATAGGTACCACCCATCATCATAAAAAATTCCCAATAAATTTTACATATTCTTAAAAAATGAATCATTGTATTGTAAAAACATCTCTTTTGACTTTTGTATTAATATAAAATTTTGAGAGGATTTTCAATGAAATGACACTTACCTATAGTTCTCCTTTCACAATAAGTGTCTAAAAATATTTTATAATAGTTTAAAGAGTGTTAGTAATATAATAAAGAACCATATTTTTAATTATAATACCATATATAATCATTTTATAACATTTATCCTCCAATTTATTTATAGTTTTTTTTTTTGAATTCTATTAGGTACGTTAATATCATGGTTTACATTATTGGTTCATTTTGGATATTTTGATCGAAATAAATAAAAACTACTTATTTTTAATGTAATGGATTTAATATGATTCTATAATTTTAATTATAACATATTTGATTTTTTATTTGAGGAGGATTCATTATAAAAAACATTAACGAAAATGATTATGTTTATTTTAGAGTCTTTTATTAACATCAAGAAAAAATATAATTTTATTTTAAATATTTATTATATATTAGACCAATACAATTATATAACTAATAATATGTACAATAAAATCATATTTAACCATAATAATTAATTTCTTACCACCTATAAAGCCGGTAAGGGAAAATGAAAACACAACATCTGTGAGGATGGTAAATTGACATATCAGAAAAAAAAAATTAATTTTTGGAATAGGAGGAGAGGGGATATGATTAATGATGTATATTTAAAGAAAATAATATATTTTGGTATATTTATGATACAATAGTTATCATTTCACTTTGATAATGGCAGATTAAGGGATAATAAGAAAATAAAAAAATTGAGGGAAATTATATGAAAATGAAAGAGGATTTTGCCTCTTGAATTATTCTCCATGATATCCATCATATAACACAGGGTTTTGGTATTTTGGTGATACCAGTACATATTTGATGTGGGAAAGAGTCTTGGGAAGGGAATTTGATATAAATTAAACAAAATACAAGGCATTGAGGATTGAGGGGAAGAAGTTGTGTGGGTGGTATTTATAGAGATGGAGATCGGTGTTTTCTCAATATTATATTAATTAGTTTTTAGTGTGGATCAAGAAATTAAATAGTTAGTGAATTACCACTAATTCTATAAAATAATCCAGAACAATTCTATTTTATGAGCATACATTGTCCATACATTATCCATATTTCAACAATTCAGGTATATAGCGTATACACTAAATAAGCGGATTCTACTATTCACAAAAATTATACTATTTAAAAAAATACTCTACATAATGTTTTCTACAATTGTTTTAACATGAATAATTTAATTAATGGTCCCAATTATTTAAAAATTATTTTATAAATGTGAGAAATTTAATTTATAATTAAAATATTATTTATTTGAAATATTATGATTTTAAAATTTAAAGTTATTTTATAACACATCAAAAAATAAATTAAGGCCACATAAATTTATATTATAATCGGATTCCTAGGAATTATTAATTTATGATTACATTTTTTAAAATAATTTTTTATTTTATTCATTTTATTAATTATATAAATTAATGAAATTTTTATATATCCCACAAATAACAAATATGAATCCATCATTTTCAAATCATATATTTACATATTAAATGATATAAATATATCATAGTTTAACTTATATGATATATAAATTTTATTTATACATTCATTGATGATTATACTGTTCTATTTTTGAAGGATTATAAATTTCAATAAATATGATATTTTAATTAGGCATTAATAATGAATTTGATTAATTTAATTCCAGAATGAAAAAATGCATTTCATATGTACAGTAGATATTAAACTAAGTTTTCTTACAACCTTTATTTCCATGGAGGCCTTTAGGTTAAAATTCAAAGTCATTAATGTATTATAACATAATCCTAATCCTTTATTCTTAATATCAACCATCCAAAACAACCCTATTCATAGTAATATAAATATCTCAATATCTTTATTATACTTATTTTTTATTATATTAAGTCAAAAACCCATATTTATCTCATACAATCCTCTATAAAAAAATAACAACAATTGTGCATAATTTAAGAATACATCCTCAATGAAATGGTGTTATTTGTTTTCAACAACCCCTATAATAGATGTACTATCCCATCCTGAACCATCATGCCTCTAATAGATATCAAAAATACATTTTTCACACCTCCCCATATATAAGAGTCGCTAAATGAGAACCAAGGGTCTTAACACCCTATTTGGAGAGATTTTACCCTTCAATTGTAATATTCGAACTCTAAATAAATTAATAAAAACAAATAAATTATAATAATAATAGTTAGAATGAATACAGTATGTTATAAATTCTTTTTCACAAGTCATATAAATAATTAAAAACAAATTATTGTTTGGAATTCTAGAACTGATTATATGTACTATAAGGTAAATAAATAAATCCCTGTTGAGAACCTCTATAGTTCTTCTATGCCCCAACACCATCTCCATGCTACAAAAATCATCTATCTTCCAGGGATCCGTTCTATTTCGTGGATCCCTATACATAAAATATTCATTAACATAAATTTTCGCATACTTGGTGTGAGTAATAAATCCTAAGAGGAAACCACCAATTCATCATTAGGATAAATGATTTGGTATACAAGGTTCATGCCATGATAATAATAAATATGAATGTAAAAAAATTAACAGTAATATGCTCTGAACCATAGTTCTTACCAAGACACATTGACTCATAGTCATAGCTAATTCCACTAAATTCTGTATGGATAATAAATTATTCTATGACTGATCAATAAGTAGAATCATGGTGGATTAATATGTAACAAAATCTTTACAAGTCAGATAGTATCACTTGGGCACAATGCTATTAGGTTTTGATTCTTCAAAAGGACATACTAGAAGTCCATTATAGGATGAGATTGTTCCTTATATTAGGCCACCAATCTATCATTCAGCTACCCAATGTTTAGGTATACTATCAGAATAAAATTTTTGTATTGTATACTCCACCTCAAAGGGAAAACCAAAACCTAGTGTTCCATATGAATAATATAAAAGATAAATACCTCCATTGGCAGGACAAAAATATTCCTTAGGGTAGTACATAATATGGTGAAGAATAAACTTTTATCATTACAAATTAGAGTCAACCATTTAAAACATGCGGTGAAAATCATCTATGGTAATTAGATGAACTATAAATAATTAAGCATTCAAGAATCATGTATGGGTATTAAGGGATACACATACATACTCAAGAAATCTCATTAAAAATGGACTAATGAGATACATTTTCACTATATGAAACCTTGTATTCATTATTATCAATGGGACTTAATAGGAAAGGATGTTCCATATTCATTTTTGATGATGAAGTACTCAAATATTCGTCATGTATCAAAGACTAAATGAAATTCATCATCGATATAGGAGTAGATCATATATCTAGGATGCCTCTCTTGGGTTCTAGTTAAACTATAAGGTTTTTTGTAGAGACTCACATGGAGGTTGTTTTTTATGATGTGTGATTATAGAACAACGTACCATAGGGACTCTGTCAGCAGAACTAGTTCAAACATATGATGCCGAAGTGAATTTCAATTAAGTTGATACATTGGTAATTATAGATCATATAAAGAATTTATCATCAATTATATAAAATAATCATGGGATTAGTAAACCAAAAATGATAAACCATGAAACTTTAATTGAAATATAAATTTTACGTCAGATTTAAAGAGTTGAAGGTCTTAAGATTATCGATGAGTGGAAACATACATTGAAAACTTAACAATTCATGAGGAATTTGAATCTGGTCATGGGGATGTCATTGAAACAATGAATCCACTGCCAATATATGAATGTGTCATTAATGTATTATATTTTTTGATAATTATTCTTCATTAAATTAATTTCTTGTAACATTATTCATAAACACATGCCTCTAGATCATCGGTAAAAGATTGTAGAACTTGACCCAAATAAAAGAAGTTGTCAAATCATTTTATCATATTCCAATATTATAGGGATTGAAAAATTTATCCTTTTATTTACATATAATCAAAATACCCATTATATATCAATGATTATCCCTCAATATATTAGAGTAAAATTGTTATATGAAGAGGAAAAATCATTGTTCTAGCATTAACAAATAATTCCATCTATATATAACTAACTATAGATTAATGGTAAAGCTATGATTTCAAGAGGATAAGTATCTATTTTGAAATATGGGGGGTTTTTTCAAAATTTGGTAATAATTTATTTTTTAAATAGAATATTTCGAATAAATAAAGGTTTATTTTACAGCACCAACTTTATAGGGACATATGCGAGTCGTTGGGCTACATCAAATGGGTAGTGTGGGAGACATAAAAATATATACCTCATGTAACTCCACTTTCTATATAATTAATTCAATAAAAAATTTAGTTTTACATTAAATTATACATAAGGATAAGAAATAACTAAATTCAACATCCATGGATTCTTACGATATTTTCATATAAAGATATACCAATTAAAAAATATATATTAGTAATAAAAAATAAGAAAATCAGTAAATTTACACGAATAAACATTGCCTACATAAAAAGTAAGTGAGGATATAAAATTTCTCCAACTATAATGATTTATCATCCTTTATAAGTACCGTGAATGGTAGTATACAATCTACTCATGAAATTAAGACTGAACATCAGCCTTCGACACCCATGTATCCCTACATATCTCTCTATGGTTCCACAAGATCAATAAAAGTAGTACAATATTCCCTTGTTGGAAATTAATTATCAAGTATTTAATATTTTCCAATGACTATATATTTGTTTTTCACACTATATATTCATATCCACATTATTGAAAACATTTTTGGGATCAATAATTTACGTCTGGAGACGAGGCATATAAAACACATCATGTATTCCGTGATAATGAGAGTAACGATCTAGATTTTATGACGCTATTCCAATACATTCTATACTATTTAATAGGAAAACAAGACACACTTCAATATTCCCTTATTTTTCAATCTTCAGGGGAATAAATGAGGAGTCCCTCTCATATAAACATGATTTTCAACCACAAAAACAAAAAAAAAATTGATGCAGTTTTTAGAAGATTTCTATCAAATCTATATTATGATCACACTCTTTTAAACTATCTAATCACTAAAAGTGTTATCATGGGACTTTTTGATCCCCAAAACTACTTATTCAATAGAAACATGACAATAAATAGTAGAACAACATGGAAAACCACATAGGGTATCATAAGCGTTCATAATAATTATATTTTAATAAATATTTTTTAATGAACACTCATACAATGATAGGTGATCGTTTAACACTCCTCTAAAATATGAATCATAGTATTTGGGAATATCCTATAATTTGTGAGTTTTATTCTCTAAATGATAAATTTATTGGGATAATATGATGTCCTCAATCATAGTTGAGTCCATAGAAATTTCAATAATCCTACCAAAAACAATGACATAAATCATGAGTCTCTTTCAGATATAATTCAATGGGGAACATGATGAATGTGCATAATCTCTTTAACATGAAGCATCCCCAAATATTCTACTGAATTTTTATTATAGATCTATAAAAATTATAAAATTTCATTAGCTGGTCAATACTCATCCACACAACATCACAACTCTTTAGGGTCCTAGGAAACTCTATCAAACAATCCATCTTGATGAATTCCAAATTACAAATTTGTATATAAAGGTTTTAGTTTAATATAATAGGAAGTTGGTTCACTGAACACATTGAGGTAAGACATTGAAAAAGAATTCTATTCATTTACCACATCCCCATTGGCCATTATAATTACAAAATTGAGGTATGTTACATCATTTTCTCTCTAGTATGACATCATTACAATGAGGTATAGAAATATATAATCGGCTCGTCCCGTATTGAATCATAGACCCCAACCCTCCTCTGTAATAAGTTACCATAATCACCATCCATTTTCCACCAACATGTCACATCACCTCTATCTAGTTGTTAATTCATCAAATTACACTATATGTTTTTTTCGTCACAAGGAAACACAACTTATGCACTGGAATATTTGATCACTAATAAATAACTTGTTACTTATTCTTATACTTTAACAAAAAAACATCATAAACGTATCCAATAATATCATTAAGATATATTGTTTATCTAATGTTCATTCACCATGCCCATGAGTAAATTTAGTCTTTTATCTAAGAGAATCAATAATAATATTACCTTTAATTGGTGTTTAGGCAGCATCATATTGGAACTCCATTATGTATTCTAAACAATGCCTCTTCCTAAAATTCAGATCCTTTTATGTAATGTAATAATAGACAGTTGTGTGGTCTATATTGAAAATAACCCTATTTTCAATGGGATAGTTTCAACAATACATCAAATTATATACCACAGCTAGCTTCTCTAATTTTCATACCATGCAATTCCACTCCAGGTGTCAATTCTATCATGATCGTTAAACTACTACCTTCCGTATTTACAAAAAAATATTCAATCCGACATATTATGAATCATATAAAGTAGAAGAACCAATCCATGTAACATCATGAATTAACACATCATTGGTATTCAACCTCATATTACACTCAAGAAATGACTCTTTAAATAAATCCTATAATAAAAAAATCCCTTATTTTGAAACATTTTCGTAAGTACTAAATAATGGTTGAATCCTTGGATAACATGTTGATAGTACACTATTAAACAATAAAATACATAATCTAAAACATGTTCTATAGACATTTCAAAGACATCAATACCACTATTTCCTCCATAACCACTAATACACTAGTATCTGAAGTTGCAGTTTTTTTGTAATTGAACCATTTTAATCCTAAAGTGACACTTCAAAATAATTCCATAAAACTGATTTTATTCAAAAATAAAAATTAATATATTCAGATTTTTTAAATGATACTATGGGTTTAATGATTAAATGAGTATTTAATCAATGAACCCCATGATAAAATAGTCAATATTTGGGTTTAACATATCATTCATTGAGAAACATGAACACATCAAGTGAATTAATTGATCCAAACTTGATCACAAAGTACATGAAAAGATTATACATACTCATAAATTATATAATAGTTTTTTAGCCTCTATAACTTGAAATTTTTGATTTTAATATTAGTATTAAATATTTCATAACCATCAAGTCCCATTAAATAATCAAAGAGATCATTAATTCGTGGAATGTTTTACCTATTCTTCATCATCAACTAATAAATATTTTGATAAAATGAAATATTTAAATAACTACAATATCTCTTCTATGTGGAAATATTAGTTCAAACCATGATGATATGTAACACTCCATGTTTCCATGGTACGCTTCTCTTTGAATAATACAGTTGCTTGTGGTGTACGCTACTTTGAGTTCTAACACACCAAAACCAATCAAACTAGCCGTTATGAATAGTAATACACACTTTTTGAAATTTTATATATTTTATCTTTCAGAATTGACATAATTTTTGGATTAAAAATATCAAAATTAGATTAGGGTGAATTTTTTTTATTTTTCATAAAACATTAAATTTTTGATGAATAGTGAAAAACACTGAGTTATAGATTAAAAACAATTTTTTATTTAAATAATTATTTATTTTATTTAAATTTTTAAGGTAAAAATTGATACATAATACCTATATTAATTCACTGTAATTAATTATAGTTACTTTAGAATAATTTTATATATATAAAAATTGTAATGAACTTTTTACCTTTCTTTTACCCACCCCTTAGGAGCATTTACAAATTTACATAAAACGTAATTTTACCGTTTATGTGAGTGGAATTTCAAAAATCTGAGAGTCACAGTTGATATTTGTAAGAATAATTTGGTTCAATAAGATGAAAATAATTTTTGGTGAATAGTGACTTTTTACTTTTAATTACCACGGTTAAACGTAAATTGGGTAATTAAGGGTAAAAATGATATTATTAATACCCTACCACATGACCTAATTATATTGGATAAGTATAATTCGACCAAAAACCACCTTCGGAATAAAATATAAACCTCTTTGTTCCACTTTTTTTATATTAGGACATTTATTATTATTTATTTCAAAGAAGAGTAAAAAGAGTTTAAATCAATGTTTTATAAATAAAATATTTTCAATATAGGGATACACATATAATAAATTAGACTATAAATATTAATTAAAATCCAAGAATATTTCCTACATAATGGTATTTTATTTATATTTTTTAGACATTATATAATTTAATTTATTTATGACACAATGATGATGGAGTAATTACCTAATTAATGAATGATTAAAATAATTGACATTATAAATATCCAAATAATTGTAATTTGAAATGTTTTATTAATTAAACTAATTTTTTAGGTTAATATTACATATTAGGGTTTTTTATATGATTTTTTTTCGATGTAATAATGTTTTTATGAATTTAGAAAAAACAAAATCGAAAATAGTGTCTAAATTGACATAAAAGAGTGTTTAAAACTAATATTATATTATTAATTGATATTCTATTCCTAAATATCTATTTTTCGTCCAAAATACATATATAATGAAATTTGTATCAATAATGAATCACACTATATTCTCTTGTATTTTTATAAAATGTTTATTAACCATATAATATAAAAAAAACAATGAGACATGGTAAATGTCAAACTATTTATTTAAGAGTTAAATCTAAAAGATATTGTTAATATAGTGACTCAAACATATATAAAACCTATTGGATGAGTGTTTTTAGACCCATCCCCACCATAGTCTTCAAATAATTCATTTTGGGTCCATTAGATACCGAAAATAATTTTATTATAAAATAATATTTCAATCTTTTCCTAAGGTTCCCCACACACCACTTATAAAAGGGTACTCCCCCTTGTCTGAAATTCACACCATTAAATCGATTAGGCTCTTCAAATCCCTTCCAAAATATCCTCCCAACTCTCCTCACTTAATCCTAGAGGCATTACTTTAATAAGAAATTGATCCTATGGAGCCCTGTTGATCAAATAAAAATGAAGAACCTGAAGAAGAGTTAAATATTTCCTCACCTCTTTCAAGTTCCTTTCTTCTTCCACTTACTATTTCTTTGTTGTTTCCATTCTAAAATAATAACTATAGTATCTTATATATTTGGTTATGTTATTATAAATATGTTACAACCATATTAATTATTATATCCATCCTTTGAATGACATGTCACCATACATGCGTTCGTACGGCTTGCCGTCTCCACATCGTGGTGTAGTTTTTATTCAATACATTATTATTTGGATGGGTATAATAATGATGTATAATTGATTTAAATAATATATATAACATTATAATGATTATTTATATATGATATAAAATCCAATCATATATTATTTTAATATCAAATGAAAGAAATTTTCACTTGTGCGTACTTACGGATTACCGTCTCCAAGAACACGATGTGATTCATTTCCTATCGTATTCATTCATGAATAATTTTCATTTGATGATTACAAATAAAATTTAGATACATGACATAATTATGAATATTAATAACATACATCCTATCAATAAAAAACATTACTTACGTAACAAAGCATATAAAGGAAAACAAATCAGTTATAACCTGAAATAACGATAATACTAAAATATTATTAACAATGAAATTATAGAAGATCATATATGAAATCATATTAAAGTATATAGTTCGTGAATAATTTAATAACAATTATTTCACCATGATACAGGATTTTAACCTACCCTTATCCAAGGAAAAGTACATGTTAAGGGTTAATTCAACAAACTCTTTATTATCCGAAGTTGTTTTTACATAAGTATCTATTAGGACCTCTTTATCATCCACATCCATGTTTCATAAAAATGTATTTCAAAACATTTTTAGTATTTAATATACAATGTTTTAAATTCATTTATACACATATTTTAACTTATATGTTTTGGAAGGAATCTTTCAGTCGTTTTCCAAACAATGTACTTTATGACCATTTCGATAAAATTAAGGTAAGAATGTATTTTTTCACATATATAGAGTGTGCGGTTATTCTATGCCATTATAACATCGTCAAAGCATCCCTTACATTCTTATAAAAATATTTTTAAAGTAAATGTTTTCTTTTATATTTATTTAACCATAAATTATTTCAAAAAAAAGAAAGAGATATTTCCCTCAAATATTTTTGATTTCATTTATGTCAACATCCTTTGATGGATTTTATACTGTTTTTATGTCGATTCATTATGATACAAATCATTCATACTGTATTAGAGGTTTTGTGATATGTTTGACTGTGGATGTGTTATTTTTATACCATTCGTGGTTTATGGTTAAAATATTGGAATTTCGAAAGCTAGTTTTAATACGAATGTTTACTTTATATTTCATCATTTTCATATGTGGAATGTACTGAACATATTAAGTGATTGGTGGAGCCCTCTATAGCTCCTCGACGCATCTTTAGGTCGAATGAGACAACTAGACATGGAATTCACCGAGTACATTCCCAATTTGATATATGGTTTTGGTCGTGGCCTTAATCATTTTTAGATGACTTGGTTGAGGCCTTGACAAAATGATTTAGAATGTTCGGCATTATACATTCCCTCATTTTGAATATAATATTGATTGTTCATGTGGTAATTTGACTAGTATAATACACATGATTATGTTTTATTATGGAATTATTTACTAATATCATATTTCTTTCATAAAATATTTCATGTTTATTACTGGTAAAGGCATGTGTTTTCAATCATTCACCATGCTTAATAATTATGTTATCTTTTTCTATATTTCATACCATTAATGAGGGTTTCAGCTCACCCATTTCATATATATCATTTTCCCATGATCCCAAAAAGTCATTTATTTTTAAGATGTATGGTTAAGCTAAGAGAACAATGTCATTCTCAAAGGATTTTTTTTGTTGTATGTTGGAAAGTGTAAAGTAACGTTCATGTATGTAATCTATTTTCTAAGACTGATAAACTAATTGGTCATTCAATACTTGATTCATTGTAATCATGTGAGTATTATGTAAATATGCACCGACTCTAGGTAATTAGGGTCAGGGTGTTATAGTTGCAATCAGAGGAAGGTTTGTACAAACTTTGGAAACTAGATTTTGATAAACACTAATTATAGCACATTACCCTAAGATATACATTGAATATTAGTATAGAAGAACTTCTTAAAATTTTTCAAATATAGAGATTTTGTGATTTTTCCAAGAAATACATCTTGTTCTAGATACGAGAAGGTAGAGGTGGCTCAGGCACACAAATACATAGGGGTAAAACCCAAAAACACCGCTTTGAGATAGACTCTAACGGGAACTGGTGCACGAAAACGGGCCTTGCTGCACTCTTTGTTACGACACTCCTGGGGGATATTCTTAGGATAATTCTCATTTTCGTTACAAACCACTATGAAGGGATTTTTACTATATACTTCCTCAAATAAATTTTTTTTATGATTATGGATTATATCCATAAACTGTTCAATTTATTTTTAGTGTTTTATAAGTTTGGATTTATGTATTGTGATTAATAATCTATTCTAGTGTATTCCATTGTTTAGAAATGGTTCCTAGTAGAAGGAATCGAAATTGTATCAATGCATGAACTTCATGTAGTGATTTCCCTCCTTTTGGAGATAATAATAGTGGATCTGGTGATACTACTGGTGTTGATCAGCTTATCACCATACTAGGAAAACTGACACAAGTTATGAATAATAACATTACCCGTATGAGAACCGTGATCCAAAATGCAGAGGATCAACGTTAGAAAAATTCATCATTAAAGAATCACCAACAATTAATGGGTTTATAAATCCGTTTGTAGCTGACCAATGTATAAATTCTTTAGAGAAAATATTTTAAACCTTGGGGAGTAGCGAAAAGGGAAAAGTTTTCATGGTAGATTACTGACACACTGAAGATGTTGATCAATGGTGGTCATTGATTAAAAAAAATAGAATATGGTTAAGTATCAAATATAGAATAGAGGTAGTTTAATGAAATTTTCATAGATAAATAATTTTTCATGACCATTGAGCAGATATGGAAACACAATTTCATTGTCTGAGGCAAAAGGAGGGTGAGAATGTCACAAAGTGTGAAGATAAAATTTTAAGTTTAGCGAGGTATTATACTGATTATATATGTATCCCAAGATGTAATATTGACCGTTTATTTGATGGGTTAAAACCATTTCACTGTCAATCATTAGTATCACAATCCTTCTCATCATAGGAATATATTGTCTCGTGTGCTATCAAGACAAAAAAATAATTCTCTATGTCTTATGAATTTATTGTAAAGCAATAGTAGAGGAGATCTGCTAAAAACTAAGGGAAAGGAAATAAGGAAACAAGGATGAAGGGATGAATTTAATTTCCACCCTGTGATAATTTTGGAAGGAAGGACCCTGGTGCCTGTCTAAAAGGAAAATGAGAATGATGAAAATGTGGAAATAAAGGACTTCTTGCTAGTGATTATATGACAAAGAAAGATGCTACCAATGTTAAATGCTAAAATAGCATGGAGATGGAATATTATTCAAATAAATTTCTTAAGAATCAAAAAACATACCTCAAAAAAGACAAAGGGATCAAGGCCAAGCTTATACGATCACTACTACTAAGGTTGAAGCCCAGAAAGACGTGGTGGTAGGTAATTTAATGGTCTCCTCATGTTTAGCCAATGCTTTATTTGATTCTGGATCATCGCATTATATCACATCTTCCTAGTTTTCTATAAAAATTAGATATTTCCAATTTGACTTAACAAGGGAGTTTTCAGCCAAAACTCTTAAGGGAAGAATAATTGCTACAATGTTTTGTTAATTAGTTCCCATTAAGGAATATAAATGATCTTTATCTGATGATATCATCATCATACACATGATTTTATTTGATATAATCCTCGGTATGTATTGGATTTCTAACCATGATGCAATGATTTATTGTAAGAGTAAGGAGGTTACAATTTTTGATGACGATGATAAAGAATACATTATCTTTAGAGTATAATCATCACCACCTAATTCTGATATTGATCCACCCCCATTAGCACAACTAAATTCAATTTTTGTGGAGGAAGAGAATGAAATAACTATGGATGAGGAAAATAATGTTCAAATAGAGGATGTACGTATTGTGAAAGAGTATGTTGATATATTTCCAAAGGATTTTCCTAGATATCATCCAGAATGAGAAATTGAGTTTTCCATTGATTAAATTCCTATTTCGAGACCAATATCGAAGACCCCTTATATAATGGCCACAGTGGAATTAGAGGAATTAAAGAATAAACAAGAGGAGTTGAGTAATAAGGGATTTATTTCCCCTAGTGTTTCTCCACGGGGAGCCCCTGTCCTTTTTGTTATGAATAAAGATGGATCTATGAGGATGGGTATTGACAATAGGGAGATCAATGCTACAACAATAACGAACAAGTATCCCCAACCTCGCATTGATGATTTATTCGACCTACTTCATGGATCTCAACACTATTCAAATATTGTCCTTCGATCTGAATATCCTCAGTTATGAGTGATGAAGGATGACATTCCAAATACAGAATTTCGAACTAGGTATGGGCATTAAGAGTTTAATGTAATGCCTTTTGGATTGACTAATACACCCTCTGTCTTCATGGATCTAATTAATAGTGTTTCAAAGAAAATCTTGATGGATTTTTAGTCGTATTTATTGATGATACATTGGGATACTCCAAATGCTATGAAGATCATGAAAATAAATTGTGCATTATCCTAAAGACTCTGAGAAGACATGAATTATATGGGATGTTTAGTGAGTTTGAATTTTGGATTCAATAGATTTCTTTTCATGGCCATATTGTCTCCAAGGATGGAATCTCTATTTATCCTTATACGACCAAGGAAATCCATGAATGGCTAGAACCAACGAGTATAACAGATGTGGGAAGTTTTATTGCATGAGCAGGTTATTATTGAGGTTTCATCCTGAATTTTTCCCAGTTGGCTAAACAATTAGAAAAGCTCACATGAAAAGGGGTTACATTTTTTTGGAAAAATATTGTGAAGAATGTTTTGAATAATTGAAGAGAAGATTAGTCAATTTTCATATCTTATCTCTACCTTCTGGGGATGTTGGGTTTGTTATTTATAGTGATGCATTAAAGAAAGGACTTGGTTGTGTCCTTATACAGAATGATAGAGTTATTGCCTATTCATCACGACATCTGAAAATTCATGAGTAGTACTATCCTACTAATGATCTTGAGTTAGAAGCTGTAATCATTTCTTTGAGGATTTGAGACACTATCTCTGTGGTGAAAAATGAGAGATTTATTCTGATATCAGGAGTTTGAAGTATACTTTCTAATAGAAATAACTCAACATGAGGCAAAGGATATGGCTTTAACAATTCAAGGATTATGATTTCATGATACACTACCACCTGTTAAAGGAAAATAAGGTGCAAGTTGCTTTGAGTAGAAAGGATCATGGTGTTTTGAACAAGATGAGAGTTGAAAAGGATCCTATATATATTGATCGAGTAAAGATGGATATGGGAATCACCATGGAAGGTGAATCATCTATACTTTTTCAAATGTTTTCCAAACCAACATTACTAGAAAGCATAAAGAGTTATCAGACCAATGATGAAGAGTTTCAAAAGAATATTAAAGCTGTGAATGATGGGAGATTGAGTGACTTTGTGTATGATGAAGGAATTTTGAAGATTGGGAAGAGACTTTGTGTTCTCAATATACCTTATCTAGAAAAATAATTGTTGGATGATGCTCATAGATCCAAATTTTCTATACACACTAGGAGCACCAAAATGAATATAGATTTGAAGGAACATTTTTTATAGAACAACATGAAGAGGGAGATTGCTGATTTTGTATCAAGATGTATGGTTTGTCAACAAGTGAATGCTAGAAGGAAACAGACTGGAAGATTCATGCAACCTTCTCCCATACCTAAATTGAAATGGGATAATATTCGATGGAATTTGTAATGGGACAACCAAATACTCCTAGATGTAACGATGCAATATGGGTTATGGTTGATCACCTTACCATGTCAGCACATTTTCATGCTATAAGAGAATATTTACAACTTGAACATCTAGCAATACTATATAATAATGAAGTTGTGAGACTTCATGGAGTCCCTATATTAGTTGTTTCTAATCGTGATCCATGTTTTACATCATGATTCAGGAAAAGTCTTCAGAAAGCCCTGGATACTGAACTTCATTTGAGCACTTCCTACCACCCCCAAACTGATGGACAATTAGAACGGACTATTCAAACCTTATAAGAAATATTGAGATCATTCTCACTTGACTTTCAATGTATGTGGGATCAATATTTACCTCTGGTAGAATTTAACTATAACAATAGCTTCGATTCAAGTATTCAAATGCCACCATTTGAAGCATTATATTGAAAGAGATGCCACACACCAACATGTTAGGATGATGTTGGTGAAAGAAAATGTGTAGTTCCTGAACTTGTGGGGGAAACTATGGGAAAGTTGAAACAAATCCAAAACCACATCAAGGAATCTCAATGTAGACAAAAGAGCTATGCTGATAACTGGTGGAAGGAATTGGAATTTTAGTTAGGAGATCATGTTTTCATGATGGTATCTCCATGGAAGGGTGTTATACACTTCAGTAAGAAGGGAAAATTATGTCCCCGGTACATCAGACCTTTTGAAATTCTAGAACTAATTTGGGATGTAGCTTAATAGTTGGCAATGTCTCTAAGTCTCTCCAAATTTCACGACGTGTTCCACGTATCACTGTTGAGAAAATACTTGCCTGACCCAACAAATGTACTCACCATTGAAAAATTAGAGCTGGAACCCAATTTGTCTTATTAGAAAGACCCTGTCAAGGTTCGTGATACAAGATAAATACTGGTGAAAACTAGATGACTCGTCTGGTAAATGTTCTATAGAAAAACTATAAGATGGAAGAGGGAATGTGGGTACCCGATTAACTTATAATGAAGGACCAACCAAGTCATTTTACACTGTAATATTCTAAAAAAATTTAGGATGAGATTATGTGAATGATGGGAGAATATAACACCCTATGTTTCTATAGTATGCTTCTCTTTGAATAATACAGTTGTGTGTGTTGTACGCAACTTCGAGTTATAACACACCACAACCAATAAAAATAGCCATTTTGAAAATTAATACCCACTTTTTTGAAATTTTCTAAATTTTATCATTCAAAATTGACTTCATTTTTGGATTTGGAATATCAATATTAGCTTAGGGTGAATTTTTGATATTTTTCTAAAAACATTCAATTTTTAATGAATAGTGAAAAACACAAAGTTATAGTTTAAAACTGAATTTTTATTTAAATAATTATTTATTTTATTTAAATTTTGTTTAGGTCAAAATAGATACATAATACCTATATATTTTTAATGTAATTCATTGGAGTCTGTTTATAATAAATTTAGATATATAAAAATTTTAATGAACATTTTACCGTCTTTTACCCACCTCTTAAGAGCATTTGAAAATTTACATAAAACATAATTTTACCGCTTCTGTGAGTTAAATATGAAAAACATGATAGACACGGTTAGTATCATTAAGTAATATGTGTTTCAAAAAGTTTAAAATAATTTTTGGTGAACAGTAACTTTTTATTTTTATTTATCACGGTTAAATATAAATAGGGTAATTAAGAGTAAAAATGATATTATTATTACCCTAACGCATGACCAAATTTTATTGGATAAGTATAATTGGACCAAAAACAAAATTATGAATAAAATATAATCCTCTTTGGTCCAATTGGTTTAGATTAGGACATTTATTATTATTTAATTCAAAGAAGAGTAAAAAGAGTTAAAATCAATGTTTAATAACATAAAAATTTAATATAGGATTACACATAAGATAAATTCGAATTTAAATATTCATTAGAAATATAAATTTATTTCCTACATAATGGTATTTTATTTATATTTTTTATACATTAAATAATTAAATTTATTTATGACACAATGATGTTGTAGTAATTTTATATCTAATGAAAGATTAAAATAATTGACATTAGAAATGTCCAAATAAATGTAATTTTAGAGTTTTTATTAATTAAACTAATTTAATAGGTTAATATGACAATTTATGATTATTTAGATGAATTATGTTCGAAATAAAATGGTGTATTGAATTTATAAAAATAAATACCAAATAGTGTCAAAATTTACATAAAAGAGTTTTTAAAACAAATATCATATTATTAATTGATATTCTATTCCTAAAAATATAAGGTTTGGAAAAATTAATTATATAATTATAGGTGTATAATTAATTATCCACTTGGGGCGTTTTCTTGGAATTATATAGTATTTGTATTAACCATATAATATAAAAATACAAAGAGACATGGTAAATTTGAAACTATTTAACTAAGAGTTAAATCTAAAAGATAAAGTTAATATAGTGACAAAAACCTATCTAAAACCTATTTTTTGATTGGTTTTCTACAAATCCCATACTTATCAATTAAATAATTTATTTTGGATCAATTATAAACCGAAAATTATTTTATTGTAAAATAATATTTTAATCTTTTCCTGAGGTTCCCCACACCCCTCTTATAAAAGGGAAATCCCCCTTCTCTCAAATTCACAACATCAATGACATTAGGCTAGGCCAACCCAGCTATAATATCCTCCAAACTCTCCTCGCTTAATAATAGAGGCCTTCCTTTAGTCATAAATCCAACTTATAGAGCCATTTTGATCAAATCAAAAAGAAGAACCCGTAGAAAAGGTAAATATTTCATCAACACTTCCAAGTTCCTTTCTTCTTCTACTTCATCATTCATTGTTGATTCCATTATAAAATAAAAACTCCAGTATATTATATATACAATTTTTTTATAATAAATATGATACAACCATATTAATTATTCTATCCTTCCTTTTAATGACATGTCAACATACATGCGTGCGTACAGCTTGCCGTCTCTACGTCATGGTGTAGTTGTAATTGAATTCTATATTATTTTTATTGGTATAATAATGATTTATAATTGATGTAGATAATAAATATAACATTATAATGATTCTTTATATATGATATACCATCCAATTATATATTATTTAAATATCAAAATAATGAAATATCCCCCCTTATGTACATGCGGATGATCGTCTCCATGAACACGATGAGATTCATTCCCCATCATATCCATTCAAGAATAATTTTAATTAGATGATTAAAAATAATATTTAAATACTTCATATAATTCTTAATATGAATAAGATACATCATATCAATAAAAAACATTACATACGTAACAAATCATATAAAAGAGAAATGAATCAGTTAACACCAGAAACAACAATAATAGTAAAATATTAAAAACAAAGAAATATTAGAAGATCATATATTATATAATATTAATGTATATAGTTCTAGAATATTTTAATTACAATTATTTCACCATCATATAGGAGGTTAACCTACCATCGACCAAGGAGAAGTACATGGTATGAGTTAATTCAACAATCAATTTATTATCCGTGGTTGTTTTTACGTAAGTATCTACTGGGACCTCTTCATCATCTACACCCATGTTTCATAAAAATGTATTTCAAAACATTTTTCCAATTTAGTAGACAATGGGTTAAATTCATTTATACACTTATTTGAACTTATATGCTTTTAAAGGAATCTTTCAGGTTTTTTCCAAACATTTTACTTTACGACCTTTTCAGAAAAATTAAGGTAAGAATGACATTTTTTAACTTATATGGAGGGTCTGAATATTGTCCGCCGTTATAACATAATCAAAGATTATCTTACCATCTTATAAGAACATTTTTAAAATAAATGTTTTCTTTTATAATTATGTAACTTTAACTGATTTAAAAAATGAAAAAGTTATTTCTCTTAAATAGTCTTGATTTCATCTATGTCAATATCCATGGATGGATTTTATACCTGTTTGAAGTCGATTCATTATGATACAAACATTCCATACTGTATTGAATGTTTTTGATATTTTTGACTATTAATGTGTTATTTTTATACAATTCATGTTTTATAGTTAATGTACTGACATTTATTTTTCTAGATTTAAAATGAATGTTTATGTTATATTTCAACCTTTTCATATGAGGAATGTATTGGACTTAGTAAGTGATGGTTAGAGCTTGCTATAGCTCCTCGATGCATCGGTATGTCTCATGAGGCAACTATATATGGAATTGGCCGAGGCCTTTCCCAATTTGATATATGGTTTTAGCCGAGGCATTAATCATTTTTAGATGTCTTGGCCGAGGCCTTGACAAAATGTTTCAAAATGACTGGAATTATACATTCCCTCATTATGAAAATAATATTGATTGTTCATGTGGTCACTCAACTAATAGAATACCCATGATTATGTTTTATTATGGAATTAATTCCTAAGCTTATGTTTCTACCATTAATGTGTTCATGTTTTTTACTGGTAAAGGCATGTGTTTTAAATTATTCTCTATACTTAATATTTAGGTTATCTTCCACTGTATTGCTTACCCTTACTGAGCGTTTGAGATCACCCATTTCTTATGTCTCATTTTCCCTGGATCCCATGAGTTTTGTTATGTATAAGATGCATGGTTATGAAAAGTAAACAATGGAATTCTAAATGAATATTGTTTTTTTTTATGTTTGAAATTGTTCTGTAACATTCATGTATGTAATCTATTTTCCAAGACTTCTAAACAGATCGGTCATTCGATGCATGATTCCTTGTAAGCATGCCAATGTTATTTAACAATGCACCAACTCATGGTAACTAGGGTCGGGGGGTTACATGATATACTTTGACTGATAAATCAATTCTATTTAAAGTCTTTTAGATTTTCTTTTAGCATATTCTACTCAGCTAGCGTCGTTTGTTAAGTGGGTCTAAAAATGGTTTTCGACTATCTTGAGTCATATCTCAAATTTAAAACCTCTATTTTGATGAATAGAAATGATTTCATTTGATAATAAATCCAATTAGATTACTCAACATGAGTAAAGGCTAAGGTACCGAGAACAAATAGTTTTGAAGGAGAAAAGTATATAATATATGTTGTAATCATCTTAATATTGATAGTTTCTCATGCTGCTCTTCTTATTCATATCTCCCACTCAGTGATTATCCAAAACGTATATTTCATGGGTGACATAAAAAAATTCTCATCATCGATTTTTGTTGATGTATAATTGGGGGATGATTATCTATTATATGTAAATAATCACTTTGAATATCATCACTTAAAGAATCATAATGTCCAAAATATTTATATATCTTTCAATGACTGCAACACACTTTGGGAATTTTATAATTTGGTACCATATCTTTCCAAATAGAATATCAAGTTAATGATTCGTAGAATATGATCGGACAGATAAGTCAAGTCCAATAATTACATTTGCAGATATAAAATACTGTGAAAAAATGTTAATAGAAATTATTTAGAAAGAATAGTAGTGATCTAGAACAAACCTAAAATAGTAGTAAGTATCTTACCAGAATATAATATAGTCTGATTCACTGTTTATGATTGGGTTGCCTCAACTACATGGAATTATACACAGGGTACATGACTCACCTAATTCATCATCATGAGAGACTACTATTGACAAACCTGAATGGATCTTTAGGTCCTAGAACACTCTCATCCACCCCTAGTGAATAAACACTAAATGGTGTAGAGTAGATCTACTAGATATTCCTCATAAATTCGAAATTATAAATATGTTATTGATTTTATATGTTCAGTTTATGATAATTTCTAACCATTCGATGAGTGACCTACTATATACCTCTTCTTGATGGGGATAATGAAACCATAATATATTCACTAGTACACTGTTTTATGGACCATATATTCCACATCCTATTATAATAAATGAAAATCATCATAGTATTAGGATCTCCATCTACATGAGTAATGATGGGTTAAATAATACCCTATACTCTATCTTCCTACAAGTTATTACCAATAGTCAAGGAATATTATTAAGCCTATAATTATTTCTTAAGTAAAAAATTGTGGCCATCCACTTGATGATTGGATGAATGATTTCATCAAAATTCTTAATCAAGTACAATTTTTTTATCCTTTTTATGTTCAAAATGTCGTAGCTCATTGAAAACAATAGAGTATTATGAAACCATCATGGATATGTACTACCACTCAATGAAATCATTCTCCCAATACATATTTATTTTGAGTGGATTGAATTACCAAATAATAATTTCCTTGGAAAAATTATAGGTGATACCATCAAGCCTTCTAACATATCTCATCATTCCCCATAACCCCTACTGGTTCTTGTTTGAATTACACTTTTATTTTCACTTGCTTGTCTTAAAGTGTATAAATGTGGTAAAAATGCACTCAATTATATCTTAATTTTACTATTTATCTTATAGTCCAAGATTTAACAAAAACATTAGTATAAGATCACATTGGAAATCGATAGAATATATGAACAGAGAAATTAGTTCCCCATTAACATGGGAAGAAACTACCAAAATGATTTCTGGATGTTGTGTGACTTCATCATATTAAACTATATAAATTAAAGGATCAAGCTTTTTTACAACATTTGTCATATTATTTGGTGGTTGAGGGTAATCCCCCAAAACTATATTATCCAAGACCATATCAATTTTTGGCCCCATTACAATCCATCAGGGAGAAACTTTTTAAAGCATGGTGGAAACATTTCTTAAAACTAAAGGCATAAGTAAAGAACCAGTACAGTATATGGGAACACATGATTGTTATCCTTGGAGGATACCCACAACCTACTGTATTTTAGTCATATCATATTCCATGATCTCCATCCCTATATTATTTCAAAATTCATATATATATATATACATTTCTTTAAATTATTCTCACTTAAATCTAATTAACTATTTTATTAATATAAAACATCAACTGCTAAAAATGTAGTTATATCACTTAGAATATGAAACAATTATATCCCAATGAAATGATATAAATCAATTCATTAAATTTAATAAAAATTCAGATTCGCACAATAGATATATTCATATGGAATGTTATCCAATATTCCATCCCCTGAAGCATAAACAGAGATATATCCCATAAATCTATAAAAACAATTTGTTAAATGTTATCTTAGAGGTCCATTAACCATGATCTCTCTATGAACATGTAAACTCCCCTATGAGAGTCCCACGAAGACTCTCTCATTTTTAAAATGTCCCATGTTGGGAAAATTGAAGAATAAATTATTCCCATAATTAGAAATTTTAACACCCCATCTCAAACCACCACATCTGATCTACAGAGACACAATACCTCATGTATGCTACCCGATATGCAAGAGGCTACCACCTAGTAGTGACACACTGAACATCATCAAGGGGTGATTCTATACCATCTTGTAATCAAACATCTTCATCATATAGATATATTAATATCAATATAAAAAATCAAAATTACATGTGGATGACTAAATATAAAATGAAATAATGAATGTCACATAAGTCGTTCAAATAAATAAAATGTTCCTCCAGTGTGGAAACCAAAACCATAATATATATTTGAGTAAGTCAATAAATAATACTGTAGAGTCCAAAAAAAGCATGCAACAATTTCTACACATGAAAAATCAATTTCCATCCATCATATTCTTTCATGTTCTTTGATCCTTATAGACAAATTCTTCACACACATTTAGATGATAGTGCGGTATATGAGTATGAACACCAATTTGGACACCATCAACATGTCATTGATATTATTTTAAAGGTTTAACATGTTTAATCTATGATAAAAATCCATTTAAAAGTTATCATTCACAATTGTATCCCAATAAACTATATATTAACCAAGCCACCCTGACTCTAATTCATACCTTCTTCAGCTCCAATATATAAGTCTAATAATATATACGTGTTAAGATAAATGATTCTCTTTAATACTGGTAAATAGGACATTAATCATCCATAATGTATCAATTCCCAGTCATCCATAACACCTTCATGTTCGAACACTTCCTCAAGATAGTGCATAAGGATATTATAGTATAACATTATGTATCGGTATTTCCCATAAGTCCATCTAATCCCAATCATGTGTATGGTTAGACCTTCATTATAATCATATTTACTGTACTATAACCCTATATAGGATAACCGTACTTGATGGTCCCCCTGAAAAAAAATATCTGAATAATAAATCCCCTAATAATATTAATTACATGCAACATGGTAGTGTATAATATGAAATCTAATAACATACATCCTGAGAATTTTGTTGTGATGTTAGAAAAGTTTGATGAATATTAATCAAGGTAATAGGATTCACTATGACTACTCATGAAATAAAAATTCATGTATGGATCTCATTAGATACACACATACACAAAAGATTATAATAAAACAAGGAAAACATGATAATCTTTCATTATATGAAATCAAGGTAATAAAATTATAAAGGGGCCCCCAATGTTATGAATCTTCTCAATATAATGTTTGTGAAGAGGTAATCCAATTTCCATCATGGGGAAATGCCTGGTTCACATTTCATTCACATGGATGAATAGCTTACATTTTAAGGATTCTCATCATGGGTTTCAATTCAATGAGAAGAATGTTTTGAATAAAGATCCATTGATGATACAAGAATTCAAGGGTAATTCCATAACAAATTATCTCATAGACATCATCAATGGATCTAGTTCTATAACATGTTAAGGATAATGAAATTAAGTCAGCAAATCAATTGGTGACTCGAAAACAAATCTATAATTACACATAAATTATAGAAAATAACCTTTTTATTATCAATGAATTGTAATAGGTCTTGGATCAATTATTATAAATGAGATTCAGGATTTGATTACAGTATAAAAATATCTCAAGATGATCGATAAATTGAATAATTCTCAGAAATTTCCTACATGCAAAAGGAATTTTAATGCGATCAGGGGGATTTAATTGACATATATAATACATAGCCAATCTAACATTGGATGATTAATAAATCGTATTGTTATCCATATTCATACATGAATACAATGTTTAGAAAGTTTATTCACAATCACATACAAATAAAACATCTATAATTGATGGTAAATCATTATGCAATCAAGTGACATCATCAATGAAAATGATCCATCACTGATATATCATTCAAGGAAAAATTAATAATCATAACCACTTATATAAAATGACCCTTCCTAAAAAGAATAATACATCTAATGGAAGAAGATCAAATAATTCTAGATCTGTAGGAATGAAAACGTTATAACATCATTAAATCTTTCCAATCCTAGAGAACCAAGGGGAGATGAATTAGAGAAATATAGAGTTACTAGGAGATGTCCCATGTTCAAAATATTAGTGTTTTTATATAACTTATTATGAAAAAATCTATAAAATTGTATTCAATAAAAACCCATATATTTAATTTAATTCCCATGGAATAGAACCATAAGTGAGAAGGTGGGCTACAGTAGACCACATGTGTCACCAATAACTGGTCGGCAATGTATAAATATAATAATATGGACCGCTATTAAATCCACCAATGAGTTTGTGGGTCCAAATTCTATCTAACTTAAGTATACATCCACTATTTGTAAGATTATTAACCAAACTATAAATCCAATGATTCTTAGTTCATTTTTACATAAAAGCTAATTTCATCAAAACCCCTAAAAATGTAAAACTAATAGAGGAATGGGGATAATTATAAACAAAATCATACCCTAAATTTAAATAATGAAATGATTCTCTAATGAATTAATTTAAAAAATATTTTCTGGAAAAAACATAATATTTATAACAGTTTAAAAATTATAAAATGGAAATAATATACATTATATTGATAACATTATTAATAAATGGTCATATAAATCCTAACCATATAAAATGAATATCTCATAGTTCCATTTCTAATTTGGGTTTATTTTACAAAAACCAATATTACTCTATAAATTTTAACAAATGTAATTAAAAAGATCATATACCTCAACAATTATGGATATTATGATTTTTTAAAACATATTTATCCATGTTCTACATAAAAAAAGAGTAATATAGAAATTGTATAAACATCCTCAAATAAAAAAAAGTACAACATTATAAAAAAATAGAATGTGAAAATAAATTTATTATAGTAATTTAAATATAGATGTATAATATTTTTAGTAAGGAGTATAATAAGTATAACTTGAGTATTCATGAAGTTATGTTCATTTAAAAAGTGAATCATGACAAAGGAAAAGGTTTGTGTGTAATAAATTATGTTTTTTTGAGTTAATGAAATTCCATATATAAAATATTGTCTCATGAATTATTTATTATAATTCATTCATTCATTTTTTTATATTTCCATCTTCTGTTCAATGGTTCTAAAGTAATTACTTATAACATCATTATCATGCAAATCTTCACTAAATGTTTATGTTACTTTTATCATAATGTGAATTTTAATTTCACGAGACATAATTATTATTATAAAACAATTTACATTAATGTGGTATATATATTATTTAATTTTAACATTATATGATGATTTATTATCCATATATGGAATTTAATGGTTCATTTAATTAATTTTCACAATGAATGGTTAAGATTTAGATGTTATATAAGCTGTATGGTGAATTTACCGAATCATATCTTAAAATCAAGGTATTTATAATGTTATAAAACATATGGAGAATTTTTGTAGTCTTTCATTTGAAAATCACAATCATTTTCTCCTCTGGTGATTAATAAAAAGAATTGTTTCCTATTTAACCTATATTTAATATTTTTTATAGTTCTTTGATATGTGTTTTTTAATAATTAATTTGGTGTTTGATTAATTTTTTAAGACTACAAAGATTTATAGACTCACGAATAGAATATAGTTTAGTTTTTCATAGTCTTCTTTTGATCTATTATGAATGATTTCAATATGATTTTAGATATCACCTCTAACTAGTAATGATATAAATTCTAATAGGTATATGACCAAGGAAAACATGTGTTAAACTATGGGATATTTGGTCTTATCCAATTATATTATAGTTTTTCCATAAGTTTCCATGTTTAAAATAAGGGTTCCATGAGAGAATTCATTATAGTATTATGTGTTAATATTCAAAATATTATTTAATCTTCTTTTATTATATATTATCATAACATTTTGGGTTTTTTATTTAGTTGGAAACATGATTAGGACAATGAATCTATAAATGATATTCCATTTAAGAGTTAAAATAAAGAATATTTAGTATAAAAAATATCTAATACATAACAATGATATTGTGGTAAATATGTGAATCTATGATATATTCTGAACTTCTTGTAGATCTATTAAATTCATCCTTTCATGAATCGCAAATAAAATTTCAAGGATATAATTAATTTTGGGGGAGAATGTAATGACCTTATATTAGGAATATATATTTTCTAAAATAATACTTTAACTAATTTCAAATAAAACATTAAAATAAACTTGTTCAAATAGTATTAAATTATTAAAATTTTAAAAATTTAATATTAATAATATATCTCATAAATAGAAATATTTTAATCAATTAAAAATTTATAAAATTATTATTTTAAAATCTTTAATTATAAAAGTGACATTTTTTCAAAAAAAAATCCTTATTTCATTATATACTTTATTTTTGGATAAATAAGAAATATAAAAAAAATATTTGAATTTGAATGAAATTACTCTATTTTTTTCATTATTCATTTCAATATTATGTTTGAATAAATTTAGTAATTTTTTATGAAACTATTTATTTTTAGGTTAATAGTGAAAGATAAATTATTCTTATACCATACCTTTTTTGACATTTTCCTAACACTAAAATGATTTAAATTTTATTTAATTAAAAATTATATGGAATAAATTTAATTTAATATAAATCATTTTAAAATACTATGTTGAATTTATGAAAACTATGTATACTGTTTTGGATAATCATTTAATATTTTAATTTGTAAAATATTTTTATTAAATTATATTTAAAATATTTCATGGTAGCCTATACAATTTAAATATAAAAAATAGGATTTAATATTTTCAATCAATATTATCATATTATTTATTAATTTTAATTTATTTTCTGTATAATTGAATGATTACTATGAATAAATTTAGTGACTTTTGGTAGTGAAAGTGTTTTTGTTAAAGGGTTGTTTTTATTAATGATTACTAATTATCATATTTCATGTACAAGTTACATTATTTATTAATGAATTTGATTTGGGTCTATAATGTGTATAAAAATATATTATCAATTATTCTATTAGTAATTAATATAATATAAAATTTATAACACTTATTAGTAAAACAACATTTTTTAATAATCAGTATATGTATATATATATTATTTTTTATAATTAAAATATATTTTAAAAGTATAATAAAATTTAATTAGACTATATGGATGAAAAATTTAGATTCATATCATCAAAATATTTTTATAACTATTAAAATATATTTTTAATAAATTATAAACTATAATGTTAATAACAAGTTACCAAGGTATGATACAAATTGTAAAAAAGTGTAAATTGAGTGATATAGATCTTTTATCAAAATTAACTGTTGTGAAAAAATATGTAAATGGGTCGTGGTAGGAAATATATCCCACCAAAGACCACTATTGAATCTTTTCAGAACCATTGACATCTGAGTATCCTCATTTTATTATTTATTAAATAATGGGAGTACAGAAAATAACAATTTTCTTCACATTTATATTGTTATGAAATCCACAAACTCAAAATTAGACAACCACGTTATATTTTCTTTATAACCCAAATAAGTTACATATCCTATATTTCTATTAAAGGTCATAAATATCATTTTTAATATATGTTTTACTATGAAATTCATTTCCTTGGACACTATTAAGAGAATTCATAGGGTCCCTAAGTGAAAATTTCTTAATTTTTTTTCTTTTATCATAATTCATTCCCACCAAAAACTACCCAGTACGTAATAATATAATGACCTAAGTATAATTTAATACTTATTTATATGTTAATTAATGTAACATATGTTTTTTAATTACCTTTCATCATTTAAAAAAATAACATTGTTTTGTCATACGTTTAAACTACTCTATCTGTGACTTACCACACATTTTTTTTAATCAAAACCTAACCCAAAAAGACAATGAAATGAATTTAAGTAAATGAAATTATATTTATAAAACATTTATTATTATATTAATATCATATTTTAAATTAGTTATGTGTTATTTATAATAAATGATCTTATTAAAATCCAGCACTAAAAATTGTAAAGACTTGGAAATTTCAAGGTAATTTTTTTTCTTAATTTCTTTGGAATTTTACGAGTTTGCAGATTCAGATAGCACCTGATTCTGTGGCCCGGTGTGCCTGGAATCGATTTCCACAGTTTAGCTTGGGTACATTCAGTGAACGAACGAGTGGGTATTTCTATCTTTTGAACCGGTACTCAGAATAGAAACCTGATGGCACCGATGAACTCGCAGTGCCGGTAATTGCTTAGGGGGGACTTTTTCGTAGCTGTCTTTTTTAGCAGGTTGATGATTAATAAATGGGGATTTGTTTGACATAGATAAATGTTTTTATGACCAAATTTATCTAAGGAAGGTGAATTTAATCCTACAAAGGGGGATTTAGATGTGGGGCCCACACCCACCTAACCTCCCATGGGAGGGTTTAGTGTGGTGGGACCCACACGAACCCCTAACTTCTCACCTCCCCATAACCCCCTTGACCTCTTAAAACCTCCCTTGTTAATTTCATGGAAACTCCACTTCTTAATGAGGATCCTCTCCACCTCCCAAACATAATGATCCAACTAAGGGGATATAATAACCTTATTAATTATCCTTGTCACACCTCTTGACATTTTGAATGGCATGGAGATCTTTTAAGAGAATGAGGCTTAATGAAATATTGGCTGGAAAAATATTTTGAGGGGAACCTTTGTGTGAAGAAAGAAGGGAGTTCCTCCTTCGTGAAGAACTTTATCCTCCCTTGAAGAACGACTCCCTCCCTCAACGATGAACGGTTCTCCAACCGTCGGATCTCTAACGAACGACGTTTGAGCTGGATCGAAGGTCTTTGAGGAAATGACGAACACCAATGATCATCATCATCTTCATCTCCTCCCTTGCAACGATGTCGACGAGCCGACGTCCATCCTCTCGTGATATCGTCAACAAATGACGAACGACACGAGGTATGGGTTTGATTTTTGGATCATGAATTTTCTTGACCGTCCAAACATCTTTTTCTTAGCCTCCTGATATCAGATTAACGGGAGGGGGCCGGACCACATGAACACGGCCAACCTTCCTCCCCCTTTTGATGATGTGTTTTTCACGGCCCGAAAAAGGGTAGCGCAGTGAAATGGCACCGCGCGGAACCAAATAAGAACGGGCGAAGAAGTGCGGCGCCGTCATGCTACGCCGTTGAGGCCTAATGAAACCGCTGCTGGAGTCAGGGTCGTAGGGGAGATTTGAAGACTCGGCAGATTTTTTATTTGACGTGCTGATCGACGAGCGATGATGGAACGGGACGCAGAGGCGTTTTGAAGGCATCACAGTGAAGGGAAGGTCCGGGGAGGACCGCTGGTGAAGACGGAAGGCAAAACAGACCACCGGAGCGCTTCTAGTGGTCTGTGGAAGACCCTACTAGTGCGCCGCACCGGCACGGTGGCGCTGGAGGCATCGCGACACGCCACCTGGAAGAACCGCCATGGATGAAGCCGCGGCGGCAGGCGACCGGGATCCCGTGGTCGTGCGGGATCCGGTTAATGACACGGCACCCACTGTGTCTGCGGAGCGCAACGGAAGGCGGGACATCATCCCCCCATACTCGGCCGCTGGCTGAGCCAGCGTGCCACCCGGCCGGGTCGGGCCTGGTTGCGCGGACAAGACCTAGCCACGCCCAGCTGGACCGGGCCGCGCCCAACCGGGTCAGACACAAAACCCGGGTCGGGTCGCCCGGTTTGGGCCGACCCAAGGGGTAGGGCCGGGTCGGACAGGGCCGAGACCCCCCATTTTCAGACCAGTTTCGGTCTTTTGCCCATAAGATAGCATACGGACCTCCGATCGATGCACCATCAGTTGAGTGGTGATCCTTGGATCGAGATGGTCATTTCGGTATACTACACTCATGGTTTCAAGGAAATTTGGGTATTTCCAGGTCAGTTCGAACCCAAAACCAACCGGGCCCACGGAGCGAAAATGCTTATAACTTGAGCTCTGAACATCCGATTCACATGCCATACACATTAATGGATTTCATTCAGTGAGATGGATATTTTGGAATACTTCACCTGAGGATTGGACACAATTGGAATATGGCCGGATTGGATTGTACCCGAAATCCAACCGGGCCCCTAGAACGGAAAAGCCGATAACTTTCAGACCGAACGTCCGTTTGACGAACTATCATCGACGTTTTTAATCATGTTGAGAAACGGTCCCTACAAGTATACCCTATTGGAGTTCGGGGTATAGTTGAGATATGGTCGGGTTGGTTCGTACAAGAAACCAACCGGGCCCCCGGGACAAAAAGGCTAATAACTCAAAAAATGGGGCATCCAATTGACGCGTCGTCTGATGCGTTGTGACCCCTGTGACGAGGTAGTCCCTTGTGATACATCTTTGTGGGATTTTGTGATACATGGATTATCGACCTGTAGCTCGTGGTGCGGACCCTCCCGGTGACGAGCGAGCAGGGAGTAGAGACCTAGTAGCTAGATGAGACTTGACAAATGATGATCGATTGACTCGAATTGATTCGGATAGCCTAGTGGGGAGGGCTTGGTTGTAGCGGCAGACCCACGGCGGAGGAGCGCTTGGTTGTAGCGGAAGACTCGCGGTACTCGACAGAAGGAGTACCTCGGTAGGATATGAGGGGGAGCGCTTGGTTGTAGTGGCAGACCCATGGTGGTAAGCGCTTGGTTGTAGTAGCAGGCCCACAGTACTTGACATGTGGAGTACTTCAGGAGTCATTGGTTAGTGGGAAGTGCTTGGTTGTAGCGGCATTCCCACTGTACTCGACAATGGAGGAGTTCTCCAGTAGGTGTGGTTTTGTCATCATGAATAATATCCTGGATTGAGCTAAGTCTTGACTTTCAATCATTATCTTCGATGTGATTGACATGATTTCCTATCTGGACTGGGTTGTACTTGGGCTCGTGAGTTGGATTTGAACTGGATTTGATGACTTAGGTATATGTATTGGAAAATAATTAAGTATTGTTGGATGATACTTCGTGATTGTATCTTTTCTATGTGGTTTATCCTTGTTGGATTTTATTGAGACCTTGATGGTCTCGGGGTCCCTACTGAGTATCGTATACTCACCCCTGCACGGGCCATGCCTGCACATTATTGTGTTGGATGCAGATAATGGACATCACTGATCCTGATCGAGGCTTGTAGAGCTGGACAGTACCCAGAGGTGGAATTCATGACGAGATGGTACCTGGAGCTGGACTTCACGATGAGACGGTACCCGGAGGAGACGGACGTACGTGGAGTGCCGAGGAGGACATCTGTACCTACCCTTCAAGTGGGAAGCCGGAGGACGAGCCAGGAGATTCTTGTCACTTTCCACCTATTTTTTCTTTTTCCTTGTACTTTACAATAGGGCTTATATTTCTGGCCCCTTTACATTCAGTACTACTTTTATTTTTCAGTTTTACATAGTGTTTACTTCTTCTTGTACTCTGGTTGAGTGTGTTTTTGTTTTATAACGGCAATGCCTTCTCAGTTATCGATATTTATGCCTTTAGTGCTAGTCTCCAGCCCCTGGCCTATGGAAGGCAGGCTTGGGGTAGTCACGACACAGGCACCGAGGATGGGTTGTGACAAATTGGTATCAAAGGAGTTCATATCTACTGCAGAACTCAGGACTCTGATATTCTTCTATGTGAAGCAATAGTGTTAAGGGTATTGAGTGTGGTTATCAGTCCTGGGAGTCCAGTGTTGGTGCGGCGGCCGACGTATCCATACACCAGGACCCTGACTTCTGATTTCGGACTCAATACACGAAAACATTGATTGCATGTGTGTTTCAAATGTTTTCTTTGTGATTACTTTGTGTAAGCTCACCAGGTACTGTTTTGACAATTGCACATCTGTTTCATTAAGGATGCATCCCCATGGGCTACAAGCTAGAGCCCCGAGAGTTGTATGTTCTAAAAACCCGCCAATTGGCGAGGCCTCAGTAGAGGGACCTCTTCCAGCGGAGGTACCAGCGGTAATACCACCTGATCGGAAACCAATGACACAAGCCCTAGCAGTAGAGAGTGCACGTCGCTTGAGCGCACTACACAAGTTCCAGCGCTAGAGGCCACCCAGGTTTCGAGTAGTGACGGACCCAAAGGCGGCTGAGGATTGGCTGGAGGCTGTGGTGGGAGTTTTCATGATAGTAGTTACACCAGCAGACTTCATGGTGATCTTTGTTTCCAGCCTCCTTCAGGAAGCAGCAGACAGATGGTGGAGCCGGATGCTCCGGTTTTGCAGTGAGATGACCTTCACATGGGTAGACTTTGAGACCTTCTTTAGGGTGGATTTCATACGAGTGTCTCTACACTCCGAGCATGCTCAAAAGCTTACGCCTTTGCCGCATGATTTTGCATCAGTAGATGAGTCATCTGTACGCAGTAGACAGATGATGCGGATCTCCAAGAGGACCAGGCCAATAGGTGGGAGACCTCGGGTTTTAGGTTTGGCTGTGCGAGGAAAAAAAAATAGAGTCGGCCATACGAGGAGCATGAAGTTTTATGAATGCGGCAGGAAGGGTCACATGGCATTTGACTATCCGACTCCTTGCACAGTTGATCCGCAGGCATTGGAGGAGCCACCGAGATAGAAGCAGCGGTGGGTGCTTGAGCAAAATCTGAGCAGTGGACAAGGCAGTAGAGCTCCGGGAGCAGGTGGACAGGAGCGGAACTAGTGGATTCATTTTTTCCCTTTTACTTCCAGTTCCAGGTTGTTGTTGTATTTGTGTCTTTGTAAATTGGGCTGTAGTAATAAAAGACACTTATCTCTGTGATGTTTACTATCTTGTCCATTTGTTTGGTCGATACTGAGAGGTCCTGGTTAAAAACTGTTGACATGACCCTCACTTTTGTGATACCTACTAGAGGAGACCCAGTGACCACACACTGATTCCGACAATGTGAATCAACCCTTAGAGGCGAGAGTAACAGTTGGATCTCTTGGTAGTTTCGTCGTGGCCTTACAACTTCATCCTTGTTATGGATTAGTATCATCGATGTCGGGATTGAATTAGGAAAAGAAATTTATTCATCCCGGGGATGAGAACGGATTTCTCTTATCGGAAAATAAGAAATATTAGCATCTCTTGTAAGACCAAAGAAGGTCCAGTTCATCCAAGAGCGGATGAGGACAGCTCAGAGCCGACAAAAGTCTTATGTCGACAGGAGGCGGAGACCACTCGAGTTTGAGGATGGTGACCAAGTTTTCCTACGGGTCTCACCTCTATGAGGATTACAGAGTTTGGGATGGGGCGGCAAGTTGTCTCCGTGATTCATCGGACCCATCTAGGTCCTCGATAGGGTAGTCCATGTGGTTTACCACATGACCTTTCCACCTCAATTGCACTGGGTGCATAATATCATCCACGTAACCTAGCTAAGGAGATACGTGCATGATCCTTTTCACATCATCGACCACGGGGGGTTGGATGTCGATGACGTGGTGACATTCACAGTGGTTCTAGAGGAGAACATGGATCGACCAGAGTGGGTCATATGTTGATGGTTGATTCCTCATGTCCGCTTTCATTTGCGGCACGGGAACCTCCAGAAGAGCACATGGGAGCGGAGGCTCATATGCGTTCTCAGTACCACGTTTTTTCCATAGTGTGTGTTGAAGCTATACGGGGACGTAAATCCTTGAGGTGGGAGTAATGTAAATACTTGATAATTTAAAGGGAATTTTTTTTTCTTCATTTCATTGGAATTTTACGAGTCCGCAGTTTTCGAAGGCACCTGATTTTGAGGCCCGGTGTGCCTGGAATCAATTTTTGAAGTTTAGCTCAGGTACGTTCAGTGAATGAACGAGCGGTTTTTTCAATCTTTTGAACCGGTACTTAGAATAGAAATCTTAAGGCAGCGATGAACTCACAGCACCGGTAATTGCTTAGGGGGACCTTTGTCGTAGCTGCGTTTTTTATCAGGTTGAGGTTTAATAAATGGGGATTTTTTTAACATAGATAAATGTTGTTATGAACAAATTTATCTAAGGAAGGTGAATTTAATACTACAAAGGGGGAGTTGGAGGTGGGGACCACACCCACCTAACCTCCCATGGGAGGGTTTACTGTGGTGAGACCCACATGAACCCTAACTCGTCACCTCCCTATAACCCCCATGACCTCTTAAAACCTCCCTTGTTCATTTCTTGGAAACTTCCCTTCTTAATGAGGATCCTCTCTACCTCCCAAACATAATGAGACAACTAAGGATATTTAATAACCTTATTAATTAACCTTGTCACACCTCTTGACGTTTTAAATGGAATGGATATCTTTTAATAGAATTAGGCTTAATGAAATATTGGCTGGGAAAATATTTTGAGGTGAGCCTTTGTGTGAAGAAAGACAGTAGTTCCTCCTTCGTGAAGAACTTCATCCTCCCGCGAAGAACGACTCCCTCCCTCGACGAATAACGGTCTCAAACCGTCAAATCTAAAAATAATGATGTTCGAGCCGGATAGAAGGCCATTGAGGAAACGACAAATGCCTACTACCATCATCATCTTCATCTCCTCCCTTGCGATGACGTCGACGAGCCAACGTCCATCCTCTCGTGATATCGTCAACAAACGAAGAACGACCAGAGGTAGTGGTTTGATTTTTGGTTCATGATTTTTGTTGACCGTCCAAACATCTTTTTCTTAGCCGCTTGATATTGGATTAATGGGAGGGGGCCAGGCCGCATGAACATGGCCGAACCTCCTCCCCCTTTTGATGATTTGTTTGTCGTGGCACAAACAAAGGTAGCGCGGTGCAACGGCACCGCGTAGAACCAAAGAAGAACAGGCGAAGAATCATGGCGTCATCGCGCCACGCCGTTGAGGCCGAACAAAATAGCGTCTAGAGTCGGGGCTGCAGGGGTGATTAGAAGACTCCGCAGATTTTTTATTTGATGTGCGGATCGACGAGCGATGAAAGAATGGGATGCAGAGGCATTTTGAAGACTTCGTAGTGAAGGTTAGCTTCCGGGAGGACCGCTGGCAACGACGGCAGGAAAAACGGACCACCGGAGCGCATCCAGTGGTCCGTGGAAAACCCTTCCGGCATCGCGGCACCGGCAGCCAGAGGCGGAGGCGTCCTGCTGTGCCACCAAGAGGAACCGCCACGGCTGAAGCCGCATCAGCAGGCGACCGGGATCCTGCTGCCGCGCGGGATCCGGTGGAGGGTGCGACACCCGCTGCGTCCGCGGAGCACAAGGTAAGGGTGGGACCCCCCCCCCCCCCCCATGCTCGGCTGCTGGCTGAGCCAGCCAGCCTCCCGGCTGGGCTGGGCCGGGTTGCGCAGACCGAACCGTGCTGCGCCCAGCCGGGTCGGACCGGGCCCAGACCACCCATTTTCGGACCACATTCAGTATTTTCCACATAACACAGGATACGGATATCCGATCGACACACCGTTAGTTGAGTGGAGATCCTTGATTGAGACGGTCATTTCGGTATACTACACTCAAGGTTTCGGAGAACTTTGGGTACGACAGGGTTGGTTCGAACCCGAAACCAACAGAGCCCACGGAGCGGAAAGTCTTATATCTTGAGTTCCGGATGTCTGATTGACATGTCGTAGACATTTATGGATTCCATTCAGTGAGACGGATCTTTTGGCATACGTCACCTGAGTTTTGGATGCAGTTGGGATATCGTCGGATTGGATTTTACCAGAAATCTTACTGATCCCCTAGAACGGAAAAGCCAATAACTTTCAGACTGGACGTCCGTTTGAAAAACTGTCAGCGGTGTTGGTATTAATGTTTAGAAGAGGTCCCTACAAGTATACCTTATCGGAATTCGGGGTACAGTTGAGATACGGTCGGGTTGGTTCGTACACGAAACCAACTAGGCCCCCGGGACAAAAAGGATAATAACTCACAAACCAGGCGTCTGATTGACGCGCCGTCTAATGCGTTGAGACCCCTGTGATGAGGCAGTCACTTGTGATACTTCTTCGTAGTAAATTGTGATACTTTGAGTATCGAACTGTAGCTCGTGGAGCGGACCCTCTTGGTGACGAGCGAGCAGAGCGTAGAGACCTAGTAGCTGGCAGAGACTTGACGACTGCTGATTGATCGACTCGATGTGATTTGGATAGCGCAATGAGGAGCTCTTGGTTATAGAGGTAGACCCACAGAGGATGAGCGCTTGGCTGTAGGGGTAGACCCGTGGTACTTGACAGAAGGAGTACCTCTGTTGGCTATGAGGGGACCGCTTGGTTGTAGCGGTAGTCCCATAGTGGGAAGTGCTTGGTTGTAGCAGCAGGCCCACAATACTCAACAAGTGGAGTACTTCAGTAGTCCTAGGTTAGTGGGAAGCACTTGGTTGTAGCGGCAGACCCACTATACTCGATAGAGGAGGAGTTCTCCAGTAGCTGTGGTTTCATCGTCATGAACAAAATCCTGGTTTGAGCTGGTTCTTGACTTTCAATCATTATCTTCCATGTGATTGACTTGATTTCCGGTATGGGATAGTTTATACTTGGGCTCGTGAGTTGGAGTTGAACTAGATTTGATGACTTAGGTATATGTCTAGGCATATACCTAAGTATTGTTGGATGATACTTCATGATTGTATCTTTTCATTGTGGTTTATCGTTGATGGATTTTAGTGAGACCTTGAGGGTCTCAGGGTCCCTACTAAGTATCGTATACTCACCCCTTCACGGGTGATGCTCGCACCTCATTGTGTTGGATGCAGATGACGGACATCACTGATCATGATCGAGGCTCGTAGAGCTGGACAATACCCAAAGGTGGACTTCACGACGAGACGGTACCTGGAGGTGGACTTCACGACGAGACGGTAACTGGAGGAGACGGACGGACGTGGAGTGCTGAGGAGTACATCTGTACCTACCTTTTAGGTGGGAATCTAGAGGACGATCCAGGAGCGCTAGTCACTTTCCAGCTGTTTTTTCTTTTTCCTTGTACTTTACAGTAGGGCTTGTATTTCCGGACCCTTTACATTCAACACTACTTTTGTTTTTCAGTTTTACATAGTGTTTACTTCCTCTTGTACTCTGGTTGAGTGTGTTTTTGTTTTATAAAGTCAATTCCTTCCCAGTTATCGAGATTTATGCCTTTGGTACTATTCGCCAGCCCCTGGCCTATGGAAGGCAGGCTTGGGGTAGTAACAGCACGGGCCCCGAGGACGGGCTGTGACAAATAGGTATCATAGGAGTTCAGATCTACCGCAGAACATAGGACACTAATCTTCTTCTATGTTAACCAATAATGTTAAGTGTATTGAGTGTGGTTATCAGTCCAGGGAGTCTAGTGTTGGTGTGGCGGCCGACGTATCCATACACCCGGAACCTGACTTCTTATTTCCGACTCAACACACCAAAACATTTATTTCATGTGTGTTTCAAAAGTTTTCTTTGTGATTAATTTGTGTCAGATCACCATGTACTATTTTTACCATGTCACATATGTTTGTTTCAGGATTCCTCCCCACGGGCGACCAGCTAGAGCCTCGAGATTCTTCATTCTGACAGCCCACCGAGTGACGAGGCCTCAGTACAGGGCCCTCTTCCAGTGGAGGCACCAGCGGTACTACCACCCGTTGGGCCACCGATGCCACTAGCCCCAGCAACAGAGAGTGCACGTCGCTTGAGCGCACTGCACGAGTTCCAGCACCAGAGGCCACCCAGGTTTCAGGGAGAGACGGACCCACAGGTGGATGAGGATTGGATGGAGGCTATGGTGGGAGTTTTCAGGATAATAGGTACACCAGTGGACTTCGTGTTGATCTTTGCTGCCATCCTCCTTCAGGCAGTATCAGGTAGATGGTGGAGTCGAATTCTCCAGTTTTGCGATGAGATGACCATCACATGGGTAGACTTCGAGACCTTATTCAGGGTAGAGTTCATACCAGGGAATATACACTCCGAGCATGCTCAAGAGATTCTACCATTGCCCCATTATTTTCCATTAGTAGCTGAGTCATCTATAGGCAGTAGATAGATGATGCAGAGGTCCAAGAGGACCAGGCCAACAGGTGGGAAACCTCGGGTTTTAGGTTCGGTTGTGCGATGCAAACAAAACATAGCCAGCCATACGAGGAGCAGAAAGTGTTATGAATACGGAAGGAAGGGTCACATGGCACATGACTGTCCGACTCCTCACAAAATTGATCCGCAGGCATTGGAGGAACCACCGAAAGAGAAGCAGCGACGGGTGCTTGAGCAACAGTCGAGCAGTGGACAAGGCAGTAGAGCTCCGGGATTAGGTGGAAAGGAGCAGAACTAGTGGATTGCTTTTTCCACTTGTACTTATAGTTCCATGTTTTTGTTGTATTTTTGTCTTTGTACTTTGAGCTACAGTAATAAAGGACACTTATCTATGTGATGTTTACTATCATGTCCATTTGATTGGTTGATACTGAGAGGTCCTGGTTACAAACTGTTTACTTGACCCTCACTTTTGTGATACCTACTAGAGGAGACCTAGTGGCCACACACTGATGCCGACAGTGTGACTCAACCCTTGGAGGCGAGAGTAATGCTTGGATCTCTTGGTAGTAGAGTCGAGGCCATATAACATCATCCTTAGTATGGATCAGTATCATCCATGTCGGGATTGACTGTATTAGGCAAAGAACATGGTTCATCCTGGGGATGAGAAAAGATTTCTCTTATCAACAAAGAAGAAATCCTAGAATCTCTTGTAGGACCAGAGAAGGTCCTGGTCATCCAAGAGAGGATGAGGACAGCTCAGAGCCAACAAAAGCCTTATGCTGACAGGAGGCGGAGACCACTCGAGTTCGAGGATGGTGACCATGTTTTCCTACGGGTCTCACCTTGACGTGGATAACAGATTTTGGGCCGGGGCGACAAGTTGTGTTTGAGCTTCATCGGACCCTTCTAGGTCCTCGACAGGGTAGGCGAGGTGGTTTACTGCTTGACCTTTTTACCTCAATTACACTGGGTGAAAAATATCATCCACGTACCACAGTTGAGGAGATACGTTCATGATCCTTCACACATCATCGACCACGGGGGGTTGGATGTCAATGACGTGGTGACATTCATAGAGGTTCTAGTGGAGAACGTGGATTTAAAGAAGTGGGTCCTACGTGGATGGTCGATTTCTCAGGTGCGCTTTCACTAGCGGCACGAGAACCTCCAGGAGAGCACATGGGAGCGGAAGGCTTAGATGCATGCTCAGTAACACTTTGTTTTCCTTAGTGTGTGTTGATTCTTTATGGGGACATAAATCCCCATGGTGGGATTAATGTAAATACTCATAAATTTCAAGGTATTTTTTTTAATTTCATTGGAATTTTACGAGTCTGCAGTTTCAGACGGCACCTGATTCCGAGGCCCGGTGTGCCCGGAATCCATTTTTGAAGTTTAGCTTAGGAAAGTTTAGTAAAATAACGAGTGGGTTCTTCTATCTTTTGAACCGATACTCAGAATAGAAATCTGAAGGCACCGATGAACTCGCAGCACCAGTAATTGCTTAGGGGGACCTTTTTTGTAGCTTCATTTTTGAGCAGGATGAGGTTTAATAAATGGGGATTTTTTAACATAGATAAATGTTGTTATGAACAAATTTATCTAAGGAAGGTGAATTTAATCCTACAAAGGGGGAGTTAGAGGTGGGGACCACACCCACCTAACCTCCAATGGATGGGTGTAGTGTGGTGGGACCCACACGAACCCCTAACTCCTCACCTCCCCATAACCCCCTCGACCTCTTAAAACCTCCCTTGTTTATTTCTTGGAAACTTCCCTTCTTAATGGGGAGCCTCTCCACCTCCCAAACATAATGATCCAACTAAGGGGATTTAATAACCTTATTAATTAACCTTGTCGCACCTCTTGACATTTGGAATGGCATGGATATCTTTTCAGAGAATTAGGTGTAATGAAATATAGGCTGGGAAAATATTTTGAGGGGAGTCTTTGTGTGAAGAAAGACGGGAGTTTCTCCTTCGTGAAGAACTTCATACTCTCATGATGAACGACTCCATCCCCCGACGATGAACGGTTCTCCAACCTTTGGATCTCCAACAAATGACGTTCCAGCCGGATCGAAGGCCTTTGAGGAAACGACGAACGCCAACGACCATCATCATCCTCATCTCCTCCCTTGCGACGACATCAATGAGCAGACGTCTATCCTCTCGCGATATCGTCAACAAGCGACGAACGACACGAGGTAGAGGTTTTATTTTTGGTTCATGAATTTTCTTGACCGTCCAAACGTCTTTTTCTTAGCCGCTTGATATCGGATTAATGGGAAGGGTCCGGACCGCACAACATGGCCGACCCTCCTCCCCATTTTGATGATGTGTTTGCCACAGCACGAACAAAGGTAGCGCAGTGCAACGACACTGCGCAGAACCATAGAAGAACGGGCGAAGAAGCGCGGGGCCGTCACACCGCGCCGTTGAGGCCGAACAAAACCGCTGCCGGAGTCGGGGCCGTAGGGGTGATTCGAAATCTCCGCACATTATTTATTTGATGTGGAGATCAACGAGAGATGCAAGAATGGGCCGTAGAGGCGTTTTGAAGACTTCGTAGTGAATGATAGGACCCAAGAGGACCGCTGGTGTAGATGGCAGGAAACACGGACCACCGGAGCGCGTCTCGTGGTCCGCAAAAGACCCTGACGGGGCGCTACGCCGGCACGACGGCGCCGGTGGGTAGAGGCGGTGGCATCCTGGCGCGCTGCCAGGAGGAACCGCCGCGGCTGAAGCCGCGGTGGTAGGACACCGGGATCCCGTGGTGGCGCGGGATCCGGTGGAGGATGCGACACCTGCCGCGTCCGCAGAGCACAAGGGAAGGGGGGTCCTCATCCCCCCATGCTCGGCCGCTAGCCGATCCATCGTGCCACCCGGCCGGGCCGGGCCAAGTTGCACGGACTGGACAGGGCCACGCCCAGCCAGGCCGGGCCGCGCCCAGCCGGGTCGGACCCGGACCCGTGTTGGGTCGACCTCAGGGGGGTTGGGCTGGGTCTGACTGGGCCCAGACCCCCCATTTTCGGACCACTTTCGGTCTTTTTCCCATAATGTTGGCTATGGACCTCTGATCTCACACCGTCAGTTGCGCAGAGATCCTTGGATCGAGACGGTTGTTTCGGTATACTACACTCAAGGTTTCGGAAAACATTGGGTACGACTGGGTTGGTTCGAACCCGAAACCAACCGGTCCCACAGAGCGGAAACACTTATAATGTGAGCTCTGGACGTCCGATTGACGTTCCGTCGACTTTGATGGATTCATTTCAGTGATACGGATCTTTTGGCATACTTCACCTAAGGTTTGGATGTAGTTGGGATATGGCAGGATTGGATTGTACCTGAAATCCATCTGGGTCCCTAGAATGGAAAAACCGATAACTTTCAGACCGGGCTTCCGTTTGACGAACTGTTAGAGGCGTTTGTAATCATGTTGAGAAAAGTTCCCTACAAGTATACCCTATGTGAGTTCAGGTTAAAGTTGATATACGGTCGGGTTGGTTCATACATGAAACCAACAGGTCCCCCTGGATGAAAAGCCTAATAACTCACAAACTGGGTGTCCGATTGACGTTCCGTCTGATGCGTTGAGACCCCTGTGATGAGGCGGTCCCGTGTGATACTTCTTCATTGGACTTTATGATACATGGAGTATCAACCTGTAGCTCATGGAGCGGACCCTCTCGGTGATGAGCGAGCAGAGAGTAGAGACCAAGTAGCTGGCTGAGACTTGACGACTGCTGATCGATCGACTCGATGTGATTCGGATAGCCTAGTGGGGAGCACTTGGTTGTAGAGGCATACCCACAGCAGAGGACTGCTTGGTTGTAGTGGCAGACCCGTGGTACTCGATAGAAGGATTACCTCTATAGGCTATGAGGGGGAGCGCTTGGTTGTAGCGGCAGACCAATGGTGGGTAGCGCTTTCTTATTGCAGCAGGCCCACAGTACTAGACATGTGGAGTACTTTAGTAGTCCTAGGTTAGTGCGAAGCACTTGGTTGTAGTGGGAGGCCCACAGTACTTGACAGAGGAGGAGTTCTCCAGCAGTTGTGGTTTCTTCGTCATGAATAAAATCCTGGTTTGAGCTGAGTCTTGGCATTCAATCATTGTCTTCGATGAGATTGACTTGCTTTCTTGTGTGGACTGGGCTATACATGGGCTCGTGAGTTGGAGCTGAACTAGATTTTATGACTTAGGTATATTTATGGGCATATACCTAAGTAGTGTTTGATGATACTTTGTGATTGTATCTTTTCTTTGTGGTGAATCCTTGTTGGATTTTAGTGAGACCTTGAGGGTCTCGGGGTCCCTACTGAGTATCATATACTCACCCCTGCACGAGAAATTCCTGCACATCATTGTGTTGGATGCAGATGACGGACATCACTGATCATGATCAAGGCTTGTAGAGCTGGAAGGTACCCGGACGTGGACTTCACGACGAGACGGTATCTGGAGGTGGTCTTTATGATGAGACGGTACCCGGAGGAGACGGACGAACATGGAGTGCTGAGGAAGAAATTTTTACCTACCCTTCAGGTGGGAAGCCAGAGGATGATGCAGGAGCTTCTTTTCACTTTCCATCTGTTTTGTCTTTTTCCTTCTACTTTACAGTTGGGATTTTATTTCTAGAACCTTTACTTTTAGCACTACTTTTCTTTTTCAGTTTTACTTACTGTTTACTTCTTCTTGTACTCTGGTTGAGTGTGTTTTTGTTTTATAAATGCAATGTCTTCCCAGTTATCGAGATTTACTCCTTTGAGGCTAGTCGCCAGCCCCAGGCCTATGGAAGGCGGGCTTAGGGTAGTCACGGCACGGGCCCCGAGGACGGGTTGTGACAATAATTAACATATTGGAGTACCTATTTCAAAACAATGATTATTAAATATAAATATATATATTAAAAAAAAATTCTAATATAATAATAAATGAATTATTAAAAAAATTATTGACATTATGAAGTTATTCTATAAAATCTATAATAATTGTCAACACAAAAATTAGTAAATAACAAATTTTTCAGGCTACCAATAATGAGAGACATAAGAGAAAATATAAAATAATTAAATAGAACATGAAGATAAATAATTCAAATTAAAATAAATATATATGAATATGTTTCTAAATAATATATCAAAAATAATTATTTTTTTATCCAGGATGTTTGATGCACACATAGAGTGAATCAAGAAAAATTTGTGGGTTTAGTCTTGCTCAATTATCTTTAATTGAGTTACAAGAATTTTTATTTAACTCCACATATAAAATAATGAATTATTCGAACTATTTCATTCGGAGGATTTTATTTCCTATTATTTTATTGGATTTAATAATTTTTATGTATAACCTCTTTACCAATATATTTTCATCACATACGTTATGTTACATAGAAGGGTATCTTGGTCTCAATTATGCTTTTCTGAGACATAATTCTTATTGTAGACCAATGAACATTTATATGGTGTATATATAAAATATTTTTAAAATTAAATCACAAATAATTTTTTAGTCATAATATTTTATTTTTAGTTTAATTATATTTTTCAATCATGGGTTCTGATTTACCTGACACTTTTTTCATATTTATTAGTATACCAACATCATTTTAAAATAAATATCACTCAATTGTGAAAACCATCTAAAGAATTTGAATAACCATTGTTTCCTACATCACAATTAAAATATTTCTTCCTTTTATCCATATTGATCTCTATACCCTCTTTATCTTGATTTTAATGTGGGGATAAATAATCTCTTTAAGTTACGAGGTTTTGAAAAAGTAATTATTTAGTAAAATAAAAAATGATATAATTTTTTCACTCAAATTTTATCTTCTATTTCTCATTTTGATGTTAACTTTATTGTTTTTTAAAGAAAATGGAAATTTTAAAATAAAATTAATTTATTTGAATGAAATTTGAATGAAAATAAATTGAGGTTTTCCATATGGGTTTTTTATAATAACATTACTAATTTAATAATTTTTTTTGAACATATATATTGGTTGCATTATAATTTTAAATTAAAAATTCCTTTTATATTTTCATGCTTAATAAGATAAATTATTTTTTTCTACTATTATATAATATTTCTTTTAATATTTCTTAGAATATTTATCAATATTTATTATTTATAGAGAGTCTTTTGAAAATATATATTTTTTAATCTAATCCATTGTCCAATGATATATCATAATATTGACTGATGATATTCATCAAATGTTTCAATCTAGCTTCTTTCATGGGAAAAATCTCTAATGATAATTTAAATTAATGGTATTATCTTTCCATTCCATTTCCCATAATAAAAAACCACTATGAATGGGAAATAATTTGTTTTGAGATTAATTTGTATAAAAAATTATATTTTCCATCTCATTTATTGAAGGTTTCTCTTAATGATTATATATATCAATTGATTAGGGAAATTATTGATATAACAATATAATCATATATATAATTATTAAATACCATATTTTCTATTATCCTGATAGAAGGATGTCCAACTATAAATATTATAAACATCTATCCGGATCCCATTTATTTTTTATAGGTATATCATGTTTTGATTATTAATGGAATTGTAGTTGTATTCCATTTCTGTTTCCATTTGAAAAGGATACGAGCCCCATTTTAATATTATTGGTTTTTTCATGAGGTGACTAATTAATTGATTTTTATGTTGATAAAATATGTACAGATTACAATTGTTGGGGTTTTGTATAATCATCAAATTCATTGTTTAATTATTTGAATCAAATGAGATAATTTCATTGGGAGTTTGTATATTTATGGTTAGTTAGGAAAAAATGTTTTTTTGAGTGTATTTAGAATGGCCCAGACCTCTCTGATCCATTACTTTGTGAAATTATTATGTTTGAGGCGTTCTGGGAGGTCAAGGTTACTCATCCATAACACTTTTCCAATTTTACCGTTCTATGAACAGTAGCATCAGTGACCCTCAGTGAACAGTTCAAACGGTAGACAGTTGTGAACAGTGCCAATGGTGACATCTAACTGTAACATTTCTTTCCTTCCCCAAATATCTAATTCTATGAATTGTTCCATCGTTGAACAGTTCTATCAGTAACCTCTAAGGGTAACCTCTCTTTCCATTTCCAATTTTCCAATTCTATGAACAGTTCTATCGATGAACAGTTCAATCGGTACCCTCTAATGGTAACCTCTATTTCAATTGGTTAATTTCCAGTTATCTGAATAGTTCTATCGGTAACCTCTAATGGTAAGCTCTATTTCCCTTTTCAAATTTTCAATTCTATGAACTGTTCTATCGGTGAATAGTTCTATCAGTAAACTCTAACGATATCCTCTATTTCTATTTCCAAATTACCAATTCTATGAATAGTTTTATCAGTGAACATTTCTATCAGTATCCTCTAACGGTAACCTCTTTTTTCTTTTTCCAAATTTTGAGTTCTGTGAACATTGTTTCCAGAATGATAGGTCTATAATGTTTTTATTTGGAGGTTCTAGTGGTGAGGTTCAGGGACAGTGTTCTGTCATTGTAGTTATAATGGTTATGTTCATAAGCAGTGTCCAATCGGTGAGGTTCTTGAATAGTGTTCTATCATTGAGGTTCATAAACAATGTTCAATCGGTGAGATTCTAATGGTGAGGTTCATGAACAGTGGTTTCCCTTTTCCAGATTTTGAGTTCATGAACAGTGTTTCCAGCTTCTTACAGTTTCACCCATTTTGCATTTTTTTATGTAAAATTCATTTAAAGCCACTTTTTAAGGACTCTATGTCTGATTAAAAGTCCATAACTCCTATATTAATTTTTTCTATGGCTCAGGATGTTTTTACTTAGTCAAACTGTGTGGTTTAATGTGATACTGTTTTAATGGGAAATCAAGCGTATCATAAAATGTCACTCTGTTAAATCTGCTAAAGGGACGAGATATCGTCATACCAAAATCTTCCTCTTTGATGCCGACTATAAGATGCTAGAACCATTCATTATTTCTCATAGGAGTTGCACAGTCAAACGTTTCTCCTCGGATTGGTTCCCCTCTATTTTGATGCAACCAAGCTATATCGATCAATCTTCTATATAAGGAATGTATTATCTTTATTATTTTGGTGTTTGTCTTCACCTGTTTCTCCTTTCCATATAATAGCATGTTATCTACATGCTTCTAATGGGATTTTCATGGGTTTAGGATGGTGTATTCATACCGTGGCATCCTTGGGTGGATGCAATTGTCGCGAGAGGAGGATCGTGACCCATTGTGTGGTCTAATCTCTTATAAAAGAATGTCATGAACTATTTGAGGAAGTAGATTCATTGCTCCTCCCTTCTTTTATGTGAAACTGTTTCGTTATCATGTGTAATCCCACTAGATGAAAATGGAATTGACATAATAAAAATTTGAACCTGATAAATAAATTGATATCGATCGAATGTTATTGACTCGTATTTTTCTAGATAGTGTGATATCTATGATTTCTTTGGTTAGCTATTCATTCTTGATGGAAATTGGTATTGAACATAAACAACAAATACTTGATTATTGTCTGGTTAAAAGAAAAAGAGGCATGCAAATGAATCTAGTTCTCCATTTGGTAATTTTATGTTAATAAAAATGGCGTAGTAAGAATGCTTAATTATTTTTGATATATTACTGAGTAGGTTTCATGAATTTGGAACCTGTGAATAATAAATAGGTTAACTCAATATTGGTTAATGAACCAGTTGTTTGATAAGTCCTTGAAGGGTTCTGAGTTACCCTCATTATTGTTAAATGGCTAAGAGACAAATTGTTAAGATGTTTTATTCATGCTGCTTGTTTTGGGATGTGAGACTGGATGGCTATTAAGATATTTGGGGGCCAGGAGGCCTTTTGGTTGTGACAGAAAATGATTCCTAGGGTGGAAATATGCATCAGTTTATGCATGTGGGTGTTAGGGAGGTCACCAAGGATGATAGAATGAAATGGATGTTATTTTTGGATGATTTTTGTTTCTTTTTGGTAGATTATCTATTTTATCGTTCCCCACTACCTAAGGCAGCTAGTATTACTTACCCTTCTTCCAAAAGGGGTGAAGATGCATGGGGTATGACACGTGCTTTCCGTGATTATCTTCATAATGGAGAATGGGTATATGCAATTTCTATATGCGACAAAGACTCGATGGGTAGTATATCTTCTCACCTTGTTGATCCCCCTTGACTTTAGTAGCATAGAATATTTTTATAGAATTCTTGGGAATGTGGGAATTTATATCTGTATTGAATAATTTAATAAATTTCGTTGACCCATGGGGTTGGAGTATTCTAGAAAATAATGATGATGTTGTAATTTTCAAAGAGAAATGTACTTTGCATGTTATGCTAATGAAATTGAATTTGGAATTGTTATTGGTTAATTAATGATTAATGAATTAATTATCATAATGTTATATTGATAAAAAAGGGAATGAAATAATTAATTACAGCTCCTTTTATTGTTGTCTGCTTATAGGATACCTAGTCATAGATGTAGCATCCCAGAGTTTGAGAGACATTTGTTGTAGTTGATTCAAATACTAGGTTACTCCTACAGTTTGGTAGTGAGGTATAGTATATTCTGTACTTTTTGTGTTTCTATACGCTACTCCACCCAGTTATAAATGGAAACTAACATCCCGGGGATTCTGAGCATTGGAGGGGTGTGTTTTTCCCAACATTCATGTGGGAGATGAATGGATGACTTCCTCCTATGGCCACACTCTCTTCTCTTGGTAGTTACTTGTGATGGTGAGCATAATAGTGAATTGTCCCCATATATGTGTGTAGAGGTCTGTAATGTCCTAAGGTTATTCACACACATATATTCTTGATATAGTTTCCTATCAACTATAATAGGTGTAACGTGTAGAGGTTTTGATGGCTTGAGTATCCTTACTTGGTGTATGGGATATAGTGACTTCAGTATAATAACTAATGTATGATACATGTAATGTGGGTTGTGGTGGCTCCTAGAAAATACCTGGTTTCTTTTTTTATGTGGACGTGGTGGTTTTGTTTCATGAGGTTCATGTTGTGGTGCTTCACCCAGGTGTCTGCAGGAAAGCGTTTTTTGAGAGTGATGCTCAGGACGTGCGATGTTGGGGCATAGTGGCAAACCATTGGGGAATTAGTAGTGTGGTACCCTTGATATAATCTATTATATGATATATTCTTTTCTGTCTTACATGGTGAGAGTTTCCAAGGTGAGGCTGTTAACATAGTATACCAGTTTAGATGATGAGTTTGTTTCACTTATTGTTTTCTGTCATTTAGTATGATATCTTTACTTTTACATGAGATGATTCGGGGAGGATCCTACTGAGGATACTATTATACATACCCTAGGTATATATAAAATATTTTTAGGTCACATGGAGAATTATGGAGACCAAGATGGTTTCTACTAGCATGGGGTTGTAGGAGCTGTTCTTGCTTGTGGTTGCTGCTATTTTTACATTTTGGGTACTTGGAGTTTTTACCCTTCCAGTTGTTGTACTTTTGCATGACATTACATATGTGCACTTGGGTTTTCTTTTAAATTTTCTGTTCAGATATGGAGATGGTTGGTGTCTATCTTAGATCTCCCTTCTGCATGTGTTCTCTTAGAGGGTAATACCCCCATTTGTGTGTTTACTATACCGTCGGTTCAAGTCTCCAACCTGTACCCTACTGGAGGTGGGACTCAGAGGTCAGTATATCCCTTCTCACATCACCAGCCTAGAAGAGGTACACATTATGTGTAGGGGGTTGTGATAGAGTGGTATCAGAGGTCTGGTTGAGGGATAGGATGGAGTTTGGAGTTAGTCACAGGTTAGGTTGCATGGTTTGGTGGGGTAATGGTTTCATTAATGTTTTGAAAGGTACATAAACATTGGAGACCGACTGAGAAATAGGTGTTTAGGAACCCCTATGATCTGATGTATGGGTATTTATTTTTTTAATGGCTACCAAACAAGGTGATACTAATTGTAGGTTAGTGGTCAAGGAAAGGGTAAAGAATCATTCTTCTTTGTTCTAGTGTTTGAATGGGTAGACCTTGGGATAGGTTAACCTATAATAAATAAAAGAAAACAATTATTTATTTAATTTTGAGTCTCCCAAATTATAGGTTTAGGAGCTCGAACGGTTTGTTATTTTATAGGTATGGCTCCAGGTCAATTTCCTCATCTGGTTTGCGTAGAAAATATTCCACAGGCTATACTAGCAGATCACCACAAGTTAAAGGTAGATGATGATGTAAATTGATGGAAGACACTCCAAGAGTTTCATACCCAACGTCTGCAAAAGTATGAGGGCTCCATTTCAGATGCAGTCACGGAAGACAGGTTGGAGGAGGTCGAGATAGGCTTCAGTTCGATCCATGATCAAAAGGAGCACTAGGTTTCCTTTGTCGTGATGATGCTGCTGGTGCAGCAAGTAAATGGTGTTTCTTGTTCCTAGGGGATCGTGAGGAGTCAAGATCTCATGGGAGGAGTTCTGAGACATGTTTAGAGTCTTGTTTCTTTCTTCAACCCTGAAGGTATCCAATTTTTATGAGCTTCTTACCATTCAACATTGGAGCTCCAGTGTGTGAGAGATTGGAATTTGTTTCAGGATCCTTTTACCATATGCTTCAGACTTATTTCATGATGAGGTGGCTTGGGTGAGGCATTTCGAGGAGGATTTATTTCTAGAGATCTAGCACCATGTCACCCCATTTATACTAAATACATATGCTGGGGTTTTGGAAAGGGTATAGGTTATTGAGGGGACTTTGTCCATAACTTGATCATCACGAGAGGGGAGTCATCATGATTCATCATGAAGCAGATTTGTGGTCCGAGGGTCCCAGTTTTCAGGGAAGAAGAGTTCCCAATTAGATGGGGGAAGGTCATATCCCTTCACATATCATTTCTCCAGAGGTAGAAACTCTTAAACCTAAGACAAGGGAACAAGGGATTGTTTTTCTTGTGGTGGTTGTGGTCATCAACAGTGGGAGTGCACGACCGTTCAGAGCAGTCATCGTGCACCAGGTGCTATGCTCCAGGTTCTTACGTTAAGGTAGTTCCAGCCATGGTAGCAGCAACAGGTTGCACCAGCTTTATATCAGTATAGGTTAGATGGGGAAAGAATAGGACATCACCATGATGCTCCCCATCCTCAGAGAGCAGAGCGTGGTTGGGGTGGTGGTCATCATCAATTTCAGAGGGGCCATGGAGGTGGTCGTGGTCAGCTTCATTCTTTAGCATTTCTAGTTCCAGGCGAGCCAGACATCGTTCGAGTTACCCTTTGCTTGTTTTCTAAATTGGTGTATGCTTATTTTGATTCAAGAGCGACACACTCCTTCAAATCACCTACCATTTTCCATGCTTTGAGACTTGAGGTAGAGTGGTTTCCAGTACCCTTGATTTTGACTACGCAAGTTGGAGGTCGAGCTGACTTGTTTGAAGTATGTAGAAACTGTGAGCTAGTGTTGGGGAAACACCGCTTTTTGGGAGATTTCCTATGTTTACGTATACAACTATATGATGTCATTATGGCCATGGATTGGATGTATTCAGTTTAGGATTTAATGAATTGCTCCAGGAAGCATGTCATTTTCTCTGGTGTGGATGGAGAGCCGGTGTTGTTTGTTGGTGAGCGAGATCCTCGGATAGGTCATAAGAGCATTCCTTCCTTATCATCCTTGATGGATGATATTATGTTGAGTTATTTATAGGTTTATCAGTTTTCATTTCCTAGGGTCAGAGAAGAGTACCCTAATGTATTTCCAGAAGAGGTTGTAGCATTACCCACTCGACAAGGGATCAAGTTTGGGATTGAGCACAAACTAGGAGTGTCTCATATCTATATGTCTCCATTTAGGAAGGACCATTATGAGTTACGAGAGCTACAAATACATCTTGATGGTTTTTTACAGTGTGTTTTTATTCGGCCAAGTCTGTCAACGTGGGGTGGACCAGTTGTGTTCGTGAAGAAGGCATACGACAGGTTGTGGTTGTGTGTCGATTATTGTCACTTAAACATAGAGAAAATAAACAATCACTATCCCTTTCTAGGGATTGATGATTTATTCGATCAACTGAAGGGTGAAAGATGGTTTTAAAAGATCAACTTGAAGTGAGGATACCATCAGATGAGGGGGATGGATGAGGATATCCTGAAGACTGCATTCTGTTGTCATCATGGGCATTATCTGTTCATTGTAATTTCATTCGGCATGATGAATTCTTCTGCTGTGTTCATGGGATTGATGAATTCTATGTTCCGTGAGTTCTTGTACATGTTTGTGGGGGGTTTTCATTGATGACATCCTTCTGTACTCCACATCTGAGGAGGAGCATGAAGAGCTTCTAAATGCCATTTTGAGAGTTCTTCGTTGACATAAACTGTTTGGGAAGTATTCAATGTGTGATTTTTGGGCTTGAGAAGTCCGTTCTCATGGGGAATGTTGTGTCCCAATAGGGAGTCATTTTGGATCCATCAATGATATAAGTGGTTGTGTCTTGGGAAGCCCCAAAGAGAGTGTCAGAGGTGAGAAGTTTCTTGGTCTCGAAGGCTACTATAGGATGTTCATAGCCATTTTCTAATGATTTTTGACTCCTCTAATAGCTTTGACCATGAAGGATCGGGAATTAATATGGACTGATCAATGTCAGGTAGCTTTTGAGTTTCTAACGGATAAGTTATTAAGTGCTCAAGTTTATTGTCTTCTAGATGAAGGAGTTTAGTTTGATGTTTTCTAAGATGTTTCGCATCTGGGGTTAGGATGTGTTTTGATTCCAAAAAGATCAGTTGTTTCTTATGGGTCCTTCCAGTTGCGTCCCCATGAGAGTAAATATTCCACCCATGATTTTTAGTTGGCATCCATGGTGTTCTCTCTGATGTTTTTGAGACATTACCTCATTAGTGAGTGTTTTGTGGTTTTCACAGATCATAAGAGTTTGAGGTATGTTTTCTCCCTACATGACATGAACATACGACTATGTCGGTGGATGGAGTTCATAAAAAATATGACGTCGAGATATCATATACACCCGGAAAGGGGAACTTTGTAGCTAATGCAATGATTCAGATGTCAAGTAGTGATGTAGTGTGTGAATATGGTGTCTAATATAGAATAATGGAGGAAATATCTTCATTACATCTTGATATGGGATAATTTGGGGGAAGATGTTGTCTTTTCCAGATGACGGTGCAGTCATCTGTGTTGGAGAAGGTGGAAGAGTCCCAGTTGGGCAATCATGTGGTGGAGGTCTGGAGAGACATGGTTGTTTGCGGCGCGGCCCCAGATTGTTGGACTGTGGATGACCGATAAATATCATTGTATTAGGGAAGGATTTTTGTTCCTTTTAAGATGCACAAGATGGTTCTTAGATAGTTATGTAGTTCTCCTTTAGCGGTGCATCCTGGCATGATAATGATGTATCGATCCTTGATGAGCCAGTTTTGGTGGCCTGGGCTGAAGTATGCGGCTGCAGAGTTTGTGTCTTGATGTTTGGTCTGCCAGAAATTGACGGTCAGACACCATGTCCCGATTGGACTACTCCATCCATTAGATATTTCTCAGAAGAAGTGGGAGGACATCTCAATGGACTTTGTTTTTGGTTTACCTCGAGCACTGGGAGGACATGATTCTATTTGGATGGTAGTGGATCGCTTATCAAAATCATCCCACTATATAGCAATCAAGGAGTTGAGTTTAGTTGATATTTTGTCAAAGAATGTATCTAGATGAGGTGGCGAGACTTCTTGGAGTACCAAGCAAGATAAATTTTGATCGAGATCCTCACATTACATCCAATGTGTGGAGAGGTCTCCAGTAGGATTTTGGTTCTCTGCTATGCCTTAGCACTGCTTTTGATCCTCAAACATATGGTCAGACAGAGCGAACCATCCAGACTCTTAAAGATATTATATGATCTTGTTTTCCTGATTTTGCAGGTTTGTTGTTGAGGCACATACCCTTAGTGTAGTTATCTTACAATAATTTTTTTCACTCCACCATTGGTATGGAAACTTTTGACGCCTTGTATGGTGGACCATTTCGTTCTCTGTTGCACTGGACTGGGACGGGAGAGTCAGCAATTCTCAGACCGGAACTAGTGCAGAATACAACAGAGATAGTTCTGGTGATTTTTGAGTGGACGAAGAGAGAGAAAGATCATTAGAAATCATATTTTGATCAAAGGAGGAGTCCCTTATAGTTTAATGTTGGGGATCATGTGTTTCTAAAGAAGACTCCCCATCGTAGGAAGAAAAGGTTTGGTCATGTAAGTAATCTTTCTACCCACTTCGTTGGGCCATTCAAGGTTTTAGCTCATATTGGAGCTGTAGTGTATCATGTAGAACTACCCCAGCAGATGAGTTAGATACATGTTATTTTCCAGGTATCAGAGCTCTGTCATTATATTTATGATGACTCTCACATTATTGATTGGAGAGTGATCGCTTTTGATGATGATGCAACCTTTGAATAACAAACAGTGGAGATCCAAGATATCAAGGAGATGATGTTGCACAGGAGTTATATCCCCTTTGATCATGTCTTGTGGTGACATGATGGAATGGAGGATAGTACTTGGAAACCTAAATATCAGATACATGCACAGTACCCAATGTTGATTGATGTTTGACTTTGTTCATGTATCAATGTAGCCATTTTGGTTAAAAACCTTCTATGTTTATGATATGGTTTCCTTTGGATTCTTTTGTGGCTTGCTCTCTTTTGAGAGGTATCTCGATGGGTGGTTGTTCGGACCCCGTATGGTATTCACTTTAGGTGGGTTTTGAATTCTCGACGGCGAGAATGTTTTGAGAGGTACCTGATGTAATGGAACAGACCTCTCCGGTCCATTCCATTGTAAAAATTTGGAATTTGTGGTGTTCCAGGAGGTCAAGGTGACTCATCACCAACACTTTTCCAATTTTCCTTTTCTGTGAACAAATGCCTCAATGACCCTCAGGGAACAGTTCCAATGGTAGACAATTTTGAATAGTCCCAATGGTGAGGTCTAACGATAACCTCTCTTTTCTTTTCCAAGTTTCCAATTCTATGAACACTACCATCGGTGAACAGATCTATCGGTAACCTCTCTTTCCTTTGCCAAATTTTCAATTCTATGAATAGTTCTCTCAGTGAACTGTTCTATCGGTATCCTCTATTTCTATTGGAAAATTTCCAATTATATGAATAGTTCTATCAGTGAATAGTCCTATCAGTAACCTCTAACGGCAACCACAATTTCCACTTCCAAATTTCCAATTCTATGAATAGTTGTTTAGGTGAATAGTTCTATTAGTAACCTCTAACTATAACCTATATTTAGTTTTCCACATTTCAAATTATTTGAATATTTCTATCAATAACTATTCTATCAATAACCTATAACGGTAACCTCTTTTTTCCATTTCCAATGTTTGAGTTCTATGAACAGTGATTCAGGAACAGTAGTTGTACAGTGTTCTATCTATGAGGATCTAACATTGAGGTTCATGAATAGTTTTCTATCAGTGAAGATCGTGAATAGTGTTCTAACGGTGAGGTTCATAAATATTATTCTATTGATGAGGTTCTAACGGTGAGGTTCATGAACATTGTTCTATCGGAGAGGTTCGTGAATTGTGTTCTATCGGTGATGTTCTAACAGTGATGTTCATGAACAAGGTTTTTTTATTTCTTTGTCAAATTTTGTGTTCATGAACAGTGTTTCTAGCATCCTACGGTTTTCCCCTTTAGTGTTCTCCTTTGATGTAAAATGAATTTTAAGCCTAATTTTAAGGAATCTAAGGCCGATTCAAAGGACATAACTTCTATTTAAATTATTCCTAAGTCTCAGGATGTTTTTTCGTGGTCAAACTGCATGGTTTAATGTGTTCTTCATTTAATGGTTTAATCAAGCGTATCTTAAACTATCACTCTGTTTAATCTTCTAAAGGGACTGGATATCTTCCTCCCAAATTTATCCTCATTGATCTCAGCTATGAGATTCTAGAACCATTCATTCCTTCTCATAGGATTTTTACAATCAATCATTCCTAATTGGATTTGTTCTGATCTATTTTGATGCAACCAAGCTATTTTGATCAATCATTGATATAAGGTCTATTTTTTCGTGGTACTTTTGGGGTTCATCTTCTAATATTTTTCCTTTACATATTATAGCATGAAATGTCTATGCTTATAATGGGGTTTTCTCTCTCTTCCATTATGTGATAATATATCGTTAGCATATTTTATACCAATTGACGAAAATTTAATTTAAATAATAAATATTTGAACTAGATAAATAAATTGATATCGATCGTATGGTATTGCCTCTTATTTTTCTAGATAGTGTGATATCTATTCTTGATTTGGTTCGCTATTCATTCTTGTTGTAAATTGGTAATGAACGTAAACAATAACTAATTGATAATTGTATGGATATATGATAAAGAGGCATGTAAATGAATCTAGTTTTCCTTTTTTTAATTTGAAATTAATCTAATTGGAGTAGTAAGAATGTTTAATTATTTTTGGTAGCTTACAGATTAGGTATCCCAAATTTTGAACCTATGATTAATAAATTGTTTAACTCAAGATGGATTAAATAACTGATGGTTTGATAATTCCTTGAAGGGTTCTGAGTTACCCTCATCATTGTATAAGGGCCAGCATACCAATTGTTAATATGATTGTTTTCTTGCTTCTTGTGTTGTGATGTTTTCCTGGATGCCTATTGTGATATGTGTGGGGCATGTAAGACTTTTGGTTGTGGCATCAAATGATTCCTAGGGATGCGAGATGCATCACTTTATGCATATCGGTGCTTTAGAGGACACCAGGGATGATGGAATATGATGGATGTGATTTTTTATGCTTGATGTTTCTTTTTGTTTGATTATATGTTTTACTTTTCCCCGCTACCTAAGGCAGCTAGTATTTCTTACCCTTCTTTCGAAAGGGGTGAAGATTCATGGAGTATTCCACATGCATTCCATGTTTAGCTTCTCAAGGGATAATGGGTCTACGCTCTTTTTATAGGCAGAAAAGACATGATAGGTAGTACATATACTCACTGTGTTGATCCGCCTTGTGTTTAGTAGAATATAATGTTTCTCTAGAATTCCTGGGAATGTGGGAAAGTAAACCTGTAATGAATAATTGAATAAATGGTGTTAACCCATGGGGTAAGATTATTCTAGAACATAATGATAATGTTGTAACTTTGAAGGGTCAATGTACTTTTGATGTGATGCTAAATAAATTTAATGTCGAATTGTTATTGGTTAATTAATGATTAAATAATTAATTAACATAAAGTTATGTTTCCCAAAAGGGAATGAAATAATGTATTAAATCTCTTTAAATTGTTCTGTGCTTATAGGATACATAGTCTTAGAAGTAACAGCTCAGATTCTAAGAGACGTTACTAGTAGTTGAGTCTAAAACAAGGTTATGACCGCAGTGTGGATGTGAGATATATTATATTCATTAATTTTTGTGTTTCTATATGCTACACCCTCTATCAGTAAGGGAAACTAACACAACAGGGATTCTGATCCCTGGGGGTGTTTTCCCAAACATTCCAGTGGGAGGATGAATGGATGACTACCCCCTTTGTCCTCACTATATTCTCATGGTAGTTACTTGTGTTGGCAGGATGAGTGGTTAGTTTTCCCCATATATGTGTGTAGAGGGTTGTAATGGCTTGTGGTTATTCACATTAGTATATTCTGGATATAGTTTCCTATGGACTACTATAAGTGTAACGTGTATAGGTTGTGATGGCTTGAGGATCCTTACTCTGTGTATGGGTTCTAATGGCTTGAGGAATAATACCCGACGTATGATACATGTTATGTGGGATGTGGTGGCTTTTAAAAGCTACCTGATTACTTTTCTTAAATGGACTTGGTGATTTTGTTGCATGATGTGAATGTTGTGGTTCTTCGCCTAGTTATTAGCGGGCAAGCCTTTTGGATAGAGATGCTCAGGACGTATGACGTTTGGCCCAAGCAGAAAACCAGTGGGGAATTAGTAGCAGGGTACCTTTGATATTCTTTATTATATGATATAATCATGTATACATTACTTGGTGAGAGTATCCAAGGCGAGGATGGGAACATAGCATACCTATTTAGATGATGAGTTAGTTTCACTTGTTGTTCATTGTGCTTTAGAATTATTTCTTTACCTTTGAATGTGAGGCTCCAAGGAGGATCCTACTGAGTATACAATTATACTCATACTATGTATATATGAACTATTTTTCAGGTCACTTGAAGAAGGTTGGATACCAAGCTGGTTTCTAATAGCTTGGGGTTGCTGGAGTTATTCTGGATTGTTGCTGCCATTTTTAATTTTTGGGTACTTAGAGTTTTTCCCTTACAACTGTAGTACTTTTCCATGACATTACATATGTGCACATGGGTATTCTTTTATATTTTAGTTCGAAGATGGAGTCGGTTGGTGTCTATTTTATCTCTCTCTTCTGCATGTGTTGTCTTAGAAGGTAATGCCTCCTATTTGTGTTTTTACTATACTCTCGGTGCTAGTCGCCAACCCGGGGCCTACTGGAGGAGGGACTCGGGGGGGTCATTATCTCCATTATCCCATTGTCGGCCTAGGAGGGGTACACTTTTTAGGGAGGGTTTCATGAAAATATTTTGAGTTATTTATTCTCCTAAGGATTGTGTGACTATATTTTTTTGTACTTATGATACAAATATTGTTTTCTAGTGTATCTACTATTATATATGCACACATAGATTGTATATGATTGTATTTCTAGTCATTTACTCCCATAATTATTTTTTGTGAGTTTTTTTGGTTAGTTTTTCTCACATATTCTATGAATGAATGTATTTTTATATTTCTATGATCACAATGATAGTGAAAGTTTTTTTTAAGAATTATATAGAATGGTTGCTTGGGAATATTTGGGGAATACAATGATAACATAAACTTTTTGTATTTGTTGTTATGTTATATTCATATGATTGTGTGTGGTCCTTTTTATAGTTTAACAATGTTTAGTATGATGCATATTTCATTTTTTTCATGTTCCACGTCCATGTGTAGTGACATATAACTCTTATTATGTTGTATTGTCAATAATTTGATACACATAGTATTAAATTGTGATTGTCCCATTATGTTCCATGTTCACATTGTTAATATCTCATTTTAAGATTATTATTTATCATGAATATATTTTTATACAACATGTTTTCTAATTTTTACTTATGATATATAATTATTTTCCATATTGTTGTCTTTTGATGGTTTTTTATCACACCCCTTTCCTATGTAACCCTTTCATAAGTTATGAAGATAAGTACAACAGATTATAAGCTTATAAGGATTTATAGTGTGGTTCAATTATGGATAAATGTTCACATGTTTTGTAAAATATTTTTCCATGTAATTTTTCATCAAAGAAACTAAAACACATAACCTTTTGATTGTGTTATTGTTATAATATTTAACATTTACTACATGGTATTTCTGTAAAATAAATATAGGTTCATCCCACAATGTAAATATTGACAAGGATTCAAATGGTATTTTCTAACAAATTATTGAGTATGGTAGAGAGAATCTATCAAAATAATGTGAATTACTAATTAAAAATAAATTTCTACAAAACCATGAACTAATCTGATGAAAAATATTTTGTCAATATTTATAAATTCTTATAATTATGGGGAAAAAATCAACATCATGATCGTTTATAATATTTTAAAAGATAATTTTACCATTAAAACCATGAACATGGGAAAATATATGTTATTAGGTTTCAATAATTTTATAAAATAAATTTTGATATTTGGTTTCTTGATTCTATTAGTTTCCACCTCTATCATACACAATACTATGAATAACTAATATTCATGATAAATCTCTCTTATTCGAAAGTAATTAAAATTATCTTCTCGTATTTAATTTGATCTATCAAAGAATTAATATATATTAATCAGTTATTTAATAAAAAATCAATCATATTGGTTATGATAATACACCAAATGATTAAACCTTCATATGAAGGAACATTGAATTTTACTCCTATGTTTCTAGAGTTGCACCAAATGTGAAACATATATCATTCACTAAAAAACTAAACCATTATCATAATTTAACACAATATCCTCATAATAAAATAATGTATTATGTGGATATTTTATATCGAACCTTTCATATAATTTCCTAAAAATGTAAAATAATTTTTTTTAAAATAATACTTCTTTTAGAATAATGTGCTACATGATCCTCCACCCCATAAAAATAATCCCAGAATTTAATTAATGATTTAAAAATAACATCACATAAAACCTCAGAAGGGGTGTATAATAATTTGATCATATAATTAAATATAAACCTATAATTCCATTATGGTATCTATAACTCATGCATTATCCTATAATGAAAACATCATAGTCTTTAATGTTATATAACCATTCCTTTGATACAATATATAACATCCTCAAACATACACTCCAAAATATAGTGTTAAAAACAGTCATTACATCTTTTGACTTGATAATGATAAAAGTGACCTAATTTTTGACATCGATGAAATACAACATCAAATTAAAAAAATTGGATAAAAAACATACCCATGTATAATTTAGGTTTATTTTGTTTGATAATTGGGAATATGTTTAACATAACATTACCATTGTTCTTAAGTGATAATGTTATACACTTTATTCGAATTTCTTACTCAAAATTAGGTCTTGATCATTTGAAATATGAAACTATTGAATACATATATTACTTATAGTATTTCTCTAAAACATGGGGAAATATAATAAGGAGAAAGTGGAGAGATTAAATTCTTCATTAGGGTAAACATATGTATTAACAATTGAATATATTTAGTGATAATGACATTATCATAAGGGTATGAGGATATCATTCATAAGATATGATAATTTTTACCCAAAAATGAACATAACTCATATTAAATGAAATAATGGATTATAGATTAATAATAGTCATTAATCAGAAGAATTTTGAAATAAATCAAGGTCAAATGAATCAATATCAACTCTTGAATTAACAAAATTTGTTAGATTATATGAGAATTATCTTAATTATGTATGTTAACACATGTAATACATATATGGATGACAATTAAATCAAAGGTATAAACCTCCATGGTTAACTCCATTATTCATTACATTAATTACACATAATATTAGCCAATGCATTTGGGTGGAATATTGGGAACACCAATAGTATATAATTTTATTGGGTTCAACTATATTCAAGAGGAATATATTGAACACCTATCATCAAATATAACTCTCATTTATTGTAGATGAATATAAAACGTGGAAAATTATATTTTATTCATCTTTAATTAAAAAATCATTCATCCCTTTATAACATTTTTTACAACTATAAAAAAAATCTATTTTTGATAATCTCTTCAAAATAATCATTGTATGAAATTCATTGATAAAAAATGTATAAAATCAATAGATAATGGTTTTATTATTTAATGGATTAATTAAATAATGATTATATAAAATAAAAATCCTCTAATAATATAATATATAACCTTTTTAAAAAAAATATGTTAAAATACAATTTATTTGGAATATTAAAAAACAAAAACTACCCAAAATTTAAAAAGAGAAATTTAATATAAAATATCTATGGACACTTCTTAATGAATATTAAAAAAATTTATAGTTATAATTATGGTAAAAGGTTTTTAGGCCATATATTAATAAAAAATCAATCATTTCACATATTCTTAAAGAAAGATAATATGTTCCCCAATACATATAAATAAAATATTATCTTTTGAATGCATTTTTAAAATTTTAAATATTGTTAACAATGTGTTTTAAATAATAATGGTCATATAAAACTAATATTTTTTAAATAACATATTTTATAAGTGGATATTAAATAGAAATTAATCCAACCCAAAAGGATATATAATGATTTTTATCAACTATATTTTTTTATTCTTGAGTATTAGAGAGATGAAATGAAAGGAACTAGTATAATCCTATTGAATAATTAATGTTCTAAAAATAGTTTTTTTGATAATGATATAATCATATAATTTCTTATAAAAGAACATTGAACATAAAAAAATTATGAAATAAATAATAATTTAAAATAAAATAATTACTATATTTGATATATTTGAATCAAATTACATTAGTAGAATGAATATAAATTAAAATAACTTTATTTTAAAAAAAATTAATATATCAATATTTATTCATGGGATTGTAAGTATAACATATAAAAAGTTAATGTTTCAAGACAAGAAATATGTTTGAAGAAACTGATATTATTTGAAATAAAACCCTTACAATGATCATAAATTTTAATGTGGTAATTTAAATATAAAAAAAAAAATTATGTAAAAAAATTAATTTCTCATTAATGAATAGAAATAAATCTAAATTATTCATAGTTCATTATAAAAATAAAAATGGAATAACATGGAATATTGATAATTACATAAAAAAATGATATTAAGTAATGTAATGAAACCCCAGAACTGATGAATTTAACTAAAATATATGTACATCGACAAATTTATAATAATCAAGTACGAATTATTTGTTATTTTGGATCCATTTAATGATCTTTTTTACTTAACATTAATCCATTACATTCCTTTACATTAGTGAAATATTAAATTACTTATATTTTTAAGACCGTGTGGTTTCTTTTGGGGATGGTTGATTCATAATTGTAAAATTTATTTGGTAAGTTAACTATGGTTAAATTTTTCACTATTTTATAATCTCTAGAAAATTTATCATTTTTATTCAACTGATATTATATAATATCCATCCATTAAGTTAGTATATGAAATCAATATAACATATCTTCATTGAGGTGATAATCTATATTTAACCATTAACAACATTATCATTTTATAATAAATGTAAGTGTAATAAAATATTTAATATATTATACATAAAACATTATAATTATATCATTCATATCACATATATATTTATATGTAAATTAATTACATTATTATAAATAGAAATGAGAGGCACTAATGGAAAATGAAGCACACCACTTTGTGGTAGTGGTTATCTTTATGTACATGTAGACGATGAATTTTTTCATCAATGAAAAGAAGAGGTGATGAGAATTAGTTGTATCATAAATGTAATAAAAATTAATTATATTTTATATAATTATATTTTATATAAAAATGTTTTAATAATATATTAGTGTGTTATAATATGTTGGAAAATAAAAATATTCAATTAAGAGTTATACCACTTCTATGAAAAAAACCTCTCGATTACCCCTTAGTAAATATAGTATTGAATTTTTGAGTCATAAAATATTATAGGTCAGGGTGACTACGTTTAGAAATTTAATTTTTTGGATATTGGATTAGCAACATAACACATTATTCCTGAGGAAGAATATAGGTGTGGTGTTCTCATATAAGACAGGAGAGGTACACCCTTTGAATGATATAAATTCATAATTTAATGAGTATTTATTATATATATTTTGATGAAATGATGAGTGTGAGTTGAAATGATCACATTCAGTAAATATTATTGATCTTTATGTTATTTTTTCACTTAATAACTAGTTTTAACAACCACATAACCTTTTTGATGATTTCCATGATATGATTTTTAACTCTTTTATAGTAAATAATGATAAAATGAAATGAGACGTTTTCCAATAGTGTAAAATAAAACATAATCATTACCATATCTCATTATATAATATTAAAAGGATATTTTTTTGGAATTTTAACTAATTTATCAAAATATTTCTAAACATAAAATATAATAAAATAAAATTTCTATACTATTCACATTAATTAATCCAAACAAATATCTATAGAGTAATATAATTCGAATATAATCTTATAAATAATTCCTAATACATTATATATTTATATAAATTTCATGAGACACCATAAATTACCAAATGAAATATTACATTATAAATTTTTACAATCATCTACATGATTTTTCTAATATTTCTATATTCAATATATCCATGTTACGTAAGCATTTAGGTTACATATTTTGATACTAAAAAATAAAAAAAATACCCATTACTATAATATATATATCAATATAAAAAATAAAAGAAATTACCTATTATTAAAGATTTATTTCACTAAAAATTAATATTATACATGTTAAAAGAAATAAAGAGGTATTTTAGATTATTCCATTATAAAAAATATTACAATGGTCTTTAAAAAAGATAAATTCTATAAAAGTTACAAATTTTCAATGGTTTATAGGGTATAATAGAATCCAACTGATACAATGAAATATTTCAAATCATATGGTTGATTTTGAATAGTTATTTTATTATTTAAACATTGTTTTACAACATTTACCCTTTCTATGGTGACAACATTTTTACCAAGTTTACTATTCATTATGAGAAAATATATAGTTTAACTGTTTACTAAAATTAGACGTGATAACTGTAAATATATTTTTAATATTATCAACTTCATTTCCTATAGATGTTATTAACTAGTTTTAATATATACCTTCAAAACATGACGAAAAACTGTTTTCAGGGTAAATTCATTTTTTTGTATAGATATTACTTATTTATAAATTTTTAAAAATGTGGTTTCATGTTAAATTAATTGGAATATTTTAAATAAAAAGGAAAAAAGTACATTTTTTATCCTATTGAAAAATTATACTGTAGAAGTAATTTAAAATAAATTGATGATTTACATAAAATCAATATTTCCCACTATTTATTGAATTATCAATACATTCCTAAAAATCCCAATATTTCATCATGATAAAATATTAATATCAAGAATTCGAAATATGAAATTTTTTATCACAAAATAAAATTTCAATAATTTGATGAAATTATATATAATATTCTCTCAAAAAATAAGAAAAAATCATTTCTGATGAAAAAGTAATTTTTAATCATAAAATCACATCACTAGATTATTTGTGCTTATTTACTAAAAAATAATCAATAAATTTCTCTTAAGAATACCTATATATTATACAATTCAATCAACCCTATTATTTTTCTTTAATTAAATTACTAAGTTATTGTATTCATATTAAAAAAAAATTTAATTTCATTATTTCATTATTTTGGGGGTTGTGTTTCATTTATACTATCAAATATATTAATATTTTAAATCAGTAGGGAACTAAATTAAATATGTGATTTAGTGTCATACATAATATATTAACTTAGACACATAATTTGATATTATATATTGAATTTTACCATATTTTAAAATAAATTAGTAAATCTTATTATAGAGTAAAAATTAAAATAGAGAAGATACAATTATTTAAAGGTGTGGGAGGAAATTTAACATATAGAGATTTTCAATTATATATTCATTTTTGACCTAATAAGTTTTGGAGATTAATTCCCAGGGATCACTGAAGTAATATTATTTGTAAATATGTATATCCACTAAATTGTATCTCTAGAATTTTTTTGGTTAAATGGATGTAATTTAATTAAGAATTAAATAAAAAAAATAACATACATTTTAAATTTTAGGTAATTGTTAAACTAAATTATTGTATAAAAATAACTAATAAGAATGGTTGTACTTTATAATTTACCCCATTAAATTAAATTATTTTTATTTTAATTGTAAATATATTATGAATAAAATATATTATAGATATTAATATCATGATTACACCATATTTTATTATTAAAAGAATTGAAATATGATTTATAATAGTTAATGTATTTAAAAGTTATTTTCCAAGGAAAATATGTTTAATATTATTTTATTGTTTTTATTAAAATTATAAATTCTAAACATATTGAGGAATAATTTGGGAAAATAAAATTTATTTTAGATTCATTTTGTAAATATTATCTTATTGTTATTTTTGGTATTTATTTCGATATATTTTTTTGTTAAAAGTATAAAATACAGTTTTCATCAAAACAATTTTTTTAAATTTGAATTTTGTATATAAGACATATAAGAATATGAATCCCTCTAATTGATAAAATATTAATTTAATGAGTATATATATATATATTTAAAATTTATATTATGTATTTTTAAATTCGATGTTTAATATTTTCGAATCCTCTATAATATTTTCAAAATAAAAAACTGATTTTGGCATATTTTAATTAAATATTATTTTGGAAAAAATATTTATTTTCATGATTTTAAATCCACATTAATTTAACATTACTAGTAATAATATAATTTGAACCTTGAACATAAAATAAATTTATAATCTAATCTAATATATAAAATTTTAACAAAAAAAATACAGTTTTTCTAAACACGTGCTTTTAAGCACTGCATCTACTAATCTTAAAAATGAGTTTTCCAACACAAATAAATTTTAACCATTAGAATATTTTTAATATTTTTAATCAGAAGGTAAAAATAATGAAATAATTTCTATTTTATTTTTTTGTATTTTAATGAATACTTTTGATGTAAAAAAAATAGTGTAGAAATATTTAAAATGATAAATGTTGGATAGCTTATTGTAATAGACTCAAAAATGAATTGAAAACATGTCTAGAAATAATATTTTAAGAAATTATTGACTATATATCATCCACAAAACCATTATTTTACATTTTCATTAAAATTGAAGCATTTTTTTATTATAGTGAATTAATTATAAAAATTCATTTTTGCCGACTATAAAAGATATCTCACCTCCCAGTCACAAAACAAATAGGATTAGTATGGATACTGTACCAGTTCACCTTCATCTATAATGCTATTTGTTTTCATTTCTAGTCTACTAATAATAGTAAATCGTAATATCTCATTTTCATAGGAACCCTCTAAGGAGAACGCAATGGAGTACTCATTGTTTGTTAACATATTTTCTATATTATCATACAATAAAAAATAAAAAATTCTGCATAATATATAATTATATTTTTATTATTTAAAAAATTATTATAAATATTCTATAGGAGAAATATTAACCACATTTACCATTTTCTACAAAGAAAAATGAAAATTTGATTCATGTGTCATGTAGATTATAACCTTTAAAAATCAATGACTTCTGTTTTACAACAATGCCTCTAATATAAGGTTTTATGGATTAAAATAAAGAATTAATTTGATTTGTATAATATAAATATAGTTATAAAGATATTTAATATAATCCTTCTTTTTTCCCTCCCTCTCTTTTGAAAATAAAAATATATAATGTGGGTTGATAAAACCACTACCTTCAAAATGTTATGTATATAGATTTTCATATAGTTTTATAATATTTTTCTAAAACCAAAAAAAATGAAAAAAACAATTAAAGATATCTAAATATTCAAATAACTCTTATATATAATGAATTTATTTCAAAATAAATAACATTCATATTCATAATCATCAAATTATTATGATATGTTCATGTGTGGGTTGGTTTAACATTATATGTGAACAAAAATATAAAATACTATAATGGATGAGGTCAAAAAAAATTAATAATAATATAAAAAAATAAAATTATTTTATTATTTTATTATTTTATAATGGTGATATAAATTTCAATTTCATTATTAAGGATACAATCATTTATTCACCTAAAATCACATAAAAATTATTATCCACAATTTCATATTAAATATTCTATACTAAAACTCCCCATGATGAAATTTTGAGATTATAAATTATTATAAAAAAATATTTTGAGAAATTGTTTGAGTAACGAAATATTTACTTATGGATAATTATGAAAAACTATATCATTATTATGAAACTAGTTCAAAACAACCATGTTTTATCACCCAGAATATATAAAATATATAATAAATAACTAATATAAATACAGTGAATAATTATAAATTTTTAAAAATATAGGCATATAACTGATGTATTTTCCCTAATAGGTGAATAATATGTCAATTTAATTTATAAAGGAGTTTCAAATTCTCCTATGGACGTGACAAATTAAATTGATGAATTTTATAATCCAAATATTAAACACCTAATATATATTTCTAGTTTTACACTATATTTTATTCAAGATATTTTTTTAAAAACCAATTAATATTTTTACGAATTATCATATATTTTATTAGGTAATTTAAATATTAATTACAATTTATATAGCTTATGGGGTTTTGAATCTAATGATTTTATTATTATATGGATTTCTTGTATCATATTTTCACTCTTCAAGACATATTTATTATCATTCAACATTTTTTATACGGTATGATTTATCTAATACAAATATAATATTTTTGGGTCATGATACTCTCATTATTAATAGTATTTAGTATTTAATTTTAAATTTAAATCCTTCAATGGTTTTTGACTAAAATTTTAATAAGGATGCAATAGAATAATATTCTATTTTTTAGTACCAAGAGAGATATTTGTTATTTCCCACCATAATTTTTTATATTGTGTAAAATAATCTATTTATAAAATTTATATGAATATATTCCATTACATGATATTTTTATATCCATTTAATCACCCCCTCTCATTATAATTTATTCTTATGATTTAAATATAATGAAGATGTATTCCACAATATCATTTTCAATTTGTGATTTTTTATAAAAGATAATACAACATAGAATTTTTATAGATTCTTATATAATTCACCAATAATTTAATTCTCATCTTAATATTCATGGGTTTTTTCTTTTCTTATCCGAATTTAATTTTTAAAAAATGGTCATCATTTACAAATTATAAGAAAAATAACCAAATTTAATTTTTAGTCAAAAACACCATTTTATAATACCTATATTCATTAGATTCTTTTTTAATGTTTTTATCATTAAATTGATAACTTATTAAAAATAGTTTAAATAAATGTATAATATTAATGGTTTTAAATATATTTTTATCTTTTTTGTTCTTTTCATTAATTCATAAAAAAAAATCTCATTTAAACAATTTATGTACGAAAACATATTTCAACTATGTTTTTCGTATTATTTGAAATTTTATCAAAAAATTTACATGGGATATAATGTTAATTTTTTTTCGTCATGTTTTAGAAAATAATTATTTTATAATTATTTGAAAATATCATGATTGTTTTACATTTAAAAAAATATTTTTATAAACTATAAGAACCGTATTTTATCTAATTAAATACATTTAGAGACGTATTATTCATGAATGTGGATTTTTTAAAAAATAATTTTCAAATTTATTTTTGTATATATATTATTTAGTGTTATTTAATATAAATTAAATGTCCAAAAAAATTTCTGGAGAAATCATCCTCTGTAATATGCATGATTTTTCATCAAATACCTTTACTCTATGAACTCTCTATAACATCCACTATTTATTATATTTTTTCTCATATATATCAAATGTAAATTGACTGGGAATATTATTTAATTAATATTATACCCATTTCTATATTTTTCTATTTTGATGGATTCATACATATAAAGATATTCTATTCATTTTTTACAAACTATTGAAAATACATTTTTATGATATTGATGGTTTCTAGTTATTCAGGAAAGTTTATTACATATTATTTAACCAAAAAACATCATTTATAGAATTTGTTATGATCAATTTATCTATTAAAAAAATTAGAAAAGTATCCATATTCCATATGATTTCAAATTAATACATATTTTTATTGATCGATAGGGAATTATGATTGTGAATTTTATATATATTTATACCATTTATATTGTAAATAAATGGAATATAATTAAGAGATTAGAGAGGACAAGAATTATATTTCCCCTTGATTAATCATTTGGTCTTTTGAGAAAGATGGTTAGGGTATTTGGTTTAGACCATCCCAATAAATTCATAATGACATGGTTTCCACTTCAACAATAATTGGGATATCATGGATAAGTCATAGATGGAATGAATTATTTCTTAGTTATTCCCATTATATTGAAATATGTCCATCATAATAAATTTCATATCAATGAATTTTGGTGTTTTTCCTCGTGTTTATTTATATTTTTAACCATGTATTTCATTCATGTCTGTGTGATTAGATATATATAATTATTGGCTCCATTATATTCATATCATATTATTTATTTCATAAATTCCTATAATAAAAAATTTTCATTTTGATTAGTTGAGGTTATTAATTATATATTACCCTATTCTATAAATACATGTATTATAGATGATATTTCAAAAATATTATCATATTTGATGATTTTTTAATATTTTGAAGACATATTTTGGATTATGTATATTTATTTATTGGGGATAAAATAATTAATTTATAAGTAATATGTATGATTTTTGAGATTAATTTTTTTCCATAAACTCTAAAATTAATAAACTAAATGGTCTTATAATTTATATTTAAATCATTATTTTGTATATATTTTAAAATTATAGATGGTTAAAATAAGGCATCTTCAATTAATTTTATTGATATCATGTAATTAAATGGTTTGTTAAAACCCTATTTTGGGTGTATGGTTTTAGGTTGTAAAACTAACCATATACATTCTTCCCAAAACATGGAAATATTCATTCTTTTGAAAACAAAGAGAAAAACATGTATGTAATTTTTTTAAAGGGCTCACATTCTTAAATATAGTACTTACTAGCAAGATAATGATTTGTTTCCAAATTATAATATCACATATATATATATCAAATTTATTCATAAACCAACATCTAATATTTTATTTCATATTTATAACATAATTTAATAATTTTAAACATTTATGGTTTTTTAATAAATTTACTCTAAGGATGAATATTTATCATAAAATCAGAAGGAAATTCTCATCACACATAAAATGCATGAAACCTCATTTGTTTATACTTCTATGACATCCTCTAGCCAATAAAAATAAAACCTCTATCATTCTCACCACATTAAACCATTATAAAATGGAACGAAAAATCAAATCCAAAAAGATTCATATGAAATTACTAACTATTAATGATAAATTAAAAAGGATGAAAAAATGGAAAACATAATTCTAAACCCATTAAATTTCAACTATGAACATCACCAGATATGATATATTGATGATGGAAGTGGGAGGGAAGATATAGTTTATTAGACTCTCTATGATGGATCTTTTCCTATAAAATTGTATTGTGTGACCTGAATGTCATTATTCTATCTATGATTATGAAATAATAAGAGGAAATTGGTCATAGTTTGTTCATGGGGTTATAGAAAAACCTACATCTTCTCCAAATATATTTTAGGAACAACCAATATAGGAATAAATCTTAATAAAATTCATAATACTTACATGGGGATACTATGGGTTCATAGAATAATTTAATACATAAGTAACTATGACTCACTATGTTAGAGTCACAACATACATGTGAATCAATCTTTATAGTAAGAACTATTATATAAGGGAACTCACTTATAATTATTCAATGAATCCATCCATGTCATGAATCCATTGAGTACAACATTATTATAACTCATTAATGTTCCTCATGGAATTAAATGTGGTTCATGGTCTAACCTATTATTGTAGTTCTAATTTATTAATTCCACTCATATTTTCTATGACATTCAACTATGCACCCAAAACACCAATATGGCCTCCCTCCCTATCAAAAACACACTCCTATGACTTTTAATACAAAAAATCCGATTTTGAAACATAATTTAATAAATGAACCATAATTTATTTGTCAAAATTAAATATCGACATAATATTTTTTATTCCAAAAATACATTTGTCATTACATATTCCCCATAATAATAATGATTATCATGGAGAAGACTCGACAGTCTAAAAACCATTATTCTTGACCTAAATCGGTCATCCATTTTCTATTAACTGACAGCATTCCTTATATAAACATTTAAATCATAACCATTTTGTAAATACAATTTTTTAAGAAACCTATTCAAATTAAGTCAATCTAAACACTTGCGACCCTATATGACACACATATAGTGCTTATTACAGCTCTATGTCCCATGAAAGATGATTTTGTCAAAAAAATTCAACATAATGATTATTTTTCTACCCATAGTGATACACCACTCAAAATGGAAAATTACAAGATGTAGTGTGTCCTTCTATAAGAAAATGTTTCAATGAATTAACTTCCAATTTTTTTTATAATACATTCAATTTTTTTCCACCATATAACATAAATTCCTTAAAAAACAAAATTTGACATTCCTCTCCCTTACTTCTTCAAAAATAAACCTATGCATACCGATATACCACCACACAACCTCACATGGTCAATATCTCATAACTAATAACGGTATTTTAAGATTTTATAATATCTCTTAATTTCATCATATCCAAAATATCTGTGAAATTCCATGGTTTCATAAAATAGTTTAGGCTCTAGATTCCCTAGGATTAATTTGAGAACTAGGACATATCCAATATAACTAACTATCATATTATAATTACTAAATCCAAATATAGAGTCAACTAACCAGAATCCATCCAAAACCACATGTAAATAATGAATCTATTATTTACTAAGGAACTTGTCAATATCAGATATTTTATTACTATGATATCTAGAGACACAAAAAACTCACTAATTAGTCTAACTATTACCATGACCTAGGATACATGAGGCACACACCTCCACAAATGATACAATGGACAACACAATAATAGTATTTATTATATTCATCCTACTGAACTAATGATCTCAATCAAATTTACCCATTTTCATTCCCTTACTAATCATAATTATGAGATGTGACAAGCCCCATCATAATAGAGTGGAAATAAAAAAACACAATGGGAATCCAATTTATTTATCAACAGGAACAACATCCTTTCCATCCATCATCCCAATCATATTTTGTATCACACCCTATGATTGGTAATTTATCTCTCCCTCAATAGGCATTATTCAAAATATATCATAATGTTAAAATCAAGATTCATTTCAATCATAGAACCTATGTCAATCTCCTAGAACAATGATCACCAATACCTAACAACTCCAATCGTGTAATAGATCCCTATACCCCTATTCCCACATGTATATTTCCAAACATATAAATATATAATGAATGAGGTCCCATCCTGATGAAACACAAATCTATAAAAACAATCAGTGATAAATTATGAAATGAACTCATCCAATGATAGAGTGATCCACTAATTATCTACATTAAATGTCATATCATACAATAAAAATCTACCTCCTTCAAACTGTTAGGTTCACTAGGATAGATACCCTGAGATGGTGTGGAATCAGGGTAGGACAGAGTAAAACAATTTCCCATTTTGATCTTCTTTACTTGTAAAAAACTCTCTTCTATAACCTACAGGTTGCAGAGTATAAAATAATTTTAATGCATGCACATGGAAGAAAAATTATTACTAGGTTCATCATCACGAGGATACGTTTAAGGATAATACATCGACATTTTTTCATTGTTCAAAATTCACTAAAACATGCTAATGTTTAGAATGTTTGGAGTGGACTCATTGTCGCTCTTGGTTTACAACCAATCAAAACATTAAAGCTAAATAATATCACAACTAAAGTGTTGTAACTACTTTTTAGAAGATCCACTAATATTTTATATACTTATTGGTCCCTTCATTTTCTTTATTGAATGCATCATCCACTTTATATAGATTCTCTATTAATGTATGACTTTCATACACTGATGAATTAAACATTACCTCAATATTACTGGGATAACAAAATTATTTCTCACAACACTTAATTCATCTTGGGTCCATCTTTAGTGCCTTATATAAATGATTACACTTTTTTTGAAACACCCCATGTGTGAAACTTTATTCATATGTACAACTCAAATATTACATGCATATTTCAATGCTTGTGCGTAACTCAAAATCATTCACCCAACTCACTTTTCATGAAATAATTACATGATCCAAAGTTCATATTCTCCCTAACTCTTGAGCTACTATGAATGAGGCTAGTCACCTGTTATTTAAAGGAATCCTAGACTAATGTGCCAATGATTTTATGGTTCCCACATGATCCTCCTCGAGCACAATATACCCCATTTGACATCACATATTACGCACATGTTTCTTTTTACAATTTCATATTTCACCCACATTTCCAAATATTTTTACCACATCTTGACTTTTAATTTTTAGACAGTTAACCATGATATCCAGGGTTATCAACATACACAAAAAACCCAAAAATGTTGAAATTCTACCTTAGGGTATTTAATCCTAACACAAACCAAGAAGCAAAATTCATCTATGAGAAAATATAAAATGACTTTAGAGTTACTAACACGAGTCATATCCCATAAAACTCAAGATTACACACTAATCATACTGACCATGGCCCTCACAAATGATGGGATAATCTATATAAGACAACTTCAAAACATCTATCCAAATGTTCCAATGGTATCTCACACATTACATGGCTTACCATATAATAACCCACTCTATGGAAATTGTTCAAAAACAACAACAATATATCCATGAAAGAACTACACCACTTAAAGAATTTCTAGAACAGATTGTTATCTGTGCCTTGTAACTCGTTACATTAAAATATACCATAGCACACACATGATGCATTTCGAATAACATTACTCAAATATAGAATTATATCATATACTTTTACATAATGAATATATATTTTAATACACGATATATATTTTTGATAACACATTATGTAACTGAACCCATGTCTTTGAGGAAAACATTACCATGATTTGATAACTACTTATGAAGTTTATTTATATAATGAATCGCTAGATTACTATATATATCCATTTCATAAATGAATTGAATAGTTGTTATTGTAAAACAACCCACACTAGGATCCATATTAAATTCCATCAAATCAAATATCATAGTTTGATTATGAATAATTTCACAAAAATGTTATATGGGAAAACACAATATATATTTTGTCACATTAAATTACTAAATAACTTCATCGAAAGAAATAAAAAACATGAATGTGTTTGTAATTTGAATACTTTGTGATAATGATTTTTCTTGTTCATGGGACTTAATATGACAATCCAAGATGATAAACTATGAATACCCTTTAATAACAACATCATATTTTACAACAACCATAATCCTTACAATAAATACCAATAGAATTTATTTTAACCCTTTTAACAAGGGAATACGACACACATAGTGTTCATGAATCACTGTTCTAAATTCAATCACATGTTGCGAAACAATCCAAGAAAACTAGTATCCCATTATCAAATATTGTAAATAAAAATAACAATGATATGATTAAAAATATAAAACTCATCCCAAAACACCTTTTGTTATACATGGAAATATTAATTCAGGTGATCCACCATGTACAGTAATGTCTTCTAAACCATAAAATGGAATATACAATAATATTGGGCGATTATTATATTTAATTAAATTTATATAATATTAGAAAATGATGACAATTACATATCTCATAATCATAGTTTGTATAATTAGTTACAAATATTCTATAACAAAATGTACTACTAGAAGAATTTTAGTCATATATCAATTGATCACCACCATGTATTATCTAAAATTAAAAATGAAAAATGAAAAAATACAAAACAATCCTTACTACTAACCCCAAACCTCTACAACCATGTGTCCGAGTACTGATCTAGTTTATCTTAAATAATCCATAAAAAATATGCTAAAAACATTAAAAAATACTTTTTTTATTTGTGTACAAAATACAATCTATACAGGGAGTGGAAAGTATTTCATAGTAGGGTATCACCATGTTCCCCTAGTATATTCCTATAAATACACATATGCCTAATGAAAATAAATAAACATGCCACCGAATATTTCAATAATTATTATGATATCTATCCCACTATGAATCCATGATGATTTTTTCATCTTTGGATAATTAACTTACCATAACATATTATCGTACCTACATTATCACCATGTAATAATATATTCACTACATCATGCAATCAAACTACAAAACAATCTAGTACTAGAAGAATTATATAAGGGGACCAACCATGTTTCTATGATTACCTGATGTAACATTTTATGGTTATATATTCTTTTCTAGGGCCAACACTTATAAATAAAGATAGGTCAACCATAAATCCCTAGCTTATACCATGTTTATTAGGGAAGTTTTAGTTTCATGTTAATGAGTTATTATCTTATCTCATAGGTTATGGTCTATCATCTACCTTATCCACCATACCACAACAATTGATTCCATATCACTAAAAAATATCCACTATCATAGTATTTTTATTCTAACTCAAGTGAAGTTCTGTGAGAAAAACTTATTCCTCTAGATGAAGCCAACATAGTTTTTATCTATAACATCTCACTCATGGTATGGAAACAATTCATTCACATTACGACTTCATCTAATATATAGAGGACATATCAGTTCCTTCTCAATCATATTGAGTTTGGCTCATATAATCCCATCATAGACAATGGAATATAATACCCATAATAATCATATATAAGATATTTGGGATTGCATCCCACAACCCTAGGTCACTAGAGTTCCACCTAGTGATAGTCACTCTGTTATAGAAACACAGAAGGAAAAACATCTCATCTTTACTATAAAAATGACGAATAGGGTCTTCCCAAAGTATCATTGTCTACGAAGAATGTTACCATTTTTTACCATTCATCCCTCAGTGATGCCAAAGCCTATAATATCTTCCTCACCAAGACATCAATGGTTGGGTCCTACAATCATGTGATCCACAATAAATACATATATCACATCACTATCAAAAAAATCTATAAACTCATAATTTACAAGAAAATCATATCTTTCACCTCATAAATATCCATGTAGGTCTCATTCCACTCAAAACATGTTCCATGTATCAATGAAAATTAATGAGGTTGTAACACTGGAAAAAATAGTGGAATGGTTTTCTCACCATTTCTAATTGCCCTATACCCTTCATGATTTATAAAATATCCATAAAGAACAAATTTTAAGGAGCCCAAAATAAATATTATACCCCAATGCCTACTTTATGAATATCTTCAACTCAACTGATATCGTCTCCCCCTTATGAAATGGTGTACATAAATTCCCAATTAACTCAAAGTTTTATGGAAAACTTATGCTTAATCAGTAGGGTTCAAATATATTATCTTACATTATCTATAGAAGTCTCAGTCTCTATCCTTTTTCTCATACCCATGAATCTTTTGTAGTAGGTAACCACACATATATAAGAATATGTATTTTAAATAAAATATGTATCATAAATTTTATAATTTATTATCAATTTTTATCCAAGGGTTGATATTCATCATAAATTCACTAAGAAACTATATCACATTAAAGATATATAAAACCACTTTTATTCGGCCATAAGATGCCTCTTATAGAATACAACCCTCAAATCCTTGTTTTTTCCACCTAATTCTACAATTATCTAGTTGAATGGATACTAAAACCCAATAGTAATCACTTAGAATTAGTAATTACCAAATAAAAACAACAATATTGGATGAAATAGTATAACGTCAACTATGAAAATATAAAATCCCAATAATGATTATCTACATGAATGAGTGATAGAAGGGGGAAGAGGGAGCGGTATAGAACCAAATTGCCTTTCACAGAAGACTATTTACCTTTAATATTCGAAGAGGGAAACTGAAAAATATGTATCCACGCCTAATTAAAAAATCACAACTAGAAATTGGGTTTTATATTACCATTTGATTCACATGAAATTTTATAAAATGGTACTAAATAATTATTGTTTGATAATGTAGGTCAAAGTGTGTCCAACATTGTCAAAGGGATCGATTATTTTCTTACAATTGTTGATTTTTTCCCTACAGTCCAAGGACTGATTGACGATATAAATTTCCATGACCCACTATTTATGTGTGATAATTAGGCTACTAAACACCCTCCAATGTGTGAACATCAATGAATGTGTGCCTCCATTTCATAAATTACAAAAATCCCATAATTAAATTACACCCACATCTATGGTGTGATTCATAAGTTATTAATTATATTATGACCTAATCTATGATTGATGATGTGAATTGTTGTAGTATAATAATATATAAGAGGTATGTATTCATTTATCCTACATTAACCAAAAAAACCCAAAACACAAACTTGTCCTCACTCTGTATCAAAAAAATATTCTATATTATTTTTATTTTTCATTTTAATATTCCAATACCAAATTTTATTAATGAACCCCAATCAGGGATAAATGTTAAAACACCTTCAAGAATGTGATGAACCTGAAATCCATAGGTAGTTACATAATTAATTATTTTGTTGTGTACATTGTCTTTCGATACATTGTCATGTTTTATTGAAAAATTAATGCCCTAACTATGATATTTATTAATTTTATACAAAAAAAAGTCATTTTAAATTTTTTTCTAATATAATATGATTGGTGGTGTCAATTATAAATTGGAAGGCTTTTATTATCTAAGATTGTTTTCTTCTAACCATATAATGTTATACAGCATCATGACAGTAAATATAATTTTGAAAATTTATGTTTTCCCAATTACCAAATAATTACATGTGATATAATTAGGTTATATTTATAAATATTTATAATTAAAAAATATATAAACTTTTAGGGGATTGAAATTATTCATTTCTTGTGATTTATATCAATGTCAATGAAAATAGATATTTTATAACAGACATGTGATTTACTAGATCACACCAAAAACCTATATAATTTGTTTAATTATTAAATGTGTCTATATGTAACTCTTATTTGTTAATGATATATGATATTCTTAAAAATTTACATGTTTAAAATGGGACCTTTAGTGCATAAATAAAATTATATTAATTTTGATCATTAGGAAATTGCAACTTGTTTCCATGAATCAACGTTTATGATTTTTATAATCCATGATGAAATATATATTCAATTTTTTTAATTATTTCATAATTTAATAGTTTCTTAATTAAATATTTAATTTGGAATTACCATATAATTTATTAATTAATTTTATAAAAAAATAATAGGAATTCGGGAAATCCTGATGAAATTTAATTTTGGATTAAACTAATAGGTTCCCATTGACTTGTTCATTTTCAAATTCCAATATTTTGGGATAATTTCAGAAACATACATTATAGAGTTAATAAATTTATAATCCCAATAACTAACATCTACGCATATATTGGATGTATGTGACTTTTTGAGGAATTTAAATGCATCAAATTACAATTTGATGCCTATTTATTATAACTCATATTGATTTATATGAGTTTAGTTTCCATGTATACTATTGAATGAATAAATTCTTATAAGTAACAAGTATATGATTTTTATTATTAATAATCTTAATTGAAATGAATATGTTCCTCATCTGAGAGTGTTTCCTAGTCATCTGAATCCAATATATTTTATAGTTTCTATCTCATTAATTATAATATCCTTTTCTGTAATATAGTTATTAATAATAGTTTGATTGGAAAAAATTAAGTAATGGTGTTGATGACTATGAATATTAATGGATACCATGGAAGTCATGAATTTATCAATTATTTTAATACTAAATATTTAATATCAATATAATGTATTATTATATTATAATTTTAGTCAGGCGTTATCATTTAATTTTAAATACCACATATTTATTTCATAATTACTTCCTTTATGGATTGAGGTTTAGAAATATATTTAAAAATGTGTACTTTGATTACAAAAATATTTATAAGGTACACCACTATATCTAGACCAAGACAATAGTTTACTACTGTACAATATCATTTTTTATAAAAAGAATAAAATAGGTTTCATCTGAATAATGGTCATTGAAATCTCATTTGAAAATTTATTATTTTCTTTAGAATCAATACATTTCATCTAAATAATGAATTATTGTTATTAAATATTGAATATGTAATCATTATCATTGTAATTACAGTGTAAATTCCCTTTTAATTCATAAGATTACATCAAACAAATATGTTTCGTTAACTCCACAGGTGATCATTATTTTTGAAATATAACATGACATTCTTCATATCCCAACCATCTGACCTCTAACAATATGTAATTGTTTCCTCAGAATGTTTTGATAAGCTTATAAGGGTCTTCCACATCCCAACAAACTATTTTCAAGATCCATCATCCAACACATTTTTTATTTAACCTACCATAATCTCTTAATAAGAATATAGAACAAAGGATATAACACATCATCAAAATTTATAATAATCATTTATTTCCCTATATATCTAGAAAACTATCCCATATTACCTTTAATTAATAGACCAAACAATCCTCAAAGGACTCAACCCTAGTTATAACTATGTTTTATAACTCATAAAACAACCCAATAAAAAATCACAATACAATTTCTTGTCTTCAAATAAAAACTCAATAAACACATATATGAATTTTCACAACCCGTCCATTGGGGCCCGTGCTGTGACAATCCCAAGTTGGCCTTCCATAGGGCAGGGGTTGGCGACTAGCATCGAAAGCTGTTTTCCCTCAAATGGGGATGACATTTCCGTTATAACTTGCAAACTCACATAACGAAGCACACATCAAGATATGAACAAAAGAAAACTATATAACCAAATGGCTGGTGAAAGTAAAAGGGGATCGGAATACAAGCCTAATAGTAAAAGTACAAGTACAACTAAAATGCAATAATACTGATGAAAGTGAAGAGAAAGCTACTGGATCACCCCCAAAGGAAGTATTGCATTTTAGTTATACTTGTACCTTCACTATTTTGACTGTTTTCCATCCCCGTTTTACTTTCATCACTCTTTTGGTTATAAATTTTTCTTGTGTTCATATCTTGTGGTGTGCTTGGTTACATGAGTGTGAAGGATATAAAGGAAATGTCTTCCCAGTATTAGGGAAAAAAGCTTTCAGTGCTAGTCGCCAGCCGCTTGTCTTTGGATGGCGGGCATGGTGTAGTCACAACATGGGCCCCAGGGGGCGGGTCGTGAAAAATTGTTATCAAAGGAGACAGGTGGACGTGGAGTGCTAATGAGGCAATCTATACCAACCCTTCATGTAGAAACCTCAAAGGACGATCCATTAGTTGTCTCTTATCTTTATTAAGTTGTATTTCATTTCAGTTGTACTTGTACCTTTACTATTGGGATTGTATTTCAAACCCCTTTTACTTTCAACACACTTTTTATTATATAGTTTGCTTGTGTTTTTATATTGTTGTGTTCTTAGTTACATGATTTTACAGGTTATAAAGGAAATTCCTTCCTAGATTTAGGGAAAACACCTTTCGGTGCAAGTTGCATGCCGTTGGCCTATGGAAGGTGGGCTTGGGATAGACATGGCACTAGCCCTGGGGGGAGGGTTGTGACAAATTGGTATCATAGGGGATAGTTCTACCAAATAACTTGGACTCTAATTTTTTCTGTGAAGAAATTTTGTTAAGAGTAATGAGTGCGGTTTTCATTTTAGGGAGTCTAGAGTGTGTGCGGTAATAGACGTATCAATACAACAGGGCCCTTATTTCTGATTTCCGGCTGAGTGCATGAATACCATGATTTCCATTGTGATTCCCAATGATTTATTTGTGAAAATTTTATTCAGATCATGGGGAATAAATTTTTGACTGTGGAACACCTGTTTCCTTTCAGGATGCCTCCATGAAGACAAACAGCTAGAGTTCTAAGAGTTGTATGCACTAATAGCTCACTAAGAGACGATGCCTCGATGTCGGTCCCTATTCTATTAGAGGCTCTAGAGGAGGCACCATCATTACCATTCCCATTTGGGACACCGATAACACCAGCCCCAGCAGTAGACGATGTAATTGGCTAGAGTGTGTCGCACGTGTTCCATAGCAAGAGTCAACCCAGGTTTAGGGGAGAGATGGACCCAAAGGCGGATGATGATGGCTGGAGGCTGTGGTGGGAGTCTTCCTACTCGTAGGGACACCAGCCAATCCCATGGTGATCCTTACCACTATCCTTCTACATAAAGTAGTTGGAAAATGGTGGCGCTTGATGTCCCATGTTCATGATGAGGTGACACTTCTCTGGGGAAGACTTCAAGAGCTGGTTTCGGGAATATTTTGTTCCAATGACTCTTCGCACAGTGCGCATACAGAAGCTACTTCATCTGCAGCATGGCAGTTTGATTGTGGCTCAGTACTCAGTGAGATTCACTGACCTCTCACGCTACTCCACCGATATGGTGAAAGACTCTTTCTTCAGGACTAGGACCTTTGAGAAATAGATCCAGAGAGAGATCACAATGTTGATGATCCCACTAAACATCCCGACGTAGGAGGGGGTGTTAGAGAGAGACCTCTTGGAAATTAATTTCCTTGTCGAGCAGTTACCTGCAGTGAAACCCACTACTAGTCGTCACGTAGTGGATTATTCTGCAGCTGGAAAAATACAGATGTCACCAAGGTCCAAGAGTACTAGAATGATAGGTGGACGACTACATGACTCATGATCTATTGTGCGTGGAACCTGAGGCAAAGCTAGTTATTCCAGGAGAGGGAAGTGTTTCATATGTGGCGGCCAGGGTCACATGGCTCATGAATGTCCATCCTGCCAAACGGATGATCAGCAGATGGTTGAAGGACTTCCCAAGCAGAGATAGAGATTGGACTAAGGAAGTCTGCAGGGAGCAGGAAGACATAGAAGTGGTGTTGGACGAGCAGCTGGGGGTGGGCGACGATTCGAGATGTTACCGCCACCACCACAAGTATTCTACCCTGACCACAGCATGTAGGAGTATAGGGGCAAGCTTAGCTATAGGTAGCTGAGGCCTACGATATCAGTGCTCTAGAGATGATAAGAGGTATGATCTGTGACTACTCCATCTTAGATGTAGTACTTATAGACACAGGTCTCAATCATTATTTTATTTCTAATGCCCTATTTCATAGCTCAAAGATTCTGGCGTAGTTGTTGGCTCAATAATTACGGATAGAGACTCCTACGAGAGAAGATTTGACGATTACACACTATTGTCGATAGTGTGAGCTTACTCTAAGAGCAGACAGCTTTGGCTGGGATCTCCTAGTAGAAGCGTCGAGGCCTTACGATGTCATCTTGGGTATGGACAGGTTATCTACATTCCATGATCAGATAGAGTGTATTAGGTGCAACATGTTGTGTTTCCACACGGATGGGACCAGGTTTTCCTTTACCAGCGAGAAGGGAGACATTTCAGCATAGGATGAAATTACCAGGAGGATGGTGTAGCCAATTACACATCAGTTGGCTAGACTTACCCGTGATGCTATTGACGTAGACATTTCGAGCTATCCTATAGTGGTGTCCCCGTATGCAGATGTCATCCCAGATGATGTTCTGGGTCTACCTCCTTATAGAGAAGTGGACTTTTACATTGACTTGTACCCTGAGATAGTGTCGATATATACAGTAGCATATCAAATGGATCCTGTGGAACATCGTAATCTGTCGATAAAGCTATAGGACTTATAGGGGAATGGATTCATCTGGCCGAGTGTTTCACCTTGGGTATCCCCGATTCTGTTTTCCATGAAGGAAGATGGGAGGTTGAGTCTTTGTTTTTACTATCGGTGCCTGATCCAGGTGACCATGAAGAACAAGTACCCACTCCCAAGGATTGATGATATCTTTGATTAGCTGAAGTGAGGATAGTGGTTCTTGAATATAGACCTCAGATCAGGCTATCATTAGCTAAGATTGCAAGACGATAATGTGAAGAAGATGACCTTTAGATGTCAGTATGACCATAATTAGTTTCTGGCTGTGCCATTTATTGTATCCAATTCTCTAGTAGTGTTCATGGGACTCATGAACAAGATCATTCAGCCATACCTTGATATCTTTATATTGGTCTTCATTGACGACATTTTGATCTACTCGACTATTGAGGAGTAGCATGCCAATAATTTGCATGTAGTACTAGACACACTACGAGAGAACCAACATTATGGTATGATATTGAAGTGCCAATTCTGGATCTAAGGGGATCTCTTTCTGGGACATGTCATATCAGAGGTTGCAGTTGTAGTGGATACAGTGAAGATTGATACGGTACTTTCTTGGGAGCCAACCAAGAGTGTGATGGAGGTACGAAGTTTCTTGGGCTTGGCTGGATACTACCAGAGGTTTGTGCCAGACTTCTCCAGAGTTACAACACCACTTTCAGCCATGATGATGAAAGGGAAACCCTTCATGTGGTCGGAGATATTCCAGCAGAGTTTTCAGGAGATAAGGCATAGGGAGACTAGTGCCCCTCATCTTCAGGCATACAGAGGACGGAGTAGGGTATGTAGTTTACTGTGACGCATCAGGGACTGGGATCAGATGTGTCATGATTTAGGAGTGATTAGTGATCGCATATGGTTCTCGACAGCTGAGACATCGTGAGTAGAACTATGCTACCCATGACCTGGAGTTTTTAGTAGTGGTCTTCACCTTGAAGATGTGGAAACACAATCTGATGGGCGAGCATTTTACAGTGTACTCTGATCAGAAGAGTCTCATGTATATCTTCTCATAGATGTACTCGAACCTGAGATAATGATATTCGCTTATGTTCCTCCAAGACTATGACTTCAAGATTGTCTATACTCCTGGATAGGGGAATGTTGTAGTAGATGCACTCAGTAGGAGGTCTGATATACAATTGTTAGGTTGGGCGACAGATCTGCTGGCCGCTTTGCAGATATCCATCGTGGAATGTGATGGAGAAACTTTACTTCAGTCTCTTACAGTCACTCCCCCACTTCTTCAGTGATTTAGGGAGGCGTAGTATGGGGACGCTTACTGCAAGACATGACATGCTCAGATATACACATGACAGACACTTGTTGGATTATTTGAATGTGGGGAGCACATCATCCTCTTCAGGGAACGTACCATGGAATGAGTTTCACATAAAGAGGATGTGTTGAGAGAGTTCCACATATCCCCTTTAGCGGTACATCCATGAGTGGAGAAGATGTACCAGGATCTCTAACGACAGCACTGGTGGTCAAAAATGAAGAAAGCATTTGCAGAGTTTGTGTCTTGGGGCCTCACTTGTCAGCAAGTGGAGGTGGAGCATTAGGTACCAGAAGGCTTGGATCAGCCTTTAGAGGTCTCAATGTGGATGTGGGATGTGATATCCATGGAAATCATGGCAGGACTTCCACATACATGCAGGGGACATGTGCCAATTTGGGTGATCGTCGACCAACTCCCCTAATCGGCCCACTTCCTACCAATCAAGGAGTAGGATTCAGTAGAGAGCTCGAAACACCACTATGTGTAGTAGATTGTTAGATTACATTCAGTAACCTCAACGATTATCTCCAACTGTGAGGCATGTTTTACGTCTCTACTATATAAGGGGTTGTAGGAGGCTTTCGGGACACAGCTTCATTTGAGCACCGCCTTCCATCCTTAGACAGATGGCCAGACTGAGTGGACAATTTAGATCCTCGAGGACATGCTGCATGAATGTGTCCTCGACTTCGGTCGTAGCTGGGATGATCACTTTACTTTGATGGAGTTTTCATACAACAACAGCTATAACTCCACCATTGGGATGGAACCTTTCGAGGCGTTGTACTGGAGACTTTTCAGATCACCCTTGTGCTGGACTAACCTAGAGGAATCAACACTAGTGGGACCAGAGATGGTATGGGCTACCGTATTGAAGGTTCAGATCATCTAGTTGTGAATATAGACTACACAGAGTAGGGAGAAGTCGTATGTTGACATGAGTCGAAGATATATAGAGTTTGAGGATAGCGACCATGTCATTATACAGTCTCACCTCAACGAGGTTTGCAGAGATTTGGCTGAGGCGGCAAGTTATCTCTGAGGATCGTCGGACCATTTCAGGTCCTTAGTAGAGCTAGCAAGGTGGTGTACTACTTAACTCTTCCTCGTCAATTTCACCAGGTGCATGACGTCTTCCATGTATTCCAGCTGAGAAGATACGTGCAAGCCCTTCTCACATAATTGACCATTGCTAGCTGGACTTCGACGAAGGGATGGCATTAATGGAGGTTCTAGTAGAATTGAGGATCGACAGGATCATATCCTTCATGGACCGTTGATACCTCTGTTGTGCATTCACTGGTAGCACAGTAACCTCTAAGAGAGCACAGGGGATCTATAGGATCTAATGTGTGCACAGTACCCCGAATTGTTTCCTTATATTGAGTTGTGGAACACATAGACATATAGCCCTGAGGTGGTGAGAATGAAAAGACTAGAAATTTCTATGTAATTTTTTTTTTAAATAAATGGGGATTTTATATGTCCTCAAAAAATAACAGCGCTTGATTTTGAAGCCCTAAGTGACCCGAATTAATTTATGAACATTTACTGGGTACGTTCAGTGAACGTATGAGCGGGGTTTTATATCTTTTGAACTGGTTCTTAGTATTGAATTCCGAAGATGATGTTGAACTCACAACGTCAGTATTCTCTTAATGAGACATTCACCTCGATGACTGTTAGTTGATGGTGGATGTTAGTTTTGGGGGTTTTTGTGAATGAATAAAATAAAAATAATGTTCTATAGCGTTTATTTTAATTTTATTTATTAAAACCTTCATGTGTAAGTTGAGAAGTGGGAACCACCACACCTTAACCTCCCATGAGAGGTTATCGTGGTCGAGATCACCCGAGACTGACCTCCCCTGAGAGGTTTTGGTGGTGGGGACCAACTGAGGCTTAAACATCTCAACTCCCTCATTAAATGTGGGACATCTTCTTCAAATACACAAATTTTATTTGTAAAAACCCTCCTCATCAATAATTTATCCAACACAACACTTTAATTGTGCCAACCTATGATATTAATTAACCCAATTTGAATTATATGCCAACAAACATAACAGATCACATAATCTATTATTTTGGGGTTACGATTTCATTTTGATGGAATTGGGAGAGGAGAAGTTTGGGAGAAAAACTCTCCAATGATGAACCACAACAAATAATTCCTCTTATTTGATGATTTCTTCTCTTAACTCTGTCGAAGTATCTTTAACGACGCACGAACCGACAATCGAGGAAAACGTCGACGACCCTAACATCCTTTTTTTCCCAACAATTCGTCTTCTTCCTTGTGACCTTGTAGATGTCATCAAGCGAATGAGGTAGGGGTTTAATTTCTTGTAAATATATTTCTTATATTATTACATTAATTTCTTTCACGGTTTGGAATGAAATGTTGTGGGAGGTTGTAAATCATGACATTCTTCTTTCATGTTCTTGTCGACCCATATACTACCACAATAACATGGTGGGTACAAGCTAGACCAACATGACCCGACCCTTACGTAAATCTTGTGGTGTTCTTAGCGATGGAGGACGACAACCATCCATGGTGAGGGCACGAGAACAGCATCCGGCTCCACCACCGGCCGGGATGAAGGCAACAAGGCAATGGTGGTGCCCGACGGCCATCGCCGCCCTGCCACCCCCTGCCAGACCACTGCCCCGCGGCCGGACCGCTACCCCTTGGGTGGACCGCCGCCCCGTGGCCAGACCGCTGCCCCACAGGCAGACCCTACCCCAGGTCTAGAACGCCGCCCCGCGTGTGGACCGCCACCCCACGGAAGCCACCCCACAGGTGGATGACCACCCCATGGATAGACGGTGGCTCCGCGGCGAACCGCCGCCCCACAGCCATACCGCCACCCCACTGCTGAACCGTCGTCCCCGGCTGAGACACCCCACAACCTTGTTCCCTCGAGTCACTCTTCGAGGCCCCTCGTGGCCTTCCGGGCCTGACCCAGCCGGCCGGGCCAAACCCAACGGGCCGGGCAGGGTCGGTCCGACCAGGTCAGACCAGACACGGGCCCACTACAACCCATTAACATTCTTTTGGACATAACATTGGAACTGGATGGCCTTTTAATGAAATGTCAGCGGCACTAGAAATATTGGAGAGATAAAGTTTCTTTGAAGATACCCCACAAGTGTTTTGGATTTGAGATGGGGTACGATTAGGTTGGATCGATCACGAATCCAACCAGGCCCTCAGGACAAAAAGACTAATAACTCACATATTGTGCATCCGATTAACGTGTCATCTATTACCTTGAGACCACTATGATGTGGCAGACCTTTGAGATAATTTTTCATGAGAGTTCATGACAGTTGTAGTATCGACCAGTAGAATATGGCGTGAATCTTCCTAGAGACGAGCGATCATAGTATGGGAACCCAGTGGTTGGATGAAACTTGATGATTCATGAACGTTTCTACTTGGAGTGACATGACAGGCCCATTGGGGAGCTCCTTGGTGACGCAACAGACCAATGGTGGTGAGCGCCTAGGTGACGCAGCAGACCCATGGTGCTCGACCGGAGGAGTACCTTAGTAGGCCACGGTGGGGATCGCCTAGGTGACGTGGGAGACCCAGTGTGGGGAGCATCGTGGTGAGGAGAAAGACCCATTGTACTCGACAGGAGGAGTACCTCAGCAGTCCAAGGTTAGTGAGAAACACCTCTGTGTGATACGGAAGGCCCACTATACTCGATAGTGGATAAGTTCTCCAGCATCCTAGGTGTTCGACTTTGTGATTGGGAATGTTACATAATACTACCCATAGAAACAATCTTGATGTGAGGTGAGTAAGAACCTCTGTGTTTTTTTCCCAAATGATTGAGATGGATTACTTGATTACTTATGTATATGTATGGACATATTCCTATGTAAGGTTATCTGTTGATTTCAAGCTTTGTGTTTTATCCTGGAGGATTTTTTGAGACCCAGATGGTCTCAGGATCCCGATTGAGTATCATTATACTATCCACTAAACGGGCTAAGCCCACACCTTGTTGTGTTAGATACAAGCGAAGGATAGCGCTGACTGAGGCAGAGAGTGACATGAATGAACAGTACCTGGAGCTAGACCATACAGTGTGTCGACACACAGAGGAGACGGGTGGACATGGAGTGCTGGGGCGGCGATCTGTACCTACACTTCATGTTGGAACCTCGGAGGATGATCCATTACGTGTCTCTTCTCTTACTTCAATTGTATTTCATTTCAGTTATACTTGTACCTTTACTGTTGGGATTGTATTCTGGCCCCCTTTTAATTTTATCACTCTTTTGGTTATACTATTTTCTTGTGTTCGTATATTGCAGTGTACTTGGTTAAGTGTGTTTTCAGGTTATAAAGCATATTTCTTCCCAGTTTTAGGAAAACGACTTTCCGTGATAGTCGCTAGCCCATAGCCTATAAAAGGGGGGCTTGGGTTAGTCATGACATAGGCCCCAAGGGATAGGTTGTGACATGAATATACAACAAATCATAATATCACACCACTTTATGTTATATTTCAAAACTACACCAACTATGAATAATAAGTATTATATCACATATATCAAAATTTAAATATAATCATGTCCCTCTTTAAAGATAAAATAATTCCCTTAGACATTATCTAATCAAATTATAATGGTGAATAAAATGTAATCATGGACATGGTTAACTAGTTTCCATGAGATTAAACAAGAATCAAACCACCAAAAAAACACTAAATGTCTTCATCAAAATAATCATTTTAAACATTTCCATTGAATAACTCCATAGGTCTCTCAAATTCACTATATTCTAGGGGAAAATATTATGATTAGTTTGGTATAATAAACCCACACACTCCCTAGTGATAGAGTAATTTAGAGATCCTTATATCACATATCATAGAAATGAGTTTATTTAAAATATTTAATTTGCACTAATTTATCCCGAATGTAAACATGTGCAGTGTTTTCCACAATTTAGCTTTTACATGCCTAAGAACAAAAAAAAACATGAACTCAATAGAAATATAATTTTATCATTAAATATTATATATTGTATCTTCATGATTTTTTTCTTTAGTTTATATATAGTATCATTTATTGATTCCTCCATAATTTCTAAAAAACACTTAATATATCAACCTACATTACACACCCCAAATAGAAGAATTATGGATTTATAGTAATGTGGTTATGGATAATTATAGAAACCATAAAGTTCAAAGTTATTAAGTTATTAATTTATAATTGGACACCAAATACATTGAATCTACATGAAACAATTGATAAATTAGTTCCATGTATCAATGTGAAGTAGAGGAAGAATGTATATAAACTCCTCCCACATGTGTTTCTTGTGTTGAGGGGTGGAACCACCAACTTAATATAAATTTTCATTATTTTATTTTATTAGGTATATTTTAAAATTTTACATATTAATTATAGAGGACCCCACTTGAATTATGATACCCCTTTGTGTTCAAAGTGGACTATGACTTGTTTATTTGTGGCCTTGATATTACTATCTCAACACATTACATATCACTAGAATCCCACAAGTATTTTTTATAACTCAGTAATTTTTTTGCAGTAATATTTCTCATGAAAAATCAATTTATAATATTACCACTTAATCTTACACATTTAAAAAATCTAAATAAACAATCCTAAAATAGAAAAATTACAACTCTAATATTTGAATACCATTCCTAAATTTAACTCATCTCGAACTCCATCGTAGTCAGTATTTTTTGTGTGTTTAATTTACACATATGAAAAATGGTGAATATGATTTTAATAAATGATTAACCATGTATTTTTTTATTAGGTGAATATTATTCTATTAACCAATATATATTTTCTGGTATTCTATTTTAATATTTTAAGAGTGGTTGAGAGGATTCCTTTGGTGATGATTGAGGTTATTTAGATAGCGTGATCATAAGTATGAGTATAGATGCTTGATGACTCCTTTGTCTCTAAATTAATATATATTATGACATAGTTTGGGATAGTATCAAATTACACTATAATTATGTTATGATATTTGTAATAATCATACCCTATATATATTTCATTAATCTACCAAAACCAATATTCCAGGAATTTAAATCATCTTTTGATATAATTCGTTTTTATGTTTTTTATTAATCAAGAACCATTTTTATGAGGTTGAATTTTATTTTATTTTATTATTTTTTCTTATTGTTTTAATTGTATCACTACTCTATTTAATTTCATTTATTTTTCTATTTTAAATTGAATATTCATGTTCATTTGGATATCAATGATAGATCTTATGTTTTGTTATGTTATTCTTTTTGGTTAATATATCTATTGTTATAAATATGTTTATCTAATATTCGATGTCATGAAGAAATTTTTATATGTGGATATAATTGTATTTAATGATATTTCATGGTCATTGTGACTATATATATGGGTTTCATAGATAATCTAGGATTAAAATTGAAATCATTTTCCAATAACTCATAAATAAAAGAAATAATAATAAGAATAGTACATATTCAAACATAGTTTTCAATGTATACTAAGGATTCAAAATAATTTTTTATGTGATCCCCATTCCCATGGGAAGGGTAATGAGGTTCCTATAATTTTATTAAGAAACATATTTCCCCCATTAATGTATAAAAGTTCCTTTGGAAAATGGATATTCATCCCTCATCAGTAAATATTATATTACATGTTTCAGTTGGTGAATAAGTATCCACTATTTTAAATTTTCTATTATTCATAATTCAATGTTTTTCTATGAGTATCTTTTAGCCTATTTGGGGTTAGGGTTTAACAATTAATTATATTTCTCTAAAATATACTCTTTTATTGGTCTAATATTTGATTTATTTGATTACATAATTAACAAATAACAATTTATGTACAAATAAGAAAACATTCACATGAATTTACCTCCCTGTTACATATTTGATTCTTATTCTCTTGGTGAGTGATACACTGTAATCATATTCACATAATGAATGTAAAATTTGAAAGATATATGTTTTATTACAAGAATTTCAAGCATAATATAGTGATAGGATAACTATTGGTAGTTTGATTGAATGATTTTAATATTACATTACATTGGTAGACTAAATAACCTAAATTGATTGAGTCATGGGGGATAACATTATAGGGATTCATCATTTGTATGTTATAATTTTTCGTTCAGTTATGTCAGTGGTTTTGGTATGTCTTTTTATTTCATTTTTGAAATCATATATAAATATGTTCCAGGACATTATTTCATTAAACTGGTCATGTAATATAATTTTCCACCATATACCATGTACACACTAGAGTATAAAATATTACAAAATTTCATCCAGATGTCGGTATAGGGAAGGATCAAAAACTTTTTTTAACAAAATATGGAATTGACCAAGATTTTCTATAAAAGGATAAATATCATTTCGTAACTATAACTTAACATATTTAGTGATACCCTGGAATCCATGGTTATTTGAGAGTGTTGTTATGTTATAGAGTAGTTGAAATTGAGTATCCAAAATATTTAGATTATATTATTATAGTCATATAGGTAGAAGAGAATTGTGTTATATATTTGAAAAGATATTATTCACAAAACAGTTGTGTGAGGTCAATTTAGATATTTTTTTAAGACTCAAATATTTTCTAAATGGTTTATCTAATTAAAGAGATATTATATTATGAATAGTATGTATCTTTTCAATAAATTACAATAAATGTCTAATTTGGTGAACATGATTTTTTAGGAAGAAAAATGTGACTTGAAAAACCCCATGGACTTCCCTATGAGTATTTATTATTGGAAATTCATGTCTTTTTGTTATTGATGTATATAAATATACACCATTCATTACAAAACCACTAATCATTTGAATTAGATAAAATATAAATAAATTACCAAATATTACAATTAAATAATTAGACTATTATTATTACAGAATTCATAATCAATATGGAGAGGTAATTATGTGTTCGTGCATTCAATTAAACAAAACACTTTACTATCACGAATAGATTTTGTATAATTAATATATAATGGTCAATAATTTAAAAAACATGATATTTAATAATTTACATTACTATCCTAAATAGATAAATAATAATAAATATAGAAGGTTAAATAATAGAACAGACATTCCAATTTTCTAGTAATCTAACTATCATAAATTCATAAGAATAATCTTCATTGAAAGGTAAATAACTAAAAACACGTTTCACTTAATGAAAATTTTGAAACTGAAATTCAACCATAGATAATATCATTTTAAAATCTCATGGACAATAATATCAAAACTCATAATAAATAAATAATTTTTTGTTGGGGATCATGATCTCAATAATAATGATACCTCTACTATCAATTCCATTCATAATAATGTTTATAATTGATTGGTTGGTGGATGTCGTAAACCCATTTAACTAAGGATAGACTATTGATTCTCCTCATTAGACTAATAATGAATCAAGGGGATGTATATAACTCATCCCCACCCATATATATATGTCCAAATCATTCCTCATAAATTTAATAATCAATTTACATAATAAAAATAAGATAACTCATCGAATATTTATATTCATTAAAGAATAAATATTTATCAGTGTTTCCCAAGATAATCAAATAAAATTAAATATAAAACATTTTATGTTTAAATGATATATTTATTATGTAATAAATAAATAAATGATAATTAATATTAATATTTATAGTAAATTTAACGTCTAATGATCTCATGAATGTGAATATTTCATGGTAATGTTAATTACTACAACAGTGAATTAAGAATGTAAATATCAATACATTACATGGTCAATATGATCATATAACATATATAGAATAAATTATGATGGTAACATTATTATATAAACCCATTAGAGTATAAAAAATAATTTATTGTTTCCATTAATAAAAATAAATAACAGAAAAATGTCGATACCAATATTCTGGAGGAAAATATCATTTTTTACTTTGATTTTTTTAAATTAAATTATCGATTTTTTTAAAAAAATTTACAATTAAAATAAAAATTTAAGCTTATAAAACAATCATTGAAAAATTGATCCATCATGATGGTAGTAAAATATATACATGTGGAATTAGTTAAAATATATATTTCAATATCTTTTTTATTAAAATACAAAATACAATTTTTTGAAAATGTCATGATGATTTATTTCAAAAAATTATATAAAAATAAATAAAATTTGTATAAATATATTAAAAATATAATTTAAAAAATCATAAAATATATTGTTATAATTTCTTTATAGAATCTCACTTTTTAAAATAAAAATTTGTTCAAAAATATAATTTATGTCTAGTTTTATTTAATACATTTCAAACTGATTTAAAGAACTAAATAGTTTAAAAAGTTATTATTAAATGAAAGAATTATAAATATACATAGAGGAATAAAATTAAATAAATTTATTATCAGATAATCATATGATTTCCATCAAAAAACTTCATTAATTACTAATAAAGACTTAAATAAGATTTTGATATAAACCTTACAAAGATCCCAATTTTCAATTATAAATTTATCAATTAATCAATTCTTTGAAAAAAAATTAATCCATATAAGAAATTAAAATATAATAAAATATAAATAAAATTCATTACACACATAATATTAAAATATTAAATATGATGAAGAATTAATGTAAAATAAATAATAAAATTAGAGTTATGAACATGATCATAATATGTCCATATAATTAATAAGTATGTTTTCAATGTAGCCTATCCACAATAGAGTTTAAGAAAAATAATTTTTTTGATGAATATAAATAATATAAAATTAAAATTAAAACATTATTGATGAAAATATTAAATATAAACTGAATATATTTTAAAATATAATTGTTGAAAAATTATTATGAAACTGAATATCCCTAAAAAATCACTTATAATGGAATCTATAAAAAATTTACTGATCATAACACATAGAAATTACAAACTCGTTTTTAATGTTATAATGAAGAACCGTTAAATGTTTTTAGTAAAAGAAAAATGGCCCTTGTTTGGAAAATGAAATAGATATTATTTTAAAAAAATAAACTCTGACATGGGTAAGAATTTATTTAAGAAAAAATTTAGAGAATATTAGAAATTGTTGTGGAATTTATTTTATATGAGATTGTATAGTATAAAAATTATTATATACCAAAGAGATAAATGGAATATAATTTTATTTAAATTAATTAGCCAATAATTTTAATTAGAAGAGAGTAATATTATGTTAACATAACATGGAAATCCATGAATAATCATTATATGAATAATTAAAAGGGGTTTTTTACCCAATGATCGAATACATTCCATCAATATGAATTGAAGCAAAAAAATTCCCGATTAAAATTTAATTATGAAATAAACCTTTAAAAACATTATAACAATAAAGAAAGAATTAACAAATAAACCAATTATTTGTATCGAACATAAATATAGATAAAAAAGATTAAATAAATAATAATTTAATAATTTATTACATACAATATCATTGTATATTAAATACAATTAATATGTTATATAACTTAATAAAATGAAATTGAGTTATTAAATTCGTTAACACTTGGTATTTTTTCAATAAAAATATAATTCGATTAAAATATTTAAATTGAAACATTAAATAGAATTAATAATGAATTATTCAATATATTAGATATAAAATGGTAAGAATATACAATATTTAAATGATACTAGGTGCAGAACATTGCAACAAGTCTTGATGAATGGAAATTGAGGTGACATCCCTTTCATGACACTTCTGTTTAGATGAACATGAATTAACCACATATATAGTTTTTTAAAACAAGTTATTATTTTTTAATATAAAATTATTATTACTTATAATATCATATATTCTTCTTTTATAAAATATTAACATAGGTTCATTAATAATCAATAATTATTACTATTGTTTTGAGTGATAAAAGTCTTTCTTTTTTCATTCATGTTTTAACATGAAACATTTAGTTATTTATTATATAATATTGTAACCTCATATATCGGTTGATATTTTTTTTATCAATATAATGTTTTTTAATATATACAATTCTAGAATCATTATTTATCTTTGTACATAAAGAATTGATCTCATTGCTTCCAGGAGATGGTAGGAAGTATATATGCACGAGTGACATATTCAATTCCATAATGTGTAAATGAGTAAGAAATTAGGTGACATATTCATTTTACCAAACTAAAATTATCTCATATATAACACATATATTCATTGAATTTATATTTATTACATTCCCTATAAATCTAAGATGAAAAAATTAACCATAACATTTCATGAGGCGGTATTCCACCATAAATAGTTATATTAGATATTATTATTCCATAATTATAATATATTATAATTATTATATATATTCATAAAATCCTTCATTATTTTCATTTTTTAGAGCTATTGATGGAAAAAAAATTACACTGGTTTTTGAAGTGGTAGTGCACCCAACACGTAACCAATGATTTTTTCTCCCATTTAATAGGGGAAGAGATTGATATAGGTCACCACTTTAACATAATAACATATATGAATATGCGAGAAATTTTTTTACAACACAATCATTATTTAGTAATATTTTACTAATATATATGAATTAATAAAATAAAAACTCTTGTTTAGGAACATTAGCGCTTATCATACTCTTTTTTTAACTACAATTAATCCAAGTATGGATTTATGATAATAAAAAAAAAGATCTAGTATGTCAGGAGGGGATTAACGATTTTATTTCTATGTTATTTTTCAAAAAACCTGGCTTCATATGTGTGAATGTTGGAGTAAAATAGGTGCCCTTTAATATGTGGGAGAGATCACACATAATGAAATTTTGAAAAGAATCAATTACAACCATATTTATATGACTCTAAAAGCCTAAAAAATAGTTCATACCTAAAAATTATAGGTTATAGTGGGTAAATATTTTCATTAAATGGATTTTGGATAATTTAATAGGTCGTTATAACCATTTTCATTTAATTTTAACCACTTGGTAAATCATTTTTTACCGTAACCATGATAATTATATTTTCCATCATTTATTATTCATAATTGTAGAAAATTAAGTTGAATATACTTTATAATATAAATTATTTTTATTCAAAAAATGGAATATATTTTTTAACATATAATTCAAATAAGTGGTAATATCATATTTATAATTATAAAAACTTTTGTGGAGAAAAAGTGGGTTTCAAAAAAAATATTCTCTTAAGTATTGACGGTTATAATATCAAAATTAAACAATAAAATTATTATAATGAGCTAAATAAATTATATTTCAATATTATTTAACAATTATTATTTTAAAACAAACATAAAAATTAATTTAACATTATTACTAATTTTAAGGAATAGGTGGTTATCATTTAAAATCAATAATTCTCACTATTAATGTAAACATTATTCATTGTATAAAATTATCAAAAATACAGTGATTGATAATTTATACGTATAGATTAAAAAATTTTATACATTTCAAATGATTTTTCTAAATGTTTTAATTTTTGTAAAAATATGTTTAAACAATGTGACTATTCCAGATTTGGAAAATAATGTCTTCAGAAAAAAATATATTTTTATTTCAAATAATTGTTATTATTTTTATAAATAAATAACAAATGAATTTTTTTATACATGTTAAAAACCATATAAATTTCACATTTTTTTAGTATTATTCATACCCACCAAATTAGCTACTTTATCTTAAATGCACATCCCTACATCCAGCTATCACAACCTGTCAACCTAATCTAAATGAAATTTATTAGAGCATATGAAGTTCCATAACATCAACTCCATTTTTGAAATTATTCTCCCCATCATATCATAAAAAATATAATCAATATATAATAAAACGTAACAATAAAAAATTCCTTCCATATTCAAAATGTCTTCACTAAATTTGAAGAAAATCCTCAAGGAAAAAATGACCTAATAAACAACACCATGTTTATACTACTTTCAAAATCCAACTAATTACCATTTACCATCCTCATTAGATTCTGGATTTCCTTTAGTTACCCATTAAAAAACATTTATCAACATTTCTATTATTTCAAGTATTCATTTATCATTCATCACAATTTAGTTTTCATAAGATTTTAAAAATCACTACTAGAAATTTAGGCTATAGCCACAGTTCTAAACCATGGGTATTGGCCTAAATACCATGGCTAGTATTGGTGTGGCTATAGGTCGGAGCTTATAGGAATGGCTTGAAACCGTGACTATATCCCTAAAGCCACATCTCCAACCATCACTATATCCCTATAGCCACAGTTTTCAAACCATGGCTATTGGGTCAGTCCAATAGATATGCCAATAAAGGCCATGGTTCATAGAACCGTGGATAAATCCCTAGAGCCACAGTTTTAAACTGGGGATATAGGTTTATATCCATGGTTCAAACCGTGGCTATAGGGCTTTATCCACCGTTTAAAATCGTGGCAATATGAAATTCCACTACATAAAAAAACCAGCACAGTTCACCATGCTAGTTGTTGGGAGGACACTACCAACTCAACCTACCACCAACCACAGCTCCCCCTCCCTGCACCAGTACCCCCACCCCCTACTCATGCACACCTCCCCTGCCCCACCATACTGTGCACCCCCTCCTCCTAGACAGCCCCCACCCTGCAGGAGCACCCCTCACCACTGCTCATTCACACCTTCCCTGCCCCACCATGCTTCACCTTACTCCCACCCCCACCACCCTGCACCTTACATCCCACCCCCCCCCCCCCCCCGTGCCCCCTCCTCACTACACACCCCCTCCCCCCCCCCCTCCCCACCCTACAGCAGAACCCCCACACTCTACTCCTACACACCTCCACTTCCCCACCCCCTTGTACCTTGAACCACACCCCCTGCCTCCTCCTCACTGCACACCCCCTCCCCATGGACACCCCCATCTCCCGAGACAGCCCTGCCATTCCAACAGAACCCCCTCCTCAACATACCTCCACCCCCCCTGACCCCCCACCAGACCCCCCCCCCCCCAACATGCCCAACACACCAGTCAATTGAATTTCGAAAACCATAAACATGCTAATATAGATATGATACAAAAATTTCTAGTCAAATGAACTAAACTAATAAAAAACATGATAATATGATTAAAACTAAATCAAACATCATCTATACAAATTGAGTAGAGTGGAACCAAACCAAATGGTTTTGAAAAATATCATACAGACCCAAATGAAAATAATACCAAACTGACTCAAACCAATCAAAACTGACTTCATTAAAGCATAATTGAGCAAGAAAAAAAATAAAACTAATGAAACATACTTGGTTGAATCTAAAATTCATTTAATTGAACTCAATATCCCCAAATCGAACAAAATGAACCTGTTACAATTCACATAAACGAAAACAAATGAACCCAATAAAAAATAACATAACAAACCTAAAATCACCCAAACTGAACCAAGGATCTGGGCCTTGTGTTGAACTTTTAGAAGGTCTCATCCTCACAGGTTGATAGGATATCCCATTCATGTGGTGCTTCACTATACTCAACGTGATCCAAAATGCACTACAAAAATATAGGGAACCCAAAAACCAAAAAAAACCTAATAAAAATTGAGTCAAAGAATAAAAATAGAAGAAACCATACCTTAATTCGATAGTGATGTGCACAGCTTTCACCCTGTACCCCACGACACCATTCTCCTGGTTAATCAGACACGAGGTCCCATCATCCATATATTAAGTTACCAACACCTCATCCATAAGGCAAACATTCCCAAAGTACATGATCTTATGTACCTCATAGTTGAAACACATGAACATAAAAAAAATACATGAATGAAAAATAAATCATGCAATGTACAACACCTTGAAAAACTCCCTGCACAACACCCTGCACTGCACTGCCTTCACTCCACTGCCTGCACTACACCCCCACTGCCTGCACCCCCTGTCATCCCCCCTTCCCATTTCCACCTCCCATGCTTCCCCTAACACATATTTGGAACAGATGAACATAAGAAAACTACATGAACAAATACTAAATCATGTAATGTCCAAAAACTGGAAAAACACCATGCACAACACCCTGCACTGCACCCTGCACTGCCTGCACTGCACTACTTCTACTCCACTGCCTACACTGTACCCTCCACTGCCTGCACCCTGCACTGCCTACACCCTACACCCAGCACCCCCTGTCAGTCCCCCTGGCCCATTTTCCCCTCCCCTACCTCCACACCCCATGCCATCCCCCACCCCACCCCCTGCCACACCCCCTACCCATTCCCCCCTCCAGCCCCTATTACAAACCCCCTATCATTCCCCCATGCATTTTCCTAATTCATTATTTATCCATATTGGACTTATTTACATGTAGATTATATGAAAACACGAATAAAAGGATGGATTAGAACCATAATTATCCAAGTTAATATGTAGTGATGCTACTTTTGGCCTTCATGGTTATCCTCATGAGTGACTGGCCTGCAATGTATGCACACTCTGACAAGGGAAAATAGGATTTAGAGAAGAATACTCTCATGATTTTACTCTTATATGATATTGAATTGGATCCTTATCCTAGGAGCTTTCACATTGATAGAAACTATAATCTTTATAAAAAAGCTACATATAGTTCAAATGAAGAAATGGAATTGATAACACATGAGATTCCCCATCCAACCACATCAGTATTCCAAAGAAGTGGAAACCGGATATAAATTAGCAAATGAAATGGTTCTAGTATGGGAAATTTGGAAAAAGAATGGACCAAAATTAGTAACGTGAGAATTTACAGGGTGAAAGAATCTCCCATTCCATTAGCCATGATACATTTTTATTTGTGCAGTTTTTCATTGGGCTGCAATAATGTAAAAGCATAATGTATTTAGAGATTAAAATAATAGAATAATATATCACTATAGTAACATAAATTTGGGTGGAGACACCCCTTCTGTCAAATTTAGTCCTACATCAGAACTAATCGATTATTAATTAGAATAAAATTAACAAGATAAATCTGAATATAAGTTTTAAAGCATATTAGTTAAGGAATTCCAACCATATCAGCTAAAGAAGAATCAATGGCATTATTATCAAGAAGAGACCCTGTTAATGAGAGAAGCCTTTTGATTGTAGATTCAAGAGAAATAGAACGCTGAATGTTAGTCTTTTCCTCGATGGATGCCTTTGAAATAAATGATGCAGCAGAATCATCCAATTCCTCCACTTGTTCCAATACCCTAGATACTTCTTTCGTTACATTTATTCATGATTCCTATAATTTTGTGGTATCACCTATTGAACTATGTAAAATTAAGTGCAGACACACAAAATACTATTGTTCCTTCCTCCCTGTGACCAAGTAAACATAACAAGTTCTATTGAACATAAAATGAGACTTGTGCTTTCACAAATATAATAAAGTTATAAGCTCATCTCTCGGTCACTATGAATTTCTAGTGTTTCCAAAGAACAAATGAATTTATGATGCACTGGTTTTATACCCCCAGGGATGGGAATTTCCTCAACCACAAGCCCCCCCACTACACACACCCCCTGTACCAGCTCCCCCCACGTCCTCCTGCACCAGCACCCACCACCCCCCTACACCAGCTCCCCCCCCCCACATCCCCTCTATAATAGCACCCCCACCCCCCTACACCAGCTCCCCCCACTGCCCCCATGCACCAACACCCCCCCCCCCCCCTCGCGCACCATCCCCCCAACATTAACTGCAAGAAAAAACAAAAAACATAATCATATCCTTGAACAACACTAATAAAAAATAATTTTACAATAATATAGATATATATCTATAAGGTTATGAGATGAATAGACATTACAAGTTGTTAAGAAGAAGAAAAGGGGGTTGGTTATAAAGAATATATTCTAATAGATTATTTTATTTCTAACTTTGACCATAATTCCATATATTACAAGAGAGTAAAACTATTGTAAAAGAAAAAAATAAGTGTAAATGTGAAGTAGAATGATCTCACATAAGAGATAAAAATGTCCATGATGAAATGTGTATAACAAGATAGGATAATATAATCTCTTAATAAAAAATGGTTGATAAATAAAAGGAACTTCATGAGTCACAATCTTGGTATCTAAAATCTGGAAACACCATAAAGAATACGATATAAGTCTATGAAAATGCGGTGGATATTCAAGATGAACCATCCATGGATGATGAGAAAACCAGCCCCATAAAAAATGTATAACATCTATCTAAATTATCATGTGATACTAAATCTGTTTCCTTTCATAATAAAGATAATGAAATATAATTTGAAAGTTTTTAGGATGATGAATGGTGTAAAAATTTCCCCCCTATGGATGACCTGAGAATGGAAAAACCCCAAGGAAATGGGAAAATAATGTCTGGAGGATTCTAGGAAAACAAGAAGAATTTTATAAAAAAAATCATCAATATATAGGAAGATCACGTTTCAAGGAATATTAATATTGTTTTAGAAGTTTTTGGTATATATCTGTTGAGTACCCATACAACATGTCATTTCACTGGAACTAAGATGAAAAAAGGGGGACCAGACCTGTGAAGAATAGATGTAGTTTTCATAGAAGTAGGAATATTATTAGAAAAAAATCACAGCATTAAAAAATACTAGAAAGGATAAAATGTGATTACTCAGTCTTGACATTGATCATAAGACTCATGGAATACAATATCTTCGAACTGTCACGGGGTGTCATCCTGGATCAGGTCCAAATCACGACGTGACAAGGGCTTGACTGTAGCATGACTGTAGTGTGACCACAGCTTGTTAGCCCGGTCCAGCGACATCCTGAGGGCAGCATCATCCAAACAATATCGATGGGAGTGAGAGGAGGCGGGGCAACATTCCGGTCATCGCCCTACCGACAGACATTTTTGATTAGTTAGTCTCATCATTGATCACAAGACTTATAGAATACTATCACTGTGAACCGCCGTGGGGAGTCATCCTGGGGAAGGGTGAAATCACGGTATTACGGCTACATGACTGCTGCGTGACCACGGCGTGACCGTGGCGTGACCGCAGTGTGACCGTGGAATGACTTCGGTGTGACCGCTGCCTGACCGCAGCGTGACCACGTCGTGACTGCGGTGTGACCGCAGTGTGTTGGACCAGTCCAGCGATATCCATGGGGAAACAACTTCCGACCAGGAGGGAAGGAAGAAGGAGGATGCAGGGAAACATCTCGGGAATCTCCCCACCGGAAAAAATTTTTATTAGTCAGTCTCATCATTGATCATAAGACTCATGGAATACTATCACTGTGAACCGTCATGGGGTGTCATCCTGGAGTAGGGCCAAATCATGGTGTGACCTTAGTGTGACCACGGAGTGATGGATGCGTGACCGCGGTGTGACTGCGGCATGTTTTCCCTATCCAGCAACATCTGCATTTCTTTATCCCACAATTCATTTATTTATATTTAACATTTATTCTAATATTCATTCAGCACAAATCAAATGAAATAATTTAATCAACTAGATAGACGTAATTATCACTGTGAGAATTCACAGACAGCGCACCTCAATTAGAAGGGTTTTATTATAAAAAACAAGACTTTATATATCAAATGAAACAATTATATTAAAGAACACTTGTTCAAGATATTCAATTCAACATAATTAATGATAATTAAGAAAGAAGAAAAGTTTAATTTAAAGTATTCTTGAAATAAAGAGGCTAGAAGAGGGATCCTACCTCAAGGTGGAACCAAACCGTCAACTTCTTCTCTTGGAGATTTTTATCTTAAATTTTTTTCTCCGCCACTGGGTATACACACCTTCACACACATGCAAGGACACCTTTCCCCTGTGCACACACCCGCATGGCCATGAGCATGTGCAAGGGGATCCTTGTACATATGCTTATATGAATATACAGGTCTCAAATCACCTATGTATGCATTTATATATATATATACATGGGCACATATCATATTTAATACAAGTAAAATAATCTATTAACTGATAAAATATAAAATGATTCACTGCGTGGAAATATACCCTTGCTCCATTTGTCCATGACGTTGTATTTATCCGAAATCGAGTGCTACTCCATCATGTCACCTTCTAAGAAGGATCAAAACCATGCATGATTACTGATTATACTGAATATATTGAAAACATAAATGTGTGGTACGAACTCTTGCAATAATGTGTTAAAAATTTACAAATTATTTTAGACACCACATATAACTATCTAATAGGAACGTGGGCCTTGGTTTTTCTGTGAAGGGGAGACCAGGGCTGCCTGCTGTTGTGAAGGGGGACTAGGGGCTGGGTGATGCTGGCCATAAAGGTATGGAAAAAAATAAACTGCCTAGGGGAAGATGTGTAATTACTCTAATAGTTATTAGGTGGTTGTTAGTTTGTTAGTTTGTTAGGTTGTTAGTAAGTTGTTAGGAGGTTGTTAGTTTGTTTTTGGGAGGATGGGTTTGTTTAAAAGGTTCTATTAGAGTTTATAAATAAGGTAAATGTAGTCTTCAGGGGGGGGGGATTTTGTTCTAGAATTGTATTGGATCTGCTATGCAGATTTCGGGTAGCTGCCTTGGGCCTTGGTGCAGTGAATCCAGAAGATTACTTTTTCTATTTTATTCATTAATCTCTTATTTCTTCTGTATTTTTCTTCTAATACTAGTTAATGTTACTAGTGTTTTTATTTCCCTCCTTAATTGATTCCTATAAATTGGTGCTTTCATTGAGAGATTTCTAGAGAGAGAAGTGAGAAATTGATTCTAGTGAGATACTACTGGAAATTTCAAGATCGTGTGATGACACAACTATTTTATGGATGCATCGACATAATATGATTGACCTATATCTACAAGTTTTTAATGAACTAGCTTCTTTATTCAACACGAGGAAGTATAAACAAGATGGAGACTAGAGTAGCCCAGCTAGAATCGACCTCAGTGGAGCTGACAATCGGAATGCTGGGACAGAATGCATGACTTCAACGTCTAGAAGATGCATTCCATCTCCAGGAAGACATATTACATCAATAAGAGATCCAACTATAGGAATTGATGTCAGCAGTGTATCAGTTGACGATAAATCAGGCAGAGCATTTAAGTCAAGGTCATGACAAAGGTAAATATGACAATGGAAAGGAAAGATAATGCATTATATAACTAGACACTATACTGGACACTGAAGACAATGGTTTGAGGACTATGGTTGAGTTAGACTCTAGGGAAACACCAACTGATGAATGGGAGGTGATGTGTGTGATGTCCAAACAAGTGGAGATGCAGCGCTTACCACAGGAACATATGTGCGTGATGGATGAAATTCCTGATCAACTATTTTCTTATGGATTCCCGAGTCTTTTGGATGAGGACCTGACTCGACTACTGGTATAGGTGAAGAAGAAGGAATTTCCAGTTATGATATAATATCAGATGTACTGTCTTGCGGCTTTATTTGTGATCAAGGAGAGAAAAATGGTAATGGATGTTACAGGTGCAATGTACCTGGCAGCATAAACTTCCCATACTCCAGGGCACATTACAGTCCTAGATTTTCTTCCAAAACTGTTATAGAGAAAGTGATTCTATGTTTCTCGTTGGGAGAGGCTAGACAGAGCATGTAGGTGCAAGCATGTGGTTTTCCTGATAGAAAAAAAAGAAAAAATACTAGCTACAATATGGAGTTTCAGACAGTTGGATGCAATAGTTGAAAAATATGGGGGCCGAAATCTTGAACCACCACACCGAAAAGAGTTGCACCGCGTTCGTTCAAATGATGTAGTAATATTCATCAAAACATTTCAAGGATGTGAATTAACCTTCAAATATTCAGTCCCTAAGAAGAATACTATATTTTTTTGTTAATTTCTTCAAGCATGGGCATAGAGGATATGTAATCGTTTGCAAGAGAGAAGTAGAAATTGTTAGTAGCCTGGAACACAATGGCCATGTTCATTTGTTTGGATACCAATTTTTTGTACTAGAAAGCTTCCTTGTTTATAAAAATTTTACCAGACAGAAATAAAAAATCAGTTTATCTTGGAACCAGACCAAAGCCACATATTGTGCTGGAAAAAAAGTGGGATCGATTCCCTTACCTTGTGGAAAAGGTATTTTTTTGAGAGGGAGAAATTGATAGTAACATGGGCCTTGGTATTGTTGTGAAGGGGAGACCAGGGTCGGCTTCTCTTGTGAAGGAGGACTAGGGGCTGGGTGATGCTGGACATAAGGGTAGGAGAAGTAATAAACTGCCTAGGGGAAGCTGTGTAATTACTCTAATAGTTTTTAGGTGGTTGTTAGTTTGTTAGTTTGATAGGTTGTTAGTATGTTGTTAGGAGGGGGTTAGTTTGTTGTTGGGAGGAGGGGTTTATCTATAAATTTCTATTGGAGTTTATAAATAAGGGAAATGTAGTCTATAAGGGGGGATTTTGTTCTGTCTTTTTATTGGATCTGCTGTGCAGATTTCGGGCAGCTACCTAGGGCCTCGAAGTAGTAACTCTAGAGGATTACTTTTTCTATTTTCTTCTTTAATATCTTCTTCCTTCTGTATTTTTCTTCTACTGTTAATTGAAGTTATTAGTGTTTTTTTCTCTCTCAAATTTATTCCTACCATTATCTATGTGTGGGCCTTTATAAGGTGAGATAGAAATGTCGGCATATGAAAAGTCACTATATATAATTATCGTCAGTGCACATGACTTGTGTGACCTTAACATTAGGTTAATCTTATGTGTTATCTTGTCAGACCATGTAATAATCATTAAGCACCAATTATAATGTCATAAAACCAACTACTGCATCATCTAGTCATATTTAAGAATATGCACCATATCTCTTATAAAACATGGTGGTCTATTTTTCAACATCATGAACGATTCCTACAATTTCTTCATTTTAGAACATGATCTTGTGAACCTAGCACACAACATATGTCTAATACTGCAAAGGGGGTTGAAATGATCAAAAGAATCTTATTTATTTAAAGGAATCAATTAGAATCCAAAAATTCTAAGAACACCATGCATGAATATTATAGATAAATATGAAATATTATGGATATTTTAGAGGGTTATATTAAAATTCAAAAAAAATCAGCGTGTATTTGATGTCAAATTAAATTAATAACATAAAAAATGAAAATTATAATATTTTAGAAAAATAATATTACAATAAATTATATTAAAATAATTAAAATTTTAAATTAGGACAAGGGAAAAATATATAGTCTAAAATGTTTTCTATAATACATTTTGATCCATTTTTCTTGAAATATGTAAAATTATAACAACTTAATTGTGAAAACATCTTTACCTTGGTTATGGTTAAAATTGTTTAAGGGGTAAAGTAGAAATTTATGGTTTAAAATACCACATAAACCTACCAAAATTTTATTTTTTGATGATATTTCAACCATATAATACCATTAATTATAATTTGAATCTATTTTTTATAACATTTCAGGATAATGAGTTAGTGATATTTTATTATTATTATAATTAATTCCATGTTATTCCATTCCCTTCATAATAAAAGGACACTCGTTCATCACTTATTTTCACCACATTGAGCTAAATAGGTTAGCTATTCCCCATGAATTTCTCTTATTAACATCCTCATACATGTTATAGTGGAACTATATCCTCAAAATACCATCCGTATGTTCTATAAAAATAAATTTAAAAGGTGGTATTATGATGAAGAGGTAATTGTCTTATATGAACTCATTACATTTATTTCTCCTTTAACCTCCATCAACGAGAAGTTTTTATAATAAAATAATAATTTCAGTATCTTTAATATATTTAAATGTTATTATGACCATGAAACCACAATTATCAACCGTATTTTCTATCAAATAGAAAGTGAAAGTATCCCCCGCGCATACTTATGACATACTGTCTCCACATAGTGATACAATTCATTTTTCATCAACATCATTTAAAGATAGTTATTATGATGTCAATAATTATTATATATAATATTTATATCCAAATTATGATTCTAAAACTATAAGGTTATTTATACCCTATATCATTCATATCTGTTGGAACATGATAACGTCACTCGACTGTACATGTGGACTACCACCTAAACGCAGTGATGTGATCCATATTTCATTTCTATTTTATATTTATGATAATAATGTTATATTTTTTAATATAAATAATTTATATGATATATTAATTACTCCATAAGAGTGAATGACTATTTTCATTTATTTTTCTCTATTCGATGAAAAGTGAAAATGAAGTTCATGTGTACATAAGGCCTACAGTTTACATGAATGGTGAAATTCATTTATTTGTCTTTAAATTTTAAATATTCCATTAAATTTATATTAAATTATTATATATAATATTTATTTTAGGTTTAATATTCATTAATTTAGGTAACATTGATGAAACTAAATTGAATAAAACTACCATCGCAAAAAATATCTGAAAAATGAAGCAACTATTACCTAGAATAGTGATTACCACACTAAATTATAAATAATTTTGTGACAAAAGATAATAAGTAATATAAAATACATGTTTTGGAAAAGATGATCCTAAAAAATTATTATAATTAAAGTAAGATTATAATGATAATAATTACAAGGGGGAGTACAAAGCGGTGAATGAAACACTCCCCTCAAGTCTTCCTCCACCATCTATGTATAGTACTCAAGAGTTTTGAAGGACTACATAGTACATATATATTTATTTCTCTACATTATAGTGAATCACCTACTTTATTAAATTCCCTATAAAAATATAGAACTATTAAATTTAGAGGGATGTTCTGGTTGAGATACCTAATCCATTGGGGAGAGTTCTCTATGGAAAATTCATGTTCTTAATTTGAGAGCATTGATATGAATTTCATAATCTAATTTAATCTATAAAACATTCTAGTTATGATATATACCATTATTGATAGCTAATATAATGTCTCATATTTAAACTTCATATAAAATTCCTAGCCTAATAATATGATGGATGCAAATGTTGAAAAAGACATTGTTAATTATGATTAATCCTCTAGAACTTCATAGCCCGAGAATTCCAAATACTTATCCACCGACATTAGCTTTAACACATAGAGATATAAGAAGAATATAACAAATACTCTTGATAATTATAGGTCTCCTTGGTCTACATGAAATTACTTGAAAATGATGTGTGTCGATATCCTTTAAACTGTTCTCTAGAGAACCAACCCAAAATCTTATAGTAACATGTGTTTCTCTGTGTATCTCTAAGGAACACTTATTAAGTGAAGGAGTCTTTCAATGAAGCAATGATGAATTTTGAGTTGTATAGTCAACATTGTAGGCATCTATGGTAGAAACAAAGATGAAATTCTAAATTCAATCAATTGATCAACATTTACATTTGTTAATCATAAATCCATCTATATGTGATTGAATAGATAAATGAATGTTATAAACATAAAATTTATTTAAAAAAATTCTTGGAAAAATTGAAACTCATAAATAGGTGTGGAAAATATTCATTATCCCTCAATAAAATTTTATAAGGTGAGACATTATATTGTACAACCCTCTTCAACGGATCTTGTGTGGTAATTTTATTCTTCTAAATTCTTCAAAGAAGTAGGGATCTTAATTTTTATCCAATTGGTGACTAGAATTTATGAATCCATGTTGGTGTTTGGGTGAATATATCACAACACAGATTGTAGACAACTTTTTCATTATAATTGAAATTTATTTTTTGGGTTCTATAACTAGGTGTCATTTTCTATGAAAGTATAATTCTTCATTTTTTGGTTGGTTTGATGGGTAATATGTCATCAAGATTTTCATTGAAAGTCATGAAATTTTCTAGATTCATATCAATCATACTGTGAGGGAAATATACTATTTTGAGTGGGATTTCTAGCCTGGGTGTATCCCAATAATTGAGGCTAGATTGTATAATAACTATACATTTTTTATTCTATATGATATTAATGAATGAATGTATCAGTGAGGTCCAAATTGATGAAGCGAGATAATTATGATATCCATTCAGTATCTTCATATAGAACATGTATGATAAAAAATAGATAGATGAGTCATTAGAGGTTAATATATTCCATGGGAACATATTAATAGGTCCATAATTAAAAAACCTGTGGTCATTGATGTTGATTCCCCCCCCCCATATCAATGTTTTTAATGCACCCCAATTGGGAAAACATTATCCGCTTCCTTTCATGAACCACTATTGTCCAAAGTATATTCATATTAAGGTATTGGAGATAATTGAGAGGACTTCTTAGCATTCTATAAAGGGAGAAGGAAGACACAAAACTTTATATAATCACTGGGTTATTGAGAAAGAATCTTCTAGTTTGAGATATAACTTTCTCTTTCCATCTTTCCAATTGGTTAATGTTTCTAGAGAATATATATTTTAGATACTGTCTCCATAACTTTCCACAAAACAAGGGAAATGCAAGATTAATAAAGGGTACATAACCCTTATTAACTCCAAGAGCATTGGTGAACTTATTTTTTTATTAACAAATATTCCATATCCTAAAAAAGAAATATTTATTCCAAATTACAGTCTAACTAGGCACATCATCTTAGTAAAAAAAGATGGATTTTTCATAGATATAGTATTCTTTGAGGACTTTCAGAAAATAATAATATAATATGCATTTAATAAATATGATGCAATTATATTTTCTATAATATCATTGATCTACTTATAGATACCAATCTAAGAGAGTTCATTAATGAATCTACTCATGTACCTTTAGAAAATAAAAAAAGTCGACCAAAGAGAGGTTCTTCTTATCCAACACCTCTTGTTCATTGATAATTACCTATGGGGGATCCATTTATTAATATAGATAGACTTGGAGATCCAAGAACACTATTTATTTGATTAATGCAGTCATTTGAAAATCCAACCCTAATGAATACAATAAGGTACAAGATCTACTTTATTGTATCATGATCCTTTGATATATCAATTTATAAAAAATAGTTCTTTTGAATTAAGATTATTTTCAACTTATTATTACTCTATGATGGAGTTAAACGGAAATTATGGATTCTCTTAAAAAAGATCATAAAGAACCAATTAAGACCATGTCGTTTGACCCAGACATTGGCCAATGTATTCCTATGTGTGCGTGGATTGATGTTAGAGTCCCAATTAAAAATTATTAATAAACCGAGTTTAAGATTGAGGTTTCCAGCCCTCCAAAGTCCATATATATCCTCTTGCGATTTCAACAAGATATGAAAATATCCATTGCCTATTGGAATGAATTTCTATTTTGAAGAATTTCAGAAGAGAGATATATCTGTATGTAATTCAGATAGAGGACAAGGGTGATCAAATTTGAGGAATGAGCAGTGAAATGTTGCCACAAAGGTGACCAGGTTTCATCGTTCGGTGATAGTAACGTGCAACATCGCGAGGGGGATGGGGATGGGGAAGTGTCGCGAAGTCCATCAAGGAACTATCGAGGGATGATAATCGGGGAGAAGAGAGGTCTCGAAGGCCGTCAGGGAATACGGTTCACCACCGAGAGGAGAGGTTTCCACCATGAGGAGAGGTCTCCACCGAGATAGGAGAAGTCATGAGGCTAAGAGGAGACATCACGAAGAGGAGAAGTCGCAGATGTTGCGAAGGCCGAGAGGAGAGGGTGCGAAGGCTGAGAGGAGAGGGCCGCGATCGTGGGTAATCGCGAGGGGTTGGGGGAGGAGGTTCTTGATCGATGGTAAAAAAACATAGGTACTAATGTTTTATGTGTGGCTATAAAAAATCATTTAAAGGAAATTTTAAAAGAAGTGTGGTATAAACAATGATATAGCCATGGACTTCAAAAACCATGTCTATAAGTCCGTTGATATTTCATTGTTTTCTAGTAGTGAATTATATAAATAATAAATTTTTTTAATTTACATATACCTATATATCACATTATATTAATAGTTCAGCACCATTATTCTTTTTGTATTGACATGTAAATCCATTTAGTAGTATTCCATTTATGATTTATCAAAACCAATCTCACCAATAATGAAAAGGCCTTCATAAATCTCCTCAATATGTATTTAACATATCATGTTTTCATCATTAAATACCAATTTTTTAAATCCCATTAAATTATTAGATAAATTAACATTATCCAAAAATAGACAATCATGTTCATGGAAACACATCAAATAGAATAATTTCAGTCCCTTTTAATATAAGAAAAAAATAGTAAGAAGTCTACATAAATCAAAATCAATAACAATTCTCAAATTATTTACTTCTGAAATTCCTATTCATTTAAAAACTATTCCTAATTATGTAATATTAAGCCTGAATGTGTTAATTAATTATTTAATTAACAATCAATCCATAAAAATAATAAAAATTAAATTAATCATAAAATTTAAAAATTATTAATAAACAACATGTATTTCATTTTCTCTTAGAATATCATCTCATCTATTTTATTATCTTAATTTTTTTAATTTATATATTAATATTGTATTCCCTGTATTATTTTCCATATCACCAAATACTTTGTATATCCACAATAATTTTAATTTTAACATTATAGAGGATTAATATTTAATGTATAATTAATTAACCATTCAGGTAATAACATTGATATAATGATGTAAAGAAGAATAAAATATCACCACACATGATACAATAATTATCAAATTAAAAATTATATTCCAATAAATATATTCAATAAAATACATATATAATTTCATAAAATATTATTTAAGGATAATACTTATATAATAAGAAAATTTTATCCATGCATAATTTTTTTCTATTTAGAGAAGTAGTAAAATAATAATTCAGTTGAGTAGGAGTATGCAAAAAAAGTCAATAGAAATATCTTAATCCTAGGCTCATGATATATAATAACTAATTGTTAAAGGGAATTTATTGATAAAGAAATCCATAATGATTCAAATTACTTTGAAAAAAGAAAAACCTTTAAATTCACCATATAGTATTTAATATATTCTTCACTCTATTTCTAATAGGACGATATATGGGAGATGATTTATAGAGGTGATATTACTAATAGGGTGATGAGGATGTTACATAAAAATCATGATAATATAACTACAAATATATTCCTAGATTTTAATTTATTTAATTATCTATTTCAAATGCATGAGACACATGTAATAAAACATTTATTATGGTTTTGTTTCACATCATCTTATCCCAAATTATATTATTAAGGGTATGCACATCCATAAGTATATTTCAGAATTTATATAACACATTATCGATTCATTATATATATAGTGGAGGATATATTGAGGCCCTTGGAGTTTGAAGAATCAGACCACGTGTTTCTGTGGGATTTACCTCGAAGTGGATTATAGAGGACTATATAGGGTGGAAATACATCATTGAGATTACATTTTCCATTCCATATACAACATAAATATAGAGACATGAAGTACCACATATATAAACTAACATAGTTAGACATGATATATAACATCTAACACATGTTGCAGTTAAGGTGTTACATGATTGGATAATCGCACATTATATATTGGGGAGAGCTAGACATCAAGGATTGAGATACCATTAATGTGTACCCAGTAAAGGTATATGAATGGAAAGAGAGGATATGATGTGGGTGATTAATTCACTTAATGTTTTTCATGTGAAAACATGAGAATCTATAGGGGAGAAACTAGGGGTAGAAGGCTTATATGTGTGCCCGGTACCCATATAATTTTTAGAGATAATTTTTCCTATATATTTAGGAAATAAATAAAAAATGTGGGTAGAATATAATGATTCATATATTTGATGTATTATATTTTTATATTGTATATATTTTCTTTTCATATGTAAAAAACCCTAAATTTCATATTAATTGGTTTAAAATTATAAGGTATTATTACTAATCTGTGCAAATTGACGCCACCTGTTTCTGAGGCCTGGAGATCCCATAATGGATTTTTGAAAATTTTTAAGGTACATTTAGTAAACGTGCGGGGAACATTTTCTATCTTTTGACCTGTTTCATAGAATATAAATTCAAGGGCACCATTGAATCCATAACATTATGATTCTCTTAAAAAAATTAACTTCAACTGGAAAGGGTCGAAGGAAAAAAGGTTTTTTGTTGGACTTTACAATAAAATAATAATATAACAAAAGATTATTTTATTTTTCTTTTTTTCAAAAGCTAGAAAAAAATGGTGGTACCACATTGAATTGTTAATACATTTAATTGCTTGACTATCTTTTTGAGTAGACATACCATTTATGGAAATTAAATGAATGTGTAACCGCACTTTTGAGAGAATTAAGGAGGTTCATTAATTATATTCACTATTGAACCTCATTAATTGTTTTGTACATTGACATACTCCTCCTCTTTATTTAATCTGAGCTCCATCATGGGTTTTTTCATAGATCCACAAGAGAAATCACTAAAGAAGCGTCAAATACATTCTGCTCTGACAAAGAATGTGATTGAGGATCGACGTTGGGGTAATCGACGGGTGAAACTATGTGCTGAGGAACACCTCCATATGTGTACACTCCCTCATCTTCTACAACACCTTCCAATGAATACATGGTTGGGGTTTATTCTTGTTTTATACCCTTTACACCGTAGTTGATTATTGTGAAGAAAAAAGATCAATAGTAAAACAGGTTGATCCATATTTGTTCTTATAACACAGGAGGATATTTCATGGTTTTATTTATGAGAGTTTTTATAATTAAAATATATTTTTCATGTTGTTATGCTATGAAGAGTGTGTCGGATAATCAAAAAAGTCAAGTACCCTCTGACAAAAATGGATATGGTTGCGTTTTTCATGGGAAACTAGTGTATTTGGAGGAATGGTTGAACCATGGTCCACCAAAGTAAGGATCTATCCTAGTAGGGTCGTAGTCATGACCGAGGGAGGTGGTGGCTGACAACCAATGTCCACGAATGAATGGCTACGCCCGAAGTAGCCGTGACTAACTTGGTGAAGGTTGGACTTCATCGTCTATGTCGAAGCAAGGAGGCATGATTTGGTGGCACACTATAGAAGAAGGTCGTGGCTTCGAGTCGTTACGGAGGGAGTATCTGCACCCACAGGTCCGATGAGGTTCAGTCCATGCTGACCAGATGGGGAGTGTGACGCCATCAAGGACTGGTATTGATCCAGGAGGCGAACAACGACAGAATGTTGTAGAGGAAGGTCATGACTTATAGAAACAGTGGATTGTGGACCCATGGCCCCCAAGTCCCACGCATGACCAGTCCAACGGGGTGAGCAATTTCACAGCCCAGAGGGCTGCACCCAACTGGTTGGGTCTGGCCAAACCCAAGGCCCAACGGACCTACCTCACAACTAATTGGGATAAACAAGGCCTAAATCAAACACTCCAAGCCCCGCCTATTCGGGCGAGACCTAGCGAGCTAGGTCGGGTTAGTCCTACCGATTCGGAAATGAACCAGACCCCTTTTAGCCTTGTTATGAATAAATGGGCATATCTCCTAAAATAGACGTCCATTCAACAAACCGTCAATGGAGCCAGAACCCTTTGTATGAGGTGGTTACTTGGAGATAATCCATGTGGAATTCATGGAATGTTGGTTGTCCAGGTGGGACCGTACCCGAATCCAACTGGGCCCTCAACACTAAAATTCCTATAACATAAAAACCAGGAACCTGGTTGATGCACGTTCTATTTCATTGGATACCTTATGACAAGAAGAATCACCGAGTTACATCTTTTTGAGACATCATTCCAATTGAAATAATATTGAGGGCATGGGGAGCAGTTCTGCCAAGCACTCTACGTTGGAAACGCTATGATTGGATGAGACCTGAAGACTGCTGATTATTGACATTGTGGGACTCGACAACCTTGTGGGAAGCAACTCAGTTTGACATGGAAGGACCACGATGGGGAGAACCTCTGTGTGGCTGGGATGACCCATGGTACTCGATAGAAAGAGTACCTCAGCTGGCCATAGTGGGGAGTGGCTCTGTGTGACTGGACAAACCTATAGTACGTTTTGAGGAGGATTACCTAAGTAGTTCAGGGTTAGTGGGAAGCATATTTGTCTGACTCGGCAGGACCACTATACTTGATAGAGGAGAATTTCTCTAGCAGTAGAGGTGTTCGAAATTTTGATTGGTGATGCTACAATTTCCACCCATTAATATTCCTAGTGTGAGCTATCTTTTCATTGTGCTTACGATTGAGATTATTATGTGTGGTTTTTCCATTGTTGAATTATAGTTGAAATTCATGGGTCATGTGGTCCCTACTGGGTATTTTTATACTCAACCATGCATGGGTTTCTCCCGAATATTATTATATCTTGTGCAGACAACATGCAGCATTGAATGAGACTAGGGGATCCTGATCATGATGGGGGACAACGATTTCGGTAGACATAGAGGGTAGAAGTGATGAGTTATACCTACCATTCAGGTTGGAACCTTGGTAGATGTCCTAAGAAGTTGTTTTCCCTTTTTTATTTTTTTCATTTCAATTAGGGTTTTATTCTGGCATCTTTATTTTCAATTATAATAGTATTCAGTTTTTTCAGTGGTATGTTGTTACACTTTTATTATTTGGGGATTGGTTATGCATGTGTGGTCATACAAGTATCCATGAAAATGACTCCCACTTACCAGTTGACACCTTCAGTGCTAGTCCCCTACCCCTGGCCTTTGGGAGGCGGGCATGGGGTTGTAATGGTATGGGTCTTGAGTGAAAGTTCATTACAAATTGGTATCGTATGGCCTCTAGTTCACCCTCAATGACCAGGAGTCTATGTGTTACCTTGGATAAATATTGTTAAATTTCACGAGTCTGATTTTCATATTTGGGGAGTCTAGTGTTTTTGTGGCGGTTATCAAATCCATACCTTAGGACCCAGAATTCTGCTTGATGTCTCAATGATTGAAAACACCATTTGCATAAGTGACTCATGATTTTGAACAAGAGTCATCTCACTAGTTATAATGTTCCAACTATGGTTCATCTTGATCAATCACATGATTCCTCCATGTAAACAATCATCCAGGATCCCAATACAATGTGATGTGGAAACTCACCTAAAGATGAGGTTCCTGTTCATGGACAATTGTTTTAGATGGACCCACCAGGTGGTGCACTACTTCTACCACCACCTATTGGTCAGTATCTACATCTGGAAGATTCAGGAGGGGACATTCATAGGCATAGTTCCCTACATGAGTTTCATAGATTGTGACCTATCAGGTTCTGGAGAGAGAAGGATCCTCGAGTCACTGAGGACTAGCTAGAGGCGGTGATGATGGTCATCCACTTAGTAAATACACCTCCTGACCAGATTGAAATCTTGTTGTAGAGCCTTCATTTGGGCGGGGCAGGGAGATGGTCGAGTATGAACATCCATACTCACGATGAGGTGACCCTATAATGTGTTGACTTTGAAAGGATTTTTAGGATGAGTTTTTCCTCATGACATTGTGATCTATGAAAATTAAAGAGTTTCTTCACCTATATCAAGGTAGCATGACAGTGGCCTATTACTCGGCAATATTTACCAACCTCTCTCACTACTCCACAGACATGGTTTGAGAACAATTCTTCAGGGCTCAAGCCTTCGAGAAGGGACACTTGGGGGAGATCAAGGCTTCAAAAGAGTATCTCAACATCACTACCCTGGCATAGATGCTATAGGGAGCTCTTCTAAAGGAGAGATTCTTAGTATAGTAGGAACCAATAGTTAGATTTTCCATTAAACCCCTAGTGATGAGTCTTCGGTAGGCAGTTGATAGTAGATGTGTGGGCCCAAGTGGGAAAGATCTTTTAGAGGCTGAACCTAGGAATCAGGGTTGACTGTAAAAGTATTCCATGCTAGAGGGAGTTATATGGGGCCAGGATTTTCATTAAATGTGGAGATTAGGGAAAAATGGCATGTGAGTGCCTGACCCACCATATAGATGACCAGCTGACGGTCGAGGGACCATTGATCTATCTTGTAGTGGTGGACCAGCAAGCTGATGACTTCCTTGATGATGTTCTGATACTACATCCTCTTAGAGTGGTAGAATTTTACATCGACATGTACCCTGGTAAGAACTGGTATCTACAAAAGTATATTGGATGGCTCCCATGGAACTTCATTAGTTGAGGGTACATTTGGAAGACATACTGAGGATGGGGTCCGTTAGGCCTGACATTTTTCCTTTGGCAGCCCCGATATTGTTCTCCAATAACGCATATAGGATTCGGAGGCATTGTGTGGACTATCAGTGCCAGAATCAAGTGACCGTGAAGAACATGTATGCTCTATCAAGGATTGATGATCTATTCAATCAGCAAAAGGGAGCATAGTTTTTTTGAATATAGACCTCAAATAAGGCTATCATGAATTGGGGGTACGGGATGAGGACGTACCGAAGATAGAATTCATATGTTTGTATGGAAATTTAGAGTTCATAGTGATATCCTTCAGCATGAATAATGCATCGAAAGTGTTCATGGTTCTCATGAATAGGATCTTCTAGCCTTACTTTGATTTCTTCAAGGTAGTATTCATTAAAAACATCTTGGTGTAATCAACATCATATGATGAGAACACCATGAACTTAATGATAATTCGGGATACAATTCTATAGGACCAACTTTATGGAAATATCTTGAATGGATTTTTCTATATACGAGAATTCCACTTCTATGAGAATGTTATCTCGAAAACTAGATTTGCAGTTGATCTGGTTATGATAGAGGTAGTTAATTCTTGGGAACCACTCATTACTCTGACTGAGATGCGAAGATTCTTTGGAATGGATGGCTACTACTGGAAATTTGTATCTCACTTATCTTGTGTAGAGGAAACATTGTCAGCATTGAAAAAGAAGAGGTAGCATTTCTTGTGGAAGGAGAAGTGTAGGGTGTGTTTCTAGGAGCTAAGGAAGTGAATGAAATGTGCCCCCATTTTCAGTCTACCCTAATATGGCGTTGGGTGTGTAGTATACTGAAATGCATCTGGGACAAGACTAGATTGTGTCCTATTTAATTTGCGTCCAGTGATTGCCTACAGCTCATGATAACTTAAACAAAATGATAAGAACTAAGCTACCCATGACCTGGAGTAAGCATCAGTGGTCTTAGCGATGAATATATAGAGTCACTACTTTATGGGTTAATGGTTTACTGTTTACTCCAATAAAAAAAGTCTTAGATATTTGATCACGTCTATGGACTGTCTACCTATGAATTTTTAAAGGAACTCCATGAAACCATTTAATATTATAAAAAAACTCATAATATAACACATTACATAGCACACTTACAATGATAAGGTGGTAAATCATCATACACCACTGATTCCAAATAAAAATATTCTAGGTAACAATGAGATAAAATTATACATCATTCTTACAAATCACAAGAAAAATCAATGTGAAATCATTTCTTATAATTTTTTTAGAAAAACAAAACAAAACTGGAAAATATATTCACATATTATTCATAAGAAAATATAAAAAATAAATTTATTTTCATATTCTCACAATATTCATGAAAAATTGAAATTTAGGTAAATGGAGGAACGATTATGAATTTCTCATTACATCAATATTTTCATGGACCAATGTGTATTTTGGAATCCATTTTCCATGGGCGTAAATAGATTATTTTCGAAAGGAAACGATCATATGGAATATCCAAAGAGTATTTAAAACTAAAACATATATTTATTTTTGGTATAGAGGAATTTCAGAATAAGAAATAGGAATTGGGATTTTTTATTGCTAGAATAACTTTTTTTAAAAAGTATCCATTTATAGATGATTAAGAATACCATGAGTAAAAGTAAATGTATTTCAAATATAAAAAATGTTTCAATTAAGAAAATTTCATCATAACTCAAAGAAACTTAAATTATCATATAAAATAAATTATAATTACTAAAAAATTATAATGTATTTCTATATTAAATGTGATTTGACACACACCTACTATTATCACGTAATAAGTCCATTATAATCTCTCATTTATTCATATTTTTTCTCTATACTGAGGAACATTGCTGAATTTTTCATAAACAAAACTATAAACCAACAAAAAATTTTTTATGGAATCCAATTAATAAATAAGGTGAAAAAAATATTTACTTATAAATAATTTCAAAATATCTTTTGAAGACTTATTATTGACAAAAACTTCCTATCATGCTAATCTATAAAATTTTTGATCCTATGATCTGTTTATTGTCCTTTTACACTCTTACATAACATTAGTAATTTAAGTATTAATAGTTATTCAATTTTTTATAAATTTATTCCCAATCAATATAATACACTATTACAAAAATACACATTTAAAAAGTTTTCCAAAAAACTTATTATCTTTTGATTATATTATAAAAAATACTAATATTATTATCATGATCTTCATATATTTTACAACATAAAAAATATAATTGATAAATGAACTAATATATTTAACCATATACGTTGGGAACAGTGAATTGATTAGATTTATAAATATTAATGATTCATTTTTAACCTAACAAAATAACCAAAAACTCATAAATGACCATGAATAGTAAGAAGACAACTCTTGAGAATGTATGTATCATTCAAATTATTCTGATAATAACCAAACATGATATCATTCTTCAATAAATACCAATCTCCCTTGATTTGATCTCAAAAAATAGTGACCATATTTGGAATTTGGTTTTTCCAATTTTGTAAATAGGTCCTTATTATTATTTTTAATTTTTATAGTAACTATCAGAAATATTTTTTCAATTCTGTAAGTGATATATATGGAATAAATTTAATACAATATTTTAAGGCTTCAATATCATCAAAATCAATACACTATTTTAATTTACTGTATTTTGGTCCATGACAATAACAAATTAGATTGTAATAAATTTTTATGACATTTACCCTTGATAATTACATATATATTAATTTATGTAATGAAAATGGTGAGTTGATAGATTGGTGGTGGTGGCAGATACTATATTATATGTGATGGTTTATTTATTAGGGTTTTTTATTAACTGGCCAATATGGATCTTTGAATATTATAGTCATCCAACCGGGGCCCTTCATCCCACATCTGAGAAATAATTGTTTTTATTAGGTATTTGTGATATAGATATGTTAGATTTATATGGAATGAAATGCTGGGAAGGCACATTTTTTGGGAAATGAATTTTGATTCAAATCATCCCTCATTTAGACCCCCATCCATGTTGGTGGGTTTCCATGCCATGTGACATACTCACATAGATCTGGTTTTAAGATGAAATTCATTTTGCAGGTAAAGCAAGCTCACTTGCAGACATCATCGAGTTTGTGGCTCAAAGGAGAGATGGATTTTGTTTGAACCCTTAATTTATCCCTTCTATTATATTTTCGATGGAGGGATGAAGAACCTTATTTCATCTCTAGAATGATTAAATGTATTTAGATGGTCAGGGGAAATAAATTTTTCAAAATGGATTTATGTGGATATTTCTATAGATAGGGGGACAACGTGACATTTAGCTGGTTACTGGACATATTTTATGCTACTCACATTGTACCTTTGGGATTTTCTTGTGGATTTCGGGCCAATGCCCCTTTAGGTAATGTCTATATGGTACATTAAACCTATAGAACTCTAGGATATGTAAGGGTTACCTCACCAACCAATTTTCAAGGGGAATTTATTTCTTCTCTATTAAAATGTCTATAGGGAAAAATATATTAAATATATATATATTAATTCTAAGTATGTAAATAATTTCTACATAACAAACCATCCAAGTATATAATAATAAAAATTAAAAAAACTATAAGTACAATACTAATAATACGAAAAAAAAATTATAAAATGAAAAATAAAATCAAAAGTATTAAATAATGGTTGTAGACCAATGTGGACAAACACTAAATCCCCATCCATATGTTCCACTATTCCAATGAAAACCCCCATTTCGACTACTAGTCAACATCATTTCGAAACATCATCATGATTTCAAAATGATCATCCGAAACAAGACATTATACTAATCATTATCCCATAACCTCCATCAATGATAACTAAACTGCATTTAAAAAAACTATATACGTATTCAATAAATGATATCCTAGTATAATAAAATGATGAATCCATACCCTTAATATTTTTAATGAATCAAAAAAATAATACTTTCATGAAAAAATTAATTTTTTATAACATATTCATGATAGGTATAGTCTATGACCAATCTACAAAACTTTAACTCCATTCAAAAATAAATTTATTTTCAAAAGAAAATATAAAATTATTCTTCCTATAAAAAACTTGATTATGAATCAAAAAAATTTATGAAAGGGAAAAACCATGTAATGGTGTTTATAAAATAATTATTTTTTTAGAAAAGAAAAATATTATTATATATTATTCTATTTTATTTAACCACTTGAATGAAATAATATTTCAAAAAAATTATTGGATTTAATGAGTGAGATTGGAATATCATAATAAAACAATATGAAAGAAATTATGAAGAATAACTATATATAATTTATTCTAAATTAATAACATTAAAACTCAAACATAATTATAAATTATATAATAGAAATCCTCACATTTGGGGAATATGTAAATAATATTTAAAAACTGTCACCATATAACCAATATCTCATGATATGATCAATGAGACAACACCCAAGGTCATTGGAATACCAAAAATGAAGGGATCATGATGAATCATCTATAATAATATTATTCATTCATAAAAATCTAATAAAATATCTAACTATTCACTAACCACATTAGGTGGCACCCTCGTATATGTTAAATGAACTAAACTATGGGTTTCTGAATATAAACCATACTTCAATTCATTACATAGTTACCCACATTACTAAAGAATTTTTATAAATATATCTGATAAAAATATTCATGATTCTAACATCCCAAACATTTATAAATGATATTCCCTTCTTTATAACCCTTCTCATCCCTTTCATTGTAGAAATTATCTCCATAGTTGAATCAAAATCTCATTCTTATCAAGAATTTTCCTTATTGATTCATTCCACAATTAGTAAAATTATAATATTTTACAATTCTATTATCCCTATTTTCATTATTTACTCTATACAGTTCTTAATCTCCCAGCTCTTTTCTTGTTTTCCTTATAAAACATAAGAAACTGAAAAATATTTCATTGGAAATATGTCACTCAACACAACATCCTCATATACTATAAATATATGTAAAACTAATTCACATCACATGAAATGTTTTATCCCACCAATAAAACATTAAATCTATTCCATTCTATTACATATATAATATGTAAAACTAGTTCATCTACTATTAATGTTTCATTCAAATTCAGAATCATTTTCTTGCTTCCTTTTCTCTATTATTGAGGAATTTCTTTTCTATATCAGATCACTGATAATGACGATTATATTTGTAAATTAAATATATTTTTAATTATTTATTTGAAAAATGATTATTTCCTCCATATCATTAATGTTCTAGATCAATTACCACTATTGATCATCATATCCTTTATGATGATAAAATGTGATGATAACATTCTATGTTTTTATTCATCGCAAAATAGAAATAACATCATATGATAATTGATCCACTTCTCTTATACTAATATATTAATATTCTCACTGATTGATGGAGGTTTGTAATTAATGAAATGATCCAACATTGACTCACTATGCTAGGGATCAGTAGGATTATCTTTATGGTAATGTTTTTTTTCATAATCCGAGTCACCTGCCCAATATATCTATACATTTTTCATCACCATCTTCATCTCTAGCTTCATCTATATCACTATTACATTTTACATGAGATAAATCCCTATAAAAATTACAATCATCAAAAAAATTTCATTCCATCATCTATTTTTCATTTCTATAGAATGAAATATAATCAATTATTTCATAAAATTAATAATTTTAAATCATAATATATGAAAGTAAATTCCATTTACCATAATACATAAACTAAATATTTATGTCTATACAATATCAGAAACATATTATTAGCATCATTTAAAATATGTTATGATCTTATTTTGTTTAAAAATATAACATAATGGTTTTTAAGTGGTGAGTAAATCAACCAAATCTTATCCCCCCAAAGTTTATAGGCAGATCTACAGTCTGAGGCCCACTCTTCATTCCCCGGTGAAGACTAATTTAATACCAAATCAACCCTTATGGACTATATTTCCATTGGGTGGATATATGACATTGCTATATCAAAATTCCTGTATCCAGAGAGATAGTTTTTCTATTGCAAATCCATTAAATATATAATTTTAAAAAACTAGATTATATTAATATATTCATAAAAATTTCCGCAGATTCTATCTTAGGGATTTTTTCATTTATAATTTTTCTTATTCTTATTCCCATGGATTATAATAATCTTTTGTTTTTAAAAATTTTCAGAGAAAAATTATATAAACCTAGAGTTTATGGTTATATTATATCATTTATAAAAATAATATGGATCATGTATGAAGGATTTAATAGTTTAGTAGACTTGGTAGACTAGATACATTTCTGACTCGCACATTAAATCTGAAAAAATTAAATAAATCATTAAAATTTTAGAGATAACTTTATTATTTATTCTAATAGATACCAAATATCATTATTTATTCCCTATTTAGTATAATAGAGAAAACATAACATAATAATGGGTGTTAATAGTTGATCAATATGAGGAATTATAATATTATAAGTATTATAGTATAAATAGTGAACATGTAATATGGTGAAGGTAAACATAATAAAATATTCCACATAATAAATATAATAAAAATTTTCTAGAAACCTTAATGATATTATTATATAAATAATGATATTAGATGGAAAAAAATGTTTTATAATGATATAATTTTAAATGGAAGAAATGTTAATCATACAATAAAGGCCTTCTGTTAAAACCTAATATGTAAATTGATAATGTGAATGCCAAATACCAAGACATGATTTTCTTAGTGAATCTTCAGATGCATATATGGGCAATAACAGTTCCTTCTATTGATATATTAAGTAATATTCATTTCTCATATGATATGGGTGAATAAAAATTCATTACATAACCAACATAAACATTAATATTCAAAAACTAGCATATAAACTGTTAATATTTTCCCTAGAAAACTTATATAACAAAAAGATCATAATCTATGAAGAGTAATATGGTAGATTATAAAATTAGATTATATCATTAATAAAACATATTATTCCATAATGGATTTTTACATATATTAAATTATTTTAAAAGCATAAAAGACCATTTCATGGGGGAGGTGGGATTTTCATTTTGAAAACTTTTTTTAAATAAAAAATAATTTACAAATTAAAATAAATTAAATTTTCATTGAATTGAACAATGTAAACATTTAATAAAATATTTAGGTTAAGGAAAATCATTATGATTATATTTTTTTTGAAAAGTGTTAAAACAAATATTCTTAGAACAGAATTATAAAAAAGATCCAAAATTTGAAAATTACTAGATGATTCAATTTAAAACATTTTATAAAAAGTAAAACATTGTTAAAAATTACTTCAATAGGATATTAGAGGATATATAAATATGAAAATTTTAACTAAAAATAAAGATATAGAAGAAAATGATTCTTAGAATTTTTTAAAAAAAATTGTTTTCTATTCAATCATTATTGTGGTCAATTTGAGTGAAACATAATGTAAAAATGGAACAAATAATAAAAAATCTATGAAATTACTTGACGAAAATAAAAAAAATTGTCTTTTAGAAAGAAAAAATTATTAATTCCTTCAATGGAAACATATGAGTAAATAATCATCAATAAGAATGAAATTGTGAAATAAACCCATACCATAGGCCATACATACCTTGTGAGTTATATTCAAATCAGATAGACTAAATCTAAACAAATTGAAATTCAAGTAAATAAATTTTTAAAAATATATAATATCATATATTAAACACATATAATATTTCAAAAAAAATATTAACTATTAATTATTTAAATATTATTAATAATCCATGAATAGATTACATGGAAAATGAATCATATCTCATCATAGATGTGGTAGTCCACATATACACACAAGTTACATTATCATATTTTAATACGTGCAAGGGTAATTAGGTAAATGATATATCATACTCATATAATCATAATTGTGTAATGAATTTCTTATATATTAAATAGATCCATATTTATAAAAATTCAACATGTGTGGTGATGGAAATTGAATTACACCACTATTTGGAGATGATATTACGAAAAAACATATGAGATATGTATTCGTATTCTATGGATATAAAAGATGTGGAATTAATATTTCATATAACTTATTTAACATATATATTTTTATTTGTGACAGTAGATTCATTTTTTAGGATAAATATATATTTATAGGATGTTTATGAAGATATTATATTGAATTACTAGTTAAAGATGATTACTTAATCATTGATAGAACAACCTTACCTTACACCATAAAAACATAATTATTTGTATTACGTGATTTACAAGGGAACTTGGTTGAAGGAATGGGGTTGATGATTTTGAAGGATCAATGATTTGGAAAAATAGAGGAGATGGGGTGAATTAATATATGTTAAATAGAGGACACATAATAAATTATTTATAAATTATACTTAAAATAATTATCATTCTCACACTTAAAATTTAAAAAAGTCTGATGTTTTATGGTAAAAAACAATAGTTTCATCCAAATCCAATATGAATTATACGTATTTATGGGGATCAATATCCATTATTTTCAAATTTATCTCCCACCACTAGTAAACCATTTTTATCATTGACCATGTTAAATTGTTTTTAAACTTGTAATATTTATTTGGAAAAAATATAGGTTAAACATTTTACCTAATATTAATTATTCTAATTCAAAATATGTGATAAATTAATTAATATTAAATTTTTATAAGTTGTATAAATTAATTTTATATAATTCTCTACAATAAAATGAAATCCTTTTTTAGATAACTTTTTATTTTAATCATAAAAATGATTTTATAGAAAAATGAAGAATAATGATGGTTCGGGTGAAATTATTTGGATTATGTTATATAAAATTTTGAACATTTTAACATCAAACAAAACCATAAAAAAAATTAATATTTTCTATACATTAATTAGGGAAGAAAACTAAATTATATTTTATTTCAATGAAAACATTGCTTATATTGGAAAAATATTTTTAATATATTTCCATGATAAATTTTTTAAGATTAATAATATTACACATTTAATATATTTATTTTTTTATATCCTATAAAATTATTATTTTTTCATAATATATTCATACTGTTGAAAATATTATAAATTTAATTTTTTTAGTAATCATCTGTACACGATAAACATTAAAAAAATATCAAAATTTCAATTTAAATAAATTTTAACATGATAAGTTATATTATGAAAATAATTTCCTAAGATTATTTTATAAAAAAATTCTATTTAGTATTTAATCACATTCTATAAAACATATTTTTCTATTATACTATTGTTTTTATAAAAATAAAATCTCGGGATAACAATTTAATCTTGTGTGTAAAAAGATACATAAATACATTCACATATATCCCTCTGAAAATCATGTGTACATGGTTGAAAATACATTCTCAATTTCATAGTCAATCTCTATTAGCTATAATGTTCTGATAAACCTACAAATCTAACAAACCTAATTAAGAACAAGCATTTATGAAACCTTCATTACATGTAATACCTCTAATAAATAATATGAAAAATACCAATAATGCATATAAATTCATGTAAAACTTAATATATATGTTAATAAATAAAAAATTAAATTCGATAAATCAAAACTATTATAAATATAAGGATATGGTTATGTAAAAAAAATTGGTTTAACATCTTGCTGAATAATAACATCCTCTAATACTTATGTCTACAAAGTTTTTTATTGTTTTTATAGTTGAATTTTTGTATCAACCACTCCCTCATCCCATCAGAATATTTTACTTTCATAACATCTAAATATTATATAATGTACAAAACCAATAATATTTTTATAAAGAATTAGAAAATATAGTATTTGATAGACATGATTTTCCACATTAACATTATTTTTGAATATATTTATTTACATTAATGGTTACAATATAATGACATTTACATTTCATAATATCACCAATATCATATATATAATTATAATAACGTGAATTATTATATTTATTTTTACAATTTCTACTTGTAGGTAACCATTTTACATTGTTCATGGAAAAATCATTTTTTAGAAAATTTAACCTTGAATGATTCCATAGAGGATATCTTGTGTGAAAAGGTAACTGAATTGATTAAATGGATGTCATAATCTATAAAAAAATTGTCACATTACATAAGTCATAATTTTTTTAACACATTCTTTACCATCACTTCATTAGAGTAGAAACACTCAATGAACATGGTATTAATATATTCCTAAGATAATCTTCCATAAACTACACTGGAATAATAAACTCCATCTTTTACAATATATGAACTCATGTATAGTTACATAATATTATACATTATAAGAATATTTATTTAAAATTTAATTTAAAATCCTCCTTGTATTCTTTATTTATCCATCAATTCCATTTTAATTTTCATCACCCCTAAAATTTGGTACATTCTACTTCAAAAAATCTGTAGGTCTAGTATATAAACTAAAATGGGTGACACATTATAACCCAGACAATAATCTAGGTAGAATAAATTTATAAATACTTGATATAATACTGTTTATAATGTCTACTATATAGAAAATATCAGTTAACACCAAATTTAATATTGCCTATTTTTATATTTTTGGGATTAAAAGTTTTAAATGTTATAGAAATGTGAAAAATTATCAAAGAATAATACAATACTCAACTCAATTTATTTTATAAAAAATAAATATATATTCTTAGATATTTTTTAATAAAATCATTTATACTAAATACTAATAAAATCCTATAACTTTTTATCAATCACATAAAAGTTGAAGAAAACCATACAAAATTATTATTCGTACATTATATGAAGAGAAACTCTTTTAGAATAATTTTTTTATTAGTTTACTAAAATATATATTTTCATAACTGAAAATTACGTTTAATTTACTTTATAATTGTAATAAAATCATACAATGTTTTATACCATTTTCTAAAAATCAACACCTTACATTGATATTTCTCAATAATTATATATTAATAATAAAACACAATAATAGAATTTTATGTCAAATTATAAGGAACGAAAAAATATTTAAATAAAAATTTTTTTATTATATTAATGGAATGGATACTTTATTTTCCTTTCTAGTCACCAACTATCAAAAATGTAAATCATCCATCGAGATCCATATATATAATTCATAAATAGTTTAGACGATTATACAATGTTTTTTTGGAGCATATATGTTATTCCAATCATCACACCATGATTATATATTACTAAAAAATTCATGTAAAAATAATTTCAATCACAATAATAGTCACCTTGTTCAAAATAAGTCAAAATAATTAGAGGTTAGAAAATCTCAAAATAAACATGATTATGGAAACAATAAATCTTTTTACAAATTCCTTAAAAAATTATCACTCTTTTAGTGGTGTTTACAGTGGTGTTTAATTTATATTTGGGATTTGGGTCATTAATAAATAAATAATATACTAAATATATTATTATAGATACACATAAGAAAAATATAGTAATATTCTTCACAGAGATTCAATAATATTCTATAGAGCTGTTTTCTTTTAAAAGTGGGTACTACATAGGATATTTATAATCAATAATTTTTGGGATATGAGACTTGGATCCCAATTTTTTTGTTATTTAACTAAAAAACATAGTATAATACATCTTTCAACTAATATTGTATATAAATTAGAATTTATAAATTTTAATTGGTTATCCATTTTCTATTAAGGAAACCTATATGATTTATTTTGATAATGAACAATTGGAGTTCTATTCTTCTTGTTCATCTAATTTGTATTGTGGTGAAACCAATGAACTTGGATAAAAAAGAAAAAAATAGAAAATCAACTTTTAACCATTGATATATGACGTCACTTATGTGTCTATTTTAGTTGTTTTATTAGTCAATAAATTAATGAAAATAATATATGGATTATTAAAAATTCTTATGTGATTAAATTATATATAATCATTGTATATATGATCAAAATTTGTCCTTATATATTTCTTAGAGAGATTAATTTTATTCTGATAAATATTTTGGTAACATAGAATGGAATATTTTGGGAATTATATTAAATTGATAAATATTTTATATTTGGGTTTTAAAAATTCAATTCTATGGTTTCAATGATTTTTTAGGATTTAGGACTCAAAACCCTGAATTGTGACTCTCTTGGTAGTCTTAATTTGATAAAAATTATTATTCGAAACATATATGAAGGAATTTTGCACCATATATTTATTGTTATTCACATGATAATTTCATTGATTAATTTAAATTATTTTCTTAGTAGTGTTCCTATCATCCATGTAATTTGAATATAATATCATTTCTTGGGGTTCGTATTCTTCATCAACCATATTTACCTATACAATGTTTTCTTATAATTTTTTTCGTCCTTGTGAAATAATATCGCTGAGTGGATAATGGAGGTGCAAAGAATAATGTTATGGTAGAACAAACCTAGAAACATTGTATTTTTAGGATGATAATCTGAATAGAAGATAACGATGATAATCATGAATTATGGGTGTTAAAGGAGACTTTATAAACATGTGTTGGATAAAATATGTGTATTGGGGTCATCTAGATCTGGGGTGTGACTCCAGGCATTACTGACCAAATTTTTCATAGTATGAAATGTGTATGATTAAGAAATATTGATATACAATGTAAAGACCCGTAAATTCCAAGGAAATTTTCTTCATAATTTTCATTGAAATTTTACAAGAACACAGTTTCTGACGGCACCTGATTCCGAGGCCCGGTGTGCCCGGAATCAATTTCCGAAGTTTGGCTTGGGTACGTTCAGTGAACGGACGAGCGGGTTTTTCAAACTTTTGAACCGGTGCTCGGAATCGAATTCTGAGGGCACTGATGGAATCACAGCACCAGTAATTTCTTAGAAACACCTCTTCCGGAGTTTCATTTGCTCGGCTGTGGTTTTTAATTTTTGGGCTTAAAGTTAAGAAATAAAATAAATTGTGCGACAAACATTATTTTATTTCACTAAAGCCGCTTGGAAGCCACTTGAAGCCACTTAAAGCATCTTAAGATGAGTTGTTGCGGATTGGGTGCTATCCAAAAATATCCTACCCTCTTAGTAGGATATTTGTGAGATGGGACCCGCACGATCCCCACCGTTTCTTTTCCGCTAAGTAACGCACCCGTGAAAACCCGTCATTATAAAAGTGAACTGACGCGTTTTCTTATTTTATTAACGCACCAATTAATTGGGCGGTTTTCTTCGTTGAATTAATTGGGCAGTATATTTCGTTGAATTAATTCTTTGATTTAATGGTTCGTTATTTATCTCTTTATTCGTTTCTTATCCTGTTTGAAATCCGTTGGCGTAGTAATAAAATAAGGCCAACACGCCCTCCTTTTTTGTAATGTTGTTTTAAACCTTGAAGAACCTCTGATAATTCTTCATCCTCCTTCGTGAAGAACGTGAACAACGCGAAGAACGCGAAGAACACCGACCTCCGACGAAGAACGCCGAAACTGCGGAAATCGACGATGCAACGCCGTGTGCCGCGACGCCGACGTTTCCTCTTCTGCGACGTTCCTCCCTCCGCAACGAAACCATCAATCATCTGTTGGAGTTCGACGAAAAAACTCGTAAGCGGAATTGGGTACCAAGTGACGACGGCTTCGCCTTCCCTCGAGTCGGACGAAGGCCGATGTCCCCCTTCGACGTCGTCATCCTCACGACGCCATACCGCGACGAACCTCGAACGACGATGCCTCCTCCCGATCGACTTATACCCAAGGTAGTGGTATTATTTGAATGCTCTATACTCCATGAATGTTTCTGTTCAAAGTGAAGAACCCGGATAATAAGAACAATTTTAATTCATTAAAATTGTTTTTGGTTATGTATTCATGTGTTGAATATACTTCCCCCGTTGTTATAATCTAACGCGGAGGGTGTGGGCCAAACGAACACGGCCCGACAACCCTCCGCAGATTGTTTATTGATGTGTGGATTGACGGGCGACGAAGAAGCAGGCCGTTTGGGCATTTGAATCCACTCACAGTGAAGATGGGGTCCCGGGGGGACCATAGGCGAAGACGGCAGGAAGAACGGACCACCGGAGTGCGTCCGGTGGTCCGCGGAAAGCGGCGGCGGTGCGGCGACGCCGGCGACCGGCGGCGGCGGCGCACTGTCAGAAAAGGGGCGGCCGGCGAACCGCTGGCCTCAATCAGCGGCGAAGGGCGGGGGATCTGCGCGCCCCGCCCACGTGTCGGCTTGGCCACACTGGCCGAGCCGCGGCCAGCAGGTCGGGCCGGCCCGAACCGGACCACGTCGGACCGGGCCGGGCCCAGCCGGGTCGGCCCGGGCCCAGACCCCTGTTTTCGGGCCACTTTCGGTCAAATGCCCGTAACATGAGCTACGAGCTTCCAAATGACTCGCCGTCAGCGGAAACGTGATCCTTGGATCGAGACGGTCGTTTCGGTATATCGCACACAAGGTTTCGGATTACTTTGGGTTTGGCCGGGTTGGTTCGGATACGAAACCAACCGGGCCCTCAGAGCGGAAACGCTCGTAACTCGAGTTCCGGACGCCCGAATGACGTGCCGTCAACTTTGTTGTTTTTCTCTAAGTGAGACGGATCTTTTTGCATCCTTCGCCCCTGTTTTGGATGCAGTTGGATAGTGGTTGGGTTGCATCGCACCGAAATCCAACCGGGCCCCTGGAACGGAAAAGCTGATACCTTTCTGACAGAATGTCCGTTTGACGAACCGTCAAAGGCGTTGGTTATATCGTTGAGAAACGGTCCCTAGGAGTATACCCTATTAGTGTTCGGGGTATAGTTGAGTTACGGCCGGATTGGTTCGCACACGAAACCAACCGGGCCCCTAGGACGAAAAGGCTAGCAACTCACAGACCGGGCGTCTGATTGACGCGCCGTCTATTGCGTTGAGACCCCTATGACGAGCCGGTCCTTTGAGATACTTCTTCGTGGGACTTTGGGGTACTTGGAGTATCGACTTGTAGCTCATGGAGCAGACCCTCCCGGAGACGAGCGTACGGGGTACGGCGACCGTGTAGCCGGTAGAGACCTGAAGACTGCTTGTCCGAATTCGATTCGGAGTGACTTACGTAGCCCAGTGGGGAGCACTACTTTGTGAGGTGGCAGACCCACAGCGGAGGAGCACTACTATGTGAGGTGGCAGACCCGCGGTACTTGACAGGAGGAGTACCTCTGTAGGCTTTTAGGGGGGAGGACTACTGTGTTTGAGTGGAAGACCCCGGCAGGAAGCACTACTGTGTGAGGTGGCAGGCCCACGGTACTCGACAGGAGGAGTACCTCAGCAGTCTTAGGTTAGTGAGAAGTACCTCGGAGTCGTGACAGGACCACTGTACACTCCAGAGATGGAGCTCTCCAGCAGTTACGGTTTCGATAATGAAAATCCTGGTTTGAGCTAAGACTTTTTACCTTTGTGTTTACCTCATGATTGAGATGGGTCACTTGATAACATAGGTATATGTATGGGAATATACCTGGGTAGTGGTTATCCATTGATTTCAAAATCCTTGTGTTTCTTCATGATTGATATGGGTTACTTGATAACTTAGTTATATGTATGGGCATATATCTAAGTAGAGGTTATCTGTTTACATATTCCTGTGGTTATCCTTGTTGTTCAGTGAGACCTTGAGGGTCTCGGCGTCCCTACTGAGTATCGTTATACTCACCCTTGCACAGGCTATGCCCGCACCTCATTGTGTTGGTTGCAGACGATGGGCAGTGCTGACGGAGGTCGAGTGTTTGAGGACTGGACGGTACCCGTAGGTGGACTACACGACGAGTCAGTACCTGGAGGTGGACTACACGACAAGTCAGTACCCGGAGGTGGACTACACGACGTGATGACTCACATAGGAGGTTGACGGACGAGAGCGTGGAGGAGGCTATCTGTACCTACCCTTCAGGTAGGATCCGTGGTGGACTACCAGGATCTGCGCCATCTGTACCTACCCTTCAGGTAGGATCCGAGGAGGACGACCTAGGAGCAGCTTCCTTCTTCCAGCTGTTTGTATTTTTGATGTTGTACCTTGTTCTGTTGTAGTCGTACATTCTTTTGGGTTTGTATTCTGGCCCATTTACTTTTCAGCTTTTCTTTTTTACTTAGTGTTTTTCTTCCGCTTGTACTCTGTGGTGCTTGTTTTCTTTTATAAAGGCAATTCCTTCCCAGTTATCGGGATTTTACGCCTTTGATGCTAGTCGTCAGCCCCTGGCCTATGGAAGGCGGGCATAGGGTAGTCACGGCACGGGCCCCAAGGACGGGTCGTGACAATTGGTATAAGAGGAGTTCGGTTCTGCCACAGAACATATAACTCTGATGTTTATTTCTGTGAAGCAACAGTGTTAAGAGTACCGAGTGTGGTTTTCAGTTCAGGGAGTCCAGTGTTGGTGTGGGCGGCCGACATATCCATACTCCAGGACCCTGACAACTGATTTCCGACTTTGTACATGAAAACACTGATTGCGTGTGTGTTTTATAGAAGTTTTATTTAAATTTCAGCTCAAACCAGGTGAGCTCACCAGATATAATCCTTTGACCGTGTCACGTTGTTTCTTTCAGGATGCCTCCCCGTGGACGACCAGCTAGAGCCCCGAGAGTGGTGCGTACTGATAGCCCGTTGAGCGACGAGGCCTCAGTACAGGGCCCTATCCCCGTTGAGGCACCAGCGGAGGCACCAGTGGTACTAATACCCGTTGGGCCACCGATGCCACCAGCCCCAACAGCAGAGGATGCAAGTCTCTTGAGCGCACTGCATGAGTTCCAGTGCTAGAGGCCACCCAGGTTTCAGGGTGGGACGGACCCGCAGGCGGCTGAGGATTGGCTGGAGGCTGTGGTGAGAGTCTTCAGGCTAGTGGGGACGCCGACATATTTCATGGTGATCCTTGCATCCATCCTTCTTCAGGCAGCAGCAGGCAGATGGTGGAGCCTGATGCTTCAGATGCATGACGAGGCGACACTTCTATGGGCAGACTTCGAGAGCCTTTTTCGGGTAGAGTTTGTACCAGCCACCCTTCGAGCGGTGCGTATACAGGAGTTACTTCAGCTACGACAGGGCAGCATGTCAGTGGCGCAGTACTCAGCGAGATTCACACACCTCTCGCGCTACTCCATAGATATGGTACGAGACCCGTTCTTCAAGCCCCGAACCATCGAGCAGGGGCTCAGGCGGGAGATCAGAACTTCGGTTGTATCACACAACATTCTTACGCAGATAGGAGTGTTGGAGCAAGCCCTATTAGTGGAGAGTTTCCTTGTTGAGAAGTCTACAGCAGCAGGACCCAACACTAGTCGGCATGTGGTAGGCTCTTCTGTAGAAGGCAGTAGACAGATGACGCAGGGGTCCAAGAGGACCAGACCTACAGGTGGTCGACCGCGTGACTCAGGGTCGGTAGTGCGAGGCACCAAGGGAAGTGATAGAGACAGACCTGCCATGAAGTGTTAATCCTGCGGCGGAATTGGTCACATAGCACGTGACTGTCCGACCCGCCATGCAGATGACCAGCAGTTAAATGAAGAACCTCTGAGGTAGAGGCAGAGGTTCGATCAGGGCGGACCGCAAGGAGCTGGCCGTGCAGCTGGAGGTGGACGACACTTTGGGATGTTTCCACCACCACCACCACGAGGCCCACCCTGACCGCAGGGGACAGGAGGGCATGGGAGAGCTCAGCTTCAGGCAGCTGAGGCCTATGGTCATGGAGCTCCGGAAGCAGATGGACAGGAGTGGGACTAGATTCCGACCTGGAGGCTATTGATCCTGTTTCTTCTGGTTTTGTTGATGTTTGTCTGTAGTTGCATTTTGTATTGTACTATCAGCTGCAATAATAAAAAGACACTTATCTTTGTTTGCTTTCCTGTCCTTTTGTTTGGTTGATACTCAGTGGTCCCGGTTAAGACTGTTGACTTGACCCTCACATTCGAGTTTTATACTGAAGGAGACCTAGTGACCACACACTGATGCCGACAGTGTGACTTGACCCTTGGAGGCGAGAGTGAAAGTTGGATCTCTTGGTAGTTACGTCGAGGCCTTACGACGTCATCCATGGCATGAATGCATCATTCAAGTCGGGATTGACTGTATTAGGAAACAAATGTGGTTCATCTAGGGGATGAGACCAGATTTCTCTTATCGGCAAAGAATAAATCATAGCAGCTCTTGTGATACTAAAGAAGGTCCAGGTCATCCAAGAGCGGATGAGGACGACAAAGGGCCGACAGAAGCCTTATGCTGACAGGGCTTGGAGGCCTCTAGAGTTCGAGGATGACCATCACGTCCTTATACAAGTCTCACCTCGACGAGGTTTACGGAAATGTGTCCAGGGAGGCAAGTTATCTCTGAGGCTCAACGGACCTTTCTAGGTCCTCAGCTGGGTAGGCGAGGTGGTTTACCACTTGACCCATCCACTTCAGTTTCACTAGGTGCACGACATTTTCCACGTATCCCAACTGAGAAGATACGTGCTCGACCCTTCGCATATCATCGACCATGAGGAGCAGGACAATGGCGATGGGGTTACTTCCACGGAGGTTCTAGTGGGGATTAAGGATCGACTTGAGCGGAACCTAGGAGGACGGTCGATTCCTCTTGTGCACTTTCGTTGGCAGCACGGGATCATCCAGGTGAGCACATGGGAGCGGAAGGCTCAGATGCGTGCTCAGTGTCGCCTTTGTTTCCCTAAGTTTGTGGTGAAGCTTTACGGGGACGTAAAGCCCTGTGGTGGGAGTAATTTAAAGATCCGTAAATGCCAAGGAAATTTTTTTCTTAATTTTCTTTGGAAGTTTACAAGAACGTAGTTTCTGACGGCTCCTGATTCCGAGGCCCGGTGTGCCCGGAATCAATTTCCGAAGTTTGGATCAGGTACGTTCAGTGAACGGATGAGCGGGTTTTTCTAACTTTTGAAACATTTCTCAGAAACAAATTCTGATGGCACCGATGGAATCGCAGCGCTGGTAATTGCTTAGAAACACCTCTTCCAGAGTTGCATTTGCTCGGGTGTGGTTTTTAATTTTTGGGCTTAAAGTTAAGAAATAAAATAAATTGTGCGACAAACCTTATTTTATTTCACTTAAGCCGCTTGGAAGCCACTTGAAGCCACTTAAAGTAGCTTAAGCTGAGTTGTTGTGGATTGGGTGCTATCCAAAAATATCCTACCCTCTTGGTAGGATATTTGTGAGGTGGGACCCACTCGAGCCCCACCGTTTCTTTTCCGCTAAGTAACGCACCCGCGAAAACCTGTCATTATGAAAGTCAACTGACACGTTTTCTTATTTTCTTAATGCACCAATTAATTGGGCGGTTTTCTTCATTGAATTAATTGGGCAGTTTATTTCGTTGAATTAATTCTACGAATTAATGGGTCGTTATTTATCTCTTTATTCGTTTCTTAACCGGTTTGAAATCCGTTGGCGTAGTAATAAAATAAGGCCAACACACCCTCCTTTTTTGTAATGTTGTGTTAAACCTTGAAGAACCTCTGAGAATTCTTCATCCTCCATCACGAAGAACGCGAAGAACGCGAAGAACGCGAAGAACGCGAAGAACGTGAAGAACGCAAAGAATGCCGGCCTCCGACGAAGAACGCCGAAACCGAGGAAATCGACGACGCAACGCCGTGTGCCGTGACGCCGACGTTTCCTCTTCTGCGACGTTCCTCCCTCCGCAACGAAACCTTCAATCATCTATTGGAGTTCGACGAACAAGCTCGGAAGCGGAATCGGGTAGAAAGCGACGACGGCTTCGCCTTCCCCTGAGTTGGACGAACGCCGACGTCCCCCTATGATTTTGTCATCCTCGCGACGCCATACCGCGACGAACCTCGAATGACGACGCCTCCTTCCGATCAGCTTATACCCATGGTAGGGGTTTTATTTGAATGTTCTATACTCCGTGAATGTTTCCGTTCAAAGTGAAGAACTCGGATAATAAGAACAATTTTAATTCATTAATTTTTTTTTGGTTATGTATTCATGTGTTGAATAAACTTCTCCCGTTGTTATAATCAAACATGGAGGGTGCGGGCCAAACAAACACGGCCCGACAACCCTTCGTAGATTGTTTATTGATGTGTGGATTGACAGGTGATGACGAAGAAGGCCGTTTGGGCGTTTTAATCCCTTCGTAGTGAAGATGGGGTCCCGGGGGGACCATAGGCGAAGACAACAGGAAGAATGGACCACCGGAGCGCGTCCGGTGGTCCGCGGAAGGCGGCGGCGGCGGCGCACCGCCGGAAAAGGGGCGGCCAGCGAACCGCCGGCCTCAATCAGCGGTGAAGGGAGGGGGATCCGCGCGCCCCACCCACGTGTCGGCTTGGCCAAGCTGGCCGAGCCGCAGCCGGTCGGTCGGGCCGGGCAGGGTCGGGCCCAGCCGGGTCGGGTCGACCCGGTTCGGGTCAGCCCGGGCCCAGACCCCCATTTTCGGGCAACTTTCGGTCAAATGACCATAACATTATCTACATGCCTCCAAACGACTCTCCGTCAGTGGAAACACGATCCTTGGATCAAGACGGTCGTTTCGGTATATCACACTCAAGGTTTTATATTACTTTGGGTTCGGTCGGGTTGGTTCGGATACGAAACCAACCGGGCCCTCGGAGCGGAAACGCCCGTAACTCGAGTTTCAGACGTCCGAATGACGTGCCGTCGACTTTGTTGTTTTCCTCTAAGTGAGACGGATCATTTGGCATCCTCCGCCCGAGTTTTGGATGCAGTTGGATAGTGGCCAGTTTGGATCGAACCGAAATCCAACCGGGCCCCTGGAACGGAAAAGCTGATACCTTTCTGACAGAACGTCCGTTTGACGAACCGTCAGCGGCGTTGGTGATATCATTGAGAAACGGTCCCTATGAGTATACCCTATGAGTGTTTGGGGTATAGTTGAGTTACGGCCGGATTGGTTCGCACACGAAATGAACCGGGCCCCTGGGACGAAAATGCTAGCAACTCACAGATCAGGCGTCTGATTGACGCGCCGTCTGATGCGTTGAGACCCCTATGACGAGGCGATCCTTTGAGATATTCTTCATGGGAATTTGGAATACTTGGATTATCAACTTGTAGATCGTGGAGCAGACCCTCCCAGAGACGAGCGTACGGAGTACGGAGACCGTGTGGCCGGCAGAGACCTGAAGACTGCTTGTCCGATTTGATTCGGAGTGACTTACGTAGCCCAGTGGGGAGAACTACTTTGTGAGGTGGTAGACCCACAGCAGAGGAGCACTACTATGTGAGGTGGAAGATCCGCGGTACTTGACAGGAGGAGTACCGTTGTAGGCTATGAGGGGGGAGCACTACTGTGTTTGAGTGGAAGACCCCGGCGGGAAGCACTACTGTGTGAGGTGGCAGGCCCGCGGTACTCGACAGGAGGAGTACCTCAGCAGTCTTAGGTTACTGATCAGTACCTACGAGTCATGACAGGTCCACTGTACACTCCAGAGACGGAGCTCTCCAGCAGTTACGGTTTCGATAATGAAAATCCTGGTTTGAGCTGAGACTTTTGACCTTTGTGTTTACCTCATGATTGAGATGGGTCACTTGATAACTTAGGTATATGTATGGGCATATACCTGGGTAGTGGTTATCCATTGATTTCACAATCCTTGTGTTTCATCATGATTGAGAGGGGTTACATGATAACTTAGGTATATGTATGGGCATATATCTAAGTAGAGGTTATCTATTGAGATCTTCTGGTGGTTATCCTTGTTGGTTTAGTGAGACCTTGAGGGTATCGGGGTCCCTACCGAGTATCGTTATACTCACCCCTGCACGGGATATGCCCGCACCTCGTTGTGTTGGTTGCAGACGACGAGCAGTGCTGACGGAGGCCGAGTGTTCGAGGACTGGACGGTACCCGGAGGTGGACTACACGACGAGTCAGTACCCAGAGGTGGACTACACGACGAGTCAGTACCCGGAGGTGGACTACACGACGTGATGACTCACAGAGGAGGTTGACGGACGAGAGCGTGGAGGAGGCTATCTCTACCTACCCTTCAGGTAGGATCCATGGTGGATGACCAGGAGCTGCGCCATCTGTACCTACCCTTCAGGTAGGATCCGAGGAGGATGACCCAGGAGCTGCTTCCTTCTTCCAGCTGTTTGTCTTTTTGCTGTTGTACCTTGTTCAGTTGTAGTTGTACATTCTTTTGGGTTTTTATTCTGGCCCATTTACTTTTCAGCTTTTCTTTTGTACTTAGTTTTTTGCTTCCTCTTGTACTCTGTGGTTCTTGTTTTCTTTTATAAAGGCAATTTCTTCCCAGTTATCGGGATTTTATGCCTTTCGTACTAGTCGTCAGCCCCTGGCCTATGGAAGGCGGGCTTGGGGTAGTCACGGCACGGGCCCCGATGATGGGTCGTGACATACAAATCAAGTCTACATGACATACAGTTCTATGTGTCACATGAACTGTATATTTCACAATTCCATAATGGGTTTAATAAGTAACTATATATTTAAATAAAATCGGTCAAATTATATTTATAAAATTAATTATTTCATTACTGTATAATCTAAGTAAATTCTTGGACAATTCCCTATAACCACACAATATGTCACCCCGGTAACATTAATAAAAATGGGTGGCCCAAAATAAATCACGAGTACATTTTATGTGTCCACACAGTCCCATATATTTTGTATCTCATTGAATATGACATTTTTATTATGAAATACGCCATTGTAGTTACCTAGTGTTAATCCCAACTATCTTCGGTGGTTTTAAATTGCACGTTTTTAATGTACATGTCATGTACTTACTCAACAAGCATGGAATTTTGAAACAATACCTTAACATATTTATTGAGGGTTTTGTACCATTTATAATTTATTAGGAAACATCATTTTGGAAGATCACTTCTGAATTAGGCACTAAAATAATTTTATAAATTACTATTGAGTTCAGCAATAAATTAACCCCATGTAACATGCATTATAAAAAATGTCTATCAATTTTCATTGTATTTTCTCATTTGGCTATAAATTTTAGACATAAGAGTACAAGTTTATGAGTTATATTCATCATTAGAAGTTGAATATTTTATCAAAATTAGAGAATTTTATGTTATATAGAAAAATATAAAATATGATTGAGAGTATGTGTTATTTTTTGAGTAGATGTGGGATTGATAACTTCCAATCCAGTTGATGATCCCAGATCTGGTTGGATCACTAAGATGGGAGGTGGTGAATCATAATAAAATCACTTTTATAAAACCCAATTTGACTATTATAACTCTCGATCCATACTCATATAACTATCACATAAAATCACACCATAATCAATATATATAAGGAAAAAAATATCACATATGTATTTTCCATGTCTATCATGAATGACCGACCCTATTCCATGATAGTGTAGACACACTAATAATAAAATATCTAATATATTAACACATTGTTATAAATATATGAACATTATAAGACTTATAAAAAATGGGATACACAATTATCTATATATTGAGCCATGCATGGGATTCTATATCTCCGCACTTACCATAATAATGTCATTGTCCGTAAAAAAGATCTAAATCATATTCTCATGGTTGATTGTGAACTATTGGAGATGATCCTTTTCCATGATCATGTTTTATCATTTTTAAAAATAGTACTCCTTCATGAATATTCATCTAGATCAGCTTCATGAAATAAATGAATATGTTCACCAACATTCTCGCAACTTCATGCGGTTAGGTTTATCTTAATATATCAAAAATTAAAAGTTAAAAATTGGCCCTTATTATAATTTATGTCTCTCATCTTAATTTATTTCTTCCTTTTATGATAAAATGATGAATTGGGTTTTTTAGAAGTTAGTTAGAATGGTAACCAATTTTTCATGCTCACTTTAAAATATTATATTTTCCAATAATGAAGGGGATATTATTTAAAAATATTTAAAAAATAGGAACATATTTATATTCTAGTTCATGAAATCTTCACATTAAAATAATTAAATGATATTACAGGAATATTTAACTCATTAAAAACAATTAAATTCTTGAAAATAATCCATTTCTTTTTATAATAGTCTAAAGAAGAAATATTTTATGTAAAATTACAAAATTGTGGCAAAAAATTCACTTAAAATACATGAGATTCCATAACTATTCTTGTAAACATAAAATAGACAACAATATGGTATTGCATATAATGCATTGATCGACATGTTGAATCTCATTCATCTTCCAATGTTGATGGATTCTCCAAACAGTCACTCAGAAATATCCACACTATGGTCTTCACCATTTTGAATCTCAGACATACTTCTCTAATTTGTGACACCAAATCTACCTCAATGAAAAAGTTCAACTCTATATTTCCCACATGTGGATATCATCATGAAAATGCACATTGCTATATTGCAGCTCTTATAGATTATCATTAATTTCACCATCACTGAATGAAAATATCTTACCATTTTAACACTCCCATTTATTCTCAACACTCTATGATGTATATAAACTGAACATGGGGGATAAAAATACCAACAGATTATACATCACAATGTGGAATTTTATATATTTTATATCATTCTATATTTTTTATATAACTTTTCATTATAGATCATGTAATATGAAGGTTTCTTCCTAGATTGAAATTATTGGTATGCTAAAATTAAAATTAAAGTGATATTCATTCGCAGTGATTGATAAATATAATTTATTACAAGAAGACTAGTATAAGAAATATAATATTTTATTTTATTTTATGTATAATAATTTAGAAATGTACTAATTTCCCATATCATATTATATTAAATGTCTTTTAATGATCTGACTACACAGTGGATTTTTTGTTTATGCAGAATTCATATGCTCAAAAAGTCAGAATTTTACATCTATTTATTTTATATGATGTTTAGAATGGGTTCTCAGAGGAATATAATTTAAATAATTATTATCAACATAAATTTAATAAATTCATCAGTGGGGTTATATGTTTTTCTCTAATACATATTAGGAATATGTATCCATCATTTAATAATGATGTTATAATATTTATTAAAAAATGATGCCCCACTTGTAATGTCAAACAATAATTTATTTGTACATTATTACACCAACACGAATATCATGATATCATAATAAATCATTCTATGGTTACAAAATAACTATAATAATTTTAATATATGGGTGTCATTTAGACTTATACATTTTTATATCTAGTAAAAAATTCGTGACATCACTCAATCAAATATACAATATCATTAAATCATTATCTGTACTCATAAAGAATGTAAAACATTAAATAAAAAATGTTTTAAAACAATGTATTTTCATCAACCTACACTTTATGTGTATTCCTTATAGATTGGTACACCATTAATTATATTTAGAGGCATCAATAAATCATTCCACCTATGAGCTCCATAGAAAAAAAAAGTGATATATATTTTACTCTATATTATTTTTATTAGTGAATCATCGTTATAAAACATCACATATTTGTTGACAAAAAACACAACTAAAAACTAACGGAGGGAAACAAAATTTTCATTATATATTTGTTGTTAATACACATTACAACATTTTTAGTCAAGGTATTATTTTTAATTAAAAAATAATCTATAACATTCATATGTTCGATATTATTTTATACATGTATTTCCCACCAAATAAATGATTTTATAATGTATTTTTTCTAGTTTATTCTATTTTACACGAATGTTATTGAATAGAAATATTAGTAATTATTCTACAATGTAAATTTTTTATTTACATTAACCCTAATATAAAATGTATCAAAACAATTTTTTTTACATTTCCATACGAACAACATTTCCCAAGATATACTTTATTTTGTTTTTTGATGACATCTCTAAAGGGTTTCACATTTTCGTAAAGTATTTTCAATTACCAATATTTCATAAAATAAATTCAATTAAAATATAATTTTCTAAAATTAGATATATCAAAATTATTTTAAAAATAAGTTTGTAATATTGAAATAATATTGTTTATATATTAGAAAAGATCCATTCTTATAGGAAAATGAGGATTTTATATAATGATTCCAACCAACAACTAATTATATGTGGATTATTATTTTATAATATTTATTATTTCATGATGTCCATTTCCTTCCCATAGGATAATTATGATATATTAAATTTATTAGTATTTTATGTATAATGTGTTATGTATATGTATGGATTTTAATATGAAACAATAATGATCATTAATATATATCCTTATGATGAATTAGAAATAATTATATATACTCAGATGATTTATAAGATACTTGATAGTTAATTGAATCAATTATAGGAATTTATGGATTGTGTTTATGTGATGGGATGGTAAACCCCATCCAATGGTGGACTCTTTCAATTATATGATCACTTTGATTATTGTTAACCATGGTATAAGAAATTTTGTTCCATGATTATTACTATGCTAATCTCTTATGACCCATTCATATTATAATTTCATGTTTTCATGGATCATGAAATCGATTCATGTTTCTACACACATACGATTAATTTATTATATTATACTAAAATTATTATTCTGTGATTCTTGGATTTTGATATACGTTATATTGGGTATTAATATTCAATGTTAGGCCCATTTTCCATGATTATGTTCTCATAAAAATATTCTATTATTAATCTATCATTTCATATTTTTTAGATAACTCATATGTTTAACATTCAATGGAATTTGATATAACCATTTATTATGGTTCCATTCCAAATTTTATATAAAATTTTATTACTTCTGATATGTCTATAAGGCTACCACATGTGGAAAATATATGATTGATATTTTAAAAAATCCTCAATAAGTATATTTGTTTAATATCTAGACTTCAAATACACATAATTTTTTTTGGAGATTAATTTAAAATGAAATTATCAATCATTATATGTGATGTAATTTGATTTTGTGGTATGATTGGTTTATCTAAGAATATATGAAATTGTTGTATCATTTCTTAGTGATTAGGTTATGAGTTTTAATTATATAATACCTATGGAAACCAATGTTTAAATACATTTTAGGTTGAATAAAAATAAATTTCTATATATTGAAATAAATGATTAATAATTTAAGATATGTTATGAATAAATGTATTTAAAATTTAATTTCTTAATCTATTCATTTTTTATTAATACATGCACATATAATTTTAGTTTTAGTTAATGAATGGATTAAATAAGAATCATGTTAACATTAAGTGTGATAGAAAATTACATTTCAAACCTAATGAGAACCAAAATGTAAAATGAGTTGGAATATAATACTATGTTTTTATTCTCTCCCAAAAATATTAAGACAAAAATAGAAACATAAATCATGATGAACATTGAAATTATCTATAGAAGCAACTGTTTCACATTGATTTCATAATGTAGAAATTTCCAACTTCCATCTGTGGGCCATTAAATTCACCAATTATCATGTAATATATGAATATAATAGAAAAAATATTTCATAATTTCCTAATATTTTTGAATGAAGTGGTTGTTTTATCTCTTTATTTTATAGAATTTATAGTTTAGTAATTCAAAAAATCCCTAAAGAAGATGTGGAAATATAAAGACACTAGCTCGATTAAATGAGTGGAGTTTAACAAGGGTTTATGAATAAATATTTTCAACAAAATATGAACTCTATAATGGAGAGAAAATTTATTAAAATAAAAAGTTTTATGCATACATTTGTTCCTAATATGTTTAAAATAGATCACATTAAAAATATTCTTGTAGGTTTTCATCAATCTACAGAGAAAAACTAATCATTTCCTTAGTGGCCTAAATTCCGGTCACCAATTTCCATTTTGTATATGGTACATTAGAATATATGAATGAATTGATAAATGTATATTATGGTACTATAGAAAATTATAAAATATTATTTTTCTCATTGATTTACTAAGAAGAATATTAAAATTGTGTTTTTAAGACTCAATAATTATAAAAACCATGGATGGAAGAATAATCTTAGTCATTCATGGTTAATAAATGGGATGAATCGGGTTGTAACTTCCATTTAAGGGATGGGTAATACAATTAAGTGTGTTATAGAATGAAATTATGAAGTTTTATTTTGACAATAAATGATGTTTAAACTAAATATGTAGATAGAAAAAAAAATATCCAAACTAATTTACACCCTACACTACCATGTTTTAATGGTTATGTATGTTTTGTAAAACATTAATACTGTCACGACCCATCCCCTAGGGCCCATGTTGTGAAAACCCCATGCCCGCCTTCTATAGGTCAGGGGCTGACGACTAGCACCAAAGGTGTAATTCCCTAAATCTGGGATGGCATTTCTTTTATAACTTTAAACACACACAACAGAGCACAGATCTTGATACAAGACACTATGTAAAACTATATAACAAAAGAGTGCTAAAAAGTTATGTTGAGGGAAATAAAATCTAAACTATAAAATACAAGTACAACTGAAAAGGGAAAAATAGCTGAAAGGTGAAAAGCATCTCCTGGATCATCCACCACTGATCCTACCTGAAGGGTAGGTACTGATAGCCTCCAGAGCACTCCACATCTGTATGTATCCTTCATGAACGGTCATGGTACACGAAGGGGAGGGAAATACATGGAGTGATGTGGAGGCTATATGTACCTACGATTCTGGTAGGATCCATGGTGGACAATACAGGAGTTGGTTTTCACGTTTTAGCTGTTTTTTCAATTTCAAATGTACTTGTACTTTATTGTTAGGCTTGTATTTCCGTCCCCTTTAATTTTCAGCACTCCTTTTGTATAAAATTTTATTTGGTATTTCTATTTCCATCTAGTACCCGGTTTTGTGCGTTTTAATGTTATAAAGGAAATTCTTTCCCTATTTAGGGATTTACGTTTTTGGGTATAGTCGCCAGCCCCTGGCCTATAGACCGGAGGGCTTGGGGTTGTCACGTCACGGGCCCGGTCGGATGGGTTAGGACAGATCCAAACCAAGTGTTAATGATAAAAATTAACATTATAAACCACCTAATATAATAGAAAAATATAATTCTATTTCTATAAAAAAATTTATAGGCATGTCTCAAAAAAGTGTTAAAAAGTACACACATATTATACTCCTTATATGAAAATATTGTATTTGATCTATGTACTACCATCTCTTTCCTATCATGAATGCTTGAAAAGGCCAATAAATTATCACAAAAATATTTTTATTGAGTAATTGGATAAAAATAATATGGGTTCAATTATTTCATATAATACATAGAACTATTCTATTATTGATATTTCTATAAATATTCTTCCAATAGATATTGTTATTCTTTGTTGTGTAATTTTATGTGATTAAGGGAATTAATTTTATCTTTTTATATAGATATAATATTAATTGTTAGGAATGAAAATTAATTATCATATTTAATATCATCACACGTATATTTATTCAAAAAATTATTAATCTTATCAATCTGTGGAAGATAATTCCATTATATGGTTCTTATTACCATGTAATGAGGGATATATAGCTCCAATAGTGGGGGATACCATAATTTTTATTTCATTTATATTTTTAAATGATATATTGGATTATTTATTGATTATTATCAATGTATTCACATATATATTTAGTTTTAGTTTTGGGACACCATAAGATTTTAATAAAACATTATGTTTAGTAGAATATTTGATACGTAACAAAAAAAACAAACACATAAACACTATTATTTTAATATTTCAATAATAATATATTAATTAAATTTGGTGGGAAATAATATGATAAAATAAATCATTAAATACATATAAAGGACCTAATAAATATAAATATTTTAACTAACTATTTGGAAATAATCACACTCTTGTTTTAGAGAAAATTTTATTCTAAAAAATATATATTTTCATCAAAATGGGTTTATTGATTTATTTAAATTAAAATTATATTAAATTAAATTAAAATATAAAAAACTTATTTGATAAAAAATATATCATTTCTTGAAACAATCATGTCAAATTTTTGTTTGAGTGAAATTCAATAATTTTTCTAAAAAGACATATTTTTTAAGTGAATTGTTAGAAATAACAATTTTCAAATAAAACTATATTTTTTAATGAAATAATAATGAATATTATTTATTTTAAATGGATTAAATTTAAGATTAGTAAAACATTAATATTTATATTCCATGTTTTTTTTCATTGGAATCATCATTATATTTATATTTGGTATTAAAATAATTTTATGTGTAATAATTCATTTTTAGTGGATTTTATCCCGCTTGTTTTTAATTTTAATATTTAAATATGTTATTCCCCGGATATAAATTTATTATTTAAAAATTGATTATGTTTTTATAAATATGTATTTAAAATTTTGAAAAAATGTCCCTTTAATTTTAGGTAATTATCTATAGTGACCACATATAATAATTATCACAAGAATATGAGTAAATCTGGTAATTAGTGTTAAATATAATTTGACCAGAACTAATAAATTAAGATAAAACATACCATTAAAAAAATATATATATGGATTTCATCCATTTTTATCTATGTTTATCAAAATAGAAACAAGGTCTAATATTCAACTTATTTTGAAAATTATATTATTTTATATCATGATAATTCAATGTGTCACATTCATTGTTTTATTATCATTACATCATTTACAATGTATAAACATATGCTATATTTGGTTCTATAATTTTTATCTAAATGGAAAAATAATTTTTATATCATTTCAATTTTATTCAGAAAATTTTAGATGAAATTATTTCCTTAAATTCTTACACAATGCCGAAAAAATATTTTTTAATTAATAAAAAAATAAAGAAGATAAAAAATATTATAAGTAACATAATCTAAATTAATTAATTTTTTTCATAGATTTAATAGTAACATATACTATTTTATTAGTTTGTGAATGGTTTATATTTTATTAAAAAAAATTCTCATGTTGTTTCAAAATTAATATTAAAAAATTGTGGTAAATATGACATTTATGATATTTTATGTGAAATAATGCTTTATTAAATTATTTAAAAGTCATAATTACATTTAAAATGGTAATAAATGAAAAAAATTCAAAATTTCCCAAATATTGTTATCTATGATCCAATTTATTAAAACTAAATATAGTTATAATCTTTTAATATAGGAAAATTCAATACCATTGTTAAGGATAAATTTCATTATGCAAGGGGTTAATCCAAAAGAGAAGGATTATAATGACATAAAAGTAGGAAATAAAATTATTGGATGATTATATCATTACAAATCTTCCTTATCATATAATCCAAGTAAATTTTGAACCATTTTATATAATTCAGAAACATATTATATTTTAATATTTCATTTGCTTCCAAAAATTATATATATTATATCTTATAAATGAAAATATTTGATTAAATGAATTAAAATTACTATGTACAAAATATTTATTATATTTATTGGAATATGGTTTAAAATATAAACAATGTTCTATTAATGGAGAAATTTTCAAATTATAGTAACTATATTATAACATAATGATTAAATAATTATGTTTCATGGTAATAATATAAAGAGTAAATAAATGGACAAAAATAAAAATACAGCGGTGAAAAATCTCCAAGACCTATGCAATTTTAATTATATGAGATATTTACAACTCATAATCTTTTTATATTTAGTTATATCTATTTTTATTAATTTCATTTTGAAAATTAATTTTTGTTATTTTAATATGTTATGGAATTCAATGAATTCCAATAAACTCATTATAAAAGGGAACCCACTATTCCCTAATCTATACACATAAAAAATTCATTCAAAATACTATCAAATACTCTACTAACATCCCATAAATAGTTATAGATACATATTTGAGGCTATATACATACCTTATATTGTTTAATGGGAAATGAAAAGGATTTTTTCTGATAAAGAGGTATAACATTTAACTGGATGATTTAGTTTCACTTATTCTAATACCTCATTCAAATTTTATTACAACATGATTAAATAAAGAAATTTCACATGTAATTAAACGTTTTTTTTGGAATGTAAATTATCTATATTCTCAACCATCATATGGGAAATGAAACCTCCATTTACATTTACTATGAATTACAGCCTTGGGAATAGATTAAATATGTTTTCCATCAACGCATATTATAGAAGATTATAATAATTTATTTTATTATTAAATATAAATATAATGAGATATTTATAATTCCCAAATTATAATTTTTACGTAATTTGTTACAATTCATCTATTAAAAACTAATAAATTAGTTTGTGTGGACTACCAAATCCACGAATAGATGAGATTGATTTTTTATCACCGCATCACTTTGATGATATTTTTTAGTTCTTTATAATAATTATTATTTTATTTATAATATAATTATTATTATATAATGATAAAATAATACATACCTTTTTTCGATTGTGATAATTGATAAATGGAAATGCTATCCTTGAATACATATGTGTTATCATCACCATGATTGTATTGTAATTAATTTTTCATTAACATCCTTCTTGGTTTGTTTTATTATTTTAAATTATGTGTTAAATAGGTAATTATTATATTATTATTATTCTATAGATGATTTAATGGGGTTCTATTTGAATATATTCCTGTTAACATTATCATGTTGGATATATGCACTGAATAATTTCAAAACATCTTACAAGATATTAATTGATTAAAAATTGTATATAATATGGTAAAAAATATAATAAATAAAATAATTTATTTGTTAAAGTTTCTTAATAATATAAATAATTATATTATGTTAATAATTATTGATTTTTTTCAATATAAATAATGAGTTAAAATTATAGTAAGGTACACTTGACCATAAAAACATCATTTTAAAAAATTTATTGATTTATTTTGAAAATCCATACATACTAGGTACATATTCAAACGCTAATTAAATGATATATTAATATAAACAGAAATAAATTATAAATTAATAATTATTATTCTATTTACCTTCATTGAGCGGTCTTAAAATGTAATATTTTTATATATTTCATAGAGAACATTTGGGTTTTCATTAGAAAATGAAAATTGAAATTTTATATTTTACTATATATGGTGTTAAAATATTTTACATAATCCATAATTATTATGTGATAGTTTGATTCTATTATAATATTACCTATTTTATTCAAATAATAACCTTCCTTCCATACTGTTATGTATACTTTTAAAAAGTGTTTTAAATTATTTTGGTATTTAAATATTAGGAAATATCTTTATTGTGGGTGAAATGAATATTTTTCTATGAAAAGTACATTTCTTGTGTTATGATAATGTAGTTTTTCTTGGGAATTATTTTTTATAATTATTTCTACTATTATTAATAATAAAAAAACATCCTAATTATAAACCAAGGATAGTTGGTTCTATTACCTGAAAATAATGGGTGGGTTAATTATAGTATTAAAATATATTTTGTAATAATAATAATTTATCTATATCATGTATGTTGTTTTATTTTAAATAGGTATTTGAAAATTATGTTAAAAAATAAATAAAATATTTTTGTATGGTTTATATATTCTTATCGAAATCATTTTATACATGAACATAAGATAATTATTATTTATATAAAGTATTAAATTTCCTCGTTTTTAAAAGTGAATTGTCTATTTTTTAATATTTTTTATCAGTATCCATATTTGAAAAGAAATAGTTATGAGTTTTATTTTTCCATGATATTTCTCAATCAATTTTTTATGTAAATATTTATGAAAAGAATTTTATTTCATAGGTTAGAAATTTTTTGTTTATAGTTTAGTGTTTATTAGAAAAATGAAAAGAAATTACGATTATCTAGTGACTAAATGTTTCTTTCAATCATTTTCTATTTCTAAGACTAGGATTTTAATTCTAGCCACATATTTGGATATTTTTTCCACATGGTTTCTATGATAAGAAAAGCGATTAATAAGGATACTATTCTATATAATGATGATAAACAATGAGAAGAAATTATAACATTATAATGATCATTATTTTGTTGAAAAGTAGATACAATTTATAAATGTATAATATGAAATCATTTTTACTAATACACTAAAACTCAAATCTTAAAAAGAACACTGGTTATTATTGATCTAATATTTATGATTTTTTTAATATTTCTTGAATTGTTAACATTCAGAAACATTTATTGGTATTAAATATAGAAATTAAAAGATTTTTTTTAAGATGATGATACATGACTATGTCATTGGGGCTATTACAGTTGATACCAGAGTAGGGTTTATAAAAAATTAGAGATTATCATGTTTCCATGTGAAGTTATATTAAGTGTTATAGATACCATCAAGGATTCATACTTTTAAAAATGATAATAATTCTAATGGATTAGATTCCCCATTATAGGTTTTATTTTATTGTATTTTATCTATTATTTTGGAAGATATTTTTTGGGTATATATAATATAAATTATATTTTCTGAAGAACTCTTTTTCAATGTCTGTGATGTAATATTATATTTATGAGATGATATATAAGATTATATTATTCACTAGTTTTCTATTTATGAAGTTTGTTTTTTAGTATATTCATCATTTCATTGGGGAAATGTTTTTAGAATTATATTAATAATGTTTTGGTAAAATGATATCCTATGAACCGGATGATGACTTGTCACATCCAGCAAGACTATGGATATCAAAACCACAACTGATGGGATATAAGGGTGAAACTCTTACAACAAGTATATGTGATATCATAATAATTATGAAATAATTATTTTACATTAATAATATTATTGATAACAAATACTTAAATTAGGGAACACATATTTCTTATAAAAGATAACCATGGTAATGAAAAGTGATTATTTAATTAAGTGATTAATTATATTTTGGATGATGTTCAGTATTATGGGATCCTTATATGATTTATGTAATAATAATGTTATAGGATTCAATTTTTTGAATTACGGTTAAATTATAATTATAAATAATATACTATTTAAATATGGATTTATGCTGATTCATGTCATTTATGGATTGATTTGTATTGAATATTTTGTGATGTTATTAAATTTTAAATATTAATGTATTATTAACTCATATTATGTTTTATTTATTTAGAATATTATCATAACTTTGGCTGACTAGTATGTTTCTTTTGTAACTCATAATGATATGATTACTATATTTTTATCCTTTTCAGGAATTATTTCCCATTATATTTTTCTTTTAGTTCTTCACAGATAGTAAAATTCATCTTCAATTTTCATGATTTTGTGAAAAAATGGTTTTGTGGTGTAAATTTACTATTAGATGAAATTTTACGTGACATGTATGGGTATTGACTTATGTTAACAGTATCCATGTTAAAATAAATTCCTTAAATATGAGAAAAATATTTTCAAACAAAAAAAATAATATCATTTTAATATATATGAATTGATGGAATTTTATCAACTCTTCAATTACTTAATGTTTTGTTTTCATTTAATTTTAGACGAACATTAAATTTATGGTGATCAATGTTCCCCATTACATTATTTCGATAATTAGACATTATAATTTTCATCCATGTATTTATTTTTTATTCTTACTAATGTTCACCACTTGGGAAACCCTAATATGTGTTATTTTTTATTACCCTCACATTCCCTTATTTTTTTCAAAAGGATATCTTCTTAACCACTTTTACGATGTGGGATATCGAGAAAATGTTATAAAATATCAAAACCATGAAGACATGTACCATTTAAAAATATCAAGGATACAATTTTTTAATTGGAGGTAGTGAATTTAACAATATGGTATTTTGAAAAAAATAATATATTCCATAGTGCACAAGAAACACAACACTGATAATTAAAAAATAATCAAATATTATTATTCAAATATTAATGGTATAACTTAGTCACTGAATCAATGGGTATAAATAGGATGATATTTATATATATAAAGGGAATAACATATAAAAATTTACTCACTATTTTTCTGGAAAATATACTCTATTTTGAGAAAAAAAATTAATTCTAAAAAAATACAATGTATTTAAAAAATAATATTTTTTAAAATTATTGTGAATATATTTTAATTAATTTATTGTATATTGAGAAATGTTATTTATTGAAATGGTTATAATTTTTGAAATAATAATGTCAATATTATATTTTACTGAAATTATTGGAATTTTCTGAATAGATTTACTTTTTAGGGAAAATTAAATAATAATGAATTTCATTGAGGGATAATTTTTTAAAATATTTAAAAAATATTTTTTATCATTAGAAAATGATAAAATGGTTATATAATTTTATGAATTTCAGAATAAAATTTATAGTAATGATATATATTGTTATATGTTCTATAAAAATATATTTTAAAATTAATAATGTTTTTTGAACAATTTTTTGTTCAGTTTTAATTATTATTCATAAACAAATTTATAACATATATAGTAAAATAATCCTGAAAAAATTAATATTATATTTGGAAAAATGAGTTTCAACTTTTTTAAATAGTTTCTTTTTAAATTTTATTATTAGTAATAATAATCATAGTGAATAATATCAACCATAGTATTGGTAAATCTCGTAATTAAAGTTAAACATAATATGATAAGGACAAAAACATAATTCTAATTATCACCATTATTATATTGGATGGTTTTATTTAGTAAATTTACATTCATGATTTAATAATATAAAATCTAGATACCATATATTTTTTTGATTTTGATTGTTATTTTATTGTTGGTAATGAAATGTTAAATAATGGCATTCTGTTTTTTTCTCATTTTTTTCATAATGATATACAAATTCTATATTCAGTTATAAAAGGATTATTCGAATGATAAATTATTATTTTTGTCATGTAAATTTCATTATCTTTTTGAAAATAAAATAATTACATTATATTCTAACACAACGCTGACACCTTATTTATTAAAATATTATAAAAATAGGACTAATTATTAAATACATATTAGAAGAATTATAATTTGATTAAATTATTGTGTTAGTTGAATTTTAACGATAAATAAAACAGTTTAGTTTTAGTTGAAAATATTTTATCCCAATTTGATTTAGTTGATGTTATTTTTAATGACAAAATAAATTAATAGTGTAAAAATATGTCTTCAATTAAAGTTTATATTATATAATATTTCATGTTAAATAATATTTTATTATATTATTTAAAAGTCATAAGAAAAAAGTTGTTGTAATAAGTTTTTTTTGCATATCATCTCTTTTCAATTTAAAATCCCTTTTTCACCTTATATGTATAATTATTACACTTGAATATTGAAAATTAATTATCATCATGAAAGTTAAAATTTGTTAAACAAGGGGTTAATAAAAATGATAATTAGGTGAATATAAAATTTTAATAAATAAAATAAAATTAATAATAAACACATATCTATTCTTAATTATTTAAAAAATTAACATAATTTTGTTATTTTGAATGATCAGGAACACGCATTACGAGTCGGGATCGAGGTATGGTACACATTGTATTTAAAAAAACATTTTAAATGTTTTATGAGCTATATTTTATAAACTTTTCTATTCAATGTCCATATTCATAATATTATTTTTTTTATATTTTTATGTGAACATGAATGAAATATAAATGTTATTTTATGTAAATATTTATTTTCATTCGATTGTGTTAAAAATAAATAATTTTACTTATTTTGGAAAAATATGTTTTATATTACATAGAAAAGGGGAAAAAGAATATTACATTTTCACATATACAACCTAAAAGAATTTTTCTACAACCCAAAAATGATTTTATATTGTTATAACTTAATAATATTCTATTATTCTTTTAAATAAATAATATGTATCCCTAATTTCTGAAAATTTTCAATAATCATTGTAAATGGAAAGGATATTTCCTTATATAAAAACATTTTTCTAATATGTAAATGGAATATTTTTATAGTTATGAAATATTTCATATGTTATTAATATGTTATGGTTTATGAAATTGTGTTTTGATCACGTATAGTATCATTATATACTATGTAATGGTGGTTTCATTAAAAACCAAGGAGATGTGGTTATTTTAAAAAACAAGGCTGATTTATTCCATTATAATCCAAGTATAAATAGATTCAATATAAACAAAGGATGGGAGGTTATGATATAATTCATGTAGTGACCCCAACTCCAGTTTCTCAATGGTTATTTTGACATTATTACATTGGCTTGTGATACAATTTATTTCCCAGATGAATGAATAGTTTAGTCATCACGGTGAACTAGATCCATACATGAGTTTTCATTACATTTGAATACAAAAAAACAAAATTAATTTTTAAAATAATAATTTTAATACATGTTTTATATCTCTAAATATTATTCATAATATAAATCATGGAAGGAAGGGGAAATAAAAAAATATCGTTGATTTAAAATGCTCATTATGGGTTAAGTGCAGTGCAAGAAATCGTGAATCAATATGAATAATAATTTTGGAATGCTAATTAAATGGACACACAATCTTTTTAAATAACATTAATACAAAATAACAATTGAATAATCAATATGATAAGGTAAATACCTAAAAACACATGCCATTTACTAAATAATATGACAATTAAATGAATTTAGATATAATATCACTTTAATAATCCCCTAGAAAAAATAATTGAAATGAATCAAAGGATTAATTATAAAACATCAGGTTTTCTAAGAACACGATACCATTACGATCACAATATTTCATATGTTAGTTTAAAGCATACTGGGATAAAACCCATATAACTAATCCTAGATAAAAGATTCATACCATTATACGATTGATGCATCATGGTGATTTATTGATATATTCCACAACCAATGTATTTCTTGTCCAAAATATTGCTCAAATATCTATTAATAGATTGAATTCATAAACAGTGATCCATATTAGAGAGTATCTGTATTGAGAAAAGGACATTAAATTATCAATATTTTAATATATATCAAATAAATTTCAATTTAGTACACCATATGATGAAATGATAAAAATTTTATTAAAAACATATACTTGATAAAATTTATTTATATATTTTTTAAATATAAATTCAATGGTAATTGGAAAGTGAAAATTTCAAGGTAATGTTAATTTCAATCAAAATGAATCACAAAATTTAATTCCAATACATTCTTTAGTCAATTTTTTCATAAACAATCCCAAGGGTGAATAAGGATTATATAAATAGAGAATGTACCACAACATTGTATATCTAAATTAAATGGGGTTTTTTATTAATGAATATAAATACCATAAAAATATCTATAAAATAGTCTTTAGGAACATATAATTATTATTTTGAAAATTATTTTTCAATCATATTAATTTTTAAAACCCTAATCTCTGATAAAAGTTTTTAAAAATGAAGAATTACATTACAATGAAGAAAAAAACTTGGATAAAAATATCATTCAAAAATTTCAATGGAAGAATCAAATAAATGATCATATTCAACTCATTAAAGTTCATAATAGTTAAAATAAAAATTCATTTTACTTTATAAAATGTTAGAAATTATTGTTTTTTTTAATTAAACGAAATATTACTTTCACATTAAATATTTAAATAGTCAAAAAGTGAAAAAATGTATTTAGTAGATGATTTTGAAATCTACAAATAAAATAATTTTGAAACCTATTGTAGAAAAAATCAATCAATCTAAAAAAATATATCCGGCCAAGTAGATAAATGATGTCACATTTTATTAAATCGTATTGTAAATAATTTTAAGTACCTAAGTGTTCAAAAATTGTACTATTAATTAGAAATATAATGAATAAAAATATGAGGAAAAAATAAAAATTGGTTTATTTGATAATTATCAAATTATTTATTTCAATTTAAGTACAAGTATAAACAATCTCTATTAGAATGAAAATGGGAAATAAAACCATACAAATAACATAATATATATGTAAAAATTAATTACATAATAAATTTTTTGTAGAAAACATAAATTCTCATAAAATATGTGGAAATAAAAAAATATATACTCAGATGTCATTATACAGATAACCATATAAAGTCAAATACAATGAAGAAGTAATAAAACACAATGAAAAGAAAATCAGTTATGAAATTATTCACCAATTTGTATCCGTTAATTAAAATCTACATAAATGAAATTTTCCAAGATTAAACTTATAATACAGTTAATAATAAATTATTAATGATACTAAATGATCAATGATATTTATATACAAAATATATTAAAAAAATGTTTACATAACATTACAATATGCCATAATGAAAAAGAAATTGAGACGTAATAACTTACCTTAAGACCCCTTTTAGTTGAACATTATTAACATCTTATAATGTGGATATAAGAAATTATTATCTAATTATTGATCCATTTTAATATTTATAATATCATATATTCAACATTTATAAATTTTTAATATAAAGCTAAACCAAATAAAAAATTATAATCCTATAATAATTATAAATTTTTATCACTAATTTCACATTAATTATAATTCATTAATGATGGTTATGAAAAATGAATTACAATATGATCACCAGGACAACATCTCATACATTCACCAGAGTATCATTTACATATTAAAATAATCATTATAGGATGTAGGTATGTAATAGTTTACCTTTATATAATTGTAGAAATATTTTACATAACATATTATATACTTATAAATCTCATCCTTGTGTTATGCAGATGAAGTGAGTGACACATCACTTTGTAAATGTGGGTGTGCCCACATCTTTAAACATTTTTATAATATTTTTGTGAATGAAAAATAAATTAATAAAATGATGTATATTATCCTTATATAATAATAAATAATTCATTAATATCACTATAATTTCATTTGTATCACAAATAATGTATGGTCTTGGATCCATGCTGATCGATCTTTAGTGTGTTTCCGTAGACTGGTTTGCTTGAAGTAGGTACATATTATGTTTGGAAAAATTTGGTTAATAAAAGATAAAAACATGGAAATTTCATGCAGTGTAAATATACATAATGAGAAAGTTGTTTTTTGTCATGTATTGATTAGATCAAGATGTGTAATAAATCAGGGATTAAAAATAAATAGGGATCAAATATTTTTGTGTTAACCATAGACCAATGACTAGGGAACATGAAATGGGATTGCATATTGCGTAAATACATGATGTTTTATATCATTAAAATATATACCCCTAGGAGATTTCAAAAACCAATGTCATATTGAACCTCTATTCTTATCTAGTTGACCGAATAGTATCCTCTAAATTTTTTTGAAGATTACATTATTATGGATAAATCCATATCTTCCCTCCTATACTTTTTCAATATAAGATATTTCATACCTCCATTTATGAATTTATACTGATCAGTTCCCTCTCATTCCTATTTTCCATGTGATGTTGCTTGATATCATTGCTTCCAATGGAGGTATTTTTTTTGATTTCTGATATGTCTGTAATGGGGTGTCCTCTTGTGGATTAAGTTCATACTGGAGAGGTTATCGAAATATACAGTTTTGTTCAATTATCATGGGAAGAGCGTAGAAAAACAATTTAGTTATGGGAAACATTTATTTTAGTTTATTTATGTGAAATCACAAATTAACTATGATTTATCACCTTGTATTATAATGAAATTATCCCAATAATTTCTTTAAAAAGATTATTGAATTTTTATCGATCTCATTGTGATGTTTTTATTTTCTACTGAGGTAATATTTTCCTCTTGTTGTTACAGATAGTGTGGTATCTATGATTTTATTTTATATGACTATATTATAATTTATAATTGGGAAGGAATTTAATGATAGATTTAATTGTTAATTAATTGGTTAATATAATCAAATAGGTGCGTTCTATGAATTGTTTATGTTGTAATTCATTTACAATAAGTAAAATTAAAATAATTTACCTTCCATGTATTAATTTATTTAAATAAATATCTGGATTTTATTTTTTATTTAGGAAAAAATAAAAAATGGAATGTTATATAAATTGGATAATTAATTTTATAAAAACTTTTTATAGATTTCCTCATATTATTCTTGTATTTGGAAGCAGTTAAAAATTAACTGGTTAATTAAAAATTGAATATGAATCAGTGGTGTGAAAAAAAATACCTACGTTGGACTTTTGTATCCCCCATGCTAGTAAGGGCTGATTTCTTTGTTATTTAGAGTCGTTAGGGAACTTTGGATAATAATACCTTGTCGGTTTTTTCCTGGGAAATTTGTGCTTCGCGGTTTTCGTCTTTACTCTTAATTTGGTGAAATAGGATTTCCTTTCAAAATTCTTTGTTATTGAAAATCAATTCATATTTTCCTTAATGATTTCTTTTATATTTTATTCTGGTCAGGATTTGGTTGATTTCATTGTCATATCTCTCTTATACATTTATTTCTCTTAATGGTTGGTTCATCCCATAGGCATGTTTACTATACCATCAGTTCTAGTTACCAACCTAGGGCCTACTGGTGGCTGAAATCTATTTTCATTATCTCCCTAATGAAATTACCTTGGATGGTTAAACATTATGGGGAGGGGGTCATGAGATTGTTGTATCAGTTTTTTTGGACAATGGATAGGATATAGATTGGGGTTAGGAACAGGTGAGGATGTGTGGGTTATTAGGGAAATTGTTTCATCTAAGGATAACAATAGTTTTAAACATGGTATTCTAGCTTATAAATTGTTATTTAGGTCTCCATATGATAAAATTAAAATACCTTTAAGCTTAACACAACAACAATACAAGGCGATATTTGTTTTGGTGTAGAGACCTAGAGAAAGGATAAGGCAACATTCTTGATTGTGTATATGTTTGAATGGGTAAACCTTGTTATAAGATTACCTGAAATGAATAAAAGTACATATTTAATTAATTTTAATGTTATATATATTCATGTATTATGATCTAATTGTTTTATTATATTCCAACTATGTCTCTTTGTAAATATATTCATCACGATTATGCCTTATATGTTTACCAGGTTGGGCCTGTAGATCTCTGTAGAGTGGTGGTGATAATGATGGCACATGGTGAAGGAAACTAAAAATTCATTAATAAAGCAATATAGAAGGACATGATGGATCCATTATATATATATTCATATAAGAATGGTTGGATGAGGTTTTGATATCCATCACTATGAACCATGCTTAGAGGTAGCACTGTGTATCATTAGTTGTGACAATATTGACTAGGTTTGTGAGGTGGTTATGGTTCGTGTTCCTCAGATCTCATGAGTGGTCAAAAGATTCATTGGAGGTGTTTTGATACCATATTGGAGCCATGTTTCATTCTTAAACCATGAACTATTCCATTAACTATGACATACTTAACCTTTGGTAGGGGAGTTATAGTGTATGATAGTTTTTGATTAATTATAAAAACCTTCTTTGATTTTATTCAGTGTTGTTGCAGATGAGGTGGATAGTGATGGGAATTTCGTAGGGGCTTTTTTCCATATAGATCCATTGGCAGTTTGTACTTTTATTCTAAAGATGAATCTTGAGGTGCTAGTGAAATTGGTGTTAATCGATATGACATTACCAATAACATGATCTTAACTAGAAGGGATTCATCACGATTCCTCACAAATCAAAGATGTTGTTTGGGATTCCAATTCATTATGATAGAATAGATTTTGATCTACAAGGGATAAGGCTCATCCAACAATGTCTTATTTCACATGTTTTGGTGCCTCTAAAACCTATTCCAATGGATCATAAAAATCTATTCATAAATACAATGAGGCCATATATGGTGGGAGAACCTGAACATTCCCGGTTTCTATCATGTTCCATCTATTCTGCTATAGGTTCATCGGCTGAGGTAGTTCAATCTTAGGTTGTAGTAGTAGGTAACATTCATTTTGGATCAAAAATATTATATTGGTCGGGAAGAGGATACTCCAAATATTCACCATGTCTTCATTGAAAAGAGTGTGACCATGGAGGTTTTTGTTAACATGATCATAGTATTCATGGAGTAGGACATGGATAACTACATGCATTAGAATTTCTAGCGCCATAAGAGCAGGATGTCATTCATGGCACTATTTTATGGTTTTATATATCAATGCATGCCTCTTTTTGATCAATTAGTGATACACTCCTTCATATCACCATCCCATGTCAATGCTTTGGGAGATAAGGTAGAGATACTTCAAGTGAACTTAGAATTGTCTATTCTAGTTATTGATTGACTTGAAATTCATGATGTATGTTGAGAAGATGATCTAGTGTTGGGGGAATACAACTTCTAGGTATATTACCTATGTTTATGAATATAACAATATGATATCATCTTCATAATGGATTGGTTTTATTCATCATAGGATATGATGTATTTCATTAGAAGAAAGGTTGTATTCATTTATGATGATGATGACCCAATAGTGTTTGTTAGTGAGTGAGGAATATGGACGATTCAGAGTTGTGTTCCTTCCATGACGTCCTTTATGGATGATATGGTACTGATTTCTTCAAAGGATCAGTAGTGGTATTTTCCAAGGGTCATAGAGGAGTACCTTAATGTAATTCTATAAGAGGTTGTAGCATTACCCCCTTTATGAGATATTGAGTTCAAGATCATACTACGACTAGGTGTGTCTTGTATCGTGATTTATAAATATAGTATGGTGAATTCTAATGTTTTGTATCTCTTCTTATATCTCAATTACCGATTGCAATGTGGTTTTATTCAACTACATGTACCACCATTGGGTGAATCAATTTTTTTCATCGATAAGGCTAACTTCATATTACATTTGTGTATCTATTATCATCACTAGTACTTAGTTAAACTAAAGACCCACTATCCTCAACCACAAAATGTTGATTTATTCAACAAAATTAAGGGTTAACATTTTTTCTAGAACACAAATTTTAATTGGGACATCATCAAATTCTTTTGAATGATGAGTATGTCAAAAATAATTATTTCTTTTTATGTCATGGGAATTACAAGTATGTTGTGATGTCGTTCAATATGATGAATGATCGAGCCTTATTAATGAGATTAATAAAATATTTGTTTAGTTTCTTCCAAGATATGTTCATGGTGTATTTCATTGAAAAAAACCTTGTGTACTCCAAATATAAAAAGGATCGTGAAAAACATCTGAATTCTATTTTGGGATATATTCAATATTGGAATAAATAATTGAAGTTAGAAATGTGTGATTTTTAGTCTCGTGATTTTTTTTTCAAGGGTCATGTTGTGTCCACGCTTGAAGTAGATGTGGATTCGTCTAAGGTAGATGCATTGATAGCATGGGCGACCCCCAATATATTGGTGTACGTGTAAAGATTCCATGTTGTTGTATGCTATTACAGGAGGTTCAAAGATTATTTCCCTTCGGTTGAATCACCACTAATATCATTGACTATAATGTATTATGTGTTCTTATGTTCTGATAATTGATAGATATATTTTGTGTATATTATGGGGATTTTGTGTATTCCCTTAATTTTATATCTTCTAATAGAAGGAGTTTAGTTTGAGGTTTTATTTGATGGTTTGTGTCTAGGTATGAGTTATTTTATTATACATCAGAGATCTATTTTTTCATATATATATATATATATATATCTATAATTGTTTCCCCATGAATTTAACTATAACACCCATGATCTCAAGTTGGTGGTTTTAGTTCTTTCCCTAATGTGGTAGATACATTACCTTTTCGGTGATTGTTTTGTGGTAATCAACACTCATAAGATCTTGAGGTATGTTTTCTCTTAAAATGAAATGAAATTTAATTAGCTTCATTAGATGGAGTTCTTATAATATTATTAAATTTGGTATTGATATATACCTAGAAAGGGGAATGTTATACTAATGTGTTGTGAAGGAAGTCATATTGTGTTTAGTGCATGAATCTAGTTATTTATGGAGAGTAATAAATTATATTTTAGCATATAATCTAGATATAGAAGATGATTGGGGGAAGTGGTTTTATTTTTTAGATGATGGTACAATATTATCTAACACAATATGTTGAGGATTCATTGTTTGGGGATCTTGAGTTAGAGGTTTGGAATGTCTTAGTTTTTTTGGTGAGGGCCCTAATGGATTTTATTAGGATGAATAACACTAATTGTGGTTTTAGGGATTGAATTTTTGTTCCATTGGGTATTTGTGGGATGCTTCTGAAAGAGATCCATAGTTTAACATTAGTGGTAAATCATGGTGTTGGAATGAAGCACTGAGTTTTTTGGGGTTTATTTTTCGTGGCCTCATAGGAAGAAAGCAACTACAATGTCTATGTCTTGATGTTTGGCCTACTAGAATATGGAGGACGATCACCATGTTCCTGGTGGTTTCTTTTAGCAATTATATGTTCCTCATTAGATGTGTGATGGAATCTCGATGGACATTTTTAACATTTAACCATGTGCATTGTGATTATATGATTCTATATGGTTGGTCTGGAATCATTTTTTGAAATCAGACCACTTTATAGAGATCGAAGATTTTAGCATAGGGGAGGTTTTTTCGGGGAAGTATCTTGAGTTGGTCGTGAGATTCCATAGAGTGTCGAGGGATATCATTTCGTTATAGACCTCTATTCTACCTCTTGGGTGTGGAGGGGTGTCCAACATGATTTTGGATCTAAATTATTTCATAAAACTACATTTCATCCATATATGGATTGTTCTAAATGGTGAACCATATAAACCTTTGAATACATGTTTCAATCTTATGTCCATGTTTTTGGAGGTTCGTGGATGGGGTATCTTACCATAGTAGAGTTATCATGAAAAAATGGATTCAACTCCCCCATAGGTATGGATATATTTGAACCCTTATATTGATGACCTAGTCATTCTCCACTATGTTGGACCGAGGTTGGTGATTCAATAATTATCAGGTGAAAATTAGTGCCAAATACAAAATATATGGTTCAGGTGATTCATGATAGAATAAAAGAAGAACTAGATCATTTAAAATCTTATGCAGATCATAGAAGTAGACCTTTAAATTTCAATGTTGGGGATCATGTGACCATTAAGGTGACTACACATTGTGGGAAGTTAAGGATTGGTCTTGCGAGTAAGCTTTCACCATGTTTTTTTGGGACTTTTCTGTTTTTATCATTTGTGGGTGTGACAGGGTATCAGATAGAACATCCCTTGTAGATAATCCTGATACATGATTTTTTTCACATGTCTTCCCTCCATAGTTATCTTCATAATTACTCTCACATCATTGATTGGGTTGATAACAATTCTATGGATGATGTGAGATTTAAAGAGTGTCCTAAAATGTTCCCAAATAACTAGGGTAAGGGTGGTCATTGGACTTTTATCCCCTTGGTACATGTATTGTGGTAGAACGATGGCATGGGAGAGTGTACCTTGGAAGACGATTCAAAAAAAACACGCTCAGTACCCCATGATATTGGATATTCACCTAATATCTTATATTGTATTTTCCGATTGTGGTTTGTAGACCTTTTCTTCTTTATGAGATGACATACTCACTATTGAGAGGTATCTCCTCAAAATAGTTTTCATGATATGGTTGTGGTTGTTGTGAGGATTAATATTGTTATTATGTTGTGGTGTTTGAGCACATGTGATAGCGAGATCCAAAGTGGAATCTTTGGGGGAGGCTATTCAGATGACTCCCATTTTTATTTCTAATTTTCATGGGGTTTTGGATTCTCAAGGATGATAATTTTATGACAACTATCTAATGTAAGGGTACTAAAACACTAATATTTAAACTCTATAAAATTCATGAAGACATATGTACTCATAAGGGGATAAACAAGGTAAAAAAAATATTGACTGCAAAAAGTAAAGAAGAAAGATTTCACATGGTTAAAATTGACATGAACTAAAACTGTGTTTTAGGTATTTTGGTGTATATATCACGAAATATAATAAATATGGGGAAAAATTAAAATATTTGACATTTTTTTGACACAAATCATACCATAAGGAATTAACGACATGAAATAGAAATACATATCATAGAAATAAATGACTCCTCTTATGTATAAAAGTTATTTCATAGAGGGTTTCTGAAACCCTATGGCCCACCACACCTTAATCTCATTCAAGTAGACATGTAAACCCCTCTTCAACTTTTCTTGTATTATGTTGTAAATGATCGATCTATTGATTCCGTCCATTTATCCATCTTCAAACTGATGCATGTTCTATCTCCATTATTGAAGTCCCACAAATTTTCTTCATCTTATTCCTCTTTTCCATGTGATGGATCACTATATCTATGTTACTAAAAGTGTTTTTTTGGTTTTTTATTTGTGCACCTATGGTGAAACATCCTTGGGTGGAATAATTTCTTATTGGAGAGTTGATTAGGATGTATAACATTGGTCTGTTCTCATGAGAATAATATTGAAAACTTTTTAATGTTGTTTAATAATTACTTCTCCTTTACTTATATGAAATAGTAAATTGATATTGATTTATTCAGTGGGATTATAATAATATTATCATAATAATTACATGTTCCTGATTAGAAATGTGATATATAAATCATGGTGTTCTTACTTTTTTGTATCATGATAATGGTCTTCCTCTTGATTTTTCTGTATAATTTGATATCTATGATGTGATTGTTATTCATGGATTAGAATATGTGATTTTTAAAGAACATATACTAAAATTAAGAGATACCTTATTATATTATGTTATTAAAGTTACATGTTAAATGAATTTGGTGTGTTGTTTCTACAAGAATATTTAAATGAATTTTACTTCATTGTGTTAATGGATTTGAATAAGGATTTGAATAATGTTGATTCTTATTGTTAAATGAATTAAATTCATGTAAATGTTTTGGTTCAATTAATTTGTGACACCTTGTGCTAGCTTGTTTCATAGTATTCCAATAGTTGGAACAAATGGATAATGAATTGGTAAATTCAAAATGGAATAAAAATCAGTTGTGTGCTAATAGAAAATTCCTTTATGAGGCATGAGTTTCCCATATTCTTTTAAAGTATGAGTGCCTTTTTTCTTTTGATCTATGAGGGATTGTTGTATTTGTAAAGGCTAAATTACTTGCTTTAGGAACAACGTCACTATTTTTTTTTGTTATTTAATACTTATGTTGTTCTATAAATATGATCCTTGTGGTGTTGGTTGAGGAGACCATATGTAACTTGACGCTTGGATGGATGAGTCTATATGGATGTTTTGGTGTGTTCAGTGGGGAGACCCGATTATTACGGAAGTAGTTGATAAATGTTATGAAGGGGTTCATACAGATTATCATGTGGGTTTTAGGGATGCAATTAGAGATAAATCAATGTATTGAATATGGGTATACTCATTGAGATTAAAGCTGGATGACTGTTTGAATATTTTTCTTCGATGATGGAATTGTTTTTTATTTTCTTCATTCCATTCCCCACTGCATGAGGAAAATTCATTTTCATGGATTCATTCGTTGTTTGATAAATTAAAATGATTTCTTTAGTAGATGGTAATATGAATTTTTTAGTTTTTATAAATGAATAATTCATTAACCCATGGTCATAGATATTTCTGGAATGTAATGAAGAGATTATAATTCTAAGAAGTGATGAACTTAGTTTTCTGATGTATAGAGGGAATGAAATAATGTTTTGAAAAAATTGTAATTTAATGTCAAAAATGATCATAGTTAATTAATGGTTTACTAATTAATTAACATAAATTAAAATGTTTGTGAAGGGAATAAAATAATTTAATGTATCTCTTTTATGGGATGTGTGATAATATGATTCTTATTCTTAGCAGTGGCAACCTTGTACTGATATATGTTAGTTAAATATGTGTATGAGACTAGGTTAATCCAATTTTGTAGTTTTTAGATATATTATGTTATGTATTTTTTGAGTTATCATACACTAATTCACTATATCGGTTAGGAAAAATAACACACCAGGGTATCTAAGCCCAATATGGGGTTTTCCCCAACATCTTTGTGAGAGAATGGATGGCAGACTTTCCCCTTTGGCAGTATTGTCTTCCCTTGGTCGATAATTGTGATGGCATGAATGGTGGTTAGTTTTCTCAATACATGTCTGTAGAGGGAATTAATAGATTTTAGTTATTTCACACTCATGTATTCCATATATAGTTTCCCAAGGTCTTCTATAGTTATATCTTGTAGAGGTTGTGATGGGATTAGGATCTTTACCTGGTGTATGGGTTGTGTTTTATTGATTTATAATAATGGATGTTTGATACATGTTATATGGGATGTGATGGCTCACAGAAAATAACTGTATACTTTTTCATATGTTTACATGGTGGTGTGTTTCAGGAGGTTTATATTTTGGTGTATTTTTTCGGTTTCTTCATGCTATTTGTTTTGGAGAGGGAGGTTCAGGATATGCGATGTTGTGGTGGAGCAGAAAACTAGTAGTGATGTAGTAGTTTGGTAACCATGATATTCATTAACATATTACATGATCTTGATAAATATACTTGGTGATAGTGGAAATAGAGAGGCTAGTAAATTAGTGTACCTGTTTAGGCGACAAGTTAGTTTCACTAGCTGTTCATTGTAATTTATCATGCTTTCTACACGTATTGTAGGATAGGCTCTTAGAAAGATCATATTTTGTAGACTATTATACATACTTTATATTTCCATAAATCATTTATTTTAGGTTAGTGGGAGATGTTTCAAGACTATGTTGGTTACTACTTTTTGGTGGTTTTTTGAAAGAGCATTTTGGGCTTCATGGTTATCACTGTCATTACCTTTCTATTGGTATTTTCATATTTCCATTTAAATATTATTAGTTGGTCATGAAATTAAAAATATACCTTTTTTGCTTATATATAACATTTAGAAAAGTATTCGTTTATTTTATATATTATCTCCCTAGTTTTTATATGGTTCTCTAATAAGGTGATGCCTCTTGTCATCCTTTTCATTACACCCTTCGAGCTAGTCGCCATCTCGGGACCTACTAGAAGGGTGACTCAAGGGACAATATCTCTCTAATCCCATTACTATACCAGGATGAGTACACATTGGTTGAGGGGGTCCTCACGTTTAATCATTTGCTTTATATTTATCACCATTTATGTGAAGTATTAGTAAAATATGAATCCCTTCGCTTTGTGGTGTAGTAACTTGTCATACACATGAGCAATGTTATTGGGTCTCAAACGAAATTGAATATATATATATGTATATATGTGTTATATAGTGAATAAATTAGTAGAAAATTTTTATGAATATCATATATATAATATAAATGAATCTTCATAGCAAGGCTTTAGAGGTGTAACTGAGAAAAAAAATAACATCAGTTCTTGAGGCAGTAGTCCACTATACAAACATGGAATGATTTCATATCCCATTTGATCAATGTGGATATGGTTTTATATAATAAATTTATTAAACACATTTCAGTCATATTGTATATAAGTTGGTTATCATATGTTATTGTGTTTTCAAAAAATAAATGTGGCGGGAAAGATGTAAAATAAAGACCCTTGTCGAAGAATGTTACATCTTCTACAGGTATCCAACCATAGGGTAACACTAAATCATTCTAATGATGGATATATGATAAATATATGAGAAAAAATTGTGATTTAAGGTATGTTGGTATCTTATTTTCTAGATAAGGTCTGATATAATTATGTTTTAATGTTCGAATAACGTCTCATAGGGGGTGACATTTTATATTTGTGGGAAATGAAACACTTGGTATTTTTCAATATAATTGAGTGATCCCATATTTTTCATGAGTCATCAGGGTCGAAAATGTACCTTTATAGAAGAAAAAAGGTTTTTTGGTCTCAATTTGACAATAAAATTGTTTTTGGACATGTGTATAGGTCAATTTTACAATGATCATTTTAAGACAACAACCCGATAAACAAATTTTTACCTATACATTTATATATAATTTATTACTTTTTAATATTCAATGTGGTAAAAAATTTAGTTGAACATATGATAAAATATATATTATTCATATTAAAAATACATAATCCATTTTTTAAAATTTCATTCAAATAATTTTTAATATTAAATTTAAAATAAATCACATAGACATGAAGAGAATGATGGTCTTTAAATTTATAATGATCACAATATTAATCAACATATAACTTAATTCAATATTAAAACTAATAAAATTATATAAAATTAAATAATTTATATAAAATTTAACTAATTATATAATATAAACAATTCAAAATATATTTTATCATTAAAAAACATATTAATGAAATGATATTTTTTCTATTACTGTTAATTATTTTGCACTCAAAATCAAAATTATTCTTCTCAGAAAGTCCCAACAATATACCCTAAAATAATTTTTATATTTTTATATTTATTGTTTTTATTTTCTCATATACTGGTTCTATTATTGGTTGAAATAAATTTTAATTTATATTCCCAAAGACAAAATAAATTTTCTTTTTGATAAAATCATTGTTTTTGAAATGAATTTATATTTATTTTAAATTATTCTATTTTTTTCTAATAAATAAATACATAATAAAAAAGTTTAAACTATATTTTTTTATAATTTATCTATTCCTATTAAAACACTAATATTTAATGGATTTTTTAACTATTATATTAGATAATAATATTAATTTTCTATTGATGGTCAGTATAAAATGGTATTGTGTGTCACATAGAAATCAAATAAACATGATGTTATATGCAAGACAGTCTACACTCACTGTTTTGATCAATGAAATATATTTATGAGAGATAATTTATCTAAAAATAAATATATCATAATGTATGGAGTTCTTATATTTCCTTTTATGTTTATTGTTTCATGTTATACACACTATCAAATACAATGACCTAGTTATATATTTTTACGGTGTTACAATCTCCAGACGTAAAATAAATTTTTTTAGCATAATTTAGACATGTTACCTCTAATAGAGGGGTTGACATTTGAAAATTAAACTATAATAGATTCCACATCATAAAATGTTTAATAAAATATCCTATTAATAAGAATGAAAAGTTTATTACGAGTTTCATATGTAATAATACATAACTAAGATTCTATAAAGGGGATCACAAGGTGAATGTAAATATTTGGACATGGATGAAAAGTCTAAAATATCATAAGGATATATTGATATCATTGATCATAAGAAAAAAAAATCAATAAAAATTTTTGTATGTAAAAATTCGATATTTTTTATGATATAAAAGATCATCTGATTAATTAGATATAAATTTACTAAGGTGTCATTTTTAAAACTAGTTCCCCATTCTATGTTGATAAATTATATTAATATCCATAAAGTTTAGAAAATACACATACATGATATCTTTCTGTTTTAGAAGATTTGTTTCATCAAATGGATGTGCTTTTATCAGTTTCCAAATAATCAATTACTCAATGAAATGAATATCACACAATTAATTTTTTATTCCTAATGAATAATTATTCACATTTATCAAGTCGTAAGGATGAAATAATAATGAAAATATGTCTCCTATATGTCTAAATATTCTCAATAACCGAAAATGTTGGCATAATATATCCATTATAGTATATTAATCTCTAACCCTAAAAGTTAGAAAACTTGTTCTTCGTTAATATTTTTTTTCAATTAATTAACTGAAAAAACAATTTGTTATTAAGGAGGAAATCATAAAGGATTGTGGAATGTGCTAAACAATTATCATCTATCGGTTAGGTGTTCAAGCCCCACGACCATATTGTATATGATGGTTTGTCATGTAGTATACGAGTTTCTATTTCTCTAAAATATATTAATATATCATATAATATTCTGAAAAAATATGTCACACATCTTAGAAATAATTTTATTCCTTAAATCACCATTAAACTATGATTTTCAATACCATATTATTTTGAATGTCTAAAAATTTCATTCGACTATTATGAGAAATTAATTAATGGTAATGTTAACCCTAAATGTTATTATTATGTACAATCTTATCCCCATGAAATTTAAGGACATTCTTTATAAAATAATTTTTCCATAAAAATTATTATTTCAGTAAAAACATCCAAAAATATCATCAATGTTGTTTGAATCTGATCAGATAAAACTGAAAAACGAATTTTTATGATATTGAACATATGGAAATTATTAAACTCATTTAGGTATTATGGTATACATAAATCATATGACCATTAATACATGTTTTCTTCTAAAATATAACAAAACATTTAGATTTGTTATGATTCTTTTAACCAAAATACTATTGGCCTCAAAACACAGTTCAATATTTTAATTAATCAATTAGAAGAAATGAATACCTTAACTATTTAATTTCATCAAAATTTATTCTTTATTATAGGTGTCAACTAAGTTTTTTTATTCTTATCTTCAATCAAAATACTTTATATTGGTTTTTTTGGAAAATGTGAATTATCCTAATAATATCCCCCTAGGAGTATCCATCTTGGAGTATTGTGATGCCATTACCCTACACCGTTTGAGGATCATGTCATTCTAATGAGCCCTTTTTGGAGTCAATAAACTAACATTAATTTATTCTAAAACCATATCCACATTTAATATAATTGCAATGATATATTTGTAGAAAAAACAACATAATATCAACCTTACCAAAACAATAGGATGTCCTTCGACACTTATCATCAATGTATATCATAGGCTTTAGATCAATAATATATATTTTTTACATATATTTCCCATGGATTATATTAATGTTTATTTGATACTAATTGTAGTGACCAAAAATTTTGTTGTTTGAAGATAGTGACTACTTTACAACAATGTCTTAAGATATAAGAAATTACATCCCAAAAAACAAAATAGTTTCATAGTATTGGTAATCTAGAAAGATAATTGAGTTATATATTACATTTGAATACAATAATTACAACATAATTTGTGTTCAATAATACATTTATTCAATATAGAATATTCATGTATAGTAGAAATAGTAAAATTCATTGTATCCTGGGTAAATGAAGAAAAAAATGGTGAGCTCAAATAATCTGTTATGCTTATGTATTATGGAACCAACAATGAATCAGTAACCATAATCAATATGGAATGTTAAATAACTAAAGAAACATTAAAATTAAATAACAATAATGCATAAATAGAATGGGAAGAATCAATATATAAAGTTAAATAACTAACTACACATTTATTATAATCAATAATCTGAAAGTGAAATTATTCTTAATATAGTATTACTGGGATAATGTCAAGGAAAAAATAATTACTGAAATGAAGGAAATTCAAAATTATCATAAATCATGTTTCTCATGTACATGATACCTTTATCAACAATACCATTCAAAATATAATAGAGAAAATACTTTTTTAAACTCCATTTAACCAAGTTTATACAACCGATTCTTCACGTGAGACTACCTATGAATCAAGGGGATTCCTAAAAATGGTCCCCAAACCATTTATTAAATTTATAATACCTTCTTATAATATTAAATAATAAATTTAATTTATTAAATATGAGTATTTCCATAAATTATATATATTGAAAAAGATAAAATATTTATTAATATTTCACAAGTTAAAAAATAGGTTTCAACGTATTACATATTATCTATAATTGATATACAATTTACCAAATAAAAATTCCATGAAAAATAATATGGTTATTTAGGTGAAATTATTTTTCTAGTGGTAATAGGAAAATGAACATTTCAGGAAAAAATAATTTAATTAGAACAGAATAATGTATGTGAAAGTTAATTCTTTTTTTAGTCAAAATGATCATAAAACATATAGAGGTAGAATAACTATTGTATCAACACACCATACCCCCTAGTGGGGTATATGTAAAATAAATAGTTATTGAAATTTTATAAATATAAATTCCATATAATTATCATTAAATCATTCTTATGGAAAATATCATTTTTATTTTTAAAATTACTTTTTAGTACATAATATTTTTTTGGAATTGTTTTTCATTGAAAATAATTTTTATAAAAGAAGTATTTCATGAATTTTAAGAAATTTATTATTTAAAAATAATAATTGTGTCTTTAAAAGTAATATTCAAAAAAAAATTTACCGTGGGTAATTTCATATATGTCATATATGGTAAAATTATTACCATTATTTTATTGTAAATGGTTTTTCAAAGTTATTTGTTAAGAAAAAGTAAATATTATTCCATTCAAAAAAATTTTGTATAAACTAAAAATGGGTTAATATTACTTTAATAATCATTTTGGAAATTATAAAAAAGTCATTTTTTGGATACATTTTATGAATAAATTTTTTTGGAGGAAATAATTTTTTGAACAAAGGGGTAAATGAAGGAATATTTTATTAAAAAAAATTATAATTAACATTGAGTACCCGATAGTGAAAAAATGGTACTATTAATTGATTACATTATTTAAAATAGAGGATTATAAAATTAAATTGGTTTATTTGATAATTATAATATAATTTCCTTCAATTGAAATAAAATTACAAATAATCTCGATTAGAATAAGACATTGAAATAAACGCATATAATTATAATAATATTGATACCTGAATTAACCATATAATTTTTTATGTAGGAAATATATCACCTAAAAAAAATTAAATAAAATAATCGATACTCAATAATTATTATACACATAAAAATTTAATATCAATGGTGATTAAGAAGTAATAAAAACCTATGAAAAGAAATTGGATTTTGAAATTGTTTAGCTCATAGTAACCATTAAGTCAAATACCATTAGGTGAAATAATTGAAATATACACCTAAAATACCATTAATAATGAATAATTATTTATATTACCTATAAATGTGGTGGTACATATGCAATATAAAACATATTATGTTCATAATATTTCAATATTCTCTAATAAAATGAAATAGTGATGAAATCACATAACATACACTCCCTTTTTGTTTAACATTCCTAAACCATATTTAATGTTTTTCTATACATTTTATTAACATATTATAGAACCATGTTACTATTGAAAATAACATATTTGTTCCTTTTATACCATATTATTACCTTTTTATTAATAATATTCTCTTATTTTCATTATTTTTAGTGTTAATTGACATGTTTTCTCAAGTGTGTTTCATTATGAAAGATATAGTTTTCACATAAATTATATAGTCCTATCATAGATAAAATATCATTCATGACAATATTATAATATTTATACATTAATTCTACATCCGAATAAAAATTATGTATTATTTTTATGAAAAATGGAATATGTTACGATCCTGGAGATGGTAGATCATACCTACGCATGAGTAACAATTCATTTTTTAAATGATCATTATAGAAAGAATTAATGTAATATTTATCCATTATAGAATGATAATAATATTATATATACCATAATGTGTAATTATTTATATATATCATCCTTGTGAGATTTTAATGATATAGGAGTTGTTTCGCTTCATGAAGGCGGTTATCAACACTTACATTAATGATGTTATGACATTTACATTAGTTAAAATGAATGAAAGAAAATGATATATTTTATCTTCGTATAATGATTAATATGTATTCAATATCCTAATTATTTAATTTATATCACATTTAATCATTACTAGTATCATTACCACCATCAATGTGAATCATTACAAAAAAAATCATGTCGCATCATGAGGTGGTATTCTGTCATACACACGAGTGAGGTTATATTATCTCCTAAGGAATGAAACATATATATATATATATGATATAGTGATTTTATAGGATAAAATATTTTATAAATTTCATATATTTACATGATATAGAACATCATACAAAACCCTGATAGATGGAAATGGATAGATGAATGGCATTGGTTCATGAGTTGGTAGTTTGCTTCACACAGAGTCAATGATTTTGTAACCCATTTTATATAATTTGAGATAGTTCATGGTAATTATCATATTATAAACCATATTATTATATATAATATATTTGTTATATTATATTATCATTTTTAGTAAAAATTGTATGAGGTGATGAAATATATAAAATAAATACGCTCGTTGAAAAACATTACCTCTTCTTTAGGTATCCTTAGTAGATTTTCACTATAGCCTTACAAAGATGGAATTGTTTCCAAAATAATTATTAGAGGATTCATTTACATATTTGGGGAAGTGATGATCATAGGTCATGAAATAAACCAATAATTTTTAATGTTTGACTAAAAGAGGATAGTGGGTGACCTTTTTTAAGTTGGTAGAGGACACCCACAATATTTTTTAGAAGAGTTTAGTAATCCAATATTTACCATCTGAAAAATGGGTAAAACGTTTCATTTTTAAACAGTAGAGGTGTAATTTTCTGAATATATCCATCAAATAGATTCTTTAAAAGTATATTGATCATTTTTAGGGTTTTCATTGATGTTTAACCCACCAGTAAATTTATTTTTACCTTAACCATGATAATTAATTTGTACTATTTTGACTATTCATTCGGTAAAACAATTAATCTAACCATATAGAAATTTAGAAATTATAATTATTTAATATAAAAAATACATCTTTATGAATGGAATATTTTAAATTAAAATTATTTGCAGAGATATAACGAGAAAGCAGGTTTATAGACTGAAAATATTGAGATGTTTACAAAATTTTTATTTCTAAATAAAATATAAGAATATTCATAATGATGTAAATTGGATTAACTGATTAAAAATTAAACAAATTTTAGATTAAAAATTATTGATAAATAATTTAAAATTATAATTTATTTAATAAAAAATTCAGTATTCAATTAAAATTATTTATTTTTAACTACACAATAAAAAAATTGAAAAATCTCATAAAATCCAAAAAATTCTACCAAATAAGAATTTTAATTTATTGATTAAAAAATGATGTTTTATGTCATATCAATTTTCATGAATTTTTAAAAAAATATATTTAAATTATATGCACAATGTGTCAATACACCACCTTTTAGAAAAAATATTATTCTTCATAGATAATTCCTTTTTCTATTAAATGATTCTTATTTTATCCTATGAAGTAGTAAAATAATTAAAATATGTAAACTATATATTTTCATAATTTATTTAATCCTAATTATACCTTCATATTTTATTTTTATTTTATAAATATTATAATAAAAAAATAATAATATATTATTGTATAAAAAATTATATCTTGCGTGTAACAGATACTATCAAAGATACCTGATGTGACACGTAATGGAAGCTGAGAACCATAATTTTTTATGTGAAATATGATTTAAATAGTTAATTTATTAAGAAATAAATATGTCATAATGTATCTTGGTGTTATATTTAATTCATCTCTTTTTGTTTTGTGTAATAAATTCTATAAAATACAATTTATTTATGTCACATTGTTTGGGTGTTATATTCTTCTCTAACAAAAATAAATTTCTTCTTCTAAATTTAAACATGATCTCTCCAATCAAAGGATTTATATTGGAAAATTAAAATTTTGATAAACCCACATTATAATGGATTCTATAAATCATAGTTTTGTATAATAGGTAAAATACCCTGAGGGGGTGAATCATTGTATGAAAGATTAAAATTTCATCCCCTTCCGATATTGTTTCATCATAAAAAATTCATTGTTCTATCTCATTACCATTGAAATGAATGTACAGAATTTAAATCATGAATGACACAACAAATTTTTAATAGGTTCACCCTCTCTAGGATACATCCAAGAAGCATGAAAAGGTGGTTTTATGATGTACTAAATTCACTAAGGCTCACTAAAAATAATGATAACAATGCTTGGGAAATATCTTTTATGCCAAGGATCACTTCCCTTACAAGATTTAGGGTCTCCTCACTGCATTCCCATGGGTAACTCTTTATGCCTCATTCTTTGTCTCACTTTGGATGGAAAGGGTAAATGAATTCCTCTTCTTTTTCTCACTTCTCTGGTAATGGAATCCACTCACAGTTGATAGAATTTTAAGACATATAGAATTTATGGCCAGGTAGATCCATTCATTTTCATGAATTCCAGTATCGTCAACTTTATTTAGCTTCTCGGTTGAAGTTCTGTTTTCACCTGAAAATGAAATCCACATTTCCTGGTACTGTTAGGCACCAAGAAATAAATTGGAAAACTAATTTAAATCTTTTTTAATAATGCGTGTAAAAATCATGAAAATCAATGTTCCTCCACAAAAATTGTATTAGGTATTATATGCAGAAAACCACCTTTATGTACCGATTCTACTTCTATGAACCACCCTTTTTATACATGCCACCTCTACCTTCGCTATTACTTACTGTATCCCCATATCGACTTTGCAAACCTCCTTTTTAAAACACATTGTTTTCACAAATTTTTTTCCCTAGAGTACCTTCCCAAACCACCAACAAATCACATCTTATTCCTCCATTTACTGTGTCCTTTGCAGGATAAAATTTATCAAATAAAACATCAGCGGAATTTCTTTAGTGTGAAGCACTTCAGCATTCGTGTAATTCTCACTCACGGAATTCCATCAGACAATTCCATATTCATTAATCAATGAGATTTTCTCTAATGATATTATCTCACTATTCAAATTTGGGGGATTATCGTATATTATATATGAAAACATGACCTCAAAATACAGTAAACTAATATTTATAAAATCAATGAATTTCTATATCCTACACAACATAAAATCCCCCTAACACAAACCACAACCATTTAGTGAACAATTTTTTCCTCACGGTCCTCATAATTCCATTACTCATATGCAGTCAATCTCTTCCTCCAACAAAGAATCATCCACGTACCAGGCCACCTTCCATTGTTAAATATTTTTGGTTTATCAGACATCTCTTGTGTGTCTTTCACACTTCCTTATATACAGCTTCCAACCATTTCCAGAAATGGTATGTGGTCCATGTCTTGGGATCTATGACTCTCTTCTTTTGGTGATTTAATTTACTATTCATAATCAAATATCAAAAACAGTCATTTTTGGTAATCTAGCTCTATCATCAAACATAATAAAACCCAAAACATACTGAGAGAACACATTGAAGAATTTTTTCACTATAATCTCCCCCTTTGGGATTGTTGACCACTCTTCTCATAACAATTTTTTATATTTTGATACCTTGTTAAAAATAATTCAATCTTCAACCAACATTCGCTTCATATGATGAAAATAGCAATCAAGGATTTACTCAACACATACACTAAGTCCACATGAGCTATTCATGGTGTGAGAAACAACACATAATGTAATGTTCATTATTGAATCACTCTATTCGTAACACCAACTCTTGAAACCAATCAACATCTTTCATTATTAACCTCAAATATTGTGATATGTAATATTTGATCAATCACATCTAGAATCATCAAATTTAATACTACCACTATGTTATAGATCCTCCAACCAGCTTCATCTCCCCTTCAACTCCCCCTACCGCACCAAAACTCCCCATGTATTTTTCTCCCCCTACAATAGTCAAACATTCCTCCATTTCTCAACAATCTCGAAGGGAAATTCATGGTTTTCTTCAATGGGGTAAAAAATACAAATTAGTACATTAGGGAGAAACACACCATACCATGGGGAGAGGGGGTCTCACATCCACACCATTTCAAGTGCGGGGAGTCAAATAGATTCTTAAAGTAAGTTGATGCCTTTAAAATTCTTCTTTGGGAAAGGTGATCGTAAGAATATCCACAACTTATTGTCTTTTAGGAAAATAATTTAATTTCTCAAGACCTTCCTTTACCTTCACTGAGATAAAATGATACATTATTTTAATGTTCTTTTTCCTTGAGTGACGGACTGGTTTTTTTTCTAAAATTTATATCACTTTAATCATCACAATCGATTCTGATATAAGATGTTATTTTTAATCCCATATCCTCATGTTACTTATTCATCCACAATATCTGTGTACAAGCCTAAGTAGATGCAATATATTCTACTTTTTTGGTTCTCAATGAAATGAAATCTTGTTTCTTTCTCAAACAAGATATTAAAAGTTCTCCAAGATAAAAGCAACCTATAAATGTTGATTTCTAATACTCCTTTGAATCGGCCCAATCGGTATCTGTATATTCCAATAACACTAGGTGTGATTTTTCATTATATAATAATCCAAAAATCCATAGATCCTTTGATATACCAAAGTATTATTTTCATTGAGATCATCTGTCTCTCGTTGGGATTGGTTTTATATCTCACTTCATGGCATGTGGAAAATAAAATATCAGGCCTTGTCACTATCAGTTACAATAGATATCTAATGACTTTTCTGTATTATGTGATATTAATTTCCTTCCATATATCATCCCATGATAGTTTCCACTAGGTAGTAACCAATGTCATCATCTATTATTAATTATCACTTACAAAACATCTCAAGAAATCCTTGGAAATTTTTTTTTCGAAATAAATGTTCTATTAGTTCCTTGAATAACTTATAACCCAAGGAAATACGGTAGCTCACAAATCATAGACATTTCAAACTCACGTTTCAGGAATTTCAGAAAACTATCTACATTGTTCTTCATCTAATTCACAAAAAATTATTTCATCAACATAAACCAGCACCATCATCCTTTCACTATTTCCATTGTTGATATACAAATTGTAATCAACTCCACCATGCTCGAAACCAGGCATTTTTTAAACTGATCATTAATTCAATACCATGATCAGAGGGCTTTCTTGGAACCATATAAAGCCTTCTTAAGACAATAAACATTATTATAATCTTCCTGAATGAGAAAACCATCTATTTTCTCAATGTAAACTCCATACTTTAGTAATCCATTAACAAATGATCACATGAAATCCATATGGAAAAACATAAAATTTATTTTTACTATTATGGATATGATTAATTTGATTGTCTCCAGCCATGCAAAAGGTGAAAAATTTCTTATCAACATCAATAACCTCTTTCAAGGAGTACCCCTTACACACCAGTCCTGCATTATTTCGAATCATTGTTGATTCAATAAGGTTTTCATTATGAATTTTTCATTCCATGTTTTGAAAATCACAAACACCTTATTTTTATGCACATATGTTATTACCCTTGTTTTACTTCTATAAATAAAATTTCCTTAAGGAAATTTACCTCTTTCTTGTTTTCATTGTTCATATCAAAATTTTTCTTAAGTATAAAAATCAGATTCATATCTATATTCTCAAAATCGTATAATACTTAGATATGAAGAATTATGTTACAGAATTTGAATTCTCATTCTGAATTCTGTAATGAATTCTCATTACGAATTCTGATGACAAATTCCCATTACAATATTCTAAGGAAGAATACCCAATACGAATTCTAAGAAGAATACACATTACGAATTCTGATGACGAATTCAGATTACGAATTCTAATAACGAATTCTCATTATGAATTCTGTGATGAATTCTCATTACGAATTCTGTGATGCATTCTCATTACGAATTCTGTGATGAATTCTTATTACGAATTCTGTGATAAATTCTCATTAAGAATTCACTGACGAATTCTCATTACGAATTTCTGTGCAGAATTCTCATTACAAATTCCGGTTGTGAATTCTGATTAAGAATTACAGATACGAACTTTTATGAAATTCGACTCCCAATTCTTCTGATAAAAAGAATCTGAATATCCTTGTAATATAGAATCTGAATATAATTTTTTGTTAGACTCCGATCTTTTTACTTAAACTCTAATATCTTAAGTTTGTTATAAAATGATGTCGTGATTTCATTTACACATGTTTTGTTATTAAACGATGTCATCCATTCTGTTTTTGACTAACCATTGGTTGAGTGACACATGTACAGGTCCCTCCAAAATTTATGGAAAATATGTCTGTTGGAGGAGGGAGCTGACCATTGCTACTGAGCCTATTAATAAGTTCTCATTTAAAATATCTCAACACCAAATTGATCACTCTAGAGACCACATGCTGTCAAGGTGATTTTTAGAGAGAGAAGATTTTCATGCCTTGTGCATACTGAAATGCTCGTTCAGATTGCTTTGTGTGACTCCGAATATTGTTGATTACATTTGAGGGATTCTGTAGATAGGAAGACAGAGGTGCCGACTACCTTGAAGTTCGAGGGCTTCCTTGCTGAGGAATACAGAGTTTCCAACTACCTTGAAGTGGAGGGCTTGTGGGGATAAAAAGACAGAAACTCCGATCTTCGTATCGAGGTCTTACCTGGGTGTCGGTAAGACAGACTTTCTTGAATGTATAAATATAGGGACCTTTATCCAAGGTTATTGGATACAATTCTCTTTGGGATAAAAGATTTATATCTTGTTACATGTTTTGGTTACAAGTTTTTTTCCAATGAATTTTGTATGTTTAAGAATGTATAACCATCTTATAGTTCATTACACTTGTGTACTCTAATTCAGTTAGATTCTATATAATTTAAGGTAGTATCTCATATTGTAAACTTTGGTTAAGATTCATTTTATGGATCCATATTTCCAGAACTGGTTTTTCACAATCACTTTCCAGATTTAAGCAAGTTTATAGAGCTAGAAGTTTTGTAAATTCATACTTAGTCCCAATCATTCAATTGTTGTTAGAGGTGTTGTGAATTTTCATAGTTTAACTTTGTTAAACATAGATCATTCCTTGTTTAAGGAAATTTTTAAAGTATAAAATTCACCACCCCCCCTCTTGTATATTGAGAATCTACATCATTATTTTGATCCTACAATTGGTATCAGAGCAGGTCTCTGAAATACTTATACACACATATAATTTTTTCTTGATCTATTTTTCATTGTTCTATATTTTTATCTTGCTTAAGAATATTCTCATTGAATATGAACTTTTGTTTTTAACATGTTTTTGTGTAGAAAGATCTTTTAAGATAGAAGAAAACCATGTTCGTTCCATCGACAACTTAAATCCTACAAGACCACCAATTTTTGCTCGTAATGATTCTGAGTATTGTAGAGATCTAATGAAGAAATTTTTTATCAATACTGGAGTATAAATTTTTTTATGCTTACTGGGGGTTATCAAATTCCTGATAAGGAAGTTAGTACTTTCAAAAACCAAGAGAATCATGATTATCAATTAAACTATAATGTACACAATACTTTACTATGTTTAATGACTAGGAATATATATAGCCAAATTTCTTCTTGTGAAGCACCTAACTGTATATGGAAGAAACTCAAAGCTACACATTTTGGTACATCCAAAGTGATTGAGACCAGAATATCTATGTTTAGAGCTGAGTATCATGGTTTTAACTTTGCTTATGGAGAACCCATTTGTATGGTTCAACAAAGTTTTATGATTATCGTGAATATCATACAATATATGGGAGAAAAAGTTCTAGATGATGAAGCTCTTGTTGAAAAGATCATTGATATTATTCCCAATGTGTGGGAATCTAAGAGAATATTAATTGTGAGAATATAAAGGTCACTCAAATTTCCTTAGATGAGATGTTTGGAACTCTTCTCCAACATTAAATAATGATGAAGAGTGATGCTGGAAACATCAAAAATAAGAATGGTAATGGTACTATTTCTTTTACTACAACATCAAATCACATGAAAGCTAAGACTCCTGAGAGAGTAACTAGATCCAAATCTAAGAAAGTTGTTATCCAATCTGAATCTAGTGAGAGTGAATTCTCAGAGAATGAGATAGCAAATCTTTCTCGATGGATGAACAAGATAGATGTACAATGAAATTTCTAATCCAAGTATAAGAAGAAGGAAAGGAGAGATAATAATGATTCAAAAGTCACATGATATGAATGAAAGAGAGCTGGACACATAAGACCTGATTGTCCTTTTCTCAAAAAGAAAGAAAGAAAAAGAGAGTCATTCTAAAAAGAATAGGATGAAGTATTATAAATCTATAGCTAATAAAGTCTTGAAATCCAATGATACTTGGAGATCCAGTGATGGTGACTCTTCAGATGAATCTTCGGATAATGAATCTTCTGGATAGAAGAATTGTGGTCTTATAGCCAGATTGCATATTAACAATCATTGCTTTTTAGAAAAGGTACACAATTTTGAATCATTGACCAATGTTTCTTAAAATTCCTATGATACTAAATATTATAACTCTTCAGATGAATAATCCTCTTCTAATGAATAAAATACTTTACCTACCTATGAATAAGTTTCTAGGTTTTCTAAACTTCTTGTGATTGAGAAATCAAAACTCAATAAAAACGTGGTAAGGGAAATTCTAGGAGTATTATTCTTACTATGAAAATATCAGATCATTTTAAAGATCTTGATAAGAAAAATGCTGATTTTATAAGTATTTCAATAAGTATTGAGGAATTAAATTCTTAAAAGAATAAATTTTCCAAAGATCTTGAAAAATTGATTTTTAAGAAAAGTGTTTTTGAGCCTAGATTTAGTTCCAAATCTAATGATTTTGAAGAAAGAAACTTGGTTATAAAATTCATGTTTGAAATACTTTCCATAATGAATTTTTCTTCAAACTTTACCTTAGGTAAAGATGATTTTGATAACATTTATTCCCAAATATGACCTTTAAGAAACAATTCCATATTTGGTTATACCAATGCTAAACCAACTTTTAGTAACAACTACATTGTTCCTCAAAGTTCCCCATTTTGTACCAAGTGTCAATGTGGTGGTCACTGGGAAAAAATTGTTCTTTAAACAAAACCCAGTCTTTAGGATTTCATAGGGCTTACTTTTCTAAGAAGATGTGGGTACCCAAAATTTTGATTTCTGACATTTCTGGATCCAAGCATGTCTGGATTCCAAAAACCTAGTTTTTTATTACTTTTAAGAAAATAGGGGATGTACCAATAGAAATACATGGTACATGGATAGTGGATGTTCCCGATATATGACTGGTAAAAAAACTATTTTGAAAATATTATCAAGATGAATAGAGGAAATGTAACTTTCAGAGACAATGCTCGGGGAGAAATTGTTGGTATAAATAATATTGTTATTCTTGTTAAAACTTTGTTTTCAAATGTTTTGTTTGTTAAGGGTCTTAAGCATAACATCATTAGCATATTTCAATTATGTGATGAAGGATACCTTCTTAATTTTTTGATTGATAAGTTCTTAGTACACAATTCCAAGGAATAGTTTATTCTCTCTACTCATAGGCAAGAGAATGTTTACACTTTGTACTTAGAAGACATTAGGATCCAAGACATACCATGCCTAAGTACAATGGAAGATCATTCTTGGTTATGGCATAGAAGACTAGGTCACTGTAACCTTATAAACTTATGTAAACTCTCTAAGAAGAAACTAGTTAAGGATCTACCAGAGCATAGATTTGATTGTTGTAATGTTTTTGTTCCTTGTCAATTTGGAAAGAAACATAAATCTAGTTTTAAATCAATCAGTAAAGTCTCAACAACTGATGAATTACAGTTGGTGCACATGGATTTTTTTAGTCCAGTACAAACTGAAAGTATTAGAGGCAAATACAATGTGATTGTTCTAGTTGATGATTACATTAGATTTACATGGGCCTATTTTCTAGCAAAGAAGTCTGAAGCTTTTTATTATTTCAAAAGTTTTAGAGACCAAGTTAAAAATTAGAAAGACCTTCCACTGAAAAATATTCTTTGTGATCATGCAGGAGAATTTCAAAATTCGTATTTTGAAACTTTTGGTAGTTAAAAAGGTATTACTCACAACTTTTCAGCACATAGAACTCCTCAACAAAATGGTGTAGTTGAAAGAAGAAATTGAATTCTTTAAGAGATAATTGGAACTATGTTGAGTGAATACTCTATAGCCAGACATTTTTGGGATGAAGAGGTAAGTACTGCTTGTTATACTATATATCGTGTTTTGATTAGACCTTTTCTTAATAAAACTCCTTATCAGTTATGGAATGGTAGAAAACATAGACATTCCTACTTCAAGGTATTTGGATGCAAGGTATTCATCCTGAATACTAAAGATAATCTATACAAATTCGCACAAAAATATGATGATATAATTTTTTTAGGCTACTCCACAACTTCTAAGAATTATAAAGTTTTCAATAAAAACACTTGTACTATTGAGGAAATAGTACATGTAAAATTTGATGAGTCTGATCCTTTTGTTTTTAAACCATCCCAATCTAAATCCTCGGATGTGTTTTCAAAAACTGATTATCAACCTTTGTTAGAAGATCCTGCTGATAATGAAAATGTTCATGAAAATATTTCTGAAACATTTACCCTAAAAGACATTCTACCTTATGTTGATGAACTAGATTTACAAAACCCAAGGCAGGTGTTTCATAAGAATCATCCCAGTGATAGTATCATTAGTGATGTAAATCAACATATAAATACTAGAAGTTCCTTGAGGAATGAAGTAGAACATCTAGAATTTATTTCCCAATCAGAACCAAAAATCACTGATGAAGCTTTAGGTGATGATGATTGGATCAAAGCCATGCAAGATGAGCTAAATGAATTCGAAAGGAATAAATTCTTGACCTTGGTTGAAAGGCCTAAGGAAACTCCTATTATTTGAGTAAAGTGGGTCTTCAGAAATAAGTTTGATGAAAATTGAGTCATAGTCAGAAATAAAGCTAGACTAGTTGTAAAAGGCTATAATCAACAAGAGGGAATAGACTATGAAGAAATCTTTTCTCGAGTAGCTAGACAAGAATCTATTCGTATCTTACATTCCATTGCAACATTCTTCAATTTCAAACTTTTTCAAATGGATATGAAATGTGATTTTCTTAATGGTTACGTTTAAGAGCATGTTTTTGTTGAACAGCCTCCTGGCTTTGAAAACACAAAATATCTTAATCATGTTTTTAGACTTACCAATGCTTTGTATGGTCATAAATAGGCCCCTCGAGCAAGGTATGATGGACTAACATGTTTTTTTCATCAAAATAACTTTGTTAAGGGAAATTAAGATCTATCCCTTTTTATAATGAAATACAAGAAAAATGTTCTGATTGTTTAAATATATGTTGATGCCATCATATTTAGTTCAACTCAGTAATCATTAATTGATTCCTTTGTGGATCTAATAAAATCTGAGTTTGAAATGAGTATGACGGGTGTGTTAACAATTTTTCTTGGCATTCAAATTTCTCAAAAAACCAAAAGGAATCTATATATCCCAACATAATTATATTAAATACCTTCTTAAAAAGTATGGGTATTACAACACTAAGAGTATATGTACTCCTATTGGTACCTCAAAAACACTTTATCTTGATGAATCTGGGAAACCAGTAGATCAAAAATCTTTTAGAGGTATGATAGGAAGCCTACTATACTTGACAGCTAGTCATCCAGACTTAATGTTATCATTTTTCTTATGTTCCACATATCAATCCAATCCTAAGTAATCTCATTTAAAGGCAGTGAAAATAATTTTTCTCTAAATAAAGGGAACCATGGATCTAAGATTATTTTATACTTATGGAAATGATATTATCTTAATGTTTTTTTCAGGTGCTGACTTTGGTGGGTGTACAGTGGATAGAAACAGCACATTAGGATCTTGTAATTTCTTAAGAGATTTGTTAGTTTCATGTTCATTCAATAAGCAACACTCAATAGCACTTTCCACTGCTGAAGCTGAATATATAGCAGCTGGAAGTTGTTGTGCTCAAGTGTGGTGGATGCAATACAAACTCAAAGACTATGGCTTGAGTTTTACTAAGAATAAATTTTTTTGTGATAACACAAGTGACATTTCCCTTATTAAAAACCCTTCACGTCACTCCCGTGAAATGCACATAGATATTAGGCATCACTTTCTTAGGGATCACACAAAAAAAGGAGATATCATTCTTCAGTTTATCAGAACACAAGATCAACTTGCTGATATTTTCACAAAATATTTACCTTCCGATAGATTTGAACACATTAAACAGAAGTTAGGAATGATAACCGTAAGGTAATCTTTCTTCATTAACATCCTGTTGAAACAATATCCTTACAGTAACAAACTCCTTTTCATAGGGGGAGTACATTTGTTTGTTACCATTTGAAAAAAAATTCGTAATGAGCTTTTGAAAAATTTTCCTAATTAGGTTTTGAAAATTTTTCGTATTATTCTTTTGAAAATTTATCGTAATGAGATATTCAAAAAATTTAGTAATGAGATTTTCAAATCTTTTGTAGTGAAATTTTCGTACTGGAACATTCTTAATAAAATATTCGTACTGGAACTTTCGTAATGAAATTTTTGTATTGAGAATTTTTGTAATGAAGTTTTCATACTGAGAATTTTCATAATGAAATTTTCTTACAGAGATTTGTTTTCGTAATGAAATTTTTTGTACTCATGTTTTTTTCGTACTGAGTTTTTCCATAGTAATATTTACGTAGTCAAATTTTTTAAAGAAGAATATCACCTATTGTGAACAATATTTCTAGCCAATATTAAATGTATTATTCCTTTATGTCTTTGTAGTCATATTTTACTTGCTGGTATTTTCTTATGTGTTTTTAAATTTTTAGGATTCTAGATTTTTTTAATCTGAATCCTTTTCTTAAAACCACAAAAGATCAGAGTCATGTTTTTCTTGCAGATTGTTTCTCAACCGTAAGATCAAATATCAATGTTTCTGAACCGTTCAATCAACCATGGAAGTTGAACTGTCACCTCAATGCCTATATAAAGGGGACCCCCAGGGGTTGTCCCATATCGGATATCAAGATATTTCATCTCGAAGCTCTGTCCTTCTTACTTAAGGTCGCTCTGATCATTCCTAAGTCCGTTCCGATTTCTTCAGAATCGTTCAGTTCTGGATGTCTGTAGAAGCCACTTCTCAAGATATTTCAACTACAAAACCCATTTCTAAGTGGTTAATTTACAGGGAGAGGATGGTACATCCGAATTTATACAAGTTTTATTCTCTTATATCAAATAACATCAAGCTCAATGGCTGAGAGGACATATGCTCATCAAAGCCAGTGAATCAGGATCCGGATTATTCAGATTCACTTATAGAATTTCAATGAGTCTGTTTCCTTCTATGAAGAAGATGGCAGAGATATATTTTCTTTCAAGTCTTATGGGAAGACTTAAAATCTTTCTTACACCAAGGATACAAGCTTGGTGGGTCTATCATATGAAGGTGAAGATGAATTTTTCTCACACAAGCTGCCGGATGAGCATGGATGTTTCAATAAAGTCAACTCTAAGGAATTCCTTGGACATAAAGATTTTAAGACTGCTAAGATTGTTCATCTCTCTTAGAACAATCAGATTCTACAGCTGTAGGTACAATGTTTTTTCGTACCGTGAAATATTGATAAGGATAACCTGAAGAAAATTGACATTTATATAATAGATTTCTCGGTAAATATAAGGAAGTTAAATTTGATGAGGCAGGTTTTGATTACAGTTAAGAATATTAAAGTAGGGAATTTAAAATCTCAGATTATAATGTACATGGCCTTCCTTTCCAAGCTAATTATTAGGATTCTTGATTCGTTTAAAATGTCTTTCACTTCCAAGACAAGGAATTGCAAGGTAATGCTTATTAGTGATGATACGTTGAAGAGGATGAAAATGGCCTTTTCTGTTGAATCTGAATAATTCTATTCTTTACCAAAGGAAGAGGCTGAGGAAGCTCAGAAAGATAAACAAACTCCGGAACCATAAAATAAAGTTGGTAAGAAAAGGAAATTTAATCTACCAGAAGTTGTTGAGAAAATCCCTAAGTCTAAGGAAACTCAATCTGCACGCCCTAAACCCAAGAAACAAAAGGCTTTTCCAGATGAGGTAGTTTCCAAGTAGAGGCAAGATAACTAAAAAGGAATGAAGGGGGTTTTAATTTGGATTGCACCTTGTTGAGGCTAAATCCTTGAAAGAGAAAGAGGCTGATGGATTAGAAATGCAAGCCAAAAAAAAGAAGTTGAAAAAGTATACATCAAAGGCAGATATTGTTCAAGCTCTTATGAAGGCCACTGAAGTAGCATCAGAAAATTTACCCATTCCAAAATCCCTTTTAGTTAAAGGTTTTCCTGAAACTCCAGGTGAGAAGACTCCGGAAAATTATAAAAAGAAGAAAGTTGAGAAGGATTTGATGCTGAGAGTTCAGAAAGTTGTTGAAGAAATCCGGAACGCAGAGAGAATTGGTTGCTCTGGTGATGTATTAAAAGAAGTTAAAGACTATCATGAGAAGGATAGTGCTTCCAAGAAAATTTTACTTCGGACATCCCAAGATGGATCTTCAAAAATTCCTACACATAGAGAGGATGAGAAAGGTGAATAGTAAGTGAACAAGCCGTCTAAGGAAGAAAGTCCCAATCATGACTTTATACATATTAAGGATGTTGAAACTAGAGTAGATAAGGAGAAATTTGATGAAGATGAAATTGTTCAACATTCAGAAAGTGAGAAAGAACCTCCTGATGAACAGACCGTTCTGAAAGTTAATAATGGTAAAAAAGTGGTTGTTGACACTCCAAAAAAAGTTATTATAAGAAGGAAAGAAGTTGGACGATCATCTAAAAGGAAGCTGATACAGTCAGAGGAAGAACCATCTCCAACCAGAATATCAAATTCAGAGTCATCTATCTTTGGACATGACTTTGTTGAATAGTACCTAAAAACGTTGGTGGACATCATTCCGATTTTTCCAGTAATAGAATCCAGAATCCAGATGATTTATCATAACATAAGTCAAAATTAGGACTCTCTATCAATGGTGATGGATATGTGTGCTAAGATTGAGGCTGATTATAAAAAAATTCTTTTCAATTATGATGCTCATAGATTTTCTTGCAAAAAGATAACTAAGTGGTCTATGAAAGTTGTTCAAGAGATGGCAGAGCTTGATCAATTCGAAGTAGATGTTATAGATTGTTTTCATACCAAAGACTCTAAAATCAAGGATCATAGAAATTCTTTTGAGAATAAGTTAACTCTTGAGCAGTATGTTCAGATGCAAAAGGTCAAAGATCTGAATGGGAAGCTAAGTTCTCTTGTCCAGTACTATAGGGAAGAAAAGGATCTCAATAATTAGTTGGAAGGAAAGGTTATAAAGCAATATGAAGCTCTTAAAGCTCATGAAATGGCAATGGAGACTCAAGATTCAATAATAATTTCATTTGAAAAGCAAGTGGAGGAGGACCACAATGAAATGAAGAAGCTGGAGAAAATTGTCAAAATGCTTATTCCCAAGGAAAAAAAGAAACAAAATAGACCACTCTGATCTTTTATTATACTGTTTCATTGTACTAGTTCTTTTAATAGTAATGATATTTTGGTTACTTGTCTTTTGGTTGGTTGCATGAACTAATATTTCAGGTACTTTATTACCATTTCCATTCCCTCAATTATTTTTGAAAATAAAAAATGGGGAGAAGGAAAAAATTACTCAAAAGGGGCAGAAGGATGAATCTAAAAGGGGGAAGAAAAATTTCTATTGAAAGATGAACTATCCCTAAGTATGGGGGAGATTATCTAAGGGGGATCTTCTCATTATGAATTTTTTCATTATTATGATAATGAAAAATCTATTCTGAAAATCTAGATTACGATCCTTAGAGTTCCAAAGCCTAAGGGGTAGTTAGTCGTATTCAGTACCATTCATAAACAATGGGAGATAAGCTTTAATCTCATAGTCTATAAATTTATTCTAAACACTTATATTCTTTTTTCGTAAGGAATTTTTTACTTTCCAAATAGGGGGAGATTGTCGAGTCAATAATTTTTTCCTTATGAAGTTTCCATTACATCTTGTATTTAAAATGAAAAACAACATATCTTTAAGAAAATATGTTTTTACCCCTGTTTTACTTATATATGGAAAACATACTTAAATAAATTTACCTCTTTCTTATTTTCATTGTTCATATCAATATTTTTCTTAAATATAAAAATCAGATTCAAATCTATATTCTCAGAATCATATAATACTTAGATATAAAGAATTATGTTATAGGATCTGAATTCCCATTCCAAATTCGGTAATGAATTCTCATTACGAATTCTGATGACAAATTCCCATTACAAATTCTAATGCAGAATACCCATTACGAATTCTAATGAAGAATACTCATTACGAATTCTGATGATGAATTATGATGATGAATTATCATTAAGAATTCTGTGATGAATTCAAATTATGAATTCTGTGATGAATTCTCATTACGAATTATGTGATGAATTCTTATTACGAATTCTCTAACAAATTCTCATTACGAATTTCAGTGCAGAATTCTCATTACGAATTCCAGTTGTGAATTCTGATTACAAATTAAGGATACAAACTTTTATGATATTCAACACCAAATTCTTCTGATAAAAATAATCCAAATATCCTTGTAATATAGACTCCGAATATAATTTTTGGTTAGAATCCGAACTTATTTACTTACACTCTTATTTTTTATGTTTGTTATAAAATGATGTCGTTCTTTCAGTTACACTTGTTTTGTTATAAGTGGATATCGTCCATTCTATTTTTAACTAACCAGTGGTTGAGTGAAACATGTATAGGTCCCTCTGAAATTTAAGGAAAATATGACCGTTGGAGGAGGGAGTCGACCGTTGCTACTGAGGCTATAAATAGGAGCTCATTTGAAAGAGTTCAACAACAAGTTGATCACTCTAGAGACCACACGCTGTCAAGGTGATTTCTAGAGAGAGATTGTTTTCATGAATTGTGCATACTAAACTGCTCATTCAGATAGCTTTGTGGGACTCCGAATGTTGGTGATTACATTTGAGGGCTTCCGGGGATAGGTAGAAAGAGGCACCGAGTACCTTAAAGTTTGAGGGCTTCCTTACTGAGGAAGACAGAGGTTCCAACTACCTTGATGTTGAGGGCCTGAGGGGATAGAAATACAAAAACCTTGATCTTCGTATTAAGGGCATTCATGGGTGTGTGTAATATAGTCTTTCTTGAAAGTATAAATCATGGGACCTTTATTTAAGGTTTATGGATACCCATCTCTTTGGGTTAAAATATTTATATCTTGTTACTTGTTTTTGTTACAAGTTTATTTTTCCACTGCATTTTGTATGTTTACGAAAGTATAACCATATTATACATCCTTAAATATGTGTACTATGATTCAGTTAGATTATATATGCTTTAAGGTAGAATCTCATTTTATAAACTTTGGTTAAGTTTTATTTTCCAGATCTATATTTCTGGAACTGGATTTTTTAAATTACTTTCTAGATTTAAGCATGTTTATAGAGCTAGAAGTTTTGTAACTTTATACTTTGTCCCAATGTTTCAATTGGTGTTAGAGGTGTTGTGAATTTTCTTAGTTTTACTTTGTTAAAATTATATATTTCCTTGTTTAAGGAAATTTTTGAAGTATACAATTCACCCCCTCTCTTGAATTTTGAGCATCTACATCATTATTTCGATCCTACAATCATAACACCATGTTCGTTTATTTTTTATCGAATGAAACATTTTTTTCAGATGAAATTCATGTATTCTTCTTCCAAAAAAATTCTCATATCATATATTTCTCAATTTGGTCATGAACTTAATTCATATCATGATCCCAATTTTCATCTCTAGTTGCTTCATTATAGAATTTTGCCTCCACTATTGATATGTATGATTCTTGTTGTAGATTCTTCATGCACCTTCTCTGCACTGGTACTGTCTAATCCCCAATTATCTTATGCCTATCAATTTCAGCTTTTCTCAATAGTCTCTAGGAGGAAGATGATATATTTTCATCATCTCAGTCTTCTTCTCAATCTACCAGTTGATCTGGAGGTTATCCTGACATGCTCATATCTCCAGCACCATCCTCCTATGTTTGATCATGTATTTTCGAAAGATTATATTCATTCTCTACCATAGTCAAATCCTGACATCCCACAACCTTTCCCAACCACTTATTGGATCATTTATATGTTTTTATTTTATTTTAATAGATAATAAATATCCCTTCACATCCATGGGATTCCAACATCCAATGTTTTTTCTTTATTCAGAATGATACATTTACGTCCAAATACTTTAAAGTACTTTAATAAAGGATTTTTCCAACCATAAATCATATGGAACATTATCCACTTTGGGACAATGTAATGCTTTATTTGAATTGTAAAATGATGTCATCACTACTTCTCTCAAAAATTTCCCTAGATGGTCTTTCTCAATGAGCATTGTTCTATTTATGTTGATAACAATTCAATTTCATCTCTCAACTATACCTCTGTACTGTGGGGTTCTTACAACTAAAACACGATTACTATTCTCATGTTCCTTGATAAAATCCTCCACATGGATATTTTTTAACTCTATTCCATTGTCATTTTGAATCGTCTATATTTTCTGACTTAGAATCTTTTCACATTACCATCAATATTTCCAAATGCAACTAAACCCTTCATATTTGTGGGTTATTATTAATACACATGCCATTCTATAGTAGTCATCAATGAAGAGATCATAATATCACATCTCATTAACATACCTTTGAAAAATTGGCACACACACATCAATTTTCTTCAAATCTGGAAATCTTGTTGACCTTTACACCTTTGGATTATACGCCTTTCAAATGATCACTTCTTATTAATAGGCTTCACATGTTTGATTGCAATCACATGATAATATATGGATAGTTCGATCCAATTCATATATCAACACATTTCCCTAGGATGCTTGGATTATGTTTCTAATACGCATATGCCTTAACATGTTTTCTTGTTCCTTGGATAGAAATCACATATATTCTTCTCCAATCAAGAGGTAGAGATTTATTATGGTATACTTTCTTGGAAACACAATTACACCAAAATTTTCATTAATGATACATAGTTTCTTGGAAAACATATGGAATTCCTTAAGTCACAAAATTGATTGACACTAAGAATGTTGTGACTAAGCCCTTAAAAAACAATTCATCTTCTTATCTCAAGACTTTCCAAAAAAATGGATTTTTCTATACCAATAATATTAATGCCCACATAATTAAGATATATAATTAAAACATCTTTATCATTCCATATTCTGGTCATAGATCCTTATTTCCCATAATGTGGGATGTACATATACTGTCAATGATCTATATCCCAATGTTATCTGATGCTTTGAACACAGTTTCTGCAACCACTACATGTTCTAACCATTTCTTCATTCCCCATGTATCAAGATTAATATCCGATAAGGAATGATAAACTTGATATTTTTCTGTATCTTGTAGACTAACATCATCTGGATGAGTTTCAAATAGAATTTCAATTTTTATAACTATTGATTATACATATGGAAACTTCTTATGAACAAACTTATTCTGCCTAGACACATTCCTTTGCATTGTTGATGCCCAATATCTATCAATATGACTGAGTCATTTACACCTCAAAAAAATACCATCAAATGATGACATAGAATTTTGATCTCTGTAAAACCACATATACTTGTATTGTTCCCATTTTTACATCTAATATATTGAGTATATGTATTAAGATTGTCCCATATTACCAAATAAATAGTACCTTATGGGATGTAAATTCTTGTGTGAAATTGATGCACCACTAGTTGTGCTTATCTTTCTCTGAATTTCTTGATTATTCCTCATACCCAAATCAATAATCAATCATTGAGTGGTTGCTTGTTGTCTGACTTGGACTATAACTTATTTCTATTTTAGATCAAGACTCATATCAACCTTGTCATATAGAGTTGATTGTTGGTTGAATTCTATTAGACCACACTACCCAAATATCATTTTATATGTTTCTTGTTTGATGTTCTTTCTTAATGTAGAACCGAGAGATAACAATTTCTCTTGATATTTAACAGTTTTTCACATATTGGGGAGTACCTATTCTATTTGTTTTATACATTTGATTTGATATTTTTCAGTTTCAGTTAATACATCAATTTATATTTTTTGTTAATTAATTTTGATTTTGTACTCAATCACTTTTTCTGAGCATTAAAACATTAGAGACCTCATCTTTTACATTTCTGTATTCATCTTATAATTCTATTCTTCCAACTATTGCACATAGATTTTGGCATCAGAGACAACATTTTTTTCATTCATTGTTTTGGATCCCAAAATAACCTCCTCTACATAAGATGCTTCTAATTCTGACTGATGATTAATTATTCCTTCAATTTATACATCATCATTGTCACTTTATTATCTTGTTAATGAATTTCTATCAACTTCCACCAAGGTAGCTACTTTATAATCCCTACTGTACTCCAACTCTTTATCTTCATATTCTTCAGAACTATCATCTTGGTTTGAAATAAGATTCTTATTTTTGAATAACATTATCTCAGTACTTATACTAACATTAACATTTTATGAATACTTTTTTTTGGAAATTTCCTCATTTTCTTCCGTTTCCTCATCAAAATAGTTAGGTAATTTCACAAAAAAAATCCCAATCGTTCAGCATCAAAAGCACGAAAATGGAAATTTACCACTGAACTTCCATTTTCCACTCTATAGATTTGAGGTAATAAATGAAATGAATTTATCCATATTTTCCACCTATAGACTATCATCAATAGGGAGATCCTTCATGGCCATTAGTTACACATCTTTAGACGTCCTCTTTTCCAATACATAGTTATCATTGTTTCTCATTTCATTTTCAATAAGAGTATTCTGTAGTTTATCATGTGTCATCTCTTTCAATTATTTGTCTTCCAATACTGAATCATCCTTATTGAATAATGGTGGAATTTTTCTCAAGATACATTTCACTATATTGATATCCTAAATAAATTATCCAATACCCCACATGTTATTAGAATGAAAGTTTACCTTATCGAAAAATGATTCAACAATATCATTAGGATTCTTTCTGAGATTTTTAAAATTATTCGATATAACTTGCAACTTTACTTCCTGAAAATTTAGGTCTCCCTCATTAATTTTCAAAAAAAAATCCCACATAGTATGTTAAGGATTACAAGAAATCACCTTCGTATAAATTTAATTTGATAGCCCCCCCCCCCCAAAGAATTTATCCCTTTAGAAACATAATCCAATTGTATTATTTCAACCACTGATGAAGAAACTCTATTGATGTCAACTGATATTCCATGAATAGATACTTTAAAGACATCCCCAACTACTGATCGGATGTACTACTTCGTTCGATTATTCCATAGTTGAAAATTATTTCCTTCAAGGATCGTAATTCTTTTATAAATCACCACCTCTAGTTCATATTCAAAGAATTAATCACTAATTTTCAACCATTCACTATGATATTTATTATTAGTTGCACTATATCGAATACCCTGAGAGGGGGGGGGGTGAATTAGGGTTTTATGGATTAAAATTTCATTCCCCTCATATTATCATTCTCCATTAATTAAAACTATTTATTCTCAATTTCCTATTTAAATGTAGTAACATAATTCAAATCATGTATGAGACAAAAAAAATTATACTTGGTTCACCATCACTGGGCTACGTCCTTGGAGTATTCCACAACAGTGTGCTTACGTAAAAAATTTTCTAATGATCACTGCAAATAAATGGTAAATTGTTGGGACCAGATAATATATGTCTAGGATCACATCCAATAAAAGATTTAGGGTCTTCTCATGTCATTAAAATGGTCCACTACTCAGGAATCTTACTCTAAATCACTGCTAGTGGAAAGGGTCACTGTGTTCCTCATTCTGCACTCACTACTCTTGGAAAAAGAATCCACTAATAGTTTATTGACGTTTAGGTCAACAGCAGTTTATGGAAAGGTAGGTCCCCTGATTGGCATGAATCAATGGAACCTCAACTTTATATAGATTCTATTTTGATGTTTCATTTCACTCGTAGATGAAATCCACCATCTCGGGTACAACAAGGTAGTGGAAAATAATTACACCAACTTATTTGATTCTTTTTCAAGCTTTTATGTGAAAATCACATAACCTATTTCTCTTATGCGAACAATGTATCATGAATAGTACGTGGAACACCTCCACTGCATACCTCTTCTGCTTCCATGAGCCTCTCTTCAATTGTGGACTTCCTCTGCATTCATTATCACATACTTCCTCTGTATATTGACATTGAAAACCTCCTCTGCAAAACACCCTCTATCTGTGAACTGTATTACGATCATGGAATGCCTTCAAAAAACACTGGTGTACCGTTACTTCTTCCTCCACAAACCATATCCTTTGTAGGATATAGTATCACGCAGAAACATTCAGAAATTTTTTTTCTGACTACTTCATCCTTCACGGAATTCTCCATCACAAAATTTCTTAGGAATTTGCTGAATTCCTAGATAAAATAGATCTTCTCTAATGATATTATCTCAATCATCAAATTGGTGGGATTATAACTTCTTATATAAGAAAATATATATACAAAATCCAGTAATCTATGATTTACCAAATCATCAATTCAGTATAGCCTCTACTGCATACTAATCCTCCAACCGAAAATTGCACCCAAACTATAAACCATTTTTCAAAGACTTTCTACATACTTCCTTTTCTCCTACGTGGTCAATCTACTATTCTGGAAACAAGCCATCCTTGTACCACACCTCCTTATATTGTAAACCATTTTTGGTTTAATAGACCAATCCCACATTTTGATCTGGCTTCTTGGTACACAGCTGCGAACCATTCTTGGACAAGGTATGTGGTCCATGTATCTGGCTCCACGTTTTACTTCATTTTCTGATTTCATTCTTCATATTTCACACAATTATATAATATAATAAAACATATATCTCTAAAAAAATACCAATTTTGAGGCCCTATATTTATGCAAGAATTGGGAAAATATTCCACCATAAAAACATTTCTTTAGAAAATAGAAAACAAAAACATTTATGTCCTTTAGCATTATCAACAAACAGAATCACACCCAAGAAATACTCGAAGAACTCATTGATGGATTGTTTTCCAAACAAAAATATTCTTAAAAATATATAAAATGGAAGTACATGGGTTATAAGAAACAACACATAACTAGGTTTATATATAGAATAACATTAGTGGATATTGAAGATGCAAAGTAAGAGGAAAAGAATCATCAAATTAATTGAGCGATTGAGGCCATTTATCACACTGATTTGAATGATCAATTTAATTTCAAGGGATCCAAAACCCTAAATTCGGTGATTATTTAATGGACTTTATGATTAATCTTGTATAGTTGTAATAGGGATCCTTTTTGTGTTACGATGATTTTCTTAATGTTGAGTAATTCATTTACAATCCATGAATTTTATAAAATATAATAACATGAAATATTTCTATTTGATAAAAAACAATTTCTCTAAAGGTTATGCATTAAAAAATATAGAATTCATGGAATATACAAATAAATTAATTTCAAAAAGAAATTTATATTTCCTCTAGAACTAACTTTGAATTCAATCAGGTCATAAGCTCCTCAATAGTGGGACAAGTATTACTGTATGTCTCTAATTATTTTCTAAAAACCAATATCATTAGAATTTTATATTCTATATTATTAAATAATATATATAATTCATATTTAACACAATTGGTTCCTCATTAATATTTATTCTTCAAATATTTTACCAAAAGATAAAAACACATTAACTAGATCATCGCACATTACAGTTGTATGAATTGAACCCATATCATTATTAAGTCATGGGTTTAATCCCCATGAAATTTTCAAATGTTATGGGATGTCACACAACATCTGGTTTTCCTTTTTTCTAAACTATATTAATATAGATCCTATAATGTTGCCAAAAAATTTTGATTGAAACTAATGAATAAAATTTATTTCCCAAATAATATTTTAATTTTGGTCTTATGTACAACCACTTTTTTACTAAATAAGATAATATTATTTTAAAATTAATCTAATTTAATTAATGATAATGTAAACCATCAAGGATATCAATAATATTAAACATTATTCTATAAAATATAATGTCATTATTATTCAAATAACATTTCCCCAAAATCAATAACAATATGTAAAATTTTATGAAAATATATTTATTCTTCGTAGAATCCAATCACACACAACCTGAAAATCGTCTATTAATACATTGTAAATATGATCAATACTAATCTCACTAACCTTAGATGGTATCCGAAACTATCATGATTATAAAAAATATATATTCTTATAAATTTTATAGAATCCTTATATGTTCAATAATTCTTTTAACCAAAACACCATTGGTAAAAAACACTTCTAAATTTTAATTATTTTATACATATATATAAATTCATCACACTTTATATTTCATAAAATTTCAATCCATTGTCAAAGAGTAAACCTGAGTCATTCATTATCATCATTTATTGAAATCCTTCATAATGATTTCTTATGAAAATTTAAATTATACTAATAATATCCCCAACCAGGTGCACATTTATGGTCGTTGTCATCCATTAGGTGATGATTGGGATAAGAAAAATAGGCCTTATCAGAGTTATTACCCCTAGGTACATCAATTCTAGGACCATATATTATTGTAGTATCCAAAAAAAATGTTTCATTGATATTAAAAAACAAATTATCTCTACCTTTTTAAAACATTAATAAATTCTTGTTTACTGATCCCTAAATTCTACCATATGTTAATGATCCCAAATATATGTTTTCATAACTATATTTTCCAATGTTTCTACTAAAATTTCATTGATAAAATATATAGAGACCATAACTCTAGTAACTTGGAGTCAATTTTTACATTATTACATTGGCGTGAGGTAAATTTTATCACATCCAAATCGACCAAATACATTAGTAGTATTTTTAAACTAAATAAATATATTTTTATTTTATTAGATCGAGTATAAAAATAATAATATAATTTCTTTTCATGAATAAATTTATTACTTCAATAATTTCACTATAAATCAGTCATAGTACACATCATGGAATCCTTGTAATTGAAAACTAAAGAAGTGTGAGCTCAAAGGCTTAATAACGGTTTATTATTGCTGGATTAATCATGAATCACTTGCCATAATCAACCTGGAGGGGTAAATAATTGAAATTTCAATAAATTTAAATCAATTGACCACATAAATGGATTAGGAATAATAAATATGGAAAGGTAAATAATTGAAATAAAATTCTGTAAAAATAATAATCTATGAATAAAATGCATCCATACATAAATTCCTTATGATAATATTCTTGATAATGATAAAAAGTGAAACTAACAAAATTCAAAATTAACAACATTTACATTTCACAGGAACATGATTACATTACTATCTTGATCATTCATAAATTTTTTTGAACATACAGGGTGAAATACAATTTAACTAATTTTGTCCCACTGTTTCATCCCATGAGACTATAGATTCATCAGTGGGGTTTTTATAAACCATCCTAACAAATTTATTTAGTGTCTTGAAAATTATTCCATTATCCAATAATTGATTTAATTCTTATATAATGGAACTTATAAACGATTATATTCATTTGGTAAATAATATGGATTTATCAATATATCTATAAGTATCGAAAAACAATCAATTTTGTACCCCATATGTAAAAATTATATATTATATAAAAAATAAATATATCTATGATACATAATTTTTCGGTGTAAGAGAAATTTAATTTCCAAGGATCATATGAGAGAAAATATTTCATATTGAAGATATTGACAATGAAAAAGAATCAAGTATATGAATGTCAATACATTCCTATGTAATATTGATCAATATCTAACGGTAGGGTGAATTATGATAATATCAATACAACATCTCCCTTAAGGGAGTAAATTTAAAATTATGGATTCTATTCTTTTATTTATATCAATAAAATATAATAAACTTGGAAATATTATTGAGAAAAATGTATTTTTTAATTTATAATCTCATTTTTTAAACATAAATAAAATTTTAAAATACTTTCTATGAATATAATTTTCAAAAACCATGAATTTATATAATATTAATGAATCATTTAATTTAAAAATAACCTATAAAATTCCAATAGAATCATAAAAGATATGATTGAATATGAATTTTTTCATTACATATTGGGTAAATAGAACATTCCTTTTTAAATGTAAAATGGAAATAAAAATCATTTTTCTAAAAAAACAAGAAGAATCTATTTAAAAAATTTCATAAAAAGTAATAATGTGTAAAAATGTATATAAAAAATTAAATTTTTTATGAATTAAATTATCAATTTTTTTAGAAAACAGCGTTTTGGAAGAAAATTAATTTTCAAAAGGTGTAGTATATACACATTATATAACTGATATTAGGGGTATTATATACACCATATAAACAATATTAGGTTCATAACATTATAATATGCCTCATCGAAAGGAAATTTAAATGAAATCCCATCATTTATAATTCTTTTCAGTTAAACATGTTTTAAAGTCTACTATAATAGTTTTAGACATGTTATTAAATATTAATTCACTCATATTAATATTTATAATATAAAATATGAAAATTTTATATCAAATTATTATATTCTAATTAATAATATTCAATTATATTCAAAGTTTCAGGTGTTTGTTTTCTTTAATCTCAAACATGATTTGTCATGAATTATATGATTATTTACAATATTATATTGTTATATAATCCCTATATTATAAATAATTAAATATTTAAATTACTTTTACATAAAATATACATTTAAAATGAAAAATGAATTGTTGTTATAAAAAAGAAGTGTGTTACAATCATTAAGATGGAAGGTCGTATGTACTCTTGGCTAACGGTTCAATTTTTCATTGATCATTATAAAAATGATGTAAATAATATTTTACCTATCACAATTGAAAAACATATTTTATATAACATATTAAAGTCATATATATACATATAATATATGTGGTGTGATGATGAAAAGTGATTCACGTCATTTCGTAAAGGTGTTAGCCAACACATACACAAACAATGATATCATCAGTACATGAGTGAAGAGGAAAAAATAAATCGATATGTATTATCATTAATGAATGATAAATATTTCATTAATATCATAATTATTTCATATATATCACATATAATAATTAAATTTATCTACATCACTTCCATGTAAAGTGTTAGTGCAAGACGAATCACAATGTTTGGTGAAGCGACATTCTATTGTACACACGAATGACTTTATAGTATCACCTAATGAATAGTACGTAAAAGGATATATGTTATCTAAATATTCCATAGGTAATAATATTTTATAAAATTCATATATATTCTTTATATTCATCATCATACCCATTATTTATAAGATTAAATGGAAGAACGAATGACATTGGCTCGCGAGTCGGTAGTCCACCTTACACACAAACGATGATTTTGAAATTCATTTAATGCATGCGAAGATGGTTTTAGGTCATTATTATATTGTTAAATCATATATTTATATGAATATAATCAGGATATTTTATCATATATGTTTATGAAGATTATAAAGAGGTATATATGTATGAAATATAATGACACTTGTCGATGAAAATACCTCTTCTTCGGATACCCCCTTAGGTGTACACTAAATCCATCCAAAGATGGATTTATTAATAAAATAAGGAATCTAGGATGAGTTATAGAATTTTTATTTTTTATTTTTTATGGTTATGTCTGTACCAAATAGGTTTTAATTTGTGAATAAGGTAGGATAAGTATCCTCCATTTATAAGTGGTGGAGAGGAAAACTTGGGAATTTTGTGAGGAATTGAGGGAATTACAATTTTTAATTTTTAGAATTTGAGAAAATTGACTATTATAAAACCATTTATGTATAGGGGTAGAAATATATCTAGGAATTAATTTTTTAACTTGTTTATATGTATTTTTACCTTTATTATTTTAGTTTAATCCTTATGAAAATCATTGATTACCTTAACCATGATAATAAATTTTTTATTTTTCAATTATTAACATTGGTAAAATAATAATTCTAAATGATTATAAATTATAAATTATGATTATTATAAATATAGAAAAAATAATTAAAAATTTAATTCATTGAATTGTAAAATTTTAGTAAAAAATTAATCCTGTATACGTGATGGGAAATTGAGGTTTTAAAGTGGGAATGTTCACAAGTATACAATTTTTTAACTAAATTATATATGAAAATGATTCTAATGAAATGAGTTATATTAATTGATATACAAGCGAACTAGTTTTTTATTAATAATTCAAATTTAAATTAATCATTATAAATTATTTAAATTAAAACATAGTTTTCAATTAAAATTCATTATTTTTCTATATTCATATAATCCAATTAAACCTATCAACAAATTCCAATAGTACACCCTAATATAATTTTGATATTATTATTACAATAACTAAGATTACTTTTATATAAATTTTGTAAAATTGTTAAAATTTAATTTCAACATAGTTTCTCCAAGAATGACTAATCATTCTTTTAGAATATTTTGTTAATTGTTTTAGAAAAAATTTATTTTTTGTTTTATATTAATGTTATTTAATTTCAAATAAATAGATAATAAAAATGTTTATAATATATATATTAATAATTTATTTAATCTTATCCATACTGTCTAATTTAATGGTTAGTTTATAAATATAATTTAAAATAATAATTCTAATGTTATATTGTTCCTCAGTAAAACTTAGTCTTGTATATAATATAAGATATCAGAAATCTCTTTTATCATGTAAAAAAATTTAAACTCAATGTTGGATGTTATGGAATATATTTAATAGATTGACATTATTTAAAAATATATATATCATAAATAATAAATGTGTTATATTTTCATCAATTTTTTTCATATATTCAACAAAATTCTGTATCCTTAATTTAGATTTTATAGGTGTAAAAATATAAGGACTGTTAGATCCATTATAACCTTTTAATATATTTGATAATGACCACAATTGATTTTTTCTGTGATTTATTATTTACATATTATATTGAGATGAAAATTATTTCCGAATTTACCTACCTAATTTTTTAGGATTTCTATAGTACTTATGGAATTCTTAATTTTTAACAAGTAATTTACATGAGTTTATTTTCAAATAAAACCATTTTCCGCTTCGACATGTTTATATTTTCATCTTTTTTGAAAAAAAATCAAAATAAATAATATTTAATAATAATATATTGTTCTAATAAATCTAATTCAATATAATATGAAATTTTTAATATAAATATCTTGGAGGAGATTTTTATTCTAGGGGAAATATTCATTATTATTTTTACCTACTAGTTTTTTTAAATAAAAATTATTTATAAATAATCAGGTAATAAAAAGACAATTTATTTCATATTTCTGTCTCCCTTACTGATATTTTTTACAAGTCTTGTGTCTTAAAAAATATTACATTGTTTTAACGATGAGTTTGATGGTTAATAATATACAATTTTTAGATATAAAAGTTATCATGAGTGAATAAAGAACACAATTTTAATGTGGTTGTTTAATAAGAAAAATGAACCCTATGTGGAAATGTACACATTGATATAGTTTTTCATATATAATAGATTTATAATTTTAAAATATCCTAGGTTATGTTAGTTGTAAAAAATTTCATTTTTATTTCCTATGCTTTAAGGGTTAAAATTTGGTGATGTCGATATTTATTGTATCAAAAAATGCTAATATTATTATTTTAGCATCAGATCATGGATTGAAGTTTTAGGGATATTATATTTTTTTCATACAAATTTTCAATACATATATCCATATATCAAAGATAACATAAAGTTCTATATTATTTGAGTATTTTTAATTGATGTGGAAACATCATTATAGTGTGCATTAATATTCGTTTTTAAAAATACAGATGGGTTTATGCATCTCTACATTGATTTTCTTGAACCTAAAAATATCATGATCATGAAAAAATATCCTCGAAATTATATTAATGAACTTCTTCGGTCAGTGTTGTTGTGATCAATATATATTGATTGGTAATCTTCAATCATGAAATGACTAATTAAATATGGAATTGGATGATATATACTGGACAACCATTAATAAAATATAGGGTTATGATTAATTCATATTGATTCAATTAATCCATAAAAAAACCCTTCTATCATTATGATAATAACTAATATTATTGGGTAAGGTAATCGTAATTGAGGGTATATATGTGTATCTTACAAATAAAAACATAACTAAAGATTATCTTATACCAACCACTATAACAGATATTAAGATATATCATGGATAAGGGGAATTATATATAATTGTTTGAGAATTTATCCTGAATATAATATCAAATCACAGTGTTTGATTAGAATTGAGTCTAGTAATTATTGAGTAATGAATGTGATTAATGTTTCAATGAAATCATTATAAGTTCTTTCATTGAAACTATAATCCTAATACTCAATGTAGTGGATTTGTTTGGATTATATAGTGAGGAATCATAGAATGTGTTATGAATGAATTATTATGTGAAATGGAAAATTGGAAGCCTATTTATCCTATTAATTAATGGCCCCAGATAAGAACTAAAAAATTCATGATTTTTATAAAGAAACAATAATATTATTTTTTTGATATCAAGGATTTATATCATTATTGAGAATTGTGAATGATATAACGATCATAAATGAATGATGTATATAAGATAAATAATGTTATAAACAAAATACCAAGGTTATATTCTTGATAATATCATGAAATTAGAATGGGAAATAAATAACTACCCTAGGATGGAAAAAATGATTCATTGTTTTAAAATGATAGACCTCAAAATCATATTGGATTTAGAACATTTATATTTTCTCATCTTATTACTCAAGATTCAATCTATGATATGATGAATTATGGTAACAAGGATTATATTGATCTATATATTAAGGTATGTATTTTTTTATACTATCACATTATCCATATTATAATTATAAGATTCATGAAATTATAATGTGTCACAATAATACATGAAATAAACTATGATAAATTGTATAGTTCACATAACTCACTATACACTGTACAACATGGAAGAAAAAATATTTTATAAATGTCACATGAAACTTTTATGGAGGAAATAATAATTACATATAGTATAGAATATACACATCGATGATCATTCATCTAATAAGGTTACAAAAAATGACCGAAATCGAAGCGGGTGATGAAAAAAACACATAATGGAATTGAAATAGGATAATATAACCATTAATTTCGTAACATTACTTTCTATGACATCTAATTTCAATAGTACCATTCCATTTTCAGATGATCACCTTATGATTTCATCAAATTTTATTTACATTTGATAATATTTCATTCTCGATCAACATTCTATGACCTGTATAAATGAATTCATATGGTCATATTGAAAACTATTATTTATTCTATTTTATTATTATTTTAGGTTTATATCTATGCCCTAAGGGATTATTAATTACTAATTTAATACAAATTTTAGTGTTATAACAATATATATTCATTCTAGCAATGGTCGATTCGAAGGGATGGTTAAAACTTAACAAAATATCATTAGGTTATACTTTATGGATTATAGATAGGGTTCAGATCAAGGCGTTCCCCTGGTAGAGTATTTGTGTATCAATAATTTCTATTCTATCGTTGTTACGTAACTATATAAGGATATATATGGATAGATAGGATGAAATCCCACATGTTTTTATGAATATAGAGACCAAAATATTTTTAGATTAAATATTTTTGAATAAATATAAGAGATTATGAAATACATTTTTTAGAACATTAGACTATTAATAGTCGAATGACGATCAATGAAGATTATCATTGGTGGTATTTTATTATTGATGATTTACATAAGAAAATTGTTCAAATATCACCATGGAATATAGTTATCAGATTCATGAATATGGAAATTTTGATCTCTGAATATATTTCCCCTTTGATGTATTATATTTTTTTATGATGATTTGATATCATTTCTACTTCCTCATAACCTCTCAGAAGAGTGCATTATGCTCAATATATCATTTTTTGTGATGTATATTCTTGATCCATCAAATCCAATGGTCTAATAAGTTTTTTAGTTTGAGTGTGATCTCTATAAAAGGGAATAACATGTTCTAATATTTCCTCATAGAGATAGTGTTCAGTATAATATGGAGAATCAACTAGTTAATGTAATCTAGAGGAATGAAAATGTTGAGAATGTGATATAAAAACAAGATAATGTAATGAAGAAAAATAACTCTCATTTCATTTGTATGGTTAATAATTTTTTCATAGTAATTCTCATTTACAGGTATGATTGTAATACCCTATAATATAGTATGTATTTTTCATTAAATAAATTTGTTATGTAAGATAACATTTGACACCAATAACACTAGACTCAAAAAAATGATACTTATTATTGAGATAAAATATTACATTACAAAATATGCATTAATTCATTCTAATAACTAAAAACTAAAAAACATAAATAAAACTAAATGAACAATGAAAAAAAATAATAATAATGAACATTTAATAATGGATACATATCCTCAGAGTATTCAGTAAAAATTCAATGATGTATTATAACATTCAAGGGAAGAAATTGATTATGAAAAAAAATATTTTTTTGAATAATGTAAATGAGGACAATAAATGATTTTTGAGATTTCTTTATACCCATATATTTGAACATAAAATGAATATTATGTAAATTATTATCAGACATAAGGATTTTGGAAATAAACGATTTTATATATATCCATAATATACACGGTTTCTTCATATACTTAAATCTAGTAGTTATGTCGTATTTTTGAAGTTACATATAATGATTTAAAAATATAATTCACATATATTAATTATATATAGAAGTAAATTAAAATAAATAATAATTTTTTACAAATTATGTATTTTATATATTTTTTTATGGATTTATTTGATATTTTTTAGAAATATTTTTAAACTAATGGAATAATAAAATTCAATATATAAAATATAATTAATTATTTGTTCTTAAATTCTTTTAATTTTAGTGGATGATAAAATTTAAAGAATCGTTTTCAATTATATTTTGTATTTCTATATAGATTTAAAAAATTATAAATTTTATAGAATGATTTTATTAAAATATACTATTTATATATAATAATAAAACATAGAATGAATCAAATTACTTTTATATAGAATTTAATGACAAAAAATCACATTTTAATGAATAAAAATAATGATTTTTGAAATCCATAATTATAAAATATAATTTTAATATTTTAATCACTTTTATAAATTGAAACCATTAAAATAATTACATATTTTTTATTTGAATATCTAAATTAGATGTTATGTTAAATTTCTTTATTATTCATTAACATGAGTGTCTAATTTAAATGTTATTTACTATAGTAAAGGAAAATATAATGTTAAAGAGTTAAATTTTGGTATAATCTAATTAATTATTCTAAAAACATATTTAAAATAGATATATGAAGGAATGATAGACCAATAATTTAAATTTATCTATTATTTATCCTCTGTGTAAATTTACCTATTAAAAATTCGAAAAAATGATAAGTAAAGATTATATGTAAAATTTACACACAACCTCATCTATTAGAGAACCCCTTTTCTACCATCATGAACCACACAATTCAAGAAAATTTCACTTGAATACCTATTAAAATTATCTCTCCAACTTGATAACCTTACGTTTTCAAAACCCTTTTTCACAAATTGACATCCAAAAACCATTCAAGATATGATTTTTCTTTTTCTTGGTTGTTTTTCTGTAATTTATTCATTTGAATCTTCTAAAATGAGATGTTATCATCAATAACATGTTTTCTAAATGAACTCCCTTTAGTAAAATTGATTTTATTTCTATAAAATAACATTTTCTTATTCAGTAAATACTTAAAATTTATTATTGTTACCATAAATATTACTACCAATAAGAAAACTTTTATGCATTTTAAATCATAATAAACTAAGAAAATATAAATATTTCTAAGAAAATATAATATTTTTTTATTAAATTAATTCGTATAATTCATTAATTTTTTTATATATAAGGATATTCACTAGAAAACTTAGTTTATGAAAATGAAATTTGAAAAAGAGATTTTAATGCATTATTATGAACCATCATCATCAACTAAATAAAATAACACATGTAATCTTTAAATATTTCTAATATGTATGATATATTTTAAAAAAATATAAGGTCACAACCTTAAAATTTAAATATTTTAGTGTTTTTGACCTATATTTCACATTCTAGGATCATTAAATTTAATGTTAGATAAATAAGAGAAGTTCTTAAATTATTAACCCATATATTAAAAGTGGATACTTATAATCAATTTCCATTAATATAACTTATAAAACACTTTAAATAAAAAAATCATTAAAGAAAACTCATACTGACTCTCAACATGACTTCACCTTTTCCCATACACATCAAATGTAATACAATTAAAAAAAATTGGATTTAATGGCTCTATCTAGGTCACCTCATGTTTAGTTATAAGGGTATTTATCGACAATATATATGCCACCTCATGTTAAGATGTGATTGGATTTAATAGTTCTATGTGGTCCTCCCTACAACAATATATAATGGGACTTCCTAGTGATATATGGGCCACCCATGTTTTAATACTAAAGTACCATATAATTAATACAATATTATTTGAGTTAAATTTTTTTTTAAAAACATTAAACTCATATGAATGTAACTTTTGAATGTAAAAATTCCATTTTTCAAAATTTATTTTGAAATCAAAATACAAAATACATAAAAATAAAACCATTTTCATTCAAAAAAACATAATAACATATAAAGAAGGCATCATGGAATTAAAAAGTCTTTAATGTAGTGAAGATAATATAATGTTTTATATGTTAAAAAGCATTTGTTTATAATTTTTTAAAAATAAAAATCTGAATAATATTTTTTTAATACAATCCACATTTAAAATATAATATCATTGAAGTGAGAATTACTAAAAATATTCAATTAGGTGTGATATCTATAAGTACACATAAAACCAGATGAAATACAATAAAATATATTCAAAATAAATTTCACTCATAATTTTATAATGAAATAATTAACATGTAGATGTTTAACTCATTGAATAAAAAAAAGTAAAGAAATACATGACACTGTTTATTCATATGAATCATATACACCATAATAAAGTAATTATAAAATGAAGTATTGAATAACAAGAATAATATGATATCCATGACATTATATATCAAATGGAATTATATTAAACCCCTAAAAGAAATAATTGGTGAATAAGGAAAAAATATCACCAAAGTAAAAAAAGTGAGATGAGAAACCCTTATATCTTATTTCAGTGTTGTTTTATGTAATTTAACATATTATTAAATATTACAGCCTTGAGTAACCCATTCAAGTCCTTGAATTTGGTATTAAAGAAATATTAATAGCACATAGAATTACGTAGAGTGGGTATTACATGGATTGGTTGATATTTTAGAAGCTTCTTGGCTAGTGAGGATAAATGGGGTGGTGTGTGGTGGTATTTACACTTAAGGAGGGGTTGATCGAATTAATTAAATAATGATTAATTTATATTTAAATAAAACAAAAATAATATTGAATTAATATAATTTAATTATGATGAAAATTAATGTTTTAATTTTATTTGGGTTGAAAAAATCATCCACATCTAATTAATTTTTTGTAATTTTTCAATATACTAATCCTTTACCTTTTAAAAATAACATGTTTAATTATTTTACAAATACGGTGGTTAATAGTTATTTTTACAATATTAAACTTTTAGTTCCTAAAAAATACATGTACTACTGAATTTGGATTTTATTATTCCAAATATGAAATCCATTTCACAAAATTCAGTTCATGACACTGGAAAATTTAGATTTAAAATTAATTCAGTATATGCAACAGAATCACGAATTTTTAAAGTGAAATAGTTCAAAATATAGAAATGTTTTTCTATCCAATTTCAATTTTAAATTTATTAATATGACTATAATTATATCTATTTATGTATAATTGAACTAAACACAATTGAAACCAATTTTAAAATATAATCCAATTATATAAATAACTTTATTTGAAAATAGCTTTCAAATAATATTTTATATTTTCAGTATTCCTGAAAAAATTAATCTTATCTGAAAAATACCAAAATTTTATCAAGAAATTAATATTGACATAATGATTTTAATAAATGATATTATATTTAAAAATAAATAATATAAATGTGTGAACATTTTGTTTTAAACAAGGCACACAATTAAAAGGCATTAAAATCGCCTTCTAGAATTAAATAGCTTTTATGCATAAAAGTGGACAAATTATTATATTATGCCCTTAAGTAATATCGGAAAAAATTAAAAAAATTGATATACAGTATATAAATTTAATCAGTATAATTAGTTAATATTTATTTATTTAATATATTAATATAAAATACAATTATCTGCATAAAAGTTTTTTTATTAATAATATATCATTTATATTAATTTTTATATTTTCAATAATAATTAATTATCACAAACTAATATATTTTTATGGAAATGTGTAAACTATATTTTCAAAATATAGTTATTCTCATTCATTCCCACCAATAAATTGGTTAGGAGTTACCTGTTACAATAAAATAATAATATTTAGTTGTTTTTAAGCTTGATGATGTGTATCTTGAATGATATTAAATACAATAATTCCTTTTCAAATATTAGTATGTTACATTGTCCTGCCAATTAATGAATTGTTTTCTCACTAATTTAATTAAAGATCAAAATATGTGGTGTTTGACTTTTCAATATATGATTTTTGAAATCCCACATGAGAACTAGCATTTATAAAGCTTCCATTTGAAAAGGGGGAAAGGAATGTGTGATGGTTATATGATATCACACATGTTAGGATTCAATTATAGAAAATTTTACATATTAGGGAGAAATAAATATAAATTTATTATGGAGCGTGTTATATAAAAAGCTCATGGAAAATTTGGAACCAAAAAATAATAAATATTTGATGAATTAAAGGCCTTTGATTTCTCTTTAAAAATTGTATATGTATAATGGTTTTTAAAGAATTTCTCAAATCTAAATAATGGGTTTTTTAAATATAATAATAATCAATGGAAACAAACATGAAAATTATAATTTCATCCTTTAATAGATTACTCCCAGAATCTCATCTTTTTCCCAAATAATTAGTATTCATGATGAATTTTTATACTTGAAGCATTGGAATAATCATTTTTAAAAAACAATATAAGAACTATATATACCCCATGTTTAATATTTTCCCTAGAAAAATTATATAAAAAATAGATCATTATCCATGAAGAGTAATATGGTGTATTTTATAATTAGATTATATATTCAATAAAAAATATTATTAAATAATGGATGTTTAGAAATATAAAATAACTATAAAATTATAAAGGACCATTTCATGTGGGGTGAGGGATTTTCATTTTGAAAACATGTTTTAAATATAATATAATTTCCAAACTAAAATAAATTAAATTTTTATTAAATAGAAAAATGGAAACATTTAATGAAATATTCATGTTAAGGAAAAATAATTATAATTATAAATATAATTGAAAAGTGTCAAAACAAATATTCTAAGAACACAATTATAAAAATGTTCCAGAATTTGAAAATGACTAGATGATTCAATTTAAAACATTTTATAAAAAGAAAAACATCGGTAAAATTTACTTCAATAATTAATTATAAGATATTAAAAAATGAAATAGTTTAACTAAAAATATGGATATTGAAGAAATTGATTCCTAGAAAAATTGAAAAACAAATTTCGTTTTCTATTAAATCGTTATTTTGGTGAATTTTAGTGGAATATAATGTAAAAAAGGAAAAAAATAATAGAAAAACCATGAAATTAGTTAACGAAAATAAAATATATTATATTTTACATAGAAAAAATTAATATTTCATTCAAGGGAAAAAATGAATAAATAATCATGAATAAGGATGAAATTGTGAAATAAACCCATAGCATATGACAAACATTCTTTGTGAGTTATTTTCATATTAGATAGAATAAATCTAAAAAAATTATAATTCAATTAAATAACCATATAAAAATATATAATATCATATATTAATCACATATACTATTTCAACATATATTAATTAATTATTAATTATTTATAAATTTTTAATAACCATGAATAGATTACATGGATTATGAATCAGATCACTTCATAGAGGTGGTAGTCCACATATACACACAAGAGACATTCTCATATTTTTCAATGTGGAAGGGTAATTAGGTAAATGATATATTATATTTATAGAATCATAATTGTGTTATATATTTCTTATATATTATTTAGTTATATATTTATAAAAATGCAACAAGTGTGGTGAGGAATATTGAATTACACACTATTTGGAGACGATAGTATGCAAAAACATATGGGAGATTTATTCGTATTCTATGGATATAAATGATGTGGAAAATTGATTTCATATAATATAATTAACATATATTTTCATATATGATAATAGATTCATTTTTTAGGGTTAATATTTATTTAGAGGAAGTATAAGATGATAATATCTTGAAAGACTGGTTAAAAATGATTACATGTTCATTGATAGACCTACCATACCTTTCACCATAATAACATAATTATTTATTTTACAAGATTTACAAGGGAACTTGGTTGAAGGAAAGGGTTTGAAAATTTTGATGGATCAATGAATTTGAATGAGGGAGAAGAGGATGTGAATTTATATAAGTGAAATAGAGGAAACATAATGAATTATTTAAACAATTTACATAAAATTATTATGTTTCTCAAACTTAAGAGAGGACACCTATGATATTTATCAAAACATGTGACCCGAAATAAATCCTGAGTACATTATATGAAGTGACATTGTTTCACATATTGTGTATCTCATTTAATATAACACGTGTATTATGAAATACACCATTCTATTTACCAAGTGTTAATCCCAACTGTCTTCTGTGGAAAAATTACACATTTTGGAATGTATATGTCATGTACCTAAATAATGGGCATGTAATTTTAATACAATACATTACCATATTTTTTGAGGGTTTTATTCCTTTTATAATTTATTAGCACACATAATTTTGGAAGATCACTTATAAATTGGGCACTAAAATAATTTTATAAATTAATGTTGAGTTCAACAATAAATTAACTCTATATTACATGCATTATAAAAAATATCTATCAATATTTTTCTTATTTTCTCATTTGGTTTTAAATTTTAGACATAAGAGTACTATTTTATGAGTTATATTCTTCATTACATGTAGAATATATTATCAAAATTAGATAATTATATGTTATATAGAATAATATAAAATATGATTGAGAGTATGTGTGTTTTTTGGAGTAGATGTGGTATTGATAACTTCTAATCTAGTTGATGTTCCCAGATCTGGTTGGATCACTAAGATGTAAGGTGGTGAATCATAGGGAACTCCCTTTTCCCCCACCCGATTTGACTATTATAACTCTCAATCAATATTCATATAATTATATCAAAAAATCACACCATATTCATTATATACAAATAAAACATATCACAAATGTATTTTCCATGTTTGGAAAGAATGACCGACTCTTTTCAATTATAATATTGACACACCTATCATAAAATATCTTCTATATTAACACTTCATTATAAATACCTGAAATTTAGAAGACTTATAAAAAATGGGTTGCACAATGCTTTATATATAGAGTCACACATGAGATTTTATATCTCCACCCTTACCATAATAATGTCATTGTCCATAAAATGATCTAAATAATCTTCTCATGTTTGATTGTGCGCTATTGTGGATGAGCCTTTTCCATTAACATGTTTGATCATGTTTCCACATTATACACCTTCATTAATATTCATCTTGTTTAGCATCATCAAATGAATGAATATGATCCCCAACATTCTCACATCTTCATGCAGTTAGGTTTATCATAATATATCATTAATTACAAGGTAAAATAGGCCATCATTTTCATTTGTGTCAATCATTTTCATTATATTTCTTCATTTTATGATACAATGATGTATCAGGTTCTTTTAGAAGTCAATTAAAATTGTAACCATTTTTTTATTCTCACTATAAAATTTTATATTTTTCAATAATTAAGGGGATACTATTAAAAAGTATTTAAAAAATATGAACATATTACCAATCTTGTTCATGCGATAATCACATTAAAATAATTAAATAATATTACATGATAATATTCCTCATTAAACCAAATTGAATTCCTGAAAAATTACCCATTTTTTAATAACAGACTAAAGATGAAATATTTTATGTAATAATACAAACTTGTGGCATAAAATTCACATAAAATACAATAGATTCAATCAATTTTCAGGTAAACATGAAATAGACAACATTATGGTATATCATATAATGCATTGATCCCCATGTTTATTATCACTCATCTTCAAAATGTTGATAGTTTCTCTAAATAGTCACTCAGAAATAACCACACTATTGTCCACACCATTTTGAATCTCAGAGATCAATCTCATAATTTGTGATGACAAAGCTACCTCAATGACAAAGTTCAACATTATTTTTTCCACATGTGGATTTCATCATGAAATTGCACATTACTGTAATGTAGCTCAGGTAGTCTATCTTTCTATTCACCATAACCAATTGTATATATCTTACCATTTTAACACTCCCATTTATTCTCTACCCTCAATGATGTATATATACTAAACATGGGGACGAAAATATGCATTGATTATACCCCACAATGTGGTCTTGTATATATTTTATATCATTCTATAGTTCTGATTCAATTTTTCATTATGGAGCATGTAATATTAAGGATTTTTCCATGATTAAAATTATTGTGATGATAAAACCCAAATAATTGTGATCGTGATCAACATTGATTAATAAATACAATTGATTACAAGAATATTAGGATAAAAATGTTTTCTTTTCGTTTATTTTCTATATAAAAATTTAGAAACGTAATAATTTCTCAGATCATATGACTTTAAATGTCTTTTAATGGTCTGACTACATTATTAGTATTTAGATTTAGATGAATTCATATGCTTATAAATTTATAATCTTACATCTAATTCTTTTATATGATGTTTGAAATGGGTTCTCAGAGGCATATGATTTAAATAATTCCTATCAACGCAAATTTAATAAACTCATTAGTGAGAATATATGTTTTTCTCTAATACATATTATGAATATGTATACTTCATTAAATAATTATGTTATTATATTTATTAAAAAATTATCCCCCACTAATAATGTCAAGCAATAATTTGTTTTCCATTATTCCACCAACATGAATATGATTATATCATAATAAATAATTATATGGTCAAAAAATAAATATAATCATTTTAATATCAGGGAGACATGTGGACTTATAAATTTATATCTCTACTAAAAAATTCATGAAATCACTTAATTAAATATTCAATATAATTAAATAGTTATTTGTACTCATAAAACATGAAAACAATTATATCAAATAATTTTTTAAAGAAATTAATTTCATCATCCTACAATTTTGGTGTTTTCCATATAGATTGGCACACCATAAATTAGATTTAGAGGCATCCATAAATCATTCAAACTATGATATCCATAGAATAAACAATTAATATATATATTAACTCTATATTATTTCTATTAGTGAATCATCATTATGAAACATCAAATCCTTATTGACAAAAAACAAAACAAAAATCAAATTGAGGGAAATAAAATTTTCTTTATATATTTGTTGTTAAGACAACTTAAAACATTTTCAATAAAGGTTTTAATTTTAACTATGAAATAATTATCTAAAATTTATATGTTCAATATAATTTTATACATGTCTTTCTATACAAATAAATGATTTTATTAGGAGTTTTTCTAGTTTATTTTATTTTTGTTGAATATTTTTGAATAGAAATAATAGTAATGTTTTCCACAATGTTAATTTTCTATTGACATTGACTCTAATATAAAATGTATAATTTTTTTTACATTTCCATAAGATCAACATTTCCCAAAATATACTTTATTTATTTTTTGATGACATATCTATAGGTTTTCACCTTTTCTTAAAGTATTTTCATTTCCCAATACTTCAAAAACTAATTTCAATTAAAATATAATTTATCAAAATTAGATGATATATCTAAATTATATTAAAATTATTTATGTAATATTAAAATAATATTCTTTATATCATAGAAAACATCCACTAATATTTCTTATTAGAAAGTGAGGATTTTATATAACAACACCAACCATTTGCTTACTATATATGGATTATTATTTTATAATATTTATTATTTCATTATGTCAATTTCATTCCCACAGGTTAATTATAATTTATTAAATTTGTTAGTATTTTATTTTTAATATGGTATGTATATGTATGGTTTCCAATATGCGACAATAATGATCATCAGTATATATCCTTATGATGAATAGAAAATAATTATAGATATTGAGATGATATATAGGAGACTTGATAATTAATTGAATCATTTATTCGAATTTATGAATTATGATTATTTTAAGGGAAGGTAAAACCCATCCAATGTTGGAATCTTACAATTATATGATTATTAAAATTATTATGAACCATGGAATACGAAATTATCTTCCATGATTATAACTATTCTAATTTCTTATGACCCATTCATATTATAATTTTATGTTTCATGGCTCAGGAAATCAATTCATGTTTCCACACACATATGATTCATTTATTATATTATACTAATATTATTATTCCATGATTATTGGATTATGATATAGGTAATATTGGGTATAAATATTTAATGTTATTCCTAATTTCAATAATTATGTTCAAATAAATATATTCTATTATTATGCTCACTTTTGATATCTGATAGATAACTCATTTGTTTAACATTCAATGGAATTTGATATTACCCTTTATTATGGTTACATTTTAAATTTTATATAAAATAATATTATTTTGGATATGTCTAGAAGGATACCACATGTGGAAAATATATGTTTGATATTTTAAAAAATGCTCATAAATTATATTTGTTAAATATCTAGTATTCAAAGATAGAAAAAAATTGGTTTTGGAGATTGGTTTACTTTCAAATGAAATAATCAATCATGATATGTGATATAATTTGATTGTGTGGTTTGATTGGTTAGATTAAAAATATATAAAACTAGTGTTTCATTTTTTTGTGATTAGGTTATTAGTTTTAAGAGGACAATAGCTAAGGAAACCAATCATTAAATACATGTAAGGTTGAATAAAAATTTATTTTCATATATTTAAATAAATGATTAATAATTTATGATATGTTATGTATAAATTTAATTAAAATTTTATTTCATAAACAATTCATTTTTGATTTATATATACACATATATCATTGGTTTTAGTTATTGAATGGATAAAAGAAGAATCATGTTAGCATTATTTGTGATGGGAAATTAAACTTCATTCCTAATGAGAAAAAATTGTAAAATGAGTTGGAATATAATACTATGTCTTTATTCTCACCCAAAAATATTAAGACACAAATAGAAACATAAATCATGATGAACATTGAAATTATCAATAGATGGAACTATTTTACATTGATTCCAAAATGTGGAAATTTCTACCATCCATATCTAGTCCTTTCAATTCCCCGATAATCATGTAATTTATGAATACAATAGAAAATATATTTTCTATTTTCAAAATATTAATGAATGAAATTGTTGTTTTATCTATTTATGTTATAGAATTTGAGTTTATTAATGACAAAAATTCTTAAATAACGTGTGGAAATAAGAAGACAATAGCTTGATTGAATGGGGGAGATTAACATGGGTTTATCAATAAATATTTTCAACAAAACATGAACAATATAATGAATAGAAAATTACTTCAAATAAAAATGGATTAACCATACATGTATTCTTATATAGTCTACAATAGATCACATTAAGGATATTTTTGTAGTTTTTCATCAATCTAGAGAGAAAAAAATTGTTTCTTAAGTGGCCTAAATTCATGCCTCCAATTGTCATTTTTTATAGGGTATAATGGAATATATGAATGAATTAATCTATTTATATTAAGGTACTAAAGAAAATTATAAAAGTTGATTTTTGTCATGGATTTAGTGAGTAGAATATTAAAATAGGGTTTCTAAGACAAAAAAAATTTAAAACCCATGGATGGAAGAATAATCATAGTCTTTTATGATTAAAATGTTGAATGAATTGGGTAGTAACTTTCATTTAAGGGATGGTTAATTTAATTAACTGTGGTATATAATGAAATTATTAAAAATAATGTGGATGATAAATGATTTTTATATAGAATATTTATAATAAAAAAACCAAACTAATTTACAACATAGAATTCCATGTTTCAAGTGTTATAGAAATTATGTATAACATTGATCCAAACCATGTTTTAACAATAAATATTAACTTTTTATCCCACCTATTATAATAGAGAAATATAATTCTTTTTCAATAATAAATTTTAGAGGTGTGTCTCAAAAAAAGTGTAAAAAAGAACACACATATTATACTCATGATATGAAAATTTTGTATTTGATTTTTGCACTACCCTATCATTATTATCCAGAATATTGATAAGGTAAATAAATTATCACACACAAATTTTGTTATTGAGTAATTGGAAAATAATACTAATGGTTCAATTAATTCATATAATTCTTAGAAATCATCTATTATTGATATTTCAATAAATATTCTTCCAACAAATATTGTTATTATTTTTTGTATAGTTTGATGTTATTTAGGGAAATAATTTTATTTTTCTATATTGATCTGATATTAATTGACATGAATGAAAATTAAACATCGTATTTTTTTAAAAACAATTCAACATTCTCTTTATAAAATAATAAATGAATATAGATAAATCTAAATAAAAAAAATACAGATTTGAAAGTTGTCTCTTCTGAGTGGAGTAAATGAGGTGGATCATCATCATTGAAGAGTGCATATACTGATGCCAGAACTCATCCCATTTTTCCATGAGGAGAAGAATCATGGTTTTTTTATCAGGACAAGTGGAAATAGAAGCCACCACATAGTCCCCCAGATTATTCCAAGGGATGAGAGAGCCACCATAGGCCACTATCAGAGACATGCCAATGTGGGAGGCCAAGGCCTGTTTCACCTCCCCTGGAAGTATCCTGGGGGATGGAATCATGGAGTTGGAAGCTAGTTACCAATACATGACATCCCCCACAGCACCACAGACATCAAAATTACATAGGCTCATTGCATAAGTAGTGCATAGCTGAACTAACACCCGAGGCGGCTCACATTCCCCCTAAACCCACTGGAATATGCTTCAAGGATACCTAACACATCCATAGATAAACTTGATCCCAAATGTTTAGACTCAACAAAAACATTAACAACATCCCTAATGAAAAATAACCCATTGAAATGGAAAAACATCTAAAAATACAGAATTAGAGCTCAATGATCCTGAAAAATCAGAGATAATGAGAAGAATCATAAAAAGGAAAAATACAAAGATCCATGGGAAGATGAATCACCCTAAAGAACTAATACATGATTCAAATCACACATAGAAACATCCAAAATAAGAACCTACGGACTGGTATTAACAAGAACCGATGACATCAAAATTAATACAATAAAAACAAAAACCAAGAGCACCCAAAATAAAAGATGAACACTATTAAAAAAGTTTTGAAAAATTCCAAAAAGTCTAAAATAATGAGAAAAACATTCATCACTTTGAAAAATAGTGAAAATATCCTCTGGGACATGATCAGACCATGAAAGATTCCCCCCATCAACTCCTTTATTAGCCGGACTCTCAAACAGAGCATTACCCTCCCTAAAACATTAGTAATAATGATGTTAATAGATGAGAGAAGTTGTAAACAATTAATCCATCTATTCAGAAACCTCCAAAGGATATGATTAGTAGTAGATCTAATTGCATGAACGACTGTAGTGGAGTCACACTACAACCAAATCCTATTCAAACACTTATTTTTCACAATTTCAGGGGTAGAAATGTTTCATTCATTTTATTTTTATCTTTAAATATTTTAAATTTTATAGAAATAGGCTATATTGGGTTCTAAAATTTTTATTAGAAAGGTAAAATAATTTTTCTATAATTTTGATTTTATTTTAATTTTTTGAGATGAAATTATTTCCTTAAATTTATACACAACGCTGAGAAAATATTTTTTAATTAATATAAAAATAAAAAATATTTAACATAAAAATATTATAAGTAAAATAATCTAAATGAAATATTTTTTTCTATGGATTTAATAGGAACATATATTATTTTATTAGCTTGTGAATAATTTATATTTTATTGAAATTTTTTCATGTAGTTTTAAAATTAATATTACAAAATAGTATTAAATGTGACATTAATGCTATTTTATGTTATTTAATGTTTTATTAAATTTTTTAAAATTAATAATAACATTTAAAAGGGGAATGAATGAATAACATTCCAAATTTCCCATATATTTTTATCCATGATCCAATTTAGTAAATCTAAATATAATTATAATCTTTTATTACCTAAAAATTCAATACCTATGTCATGGATTAAATTCATTATGAAAGGGGTAAATACAAAAAAAAGGATTAAAATGATATAAAAATTGGAATTAAAACTATTGGATGATTATATTAATACATATCATCCTTATCATACAATCAAAGTAAATTTGGAACTATTTTATATAAGTTGGAAACATATTATATTTTCATATTTCATGTACTTCCAAAAATGATATATATGATATCCTATAACTAACAATATTTTATTGAATGATTTAAAATTACTAAATACAAAATATTTGTCATATTTATGAGAATATGGTTAAAATTATAAACAATGGTCTATTAATGGGGAAATTTTCAATTTACAGTAAGTATATTATAACATAATGATTAAACAATTATGTAATCACGGTAATAATATAAAGGGTAAATAGATAGACAAAATAAAAATACAGGGGTGAATAATCACCAATACCTGTCCAATTATAATTATATGAGATATTCATATCTCATAATCGTCTTATATTTAGTTATATCTATTTTTATTAACTTCATAATGAATATTGATTTATGTTATTTTAATAACTTATTTAATTTCAAGAATTATCATCAACTCATTATTAAAGGGATCCCATTATACTCTTATCTATACAGATAAAAACATATTTTTATTCAAAAAACTATCCAAATTCTCTACAAACATCCCATAAATTGTTCTAGATATATATTTAAGGGAACATACATACCTTAGATTGTTTAATGGGAAAAGAAAAGGATGTTTTTTGAAGAAGAGGTATAACAGGTAACCAGAGGGTTTGTTTTTACATATTCTAAAACCTCATTAAAATTTTATTACATCATGATTAAATTAATAAATATTACATTTAACTAAACGTTTTTATTTGTTTGGAATATATAATATGAATATTCTATTCCATTATATGGGAAATAAAAGCACCATTCACATGTACTATGAACTACCTCCTTGTGAACTGATGAATGTTTCGTTCCATTACCACATATCAAGGAAGATTATAATAATTAATTTATTTATTAAATATAATTTTAATGATATTTATATAATTCCAAAATTCTAATCTTTTACCGAATATATTAAAAATTTTCCATTAAAAATTAATACCTTAGTTCATGTGTATGTGTTGATTTCCAACTCCATGAATAGATGAGATAGATTTTTCTATCACCACATCCCATTGGTGATATATTTTAGTTCCTTATAATAATTATTATTTTATTTATTATATAATTATTACTGTATAATGATAAAATAATACATACCTTTTTTCCATTGTGATCATTGATGAATGGAAATGTTATTCATGCATACATTTGTGTTATCATCCCTATGATTGTAATGTCGTTAATTTTTAATTACCATCCTTCATGGTTTGTTTTATTATTTTAAATGATGTGTTAAAATGGTAATTATTATATTATTATTATTATATATATGATTTAATAGTTATCTTTTTAGCTATATTCATATTAACATTTTCATTTCGGATATATGCGCTGAGTATTTTCCAAACATCTGAATAGACCTTAATTGATTAAATAACTATATATAATATGTAAATAAATATAATAAGTATAATAAATCATATAATATATGTCTAAATGATTTTTAATAATGTAAATAAATTGATTATTTTAATTATTATGGTTGATTTGGAATATAAATGATGATTTATAGTTGTCGTAAGGTACACATGACCACAAAAACATCATTTTAAAAATTTTAATTATTTATTTAGTAAATCCTTATATTAATATAAATAGTAATAAATTATAAATAAATATTTATTATTCAATTATCTTTCATTAAAAGGTCTTAAAACGTAATATGTTTATATATTTCATAGAGAACGTTTCAATATTCTATAGAAAATAAATATTGAAATTTAATACTTTAACATATACGGTGTTAAAATATTTTACCTAATACATAACCAATATGTGATATTTTGATTCTATAATAATATTCCTTGTTTTATTCAAAGAATAACTCTCTTTCCCTAGTGTTATATGTACTTTTAAAATGTGTTTTAAATTAAATTGGTGTTTAAATATTAAGAAATAAAATTATTACTGGTTAAAAGAATATTTTTATATGAATATTACATTTCTTATGTTATAATTATGTAGGTGTTATATGGAATTATTTTTTATAACAATTTGTTCTATTATTAATATTGGAAATGTATCCTAATTATTATCCAAGGATAGTTGGTTCTGTTACCTGAAAATTTTTGGTGGGTCTGTTATAGCACTGCTATATATTGGGTATTGATTATAATTTTTGTGTATTGTATATGTTGTTTCATTTTTAATATTTATGTGAAAATTATGTCAAAATTTAAATGGAATATTTATTTATGGTTTATAGAGTCTTTTCAAAATCTTGTTATACATGAACATAAGATAATTATTTTTTATATAAAGAATTAAATTTCATACTTTTTATCGGTGAATTGATGATTTTTTAATTTATTTTTTTTAGTATCAATCATTGAAAAGAAATAGCTACGAGTTTCATTTTCCCTTCATATTTATCTTTTAATTTTTATGTAAATTTTTAAGAAATGAATATTATTTCATGGGTTATAAAATTTTTGTTTTTAGTTCATTATTTATTTAAAAAATGAAATTAAATTATGATTATCCCATGATTAAATTTTTTCTTTCAATCATTTTCTATTTCAAATAATAGGATTTCTATTCTAACCACATATTTGGATAATTTTGTCTCATGGTTTCTTTCTTGAGTATAGATTTTAATAAGGATACAGTTATATACAATAATGACAAACTATGAGAACAAATTATAACATTATAAAGAACATTCTTTTGTTGAAAAATAGATACAATTAATAAATTTATACTATGAAATCATTTTTCCTATTACTCTGAAACACAAATCATAAAAAATAACATGGGTATTTAGTGATATAATATTTATGATTCATGTAATATTTTTTGAATTATTAAAATTCAGGAACATTTATTCATATTAAATATAGAAATAAAATGATTATTTTTAAAAAGGTGATCCATGAATCTGTCATTGGAGATATTATAGTTGATACAACAGTAGGTTTTATAAAATATTATAGAATATAATGTTTCCATGTGAGGATATATTAAGGTTTATAGATACCATAACAGATTCATATTTTTAAGAATATTCATAATTATATGGATTAGATGCCCCATTAAAGGTTTTAAGTTATTGTATTTTAAGTTATTATTTTTGAAGATATATTTTTTGGGTATATGTAATATAAATTATATTTTCTGAAAAAACTATATTATAACTTCTATGATGTAATATTACATTTATGAGATGATATATAAGATTATAATATTCTTTAGTTTTCTTGTTCTTATATTTTTTTTAGGATATTCATCATTTCATATAGGAAATGTTTTTAGAATTATATTAATACAGTTTGGGTAAAACGATATCCCACAGACTAGACGATGACTTGTCACGTCATGCAAGACAATGGATCTTGAACCCACAACTTATGGGATATAAGGGTGAAACCCTTACAATAAGTATATGTGATATCTTAGTAATTATAAAATAATTTTTTTTATATTAATAATATGATAGTTGAAAAATATTTAATTTTGGGAACATATATTTCTTAAAAAGGTTAACAATGGGCATGAAAAGTGATTCTTTAATTATGTGATTAATTTTATTTTTGGATGATTTTCAGTATAATGGGATCGTTATATAATTATTTTAATAATAATGTTATAGGATTGAATTTTAGGAATAAAGTTTAAATTGTAATTTAAAATAATATATTTTTTAATATGGATTTATGCTTATTCATGTCATTTATGGATTGATTTATATTGAATATTTTGTGATATTATTAAATTTTAAATATTAATGTATTTATTTCATCATATTATGTTTTACTTATTTAGAATATTATCATACCTTTGGATGAATAATATGTTTTTTTCATTAATTCATAATGATATGAAAAATATATAATTATCCTTTTGTTGAATTATTTACCCATTATATTTTTCATTTAGTGCTTTACGTATAGTAAATTTCATCTTCACTTTTCATGATATTTTGAAAAAATGATTTTGTGGTGTAAATGTATTTTTACGAAAAATTTTACATGTGATGTATGTGTATGGACATATATTCATATTATACATCTTATATTAAATTCATCAACTATAGGAAAAGTATTTTAAAAAAAATCATATTACCTTAATTTATGATGAATTGATGGAATTTTATCAAATCCTCAATTACTTAATTTTTTGTTTTCATTGAATTTTAGACGAATAATCAATTTCTGGTGATCAATGTTCCCCATAAAATTATATCTTTATTTGGACTTTTTTTTTCATTCATGTATTTATTTTTAATTCTTACTAATGTTCACCACTTAGGAAACCCAAAAATGTGTTATTTTTGATGACCCACACTTTCACTTATTATTTTCATAAGGATATTTTCTTAACCACTTTTACGATGTGGGATATCAATAAAAAAATATTTTAAAACTTACAAACCATAATGACATGTACCATTATAAAATTTCAAGGATTCTATTTGTAAATGGGAGGCAAAGAATTTAACCACATGGTATTTTTAAAGAATAATATATTCCACAGTTCACAAGAAACACAACACTGAGAATTAAAAAACCGTGAAATATTATTATTTAAATATGAATGGTATAACATAGTTATTGAATTAATGAGTCTGAATATGATTAACTACATTAATATATATATATATATATATATTAAGGTAATAATATTTAAAAATGTACTCAATAATGTTTTGGGAATATACACTATGTTTTGAGAGAAAAAATTAATTCTACAAAAATACAATGTATTGAAAAATTATTTTTATTACAATTTATAAGAAAGTATTTTATTTTATTTCTTATATATTGAGAAATTTTTGTTTCTATATGGTAATAATTTTTGAAATAATCATGTAAATATTATATTTTACTAAAATTATTAGAATATTATAATAGATTTAATTTCTAAGGAATATTGAAAAATAATAATTTTCATTGAAAGATAATTTTTTTAAATAAATTAATATTATTATTTATTATTAAAAAATGTTAAAAATGTTATATAAATTTATGATCCAAATAAAATTTATAGGAATTATATTTATTTTTATATGTTCTATAAAAATATATTTATACTTAAAAATGTTTTTTAAACCGTTTTTTGAAGGGTTTTAATTATTATTCTTAAACTAATTTATAACAAATGTAGAAAAGGAATCATAAAAAAATTAATATTATATTTGGAGTAATTAGTGTCATATTTTTTAAATAGTTTCTATTTCATTTTTTTATTAGTAATATTAATCATAGTGAATAATAGTGATCATTGTATGGGTAAATCTCAGAATTAAAGTTAAACATATTATGATATGTAATAAAACCTAATTCTAAAAATCACCAATATCTTATTGGACACTTTTATTTCATAAATTTCCATCCATGTTTAAATAATATAAAATCTAGATGCCATATTTTTCTCAATTTCGATTTTAATATTGGTAATGAAATGTTAAAAAATGGAATTATGTTTTTCTCTCAAACTATTTTTCATAATGATATCCAAAGGCTATATTCAATTATAAATGGATTATACAAATGATAAATTATTTTTTTTGTCATGTTAATTTCATTATCATTTATTAAATGAAATATTTACCTTATATTCTTAAAAAATGGTGACCCCATATTTATTAAAATATTAAAAAAATTGGATTAATTATTCAATAAATATTAGTAGAATTATAATTTGATTAAATTATTGTGTTAGGTGAATTTTAAAGATAAATAAAACATTTTAGTACTGGTTGAAGATATTATATCCTAATTATATTTAGTTCATGTTGTTTTTAATTAAAAAGAAAATTAATATTGTCAAAAAAATGTATCAAATTATATTTTATATTATATAATATTTCAAGTTAAATAATATTTTATTATATTATTTAAATGTCATAAAAATCCTAAAAAAGAAAATTTATGTAAATAAAATTTCTGAAATATCATATCTTGTCAATTTATAATCCATTTTTAACCTTATATTTATAATTATTACACTTTAATAATGAAAATGAATTATCACCGTGAAATTTATAATTTATTAAAAAGGGGGTTTATTCAAATGATAATTAGTTGTATATAATTTTTTAATAACTAAAATAAAAGAAATAATAAGCATATATCAGTTCTAAATGATTTAACAAATTAACATAAATTTATTATTTTGAATGATCAGGAACACACATTACGAGTCAAGATCGAGGTATGGTACACAATGCATTAAAAACATATTTTAAATGTTTTAGAGCTATATTTTATAATTATTCCTATTCAATTCCCATATTCATAATATTATTTTATTTATGTATTTATGTGAACATGAATGAAATATAAATTTTATTTTATGTAACTTTCTATTTTCATTCAATTGTATTCAAAATGAATACTATTACATATTTTTGAAAATTATTTGTTATATTACATAGACAAGGTAAAACAGAATATACAATTTTCACATATACAACCTAAATTTTTTATTTCTACAACCAGAAAAAATATTTTATATTGTGATACCTTAATAATATTATATTATTCCTTCAATTAAAAAATCTTCTTCCCTATGTTCTGAAAATTGTAAATAATTGTTTTTGATTAAAGAGATATTTCATTATATTGAAACATTTTTCTTATTTGTAAATGGAATATTTCTATAGGTATGAAATATTACATATGTTATGATTATGATATGGTTTATGGGATTTTAGTTTGATTACATATAGTTTCATTATTTACCATGTAATGTTGGTTTCATTACAACATATGAAAATGTGGTTATTTTATAAAACAATGATGAGTGATTCCATTATAAACCAAGGATATGTGGTTTCAATACAAACAAACGATGGGATGTTATGATATAATCCATGTAGTGACCCAAAATATAGTTTTGCAAAGCTAATTCCCAAATTATTACATAGCCATATGATAGAATTTATTATTACCCAGATGAATGAATAGTGTAGTCATCATGGTGAATTGGATCCATACATAAGTTTTTCATTACATTTGAAAACAAAAATAACAAAATAATTTTTTTAAATGTTAAATTTAATCAATTTTTTATATCTCTAAATATTGTTCATAATATAAATCATTGAAGGTTGGGAAAATAGGTAAATATTGTTGATTTAAAATGCTCATTTATGGGTTAAGTACAGTGCAAGAAATCATGAATCAATTAGAATACTAATTTTGGAAACCAAATTAATTGGATACATTTTATTTTTAAATAACATTAAAATAAAAATAAAATATGAATAATCAATATATAAAGGTAAATAACAAAAAACACATTCCATATACTCAATAATATGAGTATTAATTGAATTTATATTTAATATAACTTTAATAATCCCATAGAAAAAATAATAATGGAAATGATAAAAATTATTTATTATCAAACTTCATGTATCTTAAAAACATGATACCTTTACGATCACAAGATATTATAAGATAGTTTAAAGCATACTAGTTTAAAACCCATGTAAATAATACTAGCTAAAAGATTTCACCCTTTAGACTATTGATTCATCATGGTGATTTGTAGAAATATTCACCAAACAATTTATTGCATGTCCAAATAATTCCTCATATATCTAATAATAGAATGAATTCATAAACAATGAACCTTATCATAAATTATCTATATTGAAAAAAGGATATATATTTATCAATATATTAATATATATAAAATAAATTACAATTTAGTACACTTTGTGATGAAATGAGGATCATTTTATAAAAAAACATATCATTGATAAGTAATAATGATATATTTTTTAAATATATTTTCAATGAAAATAGGAATGTGAGCATATTAAGGTAATGTTATTTTCTATATAAATGAATTAAGGATGTGAATGTCAATACATTCCATAGTCAAATTGTTTATAAACCATCACAGGGGTGAATAAGGATTATATATATATGCAAAGTACCACAACATAGTATATCTAAAATAAATGGGTTTATTATTAATGAATATAAATTCAATAAAAATTTCTGTAAAATGGTCATCAAGAACATATAATTATTATATTTAATATTATTTGTCGATCATATTAATTTTTAATACCCTTTTATCTAATAATTTGTTTTAAAATGAATAATTGCATTACAATTAAGAAAAAAAATTCGATAAAAATATTACAAAAATATTTCAAGGGATTCATCTAATAAATGATCATGGTCAACTAATTAAAGTTCATAATAGTTAATATAAAAATTAATTTTACATTGTAAATGGTTAAAAATGATTGTTGTTTATAAATTAAAAGGAATAATAATTTGAAAAAAAAATATTTAATCAGTCAAAAAGTGAAGAAAATAATTTTGAAAATAATTTTGAAATGTATAAATAAAATAATTTGGATACAAATTTTAGAAAAAAAATAATTCGTAAAAAATATTTCCGACAAAATAGATAAATGATGTCGCATTTTACTAAATCATATAGTTAATAATTTTAAGTTCCAAAGTGTTCCAAACGTGTACTATTATTTAAAAATATAATTAACAAATATATAAGGATAAAATAAAAATGGGTTTATCAAATAATTATAAAATTATTTTCCTTCAATTGAAATACAAGTATAAACAATATCAATTATAATGAGAATGTGAAATAAAACCATACAAATACCAAAATATATATGTAAAAAATAATTACAAAATAGATAATGTGTAACCCACATAAATCCCCATAACATTTGTGGAAATAAAACAATACATACTCAAAATACATTATACACATAACCATATGATATCAATGACTGAGAAGAAGTAATAAAACACAATAAAAAGAAAATAAGTAATGAAATTATTTACCACTTTGTAACCTATAAGTAAAATCTACATAAATGAACTTTTTCAAATTGAAACATATAATACAATTAATAAAAAATTATTAGTGATATTAAATGTTTAAGTAGATGTACATGCACAATATAATATAAATTATGTTCATAACATTGCAATATGCCTTAATAAAAAGGAATTGAGATGTAATAACTTACCTTATGATCCCGTCTTAGATGAACATGTTTATCCTCCAACAATGTGGGTTTAAAAATTTTATTATCTAATTATTGATCCATTTTAATATTTATAATATAATATATTATAAATTAATATTTTTTTTAATATACATTGATTAATATTCATTCATTATTTTGACTATTTCATAAGTTAAATTCATTGTTTTCACCTATGTTTTTCATCATTAATGTTCAGGTTCTTTCTAATATTATATAGATAAACCATAGTGAAAATAATAATCCTATAATAATTATCAATTTTTATCAGAAATTTCACTTCTATTAATATTCATTAATGATGGTTATGAAAAATGAATTACAATATGATCACTGGGACAAGATCTAATTCACTAACCTGAGTATTGTTTACATTTTAAAATAATCAATATGGAAAGTAGGTATGAAATATTTTACTTTTATATAATTATAGTAATATTTACTTAACATATTATATACTTATAAATTTCATCCTTGTGTTGTGCAGATAAATATAGTAACACATCTCATTGTAAATGTGGGAGTGCACACATCCGTAAACATTATTATCATCATTTTGTGAGTGAAAAGGAATGAAATAATATGATATATATTATCGTTATAAAATATTAAATATGTCATTAATATCACTATAATTTCATTTGTATCACACATAATGTATGGTCCTGGATCCATGTACATCGACATTTTTGCGTTTCTGAAGACTGAGTTTCTTGAAGGTGGCTCAGATTATGTCTGGAGAAATTTTGTCAATAAAACCTAGATACAAGGAGATTTATTGTAGTGTAAATTAACATAATGAGAATTTATTTTTTTTATCATGTACTGATTAGATCAAGATGTGTAATAAAACAGGGATTAAAAATAAAAAGGGATCTAATATTTCTATATAAACTACAGACCAATGATTATTCAACATTAAATGGTATTGTATGTCTTTTAAATCCTTAATTTTGTATAACACTAAAATATATAGCCCTGTGGGGATTTCAAAAACATATGTCCTATAGAACCTATATTCTTTTCCAATTGACCCAACAGTATACTCTCAATTTTTTTGGGGATTACATTATCATGGACCAATACAAATATTCCTTACTTTTATTATTTTTCAATCTAAGATATTTCATATCTCTATTTATGCATTTCCACTAATCAGTTCCTTTCCATTCTTCTTTTCAATGTGATGTATCTTGATATCATTGTTTTTAATGGAGGGTTTTTATGTTTCTTTACATGTCTATAGTGAGGTGTCCTCTTCTAGGTTATGTTTATACTAGAGAGGTTATCGATATATAAAGTTTTATTCCATTATAGAGTGAATAGCGTAGAAAAACAATTGAGTTATGGGACACATTTACATTATTTTATTTATGTGAAATCATAAATTGACCACAATTTATCACCTTGTATTCCAATGAAATTATCCAAATAATTATGTGAACTATATTAATGAATTGTAATCGATATCATTGTAATGTATGTATTTTCTACTGAGATAATATTTTTCTTCTTGATGATGTTGATAGTGTGGTATCTATGATTTTATATTTTATGATTATATTATCATTTAGAATTGGGAATAAATAGAATGATAGATTTTGTTGTTAATTAATTTTTTTATAGAATTGAATAGGTATGTTATATGAAATTGTTATGTTGTAATCATTTTTTAATAAGAACAATTTAAGTAATTAACCATACATGTATTAAGGTAGTTACCAACATATGTGATTTTTAATTTTTATTTATGAAAAAATCAAAAAAGGAATGTTATATAAATTGTCTACATAATTTCGTAAAATATTTTTAAATATTTACTCTTAGTTTTCTCATAGTTGGAACCTGAGATTAATTAATTGGTAAACTATGAAATTAATTTGAAATATTTGTGTGATAAAAGATAATACTTATGTCGAGCTATGTTTACCTCATGCTGGTAAGGGATGATTGCTTTGTTATTTAGAGACGTGAGGGAACATTGTTTTTGTAATGGTTGGATTCATTACAATAGGTCTAAGATCCTATTTTTTATGTTTATTTTATTATACTTGTGATGTGATGTAGATAAGACCCATGAGGTGTTGGAAGAGGAGGCTAGGATGTGACAAGATCCTGGGATGGCTGATCCTGTAGTGATGTCGTAGTGTGTCAGGTTGGGAGTCCCATTTTTTGTGAGAACATTTATACCTGTGATGGAGGGATGCATCAGGACGTGCATGTGGGTATCAAGGAGGAAATCATATATTAAAAAATAGTTTGAATTCATTCAGTCAAATAGATATAAAAGTTATATTCATTTTTGAACTTATTGGTTGACTGATGTCTAGGTTGTTTTGTATCTTATTTCCTTCTCCCGCTACATGAGGAAGATTGATTTTCATGATTTCATAGATTTTCCATGAGTAACTGGTAATATGATAAATTGGTAATGTTAATAATTGAATATATTACTTATAAAGGGGTTGGATCTTGCTCGGAATTCATTTTTAGAATTTAATTCTACAAAGTTTGTTATTTGGTGTTATTATGACTAGAGTTCATGGGAAACTTTTGTGGTGATAATGTAATGTAATGTGTAAAATTTCATAAGTAAATTATTGATTAATAAAATATTTAATTTATTGTGTAGAAAAATAAAAATGAATAATTTTATGAATGTTTCTCTATTAAGGGTTGTGTGATTTATTGATACATGGCCTTATCTAGGGAAACATTGATTCAATGATATATAAGTTGTATTTGGGACTTAAACTAGATTATTCCCACAATGTTTTTATGAGCTATATTATATTATTTACATTTCTTATAAAAGGATACTCCATCGTATCAGTTAGGGAAACTGATTCCCCATAGTTTTAGACTCCCATGCGGTGTTTTTTAACAATATCTTGGTAGGAGGATGGTTGTCTGGGTACCCTCTTTAGACCCTATCTCTTCATATGGTAGATAATTATGATGGATTTCATGATTTTTATATTTCCCTATATCTGTTTCTAGAGGGATGTAATCGATTTTTTTTTATTACGGACACATGTATTATAAATATTGTTTCAAATGGTCTACTATAGATATACCATGAATATGTTACAGTAGATTAAGGATTATAACTTGGTGAATGGGATTTGTGGGATTGTGGTATATTACCTAATGTGTGATAAATATTTTACAAGATGTGGTGGATCCTAGAAAATGTCTAGTTACTTATGGTTATGTCAAAAATGTGTTATGATGCATGAGGTGTATGTTTTAGTTCTTCACTCAAGTATCTGCAGGATAGCCTTTTTAGAGGATGATGCTCAGGATATGCCATGCAGGGGAATAGTGGGAAAATATTGTGATAGTGGTACTATAGTAACCATTATATTAATTACTATATTATATTACATTTTATGTGATACTTGGTTAGTGTGGTCATCGTGAGGCATAGAATGAGTTATACATATTTAAGTGATGAGTTACAATCACTTATTGTTCACTGTGCATTCCAATGATTTCACTATCATTTTCATGAGAGGATATATGGAGGATCAAAAAAATTATAAAATTATAATATTACAATATATTTCTAAATCAATTTTTTTATGTCAGCCACATCATGTGGAGGATAAGTTTGGATACTATTACCTTGTGAGTTTTTGTGTGAGTAATTTGGACAACGCAGTTTCTATCATTACACATAATTTTATGAATTAGGTATTCCTTTAAACATTAGTAGTAGTTGAATATCATTACATATGTTCCATTATGTTTTCTTTAAAATTATATTCTGATTAGGATTGGGTTTATTTCATTATAATATCTCTCTTATGTATTTGTTTCCCTAAAAGGTTGGTTCTTCCCTTTGGCATGTTTACTATACCATCATTTCTAGTTACCAACCTGGGGCCTACCGATGGCTGGACTCTAATTTCATTATCTCCCATATTCAAATTCATATGATGGATAAACCTTATGGGGAGGGGTCATGAGAAAGTGGTATCAGTGTTTTGAAAAATTGATAGGATAGAGGGTGTGGTTAAGAAGAGGTGAGGATGTGTGGGTTATTAGGGAAATTGTGTCGTCTAATATTAACAAGAGTTTTAAACATGGTAGACCATCTTATAAATTTTTATTTATTCCCCCTATAAAAAGATTCAAATAACATTAAGAGTATCACATCAACAATACAATGTGATTTTGGATGTGGGTTGGAGACCTCAGAAAGGATCATGCATCATTCTTCATTGTGTATAAGTTTGAATTGGTAAGCCTTGTGATAGGATAACCTAAAATGAATAAAAGGAAATATTTAATTAATTTTAATGTCAAACATATTCTAGGATTATGATCCATAAATATTTAATACATTCCAGGTGTGTCTCTAGGTCAAGTTACTCTCATGATTATGCATTAGATGTTCACCATTTTGGGCCTGCAGATATATATAGTGTGGAGGTTACAATGATGGTACTTTGTGAAGGAAACTAAAAATGCTTCAATACATCAGTATACAAGGACATGAAGGATCCATTTTAAATATATTCAAGTAAGAATGTTTGGATGATGTTATGATATCCTTTAGTACAATCCATGCATGGATGAAGCACTGGGTATCATTAGTTGTGATAATATTGACTGGGATTGTGAGGTGGTTGTGGTTCTTGTTCCTCAAATATCACGAGGAGTTGAAAGTTTCATAGAAGGAGTTTTGATATTAGTTTATAAACAAGTTTCTTTTTTCAAACATGAAGATTTCAATTAACTATGACATAAATAGAATTTGGTATGGGATTTCTAGTGTATGATAGTTTGTGGTCCATTTTAGGAACCTTCTATGATTTTCTTCAGTGTTGTTGCAGATGATGTGGTTAGAGTGAGGAATTGCATTGATGGTTTTCCAAAAGATATCCATTTCATGTTTGTATTGTTTATACTAAATATTTCTCTTGAGGTTCTAGTGAGAGGATAGTTAATCTAGATGAAATTATCATTAAAATGATCTCCACTAGAGAGGATTCATCATGATTCCTCACAAATCAAAGATGTCGCTTAGGATTCCAATTCATTATAATAGAATAGATTCTGATCTATAAGGGGTATGTCTCATCCCACAATGTCTCATTTAACATGGTTAAGTGGTTCTCAAACCTATTCTAATGGATCATAAAAAACTATTCATATAGAGGATGAGGTCATATATGGCGGGAGAACCTGAACATTCTAGGTAGTCAGCATGTTCCATCTGTTCTGCTATAGGTTATCGGATGAGGTAGTTCCAACTTATGTAGTAGTAGTATATAGATTTCATAATGGATCAAAAAATAGTATATTGGTCAATAAGTGGATGACCCAGAGATTCACTGTGTCCTCATAGAAAATAGTGTGACCATGTAGGTTATCGTTAATATGGTCAAAGTCGTCATAGAGTAGGTCTTGGATAACAATATGCATTAGCATTTCAATCTCCATACAAGATGGATGTCATTAAAGGAGCCATTTTTCCATTTTCTACCTCAATGCATGCCTTATTTTGATCAATTAGTGATACACACCTTCATATCACCTTCCCATGTCCATGCTTTTGGATATAAGGGAGAGATACTTCAAGCGACCTTAGCATTGACTATTCCAGTTTTTGATTGACATGACTTTATTGATGTATGTTGAGACGATGAGCTAGTTTTGGGGAAGAACCACTCCTAGGGTGACTTTCTATCTATATGAATATAACCATATTATATCATCTTCATAATGGATTTGTTGTATTCATCATAGTATATTATGTATTTCATTAGGAGGAAGTTTGTATTCATTGATGATGATGATGAATAACCCATAGTGTTTGTTGGTGAGTGGGGAACGTGGATTATTAAGAGGTTTGTTCCTTCCATGTCATCCTTCATGGATGAGTTGGTACAAATTTCCTCAGAGAATCAGCACTGGTCATTTCCTAGGGTCGTAGAGGAGTACCTTAATGTTATTATATAATAGGATGTATCATTACCCCTTCAATGAGAGATTGAGTTAAGGATAAAACTATGACTAGGTGTGTCTCGTATTATGATTTATAAATATAGGATGGTGACTTTTCAGTGGTGGTATCTCTTTTAGTATCCCAATTTCCAATTGAAGTGTGGTTTTATTCGGCTATGTGTGACACTGTTGGGTGAATATATTTTTTCCCTAGAGAACACTGATTTCATATTGTATTTGTGCATCTATTATCATCTCTTTCAATAATTTAAACTAAATAACCAATATCCTCATCCATTAAATGATGAGTTATTCAACCAAATAAAGGGTACTCATTTTTTCAAGAACATAACTTTTTATTGGGATGTCATCATATTCTTTTGAATGATGTGTATATATAAAATAATTCATTCTTTTGGCATCTTGGGAATTAAATATTTTTAGTGATGTCGTTCAATATGATAAATGATCCAATATTATTCATGAGGTTAATAAAATCTTTGTTCAGTGCCTTCTGAGATATGTTCTTATTGTATTTCATTGAAAATACCTTGCTTACTCCAAATATAAATAGGATCATGAAAAAAAATTGAATTCTATTTTGGGAGTTATTCTTCATTGGAATCAATTATTGAAGATTGATAAGTATGAGTTTTGGTCTCAAGAATGTTTTTTTGGTCATGTCGTGTCCATGTAAAAAGTAGATGTGGATTCTCCAAAGATAGATGCATTGATAGCTTGGGCAGTCCCCAATATATCGGTGGATGTGCGAAGATTCCATGCTATTCTAGGCTATTACTGGAAGTTCATAGATTATTTCCCTTGGACAGCATTGCCACAGATAGCATTGAATATAAAGAATTATGGGTTCGAATGTTCCGATAATTGATAGATAGATTTTGAGTACATTATAATGATTTTCGAAAGTGAACTAATTTTATATCTTCTAATAGAAGGTGTTTAGGTTAAGGTTTTATTTGATTCTTTGTGTCTTGTTCTGATTTATTTTATTATGCATCTGAGATCTATTTTTTATTATAGGTCTCTATAATTGTTTCCCCGTATGTGGAACTATGAAACTCACGATCTCGAGTTGGTGGTGGTATTTCATTCTCTGATGTTGTAGATACATTACCTTTTCGATGATTGTTTTGTGGTATTCATCAACCATAAAAACATGAGGTATCCTTTGAGCCAACATGAAATGAAATTTAAATAGCTTCATTGGATGTAGTTCTTACAGGATTATAAAATTGAGTTTTGAAATAGATAAGTAAAGGGGAATGTTTTGCTAATGTGTTGTGAGGATGTTGTATTGTGTTGCAGTGCATGAATCTTGTGATTTATGAAGAGTAATAAAAGTTATTTTAGTATATAATCTTGATATGGGATATGTTTGGGGGAAGAGGATTTATTTTTTAGATGATGGTAAAAAATTATCTAATACAATATGTATAGGAATCATAGTTTAGGGATCCTGAGTTGGAGGTTTGGAATGACATAGTTGTTTGTGGTGAGGCACCTAATGGTTTTTATTAGGATTTATAACACTAACTATGGTTTTTGGGATTGAATTTTTGTTCCATTGGGGATTTTTGAAATGCTTCTGAGAGAGATCCATAGTTTAACATTAGTGGTAAATCTCAGGGTTACAATGTTGTACTAAATTTTGAGGGGGGAGTTTTTGGTGGACAGGTAGGAAGCATGAATCTACAAATTCTATGTCTCGATGTTTAGTCTTCTAGAATAAGAAGGATGATCGCCATGTTCCCAGTGGTTTCTTTTAGCAATTATATGTTTCTATTTGGGTGTGAGACGACATCTCGATGGACATTTTTTCATTTTACCTTATGCATAGGGATGATGTGCTGCTATATGGTTGGTCTGGAATCATTTGATGAAATCAAACCACTTTATAGCAATCAATGATTTGAGATTAGGGGAGGTTTTTTCAGGGATGTATCTGGAGGTGGAGGTGATATCCATAGAGTCTCAAGGGATAACATTTCATTCTAGAACCTTGTTTTACCTCTTGGGTGTGGAGGGGTCTCTGACATGATTTTGGATCTCAATTATTTCATAAAACAACTTTTCATCCATATATAGATGTATAGAAAAGGTGAACCACATAAACCATTAAATACATGTATCACTCTTGTGTCCATGTTTTTGGAGGTTTGTGGAGGGGGTATATTCCCATATTAGAGTTATCTTGAAAAAATAGTTTCCACTCCAGCATTGGTATGGAAATAATCGAACCCTTGTATTGATGACCTAGTCATTCTCCACTATGTTGGACCGAGGTTGGTGATTCAATAATTATCAGGCCAAAATTATTACTGAATACAACATCAATGGTTTAGTGATTCACAAGGGAATAAAAGTAGATCATCTGAAATCTTATGTCTATCATAGAAGTAGACCACTAATGTTTAATTTTTGGGATCTTGTGACCTTAAGGTGACTACCAATTGGGGGAAGCTAAGGATTGGTATTGCGCGTAATCTTTCACCATGTTTTTTTGGGACTTTTCTGGTGTTATATTGTGTTAGAGTCATAGGGTATTAGAGAGCACATCCCTCGTAGATATTCCTGATACATGATTTTTTTCAAATGTCTTCGCTCCATAGTTATCTTCATAATGACTCTCACATCATTGATTGGGTTGATAACAATGTTAAGGATGATGTAGGATTTTAGGAGTGGCATATAGAGTTCCCAAACAGCTAAGATATGGGGGTTCATTGGAATTGTATCCCTTTGGAACATGTCTTGTGGTGGAACGATGGTATGGTGGAGTATACCATGGAACATGATTCAAAAAAACACGCTCAGTACCCCAAGATATTCGATATTTATATAATCTCTTAAATTGTAATTTATCATTGTGGTTGTAGACCTTTTCTTCTTAATGAGATGACATACTCACTACTGAGAGGTATCACCTTGATAAAGTGTTCATGATATGGTTGTGGTTATCATGTGGTTTCCTATTGTTATTATGTTGTGCTGTTTGAGCACTTGTGGTGGTGAGATCCATAAGAGGAATATCTAGGGAGGATATTCATGAAGACTCCAAATTCTATTTCTTATTTGGGTGGGGTTTTGGATTCTCAAGGATGATAATTTTATTATAGGTATATAATTTAAGGGTTCAAATCCATTAAGGGTGAAACTCTAAAAAATTATTGAAGACCTAGGTAGTCATAAGAGGTTAGACTAGGTATGATGGATTTTGACTACTAAAAGTTGAAGAATAAAGATTCCACATGGTTAAAATTCACATGATCTAAAAGTGTGTCTTAGGGATTCTAATGACTAGATCATGAAATATAATAAATCTGGGGAAAAATTGGAAATTGTGACATGTTTTTCGACACAAATCGTACCGTAAAAAGTAAATGACATGGAATAGAAAAACACATCATTGAAATAACTGTCTCTTCTTATATAGAAATGTTATAGCACATAGGGTTTTTTAAACTCTATGACCCACAACACCTCACTCTCATTCCAAGAGACATGGAAACCCCTCATAGACATTTTTTGTATTCTCTTTTCAATGATCGATCCATTGATTCTATCCCTTTTTTGATCTTTAGTATGAGGCAAGTTTTGCCTCTATTATCGAAGTCCCACTAATTTTTTTCATCTTAATCATCTTTTTCATGTGATGGATCCCTATATATATGTTTCTGAAAAGGTTTTTTTTGGTTTTTTATTCATGCAGCGATGGTGAAACATCCATGGGTGGAATAACTGCTTACAGGACAGTTGATCAGGATGTGCAACATTGGTCGGTTCTCATGAGAATAAAATTGACAACCTTTTGAGGTAGTTGAATAATTACTTCTCATTTATTTATGTGAAATTGTAAATTGAGATTGATTTATCTTGTTGGATGACAATAAAATTATCATAATAATTAATTGTATGCAATTAAATACGTGAAATTTAAATCATGTTTTTGTTACTTTATTTGTATCATGATAATGGCTTTCCTTTTGATTTTTCTGGATAATTTGATATCTATGTTGTGATGGTTATTCATGGATTAACATATAGGATTTGTAAAGAACATAATCATAAATTAAGAGATACTTAATTGGATAATGTAATTAAAGTGACAAGTTAAATGAATTTGGTGTGTTGTTAATACAAGAATATTTATATTATTTTTACATCAATGTGTTAATGGATTTGAATAATGATTTGAATCATGCTGATGCTTATGGATAAATGAATTAAATTCATGTTAAATTAATTTTTCAACTAATTTTTGACACCTTATGTTATATTGTTTTATAGGTTTCCCATATTTGGAACATATGAATAATGAACCAGTTAATTCAAAATGTAATAAGAATAAGTAGCATGCTAAAAGAAAATTCCTTTATTTGGAATAGGTTTCCCACATTCTTTTAAAGTATGGATGCCTTTTTCTTTTGATCTGTGAGGGATTTTAGTGTTTTTAAAGGATGAATTCATTACTTTTGGGACGACATCACTATTGTTATTCTTTTTTTATACTAATTTTGATGATGTCTAAATATGATCCTTGTGGCGTGGGTTGAGGAGAATGATATGTAACTTGAGGCTTTGACGGATGAGTGTATAGGGTTGTTTTGGTTTATTGGGTGGGGAGAATCGATTATTGCGGAAGATGTCGATGAATGTTATGTAGGGGTTCATATAGATAAGCATGTGATTTTTGTGGAGGAAATTAGAGATGAATTATTGCGGATAATACGAGTATACAAGTTGAGATTAAAGATGGATGCATGTTTGTATGTTTTTCTTGGATGATTTCTTGGTTTTGAATTTTCTTCTTTCCATTCCCCACAGCACGAATAAAAATTAATTTTCATCGATTCATTCCTCGTTTTGGGAATTAAAATGTTTCCTTTAGTACCTGGTAATAGGAAATTTTATAATTTTTATACATGAATAAATCATTAACACATAAGGATAGATCATGCTGGAATGTATTGATGAGATTATAATTCTGAGAAGTCATGAACTCAGTTTTCTAATGTATGGAGGGAATGAGATGTTGTTTTAAAACAAATTTATTGTAATATAAAAAATTATAATTTTTAATTAAAGGTTAACTAATTAATTAAAATAAATTAATATGTTTGATAAAGGAATAAAATAAGTTAATGTATCTTTTTAAAGGGTTGTGTGCTAATATGATTCTTATTCATAGTAGTGGAAACCAAGTACTGATATATGTTAGTTATATATGATCATTAGAATAGGTTATACACATTGGGTAGTTGTGAGATATATTATATTATCTATTTTTTGAGTTTTCATACACTACTCAACTATAACAGTTAGGAAAACTAACACTCCAGGGATTGTAATCCCTATGGGGGGTTTTCCCCAACATCTTGGGGAGAGAAGGGATGGACGACAAATCCCTTTGGCCTCGTTGTCTCCTCTTGGTAGATACTTGTGATGGAATGAACGGTGGTTAGTTTTTTTTCTATAACTGTATACAGAGTGAATTAATAGATTGGCGTTATTTTACACTCATGTATTCTAGATATAGTTTCCCAAGGTTTATTATAGTTATATCATGTAAAAGATGTGATGTGATTAGGATCTATAATCGGTTTGGGGGTTGTGATTTATTGATGTATAATAACGGATGTTAGATACATGTTATAGGGGATGTGATAGCTCCCAAAAACTAACTGGTTACTTTTTCATATTTTGATATGGTGGTGTGTTTCATGAGGTGCACATTTTGGTGAATTGTTTATGTGACTACATGGAAGCCATTTTGGAGAGGGATGTTCAAGACGTGTGATGTTGTGGCAGAGCCGGAAACTAATGGGGATGTGGTAGTAGGGTAACCATGATATTCGTTAAAATATTATATGATCTTGATTTATATACATGGTGATATTGGAAATATAGTGGCTAGGAAATTAGTTTACCATTTATGGTGACGAGTTAGTTCTAATAGTTGTTCACTATAATTTAGCATGCTTTCTACACCAGTTTCAGTTAGAGACTCTTAGGAGAATCTTATCTTTTATACTATTGTAATTATCCTATATATCTATAAATAATTAAATTTCAGGTTAGGGGGAGATGATTCGAGAATACGTTGGTTACTATTATCTGGCGGTTTTTTCCAAGAGCATTTTGGGCTTCATAGTCATCACTGTCACTACCATTATTTTAGTGCATTCATATTTCCATTCCATTTTATTAATTGGTCATGAAATTAAAAATATACATTTTTATTCTATATTATATTTTGAATACTATTTTTTATTTATTATATTATCTACCATGTTTTTATATGTTTCTCTAATAGGGTGATGCCTCTCATCATCCTTTTTATAATGCCCTTGGAGCTAGTCACCATCTCAAGACCTACTATAGGGGGGACTCATGTGTCACTATCTCTCTTATCACACTATTTTACCAAGATGAGTACAAATTGGGGGGAGGGTTCATCACTTAGAATCATTAACTTTATATTTATCATCATCCATGTGAAGTGTTATTAAAATATGAATCGCGTCGCTTTGTGGTGTGGTAACATGTCATACACATGAGTGATATTATTGTGTCTCAAAAAAATAGAATATATATATATATATATATGATATAGTGATTAAATATGTAGAAAAAATTTAAGAATATCATATATATAATATAAATGAATCTTCATAGCCAACCTTTAGAGGTGTAACTGAGAAAACAAACCACATCAGTTCTTGAGTTAATAGTTCATCGTACAAACAAGTGATGATTTCATAAACCATTTTATCCATGTGGATATGGTTTTATCTCATAAAATTATTAAAAATAATCTATAAATATTGAATATAATTTGGTTTTCATATTTAATTTTGTTATTAAAAAATAAATTCGGGTGGAAAGATGTAAAATAAATATTCTCACTGAAGAAGGTTACATCTTTTACAGGTTTCCTACCATAGTGTTACACTAAATCATTCCTATGATGGATTTATAATCAAAATATGGAATATATTGTGATTTATGGTATGTTGGTATCTTTTTTTTATATACGGTCTGATATGATTAGGTTTTAATGTTTGAAGACGGTCTGATAGGGGGTGACATTTTATGTTTGTGGAAATGATACACTTGGTATTTTTTTAATATAATTCAGGAATCTCGCATTTTTAATGATTCATAGGGGTCAAAATGAACCTTTATAGAATAAATAATGTTTTTTGGCCTCAATATAAAAAAAATATTTCTTTTGGATAGGTGTATTGGTCATTTTAGGATAACAGCCTTGTAAACCAATTTTTACCTATACAGTGATATTTAATTTCTACATTTTTACTATTCAATGTGGTAAAAAAATTGTGTTAAACTGATGATAAAATATATATTATTATAATTATAAATACTTAGTTCATTAATAAAAATTTTATTCAACTAATTTTTTATATTTTATTTAAAATAAATCACTCTGACATGTAGAGAATGACGGTTTTTAAATTGAAAATGATCACAATATTGAAAAAATTATAAATAATTAAATATGAAAACTAATAAAATTATATACCATTAATTATTTTATAGAAAATTGATCCAATTCTACAATAGAAACAATTCAAAATATATTTTATCATTAAAAACAATAATAATGAAATGGTATTTTTCTATTACATTTAAATATTTTTCACTATAAATCAAAATTAATCCTCATAGAACGTCCCAAAAATATACCCTAAAATTTTTTTTATATTATTATTTTAATTTTTTTATTTTCTCATATAATGGTTTTATATTTGGTTAAAATGAAATTTAATTTATGTGCCAAAAGACTGAATAAACTTTCATTTTGATAAAAGAATTTTTTTTAGAAATGAATTCATTTTTATATAAAATTATTCTTATATTTTCTAATAAATAAATACATAATAAAAAATTGAAAACTATATTTTTCATAATTTATCTATTCCTATTAATACCCTCTAATATAATGGCTTTTTTTAACTTTTATATTAGATAATAATATTAATATTTTATTGTCGATTGGTATAATATGGATATGTGTGTCACATAGAAACCAAATATTCTTGATGTTATATGAAACACAATCTACACTAATTGTTGTGTTCAATGGAATATATTTATGAGACTTATTTTATCTAAAAATTAATACATAAAAATGTATGGAGTTCTTATATTTCTTTCTATGTTTACTGTTTCATGTTATACACATTATTAAATACAATTTCCTAGTTATTGATTTCTGGGGTGTTACAATCTCCAGACCAAAAATAAATTATGTCCGCATAATTTAGACTTGTTCTCCCTAATATAGGGTTTGATAGTTGAAAATTACACTATAATAGATTCCAAACCATAAATTGTTTAATAAAATAACCTATTAATAATATTGAAAACTATATTACAAGTTTCATATGTAACAATACATAACTAAGATTCTATATAGGGGAACACTGGTGGAATGTAATGATGTGGGCATGGCAGAAAAGTATGAAAAAACATATGGATTTATTTATTTCATTATCTAGAAGAAAAATAATGGTCAATTAAAAATTTGGTTTCACACAATACTAAATTTTTTTATGATCTAATAGATTTTCTGATTAATAAGATATAAATGTAATAGGGTAGAATTTTTAAATCAAGTACCCATTTCTATGTTGACAATTTATTTTAATATCCATAAAGTTTATAAACTATACACACATGATATCTTTCTGTTTTAGAGACCAGTTTCATCCAACGGTTGTGCTTTAATCAATTTCCAAATAACATATTACTCAATGAAATGAATATCACAAAATTAATTTTTTATTCTGAAAGAATAAATTATTAAATTCAGTAGGTCGTAAGGATGAAATAATAATGAAAATATATCTATTATATGTAAAATTATTATCGAAAACCCAAATGATTATCACAGGAAATTCAATATAGTAAATTTATCTCTAAACATCAAAAGTAACAGAATTGGTTCATCATTAATACTTTTTTTCAAATAATTAAGTGAAAAAAATTTCATTATTGAGTAAATCATTCTAGAATGTGGTACGTGTTAACAATTATCATCCATGGGTCATGGGTTTAGCCCCATAACCATACTGAATATGATGGTTTGTTACATAGTATATGAGTTTCTATTTTTCTAAAATATATTAATATAATAATATAATTTTCCAACAAAATTTATCACGCAACCTAGAAATAATGTTATTCATAAAATAACCTTTAAACTATGATTTTTCAATACCACATTATATTGAATGACTAAAAATATCAATCAACTATTATGAGAAATTTATTAATGGTAATGATAACCCTAAAATTTATCATTATGTTTAAAAATATCCCTATGAAATGTAATGAAATTCTTCAGAAAAATTACTGTTCCCAAAAAATATTATAATTTTGGAAAAAAAATATCCAAAAATATCATCAATATTATAATAATATGATCACATAAAACTGAAAACGGATTTTTATGATATTGAACATATGTAAAATCTTAAACTAATTTATGAATTATTGTATATATAAATATTAGGATCAAGAAGACATGTTTTCATCTACAATATAAAAAAACACTTAGATGCTTCATGATTCTTATAACCAAAATACCATTGGTATGAAAACACAATTCAACATTTCAATTAATAAATTAAAGGAAATAAATACATTAACTATTTCATTTCATCATAATTCCTTCCTTGTTCTAGGAGTTAACTTAGTTATTTTATTCTAATCTTCTATTATAATACATTATTTTTTTTTTGGAAAATGTGAATTATCCTAATAATATCCCCTAGGTGTATCTATCTTGTTACATAGTAATTATACTGCCATACACCCTTTGATGATCATGTCGTTACAATGAACCCTTTTTGGAGTCATTACCCAAATGTACATTTGTTCTTAATCCATATCTATATTTAATATAAAGGCAAGAATATATTTTTTGAAAAAACCACATAATGTCTACCTTACCAAAACATTTGGATGTCCTTCTACAGATATCATCAATGTATAACATTGGCTCCTGATCTATAATATATTTTTTCTAAATATAGTTCCGAAGGGTTATATTAATGTTTCTATGATACTAATTGTAGTGACCAAAAATTTTGTAGTGTGAAGATAGTGATTACTTTATAAAATTTTCTTAGTGGTAAGAACCACTTAATACTACATGAAAAATGGGGGTCCAAACCCCATTGGGTGGAGGTACTGTAGTAGTATTGTACCGTACTGTAGAAGTGGCGGAACTGTAGGGGTGATGGTCATTGTAGCGGTGGCAGGTCACTGTAGCGGTGGTAGAGTATTGTAGTAGCAGCGGGTACTATGCATTACTATAGCAGCGCAGGGTACTGTAGTAGTACTATTCACTGAATGGGCTTTGGGCCATAAAAATGGGCATACGGGCCATGTAATGGGCTAAATGACCAATGGGCCTTCGGGCTATTTAATGGGTCTCCCTCTACCCAGTTAAAGAGGTCCTTTCTTTGCTTTAATAATAAATGAGGCTTCGGCCCCAACCTTTAAAAAAAGGAATTGCATCCCAAAAAACATAATAGTTTAATAGTATTGGTAATCTATATGCATAATTGAGCCATATATTAAATTTGAATACCCAAATTACAACATCATTTGCATTCTATAATACATTTATTCAATTTCTAATATTTTTGTATAGTAGACATAGTAAAATTCATTGAATCCTGTGAAAATGAAGAAAAAAAAGGTGAGCTCAAAATATCTGTTAGGATTATGTATTGTGGAATCAGCCATGAATTAATAACCTTAATCAACATAGAATTTTAAATGAATAAACATACATTATAATAAAAAAATTAATTTATAAATAGATATAGAATAATCAATATAGTAAGGTAAATAAATAAATACACATTTATTATAATCAATAATCTGAAAATGAAATGATTTTAAATATAGTATCATTGTGATAATATCCTGCAAAAAATATTTTCCTAAATGAAGTAAATTCTAAATTATCATAAATCTTATTTCCCATGTACTTGACACCTTTATCAACAGTTCCATTCAAAATATAATTGAGAAAATACTATTTGAAACTCCATTTAACCAAGCTTCTACAACTGATTCTTCCAGTGTGACTACATATGCATTAAGGGAATTCTGAAAAATGTTCCCCAACCCATTTATTAAATTTCCTATGAATTCATATAATACTAAATAATAAATTTAATTTATAAAATATGAGGCATTGTATATATTATCTATATTTTGTAATGATAATGGATTTACTAATATTTCCAAGTTATAAAATAGATTTCAATATAATACATCTTATCTATAATTGATATAAAATTTAAAAAATAAAAATTCTATTTAAAATAATATAGATATTTAGGTGAAATTATTTGTCTAATGGTTATAGGAAGCTGAACATTTCAGGAAAAAATAATTTAATAAAAAATGAATCATTTATGTGAAAGTGAGTTCTTTCCTTAGTCAAAATGATCATAAAACATATTGAGGGATAATAAGTACGGTATTAATACACCATACCCCCTAGTGGAGTATATGTAAAATAAATGGTTATTAAAATTTTATTAATATAAATACATTAAAATTATCATTAAAACATTTTTATAGAATATATTCTTTTTTATTATTAAAATCACTTTTTAAAACATAAATTTTTTTAAAAAAACTTTTTGATTAAAAACAACTTTCATAAAAAAAATTCATGAATATTAAAAAAAATTATTTAAAAATAACATTATAGTCTTTCAAATAATTATTTAAAAAAATTAACAGTGTGTAATTTCATATATGTCATAAATGTTAAAGAGAACATAATTATTTTATCATAAATGGTTTTTAAAAGTTATTTTTTAGGAAATCATCAATAATATTCCATACAAAAAAAATTATAGAAAGAAAAAATCGGAAACTATTACTTTAATAGTCATTTCGAGTAGGATAAAAACGTCACTTTTGGGATACATTTAACCAATAAATGGTTTTGGAGGAAAAACTATGTTTGACCCAAGAGGGAAATAAATGCATATTTTATTAAAACATTTTATAATTAATATTGAGTACCAGATAGTGCAAAAATGGTACTATTAATTGATTATATAATTAAAAAAATGAGTAGAAAATGAAATTGGTTTATTTTAAAATTATCAAATAATTTCCTTCAATTGAAATACAAGTATAAATAAGCTCGATTAGAATAAGATTCTCAAATAAATGCTTATAATTATAATAATATTAATACGAGAATTAACCGTATATTTTTTTTATATAGGATATATATGACATTATAAAATTTAAATAAAATAATTGATATTAAATAATGATTATACCGATAATAATCTAATATCCATGTTGATTAAGAAGTAATAAAAACCAATGAAAAGAGATTGGGTTTTGAAATCCTTTAGCACATATTAACCATTAAGTCAAATACCCTTTGACGAAATAATTAAAATGTAAACATAAAATACCATCAATAATGAATAATTATTTGTATTACCTATCAATGGGGTGGTACATATGCAATATAAAACATATTATGTTTATAACATTGTAATATTCTCTAATGAAATGAAATTGAGATGAAATAACATAACATACACACCCTTTTTGTTTAACATTATTAAACCATCTTTACTGTTTTTATATACATTTTATGGAAGTATCATAAAACCATTTTACTATTTAAAAAATATGTGATCCATTTATACCATATTATTACCTTTTATAAATAATATTCCATTATTTTCATTATTTTGAGTGTTAATTGACATGTTTTCTCAACTGTGTTTCGCGATGGAAGATCTATTTTTCACACATATTATATAGTTTTATCATATCCAAAATACTAATCATGACATAATTATAATATTTATACATGAATTATACATTCCAAAAAAATCGTGGATTATTTTAATGAAAAGTTAAATATGTTACAATCCTGGAGATGGTAGGTCATAACTAAGCATGAGTTAGGATTCATTTTTTCAATGATCGTTATGGAAAGAATTAAAGTAATATTTAACCTTCACATAATGATAAGAATATTATATATACCAAATTATGTAATTATTTATATATATCATCCTTGTATTATTGTGATGATAAGAATGTCACATCGCATCATGATGGCAGCTATCAACACTAACCCTAATGTTGTTATCACATTTACATTAGTGAAAATGAATGAAAGAAAATGATATATTTTATCTTAATATAACAATTAATATGTCTTCAATATCATAATTATTTAATTTATATCAAATATAATCATTAATAGTATCTTTACCACCTTCAATGTGAATCATTACAGAAAAACAAATCCCATCGCTTCACTAGGTGGTATTTTGTCAAACACACGAGTGATGTAATTTGAGGGAGTTATGTGTAATTATGATATTATAAATCATAAAATTATATCTAATATATTAATTTTATTATATTATCATTTTTAGTAAAAATTGTAGGAGGTGATGAAATAAGTAAAATAAATATTCTCATTGAAAAATATTACCTCTTCATTTGGTATTCTCAGTAGGTTTTCACTACAGCCTTCCAAGGATAGAAATATTTCCTAAATAATTCTTATAGGATTCATCTAGGTATTTTGGGAATTGATGATCGTAGGTCATGGAATAACCAAATAATTGTTGTTTTTTGACGAAGGGAGGATAAGGGTGTCCTTTTATAAGGGGGGATAGGACATACAATGTTTTTTTAGAAGAGTATAGTAATCCCATATTTACCATGTGTTAAAAGGTTAAAAATAGAATTTTCAAATAGTACAGTTGTATGTTTATGAATATATCCATCCAATATTTTCTTTACAAATTTATTGCTAAATTTTATGGTTTTCATTGAACTTCAAAACATCAGTAAATTTATTTCTACCTTAACCATGCTAATTAATTTGTACTATTTGGACTATTCATTTAGGTAATCAAATAATCTTACCATATAGAAAATTATAAATTATTATTAAATATAATAAATATATTTTTATAAATGAAATATTTTAATTTTAAATTATTCCTATAGATGTAAGGAGAAAGCAAGTTTCTAGAGTGAAAATATTGAAATGATTACAAAATTTTTATTTCTAAATAAAATATAAAAATATTCACAATAAAATAAATTGGATTAAGTGATATAAAATTTAACTAATTATAAATTATAAATTATTGAAAAAAAATAAAATAAAAATTTATTTAAAAAAATGTAGTATTTAATTAAATTAATTTTCTTTTCACTATTCATTAAAAAATTGAAAAATCTCATAAAATCAAAAAAATTCAACTAAATATAATTTTCATTTATTGATTTAAAATTGATGTTTTATGGAATATCAATTTTCATGTTTTTTTAAAAACTATATTTAAACTATATTCACAATGTGTGAATAAACCACCTTTTAGAATTAATATTATTCTTCAAAGGGAATTCTTTTTCTTTTAAATGATTCTAATTTTATCCTAAGAAATAGTAAAACAATTAAATTATGTAAACTATATATTTTCACAATTTATTTTATCTTATAGTACCTTCATATTTTATTGTTATTTTATAAATATTATATAAAATAATAATAATAATAATATATTGTATTAAAAAACTACGTCTTATGTGTAACAGATTCCCTCAAAGAAATCTGATGTCACATTTAATGAAATCTAACAACAGTGTTTTGTGTAGTGAAATATGTTTGAGGATGTAAATTTATTTAAAGATAAATATATCATAATGTATCCTGGTGGTATATTTAATTCATTTCTTATTGTTTTTTTCAATAAATTATATAAAATACAATTTATTTATTTTATATTGTCTGGGTGTTATATTTTTCATACCTAAAATAAATTTATTCTTTTAAATTTAGACATGATCTCTCCAATCGATGGATTTATATTGGAAAATTAAAATTATGATTAACACACATCATAATTGATTCTATAAATTATTTATAGGTACACTAGGTAAAATACCCTGAGTGGGGTGAATCAGGGTATGGTAGATTAAAATTTCATCCCCTTCAGGTATTTTTTCATCATAAAAAAATTATTTGTTCTCTCTTATTCCAATTTCAATGTATGAACATAATTTAAATCATGCACAACATAGTACAAATTTTTAATAGGTTCACCCTCACTAGGCTACATCCAAGGAGCATACAGAGGTGGTTTTCAAATATACTAAATTCACAAACGCTCACTGCTAATAATGAGAACAATATTTGGGAAATATCTCTTATTCCAAGGATCAAATACCATAATAGATTTAAGGTCTCCTCACTGATTTCCCATGGGTAACTCCATATGCTTCATTCCTTGTCTCACTGTAGGTGTAAAGGGTCATTATCTTCCTCTTCTTTTTCTCACTACTCTTGGAATGGAATGCACTCAATGTTTTTAGAATTTTTATACTTATAAAATTTAAGCTCAACTAGATCCCTTCAATTGCATGAATTCATTAATCGTCAACTTTTGGTAGAATCTCGGTTGAATTTCTTTTTTCACCTGAAGATGAAATCCACCTTGTAGGGTACTATTAGGCACTTGAAAATACATTCAAAAACTAATTTTAATATTTTTAAATATTACTTCGAAAAATCATGAAAACACATGTTCCTCCACATACTGTGTACTGGGTATCATATGTGGAAAATATCTTTTATGTACCGCTTCTATTCCGTGAACCCCACATTGTCTACGGACTACCTCTGCCTTCGTTATCGTGTATTGTATCCTCATACTGACTTTGCAAACCTCCCCTAAAAAACACTATATATCTATAGATTGTTCTCTATCCATAGAGAACCTTCCAAACCAACAACATACCACACCTTCTTCCTCCATGTACTATGTCCTTTGTGGGATACACATTCTTGTATAAAATATCAATGGAATTTCTTCCGTGTGAATCCTTCAACATTCATGGAATTCTCCCATATGAAATTCTGTCAGACTTTTCCAAATTCACTGAACAATGACATTTTCTCAAATGATATTATTTGACCCTTATAATTTGGGAGATTATCATATCTTATATATGAAAACATAACCTCAAAATCCACTAATCTAATATTTATCATATCATTTAATCGGTATATCCTCAAGAATATAAAATCCTTCTATCGCAAACCACACCCATTCGACGAACCATTTTTTCTTTACGGTCCTCATAATTCCATTACTACTATGTGGTCACTCTCTTCTTAAATCAAAAAATCATCCAAATACCAGGCCACCTTCCACTGTAAACCATTTTTGGTTTTTCAGACATTTCCTCTGTGTCGTTCCCACTACCTTGTATGTAGCTTTAAACCATTCCCAGACAATGTATGTTCTCAATGTCCCGAGAAATGTGATTCTCTTCAATTGATTTTTTTCATTTACCATTCATCATAAAATATCAAAAAAAATCATTTGTTGTAATCTAGATTTGTCATCAAACAAAATCACACCCAAAACATACTTACAGAACACATAGAAGAATTTTTTCCCTATAATCTCTCTTTTGGGTTTGTGGACAACTATTCTCAAAACAATTTTTCGTATTTTGATACCTTGTCAATATTTCTTCCATCTTAATCCATCATTTGATTCATGCGATTAAAATAATGATCAAGGATTCAATAAAAACATACTCTAATCCCACATGATCCATGTTCGGTGTGAGAAAAAACACATAATGCAATTTTTATTAGTGAATCACTCCATTCCTCACACCAACTCTTGAAACCAATCAATTGATTTCATCATTAACCTCAACTATTGTGATATGTAATATTTGATCAATCACGTATAGAATCATTAAATGTAATACAACCCCTTTGTTATAGATCCTCCAACTAGATTCTTATCAGCTATAACTCCTCTAACCCCACTACTTCTCCCCATGTCTTTTCTCTCCCAAAACTAGTCAAACTTTACACCCTTTTTTGAAAATCCCGAATGGAAATTCATGGTTGTCTGTAACAGGGTAAAAAACAAAAATCAGTACATTAGGTAGAAACACACCATACTGTGGGGAGAGAGGGTCTCACATCCACAAAATTTCAAGTGCGGGGAGTCAAATAGACTCTTAAATCAAGACGATGCCTTTAAAATTCTTCTTAGGGTAATGAGTTCGTAAGAATATCCACAACATATTGTTTTTTAGGAATACACTCTATCTTCTCAAGACCTTACCCTACCTTCTCCTAGATAAAATGATAAATTATTTTAATGTTCTTTTTCCTTGTGTGATTGACTGGATTTTTGATCATATTTATAGCACATTAATAATCACAATCAATTCTGATATAAGATTTTATTTCTACTCCCATATCCTCAAGTCACTTCTTCATCAACAATAGTTACGTACAACCCTGAGTAGCTGTAATATATTCTACTTTAGTGGTGCTCAATGAAATGATATATTTAATCTTTCAAAACGAAGAAATACAATGTTGACCAAGATAAAAGGAACCTCTAGACATTTATTTCCAATAATCTTTTGATTCAACAAAATCTATATCTATATATTCCAATAACTCTGGCTGATATTTTTCATTGTACATTAATCCAAAATCCACAGATCCCTTGATATAAGAAAGTTTTATTTTCATTGAGATCATGTGGCTCTCATTAGGATAGATTTTATATATCACTTCATGGTACGTGGAAAATACAATATCATGCCTTTTCACTATCAAGTACAAAATACATCCAATGACTTATCTATATTATGTGATATTAAATGCCTTGCCTACATCATCCTGTGATAGTATCAAATAGGTTGAGACTAAAGCCTTTATATATTCTTAATTATTCGTTAAAAAATCAAAATAACTCTTTGCCATATTTTTATTTTCGAAATAAATGTTCTATTCCTTCCTTGCACAACTTATAATCCAAGGAAATAATACAGCTCACAAATCAAAGTCATTTCAAACTCACTTTTCAAGAATCTCAGAAAACTATCTACATATTTCTTCATCTAATTCACAAAAGATTATTTTATCCACATAAACTAGAACTATCATATTTTCAATATTTTTATTGTTAAAAAAGAGATTGTAATCAACTACACCATGCTGGAAACCATCCATCTTTAGAAACTGAACATTCATTCAATACCCTGATCATGGTGCATGATTCAAACCATATAAAGGCATCTTAAGATAAAAAACACTATTATGATTATCATGAATGAGAAAACCATATTTTTCTCAATGTAAACTCCATATTCTATTAATCCATTCAGAAATGCTCACATGATATCCATATGGAAAACCATGAACTTTCTTTTCACTATTATTGATAAGATTAATCTGATAGTCTCCAGCTATGCAACAGGAAAAAAATTTATTTTCAACATAAATAACCTCTATCTGAGTGTACCCTTTACATACCATTCATGCATTGTTTCAAATCATAACACCATCTTCATTATTTTTTTAAGAATTACCCATTTTTTCAAGATAACAATCATGTAATCTTGTCTAAAAACAATTTCTCATATCAGATTTTTCTCAATTTGGTTAGGAACATCATTTATCTCCATAACCCAAATCTCATATCTAGTAACATCATTAAAGAATTTAGGCTCCACTATTGATATGTATGATTCCTGTGGTAGATACTTCATCCTCTTTTTCTGTAGTGGTGTTGTCTTATCAACTATTATCTTATGTTTATCAATTTCAACTCTTCTCACTGGTCTCTAGACGGATACTGATATATTTGCATCATATAAGTATTCTTCTAAATCTACCTATGGATTTGGAGGTTGTCCTGACATTCTCATATCTTCATCACCATCCTCTTATGTCTGATCATGTATTTTCTAAATACTCTATTCATTCTCTACCATAGTCACATCATGACATCCAAAAACCTTTCCCAGCCACGGGCTAGAACATTTACATGCATTTATTCTATCTTTCTTGACAACAAATATCCCTTCACATCCATGGGATTCCAACATCCAATTTTTCTCTTTATTCAAAATTTAACTTTTACTTTCAAATAATCGAATGTACATTAATGATGGATTTTCCCTACCATAACTAATATAAAACATTATCCTCTTTTGGAAAATTTAATGCTTAATTTGAAGTGTAGACTAATGTCATCAATACTTCTCTCCAAACTTTCTCTAGAAGAACATTCTCAATGAGCATTCTTCTTTCCATTTTGATATCAATCCAATTTCGTCTATCAACTACCCCACTATACTGTGGTGTTCTTACTAATAAAACAATATGCCTAATCAAATGTTCGTTGATAGAATCCTCTAATTGGATATTTTTTAACTCTATACCATCATTTGTTTGAATAGTCTAGAATTTCTGACTATGAATCTTTTCACATTCTCGTCGATAACTTATAATGCAATTAAACACTTCATATTTGTCGTTTATTATTTATACCCATGGAATTTTACTATATCATCAATGAAGAGATCATAATATCTTGTTTCATCAATATACTATGAAAAAATTGGCAAACATACATCAATTTGCACCAACTCTTGAAATCTTGTTGACCTTTACTAATTTGGATTATATTCCTTTCAAATGATCATCCCTTATTGATAGGAAACACATGTATGATTGTGATCACATGATAATATATTGATATTTTCAACCACATCATATTTCACAACATTTTCCAAGGATTCATGGCTTATGTTGCCAATAGGAATATGCCATAACTTGTTTTATTCTTCCTTGGATAGAAAGAACATATATTCTTCCCCCCTAAAGAGGTAGAGATCCCCTCATTTATGCCTTAATAGAGAAAAAATAACACCATCATTTTCATTTATGATACATAGTTTCTAAGAAAATATATGGCAATACTTGATTCAGAAAATTGATTGACACTAATAAAATTGTGACTAAGCCATTAAATAACCAAAAAATATTCTTATCTCACATCTTTTGTTAAAAAATGGATTTTCCTAAACCAATAATATTCATGCTCACATAATTACCAAATATTATGACAACTTCATTGCCATGCCTTATTATGGTCACTATATCTTTATTTCTCATCATGTGGGATGGACATCTACTGTCAATTATCCATATCCCAGTGTGATCTGATGCCTTGAACATAATTTCTGCAACCACTACAAGTTCATCCCTTTTCATCATGACCCATGTCTATCGATTCATATCTGACATGGAATGATAGTCATGATCTTCTTCAGTATCATATAGACCAGCTTCATCATGATGAGTTTTAAATCGATATTCAGTTTTTATATCTCTTCATTATACATTTTTCTACTTCTCATGATCAAATTTAGTCTGCCTAGACCCATTCCATTGTATTATTTATTCCCATTATCATTCCACATGGCTGAGTCTTTACACCTCAAAAAATTAAATTCAAATGATAACGTAGAATTTTTATCTCTATACAACCACCTATGTTTGTCTTATTCCCATTGTTACATCTTTTCTATAGAGTATACATATTAAGTGTATCCCATCTTACCACAAAAATAGTACCATATGTGAGGTACATTCTTATGTGGAAATGATGCTCCACTAGTTTTGATTTAGGTTCTCTAAATATTCTAATTATTCCTCATACCCAAATTAACCTTCAATCATTGAATGGATGCTTATGGTATGACATAGACTATAACTTATTTATTTTTTAATTCAAGACTCGCACCATCATTTTCATTTAGAGTTGATTTTTCATTCAATTCTATTAGACCACACAACTCAAATATCATCTCATATGATTTTTGTGTGATCTTTATTCCTAATGTTGAACCGAGAGATAACAGTTTCTCTTAATCTTTTTCTGATCGTTGCATATTGGGGATTTCCTCTTCTATTTCTTTGATAAATTTTATTTGTTCTTTTTTTGTTTCAGTTAAACAATAAATTTATATTTTTTATTCATTATTTTTGATTTTGTACACAATCACCATTTCTGAGATTTATAACAGTGGAGACCTCAGCTTTTCCATTTCTATATTCATCTCATAATTCTCTTATTTCTACTTTTGCACATATATTTTTACATCAAAAACAACAATTTTTTCTATCATTGTTTTAGATTAAAAAATAACCTCCTCTTCGTAGGATGATTCTAATTCTAGCTAAAGATTAATTATTCCTTCAATTTATTCTTAATCATTGTCACATTCTTCTAATGTTAATTAATTTCTAACAACTTCCACTAAGATGTCTACTTTATGATCCCTACAGTAATCCAACTATACTTCTTCTTATTTTTCAAAACATTCATCTTGGTTTGAATGAATATTCTTATTTTTGAATAAAATTATATTAGTACTTATACTACATTTTACATTTGATGAATACCTGTTTTGGGTATTTTTTTCATTTTCTTCCTTTTCATCATCTAAATTGTTAGGGAATTTCACTAAAAAATCCCAAACATTCGGCATCTAAAGCATGAAAATGGACATTTACCTCTTAACATTCCTTTTACCCTCTGTATATTTGAGATGATAAATGTAATAAATTTATTTATATTTTCCTTCAATAGACTATCATCAATAGAGAGATTATTCATGGACTTTAATTACACATCTTTAGATTTCCTATTTTTCAATACATTGTTATCATTGTTTCACATTTCATTTTCAATAAGTGTGTTCTGTATTTTATCATGTGTCAACTCTTTCATTTAATTATCTTCCTACACTAAATCATTAATATTTAACTATAGTGGATTTGTAAAAAAGATACATTTCACTATATTGATATCCTAAATAACTTCTCTAATACCCTATATGTCATCAAAGAGAACATTTACACTATCAAATAATGAATCAACAGTATCATTAGGAATCAGTCTGAGATTGTCATAATTGTTCCATTGAACCTGCAACTTTATATCTTGAACATTTAGGTATCCCTACTAAATTTTCAAGAAAAAAAATCCCACATAACATGTGATGTTTTATAAGAAATAAACGTCGTATAAATTTCATTTGACATCCCTAACCCCCCAATAAGAATTGATCCCTTTAAAAACAACATCCAATTCCCTTATTCAAGATATTAATGAAGAGACACTTTTGATGTCAATGGATATTCCATGCATAGCTGCAGTGATGATATCCATAACAATCGATCAGAAGTACTACCACATCTGATTATTCCCTAGTTGAAATTTTTTCCTTCAAAGATCAGAATTATTTTATAATTGACCACAACTATTTCACATACAATGAAATAATCACTGAATTTCGACATTTCACTCTGATATTAATTGTTAGGTCCACAATATTGAATACCCTAAGCGGAGGGGTGGGGGTGAATCATGTAATAATAGATTCAATTTTATTTACCTTGAGATCATCAATCTCCATTTATTAAAACTACTTATTCTCTCTTTACCATTTCAAAGTATGAAAATAATTTAAATAATGTATGAGACACTAATATTTGTACTTGGTTAACCCTCACTCGGCTACGTCCTTGGAGCATAACACAATGGTGTTCCTATTTAAATTTTTTTAAAGGATCAATGCTAGTAATATGTAAAATATTTGGGCTAGTTAATATATACTTATGATCCCATCCATTTCACGATTTAGGCTCCTATCATGGAAATCCATTAAGCTACTCCCTATGACTCTTTCTCTAGTTCACTGCCAGTGGAATGGGTCATTATCTTCTTCCTCCTTCACTAACTACTCTTGGAAAAGAAATCCACTCATAGTTTGTTGAATTATAGGAAAACAATGGTTTATTGATAGGTCGGTCCCTTAATTTTCATGAATCAATGCATCCTCAAATTTATGTAGAATCTATTTTGATGTTTCTTTTCTCTCTCAGATTAAATCCACCAAAATGGGCACTACTAGGTAGCAGAAAATAATTTCACAAACATATTTGATTTTTTTCAAGATTTTATGTGAATATTAGGAAACTTAATTTTCCTTTGTGTATGATGTATCAGGAATGGTACATGGAACACCTCTAGTGCATACCGATTATTCTTCCATGATCCTCCCTTCAATTGTAGACCGCCTCAGCCTTCGTTATTAGGTACCGCCACTACGTACCGACATTGCAAAACGCCTATGGAAAACACCCTCTATCCGTGAACTATTTTATGTTCGTAGAATGCCATCACAAACCATTGGGGTATCGTGACTTCTTCGCCCACATACCATGTCTTTTGGAAGATACAGTATCTCACAGAAACCTGTAGAAAAATGTTTTTATTCTTACCACTTCATCCATCATTGATTTCTCCCTCACGAACATAATTTGGAATTTGTTGAATTCATAGAGAAAATAGATCTTCTCTAATGATATTATCTCAATATTCTAATTGTTGGGATTATAACATCTTATATCGGTGAAGATATCCACAAAATTTAGTAATCCATGATTTACCAAATCGTCTATTTGGTATAGCCTCCGATGCATACTAATCCTCCAACTGAAAACTGCACCCATTATACAAACCATTATTCCATGATGTTTTGCGTACATCTGTTTCCCCTACATGGTCAATCTCTTATGCTAACAACTAGACAACCTTATACCACACCGCCTTCTACTGTGAACCATTTTTGATTTCACGGACCAATCCCATGTTCTATTCTGGTTGCCTGGTACACATCTGTGAACCATTCTCGGACAAGGTATGTGGTCCATGTCACGAGATCCACGTTTCCATTCCTTTTCCATTTTCATAATTTATATTTCACACAATTCTATCCTATAAATAAACATACATTTATAAACACAAAATCCCAATTTCGAGGCCCTAAATTTTTTCAAGAACTAGGAAAATGTTCCCCTTTAAAAACATGTCTTTAGAAAATACAAACCAAAAACATTTTATTCCATTTGTCTTTGTCAAAAAATATAATGACACCCAAAACATGCTCAGATAACTCATTGATGGATTTTTATCCAACAAATATTTTCATAAAAATAGTGAAAACAGAAGTACATGGGTTATACAAAAAACACATAACTAAGTTTATATATAGAAGATCATTAGTGGATAGTGAAATATGGAGTAAGAGGAAAAGAATCATCAAATTATTAGAGTGATGGAGGCCATTTATCATTCTGAATTGAATGATCAATTTAATGTTAAGGGTTTCAAAACACTAAATTCATTGATGATTAAAAGGAATTTCTGATTCATCTTGTATAATTGTAAAAGGAATCCTTTTTTTGATATGAATATTTTTTTAATGTTGAGTAATTCTTTTACTATCCTTGAATTTTATGAAATATACTTACATGATATATTTCTATTTGATAAAAACAAATATTACAAAAGGTTATTCTTTTATAAATTTTTAATTCATATCATATTAAATTAAATTGATATAATTTTTTTACATTTTCTCAAGAACTAACATTCACTTCAATCAGGTAATATGCTCCATAAAAGAGATACAAGTATTACTTAATGTCTCTAATTATTTTATAAAAACCAATATAATTAGCATTAGTTATTAAATATAATTAATTAATATATATAAATCATATGTAACACAATTTGTTCCTCATTAAATTTTATTCTTCATGTAGTTTACCTAAAAATAATAACACATTAACTAGAACATCCCACATTCTAGTGGTATGAACTGAAACCATATCATCATTAAGTCATGGGTTCAATCCCCATGACCTTTTCGAATGATATGGGATGTAACAAAACATATGGTTTTCCCTTTTCTAAATTATATAAATATATATCATAAAAATTTCCCATAAAAACTCGATTGACAATATTGAAATAAATTTATTCATCAAATAGAATTTTTATTTTGGTCTTATGTTCAACCACTTTTTTATGAAATCTAATAATATTATTTGACTATTGTTCTAATTTAATTAATTACCATTTAAACCATAAAGGTTATAAATACCTTTAAAAATTAGGCTCTAAAATATAAAATCATTATTAATCATATAACATTTTGAAAAAACCAAAAACATTATGAAAAATTTTACAAAAATATATTTATTCTTGGTAGAATCCAATCAAATACAACCTCAAAATTCTCTTTTGATACATTGAAAATCTGATCATTAATAAACACACAATCATAATATGGTACCCAAAACTAACATGATTATAATAAAATATATTCTTATATATTTAATAGAACCCGTATAGTTTCAATGATTCTTATAACCAAAATACCATTGGTAAAAATCACTTCTACGTTTTAATTATTTTATACATATATATAAATTCACCATACATTATATTTTATCAAATGTCCATCCATTTTCTAGGAGTAAACCTAATTCATTCATTAGCATCATTTATTGAATTCATTCATAATGATTTTCTAGGTAAATTTAAATTATACTAAAAATATATCTAAGATAGGTTCATATTAATGGTCATTGTCATCCACTAGGTGAAGATTGGGTTAAAAAAATAACCCTTTTCAAAGTTATTACCCCTAGGTACATCAATTCTAGAACCATATCATCTTGTACTATCCAAAAAATGATGTATTGATATTAAAAAACAAATTATCTATGCTTTTTTAAAAAAATTATGAAATTATTATTTACTTATCCCGAAATTCTATCATAGGGTAATGTTCCCAAATATATGTTTTCATAACTATATTTCCCAACGTTTCTAATAAAATTTTATTTATATAATATATAGATTACACAACACAAGTATCTTGGAGTAAACACTTACTTTTTTACGTTGGCTTGAGGTAAATGTAATCACATCCCAATGGACCAATCATTTTTGTAGTCTTCTTAAACTAAATAAATAAAATTTTGTTTTATTATAATGAGTATAAAAATAATAATATAGTTTGTTTTCATGAATAAATTTATTCTATCAATAAGATCACTATATATCAGTTATAGTACACTTCATAGAATCGTTTTAAAATAAAAAAAAGTGTGAGCTCAAAGGCATAGTAGGGGTTTAGTATTGTGGGAGTAATCATGAATAAATATCCATAATCAACATACATGGGTAAATAATTCAATACGCAATAAATTAAAATCAATTGACCACATAAACGGATTTGACATAATAAATATGGAAACATAAATAATTGAACACACATTCTGTAAAAGTATTAATCTAATATTAAAATGAATCTAGACATTATATCCATATGAAAATATTGTTGATAATGATAAAAAGTGAAACTAATGAAATTCTAAATTATCAACATTTACATTTCACTGCAACATGATTACATTACCATCTAGATCATTTATAAAATGTTTGAAACATACATGGTGAAAAACAATTTAAATAATATTTCCCAACTGTTACATCCCATGAGATTATAGATGCATCAATGGGTTTTTTTATAAACCATCCTATAAAATTTATTACATGTCCTGATAATTATTCAATTACCCAACAATCGATTTAATTCTTATATAATAGATATTATAAAGTATTATCTTTATTTGGTAAATGATAGGGATTTATCAATATTTCTGTAAATATCCAATAACATTAAATGTTGTACACCACATGTAAAAATTATATATGATATAGAAACTAAATATATCTATGATACATAATTTTTATATGGAAGGCATAGTTATTTTCCAAATATCTTTTAGAATAAAATATATCATGGGGAAGTTATTGAAATTGAAAAAGAATCATGTATATGAATGTCAATACATTCTTATGTCAAAATAATAATTATTTAACCAGAGGGTGAATTAGTATAATATTAATACAATGTATCCCCCAAATGAGTAAATGTAAAATTTTGGGTTATATTCTTTTATTTACATCAATAAAATAAAATTAATTTAGAAACATTCTTGAGAAAAATATTTTTTTTATTTTTTTATTTCACTTTTTAAACATATATCAATTTTTAAAATACATTTCAATGAATATCATTTTCAAAAACCATGAATTTATATAATATTAATGAATCATTTAATTTAAAAGTAACCCTATAAAATTTCAATAGAATCATCAAAGAAATGATTGAATGTAAATTTTTACATGTCATATTGGGAAAAAACAACATTAAATTTTCAATATAAATTTGAAATAAAATTAATTTTTCCCAAAAAAAACAAGAAGTTTCAATTCAAAACATTTTAAAAAAATAATTATTTGTAAAAATGTATTTAAATAAAATTAAATTCTTTATAAATTAAATTTTGAAAACATTTTCAGAAAACAGCGTTTTGGAAGAAAATAAATTATCTAAATGGGTAGTGTATGCACCATATAATCAATATTATGGGGAGTATATACACTATATATACAATATTAGGTTTATAACACTAAAATATTCCTCAAAAAAAGAAAATTTAAATGAAAGCCCATACATTATGCTTCCTTTTGGTTAAAAATGATTTAAACTCTTCTATAGTATTTTTAAGAATGTTATTAAATTTTAATTGAATAATATTAATATTTATAATTTCAAATATGATACTATTATAACAAATTATTACATTCTCATTAATATTATACAAATATATTCATTATTTTGGGTGTTTATAGCCTTTAATCTCATGCATGATTCATCTTGAATTATCCGGTTATTTCAAATATTATATAGTAATATCATCTCTATATTACTTATAAAGAAATATTTACCATATTTTTACATAAAATTAACATTTAAAGTGAAAAATGAATTATGGGTATAAAAAATGATGTATGTTACAATCATGGAGATGGAAGGTCGTATGTGCTCATGACTAACGTTTCAATTTTTCATTGATCATGGATGAAACTAATATTGTACCTATCAAAAATGATAATAATATCTTATATAACATATTATATTCATATATATACATATAATATATGTGTTGTAGTTATGAAAAGTGAGTCACATCATTTCATAAAGGTGTTAGCCAACACATACACAAACAATATTATCATTAGTACATTAGTAAAGAGGAAAAAATAAATGGATATGTATTACCATTTCTGAATGAAAAATATTTCATTAATGTCATATTTATGTAAAATATATCACATAGAATAATTACATGTATCTACATAACTTCCATGGAAAGTGTTAGAGGAAGATGAATCACAGTGTTTTGTTATGCACCATTCTATTGTACACATGAATGGCGTTATAGTATCACCTAAAGAATAGTATGTAAAATGTATATATTATAAAAAGATTCCATAGGTATTAATATTTCATAATATTTAGATTTATTCTTTATATTCATCATCATACCCGTCCTTTATAGGTTTAAATGGAAGAACGAATGACATTGGTTTCCGAGTCGGTAGTCCACCGTACACACGAATGATGATTTTAAAATTCATTTGAAAGATGTGGAGATATTTTTAGGTCAATTTTATATTTTTAAAACATAAAATTATATGGAATATAATGAGGATATTATATCATATAGTTTGATAAAAAAATAATAATAGGTAGATAAGGATGTAATATAAGGACACTTGTCGTAGAACAATACCTATTATTGGGATACCCCCTTAGGTGTACACTACATCCATCCAAATATGGATTTATGAACAAAATAAGGATTCTAGGAAGAAGTATGGTATTTTGGTTTGTTATTTTCTAAGGTTTTGGATTTACCAAATAGGTTTTATGTTTTTAATAATGTAGGATAAGTTGTGGCACTTCTAAGTGGTGGAGAGGAAAACATGTTGTTTTTGTATGGAATTTAGGGAGTCTCCATTTTTAATGTTTAAAAATTGTGAAAGTTTCCCATTACAAAACCATTTATGTTTAGGGGTCTAAATATGTCTATAAATTACTTTTTTAACCAAGTTATATGTCTTTTTACATTTATTATTTTAGTTTAATCATTAAAAATCACTGAATACCTTAATGATGATAATAAATATTTAATGATTCCATTATAAAAAATGGTAAAATAATAAATTTAACTAATTATAAATTAAAAATTATCATGATTATAAATATTTAACCAATTTTTCAAAATTTAATTCATAGTAGTGGAATGTTTTAATTTAATCTTTTTTCGGGAAACGTGATGGGAAATTGTGGTTTTAAAGTGAAAATGTACACAATTTTACAATTTTTTATCTAGATTAAATATAAAAATTATTACAATGAACTGAATTCTATTAATTTATATTTAATTTAACTATTTTTTTATTAATAATTCAAATTTTAATTATTCATTATAAAATATTTAAATTAAAACACAGTTTCAATTACAAATCATTATTTTTCCATAAAAAATAATCACATTATACTTATCAAAAAAATTTCAATAATTCACCCTAATATAATGTTGATATTATTATTTCCAAAATTTAGATTAATTTAATATAAATTGTATAAAATTGATAAAATTTAATTTTAAATTAATTTCAAAAAGTAGGAGTAATCATTCTTTTAGAATATTTATTTAATTGTTTTTAGAAATCATTTATTTTTTGTTATATATTAATCTTATTTAATTTCAAAAAAATAGACAATAATCACATATATAATATATATTTTAATAATTAATTTAATTTTATATATAATGTCTAATTTAATGGTTAGTTTATAAATATTTTTATAAATAATAATTTTAAATTTATATGATTCCTCACTAAAACTAAGTCTTGTGTATAATATAAGCTATCAAAAATCTATTTGATCATGTAAAAAAATTTAATCTCAATGTTAGATGTAATGAAATATATTTATGAGATTGGAATTATTTTAAAATATATATCATAAATAATCATTTTGTAATATTTACTTCTAATTTATTTTTCATGTTTTATACATTCAATCAAATATTGTGTTATTATTTTATATTTTCTAGATGTTGAAATATAAGGAAAATTGTATCAATTATAACCCTCTTATTCATTTGACGATGACCACAATGGATGTTTACTGTTGTTTATTATTTATATATTATATTGGTATGAAAATTATTTCCTAATTTACCTACTCAATTTTTTATGATTTCAATAGTACATATAGAATTCTTAATATTTAACAAGGAATGTTCAAGAGTATACATTTAAATTAAATCATTTTTTACTTCAGTATGTTTATATTTATATCATTTTTGAAAAAAATTCAATATCAATAATTTTGAACAATAATTTATTGTTTTAATAAATCCATTTCTATATAATATGAAATTTTCAATATAAATGTCATGGTGGGGACTTTTATTTTTGGGGAATATACATTTTTATTTTTATCTACTAGTATTCTTTGAAAAATTAAAATTATTTATAAATAACCAAGTAATAAAATGACTCTTTATTTGTTTTTTATATCTCCCTTACTGATAGTTTTTACATACCCATGTGTTAAGAAAATTAAATTTTTTTAATGATGAGTATGATGGGTAATAATATATGATTTTAGTATATGGATGTTTTCATGAGTGAAGAAAGAACACAGTTATAATGAAGTAGTTTAATAGTAAAAATGGACCCTATATGGAAATGTTAACATTGATATAGTTTATAATAATAAATGAAATTATAAGGGTAAAATATCCTTGTTTATGTTTGTTGTCAAAAATTTCACCTTGATTTCAGTTGATCGAAGGGTTAAAATTAGATGATGTCTATATTAATTGTATCAATAAATGATAATATTAATATTTTAGCATCAGATGATGGATTTCAGGTTTAGGGATATTAAATTTTTTTCATAAAACATTTCAATTCACCTATTCCTATATCAAAGATAACATATAGAGTCATCTTAATTTAGTTCTTTGGATTGATGAGGAAACATCATTATGGTGTGCATTATTTATCATTTTTAAAAATATTGATGGGTTTAGGCATCTCTACATTGGATTTCTTGAAAATGACAAGATCGTGATCATGAAATACTATACTCTACATTCTATTAAAGAACTTATTTGGTTAGTGTCCTTGGAATAAAAATTTATTTATTGGTAATGTTCAATCATTAAATAATTAATTAAATTTGGAATTGGATGATATATACTAGACAACCATTAATAAAATATAGGGATATGATTAATTCATATTGATTCAAATAATACACAAAAATATTCTCTCTATCATTATGGTTATAATGAATATTATATTTCTGTAATACCTCAATTGATTTGTTTCAGATTTTACATAGTTTATTACAATATTGAAGGGAATAGATTGAAGATGTTTAGAGGAATGTGATAATGATCTTGAGAAAGTATAAACTAAATCCCAAATTAATGAAATATGAATTTTGGATAAAGAATGTATCATTATTCAGTCATGTAACAATAAGTGGGGGTATATATGTGTATCCTATGAATAAATACATAACTTGATATTATATTAGATCAACCACTATAACTGATATCAAGTTATTTCATAAATCAGGAGAATTCTATATAATTGTTTGAGATTTTATCATGAAAATAAAATCCAGTCACAATGTTTGATTGGAAGAGAGTCTAGTAATTATTGAGTAATGAATTTGATTAATGTATTAATGAAATCAAAATAATTTTTCTCAATACAACTATAATCCTAATACCCAATGTTTTGGATTTGATTGGATTATATAGTGAGGAATCAGAGAAAGGGTTATGAATGAATTTTTATGTGAATTGAAAAATTAGAAGCATATTTATCCTATTAATTAATGGTCCATGATAAATTCTAAAAAATCATGATTTTTATAAAAACAATAATATTATAATTATTGATATAAAAGAATTATATTATTATTGAGAATGAAAAATTATATACAGATCATAAATGATTGATGTATATAATATGAATAATGTAATAAAAAAATCACAAGGATATCTTCATTATATTATCAAGAAATAAGAATGGAAAATATATAACCACCCTAGGATGAAAAACATGATTGATTATTTTAAAATGATTTACATTGAAATCATATGGGATGTAACTAATTTATATTTTATCATGTTATTACACAAGATTCGATCTATGTTATGATGAAGTATGCTCATAAGGATGATATGGATCTATGGAGTAAGGTATGCATTTTTCTAGACTATCACATTGTTAGTATTGGAAATATAAGATTCGTGAAATTATAATGTGTCACAATAATACATGAAATAAACTATGATAAATTGTATAGTTCACATATGTCACTATAATCTGACCATCCTAGAAGAAAAATTATCTTATAAAGATCACATGAAACATTTATATAGGGAATCATAAATAGATATAATATAGAATATACATATCAATGATCATTCATCCAATAAGGTTACACAAAATGACCGAAATCGAAATGGGTGATGATAAAACACCCATAATGGAATTGAAATAGGATAAAATCACCATGAATTATGTTTCAGTATATTCTTTGACATCTAATTTCAATAGTAAAATTTCTTTTTTAGTTGATCACATTATGATTGCATCACATTTTATTTACATTTGAGAATATTTCTTTCATGATCCACATTCTATGATTATTATAAATGAATTAATATGGTTATATTAAAAACTATTATCTTTTATATTTTTTTATTATTTTAGGTTTATCGTTATTCCCTAGTGGATTATTCATTAGGAATTTAATAAAAAATTTAGTGTTATAAAAATTTATAGTGATTAGACAAATAGTCAATCGGAATGGATGATTATAACTAAACAAAATATCATTTGGAAGTATTTAAGGTATTTTAGATGGTGTTCAGATCAAGATGTTCCCCTGTTAGAGTAATTACTTATCAATAGTTTCTTTTCTATCGTTATTACATAACTATATGATGATATATATGGATAAAGATGATGAAATACAACATGTTCTGATGAAGTTGGATACCAAAATATTATTAGAATAAATATATTTTATTAAAGTTAAGATATAAATTAAATAAAAATTGTAGAACATTAGACTATTTATACTCGACTGAAGATCTATGATGATTATCATTGGTGATATTTTTTTATTTATCTTTTATATAAAAATAATTCAAATATCACCATAAAATATGGTATCAGATTCCTGAATATAATAATGATGACCTCTAAATAAATTTCCCCTTGTAAGTATTACATTTTTTATGATAATTTGATGTCACTTTTACTCCCCCACAATGTCTCAGATGTGTGTGTTGTTCTCAATATTACACTTTTTGTGATGTATATGCTTGATCCATCATATCCAATGGTTAAAGATGTTGTATAGTTGGAGCATAATCTCTATGGAATGTTATAAAATTTTCTTATATTTCAAAATAGTGATAATTTTATGAAGAATATGGAGAATCACATAGTTAATGTAATCTTGAGTAATGACAAGGTTGAGAAAGTGATATTGAAACCAGATAATGTAATGATGAAAAATCACTCTCATTTCATTTTGTAAGGTTAATAATCTTTTTATAGTAATTCTCCTTTATGGGTAATATTGAAACACCCCATGATATATTATATATTTTTCAATAAATAAATTAGTTATGTAAGATAACATTTAAAACCCATAACATTAGACTCAAAAAAATGATATCTACTATTGAATAAAATCATTACATTTCAAAATATGCAATAATTATTTCTAATAATTAAAAATTAAACAACATCAACAAAACAACATGAGGAATGAAACCAAAAAATTTAATGAACATTTAATAATAAATACATATCCTCAAAGTATTCATCAAAAATTATATGATGTATTATAACATTCTATGGAAGAAATTGATTATGAATAAAATGTATATTTTTTGAATAAAGTAAATGAGGTAAATAAATGATTTTTGAGATTTATTTATTTCAATATATACAAACATAAAATGAATATTATAAAAATTATTATCAGAGATATGGCCTTTGGATATAAACATATTTATACATATCCATTATATATATGGTTTCTTGATATTCTTCAATCCATTAGTTAAGTTATATTTTTGTCATTACTTATAATGATTTAAAATTATAAATCAGTAATATTAAATATATAAACAGAAATAAATTAATATAAATAATAATTTTTTACAATATATTTATTTTATATATTATTTTTATGGATTTATTTGATATTCATAGAGAAATATTATTAAACTAATGGAATAATAAAATTTATTACATAAAATATAATTAATTATATGTTCTTAAATTCATGTAATGTTAGGGAATGATAAAATTTAAATAATCTTTTTCCATTATATTGTGTATTTTTAAGATGATAAAAAAAATTATAAATGTTAAAGAATGATTTGATTGAAATATATTATTTATATATAATAAAATAACTTAAAATGAATCAAATTACTTTTAGGTATAATAAAATAATAACAAATCAAATTTTTAAGGATAAAAATAATGTTTTCTTAAATAAATATCTATACAATATAAATTTATTAATTTAATCCAACTTATAAATTGAAACCATTAAAATAGATTTCATATTTTTGGATTTTAATATCTAAATTCGGTTTAATGTTTAATTTCATTATTAATCATAATAATGAGTGTCTAATTTAAATGTTAGTCACCATAGTAAAGGAAGAAATAATACTAATGAATTAAATTTAGGTATAAGGTCATTAAATATTCTAAAACCATATTCTAAATAGATATATGAGGGAAAGATCGACATATCCTTAAAAATTATCTATTAATTATTCCTATGTGTCAATTTCCCTATTCCAAATTAAAAAAATGATAAATAAAGAGTATATGTGAAATTTTCAAACAGCCTCATCTATTAGAGATCCCCACTTCTACCACCATAAATTCCACCCTTCTAGAAAATTTTACATGAATACCTATGAAAATTATTTCTCTAACTAAGAAACTAAACATTTTGAATCACTTTTTAACAAATTGACATCCAAAAACAATTCAAGATATGGTTCTTCCCTTTATTGGTTGTTTCTATGTAATTTATTCATCAGCATCTTTTTAAATCTGATGTTATCCACAATTACATGTTTTCTAAAATAATTACCTTCAGTAAAATTGATATTATTTCTATAAAATAAAATTTTCATATTCATGAAATAATTAAAATTGGTTCTTGTTTTCATCCATTTTACAACTAACAAGAAAAATATTATGCAACTTATATCAAAAAAACAAATAAAATTTAATTATTTCTAATAAAATAATATAATTTATAATTTAATATATTCTTATAATTCATTAATTTTATTATATATATGTATATTAAATAGAATAATTTGTTTATGGAAATGAAATTCGAAAAAGTAATTTTAATGAGTTTAATGTGAACCAACATCATCAATTAATTAAAATAACACATGTACTCTTTAAATATATCTAATAAATATGATATATAATAATTAAATATAAGGAAACAACCTTAAACATAAAATATTTTACTATTTTTTACCAATGTTTCACATTCTAGGATCATTCAATTTAGTGTTAGATTAACAATAGAGGTTCTTATATAGTAAACCCATATTTTACTAGTGGAAACTTATAATCCGTTTGCATTTTTACACCATCTAAAACACATTAAATCAAATCATTATATCTTTAATGAAAACTCATACTGACTCTCAACATGACTTCAACTATGCCCTTAATCATCAAATGGAAAACAATTAAATAAATTGGACTTCCTAGATTTATCTAGGTCATCCCAGGTTTAGTTATAATGGGATTTATCAACAATATATATGCCACATCATGTTAAGATGTGATAGGATTTAATATCACTATATTGGGCACCCCAAAATAAGATTTAATAGGGTTTCTTAATGATATATGGGCCCCCTTATGTTTTAATACTATAGTACAATATAATGAATAAAATATTTTTTGAGTTAATTATTTTTAAACAAAAATTTTAGACTCATATGAAGGTAACTTTTGAATATAAAAATACCCTTTTTAAAAACTAATTATCAAATCTAAATACCTAAAAAATTAAAATAAAAATATTTTCATTGAAAAAAATTTAATAACATATAAATCCATAATCATGAAATTAAAAAGTCATTAATATAGGGAAAATAAACTTATGTTGTAAATGCTAAAAAATTCATTTATAATTTTTAAAAATTATACATCAAAATAATATTTTTTTGAAGAAACCACATTGTAAATATAATATCATTAAAGTGAGCATTAATTAAAATAATCAATTAGGTGTGTTCACTATAAATACACAAAAAACAAGTTGAAATACAATATAATATATTCAAAATGAATTTCTCTCATAATTTTTTCATTAAATAATTATCAGGTTGATGTTTAACTCATAGTATTAAAACGAGTAAATAAATACCATACACATTTTAATCAAATAAAACATACACACCGTAATAAAGTAATTATCAAATGAAAAATTGAATACCATGGAGAATATGAGATTCATGATATTATATATCAAGTTTAATTATATAAAACACTAAATAAAAAAAATTTGAATAAGGAATAAATATCTAAAGAAAAAAGTTATATGAGAAACCCTTATATCTTGTTTCACTGTTGTTTTGTGTAATTTAACCTATTTCTTAATATAACATCCTTGAGGAACCCCTTAAAGTCCTTGAATTTTCGATTATATCAAGATTAATAGAATATAGAAGTATGTAGAGTGAGTATTACAGGGATTGGTTGATATTTTAGTTGCTTCTTGGCTAGTGAGGGGAAATGGGGTGGTGAGTTGTCATATTTATACTTAAGGATGGGTTGATCAAAATAACTAAATAACTATTATTTTATATTTAAATCAATCAAAATTGATGTAGAATAAATTTAATTGAAATATGATAAAAATTAATGTTTTAAATTTTATTTTCGGCCTCAAAATTCGTCCACATCAAATTAAATTTTTTAATTTTTTAATATTTTTATACTTTACCTTTTATCAATAAAATGTTTAATTATTTTATAAATATTGTGGTTAATCGTTATTTTCACCATACTAAACATTTATTTCATAAAAAAATAAAATAACTAACGAATATTGATTTTATTTTTCCTAATATGAAATCCATTTCAAAGAATACAATTCATGAAACAGGAAAATTTATATTTAAAATTAATTCAGCAGATGCAACGAAAAAGTGAGGTTTTAAAGTGAAATAGTTCTAAAGTTATAAATGTTTTTATATACAATTTCAAAGTCAAATTGATTAATATGACTATAATTTTATCGATTTATGTATAATTAAACTAAACATACTTGAATAAAAAATTTTAAAAAAATTAATTATATAAATAATATTGTTTATAAAAATTTTTCAAATAAAATTATATACTTTTTTTATTAATGAAAAAAATTTGTCTTCCTTGAAAAATAGAAAAAAAAAATTCTAAAGTTTATATAGATATAAATATTTTAATAAATTGATAATATTTTTACAAATAAATAATATAAAAGTGTCAACATTTAGTTTTAAAAAAGGCACACCATTATAGTGCATCAAAATTACCTTCTAGAATAAAATAGATTTTATGCCTAAAATTAGACTTATTTTTATATTAAAACCATCAATATTATTGGAAAATTTTTTAAAACATTGATATAAAATATAAAAATTTATGTTGGATACTTATCTAATAGTTATTAATTTAATTTATTAATATAAAATTCTATTATGGGCATAAAAATAATTCATTAATAAAAATGTATCATTTATATTAATTTTTTTATTTTCAGTAATAATTAATTAGTAAAAAATAATCTAATTTTAGATATGTGTAAACTATATTTTCACAATTTAGTTATTCTCATTAATTTCTACCGATCAATTTGATAGGTGTCAATTCTTACAATAAAATAATAATATTTAGTAGTTTTTAAGCATGGTGTTGTGTATCCTGAATGATATTGAATACAATGATTCCTTTTAAAATATTAGGATGTTACATTATCCCCCACAATTAATGATTTTTTTTCTCCCCATTTTAATTAAGCATCAAAATACTTGGTGTATGAAATTTAAATATATCTTTTTTTAAATACCACATTAGAATGAGAGCCAATAAAACATCCATTTCAAAATGGTGAAATGAACATATGATGGTTATATGATATAACCCATGTTAGGATTATGTTGTTGAAAAATCTACATATGAGTGAAAAATAAATATAAATTTTTGATGGAGTTTGTTATATAAAATGTTCATGGTAAATTTTGAAACCAAAAAACAATAAATATGTGATGGGTTAAAGGCCATTGATTTCTTGTTAAAAATTATATATTAATAAAGTTTTTTTTCAAAATAAATTTCTCAAAAATATATAATGGTTTGCGTAAATATAATAATAATGTAAGGAATCAAACATGAAAATTATAATTTCAACCTTTAATAGATTACTCCAACAATCTCATCTTTTCTCCAAATAATGAGTATTCGTGATGAATTTCCATACATGAATCACTATAATAAACATTTTGAGACCAAAAAATCCAAAATATTATAACTATATATATCCCATGTTTATAGTAATTAACCAAATACAATGTTTTTAGTAAAATATAACTTAATTTCCCAAAAACATAATACTTCTTATGATAAAAATTTGCTTTAATCTCCAAAATAAAACAATAATACAAATATTTACACACAAAGTAATCAAAAACTAAAAATCCATAAAATTACTCAAAATATTCTTAACATAAAATTGAATCCAAAAAATAAATTTTTTTTGACCACCTAGTATTCAGATATAAATTTATTATTTATGTTCAGATAATATCAATCACTCATAAAATATCTGTCAAAAATGTAATATCCCTAATCACATAAAATTTAAGATATATTAATCATTTCTATAAATAAAATGAATCTACATAAATCCATAATAAATATATTTATTATCTAAAATCTAATTCATCATTTATTTGTCAAATAAAAATTTATTGTTTTGTTTTCTTCCATAATTATTCAAGGTTCCAAAAATATTTAACATCTTCAAAAATAATATTAATCACACAATAACCAAATCATATTCAACATCCAGGGATATTAGTATAGTAAAAGTATGTTCCCAAAATAAAAATATCATAATCCTTATATTTATTAATAAAAATAAAATTTTCATAATACCTAGAAAATCACATCGGACAGTGGTTGGTGATGACGCCTTGTCCGCCTTCATTTATGTGTTAAATTCACATGGCCTTTCCAGATGTATTGGGTTTTCACATGGTCCTTGTGATATCCTTTTCTAAACTATATTAATAGAATTATAATAAATATATAGAAATTTCAGAAACAACCTCATAAACAACCATAAGGTATTTCAACATAATGTTTTATCTCACACCATTAAATTTACATTCAAAATAGAAATATCCCATAAATACCTCAAATTTCAAAATCTTATAATACCCAAAGTTTATCCATTAATTTTAAAATTCATTCCACAAAAAAATAGATTCATTATTCCACATTTATAATTTCCATATCATAAACATAGGTTTACATTTACCTAAAACATTTATCTAACCTCAATAAATGTCTCCAAATGATTATCCATTACCTAAAACATAATAATATGGATTCCATATAATTTAATTATGTTCGACTCAGTCAAAAAATTTCAGGCTCCCAAGTGAATTAATCACTTCACCATATGGCCCAAAATCAACAATATTAGTACTAGTAAATAAATTTTATTCACCTTTTAGTTTATGATAAAAAATATTTAAGTAGTGTGTAAATAACTATAGACACACATCAGTATAATGACCCATCTCATTGATGTTAAAAAACGTCCCTATTTGATGACTTCCATTTACTGTATTCAATGAAAATTCATCGATCTTTTCATTATAGTCATGGATCTTGTGATCAAACTAACCACACTAAAAAAACAACATAAATCCTGTAAAAATTATTTGAAATGTCATTTACCACAAATGGAACATTTTGGGGAATTACAACTACATTTATTAGTTAGATGCTTCTCTATTTCTTGGAATATTGACTATTTCATACTCTTATCATCTTGTGTAACATGTGTATCAGTAAAATCCACCTCAATATTTTCAGTACAATAAACTACATTTGAATAAAATTTTAAATTATTGTGGCCAAAAATATCTATATATACTTAGTTTCAATAATGAATAAATTATATTAATTTTACTATCAATGTTAATAATTAAATTCATAACTCACCATACCAACATTAATATTTTTTCAGCATAATCTAATATTTAATTATAACCATTTTTTATATATTGGAAGAATTGTATCTACATCTGAATCTCTCAAAAATAGGGAAATACGAATTTTGGAAAATGTTATTAAATGTATCCAATCTTATGAAATCACTATGATAAATCTCTCTATAATTCTAAACCAAATACACCTAACGTTCAACATCTCCTTAAAACTGATAAATGGAATGAGGTTTAATTTTATGTTTCAAATATCAAATTACATCAAATATATTCTATAGTGAATTGACCCATCCTTTGGATAATACTCGGTCCAATTATCTACTAAATGAAGAGGGATGATTCCTCAGGAAATTATACACTATAGATTTCTTCTTTATTGGTATATTAGGATACTCACTAGTATAGATACCAAAACTATTTATAGATTTTCTCAAAAGATTAATTATTAATAAACCCATTCTCATATGATTCTGACTATCTCACGATTATCATTTGGAAGGATGTTTTCCTCTCAGTTTCTTATGAATATAGTGTCCTTATTTCCTAAATGAAAAACCATTCTACATAGAAATAATATAGATATAGAAAAATGGTAGCCATTAAATAATATAATAATTTATCTTAACCCTATGGTACATGTTTTTAAATAATGATAGTATCATTAAAATATCATCTAATGTTATCTAAACAATACATTGTACCAATTGTAATATAACGACTATAGGCCTTACATATTATAGTGTTTTTGAAATTCAATTTACATTAATGAATCTTTTTTGTTTGTATTTTAAGATAATCGGTAAAAACTCTCACAATGTGAACCCATATGATACTACTACACAATTATACTCAGTATCCATTTTTACATCATTTAAAACTCTTAAAAATAAATTATTATTTTTTTCATGATATCTCTTCTTTGTTATCAACATGACTTCATCGTTCCCCTTAATCATCTTGTGAAAATAAAATTAAATACATGGGGTGATCACAAAAATATTATTATGTGATATAAGAGAAATGAATTCATAAGTCTAGAAAAAAAATTGAAAACTTATATAATGTTTAACATTATCATCAAAATTAATTTATTATATGTAATATAAAATTTCCAATACAATAATACAGATGATTTTTTATAAATTTCAATTGTTAAAATTCATATAAATCAATTAAAACATCTTTTGGGGACATAGATAATATTATTCATAAATCGATATTAAAAAACTTTTAATTGAAATAACAATATGGATGACTTCCCAAATTTTCATCACCTAATTGACCTATTAAGGGTTTAAATGGTGTTATTTGGGTTATCGTTTGTTAAGTGATAACTGGATAACTCGACACTATTTGGGCCACCAGATTTTATGTTCTAATGGAATTTTCCATTTTTAGCTGGGAAAACCATGTTATGGTGCATTGGGATTTTATAGGGCTATCTAGGAAAATCCATGTTAAGCTATAACGGGATATCTCATCACTATCTAGGCCACCTGATGTTATGCAGTAATAGTCATTCCTATCACTATATAAGTATCCCCTTGTTTAGTTGTGACAGGATTTCCATGAACTATATGGGCCACCAAATGTTTATTTCTCTTGTACAATATATTGAGTAATTCATTTTATTTATCTATTTTTTTATTTTAAATAATTTGAAAAAATACATTTAAAATCATAAGAAAGAAACATTTTTTATTAAAAAATTCCATTAAAATAATTTTAAAGTAGAAACACTGTTCACATCATTTAGAAACATTTTTCTGTGAAAATAAACATGAAAACATGGAATTTATGGATTATATCATCAATAATTCATTTCGGTGGGAAAATCCTCTCATGTTGTATTAGTTCAAAAAAATTATATTTTACTTTTGATAAAGGAATCCATAAAATATGATTTTCAAAATAAATTCCATTTAAAATATATTATCATTTAAAAGATCATTAATAAAATGATTCAATTATGTGTATCTTTAGTAAATACACATAAAACAAGTGAAAATAAAAGATATGATATTAGAAATTAATTTAACCAATAATATGAGTCATACATAATAAATAATTATACGGTAAGATCTTCGAATAAAAATTGTTTTATGAAATCCCTTACACATTTTAACGATTCGAATCCTATGAACCATAATAGTAATAATTATAAATTAAACAATGAATACCATGATTAAAAAGAGATTCATGATAGAATATATCATAGTGTAGTATATAAACAAAAAATAAGATAATGATGAGTAATGAATAAATATTATATAATTAAAAAAGGTTACTTGAAACCCTTAAATCTTTCGTCCCTTGAATTTTTATACTTTAACAACCACCTCAATATTACCACCTTTAAGGACCCATTTAGGACCACAGATCTTCCATTTTATAATATAAAATTGGAACACAAATGTTGGAAGTGTGAGGAGGTGACAAAATGGTAGATATTTTTGGAGTAAAATGGATTGTTAGGAGAAATATGATGGTGAGTGGGTGTGTTTATACTACAGTATGGATGGATTAAGTGGATTAATAATTATAATATTATATTTTAATCCAACCCCATATATATGGAATTACTTTTCTTTAATTTGTATGATAACTGATTTTGTAATTGCCAGTTCGGGTCGATAAATACCATTACAAATGTGTAAATGATGTAATTTTTAGGTATATGAAAACATTACCTATTAGCATTACACAATTTTATTGTTTTACTTATTCCATGGTAAATAATATTATTGAAAGTGTTTTTTTATTTCTAAAATTGAAAATAACCTTATAAAATAATTCATTACTATTGATTCCAAATTTATAATCCAATTTACCAAATTCAAATCACAAAAGTAGAAAAATTACATTTTAAATAGATCATTAAGATGCAAAATGAAGTAATATTATTAATGTGAAAAAGATTAAATTAATGAAATGGATTTACATCCCAATTCACTGAGAAATATATTCTAATGATTGAAATTGAATTTGATGACTAAAAGTTGAATAAATATTCTATAAAACCAATATAAAATATAATTAATCTATATAAATAAACTACAATAAATTGAAACATTAAATTAAAATTTATAATTTTCACTATTAATCAGAAGATGAAACTTCTCCAAAAAATACCAAAATTTAACCGTAAGATATTTTTTATATTCATATATAGATAAATGAATTTTTTTGGAAAATAAAATTTATCTAATTATCAATATTTATTTATCAAACTATTTCTCCATTAAAAAGCGACAGAATTTCCTTTGAGAAAAGTATATCATTTTATGCATACAATTGGAATTATTCCTATATTATTACTATTATCAAACTTATAGTATGAATTTAAAATAAATTGCATACAAATTATAAATTTAAATAATAAACTTACTTAATAGATATTAATTTAATTTATCAAGTTAAAATTCTATTGTGGGCATAAAAATGGTTTCTTAATAAAAAAATATTCATTTATATTCAATTTGATTATATTTTCTTATATAACTGATTGACATACAATGAATACACTTGACAAAATGTGTAAAATTTATTTTCATTATTTATATAATCTCATTTACTACCTCCATTCCAATGACATGGTGGTGACTATCACATTGACATAATAAGATGTAGTGTTTTTCGATCTCTATGGGGAATATATTATTTTGATAAAGAAAATATTGTGTACTTATAAAATATTGGGATCTTACATGAACAATATATTGGTTATTATCCCAGTATAATGAAGGAATATGTAGAACTATCAATCCAATATTTGTGTAGAAAATAGAACAATTTACACATTACAAATACTTTTATCTAAAAACAATTAATACGTGGGAATATTTTTTAAAAAATTAATGGTATTTAGCAAAATTATAATGAATAAAATTCATATGATTATGAAAAATAAATATATATTTATTTTTGAGTTTGATGGTATCATTCCACATATGGTTTCGGGGAATGTTCTCTTTTTTAAATCTTTGATTGAAATAAATAATGATTATATTATGTTTTCCTTCATGAAAATTTGATATTTTTTTATAAAAATTGATATAGATTACTATCATGGGATTATTTATATTTCTTTTAAATTTATTATACAGTTTAAATTGTTTTTTATTTAAAAATCAAATTCATGGAATTTTGTATTTGTAACTAAATTTATCTCATCCTTTTAGTATTAAATATTTATCACCTTGACAATATAGCAGGAAAGATAATTCAAAGGAAGAATTCTGACCATTAATTAAAATAAAGTAAAAAATGCAACAAAAAAGTAATACACACCTGAAAAAACAGCTAAAGATTAGAAAACATCATACCCATCACCATAATCATTATAAACTGATGCATCCACAGAAGCCAATTCCCACTTCGAGCCTTCATATTGTTTCAGAATCATGGAATATTATTTATTAGATTCAAATTTTCCAATGAAATAAAATCCTTATAAGATTGCATTGCCTTTTTCAAAATAGAGACAGCCCAGGGACAATTATCCCTCTTAGAGGATGATTTGGTAGACATCGGATTCGGTAGGAAAGAGTAATCATTCCTCAGCCTTGTCTTAGGTGGAGCAGTCATACCGCTATCACTTGCAGACACCTTATTTTCCCCCCTTTAACAATATCACTATAGAACTGTTTGGAGACAGCATTAGAATTTTATTTGTCACTACCAGAGACATTTCCCCATTTTCCACTGATGTGAACATAATCTGTCATTTGACATCCATCAGTTCCTCTATTTAAATTACCCTATGGCGTAGGTAGAAATCCTCCTCCTGAATGTTGCGCTTCCCTATAATTGTCAATTGGAGCAAGACATTGAAGTTTCACCTCATTTCCAAGACCGTAAAAGATATTCTTCTCCATTTTTTCCTCAATCACTATAGGATGATAATAGGAATCAATCATCAACTTATCTAGGTCAGTCTCTTGCGGGCCTTCCTCCATGGGGGAACCATTCTCAATCACCGAATGCCTCTTATATCTCACAATATCCGAATGCAGATGATCAAAGACTTGCTTCACTGACAAATTCAGAACATGTCACACTTCCTTCACCACAGCTACATGCACATGATCCCCTTCCTAAAAATTCTGCATAACCTCACACTCCACTGCAAGGTGAGTTTGATCTTCCACCACTGTAAGGCCCATGGTAGATGCATCCACTCTCACCACTTGCTTAGAAATCCCAATCCCATCCTTCCTCGTTGCCTCCAGATGGATTTAATTGATCAGAGAGGCCCCAGGAAGAAACTCTGCAAGCTACTACTACATCCCACTAGAAGGAGGAGTCTCTGAATCCTTTTACCTTTTTTCATTCCCATATGTAACAGAACAAACCTCTCCCCTCACCACCTTCGCTATAGGCGCCTCAGTTGATGCTGGAGGTCCAGAACGACCCTCATATTTAGCATACATGTGACATTCAGAGACCCAGTGTCCCTGCCTATGATAGAACGAGCAAAAATTTAACCATGAATTTTAGAGGATGGATTAAACATACCTGTACTCCCCTTCAATAACGGTCCAAAATAGCTCCAGTGGTAGATGTGATAAATCCATTTCAACGCAGATCCGCGCAGCCATTGGGTGTGAGAGTGAATCATTCTGATGATCACAATAGAGAAATCTTCTAATGGAGTTCCCAATTGACTTTAAAAGTCCAAGGTTCTGGAAAGGCAGCATCAACCTAAGAAGTTGAAGCCAAATCACCGAGGTGGGAGAGTCCCAATTCATATGATGATCAAAAGACCAATGGAGAAGGTGAAAATAAAAACAATGAATAGATCTACTTGAACTTGACCAGGCTCTAATCAGATCATCCTCATCAGCGAAGAAAAGGAGGATTTTTCACGGCCTCAAAAGCCCAACAGACACTCTCTAAGTTAGTCCCCATTCCTCATTAACGTGCTTGGAAAAGACCTCCACCAAATCCCTTCGCCACAAAAATCTCACAACCAAGGTTGTGGAAAATATTGAAGACTCTTCATCGAATTCTTGAATGGAGATTGGAACCACGGGATGTCCATTAAAGAGGCCATGGACTTTTGGAGCAACACTTATACTAGGAAAGAGAGTAGAGTCCATACCTAAACAACAAAAAGAACCTTGACCCCGGGATGAGACTCTCTGAGCATCATCAGCAGGATCCGGATGAGGCCCCTCCCCCGAAGGATGAGGAGGGGCCACTGAGTCAACCATGGCATTGGGGTTTGGTCATCGTGCTTGGCTGCCGCCTCTCCCAATCTTCTGACCATGTATCCGGATCTATAAATAATGAATTTATATATATATATAAATTAATTATTAATAATTTTTAAATTAATTTTTAACATTTTTTTATTTTTTAAAATAAATATATTTCAAAACAATATAAATGTGTTATTTTCTATTAATAATGATTCTCTTTAAAAATGTGTAGAAATGATTTTCATTTTCTATAATTTTATACAGGAAAAAAATTCCCCACCATATGCATAAATATTTAGAAGGAAAATTATTCACAATGTTTTGATGGATTACTAATGTAATTTCCATTCCAATTGTTTTATAAAATACTTCATTCTAATTAAATGATATCAAAAGTAAATGTTAAATTCCCATTTTTCCAAATATTGTTTTTATAATTACCCTAAATACTATTTGTATAAATTATATAAATCATTAATGTTTCCAATGATTTAATGTGGATAGTATATCTGAAAAACATCCACCTTCAATATTTAAATATATGATGATCATATATTCCAAAAAACATCATGAATTCGGTTTCAATCCCATGGGTTAATTACGTTATGATGGAAATATGAACATTTTAATTTTCATGTCAAACTAAAATATATATTTTTCATTATATGGTCTATGGGAATAGACTAATATATCCCACTAATACATTTTATAAATAATTATGACTATTGATAAAACATGTATAATATTGGGGAGTTAACCCCATATACAATTTGACTGTTTTTCACTATGTTTATGGGAATATAGATTGAACCTAATCCATGGTGGGACACTATATTTTATGTTATTATAGAATTTAAAATGTTCCCCATCATATGAACCAGTTTTCCTTAATTATGATTGGGTCAAATTCTTGTGATTCACTTTTATGAATATTCTATCTTTTTATGTCTCATTGTTATTAAGTCATTTATTAAGACACCTTTGATCCTTGTATTATCTCATGAAAAAACCCGTATTCATCAAAACATATATTTATTTTAAAATTCGTTATTTTTATCAATCTGTTATATTATATTGATGTACCTTTAATATGTTCTCATAACAATATTATCGTGTTATGATCACTAATTATTATTTATTTTTATCTATTATGATTACCCTTAAAAATAATTGGGTCCAAATATTTTTTATATTTCCACTCCCAAGGTTATGAAAATGTTTATTCTATATGAAATGCCTAAAAGGGAATTATATGTGTTAAAGATATCATGGACATGGTTTGGAATCGTAATAAAACAATTTGGTCATATATCTGGTCTCAATATAAATGAAATATACTGGTTCTGGTTATTGATTTATAATGATGTGTACTGTATACTAATGAAAAATGATGTACAATATATATAATTAATTGTTGTACCATATTATATTTACTGAATAGTGGTGTAGATATTATTACGAGTTAACTCAGGAAGTGATTGAGGATGGAACCAAAAACAACCTCTATTGAAATAAACCTGATGCATGTTGAAGATAAAATGTGATATTGTGAAATGGAGGTGTTATGATATGGGATATATGAAGAATTATCTTCTTTAACCTATTATTTTATACTATAATAATTATTTAGTCACCATTATAAAATAACTTTTTTTAATCAATGGTTAAGAGAAAATGAATCAGATTAATTATAATTTTGATGGGTAGTAAAATGTTTTTCTTAATGGTAAAATAATAAATAGAATACAAGATGGATATTTTCACTGTAATTCTCACCATAATATCTAAATATATTAATTTTTTAACATACACATTATAAATGAATGAAAAACACCATTTTAATTCCTTCATATGAAAACAAAAACCCTTTATTTGTGGGTCTTCTAATATTGTAATATTGAAAAAATGTATCTATATAATAAGAATTATATCTTCCATTCCATATTTATTTAGGCATAAATGAGTTTTTTTATCAATTTACCTTTTATAAGTGGAAGTTGGGAATAGTGGAACATCATTAAAAACATGGGTTGAGAAAAAGAAATCATTTCCATGGAATTAGAGGAGTTTAAGAATGTATTTTCCTTTAAAATAATTTACATTTAATCTTAAAAAAAGAGGGATAATTTTAGGATTTCAAATAAAAGGATAAATCCATTTCCACTAATGAATGAAGCATTACAGTAAATGCATTTTTATATTTTTGTTATATGTAATTCCCTTAATGGAATATAAACAATTTCATTAGTATATTAAAAATCATATCTCAAAAAGAAATTTTCTCTAATAAATATAGTTTTCTATGAAGAAATCTATTGTTGGGATCTTATGTTGGAAGTGTTATTTAGAAACATCCATCATTGTCATGGTTTTGCGTAAGAATAGGAAATTGTTAGTATTTAATGAACTAAAATGACAAAAAAAATCAAATGAAAATTAATCTTCATACATTTTAAAAATGATAGAAGAATCCTAGAATAAAAGTCATAAATGAGATATTTAAATTATTTAGATAGAGAACAAAATGTGACCACAAACATTAATTCCACTGATATATTGACATGTCCTGACCCTAGTTGCCCAGAGTTAATGCATTATTATAAAACATTGGCATGAACAAAAGGGGTCAAATCTTGAATTACCAGTTCGTTTAGTATCCTTGGATATAATAAATAAAATCATAAGATTCACATTACATTATGAAATATAAAAATACATTAGGTCTCCTTTTAATACATTCGTCTCCCTTAGACTATCTCTAAAGGCCAGTTATAATATACTAAATTGCATCTTGGAAAAAGTAAAACATAGAAAGGGGTGAGCTCATGAGCTCAGTAATGATAAAAATATAGTAGAAACATTAATAAATAAGTATAATAATTTAAGGTAATGCATAAGGCTAAAAAAATTCCTTTTAAAAGTAATATCAGCATAATATGTTAAAGATAAATCAAATAATTCCATTTACTTATTCACATAGATATTCTACTAGTTGAATAATCACAGGTAATATCATTAGGCAATTTCATAACGATGGACTGTATAATGTCAGACCTCATAATCACATAATCAAGGCCTTGTGCCAAGACTACAAATAATTTTTTTTAAGGATTTGGGTCAAGACACTGGTTTTTCTCATGAGACCAACGGATTCATTGGGGGGATATTGTGGGCTCTAACCATCACTTAATAAGCCCAATGCATTTTTCATTTTAATAGATGGGAACATAACATAAACAGTTGTATAAAAACAAGCATACAAAATGTCAATACATTTACCATAACCCACAAATTTTATAAAAATATAACATCCACAGTTAAACATATCAAAAACCTTCAATAAAATATGGTATACTACATAATAATAAGTAAACATTGAAAAATCATAAAATCTAACCAAATATGTTGTCATAGATGAAATAAAAAACTATTTAAGAGAAATATCACTTTTTATTTTGATATCATTTAAAAGTCATGTAATTTTATAAGAAAACATTTATTTTCAACATATTCTCATAAGCTTGTAAAGGGAATCATAGAAGGTGTTATAAAATTGAAAAATATCCTTACCTGTCGTATAAGTTTAAAAACATTCTTTCTTTTATTTTTTTGAAATGCTCGTAAACTACAGTGTTTCAAAAATGATTGAATGATTAAATTATAAAAAATTTATAAAAATTAAAACATGGTTTTAAATGATTTTAACCCATATCCTAGGAAATAGTAAAAAAATTGAAATACATTTTTCAAAAACTTGGATGTGGATGATAAAGAAGTCCCATTAGATACTCACGTATAAAAAACCTCAAATAATGAAGAGATTGTAGAATTAACCTATAACATTTACCTTTCCTAGATAGATTGTACGTTAACCTCATGTATAAAAGTTTAATCATTGTTATTAAATTATACAAGAACCACATCCCAAAATAATATATCATATATGATCTTCTAATATTTCTTTGTTAATAACATTACTGTAGAATCATCGTTTCATGTGTTAACTGGTTCGTTTTACTTTATATGAATTGTTAGGTAAGCCATGTATGTTTTGGATAGGATGTATTTGATTCATATCCAGAATTTTATTATGTTATTAAACATTATTTCAAATCATAAAAGGAAAATTAATCTTTAATGGTTAGGTTGGAGAATGAATTTTGTCGTGTTCGTGGAGAAAGTGATCCCTACGTACGCACGAGTGACAATATCATTATATTAATGGACAAATCGTATATAATTAAATGGTAAATCATATATTCATAATATATAACATGTTATATTTATTATTTATATTAGTTATACTCATTATTATACCAATCAATAAAATTATATGTTTGAATAACAAACTTCACTACGACGTGGAGACGGTATGCCGTACGTATGCATGTATAGTGACATCTCATTCATAGGATGTACTGAATATTGAATATGGTTTTAATATATTTATAATTACATCACATTATGTATAAGGTACTGGATTTATTATTTGACTTGGAAGCAACAAAGAATGAGGAAGTGGAAGAAGAAAAGAGCTTTCAAAAAGGTCGTGAAATTATTACCTCTTCTTTGGATATTTCCTTTTGAGTTGATCAGAAATGCTCCTTAGGATTTATTTATAAACATATTATAGTCTCTAGGTAGAATTAAGAGTATTTGGGGGATATTTTAGTTGGTTTTGGCTAATCCAAATGGCTTTGGATTTGTGATGTTGAGAGATGGTTACGTAACATTTTATAAGAGAGGTGAGGGTCACTTTAGGAAATGGTTGAAATATTATTTTATTATACCATCTGAATCTTTTTATAATGGCTCAAAAATGTTTTATTTCGAGTAAAATATGGGGATGTGTCTCAAAACTCTCAAACAATAGGTTTCAAGTAGTTTAAGTTCTATATTAACAATATCCTCTAAATTGAACTCTTAGTTAGATAATTCAACTTTTTCAATGTATTCTTGTATTAATATAATACATGGTTAATAAACCTATTTTAAAAAGACAGGTGAACCTCATGTGGTTAATTGTTGATATATATAACATTATATATTTTCATTGGAAAATCATGAGATTTTTAGAAAAATTATATCCATTAACAAATTTGTATTTGTTTTAAAACTCATTTTTGTTAATTTTGACACTTTTTGTTATTCTGTTTTTTTAAAGTCATATAAACGTTATCACAAAGAAAAAAAATTATTTAATCAACTCTATGATGCCATCTTAACCTATAAAATTAGTGTAATTCATCATATGTCTCAATTTATATTTACTTTAATATTTATAGTATAAATTGTTTTAAATCATTCATTAATAATGTAATTACTACATCATTATTGTATCATGAATAAATTCAATTATTTAATGCTTAAAATTTATAATTAAAATATTTAAATGTATAAATCTATTTATCTTTAAAATGAATATATATAGTTGAATTTATCTTATGTATAACCCAATATTAAAAATTATTATTCATTAAACATTTAATTTAACAGCTTTAACTCTTCTTTAAATAAAATAATAATAAATGTCCTAATCTAATCCAGGTGGACCAAAAGTATCTTATTTTATTCCTACGGTTGATTTTGGTCGAAATATTCTTATCTAGTAGAATTTTTACATGTTTTATGGTAATTATAATATCCATTTTTATCTTTAATCACCCTATTTACATCTAACTGTGGTAAATAAAAGTCGAAAGTTACTATTCACCAAAAATTATTTTCTTCTTATTGAAACACATTTACGTTATGATGTCCACCGTGTCTCTGGTACTTTTGATATTCAATTAACAGAAGTGGTAAAATTACATTTTATTCAATTTTAAAATTCTCTTAGAAGTTGGGTAAAAGACAGTAAAATGTTCAATAAAAATTTATATATATAATATTATTATAAAATTACTCCAATTAATTAAATAGAAGATATATAAGTATTATGTACCTATTTTTAACTAATATCAATTTAAATAAAAAACCTAATTATAAAAATTTAGTTTTAAACAATAATGCAATGTTTTTCACTGTTCATAAACAACTGAAATATTTCATAAAAAGACAAAAAATTCAGCATATTCTATTTTTGGTATATCAATTCAGAAAATGAAGTCCATTTTGAAAAATAATATTTATTAAAATTTCGAATTAGGGTATTACTATTAAAAATGTTTTGTTATATTGGTCATGGTGTGTTATAAATTGATTTTGCATACAACTTAAGATATCTTATTTTTTAAAGAGAAGTGTATTGTGGAAGCTTGGGGTGTTACATTCTTCACGCATTCAAATAATTTCGTCCTATAAATTTCTAGAATACTATTTTGTAAAATGATTCAAGTGGTTCTTTATCATAAGTTTCCCAGGTTCCCACACTACCACCACCATCTTATGGTTTCCCCATAGAGCATTCACAAGATGAGTCATCATGTTTCTCCGCACATGTTCCCTAGTTTTGAGAATCTTGATAGGATCTCTGTTATAAGACAAATCGCGTTCCAGTTCTAATTCATCATAGGTGAGTACATGGATTGGGTTAGGACTGCATTTTCTAAATAGTGATATGTAGAACACATCATGATCTTTGGAGAGACTTGGAGGCATTTCCAAATTTTAAGATACTACTCCAATTCGTTCTTGAATTTCAAATGGTCCGATGTATCTAGAACATAATTTACCCTTCTTAACAAATTGTATAACACCCTTCAATAATGATACCATCAAAAATACATGATCTCCTTCCTGAAATTATTAATCCTTCATTCAGTTATCAGTATAGCTATTTAGTCTTCTTTGAGCTACATTGATGTTGGTTTGGATAATATTATCCTTTTCCATTGTTTCCTCAACATGTTCTAGGTCTACGATATTTCTTTAACCAACATAATCCCAAAAAGTTGGCGTGTGGCATATCATTCTATATAACACTTAATATTGTTCCATATGAACACGTGAATGGAATCATTTGTTATAAGAATATTCTACCAGAGTTAAATATTGATCCCACATACCTTGGAAGTCCTGTAATCAAGATCTCTACATGCCTTCTATGTTTTTAATAGTCCATTCTGATTTCCTATCAGTTTGAGGGTGGTAGGAAGTGCTCAAGAAAATTTCAATATCCAAGGCCTTCTGAATACTTTTCTAGAATAATGATGTAAAATGGGGATCACAATCAGAAACAATCAATTTGGGTACACCATTAATTCATAAAACATCAATAATATATATTCTTTCTAGATGTTCAGTAAGTAAATCATTTCTTATAGAAAGAAAATTTGATGACTTGGTAAGATGATCAACAATGAACTATAATGAATCAATCCTACTTGGAGTATTTGGTAGTCCCATGGAAAATCCCATTGTAATATCATCCCATTTCTACTCAGGTATGTGAATAGGTTTCATGAATCTTCTACGATGTTGTCTTCCAACGTTCACTTGTTGACAAACCATATATCATGACAGATAATCAGAAATATATCTCTCCATGTTGTCCCACTAAATATGATCCTTCAAATATCTAAACATATTAGTGTTACCATGGTGTATAGGAAAATTGGAGCTATAAACTTCATCCACCAATTCTCTTTTAAAATCAAGTATATCAATAACACAAAATATCTAACCAAATATCAAAATTAAATCTTTATATACGAATTCAATTAATCTCCCACCATTCATAGCATTAATTTTCTTCTAAAACTCCTCATCATTAGTCCGAAAATATTTTAACCTTTTTAGTAAAGATGGTTTGAAAAACTTTTGAAATTTTTTTGATGTTTCACCATCCATGATTATTCCCAAATTCATCTTTACTATATCCATAAACATACGATCCCTCTAAACTCTCATCTAGTTTAAAACTCCACGATCCTTTCTACTCAAAGAATTTTCCTACTAATTTTCCTTCCACAGGTGGTACTGTATGTAGAATCATAATCTTTGAGTATTTCAAGCCATCATATTTGCCTCATGTTGAGTTCATTCTGTGAGAAAATATACTTCAAACTCTTGTTATCCATATAAATCTTAAAATTTTTACCATATAGATGGTGTATCCATGTATTAAAGCAATTATTACAGATGTTATCTCAAGATCATGAGTGGGATATTTTTGTTCAAGAATTTATTACTGTCATGATGCATAGGCAATAACCTTATCTTTCTGTATAAGGACACAACCATGTTCGTTCATTAATTCATCACTAGAAATAACAAACCCATCATTCACTGATGGTAGTGTTATGATATGACCATTGACTAATATTCTCATTAATTATTGTTTACATTAATCACATATTTTTTGTTCAATCAATGTTAACCCCTTGACTTGTGAGCATGGTTAATGGGTCATCCAATCAGGCTAAATTCCGTAAAAAATGTCAATAATATCATTATAAAGAAAGAAAACTGCTTACCTATATTAAACATGTATGTGATGGAAATTCTTGTAATGCTAATGTATTTGAAGGATCAACAGAGATTCTGTCCTTAGAGATAATATGGCCAGGAAATGAAATTTCCTTGAGCCAGAATTCACACATGCTAAACTTCTCATATAATTCATTTCATCTAAGATTCATTAGAATAGTGCATAATTTATTTTAATTATATTCATTTTTTATAGAGTATAACAAAATATCATCAATAAATACCACTACAAAGTCATCAAGATATTCCTCAAAAACTATATTCATTAGATCCATGAAAACAGAGGGTAAAATTTTCAGACCAAAAGGCATTACTGTAAACTCGTAATGCCCATACCTGGTACGAAATGTTGTTTTCAGAATGTCTTCATTCTTCACACACAAATTATTATATCTATATCAAAGGTCATTCTGTGAAAAATATTGATCTCTATTTGGTTGATCAAATAAATCATCAATGTGAGGTAGGGTATACATGTTCTTTATTGTTATAACATTGATCTCCCTGTATTCATTGCACAACCTCATAGATCCCTCTTTCTTCTTAAGAAAAATAATAGGGGCTCCCCATAGAGAAACACTAGGGTGAAAAATCCTTTATTACTAAATTCTTATAGTTGTTTATTTAGTTTCACTATTTCCATAGTGGCCATTCTATAAGGGGTCTCCGATATGGGCCTCGAACAAGGAATTAAATAAATGGAGAACTAAAATTATCATTCTAGAGGATATCTATGTAAAACCTCTAGAAATACCCCCAACATATTCTTTTACAATACACAATTCCTATATTCAAACTTTCTCTTTCTCTCGATTTTTTATTTCATTATCTTCATCCCCTGTAATTGAATTCAGTAGAGATGTTGGGGGTGGATCTAGATATGAATCACATGGTGATGTTTCTTCTCTAAAGAGAAGGTACTCTTTATCATCATCAATAATTGTAACCTCCTTCTTTTTATAACATAATTTTGCATCATGGTCTTAAATCCAATCCATGTCGAGGAATATATCAAATTCATTCATTATTATGATGATGAGATCTGTAGATAATAAAAATTTATATTCCCAAATGGGGACTGATTTACCAAACCTTGTTTCAATATTACAACCCATAACAGTTTTGACAGAAATTTTCTAGTTAAATAAAATAAGAAATATTTAATTTTCTTAGAAAACTGGGAAGATATGAAATAATACAATGATTTAGAATCAAATAAAGCATTGGATAAATTTGTGGAAACCATTAAATTACCTGTCACCATGCCATTTGGAGCTTCAACCACAACAGTAGTGATTTTATATGCTTGGCCTTTCTCCCTTGGACTTTTTTGAGTTATGTTTCCCGGAATAAAAGGACATTCACTTGAATAATTGACATTTCTCTACAATTGTAGCATTCAAAATTGACTACGTCTTTCTTTCCCTTGTAATAATGAGTATGGTTTCCTTTTTCACCACACTTGTAATAGAATCCCATTCCCATTTAGTTATGTACCAGGGTGTTTCTTCCAACATTTACTATATGATTGAAATTATACATTTCCATTCTTCCCCTTATTTCAATTTCTAGAGTGTTTAAAAAATCTCATCTTCTCTTTCATTTTTTTAATGTCGTATAATGTAGAATATTCAATTTCTACATTAATGACACAAGAGAAAATATCATCATACGATGAGAATGATTGTGAGACAAATGCTGGATAGAGATATTGTTTTAACCCATCGAAGAATTGATCAATATTACACTTTTCTGTAAGTATATCATCTGTTACATGCATGGATAACTTTCTAAAGTTATACTTATACATTGCGACATTACCAACATCCTTATCCTCAGTCTCAGAAATTGTCTTTCCATTTCTGCTCAATGGTCAGGAGGAAAGTATTTTTCTATGAAAATCCCTTTTAACACCCTCCATTCCATATTTTATACTTATTCATCTTGATTTGTTTTTTGAATTAATGACCTCCAATTTTGTACATCTCTAGAGAGTCGATAACCTTCCATGGAAACTTTATCCATTTTGATTCTCCCCAAACATGTAATATTTTCTCTATTGAAATTATCCATTTCTCAACTGAAAATGATTTTTAGTCCCATTAAATTTTTGTGGTTGTTGTCTTATGAAGCAGTCTAACATTGATCTATCGTGTTGTGGATTAGGGTTCTTCATATGGGTAGGGTTATTATTTGTAACCATAGTGAGTTTTCCTAGAATAGTGATAAGATGATCAGTACCAGTTGCATCACCAGATCCATTATAATTATATCTTATAGGAGGGAAACCCCCACATGGATTATGTGCATTGATATGGTTTTTATTCCTTCCACTAGGTGCCATTTCTAAACAGTGGCATACAATATATTAGTTTATAAATCGCAATACATAATTCTAAACATATAAAACACTTAACATAAATTGAATAGTTTATAGATATAAATCATAATTATAAAAATGTTTTCTTTGAAAATTTATATACTTATAAATACAACATAATTGTAATGGACCAGACCTCTATGGTCCTCTCCATTCAAAAATTCAGGTGTATAAGGTGATTCAGGAGGTCAAGGTGACTTATCCCTAGCACATTTCCAATTTTCCAGTGGAGTGAACAGTTCCAACAGTAGACAATTGTGAACAGTGCAACGGTAACCATATGTCAACAGTGCATCGGTGACCTTAGGTGAACAATGTCATTGGTAATCTTATGTTAACATTGTCATCGATGACACTTGGTGAACAATGTCATCGGTAACCTTCTATGAACAGTTTTATCGACGAGGTCTAAAAGAAAAATATCTTTCCTTCTCCGAATTTACAATTCTGTGAATAGTTCAATCAATGAACAGTTCTATCGGTAACATGTATTAGTAACCTATCTTTTTATTTTCCAAATTTCCAAGTCTATAAACACTTTCATCGGTGAACATTTCTATCAGTAACCTCTAACGGTAAACTATCTTTCCTTTTCCAAATTTCCAATTATATGAATAGTTCCATTATTGAGATGTTCAATCGGTAACCTCTAACAGTAACCTCTCATTCCTTTTACAAATATCCAATTCGATAAACAGTTCCATCGGTGAATAGTTCTATCAGTAACCTATAATGGTAACTTCTCTTTCCTTTTCCAAATTTCCAATTCACTGAAAAGTTACATTGAATAGATCTATTAGTGACCTCTAACGATAAACTCTCTTTCCCTTTCCAAATTCTCTATTCTATAAACAGTTCCATAGGTTAACAGTTCTAACTATAATCTCTATTTTCCTTTTCCAAATTTTGAGTTAAGGAATAGTGTTTCCAGAATGGTGAGGTCTATTTGTTACCTCAATCGATAACCTCTATATGTAAACTCTATTTCCTTTTCAAAATTTTGTGTCTGTTAACATTGTTTTCAGAATGGTAAGGTCTATCGGTAACCTATATTTCTTTTTCCAAATTTTGAGTTCTTGAACAGTTTTTCTACCTTCCTACAGTTTCACCCCTTTAGCATTTCCAATAATGTGAAATGAATTTAAAACCTTATTCTATGGACTCTAAGGCCTATTCAAAGGCCATAACTCCTATATTAATTTATTTTAATGCTCGTGACATTTTTACTTGGTCAAACCATGTTGTTTAATATAATCCTTATTTAATGGAAAACCTAGAATATCTTAAACAACTGATCTGTTAAATCTTCTAAAGTGATGGGATATCTTCCTCCCTTATTCTTCCTCCTTGTTCTCAGTTTTGAGATGATATAACCTATCATTCTATTCTGTAGGGTTTGTGAAATCAAACATTCCTCCTAGGATTGGTTTCGCTCTATTTTGATGCAACCAAGAATTATTGATCAATCTTCAGTATAAGGTACAATTTATCGCCAATTTTTTGTGTTTTTCACTTTTTGTTTTTCATTTCCTTGTGATTGTATGTGGTTTGTATAATACTAATGGTGTTTTCATGGGTTTCTGTTGGTTTGGTCATACCGCAACATCCTTAGGTGGATACAGTTGTCACGGGAGGAGGCAATCGTGATCCTTTGTGTGGATCATTCATGTATACAAAACAATAAGAATCGTTTGAGTTAGGGGATCAATTTATTCTCTTTTATTTTGTGTGCAACTATATAGTTATCAATTTTTATCCCAGTGAATAATAATGGAATTGTCATAATAAATATTAAAAACAGATAAATAAATTGATATCGATCGTATGTTATTGCGTCTTATTTTTCTAGATAGTGTGATATCTATTATTGCTTCATATAGCTATTCGTTCTTGATATAAATTGTTAAAGTAAATAAACCAAAATTAATTGAAAATGGTTTGGGTAAAGATAAAAAAGAATGTAAATGAATCTAGTTCTTCTTATTGTAATTTGACGTTAATAAAAATGGTGCAGTAAGCAAGTTTAATTATTTTTGATATCTTACTTTTTAGGTTTCCAAATTTTGGAACTGATGATTTATAAATCAGTTAATCCAAGATGGTTTAAAGAACTAGTGGTTTGATAAAAGGTAATCCCTTGTAGGGTTTTGAGTTACCCACTTAGTTGTTTAAGGGACAAGAACACATTTGATATGATGGTTGTTATTCCTACTGCATGTGTTGTGTTGTGAGCCTGGATGGCTGTTGTGATTTGTGGGGGTAGGTAGGCCTATTGATTGTGGCAGTAGTTAACACCTAGAGTAGAGAGATGCATCAGTTTAATCTTGTGAGTTTCAGGGAGGACAAAAGTGATGATGGAACGAGTTGGATGTGAATGTTTGAATAGTAGCATAGAATGTATTTCTAGAATTCCTGGGAATATGGAAAATAAATGTTGTAAATAAATAATTGAATAAATGATGTTAAACCATGGGGTTTGGATATTTCTAGGGTACAATGTTGAGTTTGTGACTTGAAGGAACAATGTACATTGGGTGCGATGCTAATGAAATTAAATATGGAATTGTTTTTTGTTAAAAAATTTAATAATAATTAATTAACGTAAAGTGATACTGATTAAAAGGGAATTAAAGAAAATATTAATTCTCTTTAAATGGTTGGGTGATTATTGGATACCTTTTCATAGAAGTGGAATCCTTGAGTCCGAGAGATGTTACATGTAGTAGAGTCTAATACTAGTTTATCCCATAGTGTGGTTTTGATCTATAGTATATTCTGTAATTTTTGCGTTTCTCTAATCTACTCAACCTATCAGTAAGGGAAACTAACACCCTAGGGATTTTGATCCTTGGGGGTGTTTTCCCCAACATTATGGTGGGATGATGAGTGGATGACTAATCCCTTTGGCCCCTCTCTCTTCTCTTGGTAGTTACTTGTGCTGGTAAGAGAAACAGTTAGTTTTCCACATATATGTGCGTAGAGTGCTGTAATGAAATGTGTTTACTCACACTACTATATCCTAGATATAGTTTCCTATGGACTACTATAGGTGTAACATGTATAGGTTGTGATGGCTTGATGATCCTTGAAAGGTGTATGGGTTGTAATGGCTTGAGGTATAATACTCAACGTATGATACACATTATACAGGCTATGTTGGCTCCCATAACCTACCTAGTCACATTGCTTACGTGGAAATGGTGTTTTTTTGCACAAGATGCATGATGTGGTGCTTCGCCCAGGTGTCTGCGGGGAATCCTTTTTGGAGAAAGATGTTCAGGACATGATACTTTGGGTCAAAGTGGAAAACTAGTGGGGAAGTAGTAGTTGGGTACCATTGATATTTATTACTATATGATATATTCTTGTATACATTACTTGGTGAGAGTAGCCATGGTGAGGCTGTGAACTTAGTATACATGTTTAGGGGACGAGTCAGTTTCACTTGTTGTTCACTGTTCATTAGCATGATTTCTTTACTTTTTCTTTAGAGGCATCGGGGAGGATCCTACTTAGTATACTATTATACTCACCCTATGTATATATAAACTAATTTTCAGGTCACTTGGAGTGGGATGAAGATTAGGCTGGTTACTGCTATCTTGTGGTTGCAGGAGCTGTTAGGACGTTTGGTTACTGCTATTTAACTTCCTTTTTGGGAACTTTCAATTTTCCCCTTTTAGTTGTAGTAGTTTTTAATGACATTTTATATGTGTAATTTGGATTTATTTCATCTTACTGGTTTATTAGGACTTAGTTGGTGTCTATCTTTTCTCTCTTATGCATGTGTTCTCTTAGAGGGTAATTTCTCCCTTTTGTGTGTTTAATATACCCTCGGTGCTAGTCGCCAACCTGAGGCCTACTGGAGGAGGGACTCGGGGGGTCATTATCTCCCTTCTCACATTGTCGGCCCAGGAGGGGTAATATTTTTTGGTAGGGGGTCATGAAGGAGTGGTATCATAGGTGGGTTCAGAGATAGGATGATGTTTTGAGTAAGGAACAGGTGAGGTTTCATGGATTGGTAGGGAAACGGTGTCAATCATGTTTAGAAAGTGATGTAAACACTGGAGACCGGCTGATAAAAAGGCGTTTACGGACCCCTATTATCTGATGTATGGACCATTAACATTACAATGGCTTCTAAACATGGTGATACTAATTGTAGGGTAAGGACCTAGGAAAGGATCATGCATCATTATTCATTGTGCATGTATTTGAATGGGTAGACATTGAGATAGTTTAACCTAAAATAAATGAACAAAAACAATTAATTAATTAATTCCATGTCTTCCATAATCATAGTTTAGGAGCTGTAACTATTTATTTTTATTTTTCAGGGATGGCTCTAGGTTGACGTCATCGTCAGGATCGCATAGAATTAGTATAGCAGGCTATGCCAGTAGATCGGCGTAGAGTAGAGGTTCATGCTGATGACACATAGAGGAGGACACTCCGAGAGTTTCAGAACCATAGTCTAAATAATTACGAGGGATCCATTTCTAATGCAGTCACATGAGACTAGTTGGAGGAGGTCGAGATATGCTTTAGTTTCATCCATGCTCGGATAGAGCACTGGGTGTCCTTTGTTGTGACGATGTTGTGTGGACCAGTGTGGTAGTGGCGGTTCTTGTTCCTTGAGGATTGTGAGGATAAGCGATCTCATTGGACGAGTTCCATTACAAGTTTAGGGTTGAGTTTCTTTCTTAGTCCGTGAAGGCGTCCATTTTCCAGGTACTTTGTACCCATTAATAGTGGATCTCATGTGTACGAGAGTTTTGAATCTGTTTGAGGAACATTTTACGATATACTATGGACTTTTTTCCAGATGAGGAGGCTAGGGTGAGTAATTTCGAGTAGGCTTTGCATCCAATGATCCTGCACCCGGTCACCCCATTTATGCTGAAGACATGTCTTGAGGTGCTGGAAATTGTAGATGACGTTGATAGGAAATTTTCCAGAACCGCATCAACCAGAGAGGGGAGTCTTCATGATTCCTCATGAAGAAGAGATGTGGTCTGGGGTTCCTGGTTTTCAAGTCAGAAGAGTTTTTGTTTAGATAGAGTTTGTTCCATGTCCTCAGCATATTGTTTCTCCAAGGGAAGAAGCTCTCAGGCCTATTCCAAGTGATCATGTTGTTTTTTTTTCATGTCGGGGTCGAGGTCATCAGCAGCAAGAGTACCTGACCTTTCAGAGTAGTCATCGTGCACCAGTTTTTCCCATATTGGTTCCTGCATTGAAGTAGTTCCAGTCGACGCAGCAACAACAGGATGCACCAGCTATAGATCAGTATAGGGTAGATGGGACAGGTAGAGGATAGCCCTGAGACGCTCCCCGTCCTCATAGAGATGAGCTCGGGCATGTTGGTGGTAATCGTTAGGGTAAGAGAGTTTATGGAGGTGGTTATGGTCAGTTTCATGCTTTTTTGTTTCCAGCGCCAGGCGATCCAAACTTCGTTTGAGGTACCGTTTTCTTTTTTTCTTCCATGGGGTATGCCTTGTCTGATTTAGGAGTGACACACTCCTTCATATCACCTACCATTGTCCATGCTTTAGAAATTGAGGTATAAAACCTTCCAGTGCATTTTCTGTTGACTACAATGGTTAGAGTTTGAGCTGTCATGTTTGATGTTTGTAGAGAATGTGAGCTAGTGTTGGGGCAGCACCGTTCATGGGGAGATATCCAATATTTACAAATACAACCATACGATCTCATCCTTGGCATCGATAGGTTGTATTCAGTGTAGGATATCATTGATTACTTCAGGAAGAAGGTCGTATTCTTCGATGCGGATGGAGATTCGGTGGTGTTTGTTGTCGAGTGAGACCCTATTATGGGTTAGAGTCATGTTATGTCCTTATCATCTATGATGGCTGAGCTAATTCTACGTTCATTAGAGGTCCAATAGTTGGCATTTCCTACGGTCATAGAAGTGTACCCTGATGTTTTTCCAGAAGAGGTATTCACATTACAACCTCAAAGAGAGATCGAGTTTGGGATCGAGATACAACTAGAAACATCTCATATATCTATGTCTCTAAATAGGATGGCCCCTTCTGACTTATGTGAGATACATATAGAGCTTGATGGACAATTACACTGTTGTTTTGTTCATCCTAGTGTGTCACCGTGTGGTGCACAAGTTTTGTTCATAAACAAGGCTGACTGCAGTTTGTTGTTGTCTATCGATTATCGTCGCATAAAAAAAGTGACAGTAAATAATCACTATCATCTTTCATATATTGATGATTTATATGATAAACTGAAGAACGCAATCTAGTTCTCAAAGATCAACTTGAAGTCAGGATATCATGAGATGCGTGTGGAAGATCAGGTTATCCAGAACACAGCTTTCCGTTGTCGTCATGGTGATTATGAGTGCATTGTTATGCTGTTTGGCATAAAAAATGCACCAAATGTGTTCATGGTATTGATTAATGGTGTTTTTTGGGAGTTCTTGGCCAATTTCGGAGTGGTTTTCATTGAATACATACTTGTGTTTTCCACATTTGATTAAGAGCATACAAAACATCTACGCAGAATTTTGGGAGTTCTTTGTCCACATCAACTGTTTGGGAAGTTGTAGAAGTGTGAGTTTTGGGGAAAAGAAGTTCGTTTCATAGGACATGTTGTGTCCCAGCTTGGAGTATAAGTGGATCCATCAATGATAGAATCATTTGTGTCTTGGGCAGCCCCCAAGATAGTGTCAGGGGTGCAAAGTTTCCATGGTCTCACAGGCTACTATAGGAGGTTCGTAGAAAAATTTATCTCAGGTAGCGACTCCTCTGACATCATTGATAAAAAAGGATCATGCATTCATATGGGCTGATTAGTGTCAGGAAGCTTTTGAGTATCTAAAAATGAAGTTAGTTAGTGCTCTAGTATTTGTTTCCAGCAGAGGTAGTATAGTTTGATGTTTTCTATGATACTTTGCATCTAGGGTTAGATTGTGTTCTCATGAAGCAATGATTAGTTGTTTCTTTTGGGTCACGGCAGTTACGTTCCCATGAATATAACTATGCCACCAATAATATTTAGTTGGCAGTTGTAATGTTTTCTCTAATGTTGTGGATACAATACCTCATTGGAAAATGCTTTGCGGTTTTCACTGATCAGAAGTGTTTGAGATATGTTTTCTCCCAGCATGACTTGAACTTACGACAGTGACGATGGATGGAGTTCTTATTGGAATATTACATCGAGATATCATATACATATTGAAAGGGGAATGTTATAGCTGATAATCTAAGTCGAAAGTCGCATAGTGATGTTGTGTGTGAATCCCTTGATTCCGGGAGAGTAATGGAAGAAATGTCAGCATTACATCATCATATGGGATAATATGGGGGATGATCTAGTCTTTTTTAGATGATGGTACAGTAATATCTAGTTTAGAAGGTGGAAGAGTCCCTATTGGGGGATCTATAGGTGGAGGTCTTGAGAGACCGAGTTGTTTGTAGCGATGCCCCAGAAGGGTGGTCTAAGGATGAGCAACACCGAGTGTTGTATCATGAAAGGATATTTTTTTCTTTCACAATGAGTGAGAAAGGTCTCATAGATTTCCACAGTTCAACTATAGAGGTGCATCTTGGCGTGTCAAAGATGTACCGAGCCTTATGGAGCCAGTTTTGGTGGCCTGGTCCGAAGTGTGCGGTTGCCGAGTTTGTGTCTCATTGTATGGTCTGGAAGAAGGTGAAGTCGGAACACCATATTCCTAGTTGTCTATTCCATTAATTAGATATTCATTAGTGGAAGAGGGAGGACATCTCAATGGAATTTGTTATTGGTTTAACATGAGCTGAGAGAGGACATGATGCTATTTGGGTGGTAGTGGATTATTTAACAAAATCATCCCACTTTATAGAAATCCAGGAGTCGAACTCAGTGGATGTTTTTTCAAGGAAGTATCTAGAGAAGGTGGTGAGACATCATGGAGTTCCAAGGTCGATCATTTCTGACCGAGATCCTCTCTTTGCGTCTAGGGTATGAAGAGGTCTCTGAATGGTTTTGGTTTCTTAGCTATGCCTTTTCACTACTTTTTATCCATAGATAGACGGTCAAATAGAGTGAACTATCCCGACTCTTGAAGACATGTTACAATCTTGTGTCCAGGATTTTGGAGGTTTCTGGATGAGGAACTTACCCTTGGTGGAATTCTCTTACAATAATAGTTTTCACTCCACCATAGAAAAAATATATTTTGGGTTTCATATATGGCTGACTTTTCCGTTCTCCCCTATGCTGAACTGGGGTCGGAGATTCCACAATTCTCGGACCAGGACTAGTGCAGAATACAACAGTGATGGTTCCGGTGATCCGTGAGAGGATAAAGACAACACAAGATCGTAAAATATCTAATAAAGATCAAATGATGATGCCCTTAATGTTTGATATTAGGAACCACATGTTTCTAATGGTGACTCCCTATCATGGGAAGCGATGGTTTGGTTGTGGATGTGACCTTTCTCCACATTTTATTGGCCCATTCTAGGTGTTGGATCATGTTGGAGTTGTCGCGTATCGAGTATAACTTCCCCATCAGATGATTTAAATACATGATGTTTTCCATGTATCACAGCTCTGTCATTATCTTCATTATTACTCTCACATCATTGATTAGAGAGAGATCGATGCTGATGATGATGTGACCATTGAGGAGAATCCTGTGGAGATCCAATACCGTAATGGGAAGGTGTTGTGCGTTCATTCTATCCCATTTTTATGTGTCTTGTGATGACATAGTGGAATAGAAGAGAGTTCTTGGGAACGTGAGTCAGAGATACGTGCTCAGTACCTAGAGTTGTTTTATATTTAACACTTTTCATGTAACAATGTCCCCTCTGTGGTAATAGGCCTTTTGTGTATATTGTATGCATTTTTTCTATTGCTTCTTATGGCTTCCACTCTTTTGAGAGGTATAACTATGGCTGGTTTTTTGGACCCCATTTCATTTTTCCATTAGGTGTGTTTTGAATTCATGAGGATGAGAATATTTTTAAAGGTATCTGATGAAATTTCCCAGACCTCTTTGGTCCATTCCTTTGCGAAATTACGGTGTATGAGGTCATTCGGGAGGTCAAGGTGACTTATCCCAAACACTTTTCCAAATTTCATGTTCGGTGAACAATTCCAATAGTAGAAAGTTGTGAACAGTGAAATAGTACCCTTCTGTGAATAGTGCATTAGTGACCTTAGGTGAACAGTGTCATTAGTAACCTTCTATGAAGAATGTCATTGGTGACCCTTGGTAAATAGTTTTATTAGTTACCTTCTATGAATAGTTCAATTAGTGAATTATTCTATCGGTGAGGTCTAATGGTAACCTCTCTTTCTGTTTCCAAATTTCCATTCAATGAATAGTTATATCGGTGAACAATTTCATCAGTAATCTCTATGAGCAACCTCTCTTTCATTTACCTAATATCAAATTCTATGAACTGTTTCATCATTGAACCGTGTTGTCAGTTACCTCTAATGGTAACATCTCTTTCCATTAAGAAACATTCAATTCTACGAACAGTTCCATCAAAGAATAGTTCTTTCAGTAACCTCTAATGGTAACCTCTATTTCTATTGGAAAATTTCCAATTATATGTACAGTTCCATCAGTGATCAGTTCTATCAATAACCTATAACAGTAAACTCTATTTCATTTTACAAATTTCTGATTCTATTAACATTTCCATTGGTGAATAGTTCTATCGGTAACCTCTAACGGTAACCTTATTTTCTTTTTCTAAATTTAATGTTCTATGAACAGTTCATTCAGTGAACAGTTCTATCGGTAACCTTTATTGGTAACCAATATTTTATTTTTCCAAATTTTGAGTTCATGAATTGTCTTTCTATAATGGTGAGGTTTATCGGTAACCTCAATTTTATTTTCCCATTTTTTTGTTCATTAAAAGTGTTTTTAGAATGGTGAGGTCTATCGGTAACATTTATCTTTAACCTCTATTTCCTTTTCTAAATTTTCAGCTCGTGACAAGTGTTACCAGTTTCCTATAGTTTCGCCCCTTTAATGTTTCCTTTGAAAGAAAATTCATTTAAAACCTTATTGTAAGGAAAATAGAGTTGATTCAATGATGAGAACTCCTATATTAATTTATCTTAAGGGAGGGGATGTTTTTACTTGGTCACACTTTGTGGTTTAACGTGATCAGCTCTGAATGGAATACCTAGTGTATCTTAAACCACTACTCTGATAAGTATTCTAAAGGGGTGGAATATATTCTTCCCTAGTTCTTCCTCTTGATTCACGACAATGAAATGCTAAAACCTTTCATTCTATTCCATAGGGGTTGTGTAATCAGACATTCCTTTTAGGATTGGTTTTGCTCTATTTTGATGCAACCAAGCATTATTGATCAATCGTCGGTATAAGGTATAATCTATCGACATTCTTTTAAGTTTGTCTACTTCTGTTCATCCTTTCCATTTTAGGGTATGTTATCTCTATATTTCTAATTTAGTTATCTTGGGTTTCCATTGCTGCGGTCGTGCCACAACATCCTCGGGTGGATACATTTGTCACAGGAGGAAGTGATCATGATTATTTGTGCAGATATTTCTTGTATAAAGAATGAAAAGAACTGTTTTTGGTCGAGGATTCATTGCTTCTCTTTTTTTTATTTGAAACTGTATAGTTAATTGGTTTAATCCCGCTATATCGCAATGTAATTAACATAAAAAATATTTGAACCGGATAAATTAATTGATATTGACCGTATGTTATCGCCTCTTGTTTGTCTAGATAGTGTGATATATATTCTTACTTCATATAGTTGTTCGTTCTTGATGGAAGTTGGTAAAGAACGTAAACTTGAATAAATTGATAATGGTTTTTCTAATGATAAAAATGTAATTAAATGAATCTGGTTCTTCTTGTTGTAATTTGATGTTAATCAAAGTGGTGTAGTAAGCATGTTTAATTATTTGCGATAGCTAACAGTTTAGGATTCCCAATATTGGAACCTACGGTAAATAAATCGGTTAATCCAAGTTTGATTAAAGAACTGGTGGTTTGATAAAATATAATCCCTTTTATGGTTCTGAGTTACCCACTTTGTTTTTTAAGGGCCAAGATCCCATTTGATATGATGTTTGTTTTTCCTGTTTCTTGTGTTGTGGTGTGAGCATTGATGGCTATTGTGATATATGGGGGCAGAGAGGCCTATTTATTTTGGCAGCAATTGATTCATAGAGAGGAAAGATTCATCAGTTTATTTATGTGGGTGTCAGCGAGGAAATAATGGATGATGGAAGTGGTTAGATGTGAATGTTTGGATGGATGCTTATTCTTATTGGTTGTTTATGCACTTTACATCTCAAAACTACTCAGGGAAGCTGGCCTTACTTAACCTTATACTAAAAGGGGAGAAGACATATGCGGTATGCCACGAGATTTTTGTGTTTAGATTCTCAAGGGAGAATGGGTATACACTATTGCTATTGGCGGAAAAGACTCGACATCTTGTTCATCCACTCATCATGTTGAGCCCCCTTATGTTTAGTAGCATATAATATTTTTTATAATGCCAAGGAATATGGGTAAGTAATTTTGTAAATAAATAATTGAATAAATGATGTTAACCCATGGGGTTTGGATCTTGATGGGGCATAATCCTGAGGATGTGATTTGAAGGAATGATGTACTTTGGGTGTGATGAAAATGACATTTAATGTGGAATTTTTATTGGTTAATAAATGTTTAATGAAATAATTAACAAGAGGTGAACCTGATAAAAAGTGAATGAGATAATTTATTAAATATCATAAAATGGTTGTGTGCTTATAGGTTACCTAGTCTTAGATGTGGAAACCCGAAGTCCAAGAGAGGTTTGTTATAGTTGATCCTAAGACTAGGTTATGCCCATAGTGTGGTAGTGAGATATAGTATATTATGTCCCTTCTGGGTTTCTATATGCTACTATACCCTGTCAGTAAGGGAAACCGACGCCCTAGGAATCTTGAGCCCTGGGGGATATTTTCCCAAACATTCTGGTGGGAGGATGAATGAATGACTACCCCTTTGGCCCTGCTCTCTTCTTTTGGTAGTTACTTGTGCAGGTAGGCAGAGCAGTTAGTTTTCCCCGTATATGTTTCTATAGGACTGTAATTGCTTGTGGTTATTCAGACACATATATTATGGATATAGATTCCTATGGACTACTATATCTGTAATGTGTATAGGCTGTGATAGCTTTAGGATTTTTACTCGGTGTATGGGTTGTAATTGACTGAGGTATAATACCCAACGTATGATACATGCTATGCGGGATATGGTGGCTCCCCGAAACTACCTGGTTACTCTTCTTATGTGGACATGGGGGTTTGGCTGCACGAGGTGCATGTTGTGGTGCTTCTCCCAGGTGTCTCTGGGCAATCCTTTTTGGAGGGAGACTCTCAGGACATGCGACGTTGGGGAAAATTGGAAAACCAGTGGGAAGTAGTAGAGGCGTACCCTTAATATACTTTATTGAATGATATATTCTTGTATGAGTGACATGGTGACAGTATCCATGGTGAGGCAGGGAACATAGTATACCAGTTTAGGTGAAGAGTCAGTTTAACTTGTTGTTCATTATGCTTTAGCAAGATTTCATTACATTTTCATGAGAGGCATCAGGGAGGTTCCTATTGAGTATATTGTTATACTCACCCTATGTATATATGAACCTCTTTTAGGGTCACATGGATCAGGTTGGAGATCAGGCCAGTTACTACTAGCTTGCGGTTACAGAAGCAATTTGGGCATGTGGTTGATGCTATTTTACTTCCTTTTTGTGTACTTACTATTTTTCCTCATTCAGTTGTAGTAGTTTTTCATGACATTTCATATGTGTAATTGGGATTTCTATCATCATTCTGGTTGAGTGGGAGTTGGTTGGGGTCTGCCTTATCTCTCTTTGACATGTGTTCTCTAAGAGGGTAATGCCTCTCATTTGTGTGTTTACTGTACCCGCAGTGCCAGTCGCCTACCCGGGGCCTACTAGAGGTGGGACTCAGGGGGAATTATCTTCATTCTCACATTGTCGACCCAAGAGGGGAATAAATTGTGGGGAGGGGGTAATGACAATAATGGTTTATAAATAAAATTTGAATTGCCCAAAGCATATACTCTAGGAGTATCAAAACCAAGAGTGCATCAAGGCCTATTTTCATGTACCAGGATACCCCGTTTCAATCCCAAAACCCTTTGTCAGATTTTTCACTCCTAAGTACATTTTTGTCATAGACACCTCTACCTGTTCATATCCAGAGAAGGATGTATTGATTGAAAAACACACTAAATCTATACTATACCAAAATTATAGGAAGTTATTCTATACAAATCCTCAAAGTCTATCTTATGAAAAAAATTTCTAATCAATGTTTTTATGAATCTAGATTCCAAGGCTTGAACTAAAATTTTCTGATACTAGTTGTATTTCCCCAACCCTATTTACCCAGAGTCATGGCGTTATTACATAACATTGGCATGATCTTGAGGGATCAAATCATGAAAGACCGATAAGTTTGTTATCCTTGGATATAATAGATACAAACATGAGATTCGCATTACATTGTGAAATGAAAAAAAACAATATTTTGTCTCCTATAAACACATTCATCTCAATTAGACTATCCCTATAAGTCCGTTATAATATACTTTTCACATCCTGGGAATAATAAAACATATAAAGTGGGAGCTCATGTACTCGGTGTGGATACAAATATACAGAAACATTCATAAATAAGCATAAACATTTAAGGCTGTGTATAAGACTTAAAAAGGCTTTTAAACATAAAATTCATAATAATATGGAAAAGTAAAATCAAATAATACCATTTACTTATTCACGTGGATATTCTACTAGATGAATAATCACATGTAATATCAATAGCAAATTTCAAAAAGATGGAATGCATAATGTCAGACATCATAACCACATAGTCAAGGCATCATGCCAATTATATAAATATGATATTTTTCATGCCTTATGCCAAGAAAGTAGTTTTTCTCATGAGATCTACCGATACATTGAAGAGCAATAGCATGCTCCACCCATTACTTTCTATGTCCAATGCATTCCTCATATGAAAAGATTGAAACATTACTTAATCATTCATATTAAAACTAGCTTACGAAATGTTAATACATTAACCACAAACCATAAATGGTTTAAAAATATCACATCCACAATCAAACATTTCAAAAATCCTTCAATAGAATATGGAATATTGTATCATAATAAATCAAATTCAAACATGCATAAAATCCAACAAAGGATGTTGACCTATATGAAATGAAAACTATATATGCGAAATATCTCTTTCTATTTTGATACAATATAAATGACATGTAATATAAATAGAGAAAATTTGTTCTGAAAATATTCTTATTAACTTTTAAGGGAATCTTAGAAGGTGTAATAACAATAGAAAATATTCACACTAGTCGTATAAGTTAAAAAACATTCTCTCATTAATTATGTCGAAAAGGACATAAAGGACCTTCTTTGGAAAACTACAGAAACATTCCATTATAAACATTTTATAAAAAGTCAAAAATGGTATAAATGATATTGACACATAGTCTAGAAAATATTAAAAATGTTTTGATGTAAATTTTTTTGAAACACAAATGTGGATGATAAAGAGGTCCAAGTAGATAATCATGTTTAAACAACCTCGGAGAATTAAGTGATTGTAGAATTTACCCTTACCATGTACTTTTCCTTGATAGAGGGTATGTTATCCTGTAGTATAATAGTTAAAAATGTTTATTAAATTATTAAATAACTACATATGTAAAAAAATTATCATATATGAACTTCCAATATTTCTTTGTTAATAATATTTCAGTAGTATCATCGTTTCAGGTGTTAACTGATTCATTTTCATTTATATGCTTAGTCACATTAGACACCTTTTTTATGTATAGGATTTTTTTGATTCATATCTTGAATGATATTATGTTTTTAAAAATTATTTGTAATCATAAAATGAAAATTATTCTTGAATTATTATGATGGGAAATAAATTTCATCGCGTTCGTGGAGATATTAATCTGTACGTATCCTCATGTGACAATATCACTCTATTGATGGTGAAATCGAATATAATTGGATGGTATATCAGATATACAAAATCATTATAATTTTATATTTATTATTTACATCAGTTATACTAATTATTATACCCATCCAAATAATTATGTGTTTGAGTAACACACTACACCACGACAAGAAGACGTTAATCCATACATACGCAAGTATGTTGACTTGTCATTCAGATGATAGATAAAATAATTAATATGGTTGTAATATATATATAATAACATCAAATTATGTATAAGGTACTAGATTTATTATTTTGTTATGGAAAAAACCAATAAAGAGGTAGTATAAGAAGAAAAGAACTTTGATAGAGGCAGTGAAATTATTACATCTTCTTCGAGTATTTCCTTTTAAGTTGATCAAAAGTTCTCCATAAGTTTTCATTCTGGTCAATGTAAGTCCTATGGAATTAATTGAGGGTATTTGGGTGGATATTTTAGTAGGGGTTGGTTGAGACAAATGGCTTTGGAGGTGTGATTTTGATAGATGAGGAAGTACCCTTTTATAAGATAGGTGAGGGTCACTTTAGGAAAAGCTTGAATTATTATTAAATTATACAATAATATTCTCTTAATAATGGATCCAAAATAATTTATTTCATGTAAAATGTTGGTAGGGGTTGAAAACCTCTCAACCAATAGATTTAAGATAGGTTTAGGTAATCATTTTGACCATATATTTTAAATAGAACACTTAGTTAAATAGTTTAACTTTTACCTTATATTCTTGTATTAATATAATACATGATTAATAAACATACTATAAAAATCCATGTGAACCCCAATTAGTTATTTATTGATATATATAACTTTATCACTGTCCTTTGGACGAAATTTATATTTTTTGAAAAATTATATCAATTAATAATATTGTATTTTTTTTAAAAACTCATTTATGTCAATTTTGACACTATTTGACATTTTGTTATTTTTGAAAGTCATAAAAACATTATCACATAGAAAAAAGATTATTTATTAAACTCTATGATGTTTTATTAACCTATAAAACTATTTGAATTCATCAAAAGTCAACATTTATATTTATTTTTATATAAATTGTATAAATTGTTCAAATCATTCATTAATAAAGTAATTACTCCATCATTATTGTATGATAAATAAATTCTATTATTTAATATCTAAAATTATAAATAAAATATTATTATTTAGTAAATCGCTTTAGATTTTATATGACTAAATATAGTTGAATTTATCTTATGTATAACCCAATATTAAAAATGTATATTCATTAAACATTGAATTTAACACTTCTAACTCTTCTTTAAATAAAATAAAAATAAATGTTCAAATATAATCCAAGTATACCAAAATGATCATATTTTATTCCTATGGTTGACCTTTTTCAAAATAAACTTATCCAATAGAATTATTTCATGTGTTAGGGTAATTTTGATAATATTTTTTACCTTTAATTATCATATTTACATTTAATTGTTGTAAATATAAGTCAATAGTTACTACTCACCAAATATTATTTTCATCTTATTGAAACACATTTACTTACAGATTTCAACTATGTCTCTTTAAATTATGAAATTTAATTAATATAAGTGGTAAAATTATGTTTTATAAAAATTTGAAAATACTCCTAGAAGATGGGTTAAAGACGGTAAAAAATTCAATAAAATCTTATATATATAATATTATTATAAAATGACTCCGATTAATTAATTTGATAATATATATATGTATTATGTATCTATTTTTACTTAATATAATTTTAAATAAAATAAAAAATTATAAAAAAGTTTCTTTTAAAAAATAATGCAGCATTTTTAACTATTCATAATAAATTGAATGTTTTCAGAAAAATTAAAAAAATTCATCCTGAGATAATTTTAATATTTCGAATCAAAAAATGAATTCCTTTTTTAAAATTAAAATTTAAATTGTTAAAAAACATTTGTATTACAATTCATAATGGCTAGTTTTATTGGTCGTGGTCTGTTAGAACTCCATATTGTGTATAACACATTTTATTGTGTTATTCAAGGAGTGGCATACTATTAAAGCTTTTGTTGTAACAGATATGATGGGGCATTCAACTGAGATGGATGAAAATAATTCTCAAAAAAAATACCACTCTTAGTCCAATTATTAAATTTTAATTAATAAATAAATTATGAAAACTATTGAACCTATTCAAGGATTAATCAAAATAATCAATGCTGTAAACATCCATTTCCAATGTAAAAAGGTAATTCCAATGTTACCAAAAATGTGTAAGTGGATATTTAAAACAATGCTGTCAATAACAGACACATCATTAATTTAATAAATATAAATATGAATATCTTTTCACATTTTAGTTCTAATTACTCTTTCATATCAATAAATTATTTCAAGATCATAAAATTACCTCCCCAATAATTATATATTTACTATTCCTTGAAAATTTATATTTGTGATATTATTTCATCAAAATTGGATAACTCTTTTCCAAATTGTGTGTTTGAATATGTGCTTCCTGAAAATCACAATATCCTTATTTTGGTTTAATTTGATGTGAATTTGGGTATATATTGGATCACTATAAATATATACCATAATAAATTATAGTAATAAAAAAAATTCGTATAACAAATCAATACATTATCTTTTATATATGCTTTAAAGGCATCAGATTTAAGATCCTTTAAATTATTACTATCATAAATAGCTTGTGTGAGATTTTACATAAAAATAATGAAAAAACTAACCAATATTAACCATGATATATTAAAAATACAAATACAATATAGTCATTAGTATATACAATAATAATGATCAATTAAAATAAATTTCTATTAATATTCTTTTGAAATTCTATTCTAAAAATTTAGTCTTCAAAAAATACATTTTTTAAAATTTTCATTCTATTTTAAATTGATAAATTAAATTAATATTTAATATAAATTTATAATAACATATAACATTTATATTGAAAAAATAATATATCAAAATTACTTTATTTATAAAAATATATTAAATCTGAATGAAATAAATGATGATTAGAAATGTCTATTTTTAATAAAATTAGTTTTTCATAATATATAGAATTTTCATTCAAAAGATAATTTATAATTAAAAATAATTAAATTGGGAAAAATATTTCTCTTCATGTTAAACATTCCATATTACCATATTTCTAATTTTTATTTTTTTTAAATGATTTATTTTTGGTATCTTAGTTCAAAATAATGTTTAAACATTTAACATGAATTTTATGACATTATTAGTATGTAAATATGAATTTGAAAATATATAAAATATTTTATAAGGATAAATAATTGTATTATACGATCAATTATATTGTTATAGCTATTTATTTTAATTGACATACAAATATTTGACATTTTTTGGACATTTATTTTACAAAAAAAATTCATTATATAATAAGGTTTTTAAAATTGATTTATATCACTATTAAAAATTTTGAAAGATGAAATGGATTTAAATTTTTTATTAATTAGCAAAAAATTTATAATAAAGATCATTTGTTTGAACAAAAAAGTTAAATAAAATAGTGAAAAACTACATTCCTAAGTAAAATCTAAAATGGTAAATGTAGAGACCCTAAAATTATAATACCACAATATTATTTAAAAACTATGTAGTGGTATTTTTTGAAGCCTTGATTGGTTTTATAACAATTAATATAAATTTTTTATCAACTATTTATATAATTCGTCTCTAGTGACATCACATTATTGATTACTTCTCAATATTTATAGAAATTCCATTACTTTTCCCATCTAAAATGGTATCTCCTCTCCTTATTTAACCTCAAAAAAACAAAATAAGTTTTACACTACAAAAATTGAATAAAACAATCCATAATACTTATGGACCACTTATGTAGGGTTTATGATTCACAAAATATAATCACATAACATCCAAACACACTTTTCAAATGAGATAATCCAATATGAGAGGAATACATTCTCAACATCTCTATTTTTTTATATTCCTTTAAAATCAATATAATATAGGGAAAATATTATAATGATATAAATAGAATAAATATTACATTATCATTTAATTATAGTGATGTTACCTTCCTTAACCACTATTCAGTAAAAAGCATGAATTGTGCTTTGTGTTGAAGACTTCTTCCAAGACGCAATGTGTTTAATTTTATTTCACCACACTAAAATTAAGATCATAAAATGGATATTAATATCTAGTAATTATATTAATTTTTTATTTTTTATTCTTATATTATAATCCATATTAATTCTTTTTCATTTTCTATGCAAAATGAAATCATTATTCATGATTACGTGCAAACTATAACATACCTCGAATGATCTATTTACATTATTCATTTAATCCCATATTTATATATATGGTCATGAGTATTGATTTATAAGGAAAATTTTATGTTTTCAAAATTAATAAGGTTTTAATTATAAAAATTTTATAATACTATTAATGATATGAATGATAAATTATTGATATAATATTAATTTTCTTCAAAAATAGATATTAAGGAAAACAATTTTTCAATATAATGAAATTTCATTGTATCTATAAAATCCTAAAAATAAATATTTATAAAATTGACATATCCCACTACTAAGTAATAAATGATATCATTATTCAATTAGTATTACAATATTTTAACATAATCACCTGATAGTAATATATTAATGATGGTATGTTCATATTTGGGATAGATTGACTACGTACTTGAACAATGCCATAAAATTATATCATGAATTATTGTCATTTAAATAACAAATTGAACAATACTATATAAATATCTAAATAATCATTATTTTTTTAAAAATGAATTGATACATCAATATTTTATTCACTAGTGAAGATTATACAAGTCGTATTAATAAAATTACCAGAAAATGGTGTTGTCAATTTCATCTTATTGGATAAAGACTAAACTAATCAATAAATAATTTTTGAAGACATAAAATCCATATAAAGTTTTCATATATGTAACATATTAATTTTTGAATGAATAAATTTTCAATAAGAATAAATAAAATCATCACTCTTTAGAAACATGGTCAAAATTATCAAGATTACCCACACCACACATCAAAAAAATCTATAAACTAATTAATATAAATGTAAATAATAATTATAAAATTATATTATAAAATTATTTATAATTTAAAAGAGTTCAAACAATTTGAGATTAAAATATTTAAGTTTTTAATACGTGATCATCATGTGCATTAGAGAAAGTGGGAAAACAATGTTTGGGATTCATCTTAATAGTTCCTTCTTTGAGACAAATTTTATTTTACACACATAATTTCATTTATAATTTATGCATACAAAAAAAAATTATTTAATATCATTAATTATATCTATCAATTTTTTATATTTAATATAAATCATCATAACTATCTTCCAAAAGAGTTTTATAAAAATTATTCATATGATGTAAGGGGTTTTCATCTCAATTTATCTTATTTATGACATGTAATAATGTTATTCACCAATATGTTGCTTCTATAGTGTATATAAATCATATTAATGTATTTCTGAGTAATATATGATTTAAATCATTATATAAATAATCCATATGATTTTAAATAATCCATATTCTATTTATATATGGAATACTAATATATTAAGGGTTTTGATAACTGAATTACCTTTCATTGAATTACATGTTCCATGATTGATAATTTTTATTAATAGTTAGTTCTAATCATTTCGATTTTGAAATTATTTAACAAAATTAGGTGTGTAAAATAATGATAACTAAAATTTTATATTTTTTGGTTCTATTATTCACAATCTAATTTCAATTATAATTCATTTAATTTCGGATTTTTTGTATCATTTAATTTTGTTTTGAATATATTTTATGGGATATTATTATATTTATTTTTAAACTCATTTTTCTAAAAAAGGAATATTTTAAGTGGGGATTCCTATTTTATTATGTGGAATTAAAATGTATGGATTATTTAATTAGTGGGATATGTTTTTTCATCCATTGAATTAGATAAATTACCATTAATCATGTGATTTAAAGGTTATGGGACCATCTTAGCATGTTGGTAGGTTCTCAATGATTGAGTTTGATGGCATTTATCAAAAACTAAAATTGTATGTACAAATAGGTTATTAGGCATCTAGATCGACAAAGGGGGAGTGTGATCGTGTTTATCTCAAATAAAAAGTTAATGTGATAATAGGTTGATGGGTATTTAGGTTCACAATGACATGAGATAATATTCTTATTATTGTTCCATGTTCTTCCATATGTAATGTATATAATGATTTTTTAATAATTTTTTCTTTTATTAAGTCTTGATAAATGTGTCAACATCTTATGTTATAAGTTTATAGTTTTTCCTATAATTATATATTATTGATTCATATAAACTTTTGATATAATAATTTTTCATATTCACGTATTCTCTAATGATTATGATATATTCTATTTGATAATTTTATATTCTATCCCTTAATGAGCGTTTCATTACACCCATTTCTTACGTCTTCATTTCCCTATGTTATGATGAAAACAAATATGTTTAACTTTTCTAGAATTTAATTCAATTAGAATTATTTATGGTCATTTAGATTACTTTTTATGGATTGATAAATTATTTATATAATTTTAAAATGTCCATTTGTAAATAAATACACGAGTTTTGTTAGTTTGGGTTTTTTTTAATTTTCAAAAAATCTAAATAAAAAATGTCATGATAATTTATTGAAATAATATATTTGCTTTAGGTGATTTAATTACCAAACTATTAGGTCTCTAGTTTCATTGTTTTTATGACAACCATGTTCTATATAATATAGAAGATTAATATATAATCTTTTGTCTAAAATTTCGGAGTTTCAATGTTATCAGTTTTTGATATGAAAAAATTTAAATTCAAATTGATGTAATATATAACCCTTATGTTTAGGTAAGGTATCATTTAATATTTTTGGAATTTAGATACAATAAAATTATTAAAAATAAAACGGATTATTATAATGTATATTTCCATGTATTAGATATCATCCCAACATATTGGTAATGTAGATATTGTATGGTTTTACAAAGAATGACATCAATATTTATATAATAAAAGTAGATGAAGGATCTTAAATAGTTTTAAATTAGGATAAAAACCCATGAGAGTGATTTATTAATTAATAAATCAATAATTTACTAGTTCATGAAAAAGTGGCTTAAATGCACATTGAGAATGAAAATCTTGGACATATGGTTTGGTCTGTCAAATTCCAATTATGAAAAATTATGAATGTATTTATTCCTAGTTATCATCATTTATTATGTTAATATGTGTCATATAATGATACTTTAAGTAACCATGGTAGAACTAAGAGCATTATAGGACTAACTATGTATTAAATAGTTGAGATTTAAATATCATATTTTCTAATTATTATGTCAATAGAAAATAAATCTAAGTCATGTATTATTATATTGATATAATGTGATTATTTAGTATACTATCATATCCATTTTAGATTTATTATTTGGTTGTAAAATGACCACTTTGATGAATTTGAGAAATATAAATATCAAAAAAACCATTATTACATAAAATTAAAAGAGATATCGTGCTTAAATAGTTTGGAATCATGTTATATGTCTATTATGATAATAAAAGTTATTTTCCTAAGTATACCAATGTTCATGGGGGTCAAACCAAATTAAATATTTATCAGTGTTATTTTATTTAGTGATTTATATTTATCGATGGTCTTCTATTATATTTCGAAATTTATGTAGGGTATGTGAAGAATCTATGAATTTTTATTAGGTAGAGTTTCTGAAAAAATTTCGAAACATCATTTAATTGGTATAAATATACTTAAAATTTTATTTAATGAAAATGTTTTATTTTTTTATATCTATTTAAAAAAAAGTGGTTGAGGTTTTCGAAACTATGTGTTTAATTTTTTTATAAAATTGAGGTAATAATGAGATGATTTATTTTGATAACAAATTGTTAAAATTTATTGGAAACCCATGTATTGATAATTGCTTCATGATATTTTTGTTGAATTATGTCTCATTATTTATATTATATTGTCAATAGTGGGATTTTATGATGTTGTGATTAAATATAACCATTCGTAGTGGATGAATATAAATCATTCCAGTGGTTAAATTTCATCGATATTTAAATTGATTTTGGAATGTTTTACGCTATAGAATGTATGATTTCTTTAGAAACAATCAGTGTTGTTTGATAAAATATAAGTATATTGATCTACATTAATATATAATGGTTGATGTCAGATAGTATTTTATATCTAAAATAATAAACATGGTTACAATACCCTATCTTATGTTCATAAATGGAAAATAATTAAAATTTCAATGAATCATATTATTTAATGGGGGTATAATGCAATGACTCAAGATTCTTATCCATTAAATTAACACTAGCTTAATTACTTCTGGTATCTAAAAAAATCTAAAGAAATTCCAAACTAAAACATATCACGACACATTAAATTAAATGAATAACATTTTCATCAATAGAGAAAAAGATAATTATTAATTAAAATTAATATATGTCATTATATAACAGTATTATTTTTTTAATATGGTATCCTTTTTAAGAAGCATCAAAAAACATTCTGAATTTTATCATAATAAATTAAATTAGTCATTTTCAAACATCATATATATATATATATATATATATTAATTTAAAACAAATATACCAAGATTAAAATTTTTATAATTATATATAAAATAAAAATAGAGATATATGAAGTTTATAAAATAAATTTATTTATTAAATGCAGTTTTTATTCATTTATAAAAAAAATTAAATTTTTTTTAAAGATTTAATGTTATCATAATATTAATTAATGGTCTTATTTTAGAAATTACTTTTCCTTAAACAAATAGTAAAAAATTTCAATTTTATATATAACATGATTATTAAGAATTTTCTAGTATATACGTATAAATTATAATATACATAATCCTTTTTATAATTAATAAAATGAATTTCAAAAACAATGTTTCTAAAATTATGTTATTATACATTATTAATTTGTATTTTCAATACTAATTCATATAATATTCATAATCTAAATTTTTTTAAAATACATTAAATTTGGAATTTGTTGGATAAATTTTTATAATATAGGAAATTTAATTATTTTGTATATGCGATGCAATACCTAGGTAAACACTAGTTACCATTATAAAAGAAAAAAATTGTAAAATATAATAATAAAAGAGTAAAATACCTCAAACTTATTTGAAATCATATTAATAATGTGTTTTTTATGCCATGATCAGCCATATCAATTATCCTCTCAATTATTTATTTAACTTATAACCTCTTTCCCTGAGTAAAGAATCCAATTATTGAAAACCTTTTGGAATTAAAAACAATTCCATCCCTTTTCACTTATAAATGGTTCTACCCTCTATTAATTTCCCCAAAAATACCCAATTATATCACTCCAAAAAATAAATGACATATTCTTAAAAATCTTATTTTACTCATGGAGTTTTTTTCATCACAAAATTTTAACCCTCAATGATTAAAATTCCTTTTCAAATGAGATAGTATAAAAATGAGGCGTATATTTTTAATATATGTTTCATTTTCTGATATCATTATTTGTGATTATTTTTCCAATAATTATATTTCACCCTCATATAATTATACCATAATTATTAATATTATATTTGTTTATTTATAATGACTGTGTAATCATTATAACTCCCAATTTTTATTCATTAAAAGGAAAATGTGATTCAGGCATTGAGAGGACCACTGCCTCTAAGATGCAACATGTTCTGTTTTAATTTACCAATATGAAAATCCATTTCAAAGAGATATTAAAATATATAATTATAATAACTATAAAATATTTTATCTTTATAAATAATAAATTATATTAATCATTCTCTATTATTTTTGTAAAATGAATTCATTATCCATACATATGTGTGGACTACCGCCTTTTTGGAACAATTGAATTCTATTTTTCATTTCATCACAAACATAAAATTATATTCATAAGAATGTTTTTAAGTGAACAATTCTAATTACAATGACAAAATTAGTTTTTGGTATCAAAAATTTTATACTAGACATAATGTTATCAATCATCATATATTGATATAACATTATTTGTCTTGAACAAGATAATCAAGATGAAAACAATATTAATATAATAAAATTATTTGTATCCATATATTCTACTCTTACATACATATAATTCTAACATATAACAAATATAAACTCTAAATTGTATTATTTTTATATATTTACAATGATATTATAACTCAATACCCTCATAACCATACATTAATCATGGTATATTCAGGTTTGTGTCAATTTTTAACACCTAATTGTACAACTCAATGAAATTATTTTACTGATTGTTAGAAAACATAATTTCAATTATAATATAATACTTATAGTTTACTAATTATTATTTTTTGGGTTTTAAATATATGCATCAATATTATAACCCTTAAAAATGAAAAAACCCTTCATAGGATAAAAAATATTGACAAATGTTCTTTTGTGATTTCATATTATTGTATAAAGACAATAGTACACATGAAAGGAAATTTAAAATAATATATCATTAATTAAAATTACTTATTGGATTTGATTTAATTTTTTGAAGTTAACATTTTCATTTACATTTAATTCCATCAAAAGACTTATGAAACTCATTTAAAATGATCATTATTTCAAACTGTTGAAATAAAAAATCAATTATAACTAACTAATATAAATATATATAATAATAATAAACATAGTATATAAAAGGATATTAATATGAATAAAGTATAATATTTTGTTTTTAATAAATATATTTGATTTTTAATAAGAAATTTGTGTCTCATTGACTCTCTGAAAAACATTGTTAGGGATTTATCTCAAAATATCATTATTTGACAAAAATATCATTTATTATTCTAATTTAATTAAATATTTTTTATAATTTATATTATATTTAAAAAATAAAGAATAATTATTATAATTTATTTTAACTCCTTTTTTAAAATCCCCTTTTCAAATGGTTTTTTAGAATTTTTCATAAAGTGTAAGGGTTTGTCATATCAATTTTTCTTCCATTAGAAATGTTTTAATGTTATAAACAACATTCTTATTTCTATAGTGTATATAATTTTAAATAATGTACCTTTGAATGATATAATATTTAAATTACGGGAGTTATATATTAATTTTATTTTCATATTTCTAATGAATTTTGGATAAATGATTACTAAGGATTTTATGAGTTTTAGAACTCAATTACATTTCATTAATTTATTCTCCTCTTTATTGAACCATTACATTAAAAGATTATCATTGTAGTCTTAATGAAGATATTATGGTATAAACTATAATATTATTATTGGGTATAATTCATTATATCCATATCTTCTTCCATGATAATTCTGTTTATAAAATATGAGATTAAAAAAAAATTTAAGAATTATCTAATATTCTATTCATTTACAAGTCTATGTTTTCCATTTACACTTATATTTTCATAATTATTTAAAACTATATTATTTTTTTCCCTATATTTAAGATTATATTTCGAGATACATTTTTTTGAAAATTATCTCTTGTCAACTTTAAAAATAATCTAGGTTTAGAAAAAAACAATTGATGTAAAATGATATAAATTTGAAGCTTATATATTCTATATTGAAGGCCAAATTTTATTATAAAATAAAATTATTATTTCAGTTAATATTAATTTTCATAAATAATTTAATAAATATATCCAATAAAATTATAAATATTATTTGATGAAACATTTTAAACTCCATGTTATAATCAATTTGGAATGTATTAATAAATAAATTAATAATGGGTTACTTTATCAAAATTTCAGTCTCAGGAATATTTACAAGAAATAGAGTATTTATTTATTATTCAAATCATACATTATTTTATAATTTATTTACATTGTTTAAAAAAAATTCATATCATTTAAATAATTTTTGATCTTATTTCATTATATGTAATTTGATAATGACCTATATCCCATAATTACGTTATAGTTTATTTTATGATATCAATACATTTTTTGGTGCAAAAAAATTTAAGTATACTGAGGTGAGTGATACTTATATATCACTCCATGTAATGGGGAATACGCTCAAATATTAGGATATATAAATATTATATAAAATATCTAGGGAATAGATATGTCCAGAATGATATAGGTTGATCTAATTTAATGCTTCTCATAATATTAATTGTTAAAATGGTAGTGAGTATCAAGGATCACAAATGGTTAGTGGGATGTTTTTTAGGACTATATAATATTTATGTTTTAATAGGTTTGTGGGTATACTACAAATTAATTATAAAATTTCTATTTTTATTGTTATTATACATTCATTTCCACCATTATTTTTTTATTTAATGGAAATGGATTCATCATTTGATGTTATATGCCAAAAAAGTTTCCAATAAAAAATTATTATTTATATATATTCATTTTCAATCATATTATTATTCGTATTCTTATTTCCTCTCAAGTTTTATATATAACCTTTATAGACATTGATATGTTCTCAATTAGTTTTCATCAGATACCACACATATCTTATGATTCAATTTCCCTAGATTATTAAAAAAAATCCTATGAATCATTTGTCTATAAAGGAACTTCAAGAGTTGAATTTATTAGATATGTTGTAGACATGTTATGGAACAAATAGTTGTTATATAAATGTTAAATTCAAATTACATTAAAAAGTAATTACTTTGTGTTTTTAATTATTTATCATGGATCTATGAAACTGTAAAGATAAATTTTATTATTATTTTATTATATTGTATTATTTGGATTAATTCAAATAATTATTGGATGATTAAGTCTAAGATATAATAGATATAATCTTGACTATAAACACTGTGTTTAAAATAACTCTTTGGTATTTGAAATGAATTTATCTAGAATTCCATTTTAATCTAGAGTATAACATGAAATCATGTGTCCCCCTATATGCAAGAGGATGTTGACATGTCCAGATGGGTTGATCTATATAATGGAAATAATCTTCCAATGAATCTTTGTAGGAAACCAATGTATAATAACAAAAATAAAACAAAATTTTTTAGATTATGCATAAATAAATAAATATAATTCTATAATAAATGAATTATTTTATACAATTATATAAAAAAAACTTATACTGTGATAATTTGGTTACCCGATGGTGATACTCCCTATAAAATAATGGAATAATAGAAAGAATAGACACCATAATCCTATATCAATCCTCATGTATGAGCACATCTGAATATCCAGATAATAGTGAGGTACTATATCTTCATCCATTACACATATTATGTTCAAAAATAAAAATATATAATATATTCATGTGCCCTAGGCATCACATACATGGTGTTATAATTACACCTAGATAGGGTCTTAATAAATTATTCTAGAAAACTCCATCATAGATATTTTGTCTTGAAGAAAATAAACATGTCACAAAATCACATTGAATTCATTTTTCTATCTTCTTCTTCATTGGTCATTTTCTATAAACATTTAATCCTATTAAAAACATTTGAAAATAAATATCTACTAAGAAATTTCTCTAATAAATTATTTTCCAACTATCTATTTTTTAATGATAAATCCTCTTGGTATTATAATTTTTTTAAAATTTTATTTTTATTGCTATTTTCTATTAATTATTATTTTTAATTAAAAACCATCAAAATTAAATGATTTTTATTTTTATTTTTATTTTTATTTTATCAATGAAATTTTTATTATTGTTACAAACACATTTCTAATTTTATAACTCTATTTAATGACTCTCATACCACAATTTAGATATTTTTTAGGATATAGTCCAACCCTTACCATTAATTTATTATAATCAAATATTGTTTAATGTTTAATGAATGAAAATTAACTATAACAACAATATTATTACAATATAAAATTATGAATGATTACATGTTCATGTGGTACACACATATATAGTATTTTCCAATAAGAAATGGATGGGAAAAAATTATATATCCATATAATTAATTGCGTTAAAATTTATATATCATTAGTTTAAATTTAATGGACATGGGATTGAACCCAATCAATTATAGGGCTGGTCTTATAGTTTTTAAGGTAAATACAAATGATCCCTATCAATTATGAGAGTCTTTATATTATTTAGTGATGGTCCTAATAGTGATATTCAACATAAGATAATATTTTCTATTATTATGATTGGTTTTTATTATTACTCCACATTCACATGCCTATTTATTGATCTCATATATTAGGATCAATTACTCAGGTTTCCACACTATATTCATTCATGTCATATGTTATTCAAAAATCATTATTAAATGATCCATGGTTTATGTTATATTTTTTTTGGTTGGAACCTACAATGTAATATACATGTACATTTATTATGTTCTCAGAATATAATACCCCTTATGCTAACTTATGATCAATAAATGTTATCTCTTTAATTTGACCTTAATAAGAATTTGGGCTCACCCATTCTTATGATTCAAATAACAATTTTACTAAGAATAATATAATTATTTTTATATCTTAAAGGTTATAATTATTGATTAATTTATTTTATAGATATTAAAGAATGGTTATAAAACATAATTTCGATATATATATATATCGTATCTAGTGATAATATCCCTTGAAGTTCTTGGGTGTGAAATTTTGTTATTTGTATTTCATACTCATGTAAAATTTTGTAATATGTATGTATGTTATGGTTGGGTCGTCATATATAAAATATTCTAAAGATCTAATTACTCAATATATGTGAAGGATTTCATGTTTGTCGAGTATCTCTCTCTAAAACAATGATTGAAATCACCACATCAAACTCATAATAATATCTATAGTGCATCTGTGTTATATTTTAGTGACAAAATCTACCACCATAATACAATTAACTTTGGATGATCTGATTAAAAAATCTGGACAAGACACACCTTCACCATGTTCACACATACCTAATTTCCATTTCCATAATATTTTGAAAATTAAATTATACAAACTAGATCATGAAAACCCATTATCTCTCCAACATCGTTGAATGAGGCATCACTATATATTTATAACAATGATTAAAACAGACACCGTGTAACAAAATACATAACAATTACTATAATTCCCTTCACGAACTCACACATTGGTGACCATTTTTCATCCAAGTTCAAACATATCATTTACACCCTAACATTCCAATAAATATAATATTATAAAGACACATTTAATATTGAAAATGATTCATGTAACCACCTTTATAATACTATAAATGGTATAATCGTCGAATATAATAGTTTAATAAGGCCCCTAGATGTATATATTAATTGAAATACCTAAAAATAAGAACACAAATAATTTCTAAAAAGTAGTAAAATTAACCTAAAATTTGTGAAACATATGACAGTGAGATGTGTATTTATGGAATGAATGGGAATCCCTACCTTAATTTATGTATTTAATGTAAAATAGATAATCGATGCATAATAAATAAGAAAAAAATATTGTAGGTTCTGGGAAGAAATCTTGTGTCAGACATCAAAACTAATAATAATTATAGTTCGATTGTAGGGACCCTTCATCAATGTTAAAATATAAGTTCAAGGGAAGATAACATATCCCAATGGTACACTAGTGGACTATTAATGGAATCTCACTATGAATATACTCAATTATATATTTCTCCATCATGAAAAACATTTTAAAATAATCATCCCTAGATCTCCACCTACTTTCAAAATACCTCAATAGGGAATAATTACAAATGGTTACATTGTTAGAAATTCTATAATAAAATAAGTTACCACTTTTTCTATTCCAAGAAATAATATATTAAAACACCATAATGGATCCCCATTTTCATTCAATTTCAATATACCACAACCATTTACACCAAAATTTTAAATAAAGTATCAATATGATGAAAATGGGGTTTTGTAAACAACTTGAACCCTTAACCTCCAGAATACATTACTATTTAATTAATAAAGCCATGTCATTTGTTTCACTAAACAATAATATAATTTAGTTCTCTTTACTCAAGTAGGATAAAAACACAACTCTTCAACGCAAAAACCATTACAAACACATCATGACTATTAAATGATATTTTCATCATCTAAACTAATATAATTAGTTTTAGTTTTAATATAATTCATGTGTTAATAAATTAATTAAAAAAAATATAACACCAAAATAAATCTTACCAAGTTCATTTTCTCTTCAAATGCCAATATTATCCTTTTATAAAACAAAACTTGGTTGATTTTACTATCAAACATCTCTGTAGTCACAATAGAATCCCATGTTTACATGTTTTTTCAACCATAGATCATAAATCAATATAAAAAATGTATCAAATCATTATTAAAATAATTTAGGCATTCAAGGGATAACATTGTGTAGAAAATATGATTAATGAATAATAACATAAAATCCTTATATAAGAGTAACATACATTTACTACGAAATATATTCATTCACATCTCATCTAAAATTTATCTTTTATAAAACTATTCCTATAATTTTTTCGATAAACCATCATATGCAAAAACATAAAAAATTTGTTAGACTAGATCTTACATCAACTAATAATTAACATTGTTATAAAATAAAATCTCAACACACAGAGAGAGATACTATATATATGTTGATCTTCAAATTACCCATTTCATAAAATTTACGGAATTTAAGAACCCCCTTATAATAATATTTATTCCATAAAATCCAAGAAAATAATATTTGGATTTAAATTTTTATATTTCAGTCCATTTAAAAATATAATAATGAGAAAAATTAATAAATAGAATATGACACCATAACATATCCTGTATAGTATTTATTTTGAAAAATCAACATCAAACTCAATTTATTAAATCAATATATTTGTAGGGTTTTGGTTAATATATTTACCATATAATCCTCTATAAAAACATACTACTTCTTATTGGATTCTTCAACCACATTATCCTCAAAAACATTTTATTAGTTAATTACATTCTTCAATTTAGAATTATAAATTTAAATTTTCATAGTATTGATGTAGTTTAGATTATCATTTACTTCCACCAAGAGTAAATTAACATAAATTTGTCAATATTGTTATTGTATTTATTTAAAACGAATTGTTTTCCACTTGTTTGTAAACAATAAATTAAAAACAATTATTTGGGTAACTCAATTTTGCTTACTCTTGTTCCTTATTAAACAACACTCTTTTATGAAAAACATACCATTTGACAGAGTTTTCTGATCATGAACACTTTCATCATTATAAGCATAATCATATCTAAAATCATTCATATTTAATTTAGTAGTATATCTAAAATAAAATACAACATTGTAATTTTTATATTTTATAATCCATTATGTTAAAATGATTTGATATGCCTTAGGTTAATTTTGATAAAATGGAAACAATGTTACAATGTAAAATAAAAACATACATTAATATTTTAAAAAGTAAAACCTCTTAGTAATATTTCTTGATTCATTATATCTATATAAATTACCATAATATATTTAATAATATTATATAACAATGATATTTTTATATATATATGACATATAATCATCCATTCAAAACATATTTAATAGCTCTTGGGCATACCACTCTAGAGAAATAAATGAATGTAACTTATTTTTTTAAAATTATTATTCCATGAAGTATTTAATCCATACCTCTATTATAATTTTAAAAATCTCAATAAATTGAGTTTAAAATAAATTTAACATATCTTCTTCAAAACATAAAATAATATCATCAATTTATACATAATAACTTAAATATATCTTAATAATTTCCTTGATAAAAATGTATATATACACTCTTCCATTCTAAGATTATTATAATATTAACCATTTTTTAAGATTGAAATTATATTTTTAATTATATTATTTCAACTTATACAACAACATCGACAATATTTAAACAAATTTTTCAATATATCATAGATAAAAAACTTTTTGATTCTCAATGTACACTACTTACCTAAATTATTTGCAGAGAATGTCCTATTTCATTTCCATTTCAAACCATTAATATTATTTTTTGTATTTATATAAAATTAAATAATTATATTTTTTATACTTACTATTTTTTAATTGTATAATAATTTAATATTAAATCCACTTGAGAATACCCTTTTTATTCAAGATTTCTCATTTTTCTTGAAAACATCACTATTCACATTCAATGAGTTAATAAACATATGATTTTGACTATAATAGAATTCTAGTTAGACACCATTTTAACCAAAATAAATTTTTTATCAAAGAAATATTATCTAAATATTAATTAATCTCATGAATAGATTACTAATACTTTAATTAATCATCTACACACATTTTTTCAACTAGATATAGTAATTATGTGTGTGATGTTATCCTAAATGATCTCTGTGATCTTAAGAATTGATTATGATAATAAATGTTATTATAAACCCTTAAATGATTTCACTTCCACTTATTAAATAATTTTTATCTTTATTTATGTCTTGAATATAAAAAATAAAATTTTTCAAAACCAAAACTTATATCTTCCACAATTAGATAATTGTTTTCATGTAATCTAATAAATTTTTAGCTTCACCCGTACATTAAAAAAATTAATTTGTGTTAATTACATCAATTTAATAAATATATTAAATATATTAAAATAAAAAATTAAAAAAATAATGGATTCCATTTCATTTAAGTGATATTCTACATTATATGTCGACAATTATAGAAAAATGAACCTTTAAAACCAATTTTCTCAAACTATCACCATTTTACCCCATTTAAATTAATAATATATGGTGTAAAAAATGTCATATCCTTGTATTATTTATGTAACATGTATTGTTAGATATATATAAATTATCAATCCAAATTGACTTTTCTTTTTAATATGTAAATTACAAAAATTTCATTCCTTCAAATTAAATGAAATGTAACTTGTTCTTCTAATATGGTTCATGATTTCTCATCTAAACATCAATTAATACCTAAATTTTTTATGGTGGAAATGGTATGGTTGAATCATGATTAATTGAATTATATTATTAATGGTCAAAAAATTTCTACACCCACATTATGAAATTTTTAAAAAATTAATGGCCATCATAATGGTTTAATAGTTTATGAGAATTTCAGAAAAATATCCCCTAAAAAGGTCAAATATATGTGTGGTAAGGATTATTGTTTTGCATCAAGTAATTAATGATTCAAATCCCAATATACCATTTTCATATTTATTACCCTTATATACAACTATGTTGGATCCATATCAACTTATATTTTTTAAACATTTATGTAAATTCATAGAGACCACTATTTCTAATATCACCAAAATTCTATGATATTTTCCAATACATATAATTATCAGTATTTCTGTACCTTGGGTTATAATGACATTATTCTATCCTTCATTCCAAAAAATTAACAAGGAGTTTCTATGATATCATATTTAGAGAACCAATAAATTCACTAATTTTATTCCATGATTTTTTACATAAACATCCAAAAATAATTACCCACATATCATGAGGCTTGGTGTCATTAATTTACAATATTAATTATACATAAATGTGAGAATAAAAATTATTTACATTATTCTTTTAAATTATCTCATATTTTATTTTAGTATCATAGAGCATTAATTGAAAACCTGGTAATTCATAGAAAAAAGGAGTGAACTAAAATATTCGATTAATGGAATACACATGATAAGGAAGTATAATTTGTGAGTAAATGGTACGCCATGATATCATGGATGAGATGTATAAATATAAATTAAATGGGTTCATAATATGATAAAAATTATATTATAATGTCATGGAATCATAAAAAATGTCGATGAAATGTATAAAAATACATAAACATGACTGAAATCATACTTCATTGAAAATATCTCATAATGGAAAAATTCCCATAATGTGTTAGGAATACTCTTTATTCCCAAACAAGATTACTCTTGAGAATAATGATCAATCCAATGAATTAGATTTTTATTTTTAAATACATTTCATAATAATATTTTTATTTTTATTTTCAGCAATATAGAAAGAAATCATCAGGAAAAAAATTAAAAACACCACTTTAAAGAAAATTTGTTACATATTATTGTCTCATATCAAAATAGAATGAAGTTAAATAATATTTTATTTGAAAGATAAATATAATTATTGTATTTATAGTTAAAATTATGTGATAATTAGTTCGTCATGCATATGATATATACAGATATACATATTTTATAATAATTATATAATATCAAAGGTTATCATCAATAATGAAAATATATTTGAAAGATTAAATGTAATATATCAGGAAAAAATACATTTTTTTACATTGAAATGAAATTTTTAGAATAGAAATTTTATTCAAAATATTATAGAAATACTTTTAGAAAAATATTCCTGTAAACATATAATATATGATTCATGTAATTCATTGGTCCTGATGGTAGGTAATTTGGAATATTTTATATTTCTAAAAAATCATTTGTTTCAAACAATTTTAAAAATTTTAAAAGGTACATTTTTTCTAAAAAAAGAGGATTACAATAAAAATATTTCTTAAAAATCATATTGTAGGTAAAAAATAATTTCACACAACATTTTGAGAATGTTACAAACATTCTTTAAAAAAATTTAAAAGGTATGGATAAAAATAATTTTGACCAGATAGATAAATTTTTTTAAATTTTCATTACAAAGTGATAAATAATTTTAATAATGACATAGTGTAAAAGAGAATTATTTCTTGAAAAAATAATGATTATAGGAGTGTAAAATATATTCTGTTTCATATATAAATATCAAGAATTCCACTACAAGATGATTAAACATAATCAATCATAAATAATGATTAGATTGTGAAATTAATTCTCACAACTTATGCAGCATTGGAATATAACTTCCATTAATTAACTGACACTTAATAAAACATTAAAGACTGTGAAAATGAATATATTAATGCTATAAAATTCAATGGGTTAGAATTTTTTCCAGAAAAAAATAAGGTATTACTATGACATATGTCTAATATAATTAAAAGTGATACGACAAATCATATACAAGGATCATATCATTGAATTTTGATGTAATTGATTAATTTATTATTTGTGATAAATATAAGTCCACAAAAAAATATGGAAATAATACATAAAATATTCAATATTAAATAAAAAATAACCATATCATTTTAATTAAAATTAAGTATTAATTTAACATAGCGTAAGAAATTGAGTAATAAAATATATTACCTCATGTTCATACTATCAAATACAAATTTTAACTTCATAAATATTAAAATTATTTTAATTATATAATTTCATAAGATTGTAATTCATTATTATTATTCATATTTTATATTTGTTTCCATGTTCTATAAATTTACATAATCAATTAAATTTATATACAACGTTTTGATGATATTCAGTTTCATATTATAATATCAATTTTTTGATTTGAATCATAGTACAGTCATGTAGACTATATATCATTTCTACACAATGGTAATGTTTCTATTTTTCAACCATATTGTTAGAAATTAGGTAACAATAATATTTTCATTCAATAATTTTGACTATATAATAAGTATCATATTATATCATTAAAAATACTTATTCATACCATCCACGTGACATGGTAATATATAAATCAATCACATTTCTCCATGAGGTGATAGTCCACCATACACGAGAACATCGTTATCATTTTTAATAGATTATAATATTAGATGATAAAAGATATATTAAATTTAAATAATCATTAAAATATAATAAGAATCATATATAAACATTATATCCATCATAATGATCATTCAAAAGATTAAATGATGGATAATGAATTGAATCACTTCATGAGGCAGTGGTCCATCACACCCAGGAATGGCGGTTTTTCCCATTTGATGGAAGAGGGGAAGGATAATGGTAATGGAATAAATATAATATGATATCATTATATTTTAGATACTTAATTTTCAAATCATCATTATGTTTATGATTTTTCTGATGTATTGATAAATAAAAAGTATATGTTATATTATGAATGATACATATTCTTCAGACCACCTATTAAAGATTATACCTAATGACAACATCAACTAGGTTTATGATCAAAACATGGGCTCTAAGAAAAATATATGTAATTAAATAATGGATTTGGGAAGGTTCTGTAACAACTATAGTGATTTGTACATGTATAAAGGATATGAGTTAAGGTTCCCATTTACAAGTGAGGGGGATTGGATTTCCTTTATATACAAAAAACTATTCTTAATGGGAAGTCGATATCAACTCATAATACTCCATTATTGATATATTATTGATTATTAGCATGATATGGTTGATAAAAAGTATAAAATTTAAAAATGTAATGTCTTAAACATGTTATCCCATTTTCTTTAATCGTTACTCACTTTTATAATTTTAGTTTTCCACCATGGAGACAAGTTTTTTTCCATTTTTTAATATTAAATATATCAAAAGAGATTGAAGATATTAAATATTAATTTTTGTTACTAAATACAACATGGAATCGAAATAAAAAAATCAATATCTTATATTTGTATTATTATAATTAAAATTAAACTTGCAAAATCAATTGACAAGGTATTTTTTTTCATAAAATATATCATCTTCTGATAACACTATGAATATAAATATTCATTATATAAATATAAGATAATATAAATTGATTTATAATATATGAATTTAATTTCAATATTTCCTTACGTATGGTTATTTTAATAAATAAATATTGAAAAACATAGCACACTTAAAAACTTTTACAGAAAAACTTATTTAATTACATAAAAATAAAGAAATGTTTAATCGTGAAAATTGATTATTAGATAAAAATTGTATACATTATTAAAAAAAAGTAATATTTAATATAAATTTCAAATCCATAATATAATGTTACATTTAATTGACATGGGTTAATAAAATGAAATAACAGTTTTGGGAAAATCGTTATTTTTAAATATTCAATGAAAAATAAATCATCCAAATAATACTAATTTCAACCAAAGATATAATTTTTATGATTATTTTAAAATATATTTTCAATATAGAAAATAACACATTTAAATGTGTCATTATTTATATAAATGTCTCCAAAATAAGAAAACAAACATTTGGGAAAAAAATTTGTCAATAAAAAATGTCATCATTAAAATATTGGATAAATATGTCTTCAGAAATATTTTAAAAAAATTCTATTGAATTTCACAATTATGCATAAATAATTAATTTTATTTTATTTTTAAAAAAAATAAAATGTATGTTATACTGGTAAATTTTAAATAATAATTTTTTTATAGAATAATATGGTTTATTTAAAATTCGTTTTGTGTGTTATATATATTATAGAACATAGTGATAACTATAAGTATATGGGTGTAAAATTATATCCATTTAAATAAATTTCATCCTTGATGTTTTATCTTTTTATCAATACTAAATTTTTTAAAAATTCAAAAATTCCATTATTGAAAATATCCCTTCATGAAAATGGTTAATAAAACATCCTCTAAAAAGCTAGGAAAGCTAAATATAAAGCTTATCTCATAATAATGTAACAAAAAATATGTAAATTGATCTGATGGAAGAACAATTATTTAGAAATATTATTCATTAAGGATATAACATTTTACTTTTTAATGACTAAATAGACCATCGATTTTTCAATAATGTATTACATTTATATTACATGATCTTTTTTGTAATGATAACAAATTATTATAACATTGAGATTAATAACATAAGGATACACACTTACATGAAAATAATAATTACATCATTTTTCCAATTCCAAAAATTATCTCATCCACATCTCCTAATGATGTGTATTCATGATGAATTAGTTATGCCTCAAACAAAAATATTATTATCTAGCAGATCACCTAATTCCAAAAAAATGGTATCATTATATTTTTACTATACTTAGATATTAATAATAAATTTTTTTTACCAAAAGGTATAATTATTCCTATAATTAATATAACATTATATTAATCTCTAAATCCAAAGGTTAACTCAAATCCATCAATATCGAAAAACCCTACATCTGAATTGACATCAATATTCAAGAACATCTCTATGTTATTACAAATAATACTTCCTGATAAATAACTTGTTATGAATATGGGATACATATACTTCATCCAATTGAATGGTTTTCCAATATACCATTAATCACTTAAAAATATGAAATATTTAAAAAATATTTAATCTTATAATATCGTCCCAAAAATTAAAGAAATCTTACAAGATTTAAATTTTGTAAAAAAATATTATAATAACTAATATATAATGTAGTCTAGTTTTATGTGTTACATGCTTATCTCCCTTTAGATGTGGGTTTGTCATTCATGGGCTTTCTGGAAGCGATGTGTTATCACTCAGCTTATAATATTTCCATTTTATAATACTATTGTATAGAATTTATAGAAATATAAATAATTTATATTGATTTTGTAAAATTCGAAATAATTTTATGATCATATTAAAAAAATACATTATTCATTAATTAACATCTTCTATACATATATGGTTTCAATCTAGATCATTATTTTTCATGAAAAAAATAATTTAAATTGAAAATGGATACTTCAACATAGAGTACATGAAAAATATTATCATTTCATCAAAGATGTGTGTTCAATAAATTATCAATTTAAATTAAATCACATATCATGGTTATTAGTACCTTTCATTATATTCATAAAATTAATTCATTAAGAAAACTCTGTAGAAATCATTAGAAGCTTCGTAATACTAAAAACGAGAATAGAACTAAAAAAATACTTTGATAACATATTTATGGTGTTTGGACCCATAAATGATTCAATCAATCCCCTCCAATTACAATGATATTATATTAACATTGGAATTAATCCTTTGATAAGAGAATTAAATCATATAATTACAGATTTCACCATATCCATTGAATTTAACTATGAGTGGTTCCTTAGTCGAAACATTGTATCACAAAGTCTAGTTAACAAGACTCCTTGTTTTTTGGTAATTAACTACTTTTCCCCACCTTTTTACTCACATAATTATTCTTTCAGTTCCATTAAGTCATATTACATAGATCATCATTCCATATTTTGGACATTTAGGAAATTGAATCTTATCTTCTTTATCATATATAACACTTGTATGTCCATGATACATCATCTTTCTCATCAATTGTATGTTTTAATATTAAACTATGTAAAAATTTTCAGTCATTTTTGTGATACCTTATTTGGAATAATTTGAAGAAATATAAAATCTATTTCCATTAGTCATGGAATCTCATAATGTATGTTATTACATTTCATATCACAATAGGTTGTTGAATTATTTTTTCTTTTTAATACAATTTTCTACATTTATTAAATAAATCAAAATGATAACATATTAATAAACCAATGGGGAAACTATAAACCATGAAATAATAACATAAACATTATAGGTATATTCTGACTTATTAGTCTCTAGGATTAATGAACTATCTTGGATCGACCATGAATCAGTCACCTGAGTCGGCCTATGGCATTTTCTGAATGTCATTCATGATCCCAACGGGCTATAAACTAGTGTCAAACATCATCGGAGTAGAAATGGGAATGATTTCCCCCAAATATAAAAAATTAAACAAACAAAATAATCAAATTGAAATACAAATATACATTAATATAAAACATAACCATATATCATTTATACACAAAACTTAAAATCAAACTGAACCAAACAACTCAACCATACAAACGTGACAACCAACTAACTTCATTTGACCCCACAAGCCAATATCTAGAAAAACTATCACATGTTTCTCAAGGAGATCAAACTCAATCTGGAAACTTCTCAATTGATAAAAATAAAAATACACTATACGCATGAGTTTTAAAACTTAGTAGGGTATCATGATAATCTATTACCAATGCATTTCCTTTAAAATAAAAGAATTGTCAATTTTCTAACTTGAAATACAATGTATTAAAGTACGGTTTCAACATGTTTACTCTAGAAAAAGTACAACTTATTTAAAATATTCATTTCCATAACCCAAGTTATTCTATTAGTGGGACATTATCATTATAATTGGGAAAGTGTTGTTTACATTTTCAATTTAAATGGAAAATAAAAAATAGTTTTTTTAAAAAATGGGTTTTAAAAGTCACTTTAACACAACACCTCACTTCCCATATAAAACACTACAAATTAAAATAATATAGTATTTACACAATAAGTCCAATGAAATGTATATAAATAATTATCACATCCAACATTAAATAAAATGAATACGAGTAATCATAGGTGGACCTCAGTGATCATGAATTATTAAAGACACACCAATACTAAAGACCCCATCCCAATTTGTAAGCCACACACAATGAAATCAAAATTCTCAATACGCTCATCCACTATAACTCATGATAGGTTGAGGGAAAATACCATAGTAATAAATCCAAATATATCAACATACAATGGTCCACTAAACATTCCATCCACTATCATTGTAAAAATTAGTACTAGAAAATTCACTCAATATGCCTGTTTTTTATGCCTCGATTTTATAATAGGGGTGAGCCATCTGATTTCATTTGTTCATCCAATCTCAATATATATTATAAAAATTCCCAACATATATCACCCTAATACACTCAAAGGGCCAGTCTCTTGTCATAAATCAACTAGAATAGTAACTATCCAACTCGAGGCCCTATCATAATGGATCAAAAGGATTTCCCATAGAAGATATAACATCAATTGTATAGATAAAAATATAGATGAGGAACCTCCATATGAGGTTTTCCTAATAAAAATCCCCCCCATCTTTCTAAACTCCAAAATGGGACTTTAATCGAATTTCACATAAACTATAATTTATCGAAAAAAACCATGATTCTAATAGAGGTGAAACCACACCATGTTTGGAATCAATACATTTACATATATCCAATAAAAAGTTATGTAACACATTCAAAGCACAAAATTTTTCCATTTATCAGTAACATAATCCAAACGCCTTAAAACCCAAACACCATCGTTATGAAAACAAAATCCATATTGTAAACCATATAAGGAACCATAAAAATACCATTTTAATGATTCTAATATATTTATAAATCATAAAAAATAATGTTGAATCATATTTGGCAAATAAAATCCAATTGTGTAGTTTACTGAAAATAATACATGCAATATTTAACAAACAAACAATGATTTAACACTAATAATGGATTAAACCCAATTATCATTCTAAAAAATTAAATTTATAAACCATGTAATAAAAATTACTGAACAAATGTGAATGATAAAATATCATTTAATCAATCACTTAATTTTCAAATTTTGACCAAAGCAATACAATTTTTAAAAAGAAATTCATAAAATACCCTTATTTCACACTAAATAATTAAACCAAAGAGTTCAAAATAATATGTAGCATATATATTAGGACAAAAAAACAAATAAATAGGTAAAAACTAAATTACAAAGGCATGTGTTTTGGAGAACCTACTGCAAAAACAAGGTTGAATGGAAACACACACATGATATCACATGCCAAGGGTTTATAAACCAAAAATATATGAATATCATTCCTAAAATATAGATCCCCCATAAAAGTCATTCCAAAAAATAACCCTATATTGATCATGACCAGGGGAGAGGAGGTAACTATAAAAACATGTGAGAGGAAGGAAGAGTGAGGTGAATGTATATAGGATATTACCATGGAAAATAGCTCCAACTCGAAGTTCTCTCAAGTCTATAGAAATGAAGATAGAGGAAAATCATGTTAAGAAAGGTAACATTATACCTAGGTCTAAAATAACATTGAGAATAATATTTGGGTTCATTTGGGTCCCAAAATCAAAATGGAGAAACATTGAAAATTGTAAATTTTAGGTTTTTGTATGCCACAAGGTTTGGTTTCATGGTTTATCAAACCATGCACCAAACCGTGCATAGGCCCATTTTATGCCAAAAAATATATATATTGTCCACAAAACATAAAATAATCTATGTGTATAGCATAATATTAATATAAGACATATACGGAACATTATAACTTAGTAATCATCACACCTGATACTCGAGAAAAGGATTGGCACTCCCAACGAAGTGGGTAAAAACCAAAACATAAAAAAATGGGTGTGATAATTCTCTCTACCATTAATGATTTCCACCACTGTAAAGCCATAAGAATTTATAGATGACTTATAAACCCCTAGGGTTTCTTTATCAACCTGATCCAACCACTTAATCCAAGGATACCTCATCCACCATTAATAGAATAAAAATCTCTAGCCCGAAAGAAGAAAAAAAATCCACCACTACATCCCAATAATCAGCCTAATGATCAATACATACCATTCACAATTGAAGACAATATTGTTGAGACTTATTCCATGGAACCTATCAATCAACCGAACCAAAGAGTAAATACTATTAAATGAATACTAGACTGGGCTCCCCACTATTATAAAACATAAATATCTCAATAAATCATTAAAATAAACAACTATGAAGAACATAGTGGATATACCTTCCATTAAAAACCTACAATAAATGGGGAAAAATGAATTTACAACTTGCCAACATAAGGCCTTTTACACACCGGGAAATGAAAAACTCATGAACAAAATCCTATCTTTCAAGGACAAGATGAACAAAACAAGATCATTTAAAATACTCACTCTTGAACAAAGGGGATAAGATATGGGCCAACAGTTTTTGTATAGATCAAAACCCACCAACCAATTAGGGTGGGGAGGGAAGTGACCCCCAATAATTGGAACACTAAAACCGTAAAAAAAATAACTAACTCACCACACTCATAGAGGAATGATCTTGGAAATACTTCCAACAGCACTGGGACACCTGACTACAACCCACATTGACTCCTCAACATTTGTATGGAGCTCTAATGGATGAAGCACCTCCTGCTACACAGTTAGGTTTTGATAATCCAAATAAGAAACATAAATCACTTCATTAGAAATAATGAAAGATATGATTTTTAAATTAAAACCACATTGGCTTTGATAAAATTATTTCATCAAAATATCCCCAAAAAATATCCCTTACACTGGAAGAAAATGTACAAAAAAGGAAACATTAAATATGTTTCATACAACACATCGATTCTGAGGATTTCCTACAGGGTTCTTCCTAAAAACAGACTAAAAAAATCTATGTAAGTGACCTAGTATTTCCCAAGAATGGCATGCCCTAGGGGAATTCTAACACAAAAATTTCTTGTGACCGGACCTACCACACTAATAGTAAGAAATGACCACATTTTCTAGAAGAGTATGATGAATGATTTTGAGGAATTTTTTTCATAAACATATTCCAAATATTTTCATCCACAATCTAATATTCTCTATATAATGTTCCCTATATATCCTTGGGATTGAAGAAGGGATGACTACTCGTAAACTATTGAAATAATAGCCTCATCATGAAAATCATGCATCACAACATCATACAATGAAATTAAGATGAACTCTGACACCTTTAGCTACTAAACATGATAATTCCCTTCCTTAAAATTTCAAGCCTTCATGGATTCATCCACTATATATACTGGATTAAAAGGGACAACATCTAAAAATAAATGAAAATATTATGGTACTGATCTATCACCCTATTTCAAGAATCCCATCTCTATCCCCTTTCTCACCATTTCTCTCTCTTGAAAACATTAACTGATCAATTAATCCATGATGAACTCCCACGTATGATCATCACAGGGATTGTTCGCAGACATTGACATCCACCAATTCTATGGTGAACCATCATTAATCAATGTTTATAACATAACTATCAAAAAATAATAACACATGATGAGTCTAAAAATATTTTCGATTTTCCACATCCGCCTCAAGTGTGTTCTCTTGTCTATAAAATAGATCATAGTTTATCTTTTATAACTCATTAATGAAATATGCATGTTGGTCAATTGGAAATCATGTTAATGATGAATCAGTAATAATCATACAATGATCACCCATATAAACTCCATGGGAATATTTTCTGGACAAATAAAATCCATGAACAAGGTCAATACCAACTAAAAAACAATATTCTCAAAACAAACATTACATAGGTGGTAATCATTGATCATAGGAAAAAATCTAGTATAACATAAAAATTCCTTTTTAATCATTTCAAATTTATATCATCATGGTGGGATATATCACCATGCATGTAAGAATGCATAACAACACCATGTTTAAAAAAATCGTATTTTCAAAATAAAATCATTCATACCCTTTGAAAATTCTTGTACCTTCCAAAGAAACACTTACCAAAATGTCAAAAATGATGTTCAGATTCAAAACATAAAAACATAAAAATATTTTAGCATAATTGAAAATTTAATTCCATATAATTTCCAAAAAAAATCATTTCATTCCATTGAAATCATTTTTCTAGCATCTCAGCAAAGCTAATATCATCAAAACCATTTGAATTAAACTTATCCTAATCATTTAACAGCTTCCAAAAACAAACACCCACTACACCTAAAACCCATTTTCACAAATACAACACAAGGGATTACCCAAAATTTTTAGAATTCAATTAAGACTCAAAGTAACTCAAAAGGGAACTAAAATCAGTGGGTAACATGACTATATTGTAGAAAAACCATATGCCAAACACACCACTAACATGAAGAGCCTTTGAAGACTATGCTCTAGCTTTACATGGCAATCCAGGTCATGAAAGCTCATAGAGACCATTATTCTAACTCCATGTGAAGTATCCCAGTCACCGAATAATCCCTAAGTAACAATGAAACTAATAAAACCCAAAATAACATACAATATGAAGGATTATAATGAGAAATAATTCACTACGGTCTTCCTGATCCTACCCATCATGTACAAAAAAATCATACAAAATAAACATCAACATAACAATATAATATTGGAACTCTGATATTGAAATGTATTCTAAGATCTATCATGCTCTGATACTATTTGTTCTTGAATCGGTATGGGTTGACCAAGAACAAGTACCTGAGCCGTCCCACTACATGTCCTAAAGGGAATTCCCCATCCCCATGGGCTGGTAACTAATCCAAGAATCATCATAGTATAAAAGGGAATGATTTTATTAAAATATAAACATGTAAAAAAATAGTGTAATGATATGAAATGAACGATATAAATTTATATAAAATAATTACCAAAAAACATTTAGACAAAAAAAATTAAACATAACTGAATGAAAAAACACAACTAACATATCCTAACAATCATCAAAACCCATATGACCTCACTATTACCTCTCCAATACAATAATAACAAGTCACTCAAGGCCACCAATCTCAAGATGAATCCATTATTGGGGCTAAAAAAGTACTATAAGAACGTGTATTAAAACATTGTACGCTACCACGATAATCTATTCCCAATAAACCTCCTTTAAAATAAATAAAACATTCAGTTTCATGTTTGAACTAAAATTTATAAAAATATTGTATTTAATATGATTACTTAAAAATATTACAACTAATTTCCCTTATTAATTTACAAAACTCATGTCATTATTTTAGTGAGACATTATCATTTTAAAAGGGAATGTGTTTTTTAAATTTTAAATTGTAAAAAAGGAATTAAAATTTTCATTGAAAATGTGTTTCACATGTCACACTAAATCCACACAACACCTTCCATATAAAACATTTCACAAGAAAAAAAATAGTATTCACACAATAATGCAAATGAAAATTATACATACATGTATCACATCAAACACAACAAAAAACTAAGAATGAGTAAACATAAGTAAACCTTGGATATTATGAAAAATCCAATGGACCCCAATACATGAGACCTCATCTCTATTTTCCATCCACACATGATGAAATAAAAAATCTTAATACACTCAGCAACCATAAACTAGGACATACGGTTTGAAAATACCATCGTAATAAATGTAAATATATCCACCTACTATCCGCAACTAGTCAATCCATCCATTACCAGTACATGAATCGTTCTTAGAAAATTATCTCAATATAATATGTTCTTATGTATCTTGTTTATAATAATAGTGAGGTAACTGATTCCATCTGAGAATCCAATAAAAACATATATATAATAGTAATTCACAACAGGAATCATCCCAAGACACACCATAGACCGATCTCAAGACATAAATCAAACTGAACATTATGAGTCCAATATAAGGTGCTCTCATAATGAATTAGTAAGAAATCCCATTGAGGAAATCATATCAATTATCTATATACAATCATTGCATGAGAAACATCTAGATGATATTTTATTAATAAACATTTTAAATATTTTTTAAAAAAATGCCAAACGGGCCTTTAAGAATATTTTAAAAAAACTGACATTTATCCCAAAAAATCTACCTATACATGAGTGGTGTAAAAAATACAGTTAAAAGATAAAATAATTTACATAAACCCCAAAAAACATTCAGGTATCACATTATAAGCATAACTATTTTTATAAAAATTCTTAATGGGCCATTTATCATAATGAAATGAAAAAATCCTTAAAAACCAAAACGCATTAATTATAAAAACCAAAACTAGCTTTTAAGCCACATAAAGGACCCCCAAAATAAAAATTTTCATGCTTCTAACACATTAATAAATCCATAAAAATAATTTTGAATCATTTTTGAAACATAAAAGCCAATTAATCAATTTTCCAAAAACAAGGCATGCAATATATAAAAAAAATTACTAATTAAAACTATAAATGTTATAAACCCAAATTAATACATCAAAAATTTATTTAAATTGATAAAAAAATGTTCTAAAAAACTTACTCGTTGTGAAATATAACAGAACACTAAAATAAAAACATAGTGGGAACATTTAAATCAAGGAAACAGAATTTTCTCAAAACAAGGCATAAACTACCCTTCTTACACACTAAATAATTATACTAATTAGGCCAAAACAATACCTAGAATATATATCTAGAGAATCAAACAATAAAAAGACGAAATATAAATAATAAAGGTCTGTTATTGGGAGAAAATACTTAAAAATCATGGCATAATGGAAGCACACACCCAATATCACCCACCGGGGGTTTACAAACCCTTTATCTATGAAGATCAGCCCAGAATGAACAAAACCCCCATAATAATTCACTGTAATATAAATACTTATTTAGATCATGACTAAGGGATAAAAGATGACTATAAATAATTGAGTGATGAAGGATGAGGGTGGAGAATGGTGTAGATATATTACCTTGGAAACTAGCCCAGACTTTTTGTTCTCTCATATCTACACTAAGTGTAGAAGAGTAAATGATTGGGAGGAAAGGGAGATGTCTCCCAAGGTCTTAAAGAACCTAGAAGAGATTATTTTGGTAAATTTGGTTCTAGAAATCACAAGGGTAAAATGGGAAAATGAATTTTTTATGTTACAGGATGGCTGCAGGGTTTGGCTACACGTATTAGAATACCATACACCCAAACCATGAACATGCACATTTTATGCCAAAAAATCTTCATTTTCACCAAAATACCTCAATTGTGAAAGGGGTAAGCTGTAATAAGATTATTAGAAATATAATTAACTTCAAAACTAAACACCCACCACACTTGAAACTTATGAAAATGATTAGGATTTCCAACTAACCAGATTAAAACAAAAAACATAAAAAAATACGGTGTGACACTCGGTATGAATCTAGGTTATCCATAGTAACATTTATTATTTGATTTAATTACATAAATATTTTTTAATATCCTTCATAATGGTACATAAAAATTCTATGATTTTCTAAAACACATCTCAAAGTTTTGTCAATGTATGTGTTCAACAAGGACATTTTCCATGCACAAAGTGATGATTAACTCAATTCTGAATTCACCCTTATCAAATATATTATCAGTAGATAAATTTATTCCAATTCCTCATCCACTTATCATATCTAGACAAGGATATAAATTCTTGGAAACAACTCGCTATAAAAAATAGTATAATTAGATGAAATATCCTTATAAATAGACGTAACCTTATAGTTTTCACAAAATTAATATTGTATTAATCCATAAAAATAACACTACCACTATCTAATACCTACTATACTTACCCATGACTTTTACACATATTATTATTGGATTGTATTTATATATATATATATATATCATGTAATTACAATCCAGTGATTATGAGTCTTAGTGTCTTTAGTGAACTATGATAAAAATAAATCAAAGTGAGAATAAAAATTCCTTATTTAATTATTTCTAATGGGTTTTTAAATCATTTCATGATCCAATAGTAGCATTATTTAACTAGAAGGATACACAGAGAAAAATGGTGGGATAAAAAGTCATAGTATGGTAATAAACATGATAATGATGCATAATTTATGAATCAAATTTATAGTAAGATATCATAAATGAGATGGATAAAGAGTAATCACATTGGACAATAACATAATGGAAATGTTATCATATGGAAATAAAATTATAGGAATGTTATAGAATCATAAAAAATTATATAAACATTATTCATGTACAGCGGACAAGAAAATATCACATGGTGAAAAATTTCCATAATGGAATATTTTACTCACAATTCATATACATGACACCTATTGAGACAAAAGCCTTACCAAATGAAATAGAGTACTACATGATCGCACATATAATTACCTGATAATTGTTATATGTGCCTAAAAATCATAATTAATACACATCAATATTACACATGGAATGAAAATGGGTTTCATATTACTATCTCATATAATAATTAACAAAAATTTCAAATTATTTAAATTTGAGACTTAAAATAAAGGCATGTAACATCCCAAAAACTAATGGGATAATACTCTATTTATATATGTGATAAACATATAAAAATAATTTAGATGAAAAAATATCATTAATTTTTTTTGTCATAGAATAATATGTCTTCCAAATTTTAAATGGAATATTTCATGTGAAAACACACTTTAAACATTAAAATAAATACTTGAAAATATAAAATTCTTCAAAAATATTATAGAAAAACATTTTCTTTAAAAATATTCATTGAAAACTACATAGGATACCACATAATTGTTTTCCATAAATGTGGGTAATTTTTTATATGATTCATATGTTATAAAATCATACCATTTACACTTTTCTATAAGGGATAAAAGTTACATCATTCAAAAAAAATAGTTTTCTATTCTAAACATTATATTTAAAATATAACATTAGTAAAGGTGACATTTATAAATCATTTGGATAATGTTAAAAACCATTGTCACACTATTTTAAAAAACATGGATAAGGAATAATTATTATTACCTACTAAGATAAAAAGTTAATTTATCATTTCCTATAATCTTTTTTTCTATAATTTTATGTACCAAATATTTTTCCAAATTTAATATTACCTGGAAATTTTATCAATGAACATACAAAACAGAAATTATTTTTTTAATATAAATATCATGAAATTAATCATAGGGTTTCTTGATTATAAATTATCCCTAATAATGATGAGATTATGAATTAATCTCATACCACATTGGTAAAATATGAATCATAACCCCCATGAATGAAGTAATGTAAAATAAAACATTAAATACATCAAATATAAATTATTTCATGATATCACATTCAAATGGGATGTATTTAAAACAACAAAAGAAATTAGTGGTGAATATGACATTTGTCTCATAGATGTAAAAGTGAGATGTTAAATCTCTTATATAGGTCATGTCCTTGATGCGTGAATTAACATATGATGTTATTATGTGTGTAAAATGTATTTCTAAATACTAATTGGGGAAATAAAACAAAAAATAATCAAGGATCATTAATAACATAATATTATCATAATAAAGAAAAAGATTGTGTTATTTAACTCATCGTCAAAAATTGAGTTATAAATCCCTTACCTCAATCTAGAAAAGCTGGAATAGTAAAATATGTTCTATAATAATAATATTTTTAAAATAATTTACAAAATATATATATTATTTAACATTTATTATTCATTTTAATTTATTTATTACCATATTATAAATAATTACATAATCAATAATTTTCATGGAAATCATTTTGATGGTCTTTGGATCCGGTGTCTAAAATGTAATCGGTAGGTCTATTGTGGTAAAATAAATTGTTAGTACATCATCTCCAAAATAATAATAAAAAAACATTCTATGAATGATTTCAATTAAAAAAACTATTTATAAATTATGGACATGGTAGTCCATAGATATGCATGAGTACCATTTTATTTTTTCAATTATCATTATGATAAGAAGGAGAGTATTAATTAATCCTTACATAGTTATAATGATATAATATATATTTTACTATTTTAAAAATATAAAAAAAATATACCATCCATATAATTCAAATAATAATAATTCACACCACTTTGTGAGGTGGTTGTCCACCATACAAACTAAATAAGTTATCATAATTAAACATATTGTAATGAATGAAGTTATATAAGGCATTTATTTTATAGGATTATTAATATCTGATTAATATAACATAAAAATTAAATATATCATTATAATTATATGTGACCGGAGATTATGGATAATGAATTACATTGGTTCATGATAGAGTAGTTCACCACACACATGAAGGATAGTTTTGTTTCCCATTTGAATTAATATGACTTATATGTTGGTCATGATATTAATATAATAACATATCAATATATTATTGATACTAATTTAATTATATCATAATGATTGAGAAATATTTTAATGATTTGGGATAGGAAATAAAACAATTATGCTCAGTATGGAATGACACCTATTCCTCAGATCACCACATTAAGATTATAACTAATAGCCCCCAAGATTGGATTTTTGGTAACACAAAGGCTTATATGAGGTTGAATGGAATTTAAGAAAGTAATTTTTTCAAGTATTTTAGGAAAAAATATATTATATTTGTAAATGATAAAATAATAGGTTCCATTTTATAAGTTAATGAATGTTGAATATTAATAAATAAACAAAAAAATCTCATAATGACAAGTCACTATCAAGATAAGTTCCTATGACATTGAAAAATAATGGATTTTTTGGGTAATATATTTAACCTCAACCACCAATATTCAATGATAATCATTTTTAAAACATGTTAACTCATTTATCGATAAGGATAATCACATTTAAAATATTAGTTTTGCACCATGGTATTAATTTTTAAGAGTTTTTTTATATTCATTATCATAAAAATAAACATGAAAATATTATATAATACTAAATATTATGATAAAAAATGATTATTAAATTTTATAAAATTAAAATCACATAAATGAATATATTATATTTAAAATTAAACTTAAAAAACATGTCATTTTTTTAGGAAATACATTTTATTGAAGTAATCATTGATCTAACATTAATTCTAAGAATTAAAATCATCACAATAAGATTTTAAATTTATATAAATAGTTTTATAATATTGAAATTTATTTTAATTATTTCCGTGAAATGGGTTGTTTTAATTTATTCAAATATATAATCATTATTCACCTAAAAATATTCTAAAAAACATACATTTTTTATAATAGAAAAAATTTCTTGAAATTAATAATTATTTATTATTAAAAATAAATTAACTACATTATATTAAATAATATATTTTATATTTCAATTTAATACTGAATCCAAAAAATAATGGATCTTTTAAATAATTTAATTGAATAAAATTAAATGGCAATATTATAAAAAAAAAATTCACTCTTCACAAAAAATATCATGCATTTTAGAAAAATACCAAAATTTAAAATTAATTTATTTTTAAAAATTATATTGAAATATTTAATGAAATATTATAAATATAAATTTATAAATGTTCACTACTGAATTATAATTTCTGAAAAAAAAATAATAAAATAGATTTTTTAAGTAATTTTTTTTAAAAAACAATTTATTTGTTAAAATATAGGGAACATATTTTTAGAAAATGTATCAATTTTTATATATTGAGTAGTACCATTATAAATTATTCAAAAAAACTTTAATACATCTTATACCAACAATTTTATTGACTAGTTTATATCATTCAGGTTTGAATAAAAATATTTCATATTAGTTCCTTAATTTCATAAACCATAGTGTTTTATGTTTTATTTGTGATAAAAAAATTCAATATTTTATATTTTTTACTGTTACATGGTTCAGTAATAATTCCTTCTTTTCATTACTATAGGATGAATCGTAATACTACCTTATTTTAAAAATTACATTACTAAAATTACATCACTCACCTATCAAGACCGTATTTTCTCATTATATATCCATATCTACACAATGAATTTGGTGGACATATTATTATATACCCTCCAAGAAAATAATTAAATACATATATATGTGTGTCATAATATCATTAAACAATACTAGATCATCAAATACTAACTCATTGAATGGATATGGTTTTTATAAACATTTCTTCAACATAATCATAAATAAAGAAGAGAATTAATAAATAGGGTTCTATTGGATTATATCCCTCTCAAATTATATGAAACATAAATTTATGCTTTTATAGGTAAATATACCATTAAAACATCAATAAAACATTTCCTGAGAAAAATGAATATTTTATTGGAAATCACTTGTATAAAATTCAATATATAATAAAAATTGATGAAAAATTATTATTTGAATAAAGGGAAACATAAAATGCATGATCTCAGAAAAACAGTATTCATTATGGTGGGTAAATCTTCACATGAGCTTTAATTTAAATCAAAAAAATACATTCATATTTTCATTAAAATTTGATAATAATTACAATTTGAAAATGATAAATAAAATCTAATAAAACACTACAAAGAGTGTAATGTATTGTTAGAAATGAATTGATGAATTCATTAGAGATTAGTAAAAACATTTGTCGAATTATTTTAAGGAAAATATTCTCTATCGAAGAGAAATAAATTAACAGTTTCCCTTCAAAACATTCATTTGGTATCTTGTGTACATAAAGAGTGAAAAATGAATAGAAAACATATAATCTCCAGAAATTATCATGGGAGAATAAAATAAATAATATTTTGAAGAGATGTATAATATTATTTATTCAATGAAAATAAAATATAAATTAATATCGTTAAAAAGAAACAGTATTATGACATTAAACTCTTTCCACTGTTTTGTCTATAACATCTTGTTAACATTTTTATGTTATTTCATGACACATTCATAGACCTATTGTTCGAGGATGTATTATTATTTTGATTTAACATAATATAGGTATAAATTTTTGATGAAGTGAAACACCAAGATGTATATGTTATGGTGTGAAGAGCGTCAAATGTTGCGTTGACCATGAGTTTTTTTAGTAGGGGAGTACGAGGTCATATATGGTTCTGTCATAGGCCATTGGCTGTATTTTGGATCCTTAGAGGCTAGTTTCTATAACAACTTATATTTATGGATTATATATTCAATGGGTGTTTGGATGTTCTAATGATCCCTGGTTAGTTCCTATAGCATGAAATCCTATTTATACACCAATAAAACATCATATTTTGGATAGACTATGGACATAAACAATGTAATGTGGATCATGTTGAGAGATATTCTATTATTTCAGGGGTACAATTGACTGGGGGTGGATATAGATTATTCTATAGTGGTAACATCATAATCTATCTATTTTCACCCTTTCTATATCACGGCCTTACTTTTTGTGGGGCGGTCTGGGATTTTGTTTACATAAATTCCCCAATCCCCATTTAATATCTCCTTTTCTCACAATAGGCATTTGGACTCCCCTAAACTCCATTCATCTTAGGTCAATGATCTTATGGAAGCATTTGAATTCTCTATGATAAGTGATATAATATCATCTATGTATACCCTCTTTTACTCGCTTCTATCAATAGTTAATATTGAATAACCATGATTTCTAATTTATAAGATACTTTTTATAAGCATAGTTTTTATATTGATTCATATTTATATTCCTCAACTTTGGACCCCTGTTGTTGATTCCCATATTGGAGGATTCTGGACCATTGACAAAGGTAGGTTATTCCATATTATTTGTTCATATAATTCAATCCTTAAACTATATGATTTATTTGTTATGTGTTTTTAAATGACTTAAAAACTTGTATTTAAGAATACTGATGTATTATTTTAAAAAAGTTAATGGAAATTGTGAATCCTACCAAACAAAAATATAATTTAAAATTTTATGTGGATTTCATAAAAATTGATTGTATGATATGCAAATAGATTGGATGAAATGACATCATGTTAAATATATAAATAAATGAATGAAATTGAAAGATGAGTTGTTAATTAATGAGTTGAGGAAAACTTATTATTTTGATATTAAATTAGTTATACACGTTGAATATTAAAATTGTGAAATTATATTTTCTATTTATATGAAATTATTAATTTTAAATTGATTTATTGATTTATTAACTTAATTTCTTGTCGGTATTGGTAGTTACTAGGTAATCAGGAACATATTTCTTGATCTTACACCTAGAAATGTATCGATGATGAAAAAACTAATTTAAACATTCTATGGTGTGATTATCCCTTATGTAGAGTTGATTCTTGATGGACGGATCGGTGGAATGTGGGAACAAACTGAGACATGATCAATGAAACAGTTGTGTGATGATCTTATTTCTAATAACATTGATATCATATAGATAATTTTATTTTTATATGGGTTGATTTATTTTCTGATTACATGAATATATATATATATAACTATTATATTAATGCCAAATACATTATAAAATGTTGTATATAAAATGTTCATTCAATCATGTTCTAATATCTTCCTTAATTTTGAATTGATTTTTTATTTTTTAAATGTATGTAAATTCCATTCAATTCAATGTTCTATTTTTGTTTAATTTTAATTGGTTTAATTGAGATATAATTTTTTTATGGACAACATATTGTGACTGTACTCATATTTATTTCTCACATACTACCTTTCCCATAAAGAATATTTGTATTATATTATGTCTTGTACAAGAAAAGTGAATGAAAAAAATTCAAATTAAGAGATAGTTTTTTATCTGTGGGACCCATAGTGTTGGAGGTGACTGATTGAAATTTGATCCACCAGTTACATGGGATATTTGGTGGATTTTACCATGAAAGATAATTATATTTTTTATGATGTTCTTTTTGTGTTTTTTACCTACTTGATTCTAGAAATCTCTTCCTTTTGAAATTTATGAATTTAGAACTATATTATTGATATTCTTATATTTTTATGAAGATAATTGTGTTAGATTTATTCTTTTAATTTAAGGTGTCAGTCACCAACAAATACAGACCAGTAAGGCCCTTGAGATATGACAGAACCACCTCAGCTATTTGGGCACCAGGTTATCTGATATGGTTCATGAAAAAATCATAACAGGGATGGTTTGATTGTCTAACATTTCAAGATGTTAGTATAAATTTGTGTTGTCCTAGTAGAGAGGTCATAATATTTAATGTGGTATAAGATGTAGTTTTGAGAGTTTTTGTTTACATGTCTCATCATAACAATCCTTAATTCACCATGTTTGTTTGAAAATTGTGTATTTCAAAAATATTTTCATCCATTTCTATATTTTCCATGTTTTTAGGATTATGTTGAATTTCCCAACATGAATGATATATGATTGAATTTATTTTCATTTATCGCTTATCAATGTTGTTGTTCTATTAATTTTTTTTTGATCATTTCATTATTTCTTGTGGATATTTTATAGAAATATTCATCCCTAGAGTCATTTAAATAGTCCACAAGGGTAGATCATTGTGAAATATTGCATTAGAATCTTATAATTGACTACAATCATGTTGAGATATGGTTTCATGTTTTCTAATCTCTATTATATATTCCGACACCCATTCTCACTTAGGCTCCGATAATAAAACCTCTAGGGGCTAACCATAAAGATCCTTATGAATAGTATCTTCATCTGGAGCCACATTAATTTAATAGATCCAATGATTATAAAAAGGGTTATGATTTTTTGAAAATATAGATCATATTTTTTTTGGAAATTCATGATTTGATTATTCTTATTTCTAATAGATTTAAGATTGAGGGGCCTATCAAGATATTGTGGTATTTGATGGGGATTGTGAAGAAGAATGTGGTATTAGAGTGGAAATACATTTCATTTCCATTCACTGATTAGGAATTCCCAGATTTGATGGTTTTAGAAAATTCCCTTGTCTTTTATATCAATTTTAAGAGTAAAAAAACTAGGATAATATATGAAAACAATTTTATATGCTTTTCCAATTGTCATTATAGTGTGTATCCAATTAGATGATTATGGTTTGATGGTTTGATATGACTATTTGACCAAATATCCTATCACATGTTTTCTTACTGAATATAACATATTATATTGATTTTATGGATAGATAATTCATAGTTAATCATGTCATTAATGGTATATTAGGGTTGAAAAGTCTCCCTTTTTCTCCAAATAGTAGATTTGTGATTAGAATTAGAGGAATGATAATGTGTTATGACTTTCATGGTGGTTCTATACTATAGGATATATCTAAACTGCTTATATTTCTTTTAATATCCCAATTTTCCAACTCTAAAATTTGAATGGTTGGGTATTATAAATAGATTTTCATTGAGACACTAATTATCTACATTTTATATTGTCGCTCAAGACACTTTTTGATGTTCTTCCATCTCTTTTATACTCTACATAGTGGAATTATTTCATCATCACATAAAAGTATTATTTTAAGAGAATATTACACATTAAAAATGTACTGTAGCCATAAAGATCAATAATAAATACCCTTAATGTATTGGATGAATCTGTAGAGGATGATGTTATGTATCCATAGAATGTGAGAGGAACCGTCAATAAAATTTTATCTTTATTTAATATTTCATTTAAAACTAAAAAATATCACTCAATTAAATAAAAATTTATTTTTTAATTACTATATCTTTATATGGAAAGGATATTACAACACAACTTAGAAGGAAGGGATAGTTGGGCATTCGATGATGTTCTTGTGTTTTTAGTCAATTAGAGACTGAGTTTACCTTGAATTTTTTTGTTATTGAAAAGAAAATTCTTTAAATTATTTCAAAATGGAATGGATAATTTTTCATAAGATCATGATTAAGTATTATTATTTTGATGTTTATTTTACTGGACCTGATGGGGTGTGATATTTTTTAGTGAGAATTATATTCGTGGTCTAGTGGAGTTTTAACTTCTTTTCTATAGTTGGGAAGTGTAATATCAGTTTGTGATTTGTACATGTATATGTATTATTTTATTGAATATTTCACTTCATATTCTGTTGTGTTTTATGATGGTATTCTGTAAGATTAATATTTTCATTTAACAATAAGATGTTTGGAGTTGTCTATGAATTTATTGCCTAGTAATCATCCAATATATATTCCATCACACCATATAACACTAGTTGATTTGATAGAGTTGAATATTCATTTATATTATTTGTCAAAAAAATGGTTTTATATGATTTATTATGTCACTGTGGTCAAAACCCATTCACATTAATAGAAAACTAATGGTACAAGTCACACATGTGTTACTTACGAGAAACTAAATCTGGTCATATTAGTGAAAAAATGAATTATTCCCTGAATTAATGGTCATTTTGCCCCATTTATAGGAGAAAAGTGGTTCTAAAATATTTGTTTCTAATTTATTTTACAGTATTTATGAATTAAAGAGTCTAATATTCATAATAACACCATTGACTATAGCTATGTCCTTCACAACTATCTTTTCAATCAATATGGACTTACTAATGCTCGAATATTTTTTATTAAATAAATAAAATGTTTATTTCATGACTTCTATAACTTATTCATGGTGGTATTTTTGGATGATATCATATTTTACACTTAGATCTATAAGAACCATGTGTGTCATTGGATTACAAATCTTGAAATTTTTAGGCATCATTGACTATTATAAAAAAATTTAATATCATTTTTTTATATTGAAAGTGAAATTATTATTATTTTTATTCTCACAATGTAGTATCATAATTGATCATGAAAGGTGATTTAACTTATTACAATAGAGATGATGCAAATTTTTTCAGGATATAGAATATATATCAACCCACGATTAACATAAAATTATATTATAACATTTTAGTTAAATATTTAGTAAATTAAAAAAATACATTCCAAAGGACCACAATAGTTTAGAGTCTTTGGAATGATCGAATCAAAATATTCTATCCTAGGGAATGATCATCAATATCTTCCATAAATAACTCCATATTTATTACTCAAACCTATGAACTTTCTTCATAACTTGGTGAATGAAAAATTACGAAATGGGTGATTTTAGATGATAAGTAATGGTATATAAAGAGAATTCTTATTCATATCATAAATAAAATGGTAAATGAACGTGATCAATATCACTGTAAAATTACACCCTAAATATCAATGTTAATAAATAATATTTATTAGTAATATTTTCAGCTCATAATACAAGAATTATAAAGAAATAAATATCATGATCTATGAAATTGTGACCGAGGAATAATACATAAGATATTTGGAATACATATAAGAATAAATAATATTATCTAAGGGTTACATACTATGACCTTTATAACAAGTTATTCTTGGTCTATGACATGTGTACCAACTTTTTTCTTCCTCTAACAAACCCTATACCCTATTACTTTTATGATTAGGCTACAACCCATGTACCTTCTTTTTCTCAGGCATTAGCTAAACCCGTAAAACCACATCATTTTTGGATTGGAATAAAACCTTGGTACCTTCTTGTTTTTAGTCATGGGAAATGACTTGTGTAGCCTCTCTCTATTGGGGTTGGTCTCCAACACATATACCTTCTTTTTTTGGGTTTGGTCTATAACCCGTGTAACATATTTTTTATGCAAGGTCTATAACCCATTTACATTATTCTTTTTGTGTTTGGGTTACAACCCATATACCCTATGATCTATTATATAACATATTACTACACAATGAATTTGGGGTATATTCGTCCTACCCATAAAATAAAAATATAATGCATACATGTTTTGTGGGAAAATAAAACATTTATTATATCATGACATATAAAATGAGATGGGTTTTATTAAAAAAATCATAACACGTCAAATAAAATGGTTATCATTAGTATTTCATCATATCATAACCTACAAAAAATAGATATATTCCCTAATAATTTCATTAATGAATAACCCTTGTAATGAATTAAAATTTAAAGGAATATTACTTGTGGATGAAATAATATTTGATTAATATATAGCCCATGAATTATAAAATTTTTTAATAACTGCATAACTCGTGAAAGAAAAACATGTTTCATAAAAACATGAGAACTAGCATAACCTATTTATAGAATGAATATGAATTTACCCATTAGATCATTTCTTATAAGGGAATGAGATTCATAAAAATATGTTATCATAGATAGATAATAACATTGAATGATATTTTTAAATATTTATTATGGTAATTTTACTTTTTCTTTGAAAATGGACCATTAACACATAAATCCTTTGGAAAACCAGTTTATTGAAAATAACTTGATAACTTATAGACAATGATTTGAAAAAAATTTGGAAAATTTTTTAATTAGAAAAAATAATAGGACCTTGAAAACGTTTTTGAAACTATTTATTTAAAAATATTTTGATATATATATAGACATTTTTAGAAAATATGGTTTGAAATGACAACTATTTCTCACTGAATAGAGGTGTAATGTTGGGATTTCATAAATATACATTCATAAATATCTTATGTCCCAAATAGTTAAAAAAATATACTAATACATTAATATATCCTAAAACCTATAGAATAAAAAGTTTTACATGGTTTCTAGATAGATTTATCATAATATTTCATCATAGAATCAAAAGAATTAACAAACTCAAAAAACGATTAGACTCTTTCAATAAAATATTATCACTTCGTAACATGGGATCACACTACCCATGTTATAAAATGATATAATATCATTTTAAAATACCATGAAAATATGAGGATTTATATATAACCATTAAAATTTATTTATATACACCGTTAAAAAATAATTTAGCATCCTAATAAAATATGAGTCTCGAAAAAGGAAAAATGGGACTAAAATATTTTAAAGATTTTGTTACCCTTAAAACATAAAACCCCTGAAATAAATATAATATAATATATATTTAAATACCCACAAATATAATTCTAATAATAATATAATATATCAATGGGATGTATACACACCACACAAAAGAAATGTGAAGTGAATAAATCATGTATCTCACTGAAATAAAAAGTGAGTTGAAATATCCTTACCTTGTGCCTCGACTCTCATAATACAAAAAAAACATATATAAAAAATATTAATTTATTAAGAATATTTTACAGAAACTTATTCTTTTATATAATTTCATATATATTTTTCTTATGACATTATATTACATTCTTCTTAACAATATATTGTTTAGTTTTCACTTCTGGTAATATTCGCTTTATTGATTTCATGTTTCTTAATTTGTTATATAATTGGTCCCTATACATATATCATGATTTAAATATTGTAAAAAATGAAATATATATCATTTATTTTCAGTGTAATACATATAAAAACTAAATATGAAACAGAATACACCATTCATGGTGATGGTAGGCCATACGTATGCCAGAACACTGTTTTCATTTAATTACCGTTTTGAGAGAAAGAAAGTACAATTCATATATATGTGTCTATATATGTCATTATTATAGTATATTTACAATGTTATATATTTCTGATATTGTTATTAAACACATCCATAATACATTCCATGTAGCGTGTCAACAACTTACATCATTATGATGGGGCAATAGTCCACATTTCTCAAATGAAATTACCATATTTATAGCAAATGAAAATTAAAAATTGATTTTTTTTAAGGAATATAAAATCATAAGGACATAATTAATTTAATATATTAAATATATAAATATATTTTCCATCATAATGACCACCATGATAGGTGGTAAAGGAAAAAATGATAAATCATCATTTAGTGAGGTGGTAGTCCATTATACACATAAACAGTTTTTGTTATATATTATTTGGAAGTCTGTATATATATAAATAAAAACATAACAAAAAAAATAATATAATTTATGGATACATATTTTTATAAAATCCTAGAGTTAATAGTATTGTGTGGTTGATAAAAGAATGGTTCTTGAGAGAAGATGTTAACTCTTAATCAGGTAACACCATTTGATTTGTACCAAATGGGATCCTTGGATTATCTTATTCCCAATGGATTTATTCTAGGAGGAAGGTATAGATATTTAGAAGTTAAATAGGTAGATCCTGGAATATCCTATGAGTTTTTATAGTTATTAAGTAGAGGGATAGGTGGTGTCTATTTATAGGGAAGGGAAAGGATACATTTTCCATTTTTTTAATAAGTAAGGGTTACCCAAAATTTACTTAAAATAGTCTAATTAAACAAAAAAAATAAATAAATGATCATTTATGGAAAAAGCAATTAAATACAATTTGTTTTGGAAAAGGGTTTAGGTTTTTTGGGTCTTAAATTTATGGTCAGTACTTTATTGACCTAATTTTCCTCCAACCCGATGTAGCAAATATTAATAACATTCACAACTATTATTTTGTAAAAAATAAATTAACATTATAAAAAATAATAAATTGTTCTGATTAAAAATATTTAATAAATTTTTCAAAATTCTAAAATCCAAAGTGGCATAAATTACATTAAAATCAAATATGTAGTCTGGTCAACAATGTTGGTTTTAAGAGTAAAAATATTCCAAATTCTGTTATGTTTTTATATCCAATTTCAAATTAAAATTGATCATAATGAACAAAATTGCATTAATTGATTGAAAAATTATCTAATTTAACATAAAAACTTATTAAAAATATAATTTATCCTTATAAATAAATTATATTAAAAACAATTTTAATTAAAATTCATTATTTTTAACAAGTCAATAAAAATGAAACCTTATTGAAAATTGAAAAATATTTATTATAAAAAATTTATTATGTGATAAATTCAAAAATGAAGCTTATTTTTAGTCATTAAATAAATAAAAGCTCATACAAATGAATTTAAAATGGGTTTTCCATTAAAAATGAATTATTTTTTTATAAATATATTTGTTTTTATCCTAAAATAGGGTATGTTATTATATTATGCCTATAAAACAAATTTGTTAAATATAAAAAATATTTCATTAAATATATAACATTTATATTAAATTCATTCCACTAATTAATTTTATCTAATTTAATTTATTAGGGTAAAACATCAATCTGTCTATAATAACATTTTAAGTTATATTTAATTGTGTTTTATATTCATTTCAAATTATTTGGAAACCTATGTGTTTATCAGATATTTGTGTAAAACCTATACAATCAAAAATTATGTAGTACCATTAATAAAATATAATTTTACAGCTAGGTTATATCTTATTATATTATATAATAATATTTTAATGATATACTATTTTTCTTTACAACTCAATTATTTCATTTTAAGAACACCAATGGGGAAATTCATTGTTTATTCTTATTCAAGTTAAATTATATATTCCATATAGATAAAGAAAACTTTTAGGTATTGTTTTATAAATGATTAACTTGGTGTTTATTATGATAAATCAAAACATAGTGATTAGAAAAACTATATTTAATGTTGTGTGAAATGAAAAAAACAAAAAAGGTTCAATTAATAAAATAATAATAATAATTCCAAAAATCCTAGGTTGGTATATTTTACCACACTTAAAATTATTTTCACCCTCTAAATACGTTTTTGTAATCAATGGTTAATAATTGAAATTCTAGTTCATAGAAACCCACATCACATAAGTGGATACTATAACCTCTATTAAAAATGGAATGATGGAACCATAATAGTTACCTAAAGAAAAATATAACTGGGATTTCACATAGGAAAAAATAGGTTGGGAGTGAAATTGGACATGGAGCGAATACATAAAGAATTTTATGGACTGATTTAGGTCATTAATAACAAAAAAGTGAATGATCAAAGAAATGTTGATGGAAACAAAGTCATAATTATGTGATGATTAAAAAAAGAATTTTCTCAAAAAACAATTATGTTAGTAAAAATACACATTTTAATTTGATCATTATCATAATTTTGAGTAATTATTTTATTGAAAAAGAATATAAGGTTATATACTTAATTGATATATTTCTATAAAAATATTATTTATTTTTCATTTTATCTATTTATAAATCATCCATTACATTAAGAAATAGATTTATAGATATTATGTTTTATACATAGAGTGCTAAAATGCACTTTTAGAACAACTTATGACCCATAAATGACTGAGAAGTACGACTATTTATCTCTAACAATTCTTCAAAATCAATAGGGTTAATACATAAATCTGTAATAATAAAAATTAACTCTAATGGTTCCTCATCAATAATTATACAACACAAATATTTACACATTTTCCTAGAAATCATGTAGTCCAAGGTTAGGTGTGGATCCCATATCATCCCTCGGTCATGGGTTTATGTCACGTGGCATTGAAAGACATTATTAGTTGTCACCTGACATATATTATTTCTTTTTCTAATACCACACTATTATAATTTCTTAAATAAAAAATATGGAAATCAATTATATAAAGTTAATCAGTAAATATCCTTCTAACAATAGTTGTTAATGAAAACAATGTGCTTAAATACATCCTCTAATTTTTAACATAAGCATCTCATGAATATTAATCCTTATAACCCTCCTCAAAGATAAAAATCAAAAAATATTGAAATGGAGTATAAAATCATCATAACATTGATCCACCTATATAACACATATTAAGAAGAGGTTGTTACATTTCAAAAATGTGAATACTTCTATCATATATTCTATTAATACTTGGTAATATCTAGAATTACACTATTTATTTTGAAAATTTTGAATTATTATTTATTTCATAGATTACATGATACATTCTAGAAATCTCTGAAATGGTAAACATATTCTAGGATAAAATAATCTACTTTTCAAAAAGTATTTAATTAGTGCCAAGGTAATTAGTACCTTCAATTTTACTTATTCATATCCCACATATATTTTTCGAAAAAAACTTATCATAACCCAAGGAACATATTATGGGTTATATTTTCATTAATTATATTTTTTCCAAGGATATCAAATATCCATTAAATGACATTTCTATTCCATCAAAACCATTCAAAATTTTCTTGTAAATCCATTGTGAAAAACATAAACTGAACATTCCTTCTATATTTTGACATTCATATAACATATTTCTTGAATCCAAATACATAAAATCATTAATTATTCCACTTTGTCCATATTCCATTAGCAAGGCTAGCTTATCCTTTTACAAAATACCTCTTTCCATTCATATTTCATCTATTGTATCGCCATCATCCACAATGTAACCATTACATGAAAAAAATTGTTGATTCACATCCATAGATTTCTTCATGGGACATTGAGATTCATAATGAACATTTAATAAACACTTAAAACACATATTCATTAATGATAACTTAGGGAGGTAAATATTTTCATCCATTTATTTATCTAAGATCATAATTTTTCCCACGTAGTTTGTTGTTTTTTGTCTATTTATTCCTTAGTCAGAACATCTTCTTAGTCCTCTAAGACAATAACTTATGTGATTATTTCCACTTTCTTGACACCAAAAAACCTAGTCTTTCATCCCCCATGGTCCTTATTTCCAAAAATATTAGTGAACTCATTATTTATCTTATTTTATGTGTCTAAGAGTTGGTTATGGTATATGTTGTTAATCATGTACCATGGAAAGGGATCAGTCAATATCACATCATATATAACTCTTGCGATTATCACACATTACATCTCTTTAAAAAATTATCCACCACATTCAGCTTCAATTCAGTTTCTTCCAGTTTTGTCCACTTAAAAAACAACATGCATAGTGTGATCATTACTTATCATAGCATAAAAACACATAGTCATGAAAAGAATTAATTATATGATTTCTAATTCAAGACACATTTATTAACATATAACACCCTAGGTTCACCCAAGGTAAATCGTATCCAATTTTTTTAAACCATTCATGACAGTTCATGAATAATATGTCAACTCCCAAATCATATAACCCTAGAGTTTCAAACATTATGTGAATCAAGGTCCATTGTCGTATGCCAAATTATAAAGAGTTAGTCCCAAAACATCTTACTGTAGTTGTTACCCATAGGCACATAAATTCTAGACCCATATCCCCTGTTATTAATAGGAAACTAATGTATATCCTAGAAGCCACTCAATATATACTTTAACAAAATTCCAATACATATTCTTGAATGTTGACTCATCCATGTATTTATCCTGAGTGAAAACCCTATAAATACCCATAGAAATATACTGACTAATATCATTAATGATTTACATTACTAGTTTCTTAGGGTTGAATACCCATTCCATTGATTCCAACTATAGTGAAAGAGGATTAAAATAGATTGATATTACATCATTTTAGATGAATATTCAGTAAATTACAAAAGTACAAATCTGAGGACCGTAATAGTATACTGACTATGGTAACATGGATATAATATTTTATATCCTATGGAAATATCTTCAACATCTCCCACATGGATCTCCACCTTTATTACTTCTTCATTAGTCTATTCTTCATAACATGGGGAAATAAAACATAAGAAATAGGTTTCATCATATTCTCAGTAAGGGTAAAAATAGAAAATGTGTATGTATATCATAAAATCATGGTTATAATAAAGTAATCAAGATCACTAGAACATCACAACCTACACATCAATGATCATAAATAAGAGTTATAGTATAATGATTATCATTTTATAAGACGTGAACCATAAGGAAATAAATATCAAGATCAATGAAATTTCAACTATGGAATAAGTCATATGATTTATTAAATATATCTTAAAATAAAATAGTTTATATCAGGGATATCTACTAAGACCGTTTTTTAATATTATGATCATTAAATGAACCTTGTACTTACTTCGGGCTATTTCTATCAACCTGTGTACCCTATTACTTGTACGATTGGACAATAACCTTGGTACCTTCTTATTTATGGGTTTGCGCTACAACCCATGTAGCTTCTTATTTGCAGGCTTTGCCAAAAACCCATGTAACTTATTTATTATAATTTTGGGATACAACCCATATAACATTGGGTTTTTTGGTGTTGAGATACAACCCATATACCCTCATTAATTAATTATTGGGATACAAACCATATTATTTCTTGTTTTCAAACATAGGATACAACCATTGTACCCTATGAGCTTATATACTACTTATTATAACACAATGCATTAGATGAAGATAAGGGTCCTACCTGTCTCATAAAAAATCATACACACATATGACATACTAAAATAAAACGAGCCTCATATCATGATATATAAAAAGAGATGGGTATTGTCATCAAAAATCGCAACCCATGAAATAAATTGGGTATCGTTAACATTTCATCACATCAAACCCCATAGAAAGTATTTATGTATTATAATAATTTCATTAATGCATAACATGTGAAAATAAGTGGGATTCAAAAAAATATTACCCATAGAATAGAAAATATTTTATGATTATATATCCCATGAAATAGAATAACATTTCATAATCATATAACCCATGAAAGTGAAACGATATTCCTAAAGTCCGTTAAATTGTGTAGTACCCATTCTGATAAATAATATGAATATAACAATTATATCATTACATAAAATTGCATGAGTAACATAAAAGAATGATATAATATACGGAAAATAAAATGGAAGGATATTTTGAAAAACACTATTCATGTAATTATAATTTGTTCTTTGAAAAATTATATATAAATCATAAAAACATTTGAATATCATTTTCGTGAAAATAATTTGAAAACATTTAATTAAGGCATTGAAATCATTTTGGAAAAATTTTAATTTGAAAAAATATATAATAATATTAAAAAAAATTAATCAATTTTTTTAAAAAATAATTTGAGTGTATATATATATATATCATGAATATGTTTTTAGGAGACATTGTTTCAAAGAACATAAATTTATGACTAAATAGAGGGGTAAATTTGGGATCACATAAAAAAAATTCATAACTTTATTATGTACCAAATATTTAAACAATGGTACCAATCCATGAATATATAATGAATTAATATAGTATAATTATTTTCATGAGGGTTTTTAAGAGTTAGATTTTAATATTTCATCAAATAAGCATAATCATTAAAAATCTTGAAAACTGATGAGATAGTTTCAGTAATATTTTCACACATTATTCCTTAGGATCCAATGCTCTATGTAATAAAATGAAATTACATGAAGTATAAAATATCATCAAAATAAGGTTATTTATGAAAAAAAATTAAAATTTAATTATTTACACCTAAAAATTGATGTTAGGTTGTTACCAAAACACAAGTTTCAAAGAATTAAAATTGAGACAAATCCATTTCAATAATTTGATAATTATGAAACATAACCGCCATTAAATGAATTGAATTATATGGATATATAAATTCCGATAAATGTTATTATAATAATACTATAATTCATCATTGCTTTGTATACACACATCAATAATGTAATGGGTGATCAATAATTCATGTATCTCATGGAAATAAAAATTAAGATGAAATCTCCATACCTTGTGTTTTGAATCTCTTATTACTCAAAATAATCCCTTGTATAATAATTATGAATTTATTATAAATATTTTTTACAAACCAAATTCTTATATATAATTCTATTTAAAGTTTTATAATGACCTTGTATTACCCTCTTGATAACAATCCTATGTTAATGATTCACTTTGGGTAATATTCTATTTATTGTTTGCATGTGTCTTAATTTGTTATATATTTTATACTTATATGTATATCATGATTTCCATAGTGTAAAACATGATATAAATGCCATTTATTTTCATAATTATCCATATAGTATATACCCAGCATGCCAAGCCAAAAGTGATGCTTCTGACTATTTATTAAATACAAGAAAAGAGAACAAAGGATGCGGATGGGGTCAAATAAAGGGACTTTCCCTCATCCGTCAGAGCATAGTGCTAAAGATCATAATAAGAAAAGTCATTCTCATAATCAGAGTCATCGGCAGTTTCCCATTCAAAGTGGGAGTTACCCTGATTGAGGACCTTAAGAAAATCATAATTAAACTTACCCGATATTTTAGATGTGCGAGTACACACAGTGCGAGGGGTATTAGTGTAGTCCTTCCTTGGCCTTTGTTTTGATGGAGTAGGAGTGAAATAAACTTCCCCATTTATAGAAATAAGTGCATATTTTAAAGATATAGGGTCATCGCTACCTGTTGTAATCCCTTCTTCCACTGAGATGTCACCCCACTACCCAAATATCGCAGAGGATTTCAAGAGCGTCTAGATATCCTGCTAGAAATCAACCTATGAAGGAGCCCCAGTATTAAGAGTTGTCTCAATAGTCTCATCACCTTGAAAACATGCACCAAGAGTATCATCCATGCATATATTCTATGGCCGAACGCAAGTAGGAGATCTAGCAACAGAGAGAGGAGACTGATTTCCAATCCCATCTAATCCCATGGGAGTAACCACACTACCATCCCTGGGTATCTCCATAGAAGATTCAACCTGAGCAGTAGAGGGACACGCATTGGGGATGCATAGTTTTCACGGATCTTAGAAGGACCATTGTTGGCTCTCAACGGCGATGAGTCCTCCATCAGCCCCTTCCTATTTGAAGGTAGTTGATGTTCTTCCTGAGAAACCACCACATCAGCCTTATTGGATGATGGCATGATGTTATGATCAAGGTGTTGTGACAAATCCACATCATTCCTCTTTGATCTTCTTCTATAGATGTTGGATGTATTACCCTTTATCCCACAGTTCTCACAAGAAATTCGCCTTTGAAATAATTCCACAGAAAGCCCAATGGACATACACTCATTATAAAAAAGTAGCTTTCTTTCATACTCAACATTAATTTGAATGTCATTATTTGGCATGGAATGAGTTACCTTGTCAAAAATGATAGAGCTAAGATCAATCTCAACCAACATCCTTGATAAATTTCCAAACCGGACATTCTCAGTCTCCTTATCAAGATGTATGGGGGTTCCAATTGTCATGCCAATATCACGCAAAAAAATTGGGTTCTAAAGGAACCAATTGAGACCATGAAGACGAACCCATACCTAGGAAAAAAACATTCCTAGCATGCAAATCATTGAAGTCCTGGAACTATTCATGAAGGTGAAGCCACCCAGGCTTCATGAAAAGAGATCCAGTGCCCCATGCACGAATTTTTGAAGCATCTGATGGAAAAATGAAATGAAAAAACCCACGTCCAATAGATACACACCTCCAATCAGAGACACCCCACAAACATGAGATCTGTTAGACTAGCTCATCAAACATCTAGGATTTCTGACCCTTAGGTAAGACAAGACGTGCAATCAGTGATGATTTCCCAATGGAAATACATTCAGCAAAGACCTCAGGATTGGCCCCAATGTGTTCAGATAATCCCTTTAGAAGAATTATTCAAGAGAACAAATCAGTGTAAGAAACAAATTCAAGTTTCAAAATAGCATTCAGATTTGTCCTCTGCCAAGAAGGAAAAAAATAACCAGAATTCATCACTGTAGCATCCAATTTACCAGGTCCATCACAAACATCCTTATACAAGTCCTTCTTCAGCGGATGTCCTGGATTGGACTCAGTAGCCCAACCCCGCACACCTGCATCCCCCATAAGACCATGCCCAACATACAATTTCTGAGATCTAGGATCGGCGTGGGTAACCTCCCAGGTGGCATCGCGATCCTGTAAGCCATGTTCAAGCATCTGAGAGTGAACATCACAAATTTGTGATGATTCATCCTTCGAGGTCAGAAAACATACGGGATTCGGTGCACTATCACTCTGGGCAACAGATCAGACACTAGCGGCTTGACTAGCACCAGACAGAGACGTTTGTAAACTCACCGTATCTCTAGGATGCCACAGACCTTCCTTCCCGACGGATCCTATGCCGCCAGCCATAAGTACGGTGCTGACGAAATAAGGAACAGACATCACAAAACCTAATCCTGGGCACCATCCTCACAGAGCTCCCACACACCCCGAACTATCCTCAATCATATCCATATTTTATATAATTATTGAATGTAATGCATCATTCATGGATACAGTATGTCGTACGTATGCCTGAATGCTATTCCCGTTTTATTGTTGTCTTGGGATAAATAATTTAATATATATATATATATATCATAATCAAAGTATATTCATTATATAATATATATCATAAAATTTTAATAAACTCATCCTTAATGAATTCTATTTAGTTTTTGAAGTAATCTTCTCGCTTTGAGATGGCGAATGTCCACACTTCCTTAGACAAAGTTGTCATTTTTACACCAAATGGATAGTAAAATGGTTTGTGTGGTAAATGGAATAATTCTAGAAAAGATATGTAAAAATAACATATTCTAGTTCTTTGAACTGGAATTAAAATTGAAGGATATTTTATATTTATAATTTTATAGATTAAGGAAAAACTCTTATATAGTAAAATAATCCATTAAAAGTGGGTAAATATACTCAATGTCCATTTTTTCACCAGAGGAATCCTTTTTAAAATAAAACATGATTTATTTTCAAAACACTTATTAAATACTTTCAACATGGAATATTATATTTCCTTACCAATAATACGACCTTTGAATAACATTTTAAAACATGGCATGAGCACAGAAGCTCTATTTGGGACATAATATAAGGAATAAAACCATTATTCCATGAATATTCAAAAATCATAAAAAAAAATCACAAAACCATAATTTTCTCATATATAAAATAAACTGCATATAATACCTAATGAAATCATAAAATTTCAATAAAATATCATTGAAATCATAAAACATTAATGTAACATTGTGAATCCATTTCATACATACATTGTAGCTTTCAAATCTTCATAGGATGTAACATTCATGGTTACATTTGGAATACCCATCATAGTATATTCCATGTATCTCTTAGTAGAAGCCCAATCGGTTAAACCCGTATTATTATTAAATTCATTGGAGATATATCATGGGAACACGATCCATTAGTTTATCAGGGAACCACCAACATTACTATAAAAGGGAAAATAATCATAAAATAATCATAACACATAATTCTATAAGGAAATTAATAACACTCCCACATTGAAATCACATTTCATTTTTTACAATGTAACACACTTATAAATAAAAAAATTGTATTAAAATAAATTTGTAAACATTTAATGTAAAAATCAAGAAATTAATTCTATATAAAATCAGTAAATTAGGTTCTTTTTGTATATGTTAATTAAAAGATTCCACATTATTCAAAAATCATTCTAATTTTAATATAATTTTAAAATATTTAAAAATAATAATTTCTATTAAAAGTGTCCTAGACGAATTTTAAACTTCTTAAAGGAATTATTATTTTAAAATTATAATTTTCATATTATTAAATCATAAATATCATTACTAAAACATTCACATTAATGAGAATGATTTAAATGAATATTTTTTTAATCATTTAAAATGATGTTTTAGATGAACGGTACATTACTGTTTTTAACATTTAAATTATATGACAAATTAAATATCATTAGTATATATATTATATTGGTTATTAATTCTAAGTGTTATTTATATACACATTATAAAATAATAATGGTTCACATAATCTTGAAATGTCTCAAAGAAATGATATTGAGATGAAATCCATTACCATATTTCTGATTCATCATGTACAATCGTTATATTCCGGAATAATAAATTTATTTAATTTATCCATTATATATAAATTTTTCGAGTTTATTATTCCATTTATAACACTTATTACCTTGTAATAATAATTACATTTTTATGTAATTTCATATCAAACGTTTTGTCAATATTATGTACTTGGGTAAAAAATGAACATGGTATGATGTCAATAGTCCATGTGGTAAAAATTAAATCATCTCAATAATAATATTAATAAAATAATAATCACTTTTATATATCTATTATACTTTTAAATACATTAAATAAATATGTATATGATAAATGTACAATTTTCTAATATTAGAGATAGTAAGTTGTATGTACGCAACAATAATACTTCCATTTTCTTTTATCATTATGGAGAAAATTTTATGATTATTTTACAATTAAATAATGATAATAATTTTATGAAAATAATAATCATCATTTAAATAAACTTATATATATCATAGAAGAGATGTGGTTAATAAAAACTATTCACATCGCATTGTGGAGTTAATAGTTCACACGTACTCACGAACAACGTTATCCTATTTATGTACATGGAAGGTAAGAAAATATTTGAAATATTATTATTTTAAAATAATAAATATTTAATTTAAATCATCGATAAAAATTTATTATCTCATTAAAACACGTCTTCATAAACGTTAATGATAAATTAACTATATCGGTTTGTGAGGCGGTAGTCCTCCGTACACACAAATCAGATATTCATTTCTTATTTGATGGAATTGCAGTTTTCTTTTGGTGATGATATTAAACAAATATAATATCAATATATTTAGGATAGTGGATTTACTATTTTATAATAGAATAAGATGATTTAGAGATTGTGGAAGAAGAAATAAAATAGAAACACTTGAAAAAATGATACATCTTCTTCATTTGATGACCATCGAAGAACACCTTAACATATATAAGAAGCGTCTTATTCTTGAAATAAGGCCTTATTAATGTGGTTACGGATTCTAGTAAGGGTTTTGGTCAGATCTTGGCCTAACCAAAATGCTAATGAATCATGAGTACTAGATAAGATTTGGTACCTTTTTACAGGAGAGGACAGGGGAACCCTTGGAAACTACTAAATTATTAAAGTTGTTATAAATTCAATTCAGGTTAAAAATTGTCCCCAAACCCTTTATTTAGAAGATAAAATTATTTAATCCCAATACCAATCATCCAATTAATATTATTCTTTTTATGAATATTTTTTTATCCTACTCTTTTTTAACCCTTATTTAACCCTTTTTAATCATTCTGTGATATTATGTTATTTACAGTTTGTGGGTTAATGTAATTACCATAATAAGAGAAAGGACCCACAAAAGATCCATTTTTGATATATTTGGACTTTAAACATTTCTATAAATATTAGTTCTTTATAAATATAATTTAATTTAACAAATTAATTTATATTTTAAAAGAGCAATGTGGAAATTTTTACACTATTCATTAGTTGAGATTTGAAACAATCATAACATGAATATTAGTACGAAAAAACTGAATTAAATAATCTTAAATTTAAAACAATATCCATAAAATAAGTGTATTGAATAAATAATATAATATAATATTTATTATAATATTTATAATATCTTTAATTGGATTCAATAATTGATTATGAAATAATTACATCATCAATGCGTCATAAATAAATTTATTATTTAAATTTTAAAAAATTATAAATAAACTATCATGAGGTATGTAATATGTTTACATTTAATATTATTTTTTATAGTCTAAGATATCCCCATTATAACTTCCTAATAATGTACTTTAAATTTTAAAAACAATATTGTAACAAGAACGACAATTCATTGAATATAATATTATAAAATCATTAAAGTAATCCAAATGGCTCCATGTTGTCCTAAAATACGCCCTAATATGATAATGGGCCATATATTGTCGAATAATTAAATTAAAACTTCTAATAAGGTTTTTTTATATTATTATATCACTATTATTATCGTTATTTTCCCAATTTACCATTAACTATGGTAATAGAATTTATTAACAAAGGTAATATTCACTGTGTACAAAAATAAAAGGGTCATATTTACATAATTTAGACCATGTTCTTCAAAATATGGAATCCATTTTAATCACTTAATCAGTTGAAATTTATAAAAATTTATTATTCAATGTAAAAACTAGAAAATGGGGTTTTTATAAAGTAAAAACCATCCAAATATTAACATGTGTTTATATCTAATTTCAATGTGAAAATAATTCTAATAACAAGAATTTGATTAAATAAAAAAATTATCAAATTATACATTAATACCAATTAAAATTATAATCTTCTTTTATAAATAGAATATATGAAAAAGTAATTTTGAATTCAAATGAAGTAGTTTTCACTATTCATTAAATTAAAAATCTAATTAGAAAAATTTCAAAAAAATAACAAGTACCACATCCAATTAATAAGTTTTTTTTTAAAATATAACATATTAAAGTGACAAAACAAGATATAAAATGGATTCTCCATCAAAAGGTGGTAAAAATTATTTTACGAAAACATGTTTTATTCAATAATTTGAATTCTTTCTTATATAATGTCTTGAAAAAAGATAAAATTAATTTTAAAAATAACATATAATTTATTAGATATATATATCATTAATAAAATCCATTAATATTTGATTCATTATTTTATTAACACGGTAATTTTCATTTAAATATTTTTTTTCAAAAATACAGTTCCTTTTACATAAAAATGTCATATATAATTTATAAAAAAATTTCAACAAAGAATCAATTAAACAGATGCGCTGATAACATTTCCCTAAAACAATTAATACATTTCATTCCCTCCATTTTAACGGTAAGGTTATAAAGAAACATAATAATATTTTTTTGTTTTCTAGTGTTTGATGTGGAATATTATGTACACTACTGAATATATTGCATCCTTTTAAAAACATTGGATGTTACATTCTACCCTCCTCCCTTTTGAAAATTATATCCTTTCAATCTGAATTTTATTTACTAGCTATGGTATTTCATTTCCAAATATCATTATTACAATCCCAAATCTGAAAAATGATTAACAAAATATCCACCTAAAAATAAAGAAATGAAAGTATGAAGGTTACCTAAGTTAACAGATACTAGGGTTCTAGGAAGAAAAACATGGATATCGAAGAGAAAATAATGATCATGTTCTGAGGGATAATATTATAAAATATTTTTAGGAAAATGTAAAAAATCACACAGCTATAAATTTGTGATGGAATAAATGGCCATTGAATTCATAGTAAGAATATTAATGATAAGATGTTTTTGATTTAAGCTCCTTTTCATAATGATAAGAATTCGTTTAATTAATTTTCCAAGAGAATAAGGAAACATACATACATGAGATGTATAGTTTCATAGCTTAATCAATTTCTTCCACCATCTTTTCTATTTCCCTAAAAATGAGTATTCATTAAGAATCATCTTTTATATAACCACATAATACGCAGAAGATTTATTATCCATTTATCCTATCTTGAAATACTGACTAAAAACAACAAAGTAAGGATAAGATAAAATATTTCTAGAAAAAGAATAAAATTTTAGATAACTAAAAACATCATTTAATCTGATAAAATTTACATTAACAAAAAAATTCGACCATATACCAATAAAAAAATGATTTTATTTAAAATTAATCAAAATAACATTATGAAATATTGATGACTGTAAATCAGAAGGATTGATCCCAGAGTATTCATAGATAGATTTTATGAAGTATCTCCAAGAAACAGTAACCACTCTTAAAATAATTACCATAATAATATAATTTCCAATATAGGTTATTTATTTCTATATATAACATAAATACCCATAAGTTCATAATTAATAATAATATTTTTACAATATAAAATTCATATATTATTCCTCAAATGAAATGTCAGAGTATTCTATTTTCCTTAGACATACAGAGTTCCCAAAATATTGAACATCTTCCAAAATAACATTTATCCCTTAATACCTATATTATTATCCAATAATAAGGATATCTATTTGAAAAGGAAATTAGTTACAAAAATTAACTTATTATTAATCCATCAAATTTTTTAAAAAATGATGTCATACAGCTGGAAATCATTTTTTTCATTTTCTCAAAACCGGTTTATGGGTTACCGGTAACCAAACAGAGACTGATCCAAATTACAACCACACACCCCAAACACATATTCAACCATCCAAATTCAAAATCCATGACATCATTTCAAACATGAGTACCGAGGCGTCTCGGGCAGAACGCCACCTCGAGCCACACCCCTGCAGCGTAATCACCGCCAGCGAGCACCCCATCAATGTCCAACATCCACCATTACCGGTTGCCGGTGAGACCATTAGATGTGTCTTTTCCGGAACCTCCTCTGCATATAACCACTATTCAACATATGTCTCATACGCAGAATCGGACATCAGTAATAAACAAAAATCAACTTCAATGCCCATAAAACAAACCAGCGCAGAAGCAGCAACATCCCTTCAAAGGCCCGCCACCGAAACCAAAATCGACGTACCCCATCACCACCATGACACCTCCTCCAATATCATAGTTGTGCCAGAAACTGAAGAGGAAATCATACCATAGAACGCAGATCCAAACCACCATCACCCAGGACTAGGAGGCCCAACCCCGTGTCGAGGTAGCGTCACCGACAACGAGATTCGGGCCGATCTGACCAAAAATTGACACTCTACGCTTGGATCTAGAAAAATATGAACTGCGGAAGAAGCATCCCTAGATTCCAAATCGCACTAACCACTAGAATCTAAAGAATCCATCAAGAGGTACGGGTAACACCGATGAAGGTGGCACCGCAAAAGCACCTTCCGAGCTCCAACCTCAAAGCATCATACTGGTTCACCTGCGTCGCGAAGACCACTGAGCGCTAAACTAGGAGAGAAAAGAGAAAGAAAAGGAATAGAGGGACAGGGGAGGCATCACTATAGTCGCTTCCATGAGCCTCCAACCTCAAAACTAGGGACTTCACTTAGGCCATTGGTATGAGATACACCCATGTTTCCCTTTGGTTGTGGGTTTGATCTCCACGACCATGCCAAATGTAATGGGTTGTCACCCATAATGTGGGTTTCCCTTTTTCTAAGAAATTTATAATTCTTATAATATTCCAAAAATATTATAAAATCCTAATAAGTTACAATAACACTATTTAACCTCGAAGGTTATTCAATAACTCGTAATTTTTATACAAAAAACTAAAAACCCATAATATCTTGAATGATTAATGTCACAAAAATTTACATTAGTCGACTTAATATTTCATATCATAAATCCTGAAAAGGGTTTTAGAATACATTGATCTTATGATCATCCTCATAATTAAAAACCCTTGATGATATCCTTAACACTTAATAAGACATCCTAATCTCTATTGTAATCTAAACCATCCTATGATACCCACTATATGGACACGACAAAAAACATATCATATTCTAGTTTTTCAGAAAAAAAATTCACATTTGACTATCTATTACATTTATCTTTTTGAATAACTAAGAAAAAACTCTCACATAGTGAACACATTCCTTAAAAGAGGATACTATGTTTGGTTCCTTGTTTTCCCCAAAGGAAACTGTTTTTAAATAAATAATTATTTATTATCAATACACATATTCAATACATTTATCCTGGAATATTATTAGTCCTTTCCAATATTATGAACATTAAGAAACATATTAAAACTATGGATGAGCACAAAAACTCATTAAGGGACATATAAAAAAGAATAAAACTATTTGTGCATGATTATTTTAAAAGTCAATTTTTTTTTAACAAAATTATAATTTTATATAAAAAAGTTAAAATCATTATCTCAGTTCATTAAATCATTAGATTCTGATAAAACATCATATAAATCATAAAAAATAAAGGTAACATGTTCCATCCATTTCATACTTACATTGTATCATTCACAGCTACATAGGGAGTAACCTTCATTGTTACGTTTTGAATACCCATCATAGTATATTCTCGAAACCACAAAGAAGAAACCCAATTGGTTAACCCCATATCCTTAATCAATTAATTGAAGATCTATCATGGGAAAACACATTCATTCTCTATCACATAACAACCCATATTCATAAACAATTTCCAAGAACCATAACAGAATCATAACACATAAATCATGCATAAAATAAAAAAAACATTCACACTTTGAAATCACATTTCATTTTTTACAATGTTGTGATCATATAAATGAAAATAATTTATTTATAAATAAACATGTAAACATGTAAATAAAATATAAAAAAATTAAATTCACATAAATGAAAAAATATCGGTTCATGTTGTATATTTTAATTGAAACATTCCATGTTTTTGAAAAAACATTCCATTTTAAAAAAAATTAATCATTTAAAAATAATATTTTTGAATAAAATATTACCATTGAACATTTAAAACATTTAATGGTGTTTTCAGTTTAATAAAATTATGTCTAAAAAAATAAATCCTTAAATCCATTTTTAAAACATGTAAATTAATTAGAATGGTTTTGATTATTAAATCTATAAAACATTTTATATGATGTTTTAGACAAAGTTTCCTTTAAAATTTAGATCATTTAAATTATATGACACATTAAATGCATTTATTATATATATAATTTTCATATTAAATTTCAAATGGGATGTATATACACATTATTAAATGATAAAGGTTCACATAATGAAATGTCTCAATGAAAGGAGATTCAGATGAAATCTAGTACCTTGAGTCCGACTCGTCACATACAATCATTATATTCATGAATAATAAAAATAGTTTAATTTATCTTTTAATGAGAACATATTTTTCAAGTTTATTATTTATTTTATATAAATTATTACCATGTTATTCAAATATCATTTTTTTTGTTCATGTTGTACGTTTGGTTGATATTCAGAACATGATCAAAACTGAACTTGGTTTGATGTCAATAGTACATGTGGACTTAAGTACATCATATCAAGAATAATACTAATTACATAATAATAATTTATACATATAAATTATAATTTTTAATCCATTTAGTAAATATAGATATGAAAAATGAAAATTGATAAAATCATAGATATGGTATGTTATAAGTAACCCTAAGTAACATTTAAATATTTCATTTATCATTATATGAATAAGGTAATTATTATTTTACCCTTAAATAATGATCATAATATAATTGACAACATAATAATCATTTAAATATACTTAAATATATCATACTAGTCATTTGGTGAATAAAAATGATTCACATCTCTTTGTCGAGGAGATAGTTCACAGATACGGACGAACGATGTTATCAATTTCATGTGCATGGAAGGCAAGAAAATAATTAAAATATTATTATCTTAGATTAATAAGTATCTCAGTTATATAATATATAAAAAATTAAATGTACAATCTAACTATAAAAACTAGTCAAATGAAAAAGCAGTTTTGAATTAAAATGGAGTTTTTTTACTATTCAGTAAAATATGAATTTAATCATAAAAATACAAAAAATTTAACCAAATTAAAATTTTCTATCCCTCTTATGAATAATAAGTTCATTTTGAAAATAATAACATATAAAATTTTCAAACCCAGATTTAAAATATTTTTTTTCATCAAAAGGCTGTATAAATGAATTTTTTATAAAAAAAATATTATTTTATTCGAATAATTAAATTTTGTTTTATATCATGTCTATAAAAAAATATAATATTAATTTTAAACAATAAATTGAATATATTAATAATATATTTCATTAATAAAATTCATAAATGGTGATTCTATTAATTTATATACTCGCTTATTTTTATTTAAATTGGTTTTTAGGGAAAAATATTGTTTAAATTAAAAAGGATTATATTTTCATTTACCAAAAAATTTAAAACAAAACAATTAATTAAATACATGTGTATGAAATATTTTTATAAATTAATTAATAATTTTAATTACTTCTATTTTAACACCTAGGTAATTTGGTAAAATATTAATATTTATTTGGTTGCTTATATTGGATGTGGGGTATTATGTACACTATTCAACATATTGTATACTTTTAATAACATAGGATGTTAAAAATAAAGAATATTAAAGATATAATAAACATAATAATTGATATATATTAGAATAATTTCAATCATAATCTCCTCCATGAGCGGCGGTAAAGAAAAAATTATCAATCATAGTTTTGTGAGGGGTGTTTTATTCTTACTGAAAAAATGTATGCTTGTTACCCATTATATTGAAGTGCGTGCATGTGTAGGTATAACCATTATCATAACAACATAATAGTAAATTTAATAAACTTATTTTTATAAAACCATTTAATGAAGAGTATGTAGGGCTGGATAAAATGATGGAACATAAAAGAAGATGTTACCTCCTAGTTTTTGTAACTCTTTTTTGGTTATGACAATGTGATTCATTAGAATGAATTATTCCCAAGGTAATTATTCTCTGAGGAATGTAAGGAATTTTGAATATCTAGTTGTCATATATTGTAGTAGCCTATGATTTTAAGCTCTGTGAAGAAGAAGGATATTTTGTGGCCTTTTAGAGGGTAGAAAAAAGACACACAGGGCATTTTTTAAAAACAAGTAAGGTGTACAAACGTTTTTAACTAATAAATGACATAAAAAACCATAATAAAAAATAATTTAACATTTATGTCTAAAAAATGTAAAAAAGGGAATTGGACATGTTTTAAATTCTTTTTGTGTGTTAAATTTAAGGTTTAGTATATTATTATCCAAATTTATCTATTAAACATGGTAATTATTTTTAATCATGTTCACTAATATTTTCGGTCAAAAAATAAGAGTAAATTATTATAAATTATATAATATTATAATTATAAATATTGTATACATTTTTCCAAATTATAACAACTTATTTGGATGAAATTAATTTAAAATTAATCCCATAGTCGGGTTAATAATACATGTTTTTAAAGAAAACCCAGTCAAATACTTAAAAAGTTTATATATCCAATTTCTAAATAAAATTTATCTCCTTTTCATAAATTGTATTAACTGATAAAAATATTATATAATTATACTTTTAAACCAATTTAATATAAAAATCATTATAAATAAATTATATGATAAATTTGTTTTTAATTAAAACAATGTATTTATAATTATTCATTAAAAAAATGGGAACTTACAGAAAAATAAAAAAGAACTTATTCTAACCTATCTATTTTTTTATAATTTTAAAAAGAATTTAAATTTTACAAATTATATTTTTATATGTTGCAAAAAAATTATTTTACATGCGTTTTTCATTAAAAGGCAGTAAAAATGCCATAATTAAAATATTAGTTTTTAAGAAGATAACTATGGTTAATCATATATAATGTGTAGAAAACATTTTATATGAATATAAATAATATTTAATTAAATATATATAATATATTTTAAATTAATAAAACTCATAAATTATAATTAATTTATTATATTATTTTAAAACATCTATGTGACCATAATAATATTTTCCTTAATATTCAATTGGTTCTCAAGTTCTTTTCTAATTAATTGGTAACATATTAATTCATATTATATTTTTAAAACCATATTTATCATGAGTTACATAATACCTTTCATAACATCTAATTTATCATCTATGTTAAATATTGTTATATTATGTAATAAGTTTTTAATGATATACTATTTTTTTTAAAACATAATCTTCTGTGCATTGGAAGACATCGAGTAATGTCATCATTGCATGTAAATAATTATATCCTAGATGTTAATTTTAGGGGATGAAAAAATTTATTTTTTCTATGGTGAATGATTATCTTGGTGTTTAATATAACTGAAAAAACATAGTACATTAATTTATAATAAAATATCATCAATTATTCCTCAAATGAAAAATATCCAAAATGTAAATTAATTTTAAAAAATGTAATTCACAAAATATATGGGTGTAACATTATACCCTAGTTAAAATTAAATTTTCCCTCAAAATTCATATGTGTATTCAATGGTTTAACACTTTAATGTTTCATTTATAGAAACCCAAATCTCATAAATGTATACTAAAAATTCCCTTAAATCATGAATGTAAGAACAATAATTGTTAACCAATGTATCATGTAACTGTGATTCCATATAAGAAAACATATTTTGGGATTGAATATTGGACATTGAGGAAAATCATAGATATTTATAGGGACTTATTTAGTTCATCAATCATAAAAAATTGTTTGATCAGAGAAACTTTGGGGGCCTAAATGTCAAAAATAAGTTATGATTTGAATGGTCATCATTCCAAAAAAATATGGTATTAAGAAAACACTTTTTATTTTGATTATTATACTAAAATTGAGTAATTATTTTATTGAATATGAATATATGGGAATATAAATACTTGATATCTTCTAAAAACAATATTTTCTAATTTATTTATTCCATTATATTTTTCAAAATTTTCAAGTACCTCATGAAATTGGTTATCAATAATTTAACATTGATGCCTGAATTTCTAAAATAAACTTTCTGTTGATGTTTTTTCCCATAAAATAATGAAAATTTATAATTATTTTTATATAACTATTCTACAAAATAAATATGGTTAATATATTTATCTATAAACCGAATAAATAACTCTACTAGTTCATCAATATTAATTATTCAATAAAATAATTTTATATGAATGTGGACTTCATGTCAGCCAATGGTAGGTGTAAAAAAATTATAATCTTTTTGTCTTGGGTCCAATATGCTTGGCCTTACCAGACATGACTTTTCTCACCTCTTAGACATTATTTATTTTTCTAAATCCACATTAATTTAATTTAAAAAATAATTAATATAGACATCCTTAAAATATGATTAGTCACAAAATATCCATTTAACTCAAGTTTTTAATAAATACTAAATTTATAAATACATATTCAGAAAATTAACATAATCCTTTCATGAATGGTTAACCTTATAACCCTTCTCAAAATATTAAAATCCCAAAAAATATAAATAGAGTCATGAAATTTTCATAACAATAATTCCCTTGTAAATCTAATGGTATATGTTGGTTGTCACATTCCAAACATGTGAATTCAATCAACATATATTCTCTTAAAACAATTAATATCCCCAATTTCTATAATTACTTCATGAAATAATTAATTGTTCTTTATTCTACATATTATTGGATATATTTCTTAAATCCATGAAGTTTTAAACTTCTTCAGTGATAATATAAACTACTAGTAATCAACTCCTTAATTTTTTCAATATTATTTTTTACCATCCAATTTACTTATCCATATCCCACATATCATTATCAAAACAAAATTATCATATCATAAATAATATATTAAGGTTACTGTATCCCATAATAATGTGTTTTCCAAGGATTTCACATTTTCATTATATAACTTTTTTACACCATCCGAACCATTCAACTTGTTGTTATAAATCCATTGAGAAAAACATAAAGTGAAACTTCATTATATATTTCATCATTAAAATGAAATAATATTTGAAAAAAATAACATAAAAATTTTATTATTAAACTTCATCCCTATATTATTTGTAAGGCTACCATATCCTATTACACAATATCCTATTTATTATTATTTTATGTGTAGTCTCGTCATCATTCTCAATGTAACATTAAATCCACCACCTTAATGATTCTAATTATAAGAATTCTTATTATGACAGTTAGTCTCATAGTGACTATTTAATACAAATATTAAAAACATATCCATCGATTAAGACTTAGGGAGGATAATAATCTCATCCATTTTGTTAATCAGGTTGATCATTTTTTCTAAATAGTCACATGATTTTTGTCCTTTGTTTCCATTGTCAAAACATCTTATTGTTCCTATAATATGTTTATATATATGACTATTTAAAAAAATTGACCAAATAGAAAACAAATATTCTTTCCTACAAGGACTCCATTACTCAAACTCTCAACGAACACCTTATTTCACTTCCTTGTTGATTTTGAGAGTTTGTCAAGGTACAAGTTGTTTATAATGTTTCGTAAAGACAATTAGGCGTGGTCACATCATCTTTCATAGTAGTGATCACCCCACTACAGTTATCAACAGAAAATCATCCATCACATTCAACGTTAATGATATTCCTTCCAATTCCTTCTACTGAATAAAACCAAAATCATAGTGTTAGAATTACGTATCATAGCATAAAAAAACATAGTCATGAAGTGATTACTTATAGGATATATAAATCCTAAAAACTTATATAATATATGACTTGCTAAGTTCATCCTAGGTTATTAAAATCCAAAACGTATTTAAATTTATCATTCTTGTTCATGAAGGTTTTGTGAATACAAAAGTATATCCCCCGAGAGTGTCAAAGCTGATTTGAAGAATGTACCATTTTCCTGTACCACATTACCCCATTAAAGAATGAACCATATTTTGGGATTTACTACCCATAGGTACATCTGTTCTAGAGTCACTTCCACTTGTAGTATCTAACGATTGATGTATTTCTATGAATCCATTAACTACATCCTTTACCAAATTCTAGGACAATTTACTAAATGCCGACTTATGCTTGCATTTATCCTTAACGAAATCTCTATAAATATATAAATAAATATAAGTAGGAATACAACTAAAGATCACTCATCATTTTCCCCAAGGAATACTAAAATTTTCACATGATACCGACTATAGTGAGCTAGGATAAACATATATGGACATTACATTATTTTAGATGAATATTCAATACATTAAAAAAATACATGTCTGAGGACCATGAAAATTTAGTTTCTTTGGATTCATGTAATCAAATACTTCTAAATTGTTGGTAGATCTTATGTACATCCAAAAAATATATCCATATTTATTACTTCTATATAATACCTTTCATCATAACCTAGGAAAAAACTAAATAAAGGGTTGAGCTTAGATGCTCGGTAGTAATAAACAACAAAAATATGTATCCATATCATAAATATAATTGTATAATAATATGATTATGATTACTATAAAATCCCCCTATACATATGAATTAACATAAACATGATTTATGGGTAAAATCATGGATGTTCCTTAGACATTAATTATATAAAAATAAACATCAAGAGCCATGAAATTTTAACTAAGGAATAAGACACATGTTTTTTCGAATACATATAAGATTATGAAATTTTAGTTTAGGACTACATACTAAGACCTTTATAACATTATAGACTTGTTCTATAACCCATGTACCTACTTCATGCTTGAGAAATCAACCCATGTACCTTATTACATTTAGGCTTGTGTTATAACTGATATAAATTCTTTTTTTATCATGGGTAACAACCCATTTACCTTATTTCATTTAGAATTGGTCTACAACCCATGTAACTTCTAGTTTTGTGGCTTGGTAAACAACCCATGCACCGTATTTATTTTAGGATTAGACTAAAACCTATGTACATTATCTTTTTCAAGCATCAGATACAACCTGTGTACCCTCTTTCTTTTAAGCATGGGCTACATCACATATACCTGCTTTTTTCGGGAATTGCAGAGAACTCATATATCCTGTTTCTTTTAGGCATGTAATACAACCAATGTGTATTATTTATTTCAAACATAGGCTAAATCATGTGTACCCTCAAAGCTCATATCAAACATATCATTAGCCAATGCATTGGAGGGAGATATGGGTCTCAATCATCCAATATCTAAATCATTCAACCATGTCCCATGGGAAATGAAATGTAATGGCCTGGGTTTTTAAGGTTCATTACTTTGTAATAATCTGATTTTGAGGTGTAATGGGTGGTCTGTAAGGCCATCCCAGCCTCTTGGTGACTCCTAATGATAGCATTGGCCTACCGGCAGCCTCGGCCAACCGGTAGACCTAACCTACCAGTGACCTTGGGTTACCGGTGGCCCTCGGCCACCGGTACCTCTCGGTTACCGGTACCTCTCGGCCACTGTTATCTCTCGGCCACCGGTGGATCTCAGCTACCCATGGCTCTCAGCTACCAGTGGCTCTCAGCAACCGGTGGCTCTCGGCTACCGGTGGCCCTCGGCTACCACTAGCTCTAGGCTACCAGTAGCTATCGCCAACCAGTAGCTCTCAACTACAGGTAGATATCGCCAACCGGTAGCTCTCAACTACCAGTATTTGTCGTCAACCGATAGCTCTTGGCTACCGGTAGCTCTCACCTACCTCAACGGGTTTTCCAGTAGCACCTCCTTTTTGTGAAAATTGGTTTTTAAACCATGTTTTAACCCCTTTAAGCCTATTTTAAATCCCATTAATTCCCATTAATTTCATTTAATTAAATGATTGGTGAGGTACCCTGGTGTGCGTCTGTTCAAACCACTCCTAAAGGCGGGGACCCTTTAATGATGTGTGGGGTGTCCCAGCTGAGTAGTCAACCCACGATCCCGCTCCTTACGTGGTTTCTCCCTATATCTTATCATTCCCAGGAGTTCTGTTTCTCATCCCATATTATCCTTTATAACCTAAAGGCTTCACCCTATGTTTCTTTTTCTCGATCACCCTATGGTCGGAGTACCCTTCCTCCCAATGAGTTGTAACCTGTCAAAGTTTTCCTTGATCGTCTTTCGTAGAGCTCCTGCAAATCACGTGGGGACTTAACATCGATCCTTGATCAGTCAGGTAGGGGTTTCACCTTCATATCTCTTTTCTATGTATCTTTCGGGGTGGGTACGCTACTGCTTCTATATAATTATATGATCCAAACTTTAATAAAGATAATAAACAGATTCGATAGAATGAAGGGGAGGGGTGTGATTGATGATGCTGCTCTATTTTTTCCTCTTTCATGATTAATGATTTATCAATTGTGTGGGATTACGTCTACTGAAAATCATGGTCATTGGTGGTATTTCCCTATGAACTAATAAACCCATACCCCTTACGATGTTTAAATGGATTGTATCTTGATTTTCACCCTTTTGATGTGTAAAGGAAATTGTTTAATTATGTATATTCGGCTAAATAAATTGGAAGCACCTAGATCAACTTTTTTTCTATGATAACCCTGGTTTAAGCCCAGTGGAATTGAAATCATGGAGTTTGTTAAATTTTTTAAATCTGAAAATACCTGTTGATTCTGCCTTGTGTTGGTATTATTTGTTTGTTTGTTCCCTCCATAGTTGTATAGGGGCTTAGATTGCTGGGGGTGATGTGGGGGAGGATGGGATCTTCTGTTTGTATCACAAATTGGGGTGGGATCCTCTTCTGTTGTGAAACCTTCTTATTCATAGTTCTGGGAACATCGGACTGTATCTCACTTTGACCTTCTTTAGTTCCAATACATGGAGGGGTCTCGCTTGATGTGTTTTTACAAGATAACCGGGTGTGAATATTTAAATTACAGTTGGGTGTACTCTTTCCTTGGCTTGTCCTTATACTTAATAGTTGCCCAAGTAGGTGCAAAAATTTATATAAACATTTTTAATAAACAAGAAAACAAGGATTGGACGAATGGGGATTTCGTTTGGTGTGAGTTGTGACTTGGGTATGGGTGTTGTTCTCTTCTCTTATGAATGGGTAGTAAGGATTGTGTTCTTTAGGCTTGCTGATGAAAAACATAGATTGGTTGAGTTCTTGTTATCTATAAATATACTTATAGTTTTTTTTGTTTCTTATTCGCGCCCCACCCATGTTGAGAACATAGTTCCGAACACCCCCATTTCATGGGAAAGGGTGTTTTTTCCAACACTCCTATGAGGGGATAGTTACTACCTCCTTTTCTGATCCCTTTCCCAAATATTCCAAGACTCTATGGGTAGGTTGTAATGGCATAAAGTACATTATTAGCCCAAGAATCTTCGGGCAGGGTGGTTGTGGTTGTTGGCCCAGGTGTTTGTGGGCAGGTTGTTTCCCAAGTGTCTTTCAGATGAGGCCAAGGTGTCTTCGACCGTGGCAGTAGTTGTTCTGGTCCAGGTGTTTTCGGGTGTGGTTACACCTGGTGGTTTTGGCCCAAGAGTCTGTGGGCGGGGTTTGGCAGTGGGACTGCGGTGAGGTTGTGGCCCAGGTGTGCACGGGTAGGGTATGGCAGTGTTACTGCGATGAGAATGACGGGATTGGTTTGATGTGTAGGGTGTCTTCAATAACCAGTGTGAAAGTGGTGCAGGGTACCAAAACATTGATGTTCTATTACTATACATTATTTGACTTGCGTTATTTGGGGAGTGTTCCTTGGTGAGGCTTGGGTGGTTAGTTTCCTTTCTAGGTTCTTGGTTATCTATTTTCTCACAGGGCATTAGTATGCCTCCCCACTTGTGCACTAGAGTCTTGAGTTTTTCCCAACTGAGTATACTTGTATACTCACCCTACATATATATAACTGCTTTCAGGTTTCCAGGAGGACGTTAGGGATCATGCTGGACCGTACTATATTAGACCTTGTGGAAGATCATTGTAGATGTTTTTGTTTTTTGTTTTGGTATTTTTCTTTGTACTCTCCTTATACATTGTGGATTTTACTTTTGTAATATCCATTCGGAATGGTTCGTGGATTTACTTTTTCTTTCAGTTTTGGTGTTGTGGGATTCACTATCTTATCTCCTGATCCTATTAAAAGAAATTATAGTAATACCTTCCATTTAATGTGTGATTTTATACCCTTGGTGTTGGTCACTCTGGGACCAATTAAAGGTGGGTTTAGAGGTTCATTATCTCTCCTTCAACTTAAATAAAAAAGGGGCTGGAAATATGATGACCCTTCCCTCCTTTTGGTGAAGGCGAGTCATGACAGGATGTTATCAGAGCTGAGCTTTTGAGATAGGATGGAATCTGGAGTTAGGAACATTGAGAATTGCATGGTATGGTTGGGAAACAGTGGTGGGTGACCTCAATGCGTGAATTAGGCCAAGGAATACCAGCTAGGACATGAGATTTTAGGGCCCCCCGTGATCTGATGAAAGGACTCTGGACCTACCGAAAGACCATGTGAGGCCATGCTGATTGCAGGGTAGAGAACCTAGGAAAGGTATATGCATCATAAATGACTTGTGTTCTTGTGTTTCTCATGCTTTTTGGGAATTTTAAATAATTAAGATGTTTAATGTGTTTTACGAACAATCTTTTGCACTACTTGGGCTTAAGAAATCTTTGTTTACCTTGTAACTATGGCACCCGGGAGACGACCATGAGTTATACAGGAGATCGAGGCCCAGGAGGTTGACATGGCCAATTAGAAGAGGGCTGATCGAGAGGAGGAGGATGACAAGTGGTAGAAGATGCTTCGAGCCTTCCAATGATAGACCCTCAAGAAGTATGAGGCCAGCACCTCTGACATGAAGATGAAGGGCTGGCTAGAGGAGCTGGTGATAGCCTTCGGCTTGATCCGAGCTCCAACCGAGTACTGGGTTCCTCTGGCCGTCTGCCATATGTGGGGAGTAGCGCCTCAGTGGTGGAAGCTCTACCTGGGGGAGAGGAGAGAGGCTGATGTGGCATGGGCTAATTTCAAGAAGGAGTTCCGGGTGGAATTACACTCTTCTACGATGAAGTTAGAGAAGAGGAAGGAGCTACTCTCTATCCATCAGGAGAGTATGTCGCTAATGGAGTTGGGGAAAAAGTTCAATTACCTCATCCACTTTGCTACAGGCCTCTTTCCAGATGAGGAATCTTGGGCGAGACGTTTAAAGGAGGCGCTATGACCCTCCCTCTAGTACGTCGTTACCCCCTTCACCATGCCGAAAAACTTGGAGGTCCAGAAGAAGGCAGAGGTGGTGGAGAGGATGCACACGCTGGTCGGTGTGTCAAGAGAGGGGATTCATCTAGGTCCGTCAAAGGGAAAGTCTGTCAGCACTAGACCTCCAGCATCGGGACCCTCTTGGTTCCGACCATCAGGGAGAAGGCTGCAGCAGTTCCAGTTCTGGTCCCCTGGTCCTCGCCCATTCCCTTCGGGCCCAAGACCAAGGTGCTTCTTCTTTGCGAGAAATGGACATCTCCAGAATCAGTTCCCAGATCGAGTTCAGTACGGTAGTGGCAGATAGGCCCATCACCCGACTCAGCAGAAGCTTCCAGCTAGGCCCTTCCAGCAGTAGCAGCAGGGGCAGAAAGCTCCCTCTCATCCGAGGGTAGAAGTTTCAGGGGGAGGCCGACCTCAGGGCGCTCCTCAGAGACCCCAACCAGGGTGTGGTCTGGGAGGCGGTCAACAGTAGTGGGGTAGAAGAGCTTGGCGTGGAAAGTTTCATGCCACGGAGGCAGCAGTTCCATCGGGACCGGAGGTTTTTCGAGGTACGATCAGTTTTTTTAGTAACCTTTTTTACTCATTGTTCGATACTAGAGCATCATACCGTTTTGTTGAACCTGATCTGGCCCGTGCTCTGGGTCTTGATTCCAAGAGACTTCCAGTGCCCCTAGTGGTGATCACACCATTCAGAGGTCAAACCGACTTTTTATATGTTTGTAGAGGTTGCATACAGATGATAGGGCCACATCAGTTGGTCAGGGATCTACTACTGCTACAGATATAGCCATACGATCTCATCCTAGGGATCGACTGGCTATTCTTTGTGTGTTCCATCATCAACTGATTCTGAGTAATGGTTGTGTTATTAGACTTGGGTGGCCAATGTGTTACTTTCACTGGTGAGCAGAGTGGCCAGAAGGGTAGCAGGCGAGAGGAACCCCTCCTCTCCATGTTAGTTGAGCTATCAGTAGAGTTAGTGGATGCTGAGATTGTGGAAGTACCAAGGATCGTCAGTGAGTTTATATACATCTTCCCTGAGGAGATGATGACTCTACCCCCTCGACATGATATCATGTTTGGGATAGACATACAGCATGGTTCTCGTCCGATTTTGATGGCTCCCTACCAGATGGCGCCTTCAGAGCTATGGGAGTTGCGGATTTAGATCGATGATCTGATGAAGAAGGGTTTTGTTCAACTAAGTGTGTCACTATGGGGTGCTCCAGTCTTGTTCGCAATGAAGGAAGATGGTGGTCTCAGGTTGTGCATAGACTAATGGAGGCTGAATTAGGTAACGATCAAGAATTGCTACCCTCTTCCGAGGATAGACGATCTATTTGACCAGATGAAAGGGGAAGGATGGTTCTCGAAGATTGACCTATGGTTTGGATATCACTAGTTGAGGGTGAAGGAGGTATACATCTTGAAGAGGGCCTTCAGATGAAGATATGGGAACTTCAAGTTTTTATTCATGCCTTTCGGTGTTACGATTTCCCCAACTGTGTTAATGGGTCTTATGAACTCTGTATTCCAGGAGTACCTAGATCGGTTCGAATTTATGTTCATCAACGACATCCTGATCTATTCCAGATCAGAGGAGGACCACACAGAGCATATGGGGATGGTTTTAGAGGTCCTCCGAGAGCACCAGCTCTATGGGAAGTTGTCGAAATTTATGTTCGGGAAGAGATAAGTACACTTCATTAGGCACGTAGTGTACGAACAGGAGGTACCAGTGGTCCAATCAAAGGCTGAGGTGGTTGTTTCTTGGGAAACACCCAAGAATGTGGTCGTGGTTTGCAGTTTCCTCGGGCAGGAAGGTTACTATCGGAGGGTCATACCCAACTTCTCCCGAGTTGCATCCCCTTTGACAGCATTGACCAAGAAGACCATCTTTTCATGTGGAGTGAGAAGTGCGAGGTAGACTTCAGCTATCTAAAGGAGAAGTTGTTTAGTTACCCGGTACTGAGACTACCATAAGAAGGGGCGGCATATGAGGTGCTTTGGGATGCTTCCGGGAAAGGCCTCAGATGTGTGTTGATGTAGTGACAAGGGGTTATCTCTTATGGGTCTAGGAATTTATGCCGTCATGAGCGTAATTATGCCACCCATGATCTGGAGATTGCAGCGGTCATTTTCACATTGAAGTTATGGTGGCATTACCTCATCGGAGAATGCGTTATGGTCTTCACGGATCACAAAAGTTTAATGTATGTCTTCTACCAGTGGGACCTAAAATTAAGACAGCGAAGGTGGATGGAGTGCCTCAAGGATTATGACTTCACAATATCTTACACATCAGGAAAAGGGAATGTAGTGGCTGATGCTTTGAGCAGAAGGTCGCAGAAGGATGTGGTCCGAGAGTTGGTAGACGCATGGAAGGTGATGGAGGAGTTGGCTGCCTTGCACCTGGATGCGAGGATTGATAGCGGTGTAGGTTTCCTGTATCAGATAACAGTGTAGTATTCTCTTTTGTGGAAAGTGGAGGTGTCTCAGTGGGGAGACCTAGAGTGCGAAGTGATGCGTGACCGAGTTGACCAGGGTAATGATTCGTAAGGTTGGACAGAGGATGGTCAGAACCAGATGCTTTTCCAAGGAATGTTGTTTGTTCCAGAGGCGATGCGCGGCCAGGTTCTTAGTGAGTTCTACAATGCACACATAGAGGTACACCCAGGTGTTTGAATGATGTACCAGGGTCTGAGGAGATAGCTTTGGTGGCTCGGAGTAAAGCGGGGAGTGGAAAAGTTTGTGGCCAAGTGCTTAGCGTGTCAGCAGGTAAAGGCCGAACCTCGTGTTCCAGGAAGGTTGTTGCAACCATTAGATGTCCCCGAGTGGAAGTGGGGTGACATCTAGATGGATTTCGTCACAGGACTACCCAAGGTTCAAGGGGGATGCGACGCCATCTGGGTAGTAGTGGACCGCTTGACGAAGTCGGCTCACTTTCTGGCGATTAAGGAGTCGAGTTTAGTGGATGCTCTATCACGGAAGTATATGGACGAGGTAGTGTGGTTGCATTGAGTTCTGAGTTCCATAGTCTCGGACAGGGATGCATGTTTTACCTCATGAGTCTAGAGGGGATTGCAGGATGCTTTTGTCACCTAGCTACATCTTAGTACTGCTTTCCACCCCCAAACAGATGGGCAGATAGAGTGCACCATCCAGACCTTGGAGGACATGTTGCAGGCCTGTATTCCAGACTTTGTGGGACCATGGGTGCTACACTTGCCTCTGGTAGTGTTCACCTAAAATAATATCCATCACTATACCATTATCATGGCTCCATTCGATGCCCTATATGGATGTCTATGTCACTCACCCGTGTACTGGAATGAGGTTGGAGAAAAAGGTGTTCTGGGCCCAGAGGTGGTGCAGAGAAAGACAGAGAAGGTTTGCCTTATACGAGAAAGGATGAAGGCAGCTCAGGACTGACATAAGTCATATGCAGATAATAGGAGGAGACCCTTGGAGTTCGAGGTCAGGGACCACGTGTTCTTGAATTTCTCCCCTAGGCGTGAATAGCAGAGGTTCGGCAGGGGAATTAAGCTTTCTCCCAGGTTCATCGGACCCTTCGGAGTGTTGCGGCGGGTCGGTGAAGTGGCTTATCAGCTAGCGCTACCGCGCGCCGCTAGTGAGGATACATGATGTATTCCATGTGTCCCATCTTCATCGATATCTACACGACGACTCCCACATCATCGATTGGGGAGAGTTAGATATCGAAGACGATGCGACCTTCATAGAAAGACCAATCAAGATCGTGGATCGTAAGGAGATTGTTATTCGTGGAAGAAACATTCCCTTGGTTTTTGTGTTGTCGAGGCATGGTGTCTTGGAAGAGAGCACATGGGAGCGGGAGGCCCGGTTACGGGTTCTGTACCCATAGCTATTTTGACATGTTCTTTTTGTTCTAATACCAAAGATATTGTACCTTGTGCTTTAATATATGGAATGATTGTTTTTCTTGGCTATTAGATGATATATTCCCCATTCTCTCGGCTACCGATCGTTGTTTCCAACTGGTAGCACTCAACTACCTATTTCTATTTCCAACCGGTAGCTCTCAGCTACCAGTAGCTCTAACCAACCAGTAGCTCTCAGTATAAGGCCCCAGCCTTAAACCTTACTTAATATTGAATTAAATGAATAATTCACATTGAGGATCTTTTCAGGTTTAGAGTTTTAGAGAATTAGAACATAACTATTACATCTTAAAAGATTACAAAGTAGACACTTCTACTAATTCTCCATAAAATAAAAACTCTTAAAAAGAAAGATGTCTAGATTCCATGTTTTAGATAACATGAAATTCCCTTGATCCCATCCTTGACCTTATTCCACTTTAAGTCCTGTGAAAAACATTTCGAAAAAACTTGGGGTGAGCATAAAAAGCTCAGTAAGGGATACACAAAGAATGAAAACTGTTAGTTTTTCAAAATCAATTAAACCATGTATACTCTATCAAAGTAATACCTTCACCTTCATGAAGTAGTAAAAACTCTTCACTGAATAAAGTATCATTACTTACCTTTTTGTAACCAAAGTATTACCATAAAACCCATATAAAGAACACATAACATATATAAAGGTAACTTGGGACATAAACATACTTAAGTGGAATAACCATACGGTCGACTTCCACACTTATCACTTAATGGAATAGCCATACGGCCAATTTCCATACATACTTAATGGAATATCCATACGGCCGACTTCCATACCCAATGCATTGGAGGTTATAACGTAACCACCCGTCCTGGTATTCACGGCACCACCCGTCATATGGTTTATAACCTAACCACCCGTTAAAATGTCCAAGTACCAGTATAAAATCATAAAACATAAAACCAATATAAAGGAAAGATAACATTTCCACATTTCAATCACAATATATCATAAATATATTAACATAATAGAATCCTTTATCAAAACCATTTTTAATACCAAAATACATAATAGAGTATATGGTATTTATTTTATTTTAAAAACATTATAGCTTGTTGAAGAAGCCAGAGACCAAATAATACTCGCGGCGGCGGAAAAAGGTCATTGTCACCGCGTACGTTAAAAAAACATTCCTTTTTGTCGTTTAGTAAAACGCTTCGTAGAAAAAGATTCCTTTTGTATAAAAGTCAAAGTAAAAGTTGTTTATACACCGTATAAAATAAAGTTGTGTATAAAATGAAATATGCCTCAATGAAAGGAGATTGAGACGAAGTCCCTTACCTTGGGTCTGACTAGACTCGATCGGTCTTTAACGTCCTGAATAATAAACTTGAGTTAATTTATACTTGATTAAGAAACTTTTTAAAGTTCATTATTCCTTTTATATCACTTATTGTCATGTTATAAACATTATGTAACCATTTAAGTTAATAATGTTTGTTTTTTCAATATTTGGTTCTTAAGTCGAAAGTGGACTTCTTACAATTACATGTTGTTCGTGTGGTCAAAGGTTCTTTATATCTAGAATGAAATTCCCGATTTGGATATAATATGTATCATATATATCCAGAATATACATGTATTTATAATATTACATAATAATTTAGAGGTAAGAAATGAAATGCACCGTTCATGGAGACGGTAAGCCGTACGTACGCATGAACGCTACTTTCATTTCTTTGTCATATTAGTGGAATTAAAACTAAATGAGAGGTATGTATATTTTGATTCCAGAATTATATTCATCATTTAGATATATCATTAATTATATATATACATTATATACATGTAATTTTAATAGTACATTACATTTGGGGATAAGAAATGAAATGCACCGTTCATGGAGACGGTAAGCCGTACGTACGCATGAACGCTACTTTCATTTCTATCTCATACTTTAATGGAAAGAAATAATAATGATATAGAGGTATATTATAATTCCAGTATAACATCATATATAATAACTTTAAATCCATCCTTTACACGTCCCACATATGGCATTAATGAATCACATCACTTTTAGGGGGCAGTAGTCCGCACTTCCTTAAATGAAGATATCGTGTTTACCCATAATGGAAACCATAAAGGTATGCCAAAAATGAAAAATACAGAAGCTTAAAGAAAACATAAACATATTATATATCATATATAAAAATAGTGACATCATAATGGCCACCCTTGAAGGTGTTAAATGAGTATTGAACAATCATCGTTTCGGGAGGCAGAATTTCACCATCCACGGAAACCGTATGTTCTTTAACCATTTGATGTAGTTGTGTGAGAGTGTAGCTCAAATAAATATTATAACAACATCCTAGTATATTGAAGATACTGGTGTTGTTACAAAAGAAGTAAATAAAAAGAGTTTAGAGGGTTGGAGAACCAAAATAAAACAAATGAACAAGAGAGAATGAATTACCTTTAAAAGTGTAACTCCCTTTTGATTTGAGCCTAAAGGATTCCTTTGAAAGGCTTATGCCCAAAGGGAATCCTCTAGGATGAGGATAGGGATGTTTAGAGAGTAATTTGGCAGGGGTTGGCCGAGCCAAAGGCTTGAGAAGTGTGTGAAATGGGGTAGAGGTGGGGGCCTTTTATAAGAGGAGAGGAGGGGCACTTTTGGAAAGTAAAGAAATATTACTTTATTTGAAAATGTGTTTCGATTTTAAAAGGTCCCACATTGATATAATTAGTCTATAAGGTTATAAGGGTTCTAAATCCACTCATCCAATTGGTTTTGGACATGTTTAGTTCATAGATTTTACATTATCTTTCCATTTTATTTAAATCGTCAAATAATGATGTCATCGGTGCATCATTATTATGTCATATATAATTTGATTTATTTAATGTCTAAAAATTATAAAACAAATACTATGATGTAGGAAATCTTTTTATCTTTCCAATGACTATTTATAATCAAAATTTGGACTTGTATAACCCCACTCCAAAATTATTTTAGTAAAACAAGTCATGTTAGTTTCATTTTCACTTTAACATTAAATAAAAATATATTAATGTCATTTTCCAACTAAAGTGGCTCCATGGGGTCCCCAAGTTGGCCCATGGCTTGTCTTGGTCGGCCATTACTCACCCAATAGGTGTAGGACAAGTTTCATGGTGTTTTCACATTCTTATAATATCATTTTTACCTTAAATTACACTAATTACCTCTAATCGCGATTAATGAAAAAAAGTTACTATTCACCAAAAAATTATTTTAATCTCATTGAACCACATTTTACTTCTTAATGACAACCATGTATGTCGGATTTTCAAAATTCAATACACATTAGTGGTAAACTTTCATTTAACTGAAAAATCAGTTTGCTTGATTACCACTTAGTGGTTTCACTATTCATCAAAAATTGAATTTTTTCAGAAAATTACCAAAAATTCACCCTAAGCTATATTTGATATTCTGAATTCAAAAATTAAGTCCATTTTACAAAATTAAAAGTATATAAGTCAAATTAATTAATTTAATAATTAATTCCCGCTGTCATGACAAATAGCTTGTTTTTGTGAAACAATAAGTATCAAAAGATTGACACCAGTTTAAGTCCAATTTCAAAGTGAAATTGATTCCAATGACCGCCATTGGATTAACTGGTAAAATATTTTCTAATTTCACTTTAAAACCAATTAAAATAATAATCTAATCATATAAATAATTTAGATTAAAAAGAGGTTTTTAATTAAAATACAACATTTTACACTATTCATAAAAAAAGAACTTTATCAGAAAGGTACCAAAAATTTACACAAAGTAAATTTTGATGTCCCGATTCTAAAGAAGAGTTATATTTGGTCCAAAAGAATGTATAAGAGTGATCAAAACTATATTTAATGACTGTTCTCCGTCAAAAGGTGATAAGTGGACCTTTCGTGAAAATTAGGGTATAAATGCCTAAAATTGAACTCTTTCCGTATTTTAAGCTTTTATCTTTTATTGGGTAAATGTATAAACATTTAAAAACATATCTAATCATATTTTAGTTATTTATATCCATTCCCGCCAGTACAACGGCTACTTGTTAACTAACATTTAAAATAATATTATTTTATTACTAGTGTGCTACGTAAGTTTCAAAGAAACTCATCGTTGCGTATCGGGTACGCTATCGAACATAGAAACCCCTTTAAAATAAAATTAATATTTAATTCGTAAATATTATTAAATATGAAAATTCTTTATTCTTTATTTACCTGGGATGTTACATCCTTCCCCCTTTTGGGAATTGCGTCCTCGCAATTTTATTCACTTATCAAAATAAGTGGGGGTATTTATCCCTCATAGCATTTTCAGATTCCCACGTTGCCTCTTAAATCACATGGGTTTTCCCCAAAACCTTTACCTGATGAATCATCTTATTCCGTAACACTTGCTCCCTGTGGTCAAGAATCTGGACTGGTTGTTCTTCATAAGATATGTTCTCTTCCAGCTGAACTACCTCTAGACTCAAAACATGAGATGGATATGGCATATACTTTCTCAACATCGAAACGTGAAAAACATTGTGTACCTGAGATAAACTCGGAGGTAAAGCCACTCGGTAAGCAACTGATCCAACTCTTTCCAGAATTTCGTATGGTCCAACCAACCATGGACTCAACTTTCCTTTCTTACCAAATCTCATTACACTTTTCCAAGGAGAAACCTTGAGAAAAGCATGATCACCTACCTCAAAAGATAGAGCCTTCCTCCGGTTATCCGCATAACTCTTATGCCTGCTCTGAGATGTTCTCATGTGTTTTCTGAATCAACTGAACTTTTTCTGCCAACTCTTCTACCAATTATGGTCCCATCAGCTTCCTTTCACCCACTTCATTCCAAAATGCTGGAGTTCGACACCGCTTCCCATATAATGCCTCAAATGGTGCCATCTGTATACTGGAATGAAAACTGTTATTATAAGAAAACTCAACCAAAGAAAGATGCTGGTCCCAACTTCCCTGATAATCCATAGAACAAGCTCGTAGCATATCCTCCAATGTCTGGATTGTTCGTTCTGACTGCCCATCTGATTGAGGATGAAAAGCTGTACTAAAATTTAATTCAGTACCCAACGACTTCTGAAGGCCTTTCCAAAAGTTAGAAGTAAACCTGGGATCACGATCCGATACAATGGAGAGAGGAACTCCATGTAACCTAAATATCTCTTTAAGATACAACGGGAAAGTTGATCTAGAGAGAAAGTATCTCGTATAGAAAGGAAATGAGCAGATTTGGTCAAGCGATCAACAATAACCCAGATTTCATTATTACCTCGAGATGTCCTCGGTAATCCCACAACAAAGTCCATGGATATGTTTTCCCATTTCCACTCTGGCACTGGTAAAGGCTGAAGCATCCCTTTCGGTAACTGGTGCTCTGCTTTAACCTGTTGACATGTCAAACACTTCACAGTAAAATCAGCAATGTCTCTTTTCATTCCATCCCACCAGTAATACTCCCGCAGATCTCTATACATCTTAGTACTGCCCGGATGAACTGAAAACGGAGAACTATGAGCCTCACATAACAACTCATTCTTCAACTGTGAATCACAAGGCACACACAATCTCTTCCCAAATCTCAAAACACAATCATTATCAATGTTGAATTCAGGCAACTTACCTTTCTGAACCAGCTCTACCTTTTTCTGCAACTCACTGTCTTGCTTATGTGCTTGCTTGATCATCTTCCTTACAGTTACGAGCAATATGACCAGACTTACCACACCGAAATCACTTACCAGACTTGGATAAACATTCTCCAGGATGCATTTTACCACACTTCTCACAGGATGGATATTTGGTTTTCTTACCTCCTTGCTTCTTTGATGAATTCTTCCCCTTTGCCTGCCAACTAGACCTCTTATTCTGTTGTTTGTCATAGAACACATGATCATCGGCAAACTCCATTTCCACCTTCTCAGCACATCGAACAAGCTTTTCATAACTTTTAAACTCACGAGAAGCTAATGCCCTTCGATATTTTTGCTTTAACCTTGAGTAAAAACGGTTCATTTTACTATCAAGATCTCGTATGAAGTTTGGAGCATACCTTACCAATCGAGTGAACTTTTCTTCATAAGTAGCCACTGAATCATCCTCCTGCCTCAATTCTAGGAACTGCTTTTCCATCCTAAGACGAACCACCTTAGGAAAATATTTCTCAAGAAACATACCTTTGAATTATTCCCAGTGAAGATCCTCAATCTCATCACTATCCCTTATATTTTTCACCATCGACCACCACTGATCAGCTTCACCTTCAAAACGGTAAACAACAAGACTAACCTTTTGATGTTCTGAACACCCCATGACATCAAAAGTCTTCTCCAGTGCATTAATCCACCCTTCAGCTTGCACAGGGTCAGATGATCTTCTAAATTATGGGGGATGTTGCCTCATGAAATGTACCACCACTGACATGTTCCTCTGCGGTTGATCTGGCTGATCTCATGCATGGATACCACCACCATTTATAGCCTAAGTCAACTGTGTCATCACTGCAATAAACTGTTCAGTTCCGATTCCGACCATCTCAGGTTGCTGATTTGGAAGGTTATCTTCCTCCTGATGTCATCCCAACATAGCTGCTTTGTTTCCTCTGCGGAAAACCATTCTGAACACATAAATGTCTTAGGCGAAGCAACATGGTAATCCGTAAATGCTATAGCATTTCAATCATATTATAATTTAACACTTCTCTAACTCTTAAAGTTGTCTAAACCGACCTTTGATACCAACTATAAGGCCCTAGCCTTAAACCTTACTTAATATTGAATTAAATGAATAATTCACATTGAGGATCTTTTCAGGTTTAGAGTTTTAGAGAATTAGAACATAACTATTACATCTTAAAAGATTACAAAGTAGACACTTCTACTAAGTCTCCATAAAATAAAAACTCTTAAAAAGAAAGATGTCCAGATTCCATGTTTTAGATAGCATGAAATTCCTTTGATCCCATCCTTGACCTTATTCCACTTTAAGTCCTGTGAAAAACATTTCGAAAAAACTTGGGGTGAGCATAAAAAGCTCAGTAAGGGATACACAAAGAATGAAAACTGTTAGTTTTTCAAAATCAAGTAAACCATGTATACTCTATCAAAGTAATACCTTCACCTTCATGAAGTAGTAAAAACTCTTCACTGAATAAAGTATCATTACTTACCTTTTTGTAACCAAAGTATTACCATAAAACCCATATAAAGAACACATAACATATATAAAGGTAACTTGGGACATAAACATACTTAAGTGGAATAACCATACGGTCGACTTCCACACTTATCACTTAATGGAATAGCCATACGGCCAATTTCCATACATACTTAATGGAATAGCCATACGGCCGACTTCCATACCCAATGCATTGGAGGTTATAACGTAACCACCCGTCCTGGTATTCACGGCACCACCCGTCATATGGTTTATAACGTAACCACCCGTTAAAATGTCCAAGTACCAGTATAAAATCATAAAACATAAAACCAATATAAAGGAAAGATAACATTTCCACATTTCAATCACAATATATCATAAATATATTAACATAATAGAATCCTTTATCAAAACCATTTTTAATACCAAAATACATAATAGAGTATATGGTATTTATTTTATTTTAAAAACATTACGGCTTGTTGAAGAAGCCAGAGACCAAATAATACTCGCGGCGGCGGAAAAAGGTCGTTGTCACTGCGTATGTTAAAAAAACATGCCTTTTTGTCGTTTAGTAAAACGCTTCGTAGAAAAAGATTCCTTTTGTATAAAAGTCAAAGTCAAAGTAGTTTATACACCGTATAAAATAAAGTTGTGTATAAAATGAAATATGCCTCAATGAAAGGAGATTGAGACGAAGTCCCTTACCTTGGGTCTGACTTGACTCGATCGTTCTTTAACGTCCTGAATAATAAACTTGAGTTAATTTATACTTGATTAAGAACCTTTTTAAAGTTAATTATTCCTTTTATATCACTTATTGCCATGTTATAAACATTATGTAACCATTTAAGTTAATAATGTTTGTTTTTTCAATATTTGGTTCTTAAGTCGAAAGTGGACTTCTTACAATTACATGTTGTTCGTGTGGTCAAAGGTTATTTATATCCAGAATGAAATTCCCAATTTGGATATAATATGTATCATATATATCCAGAATATACATGTATTTATAATATTACATAATCATTTAGAGGTAAGAAATGAAATGCACCGTTCATGGAGACGGTAAGCCGTACGTACGCATGAACGCTACTTTCATTTCTTTGTCATATTAGTGGAATTAAAACTAAATGAGAGGTATGTATATTTTAATTCCAGAATTATATTCATCATTTAGATATATCATTAATTATATATATACATTATATACATGTAATTTTAATAGTACATTACATTTGGGAATAAGAAATGAAATGCACTGTTCATGGAGACGGTAAGCCGTACGTACGCATGAACGCTACTTTCATTTCTATCTCATACTTTAATGGAAAGAAATAATAATAATATAGAGGTATATTATAATTCCAGTATAACATCATATATAATAACTTTAAATCCATCCTTTACACGTCCCACATATGGCATTAACGAATCACATCACTTTTAGGGGGCGGTAGTCCGCACTTCCTTAAATGAAGATATCGTGTTTACCAATAATGGAAACCATAAAGGTATGCCAAAAATGAAAAATACAGAAGCTTAAAGAAAACATAAACATATTATATATCATATATAAAAATAGTGACATCATAATGGCCACCCTTGAAGGTGTTAAATGAGTATTGAACAATCATCGTTTCGGGAGGCAGAATTTCGCCATCCACGGAAACCGTATGTTCTTTAACCATTTGATGTAGTTGTGTGAGAGTGCAGCTCAAATAAATATTATAACAACATCCTAGTATATTGAAGATACTGGTGTTGTTACAAAAGAAGTAAATATTAAGAGTTTAGAGGGTTGGAGAACCAAAATAAAACAAATGAACAAGAGAGAATGAATTACCTTTAAAAGTGTAACTCCCTTTTGATTTGAGCCTAAAGGATTCCTTTGAAAGGATTCTGCCCAAAGGGAATCCTCTATGATGAGGAGAGGGACGTGGAGAGAGTAATTGGGCAGGGGTTGGCCGAGCCAAAGGCTTGAGAAGTGTGTGAAATGGGGTAGAGGTGGGGGCCTTTTATAAGAGGAGAGGAGGGGCACTTTTGGAAAGTAAAGAAATATTACTTTATTTGAAAATGTGTCTCGGTTTTAAATGGTCCCACATTGATATAATTCGTGGATAAGGTGATAAGGGTTCTAAATCCACTCATCCAATTGGTTTTGGACATGTTTAGTTCATAGATTTTACATTATCTTTCCATTTTATTTAAATCGTCAAATAATGATGTCATCACTGCATCATTATTATGTCATATATAATTTAATTTATTTAATGTCTAAAAATTATAAAAAAACTACTATGATGTAGGAAATATTTTTAGCTTTCCAATGACTATTTATAATCAAAATTTGGACTTGTATAACCCCACTCAAAAATTATTTTAGTAAAACAAGTTATGTTAGTGTCATTTTCACTTTAACATTAAATAAAAATATATTAATGTCATTTTCCAACTAAAGTGGCTCCATGGGGTCCCCAAGTTGGCCCATGGCTTTTCTTGGTCGGCCATCACTCACCCAATAGGTGTAGGACAAGTTTCATGGTGTTTTCACATTCTTATAATATCATTTGTACCTTAAATTACATTAATTACCTCTAATCGCGATTAATGAAAAAAAGTTACTATTCACCAAAAAATTATTTTAACCTCATTGAACCACATTTTACTTCTTAATGACAACCATGTATGTCGGATTTTCAAAATTCAATACACATTAGTGGTAAACTTTCATTTAACTGAAAAATCAGTTTGCTTGATTACCACTTAGTGGTTTCACTATTCATCAAAAATTGAAGTTTTTCAGAAAATTACCAAAAATTCACCCTAAGCTATATTTGATATTCAGAATTCAAAAATGAAGTCCATTTTACAAAATTCAAAACATATAAGTCAAATTAATTAATTTAATAATTAATTCCCGCTGTCATGACAAATAGCGTGTTTTTGTGAAACAATAAGTATCAAAAGATTGACACCAGTTTAAGTCCAATTTCAAAGTGAAATTGATTCCAATGACCGCCATTGGATTAACTGGTAAAAATATTTTCTAATTTCACTTTAAAACCAATTAAAATAATAATCTAATCATATAAGTAATTTAGATTAAAAATAGGTTTTGAATTAAAATACAACATTTTACACTATTCATAAAAAAAAGAACTTTATCAGAAAGGTACCAAAAATTTACACAAAGTAAATTTTGATGTCCCGATTCTAAAGAAGAGTTATATTTGGTCCAAAAGAATGTATAATAGTGATCAAAACTATATTTAATGACGGTTCTCCGTCAAAAGGTGATAAGTGGACCTTTCATGAAAATTAGGGTATAAATGCCTAAAATTGAACTCTTTCCGTATTTTAAGCTTTTATCTTTTATTGGGTAAATGTATAAACATTTAAAAACATATCTAATCATATTTTAGTTATTTCTATCCATTCCCGCCAGTACATCGGCTACTTGTTAACTAACATTTAAAATAATATTATTTTATTACTAGTGTGCTACGTAAGTTTCAAAGAAACTCATCGTTGCGTATCGGGTACGCTATCGAACATAGAAACCCCTTTAAAATAAAATTAATATTTAATTTGTAAATATTAATAAATATGAAAATTCTTTATTCTTTATTTACCTGGGATGTTACACTCAGCTACTCGTAGCTGTCACCAACCGGTAGCTCTCAGCTACCGGTAGCTCTCGCCTACCCCCACAGGTTTTCCAGTAGCCCCTCCTTTTTGTGAAAATTGGTTTTTAAATCGTGTTTTGACCCCATTAAGCCTGTTTTAAATCCCATTAATGCAGATTAATGTCGTTTAATTAAATGATTGGTAAGGTACCCTGGTTTGAGTCGGTTTAAACTGGCCCGAAAGGCGAGGACCCTTTAATGGCGTGTGGGGTGTCCCAGCCACATGGTCAACCCACGATTCTACTCCATAAGAGATTTCTCTCCGTATCTTAACCATCCCGGGCATGCTGTATCTTAGCCCTTATCATCATTTATAACCTAGAAGCTTTTCCCAACGTTTCTTTTTCTCTATCACCCTGCTGTCAGAGTACCCTTCCTCCCGATGACTTGTAACCCGGTGAAGTTTTCCTTGATCATATTCTGTGGAGGTCCTGCTAATCATGAGGTGACTTAACATCGATCCTTGATCTTTCAAGTAGGGGTTTCACCTTCGTTTGTCCTTTCTATGTATCTGGCAGGGTGGGTATGCTACTGCTTCTATAGAATTGGATGAACCAAACTTTAATGAAGATAATAAACATATTCTAAAGAATGATGGGGAGGGGTGTGATATATGATGCTTCTTGTTGGGAAAAAATCCCTCAAGGTATCATTGAAGCATTTTTGAGGTGATTGTGTTTGTTGACAAAGCAGGTTTCCATGGAGAATTGTCGAGTTCCCGAAAGTTGTTGACATTCTATGTTGACAAAGAACTATGACAAAGGAAAGGACGATATGGAGGCGGTACAAAAGAGCAGTACAAGGTGGCGTCGTTTCCCAGTGTTTGCCAAAATTATGGGCCAGAAAATCGCCAATGGAAAATGGAGTGATATGTTTTTGGCAAAGGTTGAGGAGAGAGAAATGAAAGAGGTGCGCGGAAAAATTAAGCGTGGCGCGCAAAATTAGCGGGTTGCGCGAAATCTTGAAGTATGGCGCGCAAAACAGCGGGTTGCGCGAAATTGTATTTCGCGCAAAAGATGTTTCAAGGCCGAAAGCTTGAAAATCGGTAAATCCATGAGGCGCGCGAAATTTTGGAGGCGTGCGCGAAAAATTGATGTGGCGCGCGAAATAGCGGATGAAGTATTTCGCGCAAAAGATGTTTCGAGGTCCGAAGCTCGGAAAATGGCAAAGGCATGAGGTGCGCGAAATTATGGAGCAGTGCGCGGAAAATGGTTGTGCGCGGAAGATTTGCATTTCGCGATCAAAGCGGATTACGCGCTCAAGGAGGGTTTTTAGCACAGGGTCGATTTTGCCTATAAATATGAAGTGACCCTCCTCCATTCAAGAGAGTTCAAGACATAGAAAATACCCGAGCTCTGGTGCGCGAAATTGAAGTTAGAAAGGGTGTTGCGCGTAAACTTAAAGTTTGCGCGTAAAGTCAGATTACGCGAAAAGCAAAGGCTGCGCAGAAAGTTGGTGATTGGCGCGTAAAAGGAAGATAGCGCGAAAAGTGAATTTCGCGAAAAAGTAGTGAATTGCGCGCAAGGCATTTTCTAGGCTGCACGTAATATTTGGAGGTTGCGCGAAAAAGGAATTTCGCGCAAATCATCGAAATTGCGCGCAAGACACCGTAAGGGTTGCGCGTAAAAATTGAGGTTGTCCGGTACATCCGGTGCAAAGTGAGATTCATCTGCGTGTGAAAGTTGTACTTCAACAGAGCATCTACATACAGAGGAAGATGCATTCCTTCATGAAAATGAAGAGACCTACAGGTCTATAAACTGTGAGTGAATCCCTTCTGGAGCAGTGAGCTTAGGAAGAGGAAAAGGTGATCCTCTCCACTAGCAGTGAGCCAGAGAGAGAGAAACAGGGAGTGACCCTTGGGAAAGCAGTGAGCTGACCCTAAACCTTGTAAAGGCAGTGAGCCTGGGCATAGAAGTGATCTAGCCCGAACATTGTAATCCACAACTAGTGAAGACTAGTGGAATTTGGTAAGAACCGGAAACTTGTCAGCGTATGCTCCTTGGACGTAGCCCTTAGCGGTGAACCAAGTAAAAATCTCTGTGTCTTCCTGCTTAATCCCCTGCATTGCATTCAAAGCATCATCATCAGGTAAAGGAGACAAGTGATCACAGTAACCACACAGATCACAGTAACCACACAAGTGCAAACAAAGTGACCCTTGTAACAAAGAGGTCAAGATCCAGTGGGGCAGAAAGAACTTTGAAAAAGAATATTCATACCCTGATTCACCCCCCCCCCCCCCCCTCAGGGTATATAGGCCCCTATTAGTCCTAACAATTGGTATCAGAGGGAAGGTTGCTTTTATCAGATTCGTTTGCTTGGATTTGGTGTAGTCTTTCTGTGTAGTTGAAGATATTGTTTTCACTTATCTCGGTCTACCATGGGGAAAAGAAAATCTTCAAAGAAGAATCAGAAGTCAGGTGGTATCCCTCAGTGTGGAAGTGTTTTTGGAAAAAGTGTGATTCGACTAAAAGAATCAAATAGCTTACTAAAGGAATCATGTAGTGAACAGAAAAATGATTTGGATAAATCATACAACAAAAATACTTACTCATTCAATGATGTTGACAGAATGAGTGAAGAACCTAACTTTCCAAGTGACGTTGGAACCACTGACGATGAAGAAGAAGAAATTGAAGGAAGAATTGATATGCGAGCTGAGTTGGAGGCTGCTCTTGAAGAGATAGATGTTTGGAGGGCCAAAACCAAGAAAGCTAACAAAATTGTTCGCGATGCAAAACTCTATATGCAGCAGCAGGAAGAAGAGAAATCTGAGCTGATGGAAGAAATTGAGAAACTAAACTTATCAACATCAGAGAACTCAGAATCCGTTAGTAAGTATAAGATGAAGGTTGAAGAACAGAAAAGAGAGATCGATGGCCTAAACAAAAAGGTGGAATTTTTCCATGGGACTAATGAATTGGATCAGAAATCCACTGAAGAAATTAAATCTAAAGGCATACAGATCCATGCTCTGGAAACTGAGGTCAACAAGATAAGAGGCTTAAATCAAAGGCTTATTGATATAGCTACTGACCTAACAAAGAAGAATGATTCTCAAGGTGAGGAACTACAGAAGCTGGCTAAAGGAAAAGGAAAACAAAAGGCTGGTAAGTGTGAAGAGAATCAAGAGTCCGATGAAGTTCGGAATCTGAAAGCCAAGAATGATGATCTAGCTACACAGCTGTCTGAGTTAGTTCAGAAGAATCAAAGACTACAACAAGAGAATTCATGTTGCTCCGATTATCTTGCTCAAGAAAAATTGAAAGTAAAAGAGCAAAATGACGTGGTTAGTAAGCTGAAGCATGAACTGGAAGATGAGATGAGTTGTGGAAAGAATCTCAGAAAAGAACTTGATGGTCAACTTGTATCAAGAGATTTGAAGATTCAAAAGTTGGAAGAAGAGCTACAATCAGTCAAGAAGGAAATGGAGAAGTCTAAATCCAAAGATAAGCCCAAGTTGAAGGATGCACTGCACTTATTATTTGATCATCCTTCGGCAGGTGATGATAAAATGAAGTCCAAATATGCTGCATCAGAGGAGAAGCATGAAAGGATTGTATCTTCCCAAAGGTCAACCTTTTTGGGAAAATCTGGAATTGGATATGATAATTCCACTCCTATGGATGATAAGAAAAATGCAGTGAAAAATTCCAAGGGTAAGAAAAATCCTGTAGGTGCTGGAGATAGGCCTATGAGGATAGTTTCAAGGAGTGATGATATGTGCTATTTCTGCGGAGTCCATGGCCACACATCAAGCTTCTGTACAGAGGCTCTGGAGTACATTTCAGGCTATGAAAAGAGAAACATTAATAAATCTGAGAACAGGAAGAAGCATCATGAGAAATTAGAAAGAAGAGCTTCTCAGAGGAAAGCATACATTAGATGCTATTACTGTGGAAGAATGGGACACACCATGAGCATGTGTCAGGAAGCTCAGGAGAACAGTATCAGAGGAAGAACTCAAGGTGCATCAACATCTCAGCAGAGAGATGATAAAATGAGGTATGCCTTTGAGGGAAAATGTTTTATATGTTCTCACTATGGGCACATGGCGAGACATTGCAGTAAGAAGAAAGCCGGAAAGGGAAAAGAACAAGAAAAGAGATCTCCACCACAGGAAGTGTACAAGAAAGAAGCATGTACTGGGAGACAAAGTGGTAAGGAGAATAATAGGCTTCGAGCCTCAGGGAAATCACATGGAGCTGAACGAAAGGTGTATCAGTCACCTCCTCTGTCATACTCACAACAGCTCTCAAGGAGAGAATGTGAGAAAACCTGGAAGATTAAGGGGAGATCTACTCCAGCGGTGATAAAGAAGAATGGACGTTCAATGGAGGACCCACCACCAATTAAAAATAGGGTGGTGACCCATAAATCTGATAAAAGGCAGATAAGAAAAGAATGCATCGAAAAATCCACATGTCGTGTTTCTCAGCGAGAAGTGAAGGAAATAGGAAGACCCCTAAGATGGGAGAAGAAGAAATAGAAGATGCCAAATAGAGAGGTTTCTACTCAGAGAAATAATCAAGGAAAGTGGAACTTTGGTAGAACCTCAAAGAAGGAAATGTGTACCAGTGGGCTTATACCTCAAGCGGTGAGAAAGGCTGAGCCTACCAAATCTACATATCAGAAAAAGGCTCAGAATGTAGGCAATGAATGCCTAGTCATATGGCCAGAACAATTGAAGTTGTCTAGGCAATTGGAGGAAGCAAGAAAGGAGTGTGATGCTCTCCAAGAAAGAATCAAAGGGTTGACCCATTAGGATCAACCACAATCCTCATCTTGAGGAGTCTAGAAGATACCCCTCTCCCTATGTATATAAATGCTATTAACTGATGATTGATGTGTTTCAGGTTTTAGGGAGATACGATCCAAGGGGAAGTGGCATCTAAGGATGCGAAGTGGAGATCTGATATGCTCTACAGGTTCAATTGATTCAAATCAGGAACTAGGGATGAAGAAGAAAAGATGCAACTGAGCACAATTAAAAGTGATTGTGTTATTAGCTTTATCTCTTGTTTCCTACACCAAGTTCCAACTCAGTAGGCTTAGAGATTTTGTTAATAGCTCAAATTTGAGTGGAAGATGAGAACAAATGATGCAGGAGGAAAAGGCGTGTTATGGGTCTAAACTGTTGGGCCTAACAACTGGAAGAGTTGCATAACACAAGGGGAGCATTCTATATCCAAATCAGATTCAAGAGCCATCAATGCAATAATTGGATGACTCGGCTCAGGTGTTTCCTATTGAGGGAAGAAAGACACATAGGGAGAAGCAGCAATAACAATGCATTTCATGCTTATCTATTTGCTCTAACAATATGGTATCAGCTGACTGTTTTCAGGATACCAAGAAGATGCAAGAGAAAATCAAAGGCGTCTCAACAAAAATTTGAGAAACCTAGCTGAAAGAAATGAAGCCACTGAAAAATGAGTCAGTGAACAACTTACTGATGGAAGTATTGAGGAAGAAAGCAACATAGGGAGATCAGAAGTGGCTTATGCTGATTCATAATAAGACACCAATGATGAACATGAAAGTTTCTAGTTTGTGAGTACAAGGAAGTAAAAATCCTCATCTGCACAACAGTCAAAGAGTTGAGCTGAAATTGACATGCAGAATATCATTGGTGATTAGTTAGCTCTAGTTTGACAAGGAGAATGAAATCACTGCAGAAAACATCTTTTATATCTCAGGTTGAGCCGAAATGCTTTGCTAATGCAACTGAAGATGAAAACTGGGATCATACCATGGATGAAGAGATAGATCAGACTTGAGAAGAATCAGACGTGGGAGATTGTTTCGAGGCTAGATGATAAAAATGTCATCAAGAAAAAATGGGTCTATCAAGACAAGATGAATGAATATGGCATGATGATTCGGAACAAAGAACGACTGATGTGCAAAGGAGACTCCCAGATAAAGAGTAATCAAAGGATGATGAGGATGGCAAGGCAGTTAATATCACAGAATACAGGCAAATCATTGGAAGTCTGTTGTACTTAACCGCAACAAGGCCTGATATTGTTTTCGCCACATGCCAAGCAGCGAGATATCAGAGTAATCCCAAAGAAAGTCACATGCTTGCAGTGAAAAGAATACTTCGGTATATCAAGGGCACGGTGGACTTCGGCTTGACATACAACGACAAATCTCAGATAGAGTTATTGGGATATACTGATGCAGACTGGGTCGGTTCAGCAGATGATAGAAAATCAACATCAGGTGGTGCTTTCTATCTTGGTGGATTGTGTATTTCTTGGCTAAGCAAGAAACAAGATTGCATTTCGTTGAGCACCGCAGAAGCTGAGTATATTGCGGCCCCTCAAGCATGCACACAGTTATTGTGGATGAAGCAGCAGCTTGAAGATATGGGAGTTGAAGTGAAGTCTCCAATCGGAATCCAGTGCGATAACTCAAGTGCTATAAATCTCAGCAAAAATCCCGTCCATCACTTTAGGACAAAGCACATTGAGATAAAGTATCATTTTATCAAGGAGAAGGTTGAGAAGGGAATCGTGAAGTTGGAGTATGTTCCTACAGAGCTACAGGTTGCAGACATTCTGACAAAGGCCTTACCCAAGGAAGCTTTTGAGAGGCATCGACTGGCTCTGGGAGTTCAGTCGATTCCCCGCACTTGAAATAGTGTGGATGTGGGTCCCCCCCCCCTCTCCCCGAGGTATGATGTGTTTTCCCTACTGTGCTAATGTGTTCTCTACTATGTTACAGACTACAAAGGCGTGACCTTTGGGTTCGTTGACAAAGGGGGAGAAAAGTGTTTGATAATGGGGGAGAAAATAGTGGTTGTTCAAGGGGGAGACAGTGCGGAGATTTGATAAATCATTTTTGATACGGGGAGAAGCTGACAGGTGGAGCAGCCAGAAAGGGGGAGTAATGAGAAAGGGGGAGATTACTAAATCTGACGATGCTAGAAGTGATCGATCAAATCATAGAAATCACGACAGCTGAGGATCGTGATAAAAGCAGAACAGTGGTGTTGGAATAGTGTGAGACGGTGTCCAGCTATCAACAATTGGTATCAACTTAAGAATTCACCAATTGGTATCAGTGTGGTTCAACAACTGGTTTTATTTTAAGAATTGGTATCAGGGTGGAATCGACAATTGGGGTCTGACATGAAGTGATTCATTGATGAACTTTTCATACTACTCTTGTTTCTCACGCTGAGCATTTCTCATGTGGGCTTAGAGTACGTGTTAAGTGAATCCTTGAACTCTATCATAATCGCAAGAGGCGAATGGTGGTAGCAGCTGGAAGAAGACTCAGTGAGGTATCAAAGTGCAGAAAATATTTCTGAGCAGAGTTGTGGAGAGTTGTCAACAAACCCAAAGGGGGAGATTGTTGGTCAAAAATCCCTCAAGGTATCATTGAAGCATTTTTGAGGTGATTGTGTTTGTTGACAAAGCAGGTTTCCATGGAGAATTGTCGAGTTCCCGAGAAGTTGTTGACATTCTATGTTGACAAAGAACTATGGAAAAGGAAAGGACGATATGGAGGCGGTACAAAAGAGAAGTACAAGGTGGCGTCGTTTCCCAGTGTTTGCCAAAATTATGGGCCTGAAAATCGCCAATGCAAAATGGAGTGATATGTTTTTGGAAAAGGTTGAGGAGAGAGAAATGAAAGAGGTGCGCGGAAAAATTAAGCGTGGCGCGCAAAATTAGCGGGTTGCGCGAAATCTTGAAGTATGGCGCGCAAAACAGCCGGTTGTGCGAAATTGTATTTCGCGCAAAAGATGTTTCAAAGCCGAAAGCTTGAAAATCGGTAAAGGCATGAGGCGCGCGAAATTTTGGAGGCGTGCGCGAAAAATTGATGTGGCGCGTGAAATAGTGGATGAAGTATTTCGTGCAAAAGATGTTTCGAGGTCCGAAGCTCGGAAAATGGCAAAGGCATGAGGTGCGTGAAATTATGGAGCAGTGCGCGGAAAATAGTTGTGCGCGGAAGATTTGAATTTCGCGATCAAAGCGGATTACGCGCTCAAGGAGGGTTTTTAGCGCGGGGTCGATTTTGCCTATAAATATGAAGTGACCCTCCTCCATTCAAGAGAGTTCAAGACATAGAAAATACCCGAGCTCTGGTGCGCGAAATTGAAGTTAGAAAGGGTGTTGCGCGTAAACTTAAAGTTTGCGCGTAAAGTCAGATGGCGCGAAAAGCAAAGGCTGCGCAGAAAGTTGGTGATTGGCGCGTAAAAGGAAGATAGCGCGAAAAGTGAATTTCACGCAAAAGTAGTGAATTGCACGCAAGGCAGTTTCTAGGCTGCGCGTAATATTTGGAGGTTGCGCGAAAAAGGAATTTCGCGCAAATCATAGAAATTGCGCGCAAGACACCGTAAGGGTTGCGCGTAAAAATTGAGGTTGCCCGGTACATCCGGTGCAAAGTGAGATTCATCTGCGGGTGAAAGTTGGACTTCAACAGAGCATCTACATACAGAGGAAGATGCATTCCTTCATGAAAATGAAGAGACCTACAGGTCTATAAACTGTGAGTGAATCCCTTCTGGAGCAGTGAGCTTAGGAAGAGGAAAAGGTGATCCTCTCCACCGGCAGTGAGCCAGAGAGAGAGAAACAGGGAGTGACCCTTGGGAAAGCAGTGAGCTGACCCTAAACCTTGTAAAGGCAGTGAGCCTGGGAATAGAAGTGATCTAGCCAGAACATTGTAATCCACAGCTAGTGAAGACTAGTGGAATTTGGTACGAACCGGCAACTTGTCGGCGTATGCTCCTTGGACGTAGCCCTTAGCGGTGAACCAAGTAAAAATCTATGTGTCTGCCTGCTTACTCCCCTGCATTGCATTCAAAGCATCATCATCAGGTAAAGGAGACAAGTGATCACAGTAACCACACAGATCACAGTAACCACACAAGTGCAAACAAAGTGACCCTTGTAACAAAGAGGTCAAGATCCAGTGGGGCAGAAAGAACTTTGAAAAAGAATATCCATACCCTGATTCACCCCCCCTCTCAGGGTATATAGGCCCCTATTAGTCCTAACACTTCTCTATTTTAATCCTCTTTCATGATTAATGATTTCTGAATTGTGTGGGCTTACGCCTACTAAAAATCATGGTCGTTGGTGGTATTTCTATGTGCAATAATAAACCTGCACCCCTTGTGATGTTTACATGGATTTTATTTTGGTTGTGATCCTTTTGTTGTGTAATGGAAATTGGTTAATTACATATATTCGGCTAAATAAATTGGCAGCACCAGGATCAAATCCTTTTCTATGATAACCCTTGTTTAAGCCTAATGGAATTGAAATCATGGAGTGTGTTAAATCTTTTAAATATGAAAATACATGTTGAGTCTGCCTTGTGTTAGTAGTATCGGTTTGGTTGTTCCCTCCACGATTGGATAGGGGCTTAGATTACTGGGGGAGATTTTGGTGAGGATGGGATCCTCTGTTTGTATCACAAATTGGGGTGGGATCCTATTCTATTGTGAAACCATATTATTCATATTTTTGGGAACTTGGGACTGTATCTCACTTTGACCTGCTTTGGTTCCAATACTTGGAGGGGTCTCACTTGATGTGTTTTTACAAGAGAACCGGGTGTGAATGTTAAAATTGTTGTCGGGTATACTCTTTCCTTGTCTTGTTCTTATGCTTACTAGTTTCCCAAGTAGGTGTGGAAACTTATTTAAAAATTATTTCTGAACATGAAAACAAGGATGGGACATATGGGGATTTGGATTGGTGTGATTTGTGTATGGGGCATGGGTGTTGTTCTCTTCTCTTATGAATGAGTAGTACGGATAGTGTTCTTTAGGATGGAAGAATAAAAACCTAGACTGGGTGAGTGCTTGTTACCTATACATATACTTGTACTTTTTATGTTTCTTATTTGTGCCCCACCCAAGTTGATAACATAATGCCAGACACCCCCATTTCATGGGGGAGGGTGTTTTCCCCTACACTCTTATGAGTGGATGGTTACTAGATCATTTTCTGCTCCCTTTTCCAAATAGCCCAAGACCCTACGGGCAGGCTTTGATGGCTTGAAGTCCATTATTAGCCCATGAATCTTTGGGTAGGGTGGTTGTGGTGGTTGGCCCAGGTGTTTGCGGGCAGTTTGTTTACCAAGTGTCTTTGTGATGAGGCCTAGGTGTCTTCAAGTGTGGCAGTAGTTGTTCTGACCCAGGTGTTTGTGGGTGTGGTTACGTGTGGTGGTTGTGTCCCATGTGTCTGTCGGTGGGGTATGGCAGTGGGACTATAGTGAGGTTGTGACCCAAGCGTGCGCAGGTGGGGTATGGCAGTGGGACAGTAATGAGAATGGCGGGATTGGTTTGATTCGTAGAATGTCTTCAATAACCAGTGTGAAAGTGGTTTGGGGTACTCAAACATCGATTTTCTATTACTATACATTACTTGACTTGCATTATTTGGGGAGTGTGCCTTGGTGAGGCTTGGGTGGTTAGTTTCCTTTCTAGGTGCTTGGTTGTCTATTTTCTCACAGAGCATTAGTATGCCTCCCCACTTGTGCACGAGAGTCTTTGGTTTTTCCTTACTGAGTATACTTGTATGCTCACCCTATGTATAAAAAACCGCATTCATGTTTCCAGGAGGACTTCGGGGATCGTGCTGGACCATACTAGCTCAGAACTTGTGACAGATCATTACAGTTGTGGTTTTTCTTTCTTTTGGTATTTTTCATTGTATTCTCCTTATACATTGTGGATTTTACTTTTGTAACATGCATTGGAAATGGTTCCTAGATTTACTTTTACTTTCAGTTTTGGTGTTATGGGATTCATTATCTTATCTCCTGATCTTATTAAAAGAAAAAAAGGGTAATTACTTCCATTTAATGTTTGATTTTATACCCTTGGTGTTGGTCGCCACTCCGGGACCTATTGAAGGGAGGTTTCTAGTTTCATTATCTCTCCTTCAACTTAAAGAAGGAAGGGCCTGGTAATCTGCTAACCCTTCCCTCCTTTTGGTGAAGGTGGGTCGTGACATGAAACATGCATCATATCATGACCAATAACAAGATATTGGATTTATCATTAACAATAATAACCCCTAAAATTAAATGTGTATCATTAATATTTCATCGCATCATTACCTATGAAAAATATTTATGTTTCATAATCATTTAATAAATTCATAACCCCTAAAAAAATTGGATTCAAAAGTATATAACCTGTGGAAGAGATATAGATTTAAAAATCATAGAAACCATGAAAGGGAAAGAGGTATCATAAAAATATAAACTGTGAAAGGGAAATATGTTTCATAAATACCATGACATCAACCATACCCCATTTATTGAAAGAATTTAAATGGAAACATTAGATAATTTTCTAAACGGGAATTAATAGAATCAACAAATGTTATCATAGAGAGAAAATAACCTTGAAGTATTTTTTTCAAAGTAATTATTGCACTATTTGACCTTATTATTTTAAAATGGGTATTTAATACAAAAATCCTTTGGAAAACCATTTTCTTAAAAAATATGTAATAACATATAAAGAATGCAATGAACATGATATGATAAACATTTTTTTTGAAAAAATATAAAGGAATCAAGAAATCATTATAAAAACGATTTATTTGAAAAATATATATAATAAATACTTATGAATATATATATATATATATAAATATTTAAATGCTTTTTAGAAAACATAGTTGTAATGATCGAAGATTTTTGACTGATGAGAGAGGTAAAGAAGGGTTTTCTTTAAAAACTATACTAACTATCTTATATTCCAATGAGTCAAAAAATGGTACCGATATATGAATATATAATGAAATTAAATTGTTTATGTAATTTTATGAGGTTTATTGAGAGATTTATCATAATATTTCAATAGTTATGTGTAATCCTTAACAATATCTAAAAGGGATGAGATTGTTTCAATAAAATCATTTCACTTGGTAACCGGGTATCACACTCTCTATTTAAGAAAATTAAATTACATGAATATTAAAATATCATTATAAGAATTATATTTATTATATAACATCTAAAACATATGTATATATACTTTGGAAAATAATTTGTTTTATATAACCAAACATGAGTCTCAAAGAATGAATATTGAGACAAAACTATTTTAATGACTTGGTTCCTTTTTAAAAATAAACTCATTGAAATAAATAGAATATAATGTATATGAAAATACCCATAAATTATATTATAGGAATCATATCATACATAATTTGGAAGTATACACACTATAAAAAGTAATTGGTGGTGAATAAATCATGAATCTCTTGAAAATAAAAAGTGAGATGAAATTCCCTGAGATTATGTCATGAATAAATTCGTAATCATTCCAACACAATGTATAATAAATATAATTATTTTATAAATATTTAATAGAATAATATTACTATATTTAATATCATATATGGTTTTATTATAAACTTATATTACCTTATTCTTATAAATCTCATGTTAATGTTTCACTTCCAGTAATATTTTCTTTAATCTTTGAATGTGTCATAATTTGTTATAGCATTTGTCATTATAATTACATCATGACTTCTATAATTTAACCAATTGTGTAAATATTATTTTTTCACTATAATCTATATGATATAGATTTATTAAATGGAATACCCTGTTAATCGAGACTACAGTTTGTATATATGCATGAACACTATTATCGTTTAATTATTCAGTTGAGAGAAAGAAAGTAAAATTAATATATGAATATATGTGTATATATAAATCATTATAATAGTATATTTATTATATAATATATTTCATATAATTCTCCCAAACTAATTATTAATACATTCTAGGTAGTTTGTGACCTTATCACATAACATTGAGGGGGAGGTTGTCCAGAAAGGCACAATTGAAATTATCATATTTACACCAAATGTATAGTAAAAACTGTATATGTTTTAGAAGGAATAAAGAATCATAAATACATAATAAATATAATATATGAAATATATAAACATATTTTCCATCATAATTTCCACCATGGGAGGCAGTAAACGGAAAATGGACAATTATCATTTAGTGAGGTGGTATTTCATTGTATATATAGACAATAAATTGTTACCTAATTCGATCAAAGAGTATCTATGAATAGGTAGAACCCATAAAATTACATAATACAATAAAATTATGATAATAGTTTTATTATAAAATAATTTAATAAAGATATTTGAGTGGTGTATAAAAGAAAGGAGCCTGAGAGAAGACGTTGCCTCTTAATCAGCTATCTCTTTCTAGTTTGGGACAAAAGTCTTCAATTGATTGGTTTCTGGACAATTGAAATTTTATAAGATGAATTTTAGGATTTTTAGAATTTTATTGGGTAGATATTGGCCTAAAATATTTTTTTTGAGTGTTGAATAAGAGGGAGAGGTGGTGTCTTTCTATAGGGAAGGGAAGGATACACATGAAAAAATTTTAAAACATGTTAGGTGTACCCACATTTTTTCCTAAAAAAATATTTACCAAAAAATCTATTTAAGGTGTATGGTTGAATAATTTCTATCCAATGGGTGTTTTACAAAATTTTTATGTCGTTTTTAGTATTGAATTTATGTTTTAGTACTTTATTAACTTATTCTCTCACTTAAAAGTAATTATTAATTTTAATCACATTCACTAATAATTTTTTCAGGAACTAATTAGATGTTATTATAAAAAATTAATATAAAACTAAATTTGTAATAAATTCTATTTAATTATAATCATGAATTAGAAGAAATTAATTTAAAATTACTCCCACGGTGAGGTTGACAATACGGGTTTTAAATGTCATAACATTCAATAGATTACTATGTTTTAATATTAAATTTCAAAGGGAAATTAATCTCAATGAACTAAATTATATTAATTTATAAAATTATTATCTTACTAAACATTTAATCCAATTTAAAATATAATTTTACCTTATAATTAAATTAAAATAAATAACAAATTATGAATTAAATTTATGTATTTTAAAATAATCATTTAAAATTGAAACGTTATAGAAAACTACAAAAAATTGTTATGTCCTAATTATTAAGTTTTGATTTCATTAATGAAGTTTATTTTTCATATTAAATCTATAAATGTTATAAAATTAGGATCTATAGTGAGGTCTTTATTAAAAGGTGGTGAAATTATTTAATAAAAAATTGATTTTTATCAATAAAATTTGGTTTGTACTTATCTTATGTTAATCAAACCTATGGAATAATTATCAACGATATGTAATTATATATGTGACATATATATAACAATAATATAACCAACTATTTATAATCAATTTAATTTATTAGTGTAAAACATCATTGTGACCATTATATTTTTTCATGTTATATTCATTCGGGTTTCATATTCCTTTATATTTATATGGTAACCTATAAATTCTTATTATATTTCTGTAAATAGTATAGTTTTAAATATTATTTAATACCATTCATAGAATATAATTTATCATCTTGGTTATATCTTATTATATTATTTAATAACATTTTAATGATATATTATTGGTCTTTAAAATTCATCCTTTTGTGTTATGTTAGACACTGAGGAAAGTTATTATTGTATGTAACGCAAGCTATCCTTGGTGATCTATTTAATAAAAGATAATGATTATGTTTCTTGTTGTTCTTGAATAACATTTTGTTGCATATAATGAAATCTTAATGTAGTTATTTAATATAAAATAAACTATCTTCGTTGTTTAATGAAATGTAGAAATAAAAAAGGTTAACTAAATTTGAAAAAAAAAATTCCACAAATCATGGGATGTCACATAACATCATAAGAATAGTGGGAAATTACTAAAAGTTCATTAATTATTTCACAATGTTGCATTATCGAATCACTTTTCTCACTTTAAAATGACATATATTAATTTGGGATGATAAATTTCAATGTTTATTTTTTGATATAAAATATCTTTTGACATCAGTACCGTTTTTGATACATGCAGAGGATAGGAAGGATTATGTGGCCTTTTCTGACACCTCGTTCTCTTGTTTATTTCGTATCCTAGTGTAGTTTGATCATAAGGTCACCTTATTTTCTGGACTACTTAGTAAACCTAGGAATAATTTTCATATATATGATCTCAACATCACATCTATGACACATTATCTTAATATTTGTATGCATTACATGTTTAGTGAATGTTTTGATATTTATATAGTCTACTAATTCATAATTTATATCATCTCTCAAAATGATTTGAATCTACAACAATTTTGATAATTGGAGTTCCAGTAATATTTTTCTTTTGAAGTTATCTATATACCTATGATTGGGAATGTAATTTAAGATTATATTATTAGGAGTACATTGACCTAGAGAAATAATAAATCCTAAGAAGTATGGAATCGCATGCATGTGATTTCATTGTTGTATTTGGGATTATTGGATAATGAGTTTAATACTAATTTTGTGATTGGTGAGTTGGTCTTACGTCATCTAGAGTGTAATCATAGGGAGAGGTGAGGTGATTTTGAATTTTATTTATTTTTGGAATCTCTTTATTGTGAGGATAAAATTGATGAGTTATTATTCTATTCAAAGGGTTTTCATTATTTTGGGATCTAATATGTGGTCCCTTTTCCAATGAATTTTTTTTATGGTTGAATTTTATAATTTCCATTTAGTAAAGAACCTTGGAATCATGATTATGTTCAATAAGATCTACTGATTATTCTAGAATCATGTTATGATATGATACGTCATTAAAATTATATCTCAATGTTATAACATCCAAAAGGCCTATGTCGGGATCAAATTATCATTGAAATTCCATTAACCTATTCTTGATTGGACATGGGTGTCTAGTGATATTTCTATATATTTCATGGTAAGGTTTTATATTATCCTATAAAGAGAAATATATATTATTGATTTTTCATTGATATAATGATCAAATCAGTTCATAATATAATCATTCTATATAAAATCAATATTAAGGATATGGGTACATAATTATACCATGTAGAGTGTTAGATTGCATGGAGTTCCATATGTTGTAGTATATGAATGGGATCACCATTTTACTTCCCACATATTAAGAGAATCTTGGAGTAAATGGGATCTCAAAAACATTATATCTTGTCATATAATATGTATAATAAGGGACATATATTAAGAGATATTAATATTCATTAGAAAATATTATCTGCATTCATTCAAGATGTTTTTGGGGCCTGGGTTGACCTGTTGGCACTAGATGTGTTCTCCAATAACAATAGTTACCAATCATCTTTAAAAATCATCCCTTATTAGGCCTTGTAGTTATATTCTTATATATATATATATTTGATGAATATAGGGGAATGTAATTTGGATAGACTGTTTTTGGTACAAGAGATCATGGTAATGTTTAATTTGATTCCTCAATGATTTGTGATAGTATATTTCCAGTCTTAATCCTATGATGGTCATATTTGATGACTATTTATGTTTTTTATTCATTTCTATTTGTTTTTTATAGTTCCACATTGGCTCAATCAATATTTTTTGCTATGAAATATAGAAATATCAGGATGTAGTTTGGGATTAAATTTGATATCATTGAACATGTGAGGAAAATGAACTACATTTTGTAATGTCTACCACTATTGACTTTGACCAAATGAAAGATTCATGTTTCCTAGCTCTACCGTTATGTTTCAAAAATTTGTTTTTATGAAGGATTAAAATCATGTTTTTCCCAAATTATCTATGATAAAGACTCCAGTTAGGGTTAATTATTTTAATTAAAAGGTTATTCATTATAATATAATACCTTATGAATCTATGTTATAGAATCATGGATATGATTCACATGATATTTGGGAGCATAAGAAACTAATTAGATAGTATTTTCCTCAGTTTTGTGATATATAATATTCATTACATGATTATTTGGGAAATGTGTTTTTAAGGTTGGATGTTTTTAATATCATGTTACCTTCATTTTTGTATTTCAGGGCCATTATTTTCGAAAACAATTGTGAAAGTGTATTTTTATTTAATGTATTTTGAGACAAAAAATTAGTATGTGATATGCCATGGTGTAAGGGATATGATGGAGAGAGTAAAAGAATCAACATAATGTATTGGTTATGGTGAAATGAATAGTCCATACATCATGGACCAATCGGTAGTTGAGTAGGGAATCTTGATGTCACGCATGGCCACAGTGTATTCTGTTGTCAATGGAATCAATCCATATAGGTTGGTTTTCTTAGAAACATTAATTATCAGCATAGAAATGTTGTGGTGGAACAATAATTCCATCATTCCCATGTTGGTGATTTTCAATGATTCAATTTTTAAGGAACTACTATGATGTGGTACTTAGGCTCCACTATAACCTTAAACAATGTAAAGTGAATCTATTTGATACATGCACTATAGTTTTAGGAGGCTGGATCAATGGATCTGGTTGTTTCATGGTCATGGGTGGTTGTTCCTTGGTTTTCCAATTTTCATCCTTAATTTATTTTCTCCATTATCATTTCATCATGGTCCGTGTTTTTTTACATTAATGTTTGTACCATTTTTAATATCCCTATATATCCTTGTCACCTACCATTCAATTTTTTGGCACATGAAGGATCCCTATGGGAATTTTTAATCCTCTGGACTCTATTCTTGTAGTAACAATGGTTCGGTGGAATCATATTATTCCACTCATATAAGTCTCATATCCTCATATTGTAATTCCCACAATTATAATCTTTTATCTATTATGAGTAAGGAATCCTAATGATTGATGATTGATTGGATTCATGATTTTATGGATGTTGTTTATGGATATTCCCCATAATCTTCTTCACCATCAGATCCCAATTGGAATCTCTCAAATTTATTTATTATTGATCGTTGGTAATGTTCAGTGGGTTCATATGATTTAACATATAAATTAATCAACATATAGATTTATTGATAGGAATTTAGTTTTCAAGTTATTTAAAAACATGAAATTGATATTAGTTATGTTTCATATACAAATGGAATGGGAATTTTGAAAACCTTAAATTTTATTCAAATTGATATTATTGCATGGATTTTACAAAATTTATGGTTTCTTTTGGAAATTAATTTGATTACTGTTTTTTATACAAAACATAAATGAAAATGGATTAATTTTAACATTTGCTTGAAAGAGAATAAATTGATGAAAACCAACGATTTGGTTTTAATTAAGAAAATAATTATAAAAACTATAATTGGGGAAATATATAATGAATTTATTTGAAAATATTGATATACCCATGATTAATTGATTTGTTAATTTATGAAAATGGGATATTAGGTAGTTAGTTAGTAATTGGGACCTGAATGATTGGATATGACCCCCTAGTAGTGGATTCCCATTGACATCCTTGATATAAACTTATTATGGAATACTCTTCAATAATGTGGTTCTTAGTCCATATATCTAGAGCTGAGGTACATGATCACACATTGAAATGAGATCAATGATTGTGTATTGTGTTGATCCTACTATATAGTACTTGAACACCATATAGCATATTATATGTTTATATTATATGTTTGATTTAATGAATACATGCTATAATTTATACCGCTGTTTTATTATCATTCAAATTAATTATTTAAATGTTTTAAATAAATTGACATTCTTTGTATACATTGATATCTTTCATCCTTTGGAATAGAAATCATGTTTTCTTTAAAATATTTAAATGTCATTATATTCCTTCTTTTATTTAAGATGACATAATGATTGGTTCATTTATTATGGAATTCATTATGGAACACCTTGTGAGACCCTACTGATCTTTATAGCTCACACCCTACCTTAGAATTCTTAAAATTATTGATTATCTATTACTATGTATGAGAAAATACAATAATCCAGTGAGTGTTGTGGTATGTTATTGTTTTTGGGACCAAGACTGCCAGAGGTTCTAATGGATTTGTGATCCTAGGGTAACATGGGAAATATCTGTTCTTTTACCTTAGAATATGATAGTTTTTTTCTATTATGTATTATTTAGGATTCTTTCATATAAAGATGCATTACATTCTCTATTTGGATTTTTGATTATATTTTATTTTTTTATTATACTATTTTATGGATAAATAATTCCATCATGATGCTTCAATGATGATTGGTTCTAGTAATAAACCCATAGGGATCAATAATTCCCTTCTGGATATGTTAGAGCCGCCTTAGGTATTTCATTAAATGGGTTTATGGGCATGTTTTAGAAAGTATATTATGAAAAAAGAGACATAAAATAAATTAAAATATTGATTTTTCTAATAATATATCAACAGGGAATTAGATACACCTCATAAAATGGGTAGATTTATTAAGTAAAACAAGTCCCAAAGGAACAATGTTTTAATAATGATCCCATACGTCTAATGTAATTATGGAAATGAATGTCATTAGTACCATCAAAATTAAATTGTTTTCAAATTTACATCAATTAAATAATTATATATCGTAAAATTAATTTTTTTTAAGTATACACATCAAATAAATTGCAAATATTTGAATAAAATTATAACATGTCATAATTATGTGAAATTAAGAATAACCACGTACCCAATGTTTTAATTGATATGAAATTCCACTAAAATCAATTATAATAATTTTATAAATGTTATAATTATATATAAAAACATTATTAATACTTATAATTTTATATATTTTCTCTTTATAACAAATAAACACTATTTTATCAACAATTCTATTTTAAATTACTAATTTCGGGTGTTTACATCTTTTTTCATGTGTGATTTGGTGCAGTAGTTATTTTCACTAAAAATTTATACAAGTTAAAATATATCCATAATTTTATCCAAGATATAAATAACATTTGTATTAAAAAAATATATATATTTAAAACCATTTATAATAATTGATGATGGAAAATAATTTACATCACCTTTTAGAGATAATATTTTATACGTACACACAAGTAACGATTCCAATTTTCAATGGATACAAAAAAAAATTTAATAAAATTGTAAAATAAAATAATATTAATTATATAACTAATATATTATATTTTAATTAAATATATTTTATTCCTCTAACTAATTTAAAAATGATAAATAAATATCATATCTTTGTGGAGGTGGTAGTCCACAAATATTCAAAACATGCGTTATCATTTTCCAATGAAACTGATGTTACAAATGTTGATATAATACTATAAATATAGAAGTATAATTACGTAATAAATATAATATATAACTATTTTAACCATAATAACAACCATCCATTGAATATGTTGATGGAAAATTAATTTTATTACAATGTGGAGGTAGTAGTCCACAAATACGCATAAGTGATAATTTCATCTCCCATTTTATTAAGAATATGTTATAAATTATTGACACATTACAATAATAACATATCATATTTTTTGTAATATTTGTTCTTTATTTTTATAGATAAATAATTTTTAAATAAGTTGTGTGAAGAAATAAATTATAATTTTCTTAGTTGTGATTTATACCACTTCTTTTAGAGACCTCTTTTTTATAAAAATTTTAACAAGAATTATTTTTCATAATTAAATAAAATTAGATATATAATTAAGTGAACTATTTTAATAATTTATTTATTATATATTAGTTGATAAATATGTTTTAGATTTATTGAGTAATGAAGGAGGAGTGGTTCCATTTTATATGTGGGGGGGACACTCCAATATTTTCATAAATGATTTCAATTACGTAAGGTCAATGTAATGTGAATGTGGAACCAAATAAAATTCTTTTAAAATTTTGTAAAAAATAGTTGTGAAATATCTTAATAAAATAATAAATATATATGTTTGAAGAGAAATACAACCCTTGTTTATTGTGTTAACCCATAGTAAAGAAGTTCTAAACAAAACCATGGAAACAAAAATTTACTGTTTTACTATCCAAAATGACTAAAATTAATTTGAATATATGAAATTATATTAACTATGATGAATAAATAATATAAATTCATTTTAATGGTTTCTTTTCTATAAGCTTTAGAATGTATTTTCAAATAAGCAGGAAAACATTAAAGAAAATAGAATTTAAAAAAATCCCTTAAAAACTAAAAATTACCTACATTTCATTGCTTGAAAAATTCCCAAAATGACAGATAAAATATAATATTGAATATATAATATTTTTTTTTTATTAAAAAAATTCATCAATTCTGATTCATTTAATTTATTATCATGAAAATTATTTTCATGCATAAATATTGAATTTTCATACAACTGTTTTTTTATTCCAAAAATTTAACATAAAGAATAATTATTATATAGTATTATTATGTAATTATTTATAAAATATATATTTAAATGGTGCTAATTTTACATTAATGTTAATTTTAAATCATACTGTAAATTTTATTTATAAATAAATGATAATTTTTAAAAAAATATAATTTTTTTAATTTAACTATTTATTTTTTGTTTTCAAAAAAATTTAAACAATTCCCCATAATATAATATTTACATTATTTTTTAAAAAAAATTATTCATTAATTAATATAAGATTTTAAACATTGTTGTCAATTAATTACAATATTCATATAGGTAAAATATAACACACCCCATTTTAATGTAGAAACATATTTTTGATGATTAAAATAATTTTACTAAAACATTAGTAGTAATTTATAATTATTAGTAAATAAATTTTCATATTTTAAATACTTTATACATATTTTTAAATATTTATTTATTATTATTGATAACCTCAAATTTAATGATACACTTATAAAATTTTATTGTATCATATATCTTATTGACTCAAGGATTCATGTAAGGAAATACACATAAGATGTACATTTTATTTTAATTAAAATATATTATAAAATAAAAAGGTGTTGCATTCTTTACCCGTTAAATAAATTTATCCAATATAATATTTTACGTAGTTATCATTTATGTAATATATTAACAAACCATTTTTGAGAATCAAAATTATATGATAGGATATAAAAAATACTTTCGAAATTGGATGTGTGAAATATAAATGTTACATAAAATAATATATACATAGGTTCCAAGATAAATAGAAAGTAATGAGGAAGATAATGTATAGACGTAGAGGAGACTGATAATGTGAAAATAATAACATATAGTGATATATATCTTGGTTCGGTGAAAGATAATTGTAACAATACTAGAAATATTTGAGGGATATAAATTACCATCAACTACTCATCAAAAATTGAAAAAAGAAAAACTTTTTAATTTTCAAGATAATAGTCCTTCGATTTTAGGAATTTATTACCATTAAAAACACATACTTGATTTCATTAAATAAACAATCCTTTTTTATACAATTAGTATGGATTTTAATTAGCTTCTAACTATATTGATTCATATTCGAACAAAATAGAATTTTCTTTACGGAACCCCTATAGTTCTGTTTTAATGAATCGTGATCTCTATAATATAATAAAATGCCATGGATTTTTTTATAAATATTTTTCAAATGGTAAAATTGTTATCAAAATTTATCCAATAGAAATAAATATCTAATTGCTGAAATAATACATTAATATGTAATGACAAAATAATTACAACGAATATTCAATGTAAACCATTCATTAAAGAGCTATACTTTTTTCTTCTCTCAAATATGTCTAAATAAATTCAAACCCCAATAATATAAATAAGATAATAAAATTAAAATTGTTTTATCAATAATCCCAAACCAAGATAATGTTTCTCTTAATGTCACAATCTAGACCTTTGAATTTATTTATCGTATATACTCATAAAACATTATAAAAACATGAATCACCGTAAAACCTCAATGAAAACATATATGATTCCAAAAAAACAAATATATTATAATTCCATATATAAAATGATATATTATAAAATATATTCCTTAAGTTAATAAATTAAAATATCTTTGTTATAGATAACATAAGTCACTTTGTAAGTAAATAACAAAAAAATTTCATTGTCAAAAATAATATTAAATATAATTTATTAAAAATAATCATCTCTTTCTTCAAATTATAAATTATCTTCTCAACCTTGGGAACATATTAAATATTATATATACCTCAATCATTTATATTCCAAAAATATCCCCTTACCACTATATCAAATTTATATGGTTATTTGATCATTTCTATTTGTACAAGAAACCCCTTAATAAAATGCATATGTGGAATAATCCATATATGTTTCATGGTACCTATGAATAGAATATCATTAATTAAAACTATCTACCATATAGATATCAAATTAAAATACCTAAAACGTAAATTATTCCACTAAATTTATTGGCATAGAATATTCCCTTCATTAGCCTTTGAGATGGCTGTTAGATTAGTTAATTGGATTAGTTAATTTTCATTTTTCCATCAAACAAGAAATTGAATTGTATATTATTCCATAAGATGTTAATTATTTCCCCCCATGAAACCATTATTTTTTTAACTAATATGTTTAAATTCATAATAAAGTTTCACACATAAAACATCTACCCATTCATTATCGATATTTTTCAAAGAGATTCTTCTAAAATTCTCGACATATAGGAAGTTGAATGTTATTTCCATAATAATAATCATAAAACTCAATTTTTATGTTATTTAATTCATTTATAAGATCATATATAAACAGTATGTTAATAATAAAATGAGATAAAATAATTGGTATATTCACCTCGTTTTATATTCAATCACTCATCCCATTTGGTTTCTCATGTTCAAAATAATTACATCAACCTTTTCATATATTTTTAAAACAGTTACTCATTGTTCTAGTCATTAACTATAACCAAAAGCATATTGTGGGAATTAATAATGACTAATAATATAATCATGAATAATCATTCCAAGTATTTCTCAAAGATACAAATTCATTTTAACCTATAAAACCATACGTTTACTCTAGCTAATCCACTTTCATTATTTTTATAAATTTTTTATAATGGTAAAAACATAAAATGCGAGTTATCCCAATATTTTCCCCAAAGAGTCTCAAAATCGGTGCATAATAATAACTGATTAACCATATTCTATAATGATTCCTTGATATACCCAGCCAACTCTTATGATAGATACTAGCACTAGATGAATATGTTCCAAAACCATTTCCACATATAAGTTTCATAAGCGGTGTATTGTTTGAAAAATCAAAAAATCCCTACTTTAAAAAATATTATAAATTTATCATATAATTAATAATATTCTATGTGGTCTCTCTGAATATTACTCCTAAAAAATATGAAAATATATTATAACCTACTTTCATACAAAATATAGAGACCCCATATTTTCATACAAAAATCTATTAATGATAATTTTCATTACATATTATTAATAATGAATTCAGAACTATAATTTTTCAGTGAATTTTTAATCAAAAAAATAAAAACAGATTTTTTATAAAATATCAACATGTTTCCCTTTATTGTTCGCAACTATAATTTTATAGACATTTTATACATTGAAATTTTATTTAAAATAGAGGGAATGGAAACATAATATACAGTGAGATCTATTTATTAGTATGTTTGAACAAAATAGACATTTATTAATGATGATATGATAAGATTGGCTTTTGAAGAAAATTTTCCTTAAAATATAAAAATTTTCCAATCAAATCATAGATCATAATCATGAAACATGATATAATGTATTATCGATTTGAATAAAAAATATTTTATCGTATGTAATCATAAATAATTTGTCATGAGCCATGATAACATATTAAAATTATAATGTATCTGTTTTTAGAATACTCAAAAGCATATAGAATAATTTACTTATTCAAGGATCACTATGAATTATATCAATATGGTTTGGTTTCACTCAAAATTAAATAATTTTTTTATTCAATATCCACTCCCAAAAAAATCTGATTTTTAAATTTTATTTATATAACGAGGTTCATGCCCATTCCAGTCCTTATTATATCATTAATAATATATATATTCCAAATTTTTGGAGGGATATATATTTATAATCCCACTCGTCACATAATAAAAACCATACATATTTTATCCAAGATATCATAATGAAATCCTAAAATCATCATAACATAACTGATGGGAAGTATTTGGGTTTCATAAACATTTCAACATCATAATAATAAATTATATTAAAAATATTAAAGATTCTAAGAGTGGATAATATCTCCAAAAAACCATAATAATATTAAAAGGATGGTTTTATTGCGAAACCACTTATAATATATCACATGATCAATTTTTTAGTGAAATACCCATACAATTTAGAACCATTTATTTAAAATATAAATATTGTCCAAAAAAATAATGATAGATTTACATTTTAAAGGTAATCGGGAAATTTTTTAAATAATATATAAATATATGAGAATTACTTATAGTTGTGAAATTTGGCCCTGATATGCACATTAAAACAATAATTCCATTAATATTTTTGGTAAAAACATAAAAGGGACATATTTTGAAACTGATAAAAAGATATATTTTTAACCATGTAAAGAAAATAAAATATAGTTTAAATAAATTTATAAAATACATGAGAATAATAATATCATTTATAATAAAATTTTAATGACATTATAAATATAAGAATATTTTAGAGACCAAAGTGATAAACAATGTTAGTTTTCATTTAAAGTAATTGTTTATGTCTATTGAGGACATTAGAGAAGAAATTTAATGTAAATCATTTAGTATCAATCAATGTAAACAGAATAAGAATGGGAATAATTATTTAGGGGTATATATCAGAAAATTTCATCATTTAAAATTTAAACATAAATAATCCAGTTAAAAAAAGAGGTTGTAACATAAAACTCTGACAACTATTGTAACTATTAAATCATAATTCCCATTAAATAATTAAACTAGAAATACAAAATAAATAAAATTACTATACTAATAATAATATAACCTATCAAAGTGGTTGTATGTCACACTCATCATGTTTAAATTATTTATTTTATTATTTATTTTTTCCATTGAATTGTTCGGGTTGAGACTCGACGTTAAAATTCTTGAGTTATTATTAAAAAATGAATGTTTTTGCCTTGACCGTGTCTAGCGCACCATGGTCGACGCCACATGGCCTCGCCCAGGACACCACGCGACCTCACTTAGTTCACCGCATGCCATTCCCAGTGTTCATTGAAAATAAATGAAATGCAATGAATATTTAAATGTAAATAAAATAAAATTAAGTGTGAAATTATTTAAAGAATTATTTTAATGATGATAATAATATTATTATTTAAGATTATTATTATTATTATTTTTGATATCATTGGGAATATAAATTTTATTATGTTATTAATATTATAATTACCATTTTAATTATTGTTATTACAATTATTATTATTACTAGTGTTAGGATATTAATATATTTATTAATTTCATCAATTTCATTATTATTACTAAGAACATTATAATAATTATTATTATTATTTTAAAGCTTGTCATTATTATTAAGATTATTACCATTTACAATGATTATTATTATTGATAATATTATGTCATGTTAATACCTTTTTTTATTATAAATATACTAATATAAATGTTAAAATTGTAATTATTATAATAATTATTATTATTATTATATTCATTGTTTTTGTTTTTGTTTTCTTTTGTGTGTTTTTTATTCTCTCCCCTAGGGCCAGCCAACACCCCCTCTTCAGCACAACAACCCTTCTGGCCTTTCCTCCAGGTTTTCATCGAGCCACATTCCCTTTCTCCATAGCCAAACGCCGGACCTGTCTCCTATCTGGATTTATTTTCCTCACTCACGCCATCACCCTGTGACCCCCCCTCTAGCAGGCACCCATCTCTTATTTATGGTCGTGGTTCCAAAATGTTCGAACCCTCTATTTTTTAGCTACTATGACATCTCAACTCCCCACCTTCCTTTTGCGACCACTATTGTCCGCTATCCTCCTCCTCCTTCAGTCGTCCATCCCTACTCGCGCCATCACCCCGACCCCCGACCAGGCCCTTGTGTCGCATCGCTACTCCCCGAAACCCTTGTGTTCCCCTCCTTGGCTAGCCGCTGCCTTCCATTCCTCCTGACTGAAGCCCTCCACCTCAACAGCAGCACAATGACCCCTACCTCTCTCTAAAATCCTACATGCACAACCCCTTGGCCATACAACCCTTCTTGGACAAATTTTTCCCACGCAGCATTCCTACAGCACCTCTTCAATGTGCTCCGACAACCTCACAAACCCTTACAGCGTACGTACACTCCCTTCGCCACAAGATCGGACCACCTGGGAAATCCTTTCATCCTCTTTTCCAGGGTTTTAGTCATGCTCTGTTGGGGTTTTATTGTTTTTGGATTTTATGGTGGTAATTATGGTAATATTTTTTTCATACTGTTGGTTTGATTTCTGGAAAAGGGTTTGCCTTTGGGTTCTTTTGAGGTGCGGTTGGTGTGAAACAGTATATGTGCACCATGTTTGTGAGGTATGCTACACCATGATAGGTGGTTCCACATTTAAACATTATTTAATGAATTATTTTCCTTCTTAATTAATTATTAATTCTCTTTGATTAATTCGGTTTTGTGCGGATTACGTTTTCTTGAATTTTTTTCTATGTTGTATTTTCTTGGTAGCATGTTCAAATTGTTTGGGTACTTTCGTTGGCTAAGAACTTATGTTTTTTAAGTCGTTGGTGCTTTAATAATATGTGAAGATAGTTTTCATTTATGGAAGTGGTGTCAATCACACCTTCGACGTGGTGTTGCATGTGATTTGTCATAAGTGAAGGTGGGGTGTTTGTTAAGTAGGTTTTTGTTGTGAACACCTATTTTTAGTTGTCTACAAGTGTTTTATAATGTTTGCTTTTGTTTTGAGGAAATATGCAAAGTGGAAGTTTTTGTTCTGGTGTAGCATTTATATGAGTTTTTTCCAAAAAGAGGGGTTGATTGGGTCTTCGTCATTTAAGTTCATGTTATATCTTCGATAATTTCTTAATAAAATTTTCTAATGCCTTGTTTAATCGGAAAAGATGGCCTTTTACTATACAAGTTGGTTATTAATCGATGTGAGGGGTGCAGGTTGTGTTCTCGATATGGTGTTGGGTGCATTTGGTCATGATTGAGGGTTGGGTTAGTTTTGTGTGTTAAGTCATGCAATATGTTTTTTTAAATAAATTTTTTACAAAATTTAATATGTTTTAGTAAATAATGATTTACGGTGCTAAAATTGTTTAATTAAGTTATGTAATGTCTTTTGGGTGCAGACTATTTCAAATGGTTTTTGTGTGTGTGAATGTGTGGCGTTAGATTTAGGAAACATCATGTCTGTTCTATTCAATTAATTTTGACTTGAAATGTGAAATTGTAACATCATAAGAACAAAAGGCGAAGCCTATGTACTAGGTGGGAGGACTAGATCTAGTGTTCTAGTTATACGGAAGAGGCTCTGGCCCAGATACACTTAGTTGGTTTGATGATTACAACACTAACTAAATATTGGAGAATGATTGGAGACCACTAGGTTATGGATGTGTTTCCCTACTAGTGGCTCATTCATGAGAATTTATTTTGTCGTGTTTCCTATGCTACCGTTCACTATTACATGATGTTATAGGGTCCCATTTAATTGGCTAGTACCTATAGGTTCTCTTCAACATTTGGTGCTAATAAACTACTATACAATCACCGTCGGCTAACAGTGTAGCCTTTTGGTTTTCTTCAAGGATTGGGTTTTTAGCTGCAATAGTGTTTTTTTAGTTATTTTATTTTATTTCAAATTTTTTTTCTTTATCGAAATTATTTCTTTAAAAAAAATTAATCTTTGGAAACCTTACATTTTTTTAGCTGGAAAATATATTTTTCATTTAATGTTTATATATGGAACCTTCTTTTTTGGGTGACATCTTACTGGGCTCTTGGCTCACACCCTACATACAGATTTGGGTGTATGTAGACCTTGTTTTTTGTGTATTCCAGGTAGTGATACCATACTAAGCGATGGTGGCTCTAGTTGCGGATGGTCTTCACCAAGAGGTGTGTATTAAAGTTTAGTTCCCTATCCTTGTTTTTTATCACATTGGGTTTTTAATTGACTTGTCGACTTAGAACTGTTTATAGTTTAAATTTGTGTTTGTTTTTCTATTTCTAGTCTCAGTTTATTTATCTTTTTAGTTTTTTTAAGCATCTTGTTTTGGGTAAATCGTTCCAATGTTTTTTTGATACTCGGGCTCTTGTTCCAGCCCATGGGGATCGGGAACATCCTTCGGGCCATGTCGCAGACTGGGTCGGGTGCTGGGTCAGATGGTAACCATGCTTGGTATGTGAAAAAATGGTATTAGATAAAGGTTTTTCCTCTTAGGTCATGTTATTTTTGGATAGAGTCATGTAGACTGGAGTTAAGGGTGTTGGAACACAACATCCTAGCTACATGTAAGGTGTATGGCCAGCACACCTCATGGCGGGATTCAAGTTAACAAAGTAAGTTGATGTTTGTCTAAATTTTTTATTCGCATTGTTAACCTTGATTAGGGTAAATGAAAAGGGAGTAGGTTTAGTGGTCTAAGTGAGAACACAGGGTCAAGAAATCCATGTGGATCCTAGGACGATGTACTAGAATACCTTCTATGGTGGTAACATGATTGGCGTATGGCTGCCAACCATATGTCCTAGTCACCCACTGACAGAAGTTGCCTCTTGAATCATTCCCTGTCTATTTGTTTTAGATTCATGGATATGTGTTTTTTATGGAAAAACTAATTTGGCCTTGAAAAATGTTTTGAAAAGATGCACTATCAAAATAAAATTTAGTATGAGGTTTGAAAGGTGTCGGTTGAAGGTTTCAGTTTTGAAAAATGGAATGGTTCGGTTTTCATCCTTGGTGTTCTCATGGGAAACCACATGCATGATTGTGTGTGGAAAGATATGTGGTCCATGGAATAAGGGGATGAATTCCTATATGGATATGAGGTGGGTGCCAATGTGGCATAGGAACCTGCACGTGTGAGGCCCACGAGACACCATTGCTTTATGTGAAACTCACCAACTTTGTTTATTTTCAAAAATTATAGCTAATAAAAAATTTATGTTTTATCAACCGGTGATTGTGTGATGTGTCCTTATGTTTTGGGATGTGTTGTATGTGAGGGGTTTTGATCCGAGAATCCTTTTTGACTAATTTGTGTCTTGATTTTTAATTTTCATGTTTAAGTTAGTGTGCATGCATGTGGTTAGCTAAATTTTCTGAAATGTGCTTCAGGAATCCCTTGTGGTGGTTCCCTCTACAAGTTTAGTGTTCGCTTATGTTATGTCTTGACCATCGGACCAATTTGGTTGGGTCCATGGTTTATTTCATGACTACTTCACACCCCCTATAAAGCATTAATGTGTTATTGAACTACTACAATGTATAATTCATAGTCGGTCGACCCTCCTGTTGATTAAAGAAATCACTCTCCCTTTTCAGTGATAATGCTAAGTCTATTCCTTTTTCTTTTCAGTTAAGCAGAGCCTCTCACAGTGGGATGATAGAAACAAGGTAAATTGATAGGATTTTTGGCCTCTTTGAGTATTCTGAGTCATCGGGAATAAAGTTTGACAATGTCACGTTGGAAGCTTTTCCCCCAGAAATGGTGAAAGGAATTCTAGCTAGGAAGGGTGAAGGTGGATCCGAATTTTTAGTGTTAACTAGAGTCCTCAAGGGATTTTTAGTACATTCATGGGCAGAAAGGGTTATGTTTGGTGGCATCTATATCGTGAGTTACCTTGAAGAGCCTATGTGGATTTCGTGGAACCCTTCTAGAATCCTTGTTTTCATAAGAGTGCATCCTCCTCTTGGATTTTTTTTTATGTCAAAAGATGAGATTTTTTTGTTCATATTTCTTTGTTATTTTCCGCAGTTAAAGTGAAGAGGTGATGCATTTGCATCATCTAAACCCCTGTGTTGGTAAATACTCTATGTGGGAGTAGTTGGAAGTCATGGTGCATTATGTTAGTTGGTGTCGTCTCGGTAGTGGTATGGTTGCGTATGGCACCAAAAATGTGATTCTCCATTCATGAGTCTTCAATACCTGGCTACGAGGCATGACAAGCTTCAAACAATAGGGCTCCATCCATAGGCCTCAGATTGATGCTGGCACATGGCCAGAAACCCCAGGAGTGGATGAGACCCCGACTTTATTTCTGTCATTAGTGCTGTAAGTGAAGGTAATTTATATTTTTTTTCTGCGGTTATTCCATTCTGAGTAAACTTTTTGGGTGCCTTAGGTGTCTGTGACTATGTAGATGCATGACCGTCATGTTACCTTAATGTCCCGGTGGTTGCGTCCCACTGGATTAAATCTCGTGTAGTGGTCCTTATGGGGTTTTCAGGTAAAAAGGTCTCGTATTTGAATAGTTCTCATCTAGGGACGTGGAGATTATGGTAGGTATTAGGTCATGGTTTTGATGCTTGGTGGTCGGTCCCCTCCTTATCCTCCCCTTGTGGTGGGGTGTTTGGTCACCATTGGGAAATTTTCAATGTTCTGTATCTTCTATTAGTTTTTTTGGTGGGGAGACCCACGTTGGGTCTTTCACAAATTTCTCTTGAGAGAACTGGTGTTTCCCTTTTTTATACTAGTGGGGAGTCTTCTCGGGACTCTTGGTGTTGGTTTTCTACTCTCTTCTCAGGCGTCGGTAAGTTTCTAATGGTGGGGAGCCCCTATGGGCTTTCCCTTGTTGGCCTTTTAGTTCTGTTTCTAGAGATGACTTGGTGGTAGGTGATAAAAATATTCCTTGGGAGTGGTTTGTCTTGTGTTCTTGTTCCAGTAAAACGATGTGGTTTTCATTCAATACTAGTTGAGGAATTTCATCTTGTGAAGTTGGTTTCTGTGGGTTCAAGGGTTTCATTCCTAAATAAATCAACTGAAGGTGTTCTAGCTCTGTGGGGCGGATGACACAAATCAAGAAGTCTTTTTACGTGTTTCTAAAGTTGTGTCTTGTGTCTCCTTCTCAGAGCACGGTGTGTTTTCCACTTTTCACTTGATCTTCGTAGGGTTCATTTTTTAACACTAAAAGGGTATCACTTGCTACTTCAGATTTCAGCCATAGTTGTGGCTTTCTGGGGACGGAAAGCACTTTTCATGGGATAATTGTCACACCCATCATGTTTAAATTCTTAATTATATTATTGTTATTTGGCATCTGGTATTTCGGGTCGAGACTCGACTTTCAAATTTATGATTTCTTCTTTAAAAAAGAATTTTTTGGCCTTGATTATGTCCAGCGCACCACAGTCAATGCTACATGGCCTCGCCTGGGCCACCACATGACCTCGCCCAGTTCATCACACGCCCTACACGGTGTTTAATGCAGATAAATGAAATGCAATGAATAATAAAATTAAGATAAAATAAAAACAAGTGTGGTAAAATTTAACGAATTATTTTATAATGATAATAATAACATTATTTGAGATTATTATTATTTTTATTATAGATAGCCTTGGGAATATAAATTTAATTAAGTTATTAATATTATCATTACCAAATTAATTATTTATATTATTTTTATTATTATTACTTGTGTTAGGATATTAATATAATTATTAGTATTATTAATCTCATTTTTATTACTATGAACTTTATTATTTTTATTTTTATTTTTAGCGTGTCATTATTATTAATATGATTACAGTTAACTATGATTATTATTATTATTAATATTATTTCATGTTAATACCTATTTTTAAATGATAAATCTACTAATAAAAATGTTATAATAATAATTATTATTATTATTATTATTTTGTTTTCCTTAACTTTTGTGTGTGTTTTTCTCTCCTATAGGGCTGGTCAGCACCCCCTATTCGGTGTTGCAACCCCATGGCCTCGCCTCTCAGTTGTCATCGCGCCGTAGTCCCTTGGTCCCTGGCCAGATACTAGACTAGTCTCTACTCTGGCCTTCTTTCCCTTTATCATGCCGTCACCCTGTGACCCCTTCTAGCTATCTTTCCTCTCATGTTTCTTGTCATACTGCCCACCTATTCAAACCCTCTCTTTATCAGCTACGATGACAGCCTAACTCCCCACCTTCCTGTCGTGACTACTGTTGTTTTCCAGCCTCCTCCAATTCTGACCATCCATCCATGATTTTAATGTCACACATGTAGAGACACTAAACTAACTTACATGGAAATTACATTACTTTTGCGTAAAACTTAACACATGGCACAAACAGACACCCAATGACCGTATTAGTTTAGTGTCTTTGAAAACATGGAACATAATCTTATAATCATGGTGAAATATCTACAACATCTCCTAAAATTATCTCCCCCTTTTTCTTCCTAAAACCTTTATTTATATCCTAGGAAAAATAAAACATAAAAAGGGTGAGCTCAAATTCTCAGTAAGGGTAAACAAGGAGATCATAAGAAACCATAAACATTTGAAATATAAAACATGAACATAAAGTTTAAATATCAAAATTGTGATTTTTGAAATAAATCATGGAAGTACGTAAGACATATATCACAAAAGAACCTTATTCATGATAAAATAGCATGTGAATAAAACTTGTAATTGTGGAAAACCAATAATCAAGTGATGTGATTTCCATAGTTTCCAAGGCATTGTTTCCAAGACAATCATAGTGGACAAAGTCCATTAATGAATGGGGTTTACTTACCATTCCATCCCTTTATTTGTAACATCCCAAGTATTTAATGTATAATAGATATTCTTATCTATGTATTTTTATTAATAAGATAGTGTTTTAGAGGCTTAAAATGAGAATAAATCCAATCTTAAGCACGGAATACTCTAATATTTTTAAAATATTGTTTTACCGCCTTTTGATGGTGAACCATTTTTAAATCTAACTTTTGACTATTTTATAAGCTATATTTTTTAAAATAAACTTATTCTTTATGATTGGGATACTGAAATTTACTTTGGAAAAATTTCTGGTATTTTTCTGATAATGTTCATTTTTTAATGAATAGTGAAAAGTGTTGTATTTTAATTCAAAACATATTTTTAATCTAATTTATTTATATAGTAAGATTATATTTTTAATTGGTTTTAAAGTGAAATTAGAATATATTTTTATCATTTAATCCAATGGTGGTCATTGGAATTAATATCATTTTGATATTGGACATAAACGAGTGTCAATCTTTTCATAGATATTGTTTCTTAAAAACACGTTATTTGATTTTGACAGTGGGATTGAATTATAAAAATAATTAATGAAACTTATATGTTATGAATTAGGTAAAATAGACATCATTTTTGAATTCGGAATATCAAATATAGCTTAGGGTGAATTTTTGGTATTTTTCGGAAAAACCATTATGTTTTATGAATAGTAGAACCACAAAGTGGTAGTTACAAAAACTGATTTTTCATTTAAATGGATCTTTACCACTTCTGTGATTTTAATTTACAAAATCTAATATAAATTATATTAATTATTAAGTAAAATTTGGTTCAATGGGATGAAAATAATTTTTGATGAAAAGTAAATTTTATGTTTTATTAAACGCGATTAAAGGTAATTAGTGTGATTTAAGGTAAAAATGATATTATAATAAAATGAAAATATCTTGACACTTGTCCTAACCCTATTGGATGAGTCATGGCCGACCAAGACAACCCATGGGTCGATTTTTGGGACCTCATGAAGCCACATGGGTAAGATAAGGACATTAAAGCCTTTTATTTAAAGTAAAAGTAAAAATGACCCAAACATGTATTGTTTTACTAAAACAATTTTTACATGGGGTTATACAACTCCTATTTTTTACTATAAATAGTGATTGGAAAGATAAAAAGATTTTATACATCATAGTATTTTGTTTTATAATTTTTAGACATTAAATAAGTTAAATTATTTTTGACATCATGGTGATGCAGCGATTACCTCATTATTTAACGATTTAAATAAAATGAAAAGATAATGTAAAATCGAAGACCTACACATGTCAAAAACCTATTGGATGGGTGGATTTGGAACTCTAATCACCTTATCCTTGAAATAAATCAATGTGGGACCTTTAAAATACGAAACTCTTTTGAAAATAAAGTAACATTTTATACCTTTCCAAGAGTGCCCCTCCTCTCCTCTTACAAAAGGCCCCCACCTCTACCACCTTACCCACACCTCTCAAGTTTTTGGCTCTTCCAAGCTCTAATCATTTTGTCTCTACACATCCCTATCCTCATCCTATAATCCTTAACTTAGGCAGGAAGCTCTTCAAGAAACCCTTTTGGTTCAAACCAAAGAGAGTTACCTGATTTTAAGGTAATGTCTTCACTTGTGTTCTTTTGTTTTATTTTGCTTCTCCAACCCCCTAAACTCTTTTTATTAATTTCTTTTGTAAAAAAATCCAGTATCATTAATATACTAGGATGTTGTTTTAATAAGTATTCGAGCTACACTTACACACACCTACATCTAATAGTTAAAGAACAGACTATTTCTGTGGATGGTGAATTTCAGCCTCACGAAACGATGATTGTTCAATATTCTTTTAACACCTTCAATGATGGCCATTAAGAAGTCACTATATTTTTATATGATATATATTAGGTTTATTTTTTACTTAATCTTCTTTATTTTTCATTTATGGCATACCTTTATGGTTTCCATTATGGGTAAACGTGATATCTTCATTTTAGGAAGTGCGGACTACCGCCCCCTCAAAATGATTTGATTTGTTAATACCATATGTGGTACGTATAAAGGATATATTTACTGATATTATATATTATACCATAATGGAATTATAATACTATTATGTATCATTATGTTTTAATTCCATTAAATATGAAATAGAAATGGAAGTAGCGTTCATGCGTACGTACGGCTTACCGTCTCCATGAACGGTGCATCTAATTTCTTACCTTTAAATGTTATGTAATATTATAAATTCATGTATATAATGGATATATATGATATATATGATTTCTACATAATGAATATAAATCTGGATATAATGAATATTTTACCCCATGAACAAACTTGTAATTATAAAGAGTTTATTTTAGACTCAAGTACCAATGATCAAAAAAACGACCATTATTTAATTAAATAATTACATAGTGTTCATGACATGGTAATAAGTGATATAAAAGGAATAATGAACTTGGAAAGGTTCTTAAGCAAGTAGAAATTAACTCATGTTTATTATTCACGAGATTAAATAACGATCAAGTCAAGTCGGATACGAGGTATGGGACTTCATCTCAATCTCCTTTCATTGAGGAATATTATGTTTTATACACCACTTTCTTTTATACGGTGTATAAACCCATTTGAATTTTACGGTTACTCAAAAGGAATATTTTTTATATGAAGTGTTTACTAAATGAAAAAAGGGAATTTTTTTTGTCGTACGTATGTGGCGACAATGAATTCTTCGCCGTCGTGACCATTATTGGAGCTTCGGCATACTCTACAAGCCATAAATTTTTTTTAAAATGAAAAATAAATACCATGTTTTAATTTTCTTTTATTTTTATATTTAAAATAGTTTTCATAATGTTTTTATTATATCAATGTGTGGTATTGATGTCTTGTGTTTGAATGGTGGAAATGTTATGTTTCCTTTATGCATGTTTTATGTGATATGATTATGTTATGGTTCTTGGTAATTATTATGAAGATGGGTGGTTCCATGATAAACTAAGGGCGGGTGAGCCCGATATAGTTCACCAATTCATTGGGTAATGCGAAGGAGTTAAAAGTTAAGGTTTCTCCGAAAAGATTTAGGGAATATACTGTGATGGGTATTCCAAACGTAACCAAGAGGGTTACTCTCTACGTAAGAATGTTATGAACACCTCAGGTTTCCTTTTATGTCTTATGATTTATATGATTTATTAATGATTTGATGAGGTATGTTAAAGTGCATATGTTTTATGGGTAAATTTTGATTTCATTGATTCTTATGTATACATGTACTCATGTTTCCTTTCCATATTTTTATATCCCTAACTTAGTTTTTTATGCTCATCCCAAGTTTTTGAAATGTTTTTTTCACAGGTCAAGGGAAAGGTACATGATATGATGATAGTGTCAAGGATGTGTCAAGAAATAATCCATGTTTCATTTTAAATATGTTTCTGTTGATGGGAAAAATGAATATTATCTTTTATGTAACCACTTTGTTTAAATGTTGAATGTAATGCATGTTTTGTGATCTAATTCTCTAAAAATCTAAACCTGAAAAGATTCTCAATGTGTATTCTTAAAGTATCTGAAGATTAAGTAATGTTTAAGGCTAGGGCCATATAGTTGGTATCAGAGGTCGGTTTAGATAACATCAGGAGTTAGAATTCTATTAAATGATTATTCAAAAATATTTTTTATGGTCAAATTTAAATGATATAGCATTTGAAGATTACCATGTTTCTTCATCTATGACATGTTTGTTCAGAATGGTTTTCTGTAGTGGAAATAGGGAATCAGTGTGAGGAAGGTATACCGAAGGAAATAACCTTCCAAATCAGCATCCTGAGATGGTCGGAATTGGAACTGAATAGTTTGTTGTAGTAATGGCACAGTTGACTCAAGCGATAAATGGTGTCAGTATCCATGCACGAGATCAGCCATATCAACTGCAAAGGAACATGTTGGTGGTGGAATATATCATGAGGAAACATCCCCCATCATTCAGAGGATCATCTGACCCTGTGCTAGCTGAATGGTGGATTAATACACTGGAGAAGATTTTTTATTTCATGGGGTGTTCAGCCAATCAAAAGGTTAGTCATGTTATTTACCATTTTGAGGGTGAAGCAGATTAGTGGTGGTCGATGGTTAAAAATATCAGTGACGCTGATGAGATTGATGCTCTCGACTGGGATGAATTCAAAGGTATGTTTTTTTGAGAAGTATTTTCCTAAGGTTGTTCGACCTAGGATGGAAAAACAATTCTTGGAATTGAGGCAATTGGAAGACTCAGTGGCTGCTTATGAAGAAAGGTTCACTCGATTGGCAAGGTATGCTCCAAATTTTATCCGAGACCTTGATAGTAAAATAAATAGTTTTTACTCAATATTAAATACAAAATATAGAAGGGAATTTGCTTCTCATGAGTTAAAAAGTTATGAAAATCCTGTTTGATGTGCTGAGAAGGTGGAAATGGAGTTTGTCGATGATCAAGTATTCTATAACAACCAATAGAAGAAGAGACTGAGGTGGTGGGAGAAAGGGGAGAATTCTTCAAAATGGTCGGACGGTAAGAAAACTAAGTTTCAAATTTGTGATAAATGTGCTAAAATACATGATGGGGAATGTCTTCTACATTTTGGGATGTGATACTGATGCGGTAAGATGGGACATAAGGCTCGTGATTGCATTTAAAGAGATCTGGGTGATGGTAAGACCAAATTTGATTTACAGTTAGTTAAATGATTTAAGTGAAATGATATGGGTCACTATGAAAACGAGTGTCCGACAAAGAGCTTGAGTGATGGGAAGCAGTTAAACTACAAGCAAAAAGGGATGGTGAAATCCTTTGTAACTACTTCAGCAGATGTTGCTCCATCAAATGAAGTGGTTTCAGGTACATTTTTTCTGATTATTCCATTGTGTTGTTTGATTCGGGGTCTACACATTCCTTCATCTCTGAAAAATTTTCTAGTAAAATGGGAATACCATTTCAATAAATGACTCCCGAACTTGTGGTAAAAACACTTGGTGGGAATTTTGAGGCAAAAATAATTTATAAGAATCTTCCTATCCTTATCCGTGGAAATAACCTACTTGGAAATCTTATTTTTTTACCTCTAGTAGAGTTTGATGTTATCCTGAGTATGGATTGGCTCTCTATTTACCATGCAAAGATTGACTGTAGAGCTAAAGACTTTTTTTCAGAAAGTGTTTCAGTTTGTGTACAAGAATGAACCCTTACTGTTGATAACATATCAAGAGGTTGAAAAACTTGTAAAAGATAGAAATGAATGTTACCTTGCACATATTGTTGAAAACAAAATAACTATTAAGATTAATGATGTTCTAGTGGTAAATGAGTATCCTGATGTTTTTCCTGATGATTTTCCTGGAATAATACCAGATCAGAAAGTTGAATTTACTGTTGACTTAGTTCCTGATGCTAAGCCAATTTCAAAACCCCCTTATTGAAAGGCTCAAATTGAACTTTTAGAGTTGAAGGAGCAATTGCAAGATTTATTAGAGAAAGGTTTCATTCGACCTAGAACATCACCATGGGGTTCTCTTGTTTTATTTGTTAAAAATAAATATGGTTCTATGAGACTTTGAATTGATTATAGAGCCTTGAATAACATCATTGTTAAGAACAAATATCCTTTGCCTCATATTGATGATTTGTTTGATCACCTACAGGGAGCTCAGTTTTTTTCAAAGATTAAACTGAGATCAGGGTACCATCAGTTGAAGGTAAAGGAAGCAGATGTTCTGAAGACCATGTTTCGTACAAGATATGACCATTATGAATTTGTAGTTTTTCCTTTTGGGATAACCAATCCACCTGCTATATTCATGGACTTAATGAATAGAATTTTCCATGATTTCTTGGATAAGTTTGTGGTGGTTTTCATTGATGATATTTTGGTGATTTCTAAAATTAATAAGGATCATGAAAGACATCTAAGGGTTATTTTTCAAACCTTAAAAGAAAATAAATTGTATGGGAAATTCAGTAAGTGTGGGTTCTGGTTGCAAAAAATTTATTTCCTTGGTCACATTGTTTCTAAAGATGGGATAACTGTTGATCTTGCAAAAACAAAGGTTGTTGAAGAATGGCCAAGACCCACAAATTTAACTGAGATTTGAAGCTTCCTTGGTTTGGCAGGCTATTACCGATGGTTTGTTAGAAATTTTTCCTGGTTATCTAGTCCAATGACTACGCTAACTCGGAAGGGTGTTAAGTTTATCTGGACAAAAGAATGTGTTGATTGTTTTCAGGAACTGAAAAAGAGATTGGTGAATGCTCCATTTTTGGGACTACCTTCAAGGAATGGAGAGTTTGTTATATATAGTGACGCTTCATTGAATGGACTTTGTTGCGTCCTAATGCAGAATGATCAGGTAATTGTTTATGCTAAAACCTCAGTTGAAAACTCATGAGGTAAATTACCCTACACATGATTTGGAATTATTTGCTGTCATTTTTGCTTTAAAAATATAGTGGCATCATTTGTATGGAGTAAAGTGTGAAATATATACCGATCACAAAATTTTAAATTATATATTCACTCAGAAAGAATTGAACATGAGATAGAAAAGATAACTAGAATTAATCATGGATCATGATTGTACAATTCATTACCATCTGAGAAAATCAAATAATGTGGCTGATGCTTTGAGTCGAAAAAGTAATGATTCATTAACAATGTTGTTTTTGGAATGTGATCCTTTGGTTAAGGATTTGATGAACTTTGGCATAGATGTTTTTGGTGCAGGATGTCCTTCTGTTTTGTTTCAGGTATCAGTGAAATCTTCTCTATCAAACAGAATTAAGCAAGCACAGAAGCAAAACAGTGAGTTGCAGAAAAAGGTAGATCTGGTTCAGAAGGGTAAGTTTCCTGAATTCAACATTGATAATGATTTTGTTTTGAGATTTGGGTAGAGATTGTGTGTGACTTGTGATTCACAGTTGAAGAGAGAGTTGGTATGGGAAACTCATAGTTCTCCATTTTGTGTTCATCTAGGCAGTACTAAGATATATAGAGATATTCGGGAGTATTAATGGTGGGACAGAATGAAAAGTGATATTGCAGATTTTACTATGAAGTTTTTGACTTATCAATAGGTTAAAGCAGAGTGGCAATTACCGAAAGGGATGCTTCAGCCTTTACCAGTGCCAGAGTGGAAATGAGAAAATATATCCACGGACTTCGTTGTGGGATTGCTAAAGACACCTCGAGGTAATAATGCAATCTGGGTTATTGTTGATCGTTTGACTAAATCTGCTCATTTCCTTGCTATACGAGATACGTTTTCCCTAGATCAACTTTCTCGTTTGTATCTTAAATAGTTATTCAGGTTACATGGAGTTCCCCTATCCATTGTATCTGATCGTGACCCCAGGTTTACTTCTAACTTTTGGAAAGGCCTTCAGAAGTCATTGGGTACTGAATTAAATTTTAGTACAGCTTTTCATCCTCAATCAGATGGGAAGACAGAATGAACAATTCAGACTTTGGAGGATATGCTACGTGCTTGTTCGATGGATTATCAGGGAAGTTGGGACCAACATCTTTCTTTGGTTGAGTTTTCTTATAATAACATTTTTCATTCTAGTATACAGATGGCACTATTTGAGGCATTGTATGGGAATCGGTGTCGAACTCCATCTTTCTGGGATGAAGTGGGTGAAAGGAAGTTGATGGGACTGGAATTGGTATAAGAGTTGGAAGAAAAAGTTCAGATGATACAGAGACACATGATAACGGCTCAGAGAAGGCAGAAGAGTTATGCGGACAACAGGAGGAAGGATCTCACTTTTGAGGTAGGTGATCATGTCTTCCTCAAGGTTTCTCCATGGAAAAGTGTGATGCGATTTGGTATGAAAGGAAAACTGAGTCCAAGGGTCATTGGACCATATGAAATTTCTGAGAGAGTTGGATCAGTTGCATACTGAGTGGCTTTACCTCCGAGTTTATCTCAGGTACACAATGTTTTTCATATTTCAATGTTAAGGAAGTACATGCCAGATCCATCTCATGTTTTGAGTCCAGTGGTTGTTCAATTGGAAGAGAATATTTCTTATGAGGAACAACTGGTTCAGATTCTTGATCACAGGGAGCAAGTGTTGCGGAATAAGGTGATTTATCAAGTAAAGGTTTTGTGGAAGAACCACATGAGTGAAGAGGCAACATGGGAATCTAAAAATGCAATGAGCGATAAATACCCCCACTTATTCGATAAGTAAATATATTCTGGGGACGCAATTTTCTAAAGGGGGGAAGGATGTAACATCCCAAGTAAGTAATTAATAATATATATTCTTATCTATTTCTGTTTATGAATTAGATAGTGTTTTAGAGGCTTAAAATGAGAATAAATCCAATCTTAAGCCTGGAATACTCTAATATTTTTAAAATATTGTTTTACCGCCTTTTGATGGAGAACCATTTTTAAATCTAACTTTTGACAATTTTATAAGATATATTTTTCAAAATAAACTTATTCTTTATAATTGGGACATTGAAATTTAATTTGGATAAAATTTTGGTATTTTCCTAATAATGTTCATTTTTTAATGAATAGTGAAAAGTGTTGTATTTTAATTCAAAACATCTTTTTAATATAATTTATTTATATAGTTATATTATCTTTTTAATTGTTTATAAATTGAAATTAGAATATATTTTTACCATTTAATCCAATGGTGTTCATTGGAAATAATATCACTTTGAGATTGGACATAAACGAGTTTCAATCTTTTGATAGATATGGTTTCTTAAAAACACGTTATTTGATTTTGACAGCGGGATTTAATTATAAAAATAATTGATTCAACTTATATGTTATGAATTTGGTAAAATAGACATCATTTTTGAATTCGGAATATCAAATATATCTTAGGGTGAATTTTTGGTATTTTTTTGAAAAACCATAATTTTTTATGAATAGTGAAACCACAAAGTGGTAGTTACAAAAAATGATTTTTTGTTTAAATGAAACTTTACCACTTCTGTGATTTGAATTTCTAAAATCCAATATAAATGATTTTAATTATTAATTAAAATTTGGTTCAATGGGATGAAAATAATTTTTTATGAAAAGTAACTTTTATGTTTTATTAATCGCTATTAAAGATAATTAGTGAGATTTAAGGTAAAAATGACATTATAAAAAAATGAAAATATCAAGACACTTGTACTAACCTTATTGAATGAGTCATGGACGACCAATAAAACCCATGGGTATATTTTTGGGACACCATGGAGCCACATGGGTAAGATAATGACATTAATGCCTTTTATTTAAAGTAAAAGTAAAAATGACACAAACATGTATTATTTTACTAAAACAATTTTCACATGGGGTTATACAAGTCTGATTTTTTATTATAAATAGTAATTTTAAAGATAAAAATATTTCCTACATCATAGTATTTTTTTAATTTTTATACATTAAATAAATTCAATTATTTAACACATCATAATGATGTAGAGATTACCTAATTATTTAACGATTTAAATATAATGAAAAGATAATGTAAAATCTAAGACCTACACATGTCAAAAACCTATTGGATGGGTGTATTTCATTCTCTTATCGCCTTATCCTCGAAATAAATCAATTTGGGAACTTTAAAATATGAAACCCATTTGAAAATAAAGTAACATTTTATACCTTTCCAAGAGTGCCCCTCCTCTCCTCTTATAAAATGCCCCCAACTCTACCACTTTACCCACACCTCTCAAGCCTTTAGCTCAGCCACACCCTCAACATTTTGTCTCTACACATCCCTATCCTCATCTTAGAATCTTTAACTTGGGCAGGAAGCTCTTGAAGAAACCCTTTTGGTTCAAACCAAAGAGATTTACCTGATTTTAAGGTAATGTCTTCACTTGTGTTCTTTTGTTTTATTTTGCTTCTCCAACCCCCTAAACTCTTTTTGTTCATTTCTTTTGTAAAAAATCCAGTATATTAAATATACTAGGATGTTTTTATAAGAAGGATTCGAGCTACACTTACAGACACCTACATCTAATGGTTAAAGAACATACTGTTTCTGTGGATGGTGAATTTCTGCCTCACGAAACGATGATTGTTCAATATTCTTTTAACACCTTCAAATGTGTCTATTAAGAAGTCACTATATTTTTATATGATATATATTAGGTTTATTTTTTCCTTAATATTCTGTATTTTTTATTTATGCCATACCTTTATGGTTTCCCTTGTGGGTAAACGTGATATCTTCATTTTAGGAAGTGCGGACTACCGCCCCCTCAAAGTGATTTGATTTGTTAATACCATATGTGGTACGTATAAAGGATAGATTTACTGATATTATATATGATACCATACTGGAATTATAATACTATTATGAATCATTATGTTTTAATTCCATTAAATATGAAATAGAAATGGAATTAGCGTTCATGTGTACGTACGGCTTACCGTCTCCATGAACGGTGCATTTCATTTCTTGCCTTTAAATGTTTTGTAATATTATAAATTCATGTATATAATGGATATATATGATATTTATGATATCTAAATAATGAATATAAATCTGGATATAATGTATATTTTATCCCATGAACAAAATTTTAATAATAAAGTGTTTATTTTTGACTCAAGTACCAATGATCAACAAAATGACCATTATTAACTTAAATAATTACATAGTGTCCATGACATGGTAATAAGTGATATAAAAGTAATAATGAGCTTGAAAAAGTTTCTTAATAAAGAAGAAATTAACTCATGTTTATTATTTAAGAGATTAAAGAACGATCGAGTCAAGTCAGATACGAGGTATGGGACTTCATCTCAATCTCCTTTTATTGAGGCGTATTATGTTTTATACACCACTTTATTTTATACGGTGTATAAACCCATTTGACTTTTAAGTTTAATCAAAAAGAATATTTTTTATACGAATCATTTACTAAATGACAAAAGGGAATTTTTTTTTGTCGTACGTATGCGGCGACAATGACTTCTCCGCCGCTGTGACCATTATTTGAACTTCAGCTTCCTCTACAAGCCATAACATTTTTTAAAATGAAAAATAAATACCATGTTTTACTTTTCTATTATTTTTATATTGAAAATGGTTTTCATAATGTTTTTATTATATTAATGTGTGGTATTGATATCTTGTGATTGAAAGGTGGAAATGTTATGTTTCCTTTATGCATGTTTTATGTGATACGATTATGTTATGGTTCTTGGGCATTGTTATGAAGACGGGTGGTTCCTTGATAAAATAAGGGCAGGTGAGACCGATATAGCTCTCCAATGCATTGGGTAATGCAAAGGAGTTAAACGTTAAGTTTTCTGTGAAGAGATTTAAGGAATATACTATGATGGTTATTCCAAACGTAACCAAGAGGGTTACTCCCTACGTAAGAATGTTATGAATGCCTCAAGTTGCCTTTTATTTCTTATGATTTCTATGATTTATTCATGATTTGATGAGTTATGTTAAAGTGATTATGTTTTATTGGTAAAGTATGATTTCATTGATTCTTATGTATACATGTACTCGTGTTTGCTTTCCATATTTTTATATCCCTTACTGAGCTTTTTATGCTCATCCCATGTTTTTGAAATGTTTTTTCCCATGTCAAGGGAAAGGAATATGATATGATGATAGTGTCAAGGAAGTGTCAAGAAATAATCCATGTTTTATTTTAAATATGTTTCCGTTTATGGGAAAATGAATACTATATTTTATATAACCACTTTGTATAAATATGGAATGTATTGCATGTTTTATGATCTAATTCTCTAAAACTCTAAACCTGAAAAGATCCTCAATGTGTATTATTGAAATATCTCAAGATTAAGTAATGTTTGAGGCTGGGGCCTTATACTATTACTGTAGAAAATTTACCTTTCATTCTAGCCATGTTTATCTAATGAGATATAAATCATTACCCAATTCATTTGAGTAAGATATAGTCCACACCCATCTCATAATGAAATCATTCTTTCATGTGCCACAAAATAAACATAAATCATTAATCATAACCCAACAAATAAAACTGGTTACAAAAACATCATCCCATCATAAAATAATCCATATAAAACAATGGATATAATTTCATCATAAAAAATCAAACTATGTAAATAATTGGGACATTATACATGAATCATAACCATATTAAATATTATCATCCTAGACAGAAATAGTTTTGATAAAACACTTGAAATGAATCCTTGATGAAAAAAATCCTTTCTTCATTCAGATCATTTTATTTTTTTAAATTCCATTCATTTTTAAAAGAAAAGAATTTTTTTTTGAAAATGATAAAGAAATATTGTGGAGGAAGCTTTATGGAAATAAGTCGTTATGAAATCGTAAGAATCCATTCTTTCCATATAAGTAAAAATACAATATTCTCGTACTTTTGCTGGAAAAGTCCAAAAGTACCTCGTATGGTAATAAAAAGAAATATTCCTTCTATACCACATAGTAAAGGTAAAAAAGTGGTAAAATTGTCTATAAACATACATGGTAGAATAATATATACATTATGAAAACATTTTTATAAAACATGGAAATGGATGAAAAATATAACCCTAGTAAATACTTACGAATAAACAATCTTGGATAAGAACGAGATTAAAATAAATATCTCGTACCTTAGGTCTGATATGATTTGAATGTATCTGAAATTCTTATATAGTGTGTTAAAACATATTATTAACTTGTAACAGAACCATAATAACATTTATGATATCATATATGATTCACTTACGACTTTATATTACCCATTAATCTATCAATTCCATGTTAATGCAAAGCATTGGGTAATAATCATTTCATTTATTGTACATGTTTGGACTTTTTGTTCTAGATATTATTACTTATATCATGATTTACATACTTATAGAATGTAAAACAAGATTTATATATCATATATTTTCATTATGTAGATATATATATATATAATAAATAGATAAATGAAATGAAATACACTATTAATGGAGATGGTGGGTCATACGTACGCATGAACGCTGTTTTCCTTTCCATATTAAATTGAATGGAAGTAAGTAAAAGAAATATATATATATATACATAAATATATTAAAATAATTATGTCATATATTTCATTAACACCTTCAAAGGTGGCCATTAAGAAGTCACTATATTTTTATATGATATATATTAGGCTTATTTTTTCCTTAAGCTTCTGTATTTTTCATTTATAGCATACCTTTATAGTTTCCCTTATAGGTAAACGTGATATCTTCATCTTAATGTGATTTGATTTTTTAATACCATATGTGGTACGTATAAAGGATAGATTTACTGATATTATATATGATACCATACTGGAATTATAATACTATTATGTATCATTATGTTTTAATTGCATTAAATATGAAATAGAAATGGAAGTAGCGTTCATGCGTACGTACGGCTTACCGTCTCCATGAACAGTGCATTTCATTTCCTACCTTTAAATGTTATGTAATATTATAAATTCATGTATATAATGGATATATATTATATATGTGATATCTAAATAATGAACATAAATTTGGATATAATGGATATTTTACCCCATGAACGAACTTGTAATAATAAAGAGTTTATTTTTGAATCAAGTACCAATGATCAACAAAACGACCATTATTAACTTAAATAATTAAATAGTGTCCATGACATGGTAATAAGTGATATAAAAGGAATAATGAACTTGAAAAAGGTTCTTAAGAAAATAGAAATTAACTCATGTTTATTATTTTGAATATTAAATAACGATCGAGTCAAGTCAGATACGAGGTATGGGACTTCATCTCAATCTCCTTTCATTGAGGCATATTATGTTTTATAAACCACTTTATTTTATATGGTGTATAAACCCCTTTGACTTTTAAGTTTACTCAAAAGGAATATTTTTTATACGAAGCGTTTACTAAATGACAAAAGGGAATGTTTTTTTTTGTCGTACGTATGCGGCGACAATGACTTCTTCGCTGCCGTTACTATTATTTGAGCTTCAGCTTCCTCTACAAGCCATTAATTTTTTTAAAATGAAAAATAAATACCATGTTTTACTTTTCTTTTATTTTTATATTGAAAATGGTTTCATAATGTTTTTATTATATTAATGTGTGATATTTATATCTTGTGATTGAAAGGTGGAAATGTTATGTTTCCTTTATGCATGTTTTATGTGATACGATTATGTTGTGGTTCTTGGGAATTGTTATGAAGACGGTTGGTTATTTGATAAACTAAGGGCAGTGAGCCCGATATAGCTCTCCAATGCATTGGGTAATCCGAAGGAGTTAAATGTTAAGGTTTCTCTGAAGATATTTAAGGAATATACTGTGATGGTTATTCCAAACGTAACCAAGAGGGTTACTCCCTATGTAAGAATGTCATGAATGCCTCAAGTGACCTTTTATGTCTTATGATTTCTACGATTTATTCATGATTTGATGAGGTATGTTAAAGTTCTTATGTTTTATTGGTAAAGTATGATTTCATTGATTCTTATGTATACATGTACTCATATTTCCTTTCCATATTTTTATATCCCTTACTGAGCTTTTTATGCTCATCCCATGTTTTTGAAATGTTTTTTCACAGGTCAAGGGAATGGAATATGATAAGATGATAGTGTCAAGGAAGTGTCAAGAAAGAATCCAGGTTTTATTTTAAATATGTTTTTGTTGATGGGAAAATGAATGCTATCTTTTATGTAACCACTTTGTTTAAATATGTAATGTAATGCATGTTTTATGATCTAATTCTCTAAAACTCTAAACCTGAAAATATCCTCAATGTGTATTCTTGAAATATCTCAAGTTTAAGTAATGTTTGAGGCTGGGGCCTTATACTATTACTGTATCATATTTACTTTTCATTCTAGCCATGTTTACCAAATGAGATATAAATCATTACCCAATTCATTTGAGTAAGATATAGGCCACACCCATCTCATAATGAAATCATTCTTTTGTGTTCCACAAAATAAACATAAATCATTAATCGTAACCCAACAAATAAAACTGGTTTCAAAAACATCATCCCATCATAAAATAATCCATATAAAACAATGGATATAATTTCATCATAAAAAATCAAACCATGTAAATAATTGGGACATTATACATGAATCATAACCATATTAAATATTATCATCCTAGATGTAAATAGTTTTGATAAAACACTTGAAATGAATCATTGATGAAAAAAATCCTTTCTTCATTCAGATCATTTTATTTTTTAAAATTCCATTCATTTTTAACAGAAAAGAATTTTTTTGAAAATAATAAGAAAATGTTGTGGAGGAAGCTTTATGGAAATAAGTCGTTATGAAATCGTAAGAATCCATTCTTTCCATATAAGTAAAAATAAAATCTTCTCGTACTTTTGCTGGAAAAGTCCAAAAGTACCTCGTATGGTAATAAAAAGAAATATTCCTTCCATACCACATAATAAAGGTAAAAAAGTGGTAAAATTTTCTCTAAACATACATGGAAGAATAATATATACTTTATGAAAACATTTTTATAAACATGGAAATGGATGATAAATATAATCCTAGTAAATACTTACGAATAAACAATCTCGGATAAGAACAAGATTAAAATAAATATCTCGTAACTTAGGTATGATATGATTTGAATGTATCTGAAATTCTTATATAGTGTGTTAAAACATATTATTAACTTGTAACAAAACCATAATAACATTTATGATATCATATATGATTCACTTACGACTTTATATTACCCATTAATCTATCAATTCCTTGTTAATGCAACGCTTTGGGTAATAATCATTTCATTTATTGTACATGTTTGGACTTTTTGTTCTAGATATTATTACTTATATCATGATTTAAATACTTATAGAATGTAAAAAAAGATTTATATATCATATATTTTCATTATGTAGATATATATATATATAATAAACAGATAAATGAAATGAAATACACTGTTCATGGAGACGGTGGGTCGTACGTACGCATGAACGCTATTTTCCTTTCCATATTAAATTGAATGGAAGTAATTAAAAGAAATATATATATATACATAAATATATTAAAATAATTATGTCATATATTTCATTATTAGTCATTATATATACTTTATAATAATTCTTAAATGGTTAACTTGGATAATGAATCGTATCGCGTCGTGGAGATGGTGATTCGTACGTACGCATGAGCAATGATATCATTCCAATAATTATTGAATGAAATTAGAGTTGAGGATATACTATCTCTTAATTATTATGATGTTATAATAATCATATTTAGTTATTATTTCCACCATTATACCGATCCAAGTAAGGTGGTGGTGGAAAAAATATTACACCACGTCGTGGAGACGGTAAGTCATACGTACGCACACGCGATGATTTTGTTTTTCGTAGGACGGATAGAAGATGAAATAGGGTTGTTTCATATATATAATAACATATCATTATATTATTTATAATTATTTTATTACTTTATAATATAACAACTAATAAAGAGGAAATAGAAGAATAATGAAAGTTGAATGAATCGGTAGAAGTGATTACCTTTTCCTCGACGCACCTCCTTTAGACTTCCTCTTAACGGACTAGAGATAGTATTTTGAGAAGACCAGAACCTCCAGAATGATTCTAGGTAAGTTTATAGGACTACTTTTTAGGGATTGGCCGAGCTTTAAATCTTCAAATGGTGTGAAGAGAATCGGGAGGAAGTTCCATTTTATATGAGAGGGGAGTGGCAGTTTTGGAAACCTCAAAAATAATTATTTGTAATAAAATGTAACCCCATGTAAAAACATATAATGTGACTCAAATTAGGATATGAGATAATATATGGTTGTAATATTTTCAATAAATTTAATTTAGACTTGTTTTGAATTTATTTCTAACCTTATCATTTTTATTTAACCTTATTTAATCTATTTAATTTTATTTGTGGTAATAATATTAAAAAATTAAAATGGTTATGAATGCTTACTTATTTGTTGTGAATTATCCATATTTAGATATTTTATGATATTTTATACTATATAAAATTCAATTTGTAATTTTTAAATATTTTTGTGATTTTTAAATAATTTAATAATTTGTTATTTATATAAAATATCAATATTGTCAATTTTGACACTATTCATCTATTTGAATTTAGATAAAATCCATACGAAAGATATATTCAAAACAAAATATTTAATAGATTCCAAAAATTTCTTATCCATCTTGAAAATTCATGGATCACATTAATTAGTTAATATAATTCCAATTTTAATATTCTTAAAACCATTTATTTGATATTTTTCTTAATAAGATAATTACTGCCACATTTAGTATAATTATTTAATATATTTATTTGTTTCATAAAAATTAAAAATACAACAATATGATGAATATAAATCAAATATATTTCATAATAATAATCTTAAATGAGTTTATCATCTTAAAATAACCACCTTTAAATTGTTATATTCATTAAATTATGAAGGTGGAAACTTTGACATCATTTAAAATAAAATAAAATAAGTGTCCTAATCTCTTTTAGAAGGCTCAAAATGGTCAAAAAGGTGACCATTGGATGAATACAGTATATATATACATGAACAATAAGTTCTGGTCAGGACTTTGGGTCTTTATGGGTATTATTATTTTAAAAAAATCTATATTATTAATTTTTCACTAAATAAATAATTTCTACAACATTAATGTATGAGCTATTAAAGTAATTATATATTTCTTAAAAATAACAAATAAATTACCATGATAAGGAAATAAATTTTATCTTTTAAATTAGTATTTATAATCTAATTTATATTATATATAACCTTATATTAAAAATAATTTAATTATTGGAGTTTGAGTGAGACATATCCAACTTACCTTTAAATGAAATGAATTAATGACCTCAATCACATCCAAGAGGGTTCCAATAGATTCCATTTCAACCAAATTATGTTTTAGGGAAAAATATTATCAACCAATGATATCAATTCAAGTGTTAATTAAATTTGAAAATATTATTTTTAACCTTAATTAATAGATTTACCTTTACCTATGGTAAATAAAATTTAACGTAGTTACTATACATAATGCCTAAAAATAAAAGTTATATATTAACAAAAATTGAACATCCTAATTCAAAATATATAATCCATTTTCATAAATTCAAAACATATAATATTTAGTAATTAATTTAAAATTAATCCCTTTTTCGAAAAAAACAGGTTTTTGTTTAAAACATTGGAAAAGATTGAAATTTTTTTACCTAAGAATCAATGAAAAATTAATGATAATGAAATAAATTAAATTAAATAGTAATAATATATTATATTTATAATTTAAAACTATTCAATATTATAATTTAACCATATAAATTATCTCAATGAAAAATTGTCTTTTTAAGTAAAATGTTGTGTATTTTTACTATTCATCAAAATATGAAAGTTAACATAAATATATAAAAAAATTATCCAATGTAAATTTTTATATCCCGACTCAAAATAATTAGTTTATTTAATAAAATTGAACTTATAAACAAATCAATAATTATATTTAAAATGGTGCGCCACCCAAAGGCGGAAAAACTACATTTTTTCAAAAATACATCAATTTTATGAAAAATTGATTATGTTGTCATTTCTTGTTCTAGAAAATGTGTAAGTTGAATTATGATGTTATTAAATTTAAAATTTGGTTAATGCTATTCGTAATACCTTGTTCATAATAATATTATAATATATCATTGTTTAGTGAAACTCGTTATTGTGTACCATGAAATCTATCAAGGAAGGTCGCTCTTACGTGTAACACAAGCCAAGTATATTGTTGCATATACTGAAAGCTAATATTGGTGTAGTGTACAACATAATATATCAAAAATTTAAACAGAATATATCTCATAAAATCTCGGGGTGTTACAACCTCGACCCCCTGCCAGGCCCTTGGGTTGCACCGCTACTCACCAAAACCCTCATGCGCCCCTCCTCAGCCAGCGACTGCCTCTCATTGCTCCTAAAAGACGCTCTCCACCTCTACAGTTGTAGCACACCGACCCCTACATCCCTCAAAAATCCAACTCACACAACCACTTGGACACACAACCCTTCTTGGACAGATTTTTCCCATACGACGTACCTCCAAAAACTCTCCAATGTGCTCAGACAACTTCCCAAACCCTAGAAACAACTGTCTGCTCCCTTCTCCGTATGTACAGACCACCCAAATAATCTGTTACTACTATTTTCTAGGTTTTTAGTCATTCTTTCTTGGGGTTTTTGTGTTTCATGCTTTTATGGTGTTAATTAGGGTTTTTTTGCATATCATTGGTTCTATTTCAAGTTTAGTGTTAACCTTTAGGTTCGTTTTAGGTGTGGTTGGCATGTAAAGGTCTTTGAGAACCATGTTTGTGAATTATTCTACACCAAGGTTGGTTTTTACACATTTATACATAGTTAAATGATTTATTTTTCTGTTTAATTAATTAGTAATTCTCTTTCATTAATTCTCTTTTGTGCAGATTTGGTTTTCTCAAATATTTCACTATGCTATATTTATTTGGTTGCATATTCATGTGGTGTGGGTGAATTCATCTTCTGAGAAATTATGTTCAGTAAGTTGTTGGTTCTTTAATAATATGTTCCATTAGTTTTCTTCTATTCATGTGGTGTTAATCACGCATTCAACATGGTGTTTCATGTGCATTTCCATAAGTGAAGGAGTTGTGTGTGTTGAGTAGGTTATTGCTGTGAAAAAATATGTTGAGTTGCTACTAGTGTATTATAATGTATACTTTTGTTTGGTGAAAATCTAAAAATTTATGGTTAATGTTCTTGTGTATAATTCATATCTGTTTTATCCAAAAAGTGGGTCTGAGTGGGACTTCTGTGTTTAAGGTCATATTTCATCTTCTGGAATTTCTTACAAAAATTTCTAGTGTCTTGTTTAATCGAAAAATATAGTCTTACAACTGTGAGTTTTGGTTATTTATCGATGTGAGTGGTGCTGGTTTTGTTATCGACATGGCGTTGGGTGTGTTTGGTCATGAAGGAGGGATGGGTTGGTTTTGTGTGTTAAGATATTTTATGTATTCTTATTAAATAACTTGTTTAAAAACATTATTATGTTTTATTAAATAATAATTAACGGTGAAAAAATAATTTAATTGAGTTATTTAAATTCTTTAGAGTGTAGACTATTTCAAATGGGTTTTGTGTGTGTTCAACTATGGTGTTGGGTTTAGGTAAAATCCTATTTGTTTTGTTCATCTGAATTTGACATGAGATATGAAATTGGAACATCTTGAGCACAATAGGGGAAGCCTGGGTACTAGGTGGGAGGATAAGATCTAGCGTTATAGTGATACAGTACAGCCTCTAGCCCAGTTTTACTTAGATGATATGATGATTTCAACACTAACTAAACTTTGGATGATGATTGGAGACCACTAGATTATGGATGTTTTAGCCTACGGGTGGGTCATGTATGAGAACATATATTTTTGTGTTTCCTATACTATTGTTCAATGATATGTGATTTTCTAGGGTCCCATTATTTTTTCTAGTACCTATAGGCCCTCTCCCACATTTGGTTCTCCTAGACTACTATACACTCACCATCAGAATACGGTGTAGCTTTTGGGTTTTCTTGACTGTTTGTGTTTTTAACTGCATGGGTGTTTTTTTATTTAAGTCCTTTTCTTTGTATGTGTTTTCTTTATAGAAATTGTTTCATTAAACTTGTTCATGCTTTGTAAACCTTCCATTTATTTAGAATGCAAATGTATGTGCCATTTAAGGTATATACGTGGAACCTTTTTTTGGGTGATGTCCTACTGGGAACTTCGCTCGCACCCTACATAAAACATTGGGTGTATATAGAAATTATATTGTGTGTATTCAAGGTTGTGAGATCGTTCTCAGTGATGGTGGTTCTAGTTAATGATGGTCTTCACTTAGAGGTTTGTATTGGAGTTTATTTATCTATCCTTATTGTTGTTAACATTGGGGTTTTAGTATATTTGTAGAGTTAAACATGTTTATAGTTTATTGGTGTGTTTGGTTTCTTATTTGCAGACTCAATTTAATTATTTTGTTAGTATCTTTCTTGTCTCTTATTTCGGGTTAATTGTTCCCATGTTTTTTACCTGGGCACTTGTGCCAGCCGCTGGGGATCCGGAACGCCCTTCCGGCAATGTCTCATACTAGGTCGGGTGCCATGTCTAATGGTGACCCATCTTGGTTCGTGACATTTATGATAGACCCCATAATATAACATAACATTATAACCTTAAACATTACAAAATGAATCAAAATTATTGTGAAAGAACCCATATGAATATAGAAATTTATAAAATAAAGTCAATAGAAGTAATAAATTAATATAGTACTATAAATACATTAAATTAAATCACAGATTATTCCAAAATAATTTATTAGGATCGTATATATGTCTGAAATAATAAATTGGTAAAAATAGAGAAAACATGTCTTAATAAAGTGAAATTGGGATGAAACCCTAACCATATTTCTTGACATGATTTGTAAGAACTGTAACATCTTATATAAAAAAAAATATATTTATAATTATAATATAAAATAATCATATTAGTAATTATAATATCATATAGGGACATCTATAATATTTCAATAGTTTTTTGTTGACAATTCTCTAGTAATGTCGTCATTTTGGGTGTTATCAACTTCATTCTTCATGTATGTTTTGCTTCAATAATTATGGCCCTTGAAAATTTTTATTTATTACTAAATATCAATTAATTTAATAATGATATAAATATAATATATTTTAATGAGTTACATATTTTTTACAATTCATATTATGTCGAGATGAAAACGTAATGACATCACTTTGTGGATATTGTATTCTATATGTACAGACACGTGATGCTTCAACTTTTAGATAAATACAAATATAAAGGTAAATAATAATTCATCTATATATAATTATTTTTATTAAAAAATACCATATATTTTCCTTAAATATATCCTTTTTTCATCCAATTAATGAATCATTTATACACACATCACATCACATCACCACAGCCAGGTGGTACTCAACATTTTCACACGATCGATGTTATTGTTTAGGAATGGATCAGAATGTAAGGTTGATGATATCATATTATAAATAAAAAAATATTAATTCTTTCATAAATATTATATATAAATATTAAGTCCATCACAATAGCCATCTATGAAATTTGGTTACAGTGAGTTAATTGTATCGCTATATAGGTGAAGTAGTCCACACATATGCCTATGGAAAACATTCATCGTCAATTTGACTGTGAATGTATTTTTAATGGATGTTAAATATGTTTAATTAAATATAATTATATTTAAGATACTTTATTAATCAAATATGTATGGTATGAAAATTTTTATTGAATGTGTAAGAAGAAATAAAATTATCATTCTTGGTGAATTTTTGTATAATTTATTTGAGACACCTCATTTAGGTTAAAACATAAGAAATGAAGGAATCCTATTAGAGGAATAAAATGGAATATTGGGTGAATTTAATTATTCTATAGATTATTTTTATATTTTATAGGTATATATATAAGGATAAAATGGGATTAATAAGGGAATAAGTGAGGTACTATTTTACAAGAGATGGGAGGGACACTCGTAGAATTTCTTAAATGATTAAAATCATATAACATCACATTCAGTGGAAATATTCCACAGGTGTTCTTTAATTATAAATCAATATATAATAATTATTTAATAACTTCATCTTGTAATATTTACATTGGTTTGGGTGGAAATCATAACCTAATATCTTTGTCAAACCCAGTGTAAACTAATTTTAATCTTATTTATGGTAATTTTTTTACTATTTTAACATTTTTTGTATAAAGAAAATTTATTATGAAACCACTAAATTATATTAATTATACCAAATCTAAATATTTAATAAATTTTTCTATATTACATTTGTATAATATGTCAACTTTATTTCTTAATAAGAGGGAAAAATTCAATGAAAAATATTTTTAGAAAAATTCATTATTATGCCTAAAACCAATTTTAATTCTATTACACTTCTTGTAAAAACCATCATATGAATGATTTAATATATTATTAAACATATAATATATAAATTTAAATAAATACATTAGTTAATATATATAAATTTAAATTATTCCTATAAAAATATTTTATGTAAATGAAAATAGTATTTTACAATAATGTGTTTTGAGGTAGAATAATTATCTTATCCCATATTAAAGTATAATGATGATTGATATGTGATAAATTAGATAATTTATAATTTATTCATAATTATAATAAATTATAATAAAATTTATTACATAATGGTACTTTTAATTGAAAATAATTGGCATTTGTTTTTCTAAAATTAGTATTTTCCATTATTCGTTAAATGTTTTTTAAAATTTAGTAATGTTAAACCAAATATAATATCTAAATGGTATCATAATATTATATATTAATTTATTTTATTAAAAAATATAAAAAGTTATAAATTTATTATATAATGTATTTGGATAACCTGACTTGAATTTCTACACCTGAAATGTGTTCGAGATCCCCATGGGATGAAGAATAACACATATGAATAAAAAACTCTTTGGAATTATTCTCCCAAAAATAATGGAAAAAATGGAATGCATATATGTAATATAGTGATTTAGTAGAAGATAAAAGTATATTGCATAACATATATAATGTTACTGAAACAGTACCAATAAAAAAATTCTGAACATCCAAATGTTTTAGTACAGTCATCAAAGGAAAACTAAAACATGATATAAACTACTCCATGTGATTGGGTAAGAAAACACCATCAATATCACAACCACATAACCAAACATAGATGACCTAAAACCTCACCACCTCACTGTGGTATTGTTTTCATTCATAATATAGAAATAAATACAATGGTTTATGCACTACTGATGTGGTATAAGGTGTGGCATAACATGCTTAGTATGATCCCACCATGGGGTTCTATAACATTTCTCAGCACAATAATACGAAAATTGTCACCATTAAAGAAAAAAATTGTTCATAAATAGCTTACAGCATTATATCAAAATCATGGAAAATATTTATTTCTCTTTTTTCAATATTTTAAAAATAATCTGAGTTATAACATTTTTAAACATATCCCACATATCAAATACAAATAAATACATGATAAAATAGTATAATTTCAATTATAATCAACATCACACCAATTATCAAAATATGTTGGACTAATAGACTACTCGTACCTGACTCAATGAAAAGTTCACAATCTCGTCCTTCGAACATAGGCTTATGGGGATACAAAAAAACCCCATGAGGTAATCAACTAAAAATTAAAATTTCAATTCCCTATAAAAGAAGTGCTACGAAATATGAGAACACCCCATGAGTGAACACATAAATTATTTGTGGATGATGGACCAAGATAATTCTTCAACTTATATGCCTATATCTTTCAATGTTCTCAATTTTACAATCCTTTTTTCAAAGTCACACTTTGAAAAGAATTTTATAAATACCAGTAACAATGCATTGAAAATAAATTTTCTTTTACCAAGATTATAGAACCCTAATGTTTTATCAATAACCTGTTTCTAGACACACATGTAAATCAATCAATCATTAAATTTCATTTAGAAAATATTAATAAAAACTAATGAAATCACATTCATCCAACATAGGCTATATATGGAACAAAATTCCTCATACATAGGTTAACATTATAATAATGGGTTTTACTAAATATAATGAACACAATGATTGTAACATATTTCCAAAAAATAATTCACATATCTCCATATTTATTTATTTATGAAAAAATCTAACAGAGAGAATATAAAACAACATAACATAATGAATTCCCATTACACACCACAAAAAAAAATTAAAGGGATGGCTTGGAGTTGAAACACATGTAATGGATATATAAATAAACTACAAGTAATAACAAGCTAGATCAAAATATTGATAAAATAAATTTAACAATAATACAATGATTAAAATAAGGAAGATGAAAATACTACTCATTATGAATAAATCACTAAAATTTTAATAAATATCAGTCACTGAATAAAACTATTTATATGTATAATAGGTCTCCAAAATCTCCTCACATAACTCTGTGGTCGAGAATGAATAGTTTAACAAAATTTTGATAAATAATCACTCATATAATAGTGTAAAACTATTACTCTCAAGACTTACATGATGTGAATCCCCTCTTTAATTCCTTTAATATAAGAAACATAGGTATTCTAAAAACCTATATACATTAGTTAAAATAAAAAATAGTTACCACTACATGGTGTGTTGTGTACATTCATAGTGTGTAATCTTTGTTCCCTCTACCGATTTCATGGAATCTAGTCGATGAATAATACAAATAATGGAAACTATTAAATAATATGTACAATACCTGAATATATATAAAATAATAATTAGTCCCAAAAATCCCAAAAAAATCTAGAATTATCTGTACATGGTAAGAAACGTGCAAAGACATTCATATATTTATAACCAGGCTCTATTAATCCTAATAAAAACAGATCCCTGAAAATTAGGTCATTTTTCCTAGAAAATAACCTCCATCCTATGGATCCCCAAAATGAACACACATAAAAATAGAAATGAAATACAAGAAGGGAAATATCTAAAATTGGGTAACATGATGTTAAAATCTAGCCACCATAAGACATTCCATACTCAAGATGTCATATGGACGAATGAGGTCTAAAAAATGTGAGGCTTGTATTCCCCCATCAATGAATTGTGATGCAAAGTCTAATGAAAATATGATCTCTCCAACTATAATACTTTAGAAGAGAAAGTAAATTTAATATTAAATACTTTCATATGAGAGTCTATTATTTGCACTAAATTCCCCACAATAGAAATTTATAACTCTAAATTGATTAATTCCCAACTCAAAACATGAGAGAGGTCATAATGGTATTTCTTGAGATTTGGTATGAGTAAAAAAATATTGAATTATTATTAATTTTATAGTTAAATCCAATAAATATTTCACCCAACATAGAATTTTAGTGAAATAAAAAAATTTAACTAATATCAAACTGCATTTTCCCAAATATTGAATCCATCTGTTACCCAAATCTTGAGAAAAATTCCAAAAAACACATCCTCTTACTGAAAAATAATAAAGAAAGTGTCACAGATCCACATAATATTTCTATTGACTCTATGATGTAAATATATGTTGATTTTTTTTTTGAATCCTTGCTGATATCTCTGAATGAGAATTTTACCCACCAAATAGGCCTCACACATATCTTCCTAATAATGTGATGATTTTCACGGGTGGCCATAAAATGCCTTGAAGGGATTCAATATAGTTGATAATAGATAAATAATGTTATGAGAAAACTCAACTAGATCCATATCTCGATACCTAGATCTTTATAAAAATAGGGCATATTTATGGTGAATATCTTATAATATCTAAATAATACACTATTTCTAACCATTTATTTGAGGATGATATGTTCTAATTAGTTAATCATGAGTTTTCATCACATCCTATAGACACTAATAAAACAATAATGTATACCTGAGATCCCTATATAAAACAATGTCATTTGTAACCCTATATAATATCAAATTCTTCTACATATATAGCTTACACAGACCATTAACAATTCTAGTGTCCCTAATTAGAATGAAATGAGTTTAATTTATCAACCGAACAATCACCACCTAAGACGAGTTCGTATTTGGGGGATTCCATTGAAAAATAATTCCCTATCCATATAGTAAATGGGTGAGGTGGAAGAAAAACAGAAAAATTAATGTTATATGCCTTTATCTGTTGGAAGGTTTAAAAATGATACACATAATCAATAATTTTACCCTGACTTCTTTTCCACCAGAACCATTGTATCATATCACAATACATCATTGTAGTTCCCAAATGATTGAACATTGGATAATATTAAAAAAAACACAATAACAAGGTCTGCAAAAATTCTGCGATGAAAAAGTTGTCTCTAAGATAGAGTATACCCTTGGAATATTTATCCCAAGAAGAAACCATCTCCCCACTACACATGGATCTTTTTATTCCTCGAACCCAAAAATCATGTTGATAACCCCACACTACATACTCAATAAGTGACGATTAATATTAAACAGTGGTATGAAAAAAACATTAAAAATCCCTTTGGGTTTCCTGGTAGAATTTGTTGAATATTCTTATAATGATCAACACTTCCATTGATTCCAAAATAGCATGCGATGATTATTACATACTAAGAGAGTATGTGATGAAATTCTCATTGCCCATGGTGTAGGAGATGGAAGTTTAAATCTTCTAATTTAATTCCACCAAATGTCGCTACAAAACATTCATGAATTTTTGTTAAAATATATATCTTGATCTATAATGGTCATAAATTGCTATGAACCTCTCAAAAAAATTTGTTTCTCCAACAATTAAGAACATGAATAGATTTGTAAATCATTAAATTTTGATTTCTGTAATTATTATCAAGTGGTATATGATGAAAAGTTTCATATACACACCACATGATAATACTTCATAAGAACACAACTTAAACAATCATTAAAATAATCATAGAAAACCGTATACCGCTTACCTAGATCAGGTAAGATCATAATAGGAGTTTATGTAAAAAATCATTTAAACATTTCATATAAAGATAGAAAATTAGAATCTAATATGAATTTCACCCTTTTTAATTGTTAGAATCATTAATGTCTATGAATGAATTTATAAATCATCGAAGAATTACCTATAATATCCATCATGAACAAGGAATATCTAAATCTCATATACATTGCATGGTTTCTACAACGAAAATTAAACCTTTGTAAATACAGCGATAAACTAATAGTTCATGCTTTGAAATCATGTTCTGTAATAAACACACTTCTTAGATTAATGAAAATAATTTCAAAATTATTCCACATCAATGGTGATTCCATAGGTTTTTTAGATCTAAATCCAATTTATGGTCGTACACATTCTAGAATCTTTAATAAACAAAAATATAATTCATGAACACTACCACAAATGTTTCAATATAATCATGGAATATATGATTTAAAAATCCATAAATATGTAGGAGTGATATTTCATCCAAACAACATCATAATATATATGAATTTTCCATACCATATCCTAAAATCCATTTTTGTTATATCGGATTCCTGAAATCGAAGATGATGATAACCAGACCAAAGATCCTACATTAAAACCAACTTTCCCCCTATAAAGGATTACAAAAATAATCCAAATTTGGAAAAGGTTACATATTCTTAATTGTTACATGTTTCAACATCAAATATTCCACACAAAATAAAATTAAACTATATGAATTATTGAAAAATACCTTTGATACTGCCAAATATGAAACACTACTATGTATAAAACCTTTACCCATCCAATCATTCAACTAAATATTGAGCAATTTCAACTATACTTGTTTTATATGTTAATAAGGTATTGAAATATACTATGTATCTTGAAAAAATTAAATAGTATATTATACATATCCCTTTATAGAAATAATATATAGATATTCTATGAAATTATTTAAAAACACTAGAAATATTGTTGGAACAACAGTAATAGAGAAATATCATTAGGCTTAATGACTAAAAAATTAGAAAAAAATCAAGATCTCTTGGTGGGAAGGATCTTCATGTCCAATCAATGACGTCCATGCTCCATGAGTCATATGTTATATCCCATCGATCATTCGAAACATGATACACCATGGTTAAAAATAAACCTTATCATGATGAGAAACAAGATAATTTATCTTGATGATGAAATAAAAAACAATACAAAGAAAATATAAAACTAACACTACATCAACAACCAAAAATGAACAAGAAGGGTAATAAAACCCATTTTCTTTCCTCTTCTAATTAGGTGATTCATACTCTATAACAATGAATAGTATCCTCATTGAATTTTTAATAATATCATCAAAACTTTTAAATATGAATGAGTTGGAATAAATAGTATCAAATAAATAGAATTTTACAAATGATTTAACAATGGAAGTACCTCTCACAATCACCATACCCATGTCTAACGTAACTAGAAACTTATCTATTATTTGAAGGTGACTCACTATTAAAGCTAGATTCTATATCCATATAGTATTTGAATTATCTAATTTCCCCATAGTATCCTTTCAGCTAATGATCCCTCACAATATGATGGAGTAGAAATACCCTAAAAGAAATATTGTAGATTACCATAACATTTTGAAATAATTACAAAACTTTACAGGTTTATGACCAAAATTTCAAGTGTGTCAGACCTTTACACACTAATTGTATTTCAAGGGAACAATAATATTTATAATTGAGGGTTCATATGTGGTATATTGCTAAGAAACACCTCCACCACTCTTCCGATGATCTTTTTTACTTCCTCTTTTCCCCTTATATGTCATTGATGCTTCCACTAGGTGGTAGATAAGGGGAAGTATATTTCTCCTTGATGTCCATGTGAATCTCTACCATTACTTCCCTAAAAAAACATCACAGCATAGGTTGAATTATTGATCTTGAATATATGTGACCATATATCGAATAGAAAAACCAAATGGTACTTCTAATACATCATTTGTCCATTATTTATGACATATAGAGAAAAAAAGTAGATAATAAAACTTTTTGGTGGTTTTCAGAATCAAAATTCAACCATAAATAAAAATAGAAGTACTATATATTGGTTTTCATCATTAGTAACTCCTAATAAAACTGATGAAAGATGATGGCCTTAAAATGCTTCAAATCATTGTCCACATTCTTATCCTGTTGTACTAGGAAATCCCACAATCATTTACTTAGACCCTAATGTGTAAATTCCAAAACCCTTACCATCATACTATTTGGTGTATACAATATATAAAAGACCTAAATTCTGAGGTCTTTATAGAGGTTCAACTTTTTAGGACCATTCATAACCACAAAAAATAACAGCTCCACACACAATAATGACTATGATCGATCCCATTCTCATCATGTTTATGTCTATGAATCAATAACTCTTCTTTTTAAATGCATTATATTATTCTAGATAGTGAAATATTACCTCATAAAACCTTTAACAAGATTTCTATCTATATGTGGATTTCGAGTAGGATGATCAACTGCACCCTCTTAAGGTATTTTTGGAACATGTCTATAGGTATATAATATCACACCAAAATAGAAAAATCAATCATATATCAGAATAATCTCAATTAAAACCAGAAAAAAATGATAATTTTAAAATTGTGATCAATTACTCAAAACTAGATTTACAAATCCCAACATACCATGGTAACTTAATTCTCATTGTAGAATGAGATAAATTATCACAAACTCATCCTACCACTTATGTCCAAAAAATCATATCTCTAGTCTTTCATAATTTAAATGATGAGGAATCTGGTGGATAGCCTACTATTGATACCAAAAAATGGAGAACTAGACTCGGATACCCTCTCAATCTTGTACCCGACCGAATTTTCAACAAACCAAAAGGTATTTCCTAACACCCATGTTTTGAAAAAGAGAATATGGGCCTCAAAAAATATAAATATGGAATGATTTACCCCATCTTGAAGAAAAATAAATCATTAACATATATTTATATAATATGGTGAAATATTGAAGAGATAAATATGTTTCATTAATGAAAGAAGATAGTGGAAATGATTCAACTCATAAAATTTCAGTACATCCCATTGTAAAATTCCAATCATCATTGGATGACTATAATTTTTAAATAACTTTGACATGTGATTGTGTGGGAAAACCCACCACCATCACACCACAAGTTACCCGTACATTGTAGGCATAGTATCTCATTTCCTCACTACTACTCATTGTATTTCCCAATATCAGAATACATACAATGTCGTATGAACCTTGGAATAGGTGCAAAATGTGTGAGAAAACTAGAATAGTAGGATTCCTTCCAGGTGTTTCATAAAAAGATAATGTACAATAATTAAAATATGTTAAACATTAAATAAAACATGGCATTACATATAGTTTATAGATTTTCTGTTAGAATCATAAAAAAACAGATAATTTTTTGTTTTTCCAAATTTCCAAATTAGTTCATATAAAATTAGTGTCAATGAATTTAACATATATTAAATAAAATAGAATAATTTATTTTTTATCATATAAAATACATGGTAGTACAAGCTAAAAAAGTATTATCAAAATAACAGTTAACATCAGGCCATGAATAACTATAGGTTTACACATAAGACAACTCTTACCTAAATAAATGACTATTGTATAGTCAATTCCTTTGAACAAAATTCTATGGAGTGGAGAAAACACCGAAGAATGATTCCCCCTGACAATGTCAATAATGATTCCCTATAATAACAGGCTTTGAAAATAGAGGAACACCTAATGAGTGAACTACACACATTACACGGATGATCGAAATAATCTAATCTTTACACATAAGTAACCAAGACATCCCATGTTAAATTATTTCTAAACAATTTCATCAAAATAATACATTGGAATCTATTTCATAAATCTATTTCACTATTATTTTTTAATGAATTTTATATTACCAAATCAATGGAAGCCCCATTTTTTTTCAAAAACCCTTTACTAATAAAATATCTATATAAAAACCATATAACCTCATTCATAAAATAATTATAAAAATCCAATGGAATGTAGTTAATCTAACATAGTATAGAAACAGAACAACCATCCTCAAACTACTGTCACACATGCTGCATTGGGATTAACCAAAAAAAAGGACACACTTATTAAATAAATGTCCCTATAATCAATCTACACATATAATAATTGATTAAATATGGAAAAAATTGTTGGAGATAAGTGAACATAACATACCACAATTAACTCCCATGCCACACCACAACCAACACAAGGTTCAACCTCTTGGTGAATATCCCACGATGGGTCAAGAATAAAACAATGAGAATAAACTATACTATTCAACATATCTATAAGTGAAAAATAATATGTTCTACCATGATTGAATGCAATGAAGAAGAATAAATGTTTATTAACCCAGAAAAAGTCATTTCAAGAGAAAGAATGATCTGTTGCTGAATGATATGATTCAAAAAGGCCATATGTCTCAATTATCTCTAGATATATCTCCTAGGTCGAGAGGGAATTTTTTCACTGATTAATGAAAATAAATCACTAATATAGATCCCTAAAACCAAAAATCTAATGATTTTCATGGAGTGAAACTTCTTTTCACCTCATTTAATTCAAAAAACACATGTATGTTGATAAATCTATTGATGTTTTTTAAATACCTTATTTTATGATTAATTTTTTTTAATATAAATTCATATTTTTTTAATGTACATTGTAACGCCCCGACCCCAGCTACCCAGAGTCGGTGCATTACTTCGTAACATTGGCATGATCACAAGAAAGATCAAATCTCGAAAGACCGATTGGTTTAGTAGCCTTGGAAACACTAGATATATTCATAAGTTTTACATTACATCATAAAATGAAAAACTACTACAACAACATAATGTCTCCATAATCCACACTACTATCCCCTCATAATATCCCTGCAGGTCATTCATAATTTACTTCTTCACATCCTGGGGAAAAATAAAACATAGAAAAGGGGTGAGCTCAAATGCCCAGTAAGGATAACAATATAGCGGAAACTTTCATAAATAAGAATAAACATTTAAGGCAATGCATTACTAAAACAAAAGCCTTTTAAAATTGAACTTCAACATGGTATGGCAAAAGTAAAATGAAATAATGCCATTTACTTATTCACATGGATATTCTACTAATCGAATAATCACATGCAAAAATCAATAACCACTTTCATAATGTTGGAATGCATAATGCCAGACTATCATAACCACATAGCCAAGGCCTCGTGCCAAGACTACAAATAAGATTTTGTCAAGGCCTTGTTCCAAGACACTAGTTTGTCTCATGAGACCTACCGATGCATCGAGGAGCTATAGCGGGCTCCACCCGTCACTTATTAAGTCCAATGCATTCCCATATGAAAAGGTTTAAACATAACATAAACATTCGTATTAAAACTAGCATACGAAATGTCAATAATTTCACCATAAACTATGAATGGTATAAAAATAGCACATCCACAGTCAAACATATCACAAAACCTTCAATACAATATAGAATTTTTGTATCATAATAAATCAACTTCAAATAATCTTAAAATCCATCAAAGGATGTTGACATAGATGAAATCAAAATTCTTTTAAAAGAAATATCTCCTTTTATTTTGAAATTATTTAAGATCCATATAAAATAAAACATTTTCTTTGAAAATATTCTTATAAGCTTGTATGGGAAGCTTCGACGATTTTATAACGGCGGAAAATAACCGCACCCGCCGTATAAGTTAAAAAAAACATTCTTACCTCAATTCTGTCGAAATGGTTAAAAAGGACCTTGTTTTGAAAACGACGGAAAGATTCCTTTATAAACCTCTTATAAAAAGTCAAACAAGGGTATAAATGACTTTAACCCATATTCTTGTAAATAGTAAAAGTGTTTTGAAATACATTTCGAAGAAACATGGATGTGGATGATAAAGAGATCCCAGTAGATTATTACGTATAAACAACCTCGGATAAAGAAGAGATTGTGAAATAAACCTTAACTTGTACTTTTCCTTGGTTGGGGTAGGTTAACCTCCTGTATAATGGTGAAATAATTGTTATTAAATTATACAAGAATCATATATATTAATATGATATCATATATGATCTTTTAACATTGATTTATTAATAATATCTTAGAATTATCATCGTTTCGGGTGTTAACTTACTCATTTTCTTTTATATGTTTTGTTACATAAGCCATGTTTGTTGTATCTTATTCATATCCAGAATGATATCAAGTCCTTAAACATCATTTTTAAATCATAAAATGATAATTATACTTGAATGGATACGATGGAGAATGAATCTCATCGCGTTCGTGGAGACGGTAGTCCGTACGTACGCACGAGCGACAATATCATTCTTTTGATATTAAAATAATATATAAATGGATGGTATATCATATATACAGAATCATTAACATGTTATATTTATTATTTACATGAGTTACACATCATTACTATACCCATCCAAATAATATTATATTGAATAACAATTACACCACGACGTGGAGACGGTAAGCCGTACGTACGCACGTATGGTGACATGTTATTCAAAGGGTGGATAGAATACTGAATATGATTGTACCATATTTATAATAACATCACAGTATATGTGAGATACTGGAGTTATTATTTCAGAATGGTAAGAACAAAGGAAGAAGAAGTGGAAGAAGAAATGAACTTAGAAAAGGGTGGTGAAATCATTACCTCTTCTTCGGGTTCTTCCTTTTGATTTGATCAAAAGGGCTCCTTAGGTTGGCTTTCTGATCAAACTAAGGCCTCTAGGTTGTATTGAGGGATGTTGGGAGAGTATTTGGGCAGAGTTTGGCCGAACCAAAAGGCTTTGAAGGTGTGAAGAAATGAGAAGGAGGAGTGCCCTTTTATAAGAGGGGTGAGGGGCACCTTTGGAAAAGTTAGAAATATTAATTTATAATAAATTCATATTCGGTTTACAAAGGCTCCAAAGTTGACTATTCAATGGATGAGGTGTGGATAGGTCGAAAACAACTCATCCAATAGAATTTAGACAGGTTTGGGTACTTATATTAACCTTATCTTTAAGTATTAACTCTAAGTTAATTAGTTTCACTTTTACAATGTCTCTTTGTATTTTTATATAATATGATTAATAAACTTACTATATACATCCAAGCGACCCCCAAGTGGTCCATTAATGAGTAACCTATCATAATATAAGTCTCTTGGCCGAACCTTAGATTTTTAGGAATTTAATATCAATTAATAATATAATATTTGTTTTAAGAACTCTTTTATGTCAATTTTGACACTATTCAATAGTTGATTTTTGTGAAACTCCTAACAGATTGATTACTTCGAACAAAGTCAATTACATCAATCCTAATATATCATATTATCATAGAAAATTAGTTTAATTCATTAAAAGTTTCATATTATAATTATTTGGGTATTTATAAGATCAATTATTTTTATTTTTCACTATTTTAGTAATTACTGCATCATCATTGTGTCATAAATAAAATAAATTATATAATGTCTAAAAATTATAAATAAAATATCATTATGTAGGAAATCTTTTTAGATTTCTAATGAATATTTATAATCGAAAATCCAACATGTATAACCCTATGTAAAAATTGTTCTTCTAAAAGATGTAAGCTTATGCCATTTTTATTTTTATTTTAACTTTATTAATATAAAGTGTCATTATCACTTACAAGTGGATCCATGGGGTCCCAAAATAGACCCAAAGATGCCCATGGTCGACCATGTATCAACCAATAGGGTTGAGACACGTTTTAGGGTAATTTAGTATTATTATAATATTATTTTTTTTAACCCTTATTTACCGGATTTACCCTTAACCATGGTAAATAAAATATTTACCGCAGTAATTATTCAAAATGTCTAAAAATAAAAGTTACCTATTTACACAATTTGAACATCCTGATTCCAAATATGGAATCCATTTTTCTAAATTCAAAACACAGAAGTGGCAGAAATTAATTTAAAATTAATTCCCGCTGTCAAAACAAAAAGCGTGTTTTTAAGAGATAATAACTATCAAAAGATTGACACTTGTTTATGTTCGGTTTAATTGTAAAATTATGTCCAATGACCAAAATTATATTAAATGGTAAAAATATATTCTAAATATACTTTAAAACCACTCAAATTCACAATTTATCACTATTAATTATTTTGATTAAAAAAGTTGTTTTTAATTAAAATTTAGTAATTTTCACTATTCATCAAAATATGAAAGTTATCCGAAATGTACCAAAATTTCACCTTAGGCTAAATTCAATATTCCGAATCCAAAAATGAAGTCCATTTTGAAATATAAAATATATATAATTTCAAAAATTAGGTATTACTATTCATAACGGCTAGTTTGATCGATTGTGGTGTGTGTTAAAACTCGAAGTTGCGTACAACACACGCTACTGTATTATTCAAAGGAAAGCGTACCGTGGAAGCTTGGGATGTTTCATTTTAAATTTTTTGATATCCACATTTAGTCAAAAAGTTTAAAATATTGTATTTAAAAAGGGTTCACTATTAAAAGTTGATAAAAGTGCAATACTGAAAATGAATTTGTTCTTGCATTATATCTAAGAAACTCATAATATGGATTCTAAAATTATAAGGATTATATAAAGTTTAAAATTTAGATAATACTATTCATAACCTCTTTTGAATGGCTTTTTTTTTGTAAGTCATGGTGTGATTGAACTCGGTGTTGCGTGTAGTGCAAGTTATTGAATTATTTTGAAGAAATAACACACTATGAAATCTTGGGGTGTTACATTCTCCCCTCCTTCAATAAATTGCGTCCTCGCAATTTTAAATTGTTCTTCGAAAATAAAAGGTTGAAAATAGAAAATATATTTGTGGGAAAACCCACATCGGAAATTGGTTTACTAAAATTTAGTCTTAATATGAGGAAAAGAGAAATTAAAGGGTCACCACCAAATTATGATCTCGATTAGGAGAACATTGGTGGCATTTAGAGACATATAATTGGAGGAAAAACGTAAATATTTATAGGTAGTGATTGAGGTCATCAATCACAAACAAGTATAAAATTGAGGTCCTTAAATTCATCAATCTATGATGATTTGAAATACCATCGGTTCAACAAAACATAGGGTATTAGGATAACACATTTTTGACGTTTCAAAATATCCTAGTTGAAATCCCACATCAAAAAATGAATTTATGAGGCCTCTATTTAAAATAAAGAGCCGAAAGTATGAAGATTACCGAAAATAACACATACTAGGGTTCCATGTAGGAAAATATGGATATGGAAGAAAAATCTAACCATCAATTATCTGATGGAGAGTGGTAGAGAACATGGCTATAAAAAGGCCAACAATCCCAAAGCCATAAATTTGTGATGATTTAAGGTACCATCTAGGACAACATTTTTGTTCTAAGTTCCTTTTCTTAACATTGTGGAATTTATTTATGAGATTGGCTAAGATCATAAGGAGGTATACATACTTTATAATTAGAGTTTTATCCATTAATAAATTTCTACCACAAACTCATCTTTCACTCTAAAACATAATAGAACGTAAAAAAAAATTCTATTTACACTATTCGTATAGGGTTCCAAAATAATCGAATTTATAATTCATCTACAAGATCTTTTAATAAAAACTAAATTATTTAATCCAGGACATCTCGTGGGCCAGTGGTAGGTGATACACCCTTGTCGCCCTTCGGTTGCGGGTTCAAGTCTCGCAGCTTTGCCGGACGCGACGGGTTGCCGCCCGACCTCCGGGTTGTTCTTTTATGGCAGTCCAAAATTAATATTAAACTTAGAATTTATCCAAAATACTTCTGTCCAAACTCACAGTCCAACATTTATAAGGAAGGTAAACATAATTTATATCCTTTTTACCCTGTAATAGAATATTAATTCCTTCATCATGTATTCTTTTAAAACACTGAAACATCCAGATTTACCATAATCCTTATTGATTACATTCATGCTCCCTTATTCCATATAGAATGCTGGATATACTTCATCAATCCAAAAATGTTTTAAACCCCACAATGATGGAATATACAAATCATTAATCAGCTTCAAGGTAGTCAAGAATATCCAATATAATTTATCCAAATCAATCATGTATTATTCTAAAATCACTACTTCAGTATTATAACTATATTATGATTTATCATTCTCTCAACCATATATTTTCCAAAAATTTAACCTTCTATTGAGTCACTTTTCTTTGTTCCACACAATCTCAAGTCCTTAATGAAATAGTACTGCAGTACAATCCTTATATACTCCATAATTATTATAACAAGTACATTGTTGATACAACACTCAATTGACATAATCAAAATAAGAACTCTAATCATTCCTCTTCATCTGTGGTAGTATCATAACTTGATTATTATCCAATAGCATCATTTGTGGCATAGTCTGATGACTGGGACATAGGTTCGCGTAGTGTCCAAACTCCTTGCAAATGAAGCATTGTACATTTGAAACCATTTTCTTACCCTTGCAGTCACGTACTTTGTGCCCTTTTTCTCCACACTTATAACAAACTCTCATTCCTTTCAGGCAAGTTCCAGGGTGTTTCTTTCCACAGTTACCACATATGGGAAAATTCTTCTTTTCCCTCTTCCCTTTATCCATCTTTCTCTCTTCTATCCTTTTCTTCTCTTGCTTCCCTTCAAAGCCATAGGACTCAGTAATCTCTTTACTTATCTTATCAACACATGATATTATTTCTTCATATGATGATAATACATGGGAGACTATTTCTCTTATAAATTCTAGCTTAAGACCATGAAAGATATGATCCTTCCTTCTCTTTGGATCATGTGCATTTCTGGAGTTCTCATTCCTTCTACTGGGCGCCATTTCTATACAATGGCATAAACCAGATCAGTTTATGAATCAAAATACATAATCCCATACTTATAAAACACTTAACATAAATTGAACTATTTATGGATATAATCCATAATCATAAGAATGTTTTCTTTGAGGAAGTATATACTCATAAACCCTTCATGATGATTTTTAAAGATAGTGAGAGTTATCCTAAGCATATCCCCCGGGAGTGTCGTAACCAAGAGTGCAGCAAGGCCCGTTGTCGTGCACCAGTTCCCGTTCGAGTCTAGCTCAAAGCGGTGTTTTCGGGTTTTACCCCTAGGTACATCTGTGCCAGAGCCGCCTCTACCTGCTCGTATCCAGACAGGGATGTATTGCTCGGAAAACTCACAAAATCTCTACAATACCAAAATTCTAGGAAGTTCTTCTATACTAATCCTCAAAGTTCTTCTTAGGTCTATGTTCTCTAATCAGAGTTTATCTAAATCTAGCTTCCAAGGTTTGTACTAAACTTCCTCTGATACCAACTGTAACGCCCCGACCCTAGTTGCCCAGAGTCGGTGCATTACTTCGTAACATTGGCATGATCACAAGAAAGATCAAATCTCGAAAGACCGATTGGTTTAGTAGCCTTGGAAACACTAGATTTATTCATAAGTTTTACATTACATCATAAAATCAAAAACTACTACAACAACATAATGTCTCCATAATCCACACTACAATCCCCTCATAATATCCCTACAGGTCATTCATAACTTACATCTTCACTTCCTGGGAAAAATAAAACATAGAAAAGGGGTGAGCTCAAATGCCCAGTAAGGATAACAATATAGCGGAAACTTTCATAAATAAGAATAAACATTTAAGGCAATGCATTACTAAAACAAAAGCCTTTTAAAATTGAACTTCAACATGGTATGGCAAAAGTAAAATGAAATAATGCCATTTACTTATTCACATGGATATTCTACTAATCGAATAATCACATGCAAAAATCAATAACCACTTTCATAATGTTGGAATGCATAATTCCAGACTATCATAACCACATAGCCAAGGCCTCGTGCCAAGACTACAAATAAGATTTTGTCAAGGCCTTGTGCCAAGACACTAGTTTGTCTCATGAGAACTACCGATGCATCGAGGAGCTATAGCGGGCTCCACCCGTCACTTATTAAGTCCAATGCATTCCCATATGAAAAGGTTTAAACATAACATAAACATTCGTATTAAAACTAGCATACGAAATGTCAATAATTTCACCATAAACTATGAATGGTATAAAAATAGCACATCCACAGTCAAACATATCACAAAACCTTCAATACAATATAGAATTTTTGTATCATAATAAATCAACTTCAAATAATCTTAAAATCCATCAAAGGATGTTGACATAGATGAAATCAAAATTCTTTTAAAAGAAATATCTCCTTTTATTTTGAAATTATTTAAGATCCATATAAAATAAAACATTTTCTTTGAAAATATTCTTATAAGCTTGTATGGGAAGCTTCGACGATTTTATAACGGCGGAAAATAACCGCACCCTCCGTATAAGTTAAAAAAAACATTCTTACCTCAATTCTGTCGAAAAGGTTAAAAAGGACCTTGTTTTGAAAACGACGGAAAGATTCCTTTATAAACCTCTTATAAAAAGTCAAACAAGGGTATAAATGACTTTAACCCATATTCTTGTAAATAGTAAAAATGTTTTGAAATACATTTCGAAGAAACATGGATGTGGATGATAAAGAGATCCCGGTAGATTATTACGTATAAACAACCTCGGATAAAGAAGAGATTGTGAAATAACCCTTACCTTGTACTTTTCCTTGGTTGGGGTAGGTTAACCTCCTGTATAATGGTGAAATAATTGTTATTAAATTATACAAGAATCATATATATTAATATGATATCATATATGATCTTTTAACATTGATTTATTAATAATATCTTAGAATTATCATCGTTTCGGGTGTTAACTTACTCATTTTCTTTTATATGTTTTGTTACATAAGCCATGTTTGTTGTATCTTATTCATATCCAGAATGATATCAAGTCCTTAAACATCATTTTTAAATCATAAAATGATAATTATACTTGAATGGATACGATGGAGAATGAATCTCATCGCGTTCGTGGAGACGGTAGTCCGTACGTACGCACGAGCGACAATATCATTCTTTTGATATTAAAATAATATATAAATGGATGGTATATCATATATACAGAATCATTAACATGTTATATTTATTATTTACATGAGTTACACATCATTACTATACCCATCCAAATAATATTATATTGAATAACAATTACACCACGACGTGGAGACGGTAAGCCGTACGTACGCACGTATGGTGACATGTTATTCAAAGGGTGGATAGAATACTGAATATGATTGTACCATATTTATAATAACATCACAGTATATGTGAGATACTGGAGTTATTATTTCAGAATGGTAAGAACAAAGGAAGAAGAAGTGGAAGAAGAAATGAACTTAGAAAAGGGTGGTGAAATCATTACCTCTTCTTCGGGTTCTTCCTTTTGATTTGATCAAAAGGGCTCCTTAGGTTGGCTTTATGATCAAACTAAGGCCTCTAGGTTGTATTGAGGGATGTTGGGAGAGTATTTGGGCAGAGTTTGGCCGAACCAAAAGGCTTTGAAGGTGTGAAGAAATGAGAAGGAGGAGTGCCCTTTTATAAGAGGGGTGAGGGGCACCTTTGGAAAAGTTAGAAATATTAATTTATAATAAATTCATATTCGGTTTACAAAGGCTCCAAAGTTGACTATTCAAAGGATGAGGTGTGGATAGGTCGAAAACAACTCATCCAATAGAATTTAGACAGGTTTGGGTACTTATATTAACCTTATCTTTAAGTATTAACTCTAAGTTAATTAGTTTCACTTTTACAATGTCTCTTTGTATTTTTATATAATATGATTAATAAACTTACTATATACATCCAAGCGACCCCCAAGTGGTCCATTAATGAGGAACCTATCATAATATAAGTCTCTTGGCCGAACCTTAGATTTTTAGGAATTTAATATCAATTAATAATATAATATTTGTTTTAAGAACTCTTTTATGTCAATTTTGACACTATTCAATAGTTGATTTTTGTGAAACTCCTAACAGATTGATTACTTCGAACAAAGTCAATTAAATCAATCCTAATATATCATATTATCATAGAAAATTAGTTTAATTCATTAAAAGTTTCATATTATAATTATTTGGGTATTTATAAGATCAATTATTTTTATTTTTCACTATTTTAGTAATTACTGCATCATCATTGTGTCATAAATAAAATAAATTATATAATGTCTAAAAATTATAAATAAAATATCATTATGTAGGAAATCTTTTTAGCTTTCTAATGAATATTTATAATCGAAAATCCAACATGTATAACCCTATGTAAAAATTGTTCTTCTAAAAGATGTAAGCTTATGCCATTTTTATTTTTATTTTAACTTTATTAATATAAAGTGTCATTATCACTTACAAGTGGATCCATGGGGTCCCAAAATAGACCCAAAGATGCCCATGGTCGACCATGTATCAACCAATAGGGTTGAGACACGTTTTAGGGTAATTTAGTATTATTATAATATTATTTTTTTTAACCCTTATTTACCGGATTTACCCTTAACCATGGTAAATAAAATATTTACCGCAGTAATTATTCAAAATGTCTAAAAATAAAAGTTACCTATTTACACAATTTGAACATCCTGATTCCAAATATGGAATCCATTTTTCTAAATTCAAAACACAGAAGTGGCAGAAATTAATTTAAAATTAATTCCCGCTGTCAAAACAAAAAGCGTGTTTTTAAGAGATAATAACTATCAAAAGATTGACACTTGTTTATGTTCGGTTTAATTGTAAAATTATGTCCAATGACCAAAATTATATTAAATGGTAAAAATATATTCTAAATATACTTTAAAACCACTCAAATTCACAATTTATCACTATTAATTATTTTGATTAAAAAAGTTGTTTTTAATTAAAATTTAGTAATTTTCACTATTCATCAAAATATGAAAGTTATCCGAAATGTACCAAAATTTCACCTTAGGCTAAATTCAATATTCCGAATCCAAAAATGAAGTCCATTTTGAAATATAAAATATATATAATTTCAAAAATTAGGTATTACTATTCATAACGGCTAGTTTGATCGATTGTGGTGTGTGTTAAAACTCGAAGTTGCGTACAACACACGCTACTGTATTATTCAAAGGAAAGCGTACCGTGGAAGCTTGGGATGTTTCATTTTAAATTTTTTGATGTCCACATTTAGTCAAAAAGTTTAAAATATTGTATTTAAAAAGGGTTCACTATTAAAAGTTGATAAAAGTGCAATACTGAAAATGAATTTGTTCTTGCATTATATCTAAGAAACTCATAATATGGATTCTAAAATTATAAGGATTATATAAAGTTTAAAATTTAGATAATACTATTCATAACCTCTTTTGAATGGCTTTTTTTTTGTAAGTCATGGTGTGATTGAACTCGGTGTTGCGTGTAGTGCAAGTTATTGAATTATTTTGAAGAAATAACACACTATGAAATCTTGGGGTGTTACATACATTCATGTTGTAAAGTTTTCACAAATTTTAATGAACTCATGAAATATTCATGATTACCAGTACATGGTGTATAAACCCATTACATGGTGCGTATATCCCCTACATACAAAAAAATCATACTTTTCCCTAAAAAACACAAACCAAGTATAATGTTATCTTTTATTGGATAACCACATAATGCCTTTATCATATTTATTCATAGATTCCACTAAATCAAACAAACATACACCCCCAAACAATAGGTCATTTTCTAGAAAATATGCTCTACATCTTCGAGTGTGCCCAAACCCAAAAAAAAATATAAAAAGGGAAATGAAACGAAAGAAGGTAAATACATGGTATTGTGTAACATGATGTCATAGTATGTGCATGTAAAATTCATCAACTACCATTTAAACATTTTTCTAGCATAAAATGACATTATTGAAATTTGATTACATTTTTATTTTTCATAATAAAATAAATTTTTATTATTTAATATGTTTTTACATATTTTATCCTTATTTGGAGATAATTATTCCAAAATTCCAATTTATTGACTAGATCTTATAAGATTATTATATTATAGATCTTCTAGACTCACTGTTGTATAAAAAGGATGCTATCAAAAGAATAAATTTTATATAATTAAAAATATATTATTAAATATTGTAGTATTAAAATTTAAGATGAGAATTTTCATTTTTTGGAATAAAATTTATATTACTATGAGAAATTCAAATTGCACTGATAATGGTGAATCAACTACATTAAAATTTTCAGTTTTTTTTAAATTAGTGAATTTCCATCAACATAATTAAATATATCACCCTCAAATAATGAATATTGTTTTCTGTTTAAAAAATTATATATATAAATTATAACTAATTTAATTTGTTATAGATACCCAATAATATTAATATTATACATTAGAAAAAACTCGTTATCTCTACTTAAATAGCTTTTATATACCTTATATATTTGAATTTCAAATTAAATATTATTTTATTTATAGTTTTTATTTGATTATGTAGATGATAAATTTAATTCCATCAAACCAAAATTTGGTTATATTTTTCGAGATATATGTGTTGAGTCAATATGTTTTTCTTTATGAATTCTCCATTCCTCCATTCAAGAGGGATATTGTGGAGTCATTAAGCTTTCCTTCTGAATTTACCATTACTTCTTGTTTTGAAAATCACAAACACCTTATCTCAAGGTAAATACCATTTTACCCTATGTTTCTCTTCTATAAGGAAAAATTTCCTTCCCCAATGAAATTTATCCTTACCATGTTTTCATTGCTCATATCATAATTTTCCTAAGTGTAAAATTCAGTTTGAAACCAAAACCTCAGAATCCTATAATTACCTAGATATGAAGAATTTTGTTTTAGGATCCGAATTCTCAAAATTCTGGTTACAAACTATTCAAAGTTCTGACTCTGAATTCTGAATACGAATTCAAGATATGAACTCTTCAAAGTTCTGACTCTGAATTCTAAATACAAATTCTGGATAAGAATTCTTCAATGTTCTGACTCCGAATTCTGAATACAAATTCTAGATATGAACACTTCAAACATATGACTTCTAATTCTGGATACGAATTCTAGATACGAACTCTTCAAAGTTCTAACTCTGAATTCTGAATACGAATTCTGGATATGAACTTTTCAAAGTTTTGACTTTGAATTCTAAATACAAATTCTGGATACGAACTCTTCAGAGTTCTTGACTCCAAATTCTGAATAAAAATTATGGATCCAAACTCTTTAATGTTCGTACTCCGAATTCCGAATACTAATTCTGGATACAAACATCTTGAGTTCTGACTCCGATTTCTATGAATTTAGACTCTGAACACATATTAGTTCTAACTCCAAATTCTCATGAACTCAAACTTTGAACATTGTAAGTTCAGGATCCAAATTCTTGTGAATCCAGATACTGAATTTCCTTTAAATTAAGACTTCAGAATTCTATAGAATTCAGGTTCCGAATTCTTAAAAAATAGAATCTGAATATCCTTGTATTATAGACTATGAATTCAATTTTTTTTAGCCTTTGAACTTTCATTTACTTACATTCTGAATATTGGTATTTAGGTATAGTTACAGTTGTTTTGTTATAAAACGATGTCCTGATTTCAGTTATCAACTAAGCATTGTTTGAGTGACATGTGCACAGGTCCTTCCAAAATTCAAGGAAAATATGACCGTTAGATGAGGGATCCAACCGTTGGATCTGTGCCAATAAATAAAACCTCATTTGAAAGATATCAGGACATTGGTAATTTTTTATGATCATAACTTTCAGAATTGATATCAAGAGACATACGCTCTTATAAACTCTCTAGATTTGTTCAGAAATATCGAACGCCTTGTTCAAACTTTTCTTCGTTCAGATTTTCATTATGCAACTCTGATTGTTGCTTTGAAAAATCGAGGGCTTTCGGGGATAAGAAGATAGAGGTTCTGACTACCTTGAATTTGAGGGCTTGTGGGGATATCAAGATAGACTCTGATCCTCATATCGATGGCTTAACCTGGTGTGCGTAAGACAGAATTTCATGAAAGTATAAATTAATGGACCTTTATCCAAGGTTGTTGGATACCCTTATTTTTGGGTTAAAATATTTACAACTTGTTACTTGTTTTGTTACAAGACTTTCCAATGCATTTGTATTGTTGAGGAATGTATAACTATCTTATACTTCCTTATACTTGCATGCTGATTTAGTTAGATTATATACGCTTTAATGTAGGATCATAATCTTTGTAAACTTTTATTATGTTTCATTTCCAGAATCACTTTTCTAGATTTTCTTTCTCAGAATCAAATTTCATGAATCAAGAAAGTGTTTAGAACATAGAGGTTTTGTGAATTATCTTGTTTAACCTTGTTAAACATAACTATCTTTAAAACTTACAAAGGAATTTTTAAAAGTGTACAATTCACCCCGACCTCTTCAATTTGAGCATCTCATCTTTACATATTCAATCCTACATTTGGTATTATAGAGTATATCATACTCACATACCATCTCAATAATTGGTATTATAAGGATTGGTATAATCTGAATTAATCTCATGATTAGGTTCAGAAGAGATTTCTTAGAATTGAACTTCCAGATTCACACTTTTTCGGAATCAGTTTTTGGTACTCGTATAGTTCGGATTCAATTTTTCTTAGAGATAATCTTATTCTATATTTTTCATTCTTAGGAATATTCTCCTTGTTTACAATATTTTTCTATTAACATGTATTTGTGGAAAGAATCTTCTTTAATATGGTAGGAATAAATGTTCCTTCCATAGACAATCTCAATCCAACTAGACCACATATCTTTGATGGAAATGATTATGAATATTAGAGAGATTGCATGAAGACTTTCATTATCAATACTGGTGTTGATAACATTTTTATGCTTACTAGAGGATATAAAATCCCTGACAATGAATTTAGTACCTTTACTAATCAAGAAATGCATGAATATCAACTGAATTATAAGGTACACAATACTTTTCTTTGTTCCATGACTAGAAACATATATATTCAAATTTCATCTTGTGAAGCATAAAATTGAATGTGGAAGAAACTTGAAGTTACTCACTTTGGTACTCCGAAAGTAATTGAAACTAGAAGATCCATTTTTAGAGTTGAATATCATAGTTTCTTCTTTCTGTAGGGATAACCCATATATAAGGTGAAACAAAGATTCATGACTATTGTGAATAGATTAAAATCCCTTGTTGAGAAAGGATTAGATGATGAAGCACATGTTGATAAGATCATAGACATCATGTCAATTGGATGGGAATCCAAAAGTACTGCTATTGATGAGAACATAAATGTTACTCAGATTTCTTTAGATGAGTTGTATGGAACTCTTCTTCAGCATGAGACTAGAATGAAGAGAGACACTGAAAACGTAAATAAGAAGAATGGGAATTTCTAAATTTCATTTACTACAACTTATAATCATATAAAAGCCAAGACTCCTGATATAGTTACTAGATCCAAATCTACGAAAGTTGTTATCCAATCCAAATCTAGTGGAAATGAATAGTCAAAAAATGAATGAAAAAATCTTGCTCGAAGGATGTAAAAGATATCTGGATAGAGGAACTTTCAATCAATATATAGGAAAATAGAAAGGAAATATAATAAAGATTCAGAAGTCACATTTTATGAATGCAAGAGATCTAGACAAATAAGACCTGATTAGCCTATGCTTATGAGAAAATAAAGAAAGGAAATGAATTTAGAGAGATATAGAAATAAGTATTACAAGGATAAAGCTAAGAATGTATTGAAATCTAATGGAACCTAGAGTGTGAGTGGTGGTGACTCTTCTGATTAATATTTAGATTATGAATCTTATGGACAAAATAATCTTGGTCTAATAGCCAAACTACCTATTGAAAATCATTATTTAATGGATAAGGTAGACAATGCTAAATCAATGAACAATGTTTCTTTAAATAAAAATTTTAGTAATGATAAATTTTATAACTCTTCGGATGAAGAATCTTCTTCTGATGAAGATAATACTTTACCTTCTAATGAATAAGATTCTAGGATTTCCAAACTTCTTAAGATTGATAATTGAAATCCCATGAAAAAACTTTATAAGGAAAATTCTAGGAATACTATTCTTACTAAGGAAATATTATATATTTCTAAAGATCGTGATAAAAAATATGGATTTTGAATGTTTTTCAAAAAATCTTGAGGAAGTAAATTCTGAGAAGAATAATCTTTCTAAAGATCTAGAAAACAAAATTTCTAAGAAATTTTTTTTCGAGCCTAACTCTAGTTAAAATTAAAATCTTTTTTTAGAAAAGAACATGTTTATCAAACTCAAATCAGAAATATTTTCCTTGAGGAAGTGTTTTTTAGACTTTACCTTAGGAAAAGAAAATTTTGATAAAATGTATTCACAAATCCGAAATCTAAGGAATAGTTCTAGTTTCGTTTACACTGGTTCTAAACAAATTTTTAGCAACAATTATTTTGTTCCTCAAAGTGCATCATTCTTTACTAAGTGTGAGTGTGGTGGACACTGGGCAAAAAATTGTTCCTTAAACAAAACACAACCTTTAGGATTTCATAAAGCCTATTTTTTTAAGAAGACGTAGGTGCCGAAAATTTTTCTTTCTGAGATTTCTAGATCCAAGCATGTTTGGATTCTGAAAACCTTCCATTTTCTTATTTTCAAGAAAATAGGGAAGGTACCAACATCAATACTTGCTAAATTGATAGTGGATGTTTCAGCCATATGACAGGTAACAAAAACTATTTTTAAATGATTATCAATACAAAAGGAGGAAAAGTAACTTTTGGAGATAATGCTCAGGGAGAAATTATTGGCATAGGTAACATTGTTCTTCTTGGAAAAACTTTGATTTAAAATGTTTTATTTGTTATGGGTCTTAATGACACCCTCATTAGCATAATTCAATATTTGTGATGATGTTTACCTTGTAAATTTTAGGAATGACAAGTTCTTAGTACACAATTCCAAGGAAGAGTTTATTCTTTCTACACATAGGCAAGAGAATGTTTACACACTAAACCTAAAAGGCCGTAGGAGCCAAGATCTACCTTGTCTTAAAGAAATGGAAGATCATTCTTGGTTATGGGATAGAATGTTAGGACACTGTATCCTTATTAACTTATTTAAACATTCTAAGAAAAGATTATTTTAGGATCTAACGGAGCTTGGATCTGATTCTTCAAAAGTTTTTGACATTTGAACATATGGAAAGAAATATAAATCATGTTTTATATCAATCAGTGAAGTCTCAACTACTGATGCATTATAGTTAGTGCATATGGATCTCTTTGGTCTTACACAAACTGCAAGCATTTGGGGAAAGTATTATGTATTTTTTCTAGTTGATGATTACACTAGATTTATGTGGGTGTATTTTCTAGCAAATATGTACGAAGATTTTTCATATTTTAAAAGTTTTAGATACCAAGTGTAAAATGATAAAAATATTCCATTGAAATCTATTCATATTGATAATGTTGGAGAATTTCAAAATTCAGATTTTGAAACCTTTTTTAGTAGATAAGGTATTACTCACAACTTGTCAGCACCCAGAACACCTCAACAGAATGGTGTTGTCGAAAGAAGTAATAGAATTCTTCAAGAGATAACTAAAACCATGTTGAGGGAGCATTATGTAGCAAAAAAAATTTGGGCTGAAGCTATAAGTACTTCTTTTTTACTACAAATTGATTTTTTATTAGAACTTTTCTTAATAAAACTCTTTATGAGTTATGGAATTGTAGAAAAACTAGAATTTACTATATTAAAGTTTTTGGTTGCAAGGTATTCATCTGGAATACTAATGATAATATACTTTAATTCGCACCAAAATCTGATGAATGAATTTTCTTGACTAATCCACAACTTCTAAGGCATATAGGGTTTTTAATAAAAAACACTTTTACTGTTGAAGAGACAGTACATTTCAAATTTGATGAAACCGATCCTTTTGTGTTTAAACAACCCCAACCTACATCATCAGATGTGTTTTAAAAAAACTGATTATCAACTTTTGATAGAAGATTCTTCTGATAAAGAGAGTGTTGAAAAAGATACTACTGAAACATTTAACCCGGAAGATTTCCTACCCTATGTTGATGAAAAGGTTTTACAAAACCCAAATCAGTTTTTTCTAAAGAATCATCCTAGTGATAACTTCATTGGTGATGTGAAAAAACATGTAAGGACTAGAAGTTTCTTATGAAATGAAGTAGAACATTTACTATTCCTTTCCCAATTAGAATGAAAAAGGAGTGATGAAGCTTTAGGTGATGATGATTGGATTAAATCCATGAAAGATGAACTAAATGAATTCCAAAGGAATAATGTATGGACCTTGGTTTAAAGACCTAAAAAACTTCTATTGTTGGAGTAAAATGGGTCATCAAAAATAAGTGTGATGAAAATGGAATCATTGTAAGAAATAAATATAGATTAGTTTCTAAAGGCTATAATCAACAAGAAGGACTAGACTATGAAGAAACTTATGCTCCAGTAGCTAGACTTGAATCTATTCATATTTTACTTGCCTTTGTAAAATTATTTAATTTTAAACATTTTAAAATGGATGTGAAATGTGATTCCCTTATTGGTTATGTTCAAGAGGAAGTTTTTGTTGAACATCCTCATGGAATTGAAGATACAAAACATCTTGATTATGTTTTTAGACATACCAAATCTCTGTATGGATTTAACAAGCCCCTCGAGCTTGGTATGATAGACTTTCCATATTTTTGCTTCAAAATAACTATGTTAATGGAAATGCAGATCCAAACATTTTTAAAATGAAATATACGAAAAATGTTTGGATTGTTCAAATTTACATTGATGACATTATATTTGGTTCAACTCAGCAATCTTTAATCAATTATTTTGTGGATCTAATGAAATCTGTGTTTGAATGAGTATGATGGGTGAGTAATCATTTTTACTTGGTTTTCAAATCTCTCAAAAACCAAAAGAAATCTATATATCCCAACATAAGTATATAAAAGATCTTCATAAAAAGTATGGACATGACAACCTGAAAAGTATTTTTACTCCCATCAGTACCTCAAACACACTTGATCTTGATGAAGTTGGGAAACCAGTGGATCAATCATCATTTAGAGGTATGATAGGAAGATTACTTTACTTGATTGCTACTCATCCAAACTTAATTTTTTAACTATGATTATGTGAAATATATCTATCCAATCCCAAGGAATCTCATTTAAAGGTAGTGAAAAGAATTTTTCGCTACTAAAAGGGAACCATGGATTTAGGACTATTTTATACTTCTGGAAATTATTTTGTTTTAAAAAGAATTTCGGATGTTGACTTTAGTGGATGTAGAATGGATAGAAGGTGTACATCTGAAACATTCCATTTCTTAAGAGATTCATTAGTTTCATGGTCTTTAAAAAAGAAACACTCAGTAGCACTCTCCACTACTAAAGCTAAATATATAGCAGTTGGAAGTTTTTGTGCTCAAGTATTGTGGATGCAACACATAGTCACAGACTATGGATTGAGTTTTACTAAAACACAAATTTTGATTTATAATACAAGTGAAAATTCATTTAGCAAAAACCCTGCACATCACTCTCGTGCCAACCACATAGATATTAGGCATCACTTTCTTAGAAATCACACACAAAAAACAAATAAATCATTATTCAATTAATCAGAACACAAGATCAACATGATGATATTTTCATAAAATCATTACCCTCCGATAGATTTGAATACATTAAATAGAAGTTATGAATGATAACTGTAAGGTAATCCTCCTCATTAACTTCCTATTGAACCAATCTCATTACAGTAATAAACTCCTTTTCACAGGGGGAGTACATTTGTAATTAAGATTTTTTCATATTTTCTGTAATGAAGCGTTTTTTAGTTTTTTTTTCAAAATGAAGATTTTTCATATTTTTCGTAATGAAGCTTTTTCATATTTTTCGTAATGATGCTTTTTCATATAGTTTGTAATGAATATTTTTTATATTTTTCATAATAAATCTTTTCCATATTTTTAATAATAAATCTATTTCATATTTCTCTTAATGATGTTTTATATATTTTTTGTAATAAAGTTTTTCATATTTTTAATAATAAAGTTTTCAATATTTTTAGTAATGATGTTTTTTCATATTTTTCATAATGATGTTTTTCAATTTTTTTGTAATGAAAATTTCCGTACTTGAAATTTTCTTAATGATGTTTTTCATACATGAATTTTTTCATAATAAAGTTTTTTTCGTACTTGAGATTTTCTTAATGAAAATTTTCATAATAAAGATTTTCATAATGAATAATTCTCCCGACAATTCGAAAGGTATGATTCATTTTGAGTTTTCGTAATTACCTTTTACTTTCTGGTAGTTTCTTTTGTTTTTAAAATTTCTTGGATTCTAGTTTCCTTAAATTCGGATGTTTTATTTTAAAAATGTCAAAAGATCAGATCCTACCAAATTTTCCTTACGGCTATTATTTCAACCGTTAGATCAAATCGGAAGGATTATCAGCCATTGGATTTAGATAGGAAGTTCAACTGTCACTTTAACACCTATAAAAAGGGGACCCCTGATGGTTTTCCAACATCAATTTTTAAAGAATTTTTGTGTCAAAGCTCTACCCAACATCAAAATCCCGTTCCAGATTTTCAGAGTTTTCACAAGTCCGAATGTCTGCAAAAATTCCTTCTCAAGATATGTCTTCTGTCAAGACGATTTTGGAGTGGAAAATTTAAAGGGAGGGGTTGGTACATTTTAACTTCTTCAATAGAATGTATCTATTATGTCAAATAATATCTGACTTAATGGGTGGGAGAGTGTATCCATTTCAAATCCAGGAGCTCAGGATGTAGTGTATCTAGATTTGCTGATTGATTTTTATGAGTCAGCTTGTTTCTTTAATGAGGATGGGAGAGAAAAGTTTTCTTTCAAATGTTATGGCAGAACTTATGCACTTTATTATACCAAGGCTACAAGATTGGTAAAGATATATTATGAAGGTGGGACAAGAATTTTGTTCCCAAAAGGTACCGTATTTTCAAGGTAGTTTCGTAAAGGTGAAAGCAATGGAATGCCTTGGACTTACTGATGTCATGGCCACAAAGATTTCCCATTTGTCTTCCAATAATAGAATCCTACTGTTATGGGTTCAGGGGATTATCGTATCGAGAAAGGGTGATAAGGACACTCTTAAGAAAAAGTTATATGTATATCTTAGATTTTTTGGTAAATCTATGGAAAATAAATCTAATGAATCATATTATCATTACGATATAGAATATCATGAATGGGAATCTGAGAGCATAGATTATCATGTATCCTACCCAACACTGCAAACTGATAGTTTGGTGCCTTGAATCATTCATGATCTCCTGCGTAGCTAAGTTGAGGAATTGAAAAGTAATTCTAATCAGTGATGATACCTTCAAGAGGATAAAAGTAGGTTTTTCTAAGGATTCAGGTCATTTTTATGATCTACCTGAGGATGAGGCATAAGTTGTTCCGAAAAATGTTGAAGAAGTTTAACCTTCAATGAAAGCTGGAAAGAAGTGGAAATTAAAGGATGTGGAAGAAACAGAGAAAAACCTAAGGCTAAAGAAGCTCAATACTCACCTACAAAGCCCAAAATGCAGAATTCTTATCCGAATGAAGTGGATTCCAAATGGAGGGAGGATAAAAAGACTCTGAAGGAAGGGGAACCACAATTTGACCTAGACCCTACAGAGGCCAAAACACTGAAAGAGGAAGCTGCTGAAGAGCATGAAAAGTAACCCAAAGAGAAGAAGAAAAAGAAGAGGATGATACAGGCTGAAATTTGTTATTCCCTTCTGAGGGATACAAAAATTTCATCTGAGAACATTTCCGTACCGAAAACCTTCCTAGTTGAACCATTACATGAAACACCTGGGAAAAATATTATGACTCCAAAAATAGATCAAGAGAAGGATGTTGAAAAGGAATATGTGGAAGAAGTTCAGGAAGCTCAAAGCACATAAGATACATATAATCTTATAATGCGAGTATAAGACATTCATGAAAAGTAAAGAGCTTTCAAAAAGATGTCAATCTGGACTTCTAAAAATGGATCTTCAAAACTTGCTACTCTTGGAATAGATGATAAGGGTGTAGATGATGTAAACAAGTTATCTAAGGAAGAGAGTCATAATCATGACATCATCCTTCTTGAAGAAATTGAGTCAGGAGCTGTAAAAGTGAAATTTGATGAAGATAAGATTGTACAATTATCTAGAAGTGAGCATGAATCTCCCGATGAGGAAGTTATTCCAAAAATAAATAAGGAGAAACAAGTGGTTGTTGATACACCAACCAAATATATTTTAAGGAAGAAGGGAGTTGGTGGATCCTCTAAGATGAAGCTGGTAGAGCTATAGGAAGAACCGTCTCCAAGAAAAATGTCACATTCAGAGTTATCATCTTTAGGACATGATTTTGTTGTTCAGTGCATGAATAAGCTATTGGACACAATTCCGATCATTCCAAAAATTGATTCCAGATGCAATATTCTCTAGCATATCATGAATAAAAAATAAGACTATGTATCTATGGTTATGTATAGGTGTGTAAAGATTGAGGCCGAACACAATAATTTCCATATCAAATATCAATCCCATAGAAAATAATGCAAGAAAATGACCTGTTGGTCGAAGAAAATCATCGAAAATTTGGGAGAGATATATCAATTTCAAGAAGATTTCAAGGAAGAATTTGATTCCAAGGACACCAAAATCAAGGATATTATAAACAAATTTCTATAAAAGCTAAATCTTGAACAAAATTCTCAGATTCAAGATTTCAATGATCTGAATGGGATGTTGAATTTTGTTGTCCAATGTTGGAAAACAGAAAGGGATCTGCGGATAGAGATAGATGAAAAGCAAGTGAAGAAATATGGCGTGCTGAAGACTCTGGAAGAGGCACTAAAGGCTCAAGATGATAGGATCACAACCTTAAAAAAGAAATAAGATTAATATAACACAGAACTAAAGAGGTTGAAAACCATTTTGAAGAGGCTGATACTCGAGGAAAAAGAAACAACATAGATCCAAATCCGATCTTTTGTTGTATCTGTTTTTTCTTGTATAAGTACTTCCACTATCAATGAAATTGTGGATTCTTGTTTTGTTTTGATGTTTGTACTAATATTTTAGGTACCATATTTCTTTCCATTCCCTCAAAATATTTTTTAAAATCACAAAGGGGGATATGAAAAATAATTCTATGTAAAATAAGATATATCCCTAAGTAAGGGGAGTTTATCAAAGGGGGTGTTCTCATTATAAGGATTTCCATATTCAAGATAAATGAAAACTCTCATTCGAAAAATCTAGAATATGATACCTATAGTTCCAAAGCCTAAGGGTGAGTTAGTCATATTCATCTTTATGAATGAGAAAATTGAGATAAGATTTATTTCAAAGTCTATAATTTTTTTTCTAAGTCTTTAATTTTTTTTCGTAAAGATGTTTTTGCTTTCCCAAAAGGGGTAGATTGTTGACTCAATACGTTTTTCCTTATGAATTTTCCATTCCTTCATTCACGAGGGAGATTGTTGAGACATTACAGTTTCTTTATGACTTCACCATTCCTTCTTTTTTTGAAAATCACAAACACCTTATCTCAAGGAACATCACATTTTACCCTATGTTTTTCTTCTATAAGGAAAAATTTTCTTACATATAAAAATTTATCCTTACCATGATTTCATTACTCATATAATAATTTTTCTAAGTGTAAAATTTGGTTTGAAAAAAAATCCTCAAAATCCTATAATTACCTTGATATGAAGCATTCTGTTTTAGGATCTGAATTCTATGAATTCTGGTTACGAACTCTTCAATGTTCTGACTCTGAATTTTGAATACGAATTCTTGATATGAACTCTTGAAGGTTCTGACTCCGAATTCTGAATACAAATTCTGGATATGAACTCTTAAAAGTTATGACTACGAAATCTAAATAATAATTCTGGATATGAACTATTTGAAGTTCTGACTCTGAATTATAAATAAGAATTTTGGGTATGAACTCTTCAAAGTTATGACTCTGAATTATGAAAATGAATTTTGGATATGAACTCTTAAAATACCCGACTCCGAATTCTGATTACGAATTAAGGATACGAACTCTTCAAATTTTTGACTCCTAAATCTGAATACGAATTCTGGATATGAACTCTTCATTGTTCTGACTCTGTATTCTGAATATTAATTCTGGATACGAACTCTTTAAAGTTCTTACTCTGAATTTTGAATACGAATTATGGATATGAACTTATCTGTGTTCTGACTTCGAGTTCTCTGAATTCAAACTCCAAACTCTTATGAGTTTTGACTCAGTATTCTAATGAAATCTGTCTCTGAACTTTGTCAGTTCAGGATCTGAATTCTTGTGAATCCAGATTCCAAATTTCCTTGAAATTTAGACTCTGGAATTCTTTAGAATTCAGGTTCTAAATTCCTAAAAAATAGAATCTGAATATCCTTGTATTATATACTCAGAATTTAATTTTGGTTAGACTTTGAACATTCATTTACTTATATTCCAAATATTAGATTTTAGTTATACTTAAATTTTTTTTGCTATAAAACGATGTCGTGCTTTCAGTTATCAACTAACCGTTGTTTGAGTTACACGTGTATAGGTCTCTCCGAAATTAAAGGAAAATATAACCATTGGAATAGGGAACCAACCGTTGGAGATGTGCCTATAAATAGGAGTTTATTTGAAAGAGCTTGGGACTTTTGTAATTTTTGATGCTCAGAACTTTCAAAAGTGATTTCTATAGGGAGAGGCTCTTATAAACTCTCGGGCATTGTGTAGAAAGTTTGAATGGGTTTTTTGGACATTGCTTCATGTTGATTTTCATTGTGAAACATTGATTGTTGTTTTGTACAATATAGGGCTTCTGGAGATAGGAAGACATAGGTCGACTACCTTGAAGTTGAGGGCTTGCGGTGATAGCAAGACAGACTTTGATCTTCATATCAAGGGATTACCCTAGTGTGGGTAATACAGACATTCTTGAAATTATAAATCAAGGGACCTTTATCCAAAGTTGTTGGAAACCCTTATCATTAAGTTAAAAGATTTACTACTTGTTACTTGTTTTGAAATAAGATTTTTCCACTGTATTTGTATTGTTGAGGAAAGTATAACTATCTTATACTTCCTTATACTTGTAATTTATTTAATAATATTCTATATTATTTAAGGTAGAATCTTCATCTTTTTAATCCTTCATTAAGTTTCATTACCGGAATCACTTTTCCGGAATTTCATTCTCGAAATAAAATATCGTAAATCAAGAATGTTTTTAGAACTAAGAATTTTTGTGAATTATTGTATATAATTTTGTTAAACATAACTATCTTTAAAAGTTCCAAAAGAATTTTTAAAAGTGTAAAATTAAACCCCTCATGTATTTGAGCATCTCATCATTACATATTCTATCCTACATTTGGTATTATAGAGTATATCATACTCACATACTATTTCAAAAATATGTTTAATAGAAAAAAACACTTAATTGGAAACTAGTTACCAAATATAAAAATAAAATTATAAAATGTAACAAATTAGTAGTATAAATACCATAACATCATTAAAACATGTTATGAGATACATTGTTTATGATTTTTATACAAAATAATAATTGAAATTGAATTATTTTCCATATTTTATCCCATTAATATTGAAATACATTCATAGAATAATGAAAATATAAATGGTATTTCAACCATTTCCCTTATCAACTATTATAAATGGGGATCACTTATACCCATTAAAATTCACTCCATTACCTATAATTAACCATTTGAACCCAACTATTTTACTCTCCATATAACCTAATTGGATTAAATTGTGTCTTTCTCGCTAATATAAAAACTAATCTATACAATTTTATGGTAACATCAATATAAAAAATAATGTCTCCAATGTAATTTTTATCACTTTCTTATGTTGTTATTCTGAGACATACACATTCAAATACCTTGTGAATGTAATAAAATAATGAATTGTGTATAATTAGTATATTTATATTTTTATATATTAATGATAAAAACCCTTTTTATTCATTTTAATCCACATAGAAAAACATTAGAACTTAAATCATGATTTTGTGTTGACTGCCACCATCATGAAAAATATTTTTTCAGATTTTATTCTTTATTTAATTCTTCATAAAAGACATATGAAACTACTTAATAGAAATATTAAAATTAAAATTATTTAATTGTTATCATATAAAAATTATATTATATAAAAATATTCACCACCTTAACCATACTGAACAAACTAAATAATGAATGTTAATGTTTGATTCATTTTATCCAACGACAAGAATGATGCCTTTAAATATAATTATGGATGACTAAGGGAACATGAACTGTAATATTATTATAGTAGCATAATAAACAATTTTATTATTAGGGTTTTTTAAATATTATATTTTTTATTTAACTAATTTTTAATTTATTTTTTCTCATTAACTATAGTCATCTAAATAAGCTAACACTAATTAAATTTTCATTTAGTATAACTGAATCACTTATGTACTGATGAAATTTATTTATAAATAAATTTAAGAAATATATTAAATTATTTTTTAATTAGTTTTTGTTTTTAAATTTACTGTTAATCACATCAACATAATAAATTAATCAAAAAACATTTGAAGTTGGTAAGCCCCAATAAAAAAATACACTATAACAAAAAAAGTTACCCACGATAAAAAATAATATTTCAAATTATTAAATTTTTATTTATATTATTAATTTTATGAAAAATAATATTATTTTATTTATTTCTATTATACATGATTTTATATTGTGATTAACTAACCTAGGAAACATGGTAACTGTTTTTCATCTAAAAAACCCCTCTTTAAGACATGTGTATTATTAGAAATATAATGTTAATTTTTTTCATTATGAATTAAATATTTGAGATATAATATCATGAGTTATCATTTAATCATGGTATTATTAGACTTATTATAAGGACACTCTTTTTCAAAGACGTTTTTCAAATTATTCAAAAGACATAATTTTTCCTTATCTCAAATTTCCATTGATTAATGAAAAATTATATTATAGACCATGATTTATATTAAATGGTGTGAATAATTCACTATTTTATTTTTATATCATTATAAAATAATATTTCATGACATTAAATATTATAATTATTTATATACCTCTCATTAAATTTTAATTCTAATGTTATAACGGATGTTATGTGTTTTTTTGAAACAAATATTTCACTAGGGTCATAATCACACTTTTGGGAATATAATATTTCAAGATTGATATATTGTAACTATTTTGGGTGTTTTATTTCCATATATATTATTTAGGAAATCATACATCACATGTAATTATTCTTCCTTGATGATTCTATTTTTTTGCTAAAATGATTTTTTTTATCTTCTTTTTAATGGATTTTTCTTCTTTGTACGTTTTTAAACTATACACCAATTTTATCAATTAGAAAGTGGTTGACAAAACAATTTCTATCTTTAATGGTCCATTTATTTTCCTATATTCATTTTATGATAAGGGTTTGACCAACTATTTTTATGATGTTGGTTTATAACAAGGTTATTTTCATAATTTCCAATGATTTTCCATCCATTCGAAATTAATAGTTGTATAATACACTCCATATTTTTAAATCAATATATTTTAGGTGTATATCAATGTTTTATTGTTAAATATTTTATTTTAATGTATAATTTATCCACATATTTAAATAACTTTTTTTGGTTACGTTATGACTTTTCTATGTTTCAGAAATTAAATATTATTTTCAATCGTAAATGTTCTAAACATTTTTTAAAATAATTCTTTGAAACCATTTAGTATTTCCAATACTATTTATTATTTAAAATGGGAGTTTTTATACTATTTTATTTATTAAGATCAAGTTATGATATTTGTAAAAAATGTTAAATAATTTCAATATCATTCCATGGGTTCATTAATATGTTTATCAGAATTATTTTAATATTGTACACATTTTTTTAGATGATGATTTTTGGAGTATTGTATCAAACTCTAATTAATTGGGGAGTATTTTTATCTCACTCGACTTTGATTCTCATCATGAAAATATTTTTTTCTAAAAATCAAGAAAAATGAAATTATGATTATTGAAAACAAGATGAGTAGAAATTTTTTTATTCAAAACATGACCCACATGGATTTTGATTATTAATAAGTTATTATTCGGAATATTTTTGTTTTTCAATATGATTAATTGTAATATTTGGGTTCATAACATGAAGTGTGGTATTCTTTTATCACAATATGAATTTTATTTAATTTTTTTTTAAATACTTATGCTCTATATGATTATTTCATTCAATTATTCATTATTATATGTTATTTAATATTTCAATATGGTTGTGGTTGTTCACCTTTAATAATATATTTCTTCACATGAATTCTGCACAATGTTTCCATGGTATATGCTTTTTGAATATGAGATTAAATGTCACACAATTATGATTTATAGTAATCACATATTTTTTAATGTTATTTTTTATAATAAATTCCACCTCTGCACATATTTTATCATATGATATTGATATAACCATTCATGACAAGTTTAAACAATTTCTCTTACTAAAAATTTGATCTCACCCATTAGTTAATATTTTCATTACCCATGTTTTGATGATAAAGTTTATTTGATGAATTTATAGAATTGTGTCTATATAAATATCATTATGGATAAAATATTATATATTTATATGTTTATGTAGCTAATCTGTATGACACTAATGCTTTTGATTTATGAGTTTTTGTAATTGTGGTTTTGATTGATGATTTATATCATAATATTGTTGTATAACTTATTCAATGAATAGATTGGATAATTATAGTTGGTATGATAGAAAGTTTATTTACATTTGGACATTAGATTAGTTTTTATGGTATGTTAGTTTATTGAAATTTACATAAATTCACTTGAAAATTTATAATGGAAGAGTAAAATTATAGAATAAAATACCAATGATTTTGGTAATGTTGACTATGTTTGTTTATCATGTAATTACGTACCTCTCTAGACAATACATTTTAAGTAGGATATAATTTTTTTTACATAGGGGTAATTACTCCGATGCGGGTGTATTAGGGGTATTAACATCATTATACCCTAGTGCATGAAAAACAGGCCTATTTGTACAACTTGTTTGAAATTTATACGGTATTTTCATTGGTTAAAAACATGTACATTTTAAATAAAAATAAATGATTAAATTTTTTATTACTATATGGAAGTCTGTTGATATGTATTAGAGAACAAAATTTAATGTAACAAACGTATAACCAATAGAGTTATAAGAAATATGAAATTTTATAGTGAAAGTACCATAGTTTGAAATGAGGTTTTTTCTAAAGAAGATGTGAAAAATATTGTTCTTTTATATAAATATATAGTAATTTTTTTATATTTACTTAAGGAATTTATATTTTTTATATTTTTAATCATTATCAAGGTAATGAATCTGAGAAATGTAAGTCCCCATGAACATTAATGACGCATATCATGGATAAATATTCTTCTAGGATTACCAAGGGAAATGATGTATATATCCTATTATAATACATTTATTTTTATTTTTTATGGATCTTGTAGTTTCTTCTAACACTCAGTTATAATTAAAATGATGAGGTGTAAATTTATTGAAGAGGGATAGAATGTAATGACCAAAGATTTTTTATCCTTAAAAATACATACTATGTTATATAACCTCTCTCACACATTACACACAATATAAAAAACTGCAACATATAAATAATAAATAAATTAAAAATATATTATCAAAACTATTATTCTAACCCAATTATGATTATCAAAATTTTATGGTAAATAATTAATATTAGTTTACATTAAAATGGTTATTTTCTAAGAAAATCGAATTCCATTTAAATAATTAGGTTATATGAAAAATATTAATATAATGAATTATGATTTAAATTTTTAAAAATATAAACTCATTTTTAATTCATCACTGTTAATTTAAATAAATATGTATTTCTTATATTTTACAAAAAATGTGGATTTTAGGTGAAATGTGGAAATAAATATTTTTCTAATACAAAATTTTTATATCTTAGATTATTTTTAATAATTTTCTTATAAAATTATATATTACTATGTATCAATAATAATTTTAAATTTATCACTTGGTTTTTTACACCAATGATGAACATATTGAAAATATATAAAATGTATGAATTAAAACTATTATGTAATGTATTATTTAATTAACTAGAACATGGTGAAATAATGTTTTATATTTATTTTAGTTTTAGTAATAAATTAAGGGATTAAGAATTAATATCTTAGAATCATTGTAGTAAATGTGAATTTATGTTATATCATAATGATAATTATATTTATTAAAAATAATATTTATATAAAAAATGGGTTTTTACAAGATACATGTGATAATAAAAATATTTATTTATATACACATAGTATATTATCTATATAAATCAAATTATATATAGGAAATAAAACATTTCAATCTTTTTTATATCATAAAATATATATTCTATAAATAAATTTAGTTTACTAAAATTTATGTTAATTACAATGAAAATGGAGACATTTTTATAAAGTAATATTATTTTAATATTATAGTTTATTTTATATTAAATTAAATAAAATTAAATTATTTAAATAAATATTATAATATTATATATAAACAACCATATACAAATAATAAAAATATTTTAGTTGTAAATAAATACATAACATGTTTATGAATCCATAATGATCAAATGATTTTTTTCGACCAAATTAGTTTTCTACACATTATCAGTTTTAATATAAAATATAATTAGTAAATATATAGAAATTTAGTTGGATTAAATATATTTTCTAAATATAGATATATAATAAAAAAATTGGTTATATAACATTTTAATATATATATTTAAGAAAATATAAAAAAATTACTTAGGATAAGATCACTGAAATAAGGGGACCGCTACTCAAAATTTTTCAATTTTATATAATTAGTCAAAACTAAAATAGACCTAATTATTTCTTGAAATAGGGGGATCAACCCAATTATGATAAATAAATTAATTGTGATTTTATTTTCACTTATTTCACAATTTATTCAGTGGATCTAAAAAGTATGGGTGTTTAAGAAGGGTATTATTCTTAGTATTTTAAATCGTGAATAAAATATCATTCATTCTACTATTCCACTTGAATATGATATCAAAAACTAATTTTATATTCAATGCTATAATTTCACTTAGATCAAAATATTTTCATAATTTCTTTCTAGATTTATTGGGACAAGGTAAATGTGGATGTTTTAAATCTTTTTGTATATTTCTTTAGTACAAGTGTTATTCCTTAGGGGAAATATTTCTAATTTCTTTCCCTAATCCCAATGTTTATTAATTCTTGTGAGTTTCATCTCTCTAGGCCTTTTTCCAGGGATAATTATATCTAAAAGATCATCTACAATATTATTGAAAATATTTTGTTTTCTCTTACTAATAAAATAAAATTAGAGAACCAATTTGGATTTATCAAAGGAAGAGGCATTCAGGAGTGCCTTTCCACTCATTCAAAGTGTGCCGATATTTTCATAAATCTATTTATAGGTGGATGTCTAGTTGTTAAACATGATAGAAGTGAATATTATTACCCCATTAATCAGGATATCGTATTTAATATTCTTCATTTTTTTGATTTAATGTTACATTCATTAGTTTTGGGGAAAATATTTTTGGTACTTCTAAAATTTTATTTCAACAAAATTGTTCTTTTAAAGTATATTTATTCAATTATAAAGGTGTCAGATAGGCTGATCCACTCTTAGATATTGTTTTCCCCCTTGAGGAATACTCACTCAGCTAGACACTCACCCATATGGTTGACCATGTAATTCTCATGCCCAATCAATCTTCATGTTCCATCACTTATCCATACCATCTATTATATGATTATGATGTCAATATTTTTTTTAAATAGTGGTTAGAAAAGAATATGTATTATTAGGCATGTCCTCAATCATTATGAAAACATAAGGGAGAAATATATCAGTACTGATAAATCATTTTTTTATTTTGGGAAAGTATTTTTACTTAAAATAAATAAAATTTTTTGGATGAATTTTTTATCTACAATGGGATATTACACATTAACTATCATAGAGTACCTCTCCCCAGAGAAGGGCTGAAGACTCAAAAACTCAATGGGATTTCTATCCAAATTCAATGCCAACATTCTTCCCGGAATGGGAACACCATATCACTGGCTGCAATAGTTTTCCTAGTTATGTTACCCATTTTTAATGAACTATTATACTCATTCATGTATTTTTTTCATAGGGATCCATTAAAAATCAAAATTTATTTATCAAAACCATTTTTATAGTTGAATAAATATAAACTGTAAGATGGTGAGGATCCAATTGAAAAAATATAGTCAGATGATTTCCAATAGTGGCATCAAAAAAAATAATGTTTAAATGAGTCATTAAAATATTCATTAACCTATAACATCATAAAAAATCATATTCCTCTATTTTTCTCAGTGCTAGATTCCTTAACATGATCAAGGTAGATAATTCAATATACCTGATCGCCTCCATTTGGAAAAAAATTATCACCTCTTAAAACATTATCGTGATGGATTCTCAATCGATTACCAGATAAATATCATCTCTCATGTTATAGATTGATGACTAGCCATGAAGTCAACATATTTAGGCCTTCAACTCGCTGGACTCCTCCCTTAAATTACACAATGTGGTGAATGAATATTTTGAGGCTCAAATGTATATGCAAGATAGGTTAAAATCTATTATTGATGGATATTATTTTGTATCTGACACATATATTCTTATCTGGTATCATTCCATGAATGTTATTGTAAATAGAAATATATTCTATAGTAACATCATTTAATGTTCAAATCGAGACTTTGAATGGATTAATAATTTTAATTACTTTTTCAATAAGACTATTCAATTCACCAAGATCTAGTGAATTTTTTAGTACTGATTACCTATGGAAAGATATTTTCAACTCTGATTTATCTCACTATGTTCAATGTGCACCCTCTATAATGAGAAAAAAGATTATTTTGAACACTCAGTCTTTAATTTTTCAATAGTAACAACACTATATAAGGTTTTTTATGTTCTATTTCATCATATAAGTTTGATATTTTGTATCTAGTATATTATTTCTCTACATGACTCTAAAGACCCGTAAATTCCAAGGAAATTTTTTTCTTAATTTTATTTGGAATTTTACAAGAACGCAGTTTCTAACGGCGCCTGATTCCGAGGCCCGGTGTGCCCGGAATCAATTTCCGAAGTTTGGTCAGGTACGTTCAGTGAATGGACGAGCGGGTTTTTCAAACTTTTGAACCGGTGTTCGGAATAGAATTTTGAGGGAACCGATGGAATCACAGCGCCGGTAATTGCTTAGAAACGCCTCTTCCGGAGTTGCATTTGCTCGGGTGTGGTTTTTAATTTTTGGGCTTAAAGTTAAGAAATAAAATAAATTGTGCGAAAAACTTTATTTTATTTCACTTAAGCCACTTGGAAGCCACTTGAAGCCACTTGAAGCAGCTTAATCTGAGTTTTTTCGGATAGGGTGCTATCCAAAATTATCCTACCCTCTTGGTAGGATATTTGTGAGGTGGGACCAGAACGATCCCCACCGTTTCTTTTCTGCTAAGTAACGCAACTGCGAAAACCCGTCATTATGAAAGTCAACTAACGCGTTTTCTTATTTTCTTAAAGCACTAATTAATTGGGCGGTTTTCTTCGTTGAATTAATTGGGCAGTTTATTTCGTTGAATTAATTCTACGAATTAATGGGTCGTTATTTATCTCTTTATTCGTTTCTTAACCGGTTTGAAATCCGTTGGCGTAGTAATAAAATAAGGCCAACAAACCCTCCTTTTTTGTAATATTGTGTTAAACCTTGAAGAACCTCTGAGAATTTTTCATCCTCCTTCGCGAAGAACGTGAAGAACGCGAAGAACGCGAAGAACGCGAAGAATGCGAAGAACGCCGGCCTCCGACGAAGAACGCCGAAACCGCGGAAATCGACCACGCAACACCGTGTGCCGCGACCCTGACGTTTCCTCTTCTGCGGCGTTCCTCCCTCCACAATGAAACCTTCAATCATCTATTGGAGGTAAGAGATTTCAGGTTCCTTTTAGAACTCCCTTGTGTTTTTTTATCAACGCAAGGATTTAATTTTCATTCATTAAATCTTTTTATTCTTGGACCTCGGAGTTCGACGAACAAGCTCGGAAGAGGAATCAGGTAGCAAGCGACGACGGCTTTACCTTCCCTCGAGTCAAACGAACGCCGATGTCCCCCTTCGACGTCATCATCCTCGTGACGCAATACCGCGACGAACCTCGAACAACGACGCCTCCTTCCGATCGTCTTATACCCAAGGTAGGGGTTTTATTTGAATGTTCTATACTCCGTGAATGTTTCCGTTCAAAGTGAAGAACCCAGATAATAAGAACAATTTTAATTCATTAAAATTGTTTTTTATGTATTCATGTGTTGAATAAACTTCTCCCGTTGTTATAATCTAACGCTGAGGGTGCGGGCCAAACGAACATGGCCCGACAACCCTCCGCAGATTGTTTATTGATGTGTGGATTGACGGGTGACGACGAAGCAGGCCGTTTGGGCGTTTTAATCCCTTCGCAGTGAAGATGGGGTCCCGGGGGGACCATAGGCGAAGACAGCAGGAAGAACGGACCACCGGAGCGCGTCGGATTGTCCGCGGAAGGCGGCGGCGGCGCGCAACGCCGGCGGGGCGGCTCCGGCAACCGGCGGCGGCGGCACGCCGCCGAAAAAGGGGCGGCCGGCGAACCGCCGGCCTCAATCAGCGGCGAAGGGCAGGGGATCCGCGCACCCCGCCCGCGTGTCAGCTTGGCCACGCTAGCCGAGTCGTGGCCGGCCGGTCGGGCCGGACCGAACCGGACCGCGCCGGACCGGGCCGAGCCCAGACCCCCGTTTTCGGCCCACTTTCGTCAAATGCCCGTAACTTGAGCTACGGGCATCCAAACGACTCGCTGTCAGCGGAAACACGATACTTGGATCGAGACGGTCGTTTTGGTATATCGCACTCAAGGTTTTGGATTACTTTGGGTTCGGCCGGGTTGGTTCGGATACGAAACCAACCGGGCCCTCAGAGCGGAAACGCTCGTAACTCGAGTTCCGGACGTCCGAATGGCGTGCCGTCAACTTTGTTGTTTTCCTCTAAGTGAGATGGATCTTTTGGCTTACTCTGCTTGGGGTTTGGATGTCGTCGGAGTGTGGTCAGGTTGGTTTGCTCACGAAACCAACCGGGCCCTTGGGACGAAAAAGACAATAACTCATAGACCGGGCGTCCGATTGACGCACCGTATGTCTCGTTGTTTTCCTCTTGTTGAGACGGAACTTTTGGCATCCTCCACCCGAGTTTTGGATGCAGTTGGATAGTGGCTGGGTTGGATCGCACCGAAATCGAACCGGGCCCCTGGAACGGAAAAGCTGATACCTTTCTGACAGAACGTCCGTTTGACGAACCGTCAGCGGCGTTGGTGATCTTGTTGAGAAACGGTCCCTATGAGTATACCCTATTAGTGTTCGGGGTATAGTTGAGTTACGGCCGGATTGGTTCTCACACAAAACCAACCGGGCCCCTGGGACGATAAGGCTAGCAACTCACAGACCGGGCGTCCGATTGACGCGCCGTCTGTTGTATTGAGACCCCTATGATGAGGCGGTCCTTTGAGATACTTATTCGTGGGACTTTGGGATACTTGGAGTATCTACTTGTAGCTCGTGTAGTGGACCCTCCCGGAGACGAGCATACGGAGTACGAAGACCGTGTAGCCGGCAGAGACCTGAAGACTGCTTGTCTGATTCGATTCGGAGTGACTTACGTAGACCAGTGGGGAGCACTACATTGTGAGGTGGCAGACCCACAACGGAGGAGCACAACTATGTGAGGTGGCAGACCCACGGTGCTTGACAGGAGGAGTACCTCTGTAGGCTATGAGGGGGGAGCACTACTGTGTTTGAGTGGCAGACCACGGCGGGAAGCACTACTGTGTGAGGTGGCAGGCCCATGGTACTCGACAGGAGGAGTACCTCAGCAGTCTTAGGTAAGTGAGCAGTACCTCGGAGTCGTGACAGGACCATTGTACACTCCAGAGACGGAGCTCTCCAGCAGTTACGGTTTCGATAATGAAAATCCTGGTTTGAGATGAGACTTTTGACCTTTCTATTTACCTCATGATTGAGATGGGTCACTTGATAACTTAGGTATATGTATGGGCATATACCTGGGTAGTGGTTATCCGTTGATTTCACAATCCTTGTGTTTCCTCATGATTGAGATGGGTTACTTGATAAATTAGGTATATGTATGGGCATATATCTAAGTAGAGGTTATCTGTTGAGATCTTCTTGTGGTTATCCTTGTTGGTTTTTGTGAGACCTTGAGGGTCTCAGGGTCCCTACTGAGTATCGTTATACTCACCCCTTCATGGGCTATGCCCGCACCTCGTTGTGTTGGTTGCAGATGATGGGCAGTGCTGACGGAGGCCGAGTGTTCGAGGACTGGACGATACCCATAGGTGGACTACACGATGAGTCAGTACCCGGAGGTGGACTACATGACGTGACGACTCACAGAGGAGGTTGACGAACGAGAGCGTGGAGGAGGATATCTGTACCTACCCTTCAGGTAGGATCCGAGGAGGACGACCCAGGAGTTGCTTCCTACTTCCAGCTGTTGTCTTTTTTTTGTTGTACCTTGTTCAGTTGTAGTCGTACTTTCTTTTGGGTTCGTATTCTGGCCCATTTACATTTCAGAATTTCTTTTATACTTAGTGTTTTGCTTCCGCTTGTACTCTGTGGTGCTTGTTTTCTTTTATAAAGGCAATGCCTTCCCAGTTATTGGTATTTTATGCCTTTGGTGCTAGTCCCCAGCCCCTGGCCTATGGAAGGCGGGCTTGGGGTAGTCACAGCACGGGTCCCGAGGACGGGTCGTGACAAATTGGTATCAAAGGAGTTCGTTTCTACCACAGAACTTATAACTCTGATTTTTCTTTCTGTGAAGCAATAGTGTTAAGAGTACCGAGTGTGTTTTTCAGTTCAGGGAGTCCAGTGTTGGTGCGGGCGGCCGACGTATCCATACACCAGGACTCTGACAACTGATTTCCGACTTTGTGCACGAAAATAATGATTGTGTGTGTGTTTTCTAGAAGTTTTATTTAAATGTCAACTCAAACCAGGTCATCTCACTAGGTATAATCTTTTGACCGTGTCACGTTGTTTCTTTCGGGATGCCTCCCTGTGGACGACCAGCTAGAGCCCTGAGAGTGGTGTGTACTGACAGCCCGCCGAGCGATGAGGCCTCAGTACATGGCCCTATCCAAGTTGAGGCACCAGCGGAGGCACCAGCGGTACTACTACCCGTTGGGCCACCGATACCACCAGCCCCAGTAGTAGAGGATGCACGTCGCTTGAGCGAACTGCATGAGTTCCAGCGCCAGAGGCCACCCAGGTTTCAGGGAGGGACGGACCCGTAGGCGGCTGAGGATTGGCTGGAGGCTGTGGTGAGAGTCTTCAGGCTAGTGGGCATGCCGACAGATTTCATGGTTATCCTTGCTGCCAGCCTTCTTCAGGCAGCAGCAGGCAGATGGTGGAGCCTGATGGTTCAGATGCACGATGAGGCGACACTTCTATGGGCAGTCTTCGAGAGCCTATTCCGGGCAGAGTTTGTACCAGCCACTCTTCGAGCGGTGCGTATACAGGAGCTACTTCAGCTGCGGCAGGGCAACATGTCAGTGTCACAGTACTCAGCGAGATTCACGTACCTCTCGCGCTACTCCACAGATATGGTACGGGACCCGTTCTTCTAGGCCCGAACCATCGAGCAGGGGCTCAGGCGGGAGATCAGAGCTTCGGTTGTATCGCACAACATTCCGACGCAGACAGGAGTGTTGGAGCGAGCCCTCTTTTTGGAGAGTTTCCTTGCTGAGCAGTCTCCAGCGGCAGGACCCACCACTAGCCAGCATGCGGCAGAGTCTTCTGTAGTGGGAAGTAGACCGATGATGCAGGGGTCCAAGAGGACCAGACCTACAGGTGGTCGACCGCGTGACTCAGGGTCGGTAGTGCGAGGCACCAAGGGAAGTGATAGAGCCAGACCTGTCATGAAGTGTTACTCCTGCGGCGGAATTGTTCACATAGCATGTGACTGTCCTACCTGCCATGCAGATGACCAGTAGTTAAATGAAGAACCTCCGAGGCAGAGGCAGAGGTTCGATCAGGGTGGACTGCAAGGAGTAGGCGGCCATGGCAGAGGAGCTGGCTGTGCAGCTGGAGGTGGATGACGCTTCGGGATGTTGCCACCACCACCACCAGGAGGCCCACCCCGACCGCAGGGGACAGGAGGACATGGGAGAGCTCAGCTTCAGGCAGCTGAGGCCTATGGTCTTGGAGCTCCGGAAGCAGATGGACAGGAGCGGGGCTAGCTTCCAACCTGGAGGCTATTCACCCTGTTGATTCTGGTTTGTTGATGTTTGTCTGTAGTTGCTTTGTGTCTTGTACTATGAGCTGCAATAATAAAAAGACACTTATCTTTGTTTGCTTTCCTGTCCTTTTGGTTGGTTGATACTGAGTGGTCCCGGTTAATACTGTTGACTTGACCCTCACTTTCGAGTTTTCTACTGAAGGATACCTAGTGACCACACACTGATGCCGACAGTGTGACTCGACCCTTGGAGGCGAGAGTGACAGTTGGATCTCTTGGTAGTTACGTCGAGGCCTTACGACGTCATCCATGGAATGAATGCATCATTCATGTCAGGATTGACTGTATTAGGCAACGAATGTGGTTCATCCAGGGGATGAGACCGGATTTCTCTTATCGGAAAAGAAGAAATCATAGCAGCTCTTGTGAGACTGGAGAAGGTCCAGGTCATCCAAGAGCGGATGAGGACGGCAAAGGGCTGACAGAAGCCTTATGCTGACAGGGCTTGGAGGCCTCTAGAGTTCGAGGATGACCATCACGTCCTTATACAAGTCTCACCTCGACGAGGTTTACGGAGACGTGTCTAGGGAGGCAAGTTATCTCCGAGGTTCAACGGACCTTTCTAGGTCCTCAGCTGGGTAGGCGAGGTGGTTTATCGCTTGACCCATCCACTTCAGTTGCACTAGGTGCACGACGTTTTCCACATAACCCAACTGAGGAGATACGTGCTCGACCCTCCGCATATCATCGACCATGAGGAGTAGGACAATGGCGATGGGGTTACTTCCACGGAGGTTCTAGTGAGGATCAAGGATCGACAGGAACGGATCCTAGGAGGACGGTCGATTCCTCTTGTGCACTTTCTTTGGAAGCATGGGAACCTCCAGGTGAGCACATGGGAGCGGTAGGCTCAGATGCGTGCTCAGTACCACCTTTGTTTCCCTATGTTTGTGGTGAAGCTTTTCGGGGACGTAAATCCCTGTGGTGGGAGTAATGTAAAGACCCGTAAATTCCAAGGAAATTTTTTTCTTAATTTTCTTTGGAATTTTACAAGAATGCAGTTTCTAACGGTGCCTGATTCCGAGGCCCGGTGTGCCCGGAATCAATTTACGAAGTTTGGCTCGGGTACGTTCAGTGAACGGAAGAGCGGGTTTTTCTAACTTTTGAACCGGTGCTCGGAATCGAATTCTGAGGGCACCGATGGAATCACAGCGTCAGTAATTTCTTAGAAATGCCTCTTCCTGAGTTGCGTTTGCTCTGGTGTGGTTTTTAATTTTTGGGCTTAAAGTTAAGAAATAAAATAAATTGTGTGACAAACATTATTTTATTTCACTTAAGCCACTTGAAAGCCACTTGAAGCCACTTAAAGTAGCTTAAGCTGAGTTGTTGCGGATAGGGTGCTATCCAAAAATATCCTACCCTCTTGGTAGGATATTTGTGAGGTGGGACCCGCACGAGCCCCACCGATTCTTTTCCGCTAAGTAACGCACCCGCGAAAACCCGTCATTATGAAAGTCAACTGACGTGTTTTCTTATTTTCTTAAGGTACCAGTTAATTGGGCGGTTTTCTTCGTTGAATTAATTGGGCAGTTTATTCCGTTGAATTAATTCTACGAATTAATGGGTCATTATTTATCTCTTTATTCGTTTCTTAACCGGTTTGAAATCCGTTGGCGTAGTAATAAAATAAGGCCAACACACCCTCCTTTTTTGTAATGTTGTGTTAAACCTTGAAGAACCTCTGAGAATTATTCACCCTCCTTCGCGAAGAACGCGAAGAATGAGAAGAACACCGGCCTCCGACAAAGAATGCCAAAACCGCAGAAATCGACGATGCAATGTCGTGTGCCACGACGCCGACGTTTCCTCTTCTGTGACGTTCCTCCCTTCGCAATGAAACCTTCAATCATCTGTTGGAGGTAAGAGATTTCGGGTTCCCTTTAGAACTCCCTTGTGTTTTTTTATCAACACACAGATTTAATTTTCATTAATTAAATCTTTTTATTCTTGGACCTCGGAGTTCGACGAACAAGCTCGGAAGTGGAATCGGGTAGCAAGCGACGACGGCTTCGCCTTCCCTAGAGTCGGACGAACGCCGACGTCCCCCTTTGACGTCGTGATCCTCGCGATGCCATACCGCAACGAACCTCGAACGACAATGCCTCCTTCTGATCGGCTTATACCCAAGGTATGAGTTTTATTTGAATGTTCTATACTCCGTGAATGTTTCCGTTCAAAGTGAAGAACCCGAATAATAAGAAAAAATTTAATTCATTAAAATTGTTTTTGGTTATGTATTCATGTGTTGAATAAACTTCTCCCATTGTTATAATCTAACGCGGAGGGTGCAGGCCAAACGAACACGGCCCGACAACCCTCCGCAGATTGTTTATTGATGTGTGGATTGACGGGTGACGACGAAGCAGGCCGTTTGGGCGTTTGAATCCCTTCGCAGTGAAGATGGGGTCCCGAGGGGACCATAGGCGAGGATGGCAGGAAGAACGGACCACCGGAGCAGGTCCGGTGGTCCTCGGAAGGCAGCGCCGGCGCCGGCGACCGGCGGCGGCGGCGTGCCGCCGGAAAAGGGGCGGTCGGCGAACCGCTGGCCTCAATCACGGCAAAGGGTGGGGGATCCGCGCGCCCCGCCCGCGTGTCGGCTCGGCCACGCTGGCCGAGCCGCGGCCGGCCGGTCGGGCCGGACCGAACCGGACCGCGCCGGACCGGGCCGGGCCCAGCCGGGTCGGACCCGGGTCCGGTCGGCCCGGGCCCAGACCCCCGTTTTCGGGCCACTTTCGGTCAAATGCCCGTAACTTGAGCTACGGGCCTCCAAACGACTCACCGTCAGTGGCAACGCGATCATTGGATCGAGACGGTCGTTTCGCTATATTGCACTCAAGGTTTCGGATTACTTTGGGTTCGTCCGGGTTGGTTCGGATACGAAACCAACCGGGCCCTCGGAGCAGAAACGCTCGTAACTCGAGTTCCGGACGTCCGAATGACGTGTCGTCGACATTGTTGTTTTCCTCTAAATGAGATGGATCTTTTGTCTTACTCCGCTCAGGTTTTGGATGCCGTCGGAGTGCGGTCGGGTTGGTTCTCTCATGAAACCAACCGGGCCCCTAGGACGAAAAAGCCAATAACTCACAGACCGGGCGTCCGATTGACGCACCGTCTATCTCATTGATTTCCTCTTGTTGAGACAGAACTTTTGGCATCCTCCGCCCGAGTTTTGGATGCAGTTGGATAGTGTCTGGGTTGGATCGCACCGAAATCCAACCGGGCCCCTGGAACGGAAAAGCTGATACCTTTCTGACAGAACGTCCGTTTGAAAAACCATCAGCGTCGTTGGTGATCTCGTTGAGAAACGGTCCCTATGAGTATACCCTATGAGTGTTCAGGGTATAGTTGAGTAACGGCCGGATTGGTTCGCACACGAAACCAACCGGGCCCCTAGGACGAGAAGGCTAGCAACTAACAGACCGGGCATCCGATTGACGCGCCGTTTGTTGCGTTGATACCCCTATGACGAGGCGGTCCTTTGAGATACTTCTTCGTGGGACTTTGGGATACTTGGAGTATTGACTTGTAGCTCGTGGAGCGGACCCTCCCGGAGATGATCATACGGAGTACGGAGACCGTGTAGCCGGCAGAGACCTAAAGACTGCTTGTCCGATTCGATTCGGAGTGACTTACAAATCCCAGTGGGGAGCACTACTTTGTGAGGTGGCAGACCCACAGTGGAGGAGCACTACTATGTGAGGTGGTAGACCCACGGTACTTGACAGGAGGATTACCTATGTAGTCTATGAGGGGGGATCACTACTGTGTTTGAGTGGCATACCCCGGTGGGAAGCACTACTGTGTGAGGTGGCAGGCCTGCGGTACTCGACAGGAGGAGAACCTCAGCAGTCTTAGGTTAGTGAGCAGTACCTCAGAGTCGTGACAGGACCACTGTACACTCCAGAGATGGAGCTCTCCAGCAGTTACAGTTTCAGTAATGAAAATCCTGGTTTGAGCTGAGACTTTTAACCTTTGTGTTTACCTCATGATTGAGATGGGTCACTTGATAACTTAGGTATATGTATGGGCATATACCTGGGTAGTGGTTATCCGTTGATTTCACAATCCTTGTGTTTCCTCATGATTGAGATGGGTTACTTGATAACTTAGGTATATGTATGGGCATATATCTAAGTAGAGGTTATCTGTTGAGATCTTCTTGTGGTTATCCTTGTTGGTTTAGTGAGACCTTGAGGGTCTTGGGGTCCCTACTGAGTATCGTTATACTCACCCCTGCACGGGCTATGCCCGCACCTCGTTGTGTTGGTTGCAGACGACGGGCAGTGCTGACGGAGGCCGAGTGTTCTAGGACTAGACGATACCCGGAGGTGGACTACACGACGAGTCAGTACCCGGAGGTGGACTACACGATGTGACGACTCACAGAGGAGGTTGACGGATGAGAGCATGGAGGAGGCTATCTGTACCTACCCTTCAGGTAGGATCCGAGGAGGACGACCCAGGAGCTACTTCCTACTTCCAGCTGTTGTCTTTTTTCTGTTGTACCTTGTTCAGTTGTTGTCGTACTTTCTTTTGGGTTTGTATTCTGTCCCATTTACTTTTCAGCATTTCTTTTGTACTTAGTGTTTTGCGTCCGCTTGTACTCTGTGGTGCTTGTTTTCTTTTATAAAGGCAATGCCTTCCTAGTTATCGGGATTTTACGCCTTTGGTGCTAGTCGCCAACCCCTGGCCTATGGAAGGCGGGCTTGGGGTAGTCACGGCATGGGCCCCAAGGACGGGTCGTGACAATGATGTTGAAGTAGGGTTTTCTCCTCAACTCAAGACTCTTCCATGTTTTGACCAATGAAATTCTTCATGCCATTTGGTTTGGCCAAAATTATTAATTATATAAAGATGTTTCCATCATATCTTATTTAGTTATTTCAAGAATTACTTTCTCAATCATAGTGGAAATTTTAATTAAAATATTGAATTGTGAAAACAATGTCCACAATATCATGTTTCTAAGAGGATTTGGGACTTCTATAAATTACACTCTGTCGCCTGGGAATTTTTGAGATTTTATGCCAACCATCCTTGCATAATTGTATGCATGTCAACATAGATGAAGTGTCAAAAGGAAATATGGGCCTTGCAGGTTATGGTTTTATCTTTAGTGATCATGGTGGGATGATCCTTTGGTATCACAATTGATCATGTGTCCTAGATTACACACTAGGAACAAAGATGCAAGGTTTCATCACAATAATCATGTTTTACCATTATATGGGGTGAAAAACAATTTGTGTTGAATTTGATTCATCTGATATCATCTAATCCATTATAAATTATACTCATCAATAACCATGGAGATACACTGCAAAATGAATTTAGATTTTCAAAATCTAATGATCACCATATTTATTATCAATCGTAAAAATCAAGAATAAAATAATGTTGCAGATGTCCTCTCCAGAAAATGGATTGATATGGTTCATACCTAGCATAATGATCTCCATTTAAACCTATTTTCACAGTATGTAAGGGTGTTTTAAAAATATTACAACAGTAATAATTTTGTAACATGTTTTTATTTTTTTATTTCCTTGGTCATTTTGTCCACGGAATCTCTTAAAAAATGTAGTTATTATTTTCTTATCCTGTTTAAAATTAAAAGTTTAATATATTAAAAAATAATAGTTGAATACCAAGATAATTAATTATACATGAATGGGAGCCCCTAATTAAGTATTTCTATAGTTAACATTACAAAAAACACCATTATTTTGAATATTTTGATTCATTTAACTTGTAATTGTGTCTTGGAATTATTTAAATGTGAAGGATATTTCCAAGAGTTCCCTTTTCCATTCATATAAAATGGTTTGACTTACACAATTTCAAACAAAAATCTAATGCTTTAATTACACATTAATATATGAGTTATTGTTGTAACGATAACCCTATCCCAATAACATAATCCCTCGGTTAGTCAAGTAATATTATTCCCTTCAATTTCAATGGAAATTCCATGGAAAATCATTTCTCCAAAAAAAAAATTATATCCTACATTTGTTTTTCCATAGAATATTAATTTTTTAAATATATAATCACCATAATAATGAGACACCATAAAAAATTAATATATTTATATTTTTTTGTTAACTTCATAACCCTAATTTATTCATTTCCATCCACTTATAAAAATAATAGAAAGTGAATCAATACTGTGTGTAGACTACATCCTCACTGAATAATGATTTCATTCTTTTTTTTCTTTAATTATTTCATTATCTATAATAACTATTTTAGGTATCATCATCATTGTATAATGATAAATTTAATACCATTATCCTTCTAGGAAACTATTGTCATTCCCAAATATACATGTGCTTAAAGATACTCACTGGTTCAATTAAACCATGTTACTGTTTTGGTTAGTTGACCCACCAACATGAATGATGATTTAAAATATTATTATGGAAGAATATGAGAGCATGATAAATATAATAATAATAACATAACACAATAATTTTTTTAATATTTTTTATAAATATTATATTTATTACTTTATATTTTATTAATGTACTGTTTCCATTCACAATATTCACCAACTTCAACGAACGCATATTCTATATTGACATGCTGTAACTAAAATAATAATGGAAAGTCACAATATAATTAAAATAAAATTCATGAAATATATTAATTTATATTTTAATGAGGATCATTTTTTAATGGATGGGTAATGACATCAACATTATTTAATATTTGAAAATATGTTTAATTTTTTAAAACGAGATTATCATAGGATACTATAACTAATTAATGAATTATGGATAATGAAATTATAATAATAAATATTAAGGGATAATATTATTGATGTGTGGATTGACGGGTGACGACGAAGCAGGCCGTTTGGGCGTTTTAATCCCTTCACAGTGAAGATGGGGTCCCGGGGGGACCATAGGCGAAGACAGCAGGAAGAACGGACCACCGGAGCGCGTCCGATTGTCCGCGGAAGGCGGCGGCGGCGCGCAACGCCGGCGGGGCGGCTCCGGCAACCGGCGGCGGCGGCGCGCCGCCGAAAAAGGGGCGGCCGGCGAACCGCCGGCCTCAATCAGCGGCGAAGGGCAGGGGATCCGCGCACCCCGCCCACGTGTCGGCTTGGCCACGCTAGCCGAGCCGTGGCCGGCCGGTCGGGCCGGACCGAACCGGACCGCGCCGGACCGGGCCGAGCCCAGACCCCCGTTTTCGGCCCACTTTCGTCAAATGCCCGTAACTTGAGCTACGGGCATCCAAACGACTCGTTGTCAGCGGAAACACGATACTTGGATCGAGACGGTCGTTTTGGTATATCGCACTCAAGGTTTTGGATTACTTTGGGTTCGGCCGGGTTGGTTCGGATACGAAACCAACCGGGCCCTCAGAGCGGAAACGCTCGTAACTCGAGTTCCGGACGTCTGAATGGCGTGCCGTCAACTTTGTTATTTTCCTCTAAGTGAGACGGATCTTTTGGCTTACTCTGCTCGGGGTTTGGATGTCGTCGGAGTGTGGTCAGGTTGGTTTGCTCACGAAACCAACCGGGCCCTTGGGACGAAAAAGACAATAACTCATAGACCGGGCGTCCGATTGACGCACCGTATGTCTCGTTGTTTTCCTCTTGTTGAGACGGAACTTTTGGCATCCTCCACCCGAGTTTTGGATGCAGTTGGACAGTGGCTGGGTTGGATCGCACCGAAATCGAACCGGGCCCCTGGAACGCAAAAGCTGATACCTTTCTGACAGAACGTCCGTTTGACGAACCGTCAGCGGCGTTGGTGATCTTGTTGAGAAACGGTCCCTATGAGTATACCCTATTAGTGTTCGGGGTATAGTAGAGTTACGGCCGGATTGGTTCTCACACAAAACCAACCGGGCCCCTGGGACGATAAGGCTAGCAACTCACAGACCGGGCGTCCGATTGACGCGCCGTCTGTTGCATTGAGACCCCTATGATGAGGCGGTCCTTTGAGATACTTCTTCGTGGGACTTTGGGATACTTGGAGTATCTACTTGTAGCTCGTGTAGTGGACCCTCCCGGAGACGAGCATACGGAGTACGGAGACCGTGTAGCCGGCAGAGACCTGAAGACTGCTTGTCTGATTCGATTCGGAGTGACTTACGTAGACCAGTGGGGAGCACTACATTGTGAGGTGGCAGACCCACAACGGAGGAGCACAACTATGTGAGGTAGCAGACCCACGGTGCTTGACATGAGGAGTACCTCTGTAGGCTATGAGGGGGGAGCACTACTGTGTTTGAGTGGCAGACCCCGGCGGGAAGCACTACTGTGTGAGGTGGCAGGCCCACGGTACTCGACAGGAGGAGTACCTCAGCAGTCTTAGGTAAGTGAGCAGTACCTCGGAGTCGTGACAGGACCATTGTACACTCCAGAGACGGAGCTCTCCAGCAGTTACGGTTTCGATAATGAAAATCCTGGTTTGAGCTGAGACTTTTGACCTTTCTATTTACCTCATGATTGAGATGGGTCACTTGATAACTTAGGTATATGTATGGGCATATACCTGGGTAGTGGTTATCCGTTGATTTCACAATCCTTGTGTTTCCTCATGATTGAGATGGGTTACTTGATAAATTAGGTATATGTATGGGCATATATCTAAGTAGAGGTTATCTGTTGAGATCTTCTTGTGGTTATCCTTGTTGGTTTTTGTGAGACCTTGAGGGTCTCAGGGTCCCTACTGAGTATCGTTATACTCACCCCTTCATGGGCTATGCCCGCACCTCGTTGTGTTGGTTGCAGACGATGGGCAGTGCTGACGGAGGCCGAGTGTTCGAGGACTGGATGATACCCATAGGTGGACTACACGATGAGTCAGTACCCGGAGGTGGACTACACGACGTGACGACTCACAGAGGAGGTTGACGAACGAGAGCGTGGAGGAGGATATCTGTACCTACCCTTCAGGTAGGATCCGAGGAGGACGACCCAGGAGTTGCTTCCTACTTCCAGCTGTTGTCTTTTTTTTGTTGTACCTTGTTCAGTTGTAGTCGTACTTTCTTTTGGGTTCGTATTCTGGCCCATTTACTTTTCAGAATTTCTTTTGTACTTAGTGTTTTGCTTCCGCTTGTAGTCTGTGGTGCTTTTTTTCTTTTATAAAGGCAATTCCTTCCCAGTTATTGGTATTTTACGCCTTTGGTGCTAGTCCCCAGACCCTGGCCTATGGAAGGCGGGCTTGGGGTAGTCACAGCACGGGTCCCGAGGACGGGTCGTGACAAATTGGTATCAAAGGAGTTCGTTTCTACCGCAGAACTTATAACTCTAATTTTTCTTTCTGTGAAGCAATAGTGTTAAGAGTACCGAGTGTGTTTTTCAGTTCAGGGAGTCCAGTGTTGGTGCGGGCGGACGACGTATCCATACACCAGGACCCTGACAACTGATTTCTGACTTTTTGAACGAAAATAATGATTGTGTGTGTGTTTTCTAGAAGTTTTATTTAAATGTCAACTCAAACCAGGTCATCTCACTAGGTATAATCTTTTGACCGTGTCACGTTGTTTCTTTCGGGATGCCTCCCTATGGACGACCAGCTAGAGCCCTGAGAGTGGTGTGTACTGACAGCCCGCCGAGCGATGAGGCCTCAGTACATGGCCCTATCCAAGTTGAGGCACCAGCGGAGGCACCAGCGGTACTACTACCCGTTGGGCCACCGATGCCACCAGCCCCAGTAGTAGAGGATGCACGTCGCTTGAGCGAACTTCATGAGTTCCAGCGCCAGAGGCCACCCAGGTTTCAGGGAGGGACGGACCCGTAGGCGGCTGAGGATTGGCTGGAGGCTGTGGTGAGAGTCTTCAGGCTAGTGGGCATGCCGACAGATTTCATGGTGATCCTTGCTGCCAGCCTTCTTCTGGCAGCAGCAGGCAGATGGTGGAGCCTGATGGTTCAGATGCACGATGAGGCGACACTTCTATGGGCAGTCTTCGAGAGCCTGTTCCGGGCAGAGTTTGTACCAGCCACTCTTCGAGCGGTGCGTATACAGGAGCTACTTCAGCTGCGGCAGGGAAACATGTCAGTGTCACAGTACTCAGCGAGATTCACGTACCTCTCGCGCTACTCCACAGATATGGTACGGGACCCGTTCTTCTGGGCCCGAACCATCGAGCAGGGGCTCAGGCGGGAGATCAGAGCTTCGGTTGTATCGCACAACATTCCGACGCAGACAGGAGTGTTGGAGCGAGCCCTCTTTTTGGAGAGTTTCCTTGCTGAGCAGTCTCTAGCGGCAGGACCCACCACTATCCATCATGCGGCAGAGTCTTCTGTAGTGGGCAGTAGACTGATGACGCAGGGGTCCAAGAGGACCAGACCTACAGGTGGTCGACCGCGTGACTCAGGGTCGGTAGTGCGAGGCACCAAGGGAAGTGATAGAGCCAGACCTGCCATGAAGTGTTACTCCTGCGGCGGAATTGTTCACATAGCATGTGACTGTCCGACCTGCCATGCAGATGACCAGTAGTTAAATGAAGAACCTCCGAGGCAGAGGCAGAGGTTCGATCAGGGTGGACTGCAGGGAGTAGGCGGCCATGGCAGAGGAGCTGGCTGTGCAGCTGGAGGTGGATGACGCTTCGGGATGTTGCCACCACCACCACCAGGAGGCCCACCCCGACCGCAGGGGACAGGAGGACATGGGAGAGCTCAGCTTCAGGCAGCTGAGGCCTATGGTCTTGGAGCTCCGGAAGCAGATGGACAGGAGCGGGGCTAGCTTCCAACCTGGAGGCTATTCACCCTGTTGCTTCTGGTTTGTTGATGTTTGTCTGTAGTTGCTTTGTGTCTTGTACTATGAGCTGCAATAATAAAAAGACACTTATCTTTGTTTGCTTTCTTGTCCTTTTGTTTGGTTGATACTGAGTGGTCCCGGTTAAGACTGTTGACTTGACCCTCACTTTCGAGTTTTCTACTGAAGGATACCTAGTGACCACACACTGATGCCGACAGTGTGACTCGACCCTTGGAGGCGAGAGCGACAGTTGGATCTCTTGGTAGTTACGTCGAGGCCTTACGACGTCATCCATGGAATGAATTCATCATTCATGTCAGGATTGACTGTATTAGGAAACGAATGTGGTTCATCCAGGGGATGAGACCGGATTTCTCTTATCGGAAAAGAAGAAATCATAGCAGCTCTTGTGAGACTGGAGAAGGTCCAGGTCATCCAAGAGCGGATGAGGACGCCAAAGGGCTGACAGAAGCCTTATGCTGACAGGGCTTGGAGGCCTCTAGAGTTTGAGGATGACCATCACGTCCTTATACAAGTCTCACCTCGACGAGGTTTACGGAGACGTGTCCAGGGAGGCAAGTTATCTCCGAGGTTCAACGGACCTTTCTAGGTCCTCAGCTGGGTAGGCGAGGTGGTTTATCGCTTGACCCATCCACTTCAGTTGCACTAGGTGCACGACGTTTTCCACATAACCCAACTGAGGAGATACGTGCTCGACCCTCCGCATATCATCGACCATGATGAGTAGGACAATGGCGATGAGGTTACTTCCACGGAGGTTCTAGTGAGGATCAAGGATCGATGGAGCGGATCCTAGGAGGACGGTCGATTCCTCTTATGCACTTTCTTTGGAAGCATGGGAACCTCCAGGTGAGCACATGGGAGCGGTAGGCTCAGATGCATGCTCAGTACCACCTTTGTTTCCCTATGTTTGTGGTGAAGCTTTTCGGGGACGTAAAGCCCTGTGGTGGGAGTAATGTAAAGACCCGTAAATTCCAAGGAAATTTTTTTCTTAATTTTATTTGGAATTTTACAAGAATGCAGTTTCTAACGGTGCCTGATTCCGAGGCCCGGTGTGCCCGGAATCAATTTACGAAGTTTGGCTCGGGTACGTTCAGTGAACGGAAGAGCGGGTTTTTCTAACTTTTGAACCGGTGCTCGGAATCGAATTCTGAGGGCACCGATGGAATCACAACGTCAGTAATTTCTTAGAAATGCCTCTTCCTGAGTTGCGTTTGCTCGGGTGTGGTTTTTAATTTTTGGGCTTAAAGTTAAGAAATAAAATAAATTGTGCGACAAACATTATTTTATTTCACTTAAGCCACTTGAAATCCACTTGAAGCCACTTAAAGTAGCTTAAGCTGAGTTGTTGTGGATAGGGTGCTATCCAAAAATATCCTACCCTCTTGGTAGGATATTTGTGAGGTGGGACCCGCACGAGCCCCACCGATTCTTTTCCGCTAAGTAACGCACCCGCGAAAACCCGTCATTATGAAAGTCAACTGACGTGTTTTCTTATTTTCTTAATGTACCAGTTAATTGGGCGGTTTTCTTCGTTGAATTAATTGGGCAGTTTATTCCATTGAATTAATTCTACGAATTAATGGGTCATTATTTATCTCTTTATTCGTTTCTTAACCGGTTTGAAATCCGTTGGCGTAGTAATAAAATAAGGCCAACACACCCTCCTTTTTTGTAATGTTGTGTTAAACCTTGAAGAACCTCTGAGAATTATTCACCCTCCTTCGCGAAGAACGCGAAGAATGCGAAGAACACCGGCCTCCGACAAAGAATGCCAAAACCGCAGAAATCGACGATGCAATGCCGTGTGCCACGACGCCGACGTTTCCTCTTCTGTGACGTTCCTCCCTCCGCAATGAAACCTTCAATCATCTGTTGGAGGTAAGAGATTTCGGGTTCCCTTTAGAACTCCCTTGTGTTTTTTTATCAACACACGGATTTAATTTTCATTAATTAAATCTTTTTATTCTTGGACCTCGGAGTTCGACGAACAAGCTCGGAAGCGGAATCGGGTAGCAAGCGACGACGGCTTCGCCTTCCCTAGAGTCGGACGAACGCCGACGTCCCCCTTTGACGTCGTTATCCTCGCGATGCCATACCGCAACGAACCTCGAACGACAATGCCTCCTTCCGATCGGCTTATACCCAAGGTATGAGTTTTATTTGAATGTTCTATACTCCGTGAATGTTTCCGTTCAAAGTGAAGAACCCAGATAATAAGAAAAAATTTAATTCATTAAAATTGTTTTTGGTTATGTATTCATGTGTTGAATAAACTTCTCCCATTGTTATAATCTAACGCGGAGGGTGCAGGCCAAACGAACACGGCCCGACAACCCTCCGCAGATTGTTTATTGATGTGTGGATTGACGGGTGACGACGAAGCAGGCCGTTTGGGCGTTTGAATCCCTTCGCAGTGAAGATGGGGTCCCAGGGGGACCATAGGCGAGGATGGCAGGAAGAACGGACCACCGGAGCAGGTCCGGTGGTCCTCGGAAGGCAGCGCCGGCGCCGGCGACCGGCGGCGGCGGCGTGCCGCCGGAAAAGGGGCGGTCGGCGAACCGCTGGCCTCAATCACGGCAAAGGGTGGGGGATCCGCGCGCCCCGCCCGCGTGTCGGCTCGGCCACGCTGGCCGAGCCGCGGCCGGCCGGTCGGGCCGGACCGAACCGGACCGCGCCGGACCGGGCCGGGCCCAGCCGGGTCGGACCCGGGTCCGGTCGGCCCGGGCCCAGACCCCCGTTTTCGGGCCACTTTTGGTCAAATGCCCGTAACTTGAGCTACGGGCCTCCAAACGACTCACCGTCAGTGGAAACGCGATCATTGGATCAAGACGGTCATTTCGGTATATTGCACTCAAGGTTTCGGATTACTTTGGGTTCGGCCGGGTTGGTTCGGATACGAAACCAACCGGGCCCTCGGAGCAGAAACGCTCGTAACTCGAGTTCCGGACGTCCGAATGACGTGCCGTCGACATTGTTGTTTTCCTCTAAATGAGATGGATCTTTTGTCTTACTCCGCTCAGTTTTTGGATGTCGTCGGAGTGCGGTCGGGTTGGTTCTCTCATGAAACCAACCGGGCCCCTGGGACGAAAAAGCCAATAACTCACAGACCGGGCGTCTGATTGACGCACCGTCTATCTCATTGTTTTCCTCTTGTTGAGACGGAACTTTTGGCATCCTCCGCCCGAGTTTTGGATGCAGTTGGATAGTGTCTGGGTTGGATCGCACCGAAATCCAACCGGGCCCCTGGAACAGAAAAGCCGATACCTTTCTGACAGAACGTCCGTTTGAAAAACCATCAGCGGCGTTGGTGATCTCGTTGAGAAACGGTCCCTATGAGTATACCCTATGAGTGTTCGGGGTATAGTTGAGTTACGGCCGGATTGGTTCGCACACGAAACCAACCGGGCCCCTAGGACGAGAAGGCTAGCAACTCACAGACCGGGCATCCGATTGACGCGCCGTTTGTTGCGTTGAGACCCCTATGAAGAGGCGGTCCTTTGAGATACTTCTTCGTGGGACTTTGGGATACTTGGATTATCAACTTGTAGCTCGTGGAGCGGACCCTCCCGGAGATGACCGTACAGAGTACGGAGACCGTGTAGCCGGCAGAGACCTAAAGACTGCTTGTCCGATTCGATTCGGAGTGACTTACAAAGCCCAGTGGGGAGCACTACTTTGTGAGGTGGCAGACCCACAGTGGAGGAGCACTACTATGTGAGGTGGTAGACCCACGGTACTTGACAGGAGGATTACCTCTGTAGTCTATGAGGGGGGAGCACTACTGTGTTTGAGTGGCATACCCCGGCGGGAAGCACTACTGTGTGAGGTGGCAGGCCTGCGGTACTCGACAGGAGGAGAACCTCAGAAGTCTTAGGTTAGTGAGCAGTACCTCAGAGTCGTGACAGGACCACTGTACACTCCAGAGATGGAGCTCTCTAGCAGTTACAGTTTCAGTAAGGAAAATCCTGGTTTGAGCTGAGACTTTTATCCTTTGTGTTTACCTCATGATTGAGATGGGTCACTTGATAACTTAGGTATATGTATGGGCATATACCTGGGTAGTGGTTATCCGTTGATTTCACAATCCTTGTGTTTCCTCATGATTGAGATGGGTTAATTGATAACTTAGGTATATGTATGGGCATATATCTAAGTAGAGGTTATCTGTTGAGATCTTCTTGTGGTTATCCTTGTTGGTTTAGTGAGACCTTGAGGGTCTCGGGGTCCCTACTGAGTATCGTTATACTCACCCCTGCATGGGCTATGCCCGCACCTCGTTGTGTTGGTTGCAGACGACGGGCAGTGCTGACGGAGGCCGAGTGTTCGAGGACTAGACGATACCCGGAGGTGGACTACACGACGAGTCAGTACCCAGAGGTGGACTACACGATGTGACGACTCACAGAGGAGGTTGACGGATGAGAGCATGGAGGAGGCTATCTGTACCTACCCTTCAGGTAGGATCCGAGGAGGACGACCCAGGAGCTACTTCCTACTTCCAGCTGTTGTCTTTTTTCTGTTGTACCTTGTTCAGTTGTTGTCGTACTTTCTTTTGGGTTTGTATTCTGTCCCATTTACTTTTCAGCATTTCTTTTGTACTTAGTGTTTTGCATCCGCTTGTACTCTGTGGTGCTTGTTTTCTTTTATAAAGGCAATGCCTTCCCAGTTATCGGGATTTTACGCCTTTGGTGCTAGTCGCCAACCCCTGGCCTATGGAAGGCGGGCTTGGGGTAGTCACGGCATGGGCCCCAAGGACGGGTCGTGACAATGATGTTGAAGTAGGGTTTTCTCCTCAACTCAAGACTCTTCCATGTTTTGACCAATGAAATTCTTCATGCCATTTGGTTTGGCCAAAATTATTAATTATATAAAGATGTTTCCATCATATCTTATTTAGTTATTTCAAGAATTACTTTCTCAATCATAGTGGAAATTTTAATTAAAATATTGAATTGTGAAAACAATGTCCACAATATCATGTTTCTAAGAGGATTTGGGACTTCTATAAATTTCACTCTGTCGCCTGGGAATTTTTGAGATTTTATGCCAACCATCCTTGCATAATTGTATGCATGTCAACATAGATGAAGTGTCAAAAGGAAATATGGGCCTTGCAGGTTATGGTTTTATCTTTAGTGATCATGGTGGGATGATCCTTTGGTATCACAATTGATCATGTGTCCTAGATTACACACTAGGAACAAAGATGCAAGGTTTCATCACAATAATCATGTTTTACCATTATATGGGGTGAAAAACAATTTGTGTTGAATTTGATTCATCTGATATCATCTAATCCATTATAAATTATACTCATCAATAACCATGGAGATACACTGAAAAATGAATTTAGATTTTCAAAATATAATGATCACCATATTTATTATCAATCGTAAAAATCAAGAATAAAATAATGTTGCAGATGTCCTCTCCAGAAAATGGATTGATATGGTTCATACCTAGCATAATGATCTCCATTTAAACCTATTTTCACAGTATGTAAGGGTGTTTTAAAAATATTCCAACAGTAATAATTTTGTAACATGTTTTTATTTTTTTATTTCCTTGGTCATTTTGGCCACGGAATCTCTTAAAAAATGTAGTTATTATTTTCTTATCCTGTTTAAAATTAAAAGTTTAATATATTAAAAAATAATAGTTGAATACCAAGATAATTAATTATACATGAATGGGAGCCCCTAATTAAGTATTTATATAATTAACATTACAAAAAACACCATTATTTTGAATATTTTGATTCATTTAACTTGTAATTGTGTCTTGGAATTATTTAAATGTGAAGGATATTTCCAAGAGTTCCCTTTTCCATTCATATAAAATGGTTTGACTTACACAATTTCAAACAAAAATCTAATGCTTTAATTACACATTAATATATGAGTTATTGTTGTAACGATAACCCTATCCCAATAACATAATCCCTCGGTTAGTCATAGTAATATTATTCCCTTCAATTTCAATGGAAATTCCATGGAAAATCATTTCTCCAAAAAAAATATTATATCCTACATTTGTTTTTCCATAGAATATTAATTTTTTAAATATATAATCACCATAATAATGAGACACCATAAAAAATTAATATATTTATATTTTTTTGTTAACTTCATAACCCTAATTTATTCATTTCCATCCACTTATAAAAACAATAGAAAGTGAATCAATACTGTGTGTAGACTACATCCTCACTGAATAATGATTTCATTCTTTTTTTTCTTTAATTATTTCATTATCTATAATAACTATTTTAGGTATCATCATCATTGTATAATGATAAATTTAATACCATTATCCTTCTAGGAAACTATTGTCATTCCCAAATATACATGTGCTTAAAGATACTCACTGGTTCAATTAAACCATGTTACTGTTTTGGTTAGTTGATCCACCAACATGAATGATGATTTAAAATATTATTATGGAAGAATATGAGAGCATGATAAATATAATAATAATAATATAACACAATAATTTTTTTAATATTTTTTATAAATATTATATTTATTACTTTATATTTTATTAATGTACTGTTTCCATTCACAATATTCACCAACTTCAACGAACGCATATTCTATATTGACATGCTGTAACTAAAATAATAATGGAAAGTCACAATATAATTAAAATAAAATTCATGAAATATATTAATTTATATTTTAATGAGGATCATTTTTTAATGGATGGGTAATGACATCAACATTATTTAATATTTGAAAATATGTTTAATTTTTTAAAACGAGATTATCATAGGATACTATAACTAATTAATGAATTATGGATAATGAAATTATAATAATAAATATTAAGGGATAATATTTTTCTGTAATTTTATAAAATAGGATATTATGTTAATTATTTTTATTATACATCATCTTGGAGTTCGATCAAGTAAGCAAGAAAACAAGGTAAGGAATTTTAATCTCATTTTTTTAGATGTGTTTTATAGCTTAAGCGAAGGTTCATAGAGTGATAAAAAACATCAACGACTACTTCGAAGTGTCTCCACACTACTAGGTGCTGGATCATTGCAAGGATTCTACATCACTCTTGGTACATAATTGTTTTTCGACTTTCGACCAGGCTGGGATGAAGAATGTGGACTCTAAAAGATGGAAAACTGTCATCCCAAGATGGAAGCTCAAACATGCCGGTTCGAGACACGCGAGATATGAGTAATATAGTGATATAGAAGGGGATTCTCACCCATAAATGGTCTTCAATCAAGACTATATTGTTGGAATTGGATAAAGGATAGGGAAACGAGGAAGAAGTCTGACTGGGAGTTTACTGGTCCTCAAGGGGAGAAAAAATCAATACCTCGTAAGGATTATTCAAACCCCCTAATGACAATATTCAAAAGATCGTCACAGAATGAAGCGTGTAAGAGTACAAGAGTTATACTGAAAGTTCCTCCATTGATGACAGGTGTGGAACTGGCCTTGAGCATGATGAGTAAGAAGAATCCCTCAAATTCATGTTCCACTTTCGTGGTTGATACTGAGTGGTAGGAGTGCCCTGTGACAGATGAAGGCTTGGAAAGAGTGGGATGAAATCTATATGTAGGGTGGGAGGAAAACCTAGAAGCAAATATATCTTCTGAGGATATAATGGTGGGGGTGTTATGGGAGCATGATAAATGTTGTGGTGCTCCACTGGTGAATACTGTTGGTTCGTAGCACGCAGATGGTATAGAGGCCACAACCAAAACTAGGGACCTTTTTACACATTATAAAAAGGAAATAGTGGATACTGCCTTAACTATTCAAGATTCTAGAGAGGACATAGAAAGGATTTATAAGCATCCAATGATAGTGGACACAACCTTGGAATAGAGTGGATGGATCGAGAAACAATTTCAAATTCTTACGTAAGGCTTTAATGACTTGAAGCTTACATCGGAGGAGATCTTGAAAACAATGGGGAAACTGGCCCAACATTTTGATGATATTCCCAAAGACGGTCAGAACCAAGAGGTAAAAAATCTGTCCTCAAAATTATATATATAGGTCACATATAATAATTTTATGTTATCCTTTATGTGTTTTGATATATTCTATTATGTTTAATGTTTCTATTTGTACATGATGGCTTCACACGTTTTTCACAAAAGTGTTTTAAATAAAAAAATTACATAGTAGTTGTTGTCTTATAAAAATAACATTATTATTAAATATGAATGATATAACACCATTATTGAATTAATAGTTATGAATATGATTAATTACATTATGGAATATAGTGTCATTTAACACATATTGAAAAAATATTTAATAGTTATCAATAAATAATCCCTAATAATTTTAAGTCATTTTATGCGTTAAAAATGTATTTTATTCAAAAATATTTTTCATTGTATTCTGTATATAGAAACTATAACTAATGTAATGATTATTGATAAATTTTTTATTACCAAATGTTTTTAGTTTTATAAATATTAATGAATGAATTATCCATATAATATTCTAAAAATATTGTTTTTAGGAAAATAGAGAAAAATACTGATATTTATTAGAAACATTATTTTTTTAAGAAATTATGAAGTTACATGTAAATTTAAAATGGTGTTCATAAATAAAAATTATATCATTTACATTATATATAATCTAATTATAGCCATTTTAATTAATTTTACGTTGGACTGTTGAATAAAAAAAATTAATACATTGGAATAAATTTTCCTGGAGAATTTTTTTTTGTTGTGTATTTGGAGTTTATTTTTAATTTATTTTCAGCCCGTTTTGAATTTAATCAGTAATAATGGATTCTATGTTTGGAATCAGTTGATAAAAATTTCATAAATATACCACTTTTATTATTGGTTAAAAAATATTATCCATGGTAAAAATTTACAGACATAGTAATCATAAAATAGTTAAAATAAGGGTTAATCATTGGGATAAGGATTTAAAATTTCACAACCCATGTAATAATATAATTGGATGTGTTTAGATAAAAAATCTCTATGGATTTCACAAATATATGTCTAATTGTTTCCACTCTTCTTTTATTATGAGTATTTTTGTAATTTATGAAAATAATAAATACCAAATATCATCATCATGACTTTAATATCTTAAATACTATTAAATAAGGATATATAGAGGAAAAATTAAGTTATAAATATTTATTTTATTTTTGATTTGATTTTTTTCATATTATTTTAATTTATATTTCACTGAATGAATAATTTCATTACATTATTACACAATATCAACACAATATTTATTCAATTAGTATAATAGATAAAATAATGATTTTAAAAAATTTAATTGAAATAAAATATCAGTTACTTATAATGTTCCATTAGTTTTTAAGAAAATGATAACATATTTGATATGTGTTAATGGTTTTTATTATCAAATCATTTCATTCATGTTTTTTTCAGTTTTAAATTATGTGAACAGTTCTAGAAATTACATTTATATAATTCTATGTTGAATAGATATTAATAAATTATTCTAAACTAAATATTTAAATTCAAAATAGATAAATTTTTATAATTATTCACTAATTTAATTCATTTTCACATTTCTGATCCAATTTTAAACATATATATAAAATCATAACCATTTATATTTAAAAATTCAATAGCATGGTTAATATTAATATTTGTTGAACAAGGGATGAAACCAGATGATTTTTTACGAAATGATATTTAAATAGGTCAATAATTTATTATATGATTAAATTAAGAATTTATGTTCATAATCATTGAATACATGTAAATTTTTAACCATTTCACAATAGTTAAAAACATATTATATTAACACATTCCATGTATTTCAAAAAATGCCAACACGGGTACTCTATAATAAACAATATTTTATTAAAGGATTTGAAATTAATAAAAATTTTACCCTCTAAAAATTGAATGTTTTGTGGTTTATACATTCAATCATCGATCATTTATGTGACAATTTTCATTTTATGTTAACTATCATGACACATAAATACTAAAAACCATTTATATTATAGTAAATGTCAAAAAATATAAAAGATGGTCAAAACTAAGAGATATATGTGTTAACATGACAAAAATATGTAAAAATAATATTAGATGTCATTGTTTAGAAAAATAGTCATTTATATTATATTTATATTATTTTTGACCATTTTTATATGATATTTTTTTGTATTAATTTAATACATTGAGTAATTTCTAGAGTTCCACAAACATGTCTTATAAATGGTCTTCTCTTCTCCTATCTTCCACAAATTTGTTTTCCATTATATTTCTACCAATAAATATAAAAATACCCTCCAATCATCCTTTAACCAAATCTAGAGCTTCTGTTCTTTCCAAAATACCATCAATTAAGGCATAATGTATATGCCAAAGAATTATTCTCAATGAAGAGTTATAAAATTGAACCAAGACTTTTCAATAAATTTATTTTTATACCTACAATAAATCTATGGTATCCTTTATAAAATGATGAATTTAGTATATAAAATATACTAAATTTTAGTTAATTAAATGTAAAAACCATTATCCACTTACTTCCTAGCTATTGTAAAATGATAACATCGCTCGTAATAACATGTGACCCACTATATTAATTTATATTGTAATTCGTTTTCATTCTATTACTTTTACATATGAAAAAAAACACACACACACAGAGAGATATATATATATATAATTGAGATATATTATTTTTTATCAGGATTAAAATTATATATATCATTGAACATTGTTCAAACTATAATGTCTAAGATATTCCAAATGAAACATGTATAACAAAAAATACTTATCCCCTAGAACCATGATTTAATTAAAGAATATTTAATACATGGGAGATAAAATTTTATAAGTAAGTAATATATGATATGATGAATATATATATATATATAATGACTTTCCATGGAATTTTTTAATTAATTTTATATTTAGTATACATGAGTTTTGTACAAGTATGATGAAATATGAGATTTTAGGAAAGGTATTTTATTCACTGCTTTAATTATAAGGGACAAATTTCATATTCTACATTTTCTCCTTTTACACGATGTATATACATCCCATGATTTTTTTTTATTATTATAAAATATTTCTAATATTAAAAACCATATAAGGATCTATCTTTCAATAAGGTTGATCATAAATATACAAAATTAGTAAGGTATTTTTTATTCAATGCCATTTTAGTCGTAAATATAAATTATTGAATTAAAATTAGAGAAAATATATGATTAATATATGAAAAATTATTTTTAATTTTATTCTACTATGGATATTTTGAGAGAATACATGTTTTATTTATTTTTTAAAATTTCTAATAATCAATAGTTAGAATGAATGTTTTCAAAGAAAATAGACTATATTTTACTAATGGGAAATGAATATATTTCTCATAATGTCTTTGTTTTTTATAAAATGGTTATAATAATGTTTATCATTATTCTATATTGATTTTTTAATTAAATTCTTAAAAAATATTTGTTTCTAATAAAACAATTATAATAATCTTCATGTCATTTTCTAAACATGAAAATTATTACCTAATGTGTTAATAGAGTAACTGTTTTAATGATTATGGTATGAATTTAATTTATCAATATTAGGATCAATCATTTCATTATATTATGATTTAAAATCCTCATAATTTATTTTAGAAAAAATTATTTCTATATTTTTTTTTGAAATTCTAATATTTTAAATACGTGATCCATGATTGAGAAATTATATTTTCATCCATACATATTTCACATTTTACATTAAAGGTGTTTTCATATAAGATGATTTAATACAATGTTATATGTGCATTACTAGAAATATAATCCAGTTATTAAATTATAACTATTTTTCAATATGGTTTATCATTAGGATTAAGAAATTTTTATGAAACCCATTACACTACATTGATTATGTCGTGATGAAGTGACTAAATGTTTATGAAACTATTTTCCATTCATCATATTATGTAATAAGGATTTATAGAGTTTCTTATGATTTTTTTAGGAAAATATATATACATTTCATCATGTTCTATGAGGAAAAATAAATTTATATCCCCCAAATTAATTGAATATTGTTTTATAATAAATGAGATAATTATTATAAAAATGTTGATGTGCTTGATCCAATATTAAAAATAAGACATTTTACTTGATCCACACAGGGGATAAATTTAAATTTCACGATCCACTATAGGAAATTGATGGTTATACATTATCAACTATAGGAAATATGTGATGAATCATGATTCATTATGATATTGGAGATATGTTTTGTTGCCAGACCTTATAGTTGGATGCAATTTCACCTTGAATGATTCAATTTTTTTCTAATGTGATTATTGTTTTTTAGAAATTTAGTGGTTAGAAATGTGCCTTTGTATCACATGAAAGTTAAGTATTCATGAATCAATATAGGAACTCTAGATTATTATGTGGAATTCATCATTTTAGGCATGAAAGGTAAATATTGTTTTGGGATATTTTTTTAATGAACATGATCTTATTTACTTATGTAATAGAAATGAATGAATATGATATAATGAAAATGGATGTAATTAATGGTGCTAGCATTGTTAAATAAGACATGTGGATAAATTATTGTCGGATAAGAAACTAGAAAATTTTCAACTAGTTTACAATGTGTTATCCCTAACCAAGATGTTGGATATTTGTGTGCAGTGACAGTGCCTTGGTTTTGTTCATGTGGAAGGGTATGGGGGATGAATTTTTTTTTGATTTATTAGAATCCATATTACGTTTTGTTTAATATAGTTTAGTGTCTCCAAAGATGTGTTTCTGGAATTGTATAGATATTCATCCATTATTATGATTTTTGAGAGAGAGATATGATATAATGGTTGGGACTGTTCCACCAGTAGTGGTAGATGAATCACCCATAGTTATGAGTCACGAAGTTAAATAATATTTTAGTGAGAACTTATCTACCATTATATAATTTATGGAGAGACATCCAGGAAGGTTTAGAAAATTATGTCTAACATGAAACAATAATCCTAGTGGTTGAACCCTTTTAATTTCTCAATAGAGGGTGGATTTGAGGGAGTTGAGATGTGGATTGAGTCTATCCGGATGATTCTGGTCTACACAGAGACACTTACTGAGAAAAGTGTCACGATAGTTACTTATACGATATGTGATGGTATGAAGTGTTCGTGGGTTATACAGGCTTAGAGTTAGCAGATAAAATATATGTTATGGAAGGAATTCCATGAGATTTTTATGAAGAAAACTCATCCCTAAAAACCAAGGTAGGATATGATAATATAGTTTAATAGGATGACCCAGGGGAATATACCTGTGATAGACATTGTTGGATGCCTTAAGAAATTGCATCACTTTTCTCTATCCCTAGAAAGAGATGATATATGTACATAATGATTATTGCATAATGGTATTAAAATTATATTATTTCTATGGTTAACATATTATGGATAAATAATGTTATTGAGGTAGAAGATAACACTATCATATCTGATGGGATCCTAAAGGAGGCTTCTAGTGGAGGAACTGTGGATTCTACTGCATGGATAGGAGGTGTGAATTTTGATATTAGGAAGCATCGATATGATAATTTTTACTAGAGAATAGGAAATTACAGTGTCCATGTGGGAGGAAAAGTTACATTGGATCTTACCCATGTTTTTTCAACCAGTGTGGTAGGTTTTATTACATTCATAATCATCCTCTTAGACCACCAGTATAGTACTGAGATTTCATCTATATGGGACATCTATAATGGTTCTATAAGAACTCATGAAAATATGGTAATGATGGAGTGGCCAAGTAGAATTAGAGTTATGTAATGGGTTATTATACCCAATATTTTTCATGGAGTTGGATTTCTACTAGCCCTAGTGGTCAAGATAGTTAATGAGTTGCTTTTTATAAATAGAGATTGTATCAGTAGAGTAGTAAAACTCAGTTTACATAGGGTGACATATATGGATGATGGGTCAGACAATTTCATTGATTTCAACCCACACCTGTGAAAAATGAAGTTATAAAATCAATATGTAGACATCATATTCTTATATATTATAAACATGTTAGTTCCTTTTTTGATGCTACTAATTCTAATTAGTTTATAAATTCCCAACATTGGAATGTGTTGAGTTTGGATGTAAAATTTTTTAGATTGGTTATAATGATCGATACACCATTAAGAGTATGATAGAGAGATATATTCATCTGCAAGGGGTGTCCTCTCAAGGATAGGGAGTATCGTTTCCTTAGGGACATATAAATTCATGATTTGGAAGGGTTTATTATGATTATACTTATAGACTGGTGAGTATCATACTAAGATCACTTTGACAGTCACTGCTTGATGTGGACTTTTACATCCCTTTAGGGTAATATTAATGTTCATCATAGGGAGTGGGATATCCAGGTGGTCCATACAGGGTTACTTCATCAGTAACAAGAGGAGATCACCAACTAGGTTTCTTATATTTTTCTTGATAATAGGGGATTAAAACATGTTGTATTTCCCCCTATATTGTATAGTTTCTGGGATGTCTTCACAGGGATCTTTGGTGGGATGCCACTTGAGAGATATGTGGAAATTATAGTTGATCTCATTCTCATATATGATCTGTATTCTATTACAACATTTAAAATGACACCAAAATAGGTTCAAGATCAAATGACTATGCCAGAAGATATTATTTATAACTGATCCATTCATCTCAGTATGTTCAATGGGGTTCTACTATATTCATGGAGAAAGGTGGCTGATGGGATTCTGTGCTTATGGTATATTACCAAAAGTTGACCCTGCAAACAATGAAGATCCATTATCATATTATTTGTATTGATGATCCCCTTGACTAGTTGAGGGGATTTTGTGTGTTCTTCATGATCAAATTTAGATGACTGAATCAATAGTTTAGAGTTCAATAGTATGATATTCTATGGAGTTATTTTTGGAGTGCATATGGAAATTATTAGTTTGTTGTGATGTTTTTTGTGTTGATGAATGATCCAGTAGTTTTTATGGGCATTATGAACAAAGTCGTCCACCCATACCTAGATTAGTTTTTTATAGTGTTTATGGATGAAATATTTGGGTAATCCAAGACTCCAAACGATCATGCTTGATATCTTCATATTGTACTGAGTATAGTGAGAGTGAATTGACTATACACAAAGCTATCAGTATGTTATTTTTAGATCAATCATGTACATTCCATTGGTCACATCATCATAGAATAAGGTATGTATATAGACCTAGATAATGTGCATATAGTGTTTTCTTTGGATAATACCTATAATGTATTTAATATATACCATTTTATGGAATTGATAACATTTTATAAAAATTTTCATCTAATAATTTTTTTTCTTGGAAACCCCACATTTATGATTAATGAAGATTATAGTAAATATTGGTTGGTGAGGATAATGTGAGAATTATTTTTAGGGGGTATTTTAGTGCTTGAATCTTAGTACAATCTTCTTCCTACCAGAGTTATGTGAGGATTACATAGATTTTTGTGATGCATTTGGTATAATACTGAGATATGTGTTGATACAAGAGGAGTTACCTTTTGTGTATGGGTCATCGGATTTGAGGCCACATGAATAGAAATAACATATTTTATTGCTCGAGTTAGCTATAGTTTATAATGCCATAATGTGTTTGTGGAATAATCTACTGGGTAAATAATTTACATTGTTTGTGAACCTCACAAGATTAAGGTGCATATTTTTTGTAATGAGACGTGAATATAATATAACATAGATCATTTCTGTATATACTTTAGTTTGATTTTGAGATATAAATTATTCTTGATAAGGGTAAAAATGATGCTAACGCTTTGTTCTACGTGACAAAGAATTAGGATGTTCAGGTGTCTAGTTCTTAGAATAAGATGATGACTTTGCAAGATGATATGTGTGTTTTGGGTTGGGAGGTAAAATAGTATATGACTCTCAAATCAATATTAGTTGATTATACACATTTTATATAGATCCGGGAAATAATGTATAAGGATGAAGAGTGTATTTCATTGAGAGAAATACTTAAAGGTAGAGAGTAACCATCTAATTGGACTATAAATTATGATGATATCTTCCATGCCATGGTCCATGTATTTGGGCCTACATGAATGTGAGAGGATTTTATGCACAAGTTTCATGCCTCATTGTGGGAAATACATCAAGGTTTGACCATAATTTACGGTGACCTACCTCGACAGTATTGGTGGAAGGTCTTTAAGGATGAAATTATAGGGTTTGAGACATAATGTTAAAGCATTCAACAATTGATGTCTGAGAATCAATGACATTGTGGTCTACTACATCAATTTCACATTATTTAATGTAAGAGGGATAGCTTCACTAAGGACTTTGTCGTGGTTATCGCAGGGAAACCAAGGAATAATTACACATTTATATTGTTGTATATCAACTAATTAAAGAAAAAATATTACTTGCCTATATGGGAGACATTCATATTGGATCAGTTGGGATACATGTACATTAATGAGATAGTTCATCTTTATGGGGATCTAGGTATCATCATTTTAGAATTTGAATCACATTTAACATCACTATTATGACAGGGCATGAAAAAGGTTCTTGGAAAATTGGTTTTTCTATGTTTTTCATTTATCCCACATACATATGTGTAGTTAGAATGTACAATTATGGTTTTTGAGGATATGGTATAGGAATGGGTTATATAATTTTGTTGGGTCTCTAGATAATTACTTCAAACTCATGGATTTATCAAATGAAAATAATTATTAGATGAAAATTCAAATGGAGCCATGTGAGGCTCTTAATGGTAGGTCGTGATGATTAACTATATGATGGATGGAGGTTGTTGAGTCAGTGATTTTGGGACCAAGTCTCATGCAGGAGACATAGAATAAGGTTCGGTTGATTCATAAATGTGGGGAACCCGATAATATTAGATTGAATTTATATGTAGATACATGACTAAAACCGCTTGAGTTTACAGTGGGTGACCTTGTTTCCATTCGATTCCCACCGATATTGGGTTATTAATTTTTTCAGAGACATGGAATATTGGAAACAAATTTTTTTATAACTTTTTAGGTATTGGAGAGAATCAGGGTGGTGGTGTACGAATATGATCTTTTACATTGGTACAATGTTATGCACAATGTTCTTCATATGTTAAAACATTAGTGGGTCACCCCAACCCATATCATCTAATCGATGTGGTTGATGTCAGGATTGTGAATGATATATACTTTTAGTAGAATATGATACATAATATAGATCAAAGTGATAGTGTGTTATAGGGAATGTCTATTTTTATTGTTCTAGTGTTGGAAAATAATATATGGGTTTAGGCTGAATCATTAGAGAGAGATGCAAATATGAGGGAATAATGAGTTGATCCTTTTTCAATAGAATCATATTGATTCATGGGAGTATATCTTGGAGATGATTTTTTATATAGAGGAGATATTTTAAGATCGTAATAAATTATGGTGATATATCGATATCTTTTATAGTTAATCTTTTTTCCATTAATTATATTCATCTTTTTTGGGTTTTACTATATGTAGGTTTTTTCTGAAATCAGATAATTTTTTAATGGTTTTATGAAGTGTAGGGCTGGCACACATTTTTTCCTAAACATTCACCTTTCCCTAGAAAAATATGAACCCCATATAGAGGGGTATTTCACTTTTGGAAAATGAGTTTTCATGTCACATGACCTATTAAGAGAAAACATGGGCCCGTTAGTAGAGTTGAATTTTTAATGAGTAGGGCATAGGAAATCCATGTTCCTCATAAAAGAATCTATGATCACAGTATTTTAATCTCTCTAAAAAATATAAAAATTTCCCAATCCGCTTATATTAGTCACTTTTAACTCCAACTCTGACCAAGATAATTAATTCATTTTTTGAATCTCATGGATGTATTCTTAGTCCTTTCAAACACTGTTCTAGATGATTTTATGATATGTTTGACGAATTTGTACATCTACCATTAAGAAATCTATTCCAATGTGGTTTTCTCTCTCTTATGAATATATTTCTAGATGAAGAGGGGTGATTTATTACCCATTGGTAGGGGTTTGGAACTATGTTATAATGGATCAAAATCCATATGATCATAAATTTATGTTTTTGTACATGATCTTGTTCATTGTTGTGAAATTGAACATTCCTCTTCAATTTAGGGACATTCATTTTGGTAAAAAACCGTCAATGATCTTAAGGTATGTTGAATAATTTTAAAATTCCATAGTCCTGAAAATAAATATGTGTATAGAAATGTGAAATATCAATTTCCATGTACTTTAGTTGCATCTATAATTGAATTAATTAGTTTTTTAAATGATTAATATAATGATGTGATTGTGGAATTGATGGTATACTAGGATTATGAATGTTATTCAATTAATGGGTTTGTTTATTTGATTGATTAATGTGATTACTGAATTGATTAATAAACTAAATCAAGGGATGGTTGGATTAAAAATGATATGATACTGTGTTATTTGATTGACTTTTTATTAATGGTTTAATAAGAAATTGTTTATATCATTTCATGTGATTACATTTTGGAATCATGATTGAGTTGATAATTGAAATTGTATTACATGATGTCAAATGTTGATGAGGGGTTAATGTTGATTAACCACAATAACTATAATGTCTGTGAAGTATTTTTGTTAATTGATATATGTGGTGTGGGTCAAGGATTGATTCTCAAAATACCCACAAGGTGTGAGACATAATATTTTAGGCTTATATGCAAGCATGTGAATATTATTGTGTGGGATAGGTACTTATGATACCAACACCATTGAGGTGTGGGACTCATACCGATGCTTCAGATACCCATTAGGTTCTAGACTTGACATTCTTATCCTCAAAGATTATTATTGGACTATAATTCCACGTGGTCATTCTATAATGTGATATTAAATGGAAAATTAAATACTTTTTAGTGAATTTTGTTTATCAAGGTGATATGTTGAATTTTGATTCTCTATGTGATATCCCTTCAAGATAGTTCAGACTTTGATAGAGGAAAATATATATATTGATCGTATGGGAGTCATCGTAAAATCTATAATTTATGTTCTTAAATAAATAATAATTTTACATATAGACTATTTACTTTATTGGTTTTAATTTATTCTTTAAATGGCTACATACATTGTTACTAAGTGTATATAATTTCAGATGTTGTTGGTGGTGGCCTAATGAAATGTACTCATATTGTACTCCAGCTAACTGATCAGTACCCAAATAGACTTCATGTTTATGGGAAATGATAATAGGAAAAACCATATGTGAGATGGCTAATAGGGGATGGAGAATAGATGAGGGCACCAAACATGGTGTTCAGAACATGTTGGTATTTTCTAGTGTCATCATTTTTGTGTTTTTTATTTGACACATGACACATATATAGAACTAAACATCTAAAACTTTTTATAAGTATATTGTTTCATGATTTGGTTCATCAATTGATAATGATTTGTTATGGATATATTATAATTTTTCTTTTTGGTTATGTATTTTCGTTTTTTATTACTTTTTCTATTGTGCTACTTTGATAAAAAAAGTTTATAGAATCCCAATTGAATATGTATTACAACCTATGTTTAGTTTCCAATGTCTGGTGAATGGGGAGTCATCCTTAAGGATAAATGTCCAACTAGCAGTGGATACCAGTGTGTGGAACTTAGGTCGAATTTTCATGTGAAGGTCAAAAGAACAGAAAATTAATGTATGCAGGTTACTCTATGTTTAAGAAGGAATAATTAATGAGAAATTTAGTATGAATCAAGGTTTTATATATTAGAATTCATTATTTTATTATATAATAAACATAATGCATGATATTCATAAAGGATGTAATGTCTTCCTTTAAGAATTGTTAGATGAAAAAATGTTTTATAAAAGGAATTCATGTGGACTATTTCATACAGAGGATGGTAATTAAATATTCCTATTAAATATGGTTTTATATAGGATGAAACAATCTATATGATCTTATTGTCTATATTTCAAAATTACATGAAGATTTTGAATTTTAGACTGAGGACAATGGGAAACAATATATCCATTAGAAATGATATATTAATATTGCCCAATATTATTTTTATATGAGTTATATTGTATATTATATAAATGATGATTAAATTATTGATATGTTCTCCAAGAATATAAATATGTTATCTAAAATTTTCATGTTTATTGGGATATATTTTTTATATTATAAAAATTTCTCAAGAAAAGATCACATATTTTTTTTCCTAAGAGAATAATTAGAGGAAAATTTGGAAAATATTTTGAATAATGTAATAAAATATTTTTTTAAAACCAAATTTAATGGGAAAGAGGTTACCAATAAATAAAATGTACTAATTGATCAAATAATGTTTGAAAATATGATTAAATGTTTATAATACATGAAAACAACAAAACTGTATTTGGTGTTTATTATTATTCATCCATCCACATAACAAAAGTTTAATAATGGGTCATATTTTAATGTTGTTAATAGAATTATGTTGTATATTAATGGTGTAATTGTTTTTGGAATAAAATATCAAAAAAAGGTTATGCATAATCTATTTGGACACATATATACAGATTATATGGTTTTGATGCTGATGGGAGGCTTTTATCGGGTGGATTCCAATTGCATACAGAGTAGTGTATCTATTAGCATAAAAAGATTATAATTTCAATGAATATATGTTCTTATAAAGATGAATATGTTTTTTAGAATTAACAAATAACTTAGTTAGTGTTGATGATAACACTTTTGGATGATCATAAAGAAGATATGGTGTTCCATCATCGCATGGTTCTCATAAATAATGTATTATAAATATATGAACAATATAGTTCAATATTAAAGTTGAATGGTCAATAAAATATAGTCATCACATCATAAAATATATTTTAAAAATAAATTATTTAAAAATAAAATGTATTCCTGTAAATATTAATATTGGTATTGTGTTCAAAAATCCATTTTGTGAATATGCATATTTAATCCAATATTTATGATGGGAGTTAAAACACAGCCCTCTAAAGGAAATGGTTTGGGGATTTGGTCCCATATTTCATGTTTTCATTTTTTTTATTGTAAAATTGGGTGAAAATTTTTCAATATAAATCTTCATCTTCATATTAAAAGGGGAAGAAAATAATATAACCAGGGTATCATTTCATATGAATTACATTTTGGGGGTAATTTTTGATAATGAATTTTTAAATTATATAAACTATTATTTCTATATGTTCAATGTGTCAATGGTTTTAATAGTTTTCTCAAGTGAAATTAATAATTTATTCATATATTGTATTCTTAATAAAATAGATAGGATTATTAATTTGTTTATGTCACTAGGTTGACTAAATTGATGAAAGGATGATTCTTAAATCTATTGTTATTCCTTTGATTAAAAAAATATTTTATATTTATTATCCTATAGTATCATAACCCCATAGATAATATAGTGAATCATGATTAAAGTGGTTTAAAATTTATATTCATTTATAAAGAAAATGGTCTTTATTCAATATTCATGTTTCTTATACTAATCTTTTTCAATTATGAATACAATTATTGAATGACGAATCATTGATAACAAGTCAATTTTTGAAATTGATTTATATTCACTAGATGAAAAAAATGGGTGGGAATATTTAGATGTGGAATTTATTTTAAAGGAATTTCTCTATATTTTAGAATTTTTATTTAGATATAATATTATAAATGGTAAAATTGGATATGATGATTGTGTTCAAAATCATTAAAAAAAGATAAATTAGGATAAATTAAAATTGTTTATTGATGATTAAATTGAGGTTAATATAAACGTAAATACTATATTTATTGAGTTTAAATCATATTTTTGATTAATTTTGGAAAATATATAAATCTATAAATTAGGATCATATTTAGGTATGTCTTTTTTTTTAAAGTATCATTTTTTCTTCAGGAAATTTATCTACTATGTCTGCAACATCTCAGTTATTTTTTAAGAATAATCCAATACTACATACATATCAGGTTTGATTATGAAAATATCATTTATGATCAATGTATGCATCATCTTGATGGTCTATATATTTTTTAATATTAACTTCCATCCTTCAGACCATTATATTCATAAGGAAGATTTACTATTTTGTGTATAAAGGATTATGTTTAAACATGAATTCGTCTAAAAACTCATAATTCTAATTTTAAAATTAAAAAATGATTGTGAACTGAATTCATGTTTCATGAATTTAAGACTCTAAATAATATAATTAAACAAATGATACAAATTTAATAGATATTAAATTAATATTTATCATGATCTGTTAAATCGTTATTCACCAAAAATGATGAAGAAGGAAGAAGCAGTATGTCTAAGATTATTCCATTCCATAAATTAGGATTCCACAATCACAACTATCACATGAATAAACATAATTGAAATTTATTAAAATAATAGTCTCTATCATTAATATAATTAGAAATAATTCCATGATTCTATATGTTATAAGAAATAATATTTCTAAATTTCATCATCCCATTTTTAGTAGATAGGAATTATGGAAAATGGATCATCATAATCTATGACTCACATGGGATTTAAATTGAAATTACATATAAATTTGTTTTATTAGTGGATGGAAAAAAAGATAGCGAGATAGTGGAAATAATATTTAGATTTTTCTGTAAATAAATATTTAATTAAAAAGAATACTTAAAAGAGGGTTTTTTATGAATAAGTGAATGAATCCTATAAAATTTAATTGGAAATATTCCAATAATGATCTAGTGATTTAGTCATGATGTTCATAGTTGATACATCGATAGAATATGTTTCCCCTACCACATATTTTTAATTGATCTTATTCATGATGAATGTAAAGATAGTGGTGGTTGAATTTTGTGATTTCCATGAATATGAATGTGATGTCAATGTACTATTAATAAGATAAAAAATGAAAAAGAACACCACACTCTTGATGACTAAATAAAAGTATTTTATTGAATGACAAATCAGTTATTACTAATATTTAATATCAATATAATGTATTGGATTCACTTATTTTGGGGATTCAACAAATTATTGTTAGTAGATATAGAAACATGAGTCTCAATGTTATACCCACTTGGGTGTTACTACATGATTACATTAGTGGGTACTTTCATCTTTGGGGAATCTAAATGACAATAGATCATGACCTTCTATAATTGAGTGTTGAACCTTAGAAATCATTGTGATCCATGTGTTTGTGTGTGTTTAGAATTTTGAGTAGTGCACAACATATGTTTTCCGAACTAGTTGTGATGGTTAATTAAAAATAAATATTAAAAATAAGATCATTTACTATCATCCACACTCATTGATATCCCAATGATCTTTTAAGTGGTTTACTTAATCAAAACATCATACTCTCCCCATGTTTAATAAGACCACTTTCATATCAAATCATACAAGGTTCGTTTATTAGATTCATTTATACTATAATTTGTAAATTACTTTATTAAAAATAAAATCATTACTTTTTTATTTTAATTTTACTTAATGGCTAGATAAAATTGAACTACTTATTTATAATATATAAAATGATACTTTCAAGACCACCAGTTGGATTCCCTATGAACATAATCTCAATATTAATAATGTTTTCAAGACTAAAAAATAGTCATATCATCATCCCATCAATACTGATAAACCTAATGTTCGAACATATATAAAATAAAAAACTTATATGGATCAATCCTTATTTTAAAAAAATGTATTCCCATTAGTCCTTATAAAAAATAAATGGATTCCAATGTCCCACGATTCACCATTTTGATCATCATGGTCTAGTAGACATCGATGCAACCACTCATACCCAATAATTGTGTGAATCTTTTTTCAAACCACACTGTTGAATTGAATAAAAATTAAATCATTTCAATGATAAATTTAATTATCTAAAATCACCCAATGCCAATATTAACATCCAATTTCATATCCATTTTAGACATTACTATCCCCTGATATTGAGAGTGACAACAATCATTGATTTATGACCCAACATGCGTGTTCAATTCATTTTATTTTTTATTTAACTAAAGGGTTAATGTATATCCATAAAAGGGTATCAGTGGAGAGATGCGATTAGTCTGGGTTGAATCAAGGTGTGGATTCTAATCCATAATCTAACAATATATGTCTACACATTTATTTCCTAAATTAATCATAGAAACTTTACTATTATGGTCACCCCTTTTGATCATATTGAAATATTTATCTAATTAATATTATGTTGACTGTACCTTTAATAAATATTATTTGTGGTTTCTCAACACAAACAATGTATTTCATAAATAAAAAACCATGCACAAATAAAGATAATAATAATTATTATTCACCATATGGAGTAATCCAAGGAGCCCCAATTTGGAACTATGTTGAAAAAATGAATCTCTAAGATCAAATTATATATTATTTTGTGTTATCTCACACCCTAATTATAACAATTGGGCCCCAGTGACAGCACAGCCACCCCGCCTTAACATGGCTATCGGGTCCTGGCCCTCCAGGTACCACTAGTTGCCTTGCAGACTCGTTGAAAAAATGAATCTCTAAGATCAAATTACATATTATTTTGTGTTATCTCACACCCTAATTGTAACAGCTGGGCCCCTGTGACAGCACAGCCCCCCCCCCCCCCCGCATTAACATGGTTGTCGGGTCCTAGCCCACCTGGTACCACCAGTTGCCTCGCAGACTCGTGGGGCCCACCCTAAGGTCCACCCATGTGCCTGAACGGGTCATCTGACTAATGATAGTCCCCATAGGTCAAAACATGTCCTTTTCAGTGTGCTTTTTCCTCACTCAGACACACCCTGGGAAACTTCCCAGAAGGTCACCCATCCTGATCACTACTCCATGCCATGCACGCTTAACTGTGGAGTTCTAATCAGGCATGCTCTTGAAAAGGACATTTCACCTTGTTGACATTAGTCATATCATTTAGCCATTTAAGCCTTTATCATTTGGGGGTGTTACAATCACCCCCTCACCCCCCCCCCCCCCTTTAGAGCACAGCGCCCCCGTTGTGGTCCCTATGTTTCTACCCAGGCAGTGCGCCCCACTTAAGGTTGGGTTCCTCCTCTGATACCAAATGTGATAACTGGGCCCCGGTGACAGCACAGCCACCCCGCCTTAACATGGTCGTCGGGTCAGGGCCCACCAGGTACCACCAGTTGCCTCGTAGACTCATGGGGCCCACCCTAGGGTCCACCCACATGCCTGAACAGGTCATCTGACTAATGATAGTCCCCACAGGCCAACACATGTCCTTTCCAGTGTGCTTTTTCCTCCCTCACACACACCATGGGAAACATTCCATAAGGTCACCCTTCCTGATCACTACTTCGTGGCAAGCACACTTAACTGTGGAGTTCTAATCAGACAATCTCTTGAAAAAGAAGGTGCACCTTGTTGACATGAGTTATATCATTTATCCTTTTAACCCCTTATCATTTTGGGGTGTTACACTAATGGGGTTACTCCCTAAATAACGGTTCAACGATGGATCATTACCACCTTGGGGTCACATCCCATATAATTCCTTATTTTTTACATAGCATTGTTGGGGGGAAAATGTTGGAATATGGTAAGGATAATATCATGAGTTATTGTTTTTAGATACACTCAAATTTATAGATGGGTGAATTTGATCGCATTTTTTCACTTTACAATATACCTTGAATACCAGAACGAGGAGTATCTACATTCCATAAAATTTTATTGAACCACATTTTTTATTACTCTATATTTGATATGAAATTATTCTTCTTCAGTGCACTACTATGATCCCTTTTAATTATTTTTAATTAGAAAGGTCATCAATGTGTGAAATCAAAATTTATCTCTTTATTTTTTTTTACAAAATGAAAATTTCATCTAATAATTAAGATTCAAATTTAAAATGTGTATCTCTTCCCATATCACTTAATTTCATGAATTGAATTATAATGTTTTGTTTTCCAACAACCTAAAATCTAGTACTCTAATGATTTAGATTAACATCCATTTCACATATCGTCATGATATTTCACCAGTTTTATAAATTTTTATTATCTAGTTAATATGAGACACTAAGTATGATTCAACGGAAATGTTAACTATATATAACTTCCTCTTTTAGTTACTAAAAATTTCTATGTTATTTGTTACATCATAAAAAAAATTTAGACACTACTTATATTGTGAATTAATATTCTTACATGAAATTAAAATTGTGTTACTCTTTCCACAATAATTTTGTATGATAACACAATAAATAATTTTGCCTTTACTAGTTCCCTAAAAAATTACATCCAATTAACTAGATCTAAAAACATTGTCCATTTTAGTCCCCATGATCTCTGATATGATCACCATGACCCTCATTAAAAAAATATTTCCTAAAACAAGATCCATTTTCTATGACATGGACACATATAATTAAGGAAGTCATCAAAACATTTACCATTCCTATGTAACAACATCCACTTCACAAATTATATCTATGGTGTAGATAACTTCTCGGCATCATTAAATTACAATGAACTATTATTCCATGACATAGTTCTGATTAATATTTAATGAAAACAAACTTTTTAATAATAAAATGTTATGTTATTAAACATGGAAATCCTAAACTCCCATGATAAAATAGGGATTATACCATAATACCACACCATGAAAAATCGGATTGTGGCACCTATAATTACATGTTCATTAGTGTTAATTATCACAAACCTATCTTATTAGCAAAGGCACCCTCAAAACTAAAACATAATTTCATATTCTCTACTTTGTTGCGTGGTTCCTTGATATATCTGTAGTTCCAAATTCACTCCTCGTGAACCTTTTTTCTATATTATAAATCATATTGATTGGTATTTACGTTAAAACCCTATAATCATTTGTCACACATTGAACATTCAATCATGATATGTCTGCTATATCAACCAAGACATAACTCACAATCTCAATATATCTCCAATGGTAAAAAACATTACTACAAAAACATCCCCATACCATCATCCAATACCGTGTCCCTCTATATATAACACACACCCATGTAGACCTTCTCTAGTTATGTGTTGCATTATTTCCTAAAACAATGATCACATTTTTCCTAGTGCACTACCTTTAAGGAGGATAGCTATCTAGAACACTATATATAATGTCACAAAATAGTTTCATTTATCCAGTATTCTATGACTTGTAACCAAATAACATTTTCTGAGGATTAATTTCAGAAAAATATTTGAATTACAATGGACATGTTATTCCACATAGTTTAGTATAATGTTATATTTTATGGACAATAAAAATTAGTATGAGAGACTATACCACCCAAACACTTACTATGACACAACATTAAGTGTTTTTGGATAGTTTTTATCCCCTAAATTGAATCTCTTCATTAGATCTCATCATTATTAATTCTCTATTACATTGTCTTCAAATCCAAAAAATATAAAAATGAACTCCATTTTTTAACAAATAAAATAAATTAATTCATATTATAATCCTACTAATCCATGTAATCATGAAGTCATAAAAACACATTATTTGTCACATGGTCTAACTCCAACATCTATTGTAAATATATCACCTTATCCTTTATCCCATATAAATTTTTATCAATTAAAAATTAATCCAACAAGGATTCCATAATATATATAATTTTATTTTGGTTAAAAATTTAATATATTATCACCACCTTAAAAATTAAGTCCAAATTGTGGAATTTATCCTCATTTATTATAAATTGTTTTCCATAAATCAATTTTTGAGCGTCATTGGAAAAAATTACAACATTAATTATATAAAAAATGTGTTATTGTATTGAAAATACAATAGTATTTCCATATAAAATTATGCACCCCTGATATGTAATCCTCCATAACATACAACTAATTAATACCCATAAAACTGTAATATTAAAAATATTAAGCATCATTCAAAAATACACAACTTGGTGTCTCAATCATATTCCCATAAATTTATTGTGTATAAACAGTAAATCATAATATTTTCATACACAAAACATGAGGAAACATTTGATACCACATGATAAGATAGAATTAGTGATGTAAATGATCTATAAAACAACATAGGATTAATATTTAAATTATTTAATACCATATTATCTTAAAATAAAAATATGTTTTATTGCATACAAGACACGCAATAATGAGATTATGTGAACTCAAAAATAATATTTTATTCTATTTAATAATTATAACCTATCCAATGAATTGGAGGGTATGAATAAGAGTAACAACATTATGAAATATATATATATATATATATATATATTATTCTTTCCAAATAAAAATTTATTGATTGCTTTTTAAAAATTAAGCACTAAATTTTTAGTAATATCATATTATTCTTTAAAAATATTTTTCCTTAAAAAAGGTTTATACTTCATTTTGTGAGTGAAATTTAAAATGATTATATTCCCCTATTAGATATTTTAGTTGAAGAAAATATTATAAATTTTGAAATTTCAATATTATGATTATATTATAATGATACTTTAGGATTGTAATGAAATGGTTGATTTGTTAGTATATACTGAAAAAACAATTATTTATAAAAATATCATTTAATTTTATTAAAAACAACACTAGTACTTTTATTTTATCATTAATTTATATTTATCTCTATTAAATATAAATAATAAAATAAATTATATAAAAAGAAATAGTATACATTATTTTTTTATATGTATAATTTTAGGCGTTAAACATATATTTTTTTTAAATGTTTTTATATAAAAAATGTGTTCATGAAATAATTAAAAAAATAAATAACTATTTATTATTATATTTAATGTATTTTAAAGATTATATATTCAGTAAACTTATAAGTCATCCATTTTCTCGTTTTTAATGTTAAGAAAATTATGATAATTCAATTTCTAATATTAAAAATATATTTCTCAGAAAAAAAGTGTTTTCTTCCATTTTCTATGAAAAATAAAATATGAATTATTACCACATATAGAACTTTTAACATTTATAATTGAATCCAATTTCTTTTTAAAAATTATAATTATAATGTACTAGCATTAAATTTACTTTTTTCAACCCCAATTGGGAAAATTGTATCAATTTTTCACCTTGGTGTTATTTATAAAACTAGGATAGAACTATGTTTAAATATATAAAATCAATTCAAAACTTGAAATTTGAAAATTAGACTAGAATATGTCAACAAAATATATGTTTTAAATTTTAAAAATTTTATTTTAAAATATTATTTTCAAATTGGGAACCTTTAATAAACATTTCTATAGATAGGTTATATTTAAATCAAATAAAAAACTATTCTTGGGTGATCGCATTTGATCAAATGTTAGGAAGATTAGATATAGTTTTTGGTTGATTAAAATGTATTAAAAACATTCATTTTTTATTTTTATGAAAAAAATTCAATTAAAGAATTTTTTTACCTTCTTTTATTGGGAAATTATTTTTACTCTAAATTCTATAATATTTTGAAAATAGATTTCATGTGTTTTCTGTTATTATATTATATTTAATGTTCAATAACAATATAAATTGATTCTTGTAGAATTTATTGCATATTTTTACATAACATTTACATATATTTATTTTAGGACCATTTTAATTTTTTCATATAATAAATTTAACATGAAAAAGTGTAATATTATCACATGTATATTAAAATACGTCATAATGTGGTTTAATACGGAGAAAAGATTAAAATTATTGAGAAACATTTATAAAGGTGACTGTTTGAGATTATATAGACCCTATCACATTTTATATTCTAATTTTATGTTTCCTGGTTCCACATGACATGACTATGTAAATATATACTATTTTATCTTTTTAGCAATTCAATTTTTGTAATTTCGCACATTTATTGAATTAAATCTTCTACCATATAAACCACACACAATTTAAGTACTCTATATCATCCAAAACCCACTAAAATTCCTTATTAAATTCACTACCCTCATCTAATAGTCCATGGTTTGATTAAAATATCCACCAATATAGAAAAATGTTGTAAACCTATATATCTTCTTTTAATAAGAGATAAAAAATAAACAATTTTTTTTTCTTTCTATTGGTTCTTTTCTATCAATAAAATATTTCATAACAACTCAAATATAATAAAATCAATATATAAAATATACATAGATATTATTATTTTAATTTATCGACTGTATTCATCTTATTTCCCCTCTAATGGAGAATAAAATCAAAATTCAGGGTACATGGGGACTACCATGTCTCGGCAGATATGTGTTTCATTTTTCACCACCACCTCAAATGGATTGTTTTTTGATTGATTTAATAAATATATATGGTATAAATAAAATTATTTTGATCAAATTAATGGAATTACATCCTTATCTTCTAACATTTCCACCCATTAAAAATTATAACATTTATCATGTATGAATGTGTAATTCCACCTACATGAAGCAATGTAAGATATTTATCATTTATGTATTTCGTTGATGGTTAAATAATACAAAAATATTTTTTCAAAATATTAAAATAATTATTATTATTTTGGAGATACTGGAATGATTCCCCTTTAATGGTGGTGAACACCCAAATGCATTTTTGAAATTATAAACCAAATGTCTTCAAAACAGACGATGCAGGCTTAACTATTTATGTAATTTTATGTGTCCTTAAAATAACTGAGATATATATTTTATTGAAAAACTAAGAAACATATAAGGGGTTATTAAAAAATTAATATTTTAATATATTTTTATCATAAAATATTTTCATAATGTACATAGTGAGTTGGGACCCAAGGTAAGGTATTTCCTTTCTCAATTTACATTATTGAGGACACACTTATACTTCATTGATTTTTCTATGCGAGTATTATGTATGAAATAAAATAAAATTTTGTTTTGGGGGTTTTATAATTGTATTATATTTTTCCAATTGTTAATAATATTTAAACCATTAATTTAATTCTAAAATCGATGATATGATCTGGGTATGAATTATTCACCACAATTATTATTCATTACATCATGTATTGTAATATATACCTACAATTTTTTATAAGGTGATTATGTTTTAAATTTGGATATTATATCCTGAATTCATCTCTTAATCTAATATTTTTAGATTCACATAAGTTATATATTACATAACATATCGATCCAAATGATATAACTGTTGAAACAGTTTCCATGGTTTCAATTTCAATTCATAGAGACATAATTAATTTTATTTGAATTGAATTATTTTATATGGATTAAATTATTCAAAATTAATGAGTATTCAATTTTTTAATAGATATTATGAATTATGTATAATCATTTAATGTCCATTAATTAAATGGTTATTTAATTCATGCACTACTGATGTTGCATGTGTTTCGAGTCTCCGACATTGTTCTATGAGAATGATGCACCTATATTATTTTTTATTGTTTATATTGAGCCATGAAATATAATATAAGGACTATTTATATATTTATAAGTATTTATGTTACCATTTATGATATTTCTTGAAAGGGTTATTTGTTTTTACAATATAGTAAATGGGGTTTGTTTAAAAATGTTATTTAAACTATTTCAATGATTTTTATCCAAAATATTCCTCTATGTTTTTAAAATTATTTCAATAATGATCATTTATAATAAAAAATGATTAGTTAAATTTATTTTCCAGGATATTTTTACTTATTTTAAAATAATTCACAGTTTACTATTAAGTTTTCCCATATAAAAAAATTTCAAGCTATTTTAATATTTTTACAAAAAAATGTTTATTTTTAACATTTATAACATGAAAATATATTACCACTATAATTAATAATACTTCTTCAAAAGCATCCATTAAAATATTCTCTGATTTATTTATAGAAAATAATTTCTTAATATTTTTTATAATTATTGTTTTTAAATTTATATAATATAATTGATTCTTTTAATTCATTTTAACGAATTCTTTTAGTTATACTTTTAATTATATTATACCCTATTTTAGTATCCATTAATTATTTATATAAATTAAAAGTATTATGATATTAATTTACGATATACATTCTTTCTCTAGATGTATTTTAATTATTTTTTATTTTTTTCGTAAAACCTATTTCATTACCAGGGAAAAAAAGTTACATTTCTGACTGATGTTATATTGAACACTGAAATATTCTAAAAATTTTATTCTTGAATAGTATATGGAAATTATTTGATGAGAATGGTGATCTCTATATAACATATATGATTGATGTTCATGATATATCTCATTCCATCTATGATATAAAGATATCTCTCTATTGAATTGGGTATTGATCATGCCATTAATAGAATGTTGGAGGGAATTAACTTGGAAGGTTTCTCCTATAGATTTTACATGGCTATAATTATCTATAGAATTAATTATCCATTAAGATGAAGATGATGTTCCAATATACATGTACATTTTATGTATTCTTATTTTGTTTTTTAATGGTGTATTTGATCATTATATACCTAACCTGGAATGTAAATATTTAATCTTATGACTCAATAATTTAATAAAGATTTATTCCATGTAAAATGTTTAATGAACCCCATTCAAATGTGTATGATATCACACATGATATGCTCATGAACATTGATTATGCCAGCATACACTTGTAATCATTTTATTACCAATAAATAAATTCATTTATTAATTTCTATTTTTTCCATTCACTATTATAATAGGTCATATATATTATGTTTCTTTTCATTAGGTCATAAAAAATAATTTATTATAATTTTTGATTTTAATAGATTCATTTGTGCACCAAATTTATTATAGATGTTCAATATTTAATCATAACTAAGAAGATATTGGTATAATATGAGAAATTATCAATTGTTGTCATTAGTATTGAGTTGAAATATTTTTTCAAAATTCATTAAAAATCTCAAACTGAATGGAGTATTGGTATGTGAGTGATAGAACATTTATTTTTGATATTATAGTTTTTTGGTTTGAAAATATTGGAAACTCGTATAAATATCAATGAAAAAATTACTTGATTATTTTTCATTAATTAAATTAAGTAGAGTTAATTTGGGTCTATTATATTAGATTATGATTATTATCCATGGAAAAAACACAACATTAACCTAAACAAAAGCACCATATTATGATAAAAAATACTGATTAAAATTCATTCCAAGGGAAGATACATGTTGGGAATAATTTTACCATAATAACCTTTTTTATCATACTGAATTTTTGTCAAATTATAGATATTTTTACAAATCATTAAAAATTAATCATGATGTTCATCCATGTAAAACATTAATTTATAAATATTTTTTTATTTAGTTTCCTTTATTCACTTATTCTTTTAAATGATATCACATATTTTAGATTTGATTCAAACTTATATAATAGGTTTAATAATTTTTGTATTTTTCATTTTCTTCCATTCATAATTAAATCCAATATCCATTTATATTTCAAATCATGATGGTGTTTCTTTTTTGTCATTAAAACATCTACCTTCTATTACTGATTTTTGGATACCTCAAGTAGATTTTTATTTTCCCTAAATGATTTTTTTATTTTGATACAAAAATATTTCTTAAATAATCATTGAATTTGTTTCTCCCATGATATTTTTAAATTCAAAAGTCATTCCTTTAATCTCATTATCAGTTTATTTTCCTCCAAAATTAATCCATTGGTTGTGTCTCCTTTTTATGAATGTACCACTATAACCAATAGTAAAAAATATTTAATATAATGAAATATGGGTAAAAAATATTTCATATGTTTTGGATGATTATGAGTGACTATATTCCACCATTAACCACTTCTATTATGTCATGGAGTTTGTTTTTTATCATAATTAGATTTTATATTATCAAATCAATATTACACTTCTCTGGGCTTGTTATCTTCATCCTAGTATAAGTAACAAACTTATATTTCTTAGAAATAATTACAATCATTGAATTATTTTTCATTTTAGGTTGAATACACCATATCTAAATTATCTTATATCATTGGTTATACCAATAATAATTAATTGTACATTCTATAAATGAATTTCTTTAGGAAAACCATTTCACATGTTCTTTTCTTGTTTAAAACATGATTCTTTTTTACATGCTTCCAAATTTTTTTCATGTATATCAAGTATTTATAAATTTAGAAACATTATTTACGTTCTTATTCAAATCATATTTGTTATATTAAATATCTTCAACAGACAATTAAAATATAATATTAATAGGGACATATTTTCTAATAAATATAAGTTGATTTATCTCTTTTATCCATGTACAATATATTAAGAAATTTTGAAATTGGGCTTCTTTGGAATATTACTTACTATTGAGATAAAAAATAAATCTTTTGCATCATTTTCTGAAACTAAGACATTCAAAATTCTCACCATATTCAAAATATTTAACAAATTCTAAATCTTGAGGAAAAAATCCAAAAATGTGTCCAAGCATTCTAAAAATGTAAAAAAAGTATTCATATAACGATTTGGTGACCCTTATAATGACATTATGTATTATATAGAATTTATAAATTCTATTTATATTATCTACAAAATATAATCTTTTCATTGAAATTTCCATATATCTATTCATCTAATTCCATAGAAGTGTTTCTTATTAACAATGAAAATATTCCCCTAGAGTGTGTTCTGTATTAATTGAAATTCATTTAATGTTTCAATTTTAATGTGAATGTCATATCAATAATTCCACTATCACCAATCAAAGGACAATCAAATAATTTACGAAAATTCATTTTGAGTTTTGGAGTACACTTGACATGTTATTATTCTACTTCATTCTCTATGGAGCATAATATTTTTATATAATTTATGTATTCTTCTAATTGTGTTTAAAAAATTTATGTCCATATATTTCATAAGATCCCTCCTTATTTTCATCTCATTCAATAATGTATGGGGTTGTTTTTATAATGTATCTCTCTACTCTCCCATCTTATAATCCATGTTAATAATAGAATAATTAATTATGTTATATATTATTACTCATAATGGTTCACCCCAACTGGTTTAAAAAATTGTTAAAATGTCCATGTGTTATTGCAATCAAATTATATAATGAATATTGGTTTTTATTCATCCCTGTGAAATAAATTTTTTTTCAACCATTGAGGAAACACATAATATTCTATAACTTTTCATTACCTTTTATCCCTTGGACATGTGGCCACATCAACAAGACTTATCATTATCCATTATATCATCTAAACTAATATTTCAATATATCATCAGACTTTTTATATTCCATATACATATGAATTTGTTATCTTAGCTGCTAATCTATCATCACTGACACAAGGAAAAAAATATTTTATCTTTCTTATGGGTTTCTCTTCATCTTTGGTCATCACATAGTCTATAATCTCATCTTATTAATTCATTAATATATCACAAAAAGAATAAAAATATAAAAATTTCATACCATCCATTTTTATGCTACATGATTTTTTCTGAAATATCTTTATCTAACAAAAATAAACGTTTTCAAACATTAAATTCCTATAGAATTATTCATCAATCATTATTTTTTCTATATTCCATGGAAACCCTGAATATAATAGTATTATAAAATATAAATATCAGAACAAATTAGATTATGTAAGATAATAAATCATATCCATTAGATGATATCTTATTCTATGATACCTATTGTAATTTCCAAAATTATTTAATTTGAGATACCCTTAGGGGTGGAGGGGAATCAATGTATTATGACATTTCAATAATTTAAAACCGTTACTTTGATCTCTCACCACCCAATGGTTTCTTGTCCATTGTCTATAAGGATTAGCACATTTTTTAATATTGAATTAGTGATCTCCTAAAAATTCACATGAAAACCCCTTCATTCAATATTATAAATAGTTTTTTAAACCAAATTTTCTCTAACAAAATATAAAAAATTATTCCACATGATAAAGGATTTTATCTTATTTCACAACTACAAGCTAATAAGAGAGGCATGTGATAAAAAATGTGTTAATATTAAAAATAAATATGATAACTGCTTGTGAGATTTTAGTCTAAGTTACTTATTCATATTGTTAATCCACAAATAATTTTTTAATAGTGGATTACTAAATAATCAAAAATACATCCCTATCTATTTCCATTATTTTATCACTACACCATAGGGTAAAAAATGTTTTTACCCTAACCAAATGACAATATCTCTAAATGATTTTTAATGAAACATAAATTAGATAAAGAACCCTTTTATATATACATTATCATTTACATTTTGATGTGTATATCACTATAAGTATAATAAAATCTCATTGAGATTTCATGGAACCACAATTCCTCATATTACAGAATATCCCTCTAAATTCATCTTATTGTTTAAACATCATTGATCTCCTTTAATTCATTATGTATTTCATTGTAGTTAATGAGTTCTGGGAAACAATCTCCCTCACTTCCTGGATACCCACAATTAATTTCACCTACTATATTGTTTTAAATTTTTATAGGAATCACATCTCAAAAAATGTGTTTTATAGTTTTGGTATACATAGTTTTATATGTATTCAACAATAATTCAAATTTCTCATAATATTACTACTTCATATGAACATTATTTTATTTTTCCCAGTTTACCACATATTTCAATTTTGTAAATATATGTCATTACACTTATGTTAAGGGATAAATTAACAGTCCATATCGTCCACTATCAGTTACAAGATATATATCTACAATCCATCTAACTACATAACTAAAACTATGTAGTAGCATAATGGTGTTTTCACCCTCTTCGAAAAATTACCATGGACTAAGGCATTCCACTTTTTTATACTATAAAATAAATATATAAAATTGCTTGTAGAATACATTCCAATGGAGTATCCTCATATTGATCAGACCCAGGAATCTCACAACATATAAGTATCATGATATCTATACAATGATCTTGTAAATAATATCTTATAACCATTCATATTAGGTAGTGTTCCAATTTTGACAGCATAGATTCTTGTATACTTGTAAACCATTAAAATATCCCACCATTATAAATATTTTCATTCACATGGAATGGTCATTCTATAGGGTGGATGACTTCATCTGAATATGACTATGGTGTGGCATATTCCTCCATTGTTTGGTGTTCTTCACAGTTTCGAAATTATAAACTTCTCAATAACAATATATCAAGTTATATGACATGAAAATAACTAGTGTAATATTTTAAATGGGTATTATCACATAAAATCACCCCATTTAAAATAGTAGGGGTCTCCATATTTTTATATGTTATTTTTCATGAATATGGAACAAAATTCACATCTGGAAGATGACACCCTCAAGCTTTTAGTTATAATAAATACCACCTTGGTATCTCAAAAATGTGTTTCCCAACAATAAATTTTATTCCAAAATCTCCCTAGACAAATACTATTTTTTGTATTCTATTTCACAGACTTGTGGATTTTGGTGTAGGTTGAATTATCATAATTTCAATATCTCACAATCCATTGGAATTAGCCTTCATTATTAATCATGATATGAAATAAACCAACAAGATAACACCTAGTGGATAGACCAATACTATAACCACTTCACCATGGTGAAACCATGTTTGGTGGTCCACGTCTGACCACACAATCCAATACCAAACCACTATTTCATAACTTACATTACCAATAATGTGGGTTATCTCATTGATCCTGGAAAACTACTTCCATGATAGAAGGATGCTCAGATAGACCAGGTTAATGGATATCAACTTATTCCTCTATCCAACCTCCATTGAGGCATTGTCAGTGTCACTATTGTGTGTATGGTTTATTTATGGAATTTATAAGACATGTGAATGACTCCTTCTCCATGAAATATACTAACCTTATTTAGTGTGGAAAACACCAATTTATTAGAAAGAATACTATGACCAATCTCCTAAAATGGTTTATCCTTACGTTTTTTAATATTTCGATCCTCAAAATATACTCTCTTCATAATCCTTAAACATAAGAAATACTTCATTCTGTTATAAAAAAATCATACAACTCTAATCATATACTCTATATTGCCAATAATGAAATATTGGAAACATATATTTTCATACTTATAATCATATAAGGATAAATCAATAAAAATAACCTTATAATTTCTTTGTCCATGTCCAAAATGTATTTTCATAAAATATCATTTGCCCCTCTCCTTTATTTATTTTTATAAAATACAAGAAAAATTCATGGGATTCTAATAGAAATATAAAAAACGGATAACATTCCATGATGTGTAGAATGGCTGAAAACTAATCATTGATAATACCTACAACACAACCTCTCTATGACAATTGAAATTTTATTAAGGTACTATTCATTTCAATCCTAAAATTAAACACACTATGAGTATTTTTCTTGATTGTACCCATGTATCCACTATATAGACTTAGACCCCAACATTTATATGTTTATCTTTCTTTCCTACACGCAAATAAATCCATGATTGTAACACTCAGGATTTTTATGCGAAATGTTTTGTTTTTATGTTATAGGCATCATCAAAGGAATATTTCACTACACACAACAATATCTTGGCTTTCTTTACACGCAATCGCGACCTTCCTCAATAGCATGCGTCGTACACAATACCGAGTTTCACTAAACAACGATATGCTATTAAAATATTATTAAAACTAACTGTTATGAATAGTAATACCCACTTTTTCAAAAATTTTAAATTTTATCTTTCAAAATGGACTTCATTTTTGGATTCAGAATATCGAAATTAGTCTAGGGTGAAATTTTGGTATTTTTCTGAAAACTTTCAATTTTTGATGAATAGTGCAAACACTCTGTTACTATTTAAAAACCGATTTTTTATTTAAACAATTATTTATTTTATTCAAATTTATTTTAGGTAAAAATTGATACATAATACCTATATAAGTTAAATGTAATTCATTGGAGTCATTTTATAATAATTTTAGACATATAAAAATTTTATTAAACTTTTCACCGTCTTTTACCCACCTTCTAGGTGAATTTGAAAATTTACATAAAAATTAATTTTACTACTTATGTGAGTGAAATTTCAAAAATCCTAGAGACAAAGTAAATATCAAAAACTAAAATTTGGTTCAATTAGATGAAAATAATATTTTGTGAATAGTAACTTTTTACTTTTATTTACCACAGCTAAAAGTAAATAGGGTAATTGAGGGTAAAAATGATATTATTATTACCCTAAAACATGTCCTAATTTTCTTATATAGGTGTAATTCGACCAAAAACAACCTTAGGAATAATATATGACCATTTATATCAACTTGTATTAGATTAGGACATTTATTATTAATTTATTTAATGAAAGGTTAAGATAGTTAAATTCAAAGTTTCATAACTATGTCATTTTTAATATAGGGTTATACAGAAGATAAATTATACAATAAATATTAAATAGAAAGATAAAATGATTTCCTACATAATTGTATTTTATTTATAATTTTTATACTTTAAATAATTTAATTTATTTATGACACAATGATGATACAGTAATTACCATATTAAGGAAATATTAACATAATTGATGTAATAAATACCCAAATAATTGTAATTTTATACTTTTTATGAATTACACTAATTTTATAGGTTAATATGACATGTTAGTATTGATTTAATTAACATTTTTCTAACTAATCATTCTGTTATGATTTTCACAAAAAAATCAATTACCAAATAGTGTCAAAATTGACATAAAATAGTTTTTAAAAAAAATATTATATTATTAATTGTTATTTTATTCCTAAAAATATATGGTTCAGAGAAATTACTTAGATAAAGTTATATATATTAATAATAAACAACTTGTGGTTCTTTTGGATTTTTATAGTATGTTTAATAACCTTATAGTGTAAGAAACCCAGAAGACACGGTAAAAGTAAAATTATTTAACATAAAGTTAAATATAAATGATATGGTTAAAATAGAAACCTAAACATGTCTAAATTCTATTAGATGAGAGGATTTCGACCCATAACCACCTTATATTCAAAATAAATCAATTTGGATCCATTAAAAACCGAATATGACTTTATCATAAAATAATATTTTTTGTTTTTCCAAAGGTGCCCCTCTCCTCCCTTATAAAAGGGAACCTCTTCCCTCTATTACTCACATCACTTTGAGCCTTCAATCTCGGCCAAACCCTGCCTATGTCTCTTATCCACTTCCCTAGAAACATTATAGAGGTCCTGGTCTTCTTAAAAGACCAATTTTAGTGCCCTAAGAGGAGGAAAAGAAGAGGCGCTTCAAAGAAGAGGTAATGTCTGTTACCGATTCTTTCAACTTTATTTCTTCTTCTACTTCTTCTTATTTAGTTGTTTCATTATGAAGTAATAACATCCGTATCACTCATATATTTATATGTTATTATAATTATGAAACAACCCTATTTCACCATCTATCCATCCTATGGAAAATGAAATCACCGCGCGTGCGTACGTACGGAATACCATCTCCACGCCATGGTGTAATCTATTTTCCACCACCACCTTACTTGTATGGGTATAATGGTGTTAATTATAACTATATATGATTATTCTAATGTGATATTGATTCTGAAATAGTATACATACTCTTCAATACAATTCCACGATCATGGAAATGATATCATCGCTCGTGCGTACGCACGGCCAACCGTCTCCACGATGTGATGTGACACGTTCTACATGATCTTCATTCCATAATGATTATATAAATGAATTGAATGAATAAATATGATATATTTTACACTAATACAAATCTGGAAATTAGCTCTCTATAACCTAAAAGAATAATAAGAATTTATTGGATAAAACACGCATAAGAACAAAAAGAAACAAACACCCGAATAACAAGTAACAATGAAATATTACTAATAAGAAGCTAAGAATATGACCACATATGATATGATAACAATTATTAAGATTCTATAATATGTAAATAACATTATTTTAATCATTATACAGGAGTTTTGGACTCATACAAAGCAAATCGGACCTAATGTAAGGGAAAATCTCACAATCTCATTTTTATCCGAGATTGTTTATACTTCAGAATTTATTAGAGAATATTTATCATCCACATCCATGTTTCCTCAATATGTAATATTATTTACATCCTACTAAAAATTTTTAAATCCAATTTTACCCTTCGGTGTGTTTTTAGTAAAAGATATGAAAGGAATCTTTTGTCATTTTTCGTATGAGGTACTTTTTGACTTTTCCGGCCAAAGTACGAGAAGAATGTTTTTTTAACTTATACGGTATGAATGGATTTTTATGATTTCATATAAAATTATTTACATTAAGCTTCCTTTATATTTTTTCAAGTTTATTTTTAATCAACTTCTTTTAGTTTAAAATTATATGACATCTTACGAAAGGAAAATGTTTTTGAAGTAGAAAGGATATTTTCCTCAAGAATGGATTTCAAGTGTTTTATAAAAATTATTTTCCATCTAAGATAATATAGGGTTCTGTTTCTATCCCTATTTTTACATTGATTTTATTATTTTATGATGGAATTATTTTTATCAAGTCCTTTTATCTTATATGGATTATGTTATGATGGAATGATGTTTAAGAATCCCATTTTTATTACATGTGTTATGCTATGATGTATGATTTATGATCTTGTGGCACACATAAAAATGGTATCATTACGAGATGGGTGGTACCTATATCTCCATCCAATTAAATGGGTAAATATTTATATCTCGTGAAATAGGCATGGCTGGAATGGCAGGTTAATCCGGTTCAGTGAAACAGGACTAAAACGAGGAGTGAACTCGGTTCAGAAATAGACTTTGTCTGCTAAGATTGTCTTGGAAATGAGTCTTGACTACTAAGAAATGATTCTCAATGATTATGTGTGTATGCCACAAAGTTTCATGTTTTATGTTATGATAATTGGGATTACATTTCACTACTATGATTTATCCCATGTTATAAAATTATGAACTCTTTCACAGGTTATGATTTCTAAAATGTTATGTTCTTATGAATATGATGTGATTGATATTTCTTTTATTTACCTTTACTGAGAATTTGAGCTCACCCTTTTGTATGTTTTCTTTCCCAAGGTCCGGAATAAGGTTATTAAGTTGGATATGCCAAAAGCGACTCTAGATATGATGAAATAAATGAGAGACAATGTAGAATCTTTATGAACCAGTTGTTTATGTTTCCCAGTTTCTAAAGACACTATAACTATACAGTCCTTTCATGGTTTTGTTATATGTTGTAATAAGTGTGCTTAAATTTTGATGTAATAACAATGTATTTAATGTATGCGTAGTTATAGTTGGTATCAGAGGCAAAGGAGGTAGGAATGTATCCGATCCTTGGGAACTCTCACATGTGAGCGTTGGACGAAGCATGGCTCTCTGCTCAAGGGATTCATGGGGAAATGGATGCCACTGGGGATCGTGGTGTGTCCCTCTGAGGGGGTGTAGCTTCCCATGGAGTGCCCTGATAGGTATCAATTATAGTCCACTGGATGTAATTCCAGACCGTTATAGTTGGTATCAGAGGAAAGGTATAATCATCCTTTGGAAACTAGGATGTGAATGTCTTAGTAAGAACCCTAAGGATAAGTCTAAGAATAGAACAAAATATTAGTGTTTTAGAAATGGCCATGAGTAACCTATGATAAGACCTTATGTGTGAAATTTTTTTCTTGATTATGTGGTTTTCTTATTATAATTAGTGTTGTTCACACTATTCGTCTTGGTTTTAGTCAATTTCTGGAACCCAACGTAACTGTGTTAATGCTGAATGTGACGGGAAATGCAATGATTGTCCCCCTGAGCAACCAAACGTTATGGGAGCTAGAATTAAAAATCTTGTAGCCATGATCACACAAATTTCTCAAGCTATGAATCATGCAGGACTTCCAAAAGAGCAATGGAAGGAGCAACATTCTGTTGAATACTTCATGAGGCAGCGTCCCCCCTCATTCAGCGGATCTACTGATCCATTAATGGCTGAACAATGGATTAGTAACACTGAAAAGATATTTTTAGTTCTTCAATGTTCTGAACATGATAAATTCATCTTAGCAGTATATCGTTTGGAAGGTGAATCTCATCAATAGTGGAATCTTATCAAGAATATAAGTCCAAGAGATGAAATTTAGTCCATGGAATGGGACGAGTGCAAGAACTTAATTTTCAAAAAGTGCTTCCCTCGTATTCTTCAAAAAAAATATGGAGAAGGATTTTCTTGAACTATAGCAAAAGGATGATGAATCTGTTGGTACCTAAGAAGTATATTTTACAAGACTTGCAAGGTACGCTTCTGGGATTATTATCCAACCTGAGAGTAAGATCAATCGATTCATTAGTGGATTAAAACCAAGTCTTCGAAGAAAGTTAGTCGTAAGGGAGTTCAATAGCTACGAGGAAATAATTCGATGTGCTCTCAAGGTTGAGATGGAGATTGGAGTAACCCATCAGTCATATGGGTTTGATAAGAAGAGGAAAATGGAATTCAAAGGGAAATCTAAAGAGCACACTGGAAAGAAGATGAGTTTTCCCTTATGCTCAATGTGTGGAAAGAAACATGGAGGGAGTTGCCTTAAAGGGACAACTATAAGTTTCAAATGTGGAAAAGAAGTTCATCGGGCATTTGAAAACTGCAATGATGAGAAGAAGATGTCTAGTGATGTGAATAAAGAAAAGTCTACATAGAGTTCACATCCTACACTTCAATGTTACAAGTGCAAGGAAATGGGGCATTATGCTAATCAATGCCCTAATCCAAGGGTTGTTGATGATGATCGACGTCAACAAACTCTTAAGGATAAAGGCAAAGGAAAGTCACATGCAATTTCTATCAGCGATGTGGAGTACGATAAAGAAGTGGTGAAAGGTACACTTACCATCCACTCTAAAGTAGAAAATGTTTTATTTGATTCTGGATCCACCCAATCTTTTATTTATGAAGATTTTTATAAGGGTATCACCATATTACCTCAACAGTTGGATATTGAGTTAGTTGTGACAACCCCCAATGGGACAACAGTCGCATCAAAAGTTTACAATTCTTATCCGATTGAAGTTTGTGGGAAAGTGATTCCTGTAAATCTTGTGATCCTTCCTATAGTGTAATCTGATGTGATTCTTGGCTTGGATTGGCTTTATTTATTTGGAGCTCATATCAATTTCCAAAGAAGGGAAGTCACATTTCATATTGCAGATCAATCTATGATCGTCTATCGATGCAAGGATGAACATAACCTTCCAGTGTAAATTTCTTCCATATTATGGGTCTTCATTCCACTAAATGAAGTTTATTTATATCAAATGGTTGGAGAGAAACTCATGATTAAAAATACACCCATTGTATGAGAGTTTGATGACGTCTTTATGGAGGAATTTTCGGGTCTTCTACCAAATCGTGAAGTTTAGTTTTCAATAGAACTCGTACCAGGTGCTTAGCCTATTTCAATGACACCTTATAGAGTGTCCCCAATTGAGTTTCATGAATTGAAGAAGAAAATCCAATATAATTTTGATAAGGGATTCATACGCCCTAGTGCATCACCTTGGGGAGCACCTGTTCTGTTTGTTATGAAGAAAGATGGATCAATGAGACTCTGCATTGATTATTGAGAACTTAACAAGATCACTGTCAAGAACAAATATTCTCTCCCATGCATTGATGACTTATTTCACCAACTACGCGGAGCTCAATAATTTTCCAAGATTGATCTTCATTCAGGGTATCATCAATTAAGGGTCAAAAGTGAGGATATACCAAAGACGGATTTACGTACAAGGTATGGACACTATAAATTTATAGTGACGCCATTTGGTCTTATTAATTCCCCTTCTATCTTCATGGATCTGATGAGTAGAGTCTTTAGTGACTATCTTGATCAGTTTGAGGCAGCCTTTATAGACGTTATTATTTTCTATTCAAAGAGCAATGAAGAACATGAATATCACTTTAGAATTGTATTGAAGACCCTGAGGAAGGAGAAGCTTTATGCCAAATTTACCATGTGTGAATTTTTGCTTCAAAAAGTTTCATTTTTGGGTCACATAATCTCAAAAAAAGGGATATATATGGATCCAGCAAAAATAGAGATTATCGAAAGATGGTTGAGACCAACAACAGTAACTGAGATCCGAAGTTTACTTGGTTTGGCTGGATATTATCGATGTTTTGTGAATGATTTTGCCCGATTATCTAATCCACTCACCAAGTTGACTCGAAAATGAGTTAAGTTCATGTGGATGGAGGAATGTGAAGAGAATTTCAAGGTGTTGAAAAGAAGGTTATCCAGTGCACTTGTGCTCACACTGCCTTGTAGTGGAGAAAGGTTTGTGATCTACAGTGATGCATCCAAGAAAGAGATGGGGTGTGTTCTCATGCAAAATGATATGGTGATAGCTTATGCCTCACGACAGTTGAAAATACATGAGTAAAATTACCCAACTCATGATTTGGAGTTAGCTGTGGTAGTCTTTTTATTAAATATTTGGAGGCATTATATTTATGGTGAAAGTTATGATATTTATACTGATCATAAAATTTTAAAGTATATTTTCACACAAAAGGAGATGAATATGCGCCAAAGAATATGGTTGGAGTTGATTGAGGATTACGACTACTCAATTCATTACCACCCTGGGAAAGAAAACAATGTGGCAGATGCATTAAGTCGACAAGACCATGCTAGCTTATCCATGATGAGGATCACAAAAGAACCAATATTTATGGATTTACAAAGGATGGATCTTGGAATTATAATAGAATGGGAAAAATATTATCTTTCTCAAATGAATGTTTAACCATCTATACATGTAAATATTAAAGAGGCATAGAAAGAAGATATATAGTTACAAAAGAAGGTGAGAAACGTTCCTGAATTCAACCTTGATTGTGATGGGATAATAAAGTTTAGGAATCGGGGTTGTGTTCCTCTCATCCCAGAATTAAAGAAGGATCTACTGGATGAGGCTCATAGTTCTTCATTCTCTATTCATCCTGGAAGAATGATGATGTATAGGGACCTAAAAGAGTACTTATGGTGGGATGGAATGAAAAGAGATGTTGCTGAATATGTCTCTCGATGCATGGTTTGTCAGCAGGTTAAAGCTGAGAGACAGAAGTCTAAGGAGATGTTACATCCATTACCCATACCTGAATGGAAATGGAAAAACATCACTATGGACTTTGTCACTGGACTTACTAAAACATCCAAAGGCATTAATGATATCTAGGTCATATTTTATCGTCTTAAAAAGTATGAACACTTCATTGCTATTAGAGACGATTTCTCTCTGGATCACCTTGCTAGGATATATGTTAGGGAAGTGGTAATATTGCATTGAGTACCACTTTCCATTATATCTGTTCAGGATCCGAGGTTTACCTCAAAGTTCTGGCGAAGACTTCAGCATACTCTAGATACGGAGTTGAGTTTCAGCACTGCTTATCACACTCAGACAGATGGTCAGTCTTAGAGAACAATTCAAACTCTAGAAGATTTGTTAAGAGCTTTCTCTATGGATTTCAAAGGTGGTTGGGATCAACACCTACCTTTGGTGGAATTATCTTATAATAATATCCTTCACTCCAGTATTCAGATGGCTTCTTATGAAGCTATCTATGGAAATAAATGCCGAACTCCAACTTGCTGGGATGAAGTTGGAGAAAAAAGCTATAAGGACCTAATATTATTGATGAGATGGAAGAAAAGGTCAGATCTATTCAACAACACCTTAGAGCAGCTCCGAGTCGACAAAAAAGTTATACCGATAACCAAAGAAAAGACCAAGAGTTTGAAGTGGGTGATAAAGTGTTATTACGAATATCTCCTGGGAAGAGAGTAATGAGATTTGGAAAGAAGGGAAAGTTGAGACCTAGTTATATCGGTCCTTTCAAAATACTGGATTGTGTTGGGAAGTTATCTTACCAATTGGAACTTCCACCAAATCTCTCTCAAGTTCATGATGTGTTCCATGTATATCTTCTGAGAAAGTACATACCCGATCCATCACATGTACTCAGCTCAGAAGTTGTACCGCTGGGGTAAGATCTTTCTAATGAAGAACAGACGATAGAGATTCTGGATCATATCCAAAAAGTCCTACGGAACAAGACCACTCACTTGGTGAAATTTTATAGAGGAACCACCAATTAGAAGAAGATACATGGGAGCTTGAGGATATGATGATGGAGAGGTATCCTCATCTATTTGTTACAAACTGACTAATTTCAAGGTCGAAATTCATTTTAAGGAGTGTAGAATGTAACACCCAAGATTTTTGTGAGAAATATTTTGTTTTTATGTCATATACATTATCAAAGGAATCTTTCACTACACACAATAGTATCTTGGCATACTTTACACACAATCTCAACCTTCCTCAATAGCTTGCATCGTACGCAATACTGAGTTTCACTAAACAACGATATGCTATAAAAATATTATTAAAACTAGCCATTATGAATATTAATACCCACTTTTTGAAATTTTTTAAATTTTAACATTCAAAATGGACTTCATTTTTGGATTCTAAATATCGAAATTATCCTAGGGTGAAATTTTGGTTTTTTTCTGAAAACTTTCAATTTTTGATGAATAGTGAAAACACTAGGTTACTATTTAAAACCCGACTTTTTATTTAAATATTTATTTATTTTATTTAAATTTAATTTAGCTCAAAATTGATACATAATACCTATATACGTTGAATACAATTCATTGGAGTCATTTTATAATAATTTTGTACATATAAAAAGTTTATTGAACTTTTCACCGTCTTTTACCCACCTCCTAGGAGAATTTATAAATTTACATAAAACTTAATTTTACCACTTTTGTGAGTGGAATTTTGAAAATTCGTGAGACATGGTAAATATCAAAGACTAAAATTTTGTTCAATGATATGAAAATAATTTTTGGTGAATAGTAACTTTTTACTTTTATTTACCACGGTTAAAAGTAAATAGGCTAATTGAGGGTAAAAATGATATTATTATTAGCATAAAAATGTCTTAATTATATTGGATAAGTGTAATTCGACCAAAAAGAACCTTAGTAATAAAATATGACCATTTATGTTCACTTGGATTAGATTAGAACATTTATTATTAAGTTATTTAAAGAAGGGTTAAAATAGTTAAAATCAATGTCTAATAACTAAATAATTTTTAATATAGGGTTAAACATAAGATAAATTAGACTATAAATATTCATTAGAAAGATAAAAAATATTTCCTACATAATGGTAGTTTATTTATAATTTTTATACTTTAAATAAATTAATTTATTTATGACATAATGATGATACAGTAATTACCATATTAAGGAAATATTAACATAATTGATGTAATAAATACCCAAATAAATGTAATTTTATACTTTTTATGAATTCCAATAACATTATAGGTTAATATGACATGTTACTATTGATTTAATTAACATTTTTCTAACTAATCATTCTGTTATGATTTTCACAAAAAATCAATTACCAAATAGTGTCAAAAATGACATAAAATAGTTTTTTTAAAAAAATTATATTATTAATTGTTATTTTATTCCTAAAAATATAAGGTTCAGAGAAATGACGTAGATAAAGTTATATATATTAATAATAAACAACTTGGGGTTCGTTTGGCTTTTTATAGTATGTTTAATAACCTTATAGTGTAAGAAAACCAGAAGACACAGTAAAAGTAAAATTATTTAACATAAAATTAAATCTAATTGATAAGGTTAAAATATAAACCTAAACTTGTCTAAATTCTATTGTAATATTGGATTTTGACCCATCCCCACCTTATCTTCGAAATAAATCAATTTTGATCTATTAAAAATAGAATACGACTTTATAATAAAATAATATTTTTAGTTTTTCCAAAGGTGCCCATCTCCTCCCTTATAAAAGGGAACCTCCTCCCTCTCTTCCTCATACCACTTTGATCCTTCAATATCAGACAACCCCTGCCAATTTCTCTTCTCCACTTACTAAGAAACATTATAGAGGTCCTTTTATTCTTTAAAGAACACTTTTAGTGCCATAAGAGGAGGTTAAGATGAGGTGCTTCAAAGAAGAGGTAATGTTCGTTACCGATTCTTTCAAATTTATTTCTTCTTCTAATTATTATTCTTTAGTTGTTTCATTATGAATTAATAACATCAATATCACTCATATACTGATATGTTATTATAAGTATGAAACATCCCTATTTCACCATATATCTATCCTACGGAAAAGGAAATCATCGCGCGTGCGTACGTACAGAATACCGTCTCCACGCCGTGGTGTAATCTATTTCCCACCACCAAATTACTTGGATTGGTATAATGGTGTAAAGAATAAATATATATGATTATTTTAAATTGATATTTACTCTGAAATAGTATACATACACTTCAATACAATTCCACGATCATGGGAATGATATCATCGCTTGTGCGCACGTACGGCCTACCGTCTCCACGTTGTGATGCGACTCGTTCTACATGATCCTCATTGAATAATGATTATATAAATGAATTGAATAAATAAATATGAAATATATTACATTAATAACATTATTTAAATGAGTTATCTATATCCTAAAATAAGAATAAGAATTTATTCGACAAAACACGCATAAGAACAAAAAGCAATAAACACCCGAATAACAAGTAACAATAAAATATTACTAATAAGAAGCTAATAATATGACCACATATGATATCATAACAATGATTACGATTCTGGAATAATTTAATAACATTATATAAATCATTATACAGGAGTTTCGGACACGTACGAAGAAAATCGGACCTAAGGTAAGGGAAAATCTCACAATCTCATTTTTATCTGAGATTGTTTATACATCAGAATTTACTGGGGAATATTTATCATCCACATCCACATATCCTCAATATTTAATATTATTTATATCCTCCTACAATTGTTTAAATCCAATTTTAACCTTTGGTGAGTTTTTCGTAAAAGATATGAAAGGAATATTTTGTAGTTTTTCGTAAGAGGTACCTTTTGACTTTTCCGACCAAAGTACGAGAAGAATGTTTTTTTAACTTATATGGAATGAATGGATTTTTATGATTTCATATAACAATATTTCCATGAAACTTACTTTACATGTTTTCATGTTTATTTTTAATCAAAATCTTTTTGTTTAAAATTATATGACAATTTAAGAAATGAAAATGTTTTTGAAGTAGAAAGGATATTTTCCTCAAGAATGGAGTTCAAGCGTTTTATCTAAATTATTTTCCATATAAGATAATATAGGGTTCTATTTATATCCCTATTTTTACAATGATTTTATTATGTTATGATGGAATTATATTTATGATGTCCTTTTATCTTATACGGATTATGTTTTGATGGCATGATGTTTAAGAATCCCATTTTTATTACATGGGTTATGCTATGATGTCTAATTTATGATATTGTGGCACAAATAAGAATGGTATCATTATTAGATGGGTGGGACCTATATCTCCCTCCAATGCATTGGGCAAAGATTTATATTTCATGAGATATACATGGCTGGAATGGCAGGTTAATCCGGTTCAGTGAAACAGGACTGAAACGAGGAGTGAACTCGGTTCAGAAATGGACTTTGTCTGCTAAGATAGTCTTGGAAATGAGTCTTGAATACTAATAAATGATTATCTATGATTATGTGTGTATTCTATAAAGTATCATGTTTTATGTTATTATTATTTTGAGTAAATTTCACTACTATGATTTATCCCATTTTATGAAATTATGATCTCTTTTGTAGGTTAATATTTCTAAAATGTTATGTTCTTATGAATATGATGTGATTGATATTTATATTTTTTACACTTACTGAGCATTTGAGCTCACCCTTTTCTATTTTTTCTTTCCGTAGGTCAGGAAGAAGGTTATTAAGTAGGATATACCAAAAGTGACTTTAGATATGAAGAAATAAATGAGAGACAATGTAGATGCTTTATGAACTAGTTGTTTTGGGTTACCAGTTTCTAAAGGAACTATACATATACAGTCCTTTCATGGTTTTGTTATATATTCTAATAAGTGTGCTTAAATTTTGAATCAATAAAAGTGTATGTAAAGTATGGGTCATTATAATGATAACATAGAAATATATTTTGGGAATTCATGTCATGGTTGACCTATCCATTCATGATATCCTATGATGAACATCATACTATTATGGTAATTAAAATATCAATCACTTTTTTCATTGGATAATACCTCAATTCAAGTAAAAAATCATCTAGGAATGATCCTAAACCAATGGCCTTATACAAATTCTCATATAGTATACATTATTCACCCCACATATCTATAAAGCATGTGTGTATACTTTTGTTGAACAACACTATGATGTCAAATCCAATAAATAATTAACGTCTACAAATCATTTTAGAATTTCTATGCTCAATCCATCCTATGTTGACAACATATGGTTATTAAAAACTATCTCCATATATTATACATTCTTTTGAATAACCCATGTAAAATTCAATTACATTACCCATACCATTATCATATTAGTTTTGAGTCCTACACACAATGTTATAAATTTATGATGTTACAAAAAATATATTTTCTTTGATTAGAAAAAAAAACCGTAATGTATTAAAATAATTTTATATAATTTCCCACGTTATTGATATCCTGAAACACTATCAACCACTAATGTTGTAATTATGACCTAACAATATCTTACACAATCCATGAAACAAAGTATTATAAGAATATGGTTACATAAAAAGTTTACATTCATCATTTATTACTTGTACCACACCTAAAAGGGATTAATATAATCCCCCATAAGGTAACACATATGCAACAACACTAGAACAATATTTTATTCTACACTAACACTAAATTCATGCCATATAATGAATATTATTATCTTTTCGCTACCAATATAACCATTATATAACCATAATATTCTCTACCCTCTAATGGTTTTCCAAAATATCATGGCATCCCATGCATATATAAAACACTTCCCAAACACAAGATGTTGTAACCGATAAATAATAATGAAATATGATACACATACTCACTCACACATGGGATAATTTAATTCATATTTTATTATGAATATGTTCCAATATATATAATTAAACTGAGAAATATTATCATATATTTATATGATAAACAATCCTCTAATAATATTTTCATGAAATTACAGATGAACATATAATTTATTTTTAATTCTCCATAAACTCTTTTAAATAAATATTTAACTGGGATTTGATTTAAAAAAATTATTTTATCTATGAAAATCATTAATATAAGAACATTTCCACTCATAAGAAATAATCTAAATGTAATAAAAAATACATACATGTTGTGATATATGTACGGACACTTTCTAAACCCATAGTATAGGAGTAGGACTATAAATCCAAGGAAATAAATTCATACCTTGTAAAAAATATCATAATTATACATATAAAAGTAAATAAAAAATCCCACCACATGGGTAACTTTGATTTACACCATACACATGTTATATTGAAATAAGTATAGTTTTAATCTAAGTTTATGTATTGTCTTAATTTCACTTGACCGGTAACTAATTTTATACTATAAAATATAAGGTGTTGTTTATCTTATATTTCTTTAACCTAGATCTCCAAAATGGTTACAGGGCAATAGAATCTTAACTATCCTTTGGAACACCTCATAATATACTGGGGTTTTACTGAAATAAAAATTGGTCTATACTTCTTCTTGGGGAGATAATATCATTAGTATATAAGGAATATTATAATTTATATATAAATTTCTAAGTAATATCTACATCAATATGAATAAAAATCAATGAACACATACCCTAATTTTCATTTTCTGTAAGTCATGAAAACCAAAATTGTATTATGCTAGTAAAAATTGAACAATTTCCTAGTAAGGTATAAAAAATAAAATGGATTAACCATTAGGATGATCATATATAAATAAAAGATATCAAAATATAACATGTGAACCTTCACCGCAACTTGAAACCTCCCCTTGATCCTATCTCTATAGAATTATTTATCTACTACCACAGAATAAAATAGATAATTTATATTTCCTAACCTATGATTCAAACATATGGTTCGAGTATCCAATAATGTGAATTTATGGTGTATGAGAATATATTTTATTAAGCTACTAATACTCTACATTATAATATATCTAGTGTATTAATGATATTTAAATAATTATTTAATTCATATCATGAATGTACCATTGGTGAGTAATTGTTTTCTAAGTATCCCACTATGAAAATTTACACATCCTATTTTCATATTTACAAAAGAAATATCTATTTAATTTTATTTTATATACCCAAATGTCAATAATGTTTTGTGTTATTTGGTGAATTTTTTATAATATTATTTTTATATATGTAAATAAATTATCATTGATTTATGTTTGTTTTGTTATACAAGGAAGAATATATGATAAAATCCCCTATAATATATGTATTTCCAATTTTTAACTGATTTATGATCCTCATATTTTATTTTCATTAAAGTTTAATATTTTTTTGAGTAGGATTAGTGGTATATAGATACAACTAATCCATCATATTATAAATTTTTCCAATATGTAGTTAGATTTATCTTTTTAGTGTACACCACAAGGATTTCCATATATGTGCCATTTATGCCACATAATTTAAAATTATAAAGAAATAATCTGAAATGATGTTTCCAAAAAGAATCAAATATTTTTAGGCTTTAAAATATTATAATTATATAATGTAATTTTATAATTTTTAATAACATATGGGAATAATGTTTGATGTTAATCATGCATAGTGATTTGATTGATAACGTAGGATGGATCCACCCATGTGATGGGTTATTTCAGTATGGACCTAAATTATGTTTTACTATATATTTTCATGACCAGAAATTGATAATTAAATAAGAAGTAACAATATATGAATTAATTATCTTATTAACTGAGAATAACATATAAGCTAGATGGGATTGACAATATTCATGGTTTGGGTGTAATCCTAATGTCAATGAGAATGTATCTTTTCTAATGATTTTTTAGTAAATAAAATATCATCAGTATTATTTTGATATATATTTTATTTAATATATTTCTCTTAGATTCTAATTATGACTTAGATTCATCAATATTTTTTTCCATATAAAATACCTCAAAATGTATTTCCTTATAAAATGATAATTGTAATTTTATTATTAATGGGATTAATTCATGTGTAAATATTTTCATGTTTTTTATAATAATGAATTGGATTTATATTTTAATAAATATATATATTAAATAAATGATTATTTCTTTAAAGAAACAGTTAATGGATAATTATAGTAAATATATTGAGATATATATTTTTTTAAATCAATATAATGATAAAATAAAAAATACTAAATGGATTTGGGAATGGGAAAGAGTAGGTTAATTTACATGGACTATTTCATGTGAAACATTTTAAAAACAACATTGAGATGAAATTTAATAAACATTCTTACAAATTTTAACGTACATGGAGGCTCACTAGGTCACCTCCCATAATGATTTAGTAATTAAGACACTTTTGAAGACTATTTAATGCTCATGTTTTCCATTTAAGGATATTTTAAATAAAAATATGGTTTTATATGAATATAAATTTATTAAATGATATTGAAAACCAATATTCAAATAATTATAAAGCAAAATAGATTCATTCATCACTTTTTTTATGGATAAAAACATTTTTGCTTCATGTTCTCCGATGATCCCCATCGTTGAGAATTCATTAATATTAATAATATGAGATTTCATCTAATTTCATTATAATTTATTATTCCATCCCTTCTAACATATTATTGACTTGAATTTACTATATAGTAATAGATTCTTTCCATGGGACTGGTGATTATTCTTATTATAGGATACCAAAACTTACATGAATTTGTTTAAATAGTTTGATCTAAATATTCCAAACCTTTTAAAGGATCATTTTTATTTTTTTATTATTAATATATTTTACACATAATTTTTTATAAACATTGAGGGGTTTTGTTATTGCATCCTCTATATAATGAGTTTTATTATAGTCATCAGAAAAATTCAGTTGTATCATGGGAAAATAAAATGGTTACATGATAAATGGAAATTATCACTCATTAATATGTAATGATGGGAAAATCCCTTACTATAAGAACTATCATTGATAAAAATAGATTATTAATAAAATGTTTTATTCTAATTAAATTCTCAAATATTCTCATATGTATTCCAAATTACATTTTGTCATATGAGTGATATGATCATGAAAATTCCTTAATGGTATTAGATCCATACTTAATTAATGAAAATTAAAGATACTAAATCATAAAACATTTTATAATAAAATAATATATTCCAAATATTTAAACAATATTATTTTACTATCATGTATTTATAATAAATTTATTCATGATTTTATTTGTCACACTGTGGGTATCTCATTGTAGTAAGAATCACATTGTCCCCTTGTAGAAATACAATTTTCCATATTGATCAAGAAACCATAAAAAATTGATTGATATTAAATCATACAAAAACTTATGTGGAGACATAAAATATTCATATTTATTGTTATTAATGTATTGAAAAATATATAATATATTAAATGAATTTCATTATGACGTTACTAAGCATAAAAAGTGTTATGTATTAATGTGGTATATATTTTTTAATTAATATGAATACAATATTTGAAAAATATATTATGAAAATAATAATCTCTAACACATTTATTGATCAAATAATGGTTCATTATTAAATTAGAATCAATAATTTATATAGTGTTCTGTGAAAAAAAACTATTTACCGCTAAATGGTTGTTGGGTTACACAATAGTCTAAAAACAATGGAGAATTAATCCTAAATACATAATGTTGAAAATATTAATGATATTAATTTATAATGATGTTGTACATTCAATAATTAAAGAGTTTTATTTCATATTATTTACATGATTTTTTACCTAAATAAGCATGTCTTAAGATAGTATTACTACTGATATAGTATATAGAGAAATATGGATCATAGAGGGTTATTTTTTAATGTTAGTGAATTAAATAAAAAACTATATTGAATAATATACTACGTGATAAATAAAATAAAACATTTTTTTTGAATAAATTCAATATGTCAGACAGAAACTATAATTTTCAATGAGATCAGTCCAGGTTAAGGAATAATTTAATCATACTATTTTCTTAAATTTTTATCATAATTTGGTAATTATTATTGGAAAATAATAAAAATTATGTTTTCAATCTAAAACCACACTATATGGGTTTTTCCACACTACCTTATATGATTGAAAATGTACTGACTAAATGTAATAAAAGGATTCCTAAAACATAAATATTATTTTTCTAACCAATGAAGATTAATTCCTTCAGAATATATATAATTTTGCGAAATAAAAAATTGGATTTAATGGAATATGAATAAACAAAAGGGTCATAAGTGTGATTAATTATAGGTTGTAATGATCAATTTTCTAACATTGAATAATAGATATTGAAATTTGGATTCACAACACATATATTGGGTAATGTATGTATTTCTGAATAGTGGTGAAAAATAATTAATGGAGAAGTAGACCAATGATTTGTTAGTAGATGAAGTGTTGTTTACTTATTTATTGGTATTATAAATCTAATTATTCCAAGTTTATTTTCATTAATAAATTAAATTAAAATCGTGTAATCTTAGTAAAAAAAATTAATATATATTCCAATGATAAATTGGGATTTTTAATGGTAAAAATGAAACATTATCCATCTATTTAAATTAATGATGTTTTATAGATTTTATAATATACTTAATAGAATAAATATTTTGAATCCCAACTATCACATCAATAATTAAAATTTTAATAAGGCCAAAACTGATGATTTATATTCATCTTTTACCTTCCATTATATCCTAATCCATTATAATCATTTATAATTAGTCCCAAATGATGGATTAAGGAAATCAAATAATAATGAATCATTATAATATTTGAATATTTTATAAAATTACTAATTTCCCATTAATAAAAGAATAGAAATGATAAAATGGTTTATTAGAACTTAAAAATACTAATGTATTTAGTCTTATAAGAATTATTTCTCAAGGTTGATTTCAATACATCATTATCATTAATATTCACATCCATAGTAATGGGTATTTTTATCTTATGAAAAAAAATAATTAATCAATTTAAATTTTCATGGTATTCAAAATAAATGTGAAAATTGTAATAACCTAATGTTTCTTAATGAAAATTCCCTTCTCATAAGTATGTCGAAAAATCCAATGAGAAAAAAAAAATAATGAACTATTAATTGCTATCTATCCTTCAAACATAGGTTTTCCACCTTTGTGTTTCGAATTTCAAAAATCGGATATACACGGTTGTGATGAGTAAGTTATTTGGAGTCTGATAATAAAAACATATTTTTTGGAGAATAGTAACCTACCTTTGAGAATTGTAATATACCCTTATGAATAGTGATATACCCTAATGAATAGTAACCTTACCTATTATTGTATTAAAATAATATTCATGTGAAATTATGATGTACCAATATTGTAGAATAAGTAAATAAATGTTTTAAAACTGCGTTTTAAAAATAAATTATGCTTTAAATTAAATATTAAATTATTCATATTTAGAAAATTATTTTTGAAAAATTGACTTCATATTTGGATTATTCACATTGAAAATTGTTTACGGTGACTTTTTGTGATTGTAATAAAATACTGGATTTTTTTATGAATAGTAAAATCTGATAATTAACATTAAATGTTAAATAATGGATTAATTGAGTCATTAATGATGATGTGATGTTGTAAGAATTTTTTTTTAAATTCACAAGCATTTATTATTATTCATGGTAATGGAATAATTACTATTCCTTGTCTTCTGAAGAAATAATAATCTAATGATTAAAAAATTATGAAAACCATCTTTCCCTCCAGTATAAATACCAACCATGCTTAATATTCTCTCCACTCCTATAAAGCCTTGTACCTTTCCAATATTTTCCCCATATATCTCCCCAAGCTTCTCCCCCACGTCCAAAAGGATTTGGGGTCATCAAAATACCTAAACCTCTCCCCTTAAGATTTTCTCAAAGGAGGAAGTTTCAAGAGGTAAATTCATTATTCCAATTCCTTCTTTTCTTTTATGTTTTTTTCTTTTTGTTTCATTCCTCACATCCCTTCACCAAAATTTTATGATAACTCCAGTAACATAAATTTACTGGAATTTTTTTATGTTATTTAATATTTCATTATCTTCTCTCTTTTCCCCACCTTTCATATTAAAGGAACGAAAGTACTGTTTGAGATGTTCTTATTTAGCACATTCAAGTAAAATAGTTTATCAATTTCTATTATCATCATTTAATCTAGTAATGAAACCATTTTCCTTATGTTTGAAGCAGATTATATATAAATAATATATCCTATTTTTTCTATAATATTTTGTACGAAAGTTATTATATTATAAATCAAAAAATGTTCTTTGTAATCAAACCCCCCAATTAACAAAAATGGTTGTCACTTTGGTTTTATATAATAGTTCGACTTCACTCTATGTAACCAAATTAAATTTAAAACCATGTAATCTCTTGTATTTTAACTAATATAATATAACTTCAATTCTAGAAAACCACTTCTATCTTACATGTTCATCCAGAAAACATATAAGCAAACTAGTCATTTAAATCTTGAAAACAAACGAGTCCAAAAAATGAAATTGAACCTCATAACCAATAAAAATGGTTATGAATGAACATACAATTATTCTAATAAACCAATTACATATATAAGGGGTTCTGAAATTATTAATTAGTAAACCTAATTTCCTTATTAATGTATTTAATAACTACTAATAACACCAATATATTTAATATACATGATCCTCTCCATTTCACTTTTATTATCAGATTGTCCACTGTGTTTTTCCATTTAATGTGTTATCCCTAATGATAGAGTATTATTTAAAACCATCCCCATACTTATTTCATGATTTATATGTTATTAGAAACACCATTCCCTATCAAAAAATCCCTTTTAGGTACACTTGATACATTGCCAACAATCCGTAATGAATTCAACCCGAACCTCCTTTACTAATTTGGGTTTTAATATCTTTCCTTTTACCAAAATTATATTAAATTTTTTTCTATTTACAACTTATTAATATAGTTTATATGGTCCAATATCATGTTCCAAGATCTATCCCTCATTCTTTTTAGTGAATATACAAGTTTCATAGTGATTCCCACATCGATACCCCCCAATAAGTAATCAAGATTAAAGGAACTTCACGAATTCTTATCCAATTTCAAGTACACTCTTTCTTATGTTTTCATCCACCATTGACTTTATAAAATCAGTATTTTTGTTATGAAAACCCTCTTGGTTCACTTCTGAATTCATATAAAATATTGGTTTATCTTCTATTTTAAACGATCTATAGTATTTTCCTTAAAACCACACGAAATTTATTAATGCTAATATTTTCCAAATTCATTTCATACAAGTTGTCATTCATTTTTGACATAAAGTACCATGATATATCCTATTGAATTTCCATGTATAATTCCTTTCATTCATGTTCAGTTTCATGATAGTCCCATTGGTTATGATTTATGTGATGGTTGTGGTATCTAATTCCTTCCATGGTTACCCTTATGTTTGTGTATGGATGATTATGTATAATTATTGGTGTGGAAAGATTATTTATGAGGAAAGAATATTCATAAAAATGTTGACATTGTTGTGCCCAAATATTTCTCAAATTAATTGGGTAATGTTATGTATCATGATATGTGATGTGAAACAGGATTGGCGGCTTTCATTAAACCATACTAAAATGGGAAAAAGGATGGGCAGTTAGCTTGACTATTACTAAATAAATGTATTATGATTCTGCAACATTTATATGATTCCATTTTATAGGATCCCATGATTATTTGAAATTATTTAATATGTTCCATGCTTTTCATCATCATATCATGCCTCCTAACTCATTTCTTTAAGATGTATCTTTATGTTCATTCCCTTACTGGGATTTTTAGCTCATCCCTTTGTTCATGTGTTCCGCAAGGTATCCTGTGAAGATGTAAGGGATAAATAGAAGTTAGGAGCTCCTTATTGTGATTAAATAAAGAAATGTTTTTTTATCACCATTTTATATGTTTTATGTACCTAGTATTCCAAGACACTAGACTTAACGGTCATTGGATTGTACTCTGATGTGTAATTAAGCTTAAATTCATGTATTGTTATATATAAAATTTTTGGCTCACTATAGTTGGTATGAAAGGATGGTCTAGTTATTTTTAGAGATTAGGAATCAATAAACTTATTGAGAACCTTGAGGATGAGATGAATTATAATAAAAAACCCTAAATTTTGTTAAGTATATAGTAAGTTGTTTATTAAAAAAATACATCAATGTTTGGATATGAGCTGGTAGAGGAGACTCTGGCACAGATGTACCTAGGAGTGAAAACTCTGACACGGGGTTTCATGTTTTACCCAAGGTATCGTGGTTCATGACAACGATCCTTGATGCACTCTCGGTTACTACACTACAGGGAGATATGCATTCGTTGATTCATGAGCTTTGTAAAACAATTATAATGGTACAAAAAAACCCAAAATAATATAAGTCAATAAATAGATTGAGGATAACCTAGATTTAAACATATAGAATCACAATATAGGATGTACTTATTATTTATAAGTTCATTCTTTTATTTCTCAAGGATAATTTCAATGTATCATTATCATTAATACTCACTTTCATAGTAAATGATATTTCTTTCTTATGAAAAAAATTATTAACAAATATAAATGTTCATGGTATTCAAAACAGAAGTGAAAATTGTAACGACCCAATTTTTATCAATAGAAATTCCCTTCTCATAAGTATGTCAAAAAAATTAATGAAAACAGATCATAATGAACTACTAAGTTCTAAGTGACCTTTAAACATAGTTTTGTCACTTTTTTTGAAATTTCAATAATATGATATACACGGTTGTGACCAGTAAGTTATTTGGAGTTTGATAAGAAATACATAATATTTAGAGAATAGTAACCTACCCTTATTAATAGTAACATACCATTATGAATAGTGATATACCGTAATTAATAGTAACCATACCTATTATAATATTAAAATAATATTCAAGTGAAATTATGATGTTCCTGTTTTGTATAATAAGTAAATGAATGTTTTAAAACTGGGTTTTAATAATAAACTTGGAATATAATTAAATATTAAATGAATCATATTTATAAAAATATTTTTTAAAAATAGAATTCATTTTTAAACTATTCACGTCAAAAAATGGTTAGGGTGAATTTTTGGGATTTTTCTGAAATATTGGAATTTTTGATGAATAGTAAAATCCGATAATTCACAATAAATACGAAATAATGGATTAATTGAGTTATTTAAGATGATGTACTAATGTAATCCCAATTGGATCAAATTCACATGCTTTCATTACAATTATTTGTCATTAAATACTTACTATTCTTTATCTTGTGAAGAAATAATAATATAATGATTAAAATATTATGAAAACCCCCCTCCCCTCAACTTTAAATACCACCCATTCTTACCCATTCTCTTCACTCCACTCATTCCTTGTTCCTTCCAAATATTCTTCCCAAAAATATCCCCATGTTCCTCCACCATATCAAAACTCCCATATCCTCTTTCAAATACAAAAACATTACCCCGTATGTGGTTTTTAAAGGAAGATGTTTCAAGAGGTAAATTCCTCTTTCCAATTCCTTTTTTTATGTTCTTTTATTTTTGTTTCATTTATCAACTCACTTCACCCAAATAGTATGATACCTCCAGTAACATACATGTACTGGAATGTTTTTATCCTAATGTGATATTTCATTATCTTCTCTCTTTTCTCCACCTTTCATTCGAAAGGAATGAATGCACCATTTGAGATGTGTTAATTTAGCACATTCAAGGACAACAGTTTATCAATTTCTATTATCATCATTGAATCTGGTCATGAATTTTTTTTTTATGGTTTAACCATATTATATATATGTAATATATCATATTTTTATTCTGTTATCTTTTTTTACAAATGGTATAATGTTATAACTCAAAACATGTTCATTGTAATCAAACCCCTCAATTAACAAAAATGGTTGTCACTTTGGTTATATATAAAAGTTTGACTTCACTATATGTAAAAAAATTAAATTTAAAACCATGTAATCTCCTAGATGTTCACTATTATAATATAACTTCAATTCTTTACAACCACTTACATCATACACGTTTATCCGAACATAAATATAAGTTAACCGGTCATTAAAATCAAGTGAACAAACGAGCTCGAATGATGAAATTGAACCCCATAACCAATCAAAATGGTTATGAATGAACCTAAAATGATTATAGTAAACCAATTAAATATAGAAGGGGTTATTAAATTATTAATTAATAAACCTAATTTTTTTATTCAGGTCTTTAAGAAGAAGTGGATATCCCCAATGGATTTAAGTTAAGGGATCCTCCCCATTTCACTTTTATTTAAAGATTGTCCTCTATGTTTTTCCTTTTTATGTGTGATCCCTAATGATGGATTATTATTTCACATCTTCCCCATAATGAACTCGTGATTTATAATTTATTAGAAACCACATTCTCTCTATAAAAATCTATTTCAGGTATACCTGATACCGTACTAATAATCCGTAATGAATTCTACTTGAACCTCCTTTACTCCTTCAGGTTACTCTATCTTTCTATTTAGACAAATGATATTTTCTTTTAATTATATTTACAACATCTAAATACTGTTTATATTCATCAAACTCGTGTTCCAAGATCCATCTCTCATTCCTTTTTGGGGATATACATTTTTTTAGTGATTCCCACCTCGATAACCCCGATAAGTAATCATGTTTAATGGGATCTTCCTGAATTCTTACCCAATTTAAATTGAACACTATCTTCTATTTTTAGTGACCATTATATTTATAAAATAATTATTTCTTTTATGAAACATTTCTTGATTCACTTCTGGTTTTATATAAAATATTGGTCCCTCTTCTATTTTTAAAACACTATAGTATTATCCTTAAAACCGCACAAAATTTTTCAATCCTAAAATTTCCCAAATACATGTATTACAAGTTGACACTCTTTTTTGACATCACGTACCATGATATATGCCTATTTAATTTACATGTATAATTATTTTCATTCATGGACACTTTCATGATATTCCCATTGGTTATGATTTATGTCATGGTTGTAGTACCTAATTCTTTCCATGGGTAACCTTTGGTTTATGTATGGATGATTAAGTGCGATTATTGGTGTGGAAAGATTATTTATGTGGAAATAATATTCCTTAAAATGTTGAGATGGTTGTGCTTAGATAGTTCTCGAATGCATTGTGTAAATTTAAGCATCATGAGATGCGATGTGAAACGGTATTGGCGTTTAGTCGGGACCCGTACTAGAGAAATGTCTTATGTTTTTTCCATATTTATATGATTTCGAGTTTATATGATCCCATTCTTATATGATATGATTTCATATGTTCTATGCTTTTTTATAATTAGGTCATGGCTCATAACTCATGTTCTTAAGATGTATCCTTATTTTCATTCCCTTACTAAGATTTTTAGCACATCTATTGGATCTTGTTTTCCCCATGGAACCCTATAAAGATGTAAGGTCTCAAAGGAAGTTAAGAGCTATTTATGGAGTTTAAATAAATAAATGTTTTTTTAACCCATTGTTTTATGTTTTATGTACCAATTCTAACAAGAAAATTGACATAACAATAATTGTATTGTACTCTAATATTTAATTATTCATAAAATCATGTAATGTTATATATAAATGGCTTGATTAACTGTAAAAATTCAATTTGGAATATGTTTAAAACTCATCATTATGGTCTATGTGGAGAATATTTTAGTTGGGAATTCCAATAATATATAATATATTGTCATATATTACCAAAACATAATCCAATGGTAAATTATATATAAATAGACCCTCTAAAATGTGAAAATTGTGCTCTATTATTCATGGTTTATTCTAGGATGATTCATGTAAACCTTCTTATTTTATTTGGTTGTTATGACCTAGAAATTTCATAGTTTATAATAAATGGTCATAAATGAAATGTTGATTAAAGGAAACCTCAAGCTATGTGGACTAGAAATATTCTTAATATATTAATAATGATCATTTTGGGATTTTAGAAAAATATATATTGATTTAGAAATATTATTTATCATTCCAAAAGTTTTTGAAAAAAACAATGATTTTGTATTTTATTTTTTCTAATATAGTGTTATATCTTTTTTCCAATGAATCATAAAACATAAATTGTCCATCAATTATTATATGAATATTAATCAAAATAGTTAATAATATAAAAAACAAAAGTAAATAACAATATTGTAATCAATTATAAATCGATACAATATAGTATGAATGACACATAATTTTTAAAATGATCTTCTATTTTTAAAAGAGGTAATTTTTTATATAATATATTGTCATTAAAATGATATATTTATATATATTTAAAATTGAATTTCTAAAAATAAATTCCATTTTTTGAAAAACAATTTAAAAATTATTATATTAGAAATTTTTTATACTTTTCTAATATTACAGTTTTTATGTGCATATTTAAAAACCTCAATTTTTTAAATAACATAACATTTTGAATATTATAGTAATACATTAATAGAATAAATTCATTTCAAAAATTTGTTCAACAAAAATATATATTTATAATGACAAATAAATAACATAAAAATACATTTTTAAAATTTATCAAACCTATAATTATCATTTTGGGAGTGAAGTAATATTTTACATTAAAACTGTATTCATTAAATAAAATTAAAAACATGTTTTAATCACTTATTAAATTAATTATAGAAATTATATTTTATATTTTTGATGAAAATTTTATTTTTATTATATATTGACCATTTAAATTTTGACACAAATATAATATTACCATGATTATTGTTCATAACCAAGATAGTTATGAACGGGTTATTTTCAAATATATTTTTTATTGATGTTTTGTAATTTTTATAAGGTATATTAAAATAATAAACAAAAAATAATTTCTATTTTAATTCAATATTATGTAATGTTTTAGGCCAGGTCTTTATAGTTGGTATCAGAGGTCTGTTTAGATAACATTAAGAGTTAGGATATTGTTAAATTAATATCCATAAAGTAATTTATGTTAATATTGATATCACATAGCATTTAGAGATTACCATGTCGCTTCGCCTAAGATATTTCTTTGTTTAGAATGGTTTTCCACAGAGGAAACAGGGAAGCTATATTGGGATGACATCAGGAGGAAGAAAATCTTCCAAATCAGCAACCTGAGATGGTCGAAATCAGAACTGAATAGTTTGTTGTAGTGATGGCATAGTCGAATCAGGCTATAAATGATGGTGGTATCCATGTACGAGAACAACCATATCAACCATAGAGGAACATTTCAGTAGTGGAGCATTTCATGAGGAAAAATCCCCCATCATTCAAAGGATAATCTGATTCGGTGCTAGCTAAAGGGTGGATTAAAGCACTGGAAAAGATTTTTGATGTCATGGGTTGTTCAGAACATCAAAAGGTTAGTCTCGCTATTTACCATTTTGAAGGGGAAGCTGATCAGTGGTGGTCGATGGTGAAAAATATCAGGGATAGTGAGGATATTGATGCTCTTGATTGGGATGAATTAAAAGGTATGTTTCTGGAGAAATATTTTCCTAAGGTGGTTTGTCTTAGGATGGAAAAACAATTCCTAGAATTGAGGTAGGAGGATGACTCAGTGGCTACTTATGAAGAAAAATTCACTCGACTGGCAAGGTATGCTCCAAATTTCATACGAGATTTTGATAGTAAAATCAACCGTTTTTACTCAGGATTAATTCCAATGTATCGAAGGGCTTTAGCTTCTCATGAGTTCAAAATTTATGAAAAGCTTGTTCGTTTTGCGGAGAAGTTTAAATGGAGTTTGATAATGATCATGTATTCTTTGACAAACAACAAAATAAAAGGTCTAGGTGGCAGGCGAAGGGGAAGAACTCTTCAAAAAAGTCTAATGGTAAGAAACATTAGTTTACAGTTTGTGAAAAATGTGGTAAAAAGAATGTTGGGGAATGTCTTTTGAATTCTTGTAAGTGCTATAGATGTGGAAAAATGGGACATAAGGCTCGTAATTTCACTGAAAAAGATCAGGGTAATGGTAAGACAAAATCTGATTTACAATTAGTAAAATGTTTTAAGTGCAATGAAATGTGTCATTATGCAAATGAGTGTCCGAAAAAGAGCTCGAGTGATAGGAAGAAGTCAGAATACAAGTAGAAAGGAGTGGCTAAATCCTTTGCAACTACTTCTGTAGATGGTGGTACATCAAACGAAGTAGTATCAAGTACATTGTTTGTTTGTTCAGATTATACCAATGTGTTGTTTGATTCAGGGTCTGCACATTCATTCATTTCTAAAGATTTTTCTAGTAAATTGGGAATTCCATCTCATGATATGAATACTAAACTTATGGTGAAAACACCCGGAGGAAATGTTGAGAAAAAAAGAAAACATAAGAACATTCATTTCCTTGTGTGCGGAAATAATCTACCTGAAAACCTTATTGTTTTTCATCTAGTATAGTTTGATGTTATATTGGGCATGGATTGGCTTTCTATTTATCATGCAAAGATTGATTGCAGAGCTAAAGAGGATTCTTTTCAGAATGATTTTCAGTTTGTGTACAAGAATGAAACCTTGATTTTGATACATATCAGGATTTCGAAAACCAGTGAAATATGGAAATGAATGTTACCTTGCACATATTGTTGAAAAAAAAGGAACTGTTCAGATTAATGATGTGCCAGTGGTAAATGAGTACCTTCATGTTTTCCCTGATGATTTTCCTGGTATTATACCTGATCTGGAAGTTGAATTTACTGCTGACTTAGTTACTTATGCTAATCCAATTTCAAACCCCCCTTATCTAATGGCTCAAATTGAACTTTTATAGTTAAAGAATCAATTGAAGGAGTTATTAGATAAAGGTTTCATTCGACCTAGCACATCATCATGGGGTTCTTCTGTCTTGTTTGTTAAAAATAAAGATGGTTCAATGAGACTTTACATTAATTATAGAGAATTGAATAACATCACAGTTAATAATAAGTATCATTTGCCTCATATCGATGATTTGTTTGATCAGCTCCTAGGAGCTCAATATTTTTCGAAGATTAACTTGAGGTCCGGGTACCATCAGTTGAAAGTAAAGGAAGAAGACGTTCCGAAGACTGTGCTTCGTACTAAATATGGCCATTATGAATTTGTAGTTATACCTTTTGGGTTAGCCAATGCACCTGCAATATTCATGGATCTTATGAATATTATTTTCTAGGAGTTCTTGGATAAGTTTGTGGTTGTGTTCATTGATGATATTTTGGTTTATTAAAAAAGTAAATAGGAGCATGAAATTCATTTAAGGGTTGTCTTGAAAACCTTAAAATAAAATAAATTATTTGGGAAATTCAGTAAGTGTGAGTTTTGGTTACAAGAAATTTCGTTCCTTGGTCACATTATTTCAAAAAATGGCATAATTGTTGATCCTGCAAAAACAAAAGTTATTGAAGAATAGCCAAGACCCACAAATATAACTGAGATCCATAGTTTTCTTGGTTTGGAAGGTTATTACCGGAGGTTTGTTGGAAATTTTGCACGGTTATCTAGTCCACTGACTAAGTTAACTCGAAAAGGTATTAAGTTCATCTCGACAAAAGAATGTGATGATGTTTTCAGGAATTGAAAATAATATTGGTGAATGCTCCAGTTTTGGCACTGCCTTCCAAAAATGGTGAGTTTTTTATCTACAGTGATGCTTCGTTGAAAGGACTGGGTTGCATACTAATGAAAAATGATCAGGTAATTTCTTATGCTTCACGTCAGTTGAAACCACATGAGTTAAATTACCCTACACATGATTTGGAATTAGCTTCTATTATTTTTACTTAAAAAAGTTGGAGGCATCACTTGTATGGAGTGAAGTGTGAAATATATACTGATCACAAAATTTTCAAGTATATATACACTCAAAAATAATTGAACATGAGATAGAGGAGATGGCTAGAATTAATCAAGGATTTTGATTGCACGATCCATTACCATCCAGGAAAAGCAAATAAAGTGGCTGATGCTTTGAGTCGGAAAAGTAATGTCTCATTATCCATGTTACATTTGGAACTATATCCTTTGGTTTTTGATTTGATGAAATTTGGCATAGAAGTTGTTGGTGCAGGAAATTCTTCTATTTTGTTTCAGGTGTCAGTGAGATCATCTCTATCAGACATAATAAAGAAAGCGCAGAAGGAAGACAGTGAGTTGTAGAAAAAGGTAGAGTTGGTTCAGAAGGGTAAGTTGCATGAATTTAACATTGATAATGATTGTGTTTTGAGGTTTGGAAAGAGATTATGTGTGCCTTGTGATTCAAAGTTGAAGAATTATTTGTTATGTGAGGCTCATAGTTCTCCATTTTCAGTTCATCCTGAACGTACTATGATGTACAGAGATCTTCGGGAGTATTACTGGTGGGATGGAATGAAAAGAGATATTGCTGATTTTACTGTGAAGTGTTGGACTTTTCAGCAGGTTAAAGCAGGGCGACAGTTACCGAATGGAATGCTTCAGCCTCTACCGGTGCCAGAGTGGAAATGGGAAAATATATCCATGGACTTTGTTGTGGGATTACCAAAGACATCTCGAGATAATAATGCAATCTGGGTTATAGTTGACCGATTGACTAAATCTGCTCATTTCCTTCCTATTAGAGATACTTTGTCTCTAGATCAGATTGTTCGGTTGTATGTTAAATAGATAGTTAGGTTTCATGGATTTCCCCTATCCATTGTATTTGATCATGATCCTAGGTTCACTTCTAACTTTTGTAAAGGCCTTCAGAAGTCATTGGGTATTGAATTAAATTTTAGTACAGCTTTTCATCCTCAATCAGATGGGCAATCAGAACAAACAATTCAGACCATGGAGGATATTTTACGTTCTTGCTCGATGGACTAACAGGGAAGTTGGGACCAACATCTTTCTTTGGTTGAATTTTTTTATAATAACAGTTTTCATTCCAGTATATAGATGGCTCCATTTGAGGCATTGTATGGAAAGCGTTGTCAAACTCTAGATTTTTGGGATGAAGTAGGTGAAAGAAAGATGATGGGACTATAATTGGTAGAAGAGATGGTAGAGAAAGTTTATTTGATTCAGAAGCACATGAGAATAGCCCAAAGCAGACAGAAAAGTTATTCGGATAACCGGAGGATCTTTCTTTTGAGGCAGGTGATCATGTCTTTCTCAAAGTTTCTCCTTGGAAAAGTGTGATGCGTTTTGGTAAGAAGGGAAAGTTGATTCCAAGATTCATTGGACCTTATGAAATTCTAGATAAAGTTGGATCAGTTGATTACAGAGTATCTTTACCTCCATGTTTATCCCAGGTACATAATGTTTTTCATGTTTTGATGTTGAGAAAGTATATGCCAGATCCCTCTCATGTTTTGAGCTGAGAGGTAGTTCAGTTGGAAGAGAATCTCTCTTATGAAGAACAACCGGTCCAAATTATTGACCGTAAAGAGAAAGTGTTACGGAATAAAGTAATTCACCGGGTAATGGTTTTTTGGAAAAACCATATGGTTGAAGAGGCAACATGGGAATCTGAAAATGCTATGAGGGATAAATACCCCCACTTATTTTGATAAGTGGATAAAAATTGTGAGGGCGCAATTTCCAAAAGGTGGAAGGATGTACCATCCCAGGTAAATGAAGAATAATAGATTTTAATATTTATTAATATTTTTGAATTAAATATTAATTTTAGCTTAATGGGGTTGCTATGTTCGATAGCGTACCCGATACGCAACAACGGGTTTCTTTGGAATCATACGTTGCACACTAATAATATAATATTATTATTTTAAATGGTAGTTAACTCCTAGCCATTGTATTGTTGGGAATGAACAAAACTAACTATAATATGATTATACATGTATTTATATTTATCCAATAAAAGTTAAAGGCTTAATATATGAATGGATCTAATTTTAAGCATAATTTACATTAAAAGGTCGATTTACCGCCTTTTAATGGCGAACCCTTTTTAAATCTAGTTTTGGCCACTTTAATACATTAAATATGACCAAATAACATCCTTCTTTAGAATAAAGACATTAGAATTTACTTTGGGTAATTTTTTGGTATTTTTCTGATAAATTTCATTTTTTAAGGAATAGTAAAAATATTGTATTTTAATTCAAAACTATGTTTTAATCTAATTTATTTTTATGGTTATATTATCTCTATAATTGGTTTTAAAGTGAAATTTAAATTTATTTTTACCATTAAATCCAATTTTGGTCATTGGATTTAATTTCACTTTGAAATTGGATATAAATAAGTATTAATCTTTTGAAAGTTTTTAATTCATAAAAACACACTCTTTGTTTTGACAATGAGAATTAATTTTAAATTAATTTTTGCTGCTTCCATGTTTTGATTTTGGAAAAATGGATTCCATATTTGGAATCAGGAGTCCCAAATTGTGTAAATAGTTAACTTTTATTTTTATACATTTTAAATATTTACTTCAGTTAATATTTTATTTACCGTGGTTAAAGGGTAAATCAGATAAATAAGGGTAAAAAAATAATATTATAATAATATAAAATTACCCTCAAACATGTCTTAATCCTATTGGATGAGTCATATCCGACCATACACATCTTTGGGTAGATATTTTATTTCTTACATCATGGTATTTTTTTAAAAATTTTATACATCAAATAAATTAAATTATTTATGACATAATAATGATGCAGTTTTTACCACATTAATAAATGATTTAAATAAATAAGATTATAATGATTAAAATATAACCCAAAACATGTCCAATTATTATTTGATGATTTTATTTCGAATATGAGTCATCTTATCTTCGTCCTCAATGATTTTTGGACCATTATATACTGAATATAAGTTTATAATAAAAAAATATTTTCAAACATTCCTAAAGAGCCCATCCTCTCCCTTATAAAAAGAGACCACTTCTAACCAATTCCTCACACCTCTCAAGACATTTCGTTCATCCAACTTCTGCCCAATTAAGCTCCCTACATCCCTCGTCTCCTCCTAGAAGCCTTACCTTAGGCAGAAGGCACTTAAGAAGTCCTTTGGATCAAACCAAAGTGAGTTACCCAAATTAAAGGTAATGGTTTCTCTTAAATTGTTTTCTTTTATTTTGCTTCTCCAACCCCTAAACACTTTTTATTTCCATTATTTTGTAACAACACCAGTATCCTCAATATACTAGGATTTTTTATGGAAAGGATTCGAACTACATATACAGACACCTCCATCTAATGGATGAAAAACATAATGTTTCTGTGGATGGAAAACTAACACCTCACGAAACGATGATGTTCAATTACATCTTACCGCCTCTCATGGTGGCCATTATAATGGAAATATATTTATATATGATATATACTATTTTTATAATTTCCTTATTCTTCTGTACTTCCCATTTATATCAAGCCTTTATGGTTTCCATACTCTGTAAATAGGATAATCTCATTTGAGGAAGTGCGGACTACCGCCCCCTCAAAGTGATGTGACTCGTTAATGCCCTATGTGGGATGTATAAAGGATAGAGTTAATGATATTATATATGATATTATACTAAAATTATAATATAACTATGTATCATTTTGTTTTAATTGCATTAAAATAAGAAATAGAAATGAAAGTAGCGTTCATGCGTACGTACGGCTTACCGTCTCCATGAATGGTGTATTTCATTTCATACCTCCAAATGTTATGTACTATTATAAATACATGTATATACTATATATATATGATATATATGATATCTAAAATCATGAATACCATTATGGATATAATGGACTATTGACCACATGGACAACTTGTAAATATAAGGTGTTCCTTTTTAACCTAAGTACCAAATATCGACAAAATGAACATTATTAACTAAAATGATTACATAATGTTTATAACATGGTAATAAGTGATCTGAAAGGAATAATAAACTTGAAAAAGGTTCTTAAATAAGTAGAAATTAACTTTACTTTATTATTCAGGAGATTAAAGAACGAACGGGTCAAGTCGGACATGAGGTAAGGGACTTCGTCTCAATCTTCTTTCATTGAGGAATTTTTAGTTTTATACACAACTTTATTTTATAAGGTGTATAAACCCCTTTGACTTTTCATTTTATTCAAAGGGATTATTTTTATATGAATCATTTTACTAAACAAAAAGAAGGAATTTTTTTTAACGTAAGCGGTGACAACGACCTTTCTACCGCCGAGAGTATTATTTGATCTTTGGCTTCCTTAACAAGACGGAATGTTTTTAAAAGGAAAAATAAATACCATATACTCTTTTTATGTATTTTGGTATTGAAAATGATTTTGACAATGGATTTATTATTTCAATATCTTGAAATGATATTTTATTATTGCAATGTGGAAATTTTATCTTTCCTTTATGCTTATGTTATGTGTTATGATCATGTTATGGTTTTTGGGCATTATTGACGTATACGGGTGGTTCTGTGATAAACCTAGAGAGGGTGAGCCCAAGATATCTCTCAAATTCATTGGGTAACATGACGGAGGTAAATGTGAATGTTACTCCTAAGAGATTATGGGAATATACTGTGATGGGTATTAAAAAGTAACACTCTATGTATCTGTGATAACTACAATGCAAGTATGATATGGATGCCACAAGTTACCTTTATGATTTTTGATTTCTATGTTTCTTTCATAAATCTTATGATTTCATGAGGTAAGTAAAATATTTCATGTTTTGAATGCATTTATGAACAAATGTTTTCATTCTTTGATTTATAACCCTTACTGAGCTTTTTATGCTCATCCCAAGTTTGAAATGTTTTCACAGGACTTAAAGATGAATAGGGTCAAGGATGGGATCAAGGAAAAGTCATGTTGTCTAAAACATGAATCTAGACATGACTCTTTTTTTATGAGTTCATGTTATGTAAAAAAATGGAAACTGTGTATAAATGTCTACTTTGTAATTTTTGAGATGTAATGTAATTGTTATGCCTAATTCTATAAAGCTCTAAACCAGAAAAGATCCTCAATGTAAATTATCCATTTAATTCAATATTTTGTAATGTTTAAGGCCGGGTCTTTATAGAATGACCACAATTGAGTTGCATGAATTGAAGAAGTAACTCTAAGGGAGTATTTTTAAGGGAATAATACTCCCCAGTGCCTCACCTTAGGAAGTAAATGTTCTGTCTGTTAATAAGAAAGATGGATCAATGAGACTCTGCATTGATTATCCAGAACAGAAAAAGATCATTATTAAGAATAAATATCCTCTCGCATGCATTGACGACTTAATCGACAAACTACATGGAGTTCAATGATTTTCCAAGAGTGATATTCTTTTATTATATAATCAATTAAGGGTAACAAAGGATTATATTATAAATATGGAATTATGTACAGGGTATGGACACTATGAATTTATTGTGATGCCTTTTGGTTATGCTAATTCCCATGAAATATTCATGGATCTAATCAATAGAGTCTTTATAGACTATTGTGGTCAATTTATGGTAGTCAATATACATGATATTCATTACTATACAATGATCAAGTAAAAACATTAAGATAATGGGATAATTGTAATGAATACCCAAAGAAAAGATAAGCTTTATGCCAAATTTACCAGTTATGAATTTTGACTTTAAAACTATTCATTTTTTTTGTCCCATATTTTCAAGAGAGGGGATATCTATGGATCCATCAAAAATAGATGTTATTAAAAGATTTTCAATACCAAAAAATTAATTGAGATCCAAAGTATTCTTGGTTTGTTCGGATATTATCAATGTTTTGTGAAATATTTTTCACAATTATCTAATCCACTCAACAAGTTGACTCAGAAATAATTTAAGTTCATTTGGATGGTGTAATGTGAGGAGAATTTAATACTGCTAAAAAGAAGGTTAGACAGTGCACCTATGCCCAAACATCATTATATTGGAGAATGGTTTATGATCTATAGTGATGCATCAATGTAGGGGATGGGTTGTGTTCTTATGAAAAATTATATGGTGTTTTCTTCTGCCTTGGGACAGTTGAAACCCCATTAAAAATTTACAAAACTCGTGATTTTGAGTTAGTTGTGGTAATCATTGCATTAAAAATATAGAAGCATTATCTGTATGGTGAAAGGTGTAATATTTATACTGATCATAAAATTTTAATGTATATTTTCACAGAAAAGAATATGAATATGTACCAGAGAATGTGGTTGGAGTTAATTAATAATTACGACTTCTCAATACATTACCACCCTAATAAAGAAAATATGTGGAATATTGTTTCATTTGAAAATTCCACGCCATCTTATCCATGATGAGGATCACAAAAGATCCCATATTTATGGACTTTAAAGGGATGGATATTAATTTTTAAATGGAATGGTTGAAATATTATCTTACTCAAATAAATAATAAACCATCTATTCAAGTATTGATTAAAGAGGCACACAAGGATGTTGTATAGTTACAATGGAAGGTGAGACATGTTATTGAATTAAACCTTGATGGAGATGAAAAAAATAAGGTTTCAGAACAAGGGTTTTATTCTGCCCATACAAAAATTAAAGAAGGTGGTATTGGATGAGGCTCATATTTCTTCATTCTCTATTCACCATGGATGCACAAAGATGTACAGGGACCTGAATGATTACTTATGGTGAGATGGATTGAAAAGATATGTTTCTGAATAGGTCTCTCAATTATTGGTTTGTCATCAAGTTAAGGCTGAGAGACAGAAGCCTATGGTGATGTTACAAACATTACCCATACCAGATCAGAAAGGGGAAATATCACTATGGTCATTTTCATATGACATCACAAAATATTCGAATGCAATAATGATATTTGGGTTATACATGATCATTTTATGAAGTCATCACAATTAATTACTATTAGAGAGGATTCATATATATATCAAGGATATATGTAAATGAATTGGTAAGTTAGAATGGAGTACAACTTTACATTATATCTTATAGGGATCATAGGATTTCTTATAAGCTTTAGTAAAGCCTTCAGTATTATCTAGATAGAGAGTTAAGATTTAGTACTACTAATAATACTTAGACAGATGGTCAATCTGGGAGGACAACTCAATAATTGAAAGATATGTTGAGATCTTGATTTATGGATATCAAAGGTTGTTGGGATCAACACACACCATTGGTTGAATTTTCTTAAAATAATATATTTCACTCTAGTATTCAGATGGATTTTTTTGAATCCCTCTATTTAAAGAAGTGTATAACTACAACTTTCTTGAATGAAGTTTGGGAAAGCATGTTGTATGGACCTGATCTTCTTGATAAAATTTCAGAAAATGATAGATGTATTCAACAACACATAAGAGTAGCTCAGAGTCAACAAAAAGTTTATCCTGAAAACCAAATAAATGACTTAGATTTTGAAGTTGGTGATTAGGTGTTCTTGTGAATATCTCCCTGGTATAGAGTAATCCGATTTGAAATGATGTGCAAGTTGATCCCTTAGTATATTGGTCCTTTTGAAATAATGGATCATGCGGGGAAGTTTGCTTACTGATTGACCCTTACACTAAATCTCTCTAAAATTCATGATGTCTTCCATGTATCTCTCCGGAGAATCTACGTACCCAATCCTTCACATATACATTTCATATAATTCATACTACTGGAGAAAGATATTTGTTATAAAGAAAAACTAATAGAGATCCTGGATTTTATGGGAAAATTTCTACGAATCAAGACCACTCATTTGGTTAATGTTTTATGGAGGAACCACCAATTGGAGAATCTTCATAAAAAATTAAGGATATGAGGAGGTAGAGGTATCCTCAATTATTTCTTTCCATGTAATAAATCTCATGAGAGAAATACTATTTAAGGGATATAAATGTAACACCCCGATGTTTTTATGAAATATATTCATTAAATAATATTTATTCTTTTTTAGATTTCATTACACGCAATCGTGAGTTTAAAAGAACCCTGAGATACCCTTAATATAAAATTATCATTATAGAATATCTATTAGTGTTAGGTATCATGGCTCGCAGAAGAAGCCGGTGGGCCGGGGATTTTAAAATTTTTCATCAGCGGGATGACAGAACTTTTCGTCGCCGATGGTCCGAGCCCCGGAGAGGTCATAGGATCTCGGGTAAATTTTAATGAGCACAAAACTATAATGAAAAACATACATGATTCAAATCTGATGTCACAGTAGACTGAAACTAGTAGATAGAGATTGTCGCTTGAAGGATCCAAAGTAGGATCCCTCTAAAATATCCACAGGCGCTCCAAAAATCCTCTGAAACGTCGATTGTCAAAACTCCAGGTGCTAGCGTGGTGATCCGACAATGCTTTCAACATCCAGATGATCACCACATCGAGAAGCCTTTGATGCATGAGATTGATCTTGATCTGAGATTCTTGGATCAAGAGCTTCTCTCTCTAGAGAGTGGGAGGTGAGAGAGGCTCTCATGTTTCATTCCATAAATGAATGAATAGTGATTTCCACAACATAATAGATAGCCTCCTCTAATATTTATATTGACGTTGATAAATACCTAGTAAGGTACCCCAACCACCATTTATTTAAACATTCAATAAATAAATAATTTTGACGCACTTAACTATGCCAATATTATTTATTATTTTATCACATACTTGTAATATATATAAAATATATTATGTGATAAAATCGAGTCATTTAACTTGACTCGCTATCCCACTTAATATTAAATGAACCTTGAATATTAAAATAATATTTGTTCAGTTAATATTTTTCTCATATTTACTAAACTTGTAAATACCTTATATAAATTCAATCCCAAATAATCATAACTTAAATATTAATGAATTTATTTAATTCTTTTGGCGATCGATAACTTGGACAACACTTGGACCCTATGGCGGAGCCCACTATGTCCATATACCTATTCGATTGAATAGGGTGTATTCTTGATTACGCTATTGTGTGTGACCCTCTAGGACCTTATCGCGATAGTAGTGAATAAAATCCACAGACTAAGAGTGGAGTCTAGCAACCCATCATGGACCCTAAATAGATTACAATATTCATAGCAACGACTACCATCCTACGAACAATGACTGTGTACTATAATCACATTGTCATTAAATATATAATAAGTTAGGACGCACTCTTGTGTCATCGTCCTTACCTTTATTTATTATTTGTTGATCTATCCAGATGAATTTTCCTTTCTACTACATTGTCAAAATACTTAAGAAGGTGGCGCCATCCTGATTAACTAGGCCTAAGATATACAACTTCCTGAACATGGAAGTGATAAATCCTTTCTTGACCATTCAGCCAATGTCACACCACCAATGACACACCCAACACAAACTACCTCACCATGACATCACTTCCATGGGTTTCATCTTGCATCAATGTACGTAATCAAATGATATACATTGGTAATGGTCTCAAGTCAGGAGACCAATAAACATGTCCATTGATAGGAACAAACAATGACACCCAAAAAATGTGGTGTTCCTATTAATGGGTATGTCATCATAATATCACTACTAGATATCACCAAGTGCGAACTTCATGAGAAGAAGTCTCAATGATTATGATCCCCCAGCACATGATAGTAAGATATCTATTGTGTGAAGTCAGTAAGATGTATCTAAACTATAGAACATATATTTAAGATCAATGTCATTGTATTTCGAGGTTCTAATTATAGTCTGGGATCTGCTATAACCTCTCGACATGAAAATTAACCTTTGGACATTACCATTATTTAGTGGACACAGAAAATTATTCACTATAATGGTAGGAAAAACATATTCGTAGCTAATTATAAACATGTTTTGGTAATAAAAAGTACAACATAGTTGTGTCTAGGGAACCCACAATTTCAACACTCACACTTGCACTAGAGAAAACTTGCTAACTAAAATTGTTAGCTACTCACATGATAAATACCATGCTTCTGCTGAGTAATGGCTTTAACTGCTAGTCCTGCCATGTTTTTTTCACGTGGCATATCTTCTATACGCGACCTCATCGTCTTGAGTAAAACATCTCAAGATATGGTATCTCTGAGTATATTACTTTTGTCCATTGTCATAACTTGACAACTTGGCTAGTAAGAATATCAAAATTCTCATTTTGATAATACTTTTCTCACTAGGTCTGAAAACAAGAATTGGAACAAATCGTTGAGATTTATAACTACTTCTTAGCTGGCTTAGAAGATGCAATGTACTCAGGATTTGTAGGTATGGCTACCACTAACTTTTATGAGCTTGACTTGCTCATCGCCTTGGCCTAAATAAGACCCTAGATCAAATTGATCTAAGTATTACTATTTTTTGTCCCACCATAACTAGTGTACCTTCTTTTACATATTCCATGTACATATCATTTGTATTTTTCAAAGTACAATATGATAGTTCTGAATGAATCACTTAGAGTGATCCTGGAAACAATTGATATCTGCCTATAATAAAGTATATCCTGATCATATCGATTATTGTACAAAATATGGCATATGTAATTGATCCATCACTGAAGCGTATGGTATCAATTCAAAAAATTAATCTCTACCCATACTCTGAACATGTTAACCTTGAGATATTAATCCATTTGACATTGGCATCAATTCTGAACATGAATTGTTTCAACACTTATTTTTAAATACAATGTCATTATATGTACATGATTTACTAGGACCAAGAAATCTATGGATCAACCTCAGTAGATACTTTTCGCAAGAACATAGGTTCCTACTTTAATTCTATCATTGTATAATTTCTTTTATTCTAATCTTATCTAACTATAATATCAAGATATGTTTTCCAAATGTTGACGAACATATTTCACAAGGAAAACATTGGCGCTCCTACTAACCATTTAATAACACAGGGTAATTATTCATTAGAAATGAATGCTCTAAGATCGTTTTTCTTACATTAATCTAGTATTGGATTTTAGTAACTTTCATCCTTCAATGAATCATTTGGTGTCATCATCTCTTTCTAGTTGCATCTTATAGACACCTTCCATGAAAGATGATCCTGACATCCAATGACCAATATATTGATCGTATAATTTAGTTACAACAAGTATGATTCTAATAGATTTTGGAATACCGACTTGGTGTAACCAATCGAGCCTTATTGTTACCAGTATTATACCATCCATGTATCATTTCATTTGAAAACCCACTGCAATATTCAATTTATATACCCCTTTCAAACTTGATACATGAAATCCATTATTGATTTTTTTATTGATCTTATCAATCTTAGCTTATTGTCATACACTGATTACATGTATGAATTTGTATTCTTAATGAATAATTTATCACCAATTGTAGTGAATATAAAATCATCAGTAAGGTTTCATTATTCCTATGTTGTATGTGTCTCTGTAACATGCCTACTCCACATGTACTTGTGTAACATGTTCCCATGACAACCTTTTATTTTATTTGGATATTGTTTATTGGTTTATGTCGTTATTTGAAAATCACATCTTGAAATATAATAGAAGTTTCTACAGGTTGTCACATTGATACAACTTACATCATAACTATGATGTATAAAATGTGTGTTTAGGAATTGCTCTAGGATACATTTTTTTATCAATGTTAATATGTAAGACTCTTCATTGATCCTCCGTATGAACATCAATACAGTAATTTAAATAAGGTAACATGCATTTAAAAATTATTCCACGCTAAATTATCATGATCGATGATAGTTTGGTCAAGATATTCTTCGACATGCCGATCTGAAGCAACTCATATCTTATTACCAAAATTATTCATCACTGGTAAATTCCTTAATGACATAAAGGAATCTTATGAAGTATCGTCACCTCTATCTCTCCTTTAGAATATTTTACACTCTATTGTTTAACTAATCCTCAGATGCTTTGTGGTATACCTTTATTTCTAAAGGTTTCTTTGTACAAACTGAGTATGTCAACAATACCAAAGGTTTTTAGCTTTGGTGATCCTAAACACCATACTGGGTATATATTTGACATCCACTTTTAGTTTTACATGACAAAGAATCATATTTCTACAACTGGGTAGTTATTAAATTTTATATTCATCATGTATTTACATTGATTCAATTAGAAGTGAACTATTTCTTGAGTATGTTACCAGAAACAAAATTCATTCAAAACATGGAATGATGTCTCATCGTTTCCAAATGGCCACATGAGATAAATTTTTTTGGTTATACTCAACAACTTGTTCAGTTTGAGTCACTCACTTGGCAATTAGATGTTTTTTGTTACTCACTGCTGACTTAGGAACCACCCTTTCTCAGATGCTTGGAACTAATTACATGGTTATTTTATTTCAATACATATATGTGAAAAGCATATTGTATTTTAATACCCAAGAAGTATGTGAGATTACAATAATTTTTTTGATGAATATTAACGGAATGAGAAGCAGGTACTTTTTTCTAGTATTCCCATTTTTAAACTTCCATAAATTTATATGTGATGCAAATAAAGTCCTCATAAATAACCAACCATTTTTCTTTGAAGGGCATGAAGAAGGTTCCTTTTGTGTAACCTTCCATAGGCCTTGTTACCTTGTCATTCAATTTATTCTCCATAAGAATAAAATATGGTGTTACCTCAAATATTCTTATTACTTAGATAATGTGACCTTAAAAATAATGAATCTCTTACTCTATATCATTCATTTGAACCCTTAGAATAAATTAGTGTAATTGGGTGTAAAAGGTATAAGAATGGATGACAAGAAATATTGTGACTGTTTTTCACATTACACTAACCGAGTGCGACCATCACATTCAAATCTGGTTTCGCTTTCTCCTCGAAAGGATCTTGGAGATGAGACTACATGTAACATCATCCATGTAATGATGTAGCAGACACAACTAAAATCAAACATGGATGATAGAATTATGATAGAACAATCATATTCTTGATTCATGAGTCTCCTGTAAGCAGTTTTACACCGTCGTATCTTGAGGTGGCTTAACAGGATATGACATAAGCACCTTGAATTTCTGATATTGTAGTAATGTGCACAAGCGCCTATACTACACTTGGAATTCAATTCTTGTTTGTACATTTACATTTTCTAATAATTATCACAGTTTTATTATGGTATTTAATTCCATTATCTAAAAATATACTTTTACAGATTGTACTTTTATGTGATTACCTAATGTGACATTACAGATTATTTAATCATTGAATATCTGCCACTAATTTTCCAAATTCTAGGAACCCTCTTTAGTAGAATCAGAATACTCATGAGTATTCTAGTGGCAGGGATCCCTAAACCTTTCTCATAGTCTACAAGATATGGCTATGCCACTACTCAGAGGTTCCAAGGTAGGATTTTGGCTGGCCAACCGCATTAACTTGTGGTTTCTTGATCTGTTGAGTGATGTCCCCACATCAAAATCATTTACTGATTTACTCAACTCTTTCCTCTAAAATTACAACAAGCTATCTATGGCTATTTATTTGTTGAAATTTTAGTTAATTCAACCCACCACACGAATAACAACTCCCCATAAGTAAGAGGCACCCTCAGCTAATGCATGACCGGCACCTCAAACACCGGATTTTGTTCAAACCTAAATGATAGAAGAATGTTTGTGACTTAATATTTTTATTGAGGGTTTTATTGGTTTTACCTCTCAATGAATATGATCCATTTCTATTAAAATTTTTCATCTTTTTTGTCATTCTCACAACTGAACATTAATAAGAAATCACATGCCACTTCTTTATGCATTTTATTAATTATTATTTTATATATTTTCTCACAGATCAAAAATGCAAAAAATAATAAATAAATGCATAAAGGAAAACAATTACACCACTGGTCTTGAGCATCTAAAAGACCTAAGGTTGTCATACCTGAGTCGAAGCATGACTCAAAATGCATATTTTCTCTTGTCTTGTATGTTTTCTTCACATCTAGAACATTGCCTTGTCTTGGTGGGGTCCACGTCATGTCATGGAGTACCTCCTAGTCTTTGTGGGGTCTACATGTCATCTTGCATCATCTTGATCAATGTGCAACGCCATGTCTTGGTGGGGTCCACGTTGTTCATTTTCATCATCCGAAGTATAATAATACTCGCGTGAAGGTGAGGGGGACTCGGGTATAAATGTACATCAAGTGGGTTGGACACGCAGGTCCTTATACATTTTAACCAAAATATAATGATGATTTGTAGACAATATATTTAATTAATTACAATCATCACATGCAATTATAATATTTAATTAAATAAAAGGCAACATACATGGTTTGATGATCAAGACCAGTGCTCGGGTAAAATAAAGCATCATTAAATTAAAATGCATTAATTAAGTATGAGGGTTATCTAAATTAAATTAAATGAATTTTATAATTCAAATAATTTAATTATTTATAATTCCTTTAATTAATTAAATCTAAAAGTCAAAAATAATTTAATTAAATAATTTATTTTATTTGAAAAATTAAATTAATTTATATGCTCAGGTATTAACTAAATTAAAAAAAAAATTAATTTAATTTAAATTAATTTATAAAATGAAAATAATTTAATTAATGTAATTAATCATGACTAATTTAAAGTGGTGTATCCGCAAAAATACAATTTTAGGGCCTGTGCGGGTTGGGCCAAACCTGCGCAAGACCCTGGTAGGCCATTTAGGCCAAAATGGACCAGGATGACCTGCCCGGGCTGTTTTGGGGCCTATTTTTTCCTGCAGAATAATAAAATGCAAGAAAATTAAGGATACCTCCCAGGTGTTGACTGAGGTAGGTTGGTGGTTTGGCGCTGCCAACGGGGCGGCCTAGACAAGGACGTGGCAGCGGGTAGTGAAGCACGGGACGCAGTGCAGTATCCGGCTGCTCGGGCGGCGACCAACCGGGCATGAAGAGGCCAGAGGCAGCACTGCTATGTGCCGGGGAGGTCGAGAGGGAAAGATCCATGCCATATCACAGTAGAAATCCATTGTTGGCCCAACCGCAGGTCTCCAAGTGGGAGCACGGTCAGTTTCCAGGTTAAGTGGGGACACCCTGTGCGGCGCCAGGAGTGGTGGTGGAGGTCGAAGGCATGAGGAAGGTTAGGAGGCGCCTCAGGTGGCATATGTGGGTGCGCCAGCATTAATACAAGTGATGTCGTCGGGATCTGCTACTGTGGCGCGCTAGCTGGGAAGTGAAGCCCAGCTGTAGGCTTTAGAGGCAGGATAATGGTATATGTATGTGGCGGTCGAGAGCAGGACTGAGGGTTTCGTGCGGCACTACATGTGACCGGGCAGCAACCTGAGAGAGGAGGTGATGCGCAGTGGGGCGGTACGGAGAAGGGGACGACTTCCTCAGAGGTGGAGGGATGTGGTGGCTCGTGCTGCGACGTACTGAGCATGGTGTCTCCAGTGGCTGGCTGTTTTGCACCGCATGCTGAATGGGGAAGGAGTAGTTCGGAGGTTTCGATGCAACAGGTCTGTGCGAATGGGTGTGGCGCTACTGCTGGAGGCTAGCGGGATACTGGAAGGAGGCCCACTGAGGATCCAGCCGGGGTGAGTCAGGAATGCTGCTGTAGGGGAATGTAGGGCGCTGCTGAAGCAAGCTGGTGCTGGGCGTGCTGAGGGTGGTGGCCTTGACAGAAGACTGGGGTGCTACAAGTGGAACCATGGAGGGGGCGCTAGGGTTGGGCCAAGGGAGGTATAAGGGATCCGCTGTGACCCCTATTTTCCTTTTTTGTTATACCATGCATGACCTGCAAACACCAACCCCTCCCCACATAGATTTTTTTTAATTTATTTCAATGACTTGTTTTAAAGTCTTTCCCACCCCCTTTAAAAAACACTCATTTTTTATTTATTTGAGTCCAGTCTCCTTTCCCCTTTATCATTTTTCCACACCAAAAAAATCTAATGTCTAAATTTTAAAAGCCTCTTAAAATAATAAAAAAAAAATATTATAATAAAAAAATAATGTATTATTATTATATAATAATAATAATTTAATAAATATTTATAAAATAATAAAATTATAATGAAAATTACTAAATTGTAAAATTTACAATTTGAAAAATTATATTTATTTCGGATGAACCGATTTAAATTGAATCGGTTCAGCAAGATGAAATAAAAAAATTAGAACTCGATATCAAACTGCATACTCGACCCAATCCAAAAAATTAAACGGACCATAACATGGTCATTCAGCATCGGATAGACACACGGTTTGAACCATTGGGCCCATTTTTGAACCGTCTATATAATTATAATGCAAATTTAATCTTCTAGACTCAGAAAATTTGCATCCTCGCTCTGATACCACTATTAGAATCTAAGGCCCACAGCGAAAGATGGTGGGCTGGGGATTTTAAAAAATTTCATCACTGGGATGACGAAACTTGTCTTCACCGATGATCTGAGGCCTAGAGAGGTTCTTGGATCTTGCATAAATTGTATAGATCACAAAACTGAATTGAAAAACATACCAGTTTCCAATCTAAAGCCGCGGTCGACTGAAACTAGTCAATGGCGATCGTCACATGAAGGATCCAAAGAAGGATCCCTCTATATCATCCAAATGTGCTATAAATTTCCACTGGAACGTCAATGGTCAAACTCTAGGTGCTAGCGCGGAAATTCGGAGATGCTTTTGACGTCCTGACGATCATCAAATCGTGAAGCCTTTGATGCATGAGAGAGATCTTGATCTGAGATTCATGGATCGAGAGCTTCTCTTTATAGAGAGCAGGAGGAGATAAAGGCTCTCAACTTTTATTCCATAAATGAATGAATATTTATTTACACAACATAATATAGAGCCTCCTCTTAAATTTATATTGATGTAGATAATTCCCGACAGGGTTCCCTGACCCTCATTTATTTCAACATTCATTAAATAAATAATTTTGACGAACTTTACTAAGAAAATATTATTTCTTATTTTATCACATACGTGTAATATATATATATTATATTACGTGATCAAACCGAGTCATTTAACTCGACTCTCTATCCCGCTTAATATTAAACCAACCTTGAATATTAAAATAATATTTGTTTAGTTAATATTTTTCTCGTATTTACTAAAATAAAAAATACATTAAATAAGTTAAATCCCAAAAATTCATAACATTAATATTAATGAATTTATTTAATTTTTTGGTGATTGATAACTTCGACAACGCTCGGACCCCGAGGCAGGTCCCACTATGTCCATATACCTATTCGACTGAATAGGGTGGATTATTGAATACGTTGTTATGTGTGACCCTCTAGGAACTTATCTAGATAGTAGTGAATAAAATCCACAGACCATGAGCAGAGTCTTGAAACCCATCATGGCCCCTAAAGAGATAAGGATAGTCTTAGAAACAGATACCATCCTACGAACACTGACTGTGTACTATAATCTCTTTTTCATTAAATATCTCATAAATATGGATGCGCTCTTGTGTCATCGTCCTTATCTGACATTATTATTATTTTATCTATCTAGATGAATTTTCCTTTCTACAGGTTTGGATATAGACTTACGAAGGGGGCATCATCCTGATCATCCAGTCCTATGATATACAACCTCTTGAACTTGGAAGCGATAAATCCTTTCTTGACCATTTAGCCAATGTCATACCACCAACAACGCATCCAAAACAAACTACCTTGCCATGAAATCACTGCCATGGTTTTCATCTTGCATCAAAGTACGTAATCAAATTATATACATTGGTAATGGTCTCAAGTCAGGAGACCAATTCACATGTTTAAAGATAAGAACAACCAAGGACTCCCAAAACATGTTGTGTTATTATTAACGGGTCTGCCCACATGATCTCACTACAAGAGATCACGAATTGCGAACTTCATGAGAAGAAGTATTAATGCTTATGAGCCCCCAGGACCTTATAGTCATATATCTACTCTATCCAGTCAGTTAAATGTATCTAGACTATAGAACATATATTTAAGATCAATTTCATTGTATCTTGAGGTTCTCATTAGAGCTTGTGATCTACTATAACCTCGCGGGACGACAATTAACCTTTGTACATTACCATTATTATAATAGATGAAGAAATGTCAACACTATAATCGTAAGGTAACATCATGCATAGCTAACTGTATACATGATATGGTAATAAAATGTACTACATAGTTTGGTCTAGGGCACCCACTATTTCAATAGTTAGGTTATTGGAATAATTAGAACTGTCTTATGAAAATTAATTATGAATTAAATGGATATTAATTATTTGTGAAAAATATAAACCAGGTAGATATTTTATTTTGTATTGAATTTCATTTGGTAATGAAATAAAATATTTTTTATATTCTTCCAATGGATAGTTTAGTCATACGGTATGAATAAATCCCTATATAATGTATAAGAACATTTTTTAAAAGGTAAATTTTTACACCTTTTAATGGAAAATCCTTTTTTAATTTAGATTTTGACACATTGGTAGTTTATATATGACAAAATAAACATTTTATTTTCATGAAAGATATAAAAAATTACATTGGATAAATTTCTGATATTATTCTGATAACATTCATGTTTTGATTAATAGTAAAAATATGCTAATTTTTTATTGAAACCATCCTTTTTCATCGAGATAATTTATATGTTTAAATTATAATATTGAATTTTTTTAGAGTATAAATACAATATATATTTTTTATTCAATATAATTTATGTCATTATAAATAATTTTATATTTAATTCATAGGTAAAAACATTTCAATCTTTTGAAATGTTTTATCTTTTAAAACATGTTTTATCATTTCAACAACAAGAATAATATTAAATTAATTACTAAAAGTTATGTGTTTTTTAATTTGGAAGAAAATATTCCATATTTAGATTCATATGGTCCAAATTGTGTGAATCGGTACATTTTAGTTTTTGACATTATGAATTTTAACTTTGGTAATTATTTTATTTACCATGGTTAAAGGGTAAATCTGGTAAATAATAGTATAAAATAATAATTTGGCAGTATAATACCACCCTAAAACATGTACTAATCATATTTAATAAGATATTTCCAATATATATCTTATATGTGAAAATGAAATTTTATAAGAATTATGTTAAAGTATTGATAAATATAACAATAACTTATATCTTTTAACAAATCAATTTTAATATAGGGTTATATAAGTCATATGTATATCTATAAATATGAATTAGAAATATAAAAATATTTCATAAATCATGTTTTTTTATAATTTTTATACATTAGATAAATATATTTATTTAGGACACAATTATGATGTAGTGATTACATCATTAATGAAAGATTCAAAAAAATGAATTTATAAATATTAATAAAATTTAATTTGAAATATTTTATGCCATACATAAATTTTTTGGATTAAATTATCATACATGGGGTTATATAATTTCTTTTGTATGTAGGAATCAGGTTTATATTAATTTTTTAAAAAGTAATGCGTGAATAGTGTCCAAAATTGACATAATTCATAACATAAAACCCAAAATAGTTTATTAAATGATATTAAATTTGTTAAAAATAGAAAGTCAAAATAATATTGTAAATATTAGTCCAAATATATCATAAATAACATTTTGTGTGTCTTTTTACATGATATGGTAATTAAAATTACCCAAAATATGTAAATAACAAGATTTCATGGTACGATTTAAATGTTTAAAATAATGGTTAATGAAAACAAATAATCATAGAAAACATTTCAAAATTATATAAAAATTCTTGAATGATAGTTATTAGAACCAAAATCATATTATTTTATAATTAAATACATTTTTCAACATTTTTAATTGAAATTGAATTTATAATAAATTAATATTTTGAGAGTTTACTAAAGTGTTCGTCTCCTATTTCATAAAATAGCACATCCTCCCTCCCATATTCTCTCAATTTTCATCCATATTTCTCAAAAAACCCCTATCAATTTATTTTCTCAACATACCTAATAACATTATAGATGTTATGGTCTTCTCAGAAGACCATCTCTATTTCCCTAATTGAAATTTTAATAGAGGCACGTCGAGGAAGAGGTAATCTCTACTACCGATTATTTCAAATTTTATTATTCTAATATATCCTCCTAATTAGTTGAATAATTATAATTTAATATCATAGGTATCACTCATATACTGATATTTTATTATAAATATTAAATAACCATATTTCAGGTTCGATCCATTCTATGAAAAACAAAATCGATGTGCGTCTGTATGTACAGTTTACCATCTCCACGCTATGGTGTTGTATGTTTTCCACCACCACATTAAATGGATGGATATAATGGTATAAATTATAACTATATATGATTATTTTAAGATGATAAAAATTTCGAGATATTATATGCCACCCACTTCCATAAAATTCAACAATTATGGGAACGATATCGTCGCTTGTGCTTGCGTATGGCTTACCGTCTCCACGGTGCAATGTTATTCGCTATACAAATTGTTTATTAAAAAAATATTATATAAATACATTGAACGAATAAATATGATATTTATATGACTAATAAAATTATTTATATTATATAACTATAACCTGAAAATTGTAATAATAACATATCCGACCAAACATACATAAGAACATAAAGCAGTCATTACCCTAATATTGAATAACAATTAAATGTTACTATCAAACGGATAAAAATATGATAATAAATGTTATAATAAAAATTATTATGATTATAGAATAAATATTTCACATTATTTAAATCATTATAAAGTATTTTTGGATTCATATGAATCATATTAGACCTAAGGAAATGGATAACTTTGCAATTATTTTTTTTTTCCAGATTACTTATTCGTAATTATTTATTGGGGTATATTTATCACACACATCCATGTCTACTAAATATGAATTTAAAGATATTATTTATATAATTATATAATTTTTTAATTTCTATTTTAACCATTGGATAATTTTTACTAAATGGTTTGAATGTAACCTTTTTTCATTCTCGGTATGAGGTACTTTTTTACCTTTCCGGTAAAAGTATGAGAATAACATTTTTTTAAAATTATAAGGCATGAATTGATATTTATGGTTTGATGACCTCTTATCTCCATAATTATTAGTATTCACCCTTTAAATATTATTTTCAACAAAATATTATACTTTTAAATTATGTGTCATTTTTAGAAAAGAAAACCTTTTTGAAAAAAAATGATATTTTCCTTAGGAATTAATTTCCAATGTTTTCTCAAAATTATTTACCATAAAAGAAGTCACTATTTAAATAGGTTTATATTTATATCTCTGTTATTTCCAAGATTTTTTTTATGGATTGTTTTTTTGGAAATCCATTTGTTTTATATAATATATGATGGAATTATGTTTAAGAAGGCCATTTTATTACATTGGTTATCTTATGGTAAATGGTTTTTTTTTATGGAACACATAATAATGGATTAAATATGGATGGTAGGGACCTATATCCCGCTCTAATGAATTGGGTAAATACATTTATATCTTAAGATAGACGTGGATATAACTACAAGTAAATCTATTTTAGTGATACAGAGATGGAATGAGGAGTGAACTCGGTTTAGTAATGGACATTGTCCACTATGATGGTTGTCACAATGAGCCTTGACTAATATGAAATTTTTATTTATGCTTTTTTGTGTATGATACAATGTTTCATGTCTTAGGTTTTGACTATTGGGATTACATTTAACTTTTATGATTTATCCCATGACAAGATATTGTGATATTTTATATGCAGGAAAAGATTTTCCAATTTCATGTTCTTATGAAAATGATATGATTGATATTTTATTATTTACCATTAATGAGTATTTTAGATAACCATTATGTTTCTTTTCCACAGGTAATGATAAAGGGTATTATGTATGATATTCCCAAAATAATTCTTTTTATGATGAAATAAATGAGAGATAATATAGATGTTTTATGAACAAATTGTTTATGTTTCCCAGATTCAAAGGATATTTAAACCATATAGTCCTATCATGGTTTTGTTATATGATGTAATAAATATACTTTATTTTTTAATTAATATTAATGTATTTAAATAATTGGTCGCTATAATATTCTGACAATCCCTCCAGAGAATAACTATAGCCAACACGATCACAAATCACCTATACCTCTAAGTCTCCCCATTGAGACTTCTCCGCATTTGAAATTTGAGAAAACAACATTATCATTTGATAAATATATCCTTTTCCACCATCCAATCATTCATCTATGTGTAATACATACATACCCATCATTTCTCTCCAAGAATCCACACATTCCTAAACAACCACTTTATGTGACTTTCTCTTAAAAGAATCATCCACGAAATTCCCCTTCAGGTAAACAAACACCACTTGGTACTGATTGAACGACACAAAAACCTGGTATATCATATTCAAGGATCAAAATAGGGATTTAAATCAATATAAATTTGGTAAAAACCTCTGATAGTATCATGTGATATCAAGGTAACTGTGAACCTCTTCAACTTTCTTGTGTGTTTCACAAGAAACTACTACTTCAAACATAAAATTGTCCACTTGCATGCCCTAATGAGACAACATATGTAACACCCCAGGTAAATAACGAATATGAATTTTTTTTTATTTATCCATATTCGAGAATAAAATATTAATATTAATTTAAAGGGAACGCTATTCTTGATGGTGTACCCAATACGCAACAACGAGTTTCTTGGAAATCTTACATTGCACTCTAATAATAAAATAATATTATTTTAAATTGTAGTTAACGCCTAGCCGTTGTAATAGAGAGAATGAACATAACTAAATAAAAAATGATTATATATGTTTTTCAAATAGTTTTACTTTTATCCAATAAATTTTATAGGCCTAATATCCAAATGAATCAAATTTTAAGTGTAAATATTCTAATATTCTTTAAAAGGATGATTAACCACCTATTGATGGAAAACCCTTTTTAAATCCACGTGTTGAAAATTTTATATGTTATATCGGACCAAATAAAATCCTTCTTTAGAATCAGGATATCAAAATTTATATTGTGTAGGTTTTTGTTTTTTTGTTAAATTCCATTTTTAATGAATAAGTGAAAAATGTTGTATTTTAATTCAAAACCTCTTTTTAATCCAATTTATTTATATGATGAGATCATATTTTGAATTGGTTTTCAAGTGAAATTATAATATATTTTTATCATTTAATCCAATGGTGGTCATTGGAATTAATTTCACTTTGAAATTGGACATAAAATAGTGTCAAACTTTTAATAGACATTGTTTCATAAAAACACGCTATTTGTTTTGAAAGTGGGAATTAATTATTAAATTAATTAATCCAACTTATATGTTTTAAATTTTTTAAAATATACATCATTTCTGAATTCAGAATATCAAATATACTTTAGGGTGAATTTTTGGTATTTTTCTGAAAAACATCAATTTTTTATGAATAGTGAAACCACTAAGTGGTAATTAAAAAACTGATTTTTCGTATAAATGAAACATTACCACTTCTGGGATTTGAATTTAAAATATCTGACATACATTGTTGTCATTAGGATGTAAAATTTGGTTCAATGGGATTAAAATAATTTTTTGGTCAATAGTAACTTTTAAGTTTTATTAATCATGATTAAAGGTAATTACTGTAATTTAAGGTAAAGATAATGTTATAATAATATGAAATGACCTTGACACATGTCCTACCGTTATTTTATGAGTCATTTCTGACCAAGATAATCCATGGGTCAACTTGGGGACCCCATGGAGCCAATTTGGTAGGAAAATGACATTAAAAACTTTTTATTTAAAGTTAAAATAAAAATGTCACAAACATGTATTGTTTTACTAAAACAATTTTTACATTGGATTATACAATTCATATTGTAATGCCCCGACCCCAGTTACCCAGAGTCGGTGTGTTATTGCGTAACATTGGCATGATCACAAAATATTAAGTCTCGAAAGACCGATTAGTTTAGTAGCCTTGGAAACACTAGATACATGCATATGTATTACATTACATCATAAAGTAAAACAAAACTACAACAACATCTTGTCTTCATATCCCCACAACTATCCCTACAGGTCATTCATAATATACTTCTTCACATCCTGGAAAAATTAAAACATTGACAGGGGTGAGCTCAGATGCTCAGTAAGGATAACAATTTTACGGAAGCCTTCATAAATAAACATAAACATTTAAGGCAATGTATAACTAAAACAAAAGCCTTTTAATCATGAACTTGAGCATAATATGGAAAAAGTAAAATTAAATAATTCCATTTACTTATTCACATGGATATTCTACTGGTCGAATAATCACATATAATATCAATAACCACTTTCATAATGATGAAATGCATAATGTCAGACTATCATAACCACGTAGCCAAGGCCTCGTTCCAAGACTACAAATAAGGGTTTTTCAAGGTCTCATGCCAAGACACTAGTTTGTCTCATGAGACCTACTGATGCATCGAGGAGCTATAGTGGGCTCCACCCGTCACTTATTAAGTCCAATGAATTCCTCATATGAACTGGTTTAAACATATCAGAATCCATAACATAATCTTATCACGTAAAACATGCATAAAGAAAACATAACATTTCCACATTTCAATCACAAGATATCAATAAAACACATTGATATAAAAAACACTTTCAAAACCATTTTCAATTCCAAAATAAAAGAAAATTAAAACTTTGTAATTATTTTTCCTTTAAAAAAAGTTATGGCTTATAGAGGAAGCTGAAACCCAAATAATGGTCACGGTGGCAGAAAAGTCATTGTCGCCGCATACGTACGACAAAAAAAACATTCCCTTTTGTCATTTAGTAAAAGGATTTGTATAAAAATATTCCTTTTTAATAAACATAAAAGTCAAAGGTGTTTATACACCATATAAAATAAAGTTATGTATAAAATAAAATATGCCTCAATGAAAGGAGATTGAGAAGAAGTTCCTTACAAAAAACATTTTTTTAATAAAATAGATCTATTTTGTGTATTCACTATAATTACACATAAAGAAAGTACAAATACAATATAGGACATAATAATATCATGAAATAATATGAAAGTAGGAGATTAACCCAAAGAATGGAAATTGGGTTAATAAGTTCCCTTACCTCGTGTCCGACTTCACTCGACCATTCTTTAATCTCCTGAATAATAAACTAGAGTTAATCTCTTCTTGCTTAAGAACCATTTTCAAGTTAATTATCTCTTTTATATCCCTTATAACAATGTTACGAAAATTATGTAGTCATTTAAGTTAATAGCGGTCTTTTTGTCGATCTTTCGTACTTGAGTCAACAATAAACTTATTATAATTACAAGTTGTTTCTGTGGTAGAATATCCATTATATCCAGAAGTATATTCATTATTTAGATATCATATATATCATATATATCCTGTATATATATTCATTTATAATATTACATAAAATTTAGAGATAAGAAATAAAATGCACCATTCATGGAGACGGTAAGCTGTATGTACGCATGAATGCTACTTTCATTTATATTTCATATTTAATGGAATGAGATCATAATGATATAAATGTGTATTATAATTCCACAATAATATCATATATAATATCATTTAATCCATCCTTTATACATCCCACATATGGCATTAATGATTCAAATCACTTTGAGGGGGCGGTAGTCCGCACTTCCTAAAATGAAATTATCGCGGTTACTCATAATGGAAATCATAAAGGTGTGCCATAAATGAAAAATATAGAATCATAAGAAAAACATAAAAATAATATATATCATATATAAAAAATAGTATCATCATAATGGACACCACGAGAGATGTTAAAAGAATATTGAACAATCATCGTTTTGTGAGGCAGTAATTCGCCATCCATAGAAACAGTATGTTCTTTAATCATTAGATGGAGGTATGTGTAAGTGTAGCTCGATTCATTATCATAACAACATCCTATTATATTTAAGATACTGGTGTTGTTACAAAGGAAAGTTATAAAAAGATTTTAAGGGGTTGGAGAAGAAAAATAAAACAAACGAACATAAGAGAATACATTACCTTAAAATCGGGTCACTCCCTTTGGTTTGAACCAAATGGGTTTCTTGAAGAGATTTCTGCCAAAGGTAAGGATTCTAGGATAAAGAGAGGGATGTTTATTGAGTATTTGAGCAGAGTTTGTCCGATTCAAATGTATTGAGAGGTGTGAATAAGGTGGTAGAGGTGGGGCCTTTTATAAGAGGAGAGGAGGGGCACTCTTGGAAGGATTGAAATGTTACTTTATTATGAAATTATTTTCAGATTATAAAGGTTACACAATGATATATTTCAAGGATAAGGTGATAAGGGTTCGAAATCCACCCATCCAATAGGATTTTTACAAGTTTAGGTCTTAGATTTTATATTATTCTTCCATTTTATTAAAATCGTTAATTAATGAGGTAATCATTGCATCATTATGGTTTCATAAAAAATATAATTTATTTAATGTCTAAAAATTATAAAAAAAATTAACATGATTTATTAAATAGTTTTATCTTTCCAATGAATATTTATGGTCAAAAATATTACTTCTATAACCCCTTCTAAATATTGTTTTAGTAAAACAACACATGTTTGTGACAATATTATTTTTACTTTAAATAAAAAGTTAATAGTGTCATTTTCTTACCCAATTGGCTCCATGGGGTCCCCAAGTTGACCCATGGATTTTAATGGTTGTACATGAATCATCCAATAAGGTTAGGACAAGTTTAACGGTATTTTTATATTTTTATAATATCATTTTTACCTTAAATTTCACTAATTACCTTTAATCGCGATTAATTAAACATAAAAATTACTATTTAGAAAAAAAATTATTTTAATCCCATTGAACTACATTTTACTTTCTAATTACAACCATGTATGTCGGATTTTTGAAAATCAAATCACATAAGTGGTAATGTTTCATTTAAAAGAAAAATCAGTTTTTAACTATCACTTAGTGGTTTCACTATTCATCAAAAATTGATGTTTTTCAGAACAATGCCAAAAATTCACCCTGAGCTATAATTGATATTCTGAATTCAAAAATGGTTTCTTTTTAAAAAAATTCCAAACATATAATTTTCATCAATTAATTTTGTAATTAATTCCGGTTGTTGAAACAAATAGCGTGTTTTTAAGAAACAATATCAATCAAAACATTGGCAATTGTTTATGTCCAATTTCAAAGTGAAATTAATTATATTGACCACCATTGGATAAAATGGTAAAAATATATTCTAATTACACTTTAGAACCACTAAATTGTATAATTTATCACTTTAAATTATTTTTATTAAAAAAGTTGTTTTTAAGTATTTTTCACTATTCATCAAAAATAGGAAGTTCTCAGAAAAATACCAAAAATTCAACATAGGCTAATTTTGATATTCCGAATCCAAAAATGAAGTCTATTTTTAAATATAAAATTTATATAATTTCAAAAAGTGGGTATTACTATTCATAACTGCTACTTTTATTGGTCGCGGTGTGTTAGAACTCGTGGTTGTGTACAACACGCACTGCTCTATTATTCAAAGAGGAGCGTACCATGGAAGCTTGGGGTGTTACATTCTCCCCTCCTTCAATAAATTGAATCCTCACAATTTAAAATTTTTCTTTGAAAATAAAAGGTTGAAAATAGAAAATACCTTTGTGGAAAACCCACATCGGAAATAGGGTTAATAAAAATATAACATTAAAAGAAAGAGAGAGAATTAAAAAGGTCAACCGAGATAGCCCATACTTGGATTTCTATGAAAATATGGATATGGAGGAAAAACAAACCATCAAGGTCTGATGGAGAGTTTTATAAAACAGGATTAGGAGAAAGTTAACTACAACAAAATCACAAACTTTTGATTGGTTAAACGGTCATTTATTCTCCAATTGGAAAAGTTAACCGACAACATTTTTGTTTTAAGTTACCTTTCATAAATTTGAGGAATTTATTTAGGATATTTACCAAGAACATAAGAAAATATACTTACTTATCATGTAGACTTTCATTCTTTAAAAAACATTTACCACAAACCCATCATTCACTCCAAAAGGTAATAGAACTCAAAAATATTCTATTTATCATAATTGTATAAGGTTCCAAATATTAACACATTCCATTTAGATTAGGAAACTTTTTTGTAATAACCAGGGACTTCCTGTAGGCTAGTGGTAGGTAATAAAGGCATGTTGCACTATGGTTGTGGGTTCGATTCCTACAGCTTTTTCCGATGTCACGGGTTATCCCCCAACCTGTAGGTTATCCTTTTCATAAAACTATAGTATTATAATATTCCAAAAATAGTCTTCATAAATGTTTTAACCTTAAACAATAATATCCAAAGTTCAACTTAATCCATTCCAACCTTTATAGTTATCCAAAATACCTTGGTCCAGACTTTCTCTAAAAGGTCTTTAAATTCCAAAATCAATTGAAACATTAGATTCCCCAAACAAAGTAAAGTTTCTCTTATTGTAACATACGAAAAATATGATTACCTTAATCATATTAAAAACTTAATGAAAACAATAAGTACAGTAGTACAATCCTTATATATATCACATTATTGTTATAACTAGAATATAATCCTTGAGTCCAAAAGCACCAATACATTAATTATTCCACTTCAACTGTAGTAACAGCATAAGATTGTCCTTGATCCCTTGGCCTTTTTGAGGTAAGTTTCCCTGACTCTTAGGACATTCATTTGCATAATGCCCCCCATTTCTCTACAATTGTAGCATAAAACATTAATAGCCTCTTTCTTTCCCTTGCAATCACGAGCTCGGTGACCTTTTTCTCCACATTTATAACAAACTCCCATTCCTTTTAGGCAAGTACTGAGGTGATTCTTCCTACAATTATTGCATAATGGAAAATCCTTCTTTACCTTTTTTCCTTTATCTGTCTCTTGTTCCACCGTTCTCTTCTTCTCTTGCTTTACATTGTTGTCATAAGACTTAGATAATTCCTTTTCTTTCTTGATAGCACATGAGACTATATGTTCATATGTTGAGAAATATTGTGATATTAAAGCTCGATGGAGAAATCGTTTTAACCCATCAAAGAAACGATCAATCTTACTTATTGGGTTACGTATATAATCTGAAACATGTCTTGCTAACCATGTAAAGTTAGCCTCATACTTTGCGACATTCTCATCATCCTTCTGCCTCAGACTCAGAAATTACCTTTCCATATCTGCTCGATGGTCATGTGGAAAGTATTTTTCTAATAAAATTTCATTAAACTCCCTCCATTCCATACTTGATACTTCTTCATCTTCCATTGTGTTTTGAATCAGCGACCACCATTGATCGGCATCTCCAGTGAGGCGGTAAACTACCATGACAACCTTCTCCCTTTCTCTACTCCCCAAGGCATGGAATATTTTCTCTAAAGAGTTTATCCATTGCTCAGCTACTAATGGATGTGTACCCCCATTAAATTTTTCTAGTTGTTTCCTCATGAAGTGGTCTAACATTGATCCTCCACGTTGCAGATCAGGGTGCTCCATATGAGTAAGGTTATTATTCATAACCTAAGTGAGTTGTCCCAGTATGGTAATAAGTTTATCAGCACCAGTTGTATCTCTAGCTCCACTATAATTATCTTGAGAAGGAGGGTAATCCCTATACAGAGTGTGTGCATTGATACAGTTTCCATTCCTTCCACTAGGCTCCATTTCTAAACAATGGCATAAACTAGATTAGTTTACGAATCGAAACACATAATAACTAACTTTCAAAACACTTAACATAAATTGAACTATTTATGGATATAATCCATAATCATAAAAATGTTTTATTTGAGGAAGTATATACTCATAACCCTTCATAGTGGTTTGTAATGAAAATGAGAATTATACTAAGCATATCCCCCGGGAGTGTCGTAACCAAGAGTACAACAAGGCATGTTGTCGTGCACCAGTTCCCATTCGAGTCTAGCTCAGAGCGGTATTTTTAGGTTTTACCCCTAGGTACTTCTGTGCCAGAGCTGCCTCTACCTGCTCGTATCCAGATAGGGATGTATTTCTTGAAAAACATACCAAAATCTCTATAATACTAAAATTCTAGGAAGTTATTCTATACTAATCCTCAAAGTCTATCTTAGGGCTATGGCATCTAATCAGAGTTTATCTAAATCTAGCTTCCAATGTCAGTACTGAACTACCTCTGATACAAACTGTAACGCCCCAACCCCAGTTACCCAGAGTCGGTGTGTTATTGCGTAACATTGGCATGATCACAAAAGATCAAGTCTTGAAAGACCGATTAGTTTAGTACCCTTGGAAACACTAGATACATTCATAAGTCTTAAATTACATCATAAATTAAAACAAAACTACAAAAACATCTTGTCTTAATATCCCCTCATACTATCCCTGCAGGTCATTCATAATATACTTATTCACATCCTGGAAAAATTAAAACATTGAAAGGGGTGAGCTCAGATGCTCGGTAAAGATAACAATATTGCGGAAGATTTTATAAATAAACATAAACATTTAAGGCACTGTATAACTAAAACAAAATCCTTTTAAACATGAACATGAGCATAATATGGAAAAAGTAAAATGAAATAATTCCATTTACTTATTCAAATGGATATTCTACTGGTCGAATAATCACATGCAATATCAATAACCACTTTCATAATAATGGAATGCATAATGACAGACTATCATAACCATGTAGCCAAGGCCTCATGCCAAGACTACAAATAAGATTTTTTCAAGGCCTCGTTCCAAGACACTGTTTTGTCTCATGAGACCTACCGATGCATTGAAGAACTATAGCGGGCTCCACCCATCACTTATTTAGTCCAATGCAATCCTCATATGAACTGGTTTAAACATATCATAATCCATAACATAATCGTATCACATAAAACATGAATAAAGGAAACATAACATTTCCACATTTCAATCACAAGATATCAATACAACACATTGATATAAAAAACACTTTCAAAACCATTTTCAATACCAAAATAAAAGAGAATTAAAACCTTGTAATTATTTTTCTTTTAGAAAAAGTTATGGCTTGTATAGGAAGATGAAATCCAAATAATGGTCAAGGCGGCAGAGAAGTTGTTGTCGCCGCATACATATGACAAAAAAAACATTCCCTTTTGTCATTTAGTAAAACTCTTTGTATAAAAAGATTCCTTTTGAATAAACATTAAATTCAAATGTGTTTATACACCATATAAAAGAAAGTTGTGTATAAAATAAAATATGCCTCAATGAAAGGAGATTGAGACGAAGTTCCTTACAAAGAACATTTTTTTAATAAAATAGATCTATTATTTGTATTCACTATAAGTAAACATAAAGAAAGTACAAATACAATATAGGACATAATAATATCATGACATAATTTGAAAGTAGGAGATTAACCCACAGAATGGAAATTGGGTTAAGAAGTTCCCTTACCTTGTGTCCGACTTCACTCGGATGTTCTTTAATCTCCTAAATAATAAACTAGAGTTAATATCTTCTTTCTTAAGAACCTTTTTCAAGTTCATTATCCCTTTTATATCCCTTATTACATTGTTAAAAAAATTATTTAGTCATTTAAGTTAATAACGGTCATTTTGTCGATCTTTGGTACTTGAGTCAACAATAAACATCTTATAATTACAAGTTGTTTATGTGGTAGAATATCCATTATATACAGAAGTATATTCATGATTTAAATATCATATATATCATATATATCCAGTATATATATTCATTTATAATATTACATAACATTTAGAGGTAAGAAAAAATGCACCGTTCATGGAGACGGTAAGTCGTACGTATTCATGGACGCTACTTTCATTTCTATTTCATATTTAATGGAATGAGATCATAATGATATAAATGTGTATTATAATTCCAGTATAATATCATATATAATATCATTTACTCCATCCTTTATACATCCCACATATGGCATTAACGATTCAAATCACTTTGAGGGGGCGGTAGTCTGCACTTCCTAAAATGAAATTATCGCGTTTACCCATAATGGAAATCATAATGGTGTGCCATAAATGAAAAATAAAGAAGAATAATTAAAACATAATCATAATATATATCATATATAAAAAATTGTGTCATCATAATGGCCACCATTAGATGTGTTAAAAGAATATTGAACAATCATTGTTTTGTGAGGCAGTAATTCGCCATCCACGGAAACAGTATGTTCTTTAACCATTAGATGGAGGTGTGTGTATGTGTAGCTCGAATAATTATCATAAAAACATCCTAGTATATTGAATATGCTGTTGTTGTTACAAGGTAAAGTTATAAAAATAGTTTAAGGGGTTGGATAAGCAAAATAAAACAAACAAACATAAGAGAAGACATTACCTTAAAATTGGGTAACTCCCTTTGGTTTGAACTAAAAGGGTTTCTTGAAGAGATTTCTGCCTAAGTTAAGGCTTCTAGGATGAAGAGAGGGAAGTTGAGAGAGTATTTGGGTAGAGTTTTTCCGAGCCAAATGGCTTGAGAGTTGTGAATAATGTGGTAGAGGTGGGGGCCTTTTATAAGAGGAGAGGAGGGGCACTCTTGGAAGGATAAAAATGTTACTTTATTATGATATGATTTTCGGATTCTAAAAGTCCCACAATGATATATTTCGAGGAAAAGGTGATAAGGGTTCGAAATACACTCATACAATATGCTTTGGACAAGTGTATGTCTTAGCTTTTACATTATCCTTCCATTTTATTAAAATCGTTAATTAATGAGGTAATCGCTGCATCATCATGGTGTCATAAAACATTTAATTTATTTAATGTCTAAAAATTATAAAAAAATTACCATTATGTAGGAAATATTTTTAGATTTAAAATTAATATTTATGGAAAAAATATGACTTGTATAACCCCTTCTAAAAAATTTTTTAGTAAAACAACACATGTTTGTGACAATTTTATTTTTACTTTAAATAAAAAGTTATTAATTTCATTCTCTTACCCAGTGGCTTCATGGGGTCCCCAAGTTGACACATGGATTTTATTGGCCTTCCATGACTCATCCAATAAGTGTAGGACAAGTTTAATGGTTTTTTCAAATTTTTATAATATCATTTTTACCTTAAATTTCACTAATTACCTTTATTCGCGATTAATTAATCTTAAAAGTTACTATTCACCAAAAAAATATTTTAATCCCATTGAACCAGATTTTACTTCTTAATGACAACTATGTATGTCGGATTTTTAAAAATCAAATCACAGAAGTGGTAATGTTTCATTTAAATGAAAAATCCGTTTTTAACTATCACTTAGTGGTATCACTATTCATTAAAAATTATAGTTTTTCAGATAATGCCAAACATTCACCCTAAGAAATAATTGATATTCTGAATTAAAAAAAGGTGTCTATTTTACAAAATTCCAAACATATATGTTGCATTAATTAATTTTATAATTTATTTCCGCTGTCAAAACAAATAGCGTGTTTTTAAGAAACAATATCAATCAAAAGATTGACAATTGTTTATGTCTAATTTCAAAGTGAAATTAATTCTAATGACCACCATTGTATAAAATGGTAAAAATATATTCTAATTAAACTTTAGAACTACTCAATTGTTTAATTTATCACTATAAATTATTTTGATTAAAAAATTTGTTTTTTGTATTTTTCACTATTCATCAAAAATAAGAAGTTCTCAGAAAAATACCAAAAATTCAACATAGGCTAATTTCGATATTCTGAATCCAAAAATGAAGCCCATTTTGAAATATAAATTTTATATAATTTCAAAAATTGGGTATTACTATTCATAACTACTACTTTTATTGGTTGCGGTGTGTTAGAACTCAAGGTTGCGTACAACACACGCTGCTCTATTATTCAAAGAGGAGCGTACCATGGAAGCTTGAGGTGTTACACATATTTTTTACTACAAATATTCATTAGAAATATAAAAATAGTTCCTTCATCATGATATTTTTTTAATAATTTTTATACATTAAATAAATAAATTTATTTATGACACCATGATGATGTAGTGATTACCTCATTAATGAACGATTTAAATAAAATTAGAAGATAAGGTAAAATATAAGACATACATTTGTCAAAAACCTATTGGATGGGTGGTTTCGAACCCTTATCACCTTATCCTAGAAATACATAATTTGTGGGACCTTTAATATCCGAAAATCATTTTAAAATAATGTGACATTTCATGACATTTCAAGAGTGCCCCTCCTCTCTCTTATAAAAGGCCCCCACCTCCACCTCCTTACCCACACCTATCAAGGAATTGGCTCAGACAAACTCTGATAATTTTATCTCTCCACATCCCACTCTTCATCCTAGAAGCATTACCTTAGGCACAAATCTCTTCAAGAAACCCTTTTGGTTCAAACCAAAGGGAGTTACCCAAATTAAAGGTAATGTCCTCTCTTATGTTATTTTGTTTTATTTTGCTTCTCCAGCCCACTAAACTCTATTTATTCCTTTAATTTATAACAAAACCAATATCTTAAATATAATAGGATTTTTTTATGAGACGTATTCGAGCTACACTTACACACACCTCCATCTAATGTTCAAAGAACATACTGTTTCTGTGGATGGCGAATTACTGCCTCACGAAACGATGTTTGTTCAATCTTCTCCTACCACCTATCATGGTGAACATTATTATGGCACTATATTTATTTATGATATATGTTATATTTATTTCCTCTCTACACTTCTATATTTTACAATTAAATCATACCTTTATTATTTGCATGTTGTGCAAATGCGATAATTTCATTTGAGGAAGTGTGGACTACCGCCCCCTCAAGTGATGTGACTCGTTCATGCAATACATGGAATGTATAAAGAATGAAATTAATGAACTTATGTGACAAATATAACATATATATTATAATGTAATTATAATATATATATATATATATCATTTATTTTTAATTTCATTAAATACGAAATAGAAATGAAAGTAGCATTCATGCGTACGTACGACTTACCATCTCCATGAACGATGCACTTCATTTATTACCTCTAAATGTTATGTAATATTATAAATGCATGTATTTACTGGATATATATGATATATATGATATCTAAATAATGAATATAATTCTGGATATAATGGATATTTTACCACATGAACAACTTGTAATTATAAGAAGTTTATTTTTGACTCACGTACCAATGATCGACAAAACAACCGTTATTAAATTAAATAATTACATAATGTTCATAAAATGGTAGTTAATGATATAATAGTAATAATGAACTTAAAAAGTTTCTTAATCAAGTATAAATTAACTCTAGTTTATTATTCAGGAGATTAAAGAATGATCGAGTCAAGTCAGACACGAGGTAAGGGATCCTACCTCTCTCCTTCATTTCATGTACTCTCTTTTATGTCATTTATTTTATGCTCAATGTTAATATTTTGGAGCATGTACCTTTATATTCACCTTAATGTAATTTGTATGTTCATATGATTAGATACCCCTCTTTCTCTCATCAATTCATTTTAAGAATGTTTAAGTGGCGTCGTTAGGCTACAGAATTTTAGTAAGGGATCATACCTCTCTCTTTCTTTTTAAGTACTCTCTTTTATGTAATTTATTTTAAGCTCATCTTTATTATGTTTTTTTATGTTCTTATATATTACACTTATTATAATTTTTATGTTAATATGATGAGATACCCTATTTGATCTCATCAATCCATTTTTTGGATGTTTTAAGTGCCGCCGTTAGGCTGCCGAGTTTTGGTAAAGGATTTTTCATCTCACTTTTATTTCTGTGAGATTTATGCTATGTTTTCCACTATTTCCTTTGAGTGGTTTATTTAATTCCAATTATTCAACTCTTTTTGTAATATAATGTCTTTTATGTGTATTTACATCAACATTGTATAGTCCTTCTTTCATGGGGTGTACGTTTCGAATGTTACCCAAATCGGTAAGCGAACCTTTCACCCTCCTCTTTTTAAAAGACTTCTTTTGTTAGGTATTTCAATTTACATCTTGTTATGTTGGGATACGTTCTTCCCTATCCTTATTGATATAAATATTATGTCCAAGTTATGATATACCCTTTTCTCTCTCATCAACTCATTTTCTGAATTTTAATGTGACGTCGTTAGGCTGTCGAATTTCTATAAGGGAACTTCTTAACCCAATTTCAATTCTTTGGGTTAAACCTATGCTTCTTGATTATGTCATACTATGAATATGTTTGGATGACCTCTGATTGTTTTACACTTAATATCCTTTTATATTGGGTGTATTTATATTTTTCACACATAATTATGCAATTGATTTATCCTTAATCTAAGGATAACGACTTTGTAAGGGACTTCGTCTCAATCTCCTTTCATTGAGGCACATTTTGTTCTAATACAAGACTTTATTTTATACGCTATATAAAACACATTTTACTTTTTATTTCATTCAAATGGAATCTTTTTCTATGAATTGTTTTACTAAACGATAAAAAGGAATGTTTCTTTTATTGTACGCGGTGACAACGACATTTTCCACCGCCGTGAGTGTTATTTGGTATTTGTATTCCTCAATAAGTCATAATGTTTTTAAAATTAAATAAATACCATATACACTTTTATGTATTTTGGTATTGGAAATGGTTTTTATAATAAGTTTTTTATGTCAATATATTTAAGTGATATAATGTGATCGAAATGTGGAAATATTTTCTTTCCATTATATTTGTTTTATGACTTATGATTTTATAATGGTACTTGGACATTTGATGGGTGGTTACGTGATAAACCATATGACGGGCAGTGCCGTGAATACCAAGAAGGGTGGTTACGTTATAACCTTCAATGCATTGGGTATGGAAGTCAGTCGTATGCCAATTCCATTTAGTGATATTTGTGGAAGTCGACTGTATGGTTATTCCATTTAAGTGTGTTTATGTCCCAAGTTACCATTATATGTTATGTGTTCTTTATATGGGTTTTATGGTAATATTTTGGTTAAAAAAGGGTAAGTAGTGATCTTTTATTCAGTGAATATTATTTACTATTTCATAAAGGTTAAAAGTATTACTTTATTAATGTATTCATGGTTTACTTGTTGTTTTGAAAAACTAATTGTTTACATTCTTTGTGTATCCTTTATTGGGTTTTTTATGCTCATCCCAAGTTTTTGAAATGTCTTCCACAAGACTTAAAGATAAATAGGGTCAGGGATTGGATCAAGGAAATACATTATATCTAAAACATGGAACTAGACATGTTTCTTTTTAAGATTTTTTATTTTATGGAAACTTAGTAGAAGTTTCTAATTTCTAATCTTTTGAGATGTAATAGTTATGTCCTAATTCTCTAAAAATATAAACCTGAAAAAATCCTCTATGTGAATTATTCATTTAATTCATGATTATGCAATGTTTTAAGGTTGGGTCCTTATAGTTGGTATCAAAGGTCGGTTTAGAAAACTTTAGAGTATAGGGTATTCTCTAAGCATAAGTGACATTACCATAATTGTTAGGATTTCAGAAAGAGTCATAGTTTTAGATAAAGTGAATGAGTAAGAATATCTTAGTGTTTATCTTCCTCATTAGTACATGATAATTTTGTTGATATACTCACACTGACATTTTCAGTTTTAGTAAATGGATGGATCTAGCAGGCACCAAAGTGACAATGGATTTGAAGGAAACTGTGGTGGTTCTCAGATTAAGAGACTGGATGAAATGGGGGATTCAATGGGGAATCTCGTTGTTATTCTAAACCAACAATCAAAGATTCATGATTAACCACTTGAACCTTGGTGAGTTCTCTGATGCATCATGTATGAGAGAACCAACTCGATGTAGAAGTTCAGGTAATAATTATAATGGTAACCATTCGGGTTTATATGATCCTTACTTTTGAGGTAATTATGGGTAACTATATGATGGATGATGAAAGGCATGAGGTAAAATTGAGGTTATATTATGTTATGGTTATTTTTGAATATTTTATCTCTTTTTGGGGAATTTTTTAAGGATTATATTGTTTTAGAAAAATGAAAACACGCAGACCGTGTGACAACCCGTCGCGTTGGACAAGGATGTGGGAATCGAACCCACAACCAAAGTGCCACTGGTATTTATCGCCTACCATTGTACTACGTAAAGTCCCTAGTTATTTTGACTAATTATTTTAATTTAGATGATCTTATGAATCTAGAATAAGTTGATTTTGGTTTATCTATGGAAATTATTAACCTATCACCGAGGATATGTGATTAGGTTAAATACTTTTCAGTATGAGACTTTATGAGTAACTAATGATTAGAGATAAATGTTAAGGTTTATCTTGGAAGACTATGTGATTAAATCCTTCAGAGATTTGGGTTTCAATCTTAGTTTTGATTACTTTGAATAATTTTATGGATAGATGTTTATTGAATGGTCTTTGTTGAAATTTGGGTATTGTTTGACAAATTTTTGAGATTAAGGATAGATTTCTTTTATAAAGGATAATCATTTTTGGGTATTACCTGATCTTGTACTAACCTTTTTGGTTTTGGTTTTGGTGAAGGTATAAAGTCATGGGAAATATATAGTTCTATTTTTTGGATTTTTTGATTCTCATGAAGTTGATTATAGTAGTCTTAATGTGAACAAGTCTTCTTAAATACTCAACTTTTGGAGAAAATATGAGTTTTGTAAGAAATCTAGTAAAAGTTGAAAGTCAACATGACAAGTAAGTATGTTTCCTTATGATTTAGTTAAGCTCATAAATAAATTCCTCAATGAAAAGTAACTTAAAACTAAAATTTTGTCTGTTAACTTTTCCTAATGGGAATCAAATACCGTTTAACCCATCACATGTTTGTGATTTTCTGGTGGTTAACTTTCTCCTAAACATGTTTTCTAACACTCTCCATCAGAACATGACCCTTTGTTTCTTCTTCCATATACATGTTTTAATGGAATCCTAGTATGGGTTAACTCGTGTGACCTTTGTACTTCGCTTTCTTTATTTAAAAGTGATAGTTTTACCGACTCTTGTTCCGATGTGGGACTTTCAATGAAGTTTCCGAGCCTAATTTTAAAATTGCGAGGACCAAATTCCCAAAAGGGGGGAAGGATGTAACACCCCAGGTAAATAAAGAATATGAAATTTTTATATTTATCCTTATTTTTGAATAAAATGTTAATATTAATTAAAAGAGTATGCTATGCTCGATGGCATGCCCAATACGCAACAACGAGTTTCCTGGAAATCTTACATTGCACTCTAATAATAAAATAATATTATTTTAAATGTTAGTTAACGCCTAGCCATTGTAATAGCAGGAATGAATATAATTAACTACAAAATGATTATATATTTTTTTCAATTATTTTTACTTTTATCAAATAAATTTTAGATGCTTAAAATGAGAATGAATCCAATTTTAAGCGTAAATATTCTAATATTCATTAAAAGGTCGATTAACCACCTTTGGTTGGAGAAACATTTTTAAATCCACTTGGTGAAAATTTTATATGTTATATTGGACCAAATAAAATAATTCTTTAGAATCGGGATATCAATATTTACTTTGTGTAGTTTTTTGTTATTTTTTTGATAAAGTCCATTTTTAATGAATGAGTGAAAAATGTTGTATTTTAATTCAAAACCTTTTTTTAATATAATTTATTTATATGATTAGATCTGATTTTGAATTGGTTTTAATGTTCAATTAGAATATATTTTTACCATTTAATCCAATGGTGGTTATTGGAATTAATTTCACTTGGAAATTAGACATAAACTAGTGGCAATCTTTTAATAGATATTGTTTCTTGAAAACACGCTATTTGTTTTGACAACGGAAATTAATTATTAAATTAATTAATTCAACTTATATTTTTGGAATTTTTTAAAATAGACATCATTTTTGAATTCATAATATCAAATATATCTTAGGGTGAATTTTTGGTTTTTTCTGAAAAACTTCAATTTTGATGAATAGTGAAACCACTAAGTGGTAACTAAAAAACTGATTTTGTGTTTAAATGAAACTTTTCCAATTCTGTGATTTGAATTTAAAAAATCTGAAATACATGGTTTCCATTAGGATTTAAAATTTTCTTCAATGGGATTAAAATAATTTTTTGGTGAATAGTAACTTTTATGTTTTATTAATCGCGGTTAAAGTTAATTTTTGTAATTTACGGTAAAGATAATGTTATATTAATATGAATTTACCCTGACACATGTACTACCCTTATAGGATGAGTCATTTCTGACCAATAAAATCCATGGGTCAACATGGGGACCCCATGGAGCCACTTTGTTAGGAAAATGACATTAATAAGTTTTTTTTAAGTTAAAATAAAAATGTCACAAACATGTATTATTTAACTAAAACCATTTTACATGGGGTTATACAAGTCATATTTCTGACTATAAATATTAATTAGAAATCTAAAAATATTTCCTACATCATGATATTTTTTTATAATTTATATATATTAAATAAATAAATTTATTTATGACACCATGATGATGTCGTGATTACCTCATTAATGAACGATTTAAATAAAATGAGAAGATAAGGTAAAATTTAAGACTTACACTTGTCAAAAAACTATTGGATGGGTGGATTTCAAACCCTTATCACCTTATCCTAGAAATACATAATTGTGGGACCTTTAATATCCGAAAATCTTTTTAAAATAAAGTGGCATTTCATGACTTTCCATGAGTGCCCCTCTTCCCTCTTATAAAAGGCCCCCATCTCTACCTCCTTACCCACACCCCTCAAGCTATTGGATCGGCCAAAATCTGATCATTTTATCTCTCTAAATCCCTCTCTTTATCATAAAAGCCTTACCTTAGGCATAAATCTCATCAAGAAACCCATTTTGGTTCAAACCAAAGGGAGTTACCCGATTTAAAGTTAATGTCCTCTCTTTTGTTCTTTTGTTTTTTTTTGGCTTCTCCAACCCCCTAAACTCTTTTTATTCCTTTATTTTGTAACAAAAATAGTATATTAAATATACTAGGATGTTTTTATGAGAATTATTCGAGCTACACTAACACACCTCTGTCTAATGGTTAAAGAACATATTGTTTCTGTGGATGGTGAATTACTGCCTCACGAAACGATTATTGTTCTATCTTCTCCTACCACCTCTCATGGTGGACATTATGATGGAAATATATTTATTTATGATATATATTATATTTATTTCCTCTCTATGCTTATGTATTTTACATTTAATACATACCTTTATTATTTTCATGTTTTTCAAATGCGATAATTTCATTTAAGGAAGTTTGGACTACCGCCCTCTCAAGTGATGTGACTCATTCATGCAATACATGGAATGTATAAAGAATGAAATTAATAAACTTATGTAACCTATATAACATATATTTTATACTTTAATTATTATTATTATATATATATATATCTCATTTAGTTTTAATTTCATTAAATACGAAATAGAAATGAAAGTAGCCTTCATGCGTACGTACAGCTTAACGTCTCCATGAACAGTGCATTTCATTTCTTACCTCTAAATGTTATGTAATATTATAAATGAAAGTATTTACTGGATATATATGATATATATGATATCTACATCATTAATATAATTCTGGATATAATGGATATTTTACCACATGAACAACTTGTAATTATAAAGAGTTTATTTTTGACTCAAGTACCAATGATCGACAAAACGACCGTTATTAACTTAAATAATTACATAATGTTCATAAAATGGTAATAAATGATATAAAATGAATAATTAACTTAAAAAGGTTCTTATGAAAGTATAAATTAACTCTAGTTTATTATTCAGGAGATTAAAGAATGATCGAGTCAAGTCGGACAAGAGGTAAGGGATCCTACCTCTCTCCTTCATTTCCAGTACTCTCTTTTTTGTCATTTATTTTATGCTCCATGTTAATATGTTGGAGGATTTTCCATTATATTCACCTTAATTATATTTTTATATTCATATGATGAGATACACCCTCTTTATCTCATCAATTCATTTAAATAATGTTTAAGTGGTGCCGTTAAGATGCGGGATTTTGTAAGGGATCCTACATCTCTCTTTCATTTTAAGTACTCTCTTTTATGTCATTTCTTTTAAGCTCATCTTTCTTATATTGGTTTATGTTCTTATATATTCCTCTTAGTGTAATTTTTATGTTAATATTATGAGATACCCTATTTTATCTCATCAATCCATTTTTTTGGATGTTTTAAGTGGCACCATTAGGCTGCTGAGTTTTCATAAGGGATATTTCATCTCACATTTATTCCTGTGAGATTTATGCTATATTTTCCACTATTTGCTTTGAGTGGTGTATGTACTTCGCATTATTATACTCTTTGTGTAATATAATTTCTTTTATGTGTATTCACGTCAACATTTTATAGTCCTTCTTTCATGGGGTGTATGTTTCGAATGTTACCCAAATTGGTAAGGGATCCTTTCACCGTCCTCTTTTTAAAAAGACTTATTTTGTTAGGTATTTTAATTTACATCTTGTTATGTTAGGATATGTTCTTATCTATCCTTATTTCTATAAACATAATTTCCAATTGATGAGATACCCTTTTCTCTCTCATCAACTCATTTTCTGAATTTTAAAGTGACGTCGTTAGGCTGTCGAATTTCTATAAGGTAACTTCTTAACCCAATTTCAATTCTTTGGGTTAAACCTATTCTTCTTGATTATGTCATACTATGAATATGTGTGTATGACCTATGATTGTTTTAGATTTAATATCCTCTTATATTGTGTGTATTTATATTTGTCACACATAATTATGTAATTGATTAATTCTTAATCTAAGGATAACGACTTTGTAAGGGACTTCATCTCAATCTCCTTTCATTGAGGCATATATTGTTCTAATATAAGACTGTCTTTTATACTCTGTATTAAACACCTTTGACTTTTCATTTCATTCGAAGGGAATCTTTTTCTATGAAGTTTTTTACTAAATGACAAAAAATAATGTTTCTTTTAACGTACGCGGTGACAACGACCTTTTCCGCCGCTGCGAGTGTTTTTTGGTATTTGTCTTCCTCAATATGCCGGAATGTTTTTAAAATGAAATAAATACCATATAATCTTTTATGTATTTTGGTATTGGAAATGGTTTTTATAATGGATTTTTTATGTCAATATATTAAAGTGATATATTGTGATTGAAATGTGGAAATGTTTTCTTTCCATTATATTTGTTTTATGTCTTATGATTTTATAATGGTACTTGGACATTTGATGGGTGGTTACGTGATAAACCATATGACGGGTGGTGCCGTGAATACCAGTACGGGTGGTTACGTTATGACCTCCAATGCATTGGGTACGGAAGTCGGCCGTATGGCTATTACATTTAGTGATATGTGTGGAAGATGATTGTATGGTTATTCTATTTAAGTGTGTTTATGTCCCAAGTTACCATTATATGGTATGTGTTCTTTATATGGGTTTTATGGTAATATTTTGGTTACAAAAGGGTAAGTAATGATCGTTTATTTAGTGAAGAGTATTTAATACTTCATAAAGGTGAAAAATATTACTTTATTGATGTATTAATGGTTTACTTGTTGTTTTGAAAAACTAATAGTTTTTATTATTTTGTGTATCTATTACTGGGATTTTTATTCTCATACCAAGTTTTTGAAATTTTTTCCATAGGACTTAAAGATGAATAGAGTCAAGGATGGGATCAAAGAACGACATGCTATCTAAAACATGGAACTAGACATGTTTCTTTTTAAGAGTTTTTATTTTATGGAAACTTAGTAGAAGTGTATACTTTGTAATCTTTTGAGATGTAATAGTTATGTCCAAATTCTCTAAAACTCTAAACCTGAAAAGATCCTCAATGTGAATTATTCATTTAATTCATGATTATGTAATGTTTTAAGGTCGGGTCCTTATATCATATACCATAGTAAATGTACCTATCATGTTTACAACATACACTTGGACTATATCCCATAGAGATGGTGGTGTCGAAGAACCCAGAAGATAATTTTTAGAAGCTCAATATTCACCTCATATGACTCTGTGTAGATCAAAATTTCATCAATGAATACAAAACCTAATCATTCCTTGTAAACATGGAAGAAAAAGATCGTAATTCAAATAAAAAATGTTGGTTCATTCATAACCCCAAAAAATTTAGAAAAAACTCAAAGTTCCCATACCTATATCTAATGGAAATATTCAGGACATCACCCTCATTCAGCCTCATTTTCTGAAATCTAGACTTCAAATCAATCTTAGAAAACCAATATTCCCCTATCTACTAGGAAAAACATTCATCATTCTTTGTAAGATAGAAATCATTATAGGCCATCACCTGATTCAACATCCCATATTATTTAAAAACACTCAGGACACTATCTGAATTCCCTGGGAACGCCACTCGAGAACCCCACTTTGAAACATGAGTCCAGATAAAAAACTTATTTATCAGATCATCTATTTGAATAATCAACACCTACGAATAAAAAGGTGTCTTCTAATAATGATCAATTGAAATCAGACAATCTCCATGTTTCATGTCTATACTGAACTCTACATCACATCGTGGGTCTAGTTTAACAAAATTCAAGCGAAAAACATCCCATAACCCCCCGATGAAAATAGGAACATCTATAATCCTAATGTACATTAATTACACTAACAACTCATTGAACAAGGAAAGGAAGGGTGCCACAGTCTGACTATGACTTGAAAACTCCCATCACTAATGAAAACCACCTGCTAGCTATCCAGATATGAAAAAACGACTCCCCTCTGGTTACATTCATAACAATATGTACAAAATGAATAAATTCAATGCAAATAATGACATCATATGGATGTATCTTTTGAAGGGGGAGATCCCCAATGGGCTGATGTGGTCTCATCATTAGTCTACACCACCATGACATATAAAGAAGATTGTTTGGTATTCGACTAGAATACTCAACACCAGGGGACCGGGGAGTATCTCTATGTATAGTATCATTTCATGGGATAGGTTGGGTGAAACAAATGAGTGTGAGGATCAGGAATCATAAAACGCACAAACAAGGGTAATAAATAAACTGATCATACCTTAAATAATCTATGGCCCTGATAGAACTATTTCCTCTACTCTGTGTAACTGACCATGAACAGATCCTTGTCCTCTATACTGGAGACCACCCCTATGAACATGCTTGCGGTGTGTTCCTCAAAAATGATGAACATCTTGATGTTGGACTCTACCTTCTCCATCTATCCTTAGGGGAGAAAAATCTAGTTACCCTTACTGCAGAAATGGTCTCACTTGACATTGTTGTTAGGGATGGAACTGAACCTATCCACCTCCACCAAACTGACCACTAGAAACTACTATGAACTTGCACTAGTGATGGCCAAAAACACCACAACCAATACACAATGGTAAAAATATTTTTGGAAGAGCACAAAAATGACATGAAACTTAATGCTCAAAAGGAATCATCTAAGGTGGACTCCCAAAAGATAAAAACATCAATTTTCATGGAACCTTAGGTATATAACTAAAAACAATTCCCCTTGAAGAACACTAATGTATTACCTATTGTGGTAGACCTCCTCATAAGTGAATTAAATTAATCACATATGCCTTCTTCTGAACATCCAAATATGTTGGAATCATAAAAAGAGTGACAAAACATGACATTGATTGATAGAGGGCCTCCTCAAAGCATCATTCATGAGACTCCTCTAGTGAAAAAAGGTTTAGTACAGAATACAGAAGGTCCTTAAACTTGATTCAAAGCTCCCACACTAAAATAATCCCTTAATGGAGGTATAGTATCTCCTTCCTCTTCTCATCCCTAATGGTCAATGAAAGGAACTCTATTTGGAACTCATTTTAGAATCCAACCAACAAAATATTCCCCTCCTTCCAATATAACATACACAGTGTTCACCTCTAATGCACATCTCCCACCATCTCACTAAATCCAAATGGGACCTAGCACCTTGTTAGGACACAGATCAATCTGAAACTGATCCTAAGATCCCCCTGTTCTCTGTCTACATATCCTAAACACTTCCCCCATATTTTCCAAAATCATACCATTAGAAGTCACACTACTTATTCTCCCCCTAATCATCCTCTTGAATTGTATAAACCATATAGTGATCAATTGGGTCATCCTACTAAACCTCAACTACATAAGCCACATGTATATGATAACCAATAGCCATAGATGAATGGAAAAAATGAATTTCCTAAGCCCGATTTGTGTGGAATTTTCATTAATAATTATTTTAATTCATTTTATTTATTTCATTTAATTAAACATTACCAATAAAACTGAAAGAAAACAAAAATAGAATTTATTACGATGTATGTACCTTTCTTAAGACTCTATTATGCAATTTGGCCCATCTCACTTGTTCGTTCAATAAGCTCAGATCATGTTCACCAGATTATATTGGGTCCTAAAATCCAATGTTCTATTCGGCCTCCCTGGACTATATAGAAGACCAAGGTAAACATGAACTGATTCCATACCACCCCATGAAATCCTCACAATGACTAACTATAAACACCATCCCACATCACATTCATCAGGATCTGATAAAACCTTGTCACGGCCCCCTTCCTCCAAAGATACCACAAGGAAATTATATATATAATGACAATCGAGTCACTCCTCTAGTGGGACCTGGGACGGAGACTAGGACTAACGATGTACAAATGTTACAATATAGGACACATTAACTTCTATATGAAAAAAATAAGGAGATTGAATGAATCATCCATAATAAATCCAATGAATAATATAAAAGATAAATAAAAAATCAATCCCATGTGCATGAAAAAGTAGAACATATAAAAGAAAAGTATCCCAAGTAAATACCCAAAACTAAATCTAGGTAGTGACACAAAAACTATCCAAAGGTTTCTGCTAGTAATTCCCAGCACGGTCCATGAAATCCATATGGAAACATGAAATAAGTATTATATATGTAAGGTGAGCATACAAGTATATATAGTTTGAATATAAAAGTCTCCCCCACACATGTGAAAGATTAATTCTAATGATCCAATGAGAAAAAAAAGAACAACCAAAATTCACCTCAAAAAGTATACTAACCATCCAAAACTCACCATGGAACTCTCACAATGTAACACAAGACATATAATATAATAAATTATAAAACACATAGAAGATAGGGTACCTTACACAAGTTTCCTACTAGTATTCCATTTTCAGACTACATTATGAATTATATCACTCACATCCCTTCAGTATACCACATCACATCTAACACACACACATCTGGGCCTAACAATGCGTCACACCCACACACCTCAATGCCTCACAAAACAACACTCCCATACGCACCTAGGCCTTACGCCGATCATATAACTCACTAATAGACCTCTAACCATCATGGAATGTGAAATACCTATCTCACTTAGAAGAGATACTAGAAATAAGTGGGTAACTGGCCATCCATTCTCTTAACCATATGTTTAGAGAAACACTCCAACATAATGATGCAATTATCCATCACATAGTTCTCAACATTTGTGGGGTTTGTATACAAATAAAAAAAGTAAAAAAGTAAATGTATTGTATCAAAAACTCCATTCAAACGGATGTGTTCTTAAAAAAACAACCAACTCATAACTCTTCTTCTTTTACTGCTACCCCTAAATTAATTTATTAATAACTGTAAAAGTAATTTCTGATAGTGAAGAATCCTGATAAATTAAGGTGGATTTACATTTTCTCTATATTCAATAGAAATTCGTTTAATCATTCAGAATCATCCATATTTAGTCAAACAACCATTATTTTAATATTTCTTTAACCACATCCATATCATTAACCAAACTAACCCAAGTCAATACAAACCATATCAAATTATTGATTATTTATTCATTACCATCAAATGCAATAATCAGACATGACAGTTAACAAGAAAAACAATATTAGTCATTCACATTCATCCAGGGGATGAAGAAGCATGTTAAATTAATAGACATCACATTAATGACCCACCATACCATGTTCTATATATATATATATGGGTTGAATCTTTATGAATGTTATTAATGGAAAATATTGGGTGAATTACCAATACCAATCACTGTTTTTGTTCTTTAGAATCATCCTCCCAGTTCATCATGTTAAAAAAACCAAACCTCAACACACAACTAGATACAGCAAAACATTACAACACATCCAGTTTCATAGCTCTGTAACATAATCACACAACACACATCACAACCCCACCATACAACCACATATGATCCACTCCCCCCACATACATATAGACCACAACAATTAGACACATCACATCACTTCATATATTAAGGAAGAAAACAATTTTATATTTAACATGTAAACCCTTATTTAATTCCACTAATAAATTTAGGGCTTATAATGAAAACTTTATGACCATGGGGCTTCCATTTATTAGTAGAATATACATTTCAAACCAAATTTTTTATATAATAATTCAGTAAAACAATATGAATTCAACTAACCATTCATTTCACAAACAATGACCCTCAACGACTATTAATTTAAATGGGTATTTTGACGATAAAAAACTTAATATCATTAAATACCCAAAAATATGATATATCATCATCATTAATATTATTATTTCCTTATAAAAAATGGTCGAAAGAAACAAGCAACAAAAAGACCCATGAATGGAGAACACCCCTCCACCCAAGGGCGAGTTCAAGGTGGCCTAAAGTAATGTAACCCCATCACATCCCCTTTGATGTACTCCAACCCTTTAGGTTGAATGGTATGCGATGTGTGAATGAGCACTGCCTCCTCCCTGGGCGTTTCCAGGGCAGCTAGGTGGTCTGCTACTTTGTTCCCCTCCCTCCAGGTATGCAGCACACGAGTCAGATTGCCAAGCAGATTCTTGCACCTTCTAATCTCATAGTAGATCGACCATGGGGGAGTCTCGTAACCTACAAGGGAATTGTAAACAATGAGGGAGTCAGTTTCCACCTCTGAGGTCGTGATCCCTTTCTGGTGGCAGATGGTGAGGTCGTTCAGCAAGGCTTTAGCCTCCGCCTGAAGAGAGGTACCATTTCCTAATCTGGCGGAGAAGGCCAGAAAGGCAGAGCCGTGATAATACCGCACCACTCCTCCCCCCTTCATAGTCCCCTATAGACAAGATCCATCGGTATTCATCTTCAGGCCCGTGAGGGGAGGCCTCCACTTTACCCAGGAACCTCTCCTGTCCCCATGCAGATCATGATCCCTGGATGCACCCTGGAATTGGCGCAAGGAAGGAGCCAATTTCAGAGACTTCACTACTTTGTTGAGATCCACAATAAAGTTCATAGCCCAGGTGATAATAAGGCGGGCCAAAACCACTTCACCCTCATGGATGGATGAGTTCTGAGCCCTCCAAATTCTCCAGCACCCCGCCTGGAAAAGAACCAAATGGGTCGTCCTCTCTGGTCCTCCTCCTTCAGTACCACGATACCATTGATCCAGGAAGCCACCAATATCCTCGTATGGAGGGTTGGTTGCCGTCAATTCCCCAAGAGCCTCCCAAACCTCTTTCTCCCAATCGATACTGATGAAAAGGTGGATAGAGGATTCCTCCCTATGTACCTTACAAGAAACACACTTTGAAGCAAGTTGAATACCACATTTCCTCACATTCTCATCCGTCGGGAGGGCTCTGTTCCTGAGTCTCCAAGCAAGGAAGTTGAACTTAGTGGGAACACTTTTGATCCAGATGATCTTGTCCCATCCTCCCTGAAGGCTCTGTTCATGGACTGCGCGGCGAAAATATTTTGAGGAGAAGCACCCTGAAAGAGATGTGGAGAAAACGCATTTGTCTTTCTCTGAGTTGCTGATAATGTCGTTGAAGAAAACCTGCTTCTCCTTGTCCAACACGGCCTCAATGAAGGGGGAAAAGAGGCTGGCTTCTTTGAAGGAGGTCAGCGGGGCCGGGCACCCAGGGAAGCCCAACTCCGAGCTGCACCAGTTCTGATGCGAGAAGGAAATGTCCCCTCTCCCAATCAGCCAACGAGAAAGCGGCTGGAGGATATCCACGATGGGGGTGATGACGGGATAGAGGTGACTCCCGCTCTTTGAGTCATTGTAGCGGCTAACGTACGAGTGCATGGAAGCCCCCCCAAAGCGTGTGACCTTCTAAATCACTCCATGCAAGCCTATCATGCAAGTAGTGGATCGAATCTTTCAGGTTTCGCACGCCAACACCTCCTTCTTCCACCGGTCGTGACAGCTTGCTCAACGCCACCCATTGCTTCTTCCCCTTTGATTGCGGATCCCAAATGAACCTGGCTAAAGATCTGTCGATGGACTTGATGACCCCTTTGGGAACCTTGTTGGATGCGAGGGCATGGAGGGGCGACGTCACCAGGACACTATTAATCAGGGCAATCCTCCCGCCAAAGGATAGAAATCGATTCTTCCAATTAAAGACTTTGTCATTGATCCTTGCAGATAAGGCGTCGAAGTCCCAGATCTTGAGCCTACTCGCTGTGATGGGCGCACCCAGGTACTGCATCGGAAACGTGCCCCTGGCCATCCCCAGGAAGATGTTGACCAACTCCATCCTCGCCGCATCACACCCATTGCCGATAAAGAACTCGCTCTTATCTTTATTAATCTTCTTCCCACTCCATCGACAGAAGGTCTCCAACACCTCGAGGAAGCTCTGAAGGGAACTCCGCCTTCCGTTGATAAACACGAAGGAATCATTGGCAAACAACAAATAGTAAATCGGTTGTACCCTCAAGCGTTGACGGAACGACATAATTCCTCTTCAATCAATACTATTCTTGAGGAGACCACTCAGAACATCCTAAGTAATGATGAAAAGGGATGGGGAAAGGGGGTATCCTTGCCTGAGGCCACGAGTGGGCTTAAAGAAGCCAAAATATTTACCCATGAACAGCACCAAGAGCTAGGAGGAGTTGAAGCACCGGAAGATAAAGTCAACATTCCAAGAGTTAAAACCCATACGTGTGATAACCTTGTTGATGAAACTCCATTCCACACAATCAAATGTCTTATTCATGTTGAGTTTGATGACCACGTTGGAACCTCTCGTTTTGTGGTTGATGTCATGCAGCATCTCCTGAGCAAGGGCGACCACTTCCTGGATATTGCGCCCCCTGACGAACCCATGTTGTTCAGGGGAGATCCAACGAGGGAGATGTAGGGCCAATCTATTGTTGATAATACTCGCAAGGATCTTGTAAGGAACGTTGCACATTCTAACCGGACGGTAGTGGGAGATCTCGGATGGGTTCTTGGATTTGGGAAGAAGGAAAATAGTGGTGGCGCAGGCTACTCTGGGTAGGTAACCCCCGCGAAAGAAGTCTTGAATGGCTTCCATCACAGACTCTTTCACCAAGGACCAAGAAGACCTATAGAAGGAAGCAGGGATGCCATCCGGACCCGGGGTGCTCTCCGGATTCAGGTGCATGAGCGCATGGTGGATCTCTTCCTCATTAGGTGTTGCACCCATGCTAGCGTTATCATCATCTGACACACGACTCTGGATTGAATCAAAGATCTCTGAAGGCTCAGAGGGATACCCCTGTGGGAGGCACTCGTTCGGGCAGGAGAGAAGGTCGTGGAAGAAGGAACATGCCATGGTCCCCACAGTGTCTCTGTCGTCAGTGTAAGTGCCATCCTCCATCAGGATGTTCGGCCTAGCTCGCTTCTTCCTTTCCTTGATATATACATGGAAGAATGATGTGTTCTAGTCGCCCTCCTTCAACCACTTGATCCTGGCTGCCTCCCTGGCCAGACGCTCTTGTTTATGAAAGAGTTCCCTCATCAGTTCTTTCTTCCTTGTGAGCTCCTCATACACACTTTCCCTCCAAGCACTTTCCAGGGAGGCCTCCAGCGTTTCCACGTCTTTCATGGCTGCACACAGATCTTCATCCGGAGAGCTTTGATCTTTTTTCCACTCCCTCAAGTATGACTTAGATTTCCTCAATTTCCCATGAAGGATGATCCACTTGTTTCCAGCAAAAGGAGTCTCCCAGGGCTTAGAAACCTGGTCATGATAGCCCGGTAATTCAATCCAGAGCTTGCTAAAGCAGAAAGAAGCAGGAGGCTCGGCCGTTAAACTCAAAGAAATAAGCAGTGGGGAGTGGTCTGAGATCCCCCTAACCAGATGAGTGACCTTAGTGTTTGCGAAGAGAGAGATGGCATGTAAATTACCCAGACAGCGGTCTAGACGACCCCATGAGTGTCGATCACCCTGCTGATTATTCCACCACGTGAAGTTGTCCCTGACAAACCCCAGATCTGAAAATCCCATGCCGGCCATGAAGCTAACAAATGATGAACTCGCCTTCCTGGGGAAGGGGCCTCTCCCCTTCCGCTCACTCGGGTCCGCAACCACGTTGTAGTCCCCTCCCATAATCCAGGCCTCTGGTCCGAGGTCGAACTTCTCCAGATCTTCCCACAACCCTTCTCGGATATGGAGATCGCAGCTCCCATACACAAAAGATGTGAGAAAGGAAGCATTCCCAGTACTCACTTTAACTATGAGGAACTGGTCCTTGGATTAAACTAAGGATACTGAGCATTCCTTTCTCCAGAATACCCATATATGTTTGTTGGTAGAGTCGTCTTGCATAGAGCCATGCATGCAAAGCCTTCTGGAGAACTCAGCAATTTTAGAGGGTTTCTGCTTGTGCTCAAGGACGGCCACCACTGCGACCTTGTGTTTAGCGATCTCAGACACGAGAAAGTCCATTTTAATACGAGCTCCCATCCCCCTTGGATTCCAGATGAGTAAAGGAATCATTGAAAAAGTGTCGCCCTGGAACTGGCGCCAAAGCGTTTCGCCTTCGAGCCATTGCTAGGAGATATGATGTGATCTCCCTTGGAATGTGATCTAGTGCATACCCCTGACCCTTGATCTTTGGGCACCACCTGAGATGGGGGGCAGCGAGGCATAATAGTTTTGTGATCCCACTTGTGACGAGCCGAGGGGATGGATACACCCACCCCTTTTTCTCCGAGGCTATCTAGATTAGTGCGTGAAGAGGAAATCTCCACTAGAGTTGAAGGAGCACCCGCCTCCGGAGGTTCCCCTAAGAACCTTACTAAAGCCGGCCTCGAGCTGAGGAGTTCCTCAGAGGCGAGGACGCCTGACGACCTAGAGGGAGGGGTCGATAGACAAGAGTCCAGAATGCACTTATCAAGTACCGGGTTAAAAGAATGCAGGAAGCAAACCAGAAAAGAGGTGGAGGAGAGGGGGTTGCCTTCCTCGACCCATGACACCCTGTCCCTGCTTAGGACTTGTCGGGCGCTGCCAAAAGGTGATGGGGGGGGGGACGCCGGTGAGATGGCAGTAGAGAGAACTGGGGGGAGATCCACCTGGAGAACCTCTGCAACCTCCTCCGCCTGAACCGAAGAAGAAGGACGTGACGGAGCTCCCACATCCGCCCCCCTCTTATTGGCCCTCCTTGTGCCCTTTCTCCCCTGTTGACGACAGACCTGCAACGAATGCCCCTGGAGACAGCACTGAGAGCAGAAACGAGGGAACACTGGGTAGACCACCTCCTAAGTCCAGTACAGGATATCCTCGATGAGAAGATCCACTTTCTCGGGGACCGGGTGCGAGAGATCCAGCTCTAAACAAATACGAGCCTCCGAGGTCGAGCATCCCGTCTTTGTGGCTGTAGCCGAGCACAGAAAACCCCCAATGGAGTCACCAATCGCCCGTAAAAGGCCCTCATTCTGGGAGGGGAGGGGCAGCCCCAGCATGTAGACCTAGACGGCCGCAGAAGGGCTTTCCTTCCAGCGGTGGGCATCAAGCGACCATCTGGAGAGGCTGAAGGACCAACGCCCCCAAGATCGAGGAACCATACACCAGACGTGGAGGAAATACTCCTCCGAGGCAAGGATGATGCTGAAGGAACACCGGTGGAGAGCCGAGACCTGCACCGAAGACTTAAGGCCCCAGGACGAAATGCAGCTCCGAAAGGACTCAAGTGGGGGTTTCGCCGCCCCAAAATGCGCCACCAGGGTCCATATCAGGCAGGCTTCAGCCTCTGCGAACGCCGACCCTGGCACTCATAAGGAGACACAAGCCCCTACAGACAACGATTGGCCTGAAGCCACCTGGACCGGCTGAAAGCAGGGAGCAGGAGGGAAGTCGTCCGAACTGCAGAGCGCCTCCCGAAAGGAGAGTGAGAGATCCGCTCCAACGGGAAGAACGGACGAAATACAGGCCACCTGGGAACCACCGGGGGGAGCCGAGGACGACGCCGGAGCCGAGGACAACGCTGGGGCCGCCGGGGGAAGCCGAGAATGTCTCCAGAGCCGAGTACGAGGCCAGAGCTGAGGATGACGATGGGACCGCCGGGGGACCACTGAGGGGATCCGAGGACGAAGCGAGGGCACGGGCCACCATTAGGTAATTAAATATACATTTTATGGAGTGTGAATCGGTCTCAATCCCTTTTAAAAATGAAATTAAACTCATTTTACATCATAAAATGATGTCTAAAGGGTAGAACATGATGGATTGGGAACACTATTCTTGATACACCACCAAAGGAGGAACCCCTAGGAAGGAACCATCAAATGAGCCACCTCCAGAAGAGGCACCACTAAACGATGAATCATTGGACGAGGTATGATGAGGACGAACCTCCTTCCACTACTACTGAGTCGTTGCAAGGAAATATGATTCTAGATAAGACACTACCAAGCAAGGAACCACTAGACGAGGCATAGTTAGACACGAAACTACAAGTGAGCCACTCCCAGAGAGTTACTTCTAGTAATCCACTTCTATTGAGACACTACCAATGAGAGACAATCATTGTGAGACACCACAATCATGAGACATAGTCGATTTGGGACATCACCAGGATGAGATATTGTTATAGAGGAATCAACAATTTTATCCACTGTTAGTGAGGAATTACCATGGTGGGAAAACAATGGGATAAGGCATCATTAGAAAAATTTGAAATTTGGGTATTTTGTAAAGTGTTTAAAAGTGTCACCATTACTTCCTAGGATGCTACAAACACCAGATTTCTTACTACATAACGAATTGGAAAGGTTAGGTCCATTACATTAAGTATGTTTCATTTCATGGTTAGTAATAACAATCTATTTATGAAATTATCATATATTTTAAAAAAGAAAATTTAAATTCATTACATTAACACTTAATGATATTTATTATTACAAAAATATCAGAAAAATATTATTGCATGAAATTGAATAAGAATGTTAATTTTTTTCATTATAAATGTATATTTAATTTTGTAAATAAAATATTTTACTTAAAAAAAGTATATATAATGAGTATTATTTTTGTATTGAATATTTAATAGTAATATTTTTTTTAGATACTAGGAATTTAATATTTTTTACCATAATTTATTTATAATTTGGAATGATTTTTTATAAGAACTTATAAAAACAATATATGAAAATAATTATAATTTTGATTTATAGTGAGTGATTTGTTTGAAAAAAAGTTAAAATATAAATAAATTAGAAATGAATTTTAATTACATATTTTACAAAAACATAATATTATTTTAATGGAAATTATTTAGAATTTTTTTATTTATCTTTATTTATGGATTTTAGTTTAAATATTCATAAAAAAATAACATACTATTTTAAAATTGAATTATTGTATTCATTTTTAATATAATCTAAAATATTTTTAAAATATTATTCATTTTAGGTTATATGTTAGATTATTTTGGATATAATTTTTTTAATGATATTAATATCGAATTTACATTTTATTACATGTGGACTGATATAGTTAAATTACTCTGAAAAGTTTTCAGTTCAAGTACGAATTAAATTTTATAACATTTTATTGATAGTGAATCTAGAATGTTATAGAATAATTAATAAAGTTATGTGATGTTTCAATATGGATAAGATACACGTAACATTGGTTTTTAATTGACAATGGTTAATTTTAAATGAATAGAGATTAATTAACACATTTCAACTCTTTTTTAAAATATCTCTGAGTTGAAATGTAATTTTCTTTCTAATTAATTTATTTTCACTAAAAATGAAGAAACAATTTCTAGAAAAAAATATTTGTTTCCCATATGATTTACATAAAATATAAAATAACTTATTTCTGGGTAATATAAATTACAGTTTTTAAGATAAATACAAAAATTCCTATGTAATGTTGACACGGTATTTCCACTTCATATGAAAAGTAAAAAATGGTTACATAGTGATATGATTTGTAAAAAATATTTCAATTATATAATTTAAGTGAAAATATGACGATAAATATTTAATATAAATAATATTAAATGATGTTCGTAATTTAATTGAAATTTTTATAGTAAAATTACAATAATGGCCTATAAAATTTATATAATGGGGATATTTTAATAAATGGATAAATAAATTATTAAAAAAATTACGAAATAATAGCATGGGTCTTATTAATAAGTTAAATTAATGAAATATATATTATTGAATTATAATCCACGTGAAACATAAAAATTAAATTCTTAAGCCATATGGAAGGAATATATGAAAAAATTCCATTAAATCCAATCTATATAGAGTTTTTTAACACTCAATTATATAAAATAATTATTTAGTTCATGATTTTATTTCATTATTGTCTCCATGTAATCTCCCAAATTATTTACATTCATTACCTACAATATTACAATGTTATTTCTCATCCAGAAAACTATATTAATGTCATTTTAAATTATTAATAAAAGGTGTATGTTTGAATTATTTTAAATTATATACTTATAAATGTTTTTTTACTTTATTAAGGTTATAATATATTTTTAAAATATATATTTATAAAAAATAGGATTTAATTATTAAATTATAATTTTTTGGGATAGAACACACAAATAATGACTCTATTATACATTACATCTAATTCAATTTAATTTTATTTTAAATAATCAAATCAAATTCTTTATTACCTTTTCTATCTTATTATGAAACCTAATGGGAGTTTACAAAAGTAATTTATGGGGTATATATTGTAAATTATATCTATGCTATATACATAAAATATTAGAATTCATCATCATAGTGTATATAAACATATATTACCATGTATAATATGTAAAGTCCCGGACCCTCTCGGTCCATTACAATGCTAAATTCAATGTTTTGGGGTGTCATAGAAACCATCGGTGAATTAGAAGGATATGGGTGTCAGTGGAAACATGCCACCGAGGTGTCACCTATCAGTGCAACATTTCGGTCTCACAGATCCATTCCACCCATCGGTCTCACAAATCTATTTCACTGATCTCTTTCATAGATCAGCTTCACATATCAGCTTCATTAATCAGCTTCATAGATCATCTTCACAGATGAGCTACAACGGTTTCACCCGATCGGTCTCACCAATCCGTTTCACCCTATCTGTTTCACCCTATCAGTATCAACCATCAGTTTCACCAAACAGTTTCACCGGATTGGTTTCAACCATCGGTCTCACCGATCGGTTTCACCCGATCAGTTTCACTGGTTCGTTTCACCCGATTAGTTTCACAGATCTGACTCACCTGATCAGTTTCACCCGATCAGTTTCACGGATCAGCTACAGTTGATCAGTTTCACTAATCAGCTTCACGGGATCTGCTTTACTTGATTAGATCCACCGATTGGTTTCACGGATTAGTCTCATCAATCGGCCACAGAGGGGTGTCAGGGTTACCTTCCCCAGTTTCTCCCGTAATGCCACCTTAATGTCTTTTAACCTTTTCGAAGTGTTTCAAGGTCTTATTTAGCACCATAAACAATGTTTTAAATCCCATAGAAGTGTGGAGACACTCAACATACCCATTTTTATCTCCTTAAATGAAATCCCTTAACACACATCTATTATGGACACCCCTTCGATGAGAATTATTAAATAACAATTAATTACATCCTCTGTTACTGTCTAACTGTGTGGTGAAACAACGATCTGCCTTTAAAACCATTCAATATTCTTATCTCGTCACTTTAGGATCATTTCATTTTTTCACATGGTAATTACTTCTTTCTTCTTCTCGGTCGGTCTCTTTCCTTTCCCTTGTGGGATTGGAGTCCCCCCTTCCCAAGGCTAGTAGTGCACCTGTACAGGAGCCTTTCCTACTCACCCTTGGATTCCCTAGAGTTCCTACCCAACAAGTCTTGCATCCCATTTATTGGTGCAAGGAGAAAAACATCGATCATTGGTCATCTATGTAGGGTTTTCCCTTTATCTCTATTTATTGTGTATCATTCGGGGTGGATATGATAATGTTTCTATGGGGATGGACGAAACCAATCCTTAAAAAATTATTAAATGGTTTTTATCGAATAATGTGGTGTTTTTGATGATGTTGTGGTACTCTTTTACCCATTTCCCAAAGGTTGTAAATTGTATTGTCTTATGTCCACTGAAAATCATGGCCATTGGTGGTCCTTTATTGTGAACTAATGGACCTCTTCTTTTTTGTATTTTATATGAAATAATGTCTATATCATGGAGACTAGATAATCACATGAACTCGGTTGATTAAATGGATTCCCAAGGAACAAGAATCCTTGTATAGTCACCCTGGTTATCAAAATTGAATGACAGAACTAAATTAATGGTGTGATAAATATTTTAAAACTCCCTTTCTCTATTCCGGTGATATGGGTGGCTATTTTTCTTGATGCTTGTGTGCTGACATGGATGTGGATGGGATCTCCTATTGTGGGGAATTTGTTTTTTGTAGATCCAAAAACATGTGGGGCCATATTTTAGGGCCTGGTTTGGTTCCAGTACTTCTAGGGACCTCACATATCCCTTTTTTTCTTTTAAATTTACAAGAGAACCGGGCATGAATGTTTATTTTGGTGCTTGGTGGTTTTTCCATCCTTGGATTGTGGCTATGACTATTAGTACCCTAGTAGTGAAGAATTATTTTAATGGAAGAACTAAAATGTGATAACAATAATGGGCTCAAAGGGGATATGTTTCCTTGAATGAGTTGTGACTGAGTTGTGGTTGTTGTTTTTTAATGAATAAATAGTAACCAAAGTGTTTGTGTTTCAGATAATTTTCAAACCCTTGGGTTGAGATGAGTGATTGTTTACCTATATGTATAATTTAGTTCTTCTGTTTTTTATTCTCACCCCACCCATGTTGAGAACATCGTGCCGAACACCCCCATTTCCTGAGGGAGGGTGTTTTTTTCAACACTCTTATGAGTGGATGGCTGTTATCTCTTTTCTACTCTCTTTCCTGAGTAGTCCATGACTCTTCGGGTAGACAATTATGGCCTGAGGTCAATTATATCCCTAGAATTTTCAGGGCAGGGAATGTTGATGTGGTTTTCCAATGTGTGTGCTGTCAGATTTTTCCCCAGTGTCTTTGAGATGAGGTCCGAGTGTCTTGGGGTGTGGCAGTAGTTGTTCTAGCCTAGGTGTATGTGGGCTTGGTTACATGTGGTTATCACATAGATTTTTGTTCGGGGATGTGTGGTTGTGGTATCCCAGGTGTGTGTAGGGGGGGGGGGTTATGGTAGTGGGACTATGGTGAGAATGGCGGGGAAGGTCTTACGTGTAGGATGCCTTAAATAAGCAGGGGCAAAGTGGTGTGGGGTACCCAAATATCGATGTGATATTCCTATTACATTACTTGACTTGTGATATTTGGGGAGTGCTCCTTAGTGAGGTTGGGTGGAAATTTTCCCCACTAGGTGCATTGGTTATCTCATTTTTTTCTCACAGAGCATTTGAATGCCTCCCCACTTTTTCACAAGAGCTTTTGGTTTTCCCAACTGAGTATACATGTATGCTTACCCTTCATATATAAAAATGGTTTCAGGTTTCAAGGAGGACTTCGAGTACTGTGTCATACTCTATTAGTTCGAACGTTGGTACTATTGAAGTCATTGGTTTTCATTTTTTTTGTACATTCCTTTGGAGTTTTCTGTAATTTTTTTGTAGCACTTTTTTTTGTAACATGCATATGGGTATTGTTGGGATTTACTTTTACTTCCACATTTTTTGATTTTGGGATTTACAATCTTATCTCTATATCCTGCTAAAGAAAAAGGGTAAGGCCATCCATTTTATGTTTGATTCTATACCCTTGGTGCTAGTCGCCACTATGGGGCCTATTGTAGGTGGGTGTCAGGGGACATCATCTCTCCTTCAACATGAGGAATGAAAGGTTTGGAAATCTGTTGACTTTTCCCTCATCTTCTTGAATCCCAGTTGTGACCGGATGGTAACAGAGGAGTGGATAACAGATTGGATGGTGCTCAGGGTTAGGCATAGTGAGTATTCCATGAGATTGTATGGAAAAAATGTTAGGTAATCTTGGTGTGTGATTTATTCTAGGGAAGACCTGCTAGGACATGGAATTTTAGCACCCCCCCCCCCCCCCCCGTGATTTGATACAAGGACTAGGGACCTACCGAACGACCTAGTGAGGCTACACTGAATGTAGGGTAGAGACCCTAGAAAATGGTACATGCATCATAATTATGTGTGTTATGTAGTGTTCTAGGTGTTCTATGAAATAAAAAAATTAAATATTAACTATATTTAAAGTAAATCATCTACACTACTCGGGCCTGGACATTCATTGTTTATATTGCAGCTGTGGCGCCCGGCGGTGACCATGGGTAGTGTGGGTGATCCAGGCCCATGAGGTTATTTTGGAAGATTAGTAAAAGGATGATTTAGAAGAGAAGCATGACTAGTGGAAGTGGAGGCTTCGCTCCATTCAATAGCAGACCCTCAGGAAGTACAAGGGCAGCGTCTCAGACAAGGAGATATGGAGGTGGATCGATGATATGGTGATTGATTTCAACTTCATCTACTTCCCTAAAGATTACTGGGTTCCTCTGGCTGTAAGACAAATGTGGGGACCAGTGCGTTAGTGGTGGACTCTCTGTCATGGGGAGTATAGGGATGCTGATGTTTCGTGGACTGACTTCACGGGGGAATTTTAGCGAAATTCATCTATTCCATGATCAAGGCGGAGAAGAGGTGTGAGATACTCTCCCTTCACTATGGTAGAATGTCAGAGATGGAGTTGGGAATCATGTTCAAGGATCTCCTTCATTTTTTTGGATGTTTTTTCAGATGAGGAGTCTCTGGAGAGACGTTTAGAGGAGGCACTCTGACCTTCTATTTAGTATGCTTTTACTCCCTTCACCCAACTGACATACATGGAGGTGAAAAACAAGTCTGATGTGGTAGAGGGGATTCACACACTGGGGGTGAGCTATGAGAGGATAACCATTTAGGATCACAAAAGGGGAAGGATTTCAGTAGTAGGCCTCCAACATCAAGGACTTTTAGGCTACATCCAGTGGGGAATAAGCTCCAGCAGTTCCAGTTCCGATCACCCGGTCCAAACCCTTTACATGCGGGCCCAAGAGAGAGGTGCTTCATATGTGGTAGTTGTGGGAACCTTCGGAATTAGTTCCTAGACTGAGTGCAGTACAGTGATGGTGGGCAGGTTCAGCACCCACCTCAGCAGCAACAGTTTCTAGCTTGGCCCTTTCAGCAGTAGCAGCAGTAGGGACAGCGAGCTCCCACTCCATTGAGAGTAGACGTGGCAGGAGGAGGCCGACCCCATGGTTCCCCCACAAGGACATCAACTAAGGCATGGTTGGGGAGGTGGATGAGAGCTGAGAGACAGAGGATATAGGAATGGGAAGTTGCACGCTATTGAGGTAGCAGTTCCAGTAGGGCCAAAAGTTGTTCGAGGTACAATCAGCTTGTTTAGCACTCTTGCCTGTGCATTTTATGATTCAAGATCTTCATAGTCCTTTTTTACAGCCAGTCTAGCCCATGCCATGGGCCTAGACATAGAGAGAATCTTCATACCCCTGTTGCTATGTACGCTAGTTGGGGGGTCATACTAGCATGTTTGATGTTTCTCAAGTATATAGACTGATGTTAGGGCCACATCAGTCTAGTGGGGATCTCCTTCTGCTGCAAATATAGCCATATGATGTCATCCTAGTCATCGACTGACAATTAACTTGTGCATTTTGTTATAGATTTCTTCCAGAGAAGAGTCATGTTCTTCGATGAGGATAGCCAGCATGTGGATTTTTAGGGCCAACGGTGTTTTCTGGTGGGGAGAGAGAATGTGGATCCTTTTTTTCCTATGTTTTCTTAGAATTCAGCAGAATCAGTGGACTCTAAGATGATGGATTATCCAATAGTTTTCAGAGAGTTCCTAGAAATATTTTCCAAGGCGGTTGTGACTAAACCCCCTCGATGTGATGTTGAGTTTGGGATAGAATTACAGCCTGGTGCCCCTCTGATTGCGATGGAACCTTATCATATGGATCCTTCTAGGTTGTGGGAGTTGTGGATTTAGATTGATGAGCTACTGAATAAGGGTTTTTTATGACCCAGAGGGTCTCCATGCAGTGATCTTGTCTTGTTCACATAGAATGCATATGGTGGTCTTAGGCTATGCGTAGACTTCCGAGGATAGAATCAGGTAACGATCAACAACTGTTACCATCTCTCGAGGATATATGATCTCTTTAACCAGTTGAGTGGAGCATGTTGGTTCTCTAAGATCGATCGACAGTTTGGGTATCACAAGTTAAGGGTGAAGGATAGTGATATCTTGAAGGCTGATTTCAGGTGTAGGTAAGGGCACTTTGAGTTCATAGTCATGTCGTTCGGTGTTACACAGACACTGGATGTGTTCATGGGGCTCATTAACTTTGTTTTCTATGAGTTTCTGGACTGGTTAGACGTTGTGTTCATTAATGATATTTTGATCTACTCAAGATCAGAGGAGGAACATACTATTAACCTCGGGATGGTCTTGTAAATCCTTCGAGATCACCAGATCAATGGGAAATTTTCCAAGTGTTAGTTCAGGACACGAGAAGTGCATTTCCTTGGACACGTGGTGTCCTAGGAGGGGGGTAGTGGTTGATCTGTCAAAGGATGAAGCGGTTGTTTCTTGGGAAGCACCCAAAAATTTGACGGAGGATCGTAGTTTTCTAGATCTGGTAGGATATTATCAGAGGATCGTAACTGTCTTATCTTGAGTTGCATCTCTTTTGAGAGCGTTGACAGGAAAGGACCAGGCCTTCATGTGGAGTGATCAGTGTCTGGTAGCTTTCCTCTATTTGAAGGAATAGTTCGTCAGTACTCTAGTTCTCAGGTTTCCAGAGGAAGGGGTATTTTATGAGGTGTTTTGTCATTCTTCTGGACTTGGCATGGGGTGTGTGATGATGTATTAGCGGAGAGTAATCTCTTATGGGTCTAGGAAGTTACTTCCTCATGAGTGTAACAATGCCACACATGACCTAGATCTTACAATAGTAGTGTTCGTGTAGATGTTGTGGTGGAATTACCTTATTGAGGAGCACTTGGTGGTCTTCATAGATCCCAAGAGTTTGAGGCATATCATTACTCAGTGGAACATGAACATGCAACAACGAATGTGGTTAGTGTTTTTTCTGGACTAAAACATCGATATTTCTTACATTGAAGGTATGGGGAACATTTTGGCTGATGGATTGAGCATGAAGTCATAGAGGGAAGTTATTTAGGAATTAGTTGATGCATATAAGGCTATGTAGGAGTTGTCTACCCTGCACCTAGATACAAGGATGGATTGTGGCAGAGGTTTTCTATTTCAAATAACATTGTAGTCCTCTCTATTCGAAAAGTGTCAGAGTCATTGTGGGGATATTTAGAGAGTGAAGTGACGTGAGATCGGGTTAACCAGGGAAATGATCCTGAATGGTGGTCAGAGGATAGGTAGAATCTGATGCTTTTCTAAGGGATGTTGTGTGTCCCAGAGATGATGCAATAAGGAGTTATCCATGAGTTCCATAACTCAATCATAGAAATACACCCAGGAGTTTCCAAGACATACCAAGGCATGAGGGAATAGTTTTGGTGGCCCGAGGTGAAATAGGCAATGGAAGAGTTTGTGGTAAGGTGCCTAGTGTGTCATCTGGTGAAGGCTGAACATCGCATCGTATGAGGGTTTTTGCAGCCCTTATATGTCCCCTTGTGGAAGTGGGAGGGCATATCGATGGTTTTATTCATAGGACTAGCCACAGATCCAGGAGGCTATAATATAATCTTGGTAGTGGTGGATCGGCTGATGAAATCATCCCACTTCCTAGCGATCAAGGAGTCGAGTGTGGTGGATGCCTTAGTACAGAGATACATGGATGAGGTGGAGAGGTTTCATGGATTTACGAGGTCCATAGTCTCAAATAGGGTTGCACAGTTTACCTCACGATTCTGGAAGGGAATGAAACATGATTTTGGCACCCAACTACATCCTAGCACTGCTTTCTACCCCCAGAAAGATTAGCTAATAGAGCGGACAATCCAGACATTAAAGGATATGCTACAAACATAAGTTTTGGACTATAGGGATCATGAGAAAAACATTTTATCTTAGTATAATTGTCATATAATAATAGCTATCACTTTAAAATTGTCATGGAACCATTTGAAGCTTAGTAAATGAGGTTGTGTTGTTCACTTGTGTGTTGGACAGAGGTTTGGGAGGTGGGTGTTCTTGGCCTAGAGGTAGTTTAGAGCACAATATTTAAGGTTCAACATGTGCATGAGAGGATGACGATATCCTAGGACCATGAGAAGTCATATTCGAATTGTAGGAGGAGGACCATAGAGTTCGAGGTTAGAGACCTCGTGTTCTTGAAGGTTTCCCCTCGATGTGGGCAGTGGAGGGTCGACAAGGGGAGAAAACTATCTCCTAGGTTCATTGGGCCATTCAAAGTTTTGGGGTGTGTTGGTGAGGTGGTAAATCAGCTATAATTTCCACCTCATATAGAAATCTTCAATGACATTTTACACATCTCTCAGATTCATCGTTTTCCACATGATGATTCTCATGTCATTGTCTAGGGAGAATGTGCTTCATGGATGAACCATCCCTTTGGTTCATGTGTTGGGGATGCACGAAGGCCTCAAAGAAATTACATCGGAGCAAGAATCTCAAATTTTCACCGAGTACCCCAAGTTGTTTTGAGTTTCTATTACAAGCATTCCTTGATATTCTTGATTTTGTGACCTGCTGTGATGTAATTCTGACCAGGTTAGATTATAAGATGTGTTTTTTCCTTTTTTTCTGAGAGTGTATGAAGAGTAATGACTATGGAAAGGGGAGGAAACGATCCCTAATAAAGTAGAATTAAAGTGAGTGTGATTAAAACCCATTCAATAAAGTCAGTGCCACCCAAAGTGGATGGTATCTTGACATGGATGAAGGGACTCCCTAAACCGTATGACTGGATGGTATGACCTTAACATGTTTGTGTGGTTGCTCAAGGGGGAGGTGTTCCTAGATGTTTATGGTGGTTTGGTCATGAAAGGTATATTTTGAGGTGTTTTTTATACCTTTCTATATACTTAGTGTTTGGTTTTAATTCTCAAGGATGAGAAAAGATTGAGAGGTTTCTAATGTAATGGCTCGAACCCTCCTAGTCCGTTACTTTTCCAAAATCTATGTGTTTGGTGTCATGGAAACCATCAGTGAGTTTGAAGGATGCCTGTGTCAGTGGAAACATGTCACCATGGTGTCACCTATTTGGGAAATAGATTGGTCTCACCAATCAGTTCCACCCATCAGTATCACAGATTAGTTTCACTGATCAGCTTCAAAAAATCAGCATCACTGATCAACTTCACATATCATCTTCACTGATCAGCTTCATAGATTTCCTTCACCGATCAGCTTTACTGGTCATCTTCATATATCTACATTATAGATCTGCATCACAAATCAGCTTCATGGATCAACTACATCAGTTTCAACCAATCGGTTTCACTAGATCGGTCTCACCCATCGTTTTCACCCAATCGGTTTCACCCGATCTGTTTCACATGATCAGTTTCAGGGATCCACTTCCCCCAATCAGTTTCACCTGATTATTTTCACATATCATCTTCTCCCATTCAATTTCACTGATCATCTACAAGGGATCAACTTCACCCAATCAGCTCCACCGATCGGTTTCACTGATTGGTCTCACCAATCGACCATATAGGGGTGTCAGGGTTTCCTTTCCCAATTTTCCCCATAAAGCCACTTTTTTAGTATTTTACCCTTCTAATTGGTTATAGCCCATTTTTTGCACCATAATAAATTTCTTAAATCCAATAGAAGTGGGGAAACCCTTAGCGGACCCATTTTTCTCTCTTTTAATGAAATATCTTAATGCATAACTATTTTGGCCACCCCTTTGATGGGACTTTTTAAATGAAAAATTGTTCCATCATATGTAATCTTCTACCTGTGAGGTGAAACCAAGATCTGACTTTAAATAAATTCAAAATTTTCATCCCATAACTCTAGGATCTCACCTTTTTATCAAAAGGGAATTACATTCTTCTTCTTCTTAGGTGGTCTCTTTCCTTTCTCTAGAGCGTTTGGAGTCCCCCCTTCATGATTCTAGTGGTGCACCTATTCTAGAGCCTTTAATAATCACCCTTGGAGTCCCCGGAGTTCCTCCCCTACAAGTCGTGCATCCTAGTTATTGACGCGAGGAGAAAAAATTCTATCACTAAACATCTGGGCTGGGGTTTTCTTTCATCTATCATTATTGTGTATCATACGGGGTGGGTATGATAATGTTTCTACAAGGATGGATGAAATAAAATTAACAAATATTATAAAATGATTTTTAAAGAATAAAGGGGTGTGTTTGACGATGTTCCAGTAGTCTTTTACCCATTTCTTATATGTTTAGAATTGTTTGGGCTTATGTCCATTGAAAATCATGGCTGTTGGTGGTCCTTTCTTGTGAACTAATGAACCACTGTTTTTATAGAGTTCTCTTTAATGGAATGGTTATAACATGGAAATAGGTTAATCACATAAAAAATATTGATTAAATGGATTCCCAATGAACAAGAATCCTTGTGTAGCCACCCCAGTTAAACAAAATGTATGATAGAACTAAACGAACAATGTGTTTAAAATCTGAAACCTACCTTTCTCTTTTCTGGTGATGTGTGTGGTTGTTCTGCTTGATGATTGTGAGGAGACATGGATGGGGATGTAATCCCCAGTAGTGGTATAGTTGTTGGTTTGTGGATTTGAGGCCATGTGGGGACATATGTTGGGGCATAGTTTGGTTCCGGTACATCAAGAGATCTCATAGATCCCTTTGGTTTTTGTGACATTACAATAGAACCAGATGTGAATGATTATTTGATTTCTTGGTTGATTTTCATTCCTTGGCTTGTGGTTATGCCTGTTAGTTTCCCAATAGTGAATAATTATTTAAATGGAAGCACTAGAATGTGATAACAAAAATGGGCTCAAATGGGATTGGCATTTTAGGAATGATTTGTGACTTGGATGAGGTTGTTGTGCTTTTTATGAATAAATAATAATTCGACTATTTGTGTTTGGGATTCTTTTAAAACCACATGGTTGGGATGAGTGCTTGTTTTTTTATATATATAATTTACTTCTTGTGTTTCTTATTCTCATACCACTCAAGTTGAGAACTTTGTTATGAACACCTCCATTTCATGGGGGAGGGTGGTTTTTCTGACACTCTTATGTGTGGCTAGTTTTTAGCTGCTTTATACTCCCTTTCTCGAGCATCCCAAGACACTTTGGAAAGACTATGAGAGCTTGAGGTCCATTGTAGACCAATATATTTTATGCATGGTACGTTGTGGTGGTTAGACCAGGTGTGTGCTGGCAGATTGTTTCCAAGTGTCTTCGGGATGAGGCTTAGGTGTCTTCGGGTGTGGAAGTAGTTGTTATGTACCTAGTGTCTGCGAGCGTGGTTATGTGTGGTAGGGTCCTAGGTGTTTGCAGGCAAGATGTGTGGATGTGGTAGCCCAGGTTTGTGTGGGTAGGGAATAGAAGTGGGACTATAGTGAGAATGGTGAGGAAGGTCTGACACGTAGGACATCTTCAATAACTCGTGGAAAATTGGTGTGGGGTACCCAAATATCAATGTTTTGTAATTATTAATTTACTTGAATTTAATTATTTGGGAATTGAGCCTTGGTAAGGTTGGGTGGATAGTTTCCCTGCTAGGTTCTTAGTTTATCTCTTTTTTATCACAGGGATTTAGAATGCCCGCCCACTTGTGCACGATAGCTTTTGGTTTTCCCTACTGAGAATACTTCTATGCTCACCCAAACATTTAAAACTGCATTCAGGCTTCCAGGAGGACTACAAGGACGGTTCCAGACTCTATTAGCTTAGACGCCAAGACCTTTTACATCATTGGGTTTCTTTTCTTTTTGTACATCAATATGGAGTTTTTGGTAATTTTTTTGTAGCACTTATTATTGGAACATGTATATGGGAATTTTTGGGATTTAATTTTACTTCCACTTTTGGAGTTGTTGGGATTTACTATCTTATATCATGATCCTACAGAATAGAAAGGGTATTCATATAATGACCCGGCCTTAAACATTACATAATATTGAACTAAATGGATAATTCACATTGAGGATCTTTTCTGGTTTAGAGCTTTAGAGAATTAGGCATAACAATTACATTACATCTCAAAAATTACAAAGTAGACATTTCTACACAGTTTCCATTTTTTTTACAAAACATGAACTCTTAAAAAAAATAGTCATGTCTAGATCCATGCTTTAGACAACATGACTTTTCCTTGATCCCATCCTTGACCCTATTCATCTTTAAGTACTGTGAAAACATTTCAAACATGGGATGAGCATAACAAGCTCAGTAAGGGTTATAAATCAAATAATGAAAACATTTGTTCATAAATGCATTCAAAACATGAAATATTTTAATTACTTCGTGAAATAATAAGATTCATGAAAGAAACATAGAAATCACAAATCATAAAGGTAACTTGTGGCATCCATATCGTACATACATTATAGTTATCATAGCTACATAGGGAGTTACTTTGGAATACCCATCACAGTATATTCGCTTAATCTCTTAGGAGTAACATTCACGTTTACATCCTTCACATTACCCAATGCATTGGAGATCTATCTCGGGCTCACCCGCCCTAGGTTTATTACAGAACCACCCGTATACGTAAATAATTCCCAAAAACCATAACATGATCATAACACAAAACATAAGCATAAAGGAAAGATAAAATTTCAACATTGCAACAATAAAATATCATTTCAAGATATTAAAATAATAAATACATTGTCAAAATCATTTTCAATACCAAAATACATAAAAAGGTTATATGGTATTTATTTTTCCTTTTAAAAACATTTCGGCTTGTTAAGGAAGCCAAATATCAATTAATACTCGCGGCGGTGGAAAGGTGGTTGTCACCGCTTACGTTAAAAAAACATTCCTTCTTGTCATTTAGTAAAATGATTCATATAAAAAGATTCCATTTGAATAAAATGAAAATTCAAAGGGGTTTATACATCGTATAAAATAAAGTCATGTATAAAACTAAAAATGCCTCAATAAAAGGAGATTGAGACGAAGTCCCTTACCTCGTGTCTGACTTGACCCGTTCATTCTTTAATCTCCTGAATAGTAAAGTAAAGTTTTTTTATAATTTATTAAGAACCTTTTTCAAGTTTATTATTCCTTTAATATCACTTATTACCATTTTATAAACATTATGTAATCATTTTAGTTAATAATGTTCATTTTGTCGATATTTGGTACTCGGGTTAAAAATGAACACCCTATATTTACAAGTTGTCCATGTGGTCAATAGTCCATTATACCCAGAATGTAATTCATGATTTTAGATATCATATATATCATATAAATCCAGTATATACATGTATTTATAATATTACATAACATTTTGAGGTACGAAATAAAATGCACCGTTCATGGAGACGGTATGTCGTACGTAAGCATGAACGCTACTTTGATTTCTATTTCTTATTTTAATGGAATTAAAACATAATGATACATAGGTATATTTTAATTCTAGTATAATATCATATATAATATCATTAACTCTATCCTTTATATATCCCACATAGGGCATTAACGAGTCAAATCACTTTGAGGGGGCGGTAGTCCGCACTTCCTCAAATGATATTATCGTATTTACCCACTATGGAAACCATAAAGTCTTGATATAAATTGGAAGTACATAAGCATAAGTAAATCATAAACCTAATATATATCATATATAAATATAGTTCCATCATAATGGCCACCATGATAGGCGGTAAAATGTAATTGAACAATCATCGTTTCGTGAGGCGTTAGTTTCCCATCCACAGAATCATTATGTTCTTCATCCATTAGATGGAGGTGTGTGTAAGATTAGTTCAAATACTTATCATAAAAACATAATAGTATATTTAGGATACTGGTGTTGATACAAAAGAAAGGAAATAAAAATATTTTAGTTGTTGGAGAAGCAAAATAAAAGAAAACAATTTAAGAGAAACGATTACCTTTAATTTGGGTAACTCACTTTGGTTTGAACCAAAGGACTTCGTAAGTGACTTCTTTCTAAGTTAAGGCTTCTATGAGGAGGATAGGGATGTAGGGAGATTAATTGGGATGAGGTTGGATGAGACGAATGTCTTGAGCGGTGTGAGGAATTGGTTATAAGTGGTCTCTTTTTATAAGGGAGAGGAGGAGCTCTTTAGGAATGTTTGAAAATATTATTTTATTATTAACTTAGATTCGGTTTCTAATGGTCCAAAAATCATTGAGGTCGAATATAAGATGACTCATATTCAAAATAAAATCACCCTATCAGAATTGGACATGTTTTGGATAATATTTTAATCATTATAATCCTATTTATTTAAATCAATTATTAATGAGGTAAAAACTGCATCATTATTGTGTCATAAATAATTTAATTTATTTGATGTTTAACTTTTTTTTAAAAAATATGATAATTTAGTAAATATTTTTATATTTACAATGAATATTTATAGTCTAAAATAGGAATTATATAACACCATATAAAAATTAATTACTAAAATATTTTTGTTAATGTCACTTTTGTATTCACATTAAATTAATTAATCTCAATTGTCATTATCACTCCCATGTGGATCAATGGGGTCCCAAAATCGACCCAAAGATGCTAATGGTCAGACATGACTCATCTAATAGGATTAGTACATGTTTAATGGTAATTTTATATTATTATATTATTATTTGTTTACCCTTATTTACCTGATTTTCCCTTTAACCACGATAAATAAAATATTTACTGGAGTAAATATTTAAAATGTATAAAAATAAAAGTTACATATTTACACAATTTAGGCCTCCTGATTACAAATATGGAATCCATTTTTCCAAAATCAAAACACAGAAGCAGCAGAAATTAATTTACAATTAATTCCCACTATCAAAACAAAGAATGTGTTTTTAAGAATTAAAAACTATCAAAAGGTTTATACTTATTTATGTCTAATTTCGAAGTGAAATTAATTCCAATTAAAAACATTGTATTAAATGGTAAAAATATATTTCAATTTGACTTTAATACCAATTAAAAATATAATATAACCATATAAATAAATTAGATTAAAATGTATTTTTGAATTAAAATACAATATTTTCATTATTCCTTACAAGATGAATTTTATCCGAAAAATACCAAAAAATAATCCAAAGTAAATTCTGATGTCCTCATTCTAAATAAAGATTTTATTTGGTCATATAGAATGTATCAAAGTGAACAAAACTATATTTAAAAATGGTTCTCCATTAAAAGGCGGTAAATCAGTCTTTTAATGTAAATTATGCTTAAAATTAGATTCATTCATATATTAAGCCTTTAACTTTTATTGGATAAATATAAATACACGTATGATCATATTATAGTTAGTTTTGTTCATTCCTACCAATACAACGGCTAGGAGTTAACTACCATTTAAAATAATAATATTATATTATTAGTGTGCAACGTAAGATTCCAAAGAAACTTGTTGTTGCATGTCGGGTACGCTATCGAACATAGCAACCCCTTTAATCTAAAATTAATATTTAATTAACAAATATTAATATATATGAAAATATATTATTCTTCATTTAGCTATGATGTTACATCCTTCCCCCGATTTTGGAAATTGTATCCTCGTAATTTTTATCCACTTATCAAAATAAGTGGGGGTATTTATCCCTCATAGCATTTTCAGATTCCCATGTTGCCTCTTCAACCATATGGTTTTTTCAGAAAACCCTTACCTAGTGAATTACATTATTCTGTAACACTTTTTCTCTACAGTCAAGAATCTGGACTGGTTGTTCTTCATAAGAGAGATTTTCTTCCAACTGAACTACCTCTGGGCTCAATACATGAGAGGGATATGGAATATACTTTCTCAACATCGAAACATGAAAAACATTGTGTACCTGGGATAAACTTGAAGGTAATTCTACTCTGTACGCAATTGATCCAACTTTCTCCATAATTTCATAAGGTCCAATGAACCTTGGACTCAACTTTCACTTCTTACCAAAACGCATCACACTTTTCCAAGGAGAAACTTTGAGAAAGACATGATCACCTGCCTCAAAAGAAAGATCCTTCCTCCAGTTATCCGCATAACTTTTCTATCTGCTCTGGGCTATTCTCATGTGCTTCTGAATCAAATGAACTTTCGCTTCCATCTGTTCTAGCAATTCTGGTCCCATCAGCTTTCTTTCACCTACTCCATCCCAAAAAGCTAGAGTTTGAAAACGCTTTCCATACAATGCCTCAAATGGAGCCATCTGTATACTATAAAGAAAACATTTATTATAAGAAAATTCAACCAAAGAAAGATTTTGGTCCCAACTTCCCTGGTAGTTCATCGAGCAAGTACGTAACATATCCTCCAAGGTCTGAATTTTTCATTCTGACTGCCCATCTAATTGAGGATGAAAAGCTGTACTAAAATTTAATTCAGTACCCAATGACTTCTGAAGGCCTTTCGAAAAGTTAGAAGTGAACCTGATATCACGATCAGATACAATGGAGAGAGGAATTCCATGCAACCTGACTATTTCTTTAAAATACAACCGATCAAGCTGATCTAGAGACAAACTATCTCTAATAGGAAGGAAATGAAAAGATTTAGTCAATCGGTCAACTATAACCCAGATTGCATTATTACCTTGAGATGCCTTTGGTAATCCCACAACAAAGTCCATGGATATATTTTCCCATTTCCACTCTGGCACCGGTAGAGGATGAATCATTCCTTTTGGTAACTGTCACTCTCCTTTAACCTGCTGACAAGTCAAACACTTCACAGTAAAATCAGCAATATCTCTTTTCATTCCATCCCACCAGTAATAATCTCGAAGATCTCTGTATATATTAGTACTTCCAGGATGAACTAAAAATGGAGAACTATTAGCTTCACATAACAACTCATTATTCAATCGTGAATCACAAGGAACACATAATCTCTTTCCAAACCTCAAAAAACAATCATTATCAATGTTAAATTCAGGAAACTTACCCTTCTGAACCAACTCTACCTTTTTCTGCAACTCACTGTCTTCCTTATGCGCTTTCATTATTCTGTTTTATAGAGATGATATCGTTGACACCTAAAACAAAATAGAAGAATTTCCTGCACCAACAACTTCTATGCCAAATTTTATCAAATCAAAAACCAAAGGATCTTGTTCCAAACGTAGCATGGCTAATGAGAAATTACTTTTCCGACTCAAATCAACGGCCACTTTACTTTCTTTTCCCGGATGGTAATGGATCGTGCAATCATAATACTTGATTAATTCTAGCCATCTCCTCTGTATCATGTTCAATTCATTCTAAGTGAATATATTCTTTAAACTTTTGTGACCAATATATATTTCACACTTCACTCCATTCAAATGATGCCTCCATATTTTTAAATCAAAAACAACAGTAGCTAATTCCAAATCATGTGTAGGGTAATTTAACTCATGTGGTTTCAAATGACGTGAAGCATAACCAATTACATGATCATTTTGCGTTAGGATACAACCCATTTCTTTTAACGAAGCATCACTATAGATAATAAACACACCATTTCTGGAAGGCAGTGCGAAAACTAGAGCATTCACTAATATTCTTTTCAATTCCTGAAAACAATCATCACATTCTTTTGTCGAGATGAACATAACAACTTTTCGAGTTAACTTAGTCATTGGACTCGATGACCGTGAAAAATTTTCAACAAACCTCCAGTAATAACCTTCCAAACCAAGAAAACTACTGATCTTAGTTATATTTGTGGGTCTTGGCCATTCTTCAACAACTTTTGATTTTGTAGGATCAAAAGTTGTGACATTTTTTTAAATAATGTGACCAAGGAAAGAAATTTTTTGTAACCAAAACTCACACTTACTGAATTTCCCAAACAATTTCTTTTCTTTTAAGGTTTTCAAGACAACCCTTAAATGAATTTCATGCTCTTATTTACTTTTTGAATAAACCAAAATATCATCAATGAACACAACCACAAACATATCCAAGAACTCCAGAAAAATTCTATTCATAAGATCCATGAATACAGCAGGTGAATTGGTTAACCCAAAAGGTTTAACTACAAATTCATAATGGTCATATCTAGTACGAAATGCAGTCTTCAGAACGTCTTCTTCCTTTACTTTCAACTGATGGTACCCCGACCTCAAGTCAATCTTCGAAAAATATTGATCTCCCTGGAGCTGATCAAACAAATAATTTATATGAGGATAAGGATATTTATTCTTAACATTGATGTTATTCAATGCTCTATAATCAATGCAAAGTCTCATTGAACCATATTTTTTTAACAAAAAAGACAGGATCACCCCATTGTGATGCCCTAGGTTAAATGAAACATTTATCTAATAACTCCTTCAATTGCTTCTTTAACTCTAAAAGTTCAATTTCAACAATTCGATAAGGGGGTTTTGGAATTGGCTTAGCATTAGGAACTAATTCAAAATTAAATTCAACTTCTCGATAAGGTATAATACCAGGAAACTCATCAGGAAAAACATCAAGGTACTCATTTACCACTAGCACATCATTAATCGGAACAGTTCCTTTTTTTCAACAATATGTGCAAGGTAACATTCATTTCCATATTTTACCAGTTTTTCGACTTCCTGATATGTTATCAAAAGCAAGGGTTCATTCTTGTACACAAACTGAAAATCATTCTAGAAAGAAACCTATTTAGTTCTGCAGTCAATCTTAGCATGATAAACAGAAAGCCAATCCATGCACAGTATAACATCAAACTCTACTAGAGGAAAAACAATAAGGTTAGCTGTTAGATTCTTTCTGCACACAAGGACATAAATGTTATTATGTTTTCTTTTTGTCTCAACATTTCCTCCAGGTGTTTTTACCGTAAGTTCAGTATTCATATCATGAGATGGAATTCCCAATTTACTATAAAACATTTCAGAAATAAATGAATGTGTAGACCCTGAATCAAACAACACATTATCATAATCTGAACAAACAAACAATGTACCTGATACTAATTTGTTCGATGACCCAACATCTGCTGAAGTTGTTACAAAGGAATTCTCCACCCCTTTCTGCTTGTAGTCTGACTGATTCCCATCACTCGAGATCTTTTTCGGACACTCATTTGCATAATGACCCATTTCATTGCACTTAAAACATTTTACTGATTGTAAATCAGATTTTGTCTTACCATTACCCTGATCTTTTTCAGTGCAATTATGAGCCTTATGTCCCATTTTACCACATCGGTAGCACTTACTGAAATTCAAAATCCATTCCCCATCATGCTTTTTACCACAATTTTAAGAAACTGTGAACTTAATTTTCTTACCATCATACCTTTTTTAAGAGTTCTTCCCTTTCACCTTCCACCTCGACCTCTTATTTTGTTGTTTGTCAAAGAATTCTTGATCATCAGCAAACTCCATTTCCACCTTCTCCACACAAGGAACAATCTTTTCATAACTTTTGAACTCGTGAGAAGCTAAAGCCCTTCGATACTTTGGATTTAATCCTGAGTAAAAACGGTTGATTTTACTATCAAGATATCATATGAAATTTGGAGCATACATTGCTAGTCGAGTGAATTTTTTCCCATAAGTAGCCACTGAGTCATCATCCTACCTCAATTCTTGGAATTTGTTTTCCATCCTAAGATGAACCAACTTAGGAAAATATTTCTTCTAAAAAATACCTTTGAATTAATCTCGATCAAGAGAATCAATCTCCTCACTATCCTGATATTTTTCACCATCAACCACCACTGATCAGCTTCACCTTCAAAACGGTAAACAGCGAGACTAACCTTTTGATGTTCTGAACAAACCATGACATCGAAAATATTTTCCAGTGCTTTAATCCACCCTTAAGCTAAAACCAAATTAGATGATCCTCTGAATAATGGGGGATGTTGGCTCATGAAATGCTCCACTACTGACATGTTCCTTTTTGGTTGATCTGGGTGATCTCGTACATGGGTACTAGCACAATTTATAGCCTGAGTCAATTGTGCCATCAAACTGTTCAGTTCCGATTCCGACCATCTCAGGTTGCTGATTTGGATGGTTTTCTTCCTCCTGATGTCGTCCCAACATAGCTTCCCTATTTCCTCTGCGGAAAACGATTCTAAACAAAGAAATATCTTAGGCGATGCAACAAGGTAATCTGTAAATGCTATGTGATATCAATATTAACATAAATTACTTTATGGATATTAATTTAACAATATCCTAACTCCTAAAGTTATCTAAACCGACTTCTGATACCAACTATAAAGACCCAACCTTAAACATTACATAATATAGAATTAAATTGATAATTCACATTGAGGATCTTTTCTTGTTAAGAGCTTTAGAGAATTAGGCATAACAATTACATTACATCTCAAAAATTACAAAGTAGACATTTCTACACAATTTCCATTTTTTTAAAAAACATGAACTCTTAAAAAAAATATTCATGTCTAGATCCATGTTTTTGACAGCATAACTTTTACTTGATCCCATCCTTGACCCTATTCATCTTTAAGTCCTTTGAAAACATTTCAAACATGGGATGAGCATAAAAAGCTCAGTAAGGGTTATAAATCAAAGAATGAAAAAAAATCATAAATGCATTCAAAACATGAAATATTTTACTTACCACGGGAAATCATAATATTTATGAAAGAAACATAGAAATCACAAATCATAAAGGTTACTTTTGGCATCCATATCGTAATTACATTGTAGCTATCACAGCTACATAGGGAGTTACTTTAGAATACCCATCACAGTATATTCCCTTAATCTATTAGGAGTAACATTCATGTTAACCTCCATCACGTTAACCAATGCATTGGAGAGCTATCTCGGGCTCACCCACCCTAGGTTTATCACAAAACCACCCATATACGTAAATAATGCCCAAAAACCGTAACATGATCATAACACATAACCTAAGCATAATGGAAAGATAATATATCCATATTGAAATAATAAAATATCATGATATTGAAATAATAAATCCATTTTAAAAATCATTTTCAATACCAAAATACACAAAAATATTATATGGTATTTATTTTTCCTTTTAAAAACATTCCATCTTGTTAAGGAATCCAAAGATCAATTAATACTCGTGGCGGCGGAAAGGTTGTTGTCACTACTTACATAAAAAAATATTCCTTCTTGTCATTTAGTAAAACGATTCATATAAAAAGATTCCCTTTGAAGAAAATAAAAAGTCAAAGGGTTTTATACACTGTATAAATTAAAGTCGTGTATAAAACTAAAAATTCCTCAATAAAAGAAGATTGAGATGAAGTCCCTTACCTGGTGTCCGACTTGACCTGTTCGTTCTTTAATCTCCTGAATAATAAAGTAAAGTAAATTTCTACTTTCTTAAGAACCTTTTTAAAGTTTATTATTTCTTTAATATCACTTATTACCATGTTATAAACATTATGTAATCATTTTAGTTAATAATGTTCATTTTGTCGATATTTGGTACTTGGGTCAAAAATGAACACCTTATATTTACAAGTTGTCCATGTGGTCAATAGTACGTTATATCCAAAATTGTATTCATGATTTTAGATATCATATATATCATATATATCCAGTATATACATGTATTTATAATAGTATATAACATTTGGAGGTATGAAATGAAATACACTGTTTATGGAGACGGTAAGTCGTACGTACGCATGAACGCTATTTTCATTTCTATTTCTTATTTTAATGGAATTAAAACATAATGATACATAGGTATATTATAATTCCAGTATAATATCTTATATAATATCATTAACTCTATCCTTTATACATGACACATAGGGTATTAATGAGTCACATCACTTTGATGGGGCAGTAGTCTGCACTTCCTCAAATGAGATTATCGTATTTACCCACTATAGAAACCATAAAGGCTTGATATAAATGGGAAGTACAGAAGCATAAGGAAATCATAAACATAATATATATCATATATATATACATTTCCATCATAATGGACACCATGAGAGGCGGTAAGATGTAATTGAACAATCATCGTTTCGTGAGGCGTTAGTTTTCCATCCACAGAAACATCATGTTCTTCACCCATTAGATAGAGGCGTGTGTATGTGTAGTTCTAATACTTATCAATACAACATCCTAGTATATTGAATATACTGGTGTTGTTACAAAATAAAGGAAATAAAAATATTTTAGGGGTTGGAGAAGAAAAATAAAAGAAAACAATTTAAGAGAAACTGTTACCTTTAATTTGGGTAACTCACTTTGGTCTCAACTAAAGGACTTCTTAAGTGCCTTCTGCCTAAGGTAAGGCTTCTAGGAGGAGGAGAGGGATGTAGGGAGATTAATTTTTCAGAATTTGGATGAGCCAAATGGCTTGAGCGGTGTGAGGAATTGGTTAGAATTGGTCTCTTTTTATAAGGGAGAGGAGGGGCTCTTTAGGAAAGTTTGAAAATATTATTTTATTATAAACTTATATTTGGTTTATAATGGTCCAAAAATAATTGAGGTCGAAGATAAGATGACTCATATTCGAAATAAAATCATCCAATCAGAATTGTACATGTTTTGGAAAACATTTCAATCATTATAATCTTATTTATTTAAATCATTTATTAATGACGTAAAAACTACATCATTATTGTGTCATAAATAATTTATTTTATTTGTGTCCAAAAATTTAAAAAAAATACCATTATGTAGGAAATATTTTTCGTCATTCCAATTAATACTTATAGTCAAAAAGAGGACTTATATAACAGCATATAAAAATTAATTACTAAACGATTTTTGTTAATGTCACTTTTGTCTTCACAATAAATTAATTAATCTAAATTGTCATTATCACTCCCAAGTGGATCAATGGGGTCCCAAAATCGACCCAAATATGCCCATGGTTGGGCATGACTCATAAAATAGAATTAGGACATGTTTAAGGGTAATTTTATATTATTATAATATTATTTGTTTACCCCTATTTACCTGATTTACCCTTTAACCACGGTAAATAAAATATTTACTGAAGTAAATATTTAAAATGTCTAAAAATAAAATTTTCCTATTTACACAATTAGGGTATCATGATTTAAAATATGGAATACATTTTTACAAAATCAAAACACAAAAGAAGCAGAAATTAATTTAAAATTAATTCCCACTGTTAAAACAAAGAGCGTGTTTTTAAGAATTAAAAACTATCAAAAGATTGATACTTATTTATGTCCAATTTCAAAGTCAAATTAATTCCAATGACCAACATTGGATTAAATGGAAAAAATATATTTCAATTTCACTTTAAAACATATTATAAAGGTAATCTAACCATATAAATAAATTACATTAAAACATAGTTTTGAATTAAAATACAATATTTTCACTATTCCTTAAAAAAATGAACTTTACCAGAAAAATACCAAAAAATTACCCAAAACTGAATTCTGATGTCCTCATTCTAAAGAAAAATTTTATTTGGTCATATAGAATGTATTAATGTGACCAAAATTAGATTTAAAAATGGTTTGCCATTAAAAGGCGGTAAATCTGCCTTTTAATGTAAATTATGCTTAAAATTAGATTCATTCATATATTAAGCCTTTAACTTTTATTGGATAAATATAAATACATGTATAATCATATTATAGTTTTTTTTAATTCCTAACAATAAAACGGCTTGGAGTTAACTAACATTTAAAATAATAATATTATATTATTAGTGTGCAACGTAAGATTCCAAAGAAACCCATTGTTGTTTATCGGGTATGCTATCGAACATAGAAACCCCTTTAAGCTAAAATTAATATTTAATTCAAAAATGTTAATAAATATAAAAATACCTTATTCTTCATTTACCTGGGATGTTACAATTGACTTCCATTTTATGTGTGATTATATATCTGTAAATCTAGTCGCCACTCTGGGGCCTATTGAAGGTGGGTATCATAGGGTTATAATCTCTCCATAAACATGAGGAATGAAGAGTTTTGAAATCTGATGTCCTTTACCTCCTCTTGGTGAAGCCGAGTCAGGACATGGTAGTTTTATGATTAAGTCTCCACATAATACTTTTAATTAATTATTTAATTTATATGAAATTTATTTTTTATTAACAAATATCAAATGCATTAAAAATAACTCATTTTGGTGGATTATATCAAATGTGTATGTACATTATATACCTCACAGGGAATATTCCCCCAAAATAAGTCATATACATGATTACATTATAATCATTATTACTAAAAATTACAAGAAATAGATATTTAATTAGTAAGAAAATATATAAGATATAGATTGTTAATTAAATATAAGATACTTCATAAATAACGAAATTATTACCCATGAACCAGTTATTTTTCAATATATTATGAGCATTTATCTAGTAATGATGAGAAATTTGTCAATAAAAAAATTACTAACTACCAAGGCTATCAAACATCAAAAAATTTGAATACAATTTATTTAGAATAATGGTTTTATAAATAAATGTTAAGTGAAATAAAATAAAAAAATATATGATTTTAAATAATAATTTTATTTAAAATATGTGACACATTATAATTCATTTTTATATAGTAAAAGTGAATATAAATCATTTTGGAATGATGTAGATTTTTTTTTCATGTTCCTTTCCTCTATTGATTTATAGTCCATTAGTTTTTATTTCTATTATCAATCTCTATAATTTATACATTAATTTTTTTCTCATCATATTATTGACCACTATTCCCTTATAATATGTCATTATATTTCGTTTTCCTCTCTAAAATGAATTTATTAACCCATTCTATTTCATTATGAAAATTTTATTTTATTAACATTTATGATTATTCTTAGTTATTGAAATATAAGATCTGATGTGATATATTCATGATATTGTTTTCTAACATTTTATATGATTATGGTTTAGCATTGAATTATCGATCTCCCAATGAATTGAGTAATTATTTATCTTATAGATAATTAATGTTGGAAATAAATCATGTGGTTTTTCTATTATGGGCGATTAAAAGTGATTATGGGTGATATGATTTTTATTTCCCATGATTCAATATTGATTACACTATCCACAATATGATTTACAATTAATTTTCTTATTTAATATATTTGGAATTATTGATGTGTTTAAATATGATAAATTATTATTGAATATATGTTTAGGATCATATATAATATATAAAAGATTTACATAAACATAACATGAAATTTTTTAGAATTTACTGATCAACTAGAACCTTATTTTTTTTGTTTTTAAATGATTTGCGTAAATTGTAGTCTTGATTTTAATTTGAGTGAATTCAATAATTTTTATGGAAGATAAAAACAATGTAGACAGAATCCCCCAAATTGTGATGTTATTGAAGATATGATTCATTTTATGTGCTAAACTGGAGAATAAATAATTTTTAAATACAAGGGATCACATCAATGACTCTCGTTATAGATGTTTATATCCGAGAAAATCCTAAAACATTTGGTAAACTAGTGAATATATTATATTAGGAAGGGTTCACATGCACCAAAATAGCATGTAAATAAGTATTTCATCATATTACATAATCAATTATTCTTTTCCCTTAGATGTGAAAACATTCACAATTGTTGAATATGAATGAATTTCATTAGGATTATATGAAAATGTCACATTGAAGCATTAAAAAAGAATTTGTAAAATTAATGACTTTGTATAGTGATATATAATATATTTTAGGTGATGCATATGATTTTTACCATTATCGATAAGAAGGATGGGGGATTATATTGTGAATAATTCGGTCATATATAATTATATTTCTATTTCTTAAGGTAATTAGGATTCCTATTGTTTATATAATCCATATGTTTAGATTTTTTTTTAAGAATACATTCTATTAATGTAATTGAATTTCATTAGAAAATTAGACATTTGGAAAATGAATTAAATTAAAAAAAACATTATTCAATTATAAGTGGATAAATATAAAAAAATAACATAAAACAATATATTAAACAGCTTGGAATTTTACGCATCATTAATAATATTGATTTATTAAATGATTATAAATCAATAGGATATAATTGATGTAAAATATAAAAATATTATTAACTATGAAATCTCTTGGATCATCATTATCCTAAATGAAAACCGATAGAAATAAGACCATATAATAAGGAATACCACAATGAAATTATAAATAATTATAAAAAATCAACAAAATGAATTAATATCAATATAGTGATAAGTGGGAGTGGAAATAAAAAAATAATTTATTAAGTATACATATATAAGAATGAAATCTAGAAATTATAAATATAGTAGTTGTAATAATGGTTGTCGTATGTATGGTTATTACGAATATGGACAACAGTCTTATATCTGACATTCATATTGATGTCTTATATTAATATGTAGTAATTATAAACTAATATAAATCATAAAAACTAATATAATGTTTAAATATTATAAATATATATATATATATTGATTCATTACCTATGAATATTAATAATATTATTAAAATGTGGCATGATTTATATATAAAATTTAAATTAACATTACTATATAAATGTAGTAGTAAATTTAAATATTATAATTTAAATAACAAAATTTTTATTGTATTTGTTCAATAGTATTTTATATAAATATATTATATCAATTTTTTTCAAAGATCTGTCTTCATAAGTCATGTATATTATGTCCAAATAGATAGAACTAAATAATTTTGAATCCAAATTTATATAAGAAAAAATATATTAACATATTTTAAATAATAAATTGATATTAAATAATTTTATTAGTACATAAAGAAATAAAATATGTATATTTTTTTAAAAATTAGTTTTTATTTATAAAATGAATTCTATTTTAATTACTAAATTTATTGATTATAGATATTTAATTTTCTAAAATTAATAACCATTTTGAATTAACCATTTTTTAATTTTCATAAGTTAATATTTGGAGATTTTCCTAAAATAAATGATTTTATGCTGAAGTGTGAAAATCAATGGATTTTGTAATACTCACACTTTTATGAAACTATTATACAATCCTTTAATGAAATTTTATGAAATAATTTTTACAATGAAAAAAATAATTAGAAATTTTAATTTAATTAATTTTAGATACTATATATATAACCCATTATTAATTATATTGAATTTTTTTTATTTTTTTGTTAGCCTTATAATTACATATTGAAATTGTGTAATTGTTTTTTGACTAAATATAACATTAATTATATATATTTATTATATTTTTTTTGATGTTAATACAATCAATAATAATGTTATCTTTACACTAAAAATAAATAATATGCATTAAAATATATATTTTTCCAATATAAAGGTTTATCTACGTTACATGAACTACTGTTAAAATTAATTTTAATTAAATAGAAATTTTTTTGATCCATTTGATATAATATTTATAATATTATAGTTAATTATATATAATAGTGTATATTTTAATTTTAATCATCACCTATAAATTAATTAGGAAAAAATTTGTTTCCATTTTAATGACCATAAAATGACAACAGAAATAAACTCCACATTTCAATGACATTAAATAGGTATAAACACGTTTGGAATAGTCTTTTCAGAATTAATATAACTTAAACCTTCATAAAATAAATTATTTTAGACATTTTCATCATATTCCATGTGAATCATGTGCCCTCTTTATAATAATGGGTTATATGTTCCAAAAATGCATTTTTAATAAATTATAATAGGAACAACCACTACTATACATATACACACATCCAAATACAAATAGTAATGAACTATTTTCAACCCTACTCTCTTCTAAACTACCTATGAAATTTCAATAATCTTTGTTCCTTTCAATATACCATGCTATATTTCTTTAATTTTGTAACCAAAGGGGAACATCCAATATGAGAGGTAATAACATCCACTACAAAAGAATAATTATTTTCTACATCTACAACCACTAACTTATATAATTCATGAGAGTAAGAAAAACATATTATGAATATTAATTTTTTATTTTTGTAATGGATTATTCTATTTTTCAATTCTTATAAAACCATTAAAAAATTAATTCATTTATATTTTTATGTGTGGATAAGAACTTCCATGAATGATGTGATCTGTTTTGCAATAATTTTTTTAGGTATGGTTAAAAAAATTATTTACAAATTATATTTTATATTTATAACATTTTAAAGATTCCAAAATATAACAATAATTTATTTTATACCTTCCAACCATTCTATCAAAATTATAGGGCTTATCATGTGTATCTTCTTACTACCACCTTCATTTGATAGTGTTTCTCATTCATTTACCAAAACGACTAACATTGGTGGAACAAAAAATTTATCAAATGTATTTTTTCTAATAAATGACTATTATTTTGCAAAGATAAAATTCAATATTCCATAATCTATTTTATAAATAAATAGTTATAGTAAATATCAAAACTATATATTACATATAAAATTATGTTTTATAATCTGAGTCCATTCATGATAAATATATTTACTTGAATAAACTATGTTCTCATTTAATTATAATTTATATAATATTCTAAAATTATGTAGATTATGAATTCATTTTATAACACCTTTTCATGCATCATTATACCATGAATATTTTCATGAAAATAATTGAATAATATCATACAACTGATATAAGTGGAAAAAAATTAATAAATTTCGAAAACATGATGATAAATATATTGTATGATAAGAAATAAAAATGGATTAGTATTTTAGGAATATTTTTAATATACTTAATTTATTTATTCATATATATACATTAATGTGAAGAGAACATTCATACATGGGGTTGAGGTTTCCATCTAAATTACCTTTCATTGAGGCATGCCTTAATGTTATGAACCAATGTAAATATATATAGTGTAACTAATAATGAATTTTTTATAATGTAAAAAATTACTATTGAGATATGAATCTTCAATTCAATTCACTCCCTTCCTTTCTATTTTATAAGATTTTTATCTTCTTTCTTGTATAATATTCCCTTATAACATAATATATTTTTGCTATTTAATGTTTATACTTATGTTTTTACATTAGTAAATATGATTACACTATTTATATAATTTAAGATCAATTTAAATTATAATATTCTAGATTTATTACTTTTTTTCATTTTAAAAAATGTTACAACATTAAGTATAATTCACATCAATTTTTAATACATATTCCCTTCTATGTCAATAATTTCCCTTATTTCCCATGATAATTATTTTAATTAGAATCCGAATTAAGTGATATATCCTTTTAACATCATATTTTACTTCTCATATTTGAAAATAATGTATTATTATCCTTTTTAGGATTAATGATATCTAAAATTTGTCTAAAATATTAAAAAATATCCTTTAAACCATCCTCTTTATATTTTGGCTACACATTCTCATTATTTCTCTCGAATTGTATTTATTTTGTTCTCTCATATATAATTTATATAATGAATATATGTTTTATTTATATATATACCTATTTTAGTTTATTATTAATTTTATGTTACACTTTATTTTTATCTTCTATTCAAAATTATTTATTTTAAGCGAACAAAAATTTAAAGGAATTCCCCTAATCCTAGTTTCATGTCATGTGTCTCCCAGTAAATTTTTTTTATATCATTTATATTTTATAAAATGTAATACTATTTTATAAAAACTCGTTATTATAAAATTATTATTTTAAATAAAAAAAATAGGCCATTAATTATCATTTTCTCATTTCAGAAAAAATATCCCCTATACAGTTTGTTTTTTATTCTAAACATTCAGTTATTATAATTAATTTTTTCCATCCATATAACTCCTAGTTCAAAGACTATATTGTTTTAGAAAAAATTGACCATCCAAAAAGATTTATTTCTCCTTCTCTTTAAGTATATGTATGGTATAGACTTCTATTATGTCTTAATAAAAGATTGTGAAACCCACAATATTGTGGTAATAAAAAAATATGAAATATGTATGGATTATATTTTTGTTAAGGAATAAATATGAATATTAAAGTAATTATATTATAAGTGTCCATGTGATATCCTTCCAATGCATTGGGTAAAGTTATTGTATCATTAGAAATTATGTTTGGTGCCTGGAAATTTAGACTAGGAACTCTATGGTATGATGTAGGTTAGCCTGAGTAAATGATGATTACGAAAGAGGTTAGCCTATGTTTTGAATTATTGGCAGTTAGAAATCAAAAATCATTATGATCTAATGATTTTTTATTTTTATAGAATATTAAGATTCCACAATCTTATGATACTGTTTTTTGAATCATGACTATGTTTTTATATTTTATTACCATGTTTATTCTTTTTATCATTAATATATCACATGATGTCCCATACAAATTTTCCCCAATGTATCATATCTTTTTTAGAAAAATCTATGGGAGTTAAGAGAACTATGTCATGTATAAATATAGATTTTTTATTTTTAAGATGATGTATTTATAAATATAATTTTCTAAAGAAACATCAACCCATGAACCTTGGATTGAATTTTTGGGATCTTATAATATAAACCATGAATTAATGTTTTTTTAAATCTTGGATCAGTATTGTTGGTTAAAAATAATGATATACTAATTTTTTATGTTATGATGAAAAAATTAAACCATATGGGATAAGTATATGTTAGGATAACAAAATAATTTTTTTAATGAATTTGATTATTTGTATTTCCTATAAATGAAATCAATTTCTATAGATAACAAATATATTCTGTATTTAACATAGATGTTTCTCAGGTTAGGGACCTTGATAATGGTTTATTGGGTCTTAACTCAATTTTCAACTAGTTCACATGAAATATGCCATAATTATCACCTAGGTTAAAAACAATCAGGTATATCATTTTGTAAATCATTTTCTATTTATGATCCATTTTGAAGAATATATATCATAATTAATTCATTATATCTTGTTAATAATTCAATGAGAACTCAACATATAAATATCAATTGGATCAAAAGGATGTAGATGATTAACCAAGTATGAAATAGTTGTAATGGGAGCCACCCTGGAGCGTAACGGAGGTGTGGAGTTTCCTTGGGTTGGCAGGATACTATCGGAGATTCATTCTTGATTTCTACAAGATTTCAGCACCCATGACATCTTTGACTCGAAAGGGGCATCCTTTCGTGTGGACCGAGAGATGTCAGCAGGATTTCCAGTAGTTAAGACAGAGTCTGACAAGCGCCCTAATATTGAGATTACGGATGGTGGGTGTCGAGTACGTAGTGTTCTACGAAGCATCAGGAACTAGGCTTGGTTGTGTCCTGATGCATAGGAAAGTAGTGATTGCCTATGGCTCACGCCAGTTGAGGCCTCACTAGAAGAACTACGTGATCCATGATCTTGAGTTGGCAGCGGTAGTCTTCGCATTGAAGATGTGGCGGCACTACTTGATGGACAAGTGGTTTACCATCTACTCTGATCACAAGAGTCTCAGATATATCTTTTCTCATAAGGATCTGAATTTGAGACAAAGATGATGTCTTGAGTTCCTCCACGATTACGAATTTGAGATCATTTACACACTTGAAAAGGGAAACGTTGTGGCAGATACTCTCAGCAGGAAATCCAGTTCACTATTTCTGGATGTGGCGACGAGGCAGTTGTCCTCCTTATAGTTATCCTTCGTGGATGGAGATGAGGGAGATTACATTCAATCAATGGTTGGTACCCCTCCACTCTTACAGCGAGCCAGGGAATCACAGCGCGAGGATGCTAGCTGTGAGACTCTGCGTTCTTAGATATTAGCGGGTGATGCTGCCGATGGATATTCAATAGTTGGGGAGCACATTTTTATTTTCAGGGGGTGCCTGGTAGTACCAGGGACGTTGCGAGAGGAGGTCTTGAGGAAGTTCCATACATCCCCTTTAGCGGTGCATCCATGTGTGGAAAAGATGTATCAGGACCTCCGACGTCAGTTCTGGTGTCCAGGAAAGATGAAGAGTGTGTCAGAGTTGGTTTCTCGGTGCTTTAATTGTCAGCAAGTAAAGGTTGAGCACCAGGTGCCAGCAGGTTTGACTCAGCCCCTTGAGGTGCTAGAGTGGAAGTGGTAGGGATATACATGGTCTTTGTGATGGGTCTACCACATATTTCCATGGGACACGATGCCATTTGGGTTATCGTTGAACGACTCACCAAGTCGGCCCACTTTCTAGCCATACGGGAGAAGAGTTCAATAAGGAGTTTGGGATTCCTCTACGTGAATGAGATAATTCGACTTCATGGAATTCCATCAATGATCGTCTCATATTGTGAATCTCGTTTCATATCCTGGATGTGGAAGGGATTGAAGGAATCTTTTGGGACTCAATTATGCTTGAGCACAGCATTTCATCCTCAGACTTATGGTCAGACGGAGCAGACCATCCAGATTCTGGAGGATATGCTACGATCTTGCATACTTGACTTCGTTCATAGCTGGGAGGATCACCTACCAATTATGGAATTTTAATATAACAACACCTATCATTACACTATTGGTATGGCACCATTCGAGGCTCTGTACAGGAGACCTTGCAGGTCAGCACTTTGTTTGACTGACCCAGGAGAGTCAGCATTCATGGGCCCAGAGATGGTGTGAGCTACTACGGAGAAGGTGTAGGTCATCTAGGAGCAGAGGAAGACTGTATAGGGTTGGTAGAAGTATTATGCCTATAGGAGACGGAGGCCCTTACAGTTTGAGGAAGGAGACCATGTGTTCCTTCGGGTCTCACCTCGATGAGGGTTTTGGAGGTTTGGATGAGGCAGCAAGCTATCTCCGTGGTTCATTGGCCCTTTCAAAATTCTGAGTAGAGTTGGCGTGGTGGCATATCGCTTGGCTCTACCTCCTCATATGGACCGATTTCACAACGTCTTCCATGTGTCGTAGCTACGGAGGTACATGCATGATCCATCGCACGTCATCGAATGGGGTGATCTGGACATCGATGATGGAGAGACCTTTGCTGAGTACCCAGTGGTGATCGATGATTGGAAAGATAACATACAACATGGGCAATCTATTACCTTGGTGCGTGTTCGGTGGCAGCACGTGAACCTCCAGGAGAGCACGTGGTAGAGGGAGGCTCAGATATGTGTACAGTACCCACTTATTTTTGAGTATCCCTTGTTTTGGCTTTTTAGGGACGTAAAATCCCTAAGGTGGGTGTGATGTAATGTATCCTACTTTTCCATGATTTATTTTAAATAAAATGTGGAAGTTAGTTCGAGACCAGTCTTCGAGACGGCGTGCAGTTCTGAGGCCCGGTGAGCCCGGAAAAAATGTTTGAATTTAATTAAATAATTAAATTGTGTGCGAATATGGTTTTCTTGAAAGAGTGGAATAACTCCTTAACGGGTTCTCGGATCAGAAATTATAGGGCACCATTGCATTCAGAACATCGATTTTACCTTAGGCAAGGCCTAACATTGGTCGGCACAGGTCGGTGGGGAAATCTAGTTTTAGGATGTAACAATAATAAAATATTTAATAAAAATATTTTATTCTGTAGTGAAATATTTTTTTAAAATATTTTGTAACATATATCCTTTTACTTATAGGTTGGAATTTGTTACAAACATTCTTTTGGTGGGCTTTTACTTTTTGCCCAAGGATTTACATTAATGTACTTTACCTTCCTGTCGTAATCTGTTGGTTGAGTTTTTAGTGTATTAATGAATTTTTCTTTTTTAATAGATTTTACTTTTCAGCTTTGTAGCATTGGAGATGTGTGTGTGTGTACATGTTTTTAGGAAATGCCTCCCATGTTAGTAACATCCATACTCGGTGCCAGTCACCAGCCTCTGGCCTATTAGAGGCGGGCTTGGGGAGTTGCGGCCCGGGCCCCACTAGGACGGGTTGTGACATAACTAAATAAAGGAGAATATGAAATGGTTTATAATCATATTGTATTTATGTTATGAAATAAATGTCATGTTTCACTATCTTACCTATTCTAGTGAGTTAGATAATAATTTGTGAATTATTTTTTTGAAATACATGATAGATTCATTTGTGAGTGTTATTTATCAATGATATTTTGGAATGTTTTAAATGTTTAGAGGGTAAACTAATACATATAACAATTTTTATAATGTATTATGGGATTAATGGATTTTAAGTATATATTAAAGAGAATTAGTAACCATTAAAAGTCATTTTATGACATGGTTATAATTTTTATGATAACTATTGATGAACAGATGATCAAGGTATAGATATCTCAAAAGATTAATATAATATTAATGTTGAGGTAATAACTTGTTGATTTATATCTAGAAAATTTAGTTCATTTAGTATAGTAATTATTTATTTATTTAATGTAAAATGTTACTCTGTTATTTTTTTTGGATTTTTATCTAATATTTTTTATTATGAATTATATTTATTATATTGTGACCTAATAAAATATTTATAAATATATGTTAGTGTTATAAATTGAGTTAACTTTTCATGGAATATATAATCTAATAGTGGGTTATGGTCTTAGGGACACAAATATTTTATGAGATATATGTGATAGATAATATGTGAATAGGTCACATAAATATTGGGATACATTATTCTATGAATCCTAAATGATCTTGGAGGTAATGTAAGTTATTTTTTTATCATAACAAATTTATGTGGTATGTTATATCCCAATTAATGAATCTGGTAGCATTAAAATGACCAACTATCATTATTTATGAATATTTACAATTTCCTAGATGAAATTTATTGGGGGGGGGGGGTAAATAAAAAATAAAGGTTATTAAGATGTATATTCCTTTCATAACCAGTATATTTATATTTATAATTTTTTTGGATATTTGTTTAAGGGAATTTATATTGATTTGTGATTAATTGATACTGGAAATGAATAAAAATAAGAATAATTTATTCATTAATAAATAAAATTATATAAAACTAATTATTTCACAACATGGACTATAACTCTCTAAAAAATACATCATTTAAATGAGAGTAAATCAATATGGGAAATAAATTGAAATAATTAAAATAATTACTACTAGGAAATACCCTAAATTTTCTCCAACTGTGGATGATGAAAATATCAAATATATAATAATATGGAAATCATCATGATATGACAAAAAATTATAAACATTATATAAACATTATATAAAATTAAACATAATTTTGGAGTGAAAAAATGATTTTTCAATCATATATATGTGTGAGTGTGTGCGCGCGCGCGCCTTAAATCATTCCATATAAAATGTGGTTGTTGAAAGTATAATCCCTATAAATATGTATTTTTTAAATAAGATAGTTGATAATTTTAATATTGTTCATATATAAAATAGTTATATTGGTGTCATGAATTGTTAAACAGTAAATTTAAAATAATTTACATCACAAATAATATAAAATTTTATATTAAAATTTTATGTGTGTTTGTTACATATAAATAATAATATTAATTTTAAAATGTGATATTATTTATATATAATATTTTAAAAAATATTTGATAATAGTGGAATGGAAAAATTAAATTTTAGAAGAAAAATATTTAAATTTAAATAGAATGTGTTAAAGGGTATTTTGTGTAAAATAAATTTATTTTTAAATACTTTTTCTATTAGGTAAGTTTTATTTTATCTTAATATATTAAATTGATTTCATATATATTAATATTTGTTATTACCAAATATAATAAATATTTTACTTGATAATTTTTTATGTAATACTTTTAAGAACAATTCACATTTAATAACAACTATTTTTTAAATTAAACTAGATTTTCATTTTGTATTGAATATTATTTTAAAAACTATTTTTATAAGTATTAGAGTTTCGATTTTAAAAAGTAACATCATTTTTTAATTCATAATTTCAAAATTAGGGTTAATAACATTAATAGGTTTTTCTAAAATATTTTACTTTTTTGGGAATATTTAAATATATTTATTTTTCAAAAACATTATTTTTTTTGAAATTGTTATAAAAACAATTAAAAAAGGTTTTCAAATTCCTATTTATATATAAAGTATATTTTAAAGAATTAGGTTAGGTGATGTACCAAAGAGGATTAGTTTCCTCCAATAACAAGTGGGGGTTATAAACCAAATGAATGTTTTTTAAATTTCATTTCAGTAATAGTAGACCCATGGTACTTGATTGGGTATGATATATTAAAATTAGAAATATATAAATATCAGAATATTGTGTAGGAAATAGAAAATTTGTGGAACATAAAATTTATACAAGGTTAAAATCCAATGTGGAATCTCACTACAATTTTTTATGGTCACCGCTAACCATGGATTCTATCCACTATATGGACAATTGTGTTCTAATTACAAGAATGTTTGTGGGTTCTCACCATACATGTTAGGTTTCACATCAAATATAGTGACTTGGGTTTTTCTTTACATTACTATTACATAATTTTTAAGATAAACAACATAATAGTGAGAAAATTCATGATCCAATGTTTTATAATATTTACTAAATTAGGGTCAAACATCACTTTTACATAATAAAAATGAATCATTATTTAATTACTAATTATTTATATTTATAATGGACTTCACATTATATTTTGTCTAATTCATCACCTAAGGTTTTACATCAAATAAATGGGTGACCTAAAATCCATGTAAAGGGAGGTATAACATGGGGTGAATAAGTGACATGAATCAAAAGTACACAGGTATGAAGAATAATATCATAATCATAGGACCATCCTGATAATCATGCGGTAAAATTTTGAAAAATTCTTGGAATGAGGAATATTCGTAATATTAAAATCATGTATTGGTGGTAAAATACCACTTATAGTTTTTAATAAAGCTATAATAGTGTTCACGCATAAAAGATGTTCAAAAATCATAACATCATCATTATGGTAAAAATATATTGAATCATGTTAATGATTATTTAACATATTCTCACTAGAAGCATCACATTACCTAATGAATTTGAGGGTTATGTAATTTTTATCCCACACAAAACGTCATAAATTATCATAATCAAGCATTCCATATGAAACCAATAATAATCATAGTTGTCAAATAAATGCAAGGAATAGAATGGGTTTCATAACTAATTCATAAATAATATTTTAAAAAATCAAATTTCTCGTTCGGAATCATGGAAATCATAACATTATATTAACCACCATTATTCATTAGTGGACTGGAAGCATATCAAGAGTTGAAAAATATTATTCTTTGGAAATTGAAGTCATCTTGAAAAATTGTTTTTCCTGTAAAATATTAGATATGGTAAGAACATTTATATCGCTGAGATAATATTAAAATTAAATTTATGGACATATTAGGAATAACTATTTTATATAAGAGATGTTGAAACAATGAAATGAATATTATTCTAGAAGTCCCTTACTATAAATCATAATTTATTAGCTCTCATTTCAGACTCAGAAATAAAACATCTAATATTTAAAAATATATATTAGCGAATAATAATCATTTATTACATTATTTATTCATTATAATTATTTTATTCAATTTTATAACACAGGTTTTTAAACATGATTTTTTTTAAATCATGTTTTCTTTAAATTTTGCAATTTTTTCGATTTCACTATTTTCATTAAAATTCATTTATAAATAATTATAATTAAATATTGAATGATAGAATACATGTAATTACATATTTTTTAATTATATATAATTCATAATTTCCATCAATTCTATTTTCTTAAGAATAGACATGGAAATGTATTTGTAGGTTTTCAATCAACCACTGATAGGAAATTAACGATAGAGTGGGAAAGAGAATATTGAAATTTATATATATAGTAAATATAATCTATACATAAGGATAAAATCATTAATATAATGTTATCTTATGACCAAATTAATGTACTATGTTTTTAATTTATAAATTATTGGATAAAATAGATTATGAAAAAATAAATAGTTAACTAAAACATACACAATCTTATATGTATGTTCTCTTATATAAAACTAAAATTACATTTATGTTTGGACTGGTATTGCTATATTTTTTATAAAATTAATTCATAGGGCCTATGTGGAAGCTTTATGGTGGAGTATACAATTCGGAATTTGGATAATGATTGTTTTTCCAATGGGTGTGAGTAAAATTATTTATATATTCGGAGAGGGGTATTTTAGAATAAAATTTTAAAAAAATAATATATAGTAGTTATGACTATTAGTATAGAATATTTGAAAATATAAATAATATATAAATATAATATAATGGTTTTAATAATTTTATCATATTTATAATTAGAATTCATTAGTCTATTGAAATGCAATGTGAAATGAAATATAAATTTTTATTTTAAGGGAGCACTTTTTTCATTAGGTTTTGGAAAAAAAATATGTTTGGATTTTATGTATATTATATTATAAATATAATGAGGGGAGGGAGTAAAATGCGGGCTCCCCCTCAGTGGTGATCTTCTAGTGATCCAAATTAGTGTTGACTGACTCAGTTCATGGCGGATCCACTTGATTGTTTCTTTAATCCTAGGGATTTTTTTATTCCTCCGTTGAAGGCTTCCAAAGTTGATGGGAGTGTATCTGCTCCGATTGAGGCAGAAAAGGGGGACGAACAGAACCCTAAGGTGAATATTGATCGCGTCAAATCCTTCTCTTCTCATTGTAGGTTTATCTCAAATCGTCACCAGACCTCAGACTCCCTACAATAGCGAATCACTACGAATGTTTCTATAGCATCTGTGGAAGAGAATACACAGATTATTAAAGACCATCTCGAGGAGTTTTGGTTTTCTCTTCTTGATCAGATTTCAGGATCCCAGGAGGACTCTCCTTGGAAGATTGATGATTTCAAGGATTAGTTGCTTCAGAGTTGTGGTTTCACAGATTGGCGCTTGATTTCTCTTGCGAAATGTATGTATCATATTGTCTTTCCTTCAAAATAACTTCATAATATTTCTTGGGGATTTGTTCCAATCCTGTTGAGGCCTGGATTTATTGTTCTTCAGCAATGTGATATCATATCATACACCATTTCAATTAAGAGTTCTTCAACACAAATATGGATTGTAATTAGGGGACTTAGTTGGTTCTTTTTCCATCCTAAAATCCTTTTGTGATATTTTCTTTGTTGTAGGGTATCCTATTAAGGTAGATAAAGAGACTGAAAAACATATGTTTGGTCACTTTTCTCATGTATTGGTTGAATTTTATCTAGACCATATGTTGATTGACACTAAGTTCCTTGTGGAGGGAGATTTTAAGCTATAACTCTCAATTCAGTATAAATTGATACCTAATTTTTGTGAATCTTATATTTTGATTGGCCACTTGCATGATCAATGTCACAGAAATATAAAGTGTGTTCTTTTTCAATCACTTGGGCACTTCGCTGATCAGTGTAAGAGGGTACAACTAGGTAATGGACATGCTGGAAATAAGGTCTTTAGGAATAAGGAGACGTCCCCCTTTACTGAGGTACTTAAACAAGGCTTGGCTTAGCCATCTACTGGTGGGGAGCGCCCACGACAGCATAAAGGTGTTGTGTTTAGTGGTGGTAATGGTTTTCTGCGTCCCCTAAATGTTCATGCTGGGGATGTTGGGGGATCAACTACTTCATGGAAATCCTGGGCCAATTTGGTTGATAGTGATTCTAACCAAGATGCATTCATCCAAGAAAAAGTTAACATTGAGATGGGTCAGGTAGTGGTGGCTTCTACTCGCAGTAAAGGAAAGCTAATAATGCTTGATGTTGACGAATTTGAGCTGGTAATTTCTATAAAAATAGGAGTCCCCTCTGTGGAATGGACTGAAGGGGAGTCAGGAGACACAGATAGTGTGGTTGGGATTGCACTAGGGAACTTTTTCCCCATTGTGGGGTCTTTTGAGCCTGATGCTTGAGATGAAGGACAAATGGAAGGCCAGATTGGATCCTATAACCTCACATTCCAGGACGGTACATATCCTCTTCAACATTGTGAGATGCAGCTTTCTATCCAGTTTAGTGTGCAGCCTTCTTTACAAGCTGATGTACATACTGGTGATGACCCCCTGTTGCACAAACTGGATGGTGAATCAAAGGATGTCATGCTACAAGACTCCTCTTAGTTGTTAAAAGTACCGGATAAAGCTAGCTTTAATTTTTTTTTCAATCTTAGACTTTATTAACCCGTATGAATTTGACTTGCTTAACCTTGACAGTCTTGAAAATGTTTGTTGTAGAAACTAGAATTGTAGCATACTACATTCTGCAGTTGGAGATGTGTCTTCAAATGGGTTGAACCCTGATAAAGGTGTTGATAATTCCTTCAATTAGGGTGTACCTATCGAATAGTTTCAAGTGGAACAGTAGAAGGCGAATGTGGTTGTCTATGCACAACATGTCGAGGCTGTTCAGAATGCACAACCACAGGCTGGTGAGAAGGGGGCGGTGTAGGTTGCACAGGAGGCGGCGATGGTCCAGGATGAAAATGTCGATAAGGATGATTACGAGCAGGTAGCGGGAGTTATTCCCTCCCATGTGGAGGATGTCTTAGGCATGACAGAAGAGGAACCATATTTGCAGTCAATGGATTGGAAAAGAAGGGGTCATCTAGCGCCTCGAGGTGGAGCTCGAGGTCAGGGTCGTCCTAGGAAGAGGTTATTGGGTGCTGAATTTTCTATTTTTTTCTGGTGTGAATTTTCACATTTGAACATTTTCTCCCTGTCCTTTTTCTCCTTTAATTTTATTTAATAAATTTTGGTGTCATGGATCACAATCTATGGCGGAGCTGTTTTGGTATTGTAAATACAAATTTTTTTAAAATATATATTTAATGGAAAAATAATTTTTTAGAATTTATTGTGTAATTATTAAATCATGTATTATATAACTTATGATACATCAGTTATGTGAAAGCTATACTTTTACAATTGACCCTAAAATTGAATAATTTTAGAATATTGCCAAAAAATCAACAGTCTCAAATTTCGGTGTGATGACTTAAAATTGATATTCATTTTATCAATGAAAATTTAAAACATAGGTAATTTAGTTTTTTTAAAATAATGATATTTATTATATACATTAAAATATATCTTATTAAAAATATATTTATATTTTTTTTGAGATTAGAAGTCATGATATTTTTTTGAAATTAGATTATTATATTTATCAAAATTAATAATGATAAGTATTATTGATATCAAAATTTAATTTTTTGACGTAAAATTATTATTCCAATGACTATGTAACAATTCACAATGGTCATCATACTATTTTAATGGTGACATTAGTAATCTAATGGTAACATTACCTCTTATATATATCACTCTATTATTTAACTTAATATTCACTAAATATCTTCCCAATGATATATATTTTGATTTTATATTATGTTTATTAGTTTACTAATATTTTTATTTATTTTGATATTTTTTCAAATGGGGTGATGATCCTAGAATATTGGGGGGATCCATATTTTCCCAGTTTAGCTTTTCTATTTAATATATTGGTTCTAATTGAAATGTTTGGAATTTTAAGTGGTTTATTAAATATCTAATATCATGAATATTATCAGTGAGATAATAATATTTGGTTTCCATTATTTTTTATAATATTATATAATATAAAGAAGTTGACATTTATTCAAGAAAAATATTATTACTAAGAATCACTAGGACATTACATATTTCCTCCCTTAAGAAATTTCTCCCACAAAATTTCATGTTATATTCTCAGTTTAGAATATATTAGGGTACTTATTTCTCATTTATTCCTCTTTTTTTCTTGTAACCTAATTATACATAATGTTTTTCTACAACACATTGTTTAGGTGAGTTGTCTTGTTACATTGAAAATTGTTTCAATAGTCCAATATATACATCTACTTCTCCTGATATGCGTCCTCATTCTCCAGTTATACAAACTATGTATTCAATATATGTGAGGGATCAGCTACGTAATCCCTTAAAAAAGATACAAGGAACATGTCATGAACTTGATCCATATTTGGTCAAAGTGCATGCTGAGAGGCCACTTCCCATATGATATCAAATATTTTAAACAAGGAAATATATCATGCTGTGAGATTTCAAATCATTCCAACCTATATGAATATATTCTACGATGATATTCAATGTTAATATTTTATCCCTTGTTGAACTACCTGACACTTTGTTGGAGTTCAATATATCTCTTTTTATGAATCTATATAGATTTTATATGTTGTTTGATGGAATTAAACATCTCTATCATCTCTTTCCCATGACTTTGTAAAATATGATTTCATTCCACATATTTATCTCAAAAAGTAATAGTTCCACATCAATTCCATTATAGATCATCATATGGATAAACTTTATTAATTGAGTAATGTTTTTGTTTTATGTGATCTCATATAATGGGATATATTGATCCCATCCTCCATTAAATTACATTGATCGGGGAATCAAAATAGTCCTTTCTTATTTTCTTTCATTTTAGAGGTGATATGCCACCCAAACAATATATTTAGTACTCAAATAATGCTTTAATATTCTAAATAATTTAGATGTGAGTGTTTTATCATGATAAGAGATTATTTAAATTTGAAAATCATAACACATCCCCACTTCAATTACATATATTTTAGACATTAGTTGAAGTGATTAATGTTATCAAATATAAATTAAGAGGGTAGTCTTTGTGAGCCGATCGACTAAAACCCATATCACATTGTTTCATTTAGATGTATTCAAGAGATTGTTAACAAAGTCCATAGTAATTTTCTCCCATTTCAATTTGGGTATGGGCAATGTTTTAATTTTATCCTTCGATTGATATCACTCCACTTATACTTTTTGACATACAATGAACATTGAGGTGTACTCAATTATCTCATTCTTTATATTGTCCCAACAAAAGTTTCGTGGAAGATCATAGTACATCTTGGTGCTTCCAATATTTATATAGAAAAATGAACTATGAGAAAAATCTAATAAAACTTCTTTATATCCACTCATGTAGGCACAGAGTGCCTAGTTACAAATAGAATGATTCCATCCTCATCAACATGGAACTAATGAATCATTCATTCTTTTATTTATTTTATATTATTAATATTCTCCCAAACGTCAATTTTTGACTAATAGATATAATCATGGATAGATTAGTGGGAAATCATTTGGATATGATAGATTTTATTCATGGTATTTATGATTTCCCAATTTATCCTTTTCATATCCAAGAAAATTATGCTTTTCTAAATCTATAACTTTGATAGAGTAGCTGGTTCTTTTCCTCTAGGTACAGAAGCTCCCATATTATCTTTTCTAAGGTTGTAGTGAATAGATAAATCATAGTCTTGGATCACTAATAACCATCACTTTTTACTCATGTTGATATCATTCTATGTGAATATATACTTTACACTCTTTTGATCAATAATTATCTTACACATTTCACATATTGATAGTTCCTCTAAATAATTAGTGTGAAGATCACAGCTGAAATCTATAGATCAAGAATCATGATGTTTTTATCATGGGTCGTCATCATTTCTGGGTTATATTCTATCACATTATCATTCATAATTCATATGAAACCAAATATTTTCTTTTAATAATTTCAATATATCGCAAAACCATCTCCAAGTATTGGTAGTGATAGAATTGTTTTATTGATTAGCCTCTTCTCGATCTTCTTAAAGTCCCCATCACATTATTATATGTACATACACTTTAACAATTTATGTGTAAACTTATTTACAATGCTACAAAACCATATTAAATTATTGAAAAAACATTTTTAGTGTCGAGATATGACAATAAAACATTGGATTTATGTGACACCAGTGGGATAGGGACATACCTCAATTACTGTAGTTTTTAAGGGTCTATAGAAATTCTTTCACATGTGATCCCATTCCCCAATAAAGTGTCATATCCAAAACTAAAGCCACACAAATTTCAAATTTCATAATTTTTATCCTTCTTTAATTTTTCTAACATAATCCTTGTATTTTTTTCATGTTCCTATTTACTCATTGAGTATAAGAGAATATCATCGATAAATATAAACAAAATTATTATGATAGTATCTAAATGATTTATTCATCAAATAAATGAATATAGAAGGAGATTATTAATTCTGAATCGAATGACTATAAACTTATAGTGTCTATACCGTGTATCTAGGGTAGTCACAAAAATATCGTCATTATTCACCATCAGTTAATTATATCTATAATAAATATTAATCATTTAGAAAAACTGATATATATGATTTATATTTAAAAATTCATCTATCCTTGTTAGAGGATAGTTTTTAATAATGGGGACATTAATGAGATCCTAATAATTGATACACAACCGGATTAATCCTTCCTTATTTTTGAAAAGGAGAATTATCACACAACATGGTGTTGTTTTAGGACATATAAAACTAAATTCCCATTTCAGCTATTTCAATGAATATTAATGTTAAAATAGGTCCATAATATAGGGTAATTTATTGATCAGATTGGAACTGGTTATAAGTTCTATTAAAAACTCTACCTCATGATATGGTGGAACTTAATGTAAATAATCTAGAATTAAATCACTTTATTCCATCGCAACGATTATTTCTGCAAGATTGTAACTTTTTTTCATCTTCATCCTTTGGGAATTGAATGAATCTTCATGGGGTATCATCACCCACACCATTGATGTATTTTTCTAAGACATTCCATGATATTCATCACATTTGAATAGTCTAATGGGTTGTTTTGTAATATATAAATATATTTTTTTCTGATTATTATTGTGACTTATATAAAATTAGAGTCATTCCATGCCTGGTATATCATCAAATCACACCAAAGGAATGATTAAAATTTCATTGGAAGAATATTTTTATAGACACAAATAAGGGAAGTGTTCATAATTATGGTTTCATTAATCTCAACACTTAGATTTTCACAAATTCCACTACATCAAGATATCATTGGTTTGATACAATAGTTTTAGAAAACATATAGGATATTAAAAGATGAATAAAACTAGAAACAATAAAAATACTTTCATTCTTGATTAAATAGAAAGTGTACCTTTTATAAATTATTTATAATGCTTTAGCTAAGTACGGTGATAGCATAAGCATTCCTCTACTCTTTAGGATTTTGTAGTTGTTGGAATTGATTTCTCTCAAGGGCACATGGTTTAGTGCACATTATTTAATAGTTCCCCATCTCCCTATAATATATGCATTGAACCATTATGGTTATTTATTATCATCCATCAAATTGATAAACATCTTCTGGTATCTTTAAAATTAATTAACAGGAAGGCCTTCTCTCCCACACATATACTATTTCCCTATCCCATTATTAAAGTTACTATGATTCTTCTTCAAATATTTTTTGACATGTGGGTTATTAATAATTATATCCCACTTTTTCATTTGATACTCCATCTTGGGAATATTTATTATATTTCATAACTCTGTATCTATGGGACCATTATCCATACTCCATATCATCTATGACAAAACATTAAAAAACATCATCATAAATCCAAATGTATTGGATAGATAGAGCCTTTCAAATGTGTGTTTTTAATCCAATCCCACCATCACAATTTGTTTTATTTCACTAATGATTCTCATTACATACATATGGAACAACAATTTTTGAAACATATCAAACACAATAATAAATGTTTTTTAATATGATATGATAGATATGTATAGAGTAAAATTGGTTAGTGTCCTATAGAGAAATTAATTTTGTAATTATTATTTTGGGATGGAATATACAATTATAGAATTAGCACAATAGTTTATTACCAATTTTGAGTTTTCCGTGGAGTTCAAGACTTTTAAATTTTGTAATAAGGGATAAAATATAAATTATTCTATGTTTGGTGAAGTAATTCACATATATAGTGATGAGTTTATTCTCACACAATCTGAAGAAGACTTATATCTCAAGGTTAGTTGAAACCATTTGCATGATATGGGAAACATTTTGGCTACATATCCCATGGCTCAACTTGAAATTTCAAATAAAAAGGGATATAAACGAAAGATTTATCTTATATGTTTTATAAAACAAATCATCAAATGTAACAAGATGATATAGATGATTCATATGGATCTGTGAGGCAGTTGGAAATTGTAGTATTTTTCCTCAATTTATGTTAAAATTAGTTGAACATTATTCCATTAGTTTATACAATAATTTCTGGGCTAGTGGAAATGGTGGGTTGAAACATTGTTTCACATTTATAATGTCATTATGGTTTTCAAATATATACAATTAACAGTCTTCTGTTTTAACTATTTCATTACCTTATTTCTTGTTTCAATAAAAAAAATTATCATCGAGATAATATAGAGATAAATATGTTTGGGTGTATAAGTATGCCCTATATTTTCCAATAATGAGGATGAAAGAAGATTCTCATATGACACCACTAAATCCAAAGAACCACTTGATTGATCAATTGAGAACCTAGATAATACACTAATATTATAAATTCATCTACTTCTATTGAATCAACATTTTGAATATGGTTTTTGTGTTTTAATGACCATTATGTGGTAGATATATAATGGAATTAGCCATACATTTGGGGAACAAAAATGTATAGTAGATACATTATTTGATTTACCCAATAATACAACCCAATGAGGACCACATATCAAACATCATTAATAATTACATTTTTTATTTTGTATCCATCATCTATGAATTATCTTACCGAAATATTATAAACTAACTTACTTGGAGGACCCATTTAAATTATATAATGTCACTTATTGGATGGAATTCCAATCAAAAATGGAGCAAAAATTGGCCTTAGTTATTGTGTATAATATAATATACATAGATTCAAATACACATTTAGAAACACTTATTATTTAAACCATAACTACCATTATCAGTACTGAATAGAGTATGAGAACAACCATCATATCGGACCCCACAACATTAGAGCTAGACAGTAATACTACACTCCAATATATAACTATTTTTACAGTATAATAGGGTACACAAAGGCCTATTATTTATATTTATTACCGTTTTTTATGAAAATTACATTCAAAATGATTATTTAATTCATTGTAGGGAGCATGTAGAGCATATTGAGGAGTCTTACAAAATTCCCCTCTACTAGTTTTGGGTTTTTAGATTATCAATTTTAAATTTTTATTATGTATTCCTTAATACATGTAAATAATGAATTTATATTTTTCATTATCTAATATATATCACATATATATAGATAAACAGTCAAATATGGACACTTCACATGAAATTTGTTTTTACAGCAAGTATGATTATGTACAAAATTTTTCATTCTAGAAATTCTATAATCACACATACATGGATATCATGGAGCTAAAATCTATCATAGGACCAAGGATAATGGGATAACTATTTATAGAATATTTATTTTAATTTCCATAGTTTAATAAATTTCATTTATTTTTTTCAATATTTATCTTCAGCACATTCAACATTTTTCACATTTGGGGAAATGTGTAAATAATTTTTGGGAGATGGATAATTGCATCCATTTGAGTTTTTTTCCCCATGATTGAATTTAGATAAAACCTTAGTTAAGGAAATAATATTTATTTTTTGATAACCATGATGGCTTTTCTCTATTTATATTTTAAAAATAAGTGAGCAAGTCCACTATAATTTTGAGTTATTCTAAATATTATTCCTTACATTACATGATTATGTATTTCTAGTCAAAAAATATATTAGGATGATAATTTTTTCTATTATAATACCTTATTTAATATTTTTTAAATTATATTCCTAAGAGGTAAAGTGAAAAAAATATGTATTCTTACTTTACCGTATTTCATGAGAGTTCCTTATGAATCTCATCTCAATTTTTTTTACATTTTACACATAAAAATTTAGTAATTCCAAACCACGTTAAAATGAATATAGGAGTTATATTATATATTATAATCTCAATGTAATTAGACCTCTGCATAAATTTGATAATCTGAAAATATTTTGAGACGATATATTTTCATTTAATAAACTATATTACAAGCATAATTCTCTATCAAATATAAACGTATATGTTTGATTGTATTCAATTTAATGGAAGTATAAATAGTTTTTTGTTAATTAAATGAGATAATGAAACTAAAATATTGAATTAAAAATTGTGCTTCATTTATTCAATTTGGATAGTGAAAAAAAATTTGATGCATTTATTTTTAATAATAAATTTTGAAAATTTTTTATTTCCAAGGAAAAATCGATAAATTGTGGAATATGGATACCATGATTAAAACCTAGCATGAAAAATTAAACCATGTTGCAATATCTATCATTATTAGTTTCGATAAAATATCTAGTGTAGGGATGTAGTTTTTAGTTGATTCAGACTTCCCAATATGTGAAAAATACACTTATATAATATATATTAAAAAATAAATAAAATGAAAAAAACTAAATTAAAAAATTCATCACTATTGAATGATGATATCATGTCTTAATTTAGAATAGGAGTAAGATGTAATTGGATATGAATAATATTTAAATACAAGGATTGATTTTTTATTTTCATAATAATATTAGGTATTGTAATTGTGATTTTTTCCAACTATTTTTGTCTTGGGTTTTTATTTTTAAATAAATTCATATAAAACTATAATAAAAAACACATTATAAACTAAATGTTAAATTCTATATACTAGTGTTTCTGAATTTATTATGAAGATTAAAATGCCTTCAATCCCCGTTGATATTGTCAATTTTTAATAGGTTTAACATAACTCCAAAAAATTCATATTGAATGGGGACGTGATTAAATTTTAGGCAAGGTAAATTAAAAATATCATGGGTAATCATGAAATGTCTAATAATATTTGGTTAACTAAATAAAATCCTTGAAATGAAGTTATATATTAAGATATGTTATTATAATTATAATTTTATGGTTTTTGTGTTATTAGGAAATTTATTTATGATTTTTTAATGAATTTTATTGATTTACTATTTCCAATTTTGAGATTCGATCCTCTATTATTTTATATTGAGATTTCTAATAGGGAAATGATAATGATCAAGTGTGGGGGACATTGATGAGTAAAATATTTGAATACCCTTTTGATTTAATTTTTTAATAAATTATTTCCATATACATATTATTTAACCTATTTCAAGAACATTACATATTTTAGATGGATTTTAGTGATTTGGATATTTTCTTCGGAATATAAACTAAAGCATAATACATACCTTGAATCATGGAATTATTGTAGATAAGATACCACTAATGAACTATGTTATAGAAGGAAGTATAGTGTAATATAAAGTACATATCCACAATCTCATCTAGTAAAATCCTTGATCTAAGTTATATAAAATTTATTGGAATAACAAATGAAGAAACTACATAATGATGAGGTATCCTACACCATGACCAGTTATATGTATAGAGTTCACATTATTTCATAATAGATTCCCCTTTTTAAATTTAGGTTAATATTTTTTTATTATAAATAAGAATATAATTTTTATCATATATTAATTTCACTCATAAATATTTTAGTGTAATTTGAATAATTGGTGTCTCTGAATAGTAATACATAACATCCTACTTATGATTTGTCTCATTTTTTTGTTTTCACCAAAATTATGTTTGATAATTTGGAAAATAAATAGGTGATGAATAAATAAATTTATATTTATAATTATGGTTAACATGAAAGGAAACCAATATTTATAAGAGTACTTATTTATTACTTAATCACAAAAAAGTGAATTTCATACCACAACAAATCCAGCAAAACATCCAGGGCTATAAAATTGAAGAAAGATAAAATTTTGTCTATATAATATTTATGACATATCACCACCCTCAAAATATAATTTATGTGGAGTTGTTTTATTTTTTTCCATGACCTAGAATTATACAATATCATGCCCTGATATTTTTGATACTAAGTAATTCCAAAAATTATTGTTTTCTATCATATTTATTGAATTATATACACCATTAAGCTGATAAAAACATTTATGAAAAATAAAAAATTTTATTTTAAAATGTTTTAATCATTATAGATAAAATATTTTGATGTATGGTCCACTGTTTTATACAATATTTCAAATATTTATTTGGGGTGAGTCTAGAATGACATCTTTGTTCACCAAATCTAGGATCTAGTTGTTTAGAGAAAATATTTCTATAGAGTGAATGAAAATTTTTCAGAGCATTTATCTATTTATTTCATAATTGATTACTAAAATTAAATAATGTATATTAATTATGTCCTTTTTCCTTCACTCAAGGTTTTTTGTTCTTATTTTTCTAGTGAGTATGATTCTTCCATTCCTTAAAGATACAATTTAGAATACAATTATTGACCCATGTATCATAAGTATGAATTCTATTAGGGGATGGTTGATTAAGGTAAATATAATCAATATTTATCTTAAATGAATAATTTTTATTTTGGATCACATATATTTTATTGATTTCACATTGAGAAAAATAAAACACTTATACTTGGTTTTCTAGAGGTAGTAATGATTATTAGATGGTGAAACAGAATATTATAGAGGAGAATTGGATTACGAGAGCTAAACATGAATCCCCTATTACATTATATATATTTTAATTAATTTATGTCTTAATATATTACCATTACATTAATAATTTATAGTGATTATGTAATATTAATTTTTATTTGTAATGTAGAATTAACTTTTTTTCACTATATCAGTATTATGAAAATATTTTTTATTAATTATTACCTATGTTCCTAGTGGTTTTTCCACTATACATACAATTTATTATCTATAAATTTTTTTTAGTATATTTTGTTGGTTTGCGTTTATAAATTTGAAAATATAACTAATTCCTCATGGATGTAAAAATTCGAGGGGTGAATCAATATACGAGTTCAATTATTATCTCTACTTGATCCCCCCAGATTTTCCTTTTGTATAATGAATTAATTATTTTTATTATCTTTTATTACCTAATACTCTACTTTAGATCATAATCTTATTTTTTAAATGATTATTATTGGTAAATATTTTGGGTAGGATTGATAAAAAGTTAAGGTTATTAGTCATGAAATAAAAAATAGTGTTATTTAAAAACATGTTTGTGAAAAAATATACATTGAGTATAAAGAAATTTCTTTTCTATGTAATTCATTTATTAATCCCCTATAACTATAAACCTAAATGTTTATGGAAATTTAGTTGGTGTGATATTTATTAATTATATGAAAATATTTTCTATTTTTTTGGATATTTGAGTCTCCAATATACAAATCCTTAGATCACTCCAATGGCTAGAATTCTTGATAGGAAATAGAAAAATGATAATGTATATAAGATAATATATATTTCTAAGTAGTGATAAATAATTTGTAGGTTATTTTTCTAATTTCATATAGATATTTATAATTATTTAATGATAATTGGAATATTTTTTATTTATTTTATTTGAAATGTAGATAAAATTTCAATGTAGATAACAAAGTAAATCTTGTTGAAAGTATATAGGAAGAAATTAAAATTCTTTATAAATGACATTAAATGACTGGATGGGGATATATGAAATTTATTTCTATGTTAATTCTTTTAAAATAGTTTATAAATAGAAGTACCATATTAACGGAATAATAATATTTTCTATAGAGGTATAATTTAATAATGGAGCATTTTATTCAAAAACAACCTCCATCATTGGGAAGATACCTACATAATATCATATATGATGAATGGATAAATGGTATAATGAGTTTTTTTATGGGTTTTTAATAAACTAATATTGTTATGTGAATATTATCATCCTGAAGGTGAAGTTGATTAGTTGTGATAAACAACATTTAATAATAGGGAGAATACCGAGAATGGTATCATGGAATGAAATTTATTTGAATATATAATTCATGAATAATATTTTTATAATGGTTAGATTATGAATGGAATATACATTTGTTTGATTTGAAGAAAATATAAGATAACTCAGTTTATATTTGGAAGGAGATATTACAATATATAAAGGTTATTGAAGAAATTTTATTCTTAATAATGATATTTTGATTGATAGATTTGATATAGAATTTAAAGAATATTTACAAAGGAATTTATTTACTAAGGAAATTTTATTTTTTAAGGATATAGCTTGGTTTGAATAAAATGAAGATATATAATTTATTACTCTTATATGACATCATTTATTCAATATCAGAATAAAATAATAAGTAAATATATATTTTTTGTTTTAAATAACCTAATGTTAAGATAAAAAAATTCCATCTATAATGAAAATAAAGGAAATTCTATTATAGCATCATAAATGGTTAGGTAGGTGTCATATGTGGTAAATTTTGATACATGAAGATGAATTATAATGAAAATATAATGGTTAGGAAAATAATTACTTAATAGTTAATCAAAGAATTATCAATGTACATAGCATGCATTGAAATGTTTTAATGACATCGAGATGACGTCTCTATAAAATTCAATTTATAGAGATCATTTTTCAATAATTATATAAAAAATATTTCATAAATTTACCTCTATGGATGTCATTTTCTATTTCTTGTAACAATTAGGAATCCATTATAGGTATGTGATATGTATGGTTTTTTAGTCTTATTTACCATATCAATCATCATTAGATTAGTATTCATGAATGATATTGCATAATTAATTTTTTCATTATAATAAGGATTTATTGTTGAATTTGAAAACAGTCATAGTTAAGGGTCTATGATGAGGATAAAACATTGAAGAGAATATGTAATAAATCAAGAGGTATTATATATACAGTAAGTTCTTGGGAGTAAACATACGTTCAAATACACACAAACATGCGACACACACAACATTGAAATCCAATTCATATACCCACTAAATTTCTAGCCCACCCATCAATCATTATTTATTTATTCAATGACTTGTAGGACCAGTGTGCATGAAGTCCAAAACATTTCCTGAAATCCCAGTCTAGAAAAACACTTTTAGAATCCTTCCTTCATCCCCAAGCTTACATAATGCAAGAATAGTTGCATGCTTCCAACATCATCGGTCTAACCACATACATAATCCTGTTAAAGTACCATCTCATGAAAAGGCTTGAAACTAGGTCCTCTAGGATTCTATGAAAAAGACATTACCACTCGGGTACATGAACATTGGTTTTTAGGAGCTATTACGTAATGTTTTTGATTATTTGTTCAATGAGTAATAATTATTATAAAGAAGCTTAATTAAGGTAGAAGATGAAATAAACAATTTTTAGTATTATTTTTCAATTCAATAACTTTTTATAATAAATTACATTATAAATTAACGGTCAGAAATTAGATTTTGATCATTAAAAAAATTATAACATTAAAAATGATGTTTGGATACAACATATATTATCAATACAAGTTGAATGGGATAATAAATAATGTTTCAAATAAAAAATACAACAATATGTATGTATTAATTATTGTAGATCCCCATAAGAATCATACCACCAAATATAATTATAGAAAAAAAAGAAAAGATAATAATTACATTCATTTTAAGAAATAAATGAGATATTGGTATGAAAAATTTTAATAATAGAAAATAAGGTTAGATATACTATTAGAATGTGTGATTGGATCATTTGGAGTAGTTGTTTTATAACCATTGGTGGTAGCCAATGTGGTTTACTTTTATACAACTAACAGAATTTTCATTATAGGATCACAAATATATGTGATATGATAACCCCTATATGATAAATTAAGTATTTATTATATGATCAATTACAAAAATCTAATAAATTACAAATAGTTAGTTATATTTCATATTAAAAAACACATTTTATTTAATTATTATGTATATTTATTTATCTTGATATCAAAATTTTATTTATATTTTTAACTATGGGATATTGGAAAATTTAATATTTATAAACATTTCATGAATTTTTAATGAAATATAGTATTATGATAATTATTTAAAAGATCGAGGCATACGACCCCTTATAAAACATAATAAAAAAGTACAGATGGGGCAAAAGAGAAGTGGATGTCCAAAAAAACAAGACAAAAAAAGGAAACGAAAATTCATGTAGCACGAGACCGGGTGTTCATGTTGTGGTGCGTTGAACGCCTACCCCTACCACGAGGATTCCTCCCTCTTCAACATGTTTTCACTTGCTCCCATGGTCCTCCTCCATCATCCAGGAGTCTAGAATCAACATATTCCTTCGTTTATTCATCTTCAAATGCATAGTTTTATTCTTGTCCATCCTCCTCGCTCTATCCAATTGCAAGTAGAGAAAATGAAATGTGCGTGCTAACCATGGTATGCATTTTTCTCTTAGCCGATTTTGAGGTATCTTGAGGCATACGAGAGGCAATATGATCATTTTTTGATCCCCTATCCTTAGCAGATTGTGACTACCCATCACTAGGTGTTTGATACCTTCCAATGTCATTTTAAGAATCAATTGGATGCTTAAAGGACACAAACATAGCAATATTACTAGAGTCATCCTCATTCTTAGGAGGTAGTTTACAAGAAACATCAATTATCTTACCATGAGTAGGTGAAATATAATGATCCTTACCCCTCACTTGATATGGAACCGAGGGAAACCTTTGTTTTGAGACAGAAGGATGAGCCAACTGCGGAATCACTACCTGATGGAAGAGTATTTGAGGGCTCACTGCTAAAACCGTAGGTATCAAATCCATACTTTGTTCAGTTTCACCATTCCCATCATGTAACTTGGTGAGGCTAGATCTAGTGGTTAATGAATAACATCATCCTCCACATAACATTTCTCAGGTGCATGGTTTCTTGTTTTCCCTTGTTCAGTGGTAGCCCTTTTGCATTTCGATTTCAAAGAAATAGAAGACTCAATTTTTTCCTTACCCTTTCAACCCTTTAGGGATTATTATTTTTGTTTTTCCACATTTCTAGATCAACATCATCTTGGATAGACAATTCTTTAGCACCCCGACTATCATCCAAAACATTATCAGTTTGTTCATCCTCTAAACTAGAATGAAGAGATTCTTTCTGAGACATGGATTGGGGAGACACACATAAAAGATTTTCCCAAGGCATTTTTTTACCCTGAGAAAACACAAATTAATAGGAATAAAGGGTGAATCATAAGACAACTATGTTTTCCCCCATCAAGCATAATGGGAACATCAGCCCCATCCCTAACCTGGGACTTAGCAGGATCCTCTAAACCAGTTATACTATGAATATAATTAGTCTACCGAATTGTTCATTCAGAGGAGTGTTTAGCTGCAGTTCCATCTGGCTGTTTAATCAGTGTAGTGGAATCAGTTTCTACAATTTTCATTCTTCTGCAATGGCAGAACTCATTCCCCTTTTAGAGACAATTTGAGCAGAATGTATTAATTCTACAATTAGAGATTATGTAGCCTATAATACCACAAATCATACAGAAATGAGGATTTATTTCATATTCAATTCTCAAACTAACATCATTTTCTGAGGTTGAGAGAATTACACAGTCAATTAGAACTATACTTAGATCAACTTCTAATAGTATTCGTGCAATGTGATTGAATGTTTCTATTTTCGTTGAATTATCCATACAGGTTGGGAAAACAATAGTTGAAGCTATGTCATAGATAATTCATGGGTGAAATAGTACACAAAATAGTCCATGTACCTTGACTAAGACTTGAGAACATGTCTCCTTAAAATCAATGAGGTTACAATTTAGATTCCATACATGAATTTGATGAACACCTGGTTTGAGATTAATCGACCCAACACCCCAAGAAATCCCTTTTAACTCAGTGGATGGGGAGAGGACATGGAAGAATCTATGACCTAAGGACACACATTTGAAGTTGAAAACCCCCCAAATCATAGCTAATCTAGAATCCAAATCAGATACCCTCCACAGCTTCATACCATTCTACAATGAAATACGTGGAATAAAAGAAAACTTACAATGCTCAATTCTCTCAGAAGTAGCTCTATCAGAGGCTCAGACATGTGCAGTTGTACATTTTCTAATGACGTGTTAGCCAATACGATCCTTGAGGAATGAAAATGAAGCCCCTGAGGAACCAGTATGTGGAATGAAAACTTTTGGGGAATCACTGTCATTGACCACATAAATCGTCTCATGTCTTTCGATGAGATGAAAGGAAAAAAATAAAATGTCAAGGTAGGAAATGAGAATACATATATTTTGTATAAAAATAAGGTTTTTAATTATAAAATATTATATTCTATATAATGATACCAATTTTCAATGAGTATACTTAATAGTGAAAGATTTATTTTAGTAAGATAATTTACTTATTTTGAATCATCTTTTAAAAAAATAGAAAGTTATTTTTTTCGATTTTATAAAATACAATATATCGTATTTCTATTGAATATAATGTATAATCACTAATTTTTAGGGAAACTATGTTTGATGATAATAAATGAAATTATATTTATAAACATTTTAGTTTTAACTAGTTTATTTGGAATTTAAATAATTGAATAAAGTTTATTTAAAAGTGTAGTTATTCATTTAAATTTGAATTATTTCTAAGAAGTTTAATTTTTTTGAATTTAAATTGATTTTTATAAACCCTTATTTGATTTTATTATATAATATTATATAATAATAGATAAATTTATGAAATATAATATAATAAATGTGATATAATTTTTTTATAATTTAGTAATAAATTTCCAAATGATTAAAGGATATTAACTATGTCAACATTATTTTTAAACATTTACTGTTCAAGTTTGATCATAATATTCCAACCGAGGATTAAATTTATATTTATAATTTCATTAAATAGTTATTATAAATATTCAATTTTTTTAGATACATAATGTATCAAAAAAATAATTTTCATAGCCAAATGGTCAATTTTTATTGGTCGGAGATTGACTATAACTTTTTATCTCCATTTTAATGTAAGCGATTAAGTAGAAATGGAATTTTACTATCGATTACAAAATATTAATATAAAAATTAATTGATCTATATAGAAACATATAATATTTTACTTTCATGATAAAACACATAAAATATCATATATATATTATCAATTTATTATAATTTACTTTTTATGACCAGATAAATTGGACAATGTTTACACAATGATAGTACAATGCTTAAATAGTATAAAAATCAATGATAATGTCATAGTAATAAAATTTATAATTTTTAACAATATAATGAACATTAGTCGATAAATATGATTATAAGTAATATGTATATATTACGAATTGAATTCTATAATTTTCATGATATTTTAAAACTTGAATTCCCAAAATACAACTGTAAATCTATGTAGATATGATTCTTTTTTCAAACATGATTTATAATCGAATTAAAATATTATAAACCCTTGTATTATTAGATAATAGGATTTTAAATTATTGAATATATTTTTCTTAATAAATTAATTATCTATATTCTAATAAAAAATATCATTTTTAACTCTTAATGAAAGATATTTTCAACAAATGTCACTAAATACTACTTATAAATATGGATATAATCATTTTTCTCAAAGAAATCATTTTCATGAATGATTTCACTTCATTTATTATCTCCATATAGTTTTTAAATATACAATATTTTATTTTCTACCCAACCATAGTCATTTGGAAACTAAGAAACATGGAATATATAGTTTTCGTAAATATATCAGAAGATATCATTTAACATTCTAATTAAATTGTTTATTACTTAATATTTTATTCTTAAATAAAAAAAATTACATATACTAAGTGAAATATACATAAATATTAATTAAAATCCATTTTCATTTCAATTTTATTGAAATTTTAATCTCTAAATATTTCATACTTTTATGAATTTTTTCTGAATCCCATGCCTCTCAGGGTGTGGAATTAATATTCATTGACATCAATGTTAAATATAGATGATATCATATTTCTTTCAAAAATTAGATATATAACAATAAAAAATTATATATTATTTATTTTATTAAGTATCCTATTTAATATTTTAAAGCATTATTTTATTTTATTTACTTTTAATTTGGATTTAAAAAAATTCAATGTGTGAAAAATCAATCACCATTGTGGATTATTTCAAATATCTATTTATATATGATTTTTGGCATGCTTCCATCCACTCTAATTATACATATACTTAAATATAAGTAAAAAAAATTATTTTCTATATTTATATATTTTCATATTCAATTATTAAATTATATTTCAGGGATATAATATCAATAATACGTAATATAATAAAAATATATATACATTATTACTCTTTGATAATAATATTAGAAGAATTTTTGAACTATTAATTAGTGGTGTTACCTAATATCATTGTGATATAATTTTAGCTATTTAGAATATCATAAATCTACAGTAATAAGAATTGTTAGCATGGAACATAAAACATTCTACTAAATATGATATTTTTATAATAAAATTATTTTATAAAATTGAATAATATTCTAATTTAAATTTTTTAACACAATAAATTTTATTTTTATAAAAAAACACTCATATGGAGGAATCTTGGAGGAAAGTGAGGGATGTAATTAATCATTTCTATAATTAATTTACATTTCTCCTCATTTGTTTTCTATTAACTAACTCTCTAATGTAATATATGAATCTTATTTAAAATAATCTTATAGAAAATTTATCTTCTATATTCAATGATTCACTTTTATTTTATTATCATATTTACATTGGATAACTCATTGAACTTTATTATTTAAATTTCATAGGATAACATTTATGTTTATTTTAACACTCTATATATTTTTTTCCTTATGGTTTGTAAGAAAATTGATTTTCTTGGCAATGGAGTGAGGTTTATTGCATGAATTAGGACTCATATATGGATTTATAGTATTTGGTTGTCCGAAAATTAAGATTTTTTTGTTTTGAGGTATAGTGATTTTCTTGGGTTGTCAGTTGGGTGTTTTTGTAAGTTTGGGTGTCCATGGTTGTAAAATTTAAAAATATTCAGTAGGTTTCACCATGACTCATGAGGGTTCATACTATAAATAAATATTTCTATAGGTAAGGGCCTAATAATTTGTGGCCTTCAAACCATGAAGGACACAAGGTTTGATTTTTTTTCCACAGAAATAATGGAGGAAGGGTGACCACCCTCGTGGAAGAGTAATTTTCCCCATGAACCCATGTTCATGCCAATAATTTTTTTATTTAATTTGTTTGAAGAAACAAAAACCCCTTAATTCACATTGTAACTGTCTCTTTCATGTCATTATATTAGTTGTGTAAATCCTACCATTTTTAGTCAATTGTTCCTTGGTTTTTTAGTTGTTTGTGGTGTTAAGGAATACCCATTGGGAAAACTCTCCCCCAGCATTTTCCTTCATCAATCACCTGTGATAGGGTATTTGTTTTGTGCATTCCCAATATAATTTTATATGAGATATTAATTTTATTGACATTATGGGATATCTTTTATATCAATTAATTTATTTTTTAAATTGGTCTAGGCTTTTTGCGATTATGTCAACTTATAATGGTGAAATTATCCTCGATTGAAAATGCTTTAACATATGGTGTATATTAGAGGATCTGCGAAGATAATATCAATTCATTTCAAGTTATTTTATTAATTTTAAATAATCCAACTTATTTATTATGGGGTTTCACTCAAATTAATGAAATTATTCTATGAATTTGGTTGAATGTTTGGTGATTTTTTTTCTATGGTTCGAAGATGTATCATAAGTGGTTCAAATATTATCCCTCAAATATTATGTGAGAGGATTACTCTAGGTTATTATTAAGAAAATTATAATGAATTTTTTGGATGAATTACAATATGTTTTTATATTTAATTATTTGTGTTCTTTGGAATGATCTGGGTTCTTACAATCTTAGTTTAGGCATGTAAGGGTTTGGTCGAGGCTTAGTTATGTTGAGTGAGGAGATAAATATGATTTTGAGGTAGGTATCCCCTATAATGAAATTTCATATATTTTTATGTGTTGGTGTCTATTATGTCATCACATCATGGAATTGGGTATGATTTTTTGAAACATACCCTGGGATGATGGAAAAGAGGGCGTTGGGTGAATTATTCATGGAATGAGTAATTTTAATTAATTTTATAATAGAAATAAACTAGAACATATATATCCAAGGGGTGAGGGTGCTAGATCATTGTACATGATTCCATGCGTATGTATATAAGTATAATTAGTGATATGGAAAAAATTGTCTTGGGATCCTAGTGCTTGAAGATGGCCATGGAGTTATTGGGGGCATGTGACTATGGGAAAGATAAATGTGTCTCTTATGATAAATAATGTATTCCCTCTACAGGATAGTGGATATTAATGGTTTCTATGGGTAGTATTGTATACCCTAATTCATTTTTCATATGTAATAGAGTGTGGATTCTAGGGGGTGATGTGTTGATGGATCAGTCTTAAGAGATGTTTTGTTAGACCAAGTCAAGGGCAATTGTAATTGTTTGGGAATCAACATTAGGATTACAAGGGTGTTTTGGATGGGAAATACAAACTAACATGTTAAGGTTGTGGATTGGTTGAATGTGGTCACTAGGGTTGTTCCTAGAGTATTGATACTAGGAGATATTCTTTTTAATTGATATTGGAATAGATGTTGAGTTATACATCAAGATGAAACCATGGTTAGTGTTATATCTAATGTGTGATGGGTGAATGATGTTACAGATGATCAAAGATAGTGACAGGTCTGGGTTTATAGTGTGTGCCATAAAACCTTATGAGAGATGTGTTTGATTTTAGGGTACATATCTCAATAAACTAGTACCCATGGATAAGTTGGTGTGAAATGTTATGGGTTTTCTTCCCTAATAATACAAATTTTTTTTAGAATGTTGTTTTTTTCTGATGAATTTTATGTAAGAGAAGATCCTAATTTCTCACTTCTCTATGAGTTATATGTATATAATTATTTACACTATAAGTAGTAATATGAAACCAATTATAACCTTTATTTGAGAAGGATTTGGTTGATGAGGTTTACCATGGTAGTTGTTGGTTGTAGTAGAGGACCTAACCTTGATGAGAGTTAGGTCATTAAATTGGACCACCAATAGTGATAGAGTAGGGTTGTGAAATGTCATAATATATTGAATATGTACTCTTCATTGTGTTATTTTTTTGTGGATGGTCATGTGGAAAAATTACAAAATATATTTCATAAAGATATGGGTTGATGTTTCAATGAAACCCCACCCAGATTCCTCAAGTACAAGTTTCATATTGGATAAAGTGGAATGAGTTCTGTAGAATAATGGATTCCTAAATGGTGTTTCTTTTGATATCTCTAGTCACATTGGCATCATGTTTAGCACATGGTGGCTTGATAATCATGTGTATCTCATTGGGTGTTATGGTGAATTGGATAGAGCAGAACAACCTGACATGCTTGTTTATTTGTTTCATTACATTACCTCATTAAAAAACCTAATTATCATAGTGAATATTAAATTTTTGATATTGAGAACCTACTATGTTACATGTGAGACTCCCAATGGACCTTGAAGACTAGCTTGTTGGTGAATAATTTTTCAACCAATTTTACCAAAAAAATTGTTCATTTTTAATATAAACATAAACATTCTTTGGTTACAAACATGTATCAACAATTAATATATAATGTAATATCTTGGTATTTCTGTATGAACCCCAACCAAAGTAGCTCAAATCTGATGACTTCTTAACTAATTTGGAATAAGATACATGAAATCACATCCTGGATGAAAAAAATAGATTATTAGTCTAGGTTAAATAAATACACACCTGATACCCTTAAAATGATTTAATGAAAATGATTACAATACAAATTTATTCAAAAATATCATTATTCATTTTATAGTATCCTTTCATATCATTTAAAAAAGGCATCCTAGATTTATGATTAAGGAACCAAAATAATGGTGAGCTCAAATACTCCTAAATAGATATGTATAGTTGAAGCTATCATGAATCAATATTCATAATCAAAATCTAAAATATTATTAAATTATCACTAATTATATTTTAATAATTTTACAATTAGTATTATATAATTCATAATAAATATTGAAAGGTAAACAGATTTACATAAATTCCATTAAATTGATCATTTTACTATTATGAATAGATGTGGTATTGTTATTATGGAAAGGTAATAACAGAAAAATATGTTATTTAATAACTAACATGCCTATCATTAATATATAAGGAATACTTAATATGTAAATTTAAATAAATCGACACACATCCCAATCATTTAATAACATAACTATCATTAACTTATAATGAATAATCTGTATTGAAAGTTAAATAACTCAACACAGATTTCCTTAAATAAATAAATTTAGAATTTAATGAATCCATATATAACATCATTAAAAAAATCCCAAGGATAATAATAACTAAATACTTTATAAAGAAATTTTTTATTTATTGGACATCATGATATAAACAATAATGATACAAAAACTTTCAATTCCTTTTACTAGATAGTTTAAAACATATGGGTTGGTTCACACCATAAACCCTTTTATCTAAGGATTGACTAGGGATTAACCATATAAGGCAATAGATTCATTGAGTTGATATCTATAACTAGAACCCACCCATATACTAATGTCCAAATAACTACTCAAAAAATAAATAATAAATTAATTTAATGAAAAATATGCATTACCATCAAATATCTATGTTGATTAAAGAATAAATATATATCAATGTTTTTTAGATAATCAACTAACATTATATATAGAGCATTATATGTATAAATGTTATATGGTTTAAGAAAAAAAATATATCCATGATAAATAATATGCTTATTTAGGGTAAATTTAATGACTAATGATCATAAAAAAGTGAATATTTCAATAGAAAGTCAATGACTACATGAATTAATCTAGAGATTGAATGTTATTACTACATGTGGTCAAAATGATCACAAAAAATCCATAGAATGAATTATTATGGTATCAATAAAATGTTTTCCTAGTGAATTATGAGTAAGATAATGGGTTGTTTCCAGTTTTAAATATAAATACCATTAAAAAATCATTAAAAAATTCTTCAAGAAAATAACTTTTTTTAATTTGAAGATATTAGTAAATTTAAATGTTAAAAAATATTTAGAAAATAAATTTCTTTGAAAATACCCTTTTATACATGTAATGTAAAACTTAAAACCATTTAAAATTCATGATGGATAAAAATTATTTACTTGTTATACGTGATAAAATAGGGATTATTTTGTCATTTTTTTTTAAAATAAATGTTGGGATTCATTAAAAAGGAAAGGAATATTTTTTTTAAACGTTTAGTAAAACGGAAAGGGTAAAAATTAATTTATTAATTCTTTTAAAATATTTTAATTTTTTTTTTAGAAAATACCATTTTAGAATAAAAGTTTTTCTGACCAAAGAGATAAAAAATGTTGGGTTATATTGAATAACTTTCCTAATAACTTAAGAAACAAAGTTTTGTAAAAATGAATTATTACATGAAAAATCTTGAATATCCATATGATAAGAAAATTAAATATATTTATTAGAAATTATTAAAAAATCAACGAAAATCCATCAAAAAACAATCCTAACCTAAATTAAACATTGAAATAAACCCTCACAACCATCATAACGTTGAATTATAAATTAATCGATGAATCAATTATTTGAATAAAACATATAACCACCTATAAAAGGTTGAAAAAAAATTAAATATAATAAAAACTCATGACCCACACAATCTTTGAATATCAAATAGAAAAAATAATTACAGTTACCCAATGAAACTAATTTGAGTTAGGAAATTCCTAAACACTTTATAATTTTCAATTCAAATCCCCTTGAATGAAATAATTTCAATTGAAACCTAAAATAAAATGAATAATTCATGATTCATGATATTACATGTAAATTTTTCAGTATATACATAGTATAAAATACATTAGGTGTATAACATTACAGTATGTCTCAATGAGGGGAATTAGATATGATTTCTCTTACGGCACCATTCCTTCTAGTTAAATGAAAATTAGTTACTTATTTAGAGTTTTAATGTGTTTATTAATTTATAATCGAAAAATATTAGTATTTATAATATAATATATTATACAATTATAAAATCCAACTCAAGAATTGAGTAATAATATTTTACTATTACTATTGTTTAGAGTGACAATAGCCGTGTTTTCCAATGAATTTTTTAACATGAATGTTCTGGTTATTTATAATATAATATAGTTATATATTATAAATAATTATATTAATGTTTTAAATTTATTTTTTCATTATATAAATTCTTTGAATCATTATTGTATTTGAACAAAGGGAATGGGTCACATCTCTTTTTGGTGAATGTTGATCATACATACAAATGAGAAATGTTTTCATTTTATTAATTTTTTAATCCGTAATAAAGTAGGAGATAAATTAATTTTATAGATTAAATATAATTTCACATATATTAAATTTATTCATTAATTTTATTATTATTATATTCAAGGTAAATTGTTAGTGAAAAATGAATCTCATCTCTTCACAAAGTGATAATCTGTCACACACATATGGATTATTAACATATTTTAAATAGATCAGATATTAATGAAATTTGTCTTATGTTATAAAAATATATGGATAAAAATATTATACAGAATATATATTAAAATATTAAATCCATCATTATATAAAATAAGTAGATGGGTTGCTGGAAAATAAGTTACAATGGTTTGGGAGGTGGTTGTCCATCATATACATGATCAACAATTTTGATTTCCATTTTATTGAGGATGAGATGGATAAGTTATGAAATTGACATAATAACATTTTATTATGTGATATATACAGGTTTTTATACTTTCACAATTTAATATGATTTTAGGGAGGTGGAACTAAAATAAAATAAAAAATCATGTTTAACAATGATGTCTCTACATTAGAAAACTTCTTTTGGTTTACAAAAAATTATTTAATAAGATGTATTTTTGATAAAAAAAATCTATTCATTTTATTATGAAATTATTTAAGTTATTTTTCTTTTTATTTTCTGAACCAAATGGACTTGAATGCCTAAACTGGGAAGGATAGTGTTTTCCTTTATAATTGTGGGGAGGACACAAATGGAATTGTTTTAAAGCATCAATTATAAGAAAAAAATTCATGTAAAAATCTTCCAAAAGTTTTTAATTATCAAACTATAGACATTATAATGTCTATATATGGCCATAAAATGGGGGTATGGACTTGTTTTTGATAATTTCTTCCCTTTTTGATTTAGGATAACCCCTAGTAAATTAGTTTTTTCATTAACTACAGTTGTTATTTTTTGCTACTATTACCGTTCATTATGCTCAAAATTAAGTTGAAAATATTATATAATATAAATTACAAGATTATATTTATTTAATCCATTTTTAAAAAAAATTATATATTTGGAGGATTCTAATTTAGAATTATACCAATAGAATCGATGAAAATGAATGTTTCCAAAGAGAAAATTCACATAAATATAGCAGGTTTTGATATCCAAATTCAATATGTAATTTATACTAATGACCTAAATTATATAAATTATAATTTTTTTTTTAAAATGTATGTTAAAAATAATTTAAAAAAAATTATATATTTTTAAATAAATTAAATTAAAAGGTAGATTTCATTAAATATCAATATTTATCATTATTCATCAAAAAATTAATTCTTTAAAAAATTTCACTAAAAATCACCAATGGAAAATATTTACTTTTAGATTTTAAAAATAATGTTTGTATTGAATAATAAATATTATAAAAGTAGTAAAATATAATTATATATTGTGTTTTTCAATGTGCGACTGAACTGACTTTTAGAAAATCGTAGTTTTTTTAGAAAACATACATTATCTTTTAATTGATTCATATATTATTTATAAAAAAAATGATAAACAATTAATTTTTTTATACATTTTTCATCCATACAATAATAATTATTTATTTATTAATATTCACAATAGAAAATTTAAATGCTATTATATATTGGTATGTTATATTAATTTTCATTTATACTTAGGGTTGTGTGTTTTTCATGCTATTGAAGAGGTCAAATATATATAATGAGAATTATATCATAAATTATCTGGGTGTCACATATTATTTGATTCTTGGTGTAGAACATAATATGAACCCCCGAACCCTAGGAGTGCAGATCCATTGAAATATTTTTTTATGCTGACATGATTACATGGAATTAAATATCAAAGGACTGATTTGTTAAGTATTCATGGAAAGAAAGGCCATATACATGATACCCATAATACATTTTTAAATATAAACTAAAAACATGATACATATTTAAATGAAATAAATAGCAGCGTTTAAATCTTATTCATATATTTTTTCTTCATAACCTATGGAAAGGAAATATAATAAGGGTGAGCTCAAATACTCGGTAATAGTAAGTTAATTTGAAGAAATAATGAATCAATTGGAATAAATTAACACGTAAAGGTAAATAACATATAATGAATTCCATTAATATAAATATATGGATGATTCAATGTTGAATTTTATGATATTGAAACACAAAACCTTTAATCAATGAATCAGATATTAAAAGTGTCTATAGAAATTTCAATGCCAAAATTTATGGAGGAATAATAAATGAAATATCTATACATGTAATTCATAATTAGGGATATCTATAACATCCCATAATTTATTAATTACATGTAACTAAATCATTCAAGGAATCATTCTAAAAATATAATACTTTCAATTCTTCATGAAACAAAATAATACCATCACAACATACTGCCAAACCTCTAACACTGTCAAGGCTTCATGAAAAGAATATAATAATTTCAAGGCTTCATTCCAATAATATAATACATTCAAGGCTTCATTCCATGAATCTAATAAGTTCAAGGATTAATTCCATGAATTTAATACATTCTAGGATTTATTCCAAGATTCTAATAAATTCAATGGTTAATTCCAAGAATCTAATTATTCCATGTATTCAGGTCATATGTCTAATATTATCATGTCTTTATTACTTGAATTTAATACATTCAAAGTGAACATTTTATGAAAAATGTTATAGGTTTTAGGAAATAATAATATATACTATATGAGAATATGAATATTTAAGTAAATTATTAATGAATACAGATTCATATAATGTGATTTTTTCAAGATAATGTTTGTTATCACAAAATTATGTGATATTTAAAGGATAATCATTTAGAACCTTCTTTACAAGAATACCAATTAAACATTACAAAGAGTCACATACCAGTTCGAAACATTTGAATCACAATCCACATGAAAAAATAATATTAAATTAAAATTATAAAACCATGATAATATGTATATATAGGATATAACATGTCAAAAGTCTATATATGAACAAAATAAAAGATAATTGGTGCATAATAATAAATAAGTCTTGAAAGAATGTAAATTGTGGCGAAATTCTCTTACTACCAAAGTACATTTTGAATAATGGTATCCATGAAATATTAATAATCAAATGAAATGTTTTATGTCATGAAATAAATTATAATGATGATATAATATATCAAAATGGGATGTAGTTATACCACACAAAATAAGTGAGTATAAAATATGAAATTTTTCTCACATGTATAAAACGTGAGATGAAAATACCTTAACGTAACCTACCTTTTGTTTTATGATCATTATCATCCAAAATAATTGTTTAAAATTTGATAATAAAATATACCAATGAAATAACCATGATATTAATATCATATATTAACTAATACAATATTTTATTTCCTGTTTCATAACATGTTGTAATTATTTGTACTCTTTCGGGTGTTAATTGGAAAGGTTTATCAAGTTTGTTTTAACGTTTTTACTTTTTGTTATTATTAATTATTTCATGATACCATCATTACCAGAATGTATAAAATGACTTAATTATCATTTATATTCAGTAAATATGTATTTTTTGTCTATCATGTTTGGAAATAAAAAATGAAATTTACCGTTCATGGATACGGTAGGTCGTATATATGCCCAAACACTACATTTTGTTCATTGTCAAATTAAATGGATGAAATAGAAATCATATATATGTATATACTAATTCTATTATCATATACATGATATATATGATACTTAGGATTATTAAAATCCTTCTTAATATCTTCACCATATTTCATGAATGAATCACAAGGCCTCGAGGGGCGGTAGTCCACTCTTCCTCAAACAATGTTATTGTATTAACCCAAAATTGGAAGTATTAAAATTATCTGTTATAAAAGAATTAAATAATTATATTTATATAATAAATAATATATATCATCAATTAACCGAGTTTAAATAATTATATCCACTTTGATATGTGGTAATGGAAAAAAATTAACTATCTTTGTTTCATGAGGCAGCGGTTTTCTATTCAAAGAAACAATATCTCTGTTTCCCATTAAATTTAAGTGTGTGAAAATTTAGGTATAAACCTTATCATAAAACAATCCTGTTATATTTAGTATATTTATTTTTTTACATTTTCCACATAAAAAATTGGTAATTCTATACCACATTAAAATGAACAGAGACATTATTTTATATATTATAATCCCCATATAATGAGACCTTTTCATAAATTTGATACTCGGAAATTATTTTGAGACAATATATTTCCTGTGAATAATATATATTACAAGTATAATTTTCTATCAAATACAAACTTCTATGTTTGATTGTATTAATTTTAATTGAAATATAAATTGTTTTTTGTCACTTAAAGGTGATCATGAAACTAAAATATTGAATGAAAAATTGTGCTTCATCTGTTTTATTTGGATATTAAGAATACATCCATTCATTTATTTGTAAGAATGAATTCCAAACTTCCTCTATTTTCCAGGAAAAAGTTATATATTCTGGAATAAGGATAGAAATATTTACACATAAAAGAATAATTAAAACCATGTTGTAATATATATGATTAATAGTTTTGATAAAATATGTAGTGTATGGATATAGTTTTTAGTGGATTCGGACTTCCCAAGATGTGAAAAATACACTTAAAAATTGTATTTCATAAAATAAATAAATGGAAAAAACTATATTAAAAAATTCATTAATGTTGAATGATGATATCATGCCCCAATTTAGCATAGGATGACGATATAATTAGATATGATTAATATAGAAATACAAGGATGGTTTTTTATAATGTTATAATAAGATCTAGAATTGTAATTGTGATTTTATCGAACTATTTTTATTTTGGGATTTTATTTTTAAATCAATTCATATTAAATTATAACCATAAACACATTATAAACTAAATGTAAAATTATATGGACAACTATTTATCAATTTATTATGAAGATTAAAATGAATCCAAAACCTATTTATATAGTCAATTTAAAATAGGTTTAACTTAAATAAAAAATATATATATTGAGTGGGGACTTGATTAAATTTTAGGAAATGTAAATTAAAAATATCATGGGTAATCATGAAGTGACTAATAATATTTGGGAAATTAAATAAAATACATGAAATTTAGTGATATATGACTAAATATTATTATAATTTCAATTGTATGTGTTTTGTGTTGTTGGGAAATTTATTTATGAAATTTTTAAGGAATTTAATTGATTTACTATTTCCAATTTTTTGATTTGATTCATCTAATATTTTATTTTGATAATTTTCATGGTGAAACAATAATTATCAAGTATGGGGGATATTGATGAGTTAAATATTTGAATACCCTTAGTAATTAGTTTTTAAATAAAATATTTCCAAATACATATTTTTAAACATATTTGTAGAACATTACATATTACAGATGGATTTGATATCTTGGGATATTTTCTTTTAAATATAAACCAATGCATACTATATACCTTAAACTTTGAAATTATTTCAGATAAGAGACCATTGATGACCAATGTTATAGAAGGAACCACAATCTAATATAAGAAACATATCCACAATCACTTCTTGTAAAATCCTTGATCTGTGTTATATAAAATTTATTGGGAAAACTAATGAATAAACTACATCGTGATGAGTTCTCCTACACCAAGACCTATTATATGTATAGAGTTCACATTACTTCATAATAGATTATCCTTTTTAATTTTAAGTTAATGTTTTTTTAGTATATATAAGACTATACATATTATCACACTTTAAGGTCACTCGGAAATATTCTAGTGTAATTTGAATAATTGGTGTTTCTAAATATTAATACATAACATCCTTCTTATGATTTGTTTCATTTTTTTGAATGAAATTATGTTGAATGATTTGGGAAACAAATAGGATATAAATAAAGAATATATATATTTATTTATGGTTAACATGAAAGGAAACTTGTATTTATAAGAGTACTTATTTTATACTCAATCGCAATAAAAAGTAAATTTCATACCACATTGGATCTAGCAAAACATTCTAGGCTATGTAATTGTAGAAAGATAAAATATTCTCTATATTATATTCATTATACACCACCACAATCAAAAAATAATTTATATACAAGTGTTTTATTTTTTTAATTCCATGACCTAGAATTATACAATATCATGTCCTGATATTTTGGATACTAATTAATTCAAAATATTATAGTTTTCTCTAGTTTTTATTGATTTATTTACACCATTTGGATAATAAAAACATTAAAGAAAAATAAAAAATTCTATGTTACTATGTTACAATCATTATAGATAAAATATTTTGATGTATGGTCCACTATTTTATACAATATTTTAAATATTGATTTGGGGTGAGTTTATAATGAAATATTTGTTGAAAAAACATGGATTTAGTTATTTTTAGGCAGTGACTGAAATTTTCTTCAAAGATTATATATATACATTTTATAATTTATTATTTGAAATTAAATAATGTATATTAATTATGTCCTTTTTCTTTCACTTAATGTTTTTTCTTTTTTTTCTAGTGAGTATGATTGTTTTATTCCTTAAAGACCCAATTTAGAATATAATTATCAACCCATATCTCACAAGTATGAAGTCTATTAGGTGATTATAGATTAAGGGAAATATGATAAAACATTATCTGGAATGATTAATTTTTTTTGGATCACATATATTGTATTGATATCACATTGAGAAAAATCAAACACTTTTACTTAGTTTCTTAGAGGTAGTGATGTTTATTAGAGTGTAAATCCCAATATTATATAGAAGAATTTGATTGTGAGAGCTAAACATGAATCCGATATTCCATTTTTTATATATTTTAATTAATCTAGGACTGAATAAATTCAAATTACATTAATAATACAATGTGATTATGTAATTTTAATTTTTACTAGCAATGTAGAATTAATTTTATTCAGCGTATCAATATAAAGAAAATATTTTTATCCAATATTCCATATGTTCCTAGTACTTTTTCCACTATACATACAATTTATAATCTATAAATTTTAAATAATTTATTTTGTTGGGTTGTGTTTAGAAATTCTATCTATAAATAATTCACCAAGGATGCAAAATTCTATGGGTGAATCAATATATGAGTTCAATGATTATCTCTACATGATTCCCCATGAGTTTCTTTGTTAATGATGAATTAATGATTTTTACTATCGTTTATTAACTGATACTTTGCTTTAGGTAATAATCATGTTTTTTAATGATTATTATAGAGAATAATTTTGAGTAGGAATGATAAAAATTTATAGTTATTAGTCATGAAATAAACAAAAGAGTGTTATATAATATCATGGATGTGAATAAATATAAATTTAGTAAAAATGAATTTATTTTCAATGTAATTTATTTATTAATCATATATAAATATAAAACTAAATTTATATGGTTATTCAGTTGATTTGATATTTATTAATAATGTGAAATTATTTTATGTTTTGTTGGATATTTTTTCGTTAATTGACAAAGCCTCCAATAACTCCAATGGATAGAATTCTTGATAGGAAATAAAAAAAAGATAATTTATATAAGATAATATAATTTTTTAAATAGTGATAAATAATATGTATGTTATTTTTCTAATTTAATATAGATTTTTATAATTATTTAATGATAATTGTAAAATTGATTCATCAAATTTAAATGAATTTAAGATGAAATTTCAATAAAGATAACAAAGTGAATCTTGTAGAAAGTATATATAAAGAAACTAAAACTTTTTATCAATGAATTGAAATGATTGGATAGGGATATATGAAATTTATATCTATATTAAATCTTTTAAAATAGTTTATAAATAGTAGTACCATATTAAGTGAGTAATAATATTTTCAATAGAGGTATATTTTTGTAGTGGATCATTTTATTCCAAAACAGGCACCAACATTGGGAAGATACATAAATATTATAATATATGATGGATGAATAAATGGTATAATGTAAATTGTTATAGTTTTTTAATTAAATAATAATGTGATGAGCAATTTATCATCTTGAATGTGATGTTGATTTGTTAAGATAAATGAAATTGAATAACAGGGAGAATAATGAGATTGGTACCATGGAATGAAATTTATTTAAATATATAATTCTGGAATAATATTTTTTATCATGATTAGATTATGAATGGAATATACATTTTTGGATGTTCTGAAAAAAGAAGGTAAATCAGTTTAAATTTTGCTGGAAATGTTATAATATAGGTAGGTTATGGAAGAAATTTATTCAATATCATGAAATTATGATTGATAGATTTTATATAGAATTTTAAGAATCATTACGTTGGAATTTATTTACTAATGAGATTTTTTTAGTAAGGATATAGTTTGGTTTGAAAAAAAGTAGATATATACTTTATTACTCTTATATAACTTCATTTATTCAATATCATAATAAAATAATTAAGAAATGTATATTTTTTGTTTTAAATTACCTAATGTTAAGATAAAAAAATTTCATCTATAAAAAAATAAATGAAATTTTATTATAGAATATTAATGGGTTGGGTAGGAGTCATATGTGGTAAATTGTCATACATGATGATAGATTATAATGAAAAAGATAATGATTAGGATAATAATAAAAAAACAGTTAACCAAGGAATTATCAATGTACTTAGCCTATATTGAAATTTTTTAATGACATTGAGATGGGGTATTATAATATTCATTTTCTGGATATAATTTTTCAATAATTATATGAAAACTATTCTATTGATTAACATAGGGAGGAATTTGTTTTCTTTTTCGAGTAACAATTAGGAATCCATGATTGGCATATAATTTGAATGAATTTTTTTGTCTTATTTACCTTATAAATCATGATTAGATTAGCATTCATGAATTATATTGTATAATTAATTTTTTTATTGCAATAGTAATTTATTATTTAATTCAAAAACAATCATAGTTAAGTTTCTATAATGAGGAAATGGCCTTGAAGTGAATATGCCAAAAATTCAATAGATATTATATATAAATAGTAGATGCTTGGGGGTAAACATACATTAAAATACACACAGACATGGGACAAAAATAACATAGAAATATAGTATGTAGACCAACTAAATTTATATCCCACTCATCAATACTTATCTATATATTTTATGGCTTGTTGGACTAGTGGGCATAAAGTACATAACATTGCCTGAAATCCCAGTCTAGCATCACGCTTGCAACATCCTTCCTTCGTCACCAATCCCACGTTATGGAATAATATTCAAATGCTTCCAACATCATTTGTGTCACCACTTACAAAATATTGTTAATGTACCCTCTCTTTAATAGGTTTAAAACGTGGACATCTTGGATGCTATGAGGAAGAATTTACCACTCAGGTATGGGGACGTTGGTTATTAAGATCTATTATGTAATGATTTTTTATTAGTTTTTCAATGAGTAATAATTATCATAATGAAACTTCATTAAGGGTGAAGATGTAAAAAACTATTTTTAGTATTATTTTTCATTTCATTAATTTTTTAAATTAAATTTCATTTTAAATTAAGGGTGTGAAATAAAAAATTGATCATTAAAAAAATTAAAACATTAACAATGAAGTATGTATACAATATATATTATCAATACAATTTGAATGGGATAATAAAAAATTGTACAATTAAAAATATGGAAAGATGTAAGTATTAATCCTTGTAGATCCCCAGGAGAATCATACCACCAAATATAATTATAGAAAAAAAGAAAGAAAACATAATCATTACATTAATTTTATGGAATAAATGATATATTTTTATGAAATATTTTAATAGAAGAAAATAAAGATATATTTATTATTAGAATGTGATATAGGATCATTTAGAGTAGTCATTTTATAACCATTAGTGGTAGCCAATGTGGGTTACTATTATTTAACTAATAGAGTTTTCATTACAAGATCACTAAAATATGTGCTATGATAACCCATATAGGATTAATTAGGTATTTATTATATGATCAATTACAAACATCATATAAATTAAAAATAACTAAATATATTTCACATTAAAAAACATAATTTAAATAATTATAAGGTATATTTATTTATCTTTATATCTTTTTTTTATTAATAATAATGGGATATTTTAAAAATTAATATTTATATTCATTTCTTGAATTTATAATGATATATATATATATGTAAGATAATTGACAAAAAAATTAAATATAATTTTGGGAAATGACAATACATATATTTTGGCATGCAATTCCTTGCGATTAGAGCCTATGACTAAACATTTTTTGGACTCGGTTGTTCCTGTCTTGGGGGATGTGGATGCTTGTGTTCAAAAAGGGTAGGATGATGATGTGGGAGAAATGGTGATCACAACCTCTATTGGAAATAGATTCCTTGATATGGTAAATGTGGGGGAATTTCATGAAGAGGAGGATGTTGCAAGGTGAGGTGGAATCTTGCAGCTTGCTTTTTCCCAGTAAGATGCTGCAACCGTGTAAGGTATTATGCACAACCTTGTGGATCCGACACACTGTCATGCTATAGTTAATTCTAATAGTCAGGTCCAGCAGTAATGTGGATTGGAGGAGGGTTATCAAGAGGTGAAAATCTTAGGAAAGTGGGGAGTCATTTTGGACAGGGACATTGAAAAGGATAGTGGTGTGGGATGGAATTCCTACAGCTATGTTGTTCAGGGTTAAAGGATGAAGGTTCATGAGGGTGAGGAGGCTAGGAATGACCGACCAAAATGAAGACCGAAGAAATAATATTCTTATATTCCAAAGACGGTGTCTACCAGGTCTTCTATTGGGAAATAAAGTTTAGTTATGCAGTCCCCGAAGGAGTTTATAGCCTTGGAGAAGTTGAATCTTAGAAAAAAAAATATACCAAGGTTCTTAAGAACTTTGAAATCTCGGAGTGGGAATTAGATATTGCATAGGAAACAATCTATAATGGAGGTGGTGATGGGTAATAATTATATGATATGTAGTCGTTTTTTTTTGAATTTCTGTACATGCTTAATGATTTTTCTTTTATTAATAAATGGTTAGAGGATTGCCTCTGACCAAGCGTACCTAGTATAAAAATTAATAGATCTATATAGAAACATTTAATATTATACTTTCTTGGTAAGAGACATAAAATATCATATATATATTATAAAATTATTATATATTACTTTTATGACCTGATAAATTGGACAATGTCTACACAATCATCGTACAATGCTTAAATAGTATAAAAATCAATGATAAAAACATAGTAATAAAATTTATAACTTTTAATTATATAATTAAATTTTGTCGATAAATATGATGATAAGTATTTTTTATATATTATGACTTGATTTCTATAAATTTCCTGATATTTTTAAACTCTAATTCCAAAAATACAACCAAAAATTTATGTAGCTGTGATTTTTTTTCCAATCTTTATTTATAATCAAATAAAAATATTATGAAACCTTATATTGTGTTATAATAGGATGTTAAAATATTGAATATATTTTTCAAAATAAATTAATTATCTATATTCCATTAAAAATATTATTGTTAACTATTAAGGAATGATATTTTCATCAAATGTCACTAAATACTGATTATAAATTTGCATATAAACATTCTTCTCAAAGAAACCATTTTCATGAATGACTTCACTTCATTTATTATCTCTATATAATATATTAATAAAATTTCTTTTATTTTCTACCCAACCATAGTCATTTGACAACTACAAACCTTTGTAAATATAGTTTTTGTAAATATCTCTGAAGGTATCTTTTAACTTTAACATTAAATTGTTTATTACTCAATATTTATTCCTGAATAATTAAAACTATATATACTAAGACCAATAAACAGAAATATTAATTTAATTCCATTTTCATTTCAATTTTATTTAAATTTTCTTCTCTTTACATTTCATATATTTTAAGAATTTTTTTAGAATCCCATGCCTCTTAGTGTTTGGAATTAATGTTCATCCGCATCAAAGTTAAATAAAAAATGTATTTTATTTATTTCCAAAATAAATTATATAACAGTATATTTTTATATATTATTTTTTCATTATGTATCTAATTAATAATTTTAAAGCATTATATTATTATTTTATTTTTATTTTTGATTTACTAAAATTCCATGTGTGAAAAATTCGTCACCATGGTGGATTATTTCAAGTGTATATTTATATATTATTTTCTGCATGGTTTCATCCACCATAATTATAAATATACTAAAGTACATGTAACAAATTTTTTAAAGTAATATTTCTATATTTTCATATTCATTAATTAAGTTATATTTCAGGGATATAATACCAAAAATACCTAATATATAAAAAATATATATACATTATAACTCTTTGATAATAATTCTTTGAATAATTTTTTAACTATTAATTAGTAGTGTTACTTAATTTCATTGTGATACAATTTTGAGCTACTGAGAATGTCATAAATATACAGTAATAATAAATTTTGGCATAGAACCTAAAACATACATCAAAATATTATATTCATTTAATTAAAATAATTGTATAATATTGAATAATTTTCTTATTTACATTTTTTAACCAAATATATTTTATTTTTATAAAATAAAATTTATATGGATGCATCTTGGGGGAATGTAAGGGATTCTATTAATCCTTTCCTAAATTAATTTACATTCCATTAACTAACTCACTAATGTAATATATGAATCATATTTATAATCATCTTATATAAAATGTTTCATATATATTCAATGATTCACTATTATTTTATTCTCATATTAGAATTGGATAACCTGATGAATTTAATTATTTATTTCACATTGGATAACATTTATGTATACTTTAACACTCTATTGATTTTTGGTTCATTATGTTTTGGAGGAATATTGAGTTTTTGGAAATGGAGAAGGGTTTATTGCATGAGTTTGGACTCAAAAATGGATTTATTGTGTTTGGTTGTCCCTAAATGAGGATTTTTAAGTGATATGAGGTAAAGTGATTTTCATGGGTTGTCAATTGGGTGTTTGTTTAAGTTTGGGTGTCTATGGTGGTAAAATTTTAATAATATATTGCAGGTTTCTCCAAGACTCATGAGGGGTCATACTATAAATAAATACTTCTATAGAGAAGTGCCAAATCATTTGTGGTCTTCACACAATGAAGGACACAAGGTTTTATTTTTTCTACACAAATGATTGAGGAAGGGAAACCACCCTTATGGAAGAGTAATTTGTCCCATGAACCCATGATCAAGCCATTATTTTATTGATTTAATTTTTTTTAAGGAAAAAACCCATGATTAACAATGTTACTATCTCTTTATTGTCATTATAATAGTTTTGTAGATCCAATATTTTTTAGTCTTGTGTTCCCTGGGTTTTTTATTGGTTTGTGTTATTATGGAATGCCAATATGGAAAACACTCCCCCTAACATCTCCTTCTGCAATCACCTATTAGAGGGTATGTGTTTTTTTCATTCCCAATATAATTTTATTTGAGATATTAATTTTATTGACATTATTTTTTATCTATTAAATCAATTAATTAATTTATTAAATTGTTCTTGGTTTTTTGAGATGATGTCAACTTATTATAGTGAAATCATCCTCGATTGAAAATGATTTAACACATGGTGTATATAAGATGATCTGAGTGGATAATCTTAATTATTTTATGGTTATTCTATTAACTTTAAATCATAAAAATAATTTATTATGGGGTTTCCCTCAAATTAATGAAATTATTCTATGGATTTGGTTAAAATTATTGGTGATTTTTTTTGTCTATGGTATGAAGATGTATCATAAGTGGTTCAAATATTGTCGCTCAAATTTTCTGTGAGAGTATGACTCCAGTTTATTATTAAAGAAATTATAATAATGTTTTTGGAGGAATAACAATAAGTTTTTATATTTAATTATTTTTGTTCTTTAGAATGATATATGTTCTTACAATCATTGATAAGTCAGGTAAGTTCTTGGTTGAGGCTCCGTTGTGGTCAATGAGGTGATAAATAAGATTTTGAGGTAGGATTCCCCTATAATACAATTTCATATATTTTTATGTGTTGGTGTCTATTCTATAATCACATTATGGAATTATGTAAGATTTTTAGGAACATACCCTGGGACAATGGAAATGGGGTGTTATATGAATTATTCGTGGAATGAATGATTTTCAGTAATTTATTAATCAAAATAACCTAGAACTTATATATCCAAGGTGTGAGGGTGTTAGTTATTTTGAAATGATACCATGGGTATTTATATAAGTATGATTTGAGATATGGAATAAATTTTCTTGGGATTTGAGGGAATGAAGACTGCCATGAAGTTATGGGGACATGTGACTGTGGGAAAGAAAGATGTGACTCTTATGATCAATAATGTATTCCCTATCGAGGATAGAGGAGATTAATAATTTCTATGATGATAATGGTATTCCATAATTCATTTTTCATATGTGATGGAGTATGGATTCCTTAGGGTGATGGGTTGATGGATCACTCTAAAGAAATGTTTTTTCAGACCAAATAGAGGTCCATAGTAATTTTTTGGGAATCAACATTTAGATTACAAGGGTGTTTTGGATTGGAAATAAAAACTAACATGTTAAGGTTATTTATAGGTTGAATGTGGTCACTAGGGTTTTCCCAATGTATTGATACAAGGAGGTATGATTTTTAATTGATATTGGAATATATGTTGAGGTACTCTATGGGATGAGACCATGGATAGGGTCATATCCAATGTGTGATGGGTACACGATTGTAAAGATGATCAAAGAATGTGATAGGTCCATAATGATAGTGGATTTCATTAAATTTTAGGAGATATTTGTTTTATTTTAGGGTAAATTTCTCTAGAAACTTGTACTGAAGGATAAGATGGTGAGAAATGTGATGGGTTTTCTTCCCTAATTATTCAAATTTTTTGAGAATGTGGTTTTTGATGGAGAATGCAATGTAAAAGAAGATGTTAATTTCTCAATTCTCCATGAGTAATAATTATATATTTAATTTCATTATATGGAGTCATTTTAAACCAATTATAACCTTAATTTTAATAAGAATTGGTTTAGGAGGTTTACTAGGATAGTTCTTGGTCGTAATAGGGGATATATCCTTGATTGTAGTTCGGTCATTAAATTAGACCACCAATAGTGATTGGGTAGGGTTGTGAAATGTCATAACATATAGTATATCTACTCTTCATCTTGATATATTTTATTGAATAGACATGTAGAAATATTACCAAATAATTTTCATAAGGAAATGGGTTGATGTTTCAATGAAACACTACCTAGAGTCCTCGGGTATTAGTTTCATACTGGATTAAGTGGAATGAGGTGAGGATAAGAATGGATTTTTAAATGGGGTTGATTTAAATATCTCCAGTCACATTAGAATCAAATTTATCACTTAGTGTCCTGATAGGCATGTTTATCTCATAGAGTGTTGTGGTGAATTGGATAGAATAGAACAACCTGACTTGCATGTTTATTTTTTTTCATTACATTACCTCATTTAAAAACCTACATATCATGGTGTATATTAAGGTTTTCCTATTGAAAACTTAATGTGTAACATGTGTGACTAGAAATGGGAAATTAAGTCTCTCCTATTGGTGAATCATTTGTAAAATGATTTAAAAAAATTAACTCATTATTAATATAAACATAAACATAATTTAGTTAAAAACATGTATCCCCAATTTATATATAATTATATATCTTTGTATTTTCTTAAGGACCCCGACTACAGTAGCTCAAATCTGATGTCTTCTTAACTACTTTAGAATAAGATACATGAAATCACATCATGAATTACCTAAAAGATTAATATTCTTGGTAAACTAAATACATACATGATTCCCTTACTACAATTTAAGGAAAATGATTACAATATAAATTTATTCTAAAATGTCATTATTCATTTTACAGTATCCTTGCATATCATTCCAAAAACACATCCTAGATTCACGGGGAAGGAAACAAAATAATGGTGAGCCCAAATGCTCAGTAATGGTTAAGTATAATAGAAGCTATCAAGAATCAATAGTCATAATCATAATCAAAAATATTATTAAATTATCACTCATTATATTTAAATAATTTTACAATTATTATTATATAATTAATCATAAATATAAAAAGGTAAATATTTTTATATAAATTCCATTAAATATATCATTTGAGTATTATGAATAGATACGGTATAGTTATTATGGCATGTTTAATAACTGACAAATATGTTATTTAAAAAATAACATTCCAATCATTAATATATAAGGAATAATTAATATGTAATGTTAAATTAATAAACATGCATGTCAATCATTCAATAACATAACAATCTTGAATTTATAATGAATAATCTGTATGGAAAGGTTAATAACTCAACACACATGTCATTTAAACAATAAATTGAGAATGTAATGAATCCATATATAATATCATTGAAAAAATCTCAAGGAAAATAATAACTAAATTCTTAATAAATTTTTTTTAATTATTGGACATCATAATATCAAGAGTAATGATACCACTACAGTCAATTCCCTTAACTATATAGTTTAAAACTTATGGGTGGGTTCACAACATAAACCATTTTATCTAAGGATTTAATAGTTAATCACCCCTATAAAACAATAGATGCATCGAGAGGATATCTATAAGTAGAACCCACCCATATACTAATGTCCAAATAACTCCTCACAAATTCAATAATCAATTTATTTAATGAAAAATATGCATTATAATCAAATATCTATATTGATTAAATAATACATATATATATCAATGATTTGTAGATAATCAAGTATCATTAAATATAGAACATCATATGTATAAATGATATAAGGTTTAAGTAACAAAATATATCCATGATAAATAATCTTCTTAGTGTAAATTTAATAAATAATAATCATAAAAAAGTGAATAATTATCTAGAAATTTAAAGACTACACGAATTAATCAAGAGATTTAATGTAGTTACTATACATGGTCAAAATAATCACAAAAAATCCATATAATGAATCCTTATGGTATCAATATAATGTTTCCCTAGTGGAGTAAGTGTAAGATAACAGGTTTTTATTAGTTCCAAATATAAATACCATAAAAAATACATTTAAAAAAAATTCATTAAAATATCCTTTTTGAATTTGAAACAATTATTAAAATTAAATTATAAAAAAATATTTAGAAAATAAATTTCTTTGAAAATAAACTTTTATACTTTTAATATAATCAACAATCCATTTAAAATTCAAGATGAATACAAATTCTTTTTATGTTTTTCTTCTTAAAATAAAGACTCCGTCAACATTCCTTGAAAAATAAATGTTGGGATTATTTAAAAAAGGGCATGAATATTACTTTTAAAACATTTAGTGAAAAAACCATGTGTAAAAATTAATATAATAATTATTTTAAAATATTTTAAAAACATTTTGAAAATATATCATTTCGGAATAAAAGTACTTCCGACCAAAGAGAGAAATAATGTTGTGTTTTATTGAATACAATTCCCAATTATTTTACGAACCGAGGATTTTAAAAATGAATTATTACTTGAGAAAATCTGAATATCCATAAGTTAAGAAAATTAAATATATTTATTAGAAAATGTTCAAATAATTGTTTTTCAATGAAAATTCAAGAAAAAACTATCCTGACTAAAATTAAACTATGAAATAAACCCTCACAACAATCATAATGTTGACTTATAAATTAATTAATTAATCAATTATGTGTATAAAACAAATAACCACCTAAATATGAAAAAGAAATTAATTAAAAAAATCATAGCACACACAATTTTATAATATCAAAGAGAACATAGAATTAATATAACCCAATGATAATAATTTAAGTTATGAAATTTGTAACCACTTCCTAATTTTCAAAAAAAATCCCCTTGAATGAATTAATATCAATTAAAAAAATTAAATTAATGATTAATGAATCATTATATTACATATAAAATGTTATGTATATTCAAAATATAAAATATATTAGTGGAAACATTACAGTATGTCTTAAGGGAGGGGATTTGAGATGATGTCTCTAACGTCATGATTTATTTTAGTTAAACGCACATTAAATACTACTTTACTATTTTAAATAATTTTATTTACTTATACTAGAAATATATTATTATTTATAATATCATATATGATACAATTATAAAATCCTACTAGGAATTGAATAATAATAGTTTATTAGTACTATTGTTTTGAGTGATAACACTCATGTTTTCTCATGCATTTTTTAACATGAGTGTTCAGGTTATTTATAATATAATTTACTTAAATTTTATCAATAATTATATTAATATTATAAATATAATTTTTTTTCATTATATAATTTTTTTGAATCATTATTGTATTTGAACAATGGAAATGTGTCACGTCTCCTTTTGGTGAATGTTGGTCTTACGTGTGAATGAGAAATGCTTTCATTTCCTAAATGAGTAATCAGTAAGAAATTAGGTGATAAATTAATTTTATTGAATATATATAATTTCACATATATTAAATTTATTCATTAATTTTATGCTTATAATATTCCAGGTAAATTTTTAGTGAAAAACGAATCACATCTCTTCAAAAGAAGACAATTCATCATAGAAACACGTATTGTTAACTTATTTTAAATAGCACAGATAGTAAGGACATATATCTTATATAATAATAAAATAAGGATAAGAAAATTATAAATAATATATATATAAACACATTAAAACCATCATTATATTAAATTAGTTAATGGGTTGCTGGAAAATAAGTTACAATGGTTTGGGAGGTGGTTGTCCATCATATACATGATCAACAATTTTGATTACCATTTGATAAAGGATTAGAGAGATATAAGTCATGAAATTAACACAATAACAATTTATTATATGGTATATATATATTTTTTTATTTAATCATGATTTAATATGACTTTAAGGAGGTAGAACATGAAAAAAATTCATGTTTAACAATGACACCTCTACATTAAAAAATTTATTTTGGTTTACAAAACACTATTCAATAAGATGGATAACTGATAAAAAAATTCACTTTATTTTTTATGAAATTAATTAAGTTATTTTTATAGTTATTTTCAAAACCAAATTGAATTGTATGGTTAATCCAGGGAGGATAGTGTTAGCCCTTATATGTGTGGAAAGTATACACATGGAAATTTTTTAAAGGATCAATTCCAAAAAAAATATTCATGTTAAAGTCCTCCAAAAAATTTTAATTATAAAACATTATAGGTGATAATGTCTATATATGTCCATTAAATGGGGGTTTGGATATTTTTTTAGAACATTTTTCCCCTATTGATTTTGGATAACCCCAATTAAATCAGATTTTACATTTACTGAAGTTGTTATTGTTTACTATATTTATTGTTACTTATGCTCAAAATTATGTAGAAAATATTATATAATATAAATTATAATGATTCTAATTATTTAATCCATTTTAAAAAAAATAAATTCATACATTTAGAGGATTCTAATTTAAAATTATACAAACAGATCAATGAAAAATAATGTTTCCAAAGAGAAAATTTACATAAATATAGAATGTTTTGATATCAAAATTAAAAATGAAATTTAACCCAATGACATAAATTATATATATTTTAATATATTTTTCAAAAAAAATTAATTTAAAATTATCTTAAAAAATAATTTATTTTTTAAAATAAAATTAATCAAATGGTAGAATTCATTAAATATCAATATTTATCAGTATTCATCAAAAAATTAATCATTTATAAAATTTCTGGAAAAATCACCCATGACCAATTTTTACTTCTAGATTTCAAAAATAAACTTTTTATTATAAAATAAATATTAAAAAAGTAGTAAAATTTTAATATATATTATGTTTTCAATGTGTAACTAAACATACTTTTAAAAAAATTTAGTTTTTTAGAAAACATACATTATCTTTTAATTTATTCTTATTTTATTTATATCAAATAGATAACCAATTATTTTTTTAATACATTTTTCAACCATATAATAAAAATTATTTATTTAGTAATATTCACATTGGACAATTAAACCAATATTTTATGTTGGTATATAATATTATTTTTCATTTATAATTAGGGTTTTGTGTTTAGAATGAAATTTAAGAGATCGAAAAATATATATAAAAGGAATTATATCATAAATTATTGGTGTGTTTCATATTACTCTATTCTTGGTGTAGAACGTAAAATGAAACCCCATGACCCCAGGAGTGCAGATCTAGTAAATTATTATTTTTTAAACTGTCATGATTACAAGGAATAAAATATCAAAGTACTGATCTATTTAGTAGTCTTAGAAAGAATGATTACATACATGATACCCATAATACATTTGAAAGAAAAAAATAAACACCTGATACATATTTCAATGAAATAAATAGAATCCTTTAATTATTATTCATATATATTTTCTTTATAACCTGTGGAAATGAAATATAATAAGGGTGAGCTGAAATGCTCAATAATAGAAAGTTAAGCTGATGTAATAATGAATTAATTGGAATAAATTAACCGGGAAATGTAATTAACTTATAATTAATGCCATTAAAATAGATATATGTAAGATTCAATATGGTATGGTATGATACTGAAACACAGACCATTTAATCAATGAATCATAAATTAAATGTATATATAGAAATTTTGCTGAAAAAAAACATAGAGGTATAATAAATGAAGTATCTATACATTTGACTCATAATGAGGGATATCTATAACATTCCATGAAGGATTAATTCCATATAACTAATGCATTCATGGAATCATTCTAAAAATATAATACTTTCAATGCTTCATGACAAAAAAATAAAACAATTAGGACATTATTCCAGAACTCTAAAACTATCAAGGCTTCATGACAAGAAATTAATACATTAAAGTCTCTATGCCAATAATCTAATACTTTCAAGGATTTGTGACAGGAATATAATAATATCATGGATTCATGCCACAAATCTAATATTGCCATGGCTTAATGACATGAATTTAATACATTCAAGGATTTGTTCCAAGAATAAAATAATTTCAAGGGTTAAATATAATAATCTAATTATCCCAAGTATTCGTGTCATCAATCAAATATTTTCTTGTATTTATACCATGGATTTAATACAGTCAATGTGAAAAATGTATGAAAAATGTTATACGTTTTAGGCATTAATAATATCTATTGTATGAGAATACATATATTTAAGTAAATTTTTAATAAATACAGATTAAAATAAAGTGATTTTATTAATATAATGTATGTTATCATGAAATTCTATGATATTTAATGGATAATCATTAGAACGTTCTTTTTGAGAATAATATTTAAACATTACAATGTGTCCCATACCACTTCGAAACATTTCAATAACAATCCACTTGATAAAAATAATACTAAATTAAACTTATAATAGCATGTGTGTTTGTAAATACATGATATAAAATGTAAAAAGGATATATATAGACCAAATAAAATAGAATTAGTGCATAATAACAAATAAGTCTCGATAGAATGTAAATTGAGGTGAAAATCCCTTACTACCTGAGTACATTTTGAATCATGGGATACATGAATGATTAATAAGAGAATGAAATGTTTAATATCATGAAATAAATTGGAATGATGATAAAATATATCAAAATGGGATGTTGTAATAACACAAAAAATAAGTGAGTGGGGAATTTGACATTTGTCTCCCAAGTATAAAAAGTGAGAAGAAAAAAAATTACCTTAACCTCCCTTTTGTTTTATGATCATTATCATCCAATATTGTTGTCTAAAATATTTTAATAACTTATAAAAAGTATATAATAATTATAATAATATCATATATAAACTTTATACAATATTTTATTACCTATTTTCTGACACATTATAATTATTTTTACTATTTAGGGTGTTAATTGCAAGGTTTTTTCAAGTTTGTTATGAATTTTTTTTATTTTTGTCAATATTAATTATTTCATGATATCATCATTGAATGAATTTATAACATGACTTAATTATCATATATATTCAGTACATATGTATTTATAATATTCAATCACGTTTGGAGATATGAAATTAAATTCACCGTTCATTGAGATGGTAGGTCATACGTACACACAAACGCTACTTTCTATTCATTGTCATACTAAACGAATGAAAAATAAATCATATATAGTTATATTATATTTCAAGCCTCATATACATTTTATATATTTTACTTTGGATTATTAAAGTCCTCTTTAATATCATCCACGGATAACATGAATGAATCACATGGCATCGAGGGGGCGGTAGACCACTCTTCCTCAAACGATGTTATCGTATTAAAAAAAATGGAAGTATTAAAATTATCTATTATAAAGGTAATAAATAGTTATAAATACATATTAAATATTATATATATCATAAATCAATAGAGTTTACATAATAATATCCACCTTGATAGATGGTAAAGGAAAAAATGAACTATCATCATTTCGTGAGGCATTAATTCGCCATTGAAAGAAACAATATCTTTGTTTCCCATTAAATTTATGTGTGTGTAAATTTAGGTTTAAAACTTATCATAAAATAATCCTATTATATGTAGGATAATTAATTTTTTTATAAAATCAAGAAATAATAATATTTGAGGTATTAGAGAATGGAAATAAAACTACAAATCATAAAGATGTTTGTTACCTCTTAATCGATTAACTCCTTTTGGTTTGCAGTAAAGGGATTCCATGGATTTTTATGACATTGGAGATAATTAATGGTCATAGGGGATATTTTTGGATTCTATTTGGTATTTTCTTAGACAAACCAATGTGGCTTGAGTGGTGTGACTATGGGGTAGAGTCAATTCCTATTTATAGTGGATAGGGAGTGGCACTCTTGTAAATAACAGAAGTTATTCATTAATGGGTGGTCTAATTTTCCGAAGGTGCATAAAAAAGGGACCAATAATGGTTCAAATTTTAAAAATGGTCTATGAAAACCCCTACCACACAAAAATGTTTGTATTTTAATGATTTGGTTACATAACATCTAGGATTAACTAATTTTATCATTTTGATTGTTATTAAATAAAGTACATTCCCAAATTTAGTAATTTATCCACTAAGAATGAAAATAAGTGTGATTTATTATATAATAAAAATCCAATAAATTAATAATATTGTATTACATCTAGTTTCTAATATGTAACCCTTTCATTTTGTTTTTTGTATATAATGTATAAAGGAAAATTTTGGAGAGTTTGTAGATCTTCCACTCTATTTTGGGGTATAAGGAGAGGCTCAAAGGCTATGCTTAGTTTATCTAAACCTTGTGGAAATCCTAGTAAAAACCTTGGGCAAATGCAGATTTGAGGACGAGAGATTGGGTGTGGTGTGTGCTCGTTTAGGGAGACAGTGTGAGGTGGTCATGTAAGGGTCTTCCCAGATAATAGATATCGCATGGTTCACACATGGTTTATCTTCTCGTGAAAACTAAATAAGCACATGGTTTAAATATGATCTTAAAAAGTAGATCTCACATGTTTTTGCCTCTATGTTTCTTGTTTTTTCTACTAAGAGGCAATAACTCCGGATTTATCTTTCTTGTAGGTAGAAGATCCTCACCGATGAAATTTGGAGTAAATATTAAGTCTTCCCTTGTTGTTTCGAACATGGATTATTTAGGTATGTGATCATTATTCATTGTTCTTCATTGTTTTTATAGATCTAGTAATATTTTCTTATCCTCTATTTTTTTCTCAGATCTACACCTGTTATCGTTAGATCAGTTAGTGTGGAATCCAAATAAGTTGAGGTTTGGTCTTTATCTGATGATCTTTTATAAATTGTGGAAATCCAGAAAATTGGTTATTTGAATTAGGTTCTTCTGTTCGTAATTTTATAGTGGATACTTTAAAATGGATATTTTTTAGAATTGGGGAACATGGTTTTTGTTAAACTATTTTTAATAATAGGGAATGTTTTATTGAAATGAAATGGATTCTTTGATATTGGTTTGTTCTTTGGTTTTCGAAAAAAAATATTTTTATTGAGAGAGTTCATTTTAATGATTTTTAATTATTTGGCATACATGGGGTTGTGTGATTTCATGTTTTATGTTCCCATAAATATGGGATGTTTTACATTGTGGTACAAGGTGCCTGACCCTGGATCAAGGTTGTGTGTTAGTGGGAAAATATTATTGGGAAAGAGACCACTCAAGAATATAGAATTTTCAGATTAAGAATGGATGTGTGGGTGAATAGTGAACTGTGTAATGGGTATGACAAAATAAAAAATAAGTATTTGTTTATAAGCCTTGATTAGTTATTTCTTGTAAAATACCATTCTTAACATTTGTTTCATTTACTTTTCTTTACACTTGGTTGTTATTGGTTTTAATTCTGGTTTTTATTTGGTTATATACATTTTTGGAAAATTGTTTTATATAAAATATTTTATAAAATGTGTAACCATTCTATCTTATTAGAATGGGTATGGAAGTAATTTGGAAGACCTAATGAGTTATATGCTCACCCCTTCTTTGGAACATTGGTTGTTTTGCATATCATAACTTCCAGGACATGGGCAAAGTTAATGTAACACAATTCTTTAGCCCCATGTCATGATACATTGGACTACCTGTGGATGTTGGAGCATGGATCTTTTAGAGAATTAAGTCTTATTGTCGACTTGTATTTTATTTACTTTCATTCCACTTTTTATTTTTTTTGTTGGTTTGTCTTCCATAATAGCATTACTTAGTTGTTTATTTTAAAGAGAATGATATAAAATGACATAGTTTATTCCATGAGTCACGTAGTTAGATGTTTTCTATTAGATTGATAGTTTATATGTTTTATTCATTAAAGGGTAAATCGTTCCCCACATACATTGAAACCCTGGGGAATTTATTGTTATCCTTTGGGGCTGTGGTTACATCGCTTAGGGACTAGTAATGACTCATGATACTCTCATGCCAATTGGAATTTGCATGTCATTACAAATAGAATCAAATTTTTTAGTCCTTTCCATAGAATTAATCATCAGTTTCCTTGGTCTTGGAGTTAAAATTCATTCTTTTCTATTTCATGGGTTGTAATTTTATAAAGGAGTAAGATTTTTGGAACATGAAATGTATGACAGAAAAGGATGTAGCTACCACTTTTATGTTGAATGTCATGTTACTAGGGATTAGGATAAATAAGTGTTTGGAAAAACTAAAAGTACGTTGAAACCTCATTTTCATAGAGTTAGTCAAAAAGACGAGCATGAAATGCATTATAGAGGAATGAATTCCCACTAGGAGTAGAAATGATTCTTGTTGTAAAAAGTGTTTTTTTATAAAAGTGTAAAATTGTTTTTCAAATGGATTAATTTGAAAATAAAAACTCATCTGGTATTTTGAAAATTGATTAATTTTCAAAAATAATGATGAATTTTTTCAAAAATGGTTGAACATTGAAAAAGGTTGTTTTTAGAAAATAATATTCTGAATGATTATTCTATAGAATTTGAAATTCTAAGCCATCAGTTTCTAGAGAGTGACATTGATAGATTTTGTTGTTGGTTTATAAAATGAAACCTGGTAGGCATCGTCAAAACAATCCAAAAGAAGCTGTGGAGAATGGGGTTGCACATAAACCATAAGTGAATCATGATATAGTTAAGATTATTATCTATGATTTTCAAACATTGGATATGAGGAACCAGAAGAATGAACTATGGCGTGTGGATCATACCATCTAGTTTAAAAAGCTGAATACACCTAAATTTTTGGGTGAACTTGTACCTGAATAAGGGGAGGTTTGGAAGAGTAGGATGAATCATATCATTGAGTTCATTAGGACACCATTAAAGCTCAAATTCAATCTGGATACTTATATGTTGGATGGTCTTGCACATTAGTGGTGGGAATAGGAACTGCATGCTAAAGAGGATGACTTCCGTACATGAGAGGATTTTCAAGAAATTTATAGAAAACAATTCTATCCTCATACGTTCATAATCCATAAAATGATGGACTTCATTCGTAGGATCGAAATAATGATGTAGATGCTCAATATACAAGAGGGGGGGTGAATTGTACACTTTAAAATTTTCCTTAAACAAGGAAGGATATAAGTTTAACAAAGTTAAACTAAAAAAATTCACAACACCTCTAAAACCAATGAAATATTGGGACAAAGTATGATGTTACAAACTTCTAGTTATATACACTTGCATAAATCTGGAATGTGATTCTGGAAAACTAGTTCCGTAAATATGGATCCAGAAATTGAAACATAATCAATATTTACAATATGATATTCTACCATAAAGTGTATGGAATCTAAATTAATTAGAGTACAAGTGTAAGTAAATATAAGAAGATTATACTTTCCTTACAGTACAAAATGCAGCAGATAAAAAAGTAGTAAAACTACAAGTAACAAACAATAAATCTTTTAACCCAAAGAGAACAGTATCCAACAACCTTGGATAAAGGTCCCTTTATTTATACTTTCAATAAAGTATGTCTTACCCATACCCGGGTAAGCCCTCGATATGAAGTTCAGAGTCTCTGTCTTGTTATCCCCACAAGACCACAAATTCAAGGTAGTTGAAACCTCTGTCTTCTTTATCAAGGAAGCCCTCAACTTGAAGGTGTTGGAACCTCTTTCTTCCTATCCCCGGAAGCCCTCTATTGTAATCACCAACAATTGGAGTTGCATGAAGCATGTTTGCACAAGGAAAAGTTTGAACAAGCTGTTCAAACTTTCTACATGAAGCTTTGAGAGTTGATAAGAGCCTCTCTCTCTAGAAATCACTTTAACAGCATGTAAGCACATGTTGTGTCAAAGTTGTCAAAGTTGTTGATTCTTTTCAAATGAGCTTCTATTTATAGGCTAAGCTCCAACGGTCAGCTCCCTCCTCCAATGGACATATTTTCCTTAAATTTCGGAGGGATCTATACACGTGTCACTCAACGAATAGTTAGTTAGAAATGGAATGGACGACATCGTTTTATAACAAAACATGTGTAACTGAAGTCACGACATCATTTTATAATGAAACGAGTGTAAGCATAAGCAAAACTGAAGATCAGAATGTAAGAAAATAAATGTTTAGAGTCTAACAAAAATAAAATTCAGAGTCTATAATAAATTGATATTCGGATTCTGTTTTTTAGGAATTCGGAACCTAAATTCTATAGAAATCCAGAGTCTTAATTTATAAGGAAATTCAGAGTCTGGTTTTACTAGAATTCAGAATCTGAACTTACAGAGTTCAAAGTTGAACTTGTAGAAGTTCAGATTCAAACTAGTAAAAGTTCGAAGTCGAACTAGTAAAATTTCGGAGTCAAATTCATAGAAGTTTGGAGTTGAACTAGTAATAGTTCAGAGTCAAACTCATAGAAGTTCGGAGTTAAACTAGTAAAAGTTCAAAGTCAAAATCATAGAAGTTCAGTGTCGAACTAGTAAAAGTTTGGATTCGAACTATATGAGAATTTGTATCCAGAATTTGGATTCAAACTATATTAGAGTTCGTATCCATAATTCAGAGTGTAACTTCATTACAGTTTATATCCAGAATTTGGAGTGGAAATTGATTATAGTTTGTATCCCAGATTCGGAATGGAACTTCATTATAGTTTACATCCAGAATTCAGAGTGGAACTTTATTATAGTTCACATCCAAAATTCGGAGTGGAACTTCATTACAGTTCACATCTAGAATTCGGATCCTAAGACAGAATGATTCATATCTAAGTATTTATAGGATTCCAAGGTTACAAATATGAATCAAAATTTTATACTTAGTTAAAATATGAACAATATAAATATGTTAAGAATAAATTTACTTAGAGAAGTAAATTTTCCTTATAAAAGCAATGCATAGAATAAAAATGATTTGCTTAAAGATAAGGTGTTTGTGATTTTCAAAACAATAAGGCATGGAAAAGTCATAAGGAAAACCTTATTGACTCAACAATCTCCCCCTTTTTGGAAAGCACAAACATCCCTACGAAAAATAATATAAGAACTTGGAATAAATTTCTAGACATTGAAATAAAAGCTTATCTCCCTTTGTTTGTGGATAATGATGAATACGACTAACTCCCCCTTAGGATTTGAAACTCTAAGGATCATATTCTAGATTTCTGGAATGGAATTTTCCTTATAAATGTGGAAATATTCTTTAATGAACACTCCCCCTTAGATAAACACCCCCTTACTTAGGAAAGTTTATTCTAAGTTTTAGAGGACTTTTCATTGTCTCTTTAGAATTATTTTTCCTTCTCCCCCTTTTTTATTTTAAAAAATAGATTGAGGGAATGGAAATGATAATAAAGTTCCTAAAATATTAGTACATGTAACCAACCAAAAGACAGGTAACAAAAATTTCATTACTATTAGAAGGAAATAGTACAAGTAAAACAGTACAACAAAAGATCAGGTTTTATTTTATTTGGCATCTTTTTCCTTGTATAACAGGCTTTTCATAATGGTTTTCATTTTCTTCAGATCTTTATGGTCTTCCTCAACTTGTTTCTCTAAAGCAACGATTCATGCATCTTGAGCCTCTATTTCCACTTCCTGAGATTTAAGTGTATCATCTTGCTTTATAACCTTTTCTTCCAACTGAATCCGAATATCTTTTTCCTCTATGTAATATTGGATAAGAGAACTTATCTTCCCATTAAAATCCTTAACCTCATGCAACCGAACATCCTGCTCAAGAGTTAATTTCTTTCCAAAATAATTTGTAATATCCTTGATTTTAGTGTCTTCGGCATCAAAAGCATCTTTAAAATCTACTTGGAATTGATCAAAATCTACCATTTCTTGAACAACTTTCTTAGACCACTTGGTTATCTTCTTGAAAGAAAATCTATGAGCCTCATAATTGATAAGAAACTTTTTATAATCAACCTCAAGCTTTGCGCATTTATCCATCACCATGGATACAGAGTCCGGTTTTTTATTTATGCTATGCTGAAGCATCTGGCATCTGAATTCTGTTGCTGGAAAAATTGGAATGATGTCCACCAGCTTCTATAGGGACTGATCCACACTGTCATGTCCAAAGACAGATGACTCCGAATCTAATAGTTTGGTAGGATATGGTTCTTCCTCTATCTCATTCAACTTTCTTTTGGATAAACCAGAAACTTTCTTCTCTTTTACATTAAGCTCTCTAGGTGTAACAGAAATCACCTTTTTTCCCTTGTCAACTTTCAGAACTTCTTATTCATTTGGATATTCTTTCTCACCGTCAGACACATGAACAATTTTATCTTCATAAATTTTTTCTTTTCTAGCTCCTTCTTTAAGGAAATCATGATGAGAACTTTCTTCCTCAGAAGGCTTGCTGACTTCTTCTTGACCTTTCTCATCATCTGTAGGAGTATCTAACTATGAAGATCCATCTTGAGAAGTCCAGAGTGAGATTTTCTCGGATGGAGTTCCCTTTTTATGATAATCTTTGATTTTCCTTATTATATCATTAGAACCTCCACTCCCCTCAGCTTGTTGGACTTCCTCCACAACATGCTGAACTATTGAATTTGTTTCAACATCCCTTTCTTCATGAGATATCTCTTTAGAATTTTCTGGAGTCTTATTTCCCAGTGTTTCAGGTAAATCTTCAAATAGAAAATATTTCGGAACGAGAATATTCTATGAAGCGATTTTAGTGAATTTCAAGAGCGTTTGAACAACCTTGGATTTAGACATCTTCTTCTTCAATTTCTTCTCTTTTGCTTTCTTTTCAAGTTCTTCACTAGCTTTTTCCTTTAGGGCCTTAGCCTGAGAAGGCTCCAAGTCAAACTGTGGCTCCCCTTCTTTCCTTTTCTCTTTTCCTTGTTCCACTTGGCTACCACATCATCTGGATAGGACTATTGTTTCTTCGGCATGGGAGGTGCAGAATGGATTTCTTTAGACATAGGAGTTTTTTTAGCATCAACCACTTTCTTCAACTTCCTTTTCTTCTTAGCTTTATTAGACTATTCCGGAGATTCTTTCTCCTTCTCAGCGGCTTAAATATCTTCCTCAGGTAAAATATAGAATTCTCCGGATTCAGTTGAAAAAATCATTTTCATCTTTTTTAATGTGTCATCGCTGACAAGCATTACATTACAAATCCTTTTCTTTGAGGTGCAAGCAATCTTGAATGAATCAAGAGTTTGAAAAATCAACTTTGAGAGAAAAGCTGGATACATGATGTTTTGAGCCTTCAAATTCCATTCTTTGATATTCTTAACTGTAATAATAATATGCCTCATTATATTTATCTTCCTTAGATTTACCAAGAAATATTGGATGTAAATGTAACTTTTCTTGAGATTATCCTTGTCACCCCTTCTCGATACTAAAAATCCTTGTACCCAAAGCTGTAGAATCCGATTATTCGGAGAGAGATGAGCAATAATAGCAGTCTTGGCATCTTTAAGTCCAAGGAATTTCAATGGCTTCACTTTGTTAAAACTTCTTTGATCATCCGGAAGCTTATGTGAACAAAACTCAGCTTCACCTTCATAGATAGACCCACCAAGCTTGCATCCTTGGTATAATAAATCATATAAGTCATCCCATATGACTTGAGTGAAAACTTCTCTCTGCCATCTTCCTTAAGGAAGGAAACAGACTCGTAAAACTCAAGAATAAAATCTGTATAAACTAGATACTATTTCACTAGCTTTGATAAGAAAACATCCTCCCAACCATTCAATCTGATATTCTTAGATATAAGAGAATCATATTTGTAGAAACTTGGATGCACTAACCTCTCCCTGTAAACTAACCACTTTTAGATTGGCTTCATTGTTGACATATCCTAAGAAGTAGCTTCAGCAGATGTTTGGAATGAAGAGCTCTGGAAGATTCGGAACACACTTTATGAAGGGAGGCATAACATAAACACGCGAGAGCTTAAATATCGATGTGGGACCACCAATTGGGGTTCTATTTATATAGGTTATGGATGTGAATTTTGAGCTTCCAAAAACCATCTAACGGTAGAAAAAACTCTCTGATCTGATCTGACGGTTGAAATCATACCCGCAAGGAAATCATGAATCCAATCTTTGTAGGTTTTAAGAAAAACAATCGAATTTAAGAAAACTAGAATCTGATAAATATTAAAACTCATGTGAAAAAACCAGCAAGAAAAATATGACTACGAATACTAATGTATAGAAATCATACCTTTTGGACTGGCCAGGAAATTTATTCTAAATAAGTAATATTTTTCTTGAAGAAAAATTTGACTACAAAAAACTAACTACGAAAAACATAATGTTGAAAATACATTGAGTACCAAAACTCCAGTACGAAAAGTATGAGTACGAAAATCCCAGTACGAAATGTTTGAGTACGAAAAATTTCAGTACAAAAAGTATGAGTATGAAAAATTCTAGTATGAAATGTTTGAGTACGAAAAGTTCCAGTACAAAAAGTTTGAGTACGAAAAATTTCAGTACGAAACATATGAGTACGAAAAATATGAGTATGAAAAATATTAGTACGAAAAATATGAGTAAGAAAAATTCCAGTATGAAAAGTTTGAGTACGAAAAATTTTCATTAGGAAAATTCTGTGTACGAAAATTCTCATTATGAAAGTTCCCATTCCAAAAATTTCCATTACGAAAATTTCAGTTTTTAAAACCTCATTATGAAAATTTTAGTTAAAAAAGTTTGAAAAACTTACAACAAAAATTTTGATTAAAAAAGATTTTGAAAAACACTGACTACGAAAATTAGGATTACAAAAGATTTTTAAAAAAAACTAACTACGAAAAATTTTGATTACAAAAGCCCTAAAAAAACTGACTACAAAAAATTTGATTATGAATACTCCCCCTATGAAAAGGAGTTTATCACTGTAAAGATAATTGTTCCACAAAAAGTTAATTAAGAAGGATTACCTCACGGTTATCATTCATAACTTTTTTTTAATGTATTCAAATCTATCAGAGGATAAAGATTTTGTGAAAATATCAGCAAGTTGATATTGCATTCGGATAAACTAAAGAATGATATATTATTTAAGTGTCTGATCCCTAAGAAAGTGATGCTAAATATCTATGTACTTTGCACGGGAGTGATGTGCAGGGTTTTTACTAAGGTCAATGACACTTGTGTTATCACAAAAAATTTGAGTCTTAGTAAAACTCAAGCCATAATCTATGAGTGTGTGTTGCATCTACAACACTTGAGCACAACAACTTTTATCTGCTACATATTCAGCTTGAGCAGTGGAGTGTGCTACTGAGTGTTTCTTCTTTCATGACCAAGAAACTAATGAATCTCCTAAGAAATGACAATTTCTGGATGTACTTTTTCATTCCATTCTACATCCACCAAAGTCAGCATCTGAAAATCTTTTTAAAACAAAATCATTTCTAGAAGTATAAAATAATCCTAGATCCATGGTTCACTTTAAGTAGAGAAAAAAAATTTTCATGGCCTTTTAATGAGATTCCTTAGGATTGGATTGATATCTTGCACATAAGCATACTAAAAACATCAGGTCTGGTCAACTAGATATTAAGTAAAGTATACTTTCTATCATACCTCTAAAAGATGTTTGATCTACTGTTTTCCCAGCTTCATCATGATCAAGTGTGTTTGAGGTACCAATAGGAGTAATTATACTCTTAGTGTTTTCATACCCATAATTTTTAATAAGATCATTAATATACTTATGTTGAGATATATAAGTTCCTTCTGGTTTTTGAGAAATTTTAAAACCAAGGAAAAATGTAAACTCACCCATCATACTCATTTCAATCTCAGATTTCATTAGATCATCAAAATAAGCAGTTAAAGATTACTGAGTTGAACCAAATTTAATTCCATCAACATAAATTTAAACAATCAAAACATTTTTCTTATCTTTATTTATAAAAAGTTTTCGATCTGAATTTCCCTTAACATAGTTATTTTGTAGCAAAAATCATGTAAGTCTATCATACCAAGCTCGTGGGGATTGTTTAAGTCCATACAAGGCTTTGGAAAGCCTAAAAACATGATTAGGATGTTTTGTTCTTCAAATCCAGTAGGTTGTTCAAAAAAAACTTTCTCTTGAACATACCCATTAAGAAAAGCACATTTCACATCCATTTGAAAAAGCATAAAATTAAAGAATGCTACAAAGTCAATTAAGATACGAATAGATTCAAGTCTAGTTGTTGGAGCATAGGTTTCTTCATAGTTTATTCCCTCTTGCTGATTATAGACTTTAGCAACTAATCTAGCTTTATTTCTAACGATGACTCCATTGTCATCACACTAATTTCTAAAGACCCACTTTACTCCAATAACAGAAGTTTCCTTAGGTCTTTTAACCAAGGTCTAGACTTCATTCATTTCGAATTCACTTAGCTCATCTTGCATGGTTTTGATCCAATCATCATCACCTAAAGCTCCATCAGTGCTCTTTTGTTTCAACTTGGAAAGGAATGCTAGATGTTATACTTCATTCCTCAAGGAACTTCTAGTCCTTACAAGTTGATTTACATCACTAATTATACTATCACTGGGATGATTCTTAAGAAACACCTCACTTGGGTTTTGTAAAACCTATTCATCAACATAGGGTAGAAAGTATTCTGGGGTTAATGTTTCAAAAATATTTTTTGGAACATTTTTCTTATCAGAAGGATCTTCTAACAAAGGTTGATAATCAATTTTTGAAAACACATCCGAGGATGTAGGTTGGGATGGTTTAAAAAAAGGATCAGTTTCATCAAATTTTACATGTACTCTTTTCTCAATAGTACAAGTGTTTTTATTGAAAACTATAAAAGCCTTAAAAGTTGTGGAGTAACCTAAGAAAATTCCTTCATCAGATTTTGGTGCGAATTTGGGTAGATTATCTTTATTATTCAGGATGAATACCTTGAAACCAAAAACCATGAAGTTGGAAAGTCTAGGTTTTCTACCATTCCATAACTCATAAGGAGTTTTATTAAGAAAATGTCTAATCAAAACTCGATTAATAGTATAACAGGCAGTACATAAAGCTTCAGCCCAAAAATGTCTACCTATAGAATATTTACTCAACATGGTTCTAGTTATCTCTTGAAGAATTATATTTCTTTTTTCAACAACACCATTTTTTTGAGGAGATGTAGGTGCTGAAAAGTTGTGAGTAATACCTTTTCTACTACAAAAAGTTTCAAAATCAGAATTTTGAAATTCTCCTCCATGATCACTATGAATAGTTTTTAGCGGAAGGTTTTTCTCATTTTTATCTTGGGCTATAAAACTTTTTAAATAAGAAAAAACTTCATACTTCTTTGTTAGAAAATATACCCATGTAAATCTAGTGTAATTATCGACTAAAAAAACACATAGTATTTGCCTCCAATGCTTCTAGTTTGTGTTTGACCAAAAAGTTCCATGTGCACCCACTGTAACGCATTAGTTTTTGAGACTTCACTGATTGATTTAAAACAAGATTAATGTAGCTTTCCATATTAACAAGGATCAGAAACTTTAGAAGAATCAAATCTAAGCTCCAGTAGATCCTTAACTAGTATCTTCTTAGAGAGTTTACATAAGTTTCTAAGGTTACAGTGACCTAGTATTCTATTCCATAACCAAGAATGATCATCCATTTCACTATGGAAACGTAATTCTTGGTTCCGAAGGTCTTCTAAGTTCAAAGTATAAACATTCTTTTGCCTATGGGCAGAAAGAATAAATTTTTCCTTGGAATTGTGTACTAAGCACTTATCATTCCTAAAATTCACAAGGTAACCTTCATCACATAATTGACTTATGCTAATGAGTTTGTTCATAAGACCCTTAACAAACAAAACATTTGAAATCAAAGTTTTACCAAGAAGAACACTATTACCTATACCATCAATTTCTCCCTGAGCATTAACTACGAAAGTTACTTTTCCTCCTTTCATCTTGATAATCTTTTCAAAATAGTTTTTGTTACTAGTCCTATGCCGGGAACATCCAATATCCATGTACCATGTATTTCTGTTGGTACTTCCTTTATCTATTTGAATATATGAAAAGAATTAGACATTCGGAATCCAAACTTGTTTGGATCCGAGATTTTAAGATAACCAAATTTTGGGTATCCAAATTTGTTTAGAGAAATATGCTTTATGAAACCCAAGAGATTGAACTCTATTCAAAGAACAGTTTTTCTTCCAATGCCCACCACTTTGACACTTAGTGCAAAAAGGATCTATAGAAGGAACAAAATAATTATTTTTGAAAACTGTTTTTTGGTGAGTATAACCTACTCCAGTAGTGTTTCCAAGAGGTTTAATTTGAGAATACATCATGTCAAAATTATCCTTCCCAGAAGTAAATTCTTCAAGAAGGTTCTTAAGAGAAAATATTTCAGATTTTAGTCTAATGACTAAATTCCTATCCCCAGGAATCATTTCTTTAGAGTTATATTTTTCCTAAAAAAAATTATTATTGAAATAGCATTCTTAAGATATTTAGAATGTTCTTCCTTATCAGAATTTTCTTTCTCAAGGTCTTTAGAAAGGTTTTATAAAAGATCTTATTTATCATTAAGATCTGAAGTAAGATTAGAAATCTATTTTGTAAGAATTTCTTCACTACTATTTGCCTTGTATAATTTCTCAAAAAATTTACAATTTTTTTATTCAAGTAACTTGGAAAATCTAGATACTTCTTCATATGAAAGTTCTTCATTTTCTGACGATGAAGTATCCTCGTTATAATTACTATTTTCGGAATAGTAATTCTTATCAAGAGATAAATTGGTTAAAGCCTCGGTAGAGCGTACCTTGGCCATAAGATATGTTTGTGGAAAAGAAGTATTAGCAATGAAACCCATATTCTCCTGAGATGATGAATTATATTCCAATATTCTCTTTCTTAAGAGTCTCCACATCTAGAACTCCAAGTATTATTAGATTTCAAACTATTATTAGCTTTAGATTTATAGAACTTCTTCCTATTCCTTTTAGAATGACTCTCTTTTCTTTCTTTCTTTTTAAGCATAGGTCAATCAGGTCGTATGCTTCCACTTCTCTTACATTCATAGCATGTGACCTCTGAATTATTCTTATCTTCCCTTTCCTTCTTCTTATACTTGGATTGGAAATTTCTTTGACCAGCTATCTTGTTCATTTTTTGAGAAAGATTTTCTAACTCATTCTCTTAAACTTCACTCTCACTAGATTCAGATTGGATAGTAACCTTCTTAGACTTGGATCTAGTTACTCTCTCAGGAGTCTTATCTTTCATGTGATTTGAAGTTGTAGTAAAAGCAACAACACCATTCCCATTCTTCTTTTTGATGTTTTCATCATCCCTCGTCATCCTTGTTTCAATTTGGAGAAGAGTTCCAAACAGTTCATCTAAAATGATTTGAGTAACCTTCATGTCCTCATAAATAGATGTTCTCTTTGATTCCCACTCATTGGGCATAATATCAAGGATATTATCCACAAGAGGTTCATCATCCATACATTTCTCTCCCATATATGGTAAGCTATTCACGATAGTCATAAACCTTTGATGTACTTTTCTTATAGGTTCTCTATAAGGAAAGTTAAAACCATGGTATTCTGCTCTCAACATAGCTCTTCTTGCCTCAATCGGTTTAGATGTACCAAAATGTGTAACTGCAAGTTTCTTCCATATACAATTAGTTGTTTCATAAGAAGAAATTTGGCTTTATATTTTCATAGTCATTGAACATATTAGAGTATTGTGTACCTTATAGTTTAATTGATAATCATGTTTCTCTTTGTTTGTGAAAGCAATAACTTCCTTGTCAAGAATTTGATAACCTCCAGTAATCATAACAAAGTTATCTACCCCATTATTGATGGAAAAAGTCATCATTCGATCTCTCCAATACTCATAATCATTGCCATACAAAATTGGTGGTCTTGTAGGATTTAGGTTGTCGATGGAACCAACATTTAAACCTACCATCTTAAAATATTTCTACACAAAAACTTGTTAAAAACTAAAGTTCAGATTCAAGGAAAATATTCCTAAGCAAGGAAAATATAGAACAATGAAAAAATGTGCAAGAAAAAACTTATATGTGAGTATAAGTATTTCAGAGACCCGCTCTGATACCAATTGTAGGATCGAAATAATGATGTAGATGCTCAATATACAGTATGGGGGGTGAATTTTACACTTTAAAAATTTCCTTAAACAAGGAAAGATCTATGTTTAACAAAGTTAAAATAAGAAAATTCAAAAAACCTCTAACACCAATGAATGTTTGGGACAAAGTATGAAGCTACAAACTTCTAGTTCTATACACTTGCTTAAATCTGGAATGTGATTCCAAAAAACTGGTTCCAGAAATATGGATCCGGAAATTGAAACTTAACCAAAGTTTACAATATGAGATTCTACCTTAAAGCATGTAGAATCTAAATTAATCATATTACAAGAGTAAAAAATATAAGAAGATTATAATTTCCTTACAGTAAAAAATGAAGTGAAAAAACAAGTAGTAAAACTACAAGTAACAAAAAATACCTCTTTTAACCCAAAGAGAAGGGTATCCAACAACCTTGGATAAAGGTCCCTTGATTTATACTTTCAAGAAAGTCTGTCTTACCCACACCTGGGTAAGTCCTCGATATGATGATCATAGTCTCTATCTTACTATCCCCGCAATCCCTCAACTTCCAGGTAGTTGGAACCCTTGTCTTCCTCAACAAGGAATCCCTCATCTTCAAGGTGTGGGAACCTCTGTCTTCCTATCCCCGGAATCCCTCGATTGTAATCACCAATAATAAGAGTCACATGAAGTAAGTCTGCACAAGAAAAAGTTTGAACAAGATGTTCAAAATTTCTGAACGAAGCATTGAGAGTTGATAAGAGCCTCTCTCTCTAGAAATCACTTCAATATCTTGTAAGAACATGTTGTGTCAAAGTTTTCAAAGTTGTTGCTTCTTTTGAAATGAGCTCTTATTTATATTTGAAGCTCCAATGGTCGTCTACCTCCTCCAACGGTAATATTTTCCTTAAATTTCGGAGGGACCTGTACACGTTTCACTCAACAAAAGATTAGTTAGAAACAGAATGGATGACATCATTTTATAAAAAAACATGTGTAACTGAAGGCATGACATCATTTTACAATGAAACGAGTGTAAGAATATGCAAAACTGATGTTTGGAATGTAAGAAAATAAAAGTTATCTATCTAAACAAAATGAAATTCAGAGTCTATAATAAAGATATATTTGGATTCTATTTTGTAGGAATTAGGAACCTAAATTCTGTAGAAATCCGGAGTCTTAATTTCTAAGGAAATTCGGAGTCTTGTTTCACTAGAATTCAGAATCTGAACTTAAATAGTTTGAAGTAGAACTTGTATATGTTCAGAGTCAAACTAGTAAAAGTTCAGAGTAGAACTAGTAAAAGTTTGGAGTCAAAATCATAGAAGTTCGGAGTCGAACTTGTAAAAGTTCGGAGTCGAACTCATAGAAGTTCGGAGTCGATCTAGTAAAAGTTCTGAGTCGAACTATATGATAATTTGTATCCAAAATTTGGAGTCAAACTATATGAGAGTTCGTATCCATAATTCGGAGGGGAACTTCATTATAGTTTATATCCATAATTTGGAGTGGAACTTCATTATAGTTCGTATCCAGAATTCGGAGTGGAACTTTATTACAGTTTACATCTAGAATTCAGTGTAGAACTTCATTACAGTTCATATCCAGAATTTGGAGTGGAACTTCATTACAGTTCACATCCAGAATTCAGATCGTAAAACAGAATGCTTCATATCTAAGTATTTATAGGATTCCAAGCTTACAAATATGAATCCAAATTTTATACTTAGTCAAAATATGAAAAATGAAAATATGGTAAGAATAAGTTTAATTAGAGAAAGAAATTTTCCTTATAAAACCAATGCATAGAATAAAAAATATTTTCTTAAAGATAAGGTGTTTTTGATTTTCAAAATAAGAAGTAATGGAAAAGTCATAAGGAAAACCTTATTTACTCAACATCATTATCCAAATGAAGGATAATATATATTCCTTAGAATATGAGGAAAAATACATGAAATTAGTGTGCATTACAACAGAAGTTGCGACAAGTGCATCATTGAAAGCATGCATCTTCGAATCAGAACTGTGGTAGGATATTCAATTGATGATTGTGGTGCTCTATATTACGGATTATACTGATATGGTCAATAGAGTGACTATGCAATAAATTGTTATCATAGGATCATTAAGAGGCTTTATGATGATTCCTACTGGGAATGGTGGGAACTCATATTCTCTGAGAATGAAAAAAATGACACCTATTTCCTTAGTGGATGTGGAAATCATTATCAGACAGCTAGATCAGTGAAACTTCCTCCACGACCCAAGAGAAAAGTAGGTTTTTATCAATGTGGTTCTCTTGATCACATAAATCAAGAGTGTATGACTCAACCCAGATCATGTCATAACTGCTAGTAGATGGGTAATCTTCTACGTAATTGTTTCAGTTCTTCATGGTCAGGTGCTCAAGACAGTTCTCCAGTATTTAAAGAAACATATTCTTAGATATGGTGATTATAGTATAACTAGTCTTGTTAGTAGATCAGTTCTATCCTTGGTGATTATATAAATTCCATAACTCCTCAACCTGGAAAATCATAGTAAGGAAACAATTAGAACAGTACATCAAGGATGTAGGTGTATGGAGTTGAGTAGATGATTGTCGATGATCGGGTTAGACTATCTATGGTGAGCGGTATGATTCTTTTTAATTCCACTCTTGTTTAAGTTCACATTGATATGAGGGAATAACATTCATTCATTTTTTCTTAGGTTTATGAATTTATATGTTTAAAGTTGGAAATGATGCATTTTTTTAAACTGCAAACTCTTGTATGGGAAGAAGAAGGAATATTCATTATGATTAGATCATGTGACATAAATATTAATGGATCTTAGCTAAAATGGGACATCGATTTATTGGACATGGATGTAAATGAGACAATCCTATGTATAAATTGGTTGACTATGTTTAAGTCTCACATCAACTGTTATATGAGAACAATTAGTTTTATGGACGAGGACTGCATCGAGAATCTCTTCAGAGGATTGAGGATGGTAAAGAAAGTTGTAATGAGATTATGGGAAATTATGGTTGGAATGATCTTTTATTAGTTGGTATCATTGACTTTGATATCAATTAAAGAGACTGAGGTTGTCATTTTTCAATTAGTTGTGGATCAATTTCGATATGTATTTCTTGAGAACATCTCTAGGTTACCACCTATAAGGGATGTAGATTTTACGAATTATCCCTTTTCAGGGACCACTTCAATTTTCCATCCATCTTATAGGATATACAAAATACAGTTATTCTGTTTTAATGTGTAGATGGATGATCTAGAAAGCAAGTTTTTCATTTGGCCACATACGTCTCTATGGGCAGCACTGATCCTATTCGTGAAGATAGAAGATTGAACTATTCAGTTGTCTACTAATTATCATAAGCATAACCATGTTATGATAAAGTATAGGTACCCACTTCCACACATTGATGATCTCTTTTATCTATTTTGGGGAGCTCAATGGTTCTCTAAGATTGATGTGCAAACATGATATCACCAATTGCAATTTCAGAAGGAAGATATTCCAAAGACAACATTCAGAAGTAGATATGAACACTATGAATTTAAAGTGATGTCTTTCGGTATAACGAATGTAGAAAAGGACTTTATGGTGTTGATGAATTAGATATTTCTGTGATATCAAGACTCTTATGTTTTGGTGGTTTTGGAAAACATCTTGGTGTATTCAATGACATGGGATGATGATGAGGTCTGCTAAGAAACAGTGTAACAAATCATGAAAGATAATCATTTTTGTTTCAAATTATCAAAGTGTGAATTTTGGATACCTAAAGTACATTTTCTTGGACATGTCATTTCTAAGAAATGCATTTTTGTTCATCTTGAAAAGATATAAACTATTCTCATTTGTAAACCACAAACAAATTTATTTGATATATAATGTTTTCTTTGTCTATTTGGTTACTACCAATGCTTTATGTGTGATTCCTCGTGATTAGATTCACAAATGATAGCTCTGAAAAATATGAATTCACCATTGCAATGGATAGAGGAAATCCAAAATACATACTAAGAACTGAAATTTCATCCCACATTAACAGTAGTCATGGTTTTTACTAAATCATGATAGGGGTATGTGGTGTATTTCGATGATTTAGTATCCAGGATGTGTTGTGTTCTCATGAAAAGAGACCATGTAGTGGCTTATTGTTCAAGGAAGTTGAGGTTTTATGAGAAGAATTACCCAACACATGATTTGGACTTAGTTCCAGTCATCCAATCCTTGAAGACATGGCGTCCTTATCTCTTTGGTGAGAAATTTTCTTTTTTCACAGACCACAACATCTTCGAACACATTTTCTCATAGTGAAACTTGAATCTATAAAAAAGGAGGTGGTTGGACTATAACCAAATTTTTTACATTGACTTGATGTATACAACAAGAAAATGGAATTCACTGGCAGATTCATTGATTAGAAATTAATATTCTCTATTGGAAAAAAAGCACCAGATGAGTGGCAGTGGATGTTGGCCCTAGAAAACATGTATGTGAAATGTAAAGACTAAATAGAGTTTGTGGGTTTCATTTCAGCTATTCTTGTTCCTAATTTTGTAAATATGATCTAAGAGTCACACACATTTGATGCAAAATTCTTGGTTATGAGTTCTAAAATCAATGGTGGGGGGACCATTGAGGGATGAAAAGTTGATGGGAGTTCGGTTATTTTAATTAGATATTAGATTATTGTACATATGGATTATCAGGAACATAACCTTTATGCTTACCACCATTTAAGGTGGGCTATATATCCAAGTGCACAGATGATGTGTAAGGTATTCAAGGAACAGTTTTGGTGAAGTGGAAGGAAAATGAAGTTGGTTGGGTTCATTTCTACATGATTAACTAGTCAGAAAGATTTGGCCGAGTAATAGAGACTTGAGGGTATGTTTCCGTATTTACCTATCCTAGAGCGGGAGTGGGAGCAGATAACAATGAATTTTGTCACAGGTCATCCATGAATGGACTGTAAACATGGTTCCATATGGGTTATAGTGCATCATCTGGCAATGTAATCTCATTTAAATAGAATTTGTGAAACTCATATAGTGGAGTATCTATCTTAAATCTATATCCATTAATTGGTAAATAGGAATGGTGAATCAGTTTCAATAGTCTCAAACAGAGATCTAAGATTCATGTCTCATTTCTGGAAAATATTATAGAAATCCCTTGGCACTCAGTTGAATATGAGCATGGTGTATCATCCTCAGATAGATTGGAAATACAACAGAGGATACAGAAGATTGAAAACATGTTTTAGGATTATGAAATGGATTTTTGAGGCTCTTGGGAGCAGAACGAACCCATAGTGGAGTTCTCATATAAATATAGATATCAAGCCTCGATAAATATGGATCTATTTGATGTATTGTATGGGAATTCATGTCATTCCCCACTATGCTATGTGGAAATAGGTGAAACATCACTAGTTGGATTGAGACTTATCCCAGAAATAATAAAGAAGATTCAGTTAATCAGAAAGAGTATTGTGAAGGCTCAGTTTCTTCATAAATCTTATGCGGGTCATCATCAATGTTCATTGTCTTTTTCTGTGAGTGATCAGTTGTTCTTCAGATTCTCTACAAGACATGGACAACATCATTTTGGGATGTAGGGAAAGTTATCTCCCAAATACATCGACCCTTTTTAGATAATATAATTGGTTAGAGAGGTGGATTATTAGATAGCATTATGACCACGATACAGTTTAGTGTATAATGTGTTCCATGTATCTCAGTTGAAAAAGTATCAACCTGATTATTACCATGTGATCAGAGTGGGGTCACATTGACCTTGAGACTAATTATTCATTTGTACATATCCTGGTGCAGATCATGGATATGAAAAAGAAAGTCTTTCATGGAAAAAGGAATCAGTCTAGTGGGAGTATAATGGAAATATGGTCATCTTCAGTAATAGACATGGAAACATGGGAATGAAATAAAATACCAATGGCCAAAACTCATTCAGAGCGAAAATGGTTTTATACTTTCAGGGGATGAAATTATAGAATGTGGGGGGAATGTAGTACCCCTGGTTTCAAGTACATAACCCTTTCCTTAGGTTTTTATGTATATAAAGTATATAGGGAACGTTGGTAGTGTTTGGTGATCTTTCATAATGTTTTTGGGAAAAAAGGAGAGGCACACGGGCTATGAATTTTTTATATAAACCATGCATAAATCCTATTATAAGTTGGGAACAAGATCATATTTGAGGTACAGAGCTTCATCACGATTCATGCACAGTTAGGGAGACCGTGCAAGGAGGTCATATGAGGGTTTTCCTATATAATAGCTAATGCACAATTAGTGCTTGTTTTAACTAATCATTTGAACTAACCATGTATATGGTTTAATTGAGATCCTAAAAAAGTGGATCTCACATGTTTTGGCCTCTAAATTGATCATTTTTTGCCCCTAAGAGGCCATAACTATGGATTTATCTTCCTTTATGGTAGAAGAACCTCATCTAAGAAATTTTGAGTCAATATGAATGCTTCCATTGGTGTTTCGATCCAGAGTTCTTTAGTTATGGGATCGTTCTTCATCGTTATTGACCAGTTTCTTGAAACTACATAGATCTATGTCCCCTCTATTCATAGTTTCATAAATATTCACACTTTATGAGTAGATATATGAGTGTGTATTCCAAATAAGTTTACATTTTTCCTTGATCTTTTAATGAGAATATATTTGACGAGGTTATGTGAATATTCGACCTGGTTTTCTTAAGAATTCATCATCTGTTGTCAAGTTTCATCAAAACATTTGAGGCATGTAGCTTCTCTCTCAAGTCCACTTAGTATAAGTGATAGAAATAAATTCAAATTGAATATCTTGTGTTGAATTGGTTGTGATTTGGCTATTTAGAAATCATTAGAAACCCTTCTATGTGATGGTTTGTCAAATTGTGGAAATCATGAAAATTGGGTATCTGAAATGACTGATTGTGTTCTATATTTTAAAGTAGAGACAATAAAATGGTTATTTTTCTGGAATTTTGGAACAAGGTTTGGATTAGATTTTTTTAATAAAAGGTATTGTTTTACTAAAATGAAACAGATGATTTGAAATTGGTTTTTTCTTTTTATTTCAATAAAAATGCAGTTTTATTGAACTTGTTTTTTTATGATTTTAAATAGTTTGGAATACATGTTTTTATGTAGTTTCATGTACTATTTTCCCCTAAATAATGGATGTTTACCATTGGGGTAAAAGGTGTGGTACCCTATATTGGTGACATGTGCCATTTGGATTCAATGTTATTTGGTAGGAGAATGATCATGAGTTTGAAATTTTCATATGAAGCATGCATGTTTGGGTTTTTTGTGAATAATGGAGTGGGTATACCAAAATAATAATCATAATTGGTTTATAGGCCATGATTAGTTATTTTTTGAAAATAACGTACTAAAATTTTTAATCATTTATAATTTTTAGACATGGTTATGATTGGATTTCAATCATTTTTTTATTTGTTAATAAACTGTTTTGGTAATTTTTTATATAAACTTATTTATTTAATGTGTAATCATTTTATACTAGTGGATTGAGTAGGGAAGTCATTGGGAAAACACAATGAGTTATATACACTACAATTATTTGGAAATATAGTTCATTTGTAGACACTATATTTCGAGACTTGGGAAAAGGAAAAGTATCACACTTTATTAGAACCATGTCTTGAATCTTTGGACTAGTTCATGATATTGGAGAATAGAGATTATGGAGAATGGGGTCTTGTTGTCGTCTTGGTGTTTATTCGATGTCTTTCAGCTATTTACTTAGATGTTGATTTATCTTCTACTAAAGCATAACATGGTTGGTTGTTTTTAAGAGAATGATATAATATGACTTAGTTTATTTCATGCATCATATAGTGAGTTTTGTTCTGTTGTTTTTTTGGGTTATTGGTTTTTTTATTAATGTGTAAATCATCCCCCACATACATTAAAACCCTTTGATATTTATTTGAACCCTTTGGCACCTTGGTGATGTCTCTTAAGGACCGGTAATGACTCATTGTACTCTCAAACCTGTTGGTTTTTGGGGGTCATTAAAAATATGATATCTAACATATAAAAAAAATATCCCTAATGTTTTGGAAATTAATTTTAAAACAACTGCATGCGATGCACTAAAACAATGAATAAACTCAGTACATGTTACCAATGCTTTTATAATATATGGGTTAATATATTAATTATAAAAGATAAATTGATACATTAATATACCATATTTAATATTTATTAACACATAAAAATAACATTTCAGAATATTTGTTTTTTATTATTTTTAAATCGAAAATAAAATATATTTCAAAATAATAATAATCTCAATTTTGAAATTATTTCTCAAATTTTAATTTTAAAATTTCAATATAATTTTGGAATTAAAATATATGAGGTTTAAATATCTGTAACATACTATATTATTCTAAAAATAATAATTTCAATAATTCCATAAAATTACCACACCTTTAGTCATTACAAATTCATTTAATTTAGTTAATTATTAACCAAGTAATCACAATTTTTATTAACCAACCTGAGTTTCCCTCAATCCTAGCACCTGACCCAGTCAATCACATACCCGGAGGGCATTCCCATCATCACGGGATGGCGAAACGAACTTGGGAATCAATCAAGATAAGAGAGTTAACAATATCTCCCAACCTAAAAAATACATTACATATCTGTACAAAACAAAAATTAACAAAAATAGATAAAATATATGTATCTTCCAGAACTGTGAGAAAAATATCATAAACATGAAACTGATAAATTAACTAAAACACCCAGACAAGTATAACAACAATGTACTAAAAACCAAATAGTTACTAAATGTGATGTCATAGGAGAACACCCACCATCTCACCACCAGCTACCCTACCAACTAAAATTAACCTCACCGCCTCACTGTGGTTCCATGACATTCCCCTCACCGGAAGACAAACAAAGGCATACTCACCACTGAAGAGATGTGTAGGGTGTGATCTATCAGGCTCAGTAGGATCCTAACCAGGTTTACCATAATGAGTAACATTATAACAATTCATGTATGCTAATTTTATGTAAAAACATAGCATGATTATAAGTAAATTAATTTTATAGAAAACATGGTTAAAATTTCTATTTTCCATACTTCTAAACAAAATTTGTTATATAAATTTAAAATCATATTTTTTTCATGTCACTTTCCACAAGAATAAACATTCATTTCAAGGCTAACTAATAAATACAAGAAATACAAAACAAAAAAAAACTATTATCGAAACATTATGGAATACTATAGGTCTAGGATGCAGACTACTCGTACAATAATAATCAAGGAAACATATCCAATTCTAGAACTAGAAACCTAAGAAAAAAATTAATACCACATGAGTAACCCCCCCCCCCCCCCGTGTCAATATTGGTCCCCTAGAACAACGGGTCTGGGAAAAAGATTAAATACCAAAGACAAACCTCCTCTATAATCACAAAACAATGGATGATGGAAAAAAAATAAACCTTCCACCTAAGTACCCAAGTTAACCCATGTATTCAATTTCAATAACCAATTTAAATTATTTGGAAACCAATCAAAACCGTTGGACAATACATTTAACTAAAATAAGGGAAAACCAATCATTTATACTAAAATATTTTTCAAAACATATAATCAATCATGAAAATTTAAAAAATAGTTTCATAATGAAGAAGGCAGGTTCATTATCATATTCTTGAGATAGAACCACTAACCTCAAAACTTTGGTCAGACATGCATGTATTTTAATAACCAACAATGAAATCCAACAACATCAATGAAGTCCCTATAATCTAATCCACATCATGATTGATCCAAATATAAGCACAATAGGTCGGAAGAGGTGAGGAAACCCACATACCTTGATGATAAATTCCCACCACACCACGACCAAAAAAGAAAAAAGGATCCATAACTAGACTTCAAAATGAATATAGAAGAATCCATGAGGAAACATCCAACATAGATCAACAGATCTGATAATTGAAAACTGGGTTGCTACCGCGATCAATCGTGAAGAATAACTAAAAAGAACCATTACATGAAGGGATGCACCATAGATACAATGAAAATCCAAAGGCTATTGGATCGATGTGGACAGATAGGTGCCATTGAAAATCATATAGGAAGAGTTCGGGTTCCAGAGCTATGATGATTGGGATGATAGGACTGACCCAATGTGTGAATTAAACCTGTGAATGTGATGAGTCACGATGTATAATGCAGGGACATAACGTGTAGTACACAGTGGATAAGTACATGAAAAACCCAATTTTCTTGGATTAGAAATCTAATATTTAAACTATAAATGATGTTTACTTAGAATTAAGAATGTGTACTAATTCACAACATGAACTTCCCTTTCACGAAATGTATCTAGAACCATGTACCTGGTGTCGAGCACATGTACAAGACGTGTACCTACTCTGTATCCTATAGAAAATCTACAAAACCACCTTTAATGGCATTGAACCAAAATTAATCTTCGGAAGATGGAAACAAATACCCGATCAGGGTAACAAGATGTAACAAACACCCCACTGTTAATACTTATCGTCCTTGGGATGTCTTGTGGTAGATGAAATCCTTGGAAAAAGATGTGTATGATGCTTTCCTATCAATGACTTTCATTCCCATGTCTCATGAGAATCTGATACTTATTTCTATAGAACACTAACCAATAGCATCAATTTACTTGAAAAGACTTTCATCTGAGAGTCATTGATGTGAACTAGTTTCTCCAAAATATAACCATATCGTTCTAGCTCAATTTATTCCCAACATAGAATCTGAGTAGGATCTTAGTTATAAATCCTAAGATAAGATATATGGAAAACATCATGAATTCCTATAAATTGATCCAGTAATACTTAATAATAATAATTCTTCCCTAGTTTTTTAGTGATCTCAGAAAGTCCATTAAATCTATAAGCCAACTTTCCCATTTTTTCAAGTTGATAGTGACCCAAATGAGATGAAACATTCAAGAAAACCCAACCACCAATTCCAAACTCCAAAGGAGTAATCTACTGATATGAGTATGATTTCTATCAAACCTAGGCTATAAAAATATATCGATATACCTTTATAAGAATCAAAAAATTTCCTTAAAAAAATATAGTCTAACTAAAGACACTTCACCCACCTCTTCCCAAAAAATAATTTATCTATATGGTTGACCATATAATGCATCAAATGGATCCATTATTATTGACGACCGGTGATAGTTGTGGTTAAAAAACTCAACTTGTCCTGATGGTTTCCCATGATCATTTGAAATCCAATACATAGGCATGAAGAAAATTATTTATGATCTAAATTAAGCGTTCAATATCAACATCTGTATATGGATGGTATGTTGTGCTCAATTTGATTTTTTTTCCCATTTCCCCTTGACGAATTCTCAAAAAAAAAGTTGAGGTAAACCTATTATATCTATATAAAAAATGGTAGAAAGTATCTCATGTAACCTCACAATCTATAGCACAGATATCTTACCTGGGTTAACATATTTAGTGGTGTATTTGATCTAAATGAAATTGGAATTTTTTTAACCGATGAACAACCACCCAGATAACATGTTTCCTTCAGGGTGTCTTTGGAAGTCCAAAAATAATAATCCATAGATACCTCTTCCCATTTCCAAACTGGTAGGAGATAAGTCTGAAGCATACCATAATCTTTCATGTTCTCTTCATTTACCCATTGGAAGGTTTAATAGTGGGACACATATTCTGCAATTTCACGCTTTATACCCAGCCACCATAATCATCTTGTCATGTCATAATGCATCTTTCTAGTGACTAGATTAACATCCCATGAAGAATTATGGAAATAAAACAATATGGAACTTATCATAGGTGGTTGGATAAAAACTAACTTCTTTAAGTGAAGTATGCCATCTCTAGAAACATACCAACTGGAAATGGCCTCCCCACATGTAATTCTTTGTCAAACATTATTTAACTCATCATCATACTCTTGACTCTAAAAAACAAACTCCATGAAAGATGAAAATTATAGAATACTAGTCAGAAGAATATCTAAAACACCATCCCGAGCATCCAAGTGAAACTAAGCTCAAAGACTCATACAATTCTACTCCTTCATCAATTCATGAACTAAATGGGGTGGTAATTTCTTACTAAGAACATATTAGAAGATATTACCTTTCCACTAGTTATATTTTATATCTATGAAAACCATCTGAAGGTATTCCTCCCATCACCACTTCCAAAGATTCAATTCATTCTGTGAAATGAACATTCTTAGACTCTTGTGATACGAGAAGACTTTAAACCATTCCTCCAAAAGAAATTTATGCATTCTCTTATGTGCATGCATGACTATAACAAGATATAAATCCTGAGTGGGGTAATTCATTTTCTGGTTAAAAGATGGAAAGAAGCATAATATACAACATGGTTATAATGCAAAATCACACATTCCAAACTATGACCTAATTCCTCTCAAAACACCACATATCCCTTATTGAGATCAGGAAAGATACGAATAGGAGCTGATTTCAGGAGTCACTTAAAATCATCAAAAGAATACTGAAATTTTCTATCCCCTGTGAATTTCACCCCTTCTAAGGTAATAGAATTCCAAGTTTACCTAAATTAGATAATTCCTTTAGGAACCGTCAGTTGTATACATCAAGACCTTGGAAGCATCATATATTAATGAAAAGTTTTCGTTCCTTTAATGAAAATACATCCTTTTCATTTTATATGGATCAACTAATAAGAAATTATCAGAAATTATGTTCCCAAAGAACATAACTTCTTGAATCCAGAACTACATTTCGAAAGAATCCCATAAAAATAGTGACTTCATTGAATTTATAGAAACAAACTCGGGTAGTGAACATGATCAGGCATAGATTTTTAATAAACCAGAATATAATCCATGAACACTACCAAAAATTTCTAATGATATTGATTGAATATCTGATTCATCATATAAATGAAAACTATAGGAGAATTAGTTAGGCCAAGATTCATTAAAATATATTCAAAATGGTTATTCCTTCTCTTGTTTGTTTTCTTTGGTATATCAGACTCTAAAACTCTGAGCTGATGATAACACATCTGAAGAACTGTCATCGGGAACCACATTTCCCCTATCATATAATCAAACAAATCATCCACATGAAGAAATGGATATTTTTTCTTAACCATTTATGGGTTCAACTTTTGATAGTGAACACATAAACGAAGAGAACCATCTACTATCCTGGAAAAGAAAACAGGGGATGTCCAAGGTAAAATTCTTGGGTGAATGAAACCTTTTTCTATTGGACATTCAATTGAATAAAGAGATATTCGATATCTTCTAGTGCTATATAATAATAAGGGAACAATATCAACTATGTGCCTGGAACTAGATCAATCATAGAATCTACCTATATCTCTTGAGGAATACATGAGAATTATTATTAGAAATCAACATTAATGTTTTGAATGAAAACATTAAGACCCACAATAGAATAAACATCATCGGGATCAAACATAATAGTAGACAACAATATCTTAAGCTCTGTTTGGGAAGGTCATGCATGGAAAGTCCTCGGTTTCCACTCTCCCTATGAGAGCTCCCATTAGAAGCAAGAAATGAAATACACCCATCATAATCGTCAACCTATGCTCAATGAGTGATAATCCAATCCATAAATATGATGATTTTAAATATATCCAAATCATGAATGAGGAAATCCTAGACCAACTCCGTATTGGATATCGTTATCGAACGGTAAAGACATTGCAACCCCTACTCTATCCTCTTTACATGTTGTTTCACGAACTCCATTTAAAAAAAATATGTTCTGTCGAATGTTTAAGAACATAGAAAACATGAATATATTAACATGTGGTATGGACCAATATAAAATAATTAAATTTCTACTGAATATGAAATATGGATAGTATCTCTCACTATTATGGGACTAAAATCAAATTCTAATAGACATTAATCTACTACATGAAAATACATCATGCCTAAATCCTATGGTTGGATCCCTATAGTCTCTGAAGATTCTGACTAAACCACATTAACCATAAGAGCTGATAAAACATGACCATAACAAGGAATAGTCATAGCCTTACAGAATCATTGTAATTGACCTACACATCCAAATATTTTTAATGAATTTTGTGGGCATATGATAAGAATATCTATTTTTTCCTTACTTTCCACACACATATCAAGTCAAAGGTACACTACCGGATGAAATGGATGACATAGAGGTGGATCACTTCAGAGACACATCTCCACCACTTCTGCGATGGTCCTACCACTCCTTCTTCTTCCTATGTGCACCACATATATTGTCACCTGATGGAAGTAAAGAGGTGTAAAATCATACCTTCCCATCCATATTTATCTCTTCTATCATATCTCCCTCCACAATATCTATATAGGTAGAAAGAATTAGTATAAACACATGAGATCCAATATCAGGTTATAGACCCAGAAGTTACTTTTGAGCCTTTAGTTGTTTATTCTTTACCATGTTCGGAGAAAATGGAAAAGAATAGAAAAATGGTTTTTGATTCCAACACCAAACTCTCTCCCGGTTGTAATGACAAGAACTCCATATACAATTTCAACATTACTGACTCTGGAAAAAACTGTTAAAGAACAATATTTTGAAACACTTCCAATCCAATCCCACATGTTGTTCTTTTTGGACCATAGAATATCACCAATGCTCTTCAGAACCCTCAAGTCTAAACACTACACATTTCACCTAGATATTATCAGGTGTCTTCAGGAAGTAAAAAATATGATTTATCCTAACTAGTGAATTATCTTCCCTTAAAGGATCATTTGTTCCTTTTAAGCTGGTGTATTCTCGCACAAGTGCTCTCATTATTGATATATCTCACCTCTAGCTCCTGGTTTTACATCAACCATTTTTTTGTGAACTCGTGGAACATCCTGATCGATAGTACATAATAAAGGTATGATCTTCTCAAGGATGTTCTAATTAATATGTGGGTTTTTTGAGGATCATCAACTTCAACCTCCGGAGGAAGTCATGGAGGATGTATTAGAGACATAATACAGCAAATCAAAACATGAAAAAGATCAAAAAAATACAACATATATAAGTCCAGAATACACACCCCATCAGAACTACTGATATGTAAAAAACAAATTATCGAGACCCACATCCCAACATCCCATGGAGAATTGAGTCTTGTTATGACAATGATGGAGAATAATTTATCGCAACATACCTGTCATGTCCCTTAAATCCTATCTAAAGTATAATAGATGTCCTAGTAAAATCATTCTCGAGGAAATTCTTCTTTCATTATAAAAATGTATGGAACGAACCAAGTCTCCCCTCAATCATAGCACCTGACAAAATCCATCACATACCGGAAGGCTGTTCCTGATCCTCAATGGATAGAAACATGCACACGGTCATCGTATTATAAATCTGAGTGAATGATTTCTCCCAAACTGATTAAAATACATGGAATATATTTATTAAACTAAAATTAACATTAGATGTCAAATAAGATATATATAGTCGAACTATGAGAAAAAACAACAGAAAACGAAAACTGAACAAGTTTCCAAAACTTCCAGACATGTCCAATAGCAAATAAATAAAAATCAAACAGCTACTTGAAATAATGTCATGGAAGAACTCCTACCTTATCACCACCATCTATCTAACCAGTAGATATGAAACACACCGCCTCACGAAGTCTTAAGGAATTTCACTTATCCGGAAGACAAACAAAGGACTCTATACCACCTAAGGGGTCTCCATGGTGTGAGATAACAAGATCAGTAGAATACCTCCCAGGTTTTCCATAACCAATCAATATATAATGATTCAAGTATTATGATTTAATGTAAAAATAGTTCATGATATGCAGTAAATTATTTTTATAGAAAAAATTGAACCATTTCACTTTTTCCACAGTTCATTACAAAAAAGGTATATAAATATCAATGAATATTTCTCTATATCACTTTCCATAAGCATAAACATGCATATCAATCATAACACAGAAATCCAAAAAATAAAAACCAGAAGCATAGGTATCACAACACCAAGGAATACAATAGTTCCTATTCACAGACTACTCGTAGAACAATAATAAGGTGTACAAATATGATCCTAGAATAATGGGCCAAGGAATCTGAGGAATACCACATGCGTAAACCCACCAAAATATCAATATCGATCCCCTAGAACAACAGGCCTTGGATACAAAGTAAATCCCCAAGAAAAAAATCATTTACAATCATTAAACAATGGATGATAAGCTCTAGATAAACCTTTTATGGAAGTACCCAATGTAACCCATGTGCTCAATTTCATAAGTAAATATAATTTCATTGAAAACCATTCAAAACCATTCCACAATCCCCTTATCATAATCTTGGGAATGAAAAATTCTCATTCAAACCCCATTTTCAACACACACAAAAAATAATGTCATTTTAATAAATTAGTTTAAAAAGAAAAACATGTACGGTTATTATCATAGGATAGACACAGAATAACCTACCTCAAATGTCATGTCGCACATGCCTGTATTAGAGACCACCAACAATGAAACCCAACAACATCAACGGAGGACCTAGAATAAAAATCAGATCAAGATTGGTCCAAATATAAACACAAGAATTAGGTGGTCAAGTAGAAACCCCCATACCTCGAGGAAAAATGCCCACCACACCCCAACCAACAATGGAAATGGCCTCCGAAACTAGTTCTCTCAGTGGGTCTAGATGAAACATAGATGAATCATCTAACTTAGATCAACATATCCAATAATTCAAAGTAAGGGTGCTAATGTGATCAATCACAATTAATGACTAGAAATAACACATACTCATAGGGATAAACCATAGATGAAAAAAATATGAAAATTAGATTGGATCGATGTATATGGAGAGACCTAATTTGGATGTTTCATCTAGGAAGAGTTTTGGTTCGAGAGGTAGGAGTTTTGGGAACAAATGAGAGAGAAAAACTGCCAAATGTGTGACTTAAACCTGGGTGTGGGATAAGTCACGATGTGTGACCCTTGGTCACATTTTCAAGTCCACTCTGGATAATTACACTGAAACACCCATCACCTTGGATTAAAAAACTGATATTTAAACTATACACAACATTTATTCATGATTCATGACATGTACATGTTGAGAGTGTGATCTCCCCTTTCTCATCATGTTTTCAACAACTAGTAAATGACATGTACCATTGGTACACAAAGCATACCAACTCTATAGCCTACAAAAATTCTAGAAACCCACCACAAAAGGATTTGAACCAAAAGTGAACATAGAGAGTGTGAAAAAAATTCTCGATCAAGGTAATGGTATGTTACAACTATGTTTGTGTTTCCTAAACAGTTTAAGTTACTAAAACATATATAAAAATCATTGATAAATTATTATGATAAAATAACTTATTTATATTTAAAAATGTTATTCATTACTAAAAATACAATTTTTCTAAATATCTCAATATTTTATAAATGTTAAAGTCATGGAACATTCCTTTTTTTCTTTTTCCTTACTTAACCATTAATATAGGGAACTTCAATATGATAATTTCCTAATAACCCATGACATAAGAACCTTGTGGGTATGTAGTATAATTCTTGATATACAATGTCATTGGGACAAGTTTTCAAGTCAATTTTGGTCCTTAATATTATGGTTCAGTCCCTTATTAATCTAAATCATACATTAATCACCATAATTGATATTAATCAGTTTCGCTAATCTTTTTTCCAAAAAATTTAGTTTATCTTATTAGACTAGAAATATTTTACAAATTACAACCATCGAAGTCAATTTTTTAAATTTCAAATCACATAAGTCATAAAATCATTATTTTAACTAATCTCACAAACAAGGTCAAAAAGAAGGTTGTTAAGGTATAAGCATTAAAAAGATCAAAAGGTTCTTATATCTAATTTCAATGTAAAATAGATAATAATAACCAAAATTGTATTAATATATAAATAATTGATCTATTTTGACTGTAAATCCCAATTTGATATATAATTTAACACTAATAAATATTTAAATTATATGTATGTTTGAAATTAAAATATCATACTTTTCACTATTCATCAAAAAAATGAATCATATTAGAAAAATACCAAAAATTTATTAAAAATTAATTTTGATATTCCAAATTCAAAAATGAAAATTATATTTTCAAAAAATATTATAAAATTGCCAAAAAAAATTAAATTAAGTGATCCAATAAATAGAGATAAAACCCAGCCTTGCATGTAATGCATGCCAACTAAGTGTGGTATATAGCATAAACATAACATGGTTTGGTATATAAATACAGAAAAAACAATTTTTCTTCGAACATGAAAATATTATAATGTCTTGGGGTGTTACATTTTCCCCACATTAATTAAATTGTGTCCTCAAAATTTATATATGATCTTAGTAAACCTAGAATTGTTATATGAAAATACTATTGTTGAAAACCCCACATAATGAAAAAGGTTCATAACACATATTCTTAATAAGAGATAAAGTAATGTACAATAGTTACATAAATATGATCCCTAGAAGGAGAACATATATGGAAAATAGAAACGTTGATACAGAGGAAAAATATAACAATTAAGTTCTTATAGAGAGTGATAGAGAGCATGGTTACGACAATGTTAACAATCAACATCCCTAAATTTGTAATGATCTAAGGGTTATTTGATTCATTAGAAACCAAGGTACCAGGACAACATTTTTTCTTTCAATATCATTTTCCTCAATATTGGAGTAATTATTTCAATATCTGATAAGATAAGTTAATGAACATACTTGGTACGTTTCTATAAGTAAAATTGTACCCTTTGATCATGGATCAAACTCTTTATACATCATCTCATAGAATAAGATTCATCATATAGTGATGTAACATATAAATCTCTAAACTAGATCCAATGTTCAACATAACCCATTTCATAAATGGTTAACCTTTAAAAATGATTGTGATTAAATAATTTAAAAATAAGGTCACTGTGTTTCAAAAATGGTCTTATAATTATCATTTAATCAACATCAATAATATTTAAATTTTCACATTCTGACCAAGTGAATATCATCATCATGTATCGTTTAAAAATATATTAATAACTCAAATCACCATAATAAATTATTGGAAACGTGAATTATTAATTATTCCTTGTGTAATACACATGTTATTGGATATATTCCTTAAATCTAAAAGTGTTTTACACTCTATAAATGATAGCATTGACCAGTTGTTGAATATTCATTGATCAATTCCAAGGTAATCAGCTCTTATCAAAATTAATCATTTATTCATCATTATCTCAACATCATCAATATATTAGTGGTTTTCTTTACCTTATTCACGTGTTTTCGAAAATGATTATCTTTCCACTCAATAAATTTTCTTGGAAAATTTTTTCACATGCTCTCAAATCCTCAATGAAAAAGTAATACAGTACAATCCCCATATATTTCATAATTATTTTAATTAACACATCACTCATAAAATTCTAAAATTATGTGGTTATTGAATCTAATTATATAAACACGACAATTATTCCACATAATCCTTAATCCATTACCAATTCTACCCCATCCTATTACTTAATACCGCTTTCCTTTCACATTTCACTAGTAGTATCATTTTCATTAGTAATGTAACCATTACTCATACAACATTGTTTATTCTTATCATGATATTTCCATGTGGAACATCAATATTCATAATAACCAGTCATTCCATAGTTCGGGCATTTTACTGTTGATGATGTCTTAGGGAGAATAATATTCCTTTACATTTAATCAATAAAACTCATTAGTTTTTATTTTTATTTACTTGATTTATATCCTTATTTTCCGTATCCAAAATAACTTCTTGACCCTCTAAGACAATCACTAGGGTGATTCGTTCCACATTCATGAAATAGAGGGAAATGTGACTGCTTTCCTCCATGGTCTACATTACTTGAACTCCTAGTGAACCCCTTGTCTAATTTGGTGAGTTTGAGTGTTTGTTATGGTAAACTATGTTAATCATGTGTTGTGAAGTAGATTATGCATCATCAGAACATCCTTCACTCTAGTTATCATTCCATTTAACCTCTAATTAGAAAATTTTCCAACAAATACAATAGTAACCATATTCCTTCTACTTCCCACCATTGACTAAAACCATAATTCATATTGTGAAAAACACATATTGAAATAGAAAATTACATAATCATGAAACCATATGTTTTAGTTCCTAAATCAAGGCTCCGACATCATTAATCTATGACATTGTAGGATTTTACAAGGTTATTCATCGTTATAATCTTCTTAAATAATTCTTGATGGTTAGTAAGGAAGATGAAAATTATCCTAAGAGTATCCCCAAAGAGTGTCAAAATAGATGAATAGTATGGCCCGGTTTCATGTACCAGGTTACCTAGAGTTTGGCCCGAGACACCTTTTCAAGTTTGTTTCCCATATTTACATTTTTTTAGAATCAAGTCCTCTTATAATTTCCATACATGGATTTATTTCTAAGAATACCCACATAATCAATAGTATACCAAAATTAAAGGATCTTATTTTTTACTTTTTTTCAATGTATATAATAGGATCATTCACCCAAATCTATGTTTTCTAAATCTATTTTCAATGTTTATTCTAAACTTCCTTTGATAAGAATAATAATGTCCTTACCCCATAAGCCCAAATCCAATGTATTATTTTATTTTATTGTCATCAATACAAGGAAACAAATCCCAAAGGACCGATCGGTTTTGAAATCATGGATTTTCATATTATATACATGATACACATAATACATTAAGAAATATAAAATACAAACATGATACATAATAAAGTGAAATAAATTGTAACGTTAAATGCTTATTCAATTATTTCTTCTTCATTACATTGGGAAAAGAAGCATAATAAGGGTGATATAAAATGATCAGTAAGGGTAATAAAAAGGAATAAATAATGAAGTAGTAAGAATAAATTATAATAGTAATGTAAATAATAGAAAACACATTCCATTCAAGTTGCTAAATAATGAATAATCAATATGGAGAGGTAAGAAAATAAAACACATTCCATTAAATCAATGAACTAAAAATTAAATGTATTTATATATATGTTGATGCATAATATCATGAATGAATATTAACAGAAATATCAATGAAGGAAATGCACGACTATGGATACCTATAACTACCACTAAGGTTTCATGCCAAGGATCTAATACTTTTAAGGATTTATGTCAAGTATATAATACATTAAAGGATTAATGCCAAGAATCTAAAATTGACAACGCAATGTTCCATGAATCTATATTTTCATGGATTAATTCAAATAATATAATACATTAAAGGACTTAAACCATGAATCTACTTCATTCAAGTCATAATTCAATGAATCTAATACTTTCATGGCTTTTCTCCATGAATCGAATATTGTCAAGCCTTCATGATAAGAATATAATAATTTAATGTCTTTATGAAATGATTCTAATACTTTCATGAAATAATTCCCAAAATATAATATTGTAATTTCATCATACCATGAATCTAATAATTTCAAGGCTACATCCCAAGAACTATTACATTCAATGTGAATACTGTAAGAGAAATTTTATATGATTTAGGAAACACAAATATCCATGGTATGAGAATATGGATATCTATAAAAATTGATAATGAATAATAATTAAAATAATGTTACTATTTCAAGATAAATTTCATCATCACAAAGGTAGACGAGATATCAAGTAACATTGTTATTAACATTTATTATGTCAAAATCATTAACAATTCCAAAGTGTCATATACCACTTGGAATTATTTAAATCACAATACACATAATGAATAATATTAAAGTAAACATATAATATCATGAGAGTAAATATATTAATGATATAAAATCTAAAAATGTAGTATATAGAGAAATTAAATGTGAATTGACACATGATATTAAATTTGTCTCAATCAAATGTAAATTGATATAAAATTCCCTTTCTACTTGAGTTGATTTTGAATCATGGGATATATGAAAAATTATTATTCAATTGAAACACTTAATATCTTTAAATAAATGATAATCATGATATAATATATCCAAATCAGAAGTATTTTCACCACAAAAAAAGTGAGTGGTGAATTTGATATTTAACTCACAAGTCTAAAAAGTGATATTAAAATCACTTATCTTAAACTTCATATTGTTGTGTGGAATTTATCATCATTTTTAGAGTTTCAAAATATGTTAAGAACTTATAATGGAAGAATAATCATGATTATAATATCATATAATTACTTTTTATAGGATTTTATTACTTGTTTGAAAACACTCTTTCATTATTTTAAATTTTTCGTGTGTTAATTTCATAATTTATCAAGTATGTTTTTACTTTTTACTTATTATTAATATAACCTAGATAATTATTTCATAATATAAATAATGTTAAATATTACTTAATTATCTTATATATTAGTTACATGTGTATTTAATATATACCAGAATTTTTTGAGAAAAACATTTAGATGCACTGTTCATGGAGACGGTAGGTCGTACGTACGCAAAAATGCTACAATAATTTCTATGTCATATTAAAAAGAAACAAATAATGTATAGAAAAATATATTATAATTCTAGTATCATGATATGTTATATATGTTACATATGTCTATTATAATCATCTTTAATACATTTTATGTATTGTGTGAAAGAATCATATCACTCTGAGTGGGTGGTAGTCCGCAATTCCTCGAACGATAGTATCATTTTAATGCAAACTGGGAAGTGTGTAAATTATGATTTATAAAGGTATTAATGATATTTAAGTACATAATAAATATCATATATATCATATATTAATATATATTCCATCATAATGTCTATCATGAAAGGTGGTAATGGAAGAAATGAACAATCATCATTTTAGGAGGTAGAAGTTTTCCATTTACAGAAACAATATCATTGTTACCCATTAGATGAATGTTTGTGTAAGTTTAGGAATAACACATTTCCTAAAAAATCATACTATATTTTGTATAACAGTTTTTTATTAAATCATTAAATAATAATATTTAAGGGAATAAAGAATGGAAATAGAACTAAAAACCTTATGGATGTATATTGCCACTTAATCTGGTAACTCCTTTTGGGTTTCAACAAAGGTCATAATTGGATTGCTTTATAAATATGTAGAGTATTAAAGGTCTTTATTAGAGATGTTGGAAATCTATTTTGGAATATAATTTATGATCCTATGTTGCATGAGGGGTGTGAGTTAGTGGAAGAGTGATTTAATTTTTATAGTTTAGGGGATGTGGCGGTCTTATGAATACCAAAATGACATTATTAATAGTATGGATGATTTATCTATTGTGCCACCGAAATGGGCAACTAATGAATTAAATTGGATTCATGGTCTATCAAAACCAACAACACCCAAAAATTTCTTAATTTTAAGGATTTGGTTCCTTGACATCAAATATTTCTCCAATTTTATCATTTTGGTTTTCATTAAAACATCTAGTTTCCCAACCTGTGTAGTTTTGTGACATCCCAAACCTAAAATCCACTAAACAGGTTCCCTGAGTTGGGTCTCCACATGACCTCATGTGATTCTCCTCGTATACCAATGGTTTCTAATTAGTAGAAGGGTCTAATAGGATATATTGGGAGACTATACCCACACTACTAGAGTAAGACACACCCAGAAAATAGATTAAATTGGGCAAACAACAGAGAAAAATCAATAACATGCATAAATAAATTATTCCCAAACTAGGTACCACCATATACAATAGTAAATATTGCATCCCATGCTACAGTTTCAAGTGAACCAAACCCCAAAACAAAGACAAAATGTAGGATCCCCAAAATGTTCCAGACTCCGAGAATAGAACCTCCCTCGTAGATGTCCCATGTCAAACTCAACTCCCTAGCATAAGGACCTTTCATATTCCATGACTTGAAAGAATTAAATATGCTCGGGAACCCAATGGATGTCTGAGAAGGGTGTGAGTATGATTCAGTATGCCACTACCAATGGTGACTACAAAATATTCAGCAAAATTGGATAGTGCATGCAGTTGATAATTAATGGAGAATAAAAGTAAATAGTTTAATTAGTCATTTTAGATTGTGCTCCATTAAATTATACTAATATTGAATCTAGGGTCGCTAAATATATGTTTCATTTTTTAATACACCTTTTTCATTTCTTAATTGATTAGGCATGTTAAATATTCTCAATCAAATTAGAATAAAAATCACATCCTATCAAACTAGGCATCCCATTATAACCACTTCATAATCCTAACCTCGAAGCCTTAGTTCAGGTGGAATGAAACTAATAGGGGAATAGAACATTGTCCCCTTCAGTAACCCAAAAATTTGGGGGTGGAGCTAGAATCTTATTCCAACTTGACCAATATGCATAGAACCTCAAGTCTATACCCCACTCTACCAAGCTATGTGTACATGATTATTTTTCAATCAACCTAATTAATTATATCACAATATACATGGACAATATCATTTACAACATCACAAAAATATCTATAAATGGGAAATTATTATTTTTCTTCAATTCATTAAAATATTAATCAATTATATTACATTAACATTTATCATGATTCCCATTTCACTTGTCTATCCCACTAAACATATTCATGTGTAAACATGTCTCCTTACCGTATTCCTATTTTTTCCATTTTCCCATTTAAATTTCAACCAAATAACCCCTTATGATTTAACCACATTATACATAAAATCCAACATCAATTAAAACTCATTAAATAAATATATTATCCTACTCATTAAGACTATATATTATTATGATTCAATTTCACACCTTCAATTTCTGTTACCCCAATAAGGAGGGCCAGAACACCACATGGGTGGCCCTAATTTGGTCAAGACATCCACTTTTTATCCCATGGTGTTCAAGAAGAGTTTAATTAATAATTTATACACCCAAAAACCACATCTCATTAATTAAGTGAAGAACACATCAAGAATAAGAACATGATTGAAACCCTACATGAACAAATCTATACAAAAACCAAGGGATATGACTTGTAATCCACATGTGTTGAATCTGTTTGTAAAACCCCCCTAATCAAGGATTTAAATATTCATTCAACACACCATTGAATACTCAAGATATATCTCTCCAAAAAAATGGTTTTAGAGCATCAGATAGAGAGAATAGAAATATACCATCCCTAAAGAAGAAAATGAATAGGGGAGGGATTTAGCCTTACTGGGATCTTCAATGTACAGATGATGGCACTCCAAACGACAAAGGATTGAAGTAGAATCACCCATGGGAGCTCTTGTGAGATTTGGTTAATTCCTATGGTTGCAAGATGGGAGGAAGTGGTAAATCCGGATTTGGTACTTAATTCCCCATAATAATGTTTTTATTATTTTTTAAATGTTTCATGACCACATGGTTTACCTGCAATATTTTCAAAACCATGCACAAATTGTGCAGATGACACTATCCAAAAAAATATCCCCCCTCACATGGTTTTTGTGGATTTATTCATGGTTTTCACTAACCATGATCAAACCAGGCACCATGAATAGTACCCCCATTTTAATTCCTCTTTCATGCTCCAAACCCCTTGAACACCAACAATCTTCACATGATACTGGGAAAAAACTTATTCGAACAGAAGGAATTAAACTAAAACATGGTAAAAACAGACCAAAATGGTGATTAAGGATCTTACAACCTCCAACCTTATAACATTTCATCCACGAGCTACTCTTCTTGAACATCATTGAGATCCCAAATAAACAATATCGGGCCACTAGGCCCATATATATGATTCTATCTCCCATGATTCATCCTGAATGTCTCCATGTTTCTATATAACATGAACCAAAAGAACCATCATTACCCACAAGACCTTCTCACTATGATCCAAAATATGAACTGGGTGTTCCTAAAAGGTAACATCATCCTCAAGCTCGACATCCTTGGTATTTATCACATGGGATGGATATGGATGATACTATCCGAGATGTGAAATATGCATAACATCATGAATCTGACAATACTATTGTGGACGTGCTAATTGGTAAGCCACATGTATGATCCTTTCCACAATCTCAAATAGCCCCACATATCTATGTGCTATATTTCCTTAAATCTGAATTAGACAGTGTATCGTCATTGACGACACCTAAAAAACACACTATCACCCCCATGAAATCAAGAGTTATATGACGCCAATATCGTTATTACTTCTGCCTAAAGTGAGCTGTTTCCATACACTTTTGAATCAAGCAAGCCTTCTCTGGTGTATCCTACACATGACACGGTCCTAACAGCTTAGACTCCCAGGCCTCTAACCAACATAGTGGAGATCTACACGGTCTCCCATAAAGTGCATCAAAAGGTGACATCTAAACTATATCATGAATGATATTTTTTTTAGAAAAATCATTAAGTGAAATTTTCATTTCCTACGAAAAACCAAAATCCAGAACAAATGATCTCAACATGTCTTTTAATACATGAATTTTATGCTCGGACTGCCCATCAGTCTGTGGGTGGTAAGCCATACTAAAAAACACCAGGGGTACCAAGGTCATTCCCTAGAACCCTCCTGAAGCGCAAGGTGAATGGTGGATCATGATCCAAAACTATGGTTCTTGGCATACAATGAAACCATAATATTTCTCAAACATACAATCCCCCCAAATGGTTTACTATCTAGGTCTCTTGGATCGGAAGGAAATGATCCACTTTTTTCAGTCGATATACCACCATGCAGATTGAGTCTTTCTTCTGAGGTTTTAATAGAAGACCCGCTATAATGTTCATCGTGACATCATTCCACTTCAACTATAGAATAGGAAATGACAACAACATACCACATGGATACTGATGATCAGAGTTAACCTACTGACAGGTTAGGAATCATCCCACAAAATTCCTGACTTCATTCGTCATTACTAGCCACAAAACTGCTTATAAATAACACCATACATCTTAGTGAATCCTGAATTCACTACCCACTTTTATGTGAGAAACGCATGAATATACTACTATCATACATCTACTAGATATAAAACACAAAAAAGGACCTAAGAAACTCCATCAGCACCAATTTTTCAACTAGAGGGTGACTCTGCACCATTATAACTTTCCATCGCTACCAAACATTGGGTCTACCATCTTACACTCTTTAACCCAGTTCAAAAGAGTGGACTCAACTTTTATAGATGCCAGGGGATTCTACATGTTTCCATAATGTACCTCCAAATTCATCTCAGCATACAAGTCCAACATCACCCACTCTGTACTAGATTCATGAACTACATGATTCTGAGAATTCCAGCTCAGCACATCATCAACACTATTCACTTTCCCTGGTGTGTACACCAACTTAAAATCAAATGAAATTAGTTAATAGACCAATATTCATTATAGAATATTGGAATCCTACTAAGAGAAGATGTATTTTAGATATTTATGGTTAGTAAACATCATAATGTGTACTCCAGACATGTAATGCCTCCAACACTTTAAGGCATTAACTGGAACACCACGCTCTAGGTCATTAGTAGGATAATTTCATTAATGTCACCTCATCTATCACAACCCATAAGATACATCATGATCATCCTATATCAACACTACCACAAGTCCAATAATAGATGCATCACATAAAAAGTTGTACCTTTTACCTGGTTTAGATAAGATCACAATCACTGTGGTAGTCAACTACTTCTTCCGTTTTAGAAAATCATTCTCACAAGCCTCTAAACAATAAATCATAACCCCCTTCTTTGTTAGGACTATGAGTGGTTCTTCAAAATGATGGAAATCTCTAATAAACCTACGCTAATAACTAGAAAAACCTAGAAAACTATCAACATCAGAGATGTTCTTGGGCTGCTCCCTATACACTGCATCATGCACATTTTCTAGATAAAACAACACACCTGACTCGAAAATGATGTGTCCCCAAATAGGCACCTCACCAATTCAAACCATTTATTTATATAGATTGGTGTAAAGTATATGATTTTTTTGGGTACCCAATAAGTTTTCAAGATGTTTGGAATCATCATCATTATTACTAGAGTACACCAAGATGTTATCAATGAAGAATTCTACAAATTGATCTAGATACAAGTAAAATATTCAGTTCATCAAGGCCATGAACACCACCAGTGCATTGGTCAATCCAAACAGTATAAGCAAAAATTTATACAACCCATTAATGCTTATGAAATCAATCTTGGGTATGTCAGAATGTCTCATAATCAACTGAAGGTATCCTATTCTCAAATATATCATAAACAACATCAGGGCACCTATGAGTTGATCAAACATGGCATCGATTCTAGGAATAGGGTATTGGTTCTTAACCGTTATATGGTTCAGCTACCTATAATTGACACATAGCCTTAGTGATATGTCATCCTTCTTAGCAATCGAGACTGGAGATCCCTTATGTGATATACTAGGAGGTATAATCCCATTCATCTTCAATTCCTCTAACTCATCCTTCAGTTCATAGAGCACTGTTGGAACCATTTAATAGGGTGGAATAGAAATTGGCTCTGCTCCTAGAAACAATTTGATAATATGATCAACATCTCCCTCAGGTGGTAACCTCTAAAATTCAACATAATACACATACTGAAATTGGTCAACAACAAAACCTAATAATGAATGTCCTTTCTCGCCATCATCAAATATATGGCACAATACTTGGGCTATGATTTTTCCTAACTACTTGTGTAGTAGCCCTGCACGGCCCGATCGAGATTCCCACTCACCACGAAGGATATAAGTACTTCCATAGAGAGATATGAACCTTACAAGACGTCGTTAAAAGTTGATATGATCTTAATATAATACCAAACAGTCTATTATCATGATTAGGACAATGCCATACATGTCTAGGAAAATTTTATCCCACAGAAAGCAGTGCCCACCAATCTCTAGAGCACAACCCTTAAACTGCCTGATGTCCTCAACTAATACCTATAGTGGAGTTTCAATAGACATTTCCCTACATGCAGTCTCCCCGGTTAAGCCCAACACAACTAAGAACATAGAAAAAATAAAGTAATTCACATAATCCATATAAAATAATTCACTAGTAATCATGAAAGATACAAGAATTATACCACGAACAATATATGTTCTAGCCTCACTACCATCTGGTGTAGTCTAAACAACATGGAGATGAATTTCCCCATTACCCTGGGCTCCAGCCATAGTACCCAAGATCTCACTATATTGTTGGTAAGGATGGTCTATCCCTAGAGTTCCATGTCCACCACCACTACCATTACGACACTTAGAGATCTAACTACCTACCTGATACAGGTTTACTGACCCCTGCCTACACTAAACATCTTCCTATGACCTACATATTTCCTTGACTGTCGCGGGTTCCGGTAGAGCCTCTGTATGGGGACCAACATACTGCATTCTCGACACTCAATTGGTAGGCGTGGTCACTGGTCAGGCTTGTGCACCAGCCTACCACACCAATAACAAAATACATGGTCACCACCCTGATATGTTTATCCCATATTTTGAATTATTTGTGTTCTTCCACCTTTCTAAAAGATTCTAAAGAGGCTCTTCTTACTATCAGAATTTTCCCCACTTTCTCACCTTAATCGCACCATAGGTTTTCTACCTGATGCTCCCTTTATGTTCCCCTCTGAGTTAAGGTCTTCATCCACCAATTCAGGAAACCATTTCCAATGAAATATATTCACTTGAGATCTGATCTCAGGTCTCTACCAATCTTGGAAACATTTGGTTGTGGTTTCCTCGTCTCCTTTCTATATCTGAACGAAGCGTCTCATAACATTGAAATGACTGGAATAGTCCTTTACTAAAATTTTCCTCTCAGTTAACCTCATAGAATATTCATCCATGTCCTATATGAAGGTATTTGTGTATATGTTCTCAAGGAACATATCCTAGATATCCATCCACATCATTTCTTCAACCCTCTTTATTTGAACCATGATGTCCCACCTACATTTTTCTTGACCCCTTGGAATATAGGCCACCAACATGACATGATCCTCAATAGGTGTTTTTAATTGTTCAGTAATTTTTATGATGGACTCTATCAAATACTATATGGCCTCTAGGCTACCCTCTATGATAAATGTCAGAGGGTGCTACAACTGAAACTCCCAGGTTACCTGAAAAAAACTCGGTGCAACACACCTTTGGTCTCGTTCCATATTCTACATAAAATGAGAAATGTTCTCCTAGAACTAGTCTTCCATATCTTCTTGGATCATCATATTCTCATTCTTTACTACTAGAGGAGAGTTATTAGCAATTTAATCTTATCTCCCAACCAGCACACATCTTCAAGGAGACATTTCTCTACAATGCCAAACACTATGTTTAGAATTCAACCATAATGCTTTTATGATAAGGACATTGATATAGGTCAGATCATCACATCACAAAATGTAACAAGTTTTAATAAGATACCCATACCATCCCACTAACAACCAGATCACTACCATTGTCCATATCTCCAAATACCATGAATAATACGATATCTAATTCACGTGGTTACAAGCCATATCTTTTACCCAATTCAAAATACATTGATATTCCAATTTAATCTTACAAAATGATAATACACTTTTTATTTTTTATTAATCATCATTTTATAATTACTATGTACCCTTTTGACTATCCTTTTTTCCCATTAATACAATCCCATTTATTAAAATTTCATTACTTTTCTAGAAAAATGAATGCTTCCTAATCATTATATCCCTCAAACCCAACCCGTGTGTGTGCTTATCATTATACATGTCACATACCTATATAGGCTTGTAGAATTATGCATGAATTCATAATCTCATACCCCTTTCTGACCACGATAGAAATATCACAACCCCACCAAATCAAACTATAAGTGAATCACCCAATGGTGAAATATAATCAATTACAACATTAAGAAACATGAACAAAAATTCCCTCCTAGGGTGACATGGGTTTTCCCTCATACATGTTTTAGATACATCCAAGAAAAAGCTCATTACCAAGTCCAAAAACTTTCTTAACCTCCTTTCTACCATTCCCTATATAGTAAGAAAGTAAAATGTACTCCTCTACTACCACTTTTTTGCTTCCCCAACTCGGAAGCCACTAAACTAGTACCCCAATTCAGGTCGCCACAAGATCTCAATCTCACCTCCCTATATTCCAGAGGTTTTCGTCTAGTAGTAAGGGACTAATAGGATATGTGGGGAGAATATACACTCTGAATCATAGTAATCCACATTTGAAAATACTTTAAATAGCATAAAAATAGTGAAAATTCAATAACATGCCTAAATAACCATTTCCCTAACTGGGTATTACAATATAAAATAGTAAATATGTCATTTCATGATACAGTTCCAAGTGAACAAAACAAAAAAAGATAGAAAAATGATGGATACCTAAAATGGTGCAGACTCCGAGTCTGTAACCTCAACCATGCATGTCCCATGTCTAACTCAACACCCTAGCATTGGGCCCTTTCCCTTGCCCTTACATGCAAGCATTAAATCTGCTCGGGTACCAAATGGTTGACTGAGAAGGTTGTGAGTTTGTCTTAGTATTCCATGACAAATGGTGTCCACAAAATAACTAAAAAAATAAGATAGCTCATGAAAGTTATAATTAATTCTTAATAATGGTTAAAAGTTCAATAGGCCATTATAGACTATGCTACTTTGAATTATACTACAATTAAATCCAAATACACTACTTATATGTTTCATGGTTCAATCTACCTTTTTCATGTGTTCAATGGATTATGAATGTACAATTTTATCAATCACATGGGAATATAAATCATGTCATATATCACTAGGCATCACATTATAACAACATCATAATCCTCTCCTCGATGCATCTATCTGGGTGGAATGCAACCATTAGGGGAATAAAACTCTATCCACTTCCATAAACTTTGCCTTTGGGGGTTGAGATAGAACAACAGTTCAACTTGACCCGTGAGAATAGAACCTCGTGACTATACCCTACTCTACCAAGACATGTTCACATGCTTATTTATCATTTACCATAATTGATTGTATCACAACAAGAATACCCAATATCATTTACAACATAAAAAATATCAATAATTGGGAAATTAGAATTCTTATTCAATTCATTAACACATTCATCATTAATATAACTTAACCCTTTATCCCATTTCCAATTTCCCATGCCTATCTCACTAAGCATATTCATGTGTAAACATGATACATTGTTTTATTCCCATTTTTTCCATTTAACCCATTTAAATGTCAACCAAACAATCCCTTATCCTTTAAACACATTAGATAGAACAATCCATCATCCATTAAAACTCACTACATAAACCAATTATCCTATTCTTTAATCCTTTATATTATTATGAGTCAGTTTCACACCTTATATTTTTGTTTTCCCAATTAGGAGGGCCGGATCCACCCAAGGGTGGGCCTAATTTGTTCAAGCCATATACCTTTCATCCTATGGGGATCAATAGGGGTTCAATTAATTATTCAGACACCCAATACACTACATCTCATTAAGGACATCAAGAACACCTCATGAAAGGAATTACAGATGTATCCCTACATGCATAAATCAAGACGAAAATAAAGTGATATGACTTATTGACCACCTACCTTTAATCTACTGGTTAACACACCCTTAATCAAGGACATAGATACTGATTCATCACATATTTAAATCATCAACCTAGATCTTACTAGAAAATATTTTTTTAGAGATTTAGATGGAGAGAATATAAAGAGACAAACCATAAATAAGAAAAACAAACAAGGATGGATTTATCCTTACCAAGATCATCAATTCGAAACTGATGGCACTCTAAATAGCCTAGGATTGAAAGAGAATCACACTATAGAGTTCTTGGGAGATTTTTTTTTTCATTCATAGGGTTTCAAGAGGGGAGGAGGAGGTAAATACCAAGTTGTCACTTAATTTCCTGTAATTTAATTTTTGTAATTTTCTAATCATTCTGGGCCACAAAATTTACACAAATAGTTTTCCAAACCGTGCGCCAATCGTACAAATACAACTATCCGAAAACAACCCCTCATATGATTTTAAATGATTTATGCATTATTTTTAGTAACTACACATAAATCCCTAGAACCCCCCCCCCCCTTCTTCCTTTTTCATGTACCAATCCCCTGGAACACCCCTGGAATTCACTAGAACTTCGGAATACACTTATTCAGTAAAAAGGAAGTACATAAAATGAAACGTGGGAAGAACATACATTATTAGAGATCTGAGATCTTACAAATTTAACCATTAAGAAAAAAATAAAGTGAAATTTATTATAATATATTGATCCATTTAATTATAAATATTATATCTAATTTATAAAATAAATCTCCATTTTTTTAGAAATTAATTTTAAAACCAACGCATGTGACGCACTAAAACATTGATTAAAGTCAAACTGTGTTTACAATGTTTTTAAAATATATGGGTAAATGTGTTAATTATAAAAGATACATTTTGTACATTAATATAACATATTATATATTTATTAAACATAAAAATTACTTGGTATAATATATAATTTTTATCAATTTTAATTCAAAAATATCATTTATTGAAAAATAAAAATAATGCCAATTTTGACATTATTTTTTTATTTATTATATGAAAATATAAATATAATAATTTAATTAAAATATATATGTTTTAAAGATGCGTAACATGATAAATTCATCGAAAAAATAAATTATGACAACAATTTAATCAATTCAATTCACATTTAGTATCTGTAGTATATTTATTTTTAGTTAATTACTAACAAAATAGAATCTTTGTATGTGTTTCACACGTATTTGAAGTAAGTAAACCATATCGTAATTTTTTTTATAAATTTTAATGAAACAGATAACAAATTTATTTTTAAGACGGATATGTACATCCTAAAATAAGTTTTTTACATATATAATTTTTTTATAAATGTTAATGGTAAGTAAATATTCCTTTTTGTATTTTTCATTACTTGATATTTTATATGGGGAACATCCACTTAATAGTATCCCAATAACCCAAAAAAATATGATTAATGTGATTGTATGGTGGAATTATTGGCATAAAATAGAGTTTGAGAAAGTTTCATGTTCATTTTGGTCCTTAATATTAAGGCCTAGTCCCTTATTAAATTTTCTATTATCATAATCAACATAATTAATTTTTATCAGTCTCATATAATTTTTGGTAAAAACAATAGTTTGATCTTATTAGAACCCAAATATAGTAATATTTTAAAATGTGTATGTACTTTTTTCAAAATTCAAATCACATATGTGTGTAAATTTTGATTTACTCTAATCTCCCAAATGCGGTGAGAAAACAGGTTGTTATGGTGGAAATGATAAAAATTTAAATAAAATTTTCTATCTATTTTCAATGTAATATTGATAAAATTGATCTACATTGGATTAATATATAAATACTTTATCTATTGTTACTTCAAAAATGAATTTAAAATATAATTTAACACAAAAAATATATAAAGGAAAAGGACATTTTTAATTTAAACGTAGTATTTTTTACTATTTGTGAAAAATGGAACTTCAAACGAATATTCAAAAAATTCACCCAAAGCTAATTTTGAAATTACAAATTTAAAAATGAAGTGTATTTGGAAAATTAAAAATTATAAAATATAAAAAATTAAATTTTATGATACGTCTTCCATTAATAGTAGGTAAAATATAGTCTTGTGTTAATTGTAAGCTAACTAAGTGTGGTGTATTGTGTAATTTTAACATAGTGTTTCATATAAATAAGATAAAAATTATTTATTCTATATTGAAAATACATTATTTACATGGGGTGTTACATTATACCTACCACAATTAAATTGAGTCCGACCAATTTAAACTTGACATTAGTAATAAAATAATATAAATTTGAAAATACTATTGTTGAAAATCACATATCATGAATTGGGTTAATAAGACCTCTTCTTAATAATAGATAAAATAAATTACAATGGAAAAGTAACTAGGTTCCCATCTAAGATAAAATATGTGGGAATTCGAAACATGGATATAGAGTAAAACTCTAACAATCTTGTTTTTATGGTGAGTGGTAGAGAACATGGTAAGGAGAAAATTAACAACCAAAAGACTTAAAAATGTGTTGATATTAGGGGAAATTTGATTCATCAAAAACAATTATAATAGGATTTTTTTTGTTTCAGGATAATTTTTTCCTTCAGTTGAGGAATTCATTCACACTCTAAGAGGGTAAGTAAATATACACACTTGGTACATTTATGTAAGTACAATATTATCCTCTTGTCATACCTTGAACTATTAATACTTATTCTCATACAACAATATTTATCATATAGTGATGTAATATATCAATCAATAAAACCAGATCCAGAGTTCTTCTTGATCCATTTCAAAAATGGTTACCCTTTATAAAATATTATTATTCATCACTCTAGAAATCAGGTCATTGAATTTCCAAAATTTTCATATAATTATCCTTTAGTCAAAATGAATCATCTCTAAATTTTAAAATTTCAAACATGTTAATATATTCCTCATGTCTCATCTTGAAATATGTTAATTACTCAAATAACCATAAAACATATTGGAATCATGAATTATTGTTTATGTAAGACACATGTTATTGGATATATTACTTAAATCCCAAGGTATTTTATACTCTATTAATGATGGAAGAAAAGACTTGTTAGAAAGTCATTAATCAGTTCCAATGTAGTTTGAACATATTTAAATAAATAAATTCTTTATCATTATCTCATCATCAGGAACATATTAACTGTTTTATTTCCCTCAATCATGCATTTCTTAAAAATTTATCCTTTCACAGAATAAAGTTTCTTGGTTCCATTCAGCATATGATATCAAATCATTAATTAAATAGTACTATTATATAATCCTTATATAATTTATAATTATTATAACAAATAAATCACTAATAAAATAATCAAATTACATAGTTAATGAATCCAATTACATAAAAACGTTGATTATTCCCTGTATTATTTAATCTTATAACAAGGATACCTCATATTATTACTTAATTCCTATTCTCTTTCATATTACCCAATAGTCTCATAATCATCATAAATACAACCATTACTTGTAAAACGTTTTTGATTCTCATCACGAGCTTTCGACATGGAATATTGATTTTCCTAATGACCATTAATTCTATAATTAAAGAATTTAACTATCAATGATGGCTTAGGGAGGGAAATATTTTCATCCAATGCATCACTAGAACTATTCATTTTCCTTTTTCAATTAGTTGATTTGTGACTTTTTTTTCATTGTCAAAAGATCATCATGGTCCTCTAATAAATTTACTTGGGTCATTATTTCAACATTATTAACACAATGCAAATTGAATCTACATCCCTATATGGTCTCCATTACATAAAATCTCAGTGAACTCCGTCATTCTCTTATTTGATAAGTCTGAGAGTTATTTTATATACACATTGTTAATCCTATTCCACGAAATAATATTAGGAATTATCAAAACATCCTTAAGTCAAGTTATCATTCTATTTAACTTCCCATCTGTGAATGGTTCATCACATTCCATGTAAACCCAGTCATGTATGGTTCCCTCCATTGACTAAAAACATTAATCATAGAGTGAGAAACAATTATCAAAATTGAAAACTACATAATCAACAAAATATAATATGTGATTCCAAAATAATATATCATACATATTTAATCTATGAAATGGTAGGTTTATCCTAGGATATATATAGTCATATTATACATAAATACTTCTAGATGGTACATAAGGAAAAAATATCATAAAGGTATCGCAAATTAGTGTAAAATCAGGTGCACAATAAGGAATATTTTTATATACCATGTTACCTGAAGTGAATCATGGGACACAATTTCAGAGTCATTACCCCTAGGTACATCTATTCCACAACCACATCCACCTTTTCTATCCATACATGAATGTATTGATAGGAATACCCACATTATCCATACCTTACCAAAATTATAGGATATAATTATATACTTATCCTTAATATATATCATAGGGTTTGGGTTCCAAATCTATGTTTTATAAATGTAGTTTCTGACATTTATGTTAAACTTTCTTTCATACCAATTGTAACACCCTAAAACTAGAAGCCCAGAACAAGTGCATAATTTAATTTCATTTTCATGATTACTAGGTATCAAATCCCAAAGGATATTTCAAATTAGTAGTCTTGGAATGCGATATTACATACATGATACCTGTAATAAATTATAAAATAGAAAATATAATCATGATAAATCCTAAAATGAAATAAAATACATCCTTGAAATATTATTCATAAATTATTCTTCATAACCTGGGGAATGGAAACATAATAATTATGAGCTCAAATTCTTATAAAGGGTAAGTTAAGAAGGAGAAATATTGAATCAATATAAAAAAATTAACATTCCATGGTAAATAATTGATAACACCTGCCACTAAAATAATTTTATAATGAATATTAAATATGGAAATGTAAGAAACTGAAAAACATTCCATTTAATAAAAAAATAAAATTTAAATGTATCTATTGATATATAAATGAAAAATTTAATGGATGATTAATAACTAAAAAAATCTATAAAGGAAATTAATAATTAAAGATATATATAAAAAACCATTGAGGGTTCATGCCAAGGATCTAATACATTAAAGGAATAATGCTAAGAATCTAATAATTTCAAGGATTACTGAAAAGGAAATATAGTATTTTCACATATTTGTTCCATGAGTTGAATATTACCAAGGATTCATGTCAAGTATATAATACATTCATTTATTCATTATAATAATATAAAACATTCAAGGATTCATGTCAATAATCTAATACATTCAATGCTTCGTTCCATGAATCTAATATTATCAAGGACTCATGATAAGAATCCAATATAATAAAGTCTTAATTCCAAGACTCTAACGCATTCAAAAATTTCAACAAATAATTTAAAATTTTCATCGAATAATTTTATTAATCTAATATTTCAAAGGCTTCATTACAGTATTATAATACACTAAAAGTGCACATCAAATGAAAAATAGTATAAGTTTTAGGCAATACTAATATCAATGGTATGAGAATATTGATATTTAATTAAATTTACTCTAAATAATATTAAAATAATGTGATTTATTCAATATAAAATGAATTATAAAAAACAAAATTTAATTTTCATGGATAATCATTAATAAAATTCTTTTAGACAATAATCATTAAATATTCCAATTTGTCTCATACAACTTTTATAAATTTAAATCATAGTACTGATCAAGGAATAATAAAACTTATAATATCTTGAAATTAAATATATTAATTATAAAACATTTTTTAATTCTATATATTGACCAAATAAATGTGAATTGGTTCATAATAACCAATAGGTCTCAAGTAAATGTAAATTTAGATGAAATTCCATTAATACTTGAGTATATTTATATTCATGGGAACCATGAAAGGTTAATAATCAATTGAAAAATATTATATCATGAAATAAAGGGGAACCATGATATAATATATCAAAATGATATTTATATTTACATTACAAAATAAGTGAGTGGAAAATATGACATTTATTTCATAGGTGTAAAAAGTGAGATGTAAATAACTTATGTTAACCTTCCTTTTGTTGTGTGGTATTAATCCTCCTATATTGTGGATTAAAATATGTTACTAACTTATAATTGATATATACACATTGATATAATGTAATATATTAAATTAAATCAATTTTTTCATACCCTTTTTAAACACTCTTTCTTTATTTTAACTGTTTTAGGGGTTAATTACTGAGTTAACAACAAAAAATTTGACTTGTTACTTGTATGCCTATAATATATATCATGATTTCATCAAATCAATAATTTTTACCCTGATTCATTTGTCTTATATATTCAATACATATGTATTGATAATAGTCTATAATGTTTTGATAGAAAAAATAAAATACACCGTTTATGAAGACGGTAGGCCGCTTGTACGCATGAACGCTACTTTCACTTCATTATTGTATTAAATGAATGAGAAATAAATGATACATATGAATATTATAATTATATTGACATATCTATGTTATATATGATACATATTTTTATAAAATTTAATCTTAATGTGTTCCACATTTAGCATTAATGAATCACATTGCATTGAGTGAATTATAGTCCATACTTCCTCAAATGATGTTATCATATTAAAGAAAAATGGTAATTATGAATATTATGTGTTATAAAATGAATACATAAGTAGTGATACATAATTAATATTTATATATCATATAAAAAAAGTGTGTTCCCATCGTAATGGACACCATGAGTGGTGGTAATGTAAAAACCATCAATCATTGTTTCGTGAGGCAGTTGTTCATCATTCACAGAAATAGTATGTTCATATCCATTTTGATTAAATATTGTGTAATTTTAAGTCAAAATTGTAATATAAAAACATCCTAGTATATTAAGAATATTATTTTTTGTAATAAAATCATGAAATAATTAGATTTTGGTGATTAGATAATTGAAATAAAACAAAAAAATTCTAAAGGAAGTTCATTACATCTTATTCAGGTAGCTCCTTTTAATTTTCACAAAAGGGATTCCTTTGATTTCTTTCTATCCATGGTGAAGATTCAAGTTCGAGGGGTGGTATTTTGTGAATATTCTTGGATATATATTGGATGAACCTAATTGTCTTGAGTTATGTGTATAAGGGGTAGAGTTATTTCTTTTTTATAGTGGAGGATATGTGGAAATACTATAAATACCAAAAGGTGTTCTTTAATTTGAGACCTAACTTAAATAATGTACCTAAAAATGGAAATAAAATTAAAGTGTAATATTTTTATATTAAAATCTACACCATAGAAAAATATATGCATTTTAATAATTTTGTTCCTTAAATTCTATGATTCCATAATATTTTCATTTGGATTTTATTTAATCATTTAGTTTCCCAAACTATGTAATTTAACCATTATGACTAAAATAAAGTGATTTTTTTTGAAAATATATATATAATAAAATATTAATATTATATATAGTATATAAAATAAAAAATACAATGTCTTTTCTAAGTTAATTTTAAAACAATTGCATGTGACATGCTAAAACAATGCTTAAACCTATTCTATGTTGATAGAATTTTTATAATATATTGTTCAATATGTTAATTAAAATAGATAAAATTTTCCATTAATTGACCATATTTAATATTTAATAAAACGTAAAAATAAATTATAAGAATATAGGATTTTTATTAATTTTAAATCAAAATTAGCATTTCTTTTAATATAACAATAATGTCAAATTTGACATCATTTATTTAATTTCAATTTTAAAATTTCAATATAATAGTTTAATTTAAATATATTAGGTTTGTAGATGCGTAACATGATATTTCTAAATAAAAAAAGACAATAAATTGATTAATTCTCTAATCTTTTAAGTTTTATAGTATCATTTTTTTAGATAATTATTAACTAATTAATCACTATGTTTAAATATTATAACCATTTTAAGTAAATAAACCATATATAAAAAATATTAGAAAATTATTATGATAAAAATAACCTACTTTTATTTTAAAATGATATATATGACCAAATGTATGATATTTTTTTACATATCGCAATGTTTTATAAATGAGAAAGGTAATGTATGTTTCTTTTTAGTCTTTCATTCCATACTTAAAGTTTTATATATTGAACTTCCATTTAATAATATCAACGTAACCCTTTAATGTAAAACTAAGTGAATATATTATCGAATTATTGGCAGAAAATGAATTTTTGATAAGTTTCCATGTAATTTTGGTCTTTGATATTATGGTTTATTCCCTCAATAAACGTACTCTTAACTTAATCACTATAATTTATATCAATCATTTTCAATAATATTTTTTCTAAAAATAAATTTTATCTTATTAAACCAAAAATATTAAACTAATTACATCCTTTCAAGTCTTCTTTTCACAATTCAAATCACAGAAGTGGGTAAATTAATATTAACGAAAATCTCACTAACGTTGCCAAATAGTGTGTTGTTAGTGTAGAAACGTTAAAAATTTCACTATGTTTTTGTATCTAATTTCAATATAAATAAAATAAAAATGAAATAAAATGGATTAATATATGGATTATTGATCTATTTTGAAAATAAATATAAATTTAAAATATAATTTAACTCTAATAATTATTTAATAGAAATGAGAGTTTTTAATTAAAATGTTGTGTCTACACTATTAATATAAAATGAAACTTCTTAGAAAAATACCAAAAATACACCCTGTGATAATTTTTTCATTCTAATATAAAAAATAAATATTATTTTGACCAAAAAAATTATAAACATTCAAGAAATTAATTATAAAATAGTCACGACAAAAAAAGGCAGTAGAACATTGTCATGTGTGTAACACAATCTGAATCATTATAGCATATCGCATAAGAATAAAATGGTGTTTCTTATAAAGAGAGAGAAAATAATATTTATTATGACATGAAAATATTTTAATTTCTTTGGGTGCTACATAATTTATTCTATCTAACCTAATGTTTACTTTTAAAATCTTAGGGTTTTGTATTTTCCACACCTTCAATAAAGTGAAACATCATAATTTAAACATGATCTCTTTATTCTAGGGTTTTCAATACAAAAATACATAATTTTTAATCCCACATCATAGTATGGGTTAATGAAAAAATATATTGATAAGAGAGAAATATATGTGAAGAAGTCTTCTATAATAACTTATTCTTGGTTTCCAAATAAAAGAACATTAGTGGAATGTGATGATATGGATATAGAAGAAAATTGTAAATAATTATAGGTAAGGATAGATATCATTGGTAACACAATAATAAATGATATATGGAATGTTATGGACCTTAAAACAATAAAAATTGTACAATTTAAAAGACAACGTGATTTATCTCATATGAAGGTAGTAAAAAAATATTGTTTTCAAGATCATTTATCATAATTTTAATGAATTCCTTTACCATATTGAAATTAATAATGATAAAATATAAATACATTGTATCATTCTATATCATAAGAACTATGTTATCCTTTGGTTTTTCTTTAATCAATTTCTACATTATATATTACACTGAAATTAATATTTAAAATGAAATTTTTTATTTCTGAAGAAATAAAATTTACATTTAATGGATCATAAGATCTATAAATGAGTGAAAATATTATCAACATATTTATAAATATATTCAAAAAATAATAGGGTTTGAATTAATTATCCAATATATCACATTAATAGTTAACCATCAATAGTAACACAACTGGTTTAATATTAATATTTATCTGTAAAATTGTTTATATAAAAAATAATGATATATTAACTAGATCATCACAGAGGCCAGTGGTTAGAACTAAACCCTTAGTGTCATTTAGATTTTTGATTCAATTCCCACATCCTTCTCTAGAATGAATCTATTGTCAACTATTTTATAGGGTTTCCTTTTTATGATACCAGATTAATATTATCCCTATAACATTCTCAAATTGTAAAAACCCACAATTAGTAAAACCACATTTATTACATATATTTTAATTTTTACCAATACCAATAATCTTATGTCAAAAAATTAAATTCATTCTTCATCAAATTACTTATTCTTATACTAATCAAATGGGTTGTATCCTAATAAATGTCTTCTAACAATATCCTTAATCGTGCATATTTTGACAAAACAAATTACCAAAAGAGGTGATTAAGACATTGAACATATGATCAACTCAAACTCATAAATGTATGGTTGTATCCAAAAATCATAATTTAATGAAGAAATATATGATTCTAAAAATTATCATAATCCTTATATATTTCTTGACTCTTATAACCAAAATTCCATTGATAAAAAAAATACTTCTAAATTATAATTTATGAATACCAATATGTAAATAATTCAACCATTTTATTTCTACATAAGAAAATTCTTAATATTGGGATTAACATTTTGAATTGGTCTTTGAATCATATAATTCCAAGATTCCCCATGTTTAATAAAACAAAACAATAAATTTTTCCATATGTTGAATTTTTTCCTTCAATAAAATAGTATCTTTTACTCGGAAATTCATTGAATTATTACCTTATTTTACACACACACAATATATTTATGTCCCATTGAGACACATTCCAAGGTCTATATTTCCAAATTTCAGAAATTAATGAAATCAATAATTCTTTCTTTAATTGTTTAATAAACTCAAAATATTAGTGAAATGTATCCTTCAATGTGTTTTGGAGTCCTACAGTTAGTAATGATTTTCGTTTTTAGTTATATTTTAAGATAACTGAATAGGAATAATCCTAATATCATTCACTCATTTTATCATCTTATTTGGTTGAAAATATTAACCACATTCTCCTTTATGTTAAATTTTAACTCCATTCAATTGGTCTCTACCCATTGAGTAAATACAAAAAGTATTGTTTGAAAATAATAATAATAGTGGGAAAACCATATAATTGTTTATAGGATGTCTAAATATAGAAAACATCCTTCAATAATATTGAATATTATCTTAATCCTAGATCATTAATTTCCATCATCTATTAAAATTATTCTTAATGGTTTGTAATTAAAATATGAATTATCTAATTAATTTCTCCATGGAGTGTCAAACCAAGTGTAATTTAAGGCTCATTTTCAAACACTAGGTAACACTCGATTCAAGAATCACATTATTTTTTTGTATTTATTACCCCTAGGTACATCTGTTCCAGAATAGAATCCATAACTTTTATCTATACATGGATTTATTTCTAAAAAATTCATATAATATAAAAATTAACCAAAATTTAGGATGTTTTTATATACATATTATTGATGTGTATCATAAGGATATGTTCCTTAATATATATTTTCCTTAATTTAGTACATATTTTTTCAAAAAAAAATACTTTTATACCAACTATAAAAACCTTGAAAAAAGTATCCCATAGTCGGTGTCTCCTATGCTACATTGTCATAATATACAATGAATCACACCCCGAAGGAATGAATACTTTAGTAGCATTTGAAAATTGGATACCTAAATTACACCCATATGATATTTGAATACAAAAATTATGATATTATTTATTTTTTCAATATTTTCATTATTACTGCTAGATTATCGTTCATTATCATTCATATTTAACTTCATGGAATCGTGGAAAAGGAAACAAAATAAGGGTGAGGTCAAATCCTTAGTAAGGGTTAAGTACAAAAAAAGCCAAGTATTATGTATAATAAACATAGCAAGGTGAATATATAATTAAAAATCCAATTATGTAATATAGATATCATTATTATAAAATTAATAATCAATATGGAAAGCTAACGGACAAAACACGGATTCAATTTAATCAATATCTAGATGATTATTAATAGATGATGCAAAATCACTATGGAGTTATAAATTAATGAACACAGATTTCATTTAATAAATTACATATATATTATGAAAGGATAGAGCATAATCAAAATGTAAAGATAATTAACTTAATACACATTCCATTTAATCAATAACATGAATGTCATGAATAGGTATGGCATAATCAGTAAGGTGAATTAAATAACTGAACACAAAATTAATTTAAAAAATAAACTGATAATGAAACACATCTATATAAAATGTCCCAGTTAAAATATCATGTAATGTAATAACCATGTTATTACTGTATTAAAATATTAATAATTTGACGTCATGATCTTACGCATCATGATACCTCTATTGTTAAGACCTTTTACAAGACAATTTACAATAGGTGTGTTGGTATACACCATAAACCCATTTATCTGATTTTAGCCAACTAATTCATATCATGATACAACAAATTCATCAAGGGGATATATATAAATGGTCTATCTCTATATATTTATTAACAATATATTCCTCATATAATGAATAATTTACTTACTTCTTTAAAAATATCATCAAATATCTATATTGAGTAAGGAATATGATTTATCAATGTTTCTCGAGTTATTAAAATATTATTAAATATAAAAAACCATAGTTTGAAATGATATATAACATATAAAATATAAATATCCATGATTAAAAAATATAAACATTTCAGATAAATTTAAAGTCTAATGATCAAAAGAAAGTGAATATTTCAAGGGAATGTTAACAACTAAATGAATGAATTAATAATGGGAAATTAACTACTTTAAATGGCCAAAATTACCATTATACATCCATGTAATGAATAAATTTGTATCAATAAAAAATACTCAAACGGAGAATATGTAAAATAATGTTTTTTTATTTTTGGAAAATTAAAGTACCATAAAAATTTCATTAAAATGTTCTTAATGGGAATTTCCTTCATAATTTCAAAATATTTTAAAAAATATTTGTTGAAAATATATTTTGATATTTTTTCTATGAAAATAAAATTCGAACAAAAAACGTAATCACTAATGAATTGATTATTCAAGGAACATAAAAATACCATACATTATGTAAATGTTATAATAAAAAATATTTATTCATTTTTAGTAAAATCAAAACATGCCTTGATTTTAAAATGAGACAAAGATTCCATTAAAAAAAATAAAATTATTTCATGGGTAATAATTTTTAAAAAAAATTAATTGAATAATTTTGGTATCTTTTTGGAAGAATTTTTTAGAAGACATGGTTTTGTAAGAAAATATTTTTTGACCAAATAGATAAATAAAGTATGATTTTATTTAAATTACATTTTGTAAAATTTAAAGTATCAATGAGTTGTAAAATGTTATTATTACTTAAAAATTTTATAAATAACTAGAGGATATGAAAATGAACATGGTTTTTTATCTAGTTATCTACTTATTTCTATTAAAAGATATTAAATCATAAAAATTCTGATTAAAAATAAATTATTAAAAAAAACCCTGACAAAGATTGTAACATTGAAGTGAGAATTAATAAAAGAATAAATTATGTATGAAAAATTTATTTCCAACTAAAACATCAAGAAAATAAAAAATAAAAAATAATATTTAATTTCTTTTATAATCATAGTATATTAAATACAATCAAGAAGTAATATAAAACAATAAAAATAAATTGGTTTAAAATTTCATTTACCACTTGTTAATTTTCAATAAAATCCAAAATAATGAAATAAAATAAATTAAAACATAAAATAAAACGAATTATTAATTATGCATGATATTACATGTAAAGGGGGTAATATATAAACTATAAAAAACTATGTATATAAAATTACAAAAATTCTTGATGAAGGGACATTTAAATGATATCACATTCCTCAAACTTCATTTTAGTTGAGAATGGTATATACACCTGTATAGTTGTTTAAATCATGTAATTAACATACAACTAAACCATATTAATATATATAATATCATATATGATCCTTTAATAAAATATTTAAACATATTTTTAATAATAATTCATTATTACTATTGTATCGAGTGATAACTACCATATTTTATCATGGTTGTTTTAACAAGAATATTATAGTTGTTGAAAATATTATATTGTTACGTCATATATATATTGATATTAATTTTATAAATATCATTTTTTTCATTAGATACAATTTTATAATCACTATTGAATTTTGAACAAGGAAAATAGATCACATCACCTCATTGATACAGTTGGTTATGCATACGCACGGGCTGCATTACCAATTCTTTAATGGGAGAAAATGTATGGAATTATGTTGCATGCTAATTTTCCATAAAACAATAATCACATATATAACCCAAATATTAATTAAAATTTTCTTTATTACATTCCCTATAAATCGTATCTGAAAAATTAATCGCATCACTTTGTGAGGCGGTATTCCACCATAAACATGACCAACATTATCTTATTTGAAATGGAAAGAAAAGTAATTATCGATATATTATATTATAATACCCTAATTATAATAAAGTTATATTTTTAAATATATACATAAAATCCATAGTTATATTCAATTTTGGGAGGGGTTGATTGAAAAATACGTAAATTAGTTCGTGAGGTAGTAGTACATCGTACACATGATTGACGATTTATGTAACAATTTAAAGGAGGAAGGGAGGGATATAGGTAATTACCTTAACATAATAACATATAAGAATATGGTAGATAAATATTTTTTTAAACAATCACTATTGAATAATATTTTAGGGATATGGAAGAATTAATAATATAAAAACTTTTGTTTTGAAATGATAACTCTTATTCAGAAAACTTCTTTAGGATTTAACCACAAGGCTTCCTTGGATATCATTCTAATAGATGAAAAGAATATAAGATGTTATTACAAGATTAAAGACATTATATTTTTAGTAATTAGTGAAAAAATATCTTTTTATTTTTTAATATGGGAGGGTAGTGGGTGGCCTTTTATATGTGTGTGAGAGGACACACATTGAACTATTGAAAAGAAACAATTACTCCCACATTTTTATCACTTAGAAAACCCCAATAATGGGTCATTATAGAAAAAAAATTATAATGTCGAAATCTTCCCCTAAAATGGTTTCTTATAAGTTAGTAGGTCGTTTTAAACCTTTTTATTTTATTTTAACCTCTAGAAAATCATATTTTAGCTAAACCAAAGTAATTATGTTTTGCTTCTTATACTATTCATAATTGTAAAAAATTATGATGAAGATATAAGATAATATAAACTATTATCATTTAAAATATGGTATATATCTATTGAAATTAAAATCCAGTATGTGAAAAATCAAATAACAAATTATAACTGAATACGTGATAAAAATAGGGGTTTCTATGAGAAAATTCTCACAAGTATCGAATGTTTTGATATCAAAAATCAATATTAAAATTATTATAATGACCTTGATTTGTTATATATTATTATAATTTAAATAATATTACATTAAAAACCAATTTAAAATTTAATGTATCTTTGATAATAATTTAAATGAATAGGAACAATTCATTAAAAATTATTATTTTCACTATTGATAAAAAATCAACCTTCTTGGAAAATTCTAAAAAAAATCTCTAGAACAATATTTACATATAGAATTAAAAAACTAAATATTATATTAAAAAAATTAGATAATTTGTTAAAATAGTAAAAATATTTTATCCAAATTTGACTAAAATGAATTTTTGAAAAATACATATATTTCATAAAAAAATTCTTTTTTTAGATTTTTTTATTTCAGTTACAATTAATAGAAAACCAATTTATAATATCATAAATGATTAAAATATATAATTTTTGTTGTTTAGTTGGAATTATTCATACCCACCAATTTAGAAAATTTAGCCTATATGTGCATTCTAGCTTCGAGCTATCACTACCCATTAACCTAAACCAATAGATATTCATTATAAACTATAATCTTCCATTACATCAACCCCCCATTTGAAATTATTATCTCAATAACCTCATCCAAAATATCGACAATTTAGAATATCAACCACACACTAAAAATCATTTATAATAAAAAAATCTCTATTCATATCACATCCAATTTGTAGGAAAAGAAACCACATAAGAAACAACACCGTGTTTATAAGGAATTCGTAGTCTAAAAAATTACCATTTACCATCCACGTTAGATTCATCAATTATTTTATTTTCTAATTCCAAAAAATTAATCAATATTTATACATTTTCAAGTAATTTAGTTATCATTCATCACATTTTTGTTATCATTATCATTCATCTATTTTATAAATAATATATTAATTTAGTTCCTATTTACCTTAATATCCCTTTATATTCATAGTTTAGAACCATTCTAGTTTTCTAATTAGACATGTAAATCTGTATGAATGTATTCAAGAGATGGTGAATCCAAAAATTATGTACCTATTTCGACATTGTCTTTATAATTTCACTCAAGAAGAATTTAACTTATATTTTTTTAATTATTCAATCCCAAATTTTTAAATCCCATTTCACGATTAAATTACATTCACTATATTAGAAAATTAGTAATCATGTTCATGTGAAACATATCACAAAAAATCATAACACTCCCTTTTGACAGAAGATAAAACAAAAATAAGCACTCTATAAGCAGCAACATCAATAACAATTCTCAAATTATTATTTCCTTGAAGTCCCATTTAGTTACCAATACTAATAAATTATATGATTTTATAGGGGGATGTGTAATTCAATAATTTCAATAAAAAAAATTTCCTAACTGAAAGCATCAATAAATAAAATAAACAAAAAATATAAAAATAACCTATAAAGAACATAAATTTCCCTTTCCTTTTCAATTTTCTATCATTTATTTTGATATTTTATTTTAATTCATTCTTCTATAAATATAGTCTTACCCATTTATTCATTCATATTCCCGTAAATAGGTAAATCCATAATAATTTTAATATTATATTTATTAGAGATTAACTTCCAGTTAATAATGAATTATCCATTAAGGAAAAACTTTAAAAGATTAATGAAAATGGTAATCATATATCATCATCTGTGAACCATTAATTAGATCATTAAAAATTATAACATAAACAATATATTCAAAAAAATCCTTACATAATTGAATAAAATACAATTAAATGATAACATATATATAATAAGAAGAAAAATATAAATAAATGTTAGGTTATATATTATTAAAAGTAGATGTATAATGCTTCAAATGGGTTGGGGTATGAAAATAATTCAATAAAAATATCCAAAACCATTGCTCATTAGTCATAATAAATCATTGTTCTATGAGATTTTATTGATCAAGGAATCCACAATGATTGAGAATACATTTAACAATGAAACAACTTTAAATTTACCATATACTATATTGTCATGACCCGTCCCCCGGGGCCCAAGTCGTGACTAACCCAAGCCTTCCTTCCATAGGCCAGGGGCTGACGACTAGCACCGGAATGGTGTATTCCTAAAATGAGAAGAAATTTCATTTAAACTTTTACAAACACACAGAGTAGAATGAAATAAGAAGAATCCGCTAAGATAATTGTTGTAGTAAAAAAAGTGCTGAAAGGAATTGGGTCAGAATAAAATCCCAACTGAAAGTACGAGTACAACTCAAAATTACAAATACAACTGATAAGTGAAGAACAGCTCTTGATCCGTCCACCACGGATCCCACCTGAACGGTAGGTACAGCTGACGATCAGTAGTCCCTGCATCACATCACACCAAATTGTCTGCCTCCGAGTATCGTCCAATACTGGCTTCCTCAGCCTCAATCAATTTTGTACATAATTTACACAATACACAACAAGGTGATAGAGAAGCCCATGTAGTGTTGAGTACACCGATACTCAGTAGGGACCCCGATACCCCATAGGTCTCCTAAAGTTCCACCAAGAAAAACCACAAAGTAAGGTATCCACTCTACTTAGGTATATTTCAATACATACACCTATGTTATCAAGAAATACACATCACATACATGATGTAAGAATACCACAAAGGGGACACCATGAAGGTTACTCCACAAAAGGTAAAAGTACCACAAATGTAACACTATGAAGGTTACACCACGAAGGTAAAAGTACAACATAGGTATCACCATGAAGATAGTACCATGAATGTAAAAGAAACAAACATGTATCACCACACATATAGTACCATGAAGGTAAAAGTATTAGTTCAAACAGAGTCTCATCTCAAACTAGGATTTTAGTGATGTATTGAAGTACAGATGATTAGACACGAAGCTATATCATCTTATTCTGTCAACAGGCACTGCTTCTGACTATACGGAGTTTGAACCACATATGATCAATAGGTACTAACCCCCCACAATGATCCACACAGGATCCCACCTGCCTAGAGTAGATAGATAACTAACCCCTGCAATGACCCACATAGGATCTGACCCAAACAGGATCAGTATGCGCTGACCCAGACAGGATCGTTGAGCTCACCCCTATAGGATCTGACCTATACATGATCGATATGCACTGACCCACATAGGATTGCTGAGCAGTGGCCCACAAATGATCTGACCAACATAGGATCAGAATGCACTAAGCCACACAGGAACACTGCGCCATGACATTCATATGATCTGTCTCCAACATCCGCCTCACTGCAAGACACTGGATTCCTCGCACCCAGGGTGAAATAGTTCTATAGAATCATCCCTTGAGATATCGTTCATACTTAGACTATCACAGATCTCAACAAAGGAGTAACCCAAAGTACATCCTTGTCATAAGGGTTCCAACATGATAGACGATGCGTCAATCAGACCCCCGATCTGTGAGTTATAAGTGTTTTAGTTCAGAGTGCCCTGTTGGATTCGAGTTCCATCCAACCCGACCATACTCCAACTATCTTCTAAACACAAGAGGAGTATAACAAAAGGAATGTCTCGATCCAAGGATCCCAATGCTACAGATAGTCTGTCAAATGGGAATCTAGTTCTCAAGATATTACTCTTTAAGTGTTTTTGGGCACGGTTGGGCGGTCAACCGTATAGGGTGGCCCGACCCCTAGAGGGTGGTCCGGCCCATAAGGGGTGGTGGCCCGGTAGGTCGGCCACCCGCTAGTGCGACGACCCGGCTACAGTAGAGAGCGACCTGATGTGGGTTCCACCCTAGATGGAGTGGGGGGGTGTGACCCCCTGGCCTCCCAAACTTCTGAACCGCCCATATGACATTCGGTTTTTGGAGCGAAGATACCACATGGCCACCTCCCGGTCATCGCAGAACCCAACAGAGGCGCAGGTTCAGCCTCCGTCGCCTCTTCAGCAGTGACTTCTTATCTGCTGGTAGTGAGCTGGTCATGCTGCCTTCTCCTCATCGGTAGCAAGTTGGTAGCACCATCTACCATTCCACGGCCGACCGATGTGTCGTCCACCTCCTCTGTATGCTGCGTCTGACGAGCCGTGTCCCTCTGCCCACAGGTGGCGTGCAACGGCTCACTGCTTTCCCTCTACGGTAGACCAGTGCCTGTTGTTCTGATGACCGTGGTGGCTTTATGCCATGGCCTCTTTATGTAGAGTGCATTAGCTCTCGCCTTCCTCATACTCGGTCGGTGTCACCGCTCCAACAGTCATCCACAGAGGCGCACTAATAACAAGATAGCGGAGGGTCCAGATGGTGTTCATTAATCTCATGCCCTCATCATTAGCTCATAATAACAAGGGGAGGATAAATGGGTTTTTGAATTAATTTAATGTAAATATAAATTTAAAGCCCCAAAAAAGATACCTCGCAAAAACATCCCGCAAAAACGAATGAATCACAGATCAACCCATTACTTGGTTGGTCCAAATTCTTCGTATTATTCAAGAACCGGGAAAAGGAAATCATTTAAAATATTGAAACGAATAAACACCTACATTAATAATGATGGTGAGTGCACGTTTGTGGAAGCGGGTTGATGATCTCTATCCTCCGTAATGATCTTACAATGGAGTTGTGTGTACGTCGATCTTCGGTTCCTGGTTCGGTGTCACCCATCACCTCCCGTTGGGATCGGCTCTGTCCTCTATGGGTTTTGTGTCTCGGCACTTTACCAACACATTTTTGCTTGGTGAAGTTGTGTCGATACCCCTCCCCAAGATCCATATAAATAAGAAAGAGGGAGAGTAAGTAACGACATAAGGAATTAATGGGGGCTCATTAATTAATAAATTTTCGGATTTATTAACATGTTTTTTAAAAAAATATTTCTGTAAAACATTTTAGGTTAATTTTTTTTAAAATATGCTATAAAGGCGTCATCGCCGATGTGGGATTCTGGTTCTCCATTTCCTGCGCAGAACATTCTGTATTTCTGATGTGAAATTTTGTTTCGAGTACGTGACTTTGAAAGACTATAAAATATAAACTATAAGACCAATATAAATGAATCTTAAAACATGGATTAAATATATAAAAAATAGTTGAAAACAAAAATAATTTCATAAAAAATGAGGATAAAAATAATTTATAATATTTCAAAACCACACACATGAAACTTAAAATGATTCAAGTACGTGACTTTAGAATCCTATACAATATAAACTACAATACCAGAATAAATTAATCTTAATACATGGATTAAACATATAAAAAATTTTTGAAAATACAAATAATTTCATAAAAAATGTAGATGGAAAATAATTTATAAGGTCTCAAAGACACCTATATGAAACTTAAAAATGTTTCAAGCACGTGACTTTTAAAGACTATAAAATATAAACTATAAGGCTGATATAAATGAAGCTTGAAACATGCATTAAACATATAACAAATAGTTTAAAATAAAAATAATTTCATAAAATTGTTCATGAAAAATAATTTATAAACTTTCAAAACCACCTACATGAAACTTAAAAATGATTCAAGTATGTGGCATTGAAATAATATAAAATATAAACTATAAGACTAATATAATTTAAAGATAAAAAATGGATTAAACATATAATAATTTATTAATTTATTAAATTAATATCATCAAAAAATAATTATATTATAATTAATTTGTTAATTAGTAATTATTAATAATTAATTATAAAATAATTATCCAATTAATTAGTAATATAATATTAATTATATAATTGTTAATTAGTTATTTAGTAATATAATTATAAATTATATTTATTCATTATACATAATAATTAGTAATTATTAAAATTTAATATATGATAATTAATTTTTCAATTGGTAATATAATTATTAATTATATAATTATTAATTAGTTAATTATTAATATAGTTATAAATTATCATTATTAATTCTAATTATTAATTCTGATTATTAATTATAATTACTAATTATAATTATTAATTATTAATTATTAATTATTAATTAATAATATAACTATTAATTATATCACTATTATTTGTATAATAATTATTTTCTTAATTAGTAATTATTAATAATTAATTATATAAAAAATTAATTAGTTAAATAGTAATATAATTAGTTAATTGGTAATATAATTATTAACTATTTAAAAATTAATTAGTAACTTTGTAATAAAATTATTAATTATATACTAATTAATTAGATAATTAGTAATAGAATTATTAATTACATAATTTTTCATTATGTAATTAGTAATTATTAATGATTTATTATTATGTTTGTATGGTTATATAAATATATATAAATAAAACATAATGTTTCTACATAATTTATCTTTTATTCAAGTACGTGACTTTACTGACCTTTATATTATAAACTATAAGACCGATATGAATGAAATTTTAAACATTGCTTAAACATATAAATAGTAGTCCAAAATAAAAAAAAATTCTAAAAAAAATCTTGGTGAAAAATTATTTATATCCTATCACATCCGCCTACATGAAACTTCAAAATGTTTCAAGTACGTGACTTTACTGGTTTATATAATATAAACTATAAGACCGATATGAATGAACTATTAAACATTTCTTAAACATATAACTAGTAGTCCAAAATAAACATAATTTCTTAAAAACCGTGGTGAAATTTTATTTATAACCTATCATATCGACCTACTTGAAACTTAAAAATGATTCAAATACGTGACTTTACTGGCCTATATATTATAAACTATAAGAGCGATATGAATGAAATTTTAAAAATTTATTAAACATATAACCAGTTGTCCAAAATAAAAATAATTTCTTAAAAAATATTGGTGGAAATTTATTTATAACCTATCATATTCACCTATTTGAAACATTAAAATGTATCAAGTACATGACTTTACTGGCCTATATAATATAATCTATAAGAGAGGTATCAATGAAATTTAAAACATTTCTAAAACATATAACTAGTATTCCAAAATAAAAATAATTTCCCAAAAAAATCTTGGTGAAAATTTATTTATAACCTATCATATCCACCTACATGAAACATAAAAATGTTTCAAGTACGTGAATTTTCTAGCTTATATAATATGAACTATAAGAAAGATTCCACTCTGACCAACAAGGAATAATAGTATTTTTATTTCATTGTACATAAAACATGTAAAAAATAATGTACAATCAATACCTATGTCTGTGGTGAGGAGAATCCATCCCACATGGTGGTCTGTGAATAGGACGTTCGCGTCGAGTGTGCAGTGGAGTTGATGACCTGGAGAAGGCTAATCCTTGGGCACTGGAACGTCGACCATCGCATCCTCCAACTGTGTGTCAGTGGGAGGAGCTATCAACTGCATCTTGTACTGCCATCCGGATCCTTCTCCCACATGGGTCGTAGAAGGACCTACCTCCATCGCAGTGGGGAACGAAGCCTACGATGGAGATATACCCTAAGACGGAGAAGGATCTAGAATCAAAGGCTATAAAGGATATGTAACCCAAGATAGAGAGAGCTGTAGATATCCTGGCTGGAAAGACGAATCGCATGCCACCTAAGGCACATCCTGAATCGGCTGATCCTGGACTACTAGAGGGCCGACCTCTGCCTGTGAAGCAGATGAGGCCTCACGTGAAGCACAAAATTGTCTATGTCATTGTGGTCATGGATCCTCAATACCAGCAGCAGCTGCAGGATGTGCCTATGGGGAAAAACCTCCTCTCACCATGTCGGACACGCGAATATGCTCCTAGAAATTGGATGAAAAGATGCCCTTGCCTCCAGCGCTGTAGCATAGACGGGTGCCCAGCTAAAGACCCCCTCTTCCTCTTCATCACTCATACGAACAAGATGCTCTGTGTGAAATACCTATAAATAGATTCAAATGTAATTAGAAAACAATTCAATAAAAAAACTAATGGAAATTTATTGACTTACAATCCTTTTCATCTCTATGCCGTCTTGGTTATGTTACAGTATAGACTTCAGTCTATACCACAAAGCGTAGTCAACCTGCTCTGAAAGGGATAATCAATTCGTAGGAACACCAGGAATATGTAACTATGCACATCTGAGCCAACAGTCGATAAAACTGGCATGTACTTGGGACCAATCATCATCTTGCCTACCTTTCACCTTGATCCCATGAAGTCGGTCTGTTTGTCTCGATGGTAATGGAATTGGCTAAGTACGAAAAAATAGGCACATGACCATGTTAGGCTGCTTCCACTCAATAATATGGAAGTGAATGAGGGATACTACAACTATATCATCCTCATGCCCAATAGTGCAGTATGCTGGCAATTGGTCCATAATACACCAGTATGGAAGCCATGAAATCTGAAATGACAAGTGATTTTTTCAAAAAACACCTAACTAAAAACCAAAATTGATGTTATTATAAAATATGTCAGATAGTGATAGATTGTATATAAATACCTGATCAGGTAAGATATAGTCCAACTGTAGCTAATATATGCCCGAATTCTTTCTCGGAACCACGTCAAAACTGTGGCACTGACACCACCTGTAAAATACATCAACGATAGTGAAAAATAATGATAAATTATAGTCAATAACTCATAGTAGAATCAGAAACCAATATAAATGAATTATCATACCAGTGTCCACGTGGAGCGTCATGCAACACCTCCTTCTCGACCGGCGGACCAGCAAGGTCAGGGAAGAATGCAGGGATTCACTCTTATGCCCACATCTATATAAGGTATGACGCATCCTTTGATACCTATACAGTTTCTGTGGGATTGCCTACATAATGATCTGTACATGTATTCCAATCAAGCTGATCCCCACCTACACATCCCAGTTCGATCAAAGTCCTCTATTATGTGTAGATACATCATATGTACGTGCATCCCCGAGTGATCAGAACACATGGTCCCGCCAATGAGCCGTAAGATATATGCATGGGTGTAACGCATGATGATCTTCTCATCATCATCATCCTATAAATGTGGAATTTGTGACTCCAACCACTACATAGATATGGAAGATCCATATGTATCCCTACGGTAAGACAAAAAATCAATGCCTAACAAGCGCTAATCATGGTCTAGCCAAGCTGCACAAGTGATTCTAATAATGGGTCTCCCTTGGATAGGCAGACCGAGAAGTACTACAACATCCTCGAGGGTGATGGTCATCTCTCCCTCAGGCAGGTGGAATGTGTGTGTCTCGGGTCTTCATCTCTCAAAATGGGCAGCAAGTCGGTAATGATCTATAAATGTGAAATCTGATATGGCAAGTCCATAGAAGCCAGCACGATGTAATTAAGGTCTAATGGATTGTAGAGGCTCTAAGTGATTAAAATGGTGCTCTTGACGCAACTTCACCAATCGATCTGGATGACCCTCTAACACGGCCTGTAAAATAAGGGAGGTTGCTGAGTGAGTAGTATGGTATCATCCATCTTCATATAAACTAGTTAAATGAGTTGTATGTGTAAAATGTAAATATAATGTTATGGATAGTATTAAGACAAACAATGTCAATTAGTAATGATTTTTTCACAATTTATCTAATTGTATGTATTCAATAATGTATGCTAATAATTATGATACTATAATTTCTTTATTGAATGGTTTACAAAAATATCCTACATGTTTAGGTTGGGGTTTAGGTTTGAAGGTTTAGGGTTAAAATTTTTAATATTAATGTTTAGGAAACATGTTTATGGGTTAATGACATTTACTTTACAATATGGGCTAAATGTTCCACTTTGGTATTTATGAAATAAATTCTATTATCTCATATTTAGTTTTATTTCTTAAAAGTAGGAATATTAATATTAAATAAGTTCTATTATCTAAAATATTGAATATTGAATTTGGTTACACTTATTTTGGGGGAGATTTATTATTAACTACTTATGGATTGGATTAAGATAAACCATGTCAATTAGTAATGATGCTTTTATAATTTATCTAATTTTAAGTATTCAATAACTTATACAAATCATTATGATAATATAATTTCATTATATAATATTTTACTAAAATATCCTCATGTTTAGGTCAGGGTTTAGTTTTGAGGGTTTAGGGTTAAAATTTTTTATATTAACGTTCAAGAAACATGTTTATGTATTAGTATCATTTACTTTACAATATGGGTTAAGTGTTCCCCCTTCGGATATATGAAATAAATTCTATGATATTGGATTTAATTCTATTTCTTGAAATCAATAATATTAATATGAAATAATTTATATTATCTAAAATATCGAGTCATGAATTTTGTTATGCATATTTTCGGGGAGCTTTATGATTAACTAATTTTGGATTGGATTAAGATAAACAATGCCAATTAGTAATGATGTTTTTAGAATTTATCTAATTGTATGTATTCAATAACTTATGCTAATCATTATGATTCTAAAATTTCATTATAGAATAGTTTACTAAAATATCTTACATGTTTAGGTTGGGGTTTAGGATTGAGGGTTTAGGGTTAAAATTTTTAATATTAACGTTCAGGAAACCTGTTAATTGGTTAATAACATTTACATTACTATATGGGTTAAGTGTTCCGCTTTCTGATTTATGAAATAAATTCTATTATCTCAGATTTAATGTTTTTTCTTAAAATCAATTATATTAATATGAAATGTTATCCCAGATGTTTGAGGTTTAGAAAACTGAGGAAAATAGAAGAGATAACAACATTTAGTTTACAATATGGAAATGTCACAATGAAGCCAATAAATCATTATGGATGAGACTTTGAACCCAACCCAACAACATTAGTGAATCATTTCTAGTAATGAAATTATTTGTGACATATCGTGAATCTCAAACTATGTCCTTGTTCTTGAGGGAATTCCATCACATTATGCATCCTACTTGCCATCATTCTCCTATGAGGATGTAGTTGATTCATGTCAAGTATCACTATCGGTTGGCCTTTAGGCATTGGGATATAATGATACTCCCCAATAGGTGTCCATGGTGCAGCATAATAGTTATCATTGGTATACATCTGGTACATTGGATCCACATATGCTTCCCATGAGATGTTCACAGAGGCACATGATGTGATGGTGTGTGTACATGGAAACCGTAAGGCCTGAAATTTTCCACGTTGACATTGCCTTGTTTCCAGTAATACCACCATTTTTTCACCGACGCGATTTGTGATGGGGTTAGAACACTCATGAACTTCAAATAGAGAGTCTTCTCTTAAAAAGTGATAGGCGTGATAACCAGAAGCTTCTTTACTATTCTTTTCAATTTATTGTTGAAAGTGTTTTTTGTATTTTATCCCCTGTAGTATTCCATATGATTCTAGTTTTTTCCAATCCTTAAAGTACTTCACACATTGATATTATGTCTCATGAACTAATTCGGTTATAGGTAGCTTGCAAAGAACATTGAAGATACCATTGATGCACTCCACAATGTTTTTCATCATGTTTTCATACCTCTTCCCCCCCTGTAGTTTGCTAATGTCCATTTCTATTTTGAAATCTACATCATATAATCAGAAACTTCTTGATTTTCTTAATGAATTTGTTCAAAACGTTCTTCAAAATATTGTTGGTCTGACTCATATACTACAAATCATAGATGATATTTCACATAAATTGATTTTATATTTATATTGAAATAGTAAAATAGAATGAATAGAAAGTATACCAAGCCTCGTGATAGCCTTCTTCATCGGTTTGTTGGGGAATTTTTTATGAACATTGCTAGAAATGTGTCGAATGCAGAACCAATGATGTGCATTTGGGTATCTCCATGTTTCAGGATCTACATTGATTGCCTCATTAATTGCTTTATGGAAATCAGATATCAAACAATCACACTGAATGTACGTGAAATGGTTGTTGATACATGCCAAAAACCAACTCTATGATTCATAGTTTTCTTTCTCTATAATGGAAAAGGAAAGCAGAATAGGTGATTAGTTTCCATCTTGGGTTACCTCAATCAAAAATATGCCCTTGTATTTTCCATATAGAAATGTTCCATCAATCTGAATAATCTGTTTGCAGAAACGAAATGTGGAGATACATGGAAGGAATACCCAGAACAATTGATAAAGTTGAACATGAGATGGATCAAGTGGGTTATCGTGAGACACATGTTCGTTTTTATCCAGATGGAAGACAACTTGGTTATGATGCCTCAATATGTCTAGCAATTGCGGTAACACCCAATATGAGTCATCCCAATCACCACATACTTTCACAATTTCCTTATGTTTCTCCATCCATGCCTTATTATTGGAAATCTTATAACAAAATGTATGTTGAATCCTCTCTTGCATAAGGTCTATTAGAACATCATGACATGTCCTAATCATCTCAACAACAATAGATGACACAAATTTTGCATCCAATGAGGTATGATCTTGTTTGAGGCTTGGAAGAATGAAAGTATGAGATGCCTCAATACTCAAGATTTTCCAACATCCAAATGTGATGTCTGGAATCTCCCTTAAGAAAAATCTAGAATCATCCCCATACATCTCACACCGTATATGATATTTACTATGGAACGATTCATGAAATACCTAGTTGAAGTGTCTCTCGATATGAAATCTCTTTAATGTGCTTTTTATGGAATCTTTACTATAAAATTCCTTCCAATATATAAGGTTTTCCCCCTCACTAAACCTATCTAGTACAACTCCAGGAAACTCAGTGGTCGGTGTGAGAATAGTATTGTCAAATTCAGGCATGCGAGTTATTTCTTTTGACCAAGATGAAAAGAGTGGTGGATGGATTACTATAAGTCATGGTTGATATACAAATAATGAATTTTTCAAAACCTCCTCTCTATCTTCCATTGGTCCCTCCTCATCAGCACTGTTGTCACTATCAGATCTATCATTACAAAAATCCTCATCGGAGTTCGGATTGTCATGTATATATGGGAGATCATCTAGGTTTTCCTCTTCTGCTGTATCAATTTTAATAGGCTCAATTTCATGGGATAGATTGTCTTCAACCATTCCTGTAATTATATGACTTCGTACAAGTGGACGTTGTTGTTATACAATAGCAACATCAATGTATAACTCTATCATGGTTCCATCTGACCTTTGAGAAAATAAATTAATTTCTTGGACCCACTGCACATTAGCAGCCAATGGACACGTTATATGACACTATGTTGTCGGAAATTTCAAATGTCTATAGCTCGTAGACATGATCTCTTGATCGTGTCCCAGATTTAAGGAAACAGGAATTATCTATTGAAGGTCACTTATAGTTACACAATTAGCTGTACTAACCACCATAATTGGTTGTGTACTGTAATAATCTCTTTGCTCACTTTGAATAATCTCCCCATAGTAGTACACATAAGCAATTATAACTCTCTATGTCAAAAATTTTCATTCATCAAAATTATGATAGTGTAACAAATATTAACAATTATTTTTGACCATATGATGTTTATTAGAATGTAATTTGAGAGTGCCTTTCTATAACCTAAACTATGCTACTGATGTTTGATCATATGTTATTTATTAGAATGTAATTTTAGGGCTCCTTTTTATTTAATGTGTTTGTTCTTCTCCATTTCACTTTATATGTTCATCAGTATCTATAGCTAATCATTATATGGATCCATGTTTTAATCGTTATTTATTTATTAATTATTCTATAAATAATTATTTCTAATAGTATCTATAAATTCCATATGATATAATATTTACATTTTAAAACATTAGCTTCACCATTTCATTTTAAATAATTATAATTGTCATTTTAGATAGATTTTCTTAATACAGTTTTTAACTAATCGATCATTATTTAATTAATATTTAATCATTATTAAGTTATTCTTTAATTATTTAATTTTTATTCTTAAATCATATTATATTCATTAGTTAATTATAATTAACTAATAATTACATTAATTCGTTAATTCTTAGGTTCTTATTTGATTCTATAACATTATATTTATCATTTTATCATTGATAAATATACTGATTTGATTATTCATCTCTTAAATATTTTAGTAGTTTATAAAGAAAATATGAATCATCTTAAGCATATTTCCCAGGAGTGTAAAACCTGAATGCAGCAAGGCTCATTATCGTGCACCATTTCCCGTTCGAGTCTAGCTCAAAGAGGTGTCCTCAGGTTTTACCCCTATATACATCTATGCTAGATCCACATCCACTTGTTTGTATCCAAACAGGAATTTAATTGCTTAGATAACCAAATAAGCATTAAGCTACCAAAATTTCAAAATACATAATCATAAGTTAATCTATACATAATATAGACAACCTAACAATAATTATTTCAAACTATACATAACTAATTATAGAAACTAAATAAACAAATATTAATAACAACCTAAACTACATAAAAATGAAATATTTAAAACTGGAAAAAATTAAATTAATTAAATAAAAACATTAAATTAAATAAATAAACATACCTCTAAATGACTCTTCGTAAAAACCCGCACAACAAATGAATTTTTTAGAGAGAGATAGAGAGAATTTAAAAGAGATGAAGGCAAAGATCAATTGAGGAGAGGGGGTGGACGCCCTTCAATAGGGAGTTCAGGACAAGGCGGCATCCCCGATGCCGCTTTTCGCCTCTATTTAAGGAAAAAGGCGGCCTCCCCCTGGATTCCTTTTCTATGTCATCGATCTGGGAAAAAGGTGGTGTGGGGGACCAAAGGCTGTATCACCAATTCTTCCAATGTAGCGTGTTTTTTAAAAAAATTAACCTAAACTGTTTTAAAAAAAATTAAAAATGTATTTAAAAAAAGTTGAACTTCTCTAATTCCCCTATGATTTCTTTACTTACTATTGACAGGTCAATCCATTTATTAGCATGACACATCATGACTCTCACATTCCTTTTTTCCATTGAAGGATATGAAATAAAATAAAATAATAATGTTATTTTATTTTATTTCTTTTAAAATGTCAGAAAACATAACTTTTTCTCCAGAGCTATTAGGATCAAAGTAAAGTATCCCTTAAGAAAATATATACACTATGGAATCAATAGTGCCCTCTTATTTTTAATCTGAGAACCAATTCCAAAATTAGAAAACGTCCCTCATGCGTTTACTAAACATGCCTTACAAAAAGATCAAAAACTTAATTATGTTCCCCCTCTACCTGTGCCAATTGAGGTGAGGCCCCGCCTAGGTGAACACGCCCCAATGAACTCAATGGTACTCTCAGATTTACAATATAGTATAGAATTTAGAAGTTATGGATTTAACAATAAAATAATTGTCAATTAATTATTTTATTTACAAAAAAAAATAATTTTCATGGGTGGCCTACACCAGTCAATGTTTGTATCTGCCTAAAGAAACCATACCCTCATGAGTTCAGCATTGGTCTCAAATATTCAATATGAGTTAGAATTCGTGAGTTATAAGCATTGGAAAAATAAAATAATTTTATTTATTATTTGTTGACTGTTATTCCATTTTTGGGTTTTTCTCACTAGAGGTATGCGCCGACTAAACTTATGTTGCACCTAGGGTAAACCATCCAACCTGAATGCAACAGTACCTGTTGATTTCAGATCCATGCAACCATTTATTATTTATTCCACTTTTTTCAGAAAACTACCTAAGCGCGCTAATTAAAGCATAATAAAACTTCGACGGATCATTACGGGCAGTCTGGGCTTTAGATTCATGTCCCATTAGATTTATCGGTTTTGAAATAATTCCATACAATTAAAAATAAATTACAAAAATTTTAGGACATTACATTCTCCCTACCTAAGTGTTATACGTCCTTGAAAGACAAAACAAAGAAAAATCAATCAAATTAGGGTACTGCACATGAATCTGAACCTCCCACTCCCATGTTCTCTCTTGGAGATCCTCATACGGCCACCAAACTCACACCAGAGGGATCAACCATCCATGAAGGACTCACTCCATTTGATCCTCTATCTCCAGTGGGAACTCCATAAAAGTCACACCATCGTCAATGTTCAACTCTCCCAAGTCGATAATGTAGAATGGATCATGCATGCATCTCCTCACCTGCGACACATGGAAAACATTATTCACATGATGCATCTTTTGTAAAAGCAATAGATTGTACACCACATTGCACACTCTGCTGAGAATTTGGAATGGTCTAATGAACCTCAGAGAAAAATTGCAGCCATGCCCAAAACTTTGTAATAATCATCTGGGTGAGACCTATAGAAGGATATGAACTCCCTCCTCGGACTTCAAGGTTCCCTAGCTCATGTCTGCATAAGGCTTCTGTTGGCTTTGTGCATTCTTTACTTATTGACAAGAGATACATCGTGATACAAACTCTGCAACTGCTTTCTTCATCCTTGGCCACCAGTACTGACGTTGGGGGTTCTGCTACATCCTCGCCACTCCAGGATGTATCATTAATGGGGATGTATGGAACTCTCTCAACATATCATCCCAAAGAGTCACTGGTACCATGGTATGACCTCTGAAGAGAACAACATCCTCCCCACCTTCAGAAAATCTTTCAAGAGACCATCTTGAGGATACCTGAGCACGCCGGGCCTCATAGTAAACATCTCAAGTTATGCCCCCAGAATTTTTTGATTACATAGGGTTGTGACATTCATAGACTATAGGTAGGTTGTTACATCATTATCCACAAAGGATATCTACAGCGTGACTAGCTGCTCTGATGCCTCACTCAACAGTTGTAGACCAGAGCACCTGATAAGTGCATAAGCTACCACATTCCCCTTACCAGGAGTATAGACTATCTAAATTTCATAATCCTGGAGAAACTCTAGCCATTTTCATTGTCTCAATGTCTGAATGCTCTATTGAATCTTCTTCATTCATCAGAAAAGATCCCCATTCTTCGTCAAAGCTGAAAAGGGTGTCTCTACCCTAGAAAAGTTTGGTTCAAAACATTTTTCATACCCAACCAAAGCAGAAGTCCATCTCCCTTTACGGAGGTAATCTCTAAAAAATCGTTTGAAAAGATGTCCTAACACTCTTCCACTCTTGTTGGGAACTGAAAACCAAAAACTCCCGCTGCCACGAGGGTAAGGCTGTCCGACTTAAGAGTGATCAGCTGCACCCTTTTATGCATGAGTTTATTCTGTGCTGCTTCGATTTCCTTTTTCCCTAAACAAATAAAACCCCATTCCAACATTGTATATAAATTACAACCTTTTTTCCTAATACATTCTATATGATCATGAATTGTGGTTGTCAAGTCCATACCCAAACTAACATCCTAAGGCATCGATGCTTCCACCAAGAGGTTCCAACTGAAACTCTCACCTTAATGGTCAGATCACACCATCAATGTAAGTGTGATTATCAAGTCTCCTACCAATGGTGTCTTCAAATTTAAGGTTCATGTCTTCAGTTTAACCAGATACTTGAGGTCTTAAACAAGATTCATAGTAAGAATGAATGATTAGTACATATGTCTATAAATATGGCAGCTAGTAGTAGACATAGATCATACCTTGAATCATTCATGGTGCCATTGGGTCACACTATTTGACTTCATGTAGCTACTCCCTTCCACTGTCCTCCAGCTCCCTGAGCCTGGTGGGGACCACATAGGGGTGGTGGTTGTAACATGTCAAAATGTATACCACCTCATGCCGCTCTCCTAGCTCCACTTCCGTGTCTGCTTCCCTGCAGATTCATATGTCCCAATCACTTCCTCTTCAGGTAAAATTTTACATACCCAGGTATCTAAGATGGGCGTCAGTTTCCTGCTATCCCACTGTTAACAATCACTGGCTGCATCCACTCATCCAATGAACATTGCCCCACAATGGTTCTCTCTAGCACCCTAACATAATTAGGAATACATAGAAGAATATTGCAGGCTCTGATGTCCCTAAACACACCTCAATCGGAGGTTCGAGCCCTGAAGTACTGATTGTACATTATTCATCGAGTACCTTGGATGCTCGGTATGCCTCGATGAATACTCAACTACCGACATGTCGTCCTACCAAAGACGTAGAAGATATAGGGAACACTCATCCCTTAAATCATTATGGAAAGATACCCCCATCTCTAGGAAGGTTATAAAGCTTGTCCATAGAAGATTCACCTCTTCGCAAGATTAGGGTAATTTAAACCCTATCATCATCCTGCTAAGCCATGTAGAAGGCTCTCCACCCAGACTGCCATCTGATCAAATTGTGCCCTGGTTATATTGAATCTCGGCCACCTCTTCAAGACATTCCTTAGACACATGTGAGTCAAGATCTTCTCAGATCCTCAGGGGTATCTAATTCTAAAACATGTGAACGGTACCAAGCCTACATGTGTCCTCTACTAGTACCACGAATTATAACTCCTTACCAACAGGTAGTGATATAGGTGGCACACTACCCGAAGGTACCATATTGTGCAACGATCCTTGTACTAAATCCTGATAACTATGTGGACTATCTAAATGAACAAACACTGAAAAATACTAATAGATAGGATCACCTTCTAATCTTCTAGTGTCCCAACTAGGCGGAAAACACTAGCCACAACCTTCAGGTAGTCCTCAGCTGCCTGGGGATCTGTCTCGCCTCGAATCCTTGGAGGCCTCTACCACTAGAACTCGTGCAATGTGATCAGTTGGAATGATCCATCCGCCAGTGCCACTAGAGTATACTGCTGCCCAACAGGTGGGGGTGTTGCTGGTACACCACCTGAAGGTGACAACACTGTAAGAGGGACCTGCACCGGAGCCTTGTTTCTTGGTAGGTCGTCATCGTGTACTCTCTCAGAAATCCTGGCTTGTTTTCCATGTGGTGGCATCCTAATAAGGAACAGGTGCGCCACAGTCATTAAGTTATACCTAGTGAGCTGACTCAATGTAATCATAAAAAAAACTTTTCAAAAACCCACGCAATCAGTTTTTTCATGTGCTGAGTTGGAAATCAAAATTTAGGGTCATTGTGTATGGATACATTGTCCATCGCACCAACACTGGATTCCCCAAACTAAAAACTACACTCATAACACTTAACAATATTACCACACAGAAAAGATCAGAGTACTAGTTTTTATGTAGAACTAAACTCCACTGATACCACTTTGTCACGACCCATACCCCAAGGTCTGTGTTGTGACTTCATCAATCCTGCCTTTCATTGGCCAGGGGCTGGCGACTATCTCCAGAAATCTATATCCCAAAAACGAGAAGGCATTTCCATTAAACCTGTACAAACACACAGAGTAGAACGCAACAAGAAGAAACCATTAAGTAAACTTCTTTAGTTAAAAGAGTGTTGAATGTAAAGGCACTGAAATACAATCCCAACGTAAAGTACGAGTACAAATCAAAAGTAAAAATACTACAAAAAAGTGAAAAATAGCTCCAAAACCATCTACTACTGATCCTACATAAATGGTAGGTACATCTCACAATCAGTAGTCCTTATTTCACATCACAACAAATGGTCTACCTCCGAGTACCATCCAATCCTATATCCCTCAGCCTCAATCAATGTTTTAGGTCATCCACAAAAGACACAACAAGGTGCGGGCAAAGCCCATGTAGGGGTGAGTATAACAATACTCTGTATGGACCTCGAGACCCTGTAGGTATCCTAAATTTCCACAATGGAAAACCACAAAGCAAGTCATCAACTCTATATAGGTATATTCCCATACATACAAAAAAGTAATCAAGATATATCTATCTCATACATGAGGGAAGAATACCACAAAGGTAACACCATGATGGTAACACCAAGAAGGTAAAAGTACCACACATGTAACACTACGAAGGTTACACCACCAAGGAAAAACGACCACATATGTATCACCACGAAGAGAGTACCACGAAGGTAAAATCACCACACAAGTATCACCACAAAGATAATACAACAAAGTTAAAAGTATTTATTCACACAGAGTCTCAGCTCAAACCAGGTTTTCCATAAAGTATAGAAGTATAGATGATTATCCACAAAGCTAGATCATCTTATTCTGTCAAGAGGCACAACTTCTAACCATATAGAGTCTGATCCACACTGGATCAATAGGTACTAACCCCTACAATGATCCACACAAAATCTGACCCACCCTATGTCGATAGATAACTAACCCCAGAAATGACCCACACAAGATCTGACCCACACATGATCGGTATGCGCTGACCCACACAGGATTGTTGACCACTAACCCACACTGGATGTGACCCAAATAGGAACGGCATGCGCTGAACCACACAAGATCACTTATTAGTGACCCACAAAAGATCTGACCCACAATGTATTGGTATGCTATGAACCACATAGGATCGCTGAGCGCTGACCTCCGTATGACATGTCTCCAACCTCCGCCTCACTACGAGCCATAGGATTCTGTGCACCTGGTGCACTCGAGTTCCATATAATCTTCACCTAAGATAACATTCATACATCAAATAACAAAAATCTCTACAAAGTAGTTATCCAATGGACCTCCATGTCGTAAGGGTTCCAACCTGATAGACGGTGCATCAATCGGACGCCCGGTCTGTGAGTCATAGACATTTTAGTGCTGAGGGCCCAGTTGGATTTGGGTTCAATCCAACTCAGTAATTCTCCAACTATCTCCAAAACACAAGAGAAGTATACCAAAAGGATCATCTTAAACCAAGGATCCCAACGCTGTATACGGTTTGTCAAATAGATGTATGTTTCTCATGATGAGACCCTTTAAGTGTTTCTGGGCCCGGTTGGGCCCAGGTCTGATCCGACTCGGTCTGGGCTGGGCCATGGAAGGCACAACCCAATGGGATGAGTTTCGGCCTAGCCCGGAAGGGGAGAGGCCTGCATGGGTTGAACGAAGCATATTTTTTCACATTGGATATCGTGATGTGGTGTGGACCCTTTGTCCTCATTCACGTCAGACTATTTTTTCCATGCATCATATATCCCTTTGAGAAACTAGTCCATCATTATCCTTGTCATTAGACGTTATATGTCATAGGTAACACCATTCATCATGTTCCCCATCATTTGGGTTTCCTCCATCATTCGAATCCAAAAGGCCCTTGAAAGGTACAGATATCGGGTTGTGGAAATGGTCAACAGTTATCCTCAATCATTGTTGTCATAAATTGGTCTTCCACATAAGGGGCATGGTGATTCATCCTTTCTACCCATTTATCCCACACACATGACCATAAACTAGGAGCAACAACATCATCACCTCAAGATGTTAAACTCCAATCTATTTGTGACATCCTGTCTGAGATCCCTTAACCTTTTCTGCCCCTTGGCCCTAGTAATCATTTGTGATTGCATGGTGTGGTATGAGATGGTGTCCTCATTCACGTCGACTTACTCTCCATGCTATACACATCCATACTTGAGATAAACTTACCCTATATGAATCTTATCTGCATGATGTTAAACTGCATAGCATCCTCCTAAACTACGTGTGTCTTAAATCCCATCCTTATGGGATATGTCGGACCACCTGAACATTTAGCCTTTGAGTCCAACCCCATTTTTAGGAACTTCCTTACCTTCTTGTCCTCCTAACCTGATTCATCCCTGGAGAGGGGAATGCGGTGTGGTATGCTCTTATGTTCACATTCACATTGGGTTTGTAAAACCCATGCCACATACCTCTTTCCCGTGAGAGATTTTCTTCCCCTTGTTCCACATTTCTCTTCCCAAGTCGACTGCTCTTAAGCTAAGCCCCTTGACCCTCTTTGGTAGTTCAAAAATGTGCCTAGGAGAACTATGGATCAACACCTAGTGTGGTGAATCCCCCATGGACATGTAATCACCCATCCTCAGGTTTCATGCCCCTCATTATTTGGGTTTCCATCATCTTTCACATCCAAAAAGGCACCTAAACGGTACAGATACTCATCCTACAGGATTTTTTACATTTTGGGCCAACATCCTCAAGGACACTGAATAAAAAACGGATACAAGTCCTACGTTGCGAATATTGTTAGTGGTTGAAACTCATTTGTTTTTTCAATTTCAGGTCACATGATATGGATGATGTGTTTTGAACATGGTCAAAATTTTTCCTCCATCATCAGACCACTTTTATCAAGCCTTAAATATTGGATGCATGATTCACATCATTTTACACTCCATCTTGTCCAAGTAGATTTATGATAATCTTGGTACTACCCCCCAGTTAAAATTTTCACGTTATGAGGACAAGGACACGATATGAAATTATTCATGGCTCCACATCAATTTCCACTTTTCATGTATTACATGTGTTGCAAAGTCCCTCTTTTCCCTTGTTTCCCACATCGAGCATAGATCACTTGAGATTGGGGATTCAGTCGAGGTTTGTGCCTATTAGGTATACTCTCATTCTATCAATGGTCTAGGCTCTAAGGCATTAAACTAAGATCTCCCAATGTCACTGTCGCGAGACATAAAACTGCACGACATTCCTAGAACTATGTTTGCCTGATTCCCATCCTTATGGGGTATGTAGGAATGCCTAGTCATCTCGTCATCGGGTCCAGTGGGGGTTCCCCCTAATAACCTTTTATGTTCTGCCTTTGGGCCCTGAAATTCATCGGATTGTGTGGTGTAGTGTGGAATTACGTCATCATTCACGTCATGTTTCCAAAAACGACACCGTGTAATCCTCTTCTATGAGCTAGTATCTCCCGCCTCTCATCCTACATGACGTTAAACTGAAAAGTTTGAACTCCATATATCATGATTCCCATTCTCATGGGATATGTAGGAATGCCTAGAAATCTCGTATTAATGTCCAGCCCCATATTCTTTGACCTTTTCTAGCACCATGGCCCAAGGTTTCTTCACTAAAATTTCATGTGGTGTGGTGTCATCCTCATCCTTTTCTCATCAGGTTTGCTTTATCACACTACACGTATTACCCCCCAGAAATCTCGTTTATTCCATACATGTCCAATCCATATGATGGTAAACTATGTTGTCTGGTCCCACATTACTTTAAATTGTTGCGTATTCATTTCATGATGTTAAAATGCAATGGTTTTCACTATCATATGACCCTAAACTATGCCATTATCGTCATTGTCGCATGAAAAAAAATAGAACTACATAGTGATGTCCTCACATGAGGAGACTCCATGTTTGGTAATGGTTACACACCGTACCATTTTTTAATTCCCATATATAGCTTTATTCCTATAGAGATTCTTGGATTCTTCATCCTAGGTTACTGCTTCACAAAAAAAACATCCATCCCAATGAACAAGCATGATATATCAAATTCTTCTTTTTTTGGTGTGTGGGCCAGACCCACACAACTCTATTGTCCCTAGAATTTTTACCCTACCATTTCACTTCTATAACTATGTATTGATTGATCCCCATCATAATAGGGTAAGTAGGAATGCTTGGGCACTTTGCCTCAGGACTAGCCCAACTTTCATTTTCAGTCCATTGACCTAAAAACTCCATAGGGAGCACATGGTGTGATATGAACTCCTATTTTCCCCATTAACATTGTGTTTTTCAATCACTACACCACATGTCTCCCTCCCCCATTCTATCTATGGTATTTACTCTAAGACTATTAAACTAAGATCCAACTATCCTTGTCACATGACACTAAACTTCGTGACATTTTCCTGAACTACTTGTGGCTTGATTCCCATAATTATGGGATATATAGAAATTACCATACATTCCACCTACAGGTCAAGCCCCATGATTCTTAAATACTACCCCTTTTTCAACCCCTTGTCCCAATATTTTTTGGAATCTTATGGTGCGGTGAGCAACTCTTAGGTTCCCATTCATGTTTGTTTTTGCGACAATAGCATCATGTTTTTTCATTATTTCTCCCCATCTTGGTCTAAGTTCTATGACCCTAATCTAAGTCCTCTCTAGTAGAAATATGCATCGGGTTCCACTACTTATCCCCTTGTGACCATTTAATTAAATCAGTTCCTCTCTTAATGGTCCACTTTCTAACATTATCTTAGGAGCATTCGACCCCGGGACCCTTGCCCTTGGAAAATGATTTGACTCCCTTTTTGATGTATCTAACTTTCTCACTCAAATGTGTCATGAAAAAGATCCCAATGTGTGTAATTATCACATGGGTATCCCCTCGTTCCATGTCCATTCTTCTTGAGCCCTTTATTTGGATCCCTATCCACATTCATGTCTAAAGAGACCCCCTTTACTGCCTAGTCTCAATCCACATTGGCTCACCTACCATGTTGGGAAAACTACCCTGAATACCTCAGACAATATTTGTGACATATCCCATGTTTTAAACATGGTCAGTAGTCAACCCCCATTTATCTATCCTCATTACAGGCTAACAAAAAGTTGATACTGTGTTTCAAACATGTTCAAAAAATTTCTTCTATCTTCGTGAAGCTATCACTGTGATCTAGATCTTAGGAATCATGATTCACGTCATTGGACCCCCCTTATGATCAAGTGGTATCCTAGCACACTCGGTTCTATTTCCCCAACACATTTATGTGTGCAATGTAGGTGGGTAAGCAATAGTTGGAAATCAGTCACCCAGTGGCCCATTTCTCCTAATATGTACCTTCTTTTACAAAGAAATCTCACAGTTACACCATGTTTCCCACACCGAGCACGAATCATGTGGGCTTTGTAGTGCTGGTGGGGCATGTACTGGTGTAGCTATGACACATGGGCCCTTTGTCCCACAACGCTTGAAACTGTGATTCTAGAACTACATGCGGATTGATTCCCATCATAATAGGTTACATAGAAATGCATGGTGACTTCACCCCAGGCCTATCCTGACTTTCACTTTCGGTGCCTATAACTAAAAAACATCCCTCGGGGATATGTAGTTTGGTAAGGGCTTATGTCCTCATTCACATTTTGTTTATAGAAACCACATCAAGTAGTCCCTTTATGGGAACTCCCCCTTCGCAACCATCCTATAGTATGAAATTAAACATTATGAGCCTATATGTCTTCAATGCAGGACAATAAACTGCAATTCTACCCTAATAAAGTTCATGATTCCCTAGGTTAATCATGGGATGCTATGGTTTCCTTTTTAGAGCGGATTTCCAAAAGCAGCGTTGGTCTTCGACCATGTATTTCTTAAGAACTTTGTTTATCTTAATTCTCACCCTTATGATATACATAATGATGCCCAAGCATTTTGACTCAGTCCCATCTTTAGGGTCATTATCCCTTCTTTCCCCTCAGCCCCGATCATGGTCTTGGAAAAATGAAATTAAAACTATGTGCACCGTCCTCACCATACGATGTTAAACTATTTGTCTATCATTCTCATTAGTAAGATGTAAAACTACAATGAACTCTAGGTCCTTACTAGAGAGATCATGTTCAGAATTAGGTATGATCCATGATCAGACTGATGCGCCCACCTAATGTGTCCTCACCTCAGTGGTGTAATTTCAAGAGTGTTAGACTCCATTGGAACAAACCATCAATCCACACATCAAGATTTTCTTACATTTTATTTGGAACCTTGTCCTATTTCACGTCTAAATGAACCCCCTAGTAGTACATATTCTTGTAATTTGGCTCACCTTCTATTCTGGGCCAACATTCTGAAAAAAAAGGGATACAAGTTTTGAGTCAGGCTTATTATTCAAACATGGTTAGCAGTTGGCCCTCAATTTTGGTACCCATACCAAGTTAACATGATATGGATACTTTGTTTTGAACATAGTCAATAGTTATCCTTCATTTTCACACCACCTCCACAGTGTTCTGAATTTTGGGAATTTTCATTAACAGATTCCACTCCCCTTTGTTCGAATTAATTATAACACAACTGCTATTAACCTGCTCATGCACTAGAGCCCATTGAAAAAATGGAACTTCAACTGTTCTGAAAACTTCATCCTCTAGTCAGGCCTCTCTATTTCTTCCTATAAATCTGGATAGGTTGTTCAAACCCTATATGCCTAAATCTTGGTCGTCACTCTCATATTCGGATAGAATAACGAGGTGGTCATTCCTTGTTTCTCACATTGGTCCGAACCCACATGAGTTTAGGGATTTCTCCTTATGTATTACATGAATCTAACAGACATGCAGTATACCAAAATGAATGATAAAACTCCTGAATTGATCCAGCATAAATATTAAAATCATGAAAGTACATTTAAAAGTTTACACGGGTTACATCACATGAGGATCAGACCCTCCCATGGATGGGATGACCTCTTTGATAGAGCATTCCCTCTCCACCACTCTCTATATTGTGGAATCCAGGACCTGTGTCTCATGTTTATCTCCCGATACTCATCAAAAGTGATGGGTCATAGTTCATCACATGCGATCTAGTCCCGCTCCTCATTGGTTTGGATGATGACCATCTCCTCAGTGGCTCTCTTCATCCATTCTTCATCCGCTGTCACCTATGCCTTTAGTTGTGACACCAGCATTGATTGCGCATTCAAGAAAGAGGAATGCTCTTCTCATCATGCCTGAAACTATTGAACTTCTCATTTGGCCTCCATGAGCCTCTTGATTTTTACTAATTTCCAATGTTTCCACCTCACACCATTTCCACATTCGTGCTCTCAAATCTTCTCCACCATGAGGTCTTAAGTGAACTTATGAGGGAATTGGGCATCAAATTTCCCAGAGCACAGCTCACAAAACTTGGAATGAAGCATCCCCATATAGTTTATCCATATCACTTGATGAGTAAACTCGATGAAGCTTTTGATCAGCTTCCACAAATGGCGATGAATGATTTTACTATAATAATCATGATAATTTGTCTCATCCCGGTGCATGGGGTCTGTTGATTCATAGGAAGGGAACCCCTCCAGAAACTCGTCAGTAGGGTTTGCATGTAGTGTCTGATTGGATATTTCAGGAAACTTGTTGTCTGATTGATACATGTAATCAGATCATACCTCAATGATCTCAAGCTATATCCGACTAAAGGCCCCACCTATGATTGGGAGTTCTATAGTTTGGTCATCTCAGGTGTCCACTTCCATGACCACCAGCATCCCCCCTAGGAAAGGCATCACAAGGAGATATAGAAAACCATTCCAACACACCCACACCATTTGAATAACTGGACATACTAAGAGTACACATGCATTAATTAACCTGATCAATGGTTGGTCGTTACATATTCTGTGAAGAATACTTATAGAGATCAAAAGGTTGGTCTCTTTCCTAAGTTGTTGTCATTGGAACTCCAAGGCGTGGCCCTCCATATATTTTTCAAATGTCTGAAGGCTCTGGGTGGACCACCCAGGGTGTTGCGGCACTTCCCAACATGATGATCGTCATATCCATGGGTGTGGTTTTTGATGTTCCCGTAGTTTCATCTACTGTCGATCGGGAGCGGGTTTTCTATATGAGCTCCTCCTGCACAAGTAAGATGTTATTTGAGATGTCCTAACCAACCTGGATGAAGACTACATGGAGGTGGTTTAGGGTTTAACTCAAGGGCCTTATTAAACTCTTCGAACTATGGGTCAATGATTCCGACCTCACCCTCCTCCCAAGGGCTCCCTCCACTGGCCTCTTCCCCCCATGAGGACAAATTTTACTCCTTTGTTATATAGAAGTGCTCTCTCAGTTTAGTGGATAAAAACTATGGGGTAGAGATTATATTAAGAAACACCTTTACTTGTTCCTTCCTTGGATGAGGAACTCCCCGAGAATGCATGAAATCCCATTTATCGGTAAGGTACGGCTCCCCATCTAGCCGAGATATCGAAAAACCAGCCATAACAGGGCCTGTCTCTGGAAAATCCATCATAAGATGGTTCAGGTGGAGCCACATCTCATATGGGATGAGAAATTTTCTATTGACATCCCAAATGTTCCATGAATCTGGGAATATGGAATTATCGGGAATATCTATGTGGTGTAGCTGTTTCCATGGATCTTGGGTGGATATCCTATTGAATCCTCTTGGAAGAATCCCATGCAGATGACCCTCCTCCTCTGGAACCGCCTTGTCCGCTCCAAGCAACTGCCTCTTGACCGGATTAGGTCTTGAAGCCACTACATCCCTCCCATAACGAGAAGTCATCACCACCTTTTGGCCATAACCTCGAGGATTGGGAGGTAACCCGTCACTGACACAGATCGTCAACTGCTTCAGCATCTCCCCATAGTAGGCCACCTCCCAGGTCTTGGCATACTCTTTCACCAGCCCGTAGATATCTGTAGGTGGAGGAAACTCGTTTCACATCTTACCATCCTTCCCTGTAAACATGATCCACATCTTCCTCATCACACATCCGTGATCATTGTGGTGCACCCCCATTTAGACCCACTGGGTCAACTGCTTCATGCACTAAAATTTCCTCTCAAAGCAGTGAGGGGTGTATGACTCTCATAGAAAATCACAGTTAACCTGTGCCACTAGGACTACTCCCCTAAGGGTCAGGAGGTAGGAAAGATGATATTCCATTCCCTGGTAATCATCATTGAACACACCTATTGGAAATAATGATGGGTGGAAGTTGAATACATCCGCCTTGAAAACTAGATTCAGCACCAACAGTGGAGTTGGTTTGGTAAAAAAACTCCCCACCGCGTTCAGAATGGACGGGCGAAAATCTAATCCCAGATGGGAAATGTGGTTTATATATTCATATATTTCCCTAATATGTTCTGCTGTACACCCACATAGTTAATGGAATTACCCAAATATCCTTTATGACTTCTTCCCCTCGCTATTGTGCCACAACACCTTATACAGCTTGGCGAGTATTAGGATACTGAGGTTGATTCATCCCCCTATCTCCAACATGGATGAAATGATAAGAATTCTCTATTGTACACCCATGTTTGTATCACTCGCCAGCAGGATCCATCCTCAGATAAGCACCTAAATGAATGCGTCCATCCTAACCACTAGTTTTTGCTCAATATAAATGCAAAATACCCCCATCTTCTTCTGGTTGTCCTCCAAGAGTTTCCAGTATGAGTGCTCTTTACCTCGCTGAACCCTCATTAGGAAGGAAGGAGACCTTTTATAAGTCATTACATCTTTAGTGAAATTCATGAACAGCTAGAACCACCACTTGAAATGGACATTCTCCACCAGTTGCTTATCCCTTCCCGGCAACAGATCCTTTAATTCCTTTGCCAGCAACCACATATTATCTAGGTCTTTCCATGTGTTCTTAGTGGGAAGGAACCCATCATACATTTCCCCTAGTATCGAGACCCTTGAGATCTGGTGTAACTTTCGGAAGCTGATACCATCCTCCCATGGTTGTGATGGATGGTATTGGTCATCAATGACCACTTACTCAGCAACTCCAAAATTGACATATTTGACTAGTATATGTGAATTTTGGTGTCCCAAGCTGCTTCATATAGGCTCCCTCATCTTAGATCTTCCCAGAACTCCTCACATGAGGCGCAAACATAGTAGGCCCATGTCTAGTCATTTTGATGTAGCTTCCTTGGAGTAAATCCCACTCATCAGTCCACCCCTTCTCTAGATTTCCCAGGGCCACCATCAGGATAGTGTGGTATAGTTGATGATATTAAAATGGTTTCAATGACTTTCCACTAACATTTCTCACATGATTATGTAGGAAATCAACATTGACAGGTGTGAAATCCTCCCATATATGGTCGTCATCTGCCCTGAACCACTGGTTCCAGCACAGCGTACTCCTGAACTAGTAGGTCGTCTCATCTCTACCTACTTCATGAATGAAAAAGATATCCCTCTGGACAAATCCATATATAGGTAGCCTTTTTCACAATGGGAAGCTCTTCTTGATCACTGATAGTAGCTCTAGTAGCAACACGTGGTCTGAATGGATTACTACTTATTCCCTGATACCCAGGTAATTTTCCATTTCTTCCCTCTGGGCGGCATCTACAAGGACCCCCTTTTAGTTTAATGGTTATCCATTCAGTCATCAATGTTTTCAACTTTTTATTCTAGTTCAAAAATCTCAGCTGTGGAGCTCGATCGCAATGCTATACCACAGAGACAGGTCACAGAGCCCTGCCATAGGCCTTAGAGATAGAAGTCTTGGAGTGAAGACTCATAGAGTTGGAAGAATCCTTGAGCACTGTAAAGAAGAAAGGCATGATTCACAAAGAGAACTCGTAGAGCATGCCGTTCTTTGTTAATCGAGAGCAAAATCACAAAAAATGCAGATATGAGAAAAGGAAAAAGAGAGGTCAGCCTCCCTTATTTATATAAGATGAACCCATTTTTTCATGGTGCATCTGGCCACGGTGAGCTTCGCGATTCTATTAACCAGTGTCCAACCACTGTACAACACAATCCTTCTTCACAACATTTCTTTGTAATTGGACGATAACCTTTGGTTATTAACCCTCAGAGTTATACATTCATTTTCTCCTCAACTCCAAGTCTAAAGGGGGGAATTTTTTGCTGCCAAAATATTGGTAGAGAAAACACATCTCAATGTGAAAACCAACTCCGGAGGGGGTGACTCACGAATACCATTGGCAGAGCCCTGCACTGAGGCTGGTGTGAAGCCATAGTCCCACACCATGTTCACTGTAGAGCAATGAGGTGGGAGACTACGTGGTTACGACACACTGAACTGGGAGACTCAGGCCATGGAGGCAGCCAAATCAACCTACGTGATCGCATCGAACTTGATAGAAGCCTTCATGGGAATTGTGCGGAGCACCCATAATTGCTCTGCACTATGGAGGGGATGATGGTCAAGTCCATGGTTACAATGAACATGACATAATCTGATGTTGATCGTGGAGCGCAACGTGGCTTTGAACTGAGCCTTCCCTGCTTCGGGCCGCCTCTCACCTATAAATACCTAGCTCCCCATGAGACTGAAGGATGTATAATTTGATCATTAATCTTTTCATCTCTAAAATAGAAAAGCACTTCCTGATCTGTGAAAATATTTTCTCTTTCGAGTACTTGAGCATTTCGAAGTGTGCTTCCCTTGGCTGAAATATGACCACTCTTTAATCAAGGATTCACTTCATAGAACTTAGGGGACATCGTAAAGGAAGGAGAACCTTAAGGGGACTCGGGTCTTTCCCAATCACTAATTATTCACGAACTACACTCCATACACCTGTGAAATCCATTCTAAGGCAGGGCCAATGTGCTTCACGGAGCACACTTCATCGTAGTTCTATTCATTGCAAGGCACACATGCTTCGCAAAGCCCTACTCCGCGAAAGCCTTTCTACTTTGTGAAGAAACCTATTTATGAACCTATGCCCTATTACCAAGCCTGGACACTCCAAATCGCAAATCATACACCTTCATGAAGTACCTCCCATATGTGGAGCACCAAATCATCACAATGTCCATTCCTTTGAACCTTTTTGCTTCACAAACCCTTCTCATGGGCGGCCCTGTAGACTCATACGATGTGATTTCAAAGTCCATTGGGTGGATCTTTACATAGCATTGCTTAGCCTCATGCTTCTTCACATAAGCATGCTAATGTGGGACCCTCAGTGGATCACTCCATGATACGCCCTCACCACGACATTGTCGGTGCCATCCCTTCACCAAGGGTTAAAGCGTGCTGATTATGTAATTCCTAGGGTTGCGAAGTGAACTCGCCTTGTCCAAGCTGCATGATGTTAAAATATCTAGTGCCATCATTCCCAGTACATGAGGTTAAAAATTTTCCTCGACTCATGCATCATACGAGGGGTGCACCGTCTCGAATATTCTCTATGCACAGTCATCTCCATGGGAGTGAGATATTCCCCACCTAGATAGAGAGCCTCTTCAGTGGAGTGGTTCCATCCTGCGGGGAAGGGAAACCATCTTGGTGAAATCCCCCAGCCATTAATGTAGAAGGCTTCACATATTCTCCTCATTTCCTCTTCAGTGCCATAGACTAGAGGTGATAGGGGCACATGGACCTTTGTTCACATGTCCATATCCCTCTGATATTTGTCTTTATCAAGCCTCCAACCTATATTATGTCCTATTATCCATCTTCCTAGGCCTCTAACAATGCATAATCCCATGTTTCCTATTTAGACTGCTAACCATGTGTAAGACCCATTCCACATCCCACAGACACAACATTCATGATGTGTTCGGTAGTTCTTTGCTAGATCTTGTTTTTCACACCGAGCATGACTCATGTAGGCTTAGAGTAAGCATCATCCATTAAATCCTCTCTGGACCTCCTATGCTTGTAATCCCCAAACCATCCTAAACCACGTGGACATTGATCGTAGCCAAGGCAAGGTACATAGGAAGCCTCCCTGAGGTTCAAGACAAAAATTTACTTTTCTTGACCCCTTCACCTCATTTCTCTTTTTCATGACACTTAATGTTAAATTGTATACATCATACAAAACTACATCGAATTTGATCCTTTTATCTGAGGAAGTGTATGTAGGATGCCTACTAGAGGTTCAATCCCAACAACCATAGGTCTAGACCACTCCATGTCTATCTACCCTCGCCCTACATGATGTTAAACTGTATTCCCCCTTTTTTCCAGCAAGACGTTAAACTATTTACACCATTCTGAACTACATGGGATTTGATCCTTGTCTCCAAGACATGGTATGTAGGAAGCCTCTCTGAGATCCACCCCAATCGAGAGTAAGTTGTTCTTATTCCCAATCGATTATATTTCATTGTGTATCCAAATCAACGGTAAGTCATTGTGATCCCCAAATGATGGTAAACTGTTGCATTCCCCATCTAGCGGTAATTTGTTATTACCCCATATAGTAGAAATTCAATTAAAACCGAGTTAAAAATATGATGTTGTCAACCCCTACCAGTGGTAAGACATTGTATCCCCATGCAATAGTAAGACATTGTGTACCCCATCCAGTGGTATGTCGTTGTATACCCAATCTAGTGGTAAGTTGTTGTGTACCTAATCCAGTGGTATGTTGTTGATAGCCCCACATGATGGTAATCCATTGTCATATGAACAACATGGGTTTGATTCCAGTCCCCTTAAAATTGTACATTAGAAGACTTCATGACGTTCAACACCAAACACTGCTAAACATTTGGTGTCCCCACTCTTTGGTCCCACATCTATTATCCACCCCTTAACTGTCAGACCAACCTGGGTCTGTTAACCATGCATAAGCCTTATCATCCCTTTGGGTTGTTGTCTTCTACACACTCCCCAATTCAAATCTCCTAGCTAAACTATGTGGACTTTGATTCACTACCACAATGATACATATGAAGTCTCTTCGAGGCTCAAGCCCAACATCATTATTGCCCTCGCGTCAGTTTCATCTCACTCGCTATTCAATCTCAACAATCTATATCCATCCTGATTCTTACCCGGGTATCCACATACTAGTGAGATCATATCACCCACTTTCTTGTTTCTCTTAGTTGCAATCAAGAAACTAAACATGTGTTAGCCCAAGAATTAGTGATCCCTCTAGGGGTTTCTCCCATATGACACACTCCAGTCAGTGTTGTGATTAGTCTGATCTATCACTGCTAGATGTTAGACATGTGGTATACCCTGTGTTAAACATGAGAAGATGAGGAAAACCTCAGAGACATACCTATGGAATTTAATTCCCCGCGTTAGATGTGGGATGCCTCGAGCTTTTAAGCCCTCGAGAAGCCCTACTCTAAGGGGAAATAACCTAGAACCATCATTTTTCATGTGTCTAAAGACACCAAAAATGTCAAATGGGACTACTCCCCCTGACCGAAGGTTGTTTCCTTGACTGGAATCTTGGAATGTCTGGACAGAAGTATTGTAATTAACCATTGTCCATGAAGACATAGAATTGGGAAGAGTTTCTTGAACCACATCGTAAGTCTATGAGGGAGACCAGGACTAAGAAATGAGTTTCGAGGAGGAATCAAATGACGGGGGACTTGACATCCCATCATCGCATTTTGATCAAGAAGGAAATGCTGCTAAATAAGCGGCAGATGCTTCCTTCCATTGGAAATCATGAATTTAGGGCAACAGTAGAGTGTCCTTGGGAACAGAAATATTCACACCCCGGTGAATGCGTCAAAAAAAAGATTGAAGTATAAATTGATGAACACAAATTTAATATAATAAATAACCTTAGAATAAAATGGATCCAAAAATAATATCATTATGAAAATATCATGTATTATAATAATTACTAAAATAAATGAAATGGTTAATTATGAGACATCATGTTTCAAAAAAACATGATACTTTTTCCATCAAGGCCATTCAAAAGACTATTTATAACGTACTAATTGAAACCCCGTTTAACTATAGATAAACAACTAATTTTTCCCTTAAGACTATTTATACATTAATGGAATTTCTAAAATTGTTCCCCAAACCTTGTATTTCATTTAAACATCATTCCAAAAATAATAAATAATATATTTAATTCATAAACTATGTTTGTTTTCATAAAGTATTAGTATTTCATATATGTAATGGATTTATCAATATTTACCCATATATCAAATAGAATTCAATATTTTACATCATGTGTAGAATTGATATATGTTTTATTTAATAAATAAATAAGTGAAAATAATATACATATTTAGGTGAACTTTATTTTCCATTAATCATAAGAATGTTAATAGTTCATGGAAAACTCATGCAGTTCAAAAATGAACCATGTAATTTAATGTCAATTCATTACTTAGTCAAAATGATCATAAACCATAGAGAGGTTAAATAAGGGTGGTATAAATAAAAAATACCCTTTTGGAGTATATCTAAAATAAATTATTTTTTTCATTGAGGAATAAAAATACCAAAAAAATTATTATGAATAAAATTTTAATGAATACACCCATTTTATTTTGAAAATAAATTTTTAAAATATAAAATATTTTTCAAAATCCTTTTTGTTTAAAATAATTATTAAAAACCAAGAATTTCAAGAATATTAAGAAAAAAAATTCACTAAAAATAATATTTTATATTTTCAAATTAAAATTCAAACAAATGACAGTGGGTAAATTTGTATGTGTAGTATAAGTGAAAACAATATAACTTATGAAAAGTAAAAAGGTTAGATAATTGCATTGTTAGGAAAACATTAAGATGATTCAATTGATAAAAATTTCTAAAAATGAAAAATGTTTTAAAATTATTTCAATAAATCATTTTGAAAATATTAAAGAAAACATTTTTTTATATAAAAAATGGTTTTGGAAGAAAACCAATTTTCGACTGAAGTGGAAAAAGTAGTCATCTTTTTTAAAATATTTTCACAATAATTTTTAGTATATTATAATGGATAATTGTATTATTAATTTATAATATAATTAAAAATAAGAGTATTATAAAATGAAATGGTTTTAGTAGAAAATAATCGAACATTTTTTGTAAGTATAAATACAAGTATAAACAATCTCAATTAGAATGATATTTTAAAATAAACCCTTACAAAACTCATAATGTTGATTTGAGAATTTATCAATGAATTTAATTTTTTATATTAGATAAAAACACCTAAAACATGTGTAAATACAAAATTCAATATTCAATAGTGATTATACACATAATCATAGACTATTAATGATGATGAAAAACTAATAAAACCCAATGAAAATAAGTTAAGTTATAGAATTATTTATCACTTGGTAACCTATAAGTAAAATCCCCTTATATGAAATAATTTATTTTTCAACTAAAATAGCATGAATAATGAATTATTGGTGATATTACCTATCAAATGAGAAATATATACCACATATAAAATAAAATAAGTTCATTACATTGCAATATTCCTCAATGAAATGAAAGTCAGACAAAAATAACATACATTACACTCCCTTTTGGTTTAACATGATTTAACATAATATTTAGTAGTTTTAAACATCTTATTAATTTATTCTTGAACCATATTAATATTTATAAAATCGTATGGGTTCATTTTATAATATATTATTAACATTTAATTAATAATAATATCTTATTTTCATTGTTTTTAGTGTTAATTGTCGTTTTTCTCATAGGTGTTTTTTCATGAATGATCCGATTTTTGTGAATATTATATAGTATTATCATCATCAAAGTATTAATCATTAAATTATTATCAAATTTTTGATCCATATTTTACTATTTAAATAATTCATGAATGATCATTATGAAAAAATGTATGTTACGATCACGAAGTAGGTTCTTTCTATATACGCATCAGCAATGTTTCCATTTTTAAAAGTTCATTATCGAAAAAAAGTATTTAATATTTTTCATTTACAAACTGATAATAATATATAATATACCATATTATGTTCTAATATATATCACACATGAGTAGTGGCGATGTTAACAGAGTCATAAAGCTTCTTGAAGGAGTTTGTCCACACTTACAAAAACCATGTTATCAAATTTACATTACTGAAAATAAAATAAAGAAAATGATATATATTTTATTTTTAGAATGACTAATATGTAATTAATATAATAATTTTTTTAATTAATATCACATTTAATAATTCATTGTATATTAAACAACTTCTATGTGAATCACTGATGAAATATGAATCACATAACATCACGAGGAGGTAGATTATGGTACACTTGATCAACGTTATCATATCTCCTAAGGAATGGAAGAAACAAATATTTTATATATTGACTCTATAGTTATAAAAATGTTATAAATATTATATATATACTTTATATATATCAAAATTCCGTACCATGAGAGTTGGAAATGGTGAAAACAATGACATTTGTCTATGAGGCGGTACTCTGCCGCACACACAAACAATGATTTATTAACCCATTTGATGGATGTGGAGATAGTTTTAGTTAATTAAAATATTATAAAATAATACTAGTGTATGTGGTATAATTTTATATTACATTATCATTTTTATTAAAAATATAATGTGCTAGATGAAGAAGTAAAATAAAGATGCTTATTGAAAAACATGATCTCTTCTATAGGAATCCTCTTTAAGTATGCACTAATTCCTTCATATGGTGGAATTTATATCCAAAATTAGGATTATAGTATGAATGTAGGGATTTTTTGAAGTTATTTTATTAGGTTTTTGTCATGAAATATCCACCGGGGCCCGTGCCAGGACTACCCCAAGAGCACCTTCCATAGGCCAGGGGTTGGTGACTAGCACCAGAAAGGAAAAAAAAAGGGAAGGCATTGTCTTTAAACCTATACACACAAACGTACAAAAAACCCCAAGACACTGAAATGAGGAAACAATTATACCACTAAATCAAGGCTGATTTCAAGTACAAGTGAAAGTAAGTGGGCCAGAATAAAAACACCACAAGGAATTGAATACAGTAATTTACAAAAGGAAACTCTGATGGTCATTCCTGGAAAACCCCACTTGATCGTGAGAGTAATGATGATACTAGAGGTCGATGTAGTATGTCCTTCCCACTCAATCATAATGTTCCCCACCAAGTCCTAGGCAACCAAGTCCATAGTCGTAGTGTCTGTTTGTCCCGTCCCCATCAGTACCTTTGTTGAAACGTCGAACGTCTGCACTGGTCTCAACACGTGTAGGTGAAACATGTGCCTGGGTGATTATAAAAATACTCAGAATGGACCCCAAGACCCCCAAAGGTCTCTTGGTAATCTGTGATGGAAAACACCACAAATCAATATACACTAGAGGTAAACCCACATGAAATACCTCAATCCATATAACACTAAGTAAAATATGTATCTCACACAAGGTATATAACTTAAAGCCCATGAATAATGATGATTTTTTATAATTCTAAATCATATTATTCAATGGAGAAGTTCCACTTATACACCATGAAGAAGTCGTTCAATTGTAGATCCACATAGGGTCGTAAGTCACCGTTTCACACAGGGTCTTACTTTGTCAATCCACACAGGTTCATAAGACATATATCCATAGAGTTTTGTAAGTTGTTGGTCCATGAAGGGCTGCTATAAAGATGGCTGTCATTAGGTCGCGTTACAACTGATCCAAATAAGGTTTGAAGTCGTCAATCCACATAGTGTCATAATTATCTGATCCACGTCTGGGTTCTCTATGGATGCTCACAATTGGGTCACACTACTTCTAATCCACACAAGGTCGTAAGTCATCAATCCATATAGTTTTATAAGTCACTAATCCCTGATAGGCCTCTCTAAGGCTCTTATTCATTGGTCCGTGCAACTGTTAAACCATATAGGGTCGTAAGTCTTCAATCACCACAGGGTTATATGTCATTGATTTACGATGGGTCTCTCTATGGTTGTCCATTTCCGGGTCGCAGTAATACTGATACATAGAGGGTCGCTCCAATGCCAATCCACAAAGGGTTGTTTTTTACTTAAAATCCAACCAGAGGATTCCAAAACATGTTGCACTTGAGTTCTATATATTCTGTTCCTCAATCCATTGTTTGTACCTCAACATCCACGAAATACCACAAATAAGTATCCTGAAAAACCTCTATGACTTAAGGGTACCAATACAACTAATTGCGCGTCAATCAGACGCAGGGTCGGTAAGATATAGGCATTTTAGTACCGAGGTCCTGGTTGGATTTGAGTTCGGTCCAAACTGTCTGTACTCAAACCTTCTCCAAAACCCAAATAGAAAATATCAAAAGTACCACCTCATCCATAGGGTTCTAGTTCTGCAGACAGCATGTCAATCAGATGCATGGTTTGCTAATTACACCCAATTTAGCGATATGGGACTGGTTGGGTCTGGGTCTGATAGGGGTTCAACCAGACTAGTGGGTTCGACCTGGCTGGCGGGTTTGGTAGGTTTTGCAGGTCGGGACCATCTGGTGGGTCTGACCCGGTTTGAGGGTCCGAACCACCTTGAAAACCCAACCCGCAAGCAGGCCAGTTGCAGGATTAGATGTGGTGTGTTTAGTTTGGCATGCTGGTTGTGCCAGTGGGGTGCCACCCCTCCTTCTAAAATGGACTGTTGGAGCTCGCCGAAGTGCTCTAGCCGAGTGACCTGAGCAGGCCACTCAACTCCTCCATGCGGCGCGTCAACGATGCGCCATTCCACCTACCATGACACACTGGCCACAGCTTTCACCGCCACGGTGCCTGCAGCCGCCGCTTCTCCATGCAGCTGGAACAGACCAGCCACCACCACTGGTTGTCGACGCTACCGTGCTGATTAGTGGTTCTGTGGGCCCCCAAAGATGATCTGATGGCCCGATTTCATTTCTTTATGTGCCTACAGGCCTCCCGGGTCACAACCTTCACTGTGAGACCCCCCAAAATCACCTTGTCGCCACGTTGTTCAGTCACCCATGAAGAACGCATAAAACCTAAGAGTGGCGGAGGGACCAAGCCTTGTTCAGATTGGCCCGCTCCTTCCACGTTTCTTTTCTAACATGGGGGTTAAATAATAATCATTATATTTTAATATTATCCCCAACAATGTAACCCTATAACAACCACCCACAAAAAAATGAGATTCATACTAACATGTTAGTTAGTTGATTCACATTCATTGTATTTTTCAAAGAACTAGTTGAGAGGAAATCATAAACTCATAGAAATCAAAATAATCCTCCCTACATAAAAATGGTGTTGATAATGAAGTAGACAATTCACATTCATTTTTTTTTTGATGTTCTTCACCATTTTTCGAACCACGGTTCTATTCCTCCAACAAATGATGCCCGATAACCATTATTCATTGGAGAGGATGTTCGTCAGTGTAATTGTTTCATAGTTACTTGAAACATGTGTTCTAGTTTTATGAATCACTCTTGCAGGTGGTTTCCATTGGATTAATTCATGGAACCCAAAACATCCAATATTTATTTATCCAAAAGGTACTGGCTTTCCAAAGGTAGGAATTTTTTAGGTTTGATCATTAAGATGCATAAGAACGTGCATTGGTCAAGAGGATGGTAGGTCGGACTCATCACACCCTTTTAGTGGAATTATTGTCTAATAAGAGAATCTTTTTTTAAATTTATGATATTTTAAAGAATAATTACTAACTCACCATGTATAACATAAGTTTCCCATTGAATTTTCAACAACTTATTAAGATGAGTGAAATTTAGAATTATCATTATGTATTCAAGGTTCTTTATTAATAGAGATATCCATATGTATTTGAGGCTCTCCATCAATGGTATCCTCTATTATACTATTTATATATTCTTTTAATCATCTTTATGATGATAATGGTTTTTAAGCCACTCAGCGGGCCACTCTGTAATTTATTTTCATCCAGGGAGACAAAGGTTTGTTTTTATATTGGGATCGTACCCATGAAATGGGTTACCGATGTATCGTTGTGAAAGGAATTAGAAACCTTGTAGTTCGGTGCTGCTTAATGGGACACATCATACCTTTTAAGGTATTGTGATAAGAACCTAACCATACAATATAATTTCATGTAGTAAGGACTTCTATGCCAAAGGTGGTTAGTCAATTTTTGGTGTGGGACTTGTACCTAAGAATCCCACAGAACATTTAAAGAATATGGGATTCCAAGTATTATTAGACCCATTTGAGAATATTTCCCATGGAGAATATGGTAAACTTATGGTATCAATTTTGAACCTCAAGGTGGCATCCTACGTATCCAATGTGAATTTGAATCAAATCCTACGTAGTTCAGTAAATCTCATGGGAGAGTGTAGTCCATTGAGAGAGATGATTTTGGGCTTACATCCCCAAAAGGACACCTTGACGACTTTGGGGGTTTAATTTGGGGTTTATTCATAAAGAGGATTCCCAGATTAAGGGAATTAGGTTTGGATTCTAGAAGAGGATATGTAGTGATCTCAGGCCATGAAAGGGCTTCTTACATATCCCAATCCCGGAGGGAATCAGAGTTCTCATAGTTCATTCACCATGGGTGTCTGTAATGATGTTGTAATCATCACAATTATCTAGGCCCATGTATGTCATGATCTGTGTGTGAAACAAGAGGATTTGAAAGGCTCAAAAATGACACACACATTTCCTCCTCCTTTGGTAGAAGAGGTAGCACCTACGGTGGGCTGGGTGGATTGGCTGAACCGACCCGGGAAGAGGGCGAGGTGACAAGCCCTCCCTCTATTCACATTACATTGTAAAAGGGTCCATGTGAAATGAAGAAGGGATGATGGTTGTGGGAATACACCATGATGGATGCCCTTTTGAGATTGAATGGGGCTTACTCTTAATGTGGATGCCCATATGCGGTTTGGTTAGGGATCACTCCAAAATAAATTTCCCATTTGGGAATTGGTTGGGTCTTACTCCTAAGGAGGATGCCCATTTGAGATTTCACCTGTCATAGGAGACATGTAATGTGGTTAGAGGAGTTTATTGAGGTGTGTATCATCTCAAGGTACTTGAGGAATCCGTAAAGAGAGACCAAAATCATAAAATGTTAAATGATCCAGGAGGATTAACTAGACTCAAGTAACTTCATTGTGTGTGATGGAGTGCCTGAAATCATGATATTCTAAGGTTGGAAGTTGGGTGACATAATGGGCGCAATGGAAAATGTTGTTGACCTGACCCGAAAAGTTCATGGTGAGACTCTCCATTTTTTAGGGGGTTCAGTGATGTAACCGAACTGACCGGACGAAAGGGCTGGGAACGCAGGATGGTGTATCCGAGTGTGCGTGCGGGGGCACAGGTGCTCTTCCAAGGAGCGTCACACAGGTCCAGCATGCAAATTCTCAGCACAGGTGCTCTACAAAAATGTTCCGTGTAGGTGCATCACACATCTCTATCTGTTCTAGACCCTGATGGGACTTATAATCAATTTTTACCATTTAATTCTCCCTTCTTTCGCATTTTAGAGGGAAACTTAAGAAAATTTGGGGGAACATGGAGAATGATTTACGCAGCAGGAGCCTTGGGACTTCTTCCATCATAGTTTGTCTTTTAAATGGGGATCCTAAGGGTCCTATTTATTGGTATGGAGGGGACCTAGTCAAAGAGAAGTTTTATGTACTGGTCCTCTATGTAGGTCCTCTGCGTTGGTGTGAAAAAATTATATTGTCGCATAGGTCCTCTACATAGGTATTATGCGTAGGTCCCATTGTGGAATTTATTCATCTTTTGAGCACTTTAACTTTTGATTTCTAATTCTGTTTGGGCTTCAGAACTAGTCAAATCTATGTTCGTGAAGATAGCTATGCTTCTTGAGATGTTAAATACACTATCTCTTCTCAGAAGAAACTAATAAGCTGAATTTAATTTGTCGAAACCATTTCATCATCAATCTTGGAAATACACTACCTAATTATTGAATGCGCAATTATTAAACTTATCCATTGGTATGGGAGATTATTTTGGAACATATAAATATAACGTATATCTTGTCCCTTCATGGTGAAAATATATATACTCATACATGAAATTTTATCTCTATGTGAGGATCATATCTTTACTCTACGGAAAAGTGCATGGAACACATTTCATGCTTTCTACAAAATCCCCCCACCCTTAGTATTTGATTCGTTCAGAATGAAATTAATCTTGTTCTATGGTAAAATTAGGAAATGTTGACATACTATAACATCATTTGGTTTGATTTGGAGTTACTTCATCTTTGGAAGAATTGTCTAATTTTTTCCTAATCCATGTGGCCAAGTGATCATATTTTGATTTTTTATAGGGTTATATGGAAAAAACAACAAACATTATATCTTTTGACTTTTTTATTGATCAATATTACCTAAATCAAACAACATGTATGATAAGTGACATCGGACTCGACTTTTGTTCAGAGTTCCCTTTGTGGGTTCTCAGTCTAGTGAGTACCACATCTCTTGTTGTTGGTAGTTTAGAGACATGGATGTTGGACTATAAATGGGTATTATTTAGGGTCAAATATCTTTGAACATAAATTTTTAAATTAGATCCCAAAAAAGACTCAACAACTTTGAATTTATTTAATATTCTATAGATATTTTTAATATTAATCTTGATCCATGCTTTTTATATTCACCAGATTTAATACATATATCAACATTAGGGGACACTCTTCCAAGAATGAAGTTACCATTATCTGACAAACCGGTTATGGTATTTGAGTTATGCAGGGCCAAATGGTGCATATGCTGAAAATAAAAATAATGTCATCTTTTGACTGACATGCCTGTTATGTAGGAAACATGTGCAAGTCAACCTAAGGAAATGTATTGCATAGTCAAGAAAAAGAGCTCTTAAGAATTTAACATTTTACCATTGAAATTCATTGGTAAATTATATTTGGGTGACTCAAGACCACGGTGGGTGGTTTTTTCATTGAAATTGATTTTAAGAATAAAGGGCTATTTTTTACCGACATATCTCATGAATTGGAAAACCAATTATATACAAATTGGGTGTATGATGAATGGTTAAAATTTATCAGAAAGGGGAATTTATAATATAAAACTGTGTAGTTTTATGTATTGTACTGAGGACATTGTACAGTGTAGTTTTATGTCATGTAGTAAGAACATTTTGTGGATTTAATTTAAGGCATTTAAATTTGACCAAAGTTATGAGACTACCAAATTTTTTTGTTAATTTTTTCGGAAACATATTAACATATTCATGTATGTATGGGAAAATTGTAAACTTTAATTTGGAAATTTCTGGATCTGAATAATGATATGGAAAAAAGGTTTAGGTATGAGAAGAAGTCCTTTCCAGGAATGAAGTTACCATTATTTGAAAAAACCGTTATGTGGGCTAGATTAAGCAGGACCAACTGAGGCATATGCTACATAGCCATATAATGGAATCTTTTTACAAACATAACTGTTATGTAGGTAACTTATGCAAGGCCACTTAAGGGTACGTACTACATAGTCTAGTAAAGGAGCTCTCAGATATTTGAAATTTTACTATTTCTAAAAGCCATAAAAACATTATGGATATTCCAATTTTCTGAAGAACATAGTATAATTTTTGGAGAAAGGTACATAAATAAGGAGAGAGTATTTCCAACCATTATTTCCAAAAAAAATTGTCGGAATAGGAATTCTACGAAGGTCTGTCTGAAACATAGGAGGTGCGGTGTCTATAGTTTTAGGTTATACAACATAGAGAAAAAATGGAAACAATATATGATATGTGGCCAAGTGATTACAAGGTTATTTTATATTTCATTGAACGCATGGAGAGGAAAATATGTAGACCATAATCTTGATGTTTTTCAAATCGATGGAAAGATAATGGGGAAAATATTCTTGAATGACTATTTTAAAAAATAGATTCTTGTATATTCTCATCATTTTTTATAGGGGAAAAATATTGTATAACCAAGAACAAAATTGAAATCATTTGACAAACTTGTTATAGGGGTTGTATTATGAAAGCACAACTGGGGCATATACAACATATCTAAATACTATAAATGTTTGAATAACATGCATGTTATGTTGGCAACATATGTAAGGTGACATAGGGGAATGTGTTGTATAGTAAGGAAAAAGAGTTTTCAGGTATTAGAAACATTATCATCAGAAACCATAATAAATATTATGATGGTATAAAAATATTCAAGATTAATAGTTTGAAATATAGAAGGGGGTTATACTCAATTAATATATGAAATATTAAAATCAATATTTTCCATGAGTTTGACATACATTACATAGATCAGACTCATATGTAAAATGGAGACATTATTTGTTTCCCTTTTGAATTAATATTATGATGTGCAGTTTAAAGTCATAAAAAGAGGACATTATACTATGAAGTTTTACATCATGCAGTGAAGATAGTGATAGCCCCATAAGAAATTGAGACACCTTATTTAGATAAAGAAGCCTTTTACACAATTTCTAATCCCACACGAGCTATGCTCAGTGTGAGAAACAAGGAGCAGTATGGGATTCTTCTATAACAGAAAGGTGACACAAGTGAAAATTAGCGGTGTTAGATTTCCTTGAATTTTAACAACATGCAGTAAGGAAGAAGATGAATTAATGTGAAAAGAAAGGCATATTGGAAATAGAGTAAGGAATAAAACCCAAATGTCACTATGTGTCTTGATAGGGGTATGAATCAAGACATACATAGTTCTTTAAACCTTCCCTATGAATTTTTTATTCTTATATAAGGAATAAAAGGTATTTTTTTCATGGATGGGCCCAATATTGGAGATCTAGGTATCTTTATATATATCATATATATGATAATTAATTCATATATAGTTCATTTAATATTCAATTCCCATGCCAACTGATTTTCACATGGGAGATGAGGGGATTTAACACATTCTAGAGGAATGATTAAATTTACGACATAAGATGGTATGAAAATAAAATCATGTTTCTTAAAAGAGAACTCTATATGGATCTATTTCATATATAAGAGAATAAAATGGGAAATAAAAAAATATGTTGTTGTAGTTTAGCACATGATTGGAGATCTAGGTGTCTTTATGTATCAATAATAGATGACAAACATGCCACACATAGTTCTTGAAATGAGGCCCCTATGCATATTTGATTCAGACATAGGGAAGAAAATGTATCATATGCCACTAAGGAGTAGCAATTACATCTGTTATGCTTGTATATAAAAACACCTAATGACATGTAGCGAAGACGTTAACTATATAGTTTAATGTCGTGTAATGAGGAAAAATGATGACACACACTTAAACATCATTCATCATGGATGCTTGTGGTTGTTATGCAAATTAATGTCTTGTAATAAGGACTTTGTACGGTCCATTTTTAAGTCTAGCAGTAAGAATGTTGGGGGATGTGTAGTTTTCAGTCTTGCATCGAGGAATATGTGTGCAACTACACAACGTATTTCATCAAGAATATCACATTAGTTGGAGTTGTAATAGTCTCTCCATCCATTTTGATTAAGGAATAAGATCTATTAGAGTAGTCCATATGTATGGAATAAAGTCCTTCCCACTTTGGATAAAGCATTAGAGATTTCTTTCCTCGTATCATTAGAGTCTTGAGGACCAATACCAATTCTTCTTAAAGAAATGAATGGAGGTGAACATTATTGCTAACATATCAGGATATTTTATTTTGATGGAAATCTAAATGATACAAAGTATGCAATATTTTTTGTCTAATCATTCCAGCTCATTAAACCATTTTTAAGACCTCTCATCTGTAGACAATGGATCATATATTGAAACTCTATGTGAAGGAAATTGCATTTCAATTGAAAAACAGCTTCTGTTTCATATACTAATGAATAAGGGGTTGCCTAGGTGGAAGTACGGGTATTATTCTGATAATCACATAAAACATGGAAAAGTTTATCAGAAAAATATTTCTTATCTTTATCTACAATATTTAGGAGTATATTTGATAGAGTCTTATTGAAAGCATCCATCTATCCATTGGATACCACATAATATAAAGATGAATGGTTGGACTTGATATTGTGCATCTAATATAACATCATTACCTCAACAGAACATAAAATGGTGCCACTGTCCACTAATATAGAATAAGGGATACCAAATATAGTGCTGATGTTAGTTTTGATAAAACATAAAATGAATTTTCCTCCAACTTCATTGAGAGGAATTGCCTCATCCCATTTTGAAAATAAGTTAGTAGCAGTAATAATAAACATGAAATACTTAGCCATAGCTGGAGGATAATTTCCTAAAATATCCATTCCCCATGTGGAAAATGGCTAGGAGTATTTAGCTATATGTAGAAACTTTGTAGGTTGATGAATGAAGTTGTCATTCATTTGGTAGGTATGTAATTTCATTGTAACATTTTTGCAATGCTAAATCATTGATGAACAAAATTATCAAAGCCTTTGGATTTGATTAGAAAGCCTATGGCCAAAATGGAGAGCACCACAAGTTCTGGAATGTACTTCTTTCATGACTGTTGCAGTTTCTTCCCCATCAATGCATCTGAATAGGATTTCATCAAAGCCTCATTTTTAGTGAACCTTCTAATGATATGGACTCTCATAAAGTGTAAAATTGGACACTCCTCATCAGATCTGTTCTTCTTCAGCCCTATCTAGTGGAAGTACTCCATTTTCAAGATATTCAATGATGGGTGTTCTCTATCCTGTGGTAAGACCATATGACTCAGAAATAGTGATAATTTCATTATTTTCATCCATTATGGTTTGAAAAAAAGTTGTGACCATACGATGTTGATCTATACTGATGAATGACTCATCTCGATTTGGATCTTCCAAGGTTGTAGATACATTTTCCAGTGCATCAACGTGGGCATTTTGTGATCACGGGACATAAGAAAATGTTAGCTATTAGGTAAATTCTTCCATTAACCCTCTAACATAATCAGACAGAGGGATTAAATCTTTTTTTCTAATAGAATATTCCTCATTTAACTATTTGATTACCAATTATGAATCACCTTTCACTTTCAAGTGATTCACTTGCACTTGAAGTGCCAATTCCATGCCTGTAATGAGAGCCTAATATTCTGCTTCATTGTTGGTACCACCTTCTGATAAAAGGAAAGTGTAAGGAAATACTACTTTTTCTAGTTAAGTAAGGACAATTCGTAACCTAAAATTTTTGATTTTAGTTTTTTTCATTCTCATTATTGTTGGACTTCAGGAAGCACCATCAATGTTCATATCCCATGTTTGGGAATTATCTTGAATAGAGAAGACCACTTTATCAGGATGTTCAGTATTCAATGATGTATCTTCTGTAGATGGATGTTTAGCAAGGAAGTCAGACATAGAATGGAATTTTAATTCCATACATGGAACAAAATAGATATCCAACTATTTCAAAATGACTACCCACTGTGCCAGATGCCCTGTAAGCATAGGACGACTGAGGATAAATTTACAGGGTTATTTTGAGATACCAATTGGACCTCATGATGTTGCAGGTAGTGCCTCAATTTCTGAACTGCACTGATTAATTCTAGGAATCACTTTTCAATACATGAATATCATTTTTCTTCATTGATAATAGTTCATCTGAGATAGTAAAAGATTTTCTCAATCCCAAAATCGTTCTTTTGGGCAAGGAAGGAAACCATGGATCACTCTAAAGTTGTCATAAAGAGAATAAGTTTTCTTACATCAACTGGTTGTATTAATACTTCTGGACTCAAGAGATATTTTTTGAGGTTATCAAATGATTCTTGGAAGTCTGAATTACATTGATTGGTGACTACCTTCTTCATTAATTGATTGAAGGGTGAACACATGCCAACAAAATTAGCGATAAATCACTAAATATAGGCCATGTGTCCATGGATTACTCTTAATTAATTCTAATTTCATGGAGGTGACATTCTATGGATTCATTTTTTTTTCTCAGAATCAACTTCGATACCACAATGGCGTACAACGAAGCCAATGAACTTTCTTAAGGTTACCCCAAAAGCACATTTCAAGAGGATTATATTCCAATTTTGTTTCCAAAAATAGTTGAATGTGACCTCTGTATCCTCCAAATTATTTGAACATTGTCTATATTTGACCACCAAATAAACCACACAACATTCAACAAATTTATCTAATAATGGTTTGATGATATGGAGCATGGAAGGTTAGTTTGTTTCAATTGTATTCTTTAAGACAAAGGGAATTACCTGATAGATAAATACACCTTGAAGGGGATCTAATGGGTATAAATTCATCATCCTCTAGGGTCAAATGGATTTTATTTTACCTAGAGTATCCATACTTTATGAAAATAGATTCATAACTAGTTTTTTCATCAATTAAATTATCTGTGATTTGATCTGGAAAATCAGCATTCGGAAAATTCAAGTTAAGATATCTAAAATCAATGAAAACACTGATTTTCCTATTATTCATTTTCACTGAGACATTGTTTTCTAGCCATTTGGAATATTGAAATTCCCGGAAAAATTTATCCTTTATAATCATATAAACTTCAGCTTTAATTTTAGAAGCATGAGTTGGGTGTGTTCTTCTTAATGCCTACTTGAATCGATGATGTTCTTCTGGAAAACCCAAATGATGAGTGGATACATCGGGATTATGACCAGGAATACCAGTATAATTCCATGCAAATATATCTCGATGTTTCTTTAATAATTAAGTATATACCTCATTCACTTCAGAAGTCATTTCCTCACTAAGTAGATTGGGGCATAGATCTTCTTCTATACCCATATTTATTTCTCTAAGCTCATCCACAGTTATAGAGACACCTTCCTCAAATGCTGGAGGAGCATCCTTGAGATCTTCTTATTCTTCTTCATTATGTGTTACTTCTTATGTTTCCATATGCATATTAGATTATGAAACAAAAAATCCAGAGTTAGGGGAGGAGTCAGTATTTTACCATCCTAAAGAAGAGGCAACCATTTCTAACCCTACTAATGATGAAGGGTATTTCTTGTATAATAAAGAGAATATAATGGATTTGGAATCAACATCATTGTATTTCTATATAATTTATAAAACATCTTCTATTATGATTAATGGTGTAGAGACTTACTATAGTTCAGTGGATGAAATAAAGACATCTCTATTTAATCTTCCATCACTGCTTGGTAAATCAATAATTTCTCCCATTCTTTCAGGCTCGATTCCCATAATTGATATTATAGAAGTTAATGGATGAATGCTTCGATTTGGGAATACATTTTTAGTTTGATTAATAGGTAACACATAATCTATACTCAACTATGTGAATGGGTTTTCGGGGATCATTTATAATCCATTCAGAGCATTAACTCTTGTTATCTTCTTTTCATGGACCTCATTCCCTTTGTGTGATAAAACACTACCTCAGTATATTGAGATTCACATGTTTTAAATGAATCCTTTTCACCATATAATTTCCCTATTTTACCATTTAAACAGAACTTAATATATTGGTGGTACGACGAAGGTATGGACACACGTTGATGTATAAAAAGACATCTAAGAATAATGTTGAATGTTGTGTCCTAACGAACAATCATGAAATCTGAATTAGACACAAGATCTCCCAACATTTTTATGAGTATGATCTCACCTAGAGGTTCTTTCTCATTCTTTTCATATCCTTGAAACATTAATATAGAAAGATATAAGTTAGAATCTATTAGGTCCAATCATCAAAGTGTAAGAATGGGAATGAGGTTGACTCCAGAGCCATTATCAATGAAGGCTCGTCCGATTTCTATGTCATTCACCATGCCATATATATACAAGGGTATAATATTTCCATGTAAAATTTTATCTTCATCATCATCCGTAAAAGATATGACTACATAAAATTTTGTAGGATCATTCTCTATATGGTAGACTTCAACAGCAACAGCTTCGGTTTCAAACTCTTGAGGACATAACAAAGCCTCAATAAGTTCATTGTAATAATCTTTAGATAGACATCAGGAATAAAAAATTGAAAACATGAAAAGTACATGGGCCAATTGATTCAATATATCATAATTTTTTTCCAAAGGTCTATGTTCCCCAGCATGGATATGTGGTTTTGCAGGTGCCTTGGATGTTGATGATTCTGATGTAAATGTACCCTATGCCAAAGCAGAATCTAAAAATACTCATGGCATTGGTTGATTAGGATGACTAGAACAATTTACTTACTGAGAGGAATATGGTGGGACTTCTAATATGTCCTCCAAAAAAATCTTGTTAGGACCAAACATGTCTTTCATTGAAGAATCTATTTGTTCTTTTTGAGTATGTTGAAGGGATTTTCCACGATTTTCCACTGCATACAAAGTTCGATCAGTGGTAGAGTTAAAATAGTGGCTTCTAAAATACCAACGTTCCCCCGATATCCTCAACCATGACCTCTTTTTCTAGTTCCCCAATTGGGTACAAGGAACTCATACTTATTATAATCAAAATATCAATTGGCATAATGATCTGGTAAGTGGATGACATAGACGGAAACAAAGATCAATTCTTCATCTGATAAATATTTTTCCTGAAAAGTTGGGTCAAGTTGTACAATTTGGCTAGGTGGTGCCCATTCATTTTATGTATATAGAATGAAATCTTACTGGTTCATGGAAAATTTTTTCCTTAACATGAACTTGTCTTCATATGAATGCTTTTTGTCCATATAATCACTTCTTTTCTTTGAGAATTGTCCTTTTGATGAATATGGTTTTACTATGGCTGGAGGGGTGGAAGACCCAATCAGTTGTTTCAACTATGTTCATAGAATTGAATGAGTTCAGTTGATCATTTTCTTGATCATCCAATAATCATATTTCATCACATTTTTACTTTTAACTTCGTTTCATTCTCTTTATTCCTCTAGATTAGTATCAGTAACACATGCTACTTGAGCTGACGATCTTTTCAATTTCACTTGTCAAGATTCTACCATTTTCTTGAAGGAGATCCTTGAAAAAAAATCTCGAATGGGATGCCCCAAAATCTTGTAAAAGGGAAAATAATTCAGAATTTCTTTATCTCATTCTTTGTTTGGTTTCTTCATCCTTGGAAACTGAACATTTTTTTTTCCAGATCTGAGATGAAGTAATCGAGGACTGGTTCATTCCATAAGGAATAAACATTTCATTTTAATTCCTAAAACATTTTCTTCCTTTTATCTCTTTGATCATATTGATGAAGTGGTCATTTCTGCTGATGCTCTGGAGGCAAAGCCCTTTGGTACGATGAAGGTTTTGAATTGGAAGCAAGTAAATGTGCTTTCTTGAGTGTAATGGTAGCATCTTATAAATTCCTTGTACTTCTTCCCATAGCTGATGGAATTAAACAAGTTTTAGCCACAATTTATATATTAGAATATTTTATCTATTGTGAAATTGAATTATGGTAACAAAACCCTCATGTTCATTTTACAAGGATTAGTGGTGTGCATAATTCATCACAGATATTTGCCACATATATTGGAAGAAACTATTCTTGAGGGAGTTCTAGACATAAGGAATATGTTAATCCATTCCATCAAGTAATGAAATATGAAACTCTTTAATTATACATTTTTTCAATTTGTAAGATAAAAACTATTGTCTTTGATAATGTTGAGCTAAATTGAAGAATGAATTTCTGATGGATATATTCCCATCTAGTAATTGTTTGAGATTGTAAACTTGTATACCAGAAAAAAGTGGGTCCCTATAATGACTTCAAAAAACACCAGATCTTTACTACTTATTGTTGTCTAGGAGTTCCTTTCATGGGATCACAAAGAGAAAAGAAATGTGTTATGTGTTGTTCTGGATCTCCTGAAAAATTAATGATTGGAAATGTAGTATTCAAAAAAATTGGTGGTTGATGAATTAGGTCAACCCACTTAGGGTAAGAATTATTTTCCAGCTAAACTGGCACACATCATTCCTCCATAGCTTCAAATTGAGTCATTAATGCCTCAATTGTGTTCTTAAGAATTTCGGGAATATCTAGATGAGCTAGAACCTATACATGAATAGAAAATTGAGCTTGAGATCGTGTAATGACTGGAAATACCACTAGAGATGGTGTTTGTATTTTCCTTGGATAACCCACTAAAATAGGATTATCAGGATGGGTTTGATCCTGCCTTGGTTGTGCACTAAAGAGGGGGGGAATAATTATCTACATATGTAGTTACCACATATTCTATTTTTTGAGTTTCTCTTACATGATTTTCAAGTGTAGGATCTTCCTGGGGAGTACGTCTAGAAGAAATTATTCTTCTATGTAACTATGTATTGATCTTTTCAACTCATTCATGTCCTCTTCTTGGTGTAAAAATATTTCTAAAAAAAATAGATTGACCTTATCCAGTGGAATGTGAGATTCAATCTAACATTTATATTTCTCCTTGATATATGCCTTCAGAGGGGTGGTAGTTGGTTATTTTAAGGAAAACCTAGATTCATGTAAAGTTTCTGATTTTGGGTACATACACCTTCTTAATTTTCTTCAGTGTGTACCATATTATGGATAATATGATCATCTTTTGAATCCCCAGAACAAGACTCTTTTCTAGAGTATCTTCTATAATGGTGTTAATTGCATTTTCTGACTCATAATTAATTTACAACATTATGTCAGTATCATTGTAAGATCGTCTCCCTCTGCATCAACCAAGAGACTCTACTCCTCAATATGAAGGATTCTCAGTAGCCGTTTGACGAACACTATCCCGAAGCGAATCATCGGATTTTTCAGTTGTGCAGTTTCTCTGTTTCCTCTTCCCTAATCAAGAGAAAACTAAATTCCATTGAGGAGGGGATTGGAGAAGTGAAAAAAGCACATATCCCTGTAGGTTTGGGCCATTCCTAGTCTTATTCTCTAATCCATTAAACTTTGTTTAATTGTTTTTATGGTATAATTAAATGAACTTCTATCCCTATATCTAGGGTTGTTGTTGATCATTTATGGATGACATTCATGTATCTTTTCTTATGATTACGAAAATTTTGGTTCAGACATAAGCTGGATGCATTATCCGATAACCACTCAAATCACCTGTTTCAGAAGATTGAAATGTTATTTCAGTCATTTTCATTATCTGATGGTTTGCATCCTCTATGAAGGAGGCCTGCTCAAGATTCTCAAATGATTGATGTAAAAGTAACTCAAAAAAATCTTTTCATTGGGCCTTACTCTGATGAGATCTTGCTGAGCCTGTTCTAGAGCATACATTTGATTACATACAAAATCTTTTGATTTTGGCCGAATGTGGGATATAACATTACATGAGAACACTTTGGATAGACTTTCCTGATTTTGGAGTGCAGTTAAATGCAATGCATCATGTGCAACCCATCCTCTGATACGAACAATCGATGAGGAATCAGTAATTAATAGGCATAACTTCTTTAGAAAATTGAGGAATGTACACTGAAGGGTTATCTACTGTTTTTCAAACATTGGATGTGGAGAAACTGAGAGATAATCCTAGTAAATTTGGAATTTTAACCCTTCTATTACTTTTACATAATTCTTTTATTCATCATATGGTAATACTTTGGTTTTCAAATGACAAAGAATCTTCCCTAAGTTGAGGTGGATATCATGAATTGAATCTTTTAACATCAATTATGTAATGTTATATTGAGAATATTCCAACGGTACAAACATGACTGATATTTCTCCTTTATCCAACTATTTTCCCATGTTTAACATATCTTCATCATCTTTCACTATAGATATATACACATTGTCTGACCAAAGTGGACACTCTGTATTAGAAGATAAATGTCCCAAAGGAGGTTCAGAGAATGACCACTTCCCTATGATGTATTCTGGTTGAGAAAGTGTTCCACCCATCAATAACTATACATCAGACATGACTAGTCTTGTGTTTTCAAGTGCCTTTAGATAGGAGGGATTTCTCATCGCTACATTTTCAATTATAGAATTGTCATGAAAATGAAAAATAGTACTGTAGATAGGACTTCCACAGTGAATTCCATCATGGGTAGGACCACCAAGGTGGATTACAACATGGGATAAATCCTCTTTATCGTTGGTCTTCTTGCCACATTGAGGGTTGTCATGCCTCTCATCCAGAGATATGATTTCTAGATTGATCAAATTTACCTGAAGTAAGCCTTCATGATGATGTTTCTGATGGGGAACTTCAGAATTACTGCTACCACTCCCATAATTTGGTAATGAGAGGGTAGGATCATAAGCTACAACAGATAAATGTTTGGGGGATTCAAGAAATCCCTCATTAAGTAGAGCCAAATTGAAGTTTGAATCTTGATTTTCCAACCATGTTTTGTGAGTCATCTTCTTGGATGTTCTTGTACACATAGTTAGGACCACATTCTGGGAGAAATGGTTGTCATGGGCAGGTGTATGTGCCTTCCATGGAGTGGTTACCGGAATGGACCAATTACCTTCCACTGGAAAGGGTGTATGTTTCTGATCGTAATGTTTGTATGATATAGGGGATTTTGGACAATGAACCTCTTGACATCGAACATAAGTGTGTATCTTCTCCAGGATGGCATGCCAATGTGCCATCCCATATGTGAGGACAAATATATGTTTTTGTTTCCCTGGTACTGCTAATCTAGTTTTTATAATATCCTGGGATGCTTCCAGAATATGGGAAGGGATTTGCATTTGCCTTTTCACCATCGATAAGATGTATTTGGTGACTTCAGCTACCGGAACGGGAATATAAATCCATTCCATATCGGGAGTAGGTGTCTGTGCTTACTCATATCCTCCTTTTCCTATCAATGGTTATTGACGGTACTCATGCATGGGGACGGAGAGTTGGGTCTACCCCAGATTTTTTGTTGGATCTTTCCGACTGTCATCTCCAAGTGCATCCAAACAAGACTATTGGAAAGTTAGTTGAATTCTAGTAGGTGTATATTCCTACTATTTTTTTCTATTAATGTACTATTGATGGAATTGCTTCAATACTATAAGATAAGAGTTCTACCAGAATTGATGATTGTAAGCTGTTGTATTTTCCAGTTTACCAGTTGCTACAACATTGGATTGGCGAGCTTCTTTAAATTTAGTCAGATGAGCCTGCTAATGAGATTATAACTTGTAATAAGTTGTGTGTTTTTATTCATAGTACTCTATTAGATCTAACTAGTGGGATTGGTAGAGTTCTGCCATATGATTCTGCAAGAAATAAATATTATGACGAATAGGTGTATGTGCCCGCTTGTTGTTCTCCATCAATATAGGTTGATGGACTTCTCCGGAGGGGGAAGTTGTAAGAACATACTACCTATTGACCGAACTTTGTTCCTAGTAGTTCCTCTTGTTTGCTCGAGTCTGATATTCATGGGTCGAAAGTCTAGTGGCAACACCCCCATCATGTTGGGGGTTCACTACCACAAAATTCTACTAGCGGTGATTTTTGGTGGGAGTCCTCCGAAGGTACCCATGAATCATTTAATTGAGTCCTTGAGTGTGCTCTCAATCAAACTCCCTATAGTACGTGTAACGCCCCGACCCCAGTTACCCAGAGTCGGTGCATTATTACATTACATTGGCATGATCACAAGAATGATCAAATCTCAAAAGACCGATTGGTTTAGTACCCTTGGAAACACTAGATATATTCATAAAGTATTACATCATCAAGTGGAAAAATACTACAACAACATAGTCTCCATATTCCACGCTCATATCCCCACATATTATCCTTACAGGTCATTCATAACTTACTTCTTCACATCCTGGGAAAAATAAAACATAGAAAAGGGGTGAGCTCAAATGCCCAGTAAGGATAACAATATAGCGGAAACATTCAAAAATAAGAATAAACATTTAAGGAAATGTATAACTAAAACAAAATCCTTTTAAACTTGAACTTCAACATATTATGGAAAAAGTAAAATGAAATAATTCCATTTACTTATTCACATGGATATTCTACTAATCGAATAATCACATGCAATATCATTAACCACTTTCATAATGATGGAATGCATAATGCTAGACTATCATAACCACATAGCCAAGGCCTCATGCCAATACTACAAATAAGATTTTGCCAAGGCCTTATGCCAAGACACTAGTTTGTCTCATGAGACCTACCGATGCATCGAGGAGCTATAACGGGCTCCACCCATCACATATTAAGTCCAATGCATTCCCATATGAAAAGGTTTAAACATAACATAAAAATTCGTATTAAAACTAGCATACGAAATGTCAATACTTTCACCATAAACTATGAATGGTATAAAAATAGCACATCCACAGTCAAACATATCACAAAACCTTCAATACAATATAGAAGTTTTGTATCATGATAAATCAACTTCAAATAAGCATAAAATCCATCAAAGGATGTTGACATAGATGAAATCAAAACTCTTTTTAGAGAAATATATCTTTCTATTTTGAAATCATTTAAGAGTCTTATATTTATGAAATAAAACATTTTCTTTGAAAATATTCTTATAAGCTTGTAAGGGAAGCTTCGATGATTTTATAATGGTGGAAAATAGCCACACCCGCCGTATAAGTTAAAAAAACATTCTTACCTTAATTTTGTCGAAAAGGTTAAAAAGCACCTTGTTTGGAAAACGACGGAAAGATTCCTTTATAAACCTCTTATAAAAAGTCAAACAAGGGTATAAATGACTTTAACCCATATTCTAGTAAATAGTAAAAATGTTTTGAGATTCATTTTTAAGAAACATGGATGTGGATGATAAAGATATCCCAGTAGATTATTACGTATAAACAGCCTCGAATGATGAAGAGATTGTGAAATAACCCTTACCTTGTACTTTTCCTTGGTTGGGGTAGGTTAACCTCCTGTATAATAGTGAAATAATTGTTATTAATTTATAAAAGAATCATATACATTCATATGATATCATATATGATCTTTTAACATTGCATTGTTAATAATATCTTAGTATTATCGTTGTTTCGGGTGTTAACTTACTCATTTTATTTTATATGTTTTGTTACATAATCCATTTTTGTTATAGATAGGTTGTATCTTATTTATATCCAGAATGATATCAAGTCCTTAAACATCATTTTTAACTCATCAAATGATAATTATACTTGAATGGATACGATGGAGAATGAATCTCATCGCGTTCGTGGAGACGGTAGTCCGTACATACGCACGAGCGACAATATCATTCTTTTGATATTAAAATAATATATAAATGGATGGTATATCATATACACAGAATCATTAACATGTTATATTTATTATTTACATGAGTTACACATCATTATTATACCCATCCAAATAATAATATATTGAATAACAATTACACCACGACGTGGAGACGGTAAGCCGTACGTACGCACGTATGGTGACATGTTACTCAAAGGGTGGATAGAATACTGAATATGGTTGTACCATATTTATAATAACATCACAGTATATATAAGATACTGGAGTTATTATTTTATAATGGTAATAAAAAAGAAAGAAGAAGTGGAAGAAGAAAAGAACTTGAAAAGGGGTGGTGAAAACATTACCTCTTCTTCGGGTTCTTCCTTTTGATTTGATCAAAATGACTCCTTAGGTTGGCTTTCTGATCAAACTAAGGCCTCTAGGTTTTAGTGAGGGAAGTTGGGAGAGTATTTGAGTAGAGTTTGGCCGAACAAAAAGGCTTTTAAGGTGTGAAGAAATGATAATGAGGAGTGCCTTTTTATAAGAGGGGTGAGGGGCACCTTTGGAAAAGCTAGAAATATTAATTTATAATAAATTCATATTCGGTTTCTAATGGCTCCAAAGTTTATTATTTAAATTTTAAGGTGGGGATGGGTCGAAAAAAACTCAACCAACAGAATTTAGACAGGTTTGGGTACTTATTTTAACCTTATCTTTAAGTATTAACTCTAAGTTAATTAGTCTCACTTTTACAATGTCTCTTTGTATTTTTATATAATATGGTTAATAAACTTACTATATACATAAAATCTACCCCCAAGTTGTCCATTAATGATGAACCTATCATGATATAAGTCTCTTGGCCGAACCGTAGATTTTTATTAATTTAATATCAATTAATAATATAATATTTGTTTTAAAAACTCTTTTATGTCAATTTTGACACTATTCAATAATTGATTTTTTTAAAAATCATAACATAATTATTACTTCTAAAAAAGTTAATTGAATCAATCCTAAAATGTCATATTAACCTATAAAATTAGTTTAATTCCTAAAAAGTCTCAAATTCTATTTATTTGTGTATTTATAATGTCAATTATTTTAATTTTTCACTATTATAGTAATTACTGCATCATCATTGTGTCATAAATAAATTAAATTATTTAATGTCTAAAAATTGTAAATAAAATATAATTATGTATTAAAAATTTTTATATTTATAATGAATATTTATAGTCGAAAATACAACATATATAACCCTATGTAAAAATTGTTTTTCTAAAGGATATATGCTTGTGTCATTTTTGTATTCATTTTAACTTAATTAAAATTAAGTATCCCTATCACCTACAAGTGGCACCATGGGGTCACAAAATCGACCCAAAGATGCCTATGGTCAAACATGTATCAACCAATATGGTTAGGACACGTTTTAGGGTAATTTTGTATTATTATAATATTATGTTTTAACCCTTATTTACCGGATTTACCCTTAACCATGGTAAATAAAATATTTACCGCAGTAATTATTCAAAATGTCTAAAAATAAAAGTTACCTATTTACCCAATTTGAACATCCTGATTCCAAATATGGAATCCATTTTTCAAAATTCAAAACACATAAGTGGCAGAAATTAATTTAAAATTAATTCTCGTTGTTAAAACAAAAAGCGTGTTTTTAAGAGACAATAACTATCAAAAGATTGGCTCTTGTTTATGTCCGGTTTAGTTGTAAAATTATGTCCAATGACCAACATTATATTAAATGGTAAAAATATATTCTAAATATACTTTAAAACCTCTCAAATTCATAATTTATCACTATTAATTATTTTGATTAAAAAAGTTGTTTTTAATTAAAATTTAGTAATTTTCACTATTCATCAAAATATTAAAGTTATCCGAAAAGTACCAAAATTTCACCTTAGGCTAAATTTGATATTCTGAATCCAAAAATGAAGTCCATTTTCAAATATAAAATATATATAATTTCAAAAAGTAGGTATTACTATTCATAACGGCTAGTTTGATTGGTTATGGTGTGTTAGAACTCGGTGTTGCGTACAACACACGCTATCACATTATTCAAAGAGAAGCGTATCGTAGAAGCTTGGGGTGTTACATTCTACCCTACTTCAAATAATTTCATCCTCGAAATTTCTAGAATACTTATCACATGAAAAGACTCGGGTGGTTCTTCATCATATGTTCCTCGGGTTCCCACGTTGCCTCTTCCATTTTACGGTTTCTCCACAAAACTTTTACCAGACGTGTCGTCCGGTTTCTCAGTACTTGTTCTCTCATATCAAGAGTCCTGATGGGCTCTTTGCAATAAGACAGATCGGTTTCTAGTTCTAATTCCTCATAGGTGAGTACATGCGTTGGGTCAGGCATGTATTTCCTCAACAGAGATGCGTGGAACACATCGTGAACTTTGGAGAGACTTGGCGGCATTGCCAATCGGTAAGCTACAGCCCCAATTCGTTCTAGAATTTCGAAAGGTCCGATGTACCCGGGACTCAATTTACCTTTCTTACCAAAACGTATGACTCCCTTCCATAGAGAAATCTTCAGGAAAACATGATCACCGACTTGAAATTCCAAATCCTTCCTTCGATTATCGGCATAGCTCTTCTGCCTACTTTGAGCTGCTTTGATGTGATTTTGGATTACCTTCACCTTTTCCATCGTTTCCTCCACTAGTTCTGGGTCTACAAGTTTTCTTTCACCAACGTCATCCCAACAGGTTGGTGTACGACATATCTTTACGTATAACGCTTCATAAGGTGCCATCTGAATACTCGAATGGAAGCTATTGTTATAGGAAAATTCTACCAGAGGTAAATATTGATCCCAAATACCCTAAAAGTCAAGTGAGCAAGATCTCAACATGTCTTCTAAGGTTTGAATAGTTCATTCTGATTGTCCATATGTCTGAGGGTGGTAAGCAGTGCTCAAATGAAGTTCAGTATCCAGGGATTTCTGAAGACTTTTCCAGAATCTTGAAGTAAAACGGGGATCACGATCAGAAACAATCGATAGGGGTACTCCATGAAGTCTCACAACTTCATTAATATATAGTCTTTCTAGACGTTCCAGTGGTAGATCTTCTCTTATAGCAAGAAAATGTGTTGACTTGGTAAGACGATCAACAATAACCCATATTGCATCGTTCCTTCTAGGAGTCTTTGGTAGTCCCATGACAAAGTCCATCGTAATATTATCCCATTTCCACTCTGGTATGGGAAGAGGTTGCAAGACTCCTCCAGGTTGTTTCCTTCCAGCTTTCACTTGTTGACAAACCATACATCTTGACACAAAATCAGCAATCTCCCTCTTTATGTTGTCCCACCAAAAATGTTCCTTCAAATCTCTATACATTTTGGTGCTCCTAGGATGTATAGAGAAATTGGAACTATGAGCATCATCCAACAATTCCCTTTTTAGATTAGGTAAATCGGGAACACAAAGTCTCTTCCCGAATTTCAAAATTCCATCATCATACACAAAGTCTCTCAATCTCCCATCATTCACAGCTTTAATCTTCTTTTTAAATTCTTCATCATCGGTCTGAGAACTCTTAATCCTTTTTAGTAAAGATGGTTCGGCAACCATTTGAAAAAGAATTGATGTTTCACCTTCCCTGGTTATTCCCATGTCCATATTCACTAGATCCATGAAAATTGGATCCCTTTCAATTCTCATATTGTTCAAAACTCCATGATCTTTTCTGCTCAAAGAATCTGCCACCTTGTTTGACTTCCCCAGGTGGAAGTGTATCGTACAATCCTAATCCTTGAGTAATTCAAGCCATCTCCTTTGCCTCATGTTGAGTTCTTTTTGTGAGAAAATATACTTCAAACTCTTGTGATCAGTATAAATCTCACATTTTTCACCATAGAGGTAGTGCCTCCATATCTTCAAAGAAAAGATCACAGCTGCTAACTCGAGATCATGAGTAGGATAGTTTTGTTCATGAATTTTCAACTGTCGTGATGCATAGGCAATAACCCTATCATTCTTCATAAGGACACAACCAAGTCCTTTCTTCGATGCATCACTATAAATAACGAACCCATCATTCCCCAATGGTAGAGTAAATATAGGAGCATTGACTAATCTTCTCTTCAGTTCTTCGAAACATTCTTCACACTCTTTTGTCCAAACAAATTTAACCCCTTTACGTGTGAGCTTCGTTAATGGGTCAGACAATCGGGAAAAATTCTAGACGAATCATCGATAATAACCTTCCAACCCAATAAAACTACGTACCTCAGTTATACTCGTAGGTGTTGGCCATTCTTGGATTTCCTTGGTCTTAGAAGGATCAACAGAGATTCCATCTTTAGAGAAAATGTGGCCAAGAAAAGAAATCTCATGAAGCCATAATTCACACTTGCTAAACTTCCCATATAATTCATGTCTTCTCAAAGTCTTCTGAATAATGCGCAAGTGATTTTCATGATCTTCGTAGATTTTGGAGTATACCAAGATATCATCAATAAATACCACCACAAATTCATCAAGATACTCCTTGAAAACTCTATTCATCAGATCCATGAATACAGAGGGTGCATTAGTCAATCCAAAAGGCATTACAGTAAACTCGTAATGCTCGTACCTGGTACGAAATGTTGTCTTCAGAATGTCTTCCTTCTTCACACACAACTGATGGTATCCAGATCGAAGGTCAATCTTTGAAAAGTATTGAGCTCCATGCAGTTGGTCAAATAAATCATCAATGAGAGGTAGGGGATACTTGTTCTTTATCGTTATAACATCGATCTCCCTGTAGTCAATACATAACCTCATAGATCCATCTTTCTTTTTAACAAAAAAGAACAGGGGCTCCCCATGGAGAAACACTAGGGAAAATAAATCCTTTATTACTCAATTCCTCTAGTTGTTTCTTTAGTTCAACTAATTCTACAGTGGCCATTCTATAAGGGGTATTCGATATAGGCCTTGATCCATGAATTAAATCAATGGAAAACTCAACTTCTCGTTCTGGAGGATGTCTAGGTAAATATTCCAGAAATACATCTACAAATTCATTCACAACATGTACATCCTCTATTTGAACATTCCTTTCCTCACCCACAGTTATTTCATTCTCTTCCTACCAATAATTTAATTTAGTTGAGCTACTGGGGGTGGATCTAAATAAGAATTAGGTGGTGACGATTCTTCTCTAAAGATAAGGTGTTCCTTATCATTATCATCAAGAATCGTAACCTCTTTCTTATTACAATAAATCTTCACATCATAGTCCGAAAGCCAGTCCATACTAAGGATTATATCAAACTCAATCATAGGTATGACGATGAGATCAGCAGATAAAGAACATTTATGTGCTCTAATGGGGATTGATTCACAAAACGTTTTTGCAATGATACTTCCCTTAGGAGTTTTAACTGACAACTCCCTTGTTAAATCAAATTGGAAATATCTAATTCTCTTAGAAAACTGGGAAGATATAAAACAATTCGATGATCTAGAATCAAATAATGCATTTTCTAAACTTGAGGAAACCATTAAATTACCTGCCACTACGTCTTTCGGAGCTTATACCTCAGCAGTAGTGATAGCATAAGCCTGGCCTTGATCCCTTGGCCTTTTCTGAGGTAAGTTCTCCTGACACTTAGGAAATTCATTTGCATAATGCCCCATCTCCCTGCAATTGTAGCACTGAACATTGGTAACTTCCTTCTTCCCCTTGCAATCACGAGCTTGGTGGCCTTTTTCACCACATTTGTAACAGACGCCCATTCCATTCAAGAAAGTACCAGGGTGTTTCTTCCCACATTTACTACAGGATGGATATTCAACATTTCCCTTCTTCCCCTTATTTCCATTCCCAGATTGATCAGCAGGTCTCTTCTTCTTATGATTTGCTTTAAACCCATAAAACTTAGAGAATTCCTTTTCAGTCTTGATAGCACATGAGACAATGTCTTCGTACGATGAAAATGATTGTGATACTAATGCTCGACGGAGAAATGGTTTTAACCCATAAAAGAAACAATCAATCTTACTTCTTGTGTTACGTATCTAATCTCCAGTATACCTTGATAACCTTGTAAAGTTAGCCTCATACTTTGCGATATTCTCATCCTCCTTCTATCTCAGACTCAGAAATTGCATTTCCATATCTGCTCGATGGTTGCGAGGAAAGTATTTTTCTAAAAATAGATCTTTTAACTCCCTCCATTCCATATTTGATACTTCATCATCTTCTTTCATGTTTTGAATCAATGACCACCGTTGATCAGCATCTCCAGTGAGTCGGTAAACTGCCATGATAACGTTTTCCCTTTCACTACTCAACAAAGCCTGAAATATTTTCTCAAGGGAAAATATCCATTGCTCAGCTACTAAGGGATTTGTACTCCCATTGAACGTTGGTGGTTGTTGCCTCATGAATCGATCTAACATTGATCCTCCACGCTGCAGATCAAGGTGCTCCATACGGGTAAGGTTATTATTCATAACCTGAGTGAGTTGTCCCAGTATAGTGATTAGCTGATCGGCACCAGTTGCATCATCAGCTCCACTATAATTATCTTGAGCAGGAGGGAAATCCCTACATAGAGTGCGTGCATTGATACAGTTTCCATTTCTTCCACTAGGCGCCATTTCTAAACAATGTCATAAACTAGATCAGCTTATGAATCAAAATACATAATCCCATAATTATAAAACACTTAACATAAATTGAACTATTTATGGATATAATCCATAATCATAAAAATGTTTTCTTTGAGGAAGTATATACTTATAAACCCTTAATAATGATTTGTAAAGAAAATGAGAGTTATCCTAAGCATATCCCCCGGGAGTGTCGTAACCAAGAGTGCAGCAAGGCCCGTTGTCGTGCACCAGTTCCCGTTCGAGTCTATCTCAAAGCGGTGTTTTCGGGTTTTACCCCAAGTTACATCTGTGCCAGAGCCGCCTCTACCTGCTTGTATCCAGATAGGGATGTATTGCTCGGAAAACTCACAAAATCTCTACAATACCAAAATTCTAGGAATTTCTTCTATACTAATCCTCAAAGTTCATCATAGGTCTACGTGCTCTAATCAGAGTTTATCTAAATCTAGCTTTCAAGGTTTGTACTAAACTTCCTCTGATACCAACTGTAATGCCCCAACCCCAGTTACCCAGAGTCAGTGCATTATTACATTACATTGGCATGATCATAAGAAATATAAAATCTCGAAATACCGATTGGTTTAGTAGCCTTGGAAACACTAGATATATTCATAAAGTATTACATCATCAAGCGGAAAAATACTACAACAACATAGTCTCCATATTCCACACTCATATCCCCACATACTATCCCTACAGGTCATTCATAACTTACTTCTTCACATCCTGGGAAAAATAAAACATAGAAAAGGGGTGGGCTCAAATTCCCAGTAAGGATAACAATATAGCGGAAACTTTCAAAAATAAGCATAAACATTTAAGGCAATGTATAACTAAAACAAAATACTTTTAAACTTGAACTTCAACATAGTATGGAAAAAGTAAAATGAAATAATTCCATTTACTTATTCACATGGATATTCTACTAATCAAATAATCACATGCAATATCAATAACCACTTTCATAATGATGGAATGAATAATGCCAGACTATCATAACCACATAGCCAAGGCCTCGTGCCAAGACTAAAAATAAGATTTTGCCAAGGCCTTGTGCCAAGACACTAGTTTGTCTCATGAGACCTACCGATGCATCAAGGAGCTATATCGGGCTCCACCCGTCACATATTAAGTCCAATTCATTCCCATATTAAAATGTTTAAACATAACATAAACATTCGTATTAAAACTAGCATACAAAATGTCAATACTTTCACCATAAACTATGAATGGTATAAAAATAGCACATCCACAATCAAACATATCACAAAACCTTCAATACAATATATAAGTTTTGTATCATGATAAATCAACTTCAAATAAGCATAAAACTCATCAAAGGATGTTGACATAGATGAAATCAAAACTCTTTTTAGAGAAATATATCTTTCTATTTTGAAATAATTTAAGAGTCTTATATTTATGAAATAAAACATTTTCTTTGAAAATATTCTTATAAGCTTTTAAGTGAAGCTTCAATGATTTTATAATGGTGGAAAATAGCTGCACCCACCGTATAAGTTAAAAAAACATTTTTACCTTAATTTTGTCAAAAAGGTTAAAAAGCACCTTGTTTGGAAAACGACGGAAATATTCCTTTATAAACCTCTTATAAAAAGTCAAACAAGGGTATAAATGACTTTAACCCATATTATAGTAAATAGTAAAAATGTTTTGAGATTCATTTTTAAGAAACATGGATGTGGATGATAAAGAGATCCCAGTAGATTATTACGTATAAACAACCTCGAATGATGAAGAGATTGTGAAATAACCCTTACCTTGTACTTTTCCTTGGTTGGGGTAGGTTAACCTCCTGTATAATAGTGAAATAATTGTTATTAAATTATACAAGAATCATATACATTCATATGATATCATATATGATCTTTTATCATTGCTTTGTTAATAATATCTTAGTATTATCGTTGTTTCGGGTGTTAACTTACTCGTTTTCTTTTATATGTTTTGTTACATAAGTCGTGTTTGTTATGGATAGGTTGTATCTTATTTATATTCAGAATGATATCAAGTCCTTAAACATCATTTTTAAATCATAAAATGATAATTATACTTTAATGGATACGATGGAGAATGAATCTCATCGCGTTCGTGGAGACGGTAGTCTGTACGTACGCACGAGCGACAATATCATTATTTTGATATTAAAATAATATATAAATGGATGGTATATCATATACACAGAATCATTAACATGTTATATTTATTATTTACATGAGTTACACATCATTATTATACCCATCCAAATAATAATATATTGAATAACAATTACACCACGACGTGGAGACGGTAAGCCGTACGTACGCACGAATGGTGACATGTTATTCAAAGGGTGGATAGAATACTGAATATGGTTGTACCATATTTATAATAACATCACATTATATATAAAATACTGGAGTTATTACTTTAGAATGGTAATAACAAAGAAAGAAGAAGTGGAAGAAGAAAGGAACTTGAAAGGGGGTGGTGAAAACATTACCTCTTCTTCGGGTTCTTCCTTTTTATTTGATCAAAAGGACTCCTTAGGTTGGCTTTCTGATCAAAATAAGGCATCTAGGTTGTAGTGAGGGAAGTTGGGAGAGTATTTGGGCAGAGTTTGGCCGAACAAAAAGGCTTTTAAGGTGTGAAGAAATGAGAATGAGGAGTGTCCTTTTATAAGATGGGTGAGGGGCACCTTTGGAAAATCTAGAAATATTAATTTATAATAAATTTATATTCGGTTTATAATGGCTCCAAAGTTGATTATTTAAATTTTAATTGGGGATGGGTCGAAAAAAACTCAACCAATAGAATTTAGACAGGTTTTTGTACTTATTTTAACCTTATCTTTAAGTATTAACTCTAAGTTAATTAGTTTTACTTTTATAATGTCTCTTTGTATTTTTATATAATATGGTCAATAAACATACTATATACATCCAAGAGACCCCCAATAGGTCCATTAATGATGAACCTATCATGATATAAGTCTCTTGGATGAACCTTAGATTTTTAGGAATTTAATATCAATTAATAATATAATTTTTTTTAAAAACTCTTTTATGTCAATTTTGACACTATTCAATAATTGATTTTTGTAAAAATCATAACAGAATGATTACTTCAAAAAAAGTTAATTGAATCAATCCTAACATTTCATATTAACCTATAAAATTAGTGTAATTCCTAAAAAGTCTCAAATTATATTTATTTGTGTATTTATAATATCAATTATTTTAATTTTTCACTATTATGGTAATTACTGCATCATCATTGTGTCATAAATAAATTAAATTATTTAATGTCTAAAAATTATAAATAAAATGTCATTATGTATTAAATCTTTTGATCTTTCTAATGAATATTTATAGTCGAAAATACAACATATATAACCCTATGTAAAAATTGTTTTTCTAAAAGATATATGCTTGTGTCATTTTTGTATTCATTTTAACTTAATTAAAATTAAGTGTCCCTATCACCTACAAGTGGAACCATGGGGTCAAAAAATCGACCCAAATATGACTATGGTCTAACATGTATCAACCAATAAGGTTAGGACACGTTTTAGGGTAATTTTTTATTATTATAATATTATGTTTTAACCCTTATTTACCGGATTTACCCTTAACCATGGTAAATAAAATATTTACCGCAGTAATTATTCAAAATGTCTAAAAATAAAAGTTACCTATTTACACAATTTAAACATCCTGATTCCAAATATGGAATCCATTTTTCAAAATTCAAAACACAGTAGTGGCAGAAATTAATTTAAAATTAATTCCTGTTGTTAAAACAAAAAGCGTGTTTTTAAGAGACAATAACTATCAAAAGATTGGCACTTGTTTATGTCTGGTTTAATTGTAAAATTATGTTCAATGACCAACATTATATTAAATGGTAAAAATATATTCTAAATATACTTTAAAACCTCTCAAATTCATAATTTATCACTATTAATTATTTTTATTAAAAATGTTGTTTTTAATTAAAATTTAGTAATTTTCAATATTCATCAAAATATTAAAGTTATCCGAAAAGTACCAGTTTTTTACCTTAGGCTAAATTTGATTTTCCAAATCCAAAAATGAAGTCCATTTTCAAATATAAAATATATATAATTTCAAAAAGTAGGTATTACTATTCATAACGGCTAGTTTGATTGGTTATGGTGTATTAGAACTCGGTGCTGCGTACAACACACGCTATCACATTATTCAAAGAGAAGCATACCGTAGAAGATTGGGGTGTTATAGTACAGGAGGAACTGATTGTTGTGTTCCATGTCAATGGACCTGAAACGGTTAAAAATGGTGGATGGAATGGTCTTCTTCTTGATCATCAGTCGATGTTGGCCGGATGATCGAGTAATCTGATTGACATGAAGGTTATGTCATGAGACCTCAAATGTTGGGATTGTACCATGAAGGTGGTACTCCTTTTCCATCAAGTAGAAGACCCAATGTTGAAGATGTTGGGTGGATTATAATTTCTTTACCGTGGATGAGTTTTTATCCTGAGCAGTGGTCAGGATGTTCACATATATCATCTTTAAGAAATCCATTTTGGACTGAAGGGAGTTCTGAGTAATACATGGAGAAAGAATTAAACTCCATTAAAGCGACATCTTTTAGATTGATACATGCATGATTGATTCCTTTGTCTGGATTTCCTTTATCAATTGATAGGGTCCTAACAGGTGTGTAGCATTATTCACATGGTTAAGGATTCAGGTAGGGTTTCCCAATTCTGTTTTATGGTTCCTCAAAATGTGTGTTCTTGTTTTAAGAATATCTACTTCCAGGCGGTGTCCATTGGATTTATTCATGGAACCAGAAACTTCCAAAATTTCATTATTCAAAAGGTACATGCATTACAAATGCATGCGTTCATTATGTATTAACATGAAGATACATAAAAATGTGCATTGGTCTAGAGGATGGGAGGTCAGACTCATCACACCCTTTTGGGGGGATTTATTTTCTACTCTAGGACACTCTTTGTAAATTTAAGATATTTTTAGGAATCCTTAATAAGTCACCATTAATAACATAATTTTCCCTTGGAATTTTCAACCACTTATTAACATGTGTAAAATTTAGAATCATCAGTATATATTCAAGGTTCATTATTAATGGACATATTCGTATGTATTTGGGGTTCTCCATCAATGGTATCCTCTCATATACTATTTAAAGATTCTTTTAATCATATTTATGATGATACTGGTTTTTAAGACACCTAGCGAGGCTCTTGGGAATTTATTTTCATCCAATGAGACGATTTTTTGTTTTGATATTGGGATCATACCCATGGAATGGGTTACCTACGTATCCATGTTAATTGAATAAAAAAACTCATTATTCGGTGCCACTTTATGGTAAACATCATACCTTTTAAGTTCATGAGATAATGACCTATCTATAATGCTTAAAGTCATATAGTTAGGACATCTATGAGAAAGTTTCTTAGTCAATGTTTGGTGTGGGACATATAACTAAGAATCTGATGGAACTTGAAAATAATATGGGTTACCGTGTTACAATATGCCCTGTTGGGAATATGGCCCAAGGGGAACATGGTGGATGTATGGTTTTCATTTTGAACCTCAACGATGCCTCCTATGTATCTCATATGATCGGGAATCAATGCCCACATAGTTCAATAGATCCATAGGATATTATATTCATTTTAGAGACATGAGTTTTGAATTAATTCACAAAAAAAGAATCCTTGATGACTTGGGGGGTTTAATTTGGGGAGTATTCCTTAGGAGGATTCCCAAATTAAGGGAATTATGGAAGGATTCTGGAAGCGAATATCCAGTGATCTCGGGCCCTGGATGGTCTTCCTATGTATCCCAATTATGTTGGGAATTATATTTTTCGTAGTTCATTCATCATGGGTGTTTGTACAAATGTTTTCATCATCACAAATCTCTAATACCATGTTATTCAAGAATGGTGTGAGAAACAAGAGGATGTAAATGATTCAACAATGACACACATATTCCCTCCTCCGCTGGTGGAAGAGAGATACCCTATGGTGGCAATGGTGAACGAGGTCGACGCAACCCAGGAAGAGGGAGAGACTATGATCCCTCCCTTTATTCACATTACATTGGAAAAGGGTCTAAATGAATGGAATATGGGATGATAGTTAAGGGCTTGCACCAGAATGGCTACCCTTTTTAGATTGGTTGTGTCTTAATCCTAAGGAGGTTTTCCATTTGAGGTTTGGTTAGGTATTACTCCTATGGTAGATTCCCATTTGGGAAGTGGATGGGGATTACTTCTAAATATTATGCTTATTTGAGACTTAACATGGAATTGGAGTCAAATAATGAGGTTTGAGGTGTTTCTTGAGGAGTTTATCGACTCAAGGAACACAATGAATCCATTAGGAGAGTCCAAAATTTCTAAGATGTGAGAGGAACCAAGAGGAAAAAGTATACTCAAGTAATATCATTGACTATGATGGAGTTTATAAAATCATAGAATTCCATGATTGGAAGTTGGGATACATAAAGGGAGCAATGAAAAATGTTGTCGAATCGACCCAAAAAGATCGTGGTGCGACTGTACATTTTTCATGGGGGTCAGTAAAGGAAAATAAGGGACTGGACTGATAGTCAGGGAGTGAATCCCGATAGTGATCCCGAGTGGGAGTGCGGGGGAATAGGTGCTCTGCCAAGGTGTGTTGCAAAGGTGCAGCAAGAAAATGCTCCACACAGGTGCTCCGTGCAGGTGCTCCGCGCAAATGCTTCGTGCAGGTGCTCCACATAGGTTCATTACACAACACTATGTGTTCTAGAAACTGATGGGACATTGAAATACTCTTCCCCATTTAGTTCTCTATTCTCTTATGTTTTAGAGAGCTAACTGGGAAAATTTGGGAGATCTGGGTGAAAGAGCTACACAACGGTATCTTTGGGACTTCATCTAACTTTTATCATCTTTTAAATGGGGAGCCCAAGGGTCTTATTTATAGGTTTATTGGGGACCTAGTCGAAGGGATGTTGTTCACGTTGGTCATTAGCACTGGTCCTCTACATAAGTCCTTCGCGTTGGTCTTCTACGTAGGGGTGTAAAAATTATATCTCCGTGTAGGTCCTCCATGTAGGTCTTCCCCGTAGGTCTTCCGCATAGGCCCCTTTGGGAAATTTATCCATCTTTCGAGTGTCATACCTTTGGATCTGTAAGTTTGTTTAGACTCTACGACCAGTCAAATCAAAGGTCTTGAAGAGATATACACTTCATGATATGGTAAATACACCATGTCTTCTTTAAATAAACTCATAAATTGAATTTAATGGGTTAAAACCATTTCATCATTGATTCTGGAAATCCACAACCTACTCATTGATGTGGGAATAATTCCACTTATCCATTGAAATGGGATAATAATTTGGCACATAGAAATATGGCCTACATCTTGTTCCTTCATGTTGAACACATCTTTACTCTTACTTTCCATTTTTTTCTATCTGATAATCATATCTTCACTATATGAAAATGTGAATGGAACAAATTTCACGGTGTCTACAATCATGATAGAGGCTTCTCCCATGGTTTTCAAATCGCTTTCCAATTTTTTGATTGAATGAAAATAAAAAACTCATGTTGCATTCATTAATGTGGTTTATTAATGAACCATAATTAATGACCGGTTAAAACAATGAGCATCACGGTTACAAAACGAGAGGATCAAGTCATTAAATGAACCACTTTTAATAACTGATATTACACAATGGTTCCATGAACTTCTTCTCAATGGTGGTAGGAAAAGATTAAAATAACATTTAGTTGTTTTATTATTTTTTCTAAAGTACAAAAAATTATCTTTTTCATCTGACCCTTTACTGTCAAAGTTATGCTTCCCCTAAAATTGTCATGGTGCTACAAATCCAACAGTTCAGTCATAAATTCAATCCTATTACTGGTGCAAAAGATAAAAATTACCACTTGGACGTTTACTAAACATAACTTAAAAAAAGTTTCAAAATTATTAACAGGGACCCTTGACCCATGCCAGTCGAGGTTAGGCTCCTCACAAGGGGAACACGCTCTCACAAGTTCAACGGAACTATCAGATTTGAAATCCAAGTTATCATTAAGGAGTTATAATAATTTGACAATTAAATAATTGTTACTTAATTATTTTATTTATAGCCAAAAACTAACTTTCATTGTTGGTCCACACCGGCCAATTTTAGGATCTACCTAAGGAAAGAGTACCCTCCCAAGTTCAATAGTAGTCTCATAATTTTAATCAGATTCAACCTTCGTGAGATATAAGAATTTGAAAAATAAAATAATTTTATTTAATTATTTTATAAATAGTAATTCCATATTCAGGTTTTATCACTGGAGTTATGCACCCACTAAACATATGTTTCTCCTAGGGTAAACCCGCAATCCAGAATACAAAATTGCCCTCAGATTTCTGATCTGGGTACCTATTTCAGAGTTATTTGATTTTTTTAGGAAAACTACTCATGCACGCTATTTAAAACATTACATTTTTCTATGGATAATTCTCGGCATTTTGGGCCCCAAAATTGCGTGCCATCAAATTTTTTAGTCTTCAAAATATTCCAAAAAATAAAAAAATTAAACGAAAATTTCATGTAACACCCCAAGCTTCCACGGTACGTTTCCCATTGAATAATACAATAGTGTGTGTTGTACACAACTTCGAGTTCTAACACACAACAACAAATCAAACTAGCCGTTATGAATAGTAATACCCACTTTTTGAAATTTTATAAATTTTATCATTCAAAATTGACTTTATTTTTGGATTTGGTATATCGAAATTAGATTAGGGGGAATTTTTGGTATTTTTTTGAAATCATCAATTTTTGATGAATAGTGAAAAAACACAGAGTTATAGTTTAAAACCGAATTTTATTTAAATAATTATTTATTTCATTTAAATTTATTTTAGGTAAAAATAGATACATAATACCTATATAATTTCAATGTAATTCATTGGATTCAGCTAATAATAATTTTATATATATAAGAATTTTATTGAACGTTTTACTGTCTTTTACCCACCTCTTGGGAGCATTTTCCAATTTACTTAAAACTTAATTTTACTGCTTCTGTGAGTTGAATTTAGAAAATACGAGAGCCATGGTTGATATTAGTATGTAAAATGTGGTTAAATGATATGAAAATAAAATTTTTTGAATAGTAACTTTTGAATTTTATTTACCATGGTTAAAAGTAAATCTGGTAATTAAAAGTAAAAATGATATTATTATTCCCTAACACATTTCCTAATTCTATTGGATAAGTGTAATTCGTCCAAAAACAACCTTAGTAATAAAATATGATCCTTTAGGTCCACTTGGATTAGATTAGGACATTTATTATTATTTAATACAAAAAAGAGTTAAAAGTGTCAAATTCAAAGGTTAACCACTATATCATTTGTAATCTTGGGTTACACATAAGATACTTTAGTCAATAAATATTCATTCGAAGTATAAAAATATTTCCTTTATAATTTTATTTTATTTATATTTTTTAGACATTGTATAATTAAATTTATTTATGACACAATGATGATGCACTAATTACCGTATTAATGAATGATTAAAATAATAGATATTATAAATATCCAAATAAATGTAATTTAAATCTTTTTATGAATTACACTAATTTTCTAGGTTAATATGACATATTATGATTGGTTAGATGAATTTATTTCGAAGTAATAATTCATTTATGAATTTAGAATAAAAAAAATACCAAATAGTTTCAAAATTGACATAAAAGTGTTTTTTAAACAAATATTATATTATTAATTGATATTCTATTCCTAAAAATATAAGGTTTGGAAAAAAGACATTTATAATGATATTTGTATCATTAATGAACCACTTGGGGTTCTCTTGGAAGTATATAGTAATTTTATTAACCATATAATATAAAAATACAAATAGACAAGGTAAATGTCAAACTATTTAACTTAGAGTAAAATTTAAAAGATAAAATTAATAGAGTGACTGAAAACCTTATTAAAACTATTGGTTGAGTGGTTTTAGAACCATCCCCACCATATCCTTTAAATAATTTATTTTTGATCCATTATAAAATGAAAATTAGTTTATTATAAAATAATATTTCTATCTTTTCATAAGGTTTCCATCACCCCTCTTATAAAAGGGCACTCCCCCTTCTCTCTTATTCACACCTTCAATGCCATTTGGCTCAACTAACCCCTACCCAAATACCCTATCAACTGTCCTCCCATAATCCTAGAGGCCTTTCTTTAGTCATAAAGAAAACCTAAGGATCCCTTTTAATCAAATCAAAAGGAAGAACCCGAAGAAGAGGTAAATATTTCATCACCTCTTTCATGTTCCTTTCTTCTTCCACTTTCTATTTCTTTATTGTTTCCATTAAAAAATAATAACACCAGTATCTTATATATACTAAGATGTTATTATAAATATGGTAAAACCATATTCATTATTCTATCCATCCTTTGAATGACATGTAAACATACGTTCGTACGTACGGCTTACCGTCTCCACATCATGGTGTAATTGTTATTCAATACATTACTATTTGGATGGGTTTAATAATGATGTGTAATTTATATAAATAATAAATATAACATGATAATTATTCGGTATATATCATATACCATCCAATTATATATGATTTTAATATCAAAATAATGATATTGTTGCTTGTGTGTACGTACGGATTACCGTCTCCACGAACGTGATGAGATTCATTCCCCATCACAATAATTCAAGAATAATTTTCATTTTATAAATAAAAATAATGATTATGATCATAATATAATTATATATATAAATCAAATACATCCTATCTATAACAAACATGGCTTACGTAACCAAGAATATAAAGAAAATCGAATCAGTTAACACTCGAAACGATGATACTACTAAAATATCATTAACAAATAAATATTGAGATCATATATGATATCATATTAATGTATATGGTTATTGTTTAATTTAATAACAATTATATTACCATTATATAGGAGGTTAACCTACCTTCGATAGAGGAAAAGTACATTTTAAAGGTTAATTTCACAATCTCTTTATTATTCAAGGTTGTTTATACATAATTATTGACTAGGACCTCTTTATCATCCACATCCATGTTTTTTAAAAATGTTTTTCAAAACACATTTACTATTTACTATACAATGAGTTAAAGTCATATATACCCTTATTTTACCTAATATGTTTATAAAGGATTCTTTCTATCATTTTCCAAATAAGGTACTTTATAACCTTTTCAGCAAAATTAAGGTATGGATGTTTTTTAACTTATACAACGTGTGCGGCTATTTTCAGTAGTTATAACATCATCGAAGCTTCCCTTACAAGATTATAAGAATATTTTCAAATATAAATGTTTTTTTATAATTACATGAATTTTTATTGATTTCAAAATAGAAAGTGATATTTCTCTAAAAAGGTTTTGATTTCATCTATGTCTACATCCTTTGATGGATTTTATGTTTGTTTAAATTTGATTTATTATGATACAAAACATCCATAATCTATTGAAGGTTTTGTGATATGTTTGACTGGGGATGTGTTATATCATACCATTCATGTTTTATGGATAAGGTATTGACATTTTGTATTCCATTTTTAATACGAATGATTATGTTATGTTTAAACCTTTTCATATGAGGAATGCATTTTAGTTAGTAAGTGACGATTGGAGCCCGCTATTTCTCCTCGATGTATCGGTAGGTATCATGAGAAAAACTAGTGTCTTGGCACATGGCCTTGACAAAATATTATTTGTCGTCTTGGCACAAGGCATTAACTATGTGGTTATGAAATTATGGTATTATGCATTCCATCATTATGAATGTGGCTATTGATATTTCATGTGATTATTAGACTAGTAGAATATCCATGTGAGTAAGTAAATGGTATTATTTTGATTTATATTTTCCATATTATTATGAAGTTAATGTTTAAAAGGTTTTTTTTTAGTTTTATACATTGAATTAAATTTTTTTGCTTATTTATGAAAGCTTCCTCAATATTGTTATCCTTACTGAGCATCTGAGATCACCCCTTTCAATGTTTTATTTTTCCAGGATGCAAAGAAGTATATTATGAATGACCTTCAGGGATAATCTATGGGATCTTAATGTTGTATATGGAAACAATATTGTGGTAGTTTTCTATTTTATGATGTAATGTAATCCTTATGATTGTATCTAGTACTTCCAAGGCTACTATACTAATCAGTCTTTCGGACTTCATCTTTTGTGATCATGCCAATGATACGTAATAATGCACTGACTCTGGGCTTCTAGGGTCGGGGTGTTACATTCCCGAACATTACATTCTCCCCAACTTAGTTCTTTACATCCCGGAACTCCAAAACAATGGAAAATCAAACAAGTGCGGGTACTGAACATGAATAAGAACCTCTTGCTCCCTCGTTCACTCCTTGAGATTCCTATGCTACCACCGAATGCACACTAGAGGAATCGTCCATTCATTAAGGACCTATTCCTGTCAATCCTCTATCCCCACTGGGAACTCTACAAACGTCACCCCACCATCAAACCCTAATTTTCCACAGTTGATGACATTTGATGGATCATGAACGCACCTCCTCAGTAGTGACATGTGAAAAAACATCATGCACCCGGTGTATAAGTAACATCCCATGTAAATAAATATTATGAATTTTTCATATTTATTAATTTTTGAATTAAATATTAATTTTACTTTAAAAGGGTTTCTATGTTTGATAGTGTACCCAATACGCAACAATGGGTTTCATTGAAATCTTACATTCCACACTGATAATATAATATTATTATTTTAAATGGTAGTAAACTCCTAGTAGTTGTATTGGAAAGAATGAACAAAACTAAATAAAATATGATTATACATGTTTGTTAAATGTATTTACATTTAGCTAATAAAATTTATAGGCTTAAAATGTGAATGAATCTAATTTTAATCATAATTTACATTAAAAGGCTGATTTATCGCCTTTTAATGGGGAACCTTTTTTAAATCTAGTTTTGGTCAGATTAATACATTTTATATGAAAAAATAAAATCTTTCTTTATAATGGGGACATAAAAATTTATTTTATGTAAATTTTTGGAATTTTTCTGATAAAGTTCATTTTTTAATGAATCGTGAAAAATATTGTATTTTAATTCAAAAGTGCATTTTAATCTAATTTATTTATATGGTTAGATTATCATTTAAATTGGTTTTAAATTGAAATTAAAATATATTTTTACTATTTAATCCAATAGGGGTCTTTGGAATTAATTTCACTTTGAAATTGGACATAAACAAGTATCAATCTTTTGATAGTTATTATTTCTAAAAAACATGCTATTTGTTTTGATAACGAGAATTAATTTTAAAGTTAATTAAATACACTTTTATGTTTTGAATTTGTCATAATAGACATAATTTTTGAATTCGGAATATCAAAAATAGATTAGGCTGAATTTTTTGTATTTTTCTGAAAAACATCAATTTTTCATGAATAGTAAAACCACTTAGTGGTAGTTAAAAAAACTAAAATTTTCATTTAAATGAAATTTTTACCACTTCTGTGAATTGAATTTCGAAAATCCGACATACATGGTTGTTATCAAGAAGTAAAATGTGGTTCAATAAGATGAAAATAATTTTTGGTGAATAGTAACTTTTGACTTTTATTTACCGCAATTAATGGTAAATAAGGTAATTCAATGTAAAGAGAGTATTATAATAATTCAAAATTACCATAACACTTGTCCAAACCATATTGGGTGAGTCATTAATGACCATTGACATCTTTGTGTCTATTTTGGGACCCCATTGAGCCACTTGGGAGTGATAATAACAATTTAGATTAATTAATTTAAAGTAAAGGCAAAAATGAAAAAAGAAAATATCTTTTAGTAAATTAATTTTTAAAAGGGGTTATATAAATTATCTTTTCGATTATAAATATTCACTGTAAAGAAAAAAAGATATACTACATCATGGTATTTTTTTATAATTTTTAGACATCAATGAAATTAAATTATTTATGACACAATAATGATGCAGTATTTACCTCATTAATAAATGATTTAAATAAATAAGATTATAATGATTAAAATATTATCCAAAACATGTCCAATTATGATTGGATGATTTTATTTCGACCATGAGTCATCTTATCCTCATATTTAATTATTTTTGGACCTTTTGAACCCTAATATCATTATATAATAAAAAGATATTTTCACACTTTCCAAAAGAGCCCCTCATCTCCCTTATAAAACGAGACCATTTATGTCCAATTATACACACCACTCAAGCCAATTGTCTCATCATAAATCTACCCATTTAAGCTCCCTACATCCCTCTTCTCTCCTTATAAGTCTTACCTTAGAAAGAAGTCACTTCAAGAAGTCCTTTGGTTCAAACCAAATGGAGTTACCCAAATTAAAGGTAATAGTTTCTCTTATTTTGATTTATTTCATTTTAATTCTCCAACCCCTAAACTATTTTTATTCCTTTATTTTATAACAACACAGTATCCTCAATATATTAGGATGTTTTTGTGAGGAGGATTTGAACTACACTTACCCACACCTCTATCTAATGGATGAAGAACATAATGTTTCTGTGGATGGAAAACTAACGCCTCACCAAACTATGATTGTTCAAATATCTCCAACAACTTCTCATGGTGGACATTACAATGGAACTATATTTATATTTGATATATATTATGTTTATGTTTTGTTTATTCTTCTTTATTTTCAATTTATAGCATGCCTTTTATGTTTCTATAGTGGGTAAATATGATAATCTCATTTGAGGAAGCACGAACTACCGCCCCCTCAAAGTTATGTGACTCGTTAATGCCTAATTTTGGATGTATAAAATATAGAGTTAATGATATTATATATTATATTATAATTAGATTATAAAATACCTATCTATAATTATGTTTTAATTCCATTAAAATAATAAATATAAATGAAAGTAGCGTTTATGCGTACGTACGGCTTACCGTCTCTATGAACAGTGCATTTCATTTCATACCTCTAAATGTAATATACTTTTATAAATATATGTATATACTAGATATATATGATATATATGATATATAAATCATGAATATCATTCTAGATATAATGAACCTTTGACCACATGAACAACATGTAATTATAAGAAGTCCATTTTTGACTCAAGTACCAAATATCGACAAAACGAACATTATTAACTTAAATGATTACATAATGTTTATAACATGGTAATAAGTGATATAAAAGGAATAATAAACTTGAAATAGGTTATTAAGAAAGTATAAATTTACTTTAGTTTATTATTCAGGATATTAAATAATGATCGAGTCAAGTCGGACACGAGGTAAGGGATCCGACCTCTCTCTTTCTTTTCAAGTACCTTCTTTTATGTCATTTCTTTTATGCTCCATGTTCTTATGTTGGTGGTTGTTATTTTATATTCACCATACTATAATTTTTATTTTCATATGATGAGATACCCCCTATTACTCTCATCAATTCATTTTAAGAATTTTTATGTGGTGCTGTTGGGCTGCCGAATTTTTGTAAGGGATTTCTTATCTAACTTTTAATTCCATGAGATTTCCATTGTTCGCCACTTATTTATTGCATGTGGTGTATTTTTTACCTAATTTTGATATATATTATCATTGTTATCATTATATTCATGGTATTTTTTGATTCCTTTGGTGGTTATTAACTTTGGGTCATACGAATCAATTGATTACAACGTGGTAAGGGGTTTTTATCTCAGTTTTTATTCCTATGAGATTCATGCTACATTTTCCATTTTTTATTTTTGTGTGGTGTATGTACTACATATTATTGTATTCTTCATTTAATATAATTTAATTTACGGGTATTTAAATATTCATTGTATGATCCTCCTTTCATGGTGTGTAAATTTCGAAAGTTACCCAAATCGGTAAGGGAACCTTTCACCCTCCTTTTTATAAAAGACTTATTTTTGTTATGTCTTTTAATTTACATATTATTATGTTGGGATATATTATTATATATAATTATTTATGTAAAATTTATATCCAGGTGATGATATTCCCTTTTTTATCTCATCAACACATTTTCTGAATTTTAAAGTGACGTCATTAGGCTGTCGAATTTTTACAAGGGAACCTCTTAACCCAATTTCAATTCTTTGGGTTCAACATGTACTTCTTGAACATGTCATCCTATGAATATGTGTGAATGACCTATTATTGTTTTACATATAATATACACTAATATTGGGTTTATTTATATTTCTCACACATAATTATGTGAATGATTTATCCTTAATTTAAGGGTACCATCTTTATAAGAGAGTTCATCCCAATTTACATTTCCACTGAGACTTCATTGTTGTTATGCACCAATTCACTCTTATATGGTGTGTATATTGTCCTTTGAAATATTATATCATGAATACCTTTATTCTCATGATATTATAAAGTTCTGATTAAATGTTATTATGAAATTATTTGTATTCAAGAGTCTCTCATTTTGTTAAAAACACTTTGACAAAAATATCATTCTTAAATGTCTTAAATATTTATTATTATAAATCTTTATCTTTAATGTCCATGTTTTAAAAATGGTTTTTAGTATTTATTTATATGGAAATTAATGTTTTAAAATTATAATTCCATTAAAAGCTTCAAAGTGGTATGGGACACTTTGATTCAATAATCTTTTTAAATGGTATTTGAAAATGGATTTATTATTTCAATATCTTGAAATTACTTCATGTGATTTCAAATGAAATATTATTAGTGAAATGTTTATATTTGAAATATTTTATGTGTTATAATGGTACGTGGAAATTTGATGGGTGGTTACATGATAAACCAAATGACGGGTGGTGCCGTGAATCCCAGGATGGGAGGTTACGTTATAACCTCCAATGCATTTGTTATGGATGTCGGATGTATGGCTATTCCATTTAGTGATATGTTTGGAAGTCGACCGTATGGTTATTCCATTTAAGCATGTTTATGTCCCAAGTTAACTTTATATGTTATGTGTTTTTTATATGTGTTTTACGGTAATCTTTTGGTTACAAAAGGGTAGTTAATGATCTTTTATTCAGTGAAGAGTATTTACTACTTCATAATGGTGAAAAGTATTACTTATGTTAAAGTATTAATGGTTTACTTCTTGTTTTGAAAAACTAACATTTTTCCATCTTTGTGTATCCCTTACTGAGATTTTTATGCTCATCCCATGTTTTTGAAATATTTTTCACGGGACATAATGTGGAATAGGGTCAAGGATGGGATCAATGAAAACTCATGCTATCTTAAACAGGGAACTAGACATGACTCTTTTTTTAGTGTTCGTGTTTTGTAAAAAAATGGAAATTGGGTAGAAGTGTCTACATTGTAATATTTTGAGATGTAATAGTTATGTCATAATTATCTAAAACTCTAAACCTGAAAAGATCCTCAATGTGAATTATTCATTTAATTCAATATTATGTAAGGTTTAAGGCTGGGTCCTTATAGTTGGTATCAAAGGTCGGTTTAGATAACATTAGAGGTTAGGGTGTTATCTAAGCATAAGTGATATAACCATAATGGTTATCATATTATAAAGGGTTGTAGTTATTTTGAATGAGTTTAAGATAACTTGAATATGTATTTACCCTCCTCATAAGATATTATTTGATGATTTTACTGATATACTCACACTGAACTTTTTGGTTTTAGTAAATGGTTGGATCTAGCATGCACCAAAGTAATAGTGGATATGAAGAAAACTGTGATGATTTTCTGAATGAGAAACTGAATGAAATGAGAGATGCAATGAGAACTCTTGTGGTTATTCTCATAAAACTATTTGGATTCATGATTGAAAACATGAACCTTGGTTATTTTTATAAGGCATCGTATATGAGAGAAACAAATCTATACGGAATTTCAGGTAATAATCATAATGGTAAGTGTGTTAAAAAACCTATGTGTCAAGGATGTGGAAGGAGACACCTGGGAAAGTGATTCAAAGGGACGAGAAGATTCTATAGATGTGGGAATGAAGGTTATAAAGCAAGAAACTTTAATGTAAAAAGGAATCATCCAGTTGACTCTAGGAAAGGGAAAGAAGTTCTTTCTGAAGGGTCAATTTATTGTTTTAAATGTGGTGTGCATGGTCATTATGAAAACACATGTCCTATAAATAAGTTTTGGTAATGGGATCACCAGGATCATAAAAATATTTGTTTACAAATACCTAATACCATTCCTATTGAGGATAAAGAAACTGACAATGACCAATGAAACGTATTGATTATTTCTTAAACATATGTTTTCCTATTATTGAAATCTTATGATATGATTCATGATTTTGTTTTTTGGAAAGAATTATTTTAGAATAAGTTGGAAAGTAATGTTTAATGGATCATAAATAATGTTGAAAGAGTAATAAGTCAACATATAAGGGATTCAAGAGTTATGGTAGATTTTAGGATGGTGAAATGCATAAAAGTATTAAGGCTCTTTTGATGATGGGATTACATTATAAGACTATTTATAGTATGCGTAATCCTAAAGTTTAATATATGAAAAATTTATTCAAGGAATAATTATCTTCTTTTGTGTATATATTTATAAAGAACTATTTGGGTTTATATGATGCTTGAATTTGAAGAAATTACCAGTTAATACTTTTTTGGATGCAAAACTAAAGTTATTAGATAACATTTGTGGTTAAAATATGTCATGGTTATTTTTGATGAATTTACCTTTTTTGTGGAATTTTATAAAATTATATAGTTTTTTAAAAAGGACAACATGCATATTGTGTGATAACTCGTCGCGTCGGATGAAACTGTGGGAATCAAACCCACAACCAAAGTGCGAATGGTATTTATTGACTACCACTAGACTATGTGAAGTCCATGGTTAGTATGACTTATTCTTTTTAGTTAGATGATCTTATGAATCAAGAATAATTTTATTTTGGGTTATCTATGGAAATTAATAACATATCATGGAGGATATATGATTAGGTTAATTACTTTTCAATATGAGAATTTAAGAGTAACTGGTGTTATTTGGAGATAAATATTAAGATTTATCTTGGAAGACTATGGGATTAAATCCTTTAGTGTTTTGGGTTTCTATATTAGTTTGGTTTACTTTGATGAATTTTAAGGATAACATTTTATTGAATGGTATTTGATTAACATTGGGTTTTGTTGGTCAAATTTTGGAGATTAAGAGTAGTTTTCCTTTTTGTAAAAGATTATCCTTTTTGGGGATTATCTGATCTTGTACTAACCATTTTGGTTTTGTTTAAGGTCTAAAGACATGGGAAATATATAGTTCATCTTTTTTGGATTAGGTGAATCTCTCTAAGTTGATTATAGAGCTCTTAATGCAAACATGTCATCCTAAATACACATCTTTTTGTGAAAATATGAGTTTGTGTAAGATATCTAGTAAGAGATGAAAGTATACATGACAAGTAAGTATATTTCCTTGTGTTTTTGTTTAAGCTCATAAATAAATTCCTTAACAAAAAGTAACTTTAATAAAAAACCTTGTCCGTTAACTTTTCCTATCGGGGATTCAAAGACTGTTTATCCCATCACAAGTTTGTGATTTTCTTGTGGTTAACTTTCTCCTAAACATGTTTCCAATCACTCTCCATCATAACTTGACCCTTTGTTTTCTCTTCCATATCCAAGTTTTCATGGAATCTTAGTATGGGTTAACTCGGGTGACCATTGTACTTCTCTTTATTTCTTTTAATGTGATAGTTTTACTGACTCTTTTTTTATGATATGGGACTTTTACTAAAGTTTCCGGGCCCAAATTTTAAAATTGTTAGGACGCAATTCCCAAAAGGGGGGAAAGAATTAACATCACAGGTAAATAAATAATATGACCTTTTCATATTTATTAATTTTTGAATTAAATATTAATTTTTCTTTAAAAGGGTTTCTATGTTCGATAGCGTACCCGATACACAACAACGGGTTTCTTTGAAATCTTAGGTTGCACACTAATAATATAATATTATTATTTTAAATGGTAGTCAACTCCTAGACGTTGTATTGGTAGGAATGAAAAAAACTAAATATGATATGATTATACATGTTTGTTAAATGTATTTACATTTATCTAATAAAAGTTAGAGGCTTAAAATGTGAATTAATCTAATTTTAAGCATAATATACATTAAAAGGACGATTTATCTCCTTTTAATGGTGAACCCTTTTTAAATCTATTTTTAGTCATTTTAATACATTTTATATTAATAAATAAAATCCTTCTTTAGAATTGGGACATGAAAATTTACTTTGTGTAAAGTTTTTGAATTTTTCCGATAAAGTTCATTTTTTAATGAATATTGAAAAATATTGTATTTTAATTCAAAAGTGCCTTTTAATATAATTTATTTATATGGTTAGATTATATTTTTAATTGGTTTTAATGTGAAATTAAAATATATTCTTACTATTTAATCCAATGTGGACCATTTTAATTAATTTCACTTTGAAATTGGACATAAACAAGTATCAATCTTTTGATAGTTATTGTTTCATAAAAACACGCTATTTGTTTTGATAACGGGAATTAATTTTAAAGTTAATTAATGAAACTTATATGTTTTTAATTTGGCATAATATACATCATTTTTTAAATTTTAATATCAAATATATCTTAGGCTGAATTTTTGATATTTTTCTGAAAAAATTCAATTTTTGATGAATAGTGAAACCACATAGTGGTAGTAAAAAAAATGACTTTTTCATTTAAATGAAATTTTACCACTTCAATGAATTGAATTTTGAAAATCTGAAAGAAATGGTTGTTATCAAGATTTAAAATGTTGTTCAATAAGATGAAAATAATTTTTGGTGAATAGTAGCTTTTGACATTTATTTACAACGGTTAAAGGTAAATTAGGTAATTAATGGTAAAAAGAATATTATAATAATTCAAAATTACCTTAACACTTGTCCAAACATTATTTTTTGAGTCATTAACGACCATGGGAACATTTTTGTAGATTTTGGGTCCCCATTGAGCCACTTGGGAGTGATAATGACAATTTAGATTAATTAACTTAAAGTAAAGGCAAAAATGACAAAAACAAATATCTTTTAGTAAAGTAATTTTTACAATGGGTTATATAAATTATATTTTTTATTATAAAAATTCACTGTTAATCTAAATATATTTCCTACATCATGGTATTTTTTTATAATTTTTAGACATCAAATAAATTAAATTATTTATGACACAATAATGATGCAGTATTTACCTCATTAATCAATGATTTAAATAAATAAGATTATAATGATTAAAATATTTTGCAAAACATGTACAATTATGATTGGATGATTTTATTTCGACCATGAGTCATCTTATATTCATATTTAATGATTTTGGGACCTTTTTAAACCGAATATCATTATATAATAAAATATTATTTTCACACTTTCCAAAAGAGCCCCTCCTCTCCCTTATAAAAGGATACCATTTCTATCCAATTACTCACATCTCTCAAGCCATTTGGCTTGTCCAAACTCTACCAAATTAAGCTCCCTACATCCCTCTCCTTCTTTTAGAGGCCTTACCTTAGGCATAAGTCACTTCCTGAAGTCCTTTGGTTCAAACCAAAGGGAGTTACCCAAATTAAAGGTAACTATTTCTCTTAATTTGTTTTCATTTATTTCACTAATCAAAACCCTAAACTCTTTTTATTCCATTCTTTTGTAACAAAAACAGTATAATCAATATACTAAATTTTTTTTACGAGATGGATTCAAACTAAAATTACACACACCTCCATATAATGGATGAAGAACATAATGTTTCAATGGATAGAAAACTAACGCCTCATGAAATGATGATTGTTCAAATATCTCCAACCACTTCTCATGGTGACCATTATGACGGAAATGTATTTATATATGATATATATTATGTTTATGTATTCTTTATTCTTCTCTATTTTCTATTTATATCATGCTTTTATGGTTTTCATAGTGGGTAAATACGATAATCTCTTTTGAGGAAGCACGGACAACCGCCCCCTCAAAGTGATGTGACTTGTTAATGCCTTATGTAGGATGTATAAAGGATAGATTTAATGAAATTATATATGATATTATACTGGATTTATAATATACCTATGTATCATTATGTTTTAATTCCATTATAATAATAAATAGAAATAAAATTAGTGTTCATCCGTACGTACGGCTTACCGTCTCCAGGAATGGTGCATTTCATTTATTACCTCTAAATGTTATGTACTATTATAAATAAATGTATATAAAAGATATATATGATATATATGATATCTAAATCATGAATATTATTCTGGATATAATTAACCTTTGACCACATGAACAACATGTAATTATAAGAAGTCCATTTTTGACTCAAGTACCAAATATCAACAAAATAAACATTATTAACTTAAATGATTACATAATGTTTATAACATGGTAATAAGTGATATATAAGGAATAATAAACATGAAAAAGGTTCTTAATCAAGTATAAATTAACTTTAGTTTTTTATTCGGGATATTAAAGAACGATCGAGTCAAGTAGGACACGAGGTAAGGGATCTGACCTCTCTCTTTCTTTTCAAGTACTCTCTTTTATGTCATTTATTTTATGCTCCATGTTATTATGTTGGAGGATGTTAATTTATATTCAACATACTGTAATTTGTATTTTAATATTATTATAGACCCCCTATTACTATCATCAATTCATTTTATGAATTTTTAAGTGGCGTCGTTGGGCTGCCGAATTTTTGTAAGGGATTTCTTATCTCACTTTTAATTCCCTAAGATTTCCATTGTTCGCCACTTATTTATTGCATGTGGTGTAATGTGTAGTGAATTTTGATAAATATTATCATGATTATAATTATATTCGTTTTATTCTATGATTCATTTGGTGGTTATTAATTTTGGGTCATACGAATCGATTGATTACAACGTGGTAAGGGGTTTTTATCTCACTTTTTATTCCTGTGAGATTCATGCTACATTTGCCACTTTTTCCTTTTGTTTGGTATATGTACTGAACATGATTGTATTATTTGTGTAATATAATTTAATTTACAGGTATTTAAATCTTCATTGTATGATCCATCTTTCATGGGGTTTACGTTTCGAAAGTTACCCAAATCCGTAAGGGAACCTTTCACCCTCCTCTTTATAAAAGACTTCATTTTGTTATGTATTTTAATTTATATATTATTATGTTGGGATATGTTATTCTATACCCTTGTTTATGTAAAATTTATATCAAAGTGATGAGATTCCCTTTTTTATCTCATCAACTCATTTTCTGAATTTTAATGTGACGTTGTTAGGCTGTTGAATTTTTACAAGGGAACCTCTTAACCCAATTTCAATTACTTGGGTTCGACTTGTACTTCTTGAACATGTCATCCTATGAATATTTGTGAATGACCTATGATTGTTTTACACTTAATATACACTTATATTGGGTGTATTTATATTTCTCACACATAATTATGTGAATTATTTATCCTTAATTTAAGGATACCATCTTTATAAGAGATTTTATCCCAATTTACATTTCCACTGAGACTTCATTGTTGTTATGCACCAATTCACTCTTATATGGTGTATATTCTTTCCTTTTAAATATTATATCATGAATCCATTTACTCTCATCATATTATAAAGTTCTGATTAAATGTTATTCCGCAATTATTTGTATTCAAGAGTCTCTCATTTTGTAAAAAACACTTTAACAAAAATATCATTTTTAAATGTTTTAAAGATTTATTATTCTAAATATTTATCTTTAATTTCCATGTTTTAATAATGGTTTTTAGTATTTATTTATATGGACATTAATTTTTTAAAATTATAATTCCATTAAAAGATTCAAAGTGGTATGGTACACTTTGATTCAAAAATCTTTTTTAAATTGTTTTTGAAAATGGATTGATTATTTCAATATCTTGAAATTACTTCTTGTAATTTAAAATGAAATATTATTAGTGAAATGTTTATATTTGAAATATTTTATGTCTTATAATGGTACTTGGACATTTGACGGGTGGTTATGTGATTAACCATATGATGAGTGGTGTCGTGAATACCAGGATGAGTGGTTACGTTATAACGTCCAATGCATTGGGTATGGAAGTCAGTCGTATGGCTATTCCATTTAGTGATATGTATGGAAGTCGGCCGTATGGTTATTCCATTTATGTATGTTTATGTCCGAAGTTAACTTTATATGTTATGTGTTTTTATATGGGTTTTATGGTATAATTTTGGTTACAGAAGGGTATGTAATGATCTTTTATTCATGGAAGAGTATTTACTACTTCATAAAGGTATAAATTATTACTTATGTTAAATTATTCATGGTTTACTTGTTGTTTTGAAAAACTAACAGTTTTCCTTCTTTGTGTATCCCTTACTGAGATTTTTATGCTCATCCCATGTTTTTGAAATGTTTTTTACAGGACGTAATGTGGAATAGTGTCAAGGATGGGATCAAGGAAAATTTATGTTGTATTAAACATGGAACTAGGCATGACTCTTTTTTTAGAGTTCATGTTTTGTAAAAAAAATGGAAACTATGTAGAAGTGTCTATTTTGTAATCTTTTGAGATTTAATAGTTATGTCCTAATTCTCTAAAACTCTAAACCTAAAAATATCCTCAATGTGAATTATTCATTTAATTCATTATTATGTATGGTTTAAGGCTGGGTCCTTACAGTATATGTGGGTAAAGATCTAGGTGGTACGCCACCTTTCCAAATACACTCAGAAACTAAAAAGGTCTGATGAGCTTCTTCAGTAGCATGCCACTCTAGTCAAATCTCTATATTCCCCATTTGGTTGAGACCCTAAGGATAACATGGTATCACTCCAAAATCATAAAGTGTCTCCATCTCATGTCGGTATAAGACTTATTTTGGTTTTATAGAGTCCTTGTCTACTCCCGGATGATCCGGACCTTCTCGGCAGTAGCCCATAACAACTTTGGACCCATGAGTGCTGACTCTCGAAGGTCTCTCCAGCATAGTGGTGATCTTCATGGCTGATCATACAAGGCCTCTAATAGTTTCATGCCAATGTTGGAGTGAAACTATTATTGTACAAAAAATCTACCTGTTGTAGGTGGTCATTCAAAATATGAAAAAAAAAATAAAGTACATGAGCATGATGAATTTCCTCCACGGTCTATATGGTCTTCTCCATCTAACCATTTGTTTGGGGGTATAAGTTGTGCTCATGTGTGCTAGAACTTAATGCTCATCTCTCACTTTCAGGCAAGTGAGGCATCATGAAATGAATTCTTCCACCACTTTCTTCATCCCCAAAACCAGTACAGACGTCATAGGTCCCGGTACATCTTCCCCATACCAGGATGTACTTCCAAATGGGATGCATTTAATAACCTCAACACCTCCTCCTGTAACTCCATAGGTACCGAGGTGTTTCCTTTGAAAATAGTGACGTGATCCCCACCTATTGAAAAATCATCATAATCCTATCCTAAGGATATCTGAACATCTCTGGCCTGGAAGTAAACATCCTAAAGTTCTGCCTCTCTTACTCTCTAATGGAGTGGGTGAGTGACAGTCATAGACTAGTGGTATGCTGATGCGTCATCATCCATGAAGGATATTGGCATTGCGGCTAGCTGCTCTATTACCTCACCCTTCAGGTGTAAACCAAACCTCCTACTGAGTGCATCTGCTACTATAATTCCCTTCGTAAGAGTGTATAATATCACAATGTCAGAGTCCTAGAGGAACTCAATCCATCACTACTGTCTCAAGTTCAGGTCCTTCTATGAGTAGATATACCTAAGACTCTAGTGATCAGAGTTGATTATAAGCCATTCTCCAAACTATACTCTCATATCCCAGAGCCCTGTGGGAGACATCAAATATGTAGCTGTAGATATTGGTGTCTTCGTTGGGTACAATCCAATGCAGAAGTCCTTATCCCTATGGGGAGGTAATCATGGACACAACTTTTTAAAGGATGTTCCTGAAATTTTCCACTACTGTTGGGAACAGAAAACTCTGAAACACCATATGCCACAAGGGAATGTCTTGCCAACTCAAGAGTGATAGTATTCACCCCCATATGAATGAGTTTATCCCATTCTTCTTGGGATTCATTTTTCACCGACTAAGGGAAACCCCATTCCAATGCTATTGATTTTCCACAACATTTTTTCCTAAAATAGTAAATCTGAGCATGATATGTGGATGATGAGTCCATACCCAAACTAAGGTGGTAAGGCCTCTACGCTACTGCCAAGAAGTTCCAACCGAAGCTCTTGTATCAAGGGTCAAGTCACACTGTTGTCATAAGTTTTGTTATAGACTCTCCTCTCATAGGTATCTCTAGACGAAAGGGTTAAGTCAACAGTTTAACTGAAAAATCTAGTTATTGAACAAGATTTGTGATAATAATGAGTGATTGTTTCCTATGTATTTTAATATGGAATCCTATAATAGACACATTTTGTACCTCAAATCATTCATATAACCGTTGGGTCACACTCCATTACCCCATACATCTACTTCATTCACCATTCCTCCAGCACCATGAGCCTGGTGGAGACTACATTATGGTGGTAGTTGTAACATGTTGAAATTCATACAACCTCCTATTACACTATTAGATCCCATTATATGTCTTCTTCCATGTAGATTCATCTATCCCTATCACATCCTCTTCCAAAAACATTTTACACATCCATGTCTATGATACTGACGTCTCTTTCTTGCTTTCCCACTACTATTATTCACGATTTTCATCTACTCAGCCAAAGAATTATCAACCAAAAATTTTCTCTATATCACCCTAACATAAGTAGGAATGAATAGATGAATATTACTGGCTCGAATGTCCCTAAACGCATCTCCCTAGGAGATCTGAGCCCTGAAGCACTGGCCTTTTTGTATTCGCCGAGTAGTTGGAATGGACGGTACACCTCGACGATTACTCATCTACTAACATGTCATCCTTTCAAAGATATAGAATCTCTTGGGAACACATACCAATTATATTTTTATGATAAGATACCCCATCTCTATGAAAGGTTTAGATGATCTATCATTGAAAAAGTCACATTATTATAAGATAGGGTTAATCTAAACACTTCCATCGACCTTCTGAGCCATGTAGAATGCTCACTTCTAGGACCACCATTTGATCTAATGGTGCCTTGGCTAGATGGAAACTCAGTCTCCACCTCAATAATGTCCTTAGCCACCTCTAGGTTAGGATTGCCTAAGAACTTGAGGGTTATCAGTCACTGAAACTCATGCAAGGCACAAAGCCTATATATGTCCTCTACCAGTAACACCGGTAGTAACTTTTGACCAACAGGTAGTGGTATTAATGGGACACCACTCGAAAGTACCATATCAAGAAATAGTCCATGTAATGAAGCCTCGTCACTTTGTGGACCATCATTATGGTCACACATTGGAATTCTGGATGACTCTCTATGTGGAGGATTCTTGAAATAGAATCAAGATGAACCATAGTCAATAAGTTATAACAGCTGAGCTGACACAAAAGAGATCAATAGAAAAAAAACACATGCATCTAGTGCTTTCATGTAATGAGTCAAAAAAAAGAATTCAGGGTCTTAGTGTATAGATACATCGATCGTCACACCGACACCAGACTCCCTAGACTATAATCCTAACTCATGACACATACAACTATTTCTCCATTGAATACTCATACTCTTAGTTATTTTGGAAGATTTGAAAACCTTTAATTCAAATTGGTCACGACCTGTCACCTAGGGCTCATGTCGTTACTACCCCAAGACATCCTTATATAGGATAGGGGTTGGTGACCATCACCAAAAGGTGATACCCAAATGGGAAGGAATTTCCATTAAACCAGTACACACACACATGAAACCACATCCCAACACACTGAAATAGGGAAAACATTATACCACCAAATCAAGGCTATGTTTATTTATAGGTGAATGTAAGTGGGACAGAATAAAAACTCAACAAGGAACTAAAAATACTAAATTACAAAAGGAAAATCTGATGGCCATCCATGGAAAACCCCACCTAATTGTGAGAGTAGTAAAGATACTAGAAGACAGAGTAGTATGTCATGAACACCCTATCCTACTAGGTCCCATCTAGTCTTAGGGAACCAAGTACACCATCGTAGTGTCCATGTATCTAGTCCCCCTAAGCAACTCTATTAAAAAAAATTGAACGTATACACCATACACAACACATACAAGCGAAGCCCGTGAAAGGGTGAGTATAAAAATACATAGTAGGGACCCCAAGACCCCCGAAGGTATCTTGGTAATCTATAAATGAAAACACCACAATGAGAAATACTCAGAGGTAAAACCACCCTGAAATACCTCAATCCACATAGCACAATGTAAAATATGCATCTCACACAATGTATATAAGTTAATGAACATGAATAGTGACGATTAATCATAAAGAAAAATAATATTATTCCATTGAGAAGTTCTATTGATGATCCATGATGAAGACGTTCTATTGTCGATCCACACATGGTTGTAAGTCACTGTTACACACAGTTTTATAAGTCATCGATCCACACAAGGTCATAAGTCATCAATTCACATAGGGTTATAATTCATTGACCCACAACAAGCCTCTCTAAGGTATGTCCTTGTATTGTCGCACTACTACTGATCCACACAGGGTCATAAGTCATCAATCCACATAGTGTCGTAAGTCGCTAATCTATGACTGCCACTCTATAGCTAGTACACATCAGGACACTCTACTAATGATCAAATCATTAGTATATGTCTTTGATCCACATAACATCGTAAGTCGTTGAGCCATGATGGCCCTATCTAAGTCTGGTCCTCATCGGGTCGCACTACTGCTGATCAACACAGTGTCATAATTCATCAATACACATAGGTTCTTAAGTCACTGACCGATGACGTGCCGCTCTAAGGTTGTTCCTTTCTTGTTCATGCTACTACTGATTCTCACAGAGTCGTTCTGAAGCCAATCTACCAAGGGTCTCTCTTAAGTTGGAATCCAACCACAAGATTCCAACACATGGTTCTCTTAATATCCTTATATTATTCTTCTCAAACTATCGGTCATACCACAACTACCAAGGAGTCCCACTATGATGTTACACAAATAACTGTCATGACATAAGTGTTCCAATGCAACAAACGACACGTCAATCGGAAACTTCTTCTGCATGTTATAGGCATTTTAGTTCTAAGGGCTCGGTTTTATTTGAGTTCAATCCAACTCCGACATACACGAGATTTCTCCAAAACCCAAGTGGAGTATCTCAAAATTCCTTCCTCTTCCATAGGGTTCCAGCGCCATAGACTACGCATCCAATGGGTACCCGAATTGCAAGTTATACCCAATTTAGCAAAACTAGTCCAGTTTGGTCCTGATCTGGTAGGGTTCTAGCCAGGCTAGTTGGTCCAGCTCGACGTGCGGGTCAGGCACGGTTGGAGGACCCATCCCGTATGGCATGTCCGGCCTGGCTCATGGGTATGGCCCAACCGGCATGTCTGGCCCACAAGGAAAATTCATCCCACAAGCAGTCCAGTTTCTAGATCAGAAGTAGTGCATCCAGTTCGACCAGCTAGCGGCGCCAGCGTGGCGCTAACCCTCATTCAGAAATGGCTAGATAGAGCCCACCGTTGTTCTCTAGCCGAGAAACCTAAGTAGGCTAGTCATCTCCTCTGTGTGGAATGTCGGCATAGCAAGATTCCACTTGTCGCGATGCATGCATGCTCCCCTCCTCCACACGGCTGGCTCGGACTGGCAGCCACCACCAGTTGCTGGCACCGCTGCATAGACGGGTGCTTCTACGAGCCACCAGAGTGGCATCAGTTGTCCTATTTTCATTTCTGTTTGCACCTATGGGCCTCCCAGGTCACCACCTTCACTACAAGACCCCCATAATCACCTTTCTGCCATGTTGTTAGGTCACCCACAATTAATACATAAAACCTAAGAGCGGTAGAGGGACCAATCCTTGTTTTTATTAGCCCACACCCTCTATGTTAGTGTTCTAACATGGGGGTGAAATAATAATCATCAAAGTTTAAAATTAGCCCCAATAATAAAACCCTACCACAACCACCAGAAAGAACTAAGGATATGTGGATCAACCCGTTGGTCTGTTGATTCAAATTAATTTTTTCTTCCAAGAACAGGGTGAGAGGAAGTCATAAACACATAGAAATCAAAATAATTTCCTCTACTTAGAAACAATGTTGCAGACGAAGGAGAAGATTCACGTTTTTTGTCATTCAATGTTTTTCACCGCTTGTCGATACCCAGTTTGATTCCTCTAATTATTGTTGCTTGATCGCCATTCTTCTTTGCAGAGGAAATTCGTTAGCATCACGACAAAGGTTTCTCCCACAGTTGTCAAATCGCTTCCCAACGGTTTGATTAAATAAAAATAAAATAGTCACATTGTGTTCATTAATGTGGTTCATTAATGTACAATAATTAATGATCCATTAAAACAACGAGCATTATGGTTACACAATGAGAGGATCGAGTTATTAAATGAACCTCATTTAATGACTGATGTTACATGGGGGTTTCACCAACTGTCGATCCATGGTGGAATAAAAAGATTAAAATAAACCTTAGTTATTTTATTATTTTTTTCCAAAAGTCCAAAAGTTAAAATTTTCATCCAACCCTTGCCAGTCAATGTTAAGCTTCACTTAAACAAATCACAGCACTATGAATCCAACAGTACCCTCAGAATTCAAATCTGAGCAGTGGTTTAAAAGATAGATATTCTCACTTTCATGTTTACTGAAAGTACCTTAAGAAACAACAAAAATTATTAACAGTCGCATTCGACCCAAACTATTCAAGGATAACCTCCTCATAAGGGGAAAACGCCCACACGATCTTAACAGTACTCTCAGATTTCCAATCTGAGTTACCTTTTAGGAGCTATAATAATTTCACTATAAAATAATTATTACTTAATTATTTTATTAGGTGCCAAAAACTAACATCCAATGTTGGTCTGCGTTTGCCAATGTAAGGATCTCCCAAAGGAAATAATACCCATAAAAGTTTAGCGGTGGTCACATATTTTTAATCTGAGTCACCATTCGTGAGTTATAATAATTTTAAAAATAAATTTATTTTATTTTATTATTTTATTTATGGTAATGCCAATTTTGTGTTTTCTCACTGGTGGCCAGAAACGACTAAAATTTAGTCTCACCTAGAGTAAAACTGCCATCATGAATGTAACTGTACCCTCAGATTTATTATCTGGACATCCATTTAGGATTTATTCAACTTTTTCATTAAAACATCTCTCACACACTATTTAATGCATAACATTTTTCAACGGATCATTACGAGCACTCTGGGCCTCAGAATCACATGTCGTCAAATTTCATGGTCTGAAATAATTCCATTTAATTAAAAAAATTGTACATAAATTTCGATAAATTATAGTCTTGGAATAACCAATGAGTACTCATGGTGTGAGGAAGGAAATAGAGAGGTGTCCTTCTGTAAGTGTGGGAAAGGACAGACTTGGTATTTTTAGAAATAATTTAGTGCCCCATGTTCTTCATGTGTCATAGGGGTCCAAAATATACAGTTATAAAAAATAGAGGTTTATTTGTCAATATATATATCTAGAAAATGGATTTTCTAAAATTTTATAAGTGATTTTTACCCTTATAATTATAGTTTAACTCCATGGTAAATCAATTTTTTACTTTAACAATTATAATTCATAGTTCTTGTTTTCACTATTCAGTGGGGTTAGAAAATATTTTTCACTTATATTAAATTTTAAATTATGATATTTATAAATAATTAATACATTTTTAAAAATCTAATTCATATAATTGGAAAATTTTAATTTAAAATAAATCATGAATACTTAATGCGAAAAATATGATTTTAGAGTGAATTTTTTTGAAAGTTTAAAAAGTATTTAATTCTAAATTAAATAAGAAAATTATTCCAATAACATAAATATGATTAATTAAAATAAAATATCAATAATTAAACGTTAAAAATATTTAAAAGGTAAATTTACATTATATGATAATTAAAAAAACTCAGTTTTCAAATTACTTTTACTATTTTTATAATTCATAAACAATTTAAACTTCTAAGTGAACTACAAAATATTGAATTTAATATAATTATGATATTATAATTCCAAAAGTGAATTTTAGTTATATATATATTTTAAATTCTTTAAAAATTATGTTGAAATAATGTGTGCTAACTATGACTGAACCATCTTTTCAAAAAAATATTATTTTTCAGAGATCATTTTTTGTTTTAAATGGTTTTCATTTTATTTATAATTAATAGGTAAATTTTAAACCTTTATAAACTTATAATATCATAATTTATTTAATGGTAATCATACCCTATAATGTATTTAGTTATTAATTATTATTATATTAAATAATAATGTTAAAACTATATTTCTATCCAGTAATACATGGTCTTAAGAGTAACATATATTATCAAAGAAACTCGATATTTAATGTAACAGAATCTAAACTAAGTATACGGATCAATTAAATCTATTTTATACATTTAATTAGTTTAAAAATAAATATATCAAATATTATTAGGGTGTTGTAATTATATTATTCCTTGGGGTTGCATGTTATACATGTTTTCAATATAGTTTATTTATTTTAGATTTGTTGGGTGTTATATTTTTCTCCCCTTAAATAAATATATACCAATCAATTTACACATGATATTGCTAATACAAGGATTGATATTTGATCATTCTAATATTGATAAACCCACATTGTAATAGTTATAATAAAACATCATCATAATAAGAGAGATAATGGAAGTACTAGGGTCAAACAGAACAACACAGAACATGGTTTCATTAGAAAAGAATGTCCGTGGATAGTAAAGATGTGTACATATAAGAAAAAACTAAATTAATTATAAAGAGTGGTTGTTGCCATTTATCATAATAATATTAATGATAAATTGAAATTTAATTGTATCAAAACAATAAATTTTCTAATTATTAAAAGGATTATCAAATTCATCTGATATAATTATAATATGGGAATATTTATTATCAATATCCTTTTCGTAATGTTGAGTAAATGTTTTATTTTCCATGAATTATAGAAAATATACTTACATGATATTTTTTAATTTCAAATGAAAAAACATTCCAATGGTTATGCATTCCTAAATTTTCAATACATGGTTTCCTCCATGGAATTAATATCAAAAAATGATCTTATTATTCATGTAGCACTCATATTCACTTTCAACTGATCATATGGTCTGCCAAATAGTGACAAGTATTTCAGCATGTCTATAATTATTATAGAAAAACCAATATGGATAGTATAAGTTATCTAATATAATAATTTAATATCTAAAATTCAAATGTAACAACACTGGTTCATCATTAAAATTATTCATTCAAATATTTTACCAAAATATAATGATATAGTATCTAGGAAATCATGTAGGCCCCATGGTAGAACTAAACACTTATCATCGATCAGTCATGGGTTCAAACCCCATGACATTCCAGATACTATGGGATGTCACCTATCATACTGATTCCCCTTGTTATAAACTATATTAATATATTTCCAATAATGTCTAAAAAAATTATGATAAAAAACTTTAAAATAATGTTAAACATTAAATAACCATTTGACAATGGTTTTAAGTAAGTTGATTATTTTAAAATTTCAATTAATATTTTATGAATATTATTACTATGTAACAAATGATCATATAGACCCTAATAGTTAAATACACATTTAAACATATTTGAATAAAATTTAATGGCATTATTCCTCAAATAAAGTTTCTACTAAAACATTATCATTAGATTAATTTAAACCAAAATATCGTTAATCTTGGTAGACTCACAACACATAAAACCTATAAATGGATGACTATATATTTGAAATTATTATCAATATTAAACATATTTACCCAAGATGGTATCCATAAATCCAATTTTTCTAAAGAAATAGATTCTTTTGAAATTTAATAGAACCCTTGATGTTAAATGATTCTTATAACTCGCAAGAAAAACAAATCTACATATTAATTATTGAAAAAATATTTATAAATTCTTCATCATTTGTATTTAAACATAGGTCCTTTCGTTGTATAGGATATAAACATGGTCATTAATTAGAATCATCACTTCCAATATACCATAATGTTTTGTTTAAAAAATGTGAATTGTCTAATAAATATCCCCCAAACTGTCAATCAACGTGCACAGTAAGGCCTATTTTCATCCACCAGATGGCAGTTGGGAAAAGAACAATGTTCCCTTTTCAGAGTTATCACCCCAAGATACGTATGCACTAGATCCACACCTTCTATAGTATCCATACATGGATATATTCATATGGAAAACAACATAATCTCTAAATTTAAATAACATTATGATGTTATTCAATACTTAAACCCAAAATCTATCATAATCTTATGATCAAAAAACTATTTTTTCCAAAATCTATTAAATAATCATTATACTAAACTTAATATGATACCAAATCTAGAGACCTTGACTCCATTAGTCTGTAGTTAGTGTTTTCTTTGTTATATTGGCATAATATAAAAACGAATCACATTGCAATGGACCGAAAAATTCAGTAGTCATGGTAAACATGATACCTAATTGACACATACAATAAATATTAATATTAAAAATAAATATTTATTTTTCATTAATAACTTTATTCAATATAGAATATCCCTAAAAAATCATTCATATTACACTTTATGTAATTCTAGGAAAAGAAAACTATAAGTGTGAGATAAAAGACTTTGTAAGTGTTTAGTACAGAGGAAGAAATTTTGATTTAATAACCCTACTAAATATGGAAAATTAAATAATTAAACTCATAATACATTATAATTTATTGACCATATAAATAGATAATTCATAATCAACCTGTATCGGTAAATAATTAAACACACATTCCATTAAACAATAATCAGAGAATAAAATCCACCAAGATATAATATCATAATAATAATATTATGGATAATAATAATAACTGAAATGAAATAATTTTTTAATTATCAAAATTCATGTTTCATTGGAACATGATAAAAATTCATTCAATATCTTCCACCAACAGTTTAGAACATACTAGGTAAAAACCCTTATAACTAAGGTTAACCAACTGATTCGTCGCATGAGTGTGCTGATGCATTGATCTAATTTTTATAAATATTTCTTAACCCTTATATTTAATGTCTTAAGTAGTCTAAATATATAAAATAATCTATATACTTCACAAAAAAATGAACCTTACCATAAATAATCTATATTGAGCAGATCTTATGGATTTTTCAACATTTCCATAAATATCAAATAACATTCAACATAATACATTGTATGTTGAAATGAAATACATTTTAAACAATATAAATATCCATGATATATTATTATTATATTTAATGGAATGTTATTGTCCAATGATAATAGAAAACATAAAATTTCAATTGAATATTATTGACTATAAAAAATGAATCAAGGATGTGAATATTAATATTTTCCATTGTCAAAATGAAGATAAAAATTCTAGAGAGATATTAAATATGGTATTAATAAAACATATCCCCAAGTGGATTATATTTGAAATTGTGGGTTACCATCATTAATTTACTTAATAAACAATAAAATATATTTGTAAACATTTGTTAGAAAAATGTTCTTTTTTATTTTGAATATTAGTTTTTTGAAACATGAATAAATTTTTATAATTCTTTACTTTGAATAGCATTTTTAAAAACCAATATTTATAGACTATTAGTAATTAAATTTATTTAAAAATAACTCTATACACTTGAAACATAATATTCTATGGAATGATAGTGGGTAATTCCATACTCTTCCCACATGGTAAAACAACATTTCTTTTACAATTTAAAAAGAATAGAAATGTGTCTTTTTGGAAAAACAAAAGAATATTCCATTAAAAACATTTTATAAAAACTAAAAATGGATACAAATATATTTAATCAATAAATTTTTAAATCATAAAGAAACAAATTTTAAAAATATTTATAAAGAACATGTTTTTGGATGGAAATGAATTTTCGACTAAAGAGACAAAGTATGTGATATTTTATTAAAATATTTTATAAATAAATTTGAGTACCAAATAGTGGGTAATGGATACTATTGTTTTAAAATATAACAAAAAAATTGGATTATGAAATTAAATTTTTTTATTATATAATAATTAAATAATTTCATTCAATGAAAATACTAGTATACACAATCTTAATGAAAATGAGATTGGATGTAATCCCGTAAAATGATCGTAATGTTGATGTGATAATTAATCAAAAAATAAATTATGTTTTTAATTGTTACAAAAATATTAAAATATTTTAAATACATTAAAATATAGTAAATTTCACAATACACATAATCATATAATATCCGAGAAGATATAGAATTATTAAAACCCATTTAAAAAAAGTTGAGTTATGAAATTCTTTACCACTTTGAATCCATTAAGTCAAATCCAATGACATGAAATAATTAAAACTTAATCTTAAAGTAACATGAATAATTTATTTTTTGTGTTATTACATGTTAAATGTGTTGTATATACATCTTATAAAATAAATTAGGTGTATAACAATACAATATCTCCCAATGAAATGAAAATGAAAATAAATCCCTTACCTTACACTCACTTCTAGTTGAACATGATTTAACCTCATGTATTGTATATGTAAACAAGTTATTAGCATATTATAAAACAGTATAAGTAGTTATAATATTATATATTACCCATTTATAACATCTTATAACACGTTCATCCATAATCATCCATTATATTCATTGTTTCAGATATTAATTTCCTTTTTTTGTCAAGAATGCTTTTTCAGGAATGATCTAGTTGTTATACATATTATAGAACATTATCATGTTAATATTAATAATAATGAAATTATTATAATATTTTTACATCATTTTTATGTTAAAAATAAATCTTTAATTTTGGTTTTGAAAAATGAAGTATGTTACGATCATGGAAAGGGTAGGTCATACGTATGCATGAGTAATTTTTCAATTTTGGAATGATCATTATGGAATAGATGTAAATAATATTTTAAATTTTAATAATTATAATAATAACATATAACACATATTTTATTCATATATATAACATCCATGTGGTTTGGTGATGTAAATAGAGACACATTTCATTGTGAAGGTTTTAGTCAACACATACATGGACAATGTTGATATATTTACCTTAGTGAAAATGGAATGGAATAAAATGGAATATATTATCTTTAAATAATGAAAAATATGTCATAAATAAAATAATTATGTCCCATATATTAGATATAATTACTAACTTTATATTTATCACATTCCATGTGAAGAGTTAGTGAAAGATGAATGAAATTGCTTCGTGAGGGGGTAGTCAATCGTAAACACGGCTGGCGTTATCCTATCACCAACAAAATGGAAGGTAAACATATATATATAAGGCATAAAAATATATGAAAATGTTATAAATATCATTATATTATTTATATAAATCATCATTCTCATCCTTTATAGGTGTAAATTGATGAATGAATGACATCAGTTCTCGAGTTGGTAGTTTTTCGTACACACAAATAATGATTTTGAAATACATTTCATGAATGTGATGATTTTTTATGTCATTAACATATTATTACAACATCAAACTATATATAATATAATAATTATAATATATCTTATAGGTTCAATAAAAATTGACTAAGGTGGAGAATGACGAAATATAAAGACGCTCATCGAAAAAAATGATCTCTTCTTAGGTTATCCTTCTTAGGTTTGCACTAAATCATTGAAAGGATTTATTTATAAAAAAATAAGGATTATAGGATGATTTAAGGTAAATTTTTATGTTATTTTGGATGTAATTGGATGAAGCAAACAAATTTTATGGTGTGATAAAGGTATGATAAGTGATGACCTTTTATAAGTGGGGAGATGACAAACATGGTATTTTTGAAAGGAATTGAGTTATCTCGTGCTTTTAAAACACCAAAAAAGAAGAAAATAGACCAATAAAAAAATTATATGAAGGTTTATAAATATGTCTAACCAAAAGCATTATAACTTGTTTATTAGCCATTTTAACCTTTTTCTTTTTAGTTTAACCCCGGGTAAATCAATGTTTACCATAACCATGGTAATTAATTTTTACTTTTTTTGTTATTAATTTTCTTAAAAATCTTTTTTTAACAAATTATAAATTATAAATTATAATGATTTAAAATATGGTATTATTTTTTCCTAATTAAATCAATAGAATTTTCAGAATTTATTTTTAAATTAATCATGTGGATGTGATAAGAATGTTTGGTATTAATTTTAAAATGATCAAATGTTTATAATGTCTATATTTATATATTCATTATGAAAATGAATCCAATGAACAATATTAAATTAATTTATATATATGTGAGCTGATTTTACATTAAAAATAATTCATAATTTAAATAATCTTTATAAAATTTGTAAATGAAAAATAATTTTTCAACTACAATTCAATAATTTACATATTCATAAAATAAAATGAAGCTTCTCAAAAAATCCAAAAAGTAAACCCTAATATATTTTTGATATTGTGATTAAAAAAATTAATAATATGGTAATAAAAATTTTATTTTATTGGTAAAGGTGAATTTTAATTTATGTGTGAAAAGTGTGACTAAATATTATTTTAGAAAAAATAGTATTTTTGGGAAAACATTTTATTTATTTTAAATGATTTTTATTTTATTTCAAATGAATAGATAACTAATAAACATGTTTAATATATATATATATTCAAAATTTATTTAATCCTATATATACCCTAAAATTTATTTGTCATATTATAACTATTATAATAAATAATAATACTACTATAATATTTTTCTTTGGTAAAACCCATCCTTGAGTGAAATATAAGCCATCAAAAATACTCATTTTTATGTGTAACACAAGATAAAATCAACTTTGGATTTAATTAAATATATTTAAGAGATTTAAATTGTCTAAAAAATATATATTATAATTTCTCAGTGTGTTTTATTTCATTATATATATGTTGTTTTAGTTTTTACGTGAAATAAAATATACTATAATTATTTTTAATTTTCTAGGTGTTGTAGTCAATATACTGGTGGTTCCATTATAGCCCTATAATGCCTTGGTCAATTATCACATTGCATGTTTAATTTGTTTTTTATTCAACTTTTAATGGTGATATGAAAATTCTTCCCTTATTTTCCAACATGATTTTATAATTCTTTATATGGTTTTATAGAAATATTATTATTTAACAAGGAATTTTAATGAGTTAATATTTTTAATCTCTGAGGGTTATATTTATAACAGTTTTTAAAAAAAATGATATTTCTTTTTTTTAAATAATCATTTGTTATTTTTATCATTCCCATAATGTTTTATTTAAAAAAATTATAATAATATTTGAGTAGAGATGTTCATTTCATGGGTATGAATCATTTTTTTTGAGAATATAGTTTATTTGAAAAATGAAATATTTTTAAAAATAAGCAGAGAATAAAAATATCCATTATTTATTTTCATATGTCACTTACTGAGATTTTTTTACTCATCCCAAAAAATTACAGTGTATTACTAATGAGTAGGAAGGGTAATAATGTCAAAGATTCAAATATGGATGATATGTTGAGTACAAAAACTATGCCAACATAATGAACACTTATATGAAAAAAATTGAAACTATATGAAAATTTACACATTTATTGAATTTTTAAAAATTCTATAAATCATAATCATATCATTGGTAATACAAGTGATCAAATATTTCAGTTTGATTTCATATGTTTTCAATGGTTTCAATTTGGTTACCCTAATTTTTATTGTACTGAGAAATGTAAATATTATGTTTTAATATTAGATCAAGGATTGAATAAGGATTGAGGGTAAATTTTTTCAATATAAATTATACATAAATCTATTCATATATCAAAGATACCATATAGTGTGTTCTAAATTTATTAGTTGGGATTGATGTAGAAACTCTTTAAAAATATAGATAAGTGTATTACACATAGAAATTTAATCACGAAGGGGGGAATAAATCCTTATTTTTAAAAATAATGATGTATTTATACATATCCATATTGGTTATCTTGAACATAACAAAATCACTATATTGGAAAAGTATCATCTACCTTGTATTTATTAACATCATTCATCAAAGTCATTGTGATCAATATCTCTTGATGAGTAATATAAGATCTTGAAATGATAAATTAAATATTGAATGAGTGGATATATAAAGTACTAACTTTAATAAAAATATAGATAATATAAATTCATATTGATTAAATTCATACATAAAAATGTTCCCTCTCTCATTATGGGTCTAATGAATAATATATCTCTATAGTACCTCAACAAAATTTTATTAGTGTTTATATATGATATTATACTATGTTCTGAGAAAAAGGTAAAGTCTGAATATATTTTGATAATTGCGATATTGATAATGAGAAATGAGAATATTAATTACAAAGTTATCAACTGTGAATTTTGGAGAGAGAATTTACCATTCCTCGGTCATGTAATTATAAATGGGGGTATATATGTGTATCTACCAATGAAATCAGTAACTGATGATTATCATAGACCAACCACTATATTAGTGTTCTATATTTTTCATGTATGTGATGGATACTATATACATTTTTTTGGAATTAATCATGAAAATTAAATCCAATTAAAATGTTAACTTGGAACAGAGTCACGTAATTTTGGACTAATGAATGTGATGAATATTTCAATGAACTCCTAATAAGTATGGTAATTTTAACAATAATCACACTACCCAATAGTGGGTATGAGTTTTAGATACAATATAAGGAATCAAAAATTGTATTATGAAGAATTATAATGTAAAATTGTGAATTGGAAGCATAATCCTCATGTTTATTAATGGATAATAATAAAATGTAAATAATTTCATATTTTGATGAAGTTACCAAAATATAATAATTATTGATATTGAGGTATTATATAATTAGAGAAAAGGTTGAAATATATAATGATCATATGTGATTAATGTATATAATTTCATCAAAGGATTTAACATAATAATAAGTATATATTTATTATATTATCAATACCTATGAATGGTCAATATATTATCACCCTAGGAAGGGAAACATGTTTGATGATTCCTTGAGTATGAAATGTTATTATTCTTTGTGATGAACAATTAATATAACCTAATACACATGGATTTGAAATGATAATCCTTGAAATCATATGGGATTTGGATAAATTATATATTTTCCAAGTTATTAATCCATATCAAACCCATGTGATGATCAAGTTGGTCTATAAAGAGGATATGGATCTACAAAGGAAGGAACATATTTTTTTTTTGAGTACAACATTTATAATGATGAAGTAATTAGATTCCTGAAAATAAAATGTGTCCCATGAATACTTTTAATAAACATTGATAAATATTATACATAATATATATCATTATTTTATATCAATCATAGAAACAACAATATTTTATTAATATCTCATGAAACATTTATGGTGGTAAAACATAAATAAATATAGAATATAATATATATATATCAGTGATAATAATTCTAATATGTTTACACAAAATGATATAAATATTTAGGGATGATGAAAACATACTCCTACAAGAATAGATTAGTGTTAAAATCACTAAGGATTTTATTTTCAGACTTCTTATAATATCTAATGTAAACTATAGCATTTTAGTTTTATTTGATCTGATTATGAAGTCATCACATTCAATTTCTATTCGAGAGGATTTATTTCATGATCAACATTCCATGACATATATAAATAAATATATAAGGGTATATTGAAAACCAATCTCTATTCTATTTTATTATGATTGAAGGTTTATGTCTATATTCTAGTCAACTTTTCAATGAGTATTGATTAAAAATATAAGATTATGACTATTTATAATCATCTGTCCGATGGTCAATAATAAAGGACCATTAAAACTCGAATAAAACCTGTTCAAATCCTATTTAATGTATTTAAAAGGATGTTCAAATCAAAACATTCACCTAGTATAATTTTTATATAAAAATAGGTTATATTCTAACATTATGATGGAATTATATGATGATCACTATGGATAGAGGTCAGGATATTAAAAAATATTTCATGAAGTAGGAGACCATAATATGTTTAAATTAAATATTTTTTATGAAATGTTAGTGACAATTTAAAACATTCTACAGCATATTAGACTAAAATAGTCAACTGCAGTGAGATGCTAATTATCTTTGGTGGTATTTTATATTTGAAGTTGAACATATGTTGCTTTTCTAATATCTCCACTTTATATGGTTATTATATTCATGAAGAAGGAAATAATGAGCCCTATATATATTTCTCCATTGATGTCCTCAATATTGATAGAATGATTTCTTATCATCTTTTACTTCCTTATAAACTCTCAATGGTGTGGGATATGCTCAATATATCACATTTTGTGAAGTTCATACTTTATCCATCACATGTACTGAACTAAAAAAATTTTCAGTTGGATAATGATCTCTATAAAAAGAAATAACATTGTGAAATCACTCTTTATAGAGATAAATTACCGAAAAATAAGAAAACTCACCTTGTTAATGTTCTCTAGAGGAATTCCAAGGTTCATGAAGAGATATATAAACCTGATAATGTAATGAACATAAATCACCCACATTTAATTTTATAAGTTTAATAAAAATTTTATAGTGATGTTCTTTTAAGTATAAGACTGTAATACCCCATGATATAGTATGTATTTTTATTTAAAAAATTAGCTATGATTGTGATCTTTTAACACTCATAACATTAATGAAAATAAACAACGATATATATTATTAACATAAAATATTTCAATTGAAAATATATGTTAATTCCTACAAATAATTAAAAGTTAAACAACATTAAGAAAATAAAAAGAGAAATAAAAAGATTAAATAAAATACATTGAATAAGAAATAACTTTTTCAAATGTTCCATTATTAAATCTACCTCTGATTATAACATTCAATAGAAGGAAAAAAATTATGAACAAAATATACATTTTTTGATGTAAATAAATATGGTAATTGGTTAATAGATTTATTTATTTCTATATATATGAATTTAATATGAAAATTATATATATAGTGATTGGACATATTGATATTGGATATATACTAATTGGGTATATATCCATTTGATATATGGTTTTGTAAATACTATAATTCATTAATTATGTTATATTTTAGTAATTATTTATAGAAATTTAACAATATAATTCACATATATTAAATAATTCAAGAATTAAAATAATATAAAATTATTTTTTTTACAGAATTATTATTTTTAGGTTAATTTAATGGAATGATTTGATGTTTATAGTGAGATATTATTATACTAATATGTTGGTAAAAATTTAATATATAATATATAATTAAGTATTTTCTATTTAATTCGATTAATGTTAGAAGGGATAAAATTAAAGTAATTATGTTTCATTATTTTATATTTTTCAGATTGATAATAAAATTTATCACCATTAAAAATGATTTTATTGAAATAATTGGTTTATATATAATTTAATAAATTAAAATGAATCTAATGATTAGTATTTTTAAATGAATAATAATAATTAATTTTTCGATCATAAAAATATTATTTTATTAAATCCATAGTAATACATTATAAATTTATTTTTTTAACTCCTTTTATAAACTGAAACAAAAAAAAAATAGATTTCATATTTTGAATTTGATTATATAAATTAGTTCATATATTCAATTTTATTATTATTCATAAAAATGAGTTACCTGTTTAAATGTTATTCTCCATAGTATAGGAAAAAATATGGTAAAATAATTAGATTGATTTATAAGGTCATAAATATTACAAAACCATTTTTCTAATGGAAATCTGGAGCTATCAAGGACCTCTCTTAATCACTACTCTATTATTTATACCTAAGTGTCAATTTCCCTTTTTATAATTCCAAAATTTAGGATAATTTATGAGTATTTGTGACATTTCACCACAACCTCACCTATTAGGGGACCCATCCTCAACCAACCTAATACAACGCAATTCTATGTAAATTCACTTGAATGCCTATCTAATTTCTGTCCCTAACAATACACCCAATCATTTTGGAACCTTTTTTCATAAAATAGTTCCCTGAAACCATTCAATATTTTGGTTTCCCTATTTTTACTAATTTTTATATATCATATTCATCCATATCTTCTTGAATCGTATTTTTCACTTAAATAAAATTATTTTCAAATGACTGGATTAATTAAATTTGATACTATTTATATAAAATAACAATTCCTTATTCATTCAATTCATAAAATTTGTTCTTGTTTTCATCAGTTTTACGATCCAAAAGAACAATGATATGTGTTTTAAATCATGAAATACTTGGAAAATCTAAATAATAATAATTTAAGAGAATAATATGTAATTCAATATGTTTTTTAATTCATTACATTAATTATATATAATAATATTCAATAAAAATCAATTCTTTTATAGAATTGAAATTTAAAAAGTGGATTTTTTTTAAATCAATGTGAACCATCATCATAAATTTGATAAAATAATTGTTGTACTCCATAAAAATATCAAATAAATATTATATGTAATAATGAACTATAAGGACCTGACATTAAAAATTATATATTATAGTTTTCTGTTTACAGATTTATATAATTAGGAAATACTATTAGAATGTAATCCCATATATTACTAGTGGAAACTTATTATCAGTATCTATATTTATCACTATTTTAAACTCTTTAAAAACATTAATTCTATCCTAAAAAATCTTCACCACTCTCAACATTACTCCATCCATTCCCTTACACATCACATGGAAATCATTTTGAAAAATTGGATTTCCAGGTTGAATTTGTCTGACACCACATTATGTTTTATTGGGTTATCCCACTGAAATTTGGTCCCCCTCAAATTTAGTTGTCACGATATTTACCAGAGCTCTCTTGTCCATCACATGTTGCGCTCTGATGGGATTTCACGATGCAATTTGGTTCACCCCATTTTTAGTTCTAATTTACTATAAAATGAAAAAAAAATGTTTTTATGATTGAATTATTATTATCATACCTAATTTAAAAACATAATAAAATTCATAATAAATTCTATTTTGATTTCATAGTACCCTTTTTAAAAATTATTTTCAAAATTGAAATAATGCACCCATAAAAACCCATTTTCCTTGAAAATATACTTGAAACATATCAAAATTCATGAAAGTGGGAAAATACATTCATGTTCTATATGTAAAAAAATAATCATTTTGAATTTTTAAAAATGATTCATTAATATATAAATTTTCAAAATTAATTCACTTGAAAATATCATTTCATTGAAGTGAGCATTAATCAAAGTAATCAATTATGTTTATTCTCTTTAAACATACATAAAATATGTTTAAGTAAAACATAAGATATTCAAAATTCATTTCATACATCATCTTATCATGAAATTATCAAGATATATAAGTTTAGTTTATATAATGAAAATTGAGTTAATAAATCTCATATACTTTTTAATCAAATGAATCATATTCGCAATTAAAGTAATAATAATCAAATGATACATTGAATTCCATGAAGAAAATAAGATTTATGATATGATATATCAAAGTTAAATTTATTCAAAACACACAAAAAAAGTGATAAATATGATAAAAAATCCCAATGAAGTTAAATGTTAAATGGAAAACCCATACCTCTTGGTTCTATTAGTTTTTCATAATTTAATAGTCTCTTGAATATTTTTTCCTTGGGGAACCCCTCGAGGAGATTAGATATAGGGCCACAACCTTGATCATTACATAATCTTGAGTTATGTTAATAACTAACTATGAGGATCTTTTCAGATTTAGAGTTTTATAGAATTATGCAATAACTATTACATTAAATGTCATATATTACAACATAGACACTACTACTTAACCAAAAAAATTTCAAAACCATACTAATCTTAAAAAAAATAATTCTATTCTTGTTAAAAATATTCTTGAACTCTTTCATTCTATTACCCTTCATTATACACTATGAAATACATTTCAAAAACATGGGATGATCCTTTAAATCATAATAAGGGACATAAAAATTAATAACAAGCATTAGTCTAGTTAAAACCTAATAACCCATTCAATGTTATTTGAGTTTATGAAACAAAACATATTCACATGATCACATGAATAACAATAATGAAGAACTGTAGACCACCCTGAGGGGGGGGGGGGTTAATCAGGGTGACAACTTTTTCTTTTCTATACTAGATCATGTTCCCACATTTGAATTTATTTAAAATTGTATAATAAATATATGTAGTAATTAAATTATTCACATGTAGAAGGACAACACCACAATTTTACTTGGTTCCCCAATAAGGGCTATGTCCATGGAGCATACAATGACAATGTACCAGTCGTAGAAAAACCACTAATTGTTACTAGTTTTGGATTACTATAATTTTGCATAGTAACTATGTGTAAGGTGCACTACCATTACAAGGTTTAGGGATATAAAACTGCATCCCATGGATCACTTTTACTAAATCCCACTTTCTTATTGAGATGGAAGAATCTTGACTCAGTTTATTGACTTGATGGTCACTTTAATATATTGGAATGAAAATTCTTCGTCTCTATTAAGCACAAGACATAAATTGCATCAATGTCCTGAATTGATGCTCTTTTATATTCAATTTTCTCCTATAGTGAAATTATAACATCCCGGCCTGGCTCACCATCGACCTGGTGGCTGGACCGGTAGGTCACATGGCCTCAAGCGCCTCTCCCCATATGCCAGAGGCTACCGACTAGCAGCGGGGGTCTCGGGGGGTGATAGTGGGGAGTCTATACCCTCTTATCAGAGTTCAACAGCGGTATCTCAGAGTAAATAACATTCAAAAGCATAAGCCTTAATAGATAAAAAATGAACAATAGCAGCAGAAGACAAATAGTGATCATTTTTATAAAAAGTGTCCAAAGCCAGTTGTCACAATACAGGGATGATGATACAGATATGGAAAGCAGTAAACAATACAACATGCTTTCAATACAATAAAATTGAAATAAGAAAAGACAATAGATCCCAACGGTCATTCTCTTGAGCATCCCAAGCTCCCGCTTAGGCCTCTGCTCCTTACTCCTCAAGTGAAAACATCACAACATACAACCTTGGTCCTGCAAGCAAGAAGGTCTACTCGGGTACCCCAGTGCAATGGTGGCCTGAGTAGGGTGTGAGATAATAATCTCAGTAGGCCGGCACCACCAATGTCTCACCCAATCCAGACAGTGTGTATTTAATTGAACAGCAACAGGCAAAGCAGTAAACAAGTAAGGCAGTAAACACGGAAATTAGCAAGACCGACCCAAGCGTTGTTCTTTAGCTTTGCATCGCTTTAAGTACCCATTCCATTCATTTATCGTTTTTATTCAGGTGTTCAAACCATTCCCTGAACCCATTCCTGGAATACTCAAATCGGAAACCAGGCATCGTTCAGGGAGAAAATCCACCAACAACCTACAAGCCCATTCTTGTGAAACTCTAGGAACCCGGCATCGCTCTACAAGTCCGTTCCGGAGAACCTCCTTGGTACACAACCTCGCTCTAGGTGCAGTATAGTCCATCAACTAAGACCATCCCCATAATCCTATACATAAGATTTGGGTATCACCCATGACACATCATGCCTTGTTGAGTCCGTCCATGGCATCTCATAATGGATCCATGATTCACTCGGCATTACAGAAAAAATTCTCGTTCGAGTCCATCCAAAGAATCTCACATGGGATCCATGATTCACTCGTCATTTCGGTAACAAGTATCGTATGAATCCATACATGGAATCTCACATGGGATTCATGATTCACCCATGAATTTGTTCACATTTTAAGCAGTTCAAAATCATTCAACTCACGTGGGATAGCAATTCAAGAATTAGCATACAAGGGTCAAGGGGAAAAACTCCATCCCATACCATAAACCATTTCAAATACCATTCATATTCATTATCACATTCACAATCAATCATATTTCCCATAACCACATAAAAGGTTATAATCCCGTTCATACAAACATACATAAGGAAAACTATCTCAAGTATCATTATCATCTCATCACAATTATACTTAAGGAAACTCCTCTTAAGTATCCAAATCAAGAAATTAACATATTCATCACATTTATATAAGGTGCATGAGGCAACCCGCTCATGTACGGTATTGGATAACCCACTATTCATTCTTCATTCCTTCTATGTCATTTCAAAGGCATATAGGGATTTACAAAGCATTAAGAGGTGTTGCGGACTACCCATCCCAGGTAATTCCCATTCACTAGATTCATGACACTATCCTGGGCAAGGCTTATTTCATTATTCTAAGGTGTGGTATTACCACCCTAATCCATTTCCTTATCAGTTTAACCATTTCATCTGATTGGGTGCAATTATCCTACTTTAATCATTTGGTAAAAATCAAAGGAAAACATGTCATCAACAATTATCACCCAAGCATCACAGAGATCAAACAGGAAAGCATAAGAATATACTTCCTACTTTTATCTTGAATACATCACACCTCTGATCGAGGGGTTATATTGTTAAAGGATGAGTTTAGTGACCAAGAAACCATTTTATATCATTCCTGCAATTCACACTCTTTGCACGGAAGAATTTAATTGAAACTAAACTTGCACGATTATCATATTAAAGCAGTGCAGAAATAACTCAATCATACTTCACTTTTAAATTAAATGCAAGGATAGGGAACCTAACTCATGGTGGATCCATCCGTCCACTCCGGCTCTTGGCGTTTTCTAACTAAAGCTGCCTCTTATGCTCCGGCAACCCGAAGCATGACCAAAACCACCAACGCACTACCCAAAACACACTAGGAACCCTTAGAACAACCAAATACATTACTTGGAAGCTACAAAATAACCAACGGTAGAAAACCCTTACCCCAGAAACAAACAGGTGGACCAAAACGTGGTGAATCGCTTCGCCTTCAGCGAGGATCCCTAGAATACACCCAAACGCAACCCGAGAAGCCTTCTGTGCAAACCTGGAACAAAGAGAAACCAAAAGTCGGATCACCCTAAACCCTAGGGCGTTCGTCCAAATCTCATCGGGCGACGAATACGCTGAAAAACTGCTTGGAACATGGAGGAGAGCGAGGAGAAGGACCTAACATTGAGATTCAGGAGAAGAATCGCCAAGAACGAAGGAAAAGATCGAAGGAGGAGGGAGCCAAGGGGAGCTCTGTGCATCGCGGCTCTAAGAGAGGGGGCTCGTGCAGGTTATGGCCGAGAGGAGTGAGGGAGGATTTATTAGATTAGTTTTTATTTTAAATTTATTTTAAATATTTTAAAAACCCAAAACTGGGCAAGGAACACGGTTTGGAAAACCGTATGCCAACCATGTGTCCCCCATTGGACACCCACGACACCCCGCATGGGCTGGCTGCACCGTTTGGGTAAACCGTGCTCAGGATGTGCGGACTTCTCTGCCTCCCTGATTTGGGCCGCACGGTTTGGGAAACCGTGCACGTTCATCTATTCATTAAAAACTAGTCCTCTTCGGGTTCAACACTCCTAGAACCCCTCAAGACACTCGAAAAACTTAACAGGCATTCACCCATGTCCAAAAACATTAAAAAGAAGGATTTGAACTTTCAGAATATCATTCTGAAGCCCGATCTTAAATTTGACTGGTTCAGTAATTTGAAAAGGTCAAAATCCTTCACCTTTTAACCTGGTTCAAAAAGCGGGTCCTTACAACCTTCCCACCTTAGAACTTCCTGTCCCTGAGAAGCCTTCAGGAATAACGCACACCTCACTCGACCTATAAGGGACGTGAAGTTTCATTCAAATGATCGTGTTACGTTTCTAAATGTTCAACGTTGCACAATCATCCACTTAAGCACACGACACTTAAGTTGTCAACACCCAAGAAAATGATCATTTTTTTCCACCGAACCAACATGAAAGCTCTTACCCGAGCCCATTCGACAAGAGACATGATCACATTGTCATCTCATCAAGAAACCAAACACAGGTATTTTCCGCCTTAGATTTTTTGCATTAATCGGCCAATACGCAAACCACGGATCCACCACCTTTTGAACTGCCTTTCAAAAAAACACTCTAAGCATTCCAACGACGCACCTAGCGTGATTTTGAAATAGTCCAATAGTCAATTTCCCTGTCAACCTATAAACCCAAGTCGAAAAGAGTCAAGCCACTCCAGATGACTATTCAAGAAGATGACCAGCTTAGCGGTCGGCACTTTACAAGCTGAACAATGATACCTTCTCCCAAGGCATCTCGTATTCATCACGAGAATGTTCACTGAAAAACTCATACCCGACTCTCGATGATGTCTCAAAGATCAAACCACAAAGGAAACCACACATCCCATGTGCAATGCCGAAAGAAAACAACCAAAAGAGCTCAACATCTTTAAAGCTTTAGTACGGCGTAAGACCAACACTCTCTTAGTGAATCCAAGACAAAAGAAAGATAGGGGAAAAGTTCGTCGCGTATGAGATTACACTAAGAGGATTAAAACGGATTCAAGTTATTGATACCCAAAAACTGGAAAACAGATCAGTTGAACCACCCCTGGTCGACTCTAGAGAAGAAACTCGGCTCCACCTGCCGACGCATCAAGATTTCAACCGACCACGATGCCTCTTCCCACATGAGGCATCCAATCGATCGACCTTACCACCCAAACCCAAGGGCATTCGAGCAACACCCGACCATTTCCAAAATGGTCCTTCTTGGCGTTCTCCTTCTACCTAGAAGGACACATTTTACTCAAGTAGCATGACTCTTACCACCTTAGAAGGGTCGGTGTCATCGAAAGGAGAAAGGCAAGCTTCTCATAAGCAGACATGTTCATAATTAACTGAACGAACGTGCGTCGCTCCTCCAAGCCACGATAACCACGTCAGCGTACAAGGAATCCAAAGCAACTAGACCGGCGTGGCAACCACCCAAGTCTTCCGAAAATTATCCCGAGCATTGGGACAACTTGATTCTCAAATGCTCAGGTCACTCTACCACGGAGATGACCCAAGACCGTACACAGCAGCATAAGGGATTTATCCGAACATCGTATTTCCCCATATGACCATTCGCTTGGATGATGACATGTCAAGTCATCTATTATCATGAAAAAAAGGTTCAAACGACCAACAAGGCGACCGACCAAGCCCGAGGCATGTCCAATCAACTGATACAGAGCATTACCCAATGCTCAATTCCTTAACAAGATCAAATGAAACACGAACACCCTTCTGAACAAGGGTGTAATTAGAACTGAAATTCCTACACGGGACAACGGTACCCGAACATCACCAAACTTCAGAAAGTTCACCAAAAAAGCCAAGAACATAAGCTCTAAGGGCACTACCTACCATGGGCTTTCCCCTCACGAAAAACAAGCATCGACCCAAGCACTTGGTCATGCCCAACAAAAGTCATCTGACTCAAAAGACTAACATTTAAGCCATTAAAAAAGGAAAACGCCTATGGGAAACACTCAATATACTGTTCCCAGGCCACACAAGAGAAACTCATCCTATCCTCACAAGGGGTTCAAACAAAGGGCACCCCTATAGGTTCCTTTTTCCAAGACATTTATATCTAACCACATCAATTATTTTAATCACTTTAAAATTTTTCTTTGAAAACATCAAGTGACTCTTTTCAAAAACCAAAAGTCACTAGGAACTTGATCATTGAAAAATAGCTCAAAGCATAATAGGAATGTTTCAACAAACATTCTTTTAACCACTAAACATTTGTCAAAAATCTCGTCTCTTTTCAGGCAATTTATCATAATAAATTCATTTTAAAAAAAACAAACAACCTATGAGGGTCCCATCAAGCCAAAACATTCCATATCGGAAACAAATAGCTTTTACATGTATTAGAATTTCATAGATCATCATGCCATTACATCTATTATGGGTTGGCATTTCACAACTCGTGAAGCTCCCAAACACTCCATGGGTTGAAAATTGGCTTCCATTAAACAAAAAAAATCACCTATCAGAAGATAACATGCTCAAATAAATCATCCAGTCAAAAGGGTGTCCACCTACTAATCTATAAAGAACCCATAAAATTTATAATTTGGCATTTTTCTCCCCTCATTAAAAACCAATTTCAATTCATTTTACAATTTAAACTTTAGCAGCCCTTTTTATGGTGATCCAATTACACATGCTACCATTTTCCATCCATAAGGCACCCATACACCTTATAACTAAAAATTGGCTCCTATCATAATTTCAATCACTTAATCTAGAAAAATCAACCAATTTCATTTTAATCAAAATATAATGCTATCGTATGCAGTAACACATAACATGCTATATCACAAAATCATGGTACAAAATAGAGAAGGCATGCTAAAGCAACATGCATCATAAAATAGTCATCACAGCACATATCACAACAGTAGGCATCAACTAATTCATCCTAGATGGAATGGCATAATGAATGGTATGAAATTTCATTACAAGGTGCCTATATGATGCATGAGATGGCATACCCTCGTCTCATTGGGTTGCAACTAAAATAGAACCCACAATTGCATCAATAGTATCAGGATAAATCATTTTCATCACCAAACGGTGAAATCAAATCAAATGTAATAATAAAAATCATTAAAACAACAATTTCATTTGAGGCAATTTGGCATTTCCCTATACACGGGTTAGCTACTCCCGAGCACAACTTATTTCCAAATTTCATTTCCTTATTATCCCTATCTAATGTCGCCAAACAATAAAACACATTAGAAGGGAAAACCCTCTAATACCACTTTGTAACTTCCTAGCTCATCTCACCATCTACCCGGTTGTCGGACCTGTAGGTCACATGGCCTCAAACACGTCTCCCCGTACACCAAAGGCTGCTGACTAGCAGCGAGGGTCTCGGGGGGTGATAGTGGGGAGACTATACCCTCTTATCAGAGTTTCAAAGCGGTATCTCAGAGTAAATAACATTCAAAATCGGAAGTTGTAATAGATAAACAATGAACAACAGCAGCGGAAGACAAATAGTGATCATTTTTATAAAAAGTGGACAAAGCCAGTTGTCACAATACAGGGATGATTATACAGATATGGAAAGCAGTAAACAATACAACATGCTTTCAATACAATAAAAATGAAATAAGAAAAGACAGCAGAGCCCAATGGGCATTCTCCTAAGCATCCCAAGCTCCCGCTTGGGCCTCTGCTCCTAACTCCTCAGGTACAAACAACACAACATACAACCTAGGTCCTGCAAGCAAGAAGGTCTACTCGGGTACCCCAGTGAAATGGCAGCCTGAGTAGGGTGTGAGATAATAATATCAGTATGTCGGCACCATCAGTGTCTAACCCAATCCAGACAATGTGTATTTAATTGAACAACATCATTCAAGGCAGTAAACAAGTAAGGCTAAAACAAGGAAACTATCAAGACTGACCCAAGCATTGTTCTATGGCTTGGCATCGCTTTAAGTACCCATTCCATTCATTTATCATTTTTATTCATGTGTCCAAACCATTCCCTGAACCAGTTCCTGGAATACTCAAATCGGAAACCAGGCATCGTTCAGGGAGAAAATTCACCAACACCCTACAAGCCTATTCCGGTGAACCTCTAGGAACCCAACATCGCTCTAAAAGCCCGTTCCGGTGAACCTCCTAGGTACCCGACCTCGCTCTAGGTGTGGTATAGTCCATCAACTGAGCCCGTCCCCGGAATCCTAAAATAAGATACAGGTATCTCCCATGACACATCATGCCCTGTTGAGTCCATCCATGGCATCTCATACTAGATCCATGATTCACTCGGCATTACAGTAACAAGTCTCATTCGATTCCATCCACGACATCTCACATGGGATCCATGATTCACTCTGTATTTCAGTAAAAAGTCTCGTATGAGTCCGTCCGTGGCATCTCACATGGGATCCATGATTCACCCATGACATTGTTCACATTTTAAGCAGTTCAAAATAATTAAACTCATGTAGGCTTGTAATTCAAGAATTATCATACAATGGTCAAGGGGAAAAACACCATCCCATACCCGAAACCATTCCAAATACCATTCATATTCATTATCACAATCACAATCAATCATATTTCACATAACCTCATAAAAGGTTATAATTCCGTTCATACAAACAAACTTACAGCAAACCATACCAAGTATCATTATAATCTCATCACATTTATACTTAAGGCAACTCCTCTTAAGTATCTAAATCAAGACATTAACATACTCATCACATTTATCTAAGGTGCATGAGGAAACCCGCTCATGTATGTTATTGGATAACCCCGTATTCATTCTTAATTCCTTATTTGTCATTTCAAAGGCATATAGGTATTTACCAAGCATTAAGAGGTGTTGCGGACTACCCCTACCAGGTAAGTCCCATTCACTAGATTCCTACCACTATCCTGGGCCAGGCTTATTTCATTATTCTAAGGCATGGTCTTACCACCCTAATCCATTTCCTTATCAGTTTAACCATTTCATCTGATTGGGTGAAATTATCATACATTAATCATTTGGTAAAAATAAAAGGAAAACATGTCATCAACAATTATCACCCAAGTATCACAGAGATCAAGAAGGAAAGCATAAGAATCTACTTCCTACTTTTATCTTAGAGACAGCGCACCTCTGATTGAGGGGTTTTATCATTAAATCATGATATTAGTGACCAAGAAACCATTTTATCTCATTCCTGCAATTCACACTCTTTGCACGGAAGCATTTAATTGAAACTAAACTTGCATGATTAACATATTAAAGCAGTGAAGAAATAACTCATTCATACTTCACTTTTAAATTAAGGGCAAGGAGAGGGACCCTACCACATGGTGGATCCATCCGTCCACTCCGGCTCTTGGGGATTTCTAACTAAATCATCCACTTAAGCTCTGGAAACCTGAAGCACGACCAAAACCACCAACCCACTACCCAGAACACACCAGAAACCCTTCGAACAACCAAAGAAATTAAATGGAAGCTGTAAAAAAACCAATGGTAGAAAACCCTTACCCCGGAAACAAACCGGTGAACCAAAACATGGCGAATCACTTCGCCTTCGGTGGTGATTTCCAGAATACACCCAAACACAACCCGTGAAGCCTTCCGCACGAACCTGGAACAAAGAGAAACTAAAAGTTGGATCACCCTAAACCCTAGGGAGTTCGACCAAATCTCACCAGTCAACGAATACACCGAAAAAAAGCTTGGAACAAGGAGGAGAGGGAGGAGAAGGACCTAACATTGAGATTTGGGAGAAGAATCACCAAGAACGAAGGAGAAGATCGAAGGAGGAGGGAGCCGAGGGGAACTTCGTGCGTCGCGGCTCCAAGGGAGGGGGATCGTGTGGGTTCTTGCTGAGAAGAGTGAGGGAGAGTTTATTAGATTAGGGTTTATTTTAAATTTAATTTAAATATTTTAAAAACCCAAAACTGGGAACGATGCACAGTTTGGGCTGCATGGTTTGGAAAACTGTGCGCCAACCATTTGTCCCCTGCTAGACACCCACGAAACCTCACTCGGGCTGGCTGCATGGTTTTGGTAAACCGTGCACAAGCCGTGCGGACTCCACTGCCTCCCTGATTTGGGCCACACGGCTTGGGCCGCACAGTTTGGGAAATCGTGTGTCAACCATGCGCCTTCATCTATTCTTTAAAAACCATCCGTCTTCGGTTCCGACACTCCCGGAACCCCTCAAGACACTCGGAAAACTTAACGGGCATTCTCCCATGTCCAAAAACATTAAAAAGAAGGATCCAAACCTTTATAATCTCATTATGAATCCTGATCTTAAATTATACTGGTTCATTAATTTGAAAAGTTCAAAATCCTTCACCTTTTAACCCGGTTCAAAAAGCGGGTCCTTACAGAAATTACATAATGCACTAGAACTCCGTCCCTTTTTATTCACTAGAATCACAAACTCCCTTTAGTATTCATTTCTGCACATTATTCCTGATTATGTGAACTATCTTTGACTGGTGTACCATTCCTACTCTATATACCACACCTAGTCTATGTACTACACTTGTTCGGCATACCACCCCTTCTTGGCGTATAACACCAACTCAGCGTACCTCCCATGCTCGGCGTACCTCCCCTGTTTGTCGTATCGCACCTACTCTACATACCACCTCTGCTCTTCCTACCGCCTCTACTCCACGTACTCTACCTGCTCTGTATACTACACATGATCTGCGTACTGCACCTTTTCCATGTACTACCTATATTATGTGCACAACACTTGCTCTATGTACCGGACCTACACCATGCCTCTATGTACCGCCTCTACATACCATTCTTGCATACTAACTTCATGTACCACCTAAGTGTACCGCCTTCGCGTACATATTTTGTACTTTCTATACCTTATACAAACTTCTTCATTAAATTATTTAAATTATATCATCTCATACATACCACATTTTCTAACTCAAAATGTATTCCACAAACTACTCGTTCCAATTTTGTGAACTGTTTTTTCCTTCGTGTACCACTTAGTCAGAATCATACTCTCTTCTGCATACAACTTTCGGACTTATCTGAGTTCTTCCATAGCGAAGATACTTTCTTATTGAATTATGTCTACTTTACTGATGGGATTAAGACTCCATATATTGGAAAATTTTCCACGAATATTGCTCATCTGTTTTACACAAAATTTCAATGTGGGAAATTCTTCCCTACGTAATATCTTCATTCTGCATTATGTATTCCCCCACTGCGTACTGTGACCCTTTGCAAACTGTGAACTTTCTCCATGTACCATGTGTCTTCCAATCTATGTATTTCATCACTTCCACCAATGATGATCCATTTTGCATACTACTAATCATTCCTCGACGAACCATTTTTTATACAGTGACTCGTTCAATGAACCCTTTTGTGCACCTTTCCCACTTACTACACGACTTCATTTCATATCGTCACTACAAACAATTTTTGTTTTTTCATACCGCTCAATGTACCATTTCTGTTTCTAGATACACTATTGCAAACCATTCTCAGAATATGGTATGTGTTCCATGTTCTGAGGTACGTTGTTTGCTTCCTTTTACGATGTTCTTTGTTGTTCCTCATCGCATTAACTCTTATGAATAAATCCTTAAATTTCAACTTCGGAAAGAATATCCATGATAATTCACTATTATGTTTCTTCTTTAATAGTTAGTGGCTTTCATTATGAACTCCTTCCACCATGATATATACTCTTTGAACGATCTGTTCAAGCATCATCAGATTCTCTAGGGAATGTACTACAACTTACCGACTTCCCCATATTCTAACAACATCATTCTTTCCAATCAACACAGAATATGACTGGTATCATTTTCTATTCTTTTTATGATCTTTATTAAATCATAAAATCCATACATGATCGCTCATGAAATAATTCATGTCTCTTTAAGTAGGCTCTTACATGCTCTCTTTGAACTGTGAGATATTGCATGATCACTTTATAACAAGAATCCCTTCATCTCCTCTTCATGTTGATCTTTATTGGAAACTAGTGATAACAAATACATACTTATACAGAAATTGGTCCCAACAATCTCCCCCCTTTTTATTTTGTTTTCAATACCATAAATTCATCTAAAAATGAATGTTTCAATATAAAAATGATAATCTTCTCATTCCCCCTTTACTTTTTCTGTATTTCTCACTTTTGAATAATTCCATTCACTTTCTTTACCACTTATTGACAATAAATACAATTTTCATAGGAAATGGGTATCAATCCATTCTTAAGAAATGTTCCATAAATTATTCCACTCTCATTGTACATGAGCTATACTCGGTGTAGAAAATCAGAGAATTTGATTTTGACAATAAGGTTTTCCATTATTCAATGATCATGAAACCTGATGAGATAATAACTCATGTGATTTGTCTTAAAGAGTTTTCCACTTTCATAATTGGATGATGAAATTGAATTTGATAGTTAATAATTAACATAAAACTCCTAAACACACATCAATAAACAGATCAAAAACATCCAGGTGCAATTGGAAAGATAAGTGGACTTAAGGGGTCTTCTATTCTTTTTATGACAATGATTAATTCAGTTACTCCATATTTTTTTAAAATTATCTTAATTCTTAGTAACCATGGATGAGAGATTGAGAAATGATATACCTTTTCCAATGACATGTTCTTCAATAAATTTACATAGTAATTTAATTTAAAACAAACTAAAGTTGATACTGATTGAAATAATATTTCTGGTAGCTTCTTCATTTGTATACCCCTCAAGGGAAACACTCCTCCTCATCATCTTTATCAAGGATGATCCTTCATTATTTCAATCTTTTAATATCAATTGAATAATATTCTAAGGATGAAAAACTATTCATCTTATCTATCAATAGTTGAAAACATTCACTACTTCTCATATTCTCCCCCTGAGAGCATGCTTCACATTTAATTCCATGTATTATAAATAGAAATAGAATACACAAATGATTAAGGAAATAATGATGTTCTTCTTTTCTTCATCAGTTTCAGTTGCATGGTTGATATGCATTTCTCAACCAAGTTCCTCCATTTACTCACGTCATTATTCATGCACATCGAAACATCTATTCTGATCTATGTTGATGTGACATGGATCTCCTCATATTAAATTCTTAATTTCATGGAATGTTTTCTTTTTATTAATATCCATCAAGGATGATACATTATTACTCCTCTTAAGGATTGCTTATTTCTCTGGTGTAAATGTTAGGCAACCATTTTCAATGTGACCATATTTCATACATCTCTTACACAAAGCTTCTTTAACAAATGTGTGTTTTTTTTGTTTTCATTCCCTCATGTACTCTATCTTCATCATGTGAATGTTTTTCATTCCCTTTACCACCATCCTTGACCTATTATTTTCAAGTATCTTCATTCTATTCTTATATTCTGTCCAGATGACCAACAAGTCATTTGGAACTATTGTAGATGGTCTAGATCATCTACATGAGTTCATCTAAGTGTTATCCCTCTTAGTTGTTTTTTGGATGGATTGTCCTTCAATTTCATAGAACTAAAAACTTGTGTCTTCTCAATTTCCCTAAAGATATATTGTTGAGGAAGTGTGTGTTCACAATATTTTTCTAATATCATCCCATGTAAGCTTCTTTAATCATAACCAGCATCAGAGGACTTCTTTTCTTATCAACAGTGAATCCATGTTGTGATAGTCATGTATCTACCTTGTTTCCACTTCCATTGCATACATAACAGATGTTATCAAGTATTCATAATCTTCTTGTGGTAAAAATTATGCTTTTGGACCTATCAATGTTTCTTCTTCTATGGAATTATTCTCTTTGATATAGTCTTTCTCTATACTTTTTAATTTTAGGTATTTTACCAACAATCCAGTGAACAATGCCCAAATCTGTTCTTACATAAACATTGACCCAGAAATATTGTCTTCTTGATATCTTATGTATAAGTTTACAGGGCCTTCTTTTTAACTTGATGTTCTTTATCTGGGGAACCATCTTTTAGTCGCTTCTTCCTATCCACCCTTGCCATGTTGGTAGGTTTATTATCTTCACCTTTCCTCATCCATACTTGTTAATAATTTTTCATCCAACATACACTTTTTGTAGATACATATTTAGAAATAATTTTACAAGTTGTTATTGATGGTATCTTCATTTTATCTTCATTTTTGAAATAATTTTACAAGTTGGTATTGTTGGAGGTATTTTGACAGTAGAATCCTCTTATGAGCATTGAATACATGTGATAAAGGATTCATTATTTTGTAAAGTCTCAATATGTGTCTACTCAAGATTGGTCAAATGAGAATCCAATTGAAGACATTGCCAACTTAAAATGACCTTATGATCTTCAATCATAGTCATATTCTCTTCACAAGCCTTCTCCATTCTAAAAATTATTCCTCATGCATCATCATTTTATTTTGGATCAAAGAGTCATGTCCATTGATCTTCATGAATATCCCTTCCAATTGTAGACCCTTTACATAAGTGCAATTTTTCAATTACCCTTTAAGAACATGGATCTTTTCTTCATGATCCTTTCATACTCTCTCTTCCTATTCAACTTCATTGAACCATTTTGATGTATTTATTCCATGTATCCTCTTTGTTTCTTCAAAGGATTTAATATATATGGAGACATTATAACATTCTAACACTTTATTACCAAGAATTACCCTATATTATCAGATTCTCTTCCCTGTCATGTGATTTTAACATGCATACATTGAAATATTCTACAAAGAGAAGCAACTATTTCATTCGTAATATCATGCATATAAGTTCTAAATTTCTCCTGATCACTTGAAAATGAGATAAAAGTGCCTTCATTTCCTCGGGCAGAATCCTGACCCACCTACTCATTAAATTCCAAGACTTATATTTCTTCATTATTGTTTGGTAATAGAGAACCAGACACTGCATCTTTTTTGGATATGAGGGTCATCTTCAAATGTATCTTCTTTGTCTTTTTCCTGATTTTCATGGTCTTATTGTATGTATACTTCTACTCATAGATGATCAAATATTCATCAAGAAATAACATCATTGTTTATTTTAGGAAAAAAACTCAAATCCTCTTCTGAATATAATTACTGATGTGTATCCATCATAAGTAAACCTTTTCCTTTGATACCAATTGAAGGACCCTAGGCCACAATGAGAGGGGGTTGATCAGGGTGTCAACTTTTTCTCTTCTTTAATGGATCTTGTTAACACATTGGTAGGAACTTATATAACAATGTATGATGGATATTTGATTTAATTAAAACATTCACATATAAAAGGAAAACACCACAATTTTACATGGATATCCACTAAAAGATACGTCCAATGTGTATACACAGATGGTGTGTCGGTTGAACCAAAGCCACAAATCTTCACAAGTTTTGGATTACAAGATTTAATCACAATCACTATGTGCCATGTGCACTGTCTTTATAAGGTTTAGGGATAACACACTGCATCCCTCGGATCACTTCCACTAACACCCCCTTATTCACTATGTTGGAAGAATCGTCACTCAATTTATCAACATCACGGTCACATTAATAGATTAGAATGAAATGACTTTCTCTCTATTAAACACAAGACATTACCTATATTGAAGTCTAGAATTGATGCCCTTTTATATTGAATTATCTTCTTTGGTGAAATTACTGAATTCACTAGAACTTCATCCCTTTTTATTCACTAGAATCAAAAACTCTATTTATGATGCATTCCTTTCTTCAAACTACCCCTGATTCTACAGACTGTCTCTAATCTACATACCACTCTAGCACTGCATACCACACATGGTGTGTGTGTAAAAAACATGTTCTACGTACCGCACCCACACTACATACCTCCCCTGGTCGGCATACCTCCCCTGCTCGGCGTACATCCCCTTCTCGGTATACCGTGACTACTCCACATACCGCTTATGCTCTGTGTTCCACCTCTACTCTGTGTACCTCACATGCTCTGCGTATCACACTTGATACGCATACCAAACCTACTCTGCGTATTGCCTCTGCTCTGCACACCGCACCTGCTCCGCGTACCGCACCAGCACCGTGACCACACCTACTTCTCACACCGCACCTCTACATACTGCCTCAATGTACCTCCTTTGTGTAACACCTATGCGTACCACCTACGTGTACCACCTACGCATACAACCTCCACCTTTTGTAGACTTATTCTTTAAATTATACGAATTATATCATATCCGGAATACCACATTTTCTTTAGGCCAAATATTTTATATGAACTACTCCGTACAATTTTGGAAACAATTTTTTCTTTCGCATACCACTTCATCCAATGTATAATCTCTTCTGTGTACCACTTTCAGAATAATCCGAGTTCTTCCACAATAATGATATTTTTTTTATCAAATTCACTCTGCTATAATGATGGGATTAACACTCCTTATATAAGATAATAACTCCATGAATTTTTCCCATATTTTTTTCCCAAATTTTCAATGTGGGACAAACTTCACCAAGGACTATGCTTATTTCGTGTACTGTAAGCCTCCACTACATGCTACAACCCTCCAGTGAACTATGAACTTTCATTGTGTACCATGTGTCTATCAGTCTATGGACCACATATCTTCTTCCAATGAAAATCCATTCTTCATAATTAAACTCTTTCCATAGAGAATCATTTTCAATATAGTAACCCATTCCTCAAACCATTCTTTGTACCTTTCCTACTTACCGCACGCCTTCACCGCATACCGTCGCTGCAGACCATTTTTGGTTCTGCGAACCGCTCTTTGTACCATTTATGTTTCCAGGTACATGGTCATGAACCGTTATTGAAACAAGTTATATGGTCCATGTTCTGAGGTACGTGGTGTGGTTCCTTTGCCGATTTCCATCACTGTTCCACAACTCGTTCACTCCTATGTAAAATTCCTAAATATATTTTTCGGAAAAAATATCCATGCTATTTCACTTTTATCTTTCTTATTCAAAAGATAGCGACTTTCATCAAGAACACATTCCACCATAAAATATACGCTTTGAATAATCAGTTCCAGCATCATCGGATTCTCCAGGGAATGTACCATAACTTACCAAGTTCCCTGTATTCTAACAACATCAGTCTTTTATGTCAACACTGAATATGACTTCCATCATGTTCCAAGATTTGTACGATCATTATTAAATCATCAAATCCCAACATGATCCCTCATGCTATAATTATTGTCTCGTCAAGTAGTATCTTGCATTCTCTCCTTGAATAGTGTGATGTTGCATGATTACTTTATAACATGAATCCCTTTATCTCCATCATCAATCTGATCTTCATTGTCAACTTGTGGAAACACATATAATCTTATTCAAAAATTGGTCCCAACAACTAATACTTTATGCTCAATGAAAAATACTAAAATCAATAAAAACAAATTAAAACTCTTTTAGGTGGCATAGATCATATTATACATAAAACCCTTTCAAATATCATTCAATTGGATTGACCATATAGTCGAATTCCAAATTTAAGATCTATAATGGTGATCACCATTCATTTAATCTTTATTGGTCTCACCTGTTAGCTATAATGGGGAACATACCTTCATATAAGCTATAACTGGCTAACTCATGAGTTATAATAAGGTTCAACCCATCGTATAAGCTATTTCGTGATCAACCATGAGCTATAATGGGGCTCAACCATTTGTATAATCTATATCGGGATCAACCTTTTCATATAATGCCCAAGTACCATTTCAAAAACACATTAATCACAAAACCCATTGAAAAATATCATCTTATCTTATATGAAATACATTTCCATTTAAAAATACTATTTTTATTAAAGATCCCATTTTCAATACTAGGAAACCCAAAAAAAGGGATTGAGATTTTTTTAAAATAAATTAAGGATTATAGGGCAAGCCAAATATTATATAATGGTTACAATGGTATAGAGGTCATTATCGCCTTATAGGATAAACAAAATAAAACTCCTTTTTTTGTAAATAATGTAAACCACATTGAATAACAATAATAATTTTAAAAATTTTGAAATTAATTTTAGAAAGACATTAAATGTCGTTTATAATTCTTTTATAACCATATAAATAAATATGTAAATTAATATCATGAAGGCAAAGATTTCATAATTAAATTGTTAAACATTCAAGGTGTCTCATATCAGTCGAACATTTAAATAATAATATAAAATAATTAATAAATAACATTATGTTATATCAAATTTGGATATTAAATGTCATAGTGGCTATATATACACATTATAATAGAATAGTGGTGGATATTTTTAAGAAATGCCTCAATTAAAGGTGAATAGGACGAAGTCCCTTACATTGATTCTAAATCATCACGTACAATCATTATGTTACTAAATAATAAAAATAGGTTAATTTATTCTTTATTATGAATATTCTTCATGTATATTATTCCTTTTATATATCTTATTACCATGTCATAAAAATTAGATAATTATTAAAGTTCATATCATACGTTCTCTCAATATTCGGTACTTGAGTCGGAAATGATCATGTTTTTTATGTAAATTGTCCATGTAGTGAAAATTATATCATCTCAAAAATATTATTAATTATTTAAATATCATATATATCCTTTATATAAATATATATTTATTTATAATATTCATAATATTTAGAGATATGAAATGGAATGCACCGTTCTTGGATATGGTGGGTCGTACGTATTCATGAACACTACATTCACTTCATTGTCATATTAAAAACAATAATCAATTGATATAAATGTATATTACAATATCTGTATTAAATTTATGTCATGTCTAACTCATAGATTTAACAAAACCATTCTTTATACGTTCCATGTATAGTAGGGACGAGTCACATTGCTTTGTGGGGCGGTAGTTCACATTTTCACAAACAAACTTATCGTATTTACACAACATGGAAAGCATAAAAATATGTTCTAAATAAAAATTATATAATAATAGAGATAGTAAATATATCATATATATCATATATAAATATTTTTCAATCATAATGGCCATCATGAGAGGTGGTAGATGAAAATTGAACAATCCTCATTTCATGAGGAAATTGTTTTTTGTTTACTAAATAAGTATGTTTGTATAGATTAGAGGGAGGTGCCTATATTTTAAGATAAAATAATTATCATAAAATAATTATAGTATATTTATGATGCTTTTGATGTTTTGTAATCATACAATAAGGATATCTTAGGGAGTGGATAAGGTAAAAAAGGAAATGAACTTGAGAGAAGATGTTACCTTTAAATCGGGTAAGTTGGTTTGATTTGAGCCAAAAGGATTTCATGAATTGCCTTATTCCCAAGGTATGGATTCTAAGATATTTGGAGGGATCTTGGGAGATAATTTTAGAAAACTTTAGATGATCCAAGGGGATTGAGATGTTTTAGTAAGTGGGTAGAGGTGTTGGCCTTTTATAAGAGGGAGTAGGGGCATTATAGGGAAGTCATGACATATTATTTTATTATAAATTGATTTTTAGAATTATAATTGTTACAAAGTGATATATTTCAAGGATATTTTGTGGATGGGTGGAAATTATCTCAAAAAATAGGTTTTAGTCAATTTTATGTCATGAAATTAACCTTATATTTTTTATTTAATCCGTAATAAAAAACATTTTCTGTTACCATGTCTTCGAGTATCTTTGTATAATAGTGGTACTACTGTTACATTAAAATTCCAATAGAAACAAATGTGGATAATTAATTAAATTTGAAGCATTAAATAATTCATTTGGATCAATCACTTATTTTTATTACTATTATATCATTTTATAAAATTGTATTTGTTTTAAAAACTCATTTATTTCAATTTTTATAGTATTTAGAAATTGATTTTTGTTAAATTCATAAATAATTGATTCCTTAGAACCAAAATAATTAACTAAAATCTAAAATTTTATAATCTTACATAAAATTCATGGATGAAATCAAATTTTTTTATTTTAATTTATTTTAAAATTTATAATATCATTTACTTAAATCATTCATTAATAAGGTAATCACTGCATCATCATTATGTCATAAATAAATTTATTTATTTAATTTCTAAAAATAATAAATAAAATACCATGATGTGGGAAATTTATTTATATTTTTAATTAAAATTTATAGTCTTACTGATCACTTATATATCTCTATATTAAATTTTATTTACTAAAAGATACAACTTAATGTTATATTTCCATTTTTAATAAATTTAACATTATGAAATGTCATTTTCACACCCAAGTGGCTCCCAAATGCCAAAGGTTCGACATAAGGATTCTTATGGTCTATAATAACTTTCCAAATATGATTAGGACACGTGTTATGGTTTTTTTATATTATTATAATTTTATTTTTTCCCTTATTTACCAAATTTACCCTTTAACCATGGTAAATAAAAATAATTACTGATGTTTCATTTCATAATGTCCAAAAAAAAGATACCTTTTTACAATATTGTGACATTACGATTCAAATTATGGAGTCCATTTTTTCCAAATTCAAAAAAACATAAAATTTAGTAATTAATTTAAAATTAACTCACGCTGTCAAAACAAGAATGCGTGTTTTTAAGAAGATAAAACTATCAAAAGATGGACTTGTGTTTATTCCAATTTGAATGTGAAATTTATACCACTAAATTTTTTTGAATGAAATGATAAAACATAATCCAATTACACTTTAAAACTAATTAAATGTATAAAATAACTGAATAAATAAATTTGATGAATATGCTATTTGGAATTAAAATGCATTATTTATGACTATTCATTAAAATATTAATTTCATCAGAAAAATACCAAAATTTCAACCAAAGTAAATTTTGATGTTCCTATTATAAATAAAATTTTATTATGTAAAATAGAACATAGAAATGTGATAAAAATTAGATTTAAAATGACTTCTCCATCAAAAAGTGATAAAACGACCTTATAAAATTATGAGACTATTTTATGCATAAAATTGGACTCATTATCATTGTATTCATCTAAATTTTTGGATAAATGTAAAAACAATTAAGAAAAATTTATAATAATGTTTTAGTTAGTTTGTTCATTCCCTTAGAAAATATTTCTAGGAATTAATAACAATTTAAAATAATAATAACAATATTCTATTATTTTTTAATATAGCTAGATGTTTTGTGCAACGAAAGATTTCAAGGAAACATAATTTCATGTGTCAAGTAAGGTATCATACAATATATCCCCTTTAACATAATATTAATATCTTATTAATAAATATAATTTGATACTAAAATTTATTATTCTATAAATAAGAGAAATTTTACGTTATTCCCCCTTTTGGAAATTGTGTCCTTGCAATTTTAAAATTGGGATCAATAAATTCATTGAAAATACCTCATCAAAAAATGTTTAAAAAACATCCACTTCATAAGATATAAAGTAAAGTAAAAAAGGCCACTAGAGATAACAAAAACTAGGGTTAAATTGAGTAAATCATCACTATTTTAGAAAAAACTAACCACAAAGTTTAGATTGATAGTGATAGGAAACATGATTAAGATAAAGTTAACAACTAGAAAAATACAATCTTGTGATAGGTCGAACGATATTTGATTTACCAAAAGGAAAAGAGAACATAAAAAGATTTTTTTAAAAATATAATTTTCTTAATGTAGAATAATTTATTAAATGGCTTGAATAAAAACACAAGGAAACATACTTACTTGTCAAGTAGTGTTTCATCCATTAATTACATTTTCAGAAAAAAAAAACTCATTTTTTCCCCAAACATTAAGTATTCAGGATGTCTTGGTCAAAATTGAAGAACTATAATCAACTTCTAGAGTATAACATAATCCATATAAGATGTACTATATATTTCCCTTACCTTTAGACATTAACCAAAAACTTAAATGGTTAGTAAAATATTAGATAATACCCATAAATAATTATACTTTATAAAGAGAAATTATTATATTAATCTAAAAAATTAAACAAAAAAGACCCAATGTTCAAAAAAACGATTCAATAAAAAAATTCACTTAAATTTTTTCAAATTAATCCAAACAGATATTGAAACCCAAAATTCATGAACAATTTGATTACATAGTTGTCTATGATAAATCTTAACATTTATCCCCATATAACCTTGACTACTCATAAAGTCTCATACTTAAAAGTAATTAACCTACTTAAAAATTATTCATTTGATAAAACATATATTCCAAAAATCAAATCATTCATGTTCAAAAAAATTATTAACTAATAAAATAAGCTATACAAACTAGGGTATTCATGTAGTCCAGTGGTAGGTGATAAATCAAAATCACACATTTTTGGTGGGTTCGATTCTTGATTCATTTCCCAATGTGACAGGTTTTCACATGGTCTTCATGTTTTCCTTTTTTTAAAATTATATAATTTTATATGATTCCAAAAAATGAGATAAAATCCACAAAATAACCATAACATATTATAACCTAAACGGTTATCTGATAAATTATATTTTTCATCCCATAAATAAATGACCCATAATTTCCCAAAAGGGAATTTATTTTAAAATACCATTATTCACCTAAATATTTCATATTTTAAATACTCAAAAAGGGATTTCTAAGACATGAACTTCTGATATAAGTAAAAATTATAAACCCATCATGATATCCCTAACCCTTAAGAAAACATCTTACTATCCAAAGTTTTCTAAACCATCTACAATTACCAACTATAAGGCCACATCCCTAAACATTGCACAATATTGGGTAAAGTAAAGAATTCACATTGAGGATATTTTCAGGATTATAATTTTTTAGAATGAAGACATAAATGATAAATTAAATATAAAATATTAAAAAATAGATTCTTCTACTCAATAAAATAATTTTCACAACAATAAAACTCCTTAAAAACAAGAATTCATTTCTTGATAAAAATATTCTTGAATTCGTCCTTTTTTTTACCCTTCTATATACCATTTGAAAAAAAACATCAAAAAAATGGGATTAGCATAAGAATGATCAGTATGAGACATAAAAATAATCAAATACCATTAGTCTATATAAATCATGATTACCCATTCAATGTTATTTGAGAGGATGAAAAAAAATCACATGAATCACAGTCATACTTTTTCCCAATAGAAATTAGTAATACCAATTAGAAGAAATTAAAACACATTTAGGTGACTTATAACATCATATACATAAAACGCATTCAAATACCATTCAATTGGAATGACTATATGGACCACTTTAAAATTGAACATCTTTAATGTGGATAACCCTTCGTATAAGATATATTAGGGTCAACCATGAGCTATAATGGGGCGCATACCTTCATATAAGCTATAACAGGATCATCTGTGAGTTATAATGTGGATAAAACCTTTGTATAAGCAATTTCAGGCTCACCCATGAGAAATGATGGGGATAAAACCTTCGTATAAGTTGTATTGGGATCACCCATTTCATATAATGCTCCATTACCATTTCATAAACAAGTTATTTACCAAACCCTTTTGAAAAACACATCTTATATCTTTTGAAAAAAAATTACACATAAAAATACCATTTTCATATAATATCACATTTTCAATACCATGATAAATAGTTAATGGATTAAGTGATTTATTTAAAATACATTAATGCTTATAGAGGAATCCAAATATCATATAACTGTTAAAGTAGTAGATAAGTCGTTGTCGTCGTATACATTAAAACAAATAACATTCCTTTTGTCATGTATTATAGAAATTAAAACTTATTGTATAAAAATATTCCTCTTTAAAACAATGAATGAAACTATAGAGAGACATAAAATTTCATTTATAATCCATTTATATCAATATAAAAAAATTGTAATTTAATTTCATAAAGACAATGATTTGATAATTAAATCTTTAAACATCCAAGGTATCCCATACCACTTTGAATATATATATATATATTAATCTATAAGAATTAATAAATAACCATTTTATATATAAAATATGGATATGAAATTTCATATTCACTGTATATATACCTTGTAATAGAATAGAGGTGGATATTATAATGAAATGGCTTAAGAAAAGGAGATTGAGATGATGTCCCTTACCTTGAGTCAGGAAAATCACATACAATTGTAATGCTTCAGAAAAATAAACATAGGATAATTTATACTTTCCATAGAACCTTTTTCATTTTTATTATTCCTTTTATATCACTTATTACAATGTTATAAAAATTACATAATTATTTATGTTCATATCGGATGTTTGGTCGATATTTGGTACATGAGTTGAAAATGAACTTGTTTTGATGTAAATTGTCCATGTAGTCAAAATTAAATAATCTACATAATATTATTCATGATTTAAAAATAATCGAAATCTAGTATATATATATTTATAATTTACATAATATTTGGAGATATGAAATGAAATTCACCTTTTATGGAGACTGTATGTCGTACGTACGCATGAACGCTACATTAATTTATTTTTCATATTAAAAGAATAATAATAAAATGATCTAAAATTAGATTTTAATACAAGTATTATATTTATGTCATTTATATATCATATTTTTAATAATACCATCCTTTATACTTTCAATGTATAGTGTGAATGAGTCTCACCGCTTTGAGGGGGCGGTAGTCCAAACTTCCTCAAATGAAATTATCATATTTACACAACATGGAATTCATAAAGGTAGGTTCTAAATAAAAATTACTGTATCCTAGAGACATTATAAATGTATTATATATAATAATTAAATATATTTCCACCATAATTTCCACCATGATATCTGATATAAAAAAAATTGAAAAATCATCATTTCGTGAGCCAATAGTTCGCTATACACAAAAACAGTTTGTTCGTATCAATTGGATGAATGTATGTGTAAGTGTACTTAAAAAACATCTCATAAAAATATACTAGAATATTTAAGATAATTTATTTGTTATGTAATAATTTAATAATGATAGAATAGGTATTGGAGAAGGAAAATAAAGGAATTGAACTTGATAGAAGACGTTGCCTCTAAATCAGGTTTCTTCATTTAATTTTATCCAAAGGATTTATTTAATTTCATTATACCCAAGGTAAGAAATTTTGGAGGAAGGAATGGATTTTAGGAGATTATTTGAATATAATTTTATAGATCCATGGGGATTTAGAGGTGTGAGTAAGTGGTTTGAGGTGGTGGCGTTTTATAAGATGGATGAGGGTAACTTTAGGAAAGTCATGAAATATTATTTTATTGTAATTATATTTTAGAAATATAATAGATAAAAATATATATATTTATAAGATAAATGATTATGGGTTTAAATCCTCTCAACCATTACATTTTAGACAAGTTTATGTCACAAAATTAAGCTTATTTACAGCTTTAACCCTTGGTTAAAAACATTAACTCTTACCAAGTATTATTGTATTTTTCATAATATATGGTTACTATAGTCACTATAAAATTACAAGAGGACCACAAGTGGAGAATTAATATATTTATAACATAATAGAAGTCAATTATCTGTATCATATATTTTTTGTACTATTATATCATTCACTAAAAGTTTAGTTGTTTTAAAATCTCATTTATGTCAATTTTGACACTATTTAGTAATTGATTTTTGTTAAAGTCGTAATAACATGATTCCTAAGAACCAAAATAACTAAATAAAATATAATATTTCATAATCATCCTTTTTATTGATGTCATCAAAATGATAAAATTAAATTTATTGTAAAATTTATAATATTAGTTATTTGAAACATTCAGTGATAACGTAATCTGTGCATTATCATTGTTTCAAAAATAAATTTATTTATTTAATGTCTAAAATTATAAATAAAATTCAATGAAGTAGTAAATATATATATATTTATTATTTTTATTTTTATTCATATATATTCATTATATAGCCCTATATTAAAAAAATAGTAAAAGATACATGATTATGTTATATTTCCCTTTTCATTAAATTAAACATTATGAAATGACATTTTCACACCCAAGTAGCACCCAAATGCCAAATGTTAGGCCTAATGATTCTCACGGTCGTACATATCTCATCCAATACGATTATTACATTTGATCGGGTAGTCTAATATTATTATAATAATATTTTTTTACCCTTATTTAACAGATTTACCTTTTAACCATGGTAAATAAAAATAATTATTATTGTTACTTTTCATAATGTCCAAAAATAAACGTTACTTATTTATGTAATTTAGAAATTATAATTCCAAATATGTAATAAATTTTTCTATATTCAAAACACAAAAAACTGTATTAATTAATTTAAAATTAATTTCCATTGCAAAATATGAAAACTTATTTTTAAGAAAACAAAAACTATCAAAATATTGACATGTGTTTATGTCAAATTGAAATTTGAAATTACTTCTAATGAAAAAAATTGGAATAAATGATAAAAAAAATAATCCAATTAAGCATTAAAACCAAATAAAATAATAAAATAACTATATAGATAAATTAGATGAAAAGACAGTTTTGAATTAAAATGTTGTATTTTTCAATATTCATTAAAATATTAATTTCATCAGAAATTTACCAAACATTCAACTAACGTAAATTTTTATGTTATTCATCTATATAAGAATATTATTTTGTTATATTGAACGTATAAAATTGAAAAAAAAACATGATTTAAAATGGTTCTCCATCAAAATGTGTTAAAATGACTATTTAAATATATTAGGGTATTTTATACTTAAAATTGCATTTATTCTCTTTTTAAGAGTCTAAAATATATTTGATAAAAGGAAATACACTTTAAAAAATTATAATCATATTTTAGTTAGTTCTATTCATTCCCTCCAATATAGTGGCTAGGCACTAACTGTTATTTAAAATAATAATATAATTGTATATATTTTTAGTACAATTAAATATTGTGTGCGATATAAGATTTCAGATAAAGTAATTTTGGTTCTTAGAGTATTCTATCGGAAAAATTTATCCCCTTTAAAATAAAATTAATATATTATTTATAAATATTATTATATGGTTAAATGTTTTATTCTACAAATACTTGGGATGTTACACTGGATTTGGTTTTTGGTTAGACCAATAGCATAAGAAAGTGGGTAGAGTGGGGAGGTGGGGTTTCAAAGTGATTTTAAGATCATCAATTCTCGTTATCAAAGATGGGGTGGTGATGGGAGGTATTCATACTCGAGTAGGGGTGTTTTTTAATTCATTAAATAATGATTATTTTATATTTAATGCCATACATGTTCAGGTTAAATAAATTTCCATTAATTTGGAAGATAATAAATGTTTTAAATTATACTATGGGTTATGATATACTTCAACAACCAATTATAGTTTGTGATTATTTTGGTATTTTATTCATTTACATGTTAATATTAACAAGTTTCATTATTTTACCTATATCGTGGAAAATATTTATTTTTACCATGGTAACATTTATATGACTAAAAATATAAATAACATTACAACCAAATTTTCATCTTATGATCACAAATATTAAATTAAATTTAAAAAATTTTAATTCTAATAACTATAAAAATTTGATTAAATATATATACCGTAGACCCAAATGGAAAGAAAGTTTTCAATGTGAAAATTTTCCAAATATTGAAATGTTTTATTATCCAATTTCAATATGAAATTGAACTAAAGGATCTGAATTTTATTTCTTAATATATAAATGAAATTATTATACTTTAAAACCAATATAATATATAATTTAATGATATAAATAAATTTATGTAAAAATAGTTTAATAAAATAGTATTTTCCTTATTCATTTAATAGTGAAACTTCTCCAAGAAAATACTAAAATTTTACTCTATGTTAATTCTAATATTCCAGATTAAAAACAATTAGTTTATTTTTTAAATTAAAATTTATAAATGTGTCAAAATTTAGTTTTAAAATAGGTTAACTTTTAAAAGGTCATAAATTTATGTTTATAAAAATATAGCTTTTAATGCATCATTAAAGATTTATTATTATATTTAGACTATCAAACATATTGAATAAATTGAAAAATAAATATTGTATATAAATAAGGTAAATTTATTTGTATCTCTCAGTAATAGTGATTAATTTTATTTAATAATCTAATATTCGATATTGGAAATAAAAATAGTTTTCTTGATTAAAATATTTATTTTATATTCCATTATATTTTAATTTCATTTATAAATAATGGATAAAAACATTATCCATTTGATAATACTATGTAAAATATATTTTAATTATTTAGTTAATCTTAATCATTCCCACCATTCCAATCTCTAGGTGATAACTATCAAATTGAAATTAAAATATTTAGTCGGTTTTTTAAAATATATGTGGAATATCGCATATGATATTGAACATAGTGTTTAATTTTAAAATTTCATGATGTTGCATTATCCATAACCATAATAAATTTTATCCTCACCATTTGTACTTGGGATAAATAATCCATGGGTTTGAAATTTCCAAATACCTTTTTCAAATTACAATATTAGAATAAGAGAAAATAAAATGCCAATTTGATAAGAGAGAAAGTAAAGTATGAAGGTAATAAAATAAAACACATACTCAGGTTCCATGTAGAAAAACATTGACCTAGATGAGAAAAATAACTACATTTTTCAGATGGATAGTGATATGGAATAATTTCTTGAGGAAGTTAACCACCAAAAATTGATAAATTTGTGATGGCTTTAAACGATATTGATATCTCTAAAAAAATATAATTTTTTTGTTTTAAAATACATTTCTATAAATTATGGAAAAATTTTACTAATAATTATAAGAACATAAGTAAACATATGTAACTGTCAAGTATAATATCTTACAATAACTAATTACCACCATAGTCACATCTTTTCTCCAAACGATGAGAACTGAAGATGAATTTTCATAATTGATGCATCAGAATAAACTTAAGCAGAATAAAAATGCACAAAATTATAAATATCTATTCCCCCAATCTTTAGAATTTACCAAAAATTAGTGCTATTTTTATGATAAATTTATATCCAAAAAACCAAAAAAAATTATATGATGAAAAATACTTTAATCTCTAAAATTATAAAATTATACACAAAGTTCAAAATAGATTATTTGATAAAAATCTATTGATAAAATTATTCAAAAATATTATAGACTAATATTATAATCCCATCCAACAAAAGTATTTGATCAATTAGTCTTCTAAGATAAATTTAATATTTATTTTCAAATAATATCACTCAATCATAAAATATCATACCAAAATGTAATTTTCCTAATCACATAATCATCATGATATACTAATAATTTTTATAAATTATGTGAATACCTATAAATCCACAATAAAATATTATATTCTATAAAATAAAATTTTACATTTATGAATAAAATAAAGTTTCATACATTTAATTTTACCAAACCAAATAATATTCCCACAATATTGAACATTTTCAAAAATAACCTTAGTTACTTAATCACCAAATTATTATTTAATCTCATGGTCATCAATACGATAAAAATATATTCCCAAAATGAATATTATCATTATCATTTCAAATATTTTAATAAAGAAAAACAATATCTTACTTACCTGGACATCACATAGTCCAGTTGTAGGTTATGTAAAATTTCAATCCTTCTTTTGCAGGTTTCATCTCCAAGTCCTTTCCGGATGCGACGAGTTATCACAGAGTCTGCGTGATTACATTTTTCAAGCTATAATAATATAATCATTATAGATTTCATGAAATGTTAGAACCATCCTAAAAAATAACCATAATATATTTTAACCTCAAATATCATCTCACATCATTAATTTTTACTCACAAAAAATAATTACCCATAATTACATTATAATCGGAGATCATATAAACCCCAAAGATTATCCCTGACATTAAAATGTTTTCCTTTAAAAAGTGATAGTTCATATACTAACCCTTTTCATATCATAAAGATATAGGTTAGATGTAGCCTAATAATTTTTTTAAAAATGATAAATGACTCCTAATGTTTATCCATTATATAAATCATAACAATATGGGTGGATAAGACTTTCTTCATTGGATACTTCTCTATTTCATTCCACATTGACCATTTCTTTATCTTCTCATCTCGTGGAACATAAGTATCAATAAAATTCATCTCAAAATTTTTAGGAGAAAAAACCACATTATAATAACATTTATATTCTCCTGAGGGAAAAAATATTAGTAGAATCAATTTCAATCCAATATAAATTCTATTAATTTTACTATCAATTTTCTGAATAAAATTCAGAATAGACCGTGCCAATCTTATGAACTGTTATTCATATGAATCCACTGAGTCATCATACTTTTTCTTAAATTTAAAGAATTATTTCTCCATACATTGTGAGACAAATTTAGGGGAATATTTATCAAGGAAGAGATTCATAAATATTTCTCAGTTTATAGAATCAATATCATCATTTTCTATGTTATTCATAACCAAATACAACCATCAGTAAGCTTCACCATTAAATTGATAAATGGAAAGAGTTACCTTTTGATGTTCTAAAAATCCCATGTCATCAAATAAATTCTCTAGGGAATTGATCCATCCATTTTCCAACATTGGGTCAGATGATCCACCGAATTGTGGGGTATATTGTATCATGAAATTCTCCAATATAGACAATTTCTTTCATAGTAATTAAAGTTCATATCGAGCATATATATCTCCACTATTTTTTTCCGTGGATCCCTCGCTAAAAAAAATATATTATGTTCCAATTCAAACCATCTCAGATGATGGTTTTGAAGGATATTTTCCTCTTAGTTATTTCTAACAATAGATTCCTTATTAATTCTAAAGAAAACATTCTAAATAGAAATATTTTAGATTAGAAACATGGTAATCATTAAATGATATATCATTTTAACATAACAGTAACATAAAATATAGCCTATAATGTTATTAACATTATTCTAACCACTAAATTTATCTAAAATATACTTTGATACCAAATTTAAGAACCCAACTAATAATACTAAATATTCTTTGGCTTTTACTATAATTCACAATCTAGGATCTTTTAATCTTCTAGATTTTGATAATAAGGTCAAAATCTTACAAAGTGAACCCATAAATTATAAGTTGGAACATATAATCAGTATCCAATTATCCATAATTTAAAAATATATAAAAATATCCATTATTTTTTGCTTTAAAGACTTCATGAATCTCAAAATGACTTCATTATTTCCCTTAAACATATTAAAAAAAATTAAAAATATGTGATGATCACAACAAGCTTCATAAGTGATATAAGAGAATGGAAATAATTAGCCTAGTGAAAAAAATGAAAAATTGTGTAATATTTTCCTTTATCTTTAATGTTCATTGATCATTTGAAATAAATCATTTCTAATTGACAATTACTCAAACATTTCTCTCAAAGTAAATAATTAAAACCCATGGAAAAAAATTAATACCTCTTTTGGTGACTTAAATAATTATATCCATAAACCCATTTTAAAACCATTTTAATTAGAATACTATTATAGACAAAATCTAAAATTTTCATTACCCAATTATGAAATTATCAAAATACCTGGTGCTATTTGGGCCACCCCATGTTATGTTATATGGGATTACTGGGTGATTTTTGGGACACCCCATGTTAAGATGGAACATGATTTCTCAACTATATCTGGGTTACCCCATGTTAAGCTACATCAGGTCATCACGACACTATCTAAGACACCCAAGGATTAGTTGTAATGATATTTCCTAGAACTATCTATTCCACCACATTTTGATCTATAACGGTTTTTCTCGGTGCAATCTAGGTCACCCAATGTTATATTGTAATGGGATTTCCCGACACTATATGAGTGAACCCATATTTAATTATCATTTACTATATAATGAATTAAAGGTTTTGTGGTTTCAAATTTTTATAATATAAATAATTAAAAAATCTTTTAATATAATAAGATAATCACTTTTGGATATCAAAATACCCTTTTTAATTTCATTTAATGTCAAAACACTATGCACATCATAATGAAACCATGTTCTTTGGAAATAGCCTTGATAACACAAAAAGGATGCATCGTAGCATTAAAGCATCATGATGGTTGGAAAATCCACTATTGTCTTATAATTTAAAAATATATTCTTTTACTTTTTATAAAATTAACATTAAAATAATATTTTCCAAAATAAGTTCCCTTAAAAATTTCATATCATTGAAGTTAGCATGAATAAATTGAATCAGTTACGTTTATCCAATATAAATCTACATAAATCGAGTGGAAATAAAACATAATATATTAAAAATTAATTAAAAACATATTATTAGTAGGACATAATAATTACATAGAAGTAAAACTCAATGGATGGAAATAGTGTTAATAAATATCTTACACATTGTAATTAATCAAATAATATGCACCAAAAATGTAGTATTAATAAAATTAATCCCTAAATTCCATGATGAACATTAGATTCATTATATGATATATCAATGGGTAGAATATACCCCACACATGAGTAAAAAGTTTTGAATAATGAATAAATACCATATAATTAAAGAGTGAGATGATAAACCCTTACCTATAGCTTCCCTTTATTTTTTAATACATTATCCTCTACTTTAATAACACCTACTTGTGGGACCACTTGAGGACATTACTTACTCTCATTTTTTGATAAAAATAGAACATCGAAATGGGTATAGTGAGGAGGATATGGTTTGAATGATATTATAGGATCACCAAGGATTGTGATCAGAGATAGTGTGGTGAGGGTTGATATTTATACTTGGGGAGGGGTGTTATTAGGTGGATAAATAATGATTATTTTATATTTAAATCTATCCACATTGATGTGGAATTAATTTTTATAAATTTATATGATAATTAATTTTTTTTAAGAGTTTTAGGGTTGAGAAATAAGTAAAAAACAAATAAATTCTGAATTTTTAGGTATTTTTAGCCTTTACCATTTATATTTATCCTATGTCCTTATTTTACCTATATCGTGGTAAATATTATGTTTTACCATTGTAAATTTATTATTCCAAAAAATGAAAATAACTATACTACATAATTTATAATTTTTTTATTTTAAATATAGAATCCATTTTACTAAATACAATTATAAATACAATAACATTTATATTTAAAATTATTCATGTGGATGCAACGAGAAGTGGGGTTTTTAAAGTGAAAAGGTTCAAAAGATTGAAATGTTTATATATCCAATTAAATTTTTAATTTTTTTACAAACACCTAAATTATATTTATTGGTCTATTAGGGATGTAATTATTCTTTCTTCCCAGTTAAAAATATAATTAAACAACATAAATAAAATTGAAGAAAAGTTAATTTTTAATTAATATTCAGTATTTTCATTATTCATCATAAAAATGATACTTCACTAAAAAATCAAAATATGTCACCCTAAGATAATTTTTTTATTTCTATTCCAAAAATAAATTTTATTTATAAAAATAAAATCTACATTATTATCAAAAAAAATTTAAACTAGTTCTCCACTGAAAGGTGGTGAAATTGCCTTTAAGATAAATATAGCATATTATGGATAAAATTAGATTCATTTTTATCATAATCTGATAAAACTTTCTCTATGAATTAAACAAATATTGGATAAAAATGATATTAACTTAATTAATATCATTCAATAACAGTTATAATTTAATTTATAATGATAAAATTCTATTGTGTTTATATAAATAGTTTATTTATAAAAATACATCATTTATATTCAAATTGGTTGTTTTAATTTATAATTAACTTTTAACCAATGAATTAAATTAATAAAAATATTTAAATTATATTTTTATAAATTATACAATCTCATTCATTCCCTCCATTCAAATGGAAATGTGATTACTATCACATTAAAATAATAATATTTAGTTGTATTCTAGGATCTTTATGGCGTATCATATAGGATATTATACATTGTGATTCCTTAAAAAAATATAATGATGAATCATGAAAAATATAAAATTGATTAACCCAATATTTTTTAGAAACAAATTGAACCATTAAAATAAAATGATTATAGAATAATTGAATAACTAACATATTAATTTTAATTTTTTACTATACAAAATTAATATGATACAAAATAGATTTACAATTTAATAGTACAAAAAATTATTGCTTATAAATATGAATAATAAACCTATATTTATTTATAATGGAATTTTAATATATCCGACTAAAATAGAATTCTAAGACAATGCTAATTTTCAAATATCTTATTAAAATCAATAATGTTTATATTAATTTTTTAATGTTGAAAATTGTATGTTTTTTTATAAAACCCCATATAGTCTCTCATTCTATTATTATTTATATCATTCAAATTTCTCATTAAAATTTATCTTCCTTTATGGTCAAAAAAGAAATTAAAGGATACTCATACGTGGAAAAAAAAAATTATATCAGCCATTCGGTATTAAATAATTACCACCCCGTAAATATTAATTATACTATCTTATATATATTTTCATTTATATATAACATTTTTAATAATATTTTTTTAGAATATATATTAATCTATATTAAATTTATTGAAATAAATCCATTTATATAAGGTTATAAAATTTTCATTTTCTATTGATAATGACACTCTTTATAAATGGGTGAAATAAATTTTCCATTTTAACATTTTATACAAGAATGAATGTTTCCATAAAAACATAAATATTCATTAGGAAAATTATTTGAATTGTTTTAATTAATTTAGAATGTAATTTAAATTCTAATTGTTTTAGAAAATATTTCATTTAAAATAAATGTTATCAAATGTAATGGATATTTCCCCCTTTTCCCAAATATTTTATTTAATGTTCCTAGAATACTATTTTAAATATAGGTCAACATCATTTATTATTTTTTATGATTCACAAGCGACAATATTTTTCAAAACAATCAACTTTTTTTCTTTATATTAATGATTATCGTATATTGGGGACTTATTCCTCATACATGATTCCTTATCAAGGGTTAATTACGTTATGATGGAAATATAAATTTTTTCATGTTCACATGGTAAAAATATATATAGTTTTCATTATATGGTAGCTGAGAATATAATTACTTATTCCTCCAACACATTAGGTAAAGAATTATTACTCTTTATATGATATGTACAATATTAGGGAATAAACCCATAATAATATTAGACATTTCTCAAAATAGTTACTAGAAAAGGGAGATACCCTTATACATGCTACGACACTATATTTTATATGATGATGGAATTTAAAATGTGCCCCATAATATGATCTTGTTTTCATTAATTTTTATCAGGTCAAACTTTTATGGTTAATTTTTATAAATATTATTATTTTTTTGTGTCTCATTGTTATTAAATAATTACTCATTTAATACTTATATTATGTGAATAGATAATCTGCATTCCATGAATCATTAATTTTTAAAAATAATTTATTGGGTATTACTCTATTCGGTTATATCAATCTGCCTTTAATATATTCTCATACCAATATCCTCACTTTATTATCACTTGTTATATTTTTCTATTATCTATAATGATTACCCTAACAAATAATTTGGGCCCAATATTTCTTATGTTTCCATTACCCAATATATCAAGAAGATTATTATATATGATATGTTTATAATTGAATCATTGTGAGTAATATATCTAGTATATATATATGAACGGTCATAAAATAAATTTTTCATCTATCTAGTCTTGAAATAAATTAAATATATCAATTTTGGCATGTAATTTTTTATGATATGTAATATATATTAATCAAAAATGAGGTAATATGTATGTATTTAAGGGGAATATCATATAATATTTTTTTAATAGTGGTGCATTTATTATTAAGGATTACTTTATTTAGTGTGAGGGGATATAACCTAATACTACCAATGTTCAACTAAACATGATGTATGTTGAAGATAAATGGAATAGTGTGAAATGAAGGTGTTTTATCATTAGATATCTATGTAATTATCTTCCTTATAATATGACTTCATACTATGATCATTATTTATTTACACTTATAAAATACTTCTTTCAATTAATAAATAATACGAAATTAATTGAGTTAATAGTGATTGTGATGGAAACTAAAATGATTGTCTAATTAAAATAATTAAATGGGAGATAGATTGAAAATTATCATTACAATACTCACCTAAATATAAAATTATTTGAACAATAACATATAAATAGTTGAATATACAAAATATCAATGAATTGAAAACTCCATATTAATTCCTTCTCTTGAAAACATCAACCCTAATTTAGTGGGTCTTCCAATATTGTTATTTTATAGAAATAGATCAATATAAAAAGAATTATATCTTCTATTACCTATTTATTAGTGCACCAACATGTTTTTTTACCATGTTTCCTTTTGGAAGGTGGAGATGTAAATAGTGTAACATCATTTAAACAGGGGTAAAGAAGAAGAAATAATTTCCTTCGAATGAGAGGTTTTTAAGAATGCATTTTTCCTAAATCAACTTCCCATTAATCTTGAAGTGAAATAGAGAGATAATTATAGGATTTTAATGAAAAGTGTGATTAATTTATTGTTACCTATAAAGGAAACCTTACAAGAAATGAAAGCAGCACTGTTTGTTGTATCATAAACCCTCAGATAAATATATACCATTTCAATAGTATATTAAAAATATATACCAAAAATGAATTGTCTATAATTCAATTAAATATCAATAATGTATTTTTTTATTGTATCTAATTATGGAAATGGATATTGGAGAATTCAATCATTCTCATTGTTTTGGGAAAAAATAAACAATTTTTACTTTTCAGTGAACTCCAATGTTAAAAAACATTCAGGAGTGAAAATTAATCTACATACATTATAATAATTTGGGATGAATCAATGAGTAAATCCTAAAAATGGGATAGGTAAATGAAATAAATTTATAATAGAAGGAAATAAATAACATTAATTCCAATGAGATATGAAGGGTCAAACCACGGAGATGGATTAAAGGAATATTTAACCACATACCACCCCACCCCCATCCTACACTCTGATAATTTAACTACAATGAATATAGACATTATTAAAAAAAATTATCCAATAGAATGGTTGATGTCAAAAAATAACATTGGAAATATCCTAAACCATGGTAGAAAGAGTATTCCTATGAAATCATAACTGTAGAAGTGGGTCATTAAAATAATGTGTTCAAAAGTGAAATCATAAATTTCTCAATAAATATAAATAACATATCTAATTTTTGTTATATTTTCTCTTTAATATCTAATTTTTTTTTTATAAAATTTAAATTACCACCCGCATTATTTTTATATTTAATTATCTACAAAAAATACAACTTGGGATATGATTGAATCAAAACTCTGTGACACATTTCCAACTCATATTTTTTAGTTTGTGATTCCTAGAAATATTGTTATACATATTTTTTGGTTGAATTTGATGTGATCTTTTTCAAAGATAATATCTCTCTAAATAAATACCACGTTTGTTTTTAGAAATAAAAAATTTAATTTCATATTATAAATCAATCCATGGTCTTTTATTCATTCTTTAACGACGTGAGATTTTGGATATTTTAAAGAATTACTATCTCCAAACTCTTTTTTATATGAAACTCCAAAATAATGAAAAAAACAACTAAATTTAACCACAACATATTATAACTAAAAAAATAATAAAATATTTAGAGAATAAAATGATAATGATCAAATATAAATAATTTTATATAATTACTCTATTTGGTTAATATTTCAAAAATGATTCATTTAAAAAAACAATTATAATAAATTATCATTATATTTTAACTTGATAAATTAAATTTATAATATTTATATGTTTATCATAATAGATAATAATAATATTATAAAAATAATATATCAATATTCAATTATTTAAAAATATATGGTAAATCTAATTAAAAAATAGAATCTTAAAAAATGGATATTTTAATAAAAAAAATGTTTTTTAATATATTTAATTTTCATTTAAAAGATAATATATAATTAGTAAAATTTACATTTAGAAAAAATAATTTTTTTGTGTAAAAACTATGTATTAGTTTATAATGAATTATTGAAATTTTCATAAATTATGGATTTTTAGTTGAATTGTTCAAAATAAAAATTTTAAAAAATAGGAAAAAATTTGTGACATTATTAGTATATAAATATTTATTTGAAATAATGGAAAATATTCTAAAAGGAAAATAATTATTTTATAAGTTTCTTTTAAAATTTAATAATTTGTTTTTAATTTATATGAAAATATTTTATATTTTAGAACATTTAATTTTCATGGAAACTTCAATTAATTATATATTTAGTTATTTAAAAATTTATTTTAACAACATTTGAAATTTTATATTGGTAAATTTATTTAAAATTTGGAATCAATAGGTTTTAATAGTAAAATACAGATCCTTTTTTAAAATAATGGATAAATTACAAAGTCAACAAAACTAATTTACAAGTTAAAATATAAAATTCTAAAAGTAAATAACATAAGAGTAAAATAACTAATAAATATTTATAAAATGTGTGGTAATGAGTTGTTGTTTCCTTGATATATTTTATAACATTTACTCTCCATTTATTATCAATTTATATTCCTAATTCTTTGAGAATGACTTCCATTTATTGAATACTTTTGGGTATTTATAGAAATTCCATCACATTTTGCTTATAGAAGGGTATATCATGTACACACATACCCTCACCTAAAACCCCAATTATTTATACATTTACACACACACTGAATAATAATCTCCCCACACTCCTTGATGTCTTATGTAGGGTATTTTCTTCTCAAAATATCATCACTTAATAGTATAACTCTAAGGAACCACCATTAAGACATTACATAATGTAATGTACCGACCCCAGTTACCTAGAGTCAGTGCATTATTACATAACATTGGCATGATCACAAGAAAGATCAAATCTCAAAATAACGATTCGTTTAGTATCCTTGGAATAACTAGATACATTAATAAAGTTTACATTACATCGTAAAATTAAAACTACAACAATATAGTCTCCATAGTCCACACTCTTATCCCCTCATACTATCCCAGCAGGGCATTCATAAATTACTTCTTCACATCCTGGGAAAAATAAAACATAGAAAAGGGGTGAGCTCAAATGCCCAGTAAGGATAACAATATAGCGGAAACTTTCATAAGTAAGAATAAACATTTAAGGCAATGTATAACTAAAACAAAAGCCTTTTAAACTTTAACTTCATCATAGTATGGCAAAAATAAAATGAAATAATTCCATTTACTTATTCACATGGATATTATACTAATCGAATATTCACATGCAATATCAATAACCACTTTCATAATGATGTAATGCATAATGTCAGACTATCATAACCATATAGCCAAGGCCTCGTGCCAAGACTACAAATAAGATTTTATCAAGGCCTTGTGCCAAGACACTAGTTTGTCTCATGAGACCTACCGATGCATCGAGGAGCTATAGCGGGCTCCACCCATCACTTACTAAGTCCAATGCATTCCCATATGAAAAGGTTTAAACATAACATAAACATTCGTATTAAAACTAGCATACTAAATGTCAATACTTTCTCTATAAACCATGAATGGTATAAAAATAACACATCCACAGTAAAACATATCACAAAACCTTCAATACAATACAAAATCTTTGTATCATAATAAATAAACTTCAAATAAGATTAAAATCCATCAAAGGATGTTGACATAGATGAAATCAAAACTATTTGAGATAAATATCTCTTTTCTCAAAATCATTTAAAAGTCACAGATTTATAAAGGAAGTAATTTAAAAGTGATTTTTGAATCAAAGTTTCCCATACCACTTTGAAACTTTTGAAAATAAATATCATTTCAAAACATTAATGTCCATATAAATAAATCCTTAAAATCATTTTGAAATCATGGACATTAATTTAAAATATTTAGAAAGATAAATCTTTAAAACATTTAAAGTTATGATCTTGATAAAGAGTACCTTTCACAAATTCTTAAAATATTCATTTTGATATCATTTAAAAGTCACATAATTATAAAATAAAACATTTAATTTGAAAATATTCTTATAAGATTGTAAGGGAAGCTTCAGCGATTTTATAATGGAAGAAAATAATTGCACCCACCGTATAAGTTTAAAAAGACATTCTTACCTTAAAATTTTCAAAAAGGTTAAAAATTACCTTATTTGGAAAATGATGGAAATATTCCTTTAAAAACAAATAAGGGTATAAATGAATTTAACCCATTGTCTAGTAAATAGTAAAAATGTTTTTAAATACATTTTTAAGGAACATGGATGTGGATGAAAATGAAATCTCAGTAGATTATTACGTATAAACAACCTCGGATAATGAAGAAATTGAAAAATAAACCCTTACCTTGTACTTTTCCTTCGTTGAGGGTAGGTTAAACTCGTTTATAATGGTTAAATAATTGTTATTAAATTATACAACAATCATATACATTATCATGTTATCATATATGATCTTTTAACATAGCTTGGTTAATAATATCTTAACATTATCGTTGTTTCGGGTGTTAACTTACTCGTTTTCTTTTATATGTTTTGTTACGTAAGCCATGTTTGTCATGGATAAGTTGTATCTTATTCATATCCAGAATGATATCAAGTAATTAAGAATTATTTTTAAATCATCAAATGATAATTATACTTTAATGGATACGATGGAGAATGAATCTCATCGCGTTTGTGGAGACGGTAGTCCGTACGTACGCACGAGTGACAATATCATTATTTTGATATTAAAATAATATATAATTGGATGGTATATCATATATACAGAATCATTATCATGTTATATTTATTATTTACATGAATTAAAAATCATTATTATACCCATCCAAATAATAATATATTGAATAACAATTACACAACGACGTGGAGACGGTAAGTCGTACGTACGAACGTATAGTGACATGTCATTCAAAGGATGGATAGAATACTGAATATGGTTGTACCATATTTATAATAATATTATAATATATATTAGATAATGGATTCATTATTTTAGAATGAGTATAACAAAGAAAGAATAAGTTGAAGAAGAAATGAATTTGAAAAAGGGTGGTGAAAACATTACCTCTTCTTCGGGTCTTCCTTTTGATTTGATCAAAAGGACTCCTCAATATGGATTTATGATCAAACTAAGGCCTCTAGGATGTATTTAGGGAAGTTTAGAGAGTATTTGGGCATGTTTTGTCCGATCCAAAAGGCATTGATGGTGTGAATTAATGAGAAGGGAAAATTCCCTTTTATAAGAGGGGTGAGGGGCACCTTTGGAAAAGCTAGAAATATTATTTTATAATAAATTCATATTAGGTTTCTAATGGATCCAAAGTGATTTATTTAAATTTTAAGGTAGGTATAGGTCGAAAACCACTCAACCAGTAGAATTTAGACAGGTTTGGGTCACTATATTAACCATATCATTAAGTATTAACTCTTAGTTAATTAGTTTCACTTTTACAATGTCTCTTTGTATTTTTATAATATATGGTTAATAAACATAATATATACATCCAAGCGACCCCCAAGTGGTCCATTAATAATAAACCTATCATGATATAAGTCTCTTGGCAGATCCTTAGATTTTTAGGAATTTAATATCAATTAATAATATAATATTTTTTTTAAAAAATCTTTTATGTCAATTTTGACACTATTCAATAATTGATTTTTGTGAAAATCACAACAGAATGATTACTTCAAACAAAGTTAATTAAGTAAATAATATCATGTCATAGTAACATATAAAATTAGTGTAATTCATAAAAAGTCCCAAATTATATTTAATTGGGTATTTATAATATCAATTATTTTAATTTTTCACTATTATAGTAATTACTGCATCATCATTGTGTCATAAATAAATTAAATTATTTATTGTCTAAAAATTATAAACAAAATATCATTATGTATTAAATATTGTGATATTTTAAATTAAAATTTATAATCGAAAATCCAACATATATAACCCTATGTAAAAAATGTTTTTCTAAAAGATATATGCTTATGTAATTTTTGTATTTATTTTAACTTAATTAATATAAAGTGTCATTATCACTTACAAATGGCTCCATGGGGACCAAAAATAGACCCAAAGATGCCCATGGTCGGACATGTATCAACCAATAAGGTTAGGACATGTTTTAGGATAATTTGTTATTATTATAATATTATTTTTTAACCTTTATTTACCGGATTTACCCATTAACCATGGTAAATAAAATATTTACCGAAATAATTATTCAAAATTTCTAAAAATAAAAGTTACCTATTTACACAATTTGAAAATCCTGATTCCAAATATGGAATCAATTTTTCCAAATTTTCAAACACAGAAGTGGCAGAAATTAATTTAAAATTAATTCACGCTATCAAAACAAAAAGCGTGTTTTTAAGATATAATAACTATCAAAAGATTGACACTTTTTTATGTCCGGTTTAATTTTAAAATTATGTCCAACGACCAAAATTGTATTAAATGGTAAAAATTTATTCTAAATGTACTTTAAAACCACTCAAATTCATAATTTATCACTACTAATTATTTTGACTAAAAAGTTGTTTTTAATTAAAATTTAGTAATTTTCACTATTCATCAAAATTTAAATGTTTTCTGAAAAGTACCAAAATTTCATCCTAGGCTAAATTTGATATTACGAATCCAAAAATGAAGTCCATTTTGAGAGGTAAAATTTATAAAATTTTAAAAATTAGGTATTACTATTTATTAAGGCTAGTTTGATTGGTTGTAGTGTGTGTTAGAACTCGAAGTTGCATACAACACACGCTACAGTATTATTCAAAGAGAAGTGTACCGTTGAAGCTAGGGGTGTTACATTGTAAATTTTTTATGTACCCATTATAAATAATATATTTATTTAGTCAAATAAAAGATTAAAATATTGGATTTAAAAAGGGTTCACTATTAATGTTGGTAAAAGTGCATTTTTGAAAAATACTTCTTTTATCTGAAAAAAATGAATTTGTTATTACATTATGTCTAATAAACTCATAATATTGATTCTAAAATTATAAGGATTATATAAAGTTTAAAATTTAGTTAATATCATTCATAACCTCTTTTGAACAGCTTTTTTGGTAAGTCAAGGTGCGCTTGAACTCGGTGTTGCGTGTAGTGCAAGTTATTGAATTATTTTGAATAAATAACACACTATGAAATCATGGGGTCTTACATTCTCCCCTCCTTCAATAAATTGCGTCCTTGCAATTTGATATTCTTCATCGAAAATAAAGGTTGAAAATAGAAAATATCTTTGTGGGAAAACCCACATCGGAAATTTGGTTAATAAAATTTAGTCTTAATAAGAGGAAAAGATAAATGAAAGGGTCACCACCAAATGATGATCTCGATTAGGAGAACATTGGTGCAAATTAGAGACATATAATTAGAGGAAATATGTAAATATTTATAGGTGGTGATTGAGGTCATCAATCTTAAACAAGTTTTAAATTGAGGTCCTTAAATTCATAAATCTATGAGGATTTAAAATGCCATCGGTTCCACAAAACATAAGGTATTAGGATAACACATTTTTTGTTTTAAGATCCCTTCACTAAAGTATAAGAATTAATTTCTTCATTGAATAAGAGAAGAAGAAAAATATATAATTGACAAGTAGAGTCTCATCCTTTAACTAAGTTCTACCACAAACTCATCTTTCACTCTAAAAGTTAATAGAACTTAAAAATAATATTCTATTTATCCTATTTGTATAGGGTTAAAAAAATAAATTTATAATTCATCTAGTAGAACCATTAAAAAAAGACATTATTCAATCCAGGTCATCACGTGGGTCAGTTGTAGGTGATACACCCTTGTCTCCCTTCGGTTGTGGGTTCAAGTCTCGCGGCCTTGCCGGACGCGACGGGTTATTGCCCAACCTCTGGGTTGTCCTTTTATGGCGATCCAAAATAATCCAAAATAGAACTATCCAAAATACTTCAGTACAAAATTTATAAGGAAGTTAAACACAATGAAGATCCTTTTTTCCGCGTAATAACATGTGAACACCTTCATCATGTATTCTTTTAAAACACTGCAATATCCTGAATTACCATAAAACCTTATTGATTACATTCATGATCCCTTATTCCTTAAAGAATAATGGATATACTCCTTTAATCCAAAAATGTTGTGAACCCCAACAATGATGGAATATAAAAATCATTAATCAGTTTCAAGGTAGTCAAGAATATCCAATATAATTTATCCAAATCAATGATGCATTATTCTAAAATCACTACCTCGGTATCAGAACCATATTATGGTTTATCTCTCTCTCAACCATATATTTTCCAAAAATTTAACCTGCTATTGAGTCACTTTTCTTTGTTCCACACAATCTCAAGTCCTTAATGAAATAGTACTTCAGAACAATCCTTATATACTCCATAATTATTATAACAAGTACATTGTTGATACAAAACTCAAATGACATAAGAAATCTAATCATTCCTCTTCATCTGTGGTTGTATCGTAACTTGATTATTATCCAATAGTATCATTTACAGCATAGTCTGATGACATGGACATAGGTTCTCGTAGTTTCCAAACTCCTTGAAAATGAAGCATTGTACATTTGAAACCATTTTTTTACCCTTGCAGTCACGTACTTTGTGCCCTTTTCCTCCACACTTATAACAAACTCCCATTCCTTTCAGGAAAGTTACATGGTGTTTCTTCCCACAGTTATCACATATAGAAAAATTATTCTTTTACCTCTTCCATTTATCCATCTTTCTCTTTTCCATCCCTTTCTTATCTTTCTTCCCTTCAAAGCCATAGGACTCAGTAAACTCTTTACTTATCTTATCAACACATGATATTATTTCTTCATATGATGATATTACATGGGAGACTATTTCTCTTATAAATTCTTGCTTAATACCCTGAAAGATATGGTCCTGATTTCCATTTGGATCATGTGCATTGTTGGAGTTCTCATTCCTTCTACTGGGTGCCATTTCTAAAAAATGGCATACACTAGATCAGTTTATGAATCAAAATACATAATTTCATACTTATAAAACACTTAACATAAATTGAACTATTTATAGATATAATCCATAATCATAAAAAAAATTATTTGAGGAAGTATATACTCATAAACTCATCATAATGATTTGTAAAGAAAATGAGAGTTATCCTAAGCATATCCCCTGGGAGTGTCATAACCAAGAGTGCAGCAAGGCCCATTATCATGCACCAGTTCCTGTTCAAGTCCAGCTCATAGCGGTGTTTTCGGGTTTTACCCCTAGGTACATCTTTTCCAGAGTCGCCTCTACCTGCTCATATCCAGACAGGGATGTATTGCTTGGAAAACTCACAAAATCTCTACAATACCAAAATTCTAGGAAGTTATTCTATACTAATCCTCAAATTCCATCTTAGGTCTATGTGCTTTAATCATAGTTTATCTAAATCTAGCTTCCAAGGTTTGTACTAAACTTCCTCTGATACCAATGGTAACACCCCGACCCCAGTTACCCAGATTCGATGCATTATTACATAACATTGGCATGATCACAAGAAAGATCAAATCTTAAATGATTGATTCGTTTAGTAGCCTTGGAATAACTAGATATATTTATAAATTTTACATTATATCGTAAAATGAAAACTACAATAATATAGTCACCATAGTCCACACTCTTATCCCCTCATACTATCCCTGCAGGTCATTCATAAATTACTTCTTCACATCCTGGGAAAAATAAAACATAGAAAAGGGGTGAGCTCAAATGCCCAGTAAGGATAACAATATAGCAAAAACATTCATAAATAAGAATAAACATTTAAGGCAATGTATAACTAAAACAAAAGCCTTTTAAACTTGAACTTCAACATAGTATGGAAAAAATAAAATTACATAATGCCATTTAATTATTCACATGGATATTCTACTAATCGAATATTCACATGCAATATCAATAACCACTTTCATAATGATGGAATGCATAATTCCAGACTATCATAACCACATATCCAAGGCCTCGTGCCAATACTACAAATAAGATTTTGTCAAGGCCTTGTGCCAAGACACTATTTTGTCTCATGAGACCTACCGATGCATTGAGGAGCTATAGAGAGCTCCACCCATCACTTACTAAGTCCAATGCATTCCCATATGAAAAGGTTTAAACATAACATAAACATTCTTATTAAAACTAGCATACGAAATGTCAATACTTTCTCCATAAACAATGAATGGTATAAAAATAACACATCCACAGTAAAAAAAATATCACAAAACCTTAAATACAATACAAAAGCTTTGTATCATAATAAATCAACTTCAAATAAGCTTAAAATCCATTAAAGGATGTTGACATAGATGAAATAAAAACTATTTGAGAGAAATATCTCTTTTCTCGAAATCATTGAAAAGTCACACATTTATAAAGGAAGTAATTTAAAAGAGATTTTTGAATCAAAGTGTCCCATACCACTTTGAAACTTTTGAAAATAAATATCATTTCAAAACATTCATGTCCATATAAATAAATCCTTAAAATCATTTTTAAAATATAGAAATTAATTAAAAAGATTTAGAAAGATAAATCTTTAAAACATTTAATGTTATGATCTTGATAAAGAGTACCTTTCAAAAATTCTTAAAATATTCATTTTGAAATCATTTAAAAGTCACATAATTATAAAATAAAACATTTACTTTGAAAATATTCTTATAAGCTTGTAAGGTAAGCTTCAATGATTTTATAACGGTGGAAAATAACCACACCCTCCATATAAGTTTAAAAAGACATTCTTACCTTAAATTAGTCGAAAAGGATAAAAAGTACCTTGTTTGGAAAATGACGAAAATATTACTTTCAAAACACATAAGGGTATAAATGACTTTAACCCATTGTCTAGTAAATAGTAAAAATGTTTTTAAATATATTTTTAAGGAACATGGTTGTGGATGATAAAGAAATCCCAGTAGATTATTACGTATAAACAACCTCGGATAATGAAGAGATTTTGAAATTAACCCTTACCTTGTACATTTCCTTGGTTGAGGGTAGGTTAACCTCCTGTATAATGGTGAAATAATTGTTATTAAATTATAAAAGAATCATATACATTATTATGTTATCATATATGATCTTTTAACATTTCTTTGTTAATAATATCTTAGTATTATCGTTGTTTCGGGTGTTAACTTATTCATTTTCTTTTATATGTTTTGTTATGTAAGCCGTTTTTGTCATGGATAAGTTGTATCTTATTCATATACATAATGATATAAAGTCCTTAAACATTATTTTTAAATTATCAAATGATAATTATACTTGAATGGATACGATGGAGAATGAATCTCATCGCGTTCGTGGAGACAGTAGTCCGTACGTATGCACGAGCGACAATATCATTTTTTTGATATTAAAATAATATATAATTGGATGGTATATCATATATACAGAATCATTATAATGTTATATTTATTATTTACATGAATTAAAAATCATTATTATACCCATCCAAATAATAATATATTGAATAACAATTACACCACGATGTGGAGACGGTTAGCCGTACGTACGCACGTATGGTGACATTTCATTCAAAGGATGAATAGAATACTGAATATGGTTGTACCATATTTATAATAATATTATATTATATAGGAGATACTGGATTCATTATTTTAGAATGGTAATAACAAAGAAATAATAATTTGAAGAAGAAATGAATTTGAAAAAGGGTGGTGAAAACATTACATCTTCTTCGGGTTCTTCATTTTGATTTGATCAAAATGGATCCTTAGGTTGTCTTTCCGATAAAAATAAGTCCTATATATTGTAGTGAGGGAAGTTGAGAGAGTATTTGGTCAAGGGTTGGCCGAACCAAAAGGCTTTGAAGGTGTGAATTAATGAGAAGGGGGAGTGCCCTTTTATAAGAGGGGTGAGGGGCACATTTAGAAAAGCTAGAAATAATATTTTATAATAAATTCATATTCAGTTTATAATGTCTCAAAAGTGTATTATTTAAAGTTCAAGGTGGGGATAGGTCTAAAACCACTCAACCAATAGAATTTAGACAGGTTTGGGTCACTATATTAACCATATCTTTAAGTATTAACTCTTAGTTAATTAGTTTCACTTTTACAATGTATCTTTGTATTTTTATATTATATGGTTAATAAACATACTATATACATCCAAGAGACCCAAAATGGGTCCATTAATGATACAAATATCATTATATAAGTCTCTTGGCCGAACCTTAGATTTTTAGGAATTGAATATCAATTAATAATATAATATTTGTTTTAAAAACTCTTTTATGTCAATTTTGACACTATTCAATAATTGATTTTTGTGAAAATCATAACAAAATGATTAATTCTAAAAAAGTTAATTAAGTCAATAATAATATGTCATAGTAACCTATAAAATTATTTTAATTCATAAAAAGTCTCAAATTATATTTATTTGGGTATTTATAATATCAATTATGTTAATTTTTCACTATTATGGTAATTACTGCATCATCATTGTGTCATAAATAAATTAAATTATTTATTTTCTAAAAATTATAAATAAAATATAATTATGTATGAAATCTTTTTATCTTTATAATTAATATTTATAATCAAATATATAACATATATAACCCTATGTAAAAATGTTTTTCTAAAAGATATATGCTTATCTCATTTTTGTATTTATTTTAACTTAATTAATATAAAGTGTCATTATCACTTACAAGTGGCTCCATGGGGTCCAAAATCGACCCAAAGATACCCATGGTCAGAAATGTATCAACCAATAATGTTATGACACGTTTTAGTGTAATTTGTTATTATTATAATATTTTTTTTAACCTTTATTTACCGGATTTACCCTTTAACCATGGTAAATAAAATATTTACTGAAGTATTTATTCAAAATGTCAAAAAAAAAGTTACCTATTTACACAATTTGAACATCCTTATTACATATATGGAATCCATTTTTCCAAATTCCAAACACATAAGTGGCAGAAATTAATTTAAAATTAATTACCGCTGTCAAAACAAAAAGCGTGTTTTTAAGATATAATAATTATCAAAACATTGACACTTTTTTATGTTCGTTTTCATTGTAAAATTATGTCCAATGATCAAAATTGTATTAAATGGTAAAAATATAATCTAAATGTACTTTAAAACCACTCAAATTAATAATTTATCACTACTAATTATTTTGATTAAAAATTTTGTTTTAATTAAAATTTAGTAATTTTCACTATTCATCAGACTATAAAAGTTATCCGAAAAGTACCAAAAAATCACCCTAGGATAAATTCTATATTTCAAATCCAAAAACGAAGTCCATTTTGAGAGATAAAATTTATAAAATTTTAAAAAGAAGGTATTACTATTCATTAAGGCTAGTTTGATTGGTTGTAGTGTGTGTTAGAACTCGAAGTTGCGTACAACACACGCTACTTTATTATTCAAAAAGAAACGTACCATGGAAGATAGGGGTGTTACATTGTAAAATTTTTATGTCCACATTCTTAATAATATATTTATTTAGTCAAATAAATGTTTAAAATATTTTATTTAAAAAGGGTTCACGATTAATGTTGGTAAAAGTGCATTTTTGAAAAATACTTCTTTTATCCGAAAAAAATTAATTTGTTATTACATTATGTCTAAGAAACTCATAATATGGATTCTAAAATTATAATGGTTATATAAAGTTTAAAATTTAGTTAATACTATTCATAACCTCCTTTTAACAGCTTGTTTGGTAAGTCATGGTGCGCTTGAACTCGCTGTTACGTGTAGTGCAAGTTATTGAATTATTTTGAAGAAATAACACACTATGAAATCTTGGGGTGTTACACATAATCTTCAATTTTAGTCAAGATCAAAATTCCCTAAAAGTCAGGGATATTTTTAGGTTTATAGTTTTAGAATATTAGGGCATAATACATACATATAATTCCAAATTCATACAAAGAGGATACCACTAAAAAAATATCAATTTTATCAAAATATAAAATATTAAAAATAAAACTTGATTACTATGTGAAATATGGATAAAATTCATCATGACATCCTTCAATATCTTACAAATCCTTTAACCTAGTAAATCTGTTTAAAAACATCAGATGAACACAAAAATCTTATTAAGGTATATAATGAAACAAATAATTCATCCAGTGATAACATAAAAACCAATAAATAATTTTTCATAAAATCTTATTAACATTCATAGAAACATAATGTAGTTTACATGGGGTATATTTAAAATATTTCTCTTATATTCACCCTTACGCATGAAAAAATCATTCGGTTAACTTCCTTCTCTAAAGTTCCCAATGAATTCGAGAGATATAATGGGTCCCACTCGTCATATCTTGAGCTATAATGCGATCAACCCAATATATCTTGAGCTATAATGGGAATAAAACCTTTATACATTGATATATAATGGGATAAAATCATAATAAACTATTTAAAATTAACATATAATGCATAAAACACTTGATAACTCATTTAAACCCTCGAGAAAAAACACATTAAGATTTTTAAAATACCATTCTTTCATAAAACAAATCACTTTTATAATATAAATATCATGTACATAATAATGAAATCATACTTTAAAAAAATAAATATGAAAAAATATATTTGATAAATAACAGTAATATATCATCAACAAATCAAGAGAAACCTCTCACGTTATATAAGAAAACAATCATTTAAGTTTTATAAAAAAGGCTTTTTGAAAGGGTTTTAAATGGAAATCCCCTTACCTCAAGTTCAACATCCATAAAATGTGTTCAGAACTCATATATAATGGTTTTAATAGTGTTATTAATATATTAAATTACAAAAATCATGTTTATAATACCTTACATTATCATCTTTCAACATTTTACACCTATTTATTAATAATATTGTAGCGACTCGGGTTTTTGGCCCTATCAGACTTTGGAATATTTCTACGAAGAATTCCAGAGCTAGGCGCGAAGACGGCATGCGATTTTGAGGCCCGGGGTGCCCGGAATTAATTTTATAAAAATATTAAGTTTTTTTATACTATGCACGTGGAGGGGGTGTGATATCTCCTAAACGGTAGCTCAGAATGTGAATCTGAGGGCACAGTTGCGTCCGGAATGTTCCGTTTACCCTAGGCGAGGTGCAAACTTTGCGGGCGCGGGCTTGCGGTGAGAAACGCCACCAAGGGCGTTTTTGTTAATAAGTGGAAAAGTTAGTGTGCGGGCGTCGGCTCAAATAACTTCTGAACGGAGTCTCGGATAGAAAATATGAGTCCGTCGTTGCGTTCAGAACTGCGCGTTTACCCTAGGGGTGACCTTACTTTTGTTCGCATCGGGCGTTGGGTTCGAGGTGGGTTTGGCGCCGGCGGGCAGCTGATATAAATATCAGCGCCCCCCCCCCCCCCCCCCCGTTATCGTTCCTCTCGACGTTCTTCGCCTTTCTTCGCCGCCACTCTGCTGAATCGAACAAACGAAGTGCCCACGAGCTTGGAATTTGTCGGCGGACGTTCCAGGAGGGCGCAGCGGAAGCTCTGGAGCGCGGATCTAAGGCAGAACGTCGGCGTTTCGCCTGCGAGGTAGGAGGATTTGCGTTTTAACCCCCGATCCCATTTTTGCTGCGTTTTTCTGCAAATTGAAGCCGTAGCAGTGTAGATCGGGTCCCGAGGGTCCTATAGACTCCTCTGGATCGCAAAACGGACCACCGGGGCCCCCCGGCGGAGCCCGGCGGCGCACGGCGGAGCCGCAGCGGCCGGCCGCCCATCGCGGCGGCGCGTCGACCCAGCCGCCGGAGCGCGGCGGAGAGCCTCCGGCCAGGGCGGGACGGCGGCGGCGGCCGGTCGGGGCCGGTCTGGCCTCCTTCCTTATACGGGGGGTCTTTAAACCCCCGTATCTTGCAATCCGGGAGCCAGATTGGCGCGCCGTTTGCGGCGATGCGACCCTGGAGACGAGGCGAACCCTCCGGTGTGGGTTCGAGGGTTTCAAGGTTCGGGATCGTGGCCCGGGAGTTAGAAACGTCGTATAAAATAATATTATTTTATTATTTTACGACTTCGGGCCTTTGTAACTTCTACCCGGAGCGTCTGATTGATGTGCCGTCAATGGCGTTGAGACCCTGATGGTACGACGGACTTTTTGAGATAGTTTCCGGGTGTTGGGTCTGAGAACGGGGTGCGGGCCCCACGAGGCCGGGTTTTGGCGTTTGCGGAGAAACGCAGCTTTTGCACCAGGAGTCCGAATTTGGTGGATGAATAGTCGATCCTGTGTGTTTTTTCGAGAGGATCGCAATTGTGTGATCTGTTCGATGAGTTTCGGAATCCAGGCGTGGGCCCCACCCGAGTTGGCCTTCGGTGAATAGTACCTTTTCACCGGGTGTCCGTTTTGGACGAGCGAGTAGTCGATTCCGCTTGTTTTTCCGAGGGGATCATCGTGGTATGGCCCGCTCGATGAGTTTCGGGATCGTTGTGTGGGCCCCGCATGAGCTAGCTACGGTGAATAGTGCCTTTTTCACCGGTGCTCCGTTTCGGGCGAGTAAACAGCCTATCCTGCGTGTTTTTCTGCGTGGAATGTGATGGTGGCCTCGGTTTTGGCCTAGGAGGTGCGCAGTGTGGCGTTGTGGCAGGTCGCTCGGGTTAGCGACGTTTGGACCAGCAGTGGTTGAGGGTTCTCCCTTGGTTCGTTCCTACGAGGGTTCGTGTAGCATCACAACCTTCGTATGGGTTTGTGATCCTCTCGATGAGATGTTTTAACTGTTAGAGTTGTGGCATCCCTCCGGTGGGCCCGGAGCGGATCCTCTAGCATCTTTACCCAAGATCGGGTTCTTGGTATCGTTGTGACCGCTTATTTACGGGCAGCGATCCCCTATCTAGCAGGTTAACCCTGTAGGGTTTGTGGCATCATCGAAAATATGATCCCCTACGTGGTGGGCCGTGCTCAGTAGGGTTGTGGCATCGTCGGGTATACGATCCCCTACTCTGTATGAGGTTTATAGTAGGGTTGTGGTATCGTGGGTTATACGATCCCCTACTAAGCGCTTGGTGTCGGTAGGGTTGCGGTATCGTTGGTTATGCGATCTCCTACTCAGCGCGTGGTTTCGGTAGGGTTGTGGCATCGTCGGTTCGATCCCCTACATCGCGAGTTGTACCAGATAGGGTTCCGGTATCGTCGTGACCATATTTATATGGACGATGATCCTCTATCTGAGTGTGGAGCTTCTGTCGAGCGCCAGATCGGGTTGTGGTATCCCCCAGCGGATCCTGGGTGTGATCCCCTATCTGTGATAACTACATATGCCAGATCGGGTCGTGGTATCCCCCAGTGGACGCTGGTAGTGATTCCCTATCTGTGAGCTACGTATACCGGAGTGGGTCTTGGTATCCCCTAGTGGACCCTAGCGGCGATCCCCTATCCGAGGAGTTTGGTGGTTATGTTGTTTCAGCGAGGTTTCCTCAGTGATGTTATCCGATGAGCATGGTCTCTCGGGTGAGCATCTGAGATGTTTGTTTGGGACCCGATGGAGTGTATCTCTCGGATGAGTGTCATCTGGTATGACAGTGTTCGTGGTTTACTCTCCTGGTTGGGGCAGTTGCTGGTGATGAGGTCGGTACCTCTTGTGGCTTTGTGGCGTGATCTTAGTATATCTGGATTGTTCAAGGTGTATGTATGGGCATACACCTGAGCTGAGCTGAGTTGACTAGTTGTGTTTATGCAAGGATGGTCACAAGATTGAGTTTCTCTCTCGTCTGGATTCCCTCTGGCTGGGTTGAGCGGACTGTTGCCTTTCAGTTTCTCCCTTGGGTTTTGGGTTTTTGGGGTGCCTACTGAGTATGTTTATACTCACCCCTGCACGGGCTTTGCCCACACATGTTTGTGTCTTGTGAAGACCACAGTCCTTTCGACGGATTCCCAGGAGGACCCGGAGCAGGGGGAGCTTAGTGAGTGTGTTGACCGGGGTGTTTACTAGAGCTGTGTTGAGGGAGCTTTCCGGCGGGTGTTTGTGGCAGCATTCCCCTTCTTCAGAGCAGGTTGGACGCGCTTTTGTAGTTTTCTTTTGGTGGGCCCTGTTTTCCCCTTTTGTACTTCTGATGTACTCTGGTTTGGGATAGATGTATGCATGCATTTTTTTTTAGTTTTATATATCTCTGCATTGTTTCATGGAGGTGTTTGTGGGTGTGTGTGTATAGGTACCATAGGCTAATGCCTCCCATGTGTGTGATATCCTACTCAGCGCTGGTCGCCAGCCCCTGGCCTATTGGAGGTGGGCTTGGGGAGTCGTTGCTCGAGCCTCGTTGGGTCGGGTTGTGATAGAGTGGTATCAGAGGAGGTTCCACCTTTGGGATCTCGGAGCATAGCTGGTCTAGCTGTGAGTTTGGTTCAGGTTTCATAGCGGTAGTGTTAGGATGTTTCGAGTTCGACTTTCAAGCTAGGGACTCCAATGTTGGTGTGGCGGCCGACATATCTATACACCAGGACTCTGATAACCTACCTTTCGACTCGGGACATTCGTACACTGGTCGCGGGGACATAATGGTAAATGCATCATATAGGACTGGGTTTTTGGGTTTTCCTTGTCCTTCTTGAGTCAGCTCTCCAGATATACTCTTTGACTGTGGTGTGTCTTGAATGTATTTCAGGATGCCTCCATGACGACAGCCAGCGAGCATTCCGCAGCAGGATTGTTCTGACGACCCGCCCCGTGTAGAGGCTGTGGAGCAGGGTGCAAGTTCTGAGGTTGCACCTCCAGGTGGTCTGCCAGTTGAGCCGCCACCTGTCGAGCAGCTGCTTGTGCTAGCAGTACAGGATGAGGTTGCGCGCAGGCTGAGTACGCTGCACGAGTTCCAGAGGAAGCAACCTCTGATGTTCCGGGGTGATCCAGACCCCCAGGCAGCTGATGAATGGCTTGAGTCAGTCACCTGGGTATTCCGCCTAGTGAGGACACCTCCAGATCAGATGGTGGTCCTAGCGGTGAGCCTTCTGCATGGTTCTTCCAGGAGATGGTGGAGTTTGGTGACACAGTCCCATGATGAGGACACGCTCACATGGGTAGAGTTTGAGCGGCTCTTCAGGGAAGAGTTCTATCCAGTGATGCTGAGGTCAGTGCGGATCCAGGAGCTTCTGCAGCTTCGACAGGAGAGCATGACTGTGTCGGAGTACTCAGCGAGGTTTACAGACCTGTCAGGATACTCCCTGGATATGGTTCGAGACCCATTTTTTAGGGCTTGGACCTTCGAGTAGGGCTTACGCAGGGACATCCGAGCATGTGTGGTTTCCTTATTCCTGCCCACCTATGCTAGAGTACTGGATCGAGTGTTGGTGGTGGAGAGTTTTCTGGCTGAGCAGATTCCCCCTGTTAGTGTTGGGCACTCGAGGGCTAAGACTTTTTCAGTCGGATCAGCATCTGGTAGCCGACGACAGACTCAGGGGTCTAGACGTGGCCAACGTTTCAAGAGGCGACCCCCGGATGGAGGATCTGAGCCTCAGGGATCACAGGGCTCGCAGGCCAGTTTTGGTCAGTCGCAGGAGAGGCGGTGTTACGCTTGCGATGGTCGGGGACATCTTGCTAGAGATTGTCCGACCCATCGTGCTGCTGAGAGGGAGTCGGTCGAAGGACCTCCTTGGCAGAGGCAGCGTCTTGAGCAAGGGGGTCCGCAGGGCGGCAGACGTGGCGGCGGAGCTGGTGCAGCGGGAGGCGGTTGTAGGTAGTACCAGTTGCCACCACCCCCACCCTCAGGTGGTCCACACCAAGATCAGGGAGCTGGTGGCTGAGGGCGAGGACAGCTGCATGCCCTGGAGGCAGTCGACCCAGAGGCACTGCGGATGGATAGAGGTACTCCTTGTGTCTTTTCTACTTACTGCAGTAGTTTGTCAGAAACTGTTTAGTGGTACTCTTTCCTTTTGTTGCATGCTCGAGTTTTGTTCAGGGCGTTGATAAGACCCTTTGTGGGAGTTTTTCTGCATGCTTCGAATGCGTGAGGAAGAGGGATCCTTCCCCCACCGAGACGCGTTTTTGTGACGCGATTAAAACCGTGCAGGTGAGTCAGTGCCGCCCAAAGCGGATAGTATTGAGGTGTGGCGGATGAGTTCCTCTGACTTATACGTTCGGTCATGGGTGTTTGTTGGTGAGCTCGTTGGTGTGTGAGACCCAGTTGAGAGTCCAGTCGCTTTTCTTGTGCTTAGGGATTTTAAGGGACGAAAAGTTCTAAGGTGGGAGGATGTAGCGACTCGGGTTTTTGGCTCTATCAGACTTTGGAATATTTATACGAAGAATTCTAGAGCTAGGCGCGAAGACGGCGTGCGATTCTGAGGCCCGGGGTGCCCATAATTAATTTTATAAAAATATTAAGTTTTTTTTATACTATGCACGTGGCGGGGGTGTGATATATCCTAAATGGTATCTCAGAACGGGAATCTGAGGGAACGGTTGTGTCCGGAATGTTTCGTTTACCCTAGGCGAGGTGTAAACTTTGCGGGCACGGGCCTGCGGTGAGAAACGCCACCAGGGGCGTTTTCGTAAATAAGTGGAGAAGTTAGTGTGCGGGCGTCGGCTCAAATAACTTCTGAAAGGAGTCTCGGATGGAAAATCTGAGTCTGTCTTTGCGTTCAGAACGGTGCGTTTACCCTAGGGGTGACCTTACTTTTGTTCGCATCGGGCGTCGGGTCCGAGGCGGGTTTGGTGTCGGCGGGCAGCCCCCCCCCCTTTATCGTTCCTCTCGACGTTCTTCGTCGTTCTTCGCCGCCACTCTGCCGAATCGAGCAAACGAAGCGCCCACGAGCTCAGAATTCGACGGAGGAAGTTCCAGGAGCGCGCAGCTGAAGCTCTGGAGCGCGAATCTGAGGCAGAACGTCGGCGTTTCGCCTGCGAGGTAGGCGGATTTGAGTTTTAACCACTGATCCTGTTTCTGCTGTGTTTTTCTGCAAATTGAAGCCGTAGCAGTGTAGATCGGGTCCCGAGGGTCGTGTAGACGCCTCCGGATCACAAAACGGACCACCAGGGTGCCCCCGGCGGTCCGCAGAAGATTCGCCGGCGCGGCGGAGAGCCGCCGGCCAGGGCGGGCCGGCGGCGGCGGCCGGTCCGGCCTCTTTTCTTATACGGGGGTCTTTAAACCGCTGTATCTTGCAATCTGGGAGCCGGATTGGCGCGCCTTTTGTGGGGATGCGACCCTGAAGACGAGGCGAACCCTCCATTGTGGGTTTGAGGGTTTCAAGGTTCGGGATCGTCGCCCGGGAGTTAGAAACGTCGTATAAAATAATATTATTTTATTATTTTACGACTTCGGGCCGTTGTAACTTCTACCCGGAGCGTCTGATTGACGTGTCGTCAGTGGCGTTGAGACCCTGATGGTACGACAGACTTTTTGAGATGGTTTCCGGGTGTTGGGTCTGAGAATGGGGTGCTGGCCCCACGAGGCTGGGTTTTGGCGTTTGCGGAGAAACACAGCTTTTGCACCAGGAGTCCGAATTTTGCAGATGAATAGTCGATCCTGTGTGTTTTTCCGAGAGGATCGCAATGGTGTGATCCGTTCGATGAGTTTCGGAATCCAGGCGTGGGACCCACCCGATCTGGCCTTCGGTGAATAGTACTTTTTCACCGAGTGTCCGTTTTGGACGAGCGAGTAGTCGATTCCGCTTGTTTTTCCGAGGGGATCATCGTGGTGTGGTCCGCTCGATGATTTTCGAGATCGTTGTGTGGGCCCCGCACGAGCTAGCTACGGTGAATAGTTCCTTTTTCACCGGTGCTCCGTTTCAGGCAAGTAAACAGCCTATCCTGCATGTTTTTCCGCGTGGAATGCGATGGTGGCCTCGGTTTTGGCCTAGGAGGTGCGCAGTGTGGCGTTGTGGCGGGTTGTTCGGGTTAGCGATGTTTGGACCAGCAGTGGTTGAGGGTTCTCCCTTGGTTCGTTCCTATGAGGGTTCGTGTGGCATCACAACCTTCGTATGGGTTTGTGATCCTCTCGATGGGATGTTTTAACTGTTAGAGTTGTGGCATCCCTCTGGTGGGCCCGGAGCGGATCCTCTAGCATCTTTACCCAAGATTGGGTTCTTTGTATCGTTGTGACCGCTTATTTACGGGCGGCGATCCCCTATCTAGCAGGTTAACTCCGTAGGGTTTGTGGCATCATCGTAAATATGATCCCCTACGCGGTGGGCCATGCTCAGTAGGGTTATGGCATCATCGGTTATATGATCCCCTACTCAGCATGAGGTTTATAGTAGGGTTGCGGTATCGTGGGTTATACGATCCCCTACTAAGCGCTTGGTGTCGGTAGGGTTGCGGTATCGTTGGTTATGCGATCCTTTACTCAGCACGTGGTTTCGGTAGGGTTGTGGCATCGTCGGTTTGATCCCCTACATCGCAAGTTGTACCAGATAGGGTTCTGGTATCATCATGACCATCTTTATATGGACGATAATCCTCTATCTGAGTGTGGAGCTTCTGTCGAGCACCAGATCGGGTTGTGGTATCCCACACCAGATTCTGGGTGTGATCCCCTATCTGTGAGAACTATGTATGCCAGATCGGGTCGTGGTATCCCCCAGCGGACCCTGGGAGTGATCCCCTATCTGTGAGCTACGTATATCGGAGTGGGTCTTGGTATCCCATAACGGACCCTAGCAGCGATCCCATATCCGAGGAGTTTTGTGGTTATGTTGTTTCAGCGAGGTTTCCTCAGTGATGTTATCCAACGAGCGTGGTCTCTCAGGTGAGCGTCTGAGATATTTTTTTGGGACCCGATGGAGTGTATCTCTCGGATGAGTGTCATCTGGTATGACGGTGTTCGTGGTGTACTCTCCTGGTTGGGGCAGTTGCTAGTGATGAGGTCCATACCTCTTGTGGCTTTGTGGCGTGATCTTAGTATATCTGGATTGTTCAAGGTGTATGTATGGGCATACACCTGAGCTGAGCTGAGCTGACTAGTTGTGTTTAGCCAAGTATGGTCACGAGATGGAGTTTCTCTCTCGTTTGGGTTCCCTCTGGCTAGGTTGAGCGGACTGTTGCCTTTCAGTTGCTCCCTTGGGTTTTGGGTTTTTGGGGTGCCTACTGAGTATGTTTATACTCACCCCTGCACGGGCTTTGCCCGCACATGTTTGTGTCTTGTGCAGACCATAGGTCTTTCGACGGATTCCCAGGAGGACCCGGAGCAGGGGGAGCTTAGTGAGCGTGTTGACCGGGGTGTTTACCAAAGCTGTGCCGAGGGAGCTTTCCGGCGGGTGTTTGTGGTAGTGTTCCCCTTCTTCAGAGCAGGTTGGACGCACTTTTGTAGTTTTCTTTTGGTGGGCCCTGTTTTTCCCTTTTGTACTTCTGCTATACTCTGGTTTGGGATAGATGTATGCATTCATTTCCTTTCAGTTTTATATATCTCTGCATTGTTGCATGGAGGTGTTTGTGGGTGTGTGCGTACAGATACCATAGGATAATTCCTCCCATGTGTGTGATAGCCTACTCGGTACTGGTCGTCAGCCCCTGGCCTATTGGAGGCGGGCTTGGGGAGTCGCGGCCCGAGCCCCGTTGGGTCGGGTCGTGACAAATATTTTGTTATTTTTTGTTCTGGGTATGCTCTTTTCATAGTTTACAAGGACAGTTTATTTATGGTATTCCTTTCCAAAATGAAATAATAAATAAGAAGTGTTAAAATATATATAGTTAGGTCATTTTAAAAAAAGTTATGGTAATTTATCCTCACCATGATTTTGTTAATAGGTAAATAAGAAATCATCATCCACGGAGGCAGTGAATTGACACACCACGAATGACGATTTCTTTATTTAAGAATAAAATGGGAATAAGATAGATTTTATGAAGAATATACCATAATAAAAATACTCAAATATATATGTAATAATTATTTTTACATGAATAATTGGATAATATGTGGGGATAATGTATAAGATAAATCCCTTTTAAAATAGATGAAAAAGGAATCTTACTCCATTGTAATTCCTCCTGGAGAACCTTCCCAATGCACTTGGATGTGGTATTTCCGTTAGACTAGGAGCCAAGAAATATAGTAAGGGATGAATAGGAGGAAAATTCACATATTATAGATGAGTATGAAAGAATATGGTGATGAAAAGTTATGAATATGAGGGCCTTCTTTATAAATGAGGTGAGGGGTAACATAGGTTTTACTCAAATTATAAAAATATAAAAAATTTATTATAGGTTTTAAGAATTATAAAAGGGAAAAAAAGAATATGATATCACATTGTAGACCAAATCATATCATTTTATCCTTGTTCAATAATTTTTTTGACTTGTAAATAATTTAATAAAATATTTTATTCATTGAAAAAGAATTTTTTCAAATTAGAAAATATTTAAAATAATGATTTAAAATACATCGAAAAAAGTTTCCAATTCAAATTAATTAATTTATTATATCTTATAATTAATATAACTACCAATATAAATATTAAATTGATATTAAAAAATCAAATTATATTTATTTTATAATTTTTTATCCCATTATTTAGATTTATTCATCAATTAAACATTCACTACATCATAATTGTTCATGCCATTAATGTATTTATTTGTTACCTAATGTTAAAAATAATATTTTAGGAGAAATATAATTCTATTATCTTTACAAATACTATTTTGATTAGAAAACCACTTCTGGGAAACCTCTAATTAAAATATTATTCTAATTGAATGTTATAATGAGAAAATGTTGTCTTTATTTTTTATAAATTAAAGTTATGGGACTAATGTGATCCATGTAGGTCCAATATGCTTTTAATTTGAATACCAACATTATAGTTTTTTTTATTTTTTTATTTAAAAAAAAATTATCTTTAATTTGATTCATTTAATAATTCTTATAATTTAAATAATAACATTTTATTTCCTTTTCTAATGCTTTGAAAATCACTACACAAGTCTTGCACAACAATTAATGTAAATTATTTCATATGTAAAAATAAATGATAAATTAATATTACAAAATGAGTTATTTAATATTAATATAAAATTATATTATTTTTTATTATTTATATTCAGTCATATAAATGTCAAAATAAAATGCTAAATTTTTTATTTTGTCTTTAAATGCCCCGCACAAGAATTGCACATGCATTTTTATAAGATTACTGTTACATAACAATAAAATTATAAATTAATTAAAAAAGCATCAAGAATACCTAATAATTTATTAATGATTATTGATAATAAATTTTAGAACTAATAGTTATTTATAGGGAACCAATATGGACAATATCAATGTTTTGCAGATATAAAATTAGATTCTTCTATAAATACCTTTTCTATTATTTTATCCCCCTTCAAAAATGAGATAATACAATAAGTGAGGTATAAATTCCTAACATATATATTTTATTCAATTTTTATGTTCCTTTCAAATTAATCAATATTTATTTCAAAATATTATTTTGATATAAATATTATCCTTAATTCACTATCAAGTTTTCACAATGATGGTACAATCATTAACCACTATTCACTTACAAGAACATGAATTGTGTATTCTGCGGACTACCTCATCCATTATGCAATGTGTTTTGTTTTCCTTCATTGCCATAAAATTATGATCTTAAATGGGATATTAAAATAAAATAATTATTTTTATGAATTATTCTTAATTATAATAAGATAATCTCTATTACTCATTTTCTTGATCTGTGGAAAATAAAATAATTATTATTATATATGTTTGGAATACAACCACCATGGAATGATATATTTACATTTCTCATTTCATAATCTCCTTGCATGGATGGTCATGTCTATGGTTTTCCAAAGATAAAAATAATTATTTTTAGATATTAATAATATTTTCTTAATAAAAAATTTATAATCATTTTAATGATATCAATGATAAACAATCATTATAAAATTAGTTTTCTTCAACTACAGATCTAAGAGGAAAAAGTTATTCATACTATGAAATTTCATTGTATCCTTATAATCTAAACAAAAATCATTATAGTACATAAATATCACATTAGTAAAATCAAAATGATATCATAATTATATTGGTATAATTATATTTAATTATTCACCTCATAATCATCCATTTATAATGATATTTACATGTTTAGGTTATATTGACCAAGAATATAAACAATTCTATGGAATTATATCATTAATTATTACGAAAATATATTAAATAGAATAATATTATAAAAAAATATAAATATTTATTATTTTTTGTTAAGGAATATATACATCATTATTTATCTCAGCAATAAATACAAAACCCTTCGTATGAAAAATATTACTATAAAATATGTGTTGCCAATTTCATCTTCATAAATAAATATTAAACTAATAAATAAAATATTTTCAAACATAATAATTATTTATAAATTTTAGTTTATAGTAACATTATTTATTATGGAATGATTAACTTTTTAATAATAATTTATATAGTCATTATTCTTAAGAAATATGTTCAAAATGATCAAGATTTACCACACCTTACATCGAAAATAGGTATCAAATAACTAATATATATATATATATCTAATAATTATACTATAATATTAAAAAAAGTTAACTTTTTTTTAAAATGGTTTTGAAATAAGATATTATGATATTTATGTTTTCAATATAATATCATTGTTTTCATTCGACCAAGACAGGAATCAATGTAAGGGTTGCATTTCAAAAGATCCTTCTTTGAGAGAAATTTTCTTTTAAAAAAAATTAATTTAAATTGTGTGAAAACAACTTATTAATTTTTTTATTATCTAGATAATGGTGTACTAAGTAATTACTCAAACATTTACTATTTCATTAAAAAGATGCCTAGATTCACACCTGTTTTGGAACTTATGGATATATGTTTTGGCCAACACATTCACTTTATAAACAATTTTGAATGATATATTTATTATTTTTTATGGGATTAGGTTAATAAGTGGATGGGGAAATGACAAAAAATAACCATGGTATAATTCTAAGAGTTATATTAATAAAAAAGTTTGATATAGTTGAAATTTATGTATCATTGTTTCCCATTATGGTTTCAATAATGAAAATATAATAATATTGAACTATTATATTGATATAATTAGATTATTTAGAATATTATCATTACCATTTTGGATTTAGTGTTTGGTTCAAAAAGGATCATGTAAATGAAGATGAGAATGTTAAATATATATAACCCCAGTTTTCATTATATATAAATGAGTGATCATACATAAATGGTTGAGTATCATAGTATATTTTTATTATTATATAAAAGGTTTTATTTCTAGTCTTAGTTTTGGTAGTGGGGCTGACAACAAAATTAAAAATCTATCATAGTTATTTCCATTATTTATTAATATTTATCAATGTTGTTCTGATATATTCTAAAATTTATGAGTGTTATGTGAAAAAATTATCGAATAATATACATTAGTGTTTCATAAAAAGTGTTGATACATCTATAAAATAGTATTAATATCCATGAAATGTAATTTTATGAGAATGTTATATTTTTTAGGATATGTATTGAAAAACACATGATTGTGTGATGGAAAACTATTATGTTTGATATTTTTATTAGGATTATATAATAATAAGTTGATTTATTTTTAAATTTTTGTTATACAGTATTGTAAACCCTATGATTGATAAACGATTCATGATATTTTAGGGGATTTTGATCACATTATTGGTATTATTTAGGAAACTATTTGATTTTATGAAGTTGGGGTTAAATATAAGTGTTAATTTTGGATGAATATAAAAATTCCCAATGGTCTAATTTTATAATGTTTCAAATTTTTTTAGAAGGGTACACTGTAGGGATTTTATTATTAGGGTACAAAAAATCAATATTTTTTATGTGAAGATAAATATGTTGATCTACCTTAAGATAATATCATAGATGTCACATTTGATGTTATATCTAAAATAATAAACATGATTAGAATACCCTATTCTATGATAATCTAGGGGAAATAATTAAAATATATAAGAATCATTTTATTTAATGAGGGTATAATGTTATGACTCGAGATTTTATTCCATTAAATTAACACTAGCTTAATACCTTCTATTACTCTAAATCTATTATATAAATAACTTCACAACTAAAATAGACCATGACACAAAAAAAATTTAATGAATAATATAATCATTATCCAATAAAAGGATAATAATTAATGAAAATTATAATATATTATTATTATCTATGATTAATATTTTAAAAAGAATTCAATTTTAATGAATTAAAAAAAATATTTTTTATTTTTAAAATAATAAATTAATTTGGATATAGTTAAAATATTATTAAAATAGATAATATAATTTATATAAAACCAATATATCCTTATTAAATTATTTAAAATTATATTTAAAATAAAATTTAAAAAAGAATTTTAAAATGACATGTATTTAATTAAATAATTATTTATAAATATTTTTTTAAATTTAGTAAAAAAATTATACATTTATACAATTTCATTTCAATAAAGTAAATAATTGTTTAGTTTAAACATTTAAATATTTTCTTAATTTTAACTATATGTATTATTTGACAAATAATTATTTTTATTTGAAATGCAAATAATAATTTTTTTACATATTTCATGTTATTTATGAAATTTCTAGTATAAAATGATGAACTAGAAAATAAAGAATACATTTTTATAAGGAAAAAATATTTCAAATATAATGTTTCTAGTAAAATGACTTATACAATATACATTTTTATCTTTCTAACTAATTTTTAGAATATTCCAAAATTAAAATTTTTTAAATGGATTTTAAATTTAAAATTCATATATTGATGTTTTATAATAAGGTTCATTTTGTTTTTAGGCATAAGTGATACATTAACCAGTTAAAAAATAGTTACCATGATAAAAGAAAAAAATTGTAAAATTATATAATATAAGGGTAAATACCTAAAACATGTTTACAAAAACAATGATAATTTGTGAATGATCTCGTGATCGACCTTAGAACTTATCCACAATATTATTTATATATTTTAGAACCACGTTCCTATAATTAAACTTCTGATTATATAATAATTTTTAGAATTTACAAAAACACCTTCATTAATAAATTATAAAAGGGTATCTCCTCTCTTCAGCACCCCTCACACCAAAACCCTATTAGATAACTACAAAATATAACCATTCCTCTACCCTAAACACTTATTTTCCAAAATGAATTTTTTTATTTACAAAATTCTATCCACAAAAGGTTAAACATCCTTCGCAATGTTTTTCGTCCAAAATGTGAGGAGTAAGTTCTTAACATATGTTTCATTTTTCTATATGTTTATTTGGGTTTATTATTAAAAACTTTTATTTCCATCACAATGATATAATAATTAAAATTATTATATTGAGTTTTTATTACAATGATGATGCAACAATTATACAATAATCATTTTTGTTGAGAGAAAATAATATGAATTAGGCATTGGGTGGTCCACTAACTCGAAGATGCAATGTTTTTCATTTTCCATCACCCCAATAAATCTATGTTGTTAATAAGGATTTTAATATCTAATTTTGATGACTATGAACAATTTTATATTCAAAAATAATAAATTATATTACCCACTCTCTCTATTTCTTGGAAAATGAATTCATCATATATGCATACTTGTAGACTACTGCCTCTATAGAATGATTGATTTTTATTTTTTATTTCTTTACTACATTACATGGATAGTAAAAAAATTCTAAAAGGATAAATATGACTTTCATGATATAATAAAGTTCAATTAATTAATATATTATATAGTACATAATGATATGAATGATCAAATATAATTGTAAAATTATATATCTTAAAATAACGAATCAGGAGGGAAAAAATTTATTCATATAATGAAATTGTTTTGATTCCATTAATTATATTCCTAAAAACATATACTTGGATATATCAAAAAAATAGACACTAAATTATATCAGTATTTTTATTTTATAAAAAAAAATTCAATTAATCGCCTCATTAAAATCTTTTAGTCTTGGTAAAATCATGTTTAGGTCAGTTTAGACCACCTAATATAAGAATGCAATGAAATTATATAATATATTATTATGAAAACATAATTTATTATATAATATTATACATATAGTTTTCTTATTATAATTTTTGTGTTTTTGATGTATGTATCAATAGTATACTAAATAATGATGTGAAAACCCTTTATAGGATAAAAACAGAAAAATTCCCCATCAAGATTTCATCCTATATGATAATGACATTAATACTAATGAATATAAATTTATACATAATAAATCATTAAAAATCACCCTGTATATCATTTTTTAGATTAAATTTTCATATAGATTTAATTCCAACATCACACTTATGAAACATGTTAAAAATTATCATTATTTCACAAACATGACATCGAAAATCGGTAACATGTAACTAATATAAATTTAAGTAATACTAATAAATTTATTTCTGACAAGTTTATGAATATTAATAAGGTTAAAAATATATTTATTAATATAATTATTTATTTTTTATATTTTTTTAGAGTGTTTTAAATTCTAATGGATGTAAGGTAATGGTTTCATCTTAAAAATTCTTTATTTGTGAATGATTTAATTTTAGGCACTCCATTTCATTTAAATGGCGTATAACGTTCTTATTGGTTGCATAATAATTTGAATTGTAATTATAATATTATTTTTTCTCCTATTTAAGTATCCCTCTCTTTTATTGGAGGCATTATTATAATGTTTCTTAATATGTATGGGTTTATCCTCTAAACTTATCTTTTATAAGGAAATTTTTATTGTTTTGCACCTATTTTTTATTTATATGGTGTATATAAAATTAAAGAATATATAAGGTAATAATATAATAATTAATTTATGGGATTTATAGATCTATTTGGATTTGAAGATTCTATATAATTTTGAATCAAGGATTACTAAATACTTTATGATTTTGATAACTCAATTACATTTCATTGAGTTAAACTCCTCTTTGTTGAAACATATCTTTGATTTTTTCAAATAACCATGTTGATGATATTATGTAATCAACTATAATTTTATATGGGATATAATTTTTTATATCCAGGTATTCTTCTATAGTGAATTCATTTATAAAATGTGATATTGAAAAAATAATAAGTCTAGTATTTCCTAATGATAAATTTATTTTATAGGTCCATATTTTCCATTACCATCATTTTTATCCTTATTATTTGGAAATATATTATATTTTACCATTTTTTATCATTATATTTCTCATCACCATTTTTTAGACATAATATTCTATTATATATTAAAATAAAATGGGTTAGACAAAAAAAGTTTGATGTAAAATGGAATTATTTTGAATCTCATATAATTCATATTAAATCTCATATTTTTTCATACAAGAAAATTAATAATAATTTTAATAAATAGTGTATAAAATTTCTCTTTTAAACATTATAATATATAATTTTAAAAATATTTTAAATCCAGTTATATGAAAATTTTAGAATGAATTAAAAGAAAAACATTTTAAATTTTGTGATTCCAGTTTTTTATCATTCTCCAAAAAAAATACTAACAATGGAGTATTTATTCAGGATTCAAATTATATATTCTCTTATAATGTATTTACATTCGATGAAAATGTTTTTTTATCCTTTAGTTTTGTATATGAATATATGTTATAATATATTACATATAACAACATGAATCCCATTTTCATTCTTTGGATTATTTTATGATGTGGTGAATTTTTAGCAGGAATAAATATTTATAAACACATAGATTAGTTGTACCAATATATTCCCTTAATTAATTGGTTATAGACTCAAATATAATGATATATAATAATTATTTAAACTTTTTAGGGAATATATATGTATAGAAATGGTGAGTGCGATGACATTTTATGTTTCCCATAATTGTACATGTGATCATGTTAGTGAGTATCTGGGTCCAAAAAGGGTGATTGGGATATTTTTTATAACTAGAATAATATTTATGTTTGTACAGGTTGGTGGGTAAACTGGTTCATAGTGATAAGAAATTATATGTTGATGATTATGCATGTTTCATTCCATCATGTTTTTATCTTATTTCATAGAAATGTATTGATCATTTGATATTATATGACTATATATTATTCCTATAGACAACTATTTTTTGTACATGACCAATTTAATTCGTATATTTATTCATATTATTGTTTCTTCTCATGTTTTTACCTAATATTTATAGACCTCTATTAGGTTATCTCTTACATAGAATTAGAGATCTCCCCATTTATATTTAATGATTTATCTATATTATAAACATAAATTAATATGCATCATTTTCCATGAATTTGAACTTATGAGATGAATTTCATAGATATTTTTACGACTTGTTATAGATTAAATAGTTGCTTATATTATATTAAAATTACCATTATTTTAAAAATAAATCATTTAAAAAATAATAATTTTTCATGATTCTCTAAATCAATAAAAATTAATTGTATTGGGAATGTATTGTATTATAATATTTTGATTACATCACATAATTATAGGATGACTAGATCAGGGATGTAAAAGATAAAAGGTTGACAATAAACTCTCTTTGGAAATTACCTCCTTTGTATGTGTAATTCATTGACCTAAAATATCCATTTAAATTAGAATACAATATGGACTCAAGTTTACCTCCATATATACTAGAAGATGTCATCATGTAGTGGGGGATTAATCTATATAATAGGGATAATATCACCTTTAATAAAATTAGGAATCTAATAGAAATAAATTCATACCAAAACACTGTTATATTGTGAACAACTTTCACCCAATTGGTAAATATCCAATAAAAAAGAAAAAATAGGAAAAATATGTACAATAGGCCTACTACTATCCTCAAGTGTCATCAAAACACAATATATAATTATCATTGAGCTACTCTATCTTGATCCAATTCTCATCTTATGATCAATAATAATGAATACATTAGGTTTTCACATCCACCATGATTCCCATGTTGGGTGTGATAATTACAGATCTATAGGGTCTTAGTAATTTCACCAAGTATATTCCATCATATATTTTTAAGGGTGGTAAAAATAATCATGTCACAAAATATCCATAAAAGTTAGTTTTTTTATTACATTCTTCATGTATCTTTTTTATTAACATTAACTCCCATTATGGATATTTTAAATGAATATAACTATTAAATTTTTTCTATAAGAAATAATTTTTCTATTACCTAATTTGTTTTTTTCATGAAAAATCTTAATAAAATTATAATGGTTTACCAATTTTATTTTTATTTCGTATTTCTTTAAATCAATATCTTTTAAAATAAACTCTATAAAGTTAAATAAAATTTCGGTTTATTTTTCATTGTAATTTTCAGTTTTTATTATATGTGTGTTTTACATATTGTTAAATCCATTTAATGGTTCTCATACATCATTGTGGTTATTATTTAATGATACAATCCACCCCTTACCAAGGATTGATTATAATCATAAATTATTTAATTTTTCATGAAAAGTTTTTAATTATCATGAAACTATTTTGATACGTTGGAATTATAACTGATTACATATATACATAGAACTAAAATATTTTATATTCACCAAAATATATGGTACCAATATTATACAACAATATAATGAAATTTTTAACAATTTATATCTTCTTAGATGGCATTTAAAGTACTCATGAGTGAACCCAATCAATTATGAGACACTGCTTACAATGTTTTAGTGAAATATGAATGAGCCCAATAAACTATGATATTGTTTACATTATTTGGTAATTATCTTTAAAGTGATCCCCAATATAATATTTTTTTAATGATTATGAGTTTTCTGTAGTATTCTTCCACATTATAATTAATATTTCATTGTATCATTTCCCATGATTAATGAATTATGTTTCTACACTCTCATGATTCATGTCTTATGTTATTTGAAAAAAATTATTCAATTAACCATTTTTTAGTATCTATTTTTTATTTGGTATGAATCTACTATGTTATGTTCGTGTACCCTTATTATGTTCTCATACAAATATACCACCATATAACAACGGATGATCATTAAATATTATCTCTTATATTTACAATTACCAAGAATTTGAGCTCACCGTTTCTAATGATTACATAAACCATTTTAAAAATAACATTATTATTCAGGGAATTTTTTAAAGGGTATAATTTGTGATGAATAGATTTAAGAGCTGTTTAAGAATTTTTTTCAAAACTTATTTTTGATATACGTAGTCTCTATTAATACCACTCTTTTTGGTTCTGGTATGCAAATAGTTTTTATATTTAATGATTATTCATGTAAAATGTTGTAATATGTAGGTATGTTATGTATGGGTAATCTTATATTAAATATACTACTCAACTCTCTCCTAAATATCCCTGAAGGATTTCATGTACGTTGAGTATCACACTCTATACCAATGATCATAATAACCACAAAAAACTCATTCTCAACATCTATTGTGCATCCTCTCTCTATTTTAGTGATAAAATACCCCACCCTTATACACTTATCTATGGAGGATCCCACTAAAAGTAGTTTTCAACACTAATACTTCCTTGTGTTGATACATACAAAATTCCATTTCCCATAATAGTGGGAAACAACCCAATACTAATACAAACATTATCCCCAAAAAACCATATCTCTCCATCATCTGTTAATGAATCATCAATATTATTATCTATAAATGATACACATCACCACCAAGAATCAACAATAATTACAGATAAAATAAATCACATGATGATTTCATCAACAATTTTTGAAATCAATGAAAATATTGAAGCATTATTTTATATTGTTCTATACAAAAAAAGACCAACATTAAATAACCCCTATGACAACATTAGCATACATTGGTGACCATATTTGATCCTAATTCCAATATCCCATACACATAATATCATTATTAAAAATATAATAGTAAATAAACTCATATAAAATGGTAAGAGTACAATAGAACCACCAAAATAGAAGTATAAATGGAATGTTCATATAGTTTTATGGATTTATTTAGACCAAATAGGTATATAAAAATAGATAATATTTGTGCAAGAGGGCATATATACAGTCCCACAATTAGTGGAAATCCATTTTCGAGGAGTGAATCATTAGAACATGATAGGTATGGGTTCGTACAAGTATTTCGGGACTCCCTCTATTTATTTATATATTTAATTTCAAATAAAAAACATAATTTTTGAATAATTTAGTATTTTATCTCAAGAACTATTATGTAACACATCAAAACTACTATAGATTATAATGGTATTGTTGTTACATATCATCAATATTCCATTGTATGTGATAGTGAAAAAAACCATTCCCAAAAACACTCTAGTTAACTGCCAAATGAATCTCACATTGTATATACTCAATTATATATTCCTCTACTAAATACAACCCTTTATAAAAACAACCCCATCTCTTCGACCACTACCAATACACATCAATATGGAATAATTAAAAATTGTTACATTTTTAGTAGTTAAAAAATAAAATTCCTAAACACTATGGCTATTACAAGAAATAAAAAAAATATAATACCATAATGGATACCCATCTTCCTTAATTTTAAATATACCATAACAAATTAATTCAAAAAAGTATAAAAAAGTTTCATTGTGTGGAAAATTTATTTTTTAAACTAATAGAAACCATATCATCCAAAAGACTATTCCATTTAATGAATAAAACCAAAACCCATATTTGACTAAACCAAGATGTATTTTAGTTATCATTACTCTATGATGTTAAAAACATTTTTCTTCATCACAAAAACTATAAAAAATAGTCCCAAACTAATTAATGATATTTACATCATCTAATATAATAGAATGTATCTTATTTTTAGTATAATTAATTATTTCATAAATTAATTTAAAAAAAGACAACACAAAAGTAAAAAATAATATCAACATTCCATTACCTTCTACTACCTATATTTCACTTTAAAAAACATCTCTTAGGGTGAATTTACCCTTAAGAATCTAGATAATCATATTAGTATCCTGCTTTTACTATTATTTTCATCAATTAAGTATAAATGACTATTAATGATGTTATTGAATAATTATTCAATTAATTTTTTCATAAATGGGTGAACATTGTGTAGAAAATATAAATAATTATTAATAATTTCAAACCATTAAATTTTAGTAACATAAATTCAATTACAAATAGAATCATTCACTTATATACAAATCAATATCTTATAAAAACTATTATTATGATTTTTTAAAACAACCTTCATACACACATACTCAATAAAGAATATAGATTAGTTCCCACATTAACTAATTATTGAAATATTGATATAATCGTAAATTTCACACACAGACACACATCATATGTGTATATTGAACTTTCAATGACCACTTTAAAAATTACACTATATATATAAATCCCCTCATGGATATTTTTTCACAAAATATGGTTCATGTTGATATTTATATTTAAATTTATATATTAATCCAAATTTCAAAATAAAATAAAAAAAAAGTAATAAAGGGAACATGACATCAAACATTATCCATTATAATGATTATGTTGAATAATAAGTATCATAATAAATTTATGAAATATATACTTGTGTAGTGGTTTGGTGAATATATTCACTAATTACCCCTCTATAAAAAGATTCCACATCTCATGAAATTCTTATACCACCTTCTCCTAAAAAATTACATGATATTTATGTGCTTATATTAAAAATTCTAAATTTAATTTTTATGAGTATTGGTGTTCCTTTTATTATCATGTACCATCAATCCAAGTAACATCACTTCAAATATTAAATACTTTTTCTTTATTTTTTGTTACATTTTTAAGTTAGCTACTTATGTGGAAAAAATATATTTCCCTTCTATTATGCATATTTTTTTACACATATAATTATTTTTTTCCACATTACACACCACTCTATAAAGAAAAATATTCCATTAGATATTGTCTTAAAATGATCAACCCTTTCATAGTTATAACTATCAACATATAAAAAATGATCCATATTTAATTTTATATTATATTTCAAATAAAATTTATCATTGCAAACATTATATTATAGAATTATTAAACTACTATGAAGTGAGATTCGTTGGGTTAATTTTAATACCCAAGGTACAATGTTACAACATAGCAAACAACAATTCTAGAATATTTTGAATGGAGAAAACTCTTATTAATAGTAATAGACTCATTCTATCCTAAAAAATCACTATATTTATATATTTATAATCTTCTATCAGAATAACATTTGTGATAAATATGACCTATAATCATCCATTTCAAACATATTTAATAGCTCTTGAGCATACCTCAATTGATAAAAAAAAATATGGTGTTTGTTTTGGTAAATATTATGTCCCAAAAAGTAATTAATCTATCCTCACCCCCCCCCCAAATAGTACTAATAATATCATTATATTGAGTAGAAATTGTATTTAAAATATCTATATCATAAATAAAAATAATAAAATAAACTATTTATACATTATCCATGAAATAAATATAAATTATTTTGTTGATATAGATTTATATATTCACTATACCATTCCATAATTATAGTAAAATTAACAATGTTTCAATATTCAAATATTATTTTCTATGATAGTGTTTAGACACATACAAAATCTTAATCAACATTTAATCACATTATTCATTATATTATACATCAAAACCTTTTTGATTCTCAATGTACACTACCTCTCTACATACTTCATTAAGAATGTCCTATATCATTTCCATTTGGAATTGTTTTTAGTATTTATTTTAAAAAATACAAATATTTTTTAACCTTGTAATTTTTGAAAAGTATAATCAATAAAAATTTCATATTCTTGAGAATACCCTTTTTGTTCAACCATGTTTTTTAGCAAAATTTCAAAATTCTCATTAAATTTTTTAATAAACACAATATTTTTTTCTAATAAAATTATTATTACACACAATTTTAAACAAATTTAATTTTTATTACATATAAAAACTATGTAATTTTACATAAATCTCATAAATAGATCTTTTATATTTTAATTCATCATCCTCATGAATTAGATTTTTTGGATTTAATAATTATGTGTGTGATGTATTCCTAAATTATATTCATGATATTAATAATTTATTGTGATAATAAATTTGGTTATGAACCTATTCATGTTTCCATATTTGTTTTTGGAAAAGAGTTTCTTCATTATATATATCTAGTAAATAAAAAAATCATATGACTAAAAAATATATCATTCCCACTTCCAGAATTATTTTCCTTTTATCCAATAATGTTTTTATATTTACCTACACATTATAAAATTTCTTCTTATTGTTTTCATAAATTAAATAATATTTTTCAGTCCATTAAAATTTAATCATTAAAAAAATATTCAGGATTCAGTTACATATAAGTGATATTCTATTATATCTGGTGGATTTTTTAAATAAGTCATTTAAAATCAAGTTTCAAAAAAAGTCACATTTTTAACTATTTACATTAAAAATACAAGGGCTATCAAATCCTTTAGAAATTCAGTTCTTTCATAATAAATATCATAAGGACACATATCAATTATCAAATGATATAGAATTTTTTTAAAATATGTATCATTTTCCAAATTTCATTCCTGTAAATGATATGAGATGTTCCATGTTCTTACAATATGGGTCAATAAATTTCAACCCAACTTTGATTATTTTCCAAAAAAAATCAGTTTTTATGGGATATGTGGTAAATTTTACTCATGATGAATAGAATTATTTCCTAAATTATTCTAAAGATATTCAATCCAATATTAATATCCATTTTTAAAATTTATCCACTCTCTAGAATAATAGAATTTTCTATAATCACATATCATAAAACTTGTGATGACCCAGACTCTCTTGGTTCTTCCCTTTGGAAAAATCTGGAACCTAAAGGAGTGGCGTCTCGGTGAGACCGATCGGCGAGACCGATTGGCAAGACCGATCGGTGAGACCGATCGGCGAGACCGATCAGTGAGACCGATCGGTGAGACCGATCCGCACGACCGATCAGTGAGACATATCGGTGGGACCGATCAGTGAGACCGATCGGTGAGACCAATCAGTGAGACCTATCAGTGAGACCGATCGATGAGACCGATCAGCGCGACCAATCGGTGAGACCGATCGGCGTCACGCAGTCTTGTCAAGTTGTTTCCAATAGAGCTCCTTTGTGCAAATAGGGTTTTAAACCCAATTCTGACTCGTTTAAGTGTGTTTTAAAGACCCGTAACATGCATAAGAGTTTAAATTAAATACTTAAACAATTAATGAGTCGATTTAAACCACCCGACCCATGAGTGGAGCCGCGTGGTCAACCCACGACCCCCCGCACCTTACACGGTTTCACGTTTTCTCCTCAACCGTCCACGGCTCTTATAAACTAAGGGTTAGTCGTGGTTTCTCCTTTACTCGATCTTTTCACAAACCGCTTGTGGTGCATCGGGCGCGCCGCATCATTATCCGTAGAGTTCCACGCCCGGCCTATGCATTGATAGACGAAGCGATTTTCGTTCAGGCGAGTCGCTATCCGTGAACTTCCCCCCTCGGCCTCAGCGTAGATTGTTGATCCAACAGGTAGGGAATTTCTCCTTTGTCTCTCTGTTTTTGTGTATCATGCGGGGTGGGCGTGCTTTCTATTCCGTAGAATTGGATAAACCAGACCTAATTAAAGATAATTAATGAATTCTATAAAGAAAGGAGGGGGGATGTGTTTGTTGATGTTGTCTTATATTTTTTGATGTTGTTTCTTCTGTGACCATCTTGTTGAGTTGTGTTGTCTTATGCCTCCTGAAAATTGAGGTCGTTGGTGGTCATTGTTTGTGCACTAATGAACCATGCTGATGTTTTAAATGGCTTGTTTGTGGTTGTAAACTCCTGCTGTGAAAAGTAATTGGTTAATCACGTATATCCGGCTGAGTAAATTGAAAGCACCAGGATCAACCCTTCTGTGACAACTCCCGGTTAGAACACACGGAATTTGAATCATGGAGTGTGTTAAGTCGTTTAAATATGAAAATACCGGCAAGGCCCTGCTTCTGTAGGTGTTGGTAGTTGGTTGTTTTCCTTTCGGGCCGATTGCTGGAGATGTGGGAGGGGATGGGATCCCCTGTTCTTTTATACTCTTGGTGGTTGTGTGAATTTGGGGATGGGATCCCCTGTTTGTATGGATTCGGTGGTTGTGAGTTTTAAGACCCGGTGGTTACTTGTTTATATCACAAATTGGGGTGGGATCCTCTATTGTTGAGAACCGAGTGTGGGCGTTATGGTTAATGTTTGACTGTTTACTTTCCTGGACTTGTGCCTATGCTTGCTAGTTGCTCAGTAGTTCTTGAACTCAATTGAACATTATTACTGAACATGAAACAAGAAAGGGGACAAATGTGTTGTTAGCGTGAGACGTGACTCGGAATTGAGTGTTGTTGTGATCTATAGGCTGTCTGAAGAAAAACCTATCTTGGGTGAGTGCTTTCTACCTATATATATACTTATAGCTTTGTGTTTCTTATTTTCTCCCCACCCAAGTTGATCACTTAGTGCCGAAAACCCCCATTTCAAGGGGGAGGGTGTTTTTTCCAACACTATTCATAGTGGCTGGTTATTAGATCCTTTTCTGCTCGCTTTTCTGGATAGCCCAAGTATCTTCGGGCAGGCTGTGATGGCCTGAGGTCCATTATTAGCCCAAGAACCTTCGGGCGGGGTAGTGTGGTGGTTGGCCAGGTGTGTGTGGCAGGTAGTTTCCCAAGTGTCTTCGGGATGAGGACCTGGTGTCTTAGGGCATGGAAGTGGATCCTTTAGCCCAGGTGTCTTCGGGTGTGGTGGTGGTTGTTCTGGCCTAGGTGTTTGCAGGCATGGTTACATGTGATAGATGTGGCCCAGGTGTGTGCGGGCGGGGTTCAGCAGTGGGACTGTGTGCGGTTGAGGCCCAGGTGACTGTGGGCGGGATTTCAGCAGTGGGACTGCGTGTGGTTGTGGCCCAGGTGTGTGCGGGCGGGCGTGGCAGTGGGACTGTGGTGAGAATGGTGGGATTGGTCTGATGCGTAGGATGTCTCAATAACCAGTGGTAAAGTGGCATGGGGTACCCAAACATCGATGTGATCTTATTATATATATTACTTGACTTGCGTTATTTGGGGAGTGTGCCTTGGTGAGGCCTGGGGTGGATAGTTTGCCTTGTTAGGTGTTTGGTTTACTCTTTTTCTCACGGGACTTTAGTATGTTCCCCCACTTATGCATGAGATTCTTTGGTTTTCCCTACTGAGTGTACTTGTATGCTCACCCTATGTATATAAAACTGCTTTCAGGTTTCTAGGAGGACTTCGGGGATCACACATGACCTTACTAGCTCGGACCCTTGGAGCAGTTGCAGTTGTTGTTTTTCTTTTCCTCTTTGGTACTTACCTTGTAGTCACCTTTTTGTACTTGTGGCTTTAGTTTTGGAACATGCATGTGGAAATGGTTTATTTTTTGCTTTATTTTTCTTTTACCTTGGTGTTGTTGAGTTTCATCATCTGATCTCTCGATCTTATAAAACAAAAAGGGGTAATGCCTTCCATTTGTGAGAAATTTCTATACCCTTTGTGCTAGTCGCCACTCTGGGACCTATTGAAGGCGGGTCTCGGGGGTCATTATCTCTCCTTCAACTTAAAGAAGGAAGGTCTTGGCAATCTTCTGACCCTTCCCTCCTTTTGGTGAAGGCGGGTCGTGACAGAATGGTATCAGAGGCAGGTTGATAGATAGGATGGAGTCTGGAGTTAGGAACAGTAAGGATTGCATGGGATGGTAAGGCAACAGTGTTGGGTGACCTTGGCGCGTGAATTAGGCCAGGGAAGACCGGCTAGGACACGGGATTTTAGGGCCCCCCGTGATCCGATGCAAGGACTCTGGACCTACCGAACGACCAAGTGAGGCCACACTGATTGCAGGGTAGAGACCCTAGGAAAGGTACATGCATCATAATGACTTGTGTTCTTGTGTTTCTGGGATGTCTTGGGGATTAAGAATAAATTAAATTTTAAGAAGTTTTAAGAATGATATTCTACACTACTTGGGCTTAGGAATTCCTTGTTTACCTTGAAGCTATGGCACCTGGAAGGCGACCACGTGTGGTACAGGCGATAGAGGCCCCGGAGACTACTTTGGATGATCGGTAGAGAGCTGATCGAGAGGAAGAGGACGACCAATGGAAGAAGACTCTTTGAGCCTTCCAGCGATAGGCCCTCGAGAAGTATGAGGGAAGCACCTCCGATATGAAGACAGAAGGCTGGCTAGAGGAGATAGTTATAGCCTTCAGCCTGATTCGGGCCCCGACCGAGTACTGGGTTCCTCTGGCCATCATCCAGATGTGGGGAGCGGCGCGTCAGTGGTGGACGCTTTACCTGGGGGAGAGGAGAGAGTCTAAGGTGGCTTGGGTGGATTTTGAGAGGGAGTTCTGGGCAGAATTCCTCTCCTCGACGATGAAGTCAGAAAAGAGGCAGGAACTACTCTCCCTCCGGCAGTGGAGTATGTTCGTGAGGGAGCTAGGGATCAAGTTCAAGTACCTCCTAAGTTTTTCTCCGGACCTCTTTCCCGACGAGGAGTCTCGGGCAATACGTTTGGAGGAGGCACTCCGACACTCCCTCCAGTATGTTGTTAACCCCTTTACCCTGCCGACGTACTTGGAGGTCCAGAAGAAGGCCGAAGTGGTGGAGTGGATGCATTCTCTAGTAGGAGTGTCATGAGAGGGGATCCAGCTGAGACCATCGAAGGGGAAGGCCGTCAACACCAGGCCTCCAGCATCAGGACCCTCCAGGTTCCGACCAGTAGGGAGCAGACCGCAGCAGTTTCAGTTTCGATCCCCCGGCCCTCGCCCTTTCCCTTCAGGACCAGGACCGCGGTGCTTCGTCTGTGGGAGCCCCGGACATCTCCGGAGTCAGTTCCCGGACTGGGTGCAGTACGGCGGTGGTGGACAGCCCCACCACCCACCACAGCAGCAGCTTCCAGCTAGACCGTTCCAACAGTAGTAGGGACAGCGAGCTCCCGCTCCTCCGAGAGTAGACGTAGGAGGAGGCCGACCTCAGGGCGTTCCACATGGAACTCGACAAGGCCGTTTTCGGGGAGGTGGCCGATAGCCGAGGGGCAGGGGAGTTGGGTGTGGACAGTTACACGCCGCAGAGGCAGCAGTTCCAGCAGGGCCAGAGGTTTTTCGAGGTACGATCAGTCTATTTAGCACCCTTGCTTATGCCTTGTTCGATACTGGAGCTTCGCACTCCTTTGTTGCACCCAGCCTAGCTCGTGCCTTGGGTTTAGATGCGGAGAGACTTCCAGTGCCCCTGGTGTTGAGCACACCAGTCAGAGGTCAGACCAACTTGTTGTTTGTTTGTCGGGGATGTAGACTAATGATAGGACCACATCAATCGGTTAGGGATCTCCTTCTGCTGTAGATTCAGCCATACGATTTCATCCTAGGCATCGACTATCTATTTTCTATGTGCGCCGTCATCGACTATTTTCGAAGAAGGGTGTTGTTCTCAGACTTGGAAAGCTATCGTGTTACCTTCACCGGCGAGCGGAGTAGTCCGAAGGGAAACAAGAGAGAGGAACCTCTCCTCTCCTTGTTGACCGAGCTGACACTGGAATCAGTAGATGCTGAAATGGTGGAAGTTCCAGAGATTGTCCGTGAGTTTATGGAAATCTTTCCTAAGGAGGTGACGACTCTACCCCCTCGACGTGATATCGAGTTCAGGATAGACCTTCAGCCCGGCGCTCGTCCAGTCTCGATGGCTCCTTACCGGATGGCACCTTCGGAGCTACGGGAGTTGCGGATACAGATTGGCGATCTGATGAAGAGGGGTTATGTTCGTCCGAGTGCGTCACCGTGGGGTGCTCCGGTCTTGTTTGCAAAAAAGGCATATGGTGGTCTTAGGTTGTGCATAGAATACAGGAGGCTGAATCAGGTGACGATCAAGAATTGCTACCCTCTTCCAAGGATAGATGATCTTTTCGACCAGCTGAAAGGGGCAGGATGGTTCTCGAAGATCGACCTGCGGTCTGGGTACCACCAGCTGGGAGTGAAAGAGAGCGACATCCTGAAGACAGCGTTCAGGTGCAGGTATGGACACTTCGAGTTCGTAGTCATGCCCTTAGGTGTTACGAACGCCCCGGCTGTGTTCATGGGGCTTATGAACTCCATCTTCCGGGAGTACCTGGATCGGTTCATGGTTGTGTTCATCGACGACATCCTGGTCTACTCTAGATCAGAGGAGGACTATGCAGAGCACCTGAAGAAAGTTTTGGAGGTCCTCCGACAGAACCAGCTCTATTGGAAGTTTTCAAAATGCAAGTTTTGGACACGAGAAGTGCACTTCCTCGGGAACGTAGTGTCTGAGCAGGGGGTAGTGGTCGACCCATCAAAGGTTGAGGCAGTTGTTTCTTGGGCAGCACCCAAAAATGTGGCAGAAATACAAAGTTTCCTCGGGCTGGCGGGTTACTACCGGAGATTCGTACCCAACTTCTCCCGAGTAGCAGCCCCTTTGACGGATCTGACCAAGAAGGACCAGGCTTTCGTATGGAGTGAGCAGTACCAGTCAGCCTTCAGCTATCTGAAGGAGAAGTTGGTCAGTGCCCAAGTGCTGATATTACTAGAAGAAGGGGCGTCTTATGAGGTGTTCTGTGATGCTTCAGGACAGGGCCTGGGGTACGTGTTGATGCAGCGACAAGGGGTGATCTCTTATGGGTCCAGGAAGCTGCGTTCCCATGAGCGTAATTATGCCACCCACGACCTGGAGCTTGCAGCAGTCATTTTTGCGCTAAAGTTATGGCGGCACTACCTCATCGGGGAATGCTTTGTGGTCTTCACGGACCACAAAATCTTGAGGTATATCTTCTCCCAGTGGGAATTAAACTTGCGACACCGGAGATGGGTGGAGTTCCTCCAGGATTACGACTTCAAGATCTCTTATACTGAGGGAAAGGGAAATGTGGTGGCCGATGCCTTGAGTAGGAGGATGCAGAAGGATGCAGTCCTAGAGTCGGCGGACACCTGGAAGGCAATGGAGGAGTTGGCCACCTTACACCTGGATGTGAAGTTGGATAGTGGCAGGGGCTGCCTATATCAGATGACAGTGCAGTCATCCATATTTCAGCAAGTGGAGGAGTCTCAGTGGGGAGACCTAGAGTGTGAAGTGATGCATGACCAAGTTGACCAGCGTAATGATCCGGAAGGATGGACAGAGGATGGTCAGAACCAGATACTTTTCCAGAAAAAGTTGTTTGTTCCGGAGGCGATGCACGGCAAGGTTCTCAGTGAGTTCCACAACTCACCCCTGGCGGTACACCCAGGAGTTTCCAAGATGTACCAGGGTTTGAAGAGGCAGTTTTGGTGGCCCGGAGTTAAGCGAGCGGTGGTAGAGATTGTGGCCAAGTGCTTAGTGTGTCAGCAAGTGAAGGCTGAACACCGAGTTCCAGGCGGCCTACTGCGGCCTCTAGATGTCTCCGAGTGGAAGTGGGATGACATCTCGATGGATTTCGTCACGGGACTACCCAAGGCCCAAGGAGGGTACGACGCCATCTGGGTGGTAGTGGACAGGTTGATGAAATCGGCTCACTTTCTGTCGATCATGGAGTCGAGTGTTGTGGATGCTTTGGAACGAAAGTATGTGGATGAGGTGGTGCGGTTGCATGGAGTTCCGAGGTCTATAGTCTCGGATAGGGATGCACGATTTATCTCACGAGTCTGGAGAGGATTGTAGCATGAGTTTGGCACCCAGTTACACCTTAGCACTTCTTTCCATCCCCAAACAGATGGACAAACAGAGCGCACCATCCAGACCTTGGAGGATATGCTGTGAGCATGTGTTCTGGACTCAGGAGGATCATGGGTGCAACACTTTCCTCTGGTAGAGTTTTCCTACAATAATATCTACCACTCTACCATTGGCATGGCCCCGTTTGAAGATTTGTACGGGAGGCCATGCCATTCGCCTGTGTGTTGGACCGAAGTAGGAGAGGCAGGCATCCTTGGTCCGGAGGTGGTGCAGAACACGACAGAGAAGGTTCAGCTCATACGGGAAAAGATGAAGGCAGCCCAGGACTGACAGAAGTCGTATGCTGATACCAGGAGGAGGCCCTTGGAGTTTGAGGTTGGGGACCACGTGTTCTTAAAGGTCTCCCCTCGGCGTGGGCAGCCGAGGTTCGGCAAAGGGAGTAAGCTTTCTCCCAGATTCATCGGACCCTTCCAAGTGTTGCGGCGGGTCGGAGAAGTGGCTTACCAGCTAGCGTTGCCACCGCCGCTACTAAGGATACATGATGTCTTTCATGTGTCCCAGCTCCGTCGGTATCTGCACTATGATTCACACGTCCTTGATTGGGGTGAGCTGGACGTTGAGGACGACATGACCTTTGTGGAGAGACCAGTGGTGATCGAGGATCGCAAAGAAAAGTTGCTTCGCGGGCGAACCATCCCCTTGGTTCGTGTGTTGTGGAGACATGGTGGGATTGAGGAGAGTACGTGGGAAAGGAAAACACAGATGCGTACCCAGTACCCGGAGTTGTTTTGAGTTTTGTTTGTTGTTGTACCTGTTGTGGTAGAACATTTTGTCTTTTGTCTATGAAATGTGCTGGTTTTCTTCCCTCTATTTGTGTGTAAAAAGCCCCGGCTATGGGGAAGGAGAGAACCCGACCCATGATCAAGACGCATTAAGGTGGATGCGATTAAACCCGTGCAGGCGAGTCAGTGCCGCCCAAAGTGAATAATATCTTGACATGGGAGAGGAGACTCCCCAACCCACATGCCCGGGCAGTTTGGCATGGTATGTTTCTTGGTTCGTGACAGGAAGGTGTTCTTAGTTAACGATGAGGTTCACTCTTGAGAGGTATCTTTCGGGGTGGTTGTTCGGACCCGCCCTTCTCTTATGGGTTGTTTAAATTATCGAGGATGAGAATAGTTTGAGAGGTATCTGATGTGATGACCCAAACTCTCTTGGTTCTTCCCTTTGCCAAAATCTGGGTTCTAAAGGAGTGGTGTCTCGGCGAGACCGATCGGTGAGACCGATCAGCCCGACCGATCGGTGAGACCGATCGGTGGGACCGATCGGTGAGACCGATCGGCGTCACTCGGCCTTGTCAAGTTGTTTCCAGTAGCGCTCCTTTGCGCAAATAGGGTTTTAATCCCTATTCTGACTCGTTTAAGGGTGTTTTAAAGACCCGTAATGCGCATAAGAGTTTTAATTAAATACTTAAGAAATTAATGAGTCGGTTTAAACCACCCGAACCACGAGTGGAGCCGCGTGGTCAACCCATGACCCCCCGAGCCTTACGCGGTTTCGTGTTTTCTCCTCAACCGTCCACGACTCTTATAAAATAAGGGTTATCTGTGGTTTCTCCTTTCCTCGATCTTTTCACAAACCGCTTGTGGTGCATCGGGCGCGCCGCATCGTTATCCGTAGAGTTCCGCGCCCATCCTATGCATTGATAGACGAAGCGATTTTCGTTCAGGCGAGTCGCTATCCGTGAACTTCCTCCCCCAGACTTAGCATAGATCGTTGATCCAACAGGTAGGGAATTTCTCCTTTGCCTCTCTGTTTTGTGTATCATGCGGGGTGGGCGTGCTTTCGATTCCATAGAATTGGATAAATCAGACCTAATTAAAGATAATGAACGAATTCTATAAAGAAAGGAGGGGGAGATGTGTTTGTTGATGTTGTCTTATATTTTTTGATGTTGTTTCTTCTGTGACCATCTTGTTGAGTTGTGATGGCTTATGCCTCCTGAAAATTGAGGCCGTTGGTGGTCGTTTTTTGTGCACTAATGAACCCTGCTGATGTTTTAAATGGCTTGTTTGTGGTTGTAAACTCCTGCTGTGAAAAGTAATTGGTTAATCACGTATATCCAACTGAGTAAATTGAAAGCACCAGGATAAACCCTTTTGTGATAACTCCCGGTTAGAACACACGGAATTTGAATCATGGAGTGTATTAAGTCGTTTAAATATGAAAATACCGGCAAGGCCCTACTTGTGTTGGTGGTGGTAGTTGGTTGTTTTCCTTTCGGGCCTATTGCTGGAGATATGGGAGGGGATGGGATCCCCTGTTATTTTATACTCTTGGTGGTTGTGTAAATTTGGGGATGGGATCCCCTGTTGGTATGGATTCAGTGGTTGTGAGTTTTAAGACCCGGTGGTTACTTGTTTATATCAAAAATTGGGGTGGGATCCTCTGTTGTTGAGAACCGGGTGTGGGCGTTATGGTTGATGCTTGACTGTTTACTTTCCTGGACTTGTGCATATGCTTTCTAGTTTCCCAGTAGTGCTTGAACTCAATTGAACATTATTACTGAACATGAAACAAGAAAGGGGACAAATGGGTTGTTAGCGTGAGACGTGACTTGGACTTGAGTGTTGTTGTGATCTGTAGGCTGTCTGAAGAAAAACCTAGCTTGGGTGAGTGCTTTCTACCTATATATATACTTGTAGCTTTGTGTTTCTTATTCGCGCCCCATCCAAGTTGAGCACTTAGTTCTGAACACCCCCATTTCATGGGGGAGGGTGTTTTCCCCAACACTATTCATAGTGGCTGGTTATTAGCTCCTTTTCTGCTCCCTTTCCCGGATAGCACAAGTATCTTTGGGCAGGCTGTGATGGCCTGAGGTCCATTATTATCCCAAGAACCTTCGGACGGGGTAGTGTGGTGGTTGGTCAGGTGTGTGCGGCAAGTGGTTTCCCAAGTGTCTTCGGGATGAGGCCCAGGTGTCTTCGGGCGTGGCAGTGGATCATTTAGCCCAGGTGTCTTCGGGCGTGGTGGTGGTTGTTCTGGACTAGGTGTTTTCAGGAATGGTTACATGTGATAGTTGTGGCCCATGTGTGTGCGGGCGGGGTTCAGAAGTGGGACTGCGTGCGGTTGAGGCCCAGGTGTGTGTGGGCGGGATTTCGGCAGTGGGACTGCGTGTGGTTGTGGCCCAGGTGTGTGCAGGCGGGCGTGGCAGTGGGACTGCGGTGAGAATGGCGGGATTGGTCTGATGCGTAGGATGTCTCAATAACCAGTGGTAAAGTGGCGCGGGGTACCCAAACATTGATGTTCTCTTATTATATATATTACTTGACTTTCTTTATTTGGGGAGTGTGCCTTGGTGAGGCCTGGGGTGGATAGTTTTCCTTGTTAGGTGTTTGGTTTAATCTTTTTCTCACAGGACTTTAGTACGTTCCCCCACTTGTGCACGAGAGTCTTTGGTTTTCCCTACTAAGTGTACTTGTATGCTCACCCTACGTATATAAAACTGCTTTCAGGTTTCCAGGAGGACTTCGGGGATCACGCAGGACCTTACTAGCTCGGACCCTTGGAGCAGTTGCAGTTGTTGTTTTTCTTTTCCTCTTTGGTACTTACCTTGTAGTCACCTTTTGTACTTGTGGCTTTACTTTTGGAACATGCATGTGGGAATGGTTTATTTTTGGATTTATTTTTCATTTACCTTGGTGTTGTTGAGTTTCATCATCTCATCTCTCGATCTTATAAAACAAAAAGGGGTAATGCCTTCCATTTGTGAGAAATTTCTATACCCTTGGTGCTAGTCGCCACTCCGGGACCTATTGAAGGCGGGACTCGGGGGTCATTATCTCTCCTTCAACTTAAAGAAGGAAGGGCTTGGAAATCGGCTGACCCTTCCCTCCTTTTGGTGAAGGCGGGTCATGAAAAAACTGTTAATCAACATAAATTTTAATAACCAATCTCATCATAAACATTATCCATGTGATTTTTGTGGAATCATAAATGAAGGAGATAAAATATTTATCAGCTTCCATTTTATTTTTACTATTCTATCAAAAAATATATATAGTGGTAATCTTTTAGTGATTAATTTTTTGAATCTACGATATGTTTATGAAGAATAGAAACTATTCCCCTTTTTAGAATGTAATTCATTTTGATAATTTTTTATTTTGACATCCCATACTCTATCCTCAAAATTATAATTTTTTATAATGATTAATCCAATTTTTTCAATTAGGGAATTCCACAACTCTTTCTCAATATTTATTCTTTAGTTTTATAAATTATTAGCATCTAACATTTCAAATAGTTTTCCATACATCCATTCTATTCATGTCAGGAAAAATGATCCCCTTATAAAATTCAAAACACATATATTATTTCGATATTAAAATTCATTTCCATTTTTCCAATGTTGGGAAACAATTATGTTTTTTTCAGTCGTTATAAATGGATTACTCTTTGACATCAACTACCCATTTGTAACCACCATCGATGTAAACTCATTTTTTTTGTCATCCATAATTTACAATAATTAATGATACTTATAAACAATTTCAAATACAATAATTTCATTTTATATCACATTCAACATGGAAAATTAAACAACAAAATTTTATCTATGTGTGATTACTTTGTGATGTAGTAAAGGAAACTTCAACCACTAAAAAATTCTTTTTTCAACAGTATTTATTCTTATGTAATATTTAAAAAAAATTATTCTTAACTATAAAAATAATTATTATGACTTACACATTCACAATCCATATATTTTAACAACATCCAAATACTTCATTTAAGACATCAAATTGAATCTTCTAAGGCAATAATGGATTTTATATTCTCATAACTTCTATTCATTTAATTCTTTATCTTTACATCAATTACCACCTTCAAAAAAACTATAATATTTAAAATTTATAGAATTAGTCTATAAAGGTTTTTCAACATGATCTTAGTCACTATAAAATAAATTTTTACCAATAATTATCATCACATAGAAAAAATAATTTATCAATAAAATTGGACACCAATATTCCATTACATTTTAATACACTAATCTCACATCCTTTTTAAGAGTAATAGTTAAATTATGTTTATATGATTTCCTCCTTAATTTCAAAATTATTTACATAATTTTTTTTCAACTTTTATTTGAATTGTAGTTCACGTAACTATTTAAATAATTTTATAAATCATTATTTCAAATTATATGGAAACAAACATCTTCCACTTTCTCTTCATATTACCATAAGCCTTATTATATTTAATTTACTGAATTTTTAATAGATGTTGTTGATGTTATAATAATTTTTATGATAACTTATAGTTTAAGAATGTATTCTATGCATATCATCAAAATTTCAAAATTATATACATTCATTCAAATATTTTACTAAAACATGAAATTTTTCAAAAAAATATTAGTATAAATAAACTTAATATAAAAAAATATAAGTTCGTTTTATCCATATGTAATATTATTCATAATATAATCATTCAACTCTATTCCATTGGCATTTGAAATATTTAAAATCTCCATATACTTTAAAAATTGTTACCCTTTTTCTTCCATATACATAAAATACAAATTTGGAATCTTAGGTATCATTCTAAATTTTATTTTCTCCTCTCTAGTTTAGATTTTTTGTAATTAATTCTATAAAGTAAAAAATAAATATTATATCCATTTTTATCTTATTTATCTACATAATTAGATAACACCACTTAATTAAACTAGAAAATTAATAATATTTCACCATGTAAAATGGTGTATGAATTCGCATCACTTTAATTATCATCAATTTTTTTTCAACTGTGTTATAAAATAATATTCATTTTAAATATAGAAATTTTTTTACAAATTTATTTGATGTTGACTATATCTAAGTGAATTTTAGAAACCATTATTCTAAATAGATTATATGATGATACATCCTCTAATTTACAACCTTCAATATTATAATTTAGGCAATTTACCAAAAAAATCATATTTATTTGTACATGATACACATAAAATGTAATTTAACATGGTATAAACCTTCACTTTTTAGAAATTTATTCATATTTGTTACATGGTATAATAAAAAACAATAATAATATATCTATTAAATTTTTTATAATAACATTTTCTCAAAACCTCTGCATATGTCTTCTCATTTTCTTATAGATATTTACTTCAGACCATTAATTTTATTTTTGAAATGATTTTAATTTATTATTTTGTATAATAAAAACAAAATAGAGTATTTATACCATAGATATTAATTTATTTCATGATAATAATTATATTAAGATTTACAATCAACATAGTGTATAATAATATTATAGAATTTCATTACTATAATAGAATCCAATATAGTTTTTTGAAAATTGATTATATAAATTATAATTTCATTTATTATAGTGATTAAATAATACTACGATTATACAACTTGAATAAAAATATCTTCTAATTTGGTAGTCCAGAATTTATTTTATCTCCATTTACTATAACATTCATTTTTAATATTTCTAATGTCTTATTAGATTACACGTGATTACTTGATCCCTAAGAACATTTATAATATTATCATTGAATGTGAGTATATGATATAATTATATAAATGGTCATTAATTTCAATATTATTAGTATCATTAGGTTTAATAATCACTCCACCCATGATTATTGTAAAATCATTTGATAAAATGGTGAGTAATTATATACAAAAAAAGAACATGTATAGAAAAAATCTATCATGTCAATCACTGTAATTTTTTCTAAAATATATTTTAAATTATGTTATACTAATTTAATTGATGTTATATTTGGTTAAAAATAAGTGCATCGATTCAAAAATAATTTATTTTGGGGGTACAACATGTATTCAATAATAAAAAGTCATAATATCTTAAAATGTACCATACTAATTCAATATATTTTTTTTTTACAAAATACCCCCAATAAAGTTGTGGTCCCAAAATAGTATTACTAATGGGGATAGTAATTAAATATATATATATATATATATATATATATATTACAATTCCTCGGGAAATTAATCTTCCCCACTAGTTAATACAAAATTGAAAATCACAACCACCATTCATATTTGAAAATGAAAATGTTTTATGTTAATCTATTAGGTAACTTATTTCATTTAAAAATCCAAAAAAAATAATGAATGACATATATATATATATAAATGTTTAAACATTTAAATTTTGTGTCTAAATCCTTTTACTATCATGATATAATCCATTAGAAAATATACACTATAATAATTAAATAGATTACAACAAACATGATTTTTATGGAATTTTTGTATATACAATTGAATAATTAAAATAATGTTATCATACCACTAAAAAAGGTTACTTCTTCATTGAAGTTGACACATGAATCATATATCAGGAAAATGAATCTTATAATTTTTTATCAATAAATTTTCAGTAATAGTATATTACTTTAATAACTATAATTTTAAAATTTATAAATCAACCAATCAATTCCTGACCCTCATAAATTTATATCTTCTTTTGAAATTTTATATATATATGTGAATCATTAATAATAAAAAACAGGAATAATATGACTAAAAAATATAAAATTTCTATATTCCAACATTTTTAAATATATTCCTTTAATCCTAAAAATGAATGAATTATTTTATACGAATATGGATATTTAACACTTATACATCTCCTTGGTGTATTTTGTTCTTCTATGTAATCACTTATTTGGAAAAAACATATTTTTCCACACACACTCCCTATTTTAATTTAATTAATTTTTAATTTCAATTTCAAAATATATAACTATCATCATCTTCAAACTCCTTCTATTGAATTCTAATCCATTAAATCAATACATCCTAATTTTTCATAACACATATCTTTAAGGATGTAATGATTTGAGTTGGAGTATACCATGATGAAATGTAAAATACACATATATAAAATCACATAATCATGTAATTTCCCAACGAATTTTATTTATATTGTAATTATGGATTAATAAACTCAACTACTTAAAAAATAATGTATATTGAAATTATGGTAACATGGATTTACCATTATGCAATCACATATATTTTATCATCCAAGATAAACCATGATTACCATTATAACATGGTTGGAAGGACAATGACCAATATATTATCCATCAATGACTATCATTGTTGATATATGGTATAGATGCATGATTTTTTTCCATTATAATAAACGAAATTTACCATATTGACTATATATCAACACATATAGCCATTGATTGATTGTTTCAACCTTAAACCGCTAGCCATAGCATATTATAATTACATAATGGGTCTATATTTTCCTATCAACATCCAAAAACAAAAACCAAATACAATTATCTAGGATATAAAAAATATTTTTGTTAGTCTATAGAGATATTTGTTTGAAAAAAAACCTCTGAAAACCATGACCTCTTAAAAAAATTGAAGGTATATATTAGTTATTTAAATTCAAAACACAATCCCAATAGATGATATTAAATTAACCAAAAATTTATTTAGTTCTCTTCACTCAATTTACCTAAAACAATAATAACTAAATCCAAACCATATCCAACAACATCTAGTAGTGAAAATAAATTTTAATAAATTGAATCCACCTAATGTCATTTTATTGTTAATTGGATTAATTTGATTTTAAATTTAATTAAAAAAATCACCAATTTAAAAATTAAATAAACTATAACTCATTTTCTATCAAAAATCATACCCTTTATAAAATTAAATTTTACTAAAATGAAATTATTCTAAACATATATTCTTGTTTATAAAAGGAATTATATTAAGAATGATAAAAATTTAAAACCTAAAGAATGAAATTAATCATCAAAAAAATATTCTATGTGACATAAAAAATTTAATGAACACATCTAGATATGTGAATAAGGATCACCATACGACTCAATAAAAGTAAAAAAATTAAAAAAACACGACTATATTGTGAATACCTAATATAAATGTGAAATAGATCATTTTTATTTCATGTTATCCAGTAATGATTTATAATGTGTTTTAGGGGATAAAAATTTAGAGTTTAATTCGAAAAAAGATTTTTTGTAGAAATATTAAGGTTTCAATCAAAATATTGATCATTCATAGAATTTTAAATATGTTCTATTATACTATATATAGTAGATAAGTTATTGGTAAGATTTATTTAATAATATATGTTGAATATACTAGGATGAAATTTATATATATGCGGTTTTAGGAAATTTTATACCTAATATGAGGAAACTAGGTATCTCGTCTATCAATCAGCTTGGGTATCCCCATTGAACTACCATGGTTTCCTGATTATATTATATTAGTCTTCCATTGCATCATTGTATTTCTAGTAGTGGTATATTGAGTATCTAATTCCTAGGTATTTTTTTATATTAAAAAATATATATATTTTTTTCATTTTTAACATTTTCATTTTTAGTCATATATACCGTCTGACATACTTATCCATCTCCAGGATTCTGATTGTGTGTACGGATCTTTCATTAAACCTAAATTTATATTTATTAATTCCACAATTATTTCTTTGTAATTATTGTGATTTTATCTCTGTAATTAAATTTACATACTATCCATCCTTCCTAAATTCCTTTGCTCCTTGTGTATTTGATTATTCCAATTAAATTTGTCTGGGATATCAGACAGTGATTTAACCTATGAATTATCAAATAAATATAATGTAATGGTGTTCTTTTTTTGTGTGAGGAGGTTTTTAAAGGATGGAACATTTACCTTAGTAAATTATAGGATGATAATCAGTTAATTAATTAATTATTTTGGGATATTGTTTTTTTGGTTTAAGATTTATTAATTGTTTATATATTATGAATTAAGTATTTCAAGTTAAGGTGTGTCTGGAGAATATTCGGAGTTGTCTATAGTATTTAGTTTTTTTATATTACATTATAAATTGTATTTAATAATTTGAATTTAATATTAATGAAATAATTTTTATTTATTATAGGTTGTTTTTTACAGTCTTTGATGTGAACAGATCTTGCTAAATACTAATTATTGTATGTGATTTCAACCTAACCTACGATCTTATTGGTTTATTCAAATATTGAGTCACTAATTTATTTCTAAATCATAAAAAAATATTTATTTTATAATTATAAATTTCTTTTTATGAACATTTTTACAAATAAAATTTATATGTAACCCATTTAATTAGAAAATGAATTTATATGATATTTTATGTTTCTCAAATCCTAGGTTATTATTACTGAAATATTTTTGAATGGACAGTATTTATTTTAAATTTTAAGGCTACACTTTTTTAATTTCTTTATTTTTAAGATAAAATAATAATTCATTTCTTAACCCTTAGTTTTCAATATATTTATAATAATGTATTTTACTTTCATTTTAAACCCTCCATAAACATGATAATTATATTATTGAATGATTAGTTTATTAAAATTCTTCTATAATAATTATTTATTCCTTGAATTAATAGAGAAATTTATATTTAAATAATTAATATAAAAATTGAAGATGATTAAACATGTGTTTCAAATATATAATAATCTATACCTCAAGATGTCAACTAGTTTTCTTACGTAAGAAACATAATTTTTTTGAAATCAACCTCTATAAATAAAATTTTCTTTAAATATATTGATATTACGAACATATTATTAATATAATATGACTAAATCACTTCATATTATTAATTACATGAATGGTTGGTAACCAAATTTCCAACACATAACTTTCTATTTATATGTTTCAGAACTAATGATATAATTGTTTTTTAGAGTGGGAGGGTATGGGGTGATTTTATAGAAATTATGGTATATTCATAAATAAATTTTACATTATTTTGAGATATATAGTTATGTAAACTTTTCTTCTAGGAAAGAGTAACTTGAGTGAAAATTTATTATATAATTGAGTTTTTTGAGATTATATCTTATTACTTGACACTGGATAGTAGATTTGGTATATAATGATTGTGTCATATTGATTCATATCTTCATTCTACACATCATTATTTTAATCACATATTATATTCTAAAAGAAGTACGTTTTAAGGAACTACATGTGTGACGATATAAGTTATTTGGGTATGTGTCCTACCAAAGATAGGTAATGTTTTTTTATCTATTACTTGATCTATTTTTCTTTATATATTATAGTATGAATTTTAATAATGTGAGATTAAACAATACTTAAGTTTTAATTATAAAATATTATCTTCAACTTATACTTTCCAAATTATAGTTACATTATAGTACTTAAACAACCAATATAGGAATTGTATCCCCTTTTTGATATTATTATCTGTGTTAAATTTAAAAGTTTTACAATGTTATTTCTTATATAGATTTTATGTATAGGGATTTTTTATTTTGGAAACATTGTTGGTATGATAACTATTTATGAGTATTCTGTATTTCTCATATTATTGCAAACTTTTTATGTAGGTACCTCTTAGTGTTGATGTTGGAATATATTAATTGTATTATAATTACTAATGATTATAATAAATGTTTTTTATCAAAATATTTATAATATTCAATGTAGGTATACCATAGGAATAAATTAATATAAATTTCATCCAAAACCCTTCTGGTCCATGTAATGATATAGTGGGTTGACATGCACACAACATTCATTTATAGGAATTCATACAGTATATATATAGACTAATGAGACTAGTAAGATAATTATGATTGTGATACTTTCATTCCTCAAATAATTTTACTCAAATTATATTCATTTCACCATGTAGGAAATTTAATTTAATTTATGGAGTATCCTTGAATTAACACATGTTTATTAAGAAACTTGTTGTAACCCTTTGTCCGGATATACACACAAATTAGGGGGTAGACTTGGGTATTATAAAATTTATTCGCATATAAATATAAAATTAATATTTTCATTATTTTTTAATTAATGTTACATGGTACAATATCCTCAAAATTAAAGAAATTTAATGAAATATGAATAGATCCCATGAATTTACATGATTCACTCATAATGGGTTATATCCCATGTGAATATATATGTGTTGTGTTGATATTCCTAATAATTTCTAATTATATTGTCTATGATTATTGTATTTTGGAAATTATCCTTACTCATACATGATCAAGGAACTCTTCCACTGTTAAACTCAATTCATTCAAGAGTGATTAATGAATTTTTTGAATCGAAACATTTGTAAAATTTATATAAATTACTATGAAATTAAATAACTCAAATATAATGGATTGTATCAATTATTATTAGATATAAAAATATGGATATTCCCTGGTTTTAATAAATACTTCTTCTTAAATATGATAATTAATGATATTCCATCCATTAATAACTCTGAGTATAGTTTTTTATGTTTCTCTAACAACCAAACTGCAATTTATTTTTTATTCGTATGATTAAACTTGTGAATCAGTGAATGATAAAATAGAGGGTGGATGAGGATTGAAAAATTATATTCATAAAAATATATGAAATTATTAAGTGGTCCTATTTAATTTAATAATATTAAATAATATATTATTTTAATAACATTAACTAAGGGGTGATTATCCTCTCAGAGGAACCCCACTAGGATATTTGAGGCCATCCACTGTGTTCTTATTGGAATATATAGCGGAACCCAATTAAAATCCTTTTAAATATATTTATAGTCCAATCCCATAGTGATAATGATGATATAAGTTGTGACATTATAAATGATATTTAGTCAAATGACATATGAAAATGGAACCACTCTAAAATTAACCTCATTTTCAAGTAAATTTCATTATAAAAAACCCCAAAAATGATTAAAATGCCCTGCCCATAAATAGAACTATGAGAAATATGTTACAACAGATCCAATTATTTTAGATCATAGATATTATTAAAATTTCATCAAAACTATATGATATTATTCATTATAATAAAATAATGAAATATCTTCCCAATCATGAGAAGTATCACCAATTATCCCAAAACATTTAGTCTGCCGAGTAGATTTTTACAGTCACACATTATCCAAATTCAAAACTAACATTATAAATTTTTAAATTTTAAAAAAAAACATTAATTCCCTACCCCATTCATTTATATTATTGAAAAAAATCTATCAGCACACTATTATAAATAATTTCACCTAAATTTTCATATATAAAACACTAAAATACTACTTTTGTATCTTAGCAATGACTCCATCTATATTTTATAACTATTAAACATTCTATATATGTTAAATACATCCACTGGCTATAAAATATAATTCATAAAAAAAATTCTTCTAGCATTTTTATAATCATAAGAAATAATATTGTTGAGTCAAAGACGTAAATTTGAAGAAGTTCCCCTAGATTTTTGTGTTTTTCTAGAAAAATTTTATTATAGATCGATAAAGTGGATATGATCGTTGGGTTGATTTTGTTTTTGAATAAATAAGTCATGTACCAACCCATATAATTGTTGGTGAATTATTTTAGGTGAAATTCATTCAAAAATTATGATGTATTTGAATTTTTTTATGAATTTTTGTTTAACATTGTTTATTGGAACATTATCTTTTATGAATAATATTATGATTTCTCTAATTTCATAGTGTCTTATACACATGAAAAGGTTTTATAAATGTATGAATCATATGATGATGTAGAAATAAATAAATTATTGTTCCAATATCAAGATCATTTTGGGTAAAATTAATATTTTTAATGATAATTCACTAGTCTATGTAAGTATCATTCTATGTAATAATATATTCATCCGTATAAACATAATTACACTGTTAAAATTCAAAAATTATTAACACATAGATTCAATTTTTTAGAATATAATTTTTCGAATAATTCAATATAATCTGAAGATTATTTTTAATTCACCTTAAATTATAAAAAATATCACATACTTTTCTATCATGATTCAAGAGGGATATTTATAATTGAAGAATAATCATCTCTAGGATTGTTACATACTAAAAATGGATATGTCACAATTTTATCTTCCACATGAATACATATATTTATATTCATTTAAAATATGTGATTAAATAATATAGAGAAGGTTGGGGAATTCCATGATTTGTGAATGAATAATTTTGTATTTTTTTGGTATTAGTAATTAGTTAAAAGAAATTATAAAGTGAATAGGGTTGATTTTTGTAAATAATTATTCTTTATGGATTTAAATTAAAAATATATGAATTTTTTATATTATAGGCAGATAAATGAAAATTAAAATGAAATTATAGGGGAAAATATTCATATAGATCTGTGAATAAATGATCAAAAGGAGTAAAATAATAAGAGTTTGTCTTCAAGAACAGATAAATAAATCCTACAGAACAGTATTTAAAATATTTTGTTGAATATTGATCAATTTTTTTATGATGATAATAAAATTTAAATAAAAATTAGTAAAAAATAACAAATATATTATTTAAGTAAATTACTCATGGTGAAGATAGATATATTAGTTGTTACATGAAGTGTTGTGAATGTAAACTGATGTAGTGCCTTTCTAATATGAATGAACATAAGGATCACTATGAACACATCACACTCGAAAACATGATAATAGTATGTTATTCGAATACATATTATTTATTTACACTATTTAATTTCACTATAAATTTTGGGATGAACTTGTGTTTGGGATTCCCTAAATAATGTCATGAAGACATGAAAATGTGAGTTCCATGTGTAAATAGTTCTCTCTTTTACCTATTAGATTATTCTAGTGGGTAGTTTGACAATTGATTAAATTCAATCAATCCAATGACAGTCCTTCTCATATTGAGAGGTGATCCTTTTAAATCTATGTCCTATTTATGTTGGTGTTTGTTTAGGATTGGGATAATAAACCAACAAAACTCATCCTAATCAGTGTTAAATTTCATTTCAAAATAATTATAAATACAACCTGATCACAAAATCAATAACCCAAACAACAATCTCCTAATGATCCAGAATGTTTTTACATGATTTTTAATAGATATAGGATTCCTTCAATTTTAATTTTATATTTAATTCTTAGAATTTTTATGACTTTATAAATAAGTGGTTATCAGTAATTTCAATTACAAATAAACATGATAATTTTAATTTAATGAATATTAAGGTGGTACATAAATTTATTTAGAAATTTTTTAATGTGTGAATGGAAATGATGTTTCCAAAACTTGTATTTAGAATTTATTATATATTGGGAGCTACAACTAATGGATTTACCACATGGGATGAAGTAGTTAAATGATTGTGGTAGAAAATGAAATATGATGAATGATGGTTAATCTAGAAATTATTTTTTGTCTTCTATTTTATGTAGTAAATTTATAATGGATAAAGGAATAATAAAAAAATGTATTTTGGGAAAACATCATAATATCTATGAATTAAATAAAAACTTGAAGAGTGAAATAATATATTTTTGTAGATATAAGTATTAATAAATCCATATTAATGATGATATATCTACAAATAGATTCTATAATCTAATAAATTAATTGGTGAGAATGCTTAGTGGTAATGGGGATAAGTACGAAAACTCTAAAATTTCAAAGAAAATAATTTTCATCTTACCAGAAAAGTTTGAAGAAAATGATTCATATAAGGAATATAAAGGTCTAGGAATCAGCCCTATGAATTACTTGAATATTATTTTGATCTATAATCAAATCATGAATGATAATGTGATCAAGAATAATTGAATCTATGAAAAATATGTCACTTTTAAATACTCTAAATATAATAAGTAAATGATTATTTTTTGTAGAAGAAGATATGAAAATATCATATTCTAATTAATATATAAATGAGTGTTTTTACTGTTTTATATTTTTTATATAAATAATAATGAGATTATAGAATGAAATATATAGTGGATTTATCCCTTTAAATTGTTTTAGGCATGGATACATTAGTCATTTCATAAAACAATTCCTAAAAAGTATGAATAATTTATGGTTTGAGTGTAATAATAAAATAATAAAATAGTCTAAATGAATAAAACAACCCAATGAAATATTGGTATAAAATAAATGGGTAAACAATTTTCATGATTTAAAATTATATAGTGCATTTCCAAAGTATGGAAATGAAATGAAAATGACTGTGAAGTTGCTTTTTCTACTGATGAAGATGGTTAAGTGGAATTTTAATGAAGTTAATTTCAAGGGAATGAATCCACGTGGATCAATAATTTACGTCTTTTCAAAGTCATAGGTGCTCAAGGAAGAATTGGAGGAAGCCTGAAAGAATTTGGTTGAAAGAAGCTCAAAACAGTGAGGATACATTACATGACCAAAGGGGACACAATTTAGAGCATTTGGGTTTTAGAAAAAAAACTGAGCATTGAGTCGACATGTTTTTTAACGTAAGTTGGCCTTGTGGCAGTACATGAAGTGATGGGAAGGTACACGTTGTGTACTTCCCCGCCACTAGGTATTTTAAAGACACTGACACTCTGTGTTTTCAAATCCTATATCTTGAGCTCACCCTCCTTCAACTACAGATAACCCAGACACCTCCCTCTTCAATGTTTGTGGATTCCATAATCATGGATTAGTTTCCATCTTCCTTCTTCAATCCATCTTCAATCTGAGATAATATCTACCTCCATTCATTAGTTTTCTTCAATTTGTCTTGTCCCTTTTATCTTTTTAATGGTATTTATTTTGATATCCATGGTTCAAATGGAGTTACGTTTGGTTTTTGTTGATGTGGTTGTGCCGCAACATCCCTAAGTTGAATGCAGTTGTTGTAGGGAAGACAATTGTGATCTGTTGCTTTGATATGTTCTCTAGTAAAGGACGATAAAAAATTTTGAGGTAGGTGATTCATTTATTTTCTAATTATTTATGTTCAATGATAGAAAAACAATATTTATCTCTTTGGATCATAATGTAATTTACCTAATTAAATACTTGAACCAAAATTAAAAAATTGGTTTGATCGCATGTTTTTTCTTTGCACCGTGATGATTGTTTGCCTCTTGATTTATTAGATAGTGGGATATCTATGATTTTCTTGTTATCCTGTTGTTCATGATGAAGTTGGTAAAGAACATAAAGCCTGAATTAATTAATAATTAATTGGATAATCATGAAGAGGCATGTAAATGAATATGATTGTTATTTCTGTAATTTTATGTTCGTCAAATTGATGATGATGTGCATGTTTAATTCAGTTGGTTATGAAACCTGAATCATGTTGGTGCTTATTTATTGAAGGCGTATAAAATAATTTTTTTAATTAATTTTTTGTAGAAATTATAGATTTAATTTTTGGTTTCCCATAGTCATAACCTTCTAATTTTGAATCAATTAATTTAAGATAGATTAAAGAACTAGTTGTTTGATAAAATATAATTCTTATTAGGGTTCTAAGTTACCCCTTGCTTATAAATTCCAAGATCCTTATGCTTGGAGATATGAGAGATTAATTATTTTAAAGGAATAATGCCTTGTTTAATAGCTAATATCACAGTAGATATGATGATTGTTTCTTGCTTATTGTATTGTTTTGTGTTCCCGGATGGTTGTTCTGATATGTGGGGGAATGGAGATCCATTTTTTGTTGCAGCTGTTGACCCATAGAGTGCTAAGATGCATCAGTTTATGCATGTGGGTGTCTGGGAGGACACTGAAAATGATGAAATATATTGGAAGTAAATGATTGGATGTTTTCTGAATCTTATGTGTTGTTTATTTCCTTATGTTCCCAAATTCTCAAGGTATTTGGTCTTTCTTACCCTCTTTCCAAAAGGTACGAGGATGTGTGGGGTATTCCATGTGATTTCTATGATTTTCTTCTTAAGGGAGGATGGGTATACGCTCCTAATATAGGTTCACAAGACATGATCGGTAATTCATATGCTCACTAATTTATGGCCTGTAATGTTTAGTAGAATATAGTTTTTTTACAATTCCTTGGAATTTGTGAAAGTAATAATGTTGTTAATAAATGATTGAATAAATGATGTTAACCCATGGGGCTGGATCTTTCAGGGATGAAATACTGAGGTGATATATCTGAGATGTTTTTTACTTGGTTTTGTTATGCATGGAGGGAATAAAACATTGGATTGATGATAATGAAATATAATGTTGAATTGGTAATTGTTAATTAATGTTTAAATAACTAGTTAACATAACATGAAACTAAAAAAATGTAATAAAGTAATATAATAATTATCATAATATTTTAGTGTGCTAATAGCTTACCTCTACGTAGAAGCAGTAGCTGAGAGTTCGAGATACGTTAGTTGTATTTGAGTTGAAGACTAGGTTATGCCCATATTTTGGTTGATATCTAGAATTTATTTTGTACCTCTTGTTTTTATATACACTACTACACCCCATCAGTTAAGGAAACTGACACCCTAAGGATTTCGAACCCTGGGGGGTGTTTTCCCCAACATTCCAGTGGGAGAATGGATGGCTAACTACCACCTTTGGCCCCACTCTCTTCTCACTATTGTTACTTGTGATGGTAGGAATAATGTTTATTTTATTCATATATGTGTGTAGAGTGTTGTAATGGATTATGGTTATTCACACACATTTATTCTGAATATATATTTGTATGGACTACTATAGGTGTAATGTACATTGGTTTTGATGGCTTCAGGATCCTTACTCTGTGTATGGGGTGCAATGGATTGTGGTATAATGCCTGATGTATGATGCATGATATGCGAGCTATGGTATCACCCATATCCTACATGGTTACATTGGTTATGTGGACGTAGTGTTTGTGTTGTACGAGATTCATATTATTGTGCTTCACCCAGGTGTCTGCGGGCAAGCCTTATTGCAGAGAGATGCTTAGGTCTTGTGAGATTGGGGAAAAGTAGAAAACTAGTTGGGAAGTGGTAGTGGTTTACCCTTGATATTCATTATTATATTACATATTCTTGTATGTGATACTCGGTTAGAGTATCCATGGTGAGGCTAGAAACATAGTATATTTATTTAACTAACAAGTTAGTTTCACTTGTTGTTCATTGTACATTAGGATGCTTTCATTAAATCTTCATGAGAGGCTTTATGGAGGTTCCTACTGAGTATACGGTTATACTCATCATATGTATATATAATATATTGTTTAGGTCACTTGTATCATGTTGGTGAATAAGCTGTTTATTACAAGCATGGGGATGAGGATTTGTTCGAGCTTCATGGATGTTACTCTTTTTACATTCTATTGGTACTTACAGTTTTCCATTTTAGTTATAGTAGTTAATGCATGACATTACATATGTGTACTTGGGTATTATTTTATTCTGTTGTCTGAGTTGGTGTTGTTTGGTGTATGTATTATCTCTCTCTTTTGTATGTGATCACTTAGAGGGTAATGCCTCCCATTTTTTTACTGTACCTATAGTGCTAGTTGAAAAATTATGGCCTACTGGAGGCGGGGATCAGGGGTCACTATCTCCATTCTCACATTTCCATCCTAGGAGGGTAATCCTTGTGGGGAGGGGGTCTTGATAAAGTGGTATTAGAGGAAATTTGAGGGATATTATGGAGTTTTGTGTTAATCACAAGTAATGTGGCATGGGATGGTAGGGAAATAATGTCATTTAAGTCTATAAAGTGATGTAAACACTAGATACCAGCAGAGAAATAGTCATTTAGGGATCCATGTGATTTGATGCACGAACCTTTATGTTTTTAATAGATATTAAATGAGGTGATATTGGCTGAAGGGTAGGGAATTAGGAAAGGATCATGCATCATTCTTCATTGTGATTATGTTTTAGTGGGTGGACCTTGAGATAGGTTAACCTAAAATGAATAAAAGAAAACAATTAATTAATTTCACATATTCTCTATTCCAGGTTTAAAAGCATTATTTTTGTTATTTTGTAGGTATGGATCCAGTTTGACGTCCTCATCATGTTTTCATAGAAGATGTCTAGAAGGCAATGCCAACCAATCACCACAGGGTAGAGGATGACGATGATGACACCTGGAAGAGGACTCCATGATAGTTTTAGCAGTAGAGTGTACATAAGTACAAGTTATCTGTTTCATATATAGTCACAAAAGACTGGTTTTTGGAGGTTGTGATAGTCATCGGTTCGATCAGTGGTCGAAAGGAGCTTTGGGTGTCTTCGGTGTTGATGATGCTATATGTGGTTGCGGGGAAGTGGTGGTTCCTATTCCTCCGGGATCATGAGGAGTCACTGATCGCGTCAGATGATTTACAAGGAATCTTCAAAGGATAGTTTCATTCTTTGACGATGAAAGCATTTAGTCACCAGGAGCTACTTATCCTTCGATAGTGGAGATATCATGTGGGAAATTTTTTATTATTTTTTAGGAACATTTTATGATATGCATCGGACCTATTGACATATTTGGAGGCTAGGGAAATGTATTTTGAGGAGTTATTTCTTTCGAAGATATATCAATAGGTCACCTCATTTATACTGAAGACATATATCGAGGTACTGTTGATGAAAATTTTTGTCAAGAGGACTCTGTCCAGACTGTATCATCACGAGAGGGGATTCGTCATGATTCCTCACAAAGAAGATCTATGGTCTTGGGTTCCTGTTTTTTAGGGTAAAAGAGTTTACATTCGGTCGGGGGTAGGGCCCAACACTCAGTATCTCATTTATTTTGGAGAATTTACTCTCAGGAATATGCCAAGGGATCATGTTCTTTTTTTCATATTGACTATGAGGTTATTAGTAGTGAGAGATCTAGATCATTCAGAGAAGTCATAATGCACCAGGTGTTCTGCTCCAGGTTCCTCTATTGAGGAAATTCTAACCGAGGGAGCAGCATTAGGTTGCAGCAGCTTCGGATTAGCAGAGAATAGATGGTACAGGTGGATGAAAAACCCATGATGCCCACATCCTCATACTGAAGAGCATGGCCATGGTAGTGGTCATAACAAGGGTCAAGGAGGCTGTGGAGGAAGTTATGGTTAGCATCATGCTTTAGCGTTGCCAGTTCCAGGCGAGCCATAAGTTGTTCAAGGTACCATTTTCTTGTTTTCTACATGGGTGTATGACATGTCTGATTCAAGAGTGTCACACTCCTTCATATCACCTTTTATTATCCATTCATTGGGACATCAGGTTGAGAGGATTCTAGTGCCCTTCTCTTTGAATAATCTAGTTGGAGGTCATGATGACTTGTTTGAAGTATTTAGATACTTGAACTAGTGTTGGGGAAGCACCTCTCTTGGAGAGATTTCCTATGATTACGAATACAACCATATGATCTCATCCTTATCATGGATTGGTTTTATTTAGTGTAGGCTATTGTAGATTTCTTTTGAAGGTAGGGGTATTCTTCAATGATGATGGAGAGTCAATAATGTTTTTTTACAATGGATACCCTCAAATGGGTTAGAGGCGTGTTTCGTCCTTTTCATCCATGATGGCTGTGATAATGTTATCTTTTTCAGAGTTTCATAAATTGGCTTTTCCTAGGGTCGTATAAGAGTACCATGATGACATTTCAGAAGATATTTTAGAATTACCCCATCGATAATAGATTGTGTTTAGAACCGGGCTACAACTAGAAGCATCTAAATTCTCTATGTATCCATAGAGTATGGGCCCTTCTATGTTACCAGATTTGTGTATAAAGCTCGATAGTATGTTACATTGTTGTTTTTTTGGCTACGTGTGTCACTCTAGGGCGCACCAGTTTTGTTCGTGAGGAAGGATGAATGATATTATGTTTCTTTATCAATTATCATCACTTAAAAAAATTGAAAGTGTAGAATTGGTATCCACTTCCATGGATTGATTATTTATTCGATCAACTAAGGGTGAAAGTTGGTTCTAAAATATTAACTTGAAGTCCAGATATCATCATATGTGTGTGAATTATGAGGATATCACAAATAATTCTTTCTGTTGTGATCAGGGGCATTATGAGTTCTTCCAAATATAGTTTGGTGTTATGAATTATCTAGTTGTGTTTATGGGATTTATGAATTCCGTTTTTTGTGAGTTCCTAGATAAGTTTGTGGTGGTTTTAATCAACGACATCCTTGTGTACTCCAAATCTGAGGTGGAGCATATAAAGCATCTGCACACTGTTTTACATGTTATTCGTCAATAAAATCTATTTTGGAAGTTTTCAAAGTGTTTTTTTTTTGGGATCAATAATTACATTTTAGGGGGACTGTTGCATCCATATAGGGATTTATTTATCGATCTGTCGATGATAGAAGCTATTGTGTCTTGGGCATCCCACAAGAAAATGATGGAGGTTAAAAGATTCATTAGTCTCGTAGAATACAAGAGGCAGTTCATATCCAATTTTTCTCGAGATGCGACTACTATATCAGCATTGATTAAGAAGGATCATATGTTCATTTGGAATGATCAGTACAAGGTAGCTTTTGGTTATCTAAAGGAGATGTTTGTATGTTCTCTAGTTAATTGTCTGCAAGTCAAGGGATATCGGTTTTATGTTCTCTATAATGCTTCACATATAGGGTTAGGATGTGTTCTGATGCAGCAGAGATCAATTTTTACTTATGGGTCTTGGAAATTGTGTCCCCATAAATGTAACTATGGAACCCATGATCATGTGTTAGTGTAAAAGGTGTATTCTCTAAAGATGTGGATAAATTACCTCATTAGTAGGTGATTTTTGGTTTTCAAAAATCATAAGATCCTGACGTATGTGTTCTCCAAACGTGACATGAACTTGAAGCAGTGTCGATGGGTGATGTTATTACAGGAATAAAACATTGAAATATCATATACACATGGAAAGGGGAATGTTTTAGATGAGGTAATGAGAAGGAAGTCATGTGGTGATGCATTGCATGAATCTGGTGATTCTTGGAGAGTTATGGAAGAACATTTAGCATTAAACCTTAGAATGGGAGATGTTAGGGGAAGGGGTTGTCTTTTTCATATAATTGGTAATTACTCTATAGTGAAGCAAGAGGAAGAGTCTCAGTTGGATTATCTAGAGATGGAGGTCTGCAGATACTAAGTTTTTTGTGGTGAGGCCCCTGATGGTTGTTCTGAAGATAAACAACACCAAGTTTTGTATCTGGGATGTCTTTTCATTTCTTTAGAGAAGTGTGAGATAGTTCAAAGAGGGTTCCATAGTTCCACTTTATCAGTGAATTGTGGTGAGACAAATATATAATGAACATTGATGAGTTAGTCTTCATGGCCTAGGTTGAAGTGTGCAGTTGTGTCTCGATATTTGGTCTTCCAGAAGGTAAAGGATGAGCATTGTTTCCCTGGTGGTTTTCTCTAGTTGTTAGATATTTTTGAGTGGATGTGGGAGGAAATTTTAATTAACTATGTTATAGGTTTACCTTGATCTGAGGGATGCTACATCAATATATGGGTGGTAGTGGATTATTGGAAAAAAATCATCCCAGCTTATAAAAATCATGTAATCAAGTTTAGTAGAGGTATTGTACAGGCATCGCCTGTAAGAGGTTGTGAGAATCCACAGAGTCTTGAGGATAATCATTTCATATCAACAACCTAGTTTTACCTATTGGGTGTGGAGAAAACCCCCAAAATCTTTCGGTTCTCACCTATTCCTTATCACATCGTCTTATCTGCTGACAGACGAACAAACAGAGTGGACCATCAAAACATTTGATGAAATTTTGTGCTCTTATGACATTTATTTTGGAGGTTCATGGATGTGGAACTTACCCTTGGTGGATTTCAATTACAAAAATATATTTCACTCCACCATCGGAATAGAGGCATTTTAATCCTTGTATTGGTGAACTTGTCATTCTCTATTACGTCGGACTGGGGTCCTAGAGTTAGAAATTCTCAGACCGGAACTGTAACACCCCAGGATTTCAGAGTGTGTTATTTCTTAAAAATAATTCAATAACTTGCACTACACGCAACACCGAGTTCAATCACACCATTAAAAGAGGTCATGAATAGTATTAACTACATTTTGAACTTTATATAATCCTTATAATTTTAGAATCCCTATTATGAGTTTCTTAGTCATAATGCAAGAACAAATTCATTTTCAGTATTTCACTTTTATCAACTTCTAATAGTGAAACCTTTTTAAATACAATATTTTAAACTTTTTGACTAAATGGAGACATCAAAAAATTTAAAATGAAACACCCCAAGCTTCCACGGTACGTTTCCCTTTGAATAATGTGATAGCGTGTGTTGTACGCAACACCGAGTTCTAACACACCATAACCAATCAAACTAGCCGTTATAAATAGTAATACCTAATTTTTGAAAATATATATATTTTATATTTTAAAATGGACTTCATTTTTGGATTCGGAATATCAAATTTAGCCTAAGGTGAAATTTTGGTACTTTTCGGATAACTTTCATATTTTGATGAATAGTGAAAATTACTAAATTTTAATTAAAAACAACTTTTTTAATCAAAATAATTAATAGTGATAAATTATGAATTTGAGTGGTTTTAAATTATATTTATAATATATTTTTACTATTTAATATAATGTTGGTCATTGGACATAATTTTACAATTAAACCGAACATAAACAAGTGTCAATCTTTTGATAGTTATTATCTCTTAAAAACACGCTTTTTGTTTTGACAGCGGGAATTAATTTTAAATTAATTTCTGCCACTTCTGTGTTTAGAATTTAGGAAAATGGATTCCATATTTGGAATCAGGATGTTCAAATTGTGTAAATAGGTAACTTTTATTTTTAGACATTTTGAATAATTACTGCGGTAAATATTTTATTTACCATGGTTAAGGGTAAATCCGGTAAATAAGGGTTAAAAAAATAATATTATAATAATACTAAATTACCCTAAAACGTGTCTTAACCCTATTGGTTGATAAATGGTCGACCATGGGCATCTTTGTGTCAATTTTGGGACCCCATGGATCCACTTGTAAGTGATAATGACACTTTATTTTAATTAAGTCAAAATGAATACAAAAATGACACAAGCATATATCTTTTAGAAAAACAATTGTTACATAGAGTTATATAAGTTGGATTTTAGATTATAAATATTCATTAGAAAGATAAAAAGATTTCCTACATAATTATATTTTATTTATAATTTTTATACATTGAATAATTTATTTTATTTATGACACAATGATGATGCATTAATTACTATAATAGTGAAAAATTAAAATAATTGATATTGTAAATACACAAATAATTATAATATGAAACTTTTAATGAATTAAACTAATTTTATATGATAATATGATATATTAGGATTGATTTAATTGACTTTGTTCGAAGTAATCAATCTGTTAGGAGTTTCAAAAAAATCAACTATTGAATAGTGTCAAAATTGACATAAAAGAGTTCTTAAAACAAATATTATATTATTAATTGATATTAAATTCCTAAAAATCTAAGGTTCGGCCAAGAGAGTTATATTATGATAGGTTCCTCATTAATGGACCACTTGGGGGTCGCTTGGATGTATATAGTAAGTTTATTAACCATATTATATAAAAATACAAAGAGACATTGTAAAAGTGAAACTAATTAACTTAGAGTTAATACTTAAAGATAAGGTTAATATAAGTACCCAAACCTGTCTAAATTCTATTGGTTGAGTGGTTTTCGACCTATCCCCACCTTAACCTTTGAATAGTCAACTTTGGAGCCATTAGAAACCGAATATGAATTTATTATAAATTAATATTTCTAGCTTTTCCAAAGGTGCCCCTCACCCCTCTTATAAAAGGGCACTCCTCCTTCTCATTTATTCACACCTCTAAAGCCTTTTGGTTCGGCCAAACTCTGCCCAAATACTCTCCCAACATCCCTCACTACAACCTAGGGGCCTTAGTTTGATCAGAAAGCCAACCTAAGGATCCCTTTTGATCAAATCAAAAGGAAGAACCCGAAGAAGAGGTAATGTTTTCACCACCCCTTTTCCAAGTTCATTTCTTCTTCCACTTTTTCTTCCTTTGTTGTTACCATTCTAAAATAATGACTCCAGTATCATTTATATACTGTGATGTTATTATAAATATGGTACAACCATATTCAGTATTCTATCCACCCTTTGAATAACATGTCACCATACGTGCGTACGTACGGCTTACCGTCTCCACGTCGTGGTGTAATTGTTATTCAATATATTATTATTTGGATGGGTATAATAATGATGTGTAACTCATGTAAATAATAAATATAACATATTAATGATTCTGTATATATGATATACCATCCATTTATATATTATTTTAATATCAAAAGAATGATATTGTCGCTCGTGCGTACGTACGGACTACCGTCTCCACGAACGCGATGAGATTCATTCTCCATCGTATCCATTCAAGTATAATTATCATTTGATGATTTAAAAATGATGTTTAAGGACTTGATATCATTCTGGATATGAATAATATACAACCTATCCTTTACAAACATGTCTTACGTAACAAAACATATAAAAGAAAACAAGTAAGTTAACACCCGATATAATGATAATACTAAGATATTATTAACAAATCAATGTTAAAAGATCATATATGATATCATATTATTATATATGATTCTTGTATAATTTAATAACAACTATTTCACCATTATACAGGAGGTTAACCTACTCCAACCAAGGAAAAGTACAAGGTAAGGGTTATTTCACAATCTCTTCATTATCCGAGGTTGTATTATACGTAATAATCTACTGGGATCTCTTTATTATCCACATCCATGTTTCTTCGAAATGTATTTCAAAACATTTTTACTATTTACAAGAATATGGGTTAAAGTCATTTATACCCTTGTTTGACTTTTTATAAGAGGTTTATAAAGGAATCTTTCCGTCGTTTTCAAAACAAGGTCCTTTTTTAACCTTTTCGACAGAATTGAGGTAAGAATGTTTTTTTTAACTTATACGGCGGGTACGGTTATTTTCCGCCGTTATAAAATCGTCGAAGCTTCCCATACAAGCTTATAAGAATATTTTCAAAGAAAATGTTTTATTTTATATGGATCTTAAATGATTTCAAAATAAAAGGAGATATTTCTTTAAAAAGAATTTTGATTTCATCTATGTCAACATCCTTTGATGGATTTTAAGATTATTTGAAGTTGATTTATTATGATACAAAACTTCTATATTGTATTGAAGGTTTTGTGATATGTTTGACTGTGGATGTGCTATTTTTATACCATTCATAGTTTATTGTGAAAGTATTGACATTTCGTATGCTAGTTTTAATACGAATGTTTATGTTATGTTTAAACCTTTTCATATGGGAATGCATTGGACTTAATAAGTGACGGGTTGAGCCCGCTATAGCTCCTCGATGCATCGGTAGGTCTCATGAGACAAACTAGTGTCTTGGCACAAGGCCTTGACAAAATCTTATTTGTAGTCTTGGCACGAGGCCTTGGCTATGTGGTTATGATAGTCTGGCATTATGCATTCCAACATTATGAAAGTGGTTATTGATTTTTGCATGTGATTATTCGTTTAGTAGAATATCCATGTGAATAAGTAAATGGCATTATTTCATTTTATTTATGCCATACCATGTTGAAAGTTCGTATTTAAAAGGCTTTTGTTTTAGTTATACATTGCCTTAAATGTTTATGCTTATTTTTGAAAGTTTCCACCTTATTGTTATCCTTACTGGGCATTTGAGCTCACCCCTTTTCTATGTTTTATTTTTCCCAGGATGTGAAGAAGTAAGTTATGAATGACCTGCAGGGATATTATGTGGGGATATGAGTGTAGATTATGGAGACATTATGTTGTTGTAGTAGTTTTTCATTTTATGATGTAATGTAAAACTTATGAATATATCTAGTGTTTCCAAGGCTACTAAACTAATCGGTCTTTCGAGATTTGATCTTTCTTGTGATCATGCCAATGTTATGTAATTAATGCACCGGCTCTGGGTAGCTGGGGTCGGGGCGTTACAGTTGGTATCAGAGAAAGTTTAGTACAAACCTTGGAAGCTAGATTTAGATAAACTCTGATTAGAGCACGTAGACCTAAGATGAACTTTGAGGATTAGTATAGAAGAACTTCCTAGAATTTTGGTATTGTAGAGATTTTGTGAGTTTTCCAAGCAATACATCCCTGTCTGGATACGAGCAGGTAGAGGCGGCTCTGGCACAGATGTACCTAGGGGTAAAACCCGAAAACACCGCTTTGAGCTAGACTCGAACGGGAACTGGTGCACGACAACGGGCCTTGCTGCACTCTTGGTTACGACACTCCCGGGGGATATGCTTAGGATAACTCTCATTTTCTTTACAAATCATTTTGAAGGGATTATGAGTATATACTTCCTCAAAGAAAACATTCTTATGGTTATGGATTATATCCATAAATAGTTCAATTTATGTTAGGTGTTTTATAAGTATGGGATTATGTATTTTGATTCATAAACTGATCTAGTTTATGCCATTGTTTAGAAATGGCGCCCAGTAGAAGGAATGAGAACTCCAGAAATGCACATGATCCAAAGAGAAGGAAGGATCATATCTTTCATGGTCTTAAGCTAGAATTTATAAGAGAAATAGTCTCCCATGTATTATCATCATATGAAGAAATAATATCATGTATTGATAAGATAAGTAAAGAGTTTACTGAGTCCTATGGCTTTGAAGGGAAGCAAGAGAAGAAAAGGATGGAAGAGAGAAATATGGATAAAGGGAAGAGGGAAAAGAAGAATTTTCCCATATGTGGTAACTGTGGAAAGAAACACCCTGGAACTTGCCTGAAAGGAATGGGAGTTTGTTATAAGTGTTGAGGAAAAGGGCACAAAGTACGTGACTGCAAGGGTAAGAAAATGGTTTCAAATGTACAATGCTTCATTTGCAAGGAGTTTGGACACTACGCGAACCTATGTCCCAGTCATCAGTCTATGACGCAAATGATGCTATTGGATAATAATCAAGTTATGATACTACCACAGATGAAGAGGAATGATTAGAGTTCTTATGTTGATTATGTCAATTGAGTGTTGTATCAACAATGTACTTGTTATAATAATTATGGAGTATATAAGGATTGTACTGCAGTACTATTTCATTAAGGACTTGAGATTTTGTGGAACAAAGAAAAGTGACTCAATAGAAGGATAAATTTTTGGAAAATATATGGTTGAGAGAATGATAAACCATAATATAGTTCTGATACTGAGGTAGTGATTTTGGAATAATATGTGATTGTTTTGGATAAATTATATTGGATATTCTTGACTACCTTGGAACTGATTAATGATTTGTATATTCCATAATTGTTGGGGTTTAAAACATTTTTGGATTAATGAAGTATATCCAGCATTCTATATGGAATAAGGGAGCATGAATGTAATCAATAAGGAATATTGTAATACATGATGAAGGTATTCATATGCTATTACGGGGTAAAAAGGATCTATATTATGTTTACCTTCCTTATGAATGTTGGACTGTGAGTTTGGACAGAAGTATTTTGGATAGTTCTAGTTTGGATTATTTTGGATTGCCATAAAAGGACAACCCGGAGGTTGGGCGGCAACCCGTCGCATCCGGCAAGGTTGCGAGACTTGAACCCGCAACCAAAGGGCGACAAGGGTGTATCACCTACCACTATCCCACGAGATGTCCTGGATTAAATAAAGTAGTTTTTTAAAAGATCTGGTAGATGAATTATAAATTCGTTTATTTTGGAACCCTCTATGAATAGTATAAATAGAATTTTTTTTACGAGTGAATGATGAGTTTTGGTAGAAATTTATTAATGGATAAAACTCTAATTATAAACTAAGTATATCTCCTTATTATCTTATCCAATCTCATAAATAAATTCCTCAACATTAATAATAGAAACTTAGAACAAAAATGTTGTCCTAGATGGTACCTTAAATCATCACAAATTTATGGCTTTGGGATTGTTGGCCTTTTCATAGCCATGTTCTCTACCACTCTCCATCAGATAATTGATGGCTAGATTTTTCTTCCATATCCATATTTTCTTACATGGAACCCTAGTATGTGTTATTTTCGGTAATCTTCATACTTTCGACTCTTTATTTTAAATAGAGGCCTCGTTAATTCATTTTTCGATGTGGGATTTCAACTAAGATATTTTGAAACGTCAAAAATGTGTTATCCCAATACCCTATATTTTGTTGAACCGATGGTACTTCAAATCATCATAGATTGATGAGTTTAAGGACCTCAATTATACACTTGTTTGTGATTGATGACCTCAATCACTACCTATAAATATTTACGTTTTTCCTCCGATTATATGTCTCTAATTGCCACCAATGTTCTCCTAATCGAGATCATAATTTGGTGGTGACCCTTTAATTTCTCTTTTCCTCATATTAAGACTAAATTTTAGTAACCCAATTTCCAATGTGGGTTTTCCCACAAATATATTTTCTACTTTCAACCTTTTATCTTCGAAGAACAATTTCAAATTGCGAGGACGCAATTTATTGAAGGAGGGGAGAATGTAACACCCCAGGATTTCAGAGTGTGTTATTTCTTAAAAATAATTCAATAACTTGCACTACACGCAACACCGAGTTCAATCACACCATTAAAAGAGGTCATGAATAGTATTAACTACATTTTGAACTTTATATAATCCTTATAATTTTAGAATCCCTATTATGAGTTTCTTAGTCATAATGCAAGAACAAATTCATTTTCAGTATTTCACTTTTATCAACTTCTAATAGTGAAACCTTTTTAAATACAATATTTTAAACTTTTTGACTAAATGGAGACATCAAAAAATTTAAAATGAAACACCCCAAGCTTCCACGGTACGTTTCCCTTTGAATAATGTGATAGCGTGTGTTGTACGCAACACCGAGTTCTAACACACCATAACCAATCAAACTAGCCGTTATAAATAGTAATACCTAATTTTTGAAAATATATATATTTTATATTTTAAAATGGACTTCATTTTTGGATTCGGAATATCAAATTTAGCCTAAGGTGAAATTTTGGTACTTTTCGGATAACTTTCATATTTTGATGAATAGTGAAAATTACTAAATTTTAATTAAAAACAACTTTTTTAATCAAAATAATTAATAGTGATAAATTATGAATTTGAGTGGTTTTAAAGTATATTTATAATATATTTTTACTATTTAATATAATGTTGGTCATTGGACATAATTTTACAATTAAACCGAACATAAACAAGTGTCAATCTTTTGATAGTTATTATCTCTTAAAAACACGCTTTTTGTTTTGACAGCGGGAATTAATTTTAAATTAATTTCTGCCACTTCTGTGTTTAGAATTTAGGAAAATGGATTCCATATTTGGAATCAGGATGTTCAAATTGTGTAAATAGGTAACTTTTATTTTTAGACATTTTGAATAATTACTGCGGTAAATATTTTATTTACCATGGTTAAGGGTAAATCCGGTAAATAAGGGTTAAAAAAATAATATTATAATAATACTAAATTACCCTAAAACGTGTCTTAACCCTATTGGTTGATAAATGGTCGACCATGGGCATCTTTGTGTCAATTTTGGGACCCCATGGATCCACTTGTAAGTGATAATGACACTTTATTTTAATTAAGTCAAAATGAATACAAAAATGACACAAGCATATATCTTTTAGAAAAACAATTGTTACATAGAGTTATATAAGTTGGATTTTAGATTATAAATATTCATTAGAAAGATAAAAAGATTTCCTACATAATTATATTTTATTTATAATTTTTATACATTGAATAATTTATTTTATTTATGACACAATGATGATGCATTAATTACTATAATAGTGAAAAATTAAAATAATTGATATTGTAAATACACAAATAATTATAATATGAAACTTTTAATGAATTAAACTAATTTTATATGATAATATGATATATTAGGATTGATTTAATTGACTTTGTTCGAAGTAATCAATCTGTTAGGAGTTTCAAAAAAATCAACTATTGAATAGTGTCAAAATTGACATAAAAGAGTTCTTAAAACAAATATTATATTATTAATTGATATTAAATTCCTAAAAATCTAAGGTTCGGCCAAGAGAGTTATATTATGATAGTTTCCTCATTAATGGACCACTTGGGGGTCGCTTGGATGTATATAGTAAGTTTATTAACCATATTATATAAAAATACAAAGAGACATTGTAAAAGTGAAACTAATTAACTTAGAGTTAATACTTAAAGATAAGGTTAATATAAGTACCCAAACCTGTCTAAATTCTATTGGTTGAGTGGTTTTCGACCTATCCCCACCTTAACCTTTGAATAGTCAACTTTGGAGCCATTAGAAACCGAATATGAATTTATTATAAATTAATATTTCTAGCTTTTCCAAAGGTGCCCCTCACCCCTCTTATAAAAGGGCACTCCTCCTTCTCATTTATTCACACCTCTAAAGCCTTTTGGTTCGGCCAAACTCTGCCCAAATACTCTCCCAACATCCCTCACTACAACCTAGGGGCCTTAGTTTGATCAGAAAGCCAACCTAAGGATCCCTTTTGATCAAATCAAAAGGAAGAACCCGAAGAAGAGGTAATGTTTTCACCACCCCTTTTCCAAGTTCATTTCTTCTTCCACTTTTTCTTCCTTTGTTGTTACCATTCTAAAATAATGACTCCAGTATCATTTATATACTGTGATGTTATTATAAATATGGTACAACCATATTCAGTATTCTATCCACCCTTTGAATAACATGTCACCATACGTGCGTACGTACGGCTTACCGTCTCCACGTCGTGGTGTAATTGTTATTCAATATATTATTATTTGGATGGGTATAATAATGATGTGTAACTCATGTAAATAATAAATATAACATATTAATGATTCTGTATATATGATATACCATCCATTTATATATTATTTTAATATCAAAAGAATGATATTGTCGCTCGTGCGTACGTACGGACTACCGTCTCCACGAACGCGATGAGATTCATTCTCCATCGTATCCATTCAAGTATAATTATCATTTGATGATTTAAAAATGATGTTTAAGGACTTGATATCATTCTGGATATGAATAATATACAACCTATCCTTTACAAACATGTCTTACGTAACAAAACATATAAAAGAAAACAAGTAAGTTAACACCCGATATAATGATAATACTAAGATATTATTAACAAATCAATGTTAAAAGATCATATATGATATCATATTATTATATATGATTCTTGTATAATTTAATAACAACTATTTCACCATTATACAGGAGGTTAACCTACTCCAACCAAGGAAAAGTACAAGGTAAGGGTTATTTCACAATCTCTTCATTATCCGAGGTTGTATTATACGTAATAATCTACTGGGATCTCTTTATTATCCACATCCATGTTTCTTCGAAATGTATTTCAAAACATTTTTACTATTTACAAGAATATGGGTTAAAGTCATTTATACCCTTGTTTGACTTTTTATAAGAGGTTTATAAAGGAATCTTTCCGTCGTTTTCAAAACAAGGTCCTTTTTTAACCTTTTCGACAGAATTGAGGTAAGAATGTTTTTTTTAACTTATACGGCGGGTACGGTTATTTTCCGCCGTTATAAAATCGTCGAAGCTTCCCATACAAGCTTATAAGAATATTTTCAAAGAAAATGTTTTATTTTATATGGATCTTAAATGATTTCAAAATAAAAGGAGATATTTCTTTAAAAAGAATTTTGATTTCATCTATGTCAACATCCTTTGATGGATTTTAAGATTATTTGAAGTTGATTTATTATGATACAAAACTTCTATATTGTATTGAAGGTTTTGTGATATGTTTGACTGTGGATGTGCTATTTTTATACCATTCATAGTTTATTGTGAAAGTATTGACATTTCGTATGCTAGTTTTAATACGAATGTTTATGTTATGTTTAAACCTTTTCATATGGGAATGCATTGGACTTAATAAGTGACGGGTGGAGCCCGCTATAGCTCCTCGATGCATCGGTAGGTCTCATGAGACAAACTAGTGTCTTGGCACAAGGCCTTGACAAAATCTTATTTGTAGTCTTGGCACGAGGCCTTGGCTATGTGGTTATGATAGTCTGGCATTATGCATTCCAACATTATGAAAGTGGTTATTGATTTTTGCATGTGATTATTCGTTTAGTAGAATATCCATGTGAATAAGTAAATGGCATTATTTCATTTTATTTATGCCATACCATGTTGAAAGTTCGTATTTAAAAGGCTTTTGTTTTAGTTATACATTGCCTTAAATGTTTATGCTTATTTTTGAAAGTTTCCACCTTATTGTTATCCTTACTGGGCATTTGAGCTCACCCCTTTTCTATGTTTTATTTTTCCCAGGATGTGAAGAAGTAAGTTATGAATGACCTGCAGGGATATTATGTGGGGATATGAGTGTAGATTATGGAGACATTATGTTGTTGTAGTAGTTTTTCATTTTATGATGTAATGTAAAACTTATGAATATATCTAGTGTTTCCAAGGCTACTAAACTAATCGGTCTTTCGAGATTTGATCTTTCTTGTGATCATGCCAATGTTATGTAATTAATGCACCGGCTCTGGGTAGCTGGGGTCGGGGCGTTACAGTTGGTATCAGAGGAAGTTTAGTACAAACCTTGGAAGCTAGATTTAGATAAACTCTGATTAGAGCACGTAGACCTAAGATGAACTTTGAGGATTAGTATAGAAGAACTTCCTAGAATTTTGGTATTGTAGAGATCTTGTGAGTTTTCCAAGCAATACATCCCTGTCTGGATACGAGCAGGTAGAGGCGGCTCTGGCACAGATGTACCTAGGGGTAAAACCCGAAAACACCGCTTTGAGCTAGACTCGAACGGGAACTGGTGCACGACAACGGGCCTTGCTGCACTCTTGGTTACGACACTCCCAGGGGATATGCTTAGGATAACTCTCATTTTCTTTACAAATCATTTTGAAGGGATTATGAGTATATACTTCCTCAAAGAAAACATTCTTATGGTTATGGATTATATCCATAAATAGTTCAATTTATGTTAGGTGTTTTATAAGTATGGGATTATGTATTTTGATTCATAAACTGATCTAGTTTATGCCATTGTTTAGAAATGGCGCCCATTAGAAGGAATGAGAACTCCAGAAATGCACATGATCCAAAGAGAAGGAAGGATCATATCTTTCATGGTCTTAAGCTAGAATTTATAAGAGAAATAGTCTCCCATGTATTATCATCATATGAAGAAATAATATCATGTATTGATAAGATAAGTAAAGAGTTTACTGAGTCCTATGGCTTTGAAGGGAAGCAAGAGAAGAAAAGGATGGAAGAGAGAAATATGGATAAAGGGAAGAGGGAAAAGAAGAATTTTCCCATATGTGGTAACTGTGGAAAGAAACACCCTGGAACTTGCCTGAAAGGAATGGGAGTTTGTTATAAGTGCGGAGGAAAAGGGCACAAAGTACGTGACTGCAAGGGTAAGAAAATGGTTTCAAATGTACAATGCTTCATTTGCAAGGAGTTTGGACACTACGCGAACCTATGTCCCAGTCATCAGTCTATGACGCAAATGATGCTATTGGATAATAATCAAGTTATGATACTACCACAGATGAAGAGGAATGATTAGAGTTCTTATGTTGATTATGTCAATTGAGTGTTGTATCAACAATGTACTTGTTATAATAATTATGGAGTATATAAGGATTGTACTGCAGTACTATTTCATTAAGGACTTGAGATTTTGTGGAACAAAGAAAATTGACTCAATGGAAGGATAAATTTTTGGAAAATATATGGTTGAGAGAATGATAAACCATAATATAGTTCTGATACTGAGGTAGTGATTTTGGAATAATATGTGATTGTTTTGGATAAATTATATTGGATATTCTTGACTACCTTGGAACTGATTAATGATTTGTATATTCCATAATTGTTGGGGTTTAAAACATTTTTGGATTAATGAAGTATATCCAGCATTCTATATGGAATAAGGGAGCATGAATGTAATCAATAAGGAATATTGTAATACATGATGAAGGTATTCATATGCTATTACGGGGTAAAAAGGATCTATATTATGTTTACCTTCCTTATGAATGTTGGACTGTGAGTTTGGACAGAAGTATTTTGGATAGTTCTAGTTTGGATTATTTTGGATTGCCATAAAAGGACAACCCGGAGGTCGGGCGGCAACCCGTCGCATCCAGCAAGGTTGCGAGACTTGAACCCGCAACCAAAGGGCGACAAGGGTGTATCACCTACCACTATCCCACGAGATGTCCTGGATTAAATAAAGTAGTTTTTTAAAAGATCTGGTAGATGAATTATAAATTCGTTTATTTTGGAACCCTCTATGAATAGTATAAATAGAATTTTTTTTACGAGTGAATGATGAGTTTTGGTAGAAATTTATTAATGGATAAAACTCTAATTATAAACTAAGTATATCTCCTTATTATCTTATCCAATCTCATAAATAAATTCCTCAACATTAATAATAGAAACTTAGAACAAAAATGTTGTCCTAGATGGTACCTTAAATCATCACAAATTTATGGCTTTGGGATTGTTGGCCTTTTCATAGCCATGTTCTCTACCACTCTCCATCAGATAATTGATGGCTAGATTTTTCTTCCATATCCATATTTTCTTACATGGAACCCTAGTATGTGTTATTTTCGGTAATCTTCATACTTTCGACTCTTTATTTTAAATAGAGGCCTCGTTAATTCATTTTTTGATGTGGGATTTCAACTAAGATATTTTGAAACGTCAAAAATGTGTTATCCCAATACCCTATATTTTGTTGAACCGATGGTACTTCAAATCATCATAGATTGATGAGTTTAAGGACCTCAATTATACACTTGTTTGTGATTGATGACCTCAATCACTACCTATAAATATTTACGTTTTTCCTCCGATTATATGTCTCTAATTGCCACCAATGTTCTCCTAATCGAGATCATAATTTGGTGGTGACCCTTTAATTTCTCTTTTCCTCATATTAAGACTAAATTTTAGTAACCCAATTTCCAATGTGGGTTTTCCCATAAATATATTTTCTACTTTCAACCTTTTATCTTCGAAGAACAATTTCAAATTGCGAGGACGCAATTTATTGAAGGAGGGGAGAATGTAACACCCCAGGATTTCAGAGTGTGTTATTTCTTAAAAATAATTCAATAACTTGCACTACACGCAACACCGAGTTCAATCACACCATTAAAAGAGGTCATGAATAGTATTAACTACATTTTGAACTTTATATAATCCTTATAATTTTAGAATCCCTATTATGAGTTTCTTAGTCATAATGCAAGAAAAAATTCATTTTCAGTATTTCACTTTTATCAACTTCTAATAGTGAAACCTTTTTAAATACAATATTTTAAACTTTTTGACTAAATGGAGACATCAAAAAATTTAAAATGAAACACCCCAAGCTTCCACGGTACGTTTCCCTTTGAATAATGTGATAGCGTGTGTTGTACGCAACACCGAGTTCTAACACACCATAACCAATCAAACTAGCCGTTATAAATAGTAATACCTAATTTTTGAAAATATATATATTTTATATTTTAAAATGGACTTCATTTTTGGATTCGGAATATCAAATTTATCCTAAGGTGAAATTTTGGTACTTTTCGGATAACTTTCATATTTTGATGAATAGTGAAAATTACTAAATTTTAATTAAAAACAACTTTTTTAATCAAAATAATTAATAGTGATAAATTATGAATTTGAGTGGTTTTAAAGTATATTTATAATATATTTTTACTATTTAATATAATGTTGGTCATTGGACATAATTTTACAATTAAACCGAACATAAACAAGTGTCAATCTTTTGATAGTTATTATCTCTTAAAAACACGCTTTTTGTTTTGACAGCGGGAATTAATTTTAAATTAATTTCTGCCACTTCTGTGTTTAGAATTTAGGAAAATGGATTCCATATTTGGAATCAGGATGTTCAAATTGTGTAAATAGGTAACTTTTATTTTTAGACATTTTGAATAATTACTGCGGTAAATATTTTATTTACCATGGTTAAGGGTAAATCCGGTAAATAAGGGTTAAAAAAATAATATTATAATAATACTAAATTACCCTAAAACGTGTCTTAACCCTATTGGTTGATAAATGGTCGACCATGGGCATCTTTGTGTCAATTTTGGGACCCCATGGATCCACTTGTAAGTGATAATGACACTTTATTTTAATTAAGTCAAAATGAATACAAAAATGACACAAGCATATATCTTTTAGAAAAACAATTGTTACATAGAGTTATATAAGTTGGATTTTAGATTATAAATATTCATTAGAAAGATAAAAAGATTTCCTACATAATTATATTTTATTTATAATTTTTATACATTGAATAATTTATTTTATTTATGACACAATGATGATGCATTAATTACTATAATAGTGAAAAATTAAAATAATTGATATTGTAAATACACAAATAATTATAATATGAAACTTTTAATGAATTAAACTAATTTTATATGATAATATGATATATTAGGATTGATTTAATTGACTTTGTTCGAAGTAATCAATCTGTTAGGAGTTTCAAAAAAATCAACTATTGAATAGTGTCAAAATTGACATAAAAGAGTTCTTAAAACAAATATTATATTATTAATTGATATTAAATTCCTAAAAATCTAAGGTTCGGCCAAGAGAGTTATATTATGATAGTTTCCTCATTAATGGACCACTTGGGGGTCGCTTGGATGTATATAGTAAGTTTATTAACCATATTATATAAAAATACAAAGAGACATTGTAAAAGTGAAACTAATTAACTTAGAGTTAATACTTAAAGATAAGGTTAATATAAGTACCCAAACCTGTCTAAATTCTATTGGTTGAGTGGTTTTCGACCTATCCCCACCTTAACCTTTGAATAGTCAACTTTGGAGCCATTAGAAACCGAATATGAATTTATTATAAATTAATATTTCTAGCTTTTCCAAAGGTGCCCCTCACCCCTCTTATAAAAGGGCACTCCTCCTTCTCATTTATTCACACCTCTAAAGCCTTTTGGTTCGGCCAAACTCTGCCCAAATACTCTCCCAACATCCCTCACTACAACCTAGGGGCCTTAGTTTGATTAGAAAGCCAACCTAAGGATCCCTTTTGATCAAATCAAAAGGAAGAACCCGAAGAAGAGGTAATGTTTTCACCACCCCTTTTCCAAGTTCATTTCTTCTTCCACTTTTTCTTCCTTTGTTGTTACCATTCTAAAATAATGACTCCAGTATCATTTATATACTGTGATGTTATTATAAATATGGTACAACCATATTCAGTATTCTATCCACCCTTTGAATAACATGTCACCATACGTGCGTACGTACGGCTTACCGTCTCCACGTCGTGGTGTAATTGTTATTCAATATATTATTATTTGGATGGGTATAATAATGATGTGTAACTCATGTAAATAATAAATATAACATATTAATGATTCTGTATATATGATATACCATCCATTTATATATTATTTTAATATCAAAAGAATGATATTGTCGCTCGTGCGTACGTACGGACTACCGTCTCCACGAACGCGATGAGATTCATTCTCCATCGTATCCATTCAAGTATAATTATCATTTGATGATTTAAAAATGATGTTTAAGGACTTGATATCATTCTGGATATGAATAATATACAACCTATCCTTTACAAACATGTCTTACGTAACAAAACATATAAAAGAAAACAAGTAAGTTAACACCCGATATAATGATAATACTAAGATATTATTAACAAATCAATGTTAAAAGATCATATATGATATCATATTATTATATATGATTCTTGTATAATTTAATAACAACTATTTCACCATTATACAGGAGGTTAACCTACTCCAACCAAGGAAAAGTACAAGGTAAGGGTTATTTCACAATCTCTTCATTATCCGAGGTTGTATTATACGTAATAATCTACTGGGATCTCTTTATTATCCACATCCATGTTTCTTCGAAATGTATTTCAAAACATTTTTACTATTTACAAGAATATGGGTTAAAGTCATTTATACCCTTGTTTGACTTTTTATAAGAGGTTTATAAAGGAATCTTTCCGTCGTTTTCAAAACAAGGTCCTTTTTTAACCTTTTCGACAGAATTGAGGTAAGAATGTTTTTTTTAACTTATACGGCGGGTACGGTTATTTTCCGCCGTTATAAAATCGTCGAAGCTTCCCATACAAGCTTATAAGAATATTTTCAAAGAAAATGTTTTATTTTATATGGATCTTAAATGATTTCAAAATAAAAGGAGATATTTCTTTAAAAAGAATTTTGATTTCATCTATGTCAACATCCTTTGATGGATTTTAAGATTATTTGAAGTTGATTTATTATGATACAAAACTTCTATATTGTATTGAAGGTTTTGTGATATGTTTGACTGTGGATGTGCTATTTTTATACCATTCATAGTTTATTGTGAAAGTATTGACATTTCGTATGCTAGTTTTAATACGAATGTTTATGTTATGTTTAAACCTTTTCATATGGGAATGCATTGGACTTAATAAGTGACGGGTGGAGCCCGCTATAGCTCCTCGATGCATCGGTAGGTCTCATGAGACAAACTAGTGTCTTGGCACAAGGCCTTGACAAAATCTTATTTGTAGTCTTGGCACGAGGCCTTGGCTATGTGGTTATGATAGTCTGGCATTATGCATTCCAAAATTATGAAAGTGGTTATTGATTTTTGCATGTGATTATTCGTTTAGTAGAATATCCATGTGAATAAGTAAATGGCATTATTTCATTTTATTTATGCCATACCATGTTGAAAGTTCGTATTTAAAAGGCTTTTGTTTTAGTTATACATTGCCTTAAATGTTTATGCTTATTTTTGAAAGTTTCCACCTTATTGTTATCCTTACTGGGCATTTGAGCTCACCCCTTTTCTATGTTTTATTTTTCCCAGGATGTGAAGAAGTAAGTTATGAATGACCTGCAGGGATATTATGTGGGGATATGAGTGTAGATTATGGAGACATTATGTTGTTGTAGTAGTTTTTCATTTTATGATGTAATGTAAAACTTATGAATATATCTAGTGTTTCCAAGGCTACTAAACTAATCGGTCTTTCGAGATTTGATCTTTCTTGTGATCATGCCAATGTTATGTAATTAATGCACCGGCTCTGGGTAGCTGGGGTCGGGGCGTTACAGTTGGTATCAGAGGAAGTTTAGTACAAACCTTGGAAGCTAGATTTAGATAAACTCTGATTAGAGCACGTAGACCTAAGATGAACTTTGAGGATTAGTATAGAAGAACTTCCTAGAATTTTGGTATTGTAGAGATCTTGTGAGTTTTCCAAGCAATACATCCCTGTCTGGATACGAGCAGGTAGAGGCGGCTCTGGCACAGATGTACCTAGGGGTAAAACCCGAAAACACCGCTTTGAGCTAGACTCGAACGGGAACTGGTGCACGACAACGGGCCTTGCTGCACTCTTGGTTACGACACTCCCAGGGGATATGCTTAGGATAACTCTCATTTTCTTTACAAATCATTTTGAAGGGATTATGAGTATATACTTCCTCAAAGAAAACATTCTTATGGTTATGGATTATATCCATAAATAGTTCAATTTATGTTAGGTGTTTTATAAGTATGGGATTATGTATTTTGATTCATAAACTGATCTAGTTTATGCCATTGTTTAGAAATGGCGCCCAGTAGAAGGAATGAGAACTCCAGAAATGCACATGATCCAAAGAGAAGGAAGGATCATATCTTTCATGGTCTTAAGCTAGAATTTATAAGAGAAATAGTCTCCCATGTATTATCATCATATGAAGAAATAATATCATGTATTGATAAGATAAGTAAAGAGTTTACTGAGTCCTATGGCTTTGAAGGGAAGCAAGAGAAGAAAAGGATGGAAGAGAGAAATATGGATAAAGGGAAGAGGGAAAAGAAGAATTTTCCCATATGTGGTAACTGTGGAAAGAAACACCCTGGAACTTGCCTGAAAGGAATGGGAGTTTGTTATAAGTGCGGAGGAAAAGGGCACAAAGTACGTGACTACAAGGGTAAGAAAATGGTTTCAAATGTACAATGCTTCATTTGCAAGGAGTTTGGACACTACGCGAACCTATGTCCCAGTCATCAGTCTATGACGCAAATGATGCTATTGGATAATAATCAAGTTATGATACTACCACAGATGAAGAGGAATGATTAGAGTTCTTATGTTGATTATGTCAATTGAGTGTTGTATCAACAATGTACTTGTTATAATAATTATGGAGTATATAAGGATTGTACTGCAGTACTATTTCATTAAGGACTTGAGATTTTGTGGAACAAAGAAAAGTGACTCAATAGAAGGATAAATTTTTGGAAAATATATGGTTGAGAGAATGATAAACCATAATATAGTTCTGATACTGAGGTAGTGATTTTGGAATAATATGTGATTGTTTTGGATAAATTATATTGGATATTCTTGACTACCTTGGAACTGATTAATGATTTGTATATTCCATAATTGTTGGGGTTTAAAACATTTTTGGATTAATGAAGTATATCCAGCATTCTATATGGAATAAGGGAGCATGAATGTAATCAATAAGGAATATTGTAATACATGATGAAGGTATTCATATGCTATTACGGGGTAAAAAGGATCTATATTATGTTTACCTTCCTTATGAATGTTGGACTGTGAGTTTGGACAGAAGTATTTTGGATAGTTCTAGTTTGGATTATTTTGGATTGCCATAAAAGGACAACCCGGAGGTCGGGCGGCAACCCGTCGCATCCAGCAAGGTTGCGAGACTTGAACCCGCAACCAAAGGGCGACAAGGGTGTATCACCTACCACTATCCCACGAGATGTCCTGGATTAAATAAAGTAGTTTTTTAAAAGATCTGGTAGATGAATTATAAATTCGTTTATTTTGGAACCCTCTATGAATAGTATAAATAGAATTTTTTTTACGAGTGAATGATGAGTTTTGGTAGAAATTTATTAATGGATAAAACTCTAATTATAAACTAAGTATATCTCCTTATTATCTTATCCAATCTCATAAATAAATTCCTCAACATTAATAATAGAAACTTAGAACAAAAATGTTGTCCTAGATGGTACCTTAAATCATCACAAATTTATGGCTTTGGGATTGTTGGCCTTTTCATAGCCATGTTCTCTACCACTCTCCATCAGATAATTGATGGCTAGATTTTTCTTCCATATCCATATTTTCTTACATGGAACCCTAGTATGTGTTATTTTCGGTAATCTTCATACTTTCGACTCTTTATTTTAAATAGAGGCCTCGTTAATTCATTTTTTGATGTGGGATTTCAACTAAGATATTTTGAAACGTCAAAAATGTGTTATCCCAATACCCTATATTTTGTTGAACCGATGGTACTTCAAATCATCATAGATTGATGAGTTTAAGGACCTCAATTATACACTTGTTTGTGATTGATGACCTCAATCACTACCTATAAATATTTACGTTTTTCCTCCGATTATATGTCTCTAATTGCCACCAATGTTCTCCTAATCGAGATCATAATTTGGTGGTGACCCTTTAATTTCTCTTTTCCTCATATTAAGACTAAATTTTAGTAACCCAATTTCCAATGTGGGTTTTCCCACAAATATATTTTCTACTTTCAACCTTTTATCTTCGAAGAACAATTTCAAATTGCGAGGACGCAATTTATTGAAGGAGGGGAGAATGTAACACCCCAGGATTTCAGAGTGTGTTATTTCTTAAAAATAATTCAATAACTTGCACTACACGCAACACCGAGTTCAATCACACCATTAAAAGAGGTCATGAATAGTATTAACTACATTTTGAACTTTATATAATCCTTATAATTTTAGAATCCCTATTATGAGTTTCTTAGTCATAATGCAAGAACAAATTCATTTTCAGTATTTCACTTTTATCAACTTCTAATAGTGAAACCTTTTTAAATACAATATTTTAAACTTTTTGACTAAATGGAGACATCAAAAAATTTAAAATGAAACACCCCAAGCTTCCACGGTACGTTTCCCTTTGAATAATGTGATAGCGTGTGTTGTACGCAACACCGAGTTCTAACACACCATAACCAATCAAACTAGCCGTTATAAATAGTAATACCTAATTTTTGAAAATATATATATTTTATATTTTAAAATGGACTTCATTTTTGGATTCGGAATATCAAATTTATCCTAAGGTGAAATTTTGGTACTTTTCGGATAACTTTCATATTTTGATGAATAGTGAAAATTACTAAATTTTAATTAAAAACAACTTTTTTAATCAAAATAATTAATAGTGATAAATTATGAATTTGAGTGGTTTTAAAGTATATTTATAATATATTTTTACTATTTAATATAATGTTGGTCATTGGACATAATTTTACAATTAAACCGAACATAAACAAGTGTCAATCTTTTGATAGTTATTATCTCTTAAAAACACGCTTTTTGTTTTGACAGCGGGAATTAATTTTAAATTAATTTCTGCCACTTCTGTGTTTAGAATTTAGGAAAATGGATTCCATATTTGGAATCAGGATGTTCAAATTGTGTAAATAGGTAACTTTTATTTTTAGACATTTTGAATAATTACTGCGGTAAATATTTTATTTACCATGGTTAAGGGTAAATCCGGTAAATAAGGGTTAAAAAAATAATATTATAATAATACTAAATTACCCTAAAACGTGTCTTAACCCTATTGGTTGATAAATGGTCGACCATGGGCATCTTTGTGTCAATTTTGGGACCCCATGGATCCACTTGTAAGTGATAATGACACTTTATTTTAATTAAGTCAAAATGAATACAAAAATGACACAAGCATATATCTTTTAGAAAAACAATTGTTACATAGAGTTATATAAGTTGGATTTTAGATTATAAATATTCATTAGAAAGATAAAAAGATTTCCTACATAATTATATTTTATTTATAATTTTTATACATTGAATAATTTATTTTATTTATGACACAATGATGATGCATTAATTACTATAATAGTGAAAAATTAAAATAATTGATATTGTAAATACACAAATAATTATAATATGAAACTTTTAATGAATTAAACTAATTTTATATGATAATATGATATATTAGGATTGATTTAATTGACTTTGTTCGAAGTAATCAATCTGTTAGGAGTTTCAAAAAAATCAACTATTGAATAGTGTCAAAATTGACATAAAAGAGTTCTTAAAACAAATATTATATTATTAATTGATATTAAATTCCTAAAAATCTAAGGTTCGGCCAAGAGAGTTATATTATGATAGTTTCCTCATTAATGGACCACTTGGGGGTCGCTTGGATGTATATAGTAAGTTTATTAACCATATTATATAAAAATACAAAGAGACATTGTAAAAGTGAAACTAATTAACTTAGAGTTAATACTTAAAGATAAGGTTAATATAAGTACCCAAACCTGTCTAAATTCTATTGGTTGAGTGGTTTTCGACCTATCCCCACCTTAACCTTTGAATAGTCAACTTTGGAGCCATTAGAAACCGAATATGAATTTATTATAAATTAATATTTCTAGCTTTTCCAAAGGTGCCCCTCACCCCTCTTATAAAAGGGCACTCCTCCTTCTCATTTATTCACACCTCTAAAGCCTTTTGGTTCGGCCAAACTCTGCCCAAATACTCTCCCAACATCCCTCACTACAACCTAGGGGCCTTAGTTTGATCAGAAAGCCAACCTAAGGATCCCTTTTGATCAAATCAAAAGGAAGAACCCGAAGAAGAGGTAATGTTTTCACCACCCCTTTTCCAAGTTCATTTCTTCTTCCACTTTTTCTTCCTTTGTTGTTACCATTCTAAAATAATGACTCCAGTATCATTTATATACTGTGATGTTATTATAAATATGGTACAACCATATTCAGTATTCTATCCACCCTTTGAATAACATGTCACCATACGTGCGTACGTACGGCTTACCGTCTCCACGTCGTGGTGTAATTGTTATTCAATATATTATTATTTGGATGGGTATAATAATGATGTGTAACTCATGTAAATAATAAATATAACATATTAATGATTCTGTATATATGATATACCATCCATTTATATATTATTTTAATATCAAAAGAATGATATTGTCGCTCGTGCGTACGTACGGACTACCGTCTCCACGAACGCGATGAGATTCATTCTCCATCGTATCCATTCAAGTATAATTATCATTTGATGATTTAAAAATGATGTTTAAGGACTTGATATCATTCTAGATATGAATAATATACAACCTATCCTTTACAAACATGTCTTACGTAACAAAACATATAAAAGAAAACAAGTAAGTTAACACCCGATATAATGATAATACTAAGATATTATTAACAAATCAATGTTAAAAGATCATATATGATATCATATTATTATATATGATTCTTGTATAATTTAATAACAACTATTTCACCATTATACAGGAGGTTAACCTACTCCAACCAAGGAAAAGTACAAGGTAAGGGTTATTTCACAATCTCTTCATTATCCGAGGTTGTATTATACGTAATAATCTACTGGGATCTCTTTATTATCCACATCCATGTTTCTTCGAAATGTATTTCAAAACATTTTTACTATTTACAAGAATATGGGTTAAAGTCATTTATACCCTTGTTTGACTTTTTATAAGAGGTTTATAAAGGAATCTTTCCGTCGTTTTCAAAACAAGGTCCTTTTTTAACCTTTTCGACAGAATTGAGGTAAGAATGTTTTTTTTAACTTATACGGCGGGTACGGTTATTTTCCGCCGTTATAAAATCGTCGAAGCTTCCCATACAAGCTTATAAGAATATTTTCAAAGAAAATGTTTTATTTTATATGGATCTTAAATGATTTCAAAATAAAAGGAGATATTTTTTTAAAAAGAATTTTGATTTCATCTATGTCAACATCCTTTGATGGATTTTAAGATTATTTGAAGTTGATTTATTATGATACAAAACTTCTATATTGTATTGAAGGTTTTGTGATATGTTTGACTGTGGATGTGCTATTTTTATACCATTCATAGTTTATTGTGAAAGTATTGACATTTCGTATGCTAGTTTTAATACGAATGTTTATGTTATGTTTAAACCTTTTCATATGGGAATGCATTGGACTTAATAAGTGACGGGTTGAGCCCGCTATAGCTCCTCGATGCATCGGTAGGTCTCATGAGACAAACTAGTGTCTTGGCACAAGGCCTTGACAAAATCTTATTTGTAGTCTTGGCACGAGGCCTTGGCTATGTGGTTATGATAGTCTGGCATTATGCATTCCAACATTATGAAAGTGGTTATTGATTTTTGCATGTGATTATTCGTTTAGTAGAATATCCATGTGAATAAGTAAATGGCATTATTTCATTTTATTTATGCCATACCATGTTGAAAGTTCGTATTTAAAAGGCTTTTGTTTTAGTTATACATTGCCTTAAATGTTTATGCTTATTTTTGAAAGTTTCCACCTTATTGTTATCCTTACTGGGCATTTGAGCTCACCCCTTTTCTATGTTTTATTTTTCCCAGGATGTGAAGAAGTAAGTTATGAATGACCTGCAGGGATATTATGTGGGGATATGAGTGTAGATTATGGAGACATTATGTTGTTGTAGTAGTTTTTCATTTTATGATGTAATGTAAAACTTATGAATATATCTAGTGTTTCCAAGGCTACTAAACTAATCGGTCTTTCGAGATTTGATCTTTCTTGTGATCATGCCAATGTTATGTAATTAATGCACCGGCTCTGGGTAGCTGGGGTCGGGGCGTTACAGGAACTATTGCATAATACGATAGAGATGGTTCAAATGAATTGGGAGAGGATAAAGGCAGCACATGATCGTCAAAAATCATATTCCGACCAAAGGAGGAGACCTTTGGAGTTTGATGTTGGGGATCACATGTTTCCGATGGTGACTCCCCGTCGTGGGCAGTGAAGGTTTTGTTGTGGGAGTATGTTGTCTCCCCAGTTTTTTGGGCATTTCGAGGCATTGGATCATGTTAGAGTCATGGAATATCGAGTAGCACTTCCCCCTTAGATGATCTGGATACAAGATGTTTTTCATGTGTCACAACTTTGTCGTTATCTTCATGATGAATATGATGTCATATTTTGGGGAGTGCTCGAGGTTGACACTGATGAAACCTTTGAAGAGTGGAATGTGGAGATCCAGGACCGCAAGGAGAAGGTGTTGTGTAGGCATTCAATTCCCTTGGATCATGTCTTGTGGTGATACAATGGCAAGGAGGAGAGTACATGTGAATCTGAGTTACATATACATGATCAGTATCCTGAGTTGTTTGATAATTATCTCTTTCATTGAAACGATTTCCCTATTGTGGTTGTAGACTTTTCATATCTATGAGACGGGTTTATTTTGTTTCATGTTCTGGCTTGCTCTCATTTATAGGTATCTTCCTTGGGAGAGAATTTAGGAGATGGTGGTTGTTTTCATGGGGTTTCACATTGTTCTTTTGATGTAGTTGAGTTCTGGTGGTGGCGAAAGCCTTATGAGGTATCATATGGGGTGGTTGTTCGGACAACCCCTTTTTTGTTTCCTCTTTGGGATGGTTTTGGATTATCTAGGATGAGAATATTTTGAGAGGCATCTGATCTAAGGGCCTAGATCCCTGTGGATCAAACCTTTGGGTGTTTTAAAATACCAAGGTTCTTAGACAAGGTTTAGAGGATGTTTGGATGAGTTCGGTCATGAGAAGCTGGAAACAGGGGTATGCAAGACATGACTAAGGAGGAAACGACGTTACTTTTTGGGTTTCAAAAAAATAAAATATAGTGCTGAGGTGACATAATTTTTTGGTTTATGTCAACCTCAAGGCATTATAGGATGTGATAGGGAGGTACACATTGGGTACTTCTCCTCCACTTTTTATTTTCAAGACACCCATTCACTCATGTTTTTAAAACCCTACAACTTGAGTGCACCCTCTCTTGAAACTAGATGACCTAAACACCTCCCTCTTCAATGTTTAAGGATTTTCCCATCCTGGATGGTTTCCCCACTTCCTTCTTTGATCCATCTTCAATTTGATATAAGATCTACCTCAATTCATTGGTTTTCCTTGATCCATCTTTTCTAATTTCCCTTTTCCATGCAATTATGTATGATCTCTAGGGTTTTATGGGAGTTTCTTTTGGTTTTTGTTGATGTGGTTTTTCCATGACATATGCAGGTGGATGTGGTTGTTGTGGGGAAAGACGATCGTAATCCATTTCATTGATCTATTCTCAAGTGTTGGACGTCAGAATCCTTTTGAGGTATGGGGTTCATTTCTTCTCTAAATATATGTGTGAAATCATAGAGTTAGAATGGTTTAACACATTGGATCACATTATAATTGACCAAATTAAATACAAGAACCAGATTAAATAAATTAGTTTGATCTCATGATGTTTCTTTTCACCATGATAATGGATCGCCTCTTGATTTTATAAATAGTGTAATATATATGATTTTATTTTTAGCTATTTTTTTATGAAATTGGTAAAGAACATAATGTCATAATTTATTGATTATTAATTTGTAAAATATAAAGAGGCATGTAAATGTATATGATTATTTTTGTAATTTAATGTTAATAAAACTGATGTCGATGTGCATGTTTAATGCTATTGCTTGTTAAACTTAACGAATATTAGTTCTTGTTTTATGAAGTCGTCTCAAATTAATAGTTTAATTAATTTGTGGTAGCTATGATGTCATGCAGTAAAAGTTTTCCATAGTTAGAACCTAATAATAAGGAATCAGTTAATTAAATATGGATTAAAGAACTAGTTGTTTGATAACGAATAATGTATGGTAGGGGTCTTATTTTCCTTCTGTCTTGTAAAGTCCAAGAGTTGTATGCTTGGAGTTGTGATAGATCAATGAGTGTGGAGACGTAGTTCTTTGTTTAAGGGTCAAGATCCTATTTGATATGAAGTTTTTTCCTACTGCTTGTATTGTGATGTGATTCTGGACGATGGCTGTGATATGTGGGGGTAGGAAGACCCATTGATTGTGACAATAGTTGACAATTAGAGTGGAGAGATGCATTAATTTATGCATGAGGGTGTTAGGGAGGACATCGACGGTGATGAAATGGGATGGATGTGAATGATTGGATGTTTGATAAATTTTGTTAGTTTTTTATCTACTTTACTTTCCCCACTGCTCAACGCAACATGTCTTTATTACCCTCATTCCAAAATGGGTGAAGCCATGCAGGGTATTCCACATGATTTTCTTGTTTAGCATCTTGAGGGAGGATGGGTCTACACTACCGTTATATGTGGAAAACACATGATTGGTAGTTTATCTACTCTACAGGTTGATCCCCCTTGTATTTAGTATCTTTGAATGTTTTTCTAGAATTTATAGTAATATGGAAAAGTAATAATGATGTTAATAAATACATGACTAAATTATGTTAACCCTTGAGTTTAATGCTTGCTGGGATGCAATGTTGAGGTAATATTTCTGAGAAGTTGTGCACTTGGTTTGGTTATTCATAGAGGGAATGAAACATCAGTGTGATGTGAATGAAATATAATGTAGATTTGTTAAGGGTAAATTAATGTTTAAATAATTAATTAACATAAAGTGAAAATGATAAAAATGGAATAACGAAACATAATACATCTCATAAAATTGTTGTTTTTATAGGATACATAGTCTTAGCCGTGGTAGTTGGGTTTTCAAAAGACATAAGAAGTATTTGAGTCTAAAGCTATGTTATTACCATATTATGGTTGTGAAATATTATATATTCTATACTTATTTTTTTTTATATGCTAATCCACCCCCATCAATTAGGGAAACTAACACACCAGGTATTCTGATCACTGGGGGTGTTTTCCCCAACATTCTAGAAGAAGGATGGATGGGTGACTACCACCTTTGGCCCTACTCTCTTCTCTTGGTAGTTGAATGTGCTGGTAGTCTTAGCTGTTAGTTTCCCCATATATGTGAGTAGAGGGATACAATGGATTGTGGTTATTTTCAAACATATTTTCTGGATATAGTTTCCTATGGATTACAAGAGGTGTAATGTGTGTAGACTATAATGGATTGAGGATCCATACTCGGTGTATGGGATGTAATGGATTGTGGTATAATTCCCTATGTATAATAAATGTTATGGGATCTATGTGGATCTTGGAAACTAATTGGTTAATTTTTTTACATGTATGTATAGGTTCTGTTTCCTAAGGATCATATTATGGTGTTTTTCCCAGGTGTCTGTGGGAAAGCCTTTTTGGAGTGAGATGCTTAGGACGTGCGATGTTGGTGAAAAGTGGAAAACCAGTGGGGAAGTAGTATCAGGGTACACTTGATATTCTTTATTATATTATAAAATCATTTATGAGATATGTGGTAAGATTAGACTTGGTGAGGATAAAATATTTGTATACTTTTTCATCAAATGAGTTTGTTTCAATGGTTGTTTAATGTGCCTTAGTTTGCTTTCTTTTCTTTTACAGGAGAGACTCTGAGGAGGATCCTTCTGAGTGTACTGTTACACTCACCCGACATATATATAAACTAATTTTAAAGTCACATGGATCATGGTTGGATATTAGGATGGTTACTACATTATTGGGGTTGTAGGAGTTGTTCGGGCTTCATGGTCTCTATAGTTTTTACTTTCATTTGATATTTACAGTTTTCCTTTTCAGTTAGAGTAGTTCATGTATCAAATTAAATATTTGGACTTGGGTTTTAATTTATATTATAGTATGAGTTGGATTTTGATGGTTTCTCCATTATATTCACTTTATCATGTGTTCTCTTATAGGGTAATGCATCCCATTTGAGTGTTTACTACACAATTGGTGCTAGTCACCAACCCGAGGCCTAATATAGAGGGAACTCAGGGGGTCACTATCAACCTTTTATTATTACTGGCCGAGGAAGGGTATACCTTATGGAGAGGGGGTCATGATATTAATGATAAAAAATATGAAAGATCATCTTACTGTGAAGAAAATTTACTAATAAGAATTTTACAAAGAAGTGACAGTTTATGGAATTTCCCTCAATGATCTGTAAACTAGATATTGAGATTAAAAATATAATGAAAGAAAATCAATCGCTAAATTGAACAAAATACTTTCCATTATAAAATTACAAATTGAAAAAGATTAATTATGATATAAAGATGATTATTGATTAATATAAGTTTCAACAAAGCAATATAGATGAAAAGTTTAAGGATAAATGGAATGTGTATGAAAATATTAAAAAAAATTCTCAAAACTGATGAATATATTACAAATAAAGATCCAACATTCATAATTATATTTAAAAATATTTGGGATGTTAAAAAAAATGGTGATTATCATTACTTCCACTAAAATTCATCCCAAATGAATTAAATTTATTTTAAAACATTTGGTAATGTTTTAGATAATAATAATAAAATATATTTTGATATGGAAGTTTAACTCATATGAAAATGAATATGGTAATATTATCATTGTCAATCAAATATATTTTGATATGGAAGTTTCACTCAATGAATCCCAAAAGGAAATTGCATGGTTCTTTGATAGTGAATGTATAACTCATATGAAAAATTTATTTAAAAAATATGAAATTTGTTAAAAATATAATTTTAGTTCAGTGACCTTTGGAATTGAGGATTATCTAATGGTAAATGTTTTTTATTCAGCAATTATTATGAATGAAACATTAAAATACTAAAAATATTTATTTATTAATATATTAATACACTCTCTATTGAGTGTATCACATCAATACGATATTCTCTATTAAGTAGTGTTTGGGAAGTATGTGGTCTTGTTCAATTAACCTAAATATTTATGAGTTTTAACAAGAAGATAGTGGATTGACGTGAATTTATTTTAATTGTGTGATAAAGAAAATTCCATCTCATTGAAATTGGAATAACATAATGATTTTGAAATTTCTGTATTAGTCATCTTGGGAAATTTATAATGAACTTGATCACCTGATGATAAAATTTGTATGATGTTCATTTACAAAAAAAATTGAAATATATTGGAATTTGTCAGCATTTTAAAAAGTGAATATTTTTTACACTTCCCACCTGATGGTGGGTATACCATTTATTCAATTATTAGGTCCCATGAGGATATAATCCAATAGTAGATAAATATAATTTTTAAATTTCATAAATTTTTTTACTCATACTTATGTTTATTATTTTTTATAATACATGAGTATGAATACTTAAATCTCTTTAAAATTTCTCAAATAGGCACATAAAATGTTTTTTGTTTTTTACTAAAGAAGTTCCAAACAGAATGTAGAACTATGTTTTAAAATTAAATGATGGTAACATACATAAAGAATGATGAAATCTAAAATTATCTCAATGGACCATACACACCATAAAAAATTATGGATGAACCAATGTAAAAATGTTTCATGGAGATGGGTTATAAAATTTTAGTTGAACCATATACATTTGGATTTATGGGATGAAATATATTGGTTTAGAAGTTCATATTCAATGATTTTTTTAGAGATACCAATTTTAGAAATTTATAATTTGAGATATATTATAAAAACACTTCTGGTGTAGTTTATCTTGAAGTGTTTATAATCTGTTGTGTTATCAAATGAAATGGTGAAAATATCTAGAATTTTGAAAATCATGGTATTGATGGGATCTTCTTAAGTTGTCCTCCATAGTGAAGTGTTTTTTACTAATAAAAAGACAATTGACAGGATTATTGATACCTATGATCTAAATATAATGTAGTACTTAAATAATTACATTTCCCAAGAATAAACATGTTCTAGAAGTGATGATAATGCTATTTTTGTTAAATAACGAGACTAAATTTTATAATGGTGAAATTACATATATGAATATGTTGAAGAAGTGTATTATTCCATTTCAATTATTGAGGAATTTTAAAATATTTTTTAATTTTAATAAATAAAAAAAAATTATGTCATCTAATTACTCATTTTATTGATTCATGTTCATTTTAATTTGAAAAATATTTTTATATTGTTTTTTAATTTAAAAAAATAAAAAGTTTTATTTAACTGAATTATTTTTCCATGAATTATATTATACTATTTAAAAGAAATCAATCCTTATTTTATAAATTCTAATTGAAAAAACTTACATCATTTCTTATATCTTAATACAAAATAAATTATAAAATAATTTTTAGGTTTTTCCAAAAAAAAATTTGGTTAATAGGGAAACATAACATTTTTTTAATAATTTCATTTCATTTGAATGTAATTAAAAATAAAAAATTGTTTTTTATTAATATTAAATTGAAATTTGTTCAATTTTTTATGATAATCCAATTAAATATATTGTAATCATAATAAAATATTACTTTTTTACAGAATAAATATTATACTAAAAAAGTGCATTTTTCAAAAAAAATGTTACCATTATGGATTTCATATTTATATTGAGACAAATTTCATCCAATTGTAAAAATTGAATAAATAAAATTAATTTATATTTTTTAATTTAGAGGTTAATATTTGTTAATTTTATCAATTTAAATTATTTTAATAATGAATAGTTTCTATGGGAAAGCATTATCACCTCAGAAAAGGTTAAAAGAGATAATGGGGTAAAATATGAGATAAAAAAATAAAATTTCTCAAAAAATAGATAAATATGATCAAATGAGGGGATTTAAAATTAATCATATATTTTCTTATAAATTTTTCAGTTTTTTCAACTCAAACATTTGAATAAAATATATTATATTTAAAAGTTTGATGAATTTAAAGAGTGAAACTACCAAAATTATTCAAGGGGAACTTTATCTACTCAATTGTTTACACACATTGAGCAGTATATCATGGAAAATATATACTTGAATACATTCCCAACACTCTTACCCACATCCTATAGGTTATATTCTCTCGAAAAGATTATCCTAAAACATATTAAGCTGTATGAAATTGCAGTTTTTCCAAAGAATAAGTATATTTATTAACTGAATATTTCATGTTTATTATTTCATCAACATAATTAAAATCATTTTTAAAAATTCTAATATTATATAATTATTATATAAAATATAAATAAGTGTTATTCTAATCACTAAAAAATCATATTACTTATTCATTTCCATCGAATTTGAAATTAAAACATCGCTCATGTGTTTGTGTGGACAATGACTTAATATAATATTAATTTTTTCGACACTAGACCATATTGACTGTTAAAATGACTGATTAAATGAGTATATAAAATAGTTAGAACTCATTAATTTTAATATATCACTAAATATATTGTAATATCAATAGTTGAAAAACGATAACATCACTCGAGCATAGGTATTGGATAACACCTCAATGAAGCGATGCTGTTTATTTTTCATTTCTAGAAGAAAAGGATGATCATAAGGATAGAAATAAGAAAAAATTGTCAATATATAACTTTATTACTATTATATAAATGTAAATCATTATATAATTTAAATATTTTCTATATATTAAAATGAACACTTTATTTAATCCTACGTATGGACTATCGTCTCGATGAAACTACATGATTTATTTTTCATAGTAGCCTAACATTGTTAGTTTGAAAATTTTATTTAATATATGAAATTGATAATTAATTTTTTTTTTAATTTTATGGAAGTAATTAAACCATAAATTTATTTACCATTGCGAACATATAAGGATTGTATTGAGGATCTAAACAAAACATCCTCAATATGTCTAAAAGAAACACAAATTTTTAAATTGAAAAACGAAATAGGGTATAGATAAAAAAATTGGAATAATAATAAAGGATATAGTTTGAAAATATGTATTATAAAAGTAGAAAACCAATACAATTTTATTACTCTAGATGGTATACCAAGGAATAAAATAAATCATGACTCAATGTAAGGGACATTGTTTTAAAAAATAAAATGTTCTTATGTCAACTAATATTCTTCACTATTGAGGATTGTTTAAAGGTTTAATGAATGTTATTATTTATTATTAAAAATTACATAAAGAATATTTTGTACTATATTTGAATTTATCTATAAATTAAAAGAATAAAATTTAAATTTTTTTCATATCAGTTACTTTTTTATTTTTTTAAATGTATAAAAATAAAAGTTTCTTAATATATTTTTTTAGATACAATTTTCCACTATAAGTGTCATTATTTATTGTATTGAATACTATGCATGTTAAAATGGTTTTTAATTAAATATCATAATCATAATCTTTTAGGTATTTTTCATTTCATAGAGTACTCAATCAAAAAGTATATATCCCTATACGAATATATGAAAATTTTGTGTGTTTTTCTTAATAATGAATTTAGGGGATTTATGATAAAAATTTAAAATCATAAAAATTTAAAAAAAAATATGTTTATTTTTCAATATATTTAATTTAAATTTAACCTTATAAATACTATGTAAATAATTTATCTTGATATATATCATTAATGAATTAAGTATTTATTTATTCTAAGAAAGAAAAATTGAGGGAGAGAACCAGGTAAGATTATCCTATAGAATGTGGTTTGAATTAGTTATTAAAAATGGGATAAACATGTTCGAACATATATTATGAATACGAAACTACACATTTCATTTATTATGAATTGAAGAAGGTATTTTTCAAAATAATTGTTTTCATGAGGTGAGGAATGTTTATATAATTTTAAGGGAGTATGGTTTTTAAATGTTTTCGTGAAATCTAATTTTACTCCAAATGACTTCCCTATTTTAATATTCTTAATGTAAGGTTAGTAAATTTATTTCAATTAAAAATTATTTATTTAAATATGGACATTTTTTATTTATATACTCTATTATTTATTCAAAAAAGTGAAAAAAAAATTGATTTCATGTTTTCACTGGACTAAAAGGATTCAATTATTTATTATGACTCTTAATGTGGTTTTTATTCTCATATAATGTTTTAAAATCATATTATTAGTTTAGAAGTGTGAGTTAGAACTATGTATTTTTTAAATTATCTTATTTGTGATCATCATAAAATATAAAATAGTTTCTTTACTGAAAATTTACTTGAATTAAATTCATTGGGTTTAAAATTAATTCTATGTTTTTGTGAGATAAATTTACATAGACCTTCCCACGATTATAATGAATATTTTCTCTATTTATTATAACTCTCAAACCAAAAAATATATAATAAATTATCATGTTAAATCATTATTATTAAGCATACATTTATGGGTTATTAAGGTAATGTGTAATTAAATTCGGTATCTGAGAAATGATTATATACCTTTAGATGATAGGATAATGTTAAAATTCACTTTTACGAGACTCTAATTTATGGATATATTATAATGTGATATATTTTTAGGGATTCGTGCTTCTTCTTCTAATCTATTTCAATTCATATTTTATTATAGATAAAATAGGTAATTAGATATAGTATTAATAAAAATGATAATATCCATTAAAATAATCTACCTATAATTATTGGAAAAAACAATTTATGGAAATGTTAAATTAGTTGGAATAGGCTATTAATTATTGTTCCCATTAAATTGAACAACTGAATTTACTGTTGATGAAAATATTTATAGAGGAGTATTTCATTAAATAATAACCTATGGAATTTTAGGGTTAATTAGACAAGGTAAAATATGAATGATGGAAAAATGAATTTTATATAATTGTTAATTTTTTTAGACATACAAAAAACATATACATGAATTTTTAAGACATTTAAAATAGATGAAATTTTATATTACATGTACCTCACATTATAACCATCATAAAAAACCATATATGAAGAATAAATTATTAATAATTCTTTAATAAACACCAAGATGATAATGTATTTTTATTTTTTACTTCTAGAGCGTAAATAATTAATATGAGTTAATATTGAAAAGGTTATTTTCAATCAATGCCATTTTTTATATAATATATGATTTTATTAAATTTTTAATTTAAATATTATTTAATTTAAATCGTTAAATTTAAAAATATTTATTGAATTCTACCTAACAAAATTATATTATTTTTTGTTTTTTGATATTATTATAAATTAATTGGTTTTTAGGTAAATAGTGAAAATGCTGATTTTTCTAACCCTATCAATTTTATATAGAAAATTACTTTTTGAAACATTTTATTATAATATTATATATTATAATGTGTAATAAATACTATTAATATAATATTTTGAATTTATTAACCCATAGTCAATGTAGTGCCCCACCCTATATTCAACTCAATGGTTCCCTAATACGATGGCACATTCCCTAAGTGAGACTCCCCAAAATCCAGAGGTTACTAACTGGAATTGAAGACCTAGGGAGTCTTGGTGGGGAGAAAATTCCCTCACAGGTCAGAGTGAGTACAACAACAGATAAAAATGATAAATAATAATGTAAGCTTAAATAAAAATAGATTGAAGAGTAAATAATTGAAAAAACCCATACTGGTGAAATAAATAACAAGAAGAAACTGAACATCAGTAATAGATACTATAATGACGATAATGATGATGATGATGATATACAGAAATGAGAGTATGGGGGATCTAGGGAGACAGGTATATACTCATTGCTATAAAAACCCCAAATGACCAAAAACTGCTACCATAAGAATCTTGAGAATATGTTGGGTCCTCTTGCATATATATTTATCCTAATGTTGTACATTTGTCAAGAACCAGATGTCACATGCTTCCCTTTATCCAAACCTACGATCATAAAGTCTTCTTGGGTTTTGGGGATAGCTCAATCAGGGTGAGAAATACAATCTTAGTAGGTTTCCAAAAACTAATTATAGGCCAATATAGTTCTTGAAATAATAATGATAGTGTCCCATAATAACATGTGTAGAGTAATAAATAATTATTTAATGACACCAAGGTCTAGGTTCCCAAACGAACAACCATCTAATACAACATTCTTCATCCTATGTTGGATTTTTTAAAAGAGGTACAAATGAAAATTATAATATTCATACAAGGGCCACTGTAAATAATGCTACTAATGAATGATGACCCAATGCATTTTCTTTACCTTAGAGGTCATATTTTTATGTTATCATTTAAAACATTATTGTAATATAAATAAAATATATCCTATAAGTATATGTAAGAAATGAATCCCTCAAATCCAATGATGGAGTCCTCAGCTCTTTAAAGACAATATAAATATAATCCCAAGGGTAAATAAAAGTTTCTATGATAGAAACAATTACACATATTTTGTCCAACGAAAACCAAATAGGAATCACATGTATCACTCATGACATAGCGACTCTAAGTCCAAACCATGTATCTCGCGTAGAGGATCTGGTATCATGTGATGTGTGGAATATCCATCTTGTCAATGAGTCCATGCTTAGTTTCTCCCCTAAGGAATCAACATCACTCTAATGTATATAAAATTATTCCCAGATACCGCATACCAAAAATTACAAAGTATCTTCCCTGATGCATCATGGAGTTCAAAACAAGCATGTAGAGTCCATCCATAATGTCATTGAAATGAAACATGTGTTATTTATTATCTTGTAGAAGGTCTGGCATATCAACTAAGGCATATCACAAAGAATTGTATATATGTGTAATAACTTTACATCAAATTAAATTTCCATACCACATGCACAACATGCCATCCAAACTATACAATTAAATCTAATAACAATTCCACAATTATATGAAAATTGAAAAATTATTTATATGTGAGAAAAACAAGGTCATGTGTAATTAGAAAGAAGGTATATCAAATTTATATTCACATGTTTTCAATAGTGTATCAATGTCAAAGGCTAACAATATTTCCCAATCATATAATTCAATTATTATCAATAAACTATGGAAAAAGTTATAAGATAAAGGTAAAGTACATAATATGGTATAAATGGAAGTAATAGTCATAAGCTAAAGGAATGCACATCCAATAAATTTATCACAATTTAATTATTGATTTCAATCATATAACAAAGAAGCAACTCTCAAGGTGGCTAGCTACTCGAAGGATGTGAAAACATTCGATGGAAAGATGGAACACCCAAAGGGGTGGCCAATAATGAAGGGAAAATTAACATATGAATTTTTTTATATTATAGGGTCATAATTGACATGAGAAACCCATAGATTTAAATTATTGGTCATATTTTAGGCATCACTGGAGGAGTGGGGAAAGAAGCACAACCACACATTATTTAAAATGTTACTAAATGAATTGGAAAGACTGAAAACACATCCCTCAATGTAGTGTGCTCCTCTCATCTATTATCAAGGATCAATTAAACCATAGATGGGAGAAAATGATTAAATTTCTTAACACCCTAAAAAATAGGAAAAATAAAATATTACTAAAATATTAGAAAAGATGGAGGACGAATCATGAAATTTAAGTATGAAGAATGAATAGTTTACTTAGGGATTTAGGTTTCTTTTGATGGTGAGGGTTTCAGATAATGGATGGTGGAGTTATCACAAACCCCATTAAAGTTGAATATGGATAGACACACCTAGAGAGGAATGAATATCACTAGATAATAAGTATAAATAGATATGGTTTTAAAAAATTATTTAAGAGGGGCAGTTAAGTAATTTCACCCATAAAGAAAGGGCGCATGTTTTGGACAAATAGTGCACTAGCCCACTACATCGAAACAAACTCCGCATTATTTGGAACACTATTTATATAATCATATTCAAACCATAAAGAATACCACCACCCAATACCTAACGTTAGATGAACATGTGTGTTCCTGGGGTAGCATGGTCTTATAAAGATAGTGCGTCCCCCTTTCCTCCACATTATAGAACCTCATGGTTTAGGGAAACTATGTATGTTGTGTTGTATTATTTCTTTTAATCGTGTGGTGATTCCTTTCTTACCATGATAGGGGTCTGACCCATGAATGAGACCCAGATGCAACTGAGACCTCAATAACTTATTTAAGCATTATTATTAGGGCTATTTTAAATAATTTGAACACAGAATAAATATATCGTACCTTTTTAAAAAATCTAGGACATTACAACCTCCTCTACTTAAGAAAAATCATCAATGAGTTTCCCTTTCAAGGGTGGTATAACATCTTCTGAAAAGTATTGCAGCCACTATGTAGATACATCATTCTCCCACTCCCAGGTCTCATCTTGTATGAGTCTATGCTTCCATATAATATAGACCATAGGAACTGACCTTCCTATGATAACCATCATTCTATGATCAATGATATGTATCATATGCTCCTTAAAAGATGAATCTACCTCCAGATTAATTTCCTTGGTGTCAAAAAAATGAGATAGGTTGGCATGATATTATCTAAACTAAGAAACGTGGAAGACATCTTGCATTATCATGATACCTATATGATATCATCAACTGATAGGCTTCTGAAACGACTCTATATACTATCTCAAATTTTCCAAAAATATTTAGGTGATAGCATGACTTGTCTCCAAATTAATCTATGATCTAATATAGGTGATACATTCAAAAATACATGATGAACTACCTCTTACTCTAGAGGTATTATTTGTTGATTGATATAAGGCTTTTTTACATGGACTTAGTTGTATCCAAGTTCTTTTCAATTGGGTGGATATTATTAGATGTCCAATAAACAAGATGAGGACCCATTAGAATATCATCAACTTCGTCTTCCCAACACAGAGGTTAACAAAAGAGTGGGTGGTCAAGTTACTCATATGGAGACATCTAAAATGTTTCTGAAAATATATTTTTTTAGGAAAATTCAAAAATTGGTACATTATTTTCCTATGAACCTCTCAGATCAAGGATGTAAGCTCAGAGAATATTCCCCAACACATGTATCATCCACTCAGACTATCCATTGGTCTGAGGGTGATATGGTGTACTCAATTGCACCTATGAACCTTGTGCATTTTGTAACCCTTTCCAGAATAGTGATGTAAACCATGAATATCTGTATAAAATTATTGAACATGGTACATCATAAAGTAACACTATCGACCTAATGTAAATCATTTATTTATCATCAACAAAGAAGGATTTTCATGTTTTTATAATTTGTGAAACATTGGTCATCCTATCAAGAATCTCCCATACTACAACATTTCCTCAAGGGGATGTAATCAAGTTCATCATGTAATAATTAGTGAAATCATTCCACTTACTATCAAGAATATGTAGAGTTTTTAGAAACACAACATGTCACTAGTGCTTTGCCTTACTAGCTGACAAGTTGAGCATAGAGTGTTGAAACTATATATTTGAATCTTTTTACTGGTCCACTAATATCATTGATGTATATCTCTACAAATGTTGGCACCATCATGATAAACAAGTCATACATAGTCTTGAGATTCCCCTTTCTACTATTACAACGTATTAAATGGAACCCAAAAAATACCATAGCAGAGAAGTGTTTTACAACCATCAAAAACCCAACCATTATGTGGGTTCTATATTGTGACACTAACCCTTAAGAAGAGGCCCTAAAAATTATAAAAATGATTCAAATATACATGCTCTAGAAAGGTAGATGTCACAACTATAGGATCTATAATTCGATGCCCATATTGTTCCTAATCCTCCAGGTGAAACTCATAAAACCAATTTACCAACTACCACTCACTCTTACCTCCTTGATCCCATGAATAAATGTTTTCCAACTCAAGGAATCAGCCACTGAATTACCCGTATTAGGTGTTTAAGAAAGCTTAATGTAAAATGATTGCAGGTATTCAACCCACATGCACGGTATCTAATATGATATAACCTAATAATTGAACCTTCCTTGTCAAAAATGTCATTTATTAACCTTTAGATGTACCTAGTTCACTCTCAATTTACTCTATAATATATCAATTTTATTTTCATGGTTATTTCTGGTGAGATAGTACACTAAGATGTTGTCTATGAGGTCCATCACAAAGGAACTGAGATATGTGAGGAAATTTTAATTCATCTGAGCTGTAAAAACTCGGATCTTTCTTTCAGGTATGGATATTTATTTTTTGGTTGTTTTGAGGAGAAAATAAGAATAGTGTATTTTTTTATTACATTTAGTGTTCTTATCTTGCCACGTGAAACCACGTTTTGAATGTGTAATGTTCGAGTACATGGATGTGTAGTGACCTATCAGATCTACTTAAGATGGGGGGTCGGTTAAGGCTACTACACATCATTTAGTGTTAATGAACATGTTGTGTACTTTTCTTTTTATTTGATATATCATAGAGGGTTCATGTGTCGTGTCCTGAAACACCTTCTTTTCCACGTGTTTCATATAAGAGCACCCCAGAATCACGTATGAATTTTGATCACCCAATTCTCCATACGAGCTCCAATTGAAACCCATGCGGGTGCATTTGAATCCCACCAGTGAGTTATCAAAACCTATCGATCCCTTATCCATGATTAATCCTCTCTTTTGATTTATTCATGGTTGGTAATTTTTACATTTTGGAAGATCTACACCTATATAGGCTAATTCAACGGACAACGTTCAAGTATGTCAATCATATGTCATCAAAGTAGGTTGTTTGTGCCTTTTGTTGTTTGTATTTTGATTATATATGCAAAAAGATCCACATGATCTCATTTTTGGTATTGATTAATTTTGAATTTAACCCTATTATTACCTTCTATGTTTTTATTTTTTGATAAATGGTTGTTGATTATGCATAATGTTAGATACATTATAAAAGGGAGACCCCATGAGTGCCTTTCCCTATTTTGATTGTTTACATCTGTTTGTTCTTGGTTTCCTCTAAGGAAAACACTATTTTTATGCCTTTTTTGATTAGGATGATGTTTGATTATGTGAAATTATTGAAATATTCATTGATAATGTTTAGACATGTAGTAGTTATAGATTACATTAGATGATTTGATATGATATGCATAATTTTTTTTACCGATGGACTGTGAGAGCCTTGGACCAGGAAGACTGAGGGGACATCCAAATTATTTCCTTTGTTATGATATGCATGAGATTTATTTTTCCAATGGACCGTGAGATCCTTGGACTAGGTTGATTGAGAGGACTTAAATATTTTTTACATAGTATTGTTAGAGCCTTGGCGTAGATTATTTATGAGAAGGGATTAGACCGTGAGACATTTCCAAGAGGGTTTTTATTTAATGAATGGATGTTCTATTGGACAAAAAGGGTTTAAACCTGGGAGCTTTCCCTGAGGGTTTTTATTTACTGAATTGATCTATAATGGGACAGAAGGGTAAGACTATGAGAACTTTACCAGTGGGTCGTTTGTGAATAGTTGAATGATTTTGACTTTTCTGACAATCCAAATCACATGCATGGGTTTAGACTTATTTTATTTTTATTATGGTATTATAATATGTATGTTCTGGTTACATTAACACGGGGAAAATTGATCCTAGTCATGATCCCATGGTTACATGATCCAATAGATGAATAATAAATCTTAAATGAATGTAATTGGAAACTGTATAAATTTTTTCTTTTGAGAACTTCCAAGTTTATTACTTCATTCTTGCATATTACATGCTATATATATTCACTAACATTTAGGCGGAGATCATTTGGTGGTTGCCTAATAGCATTCATCTCAAACTCTATTTGTGTCATGATTTTGGACTCAAACAGATCGTATGATTGCATATATAGATAAAGGAAATATCTTACCATCATCTTGTCCCTGATTGCTATTGGAGATAGAGATCATGGGACTAAGATCTGTATTGAGATGTTGTTGGAGTTTCCTTGCAATTCTATTGTATTGGATTGGATTGTATTTTTAGACTTGGGTCCTGATTTGGCTGCTTTCCTATAAACATGTGACCTGAATAATATATATATATATATATATATATATATATATATATTCTCTTGTAGTTTTATTACTTTCAGTCTTCCTTTTTTTATTTCTTTTTGGTATTTTTTTCTTCCGTTGTGGTTTACTATTTGTTCATCTTCCTTGTAAACTCTTCCAATTGGGGAATATTTTCTCCAATATCACACATTTTTCATCGCTACTAGTTGACAGCCTCTAGCGTTTTGGGAAACACATTTGGGTTTATGTGAACAAACATGTTTGGGGCACCATTGGGCGGAACCCAGATCTGGGACATTACAATGTGTTGTCATAGTTTTTCAATCTAGCAATAAAATAGGATATGAATTAATAGGTAGTTGGTAATATGTTTTTCTCAGGAGTTTCCAACCCGTGTATAGGGAAAACGATGTTACCTCAAATATTGCAAATTTTTCTAGTTTTCCAATTGTTACTGTTGATTTGATTTCACCATTGGGTGATTCACTTGTATTGTGATGTTATCATTGATATATTTGTGGTTTTAATATATTCCAACATGATCAGATGAGGGTATTCCATCTCATGCATCATATAGGAACTTATTAGATATCACATGTCATGTTTTTTTGTCATTCCACATAGGGTGAATTACTGAGTGCATGTCTTTGTGATTGATGTTGTTATTGATATGTATGTTTTGGATATAGATGTCATAATAGAATACATGTTATTTAGAAAGTGTATTGGTATATGTAAATTATCATTTTTATAGACGCCATGCTTTGGTCCCTGAGGTGTTATGGGCCCTTTTGGATCGGAATTTGGTCGATCATGTTTCAAATCTAATAGAATTTTGATAAGATATGATATGAATAAGGATACCAACCATTGATTATTTGGGAGAATGGGATCTCACATATCAGAAAATGGAATTCCCTGGATATGTTTTAATATTTTTGGGGTTTTGGAGAAGTTTTAGAGTCTTATTGTCCAGAAAAATGAGAAAAAACAGTGTGTGATGTAATGAACACACACCATGTGTTCTTCTGTCCTGGAATTAATGATGTTTCTCAAGTACACTCAGTGTACCATATGTGTACGTCATTTAGTTTCTGACTGTGTGACTGATTGTGTGAGTAGAGAAACAAGGTTGGTAAACATTTGGTAAACTGCACTGTGTACTGGGAGTACATATCGTGATTTAATCAACTTCATATCTGGCTATGTGACTAATGACAAGGGTGGATGGAACCTATGTATGAACACATTGTGTCTAGTGTGTGCCCTCCATGTAGTGTTATGATATAAGAACAGTGTTGTTCTATCCATGTAGAAGTACCTCATTATGAGGTAATATTCAAGTACAAACCATGTATCAAGAGGAACATGCCATGTGTATGGGGTGTTACACAACCAAGTTGGTAGAGGTACACTCCCATGATAAGGCTTTTGGGAACACACTGTGTAGTGGTAATACACGTCGTGTAACCCTATTTTGTAAGATAATTTTGTGTTTACCTTATATTATTCCATTCACACACTTCTAGGTTGTAGTCTTTGATAATCATGAACTGATTTGTGCACTTGATCGTACAGTTTCATGCCACCAAGACGTCCTTTGGTTGTATACCAGGTACATGGCACTGATTACAAAGAAGAAATTTTAGATTAGGGACTAAAAATAGATCCTCCCATCATGATCGTCATGGCACCGGCTATTATACCAGATATAGATGATGATGCACAGTTCTGTGAAGGATTTATGAAGATGATGCAGACCTTTCAGAGAGAAAAACATCCTACCTTGACTATTATAGAGTAGAAGGAGGTGTTCCAGTAGTAGCATCCCCCCACATTTTTATGGGATGGAGGACCACAAGCTGCTGAATCATGGGTGGAGGCCATGCTTTATATCGCTGAACATGTAAAGACACCTCCTGATAGGAGTTTTAAGATCATGTCTTACATTCTATGTGATTCCTCCAGGAAATGGTGGGATGTTGTTTCATATGTATAAAGGCATCAGAATATTTCCTGGGAAGTGTTTTTGAGGATCTTTTATGATTACATATACCCTAAGAGGTTAAGTGATGGTCAAGCCTAGGAGTTCATGCATTTAGGGCTATGGCACTCCTTTAGTGATGAGTTATTATTCTTACATTACTGAGCATCAGCACATCACACCTGTTCTAGGGGTGATGAGTTATCATTTTCTAGGTGATGTGGTGATGGTCTCAGGTATGACATCTGATCGTAGGTGAATGTTTTCTGTTTGACTTCAGTGAATGTAATAGTAAAACAGGGGCTGATTACCGAATGCAATCTGATGGAATTTAGAGCTGTGATCTAGGGCTGTTTAGCACCCAGAGCTGTTACTCCTTCAACTAATAATTGGATTTATTGTAGGGATCATTCACATAGTGATTCATCCAATTATAAGGAAGTATATTCAGTTATCTTGGTGAGGTGATACCATTATAAGAATTATGGCCATATGAGATTACAATGCATGAGATACCCAACTGAGTGTCGATATTTTGGAAACATGGGTCATCATCAGTGTTGTTACATTATGATCTCACCAACATCTAGTGATAGGGGATCTGGTATGACTCCATTTACAGGATCAAGACTAGTAGTTCCTCATCAGTCAAGGAACTGGAGTTCTTCAGGCTGTTCCGATTGAGGAGGTTGTCGTGGCCATGGTAACCAGATGATAGGATTTCAGAAACCACATGGTGGATTAGCTAAGGGTGGCTAGGAAGGGTCGTAGGGTTGTGGTACTTTTCAGACATTTATGATAGAGCATACCCAGTAGGATCAAGATCCCATACCCTCTATAGTATGAGGTACAATTATATTTTCCTTGGTTTTAGCTTTTTTCTCTTTATGATATATGGGATTCACATAGTTTTATATTTTTTATTTTTCTGAAGAGAAATGGGTTATGTATCGTTACTTCTGATTATGTTATGATGATAGACACTTTGTTGGGTATTAGGATGTCTAGTGTATGTCTGTGCAAGGAGTTTCATATTGAGGTTGGTTGGTGTCACTTATTATGGGTCCTCTATGTCTTACAGATTATAGGCTTCGATTTCATTCTTTAAATGAGCTGTTTGGTCACCTTTTAGGCCTTTTTGGACTGATATCTCCACAGGGTGGTTATCACTTCACTAGAGGGTGGATCTTTTCTACTCATGGTCCAATGGGATTTCCAAGCTAGAAGAGCTAGACTTAATCATCCTAGGATGGGAGGAATCACAATCTAGATTTATATTTTATATCTGGAGGAGCAGGGGACATCACAGATGGACTCTCCTCTAGAGGTGGGAATTTTAGAGATGTCATTTCAGATGAATTTCCAGTTATAACTTCATAGTGAGAGGTGGATTTATCTGTTGACATTGTGCTAGGAGAAGCACCAATGTTCATTCCACCTTAGATGATGGATACATAAGAATTATAAGTTCTCAAGAAGAAGTTAGTGGAGTTGTAGACAAATGGATTCATCTGAACCAGTATTTATCCTTGGGTTTAGCAAGTCCTTTTTGCAAAGAAGGCAGACTCCACCCTCATACGTTGTGTGGATTATCAGAATTTGAACAAGTTGATGACCAATAATTGATATATGTACTTAGTATTGATGATCTCTTTGATCATATTCAAGGATCCTGATGTTGTCAATTGTTTTCATGTGATCCGGATGTCATCAGTTGTGTGTTAGACCAATATAAATACATCTTACAGCCTTTAAGAGAAAGTATGGTATATACGAGTAGTTGGTTATTCCGTTCAATCTCAGGAATACACTAACCATTTTCATTTCACTGATAAACTTAGTGTTTCATCCTTACTTGTATTTGTTAGTAATAGTCTTCATGGATGATATCATGGTATACTCTCACACTCGATGCAGCCATTCCATCCATATATAGATCGTATTTTCTACCCTAAGAGAGAATTAGTTATATTCTAATCTCTCAATGTGCAACTTTTGGATGGTGTAGATTCTTTTCATAGGTCAGTTCATCTCAGAGATAAGAATTTCAATAGACCCAGAGAAGGTGGGAGCAGTAGTTTCTTAGGAGAAGTCAAAGAACTTCATTGAGGTATAGAGGTTTCTTATTCTATATAGTTACTAAAGACACATTATTAAAAACATTTTATTCTTATAATCACTATTTATATGAATGACTAAGAAGGATGTGATGTACTTCCTAACAGATTCCGACAATTTAGACTTTGGTGAGATGAAAGGGAGATTTACTTCAGCACCGATAATGATTTTTTTCAGAGCCATGTAAGAGTTACACCATTTACTATGACACATCAGGTATCGATATGGGAGAATCTCTTATGCATGGGGAAGGATTCATCGCTTATGGGTCTCATTAGTTGAGGCCACATGGGAGGAATTACCCGACACATGATCTCGAGTTGGCTGCAGTTGTTTATGCATTACACTGTTGGAGACATTCGATTATGGGAGAGTAATTTTTGGTATACACTGATTAAAAAATACTTCAATTATATATATACCTTGTGTGATCATAATTATAGACAATAAAGGTGGGTTGTGTACCTTCAATATTTTGACTTTGATTTTTCCTACCCTCTTTGGAAAGGCATTGAAGTGGATGATTTTTGAGTAGGAGGACTCAAATACAGGTTTTTAAATAGGTTAAGATTGAGTGTAATATTATGTCTATGTTCTATAAGATGCATTTGGAGGTGTATGAAAAATAGGGGAAGATGATTCATTCTAATATAGCAGTTACCTCTACTCTACAAGATCTAGTGCGAATGAGGAATCTATCAGATTCTAAAAGCCTAGACAAATAGGAGTGTGTGTTATGTGAGGACCCTACTCATGGTTGGACTGTAGGTGATGATATGGTTTTTCATTTTCATGTGTGTTTATGCGTGTCAGCAGACATACACTATGAGATGTTGCGAGATTTTTATGCCTCCGTATGGGAATTTCATCTTGGTGTCACCATGTTGTATCAATATCTACATCATTAGTATTGGTTGCTAGGAATGATCAGGAATATTGTGGGTTTTGTTAAGAGATGTTCCACCTATCAGTAGGTGAAAGCGGATCATCAACGAATGGAATGGATATTGTAGCAGTTACACATTCTTGAGTGGGAGAGGAATGATTTGATGATGGATTTTGTTGACAGTTTTACCAAGGTAGCCTCAAGGAAATGATGTTGTACGTGTTTTTGTTGAAATAATCCATAAGTATGAAAATTTCTTACTGATATATGAATCCCTTAGTGTTTATGAGAATGGAATTTTAGACATATGAGAGATAGTATGTTTTCATAGGGTTTCGTACTATATCATTTCAGATAGGGTGCCTGGTTTACTTCTCGTGTTTGGAAGGGACTTTAGAGGGCTTTGGGTAAACATGTTCTTCTTAGTACAACTTACCATCCATAAAAAGATGTCCAGTCCGAGTGCACAATTTAGGTCTTAGAATAAATTCATTGGGCATGCATCCTGAATTTTGGGGGCTCTTGGGAGAGACACATTTCCCTAGTGGAGTTTTACTACAATAATAGTATTCATGCCATGATTCATATGAAACCTTCTAAGGTTTTGTATGATAGGCCATTCCAATCACCCTTATGCTGGCAAGAGGCAGGAGAGGAAATAATGTTAGGACCACGTCTTGTCTAGGAGAGCACTGAGCAGGTGGAGTTGATTTAGAAGAGGATGGATACTACATAGTCTTAGAATTAATCTTCTATTGACCGACAGAGATAACCTATGTAGATCAAGGTCAGAGATCATGTTTTCTTAAAATTCACACCGAGGTTCATACATAGTAGTATTAGAATATAGGGTAATCATTCACCAAGATACGTCGGGCCATTTTTCGTTTTAGAGAAAGATGGGCCAGTTTCCTATAAGTTATGGTTACCTCAGAGGTACCTGACTAAGAACAATGTCATTAATTTTTCTCAACTACGGCATTACATTTCAGACCCATCTTCTGTTTTCTAAACAGAGGAGGTCATGTTGGATGTGGATGCATCCTTCAAGGAGCACCCTATTCAGATTGTGGGTCGCAGCATGAAGGTTTTATGTGGCTAGTCTATTTTTTCGTATAGGTGCTAAGGCCGCACTGGAGAGTGTAGAATGAGACTTGGGAGAGGTAGGATGATGTTCAATTGTAGTGGCTGGAGTTGTTCACCAAATATTCTTTGTCGCCCTTGGAAGGAAAATTCAGGGACAAATTTCTTAATGGGGTGGTGTTTTAAGAACCCAGATATTATTTTCAGTTATGTATCTTTTTTTTCAGGATTTTTAGTAGAAAAAGGAAGAAAATGTTATTTTTCATTATACAAGCCATGTGCTTATTTGTAAACACTATGTAGCTTGCTTTCTATATACACAATTTTTTTAATCATCTAATGACTGAGTGAGTGATTGTGTGCTGACCTATTAGACCCGCTTAAGATGGGGTTCAGTTGAGGCTACTACATGATGTGTAGTGTTGATGAACATCACATGTTAATTAATTTTTATTTCATATATCAGAGTGGTGTTGTTTCTTAGGTATGAAAACACGTTCTTCTTCCTATGTATCATACACAAGTGCTCTGAAATGATGGACAAAGTTCGATCTCCTAATTCTCTATACGAGCTCTGATTGAGACACCATTGGGTGTGTTAGAATCCCACCAGTGAGTTCTCAAACCCTCTTGAGCCCTTATTCCTAATTTATCCTCTATTTTGACTTATTCAAGGATGGGTATTTTTACCTTTTTGTAGATCTACACCGATCTGTGCTGATTCAAGTGCTCACATTCAAGTATATAAATCATACAACATCGAAGTAGGTGGTTTGTGCCTTTTGTTGTTTGTATTTGGATTATATAAGCTAAATGTGTTGCATGATCAGATTTTGGGTAATCCATGATTTGGAATTTGAAAATTTTATTACCTGATATGTTTTTATTGATTGATAAAGGGTTGTTTCTTATGCATTAGGTTAGATACCTTGTCTAAGGGGAACCCCATGGGTGTGTTTCCCTTGTTTTATTTTATACAGTTATTTGATCTAGGTTGTGTTTGAGGCATACCATGTTTTTCATTCCATGTTTTATTATTATGATGTTTAATTATCTGAAATGCATGTGATATTCATTTTTACTGTTTATCCATGTTTTAGTAATAGATTATGGGAGCTGCTATGATATGATATGTGTTATATATATTTCTAATGGATTGTGAGATCTTTGGACTAGGATGACTGAGGGGACTTCTAGGTTATTTGGTTAGATATGATATGCATGCTATTTATTTTTCAAATAAACCATGAGAGCATTGAAAGAGGGAGACATAGGGGACTTCAAGATTATTTACATAGGATCGTGGGAGCCTCGGTGTATATGATTGTGCAGAAGGGATTAGACCATGAGATATTTCTTGTTATTTATGAATTAATGTTTTGTTGGACCAAAGGGGTTAGACCATAAGAGACATTCCATAGGGTTTTTATTTAATAAATTATTATATGATTGGACTATAAGGGTTATAATATGATAACTTTTCCAAAGAGTCATTTGTGAATAGTTTAGTGATTGTGATGTTTCTGCCATGAAAAAGCACAAGCATCGATTCAGTAATACATGATTGTTTAGATGGTCTTATGAGATGTATATTTTTGTTTCATAAAATGGGGGATACAAAGAATTGGCTAGATCATAGGGTTACATTATTCAATCGGTTAATAATAAACGATAGATGAATGTAATTGAAAATTGTATGATTGTTTACTTTTGAGTACTTCCTATTTTATTTCATTAATATTGTATATTACCAACTATAAATATAATTACTAACAGTTAGCCATAGATCTATTTGTGGTTTCCTAATTGGATTTGTCTCCCACCCTATTTAGGTCATGCTTTTAGACCAAAAATTAATATCTTATTCAAGGTATAGATAAAGGTAGGATCCCTTCTTCATCAAGTCCTTGATTATTGTTGGAGATGGAGATCATGGGACGAAGCATTGGCTTGCGATGCTATTGGAGATTATTTTATTTTCCCTTATATTGGATTGTATTGTATTTCTAGATTTGGGACCTACATTTCCTTCTTTCCTAGACATATGTGACTTGCATCATATATGTATATATGGTCCAGTTGTTTAATTAATTTCAATATTCCACTATTTATTTCTATTTGGTATTTTTACTTCGATTATTGTATACTATTTGTTTGTATTCCATTTAAACACTTACAATGCAGTCATAGTTTCTCCAATATCACACTTTGGCCCTCACTACTAGTCGGATGCCACTGGAATTTGGGGTAATGCTCTTGAGGTCATGTGACCAACCAGGTTAAGGGAACATTTGGGTGGCACTCGGATCCTAGACATTATATGATCCATGAAGACTATCGGCTTGTTCATCATGCTGAATGACATAACCAAATACTCGTACAATCCATACCTTCTATAGAATACATTAATTCTAATATATGATGGCCTCACATGAACATGATTGTAACCGAACCAAAAATAAATATTTGAAAAAACTATTGATCCATAGTGCTGGGTAAATAGGTCATCGATACGAGGGAATATATATCAGTTATAAACTATGATCTGGTTCAATAGAAGATCATCCATGAATAATATGATGATAACATCCCACTTATTGGTGATAACTACTAGTGAACCCCATGGGGATGTGTTGGTTCAGATAAACCTCTTATCCTTAAGATCTTCAAGCTACATTTTTGAGGTCATGGAAATCAGTAGCTTCCAAACTATAAGGAGGAATGGACATTGGAGTAGCACCAAATGATATCTTTATTGTAAACTCAACCTCTTTATTAGGAGTTATGATAGATAAATAATCTGAAACAATGTCTCTGAAATGATCCACTGCCATGGGAATTCTACTAATTTCATTCCATGGTCACTCATGAAGAGACTGACCATTTGGTTTCTAACTCTACCTAGCCCAATGTGATTGGGTACAACTCCACATACCAAGATATTTTATTCTACCTTGGGTATATATGTTCTACAATCAGGATACGTGAAGGACACCAGATGCTAATAGAAACCCACTTGGGCCTGATAAGACAGAATAATGTACATACCGAGAATGATGTTGAAGCCTGTAATCTCAATGAGAATGAAACTCCAATAGAAATCAAACACTCCTATATCAATATGCACTCATGAAAGAGGAATATTATTTGTATTATAACCACTAATATTATTTCAAGAGATATGTTTCCACATATTTATTCAATCGTAAGACCCATACATTCCAAAACCACTATATGTAAAAAATAGTCGGATTCACCATCATCAAAAAGTGAATAAACATAAGTAGAGGTTACAAAAATAGTAACTATAACCATAGATAGAAATATACTATTCAACACCACTATAGGTTTCACTTCATAAATATAGCTTGAACCACAGACCTGATATGCTTCCTTACTAGCCTGAGGAGAACCACTCTATGGAAACTGAAGCATTGGGACATGACTACCTTGGCCACGACTACTACCACCTTGGTCAGATATACTATTGTAAGACCATATCCCAACATGATTTGGATTCAATAATCTTGTACCAAATATATGTGTCGATATGGATCAGTTATCAATCAATGATTGAGTAATAGAGCAATAGAATAACTGATAGTGGCACATCCTGTCACAAGATCAGTATTCAATCAGGTTTAACATGCACTGAGCCTTCACATGGAAAGTCCTTTAACATTGGTGAATGAAATTATAGATTTAAGTGTATGTCACTTGGATAGAATCTCTCCCATGAGCACACTCAAGATGGTTCTTCCTAATTCAAGAAGAACCATTTCCCTACCTCATAATTTGACTACCCTGTCTCCCATTGATAGCTTCCCTCATATTTCTTTTTACAATAAGCACCTGTTTCACTATAAATATAATGATATTAAACAAAAAAATTAACCAATTATCAGAAATAATACCACATCCCATCTACAAAACGCATTATATTCACCAACTCATCAACGATCATAGATGGAGAAAAATTATGGAGCTCATGGAAGTGAGTAGAAAAAACTCGCACAATCATAGTGTCATACTGAAGATGCATGAACACCTGAGCGTGATCCCACCATATATTCTATGGAAAGAAGTTATTGTAGATCACTAACTAGATATATTTCCAAACAAAACCTCTACAAATGTCAACTTAGGTGATGAATTCCCACCATTTCTTACAAAAATAACATAACATGTAAGTAGTGAGTTTGACTCTCCACTCGGGAGGTGTCTCAAGATGGTAAAAAATATACAACATTGATTATTACCATGACCCATCATCCTGGGGTCCTCTATCACCCAAAAAGGATGGGGGATTCTTCTACTAAACATATCAAGTTAGCTTCTCCATAGTTAGGTATGATAGAGAGTACCCTGAATAGATTTCATGAATATAAGAAAACATTCATGAAACTGAATAGTGGATCCTAAGTAAGGTTAAATAAAAGGTGCCTGAGGTGGCACTACAGGAGGGATCATAGGTTGATCAAATCCAACCACATTCATAGTGTGATCATTTCAATATTCTCGGCACACATCATGAGTAAATCCTAGTGTCATAACACTCTAATTTCTTTGCACACTCCTCATATATAATTTTTAATAGATAAAGAAATTGATTAAAAATGTTAATAAAGGGAAGGTATAATACCTACCTGAATCATGACATAACCTAATTATTTCTATTGTAGAATGATACAAGTGATATGGAAACACATAAGCTCAACTATGAACATGGAAGGGGTTGCTTATAACCCATTACTACAATTGGTTCATCTTAAAGGTCTCACATTTCACATTGAAGGTGTCTATTTCATTCTAAATGGGGTATTGATTTTAATTCCTTTTTATTTTTAAACAACTTTTATTTTTACAGAATTTGGTGGATAATCATCCTAATTCATAAGGGAACATGCACATTATGAATTGAAATAAGGTGTCCACATAATTCAGACCAGAACATGTTCCTATTATTTTAATTTAAAAATTCCCATAAGTCTTAAACTAAATGAATACAAGGAAAAATACAACATGAAAATATATAATTCACACTAAAAAGTAAATATGGCATAATATATTGCTTGGAATTTCATGTCCTATTGTTCCCAGTATGATGGTTGTAATTAAATTCACTCATTTCACCAGGAAAAAGGTTATAGAAATCATATTTTAAATAAAAAATATCAATAACAACAAAAAATATAATGTGAGAGCCAATTATGAAGCCATATCTACAATAAATGGAATTCCAATAACACAATTTCTCAGCCCTATTAATTTGGTTTCTCTTTTACATGGGTTTGTTATGTCTAACCATATATGAAATTTCTAATTCCAAATTTCTATTCTATGGTATAATACCCAGTAATTAAGATAAATGGATATGTTATCTAATATAACTTTTTGGAATCCCACATCTGATGCCACTCACTAATGCCCTAAGATAGTGGCCATAATAGCTCATGTATGGCTCTCTAATTGTTAGATATTATAGACTATCAGCGAAGGACTAGGGTGTGTCTGAGGGGAGACCATTCCTTCATTAATTAGAGTGAGCATAATAGTATATAATATTTGTTAAAAAATAGCATAATCGCAAATAAGAACATATAGAAGAAAAAATAATTTAAATAAACCATAGAAAATAAATAAATAACTACGAGAATATGAACGTCAATATTAGATACCATAATGATGAGGATCATTATTTTGTAAAAAAATATACTAATAAGGGACTGAGGATATAATCACTTACTTCATGTGATAAAAATATCTAAAAATAACAAAAAACTACTACAATAATAATATCGAGAATATTTTCGGTTGTCTTTCACTAATCTATATCCTACGGATGTAAATCAATCATGCATATAAAGATTCATACTTCACATTATCCACACATGTGGTAATAAAATCTTCTTTGGTTCTAAGGTTGGCCCAAGCAAGGTGTGAAATACAATCCCAGTAGTATGCCATCCATGGTGTCTAGGATAGTACATTACATGCAACAAATAATGACAATGTTCCATAATAGTATATACAGAAAATAATTAATTAATTAATAACACCTCAATTTGTGTTCCCAAATGGAAATATGTCTAATACCACAAACTTTTTCATAATCCAAATGTCTAAAAATAGGTACCTATGAAATTTATAATATATATACAAGGGCCATCGTAAATAAAGATACTAAGGAAGGTAGATCCCAATGTTGTGCTTTCCCTATACAGTGACATTTCTAGGTCATCATTTCAATAATGCTCTTACTGTTAATAAAATTCATCACATAATACATGTAATCAATAAATCCATCAAAAATTGGTGGAGTCTTAAACCCATCCAATGAAATCTAAATAGAATCTAAAGGGTCACATTAGGAGCCTCTGATAGAACCAACCCCACCAAGTTTGTCCAAGTCAACCCATATAGGCATCCCCTATATTTATTATGGAATTTTTACTCTTAGTCCATACAAATTATCATACATAGGGGACCAGGTATAACCAAAGTAAAGGTGTATCCATATTTTTAATGGTTTCATCCTCTGTTTATCCCATAGGGAACTGGCGTCACTCATGAGTATATAAAAATCCACCCGAAGAGCCCATACCTGGACGTTCAAAGTATCACTCCCACCAAATTAAATGGGTTTAATCAAGCATGGTGATTCCATCCATGATGTACTTAAAATGGAACTTGTGTTCTATCCCATATAGTATAATGTATGGCATATCAATAAAGGTATATCAGAAGGAACGATATATATATTTAATCACATTCCATCAACCGAACATTTCAATACCACATTATCACCATGCTAATAATACATTATAATTAAATCCAATAACTCTATAAAAATTATATAGAAAATGACAAGGAATTAAATAGAATCAAGGAATGACTATGATAAATAATAAATAAGTCATAGAGTATATATAATCACATGCCTTTAATTACATCTCAATTCCATAAGCTAACAGTCCTTCATAAGTGTATAATTCAATCCTAGTAAATCATCTATTGAAAGAGTAACAACCTCAAGGTAAGGCACATGGTATCTCATAAATGGAAAAAAAATCATAAGTAAATTTATAAAGTAATCCACCAAATTTACCACTATTAAATTATTGATTTACTTCATTATAACAAGGGGAAACACACAAGGTGGATAGAAACTCAGAGCACTTCAAAAATAAGCCATGTAAATATTGAACACGCAAATGGGTGGCCAACGATGAGGTGAACAACCACGGATGGTAATCACCATAGGGTAAGGTCAAAAAAGACATGAGGAACCCATAAATTCAATTTATTGGTAATATTTGAATCATCAATGGATGAGTCTGGTGAGAAGCACAATCACAAGTTATTTAAAATGCGATCAAATGAACTATAAATATATAAATCACCTAACATGATGTAGTAGAACACCGCTCATATTTTATAGAGGAATTAATCGACCTATGATGGGAGAAATTAAATAAACATCCCAACACCATGAAAATAAGGGAAAATATGTTGCACGTAAATAGAGAAATTGATGGAGGAGGAACCTTGATATATATGGATGAGGAAAGAAGATATTATAGAGGGAAATATATTTCATTTCATGGTGAAGGATTCAGAAAACCGATACATGAGTTTGTATAAACACTATAGGTGAGTAAGAGTGAGATCCACATGTTGAGATGAGGGGATATTGCTCAAGAAGAAGAGAATAAAAATAAAGGTTTAAAACAATTAATTTAATAGGGGTAGTTTAGGAATTTAACCCATAAATAAAGGGTGCACTATTTTTCCACACAGTTCACCTAATCTTTTTACAACCCTACACCAATCCAGTTCTCCAATGGTCACTCTATGTGGTTAGGTACATAATTTATCAAACTATGCAGAGAACGTGAAAAATTCTAGTACCCAACACCTGATGTTGTCAACACAATCATGCTACCTAGGTGTAATAGTTTCATATAATCCATGGGTCCCCAATACTATACTTCCTACAACCACACAGTTTAGGGAAATTGTGTGGGCTAGGTGGCACATTTTCTCCTAACCATGTTACATAGTCTATTCATTCCATTTTGAGGTACTAGGCCTTGATTGATCTCCAAACTCACATGATACATCCTTGATTAATTTAGGAATCATTTTATGTATTTTTATAGAAATTTAAATTAAAAATAAATGGTATGTGCCATTGTGAAAACATGGGACGTTATAGTCAACATTTAAAATTTTTACGTAGCATTTAAAAGAAAAATATTTTAAAAAATTGTTTTAATTGTCTATAACATGATTATATGAGACTTTAAATTATAGTTATTAATAAATAAATATTCATTGAATTATTTTAAGTAGTTGAAATTCTTTTTTAAAAATTTAATTGATAATTTTATCATACTGAAAAAATTCATACAGAATACATTTTTTAAAAAGTGAATTTTTATGTGATACAAACACTAACATTATGATTAATATCCATTGACATATAATGTTAATTTTATAAAAAATAATTTATTTCTAAGATAGTAATTTAAATTATATTTATTTATTAATACTAACATTTTTTTCCTAATTACTACATCTTATTAGCAGAATAATTATAACATATCTATACAATCTACACAAGAACTGTAATGGTTCAGTGTTCTTTAAAATATGGTTAACTAAATAATAATTTTGTAATATATCTAAATTATTTCCCAAATATATTTACAACTATGACCATATCAGAAGTATTTTACACAAAATATTTATTTATAAACTATTGAAGGTATGCATAATAATGGTTGAGATCAGTTTCTTAGTAAGTGTAAATACGAGAGATATCATTCAATAGTCATAAGATAATAATAATGGTATAAGAACATGATCATAAATATAGAATATAATATTAATTAAATCATATATCATAGTAATGAAACAAGAAATAATGTATTATCAATTAAAATTTAGAATACACAATATTACAGATTTATCAATAATTAGTCATGATCCATGATAACTTCTAATAAGAATAAGATATATATTTTTCTAATACACATAAACATAAATATAATTTCACTAGTCAATTATCATGGATAATTAAATCATTGTATACTAATATTATTGAGACTGAATCCTTATACACATATTATTCCATTGTTTTCAACATAATAATTAACAATTACAATCCAAGGATCATGAGACATGGTGTATTTAGATGGCTGGGTTCAAAATACATCAAATTGAGAATAAAACATTGTTATTTTTTCTATAATGATAGCATAAATCCTTTATAGAACCTAAAAATTCATGGTATAACAAGGGGAATTCATAGAGAAAAGGGTTGAACTAAAAAATCAAAGTAAGGGAAGAGTGATAAGGTGTTAAAAACTATGAGATAATGTTATAACATGATAATAGAACGAAAAAGGATCAATAGTAATCAAATTTGAGCATAGAATAAATAATAATTTAACATATTATCATATATTCATAGTAAATGTTGAAGAAATATATAACATGAGAAAAAAATGAGTAAAGGATAACTGCCTGGATAATATCACATGGGTAAAAGTCCCAAACGGATTCGGTTTACTCCCTATTTCTAAATAAGAAAACTTTTGAGAATAAATTAACTCCCAATGCATTGGAAAAATATCTTGGTGCACCCATAATAACATGGTAATTATTATATGTTCCACAAAACGAGAATAAATTATAAAGCATTAACATAAAAATTATCCACTAAAGGAAAATTGTTTTGATAATCACATCTCAGATAATAATCAGACAAAAATATTTAATGAAGGAATTTGATAGGTGAACATAAGACATGTATTACCCATAAAATTAACATAGAATAAGAAAGGTATATATATGAATGAAATATATACATAACTAGTAATAAAAATATATCATCAAACTTTGATTTCATTAATGAAAATTTCTTTAAAATATTAAATGGAATATTTTTTGAGAAATGTACCCTTTTCACATTGATATATCATATTCAAAATCTAAAAATTGCCCAAATTTTATAGAAAAAAATAGATTAAAATAAAAAAATTAAAAATATAAATTAAAATTAAAAAAAATTGAGTGGTCATGATGGTGGGTAATTATGTATAGTCTGTATAATTTAAAAAATGTTACATTCACTATTTTTAAAATAAAATAAAAAATACCTCATTTAAAAAATTAATTGTTGATTCCAAACAATTTTTTTAAATAAATACATTGGTAAGATTTATTTAATTAATCAATTTTATATCGATAAAATCATTATATAAAATCGATTTATAAAATAATGATATATAAGAAAATTTATTTTCGAACAAATTGAAAAATAAATTAATTTTATCAACAAAATACTCTATCAATAATTATGATTTTAAATTAGAAGAAAATTGTACCATTGCATGAAAAATTGATGAATAACTATATATGGATGAAATATATTTTGATTATAATATAAATATTAAACAATTACTCTAAGGGAGGCTTAACGTAAACAATCCATAATAATTATCATATTGCAAAATAAACCCTTAATAGTTTTTAATTTTAAATCATAAACCCAATGAAAAGTAAGTTAAAATGATTCTTTAAATTACATGAATATTTTATTATTATCAATATATCATTCAATGGGTTAATACACACAGTATAGAAAAGAAATATTTTTTTATTATAGCATTTTTCTTATGGATGTAATAGTGTGATAAAAAATCCATTATAGAGATGGTTTCATTCAGTGGGAATTAATCAGGTAAGATATTATGTGTTTAAAATTTAATTACCTATTAAACATGTGGAAATAATACCAAAAAAATAATTGGTCATTCCACATATGAAATTAATTTATCAAAGACACTGATGAAGTAATTTCACTTAATGTAATAAATTGAGTTATAAAATCTCTTATAATGAGTTTAAATCATCATGTACGTACCTTCTTCTTATGAATAAAGAACATTTTTTATCTATTTATGGTCTTAATGAAAATTACCCAGTTTATTATTATTTTAATTTTATTAATTAAAATGTTATATATAAATAATTAATCAATTTAATTCCTATTGGGCGTTTTGATAGTATTCATTTCATTTGCCTAAAATGACTTTAGTATGTAGAATATGATAAAAGATAACATTGTTCCATTATCTATAGAATAATAATCAAGACATAATTATCATTTTTATTGAAAAATTATATTTTCAAAATCATCAATTAAAAATATTTATAAAAATATACAACGTTAAAATCATGGAGATGGTAGCTCATGTGTACACATGAGTAATGTTTCCATTTTTTAAGGTTCATTATGGAAATAATCTAGGTTTTATTTTAACTTTATAGAATTATAATTATATCATTAGTATAATATTATAACATTAAATAAACATCCATATACCATTCATGTGATGAAATAATTTCAAATGAATCACATTATGTCGTGAGGCGGTAATCCCTCATACCCATGAACAACATTATCATTTTTAAATGGATGGTAACTTAAGATAGTATATGTTATATAAAATTCAAAAAATAATTTATATTAAATGAGTACAATTTATAAACATTAAATCAATTATAAATAATATCAGATATAGGTGATGATGAAAAATTAATTACATAGGTTCGTGAGGCATAAGTCCTCCACACCCATGAATGATAGTTTCATATCCCATTTGATGAATGAATAGATTAATGTTGGTTATTCCAATAATATAATAACAAATAAATATATTTTATGTAATTATTATATTATTTCATACTTATTTAATAACATTATAATGATGTGGTATAAGAAATAAAATAATGATATTTGATTAAGAACGATATCTCATCTTTGGGACACATCGATAAGAAAATATATAAAACTTAAAAAGATTGCATTTCACATAATAAAAGAAATTTAGAATCTAGGGAGTGATATATGGAAGTGATATGGTTAGATTTTTATTGACCAAAACAATTTATTTGGGAATAATTTTGGGGTGATGAGTTTCCCTTTTATAAGCTAGAGGGAGAGACATTTTTGTAAATAACCAAAATTATTCAATAATGGGAAGTCACTCACATTCCATGTGACACAAAAGTAGATAAATACTATAGATATGGTTTTATATTGATGATAAAATCGACCACTATTAAAAATTAATTATGTTTTAATCAAATTATTCAAATTAAATCTAAGGTTACATAGTTTTACAATTTATGTTTTTGACTATGGTAACTAGTTTGTTTCCTATTTTTACTATTCATTGGGAAAAAACTAAGTTAAACATATTACTTAATATTAATTAATATTTTAAAAAAATATTTAATCCATTATATGAAATTAAAATTACATAATTTTTTTAATTATGTTTAATATTTACACTGATAAATGTTTCAAAAAACAGTTTTCCAATAAATGCATTTTCAAATAAATATGTGATCATATATTAACTATATTACCAGAAATCATAATAATATGAATTTAAATTCATATAAATAAATTTTAAATATATGAATTTTAAAAAAAATAATAAATTATTAGTAGTTATTTTAAATTATTAAAAAACTTGTTATTTATATACATACAAAAATTTTATAGAAAATCGTGTTTTCCAAGCATAAAAAGAAATTTATGCCAAATGGTGAAAATTTAAGATTCTAGAGATATTATATGGATTTTTATAAATAAAGTGTTTTATATTTAACATAAAAATAAAATAAAAAATATAATGTAACATTAAAATTACTTAATTTAATGAAAATAACTGATAGTATTTAGAAAATCGACAATTCTCACTTTTCATTGAAAATTCAAACATTTCAGAAAAATACAAAAATTTCACCATAAGTTAATTTTTATATAATAATTAAAAAATGATTTTAATTTTATTGAAAATATTTATTAATTGTAGCATGGACTATAATATTTTCTCACCAAATTCAATAAATATCTTTTCTGAGGAAAACATATTTTTTAAATGTGTATTTATTAAGAAAAAATAATAAATATCGAATAAATTTATTAATACTTTTAGGTTTATTAGAAAATTTAAATATAATTAATAATGTACATAATATTAGTCATACATTTTAATTTATTTGATAACTTATATAAAGGGCATTTTTATAGTACAATTGTAATAGTATATCATAGTTCTTTTAAATTATGTGTTTCATGATGTATACACAATTGAATATAGTGTTAATTTAAATTCATGGTATGTTACACTATACCCTAATTAAATAAATTTATTCATCAAAATTGGATATTGTTCTCATTATTTAAGCATTTTTAAATTGAACATTTCATTGTGAAAACCCACATCATAAATAGTGTAAATAAAAATTCCTGTTAAAAGAGGGAAATTTTTTTGAAGGTCATCTCATAACAAGGATTATAAAAAGGATAAAATTATTTGCAAGAGAATACTTGGATTCAGATAGAATATCCATTTGAGAGATTGTGTTATAATTTTTAAGAGATAAGAGACCATTGAGTTTTTGAAATGAATTACATTTTTATTTCAAATTCATTTTTCTAATGTTAAGATATCCTTTCACCATTTATATTAAGAACACAAGAAAATAAACATACTTGACAATTATAATTGTTTATTTTAATCATTTTAATTCCAAAAATCTCATATGTTATTCCAATAAATGAATATTAAGATGAATTATTGATTCTCAAATCACTAAATTTAACTTTTAGATGATCACATGATTTCATAAAATGATCTCATTATATTACTCTTATATTGAGACATTATCCAAAATAGTAAATGGTTATCACAATGTATGAAAATTAAAAAATGGGTAGACTATCATATTAATCTCTAAATACAATTTTTAACATAAATCATTGAATAACTAAATAATTTGACATCGAAAATAACATAAACCATTATGTTTTAAATATTTTCCCAAATAAAAATTCGTGTTAAATATCATATTAAACCCAAGGGTTACATATAACTAAATGTAGTCAAATATTTCCCAAAAAATAATTAATCACTTCAGAATCCTAGAAATTCAAACCGATTTGATCCTATAATGTCTTCTTAAATTATCATAATAATTAGAGATCAAATTATTACACTAAAAAACAATATCACATTAAAAAGTAGATTCTATATTCCAATTTCCATTGTATAGACATTTTCACCCTTCAGTTGTGGCTTCAGGCCCCATGACCATTCCAGATGTGGCTAGTTGTCTCCGAGCTTGTCAGTTATCCTTATTCTAAAACTATAGATGAAAAAAGTGATAATAATATTCATAATTGAACTATATACAATGAAACTAATGAATATGATGAAAGTGTCCAAAAAAACATTGACCATCCAAGATATTTTATTAAAATCTACATTTTTATTTCAAGATAATTATTTTCAAACAAATAATATAATATTACCTCAATATAAAGGACCAACCAATGATTTTATTTTCCCTAATAATGTGTGTATGAATAAAATATAACCATACAATTAAATAAAATTTCATGTCTATTAGAACAATTTAACATATTTTTTTCAAATCCTATATGAAAATTCAGTGTATAAGATTTCATATAAGTTTAATGTTTCTTACTATCAGAATACCACTGATAAAAATACATGAAATTTATAATTATGGAGTTTCAACAACTAAACACATCAATCATTCCACTTCAATTATTTTATTAACACAATACCATAGGGATTAATTTTGGATTATTTCATTGACTCTACAACTTCATGACATCTCTACATCTATTAAATTGAACTATTAATAGTGCGATAGGTTAAACATTATTTATATTTGTCTTGTTTACTATATTTTTTCAATTTTATTTTGAAATTTTCAACTTAGGTGCCTCCTTTTAAAAAAAAGTATTTCATATTACATAAAATTTATTTTATTTTCCATGGATCCTTTCCCACATTTTTCATATGTAGGTTATTTAATATTAATTTATGTATCACCATTAAGATGTAAAATTACATTATAATCCATCCTTCCCTTATTTTATGTGTTTCAAAAAAACATTATTCTAATGTTTAATCAAAATTTGGGATATCTCATTTGGAAAAATAAATTTTTCTCTAGAATCCATTCCAATTAGTTTAAGAATATCATTTTTTAAATAATTACACATCCCATCACATTTGTTTCTGGAGTAATTTTTTAACTTTTTCACCATGATTTTTTTAAATAGAACAAGAAAATAATAAAATAAAATAAAAAGGGAAATATATAAGTTGAGAAGGAATCAGTTATAAACAATAAATATATCTTAGTATTGGATTGTCTTATATTAAATCCATGTTATTGATGGTGATGTTTCCAATTATTTTTTCCAACCTAACAATTCATTAATATCTATCTTAATGGTACATAAAATTATTTTGAATTTCTAAAACACATCCCTTAGGAATGTAAAAAAATTTGTGATGAAAATCCTTTTATTCTACACCAGGTAATTATTTACTCCAATCTCAAAATAACTTTAACATATTATTTATCCCTAAGAAAAAATATGTATGATCCACATCCTCTTATAGTATCTAAACATTAATATAAATGCTTATATAAAACTGTATATAATCTTCCTAAAATTTATATGATATTTTAATATACTTATATGATTAGGTATTCTTTTCCACAATGATCTCACTAAAATATTATAGTCTTTATACAAAAATATAACTATACCTTTTCTTGATATCAACTATAGGGACCCAAGACATTCAAAAATATTATTCCTTGATTTTTTGAACAAACATCCAATAATTTCATCCCATTGATCACAAGGATTAGTATCCTTGGATGACTATATTCATAATAAACTAATGTGAGAATGAAACTAATTTTATTTATTTTCCATTTAGAGATCCCATATCATTTTAATGTCATATATCAAAAATGGATAGCATGGGGAATGCATAGAAAAAATGGGTGATGTAAAGAAGACTATAAAGTGAATAAAAAATATTAGGAAGTATAATTTGTGATTAAATTGTACTAACATGATATCATGGATGATAATCCTAAAGAGTTATAAAATTGGATAATAACAAAAATAAAATTGGATTATATGATCATGGAATCATTGGAAATATGAAAGAATCAAATGAAAAGAGATAAACATGAATCAAATATTACTTTATAGAAAATATCACATGACAGAAAAGTCCTACTATGGGTATGGTTTACTCCCTATTACCATATATGAATCCTAATGTGAATAAGGATTTTTCCAATGCATTATATCTCTATCTAAGAACACCCATCATGAAATGGTTACGATTTTATGTGTCAAAAATAAAGAAATAAAGGATCATTCGTGAACAAAAAAAATACATGTGGAAAGATAATTGGTTTCAAAATCATTTCTTATATCAAATTCAAAAAAAAATTAAAAATAAATGAATTTGAGAGATGATAATAATCTATGGATTACCATATCATATTAAGTGATAATTATCTCAATTATATGAAAGAGCCAAATATACAAATTTATAATAATTCTATAATATCAATAGTTTTATTCATTGAGGAAAATATCCTTAAAATATTAAATAGAACATAAGAGGATAAATATACCCTTCTTACATTTAACTAACATTTTTAGATTCTAAAATTTTTCGAAAATATAAAATAATTATTTAAAAAAAATAAAAATTTAAAATTATAATGTAACATTCATGTAAATGAGTGGTCATGATAAAGTGTAATTATTCACATTTCATATAAGTTAAAAAAATTCTTGTCAAACTATTGTAAAAAATGTTAAGAAGAACCTTGTTCAAAAAATAAAAAAGAATTTTACTTTAAAAAAAATTTAAAAACTAAAAAATTGGATAAAAAATATTTTAATAATTCACATTGATAATGAGAAAACAATTCTTGAAAACATTATTAGAAAATATATTTTGGAATAAAAACTAGTTTGACTAAAGAGAGAAATCTATCTATCTGTTGTTAAAAAATATCAATACAATTAATATCCCAAGAGGGTAAAATGGGATTATTAATTGAAATAGTAATTAATAAATTAAGGGAAAATATATTATGTATAAGATATAAATATCAAATAATTCAAAAAAGGGATGCTTAAACATAAACAATCTTTAATAATGATTATATTATGAAATAAACCCTTTCCACATTGATATATTTTAAATATAACCACAATGAATGACGTAACATCAAATGAATCATTAAATAATATGATGAAAAATATATTAATGGTATAAAATTCAAAGGGTCTCAGTATATTCCAGACAAAAGAAATAAGTTTTGAATATGGGATATGTACCACATAAGTAAAATTTTTATAAGAAATTACCTAATGAGATCGTATCATTGTTGTCATACTTAATCAACGAATAAATTATGTGTTTCAAATGTAAATACACATAAAAAGTGGAAATAAAACATAAGAAAATCAATAGTAATTATAAAAATAATCTTATCATATCAATTCCAATGTATATATAATTTAACCCAATGTGAGAAAATGGGTTATAAAATCTCCTAACTCAAGTTCAAATCTTGACATACATAATTTATCTTACTATATAAAAATATTATGTTAATTATTTAATTTCTTAATAAAATTATTAATTATTATTATTACATTTGTTTAATTTATTACCATGTTATATATATTTACTTAATTATTTAAATTTATTTAAAACATTTTGATGGTATTTGGTTTATCTATCTAAAAATAAATTTTTAGTTTTAGTATTGTAATGAAATAAATTTTTCCAAAAAAATTATAAAATAATCATCATCTCATATTTATAATTTTTATAAATCAATTATATTTTGAAACTAAATATAAAAATGGTTATTAAAAATTTACTATAGTACAATCATGAATACTATAGGTCATGTGTATGTATGAGTAGCTTTTCAATTTTTCAATGATCATGATATGATTGAGGTAACAATTATATTATATTACAACAATGTTAAATATATCTTGTATATCATATTATTTTATTAAACATAATTATTTTTACCATCTGTTTGACATGGAAATAAATAATGGAATCATATTTCATCTTGATGTGATATTCCACCGTACACATTAATTACATTATAATTTTTCAATAGAATGTAATGTTGGAACGTATAAGATATATTATTTTTAAATAATTATTTATATGTAATTAATATTATATATAAAAATTAAATCAATTTTATTGAACATTCATGATTTGAAATGATAAAGAATAAATTACATCGCTTCGTGAGGAAGTGTTCCACTGTATAAATGAATGATGGATTAGTTTCCCATTTGATGTAAGAGGATAAGGATGCATGTAATGAAATTAAAATAATATAATACCATTGTATGGGATATATTTATTTTATAATATATTAATTATTTACTCTGATTGGGATAGTTTTTACAAAAATAAAACATATATGATATCATAAGAATGATACCTCTTCTTCGAGCATTATCTTTAGGATTTTACCTAAAGGCACCATAGTTTGGATTTATGATCAAAAAAATTCCCCTAGTAAGTGTGGATTTATTTAATTATTGTAATTGGGATTTTCATGGCCTAACTACATATATTTTAATGTTTATAAATGATAGGAGTTTAGGTTCCCTTTTCAACATTGATGAAGTGGTTTTTTTTAAATACAAAAAACTCGTTAATAATGGGATATCAATGCCCAGAAAATATAATCCATTATTGAAAAATTAGGGATTGTATGGATTATTTAATTGTTAAAAACAACAAAATATAAAATTACCATTATAAAAATAGTTATTTCATTTTTCTCTATTGTTACTCAATTTTATAATTTTAGTTTTCCACCATAGTAACAAGTTGTTTTACTTTTTTGCATTCAATAATACCAACAATAAATTTAACATATTAATAATATATATAATTATGATATAAAATATTTAATACCTATTTAAAAATTCAAATATTATATTTTTATGAATTAAATTAAAATTAAACACGAAAAATCTATCGAAAAATGGTTTTTTCAAGAAATGCAATTTTTCAAGAAATATATGATATCATATAAAATCTATAACTATGAATAATAATTATATTAATTTAAATTAATATTAATTTATGTATTATATATGTATTATTTATAATATTTCTTATCATGTCATAATTTTAATTAATTAATATGGAAAAAATCTACGTAGTTAAAAATAATATACCGAAAATAGATTTTTTAACATAAAAAATAATAAATTTGAAATCATGAAATTTTATTACTTGAAAAAAAATTAAATTATTATAAATTAATTAATTCATATTTAACATTAATTTAAAATCCATAATAGAATTTTTTATTTTTAATTAACTGACATAATGAAAATAAATTATAGTTTTTAAAAAACAGAAATTTTCACTTTTAAATGAAGAATAAAACATCTAAAAAATGAAACATTTAACCCAAAGATAAATTTTTTATGAGTATTCCTTAAATTATGTTCATTTTATAAAATAAATTCTTCAAATTTTTCATTTATTATATTATTAACTCAAAAAATATTTTTGAATATAACTTATTTGTTTTTTAAATTTGGATTCATTAAAAATTGGGTAAATATTTTAAGAATATTTTGTATTGCATTGTTATTGATAATCACATTTATATATATAATTAATATTTCTGTAAATATTACTTATACCAAAAAAATTATAGCATGGAAATATCAGTAACTTTCAAATAATAATATTTTAATAGAATATCATGGTTCGTTTAAACTATGTGTTGCATGTTGTATACACTGTGGAACATAGTGATAATTTAAATTTGTATAGTGCTTACTGGTTCTAATTTAAATAATTTCCATCCATACAATTTGAAATTTTTCTCAATAATTAAGGGGTTTTCAATCAAAAATTATTTTCAGGAATAATCAAAACGTAAAAATGTCCCATAAAACATCCTCTAAAAAATAGGGAAATGTAAATATAAATTTCTTCACATAAAAATTTTTCTTATAATGTTAAAATTCATGTAATGGAAGATCATGGATTTGGAAATATTATTCACTTAGGAGATAAAATTTTACACTTTTTCATGGAAAAGAGACAATCAATTTACCCAAAATGAATAATATTTTTGTTTGAAGATTCTTTTCCTAATATTGAAGTTTTATTATAACATTTAGATTAGTAAAATAAGTGTATATACTAACTTGAAAATAATAATTTCATCATTTATTCATATTTTACCACAGTCTCATATATTTATCCAAACGATGAGTATTCATGATGAATTTTTTAATGCCTAAAACATAAAAAATTACCTTCTTGTGGATCACAATATTCCAATAAATTATAACAATATATTCCTCATATATATATATATTATCCAAAACAAAAAATGTTTATCATAATGTATGATAGTTCCCATATTGAATACACCTTCATGTTAATCTCTATATCCATATATTAACATAAATCCATCCATATCTAAATAAAAAAACATTATAATTAATTTCATCATTCAAAGATATATTATTGTTCTTTATAAATAATATTTCATCCTAAATAAAATTTCACAACTATGAGTTATATACTCCTCAATCTAATAAACCATTTCCCAAACTACCATTAATCACCTCAAAAATCTGAAAAATTGAAAAATATTTAATCCTATAATAAGTTTCCAAAAATCAAGAGACATTGTATCCCAAAAATAATTTAAGTTACAAAAATGTCATACTTACTAGTACATCATGTAGGATAGTGGTATATGTTACACTCATATCTCCATTTATAGGTAGGTTAATTCCCCTTAAACATTCCGCATGTGACAAGTTTTAATTAATTTTTCAAGATTCCCTTTTTCAAAGTCAATTTTATCAAGTGATAATCATATTCATAATTTAAATTGATCCTATACCATTACATATAATTTTATGAACACCTTCAAAAAAAATTATTTATCAAATAAATTTTCCTTAATATCTTGGGTTTTTATCTAGTTCATTAATATTTATTAAATCAAATAATTTTAATTGATAATAAATTCTTCAACATAGAGAACATATCAAAGATTATAATTTATTCAATGTAGTGTTTTCAAAGAAATTTCACCTGTATTTTAATCACATTTCTATTTAATTATTACCGTTATTCATATTCTTGGAAATACGTAATGAAAATATACTACAGAATAATCATTATATATTTCATGATACTTATAACCTGAATTCAATTGAAAAAAATAATATGAAAATATCAATCTTGAGTTTTAATCGAGAGACACTATAATCATTCCACTTTAAATATTATAATAAATATTCCCTTAAGTATTAATCCATTGATTACGGAAATGACATAGATAATTACTATTTTTCCCACATCTGTGTCATTGAATTGTTAGTGGTTCAATCTGATAAACATTATTTGACAATGTATTATTAAATAGGCATATTGTTTTTATTTGGTAGTAAACTTCTTTTCCTGTACTTTTCCTCACATATAACTTCTTCTAGTTCCATTGAGGGACAACACATGTTTCATTTTCAAATATTTTTGAATTTTATGATATTGAATCATTTTTTCTTAATCATCTATAACATATGAACACTTTTGAGAAACATACTTCTCTTCTTAGATTTGTTTTCAAATTAAAAAACATTCCATTTGTTAATAGAAATCTGAGATACCTCATTTATAATGATCATATGATATCCAACATCAGTTCAATTTAGTTTAATAATCTCATTTTAATAGTCATTACATTACCCATCACATTGATTTATGGAATTATTTATACATTTTCCAATAATTATCTAAATGGATTAAAATAATCAAGTTGATAATTCATTAACATTCCAAAGGGAAAATTATAAACTTAGAAAGAATAAAAAAATTATAAGTATATCATGACTTATTAGTCTATAGGTTTGAATCGACGTTATTCATAGTAACATTTCCTTTTTCATTTTATAACGTACAAATTCCATCATGTACTTTATAATGGTACATAAAGAGTTTTTAAATTTACAAAATACATACCTAGGGAGTATCAAACTCTGTGTATGTATTGACCTGCCAATTCTCATTGTCTTGAGAGTACAACGAGTCATTACTTTTCCTTAAGCGACATCCTCAAGACACCAAAGGCTGGAAATAAATGTCAAAGGGATTGAAAAACAAGTTGGGGGGACAATTTACCCTTTTACGAAATAACACATAAAACAACCATGCATAAACAAAAATTCACTATATGATTCATGAACAAATAAATGACAACTAAACAACTTCATTTATGTCAAACCACATTAAGTAAAACACAATGGAAGACCAAACCAATCATCATACTTCACAATGGATGAATAACTCAAGACTCTCAAAAGACACCAAGACTTCATGCTCCACAAGATCCAAGATCCACAACATCTCCCAAGCATCACCATGAGCCACTAACAATAAGATGCTTTACCTTTACCTGTATCACGGAACACGACATCTGCAAAATCACCAAAGTGCCAATGAAAGAGTGAGTTTAAAACTCAGTAGGTTTTCCCAATGACTTCCCTACTCAAGCCACTTGGATAGATGAGTTAGAAACATTCATATAAAAACAGTTAATATAAAACATTTTCCCAAAAGTAGTTTATAACTAAATATAAACAAGTTTTCAAAAACCACTTATAACCAAAATCATTCAAATGCAAAAGAAACCAATTATCCAGCGAGTTATTTTTCCGGAAAAAATAACTAAAAAATCATTAGAACCATTTTCCAAACATCCCATTTTGGCATATCCAACAATTTCCCAACCTGTGCAACCAACAATGCATTCTTCGTTATGAAAGTATCATACTCATGAGCGGTTTCTTATCAATCTACCAAGTCTTCATAAGGTAATTGTTTCCCATGTGAAATTACACCATTTTCACTGAGCACAAGGTCATATTTTAACCAAGCCTCATACATATAGTTACCATTGTGCCATTAAATGTTTTTCACCAAGAACAAGGTCATATTTTAACCAAGCCCCACACATATAGTTACCATGCGCCATTACACCTTTGGCACTGAGTACAAGGTCATATTTCAACCAATCCTCATACATGAAACATGAAAACACACCACATATGACCATCAATCATGCCAAAACACCCTTTCAATAAAAACACCTTTTTATTGAAAACCATTTCCTTCAAAACCATTTCAATGTTGAACCATTTCGATTCCAAACCATTTCTATAAAACTCCCTTTTTATTGAATACCAATTCCATCAAGATCATTTCAATATCAAACCATTTCAATAAAACACCCTTTTTATTGAAAACCCATTTTTCATAAAACCATTTACAATTTCAGAAAATCCATAATTTAAAATAAATATTTTAAATTCAAGAATCCAAATCACTTGCACAACAATTTCCCAAGATTTCAAAATTCCACTAAAACCATAAATCATAACTAAAGAAGATTTATTCTATGAATTTTACAATCATTTCCATTCTAATAACCCAATTTTAAACTATACCAATCGATTTTAACAAGAGGAGTCGAGAGTGAAGCCTCCAACCTTTAGGATTTTGATGAAAACCACAACAAACGAAAAATGCACAAGGAAACCGGGTTGCTTCTTCAAAAACCCATCATAGATATCTTTTCCTAGCAAGACCAAGACCAAATATCATCTTATTTGGAATCCACACACTTAGATCTACCCATAACGGGCATAGATCAATGAAACTGAGAGAAGAGGAGAAGTATATCTAAGTAGATCTAAGAAACCGAACAAGAATGATGAAGAACGATCACATACCTCAAGAATTCGGATTCAATTCGCCAAGAGAAGCCTTCAGATCACCTATAGAACAATAGGAGAACTGAAATTCATGACCGATTGTCGCCTATCGACCGGTCAAAGTTCTGGTGCTCTGCTAATGTGTATAGCAGCACTCGGGTCAAATCCTCGGCGATGATACTTTATAATAGTCGTTTGTTTTTAGTTGATTGTATTTTGATTAGGGGGGTTTGTTTGCAGAGCTTAATTGAAATGATTGATTGACTATAATTGATTTAAAAAATTGATAAATATTGGGGTGAGTTCATTATTGGGGAGTTAATCATGTGATATCCTTGAGCCTTACTTTGTATTGCATTAAATTAACACTCATGTCATATGTTGACGTTGATTGGAATTCCTAAGTGTTAAGGCTTTAATCCAAGCCTTAACATAACTTAGGGTTCTAATCTCAATCAAAACTTATTTATGGTAGTGTATTTATGGTTCCAATAATCCATGTAAACCACTCTTTAATGAAAACATATCATTAATCCATGACATATTAAGTTTAACATACACAATATTAATTTAAAGAATACTCATCGAGAAAAACTCTCAATTACTTAACATACCCGAATTATAACTCACCCCAATGAGAGATTTACTCATACATTTGGGTGTTTTATAATCTGTTAATAATTATTATGATTATAAATTAAGAATAGAAGAAAAATAAAGGGATAAGAATAGAGTGGTACGTCGACACACACACACGAACAATGATGATAATTAAAAACAAACATTCGATTGAATGAAGAAGAAAAATAAGGGAAGGGGATTCAACTGTATATAAACTATTTTAAGAACATTAACATTAATATATATAAGGTGGATGAGAATAATAGAAATTAAAGAATAAACTTGCATTAAAACCGAATTACAAACAAAGAGACTTACAAGATTACAAAAACGAATAACACGAAAGTAAGAGAAAACAAAGAGAGAAGGAAAGGTCTCTCAAGTGAAAACATGAGTATGTAATGTCCTCCCAAACCTTTGGCAAGGATTTGGTCATGCCAATATAATATCATCTCTTCTGAAATGCCAACCCCTCTCAAGGAGAGAAGGGGAGAGTATTTATAGCCCAAGGAGTGGACGGTTTGCATTCCCAATCTGTGCCTCCACTTGAATCGCAAATTTGGCTATTCGGACAGCCGAATCTCCAAATATCTCCTTCTTCAAAGTTGTAGATAATAATTTTGGCCGACTACTGTAAATATTTGGAGTCATGTGGAGAAGGGGAGCCAATGTTATTGTGGTTTTATTAAACAAAGTTAAACTATCCATTTCTATCCATTTTTTTTTCGATGGCCAAAATGTGAATGGATTTTGGAACAGGAATATGCCTTAAAATCCAAATTATTTCTTCAAAAAATTCGACCACAGATATCTCCTCATTCACACTGAAAAATATCTGCTTTATTTGATTCTTACATCATGAGATATGTCATGAATACTTTACTGATTTTATTTCTCATCCAGAATGGTGTGATGGACTTCAAAGCATATGTTGGGCCCCTTGTTTTTGGAGTTGGGAATTGAAATTTTTTTCCAAGACTCCTTAAAATTTCCCCAAAATTATGGTGGAGAATTAATGTTTTTTGACTTTTGGACTGAGCCCAGTAAATCAATCTTCATGGCTGTTCCAGTTTGTTCACAGATTCCTTGGTCTTGTTTGTGAGGACCATATGACCCTTCAAATGGCAGAATTGGCTCATGGTACCTTCTAATGAAATGTTTTATATTGAAAGGAAAATCCTAAAAAACAAGATCCACACAATTTTGATCATTATAGTGATAGTTATTATTAGAACATTAAACAGACTCAATTGGACTACTTCTAAAAATGCTAAAAATTATACTTAATATTAAAACATTAATATATCACAAAAATTATGCACATTTCATATAAAATCTGTAAAGGGGGTATATAATAAGTCATGAAAATATTAATAACATCAACTCACCCACAATTAGTTTTGTGTATGTCCTCTTGTGCAACAAATATAAAAACATGACAAAATCATTTTTACTCACCAATAGATATTAAAATTTTGTTTTCTCTAATCAGGGGAGGTTTATACTATTTCACTCATCCATTTTGAATTCCACCACAAGTTGTTACAGAAAAAATTTTCCAAAACTAATTCATTTTTTCATTCTCAAATTTAGAAATGGAAAATGTGGACACTCAAAACTCACACCTCTCAAGATGATAAAATTCATTTGGGGAGGTTCACTCTTTCACCAACCAAAAGTGAAAATATTAGAGTCTGAAAATAGCTCTCAGCATCCAATCCCTATACAAAGTGAACAAGAATCAATAGGTATTTTTAAGGGGTTTTTCTATGGCTATGGTATTGTAGGAATATAATGTCCCAGAGAGAGAAGAAGAGGGTTAAAATACCAACATAGAAAAAGCAATGCACATTTTTTTGAAATAAAACATGGAAGGAAATGAAAACACATATTTACAAGGGAATGATAGTGTGAAGAAAGACACAATAGAGGAAGAAAATATGAAGGTAATGAGAATATGGAATATTTAAAAAACACAAAACTTATCCCAATAATAATATAATGCAAGTGTTCTTTTTTTTCTTTTCCTTTTTTTCTTTGTTTTTTCAAAAGTTGACCTTGAAACAGATCTCACACTCATATCCCAACCCATGTTTGATCTCCTCATGACACTAATTGTAATAGTTATAAAAAGATAAAAGGTTGGGGAAGAGTGATTTTTGACCTACCCAAGACACAATCCATTTTTTCAAAAAAAATTTTGGATTTTTTTTCATCATTTTTGAATTTTTTTGAACACTTTTCAATAAGATTTAAAAAATTACATAAATGGAAGTACATAAAATTACCCAAAACACACTAAATGAAAACCTCTCCCCCATACTGAAATGGATGCTTTCCCTCAAGTAGATTATAACTCATTGAAAATCAAAAAAAGGGTACCCAAAAAATGAAATCTATTCCCCCCACACTTAAATTTCAAAAAATTATGCAATGAAAATCCATGTTGATATTGGGTGGGGAAAGGTATTGGGCTTGTAATGTGGCTATCAAGGAAAAGGTTTTCATAGGCTCAAAGGGGCTTTCAAAAGGAGGATTAATGTATGGTTAATGGGAGGTTATTTAGCTATTAGGATTCTCAAGTGTTTCAGAAAACACCTCTATCATATTAATGCACACTAAAGTAGGAAATTCATCTCAAAGGTCCACAAACTCAAGAATCACAAATGGGGGTGAAAACAAACATTTTGAAAAGATGGCCATGGGTGGCCTTGGCATGAAATAAAATGTTGGTTCTCATGGTTGGGAAAAAACATTTTCCAAATCAAAAATTGAGCATTCAAAATTTGTTGGTTTTGACACACTATTCTTTATCCAAAGTCACGATGAAAATACAAAAATTTTGAGATGAAATCATGTCTGTTAAATCGCTAAAATGGTTGGACAAAATTTCAAAACTCGATGGCGAGTAAGCATGACTCTCTTTTTTGTATTTTTTTAAGTGATTGTGTTTTTTGGGTTTTTTTTTAGTTTTTAAGGTTTTTTAAAATACACACTCACACAAGAAAGAAAGAAAAGGTTTTGATGAAGAAAGTGGTAAAAAAAATTAAAGAGAGAGGAAGAAGAAGAAAGAGGTAGAGAGAGAGTTAAAGGGAAAGAGATGCCCCCTGGTTTGGATTTGGCGGGTTTCCACCTCCATCTAGTGGTAGGTTGACTACAGAAGGTGGGGATCCAATTGATGTTGATGTGGATCCAGGATTGTGCTTCCTCTCATGGTAATTCTTTAACCGATGTCCATTATCCGTGAATTTTCTTTTGGAAGAGGGATCTTGGACTTGCACTGCCCCAAATGTGTAAACGTTAGTAATAACAAAAGGACCTTCCCAATGAGAATTAAGCTTACATGGGTGTAGCCGAAATCGAGAATTGAAGAGAATTACCTTTTCACCTTCATGAAATACCTTTCTTAGGATGTGTTTGTCATGACATACCTTAGCCTTCTCTTTGTACAGATTGGAATTATCATAGGATTCAAGTCTAATCTCCTTCAGTTCAGCCAATTGCAACTATCTTTCTTCAATAGATTTTCACAATCAAAATTCCAGGTTTTCAGAGCCCAAAAAGACTTATGTTGGATTTCAACTTGTAGATGAAATGCTTTACCAAAAACAGCCTAAAAGGAGACATCCCAATGGGTGTTTTATAGGAAATTCGATAAGCCCAAAGTGCTTCACCAAGTCTTTTAGGTCAGTATTTTCTAGTGGGTTTTACAATTCTCTCAAGAACTCTTTTCACTTCTATATTAGAATGTTCATCCATGCCTTTTGTTTGGGGGTGATATGCAGTTGAAGTTTTATGTAGAAAACAATTCTTTTTCAAAAGAGATTCCATGGTTTTATTACAAAAGTGGGTTCCTAAGTCATTTATCAAGGCACGAGGTGTGCCAAATCGGTGGATGATGTGTGTCTTTAGGAACTCACTAATAGTATGTGAATCATCCTTTCTAGTGGGTTTGTCCTTGACCCACCTAGAAACATAATCAATTGTAAGAAGGATGTATGAGAATCCATTGGAAGGGGGAAATGGTCCCATGAAATCGATACCCCAAACATCAAAGATCTCATAGAAAATTAAAGGATTTTGGGGCATTTCATTTCTCTTGAATATTGTGCCAAACTTTTGGCAAGAAGGACATGATTGACAGAACTCATGTGAGTCCTTGAAGAGTGAAGGCCAGAATAATCTGGAGTCTAGGACCTTTGGGAGGTCCTTTGTGGTCCAATGTGGCCACCTCCAGGAAGTGAGTGACAAAATTCTAATATGGAATAATGTTCATTTTCTTCAATACATCTCTTAATTACCATGTCTTCCCTAGTTTTCCAATGTTTATTTTCTTCCCATAAATAGTATTTTGAATCACTTTTCAACTTCATTTTCTGTTATTTTGTAAAAATTTCATGAAAAACACCAGAAACAAAGTAATTTACAATTGGGGAATACCATGGTAACATTGGAGTAAGAGATGAAAGGTGATCAATGGGGAATTCAGGATCAATGATTTCAGAATGAGAAAAATTAGAAATTCTACTCAAGTGATCAGCCACAGGGTTTTCTTTTCCGGGTCTATCTTTAATTTCAAGGTCAAACTCTTGGAGCATTAGGATCCATCTAATTAGCCTCGGTTTGGAATCACTTTTCTTGAGTAATAACTTTATAGTAGAATAGTCTGTGAAGATGATGATTTTGGCACCTAAGAGATAGGATCGGAATTTATCTAAGGAAAAAACCACTGTTAAAAGTTATTTTTCAGTGACATTGTAGTGAGATTGATTTTCATCTAATGTTTTTGAGGCATAATAGATGACATGAGGAATCTTTTCTCTTCTTTGAACAAGAACATCCCCAATAGCTCTATCAGAAGCATCACACATCAATTCAAAGGGTATGGACCAATCTGGGGGTTGGATTATTGGGGCGGATGTTAGAGCAGTTTTGAGTTCAACAAAGGCTCTCTTTCAAACCTCATCAAAATGGAATGTGACATCATCTTGGAGAAAACTATTGAGTGGGCGGGAAATTTTACTAAATTTATAGATGAATCTCTGATAGAAACCAGCATGACTGAGAAATTAACGGATGTCTCGAATAGAAGTGGGTTGAGGAAGTGATTGGATCACTTCAATTTTGGTAGGATCGACTTCAATACCATCTTTTGAAACTATGTGCCCTAGAAAAATCTCATTTCCAACCATGAAGTGTCATTTTCCCAAATTTAACACAAGGTTACACTTGACACACTTTTGGAGGACTAGAGAGAGTGAATTAAAACAAGATTCAAATGACTCACCATAAATGGTGAAGTCATCCATGAAGACTTACATGAAGTGTTCAATGAATTCGGAGAAGATACTCATCATACAGCTCTGGAATGTTGTAGGAGCATTGCAAAGGCCAAAAGTCATTCTCCTATATGCATATGTTCCAAAGGGGCATGTGAAAGTAGTCTTTTCTTGATCCTGAGGTGTGATTGGGATTTGAAAATAGCCAGTGTATCCATCAAGAAAGCAATAGTGTGACTTTTCGGCCAATCTTTCTAGCATTTGATCAAGGAATGGAAGAGGTTAGTGATCTTTTCTTGTTTCAACATTCAATTTCCTATAGTCAATGCACACATTCCATTTGTTCTTCACTCGAGTTGTGACTACCTCTCCATGTTCATTTGTGACAACAGTTTTCCCACCCTTCTTTGGTACAACTTGAATTGGACTAACCCATTCACTATCAGAAATTGGGTAGATAATACCAGCTTGAAGAATCTTGGTGATCTCTTCCCTAACTACCTCAAGTATGAGTGGATTGAGTATTCTTTGTGGTTGTCTAATTGGTTTGGATGTCTCCTCCAGATGGATTTGATGCATGCAAAGGGTAGGGTTGATTCCTAGTATGTCATCTAGGGTCCAACCTAAGGCCTTTTTGTTTTCCTCTAACACTTAAACAAGTTTGGAATTCTTGGTTTCAGTAAGTGACACAGAGATAATGACAGGATATGAGTGATCATGGAAAAGGAATGCATATTTCAGGTGTTTAGGAAGAGGTTTTAGATCAGTCTCATCTTTTATTTTTGGGTTAGACAACTCAGTAATGGAAGATGGGATTTTAGTTGCTTCAGATTCATTTTCCTTAGTACTGTCCAAGGTGGAGCAGTAGAGATTAGAGTTGACGTGGGATTCAAGTGAGTTTTCAAGATCTTCTAGATTGATGGACTCTATGAATGAGAGGTCCACATCAACTTCACCATTTATGACTTGGTTAATCATAGTGCAGATTTCACAAGATCCGTTATCATCAGAACAGGATGAACATGATGGAATGGGGTTCAATTGACTCTTAGAAGTGTCGTCAGAAGCATGGATTGAGAATGCAGAGTGATCCTCAGATGGGTATCTCATGGCTTGAAAAATGTTGAACTTGACCAGTTGGTCACCAAATTCCATGGATAAGATTCCTAAATGGATATCAATATTAGTTCTCATAGTCATGAGGAATGGACTTCCTAGAATTAGGGGAGATCGGGAAGAGTTCGTCTCACCTTCCATGTCAAGGACATAGAAATCAACAGGGAAGATAAGATCATTGACACGAACAAGGACATCCTCAATTATTCCCTTAGGACTAGCAGTGCTTCGATTGGCCGATTGAATTACAACACTCGTTGGGTGTAAGGGACGTAGACCAAGGTTGGAGAAGATGGATTTGGGCATGAAATTAATTGAGGCTCCTAGGTCTATGAGTGCATCATCAAAATTGGAACTTCCTATTTGGAATGGAACCGTAAAGGTCCCTGGATCTTTGCACTTTATGGTAATAGACTGCTGGGTGGAAACATTTTCAAAGGTCCTAAGTTTCCTCTTGTGGGTTCACAATTCCTTAAGAAACTTGGCGTACTTAAGAATTTTTTTGATGGCATCTAAGAGAGGAATGTTGACTTCAACACGTCTAAACATGTCCAGCATTACAGGATCAGGTTCAAATGACCTCTTTGGCTTAGAGACAGCTTGTGGAAAAGGAATTGGATTCCTAATTGGAATGTAAGGAGGTGAGGGAATTGTTTCAGGTTCCTTTTCAAGATTCTTTTTCTTTTCATTTTATTGGTCAAAATTCAAAGGAGGGTTTGAGGACTTATCTTGAGGCATAGCAATTTGCTTTCCTGATCTAAGTGCAATTGCACTTACATTACCCTTGGGGTTGGGTAATGGTTGAGCTAGGAGTTGGGAAGAATTGGATGGTTGCTGCTGACTAAGGTGGGATGCAAGTTGACCGATTTGGGTTTCAATGTTCTTAATACTAGAACGGGTGAAGGAGGCAAGATCTTCAACAGCACTTTCCCATGGTTGCTTGGAAGAAGAGGCTTGTCCCGGATTGGGATTGCCTTGATTTTGGATCTTGGGAAATCGATTGAATTGGTTTGGGAATTGGGAATGCTCACTTGGATAGTGGAATCTAGGAGGAGGAATAGGAGGATTGATCCTTTGAGGTTGAGGGACAAAATGGTAAGTTTTTTGGAAGTTACCAACACCTTGACTGTATTGAAACTAGTTTGGGTTTTGATGAGGGAATTGAGGGGGATGAGAGACGGGATTACCATACCTCAAGCCTTGGTTATAGGAAGAAGAGAAGGGCTCAGAGTGATGTTGGTTGATGTTTCTAACAAACTGACCTGATAGTTGAGGATTGGTGTTCCGCTGAGCATATGTTGCATTAATCTCCATTGGTCTAGATGAATTGGATTGATCCTATTTAAGTTGTGGACATGTGTTAGTTGGATGAGATGGAGAGTTGAAAATTCCACAGTTTTTTACAGGTCTAAGAAACATTGATTGTGGAGAAGGCGAGGTTGGAGATTTTGTAGCCACAGCTAGTTGTCGCACAAGACCTGTAAGTTCACTCATCCACTCGGTCATCTTGTTCAGCTCAATTGATTGATTATCTTGGGCTTGTTTGACTTGAGCATGTGCTCGAGTATGGAATTGTTGTGTGTTTTCAGCCATGTTACTTATGAGATCTCTTGCACCTATGGGAGTTTTATCAATAAGAGCACCTCCACTTGCGGCATCAATGAGAGTTCTCTCCATAGCCAATAACCCCTAATAGAAGTATTGGATCAAGAGTTGGTCAGGAATTTGTTGGTGTGGGCACGTTGCAATAAGCTTTTTGAACATCTCCTAGTACTCATGGAGTGATTCACTTGGGAATTGACATATACCACTTATTTTATTTTGGATAGAAACAGTACGAGAAGCATGAAAAAAAATTCTAAGAAAATTCGCTTCATGCCATTCCATGTGGTTATGGAACCAGAAGGAAGGTAGTAGAGCCATGACTTAGCAGTGTCAGCTAGGGAGAAAGGGAATGCTCGAATCTTGATTTGTTCTTCAGAAACCCCTTGAGGCTTCATGGTAGATCACACCACTTGGAACTCTTTAAGGTGGAGATGTGGATCCTCACCGGGTAGCCCATGGAAATGAGAAAGAAGATGAATCAAACCCAATTTTAGTTCAATGTCAGCCTCTATGTTTAGATATTGAATAACAAGAGGTTGGTAATTCATATCTGGGGCAGCAAGTTCTTTAAGGGTTTGTTCCCTAGGATTGGCCATTTCAAATTCAACTGGTTGGATGAGGACTGGTTCTTGAATGAGTTGATTATCTCTTATGTTCCTCTTATGTTGGCAAAGTGTTCGCTCAATTTCAGGGTCAAAAAAATCCAAGGGATTGTTTGGGAGGCTATGGGGAATTCATAGAGATGTTTGAAAAAAGAGTAATATGGGTTTTTCTTTGTATTTTTTTCCATTTATGATTTTTATGAGAAGACGAGTTTTTCTTTGTTTTTTTTCATTTTTTTTAATTTTTTTTTTTTGTGTGTTTTTTTACAATAACTAGAAAATAATAACTACTTAAAGAACCATCCCCGACAACGGCTCCATTTGAAATGCAAGGCCGGTTGTCACCTATCGACCAGTCAAAGTTCTGGTGCTCCGCTAATGTGTATAGCAGCACTCGGGTCGAATCATCGGCGATGATAATTTATAATAGTCGTTTGTTTTTAGTTGATTGTATTTTGATTAGGGGGGTTGTTTGCAAAGCATAATTGAAGTTATTGATTGACTATAATTGATTTAACAAATTGATAAATATTTGGGTGAGTTCATTATTGGGGAGTTAAGCTTGTGATATCCTTGAGCCTTACTTTTTATTGCATTAAATTAACACCCATGTCATAAGTTGACATTGATTGAAATTCCTAAGTGTCAAGGCTTTAATAAAAGCCTTAAATTAACTTAGGGTTCTAATATCAATAAAAACATATTCATGGTAGTGTATTTATGGTTCCAATAATCCATTGAAACCACTCATTAAACAAAACATATCATTAATCCATGACATATTAAGTTTAACATACACAATATTAATTTAAAGAATATTCATCGAGAAAAACTCTCAATCACTTAACATACCCAAATTATAACTCACCCCAATGAGAGATTTAATCATCCATTTTGTTGTTTAATAATATGTTTATAATTATTATGATTATAAATTAAGAAGAGAAGAAAAATAAAGGGATAAGAAAAGAGAGGTACGTCGACGCAGACACACGAACAATGATGATAATTAAAAACAGACTTTCGATTGAATGAGGAATAAAAAGAAGGGAAGAGGATTCAACTTTATATTAACTATTTTAAGAACATTAATATTAACTTACATAAGATTTATGAGAATAAGAGAAATTAAAGAAGAAACTTTCATTAAAACCAAATTACAAACAAAGAGACTTACAAGATTACAAAAATGATGAACATGAAAGTAAGCGAAAACAAAGAGAGAAGGAAAGGTCTCTCAAGTGAAAACATGAGTATGGAAGGTCCTCCCAAGCCTTTGGAAAGGCTTTGGTCGTGCCAATATAATCTCCTCTCTTCTGAAATTCCAACCTCTCTCAAGGAGAGAAGGGGAGAGTATTTATATCCCAAGGAGTGGACTGTTTGGATTCACAATCTGTCCCTCCACTTGCATCGCCAATTTGGCTATACAGATAGCCGAATATGCAACTATCTCCTTCTTCAAAGTTTTATATAATACAGTTTTCAGACTAATTTTAAAATATGGAGTCATTTGGAAAAGTGGATCCAAAGTTATGGCGGATTTACTAAACAATGGTAAACTGTCCATTTCTATCCATGTTCTTTCGATGGCCAAAATGTGAATGTATTTTGGAACAGGAATATGCCTTCAAATCCGAACAATTTATTAAACTAAGTCGGACGACTATATCTCCTATTTCACACTGAAAAATATAAGCTTTATTTGATGCATACATCATGAGATATGTCATGAATACTGTACTGATTTTATTTCTCGGCCAGAATGGTGCGCTGGACTTCAAAGCATATTTTGGGCCCCTTTTTTTAAATTTGGTACTTGAAATTTTTATCCAAGACTCCTTACATTGTCCCCCGAATTATGGTGTAGAATTAATGTTTTTGAACTTCTGGACTGAGCCCAGTAAATCAATCTTCAAGGCTGGTCCAGTTTGTGCACAGATTCTTTGGTCTTGTTTGTGAGGACCATATGACCCTTAAAATGGTAGAATTGGTTCATGGTACCTTATAAGTAAATGTTTTATATTGAAATGAGAATCCTAAAAAACAATAACAAAACAATTTGGATCATTATAGTGATTTTTATTATTAAAAAATTAAAGTGACTCAATTGGACTACTTCTAAAAATGCTCAAAAATTATACTTAATATTAAAACATTAATATTTCACACAAATTATGCACATTTCATATAAAATCAGTAAAGGGGGTATATAATAATTCATGAAAATATTAATAACATCAAGAACCATCTTTGACCATAGGAGAAGAAAAATCCTTGGTTATGGCCGCTTAGGAGCTTAAACGAGGCACTTTGTGAAAAAAAAAACGAGTGAGATCCACTTTTATAGGATCTCATTTAAGTGGTCAAAAGGTATTCTTGCACGGTTTGACAAACCGTGTGCTAACCGTGTATTATCCACTACCTCGAGAGACCCTCCATGCATGGTTTGGCCACACGGTTAGACAAACCATGTACCACCCGTGCGGAAGCTACTGCCTTCAAGACAAACTATGCATGGTTTATCCGCATGATTTAGACAAACCGTGCGCCGTCCGTACGACTTCCCCTTTGCCACAAAACTTCATTCAAAGTTCTTATGACTCTCCCTTTTATCACCATTAATTTAAAACCATTAAATGAATAAATTAAAGGCTACATACCAGAAACTGTGGGTACTACATTCTCCCCACCATTAGTATTTCCGCCCTTGGAATGTAGAAAACCTTCACCCAACTGAAAGAGTTCCGACCACTACTCTTTTATTTCCTTTTCAAATTCCCAAGTCTCTTTCTAAATATGACCATGCTTCCATAAAACCCGCACTATACCAATTATTCTTCCACATAAGACTTTATCTTGCCTATCCACAATTTGTACCGGGATATGTATCAACGAAGCATCCAGCTCTAGGTCAACGTGATCCCATCTGATCACATGGTCAGGATCAGGCTGATACTTTTTCAACTGAGATACATGGAACACATTATGCACCGAACTAACCCATGGTGGTAATGAAAACTGATATTCCACCTCACCAACCCATTCTAGTATCTCAAATGGGCTAATTTATCTAGGAGATAACATGCCCTGCTTCCCGAAAATATGATGTCCAAGCCCTGGAGAGATCCTCAAGAAGACATGATCACCCACAACGAACGACAACGATATTCGATGGTGATATTAATAACATATCTGATGACTCTAAGTTGTCTCCATCCTTTTTCTAATCAACCGGATCTTCTCTGTTGTTTCTTGGACAAGGCTTGGACCGATAATTGAAGTTTCTCCTGTTTCTACCCCGTATAGTAGAGAACGATAAGGATGCCCATAAAATGATTCAAACGAAGCCATGCATATTGAGGCATGATAGATGTTATTGTATGAGAACTACAATAAGGGTATAAGATCCTCCCATGAGCCACCTAAATCCATTACACAAGCATGTGACATGTCTTTCAATGTTTCTATCGTCCTCTTGGATTGCTCATCCATCTGAGGATGATACGCCATGCTCATAGTCAACTGAGTTACAAGTGATTATTGTAATGATTTCCAGAAACGATACGTGAACCTCAGATCTCTATCTGAGACTATAGACACTGGAACACCATGCCTTATTACCACTTCTCAGATATAAATTTTTGAAAGATCCTCCACCGTATGAGTTTCACGAATAGAGATGAAATGTGCTCACTTGGTTAGATGATCCACTATCACCCAAATGACATCGTGTCTTCGAATCATTCTTGGAAGACCTATAACAAAATCCATTGCTATCTGACCCCATTTCCACTCTGGGATGGAAAAAGATTGTAACATACTAGCTGGTCTATGATGCTCTTCTTTAACCTGTTGAAAATTTAAGCACCGCAAGACAATATCGGCCACCTTCCTTTTCATATCGCTCTTCCAAAACTGTGCCTTCAACACCTTATATGTCGTCTGTGTACCTAGATATACAGGACATCTTGAATGGTGGTAAAAATAAAAGTGTTTATCTAGACAAACTATAGGTACAACCATCCGATCTATGAAACAGAAAACTAAACCCCCATCAAGTTTCCAGACCTCAATGGTCTCCCCACCATTGAGTTTTGAACATACAACCAAACATTCTATATCAGATGTTTGTTCTTTGATTATCATTACTAGATTAGGAATAAGTGTAGATAATAAGAAAACTACAACATCATATCGATCTTTACATTCCACATGTATGTCGGCTAATCCTGACATCAACTACCAATCATCTAATGCATCTTTCTACAACTGAGCATATAACTTCCTACTCAATGCATCTGCCACCGAATTTTCTTTCCCTAGTGTGTATATAAAATAAAATTCAAGTATCTAGAGATACTCCATCCATCTCCTTTGCCTCAGATTCAAATATCACTGTGAGAAAATGTGCTTCAAGATTTTGTGATCTGTAATCACAGTAAATTTTTCATCGAAGAGATAATGTATACATGTTTTCAAAGCATGGACGACTGCAAATAACTCCAAATCATGTATTGGGTAATTCTTCTCATGTAACCTCTACTTCCTTGAACCATAAGCGACCACATGGTATGATTGAATGAGAACTCAGCCCAACCCTAATCCCGAAGCATCACAATACACCACATACCCTTGTCCTCATTCTAGTAAAATCATGTTAGGTGATGATGTAAGCCGAACTATTAGTTCATGGAAATACTTCTAAAATTCTTCTATCCATAGTAATGAAGAATTCTTCATTGTCATACATGTCATTGGTGAAGCTAATCATGATAACTCATGCACAAAGCGTCGGTAGTAACCAGTTGGACCAAGAAACCATCGTATCTTAAACACATTCTTCGATGGTTTCCAAGAGATAATGGATTATTTATTTCCTAGATCAACAGAAACGCCATTCTCATAAATGACATGGCCAAGGAAATGTACTTCATGTATCCAAAAATCACACTTTGATAATTTGGAATTCAAGTGATGATCTATCAAGATTTGTAACATTATTTCAAGGTGCACATCATGACCATCCCTTGCATTTGAATAGACCAAAATGTCATCCACAAACACCACAAAAAAAATCCATTTATTGTTGAAATATCTAATTCATCAATGCCACGAACACCACTGGCGCAATCGTTAGACCAAAGGGAATAACCACATATTCATAATGGCCATATTTACTTCTAAAAATCATTCTAGGAATATCGTCCTTCCTCACCCACAATAGATGATATCCTGACCTCAGGTCGATCTTGGAGAACCACTAGGCTCCCCTCAACTGTTTGAACAAATCATCAATTCGTGGAAGTGGATATCCAATCTATATCGTAACTTGGTTAAGTATAGGATGATCAATACAGAGCCTCAATGATCCATCTTCCTTTTTTACAAAAACACATGTGCTTCCCACGGAGACGTTCTAGGTTGGATAAACACATTGTTTTCTAACTCTTCCTAACGGACTTTCAGTTCCCGCAATTCAGTAGGTTCCATCCGGTAATACGGAAGTGGGAGAGGATTGGTCCCTAGAAGGTGATCAATCATAAACTCCACATCTCTTATGGGAGGTAACCCATAGAATTATTTGAGAAAAACTTCCATGAACTGATCCTCCACTACCGGAAGAACACTCTGCTCAACACCCTATATCGATTCCAATGACAAAACCGCCAACTGATACAATAACGTGCGCACTGCTGGTGCCAACAAACTCATTGTACCCTACCTTTCATGCCTCTCTCCTCTAAAGAGATGTCTAACATCATTGTTTGTTGTAAAATCCACTGTTCGTGCAATACAATCAATGTGGGCCTTCAATTCCAATAGCCAATCCACTCCCAGGATCACATCTTACCCATCTATCTCAAGAACTGAGAAATTCCACATTTTCTCAACCTCACCCACAGAGATACCACATGATATACACATGTGGTCTCGACACTTTTTTCGACCTAGAGGAGTTTGAATTTTCAAAACTGAAGGCATAATTTCTACCCTTAAAACTAGAAATGCAACCACACGTGCAACAAAAAAATAGACTATGACACACCCGTATTCCACATGGGTACCACCATGCTTCCTCCACTTGGAGCTCCCAACAGATCCCGCTTAGCTACCGAGGCTCTATTTACCATATCTATGTAATCATTGATACACAGAACTGCTATATTTTTTTAACGGATTGTTCTCCTTAACCTTGCTTTGAAGATCCTTTCCTTCAACGACGTGCTACATGCCACCTCGGGTAAAAAACACACTAAGCTCATAAACATAGATGCATACTCCGTCACATAGATAAGATCTTTCTTTAGACTGAATAAATCAGTTGTGTGATTAATTATGAACTTATGTGGGTAGAATTGTTTATTAAATAATTCCTCAAAGCCTTCCCACATGATACCCTGGTTTGTTCCTACTTGGACTACCAACTTCCACCATTGAAGAGAAAGATCCTATAGCTTTTACGCTGCTAGCTTTACTTTCAACTCTACCAGCATCCTCAAGAATTCAAAAATTATTTTCATTCCGGACAGCCACGCCTCTTCCCTTTCCGGGTCCGAATCACCCTTAAAGACGAGTGCATCCTGCTTTTGAAACTGGGCCGCAAAATCAACATACTTTGGCTCTTCTGAACTATTCACACTTCCCATAGCCTAGAAAGTTTTTACTATACTCTGTACTAACTTCTGGTTCACCTGGGGCTTAGGTGAAATCACGTTCTCATCGGCCACATCTGGTTGGTTTCTACGACGCTTACTCGGTTCCATTTATAAAAAAACAACAACCATTGTCAATCTCACTCTCCTACAAGTGATGGCTTAGCATTTCAAATTCTATCACATCAACTATCACAACATTGTTTTCCAAAACAACCTTTTTCAAAGTTCAATAATTTTTTAAAACATAAAACATTATTTTTGAAAACCAAACCATTTTCAAAATACACAAAATATTCTATTTCCAAATCATTCACTTAAAACAATTTCTGCATTTTTTTCTTTTCAAAAATTCATACCTTCCAGAAAATCATAAGTCATTCCTCACAATGAGATATGAAATCCTAGTGGTAAATCATTTCACTACAATGAATTCCATGCTCATCTCATTTTCTATACCCATGATAATGATATTTCTAATAGTCTAGAAGGGTATCCAAAAAAAATTATGTACCCAACACCCTAGTAAATTGAAGTTCAGCATAAATGGGTTAGTTGCGTCCTTTTATGCTATACATTTCAAGTTCCGAAAATCCTACTCCTGTTTATGATTTTGACCCAAGGAATAGACAATAAGGAATTTAAAATCCAAGACTATGAATATGGATGACTACTTGTTAGGAAGGGACTGAACAAGCTGATACCATTTATAATGACCCACAAATTCTAATTGTCTTGAGAGTACAAAGAGTCATCACATGGCCTTAAGTGATATCCCAAAGATGCCAAAGGTTGGTAATAAATGCAAAAGGGTTTCAAAAACATGTTGGAAGATGATTTACCCATTATGAAATAACCCACAAAACTAATCAAGAATAACCAAACACTCATTATATAATGCATGAACAAATGAATGACAATTAACAAATTCATTTATGTCAAACCACATGAAGTACACAATGGATGAAGACCAAACCAAGAATCAATTTGTACAGTGGATGAACAACTCAAGACTCTCAAAAGACACCACGACTCCGTGCTCCACAAGTTCCAAGCTCCACAACATCTCCCAAGAATCACCACGAGCCACTAACAATAAGATTCTTTACCATTACCTATATCTCAGAACACGACATCTAAAAAAGAACCAAAGTTACAACACAGGGGTGAGTATAAAACTCAGTCGGTATCCCCAATGACTTTCCTACTCATGCCACTAGGATAGAAGAGTTAGAAACATTTATATAAAAATATTTTATATAAAACATTTTCCCAAATGTAGTTTATAACTAAATATAAACATGTTTACCAAAACCACTTATAACCAAAATCATTAAAATGAAAAAGAAACCAACTTTACAGCAAGTTGTTTTTCTAGAAAAATAACTGAACAAACGTTAGACCCATTTTTCAAACATCCCATTTTGGCATATCCAACCATTTCCCAACCCGTGCAACCAACCATGCATGCTTAGTTATGGCAGTTCCATACTCATGAGCGGTTTCTCATCGATCTACCAAGTCGTCACAAGGTAATTGTTTCCCATGTGCCATTACACCTTTGGCACCGATCACATGTCATATTTCTACCAAGCCTCGTACATATAATTACCATTGTTCCATTAAATGTCTGGCACCGAGCACAAGGTCATATTTCAACCAATCCCATACCTATAGTTACCATGTTCCATTACACCTTTAGAACCGAGTACACGGTCATATTTTAAGCAAGCCTCATACATGAAACATGAACACAGACCACTTATTCCCATTAATCATTCCAAAAAACCCTTTTAATAAAAACAAATTTTTATTGAAAATGATTTCCATCAAAACCATTTCATTGCCAAACCATTTTAATAAAACTCTCTTTTTATTGAAAACCAATTCCATCAAGATCATTCAATCTCAAACCATTTCAATAAATTTTTTATTTTATTGAAAAACCATTTTTCACCACACCATTTACAATTTCATAAAATCAATAATTTAACATCAATATTTTAAATTCAAGTAGCCAAATCACATGCACAACAATTCGCCAAAACATCACAATTCAACTAAAACCATAAATTTTCACTAAAGAAGATTTATTCAATATATTTCACAACAATTTCTATTCAAATAACCCAATTTGAAACTAAGACAATTGATTCTAACAAGAGGATTTTAGATTGAAGCTTCTGACCTTTAGGGTTTTGACGAAAACCACAACGAACGAAGAACGCACAATAAAATCAGGTTGTTTCTTCAAAACCCCACCTTAAATCTCTTCTCCTAGCAAGACAAAGATCAAATTTCATCATATTTGTCATCCACACAATTATATATACCCATAATGGACATAGATCTAAGAAACTGAGAGAAGATGAGAAGTAAATCTATGTATATCTAAGAAACCGAACAAGAATGATGAAGAAAGATCACATACCTCAAGAATATGGAATCGATGAGCCAAGAGAAGCATTCATATCGCCTCTAGAACGATGGGAGAACCCTCTTTGACCTTAGGAGAAGCAAAATACCGAGTTATGGCCGCTTAGGAGCTTAAATTAGGCACATAGAGTCAATAAAAGTGAGATCCACTTTTATAGGATCTCATTTAAGTGGTCGCACGGTTTTCTCGCACGGTTAGACAAACTGTGTGTTAACCGTTCATTAGCCACTGTCTTAGCAGACCATCCACGCATGGTTTGGCTACACGGCTAGAGAAACCATGTGTCACCTGTGCGGAAGCTACTTCCTCCAAGACCAAATACGCACGGTTTTTCCACATGGTTTAGACAAACTATGCTTCGTCCGTGTGACTTCCCCTTTGCCTCAAAACATCATTCAAAGTTCTCTCGACTCTCCCATTTATCAACCTTAACTTTAAAACCCGGAAAAGAATCAATTAAGGGTTAAATACTAGAAACTGGGGGTACTATAGTGTACATAATGGCCCATTTTTGTGCACTATGTGATAATAAAAACATTGCCCAGTGCTTCCATTTCAATGTTAATACCCATATATACAACTATTCCAACTCAAAATCTACATAAAATATAAACAAAAGGTTGTGAATGCATTGAAACCACTCACTCTAAACAACACCAAAATTCCATGATATTTTCATATACTTTTTCTTATTCTTATAGTTATCCATTGGGTTTTCACTGAATTATTATAGAATTAATCCCAAAAAATAGCTTGACCGTTCTCTAATACTAGTTGTACTAACCCAATACATCTACATATATTACTCAAATATTTTTTACATAAAAATACAATAATAACAACCCATTGATTGTGAGTCGTGGTGTCATTATATGACTAGGATCAATATAAATCAAAGGGATAATAACAAAGTTTTATTTTATTCCAAATAATGAAATTTTAAATCATTTTATTATCTAAAAGCTTCATGGGATAACTAGGATAATACATAGATAAAATGGGTGAGATAAAAATATGCCCAGTAAGGGAATAAAAATGATAATGAAGCAAAATTTATGAGAATACATAGATAAAATGGGTGAGATAAACAAGAGTGTACAATAATGTAATAAAATAATAATGAATTATTTAGAAACATAATAAATTATATAAACAAGAGTCGGGGATAAAAAGACCCTAAAATATCACATGGTGGAAAAATTCCCATAATAGAAAAATCAACTCATTACTGAAATACATAAAACATAATGATACTAAATACATACCTAATTAATTAGAGATATATCACGGCACACCGATCATAACATGGTCTTGATTATGTGCGCCACAAAAAAATCATATTTAATTAACATGAAAATTACACATGGAAATAAAGTAGATCTTATATTATTATACAATATCATAATATAATGAAATTTCATAATAATGTTATTTGACATATGAAAAAAGGTATCTGACACCCCATAAAAGAATAATATAATACACTATTTATTAATGTGATATAAATATATGCATAATTTAGATTCAATCAATTACATAAATGATTTTTCTATTAATTATAATCTATTTATGAAATTAAATGGATTATTTATAGTGAAAATACCATTTTCGCATTCATATCACACCTTGAAGATATATAATTTTTAAAAAAATTATAGATCATATTTTCAATAAAAAATTTCATGGTAACATATGAAGTATACTTCAATTAATTTATTGGTTATTATAGTGGGTAATTCATACATGTTTCATAAGTTGGAAAATCAATCCATTCACACTATTTCAAAAATGCAAAAAATAACAAAATTTAAAAAATAATAATAGTTTTCCATTCAAAAAAAAATATAAAAAATAAAAAAACATTAAAAATTACATTTATAAATCCATTTTATAATTTTATAAACTTTCAGGAATATTTTTTAGAAATCATTGATATGGAATTATTATTATTTTCTACCACAGAAAGAATTAAATTTTTATTTTCTTAAACATATTTTCTCAATCATTTTAGGTACCAAAGTGTGAAACATATTACTATTACATGAATAGTTCATTAGTAAATATATAATAATAAAATATATTTTTTATGATATAAATATTATGTTGTTCTTCTAAGAGACTCTTGATCATAAAAAAACTTGAATAAAAATGAGATTGTGAATTAATCACTTTCCTATTTTGTAAAATAGGAATCACAACCCATATGAAAGAAATAAATTCAAATGAAACATTAAATTTTATAAATAAAAATATATTCATAATATAAATTTCACAGGGGCAGTATATACACCCAAAAAAAATGGTGAATATGGTATATGACTCACAAATGTAAAAGTGTTAAAAGAAATTTCTTATAGTGATCATGTCATTGATGTAATAATTAATTAATGAAGTTATTATGTGTGTAAAATTTTATTCAAAATAATATATGAGGAAGTATAACATAAAATAATCAATGGTAATTACAACGAAAATATTATCATATTAAAGATAATAAAGATGAAATTTAACCCAATGTTACAAATTGAGTTATAAACTCCCTTACCTTGAGTTTGGAATGTCACAAGAAAATTTAAATTCGTGAATAATAAAAAATTGTTAATTATTTAAATTAATAATAAATTTTTAACATTTATTATTCCTTTCATTTTATTAATTACCATAATATATATAATTAAATTATCAATTAATTTCATGTCAAACGTTTTGATGGTACTCAACTCATGTTTCTAAAATGATATCAATAGGTTTAAAATGGTAAAATAAATCACTATAACATCATCTCCAAAATAATAATAATGATAAAATTATCATTTTTATACTGCAATTATATTCTAAAAACCATCCATGAATGGTTTTCATGAAAAATAAACTATGTCACAATTATGGAGAAGGTAGTGTATATATACCCATGAGTAATATTTTTATTTTTTAATGATCATTATGAAAAAAAAATGAAATTGTTATTTTATCTTTACCAAGCCGTAATTAAATAATATATATTTTACTATTTTTAAAACATAAAAAAATATACCATCAATCCAATGTTGTAATAAATAATGGATTTACATCGCTTCGTGAGGTAGTAGTCCTCCATACAAATATAATATGTTATCATATTTCAAAGGATGGTAAGGTAAAAAGGTATATGATATATTATTTTTAGTAGATTATTAATATTTTATTAACATAAAATATTGTCATTATATTTATATTTATGATCATCCATGATAGGATATTATGGAAAATGAATTATATTGGTTCATGATGCGGTAGTCCACCATACACCCGTTGGATAGTTTCATTTCCTATAATTTCGAAGAAGAGAGGGATGTAAGTTATGAATTTAATATAACAAAATATAACTAATGGTAGATACTTATGTTATTATATAATACTAATTGAGTAATATTTAAATGAGGTTTTAGAATAAAGAAAAAAAGATGCTTGGTTAGTGATGAAACCAGTTCCATGGATCATCTCAATGTGGTTATAAATAATGGCTCCCTAAAATGGATTTCTGATAAAAAAAGGAATGTAAGATATGGAATGGAAATTAGTTAAGGTATTTTTTAAATTATTTTATGAAAACAATGAATTTAATATATTGAAAGGTTAAAATATGGCGTTCCCTTAAATAACCGAATGATAATGGATTTTGATAAATTGAAAAAACTATCTAATAATTGGAAGTTACCCTCAAGACAAGTGCCTTTAAAATTCATAAATAATGTATTTTATGAGTGATATAACCAAGAAATACACCTAAAACTCTATTATTAACATTTTAAAAATATTCGTTTCATTTACCTCTAAAGTTACTCACTTTTACTGTTGGAGGTTTTCACTATGGTAACTATTTTTTTTAGTATTTTTAATATTAATTAGGATAAAAATTAATTTTACCTTATTAGATGATATTAAATATTATGATACCAAATGTTTGATACATTTTATAAAATAAAAATAACATATGTGGAATAATTGTAATTAAAATCAAACATTTAAAATAAGTCATAAAAATTATTTTTCAAGAAATGCATTTTTTTCAAAGAATTATTAATCTTACATTTAATATATTACTAGAAATACTCATTATATATATTTAAATTCATATAATTATATTTACAATCATTTATTTCCATTTCTTTTCTTCCTTTACAATAATTTATTTTAATTAATTAGAATAAATAATCTTTAAGCCATTAAAAATAAATTAAATAAATCTAATTATTTAAGAATTAAAGTAAATATGTTCTGAATGGTGAGAATTTATGATTCAATAGATATAAAATAATATTATTCTATATAAAATATTTCATATTTAACAATAATATAAATTCTAAAAAATGATAATTTGATTTATTTTATTTAATCAAAATAAATATAAGTATTTGAAAAATCTATATTTTTAATTATTAAATAAATAATCATGCATTTAAAAAATACCAAAATTTAAAATTAATTTAATTTGAAATTTTGATTTAAGGTTTGGTATTAATTTTATAAAATATCATTTCTAAAATTTAACAATATTATAATAATTTCTAAAAAAATTAAATATTAATTTTGAAGAAAAAATATTTTTAACAATAATATTTATTAAAAAATTGCAATCAAATTTATTAATATTTTATCTATACGTTTTTTATTGATTATTATATTTATATATTAGTACAAATGTATTCTATTCTATTAATACACACTAATTTGATAGCAAGGACTTATCATTCCCTTTTTAAAAATAATATTTTAAATTTATATCTCGGTTTGTTTAAGAAGAGTGTTTCAATGTGTATATTCTACAAAACATTGATATATTTTTAAATTTTAGGTTATCACATGGTTCAGTCCCCATTACATCATTTCCATATTAGATTACCAATACCAATACCATCTTATTGGTAATATTCCAAAACCAACCTAGGTTCACTCCACAAGCATGACATAATTTTCGCATCAAATGCCCATATTTACCCAATGAATTTTGTGTATATATAATTACATGTTCACAAATAACTTAACTTAATCCCTACAAATTTGTTCCATATGATCATAAAACAAATATCATATCATAATATTATAACTCATGGAAATGATATGGGATTCATAAACATTTAATCAATACAATCATAAAACAACAAGAAAATGAATAAATATGGTTGCATTGGATCATATCCCCCATAAATGATGTTAAACATAAAAGTATATTGTTATATATAAAAATACCATTAAAATATAACAAGATCATTTATAGGAAAAAAATGACAGTTTTATTTGAAATCACTTTCTTAGAATCTAAAATTTTAATAAAAAATTAATGAAAGAAGATTCTTTGAAAAAAATGAAACATATCACATAATATTTCAGTGAAAGAGTATTCATTATAATGGTTAGGGTCTATAATTATGTGAAATTTAAATAAGAAAAATTATTTTTTGTTTTCATTAAAATGAGAAAATTATAACCACTCTAAAATGATTAGAAGATTATATTAAAACCATGCTATATAAATTCATATATAATTAAAAATGAATTAAAGTATTCTTTATAGAATAGTAAAAACATTCTTGAAAATATTTTGATGAAAATATGTACATTGATGAATAGATTCGTCCTTGAAGTCAAAAAATATATCACATTTCCATTAAAAAATTCATTTTGTTTCTTGTATACTTAAATAGAGGAAAACGAAAAGAAATCTTATAATATTCATAAATAACCATATGAAAAGAGTATAAAAAATATTTTGGATAAGTTGATCATATAATTATTCATTGGAAATCTAAATAAAACATCCTTGGACAATAGAAACCACAATGTATCATTATTCCCAATCTATTGTGGTAATAATAATATCATGTTACATTTCATCAGGCATTTGATGATCCTTTTTTGTGACCTACAACTCTAGGTTTTATGACTAGTTGATTTACAAGAGTATAAGTTTAAATGTTCCATAATGAAAACAACATGGTCTATAGGCTTTGGTGTGGAGAGTGTAAAGTGTGTAGTGGACCACCAAGCTAAGAAGTAGGGGAGTATGAGGTCAGAGAGGGTTTTTGTCATATGTTGTTGGTCATGATGTGGATGTGTGGATACTAGTTTCTATAACTATGTCTATTTTTAGCATACCTATTCCATGTACATATTGATGTGTTGAAGATCCGTGGTTAGTCCATTTTTTTCTTACTAACTATTTAGGAACTAATAAAGCATGGTGTTTGTGATTCATCATTGACTTCAACAATGTAAAGTGGATCTGGGTGAGATATATGCTATGATTTGTGGGGGCTAGTTGACTAAGGGTGGCTACGGTGTTATTTACGATGGATGCACTATAATATAGATATTTTAACCATTTCTAAGTTGAGTGTGTGGTTTTTGTGGCATGTTATGGGGTTTTTTCAAACATAAATTACCCAATTTCTATTTTATATCTATTTTTCTCCTGTTGAAATCTCATTAGTTTATTGGCTCTAACAGTTTCCCTAGTCATTTTGTCTTCTTTAAACTTCATTCCTCTTTGGCTAATTATTTGGTCGAAGCATTTGATTTACCTATGGTAAAAGATATAATATCATATTATAATTACATATTTTCCTTAATTATATCCATTAAATATGATGAATCCTTCTGTATTTTTAAGGATTAGATGAAAATTTTAAGCACAATGTTTATTAGGATTCCTCTTAGTCTATCTCACCTTCATTTCCCTGTTGGTGTTTCCCATATGGGGTGATTGTTGATTAATGATTATGGTAGGATGTTCTATATTATTTTCCATATAAATTATACCATAAATTGGTTTATTATTTTGAAATATATTTTTAAATTATTTAAAACCCCGTAATTGAGATTATTTATTTATGATTTTAAAAAGGGAATGAAAATTATGAAACCACTAAAATAAATATATAATTGATATTGTTGGGTATATTTGAGAAACACTATGGCATGATGTTGAAATTTATTTGATTAAAAGGTAGGATGTTCAACATATTGAAAAAATGATTAAATTGAAAGATGAATTAAAAAGGTATGAAATGATGAAAACATATTATTTTGTTATGAAATGAGACAATCATGTTGAAAAATAAAATTAAGAAATTATATATTCAATTGATATGATATGATTTATTTTCCCATTATTGATTGATTGATTAATCGAATCAAATGTGGAAATAGATGTTCAGTTGGTAATTTGGAAAATCACATTAGGAATTGACACCTAGAAATGTATTGATGATGACAAAAATCACATATACATACAACAAAGTGATTTTCCCAGATGGGGATTTGCATCCTGATTTCCTAATATGAGGAATCGGTGCACACATTGAGACATGATTAATGAATGAGTAGTGTGAGGGTCATATTTCTAGTAACTAACATACCAAAAAGATTATTAAATGTTTCCATGATAGGTTTAATTTTATTATTACATTCCAATATTTATGAAACTATTTTATTCATTACAACTACATTATAATATGATATATATAAAATAATCATTTAAACCTATTTTGAAATCTTCCATCCATTTGAATTAAAATCACGTTTTTTTGGAAATATGAAACAACCATTCCATATAGATTTTTATTAAATTTTATTAATAATTCATTTCATTGATATATAATTGATTATGGACAACATAGTGAGACCATACATGGATTTATTGGTCACCGAATACAGTTCCCTTTCTTGGAGTTTGTGGATTATATTATTCGAAGTTTGAGAAAAGGGAATGCACCAATTGGAACACGAGGTTATTTTTTATCTTTGGGACCCATAATGTTGGAGGTGATCGATGGAGTTGTGATCCACCATTTACATGGAATTGTCAATTATTTTACCTTACAATATGATAATGACTTATTATGATGTACATTTGTGGTTTTTTTTACCTTTATGATTTTGGTACTCTTTCACTTCACAGTTTTGAGTACGGAATTGTATTATTTACCATCTTCTATTTTGTAGGTAAAATAATTCCCTCAAGATTCTTGAATGATGTAAGGTTCCAGTTGAAGACCTATGGGGATAGATAATTTCATTTTTTCTATGTGAAATCCACCTCAGGTATCCAGGTACAATGGTATCTCATCTCGATCATGATAATGTGGGAAAATAATAGGATTGGTTTTTTACAATTCTTTGATGTTAGTATATAATTGGGTTTTCACGGTATATAGATAGTAGGATTTAATGGAAAAAAATAGGTAGTTCTGAGAGTTTTTATATCAATATCTCATTAGAAAAATACATTATTCACCACGTATGATTGTGAATTATTTTCTTTAGAAATATTTTTACCCAATTATTTTTTTATTAGTTGATATGAGTATATTGGAATTATCATCCTAAATTCCCCTTGAGGTAATTGATATTCCTATATCTAATGACTACATTTTTTATATATTTATCCTTATTGATCTGTTCGGTGTTGTTTTTTGATATTTTGAAGTAATATGCCTCCATAAAGACATTTTAATAGGCCATTGGTGGAATCTGCTAGTGAACTATAGCAACTAAATCCTATAATATACTAGAATCATGCCGAAATTGTGGTGCTTGATTTCAAAGCTAAAATTAATGCACTTGAACACATTACAACATAGTCCAAAGTATTATAACATCAAAAGGATTATCCTATAGACCATTATAAAAAGTATATTCATCATAAATGACTAGAATTTAAAGGATCCAATTATCGTCAACATGGTCATGATAGGATGAAAAAGATTGATATTTTTATTGGAAATTTCTAATTCTATTATTGTGAAGTGTCGTACCTTTATCCATGTGGAATCTAGCAGGAGATAGTGGGTTTTGATGGTGATGATGAAGAAACATGCAGTAATGGAGTAGAAATACATTATATATCAATTAAATAATTAGTTATATACATATTCTGTGGGCTTAGATAATTTCATTGAGATTTATATCATCTATCAGAGTGAAAAACCCATGAAAAAAATATGAAAACTATTTTGTTGAGTTTTTCATATTTTATAGAAGGATATATCCAATGAAAAAAATAGTTATTGATAGATTTAGATTAGTCATTGACCTAACTTCTTATCACATGTTTTCTTACTAAATTAATCATCTTATATTGATGTTCTGGACAGAGTATTGGTTGTTAATATTGTCATAGATTGTATGTTAGGGTTGATGGGAGTTCATTTTTCTCCAAGTGGTAGTTCATTATGTTACATTAAATGAATGTTAATCTGTGATGTGTGTCATGTTACTTCTAAACTATAGAAGATTAACAAACATCATATAGTTCATGGAAGAGTTCATTTGACTAACATTAAATTTGGAAATTTTATTTATTCAAAATAAGTTTTTTACGAAGACACCAAAGATCTGTAGCTCATGTGGTTTCATAAGATTCATATAGTTGTTAGGTAATTTATTTTATAATCTAAATAGTTGAATGATCTCATAATAAACAATAATTATTTTAGTGAGATTATATGATTCATAAAGAAATGGTTTCTATCCATAAGAATACAGAATGAATAATCTTACGTATTTGAATAGTCTTTTAAGGAAGCTGATGCGGGTCCATCAAATGTGAGAGTAACCATTTCAATAATATCATTATTATTAACTTCTTTATTTGATTATCTTTCATCTCAAACATTTAAATAGGCTCATATTTTGTATATTCTAAATATTCATATAGTGATTCTTACTTCTGAGATGAATTTTACCAAACCCCTTAGAAGGAATAGAATGTGGGGGATTCGATGTTCTACTTCTGTTTTATGACTTTTGTATGTTCAAACCTCTAGACATCCTTTTCTGGATGGATTGGATAATTTTTCATGTGGATAATACTAATTAATATCTTTTAGAGTTTTCTTTAACACCTCTTTATGGGGTCTGCATTGCTTTTTAAGGAGAATGATACCGAAGGTAGAGTAGAACTATACCTTCCCGAGTGCGGAACTCTTCATCTCCATCTAGGGTTTCATCCCCTGGCGGTTGCCCGTTCACTTCCAGCTTCCTTTTCTAATCTCATTTCCGATGTTGATGATTTTTTTGCCATCTTTCTCATTCGTTTGCAGGATTTTCCTTATGTTCATGCTTATCCTTCTCGGATGGATGTTTCGCTTCTTCGGCGACCCTGTTCTTCTGCAGGGCCTCCCTCTTCATGCGTTCCTTCAATTCTCTCCTCCGCTCTCTTTCCGCCCGTCTCGGTTGGGCGTTTCATTTTCTTAGTGACCGTGGCTTGCTGTCAGAGTCAGGTTAGTCTCAATCCCTGCTCTGTCTCCCAGATCCATTTCATTAGACTCCATTTTAGTCTAATGCAGTGGGTCTCATGGGGGGTTTGGGATGTGTCGGCTGAGTGCTTATCGATTTTCCAGGAGTCGTGGTTCGTGTCATTTCTCTCATGCCTTAGGGTTTAATTCTACTTAAATGGCTACATTGTGGTCTTTTCTATTCTCTGGATGGCTTCCGATTTTGTTGGTATTTTTCGGTCGCGTTTGTTGTTTGGCCTTTTACAGTTTTGGTTTTTGTTCATGGTTATCATCATCGACGTTGACTGTAATTTTCAGTGGCTGTGCTTCTGTACGTTGGTGTCCGTTCCAACTCTACTCTTTCTCCAAGATTCAATCGCTCTCCTCCCAGTCGGTTTTTAGTGGGGGATTTAAAGGTGTCTTGGGAGGTGGGTTCAAGTGGTCGAAGGTGTTTTAGGACCTTACAGTGCTCAGTGATGTTGATTTTGTTTGTTGATGATCTTCCGGTGTTCTGTATGCTTGTTCGGGGGAGATTGTTCCAGTCCCACTGTCGAGAACGATGATCTCAGGTTTCCCCCTTCTAGGTTCGACGGTTTTTAATTTTGGCTAACAGCGATGTGTGCTGCTCTGATGGGTTCCGATCACCGGTGATGCTAATGAAGTCGATGAGATTTGCGTATCAGGGTTGTGAATCATGGAGCATGGCTCGAGGTGATTCTCAGCCCGAGGTGTTGACTTGTGTCCTGTTTTTGAATTTGAAATTTGAATATGAATTTTGTTGTTCTGGGTTTTTTTGGAAGCCTGTATGCTGTTTATGTTGGTGTTTGAAATTTGTTTTTTCAGTATTTTTTAGGTTCCCACTCACCCATAAAGTGGTTTATTCAGAAAATTAAAAAAAATGATTTGGCATACCATATTGTGTTGAGTTTTATTATTTTTTCATTATAAGTTCAATAGATTTCCATGCGCTAGAGAGAAGTTTTCAATTGGTTTGGTGCCTATTACTCGACCAGTGTCAATTCCTCCAAAACATATGTAGCTGGTAAATTTGACAGAGTTGAAGACTCATTTGGATGATTTGTTAGAAAAATTGTTATAAACCTTTGATTTACTTACCTTGATCAGAACCCATTACCAATATAAAGAAAAAAGATTGGACAAGTCAAATATGTAATGATTATCGAAAAGCCAATGTGGACTAATTGCTTGAAAAGATACTCATAATGGTCATACCGACTCATAAAAATGGTCTTATAATGGTCGTTTAATTTTTTTGTAATTAATATATATTATATTTCATCACTAACGTAACATTTTCATGGTGGTATTTATAAATTATTTCTTAGTTTTAACTTATACCTATGGGGAACATGTGTTTCATTTGAGTATAATTCGGAAAATATTAAGGAATCGTCGACTATAATAATGTTTTTTTTTGAAATGCAGTATCTAGATTCAAAAATATAAATTCCTAGAAAATACGATTGGAGTACCTAGAATCTTAGTTGATCCTTATAAGGTGAAATATATTACTACAATGGAGATGTTTCATAATGCATTTGACATATAAATCTTCTTGTTCTTGGAGGGATCCTACTACATGATCATTAATGATATCTCTATGTTGGATTCTCTGATAACTTCTCACACTCAAAAATTAAGGAAGTTGATTTTTGATAAGAAATTTCAATTTCATTATGTTGATCTAAAATTTATTTTTGACTTCATTTTCTTTGTTGATACTTTCGGGGACTGGATTGGGTTATGTGGACTTTTATGACACCTGAACTTATGGTGTACGCAATAACCAGACAGGTTGATCACATGTGACCTTTTGTTCCAAATAACATAGGAAACCTAGAAATAAATTTCATATCTATGATCTTAAGATCAAATCTATGATGAATTATCACATGTTTGGAAGAAATAAATTTTTACTGAATAATTTTATATTTATTCAAACCACTAAATCATGATTTACACCTCTCAAAAATATTTGAATCTACAGAATAGGAAATAGGTGGATTACCTGTAGTATTTTTAATTTTCCATTATCTACATCCATAGGATGGGTAATGTAATTTCATATGCTTTGAGTAGGAATCATATGACCCAAACCATGAATAAATCATCAAATGAATTTAATCTAACGTTCCTATTTTCACATTTTCATTTGGGATTCTGGAAGAATTTGTTAGATGTTGTTTTCATAATGCTGTAATTGACCTCATATCTTCTTGGGATAATTACTAGGGAGAAATAGTTCGATAATGAATTCCGCATAATTAGGGATTCTCCTTATAGTGGGGAGAAATATTGTGAGTTTTAACTCAACACATGATGTTTTATTTGGTTTGTAACTAGTATGTTTCGCTTTTTCCTATGGAAAATTCTAGGATTGTGAATTTTTATAATTACCATTTAGTGGGGATCCAAAGAGCTATGATGATGTTTAGTAATTTTTTTGATTGTTGTATCTAGTTATAATATTATACATCAATAACTTTATATCACATTGTTATACCTACGATCATGACAATGTCGACCAAAAAACACCTCCAGTTTTCCTTCAGTGTCATCCAAATCTAGTGCGGATTTCTGATTATATTTCTATGATTTTTTTGGTTTGATGTTGGCATACCCTATAAAAAGAATTATATAATATGAGTTTTGATCGATAGAATGACCAAATAAGTTCACATTATATATATTTTAGATACATCCATTATTTATAAAATAGGTAAATCTATATGTCGGGCAGATTGTTAGATTTCATAGAGTTATATATATTGTATTATTTGATTAGTATCCATATTTTACTTCTGGCTTCTGAGGATCCACCAAGAGTCCATTGGATCCCATGAACATTTGGTAATGAAATATTATCCAAGTAATGAGGGATAGATAGAGAGAAAAATATAGATTCATGAGGAAATACAATGTGATTTTATTCTTGATATTAGTGGAGCTTGGGATGACAATTTGGAACTATATGCGTTTTTTGGTAACAATATGTAACAGTCTACTATGAAAATTGATCCTTTTGATTACTTGTATGTATATAATTGTATATATCTATATTTTGGTAGATGATTGGAGAAACATCATTGGTTTCACTATGTTTCGACCAAGAGATAATGGTTAGGATTTAGTTGATTCATTTGAGAGTCATGATAGTAAAAAGACGGTATAAATCCTATGACGATCATCATTCATGATTATTTGAGGTTTTTATTATTGTCCAGTTGTTTTGAAGACTTTCACATAGGTTTGGTCAAGGATTCCTTGGGATATAGAGAAATCTTGTGTTGAGTTTTGTGGGTCCATTTGATTTTTTAACTATTGTGGAATGTTTCCTACAATTTTGAACTTCCCCCATAGTTCACATTGATCCAAAAATTGTTTCATATATCACCAATTAGAATGTATCATTATTATCATTCACATATTTTTATCTTTAAGAATCTTTTTTTATCCTAATTTATACGTGACCATGAATCCAATCACAATTGATGAGTTTATGCAAAATGTTCTTCAAGGGAAGACAATTACCTTGGATTATGTGATATGGAAGAAAGGTTATAATTCACTTCACATTTGGAATAATAAGGAACTAATAAGAGAGTAGCGATGCCATCTCATTGATATAGAATATTCTTGAAATAATTTTTCGGGGAAACATTTATGGTGGAATGTTTTTAATATCCCATACTATCATTCAGGTATTTTTGGAATCTTTATTTTACATAATTTGTAGGGATTTATGATTTTTAATTTAAAGGAATCTGAGTATAAATTTTTCAGCCAAATCTATAGAATGTTTTTTGGGATATCACAAATATATTACCCCTAGATCCATAAAGTATTGGCGATGATGTAGAGAGTAATAGCTACATCATGGACCCATAGGTAGTGGTCTATTATCTATGCCATGAATCCATAGGGGTTAATTTTCTTAGCCACATCCATTTTCAACATAGATATTTTGTGGAGTGACGACTATTCCATCAAGCCCTGGTTGGAGAATTTTGATTATACTCCCATTTTAGGCCCTGCTATGGCCTAATTCTTATGCTACACAGTATCATTCTTGTAGGTAAAGTGGATATAGGTAAGATCTTCACCATTGATTTCGGAGACTAGTTCAACGGTGCTAGCAATGACATATTTTGGGGTAGTTATGCTTTGGATTGTCTGTTTTCATTTTCTATTCACTATTTCCATTTTGTTCTTGGCATAGGAAGTGCATTTACGTATAGAAATATCATAAACCATGTCTTATATAACTTTTTAACTTTTTCGACTCTCATTTAATTCATTCGATCTTGAAGGATCACTATAGGAATTTAGACTCTTCTGAACTCAATTATTCTCATATCCAAGCATTAATGAAAGAATTTGATTCCACTCAGATATGTGACTTATCCTCATAATAGAGTTACAACTTTTCTCTCATATCTCAATTGAGAGTGATGAATCCTAATGATTTATGATGAATTGGATCCATGTATTGATGAATGGTGCTTTGGATATTCCTCATCATCTTCCTCGCCTTCAGTTCCCGATTATCATCTCTTTTATTTTGTGAATCATGATCATTGGTATAGTTTGGATGTTCCATATGATTTTAACATACAACTAAATAAATATATATATTGACTGATTTTAAATGATTTTTTAAATTATTTAAAAACATGTATTTGATATTATTGATGTCTTATTCTGAATATGGAAAGGCAATTGTGAAAACACCCAAATTTTAATAAAATTAAATTTATTGGGTGGATTTTAAAAAATGTATCGCTTGATTTGGAAATTAATTTGGTTAATTTTTTTGATTCCAAACCTAAATCCAAAGAGATTAAATTTAAAGATAATTTCAATGATCATGAATTGATTAAAACCTATGATTTAAGTTGGAAATGAGAAAGGAATGTTGAAAACTAATATTGGGAAGACTTATTATTATTTGATTCAAAATGATTGATACTACCATAATTGAAAGATTGACTAAGTGATAAAAATGTAATATACGGTAGTTAGATGGTAATTAGGATATTAATTTCAGGATATAACCCAGAGAAATGGATTCACAATGACAACACTGAAATAAACTTATGAAGGAATAATTTTTTGTGATGGGGTGCGAAGTCCTGCTGAAAAAATCTAGGGGAAATGTTCACACATTGAACTATGATAAATGATTGAGTATTTTGAGAATCATACGACCAATAACTAACAATCCATAGGGATTATTACATTTTATTATGATATGTTTTAATTGGTAATTACATTCTTGGATTTTTGAAACTCTTATATTCTCATAATACTTCTTTATATATATGTTTATATGATATTATCCTTTATGTACCCTTTTATATCTTCCATAATTTTTAATTTAATTAATGTTTTGTTTAAAATATATAAATTTCACTCCATTCGTTGTTTTATTAAAAATGAAAATTGTTGTTGATTTAACTGTAATGGAATTGATTATGGAACACTTTGTGTGACCCATCTAAGAATTATTTCTCACATTGTACCTTTTTGTTCACAAATTTATAGATTTTTTAATGCTAGGTTCGAGTAAAGATAATGTTTCACTTAGAGGTGGTGTATGTTATTGATTTTCGGGACCCAAATTGTAGAGGTGTGTGTGGGGATGTGATCCTATGGTTACATGGGATATATATGAGCTTTTACCTTGGAATATGACAGTTTCTTTTGATAATGCACTAACTGGGTTTTTTTTACATATATGATTCAAGGAATTTCCCTCTTTGTATGGTTGATCATACTAACTTTTATGTTTTTTATTATTCTATTGTATGGAAAAATTAATTCCCTTCTTATGCTTGTATGATGATAGCTTATAGTCACTAACCCTAAGGAATCGAGAATTCCCTTCATGATTGTCATAGCCACCTCAAATGTTAGAGTACATGGGTTTCTGGTCTGGTTTGTGAAAATAATAAATAAATCAAAACCCTCAAAAAATATATAAAACAAAATTAAAAATTAAATAAAATGAAAAAAAGATATTTATAAAACAATATATCGATGGGGATGTAGATAAAACTCATAAAAAGATGTAGGTTTATAACATCAAACATGTCTCAATGGAGCAATGTTTAGATAAACAACCCCGATGAATATTGTAATTATTGAAACGAAATACATTAAAAAAATAAAAATCATATTTTTATATAAATTACTTTAATTAAATAATCATTTATTGAAAAATACATTATTTTTTAGTATATACACCATATAAATTATAATTTTTTAATAAAAATAAAATATATAATTATAAATAGAAATTATAAAGAATGCCTTACCTTGTGGATCAATTGATATGTAATATCACTAAACAGATGTATAATAAATTTTTAATTATTATAATTATATATCAAAACAGAATTCAAAAATATAATATTATATACTTCATTCTTATATCATTTAAACACCCTATTATAAAAAAACTTCTTTTAAATTCCTCATTTAGGGTGTCAACTACTTCGTTCTTCATGTATGATTTGTTTCAACAGTTATGTTCATTGAAAATTTACCAACATACTACATATATAAAATTTTATCCATGATATTATTATCATATATATTTATCAAATACATATTAAAAATAATTTATATTAATTGATGATGTAAAATTATTTACATCACATTATGGAGATTGTATTAGGTACGTACACACAAGTGATGATACCACATTTTAATAGATCAATAAAATAAATTTAAATAATAATAAATCACTATATAATTATTATCATATCATTAATATTATATATTTTTATTAAATAAATACTTTTTTTCATTCATATAAATCATAAATGATAAATAAATCCCATCGCTTTAGGGAGGTGGTATTCCACAAATACATACAATAGATGTTGTCATTTAACAATTAAACTAAATATAAGAAGATAAATAGGATAATATAAATATAGGTGTATGATAATTTAATAAAAAACTTTCATAAATACCAAACCCATCATAATAACCATCCATGGAAGACGTTGATAAAAATTGAATTGTATTGTTACATGGATATTGTAGTGCACACATACGCACGGGCAATAATTTCATCCATGATTTGATTTAGAATTGGTTGTAAATGGTTGTTCCATCACAATAATAAAATCTAATATTATTTAAGTATATTTCTTCAATATTATTATGGATATATAATTTTTATATATGGTGATTGAAGAAATAAACATTAATTATCTTTTTAATGATTAATGTTTCTTCTTTTATAGTTGTCATTTTCTAAAAACATTAATACATGAAGCATTTAACATATTAGTGGAAACTTAGTTCCTTAACGAAGGTAATTATTGTCGAAAGGATTTTGTAGTAGGTATTTAATTAGATATAAGTTTTGAATTTTGTGAATAAGGAAGGAGGGGAGGTTATCTTTTATAAGTGCGGGGACGGACACTCCAAGATTTTCATTTGATATTTCAATTATATAAGGAATATTTCATAAGAAATTATATCAAAATATAATATTATTAGAATCAATGAAACTAAAATGTTGAAATATCATAATAAAATTATATATATATATATAGTTTTTAGTAGAAATCCTCCCCTTATCTCTTTAGATAAGCCCCAGTAAACCAGTTCTAACCTTAAGCCTGGAAAATATATTATTTTAGTATTCAAAATGATTCAAATTTAATTTCAATATATTAATTTATATTAGCCATTATTAATCAAAATTATTAATCCATTAAAATATAATTAATTTTTATAAGTGGTGGAATATAATTTTATATAATCACGAAAACATTATTGAAAACTTGTTTAAGAAAAATGTATTTTTGTAAATACATTATAAACTACTTCCATTCCATTAAATAAAAAATCAATAAAATAAATGATAAAATATATTTTTAAATATATATTATAAATATTTTTTTAAATAAATTTATAAATTGTGATTAATTTAACTTATTTTGATAAAATCTCATTGCACGTATAAAATAGTTTATTTAGAAAAATTTGTTTTAAAGATAAAAAACTAACTTAAATAAATAACGGTTAATTATGATTTAAATGTAATTAAGTAGATAATAAATAATTAAATGATTCTTATATTCCATTAAAAATAAATTTAAAAAACACAAGGATCTTTGCATTTAAATAAATTCATGTTTTTATAATGATTAATTCTTATACTATTTAATAAAAAAATTGATAAAATGTAAATATTCACCTTACGTTAATATATAAATTATTATTTGAAAAATGATATTAATTTATTAAAATAATGACTACAAAATAAAATAATTTTATTATAATGTTCATGAGGGTAAAATTAAATAAAAACCATTTTTTTGTAGAAACATAATTTTTAAGAATGAAACAATTTTACTAAAAAATTAGTACTAATTTATAATGAATTAGCCAATAAATATTAATTATTTAAAATCATTTTATATATATTTTCATAAATTTTTATTACTATTAATAATATCAAATTTGATGGCATTCTTATAGAATTTTACTATATCACATCTCTTATATATTCGATGATGCATGTAAAGAAATATAACAAAGATATACATTTAATTTAAATTAAAATATATTCTAAAATACAGACGTGTTACATTCTTCACCCCATTAATAGTTTCCTCCTCAGTAATTTTTATCTTAGTTATCCATGACTTATTTCTTTAAAATACCTTTGTTGAAAATCCACAATATACAATGGGAGAATAAAAATTCATTTGAAAAGACGGAGTGGGAAACATTATGTTTACCTTCAATATCACTTAATTGAATTTGATAATAAAGATAATTTTCCAAAGAAAATAAAATATAAACATGAAGGGTAATGATAATGAAAAAATAATAATATTTGGTGGTAGAGAAAATTTTCCTCAGAATGATAATTGACCCAAAACTAGAAATCATTGAAGGTTGAAAATGATCATAAACTCCTCAGTAACAATTTTTAAAATGAAACATTTTCCTTTTCAAGATAATATTTCTGTAATTTGAGTAATTTTATAAAATAAATACACTTACATGATTTGATGAAATATATAATCATAATTTATTCCATTGATTATGTGTGTTAATTATCATATAACTCATTTTATCTGATTTGAAGAAAAAAAATTAAATTTTGATTCTTGAAGAACTAAATTTCTCTTTTCATGAATCTTAAGATATATAATAATATGAAAATTCATTACTTTTTTAATTAAATATTTTATAATAGAAAAATGTTTACCACAATTTATCTAATATAAATTAATATCTATATGATGAAATAATACATTAATCCATAAAACCCCCAATAATAACACATTAAGATCAAAATAAACCATTATATAAACAATAATCCTTAATAATCCACTAAAATGTGTGTAAATATATTAATCCCCCCAAAATTTATTATAATACACACACCTGTTTCAAAATAACATTAACTATAATCACTAAACAATAAAATGTATTTCAAAATGTCACATACTAAACATTTAAATTTCATTATCATATATTCTCCAATAATATTCTAATAACATAAACCTCAATAATAACACAATGAAAACATATATGATTCCAATAAAATAAATATATCCTAATTCCATATATAAAATCATAGATTATCCAATATACTACATAAAAGAAAATATTAAATTATCTTCATCAAATATAAAATAAATCACATTTTTTGTAAACCAATAATAAATTTCATAGTGAACAATACTATTTAAATTAACTTATTGAAATAAATTATCTATTTATTTCACATATAAATAATAGTCTTTTCCTTGGTAACATATAAAGAATTATATATCCCTTAATTGTGTTTTTTTTAAAAATAACCCCTAACCACTAAAACACATGTTTAGGGTTATCGATACCATTAAATGTGTACTTGAAACACCTTAAATAAAAACTATTTTCTAATAATTTGAAAACGTTCTAGGGTTCTTGTTACTATAATATTATTTTTAAAACACATATAAAACACTATTGTCAAATTAAAATATATAAAACCTAAATTATTCCTCCTAAATTATTGGAATAATGTATATCTGTCCATGGAATTTTCATTAGAAATTTGATTGGGACACTGAATCATATAATGCTCATGTTGTCCACAAACAATACATTGAACTATAAATGGTACCTTTTATGTGAATTATTTCCCTCCATTGAACTCAAAATTATTTACCATTGATTAAATTCAATACATGTTCCTTTTACAAACATGGATATTCTTCCCATTCATTTAAGGCATTTCCCTTGGGGATTCATCAAAAATTCTCTACATAAAGGAAGATGAATCCAATTTCATAAATGATATTCATAATACAAAATTTTTATCTTCTTTTGTTCATTTTAAATATATCATATTTTCTGGATTTTAATTATATAATTATATTTAAGATTTTCTATAATCACATGGTTTTAAATTCTTTATCCCATCCCATTTAGTTTCACATGTGGAAATTATTACTTCAGCCAACACATTTTGTGATAACACTATTCCTATTAGTTGTATCCATTTCATAAAACAGGAAGCATAGTGTAAACAACAATAATGAGTAATTATATAATCATGAAAACTTATTCCCAGGATGACTATAAAAGAAACCTTACATTAAACTTATAAAACCATAGGTTTACCCTTTTTAATTCTTGGTTATTACCTTTATACATTTCCAATAATGGTTCTTAAAGAAAATATATGTTAAGAAATTTTTATCCCTGAAGTGTCTCAAACCTAAGGCACATTATAACCCATTCACAATGTTCCAGAATGATTCTAAGATATACTCATCAAACTATTTTCAGATATATTACACCAGAATGCATATACAAAAAAAAAACAATATCAACTTATAGTTTAAAAAAATGATGTATTATTTGGAAAATAAAAAATTCACTAAATTAAGCACTACTAGAAATAAAATATATACCAATAGTTTCAAACCACTAGTATAGGCAGAAAAATTGTTGGTATACTATATACCAACGGTTGTACAAATCATTGGCTAGTAAGCTGTTATAAAAGGCATATACCAATGGTTTTACTCTAACCATTGGTATATTGCACTATAACCTTCAGTTTTCCAATGGTTTTATAGAAACCATTGTTATATATTTATACCAATTGTTGATAAACCGTTGGGATATATAGTTTATATGTAGTTTACTGACGGTTTCTAATCCTTTGGAATATATTATTTCCAACGGTTCCTTAAAACCGTTGGTAAATATATTCTAGAAATATACTATACCAATAGTTTTGAACCATTGGTATAGAGTATTACCAACAGTTTATTCAAACCATTGGTAAAACTATTTTCCAATACAATTTACCAACGGTTTAAAACTGTTGGTATAGTGTATTTCCAAAACCCATCACAACAGTCATTAAAGCAGCCAGACATCTCCTCCAATGCATACACCTGCGAACACACCTTCAAACACAACTGCATACAACACTTAAAATAGAACACAAAAACACCTACAATAGCACATAAAATTCAGTAGACTCTTCCAACCAAGACATGTACCACATCATCATTTTCCCAATTTCAATCATCCCATGACAACCCTTCTTCCAACTAACCCATTTCAATTTATTGGGTGCAATCATCTCATAATGGTGAGAGGACACTCGCATTTCATAGATCCCATGATAGTTAGTGTTACATACACCATTAACATAATTAAAAAATAACTCATAAGGTAATTATAGAATGTATACACATACAACAAGTATACTCATACACCATTAACAAAAAATTCATAAGTTTGTTAAATACATGAATAATTAAATTTAGAATTCATGGGGTTGGGTGTCGTTCAGGGGTTTGGGGTGGCAGTCCAAGGGGGGTAGGGGTGTCCAGGGGTGGGGGTGTCCAGGGTGTGGGGTGGCTATCCATGGGGGTGGGGTGTCCAGGGGGTGGGGTTGTCCAGTTGGAGGGGTGGTGTCTAAAAGGGGTGGGGGTCGGCCAGGGGGTTGGGGTGTCCAGGGGTGGGGGCTATCCAGGGGGTGTGGTGGTGTTAAGGGGGTTGGGGAGGTATCTAGGTGTTGGGGGGGGGTGTCTAGGGGGTAGGGTGTCTTGGGGTGGAGGTGTCTAGGGGTGAGGTGGTGTCCATGGGTGTGGGGGTGTCCAGGTGGTGGGGTGGTGTCTAGGAGGGATGGGGGCCATCTAGGGGGTTGGGGGGCTTTCTAGGGGGTAGGTGGATGTTTATGGGGGTGGGGGTTTCCAAGGGGTGGGGGTGTCCAGGGGGTGTCCTGGGGGTGGGGTGGTGTCCAGGGTCGTGGTTGCGGTCTAGGGGGTGGCAGTTGTACAAGGGGGTGGGGTGGTGTCCAGGGGGTGGGGTGGCTGTCGATGGGGGTGTGGGTCTCCAAGTGGGTGGGGGTGTTCAGGTGGTGGGGTGGTGTCTAGGAGGGGTGGGGGCTGTTCAGGGGGTTGAGGTTGTATAGGGGGTAGGAGAGCTGTCCATGGGGGTGGGGGTGTCCAGGGGGTGGGGGTGGCCCAGGGGGTTGGAGGGGTTTTCCAAGGTAGGTGGGGGCTATCCAGGGTGGTGGCGGGGTTGTCCTTAGGGATGGGGGTGTCCAGGGGGTGGGTGGTGTCCAAGTGGTAGGATGGTATCTAGGAGGGGTGGGGGCTGTAATGGTTTTAATGGAATGAATTTCATGTATTTTAAGATCATTGGTATTTTTAAAATGTTTTTGGAATTGTGTTTATTTCAATATTATGTGTTTCTTTAGGAGAAAATCAATGCTTTTGGTTTATATGGTAGGAATGGAGATTTGGTTATTAGGAAAAGGAGTACATTTTTATCGTGGGACAAAAATACTATATGATTTTTGAAATTGAACCTTAAAAGCGGTTTTTATAAACCATTGGGGAGTTTTAAATGGAAATAAGTCTTTATTATGTGATTTTGAAATGGTTTTATGAAGAATTATTTATGATATATCATTATTGGATTTGTGATTATGTGCCCCTTGTTTTAGAACATCAGATTATTTTACTAATGTTTTTTTATATAATTTTTCAGAATCTAACCACTATAAATGAATCAAAAATTCCATAAGGGCATATCACAGGTAGTCATTTTTGTGTCTTGGTCTCTACTCAAATTCTGGTGGAAGTGGAATAGTCATGCTCTTCTCAGATCATTTATTATGCATGAGAGTTTCTAAAATACAATCCACTATTTTTTATTGATGATCAAGGATCCCAGGAAGAAACCAAGATGGTATCTATGATTAATGGGATCTTAGAGTTGTTAGAAATCCTATAATCAATGTGGGTGGGGGTAGTTCAGGGGGTGGGGGTGTGCAGGGGGTGGGGGGTTATCCAGGGGGTGAGGGGCTCTCCAGGGGGTGGAGTGGGGGGGGGATGTCCACGGGGGTGGTAGGGCTATCCAGGGGGTAGGGGTGTCCAGGGGTGGGAGGGGCTGCCCATCGGGGTGGGGGATGTCCATGGGAGTAGGGGATGTAGAGGGGTGGGGGTGGGGGTTTCCAGGGGGTACGGGGAGTCCAGGGGGTGGGCGGGCTGTCCACAGGGGTGGCTGAGATATCTAGGGGCAGGGGTGTCCAGGGGGTGTGTGTGGGCTGTCTATGGGGAGTGGGTGGGCTGTCCACAGGGGTGGGGAGGCTTTTACATGGGGAGAGGGGTGTCCAGGGGGTGGGCGGGATATCAATGGGGGTGGAGGGGCTGTCGAGGGGGGTAGGGGTGTCCAGGGGGTGGGAGAGATTTCCACAGGGGTGAGCAGGTTGTCCACGGGGGTGGTGAGAGGACCAGTTTGGGATATACCTAACATTGAGAGTGGTGGGGGGGGGGTGAATCAGTGTTGGGGACTTTTTAAACCAATTCCAACTTTTATCCCTATACCTCTTGACCTATTAGGATCTTGATTTTCTTATTCTATTTTCCCTGTCGCATGAAATAATAGAAAGTAGTAAAAATATTAACACGATATCTTTACAAGGTTCACCACTCAATAAGAGTATCTATGTCCTTGCCATGCCTGGATATGACCATTGTATGGATTCTCCACTATGATGTGATATGCAATTACAGCGGAGTGGCTAGGAAAACAATCCTCTAGCCAGTGTGAGTCCCTACACTTTGGAGGGGGGTGGGAAACAATCCTCTTCCCTGGACTGGTGATGGCCTAATCCAACTTGTAGCTTCTAGCTGGTTCATTATACTGCCTATGGAGACAGTCTTCTTCCTTCTTAATAAGGTAGGTTCTGCTCTTGATCTATTTCAGTTCTCTTCACTTGATTACTTGTAAAGCAGTAGGCAAGAAATTCTGTTCTTTCTTTCTCTTCTTCTCTAGTGCAAAAACCAACTACACTAGTTCTTCTTCTTTCTTCCTCTTAGTGCAACAACTAACTGCACTAATATTTTTCTTTCCTTAGTAAGAATGACATACACCAATGTGATTATTCAATCACTGAGGATCCGCTCACAAAGCATCATCTTAATTTAACTGCCCTGAATAATTATCATCATTCAATTGGGCATACTCTATTATTCTTCTTCTTCTCTTCCTTTTCTTTGACACAGTAGAATATGGAATGGCACTGCAGTGTCTTAATCTCTTTCTTCAATTCTCAATACCAACACGTAAGTGTGTCGGTATACTATCTTCTTCATTTGTGCATATGTGAGTTTGATTGCATGACTAGTTCTTCTTTACTTCTCAAAGTAAAATGAGGGTGATAAACCCCTGTCTTGTCAATGCGGTTCAACTTCTCTTTGTGAAACCGAATGGTTCACAGTTCTTTCTTCATCTCAAAGCTTCTTCGAGAGTGCTATGCACCTATCGAAGGCCTGCGGTACCCTCAAATTTTTTGCACAACCTTTTAGGTGGATTACGTGTAAAATTCAAGCCTTGCGCGTAAAAACACCTTTTGGCGCGAAAAAACCTTTTTGCGCAACCGTTATTTTTCGTACAGAACTTCCCTTTTTCTTGCAACACTTTCTTTTTTGTGCAACACTTCTTCTTTTTGCGCAATACTCTCTACTTCAATTTTCCACACGCCAGAGCTCGGGATTTGTCTATGTGTCGAGTCACTTCAAATGAGAGGGGTTCACCTCATATTTATAGGCAGTTTTGACCTTGTGCGTAAAACCCCTTCATTCACGTAAAACTGTCTCTCACTTCTTCAGATTACGCGCACCTTCCTGGATGTTTCACGCACCACATGACTTTTCCATTTTTCATTATTCTATGCATGAATAAACTCTTGCGCGTAAAACATCAAAGAAACATTTTTCTCACAACCAATTTTCCCGCACACAAGTCTAATGTTCCACGCACCTAGCGCAAAAATATCCAATTTTTCACGCACCTCTTACCATTGTCATTTTTCGACGTTCTAATCACAATGCACCAATTGTGCGCAAAATTCAACACCACATTCCATATTGCGCGCAAACCCATCCTTTCACGCGACATTATATTTCACGCAATGATCCAATTTTCCGCGTAGCTCATGCCTTTTTAAATTTTTGAGCTTCTAATCTCGACACACATTTTGCGCGAAAACTTCATTCATCTATTTCATGCACCACGCATATACTTCGCGCAACCTTCATGTATCGCGCAACTCACTGATATTACGTGCACAACTTTCTTTTTCACGCATCCCGCTGATATTTCACGCACCGCTTTATTTTTTTGCGAAACTCGCCAAGGTTTCTGCACACTCCATGCCTTTGTCAATTTTCAATGTTCTGACCTTGAATAATTATTTGAATGTGAAAATATAAACCGTATTCAATCTTGAGTGCAACATCCATTGCCAACCACATTTCTTCATCTCCCGATTTTCAGGCCCTAAAAGTTGGCAAACACTAGAAAACAACGCCACCTTAAACTGTGCTTTTCTATCGCCCCCATATTGTCCATTGATTTGTCATTTTCTCTCTTCACTACTTCCGATAACCATTCTTCTGCTTTTATCACGAGTTCCACTATCATGATATTTATCTTTTGAAAGACCAGATCTAGCATCATCAGGGTTACAATGGGAAGTATTGGAACATCCCATCTTCCAGCAGCATCATTCCTTCCAATCAAAACTGTATATGATTGGAATCATCATTCCCCCCCTTTCCATCATAAGGATTGCATCACAAGTTCTCCTGACTTATGATATTTGAGAAATGCATATCAGTAAAGCATCGTCTCGTTTGGATATAATGTGAAATGCATGGCTACCTCAGAATTCCAAGCCCTTCCACATTCTCTCTTCTTCTTTAGCCATCATTCTACACTTCATGCAAATCATATGATTTTATTCTTCAAGTAATCACTTGCATGGATTTCTATCATGAAAAATTTCACGGTCTTATTCAAATCCTCATTCTTCTTCAATCATCCTCAGATGGATGATACTTATCCATTCTTCATTGTTGCAAACAATGTGTCACCATTGACACATGTTCATTGAACTTAGGATCAGCTCAACAATCGTCTGAATTAACTTCATAGAGAATTGCCGCAACATGACATCCAATGCTATGATTTCATAAAAATTCTCTAGGCATCCTCACTTCATCCGATTTCCATTAAATTTGGATTCCTTTTTCCTCTCCTTATTCATTTTGACTAGTATTGACAACTATTGACAACAAATAAAATCTTCATACACAATGTGGTCCCAACAGGTGGGGGTTGTCCAAGGGGTACGGGGTGTCTAGGGAGGTGGGTGGGATGTCCACGAGGGTGGAGGGGCTGTCCAGGGGGTACGGAGTGTCAAAAGGGGTTTGTGGGCTGTCCATGGGGGTGGGGAGGCTGTCCACATGGGTGGGGGATGTACGGTGGGTACAGGGTGTTCAAGGGGTGGGTAGGCTATCCATGGGGGATGGCAGGCTATCCAGGGCGGTACGAGGTGTCCTAGAGGGTGGGCGGGTTGTCCACGAGTGTGAGAGGGTTGTCCATAGGGGTGGTGGATGTCCAGGTGGGCACGAGGTGTCTAATGGGGTGTGCAGGGCTATCTAGGGGGTTACGGTGTGTCCAAGGGGTGGGTAGGAAATCCACGGTGGTGTTAGGGTTGTCCAGGGGTGTATGGGGTGTCTAGGGGGTGGGGCTATCCACGGAGGTGGGGGTTATATGGGGGGTACAGGGTGTTCGGGGGGGGGGGGTATGGGGTGACCAAGGGGGTGGGGGGGGGGGTGTCCATGGGGGTGGGTGGGCTGTCCATAAGGGTGGAGGATGTCTAGGTGCACGGGGTGTCCAGGGGGTGGGTGGGGCTATCAAGGGGGGTACATCGTGTCTAGGGGGTGGGCAAGTTGTCCACGAGGGTGGTGGGATAGTCCACGGTTGGTATGGGTTGTCCTAGTGGTGGGTGGTCTGTCCAAAGGGGTGGGAGGCGGTCCACAGGGGTTGGGGATGTCCGGGGGGTATGGGGTGTTAGGGGGTGGTTCTACGGGGGGTGGTGGGGTTTTCCAGGGGGTACGAGGTGTCCAAGGGGTTGGGTGGGATATCCAAGGGGGTGTGCGGGCTTTCCACGGGGGTGGGGGCTATCCAAGGGGGGCACAGGGTGTCCATGGGTGGGCGGAGATTTATAGTGTGTTAAGGGGGGACCAGGGGGTGGGTAGCCTATCCACGAGGGTAGAGGGGCTATCCAGGGGGTATGGGGTGAACATGGGGGGTGGCCGGGCAGTCCGTGGGGGTGGGTGGGCTATCCACGGGGGTGGGAGTGGGGGATTTCTAGGGGGTACAGGGTGTCGGGGGGTGGGTGGGCTGTCCACGAAGGTGGAGGGGCAGTCCAGGGGGTACAGGGTGTCCAACGGGGTGGGCGAGCTTTCCATAGGGGTGGGTGGGTTTTCCATGGGGGTGGGGTCTATCCAGGGGGAACGGGTTATCCAGTGAATGTGCGGGGATTTATAGTGGTACGGGGTGTCTAGGGTGTGGGCAGGCTATCGATGGGGGTGGCAGGGCTATCTAGGGGGTACGAGGTGTCTAGGGGGTTTGGGTGGGCAATCTATGGGGGTGGGGGGCTGTCTACTAGAGGGTTGAATCAGTCACAAAAAATCATCAAGTTAAGATTTATTATATATAGATAAAAAATAAAGATATTGTGACCTACCTAATCACAAATATATTTAGTCCCAAAAAATCAATAAACATCAAAGGTCAGTAATATCAGTAAAAAATATAACAGGTCAATCTATCCCCTATCACCATCACTATGATCATCATCATATTCTTCTTCACCCTCGTCCTGATTGGCATCCCAATCATCATCCTCACCCTCCTCAACATCCTCCTCCTCTCCCTTCTACTCTGCCTTAGCCTCCTCATCACCCTCTTCCTCTACCTCACTGTCCACCTCGCCCTCCTCATCTGCCTCATCTTCCTCCTCAGCCTCCTCTTCCTCTGGCTCGACCTCCTCCTCACCATCAACTCGACCAACACTAGAACCACCACCAGGTGCACCATATATATAACGCATCGATGAAATGTATTCATCACAAGCTGTGATGGCCTCTAGTGGAAGTGTGGGACGTAAAACTTCCATCGGTTTCATAAATGCCGTATTTTCCCTAGCAGACTGTTATGATGTATCTGTGGCCCTTTTTTCAGCCTGTTCATCATGTGCCTTATCCTGATGAAACTCGGTGGCACTAAAACTCATACTCGAGGAGGTCCAATACCTCGTTGAAACTATACTCTTTCCAGGTTGGAATAAAACTCTACTAGAGTACTTACCTCCCAACACCTGATGTAAGTGATCATTTGGACCAAAATTGTCAGGTTCTTGGGAATCAAGGTCCTCTAAAACAGCCTGTTACAAATATAAATAGATTATTAAGTTACAAAATAGAGATTAAAATTTAAAATATACAATGTAAAACTTACAATCCATTGCAGATTCGGTTCATTAACCACACTTTCATCATTCTTCCTTCTAGTGGAGTAAAATAGTTTTTCTCTAGACACATGTCCTTCTATATTCAATTTAAGCCAATACAATGACATTAAATGTAGGAAAAATAAATTAAAAATAGGATACCAATAATTAATTTCATAACTAAAATTATATAATATCTTCATCAATCAAATAAATTATGGAGGAAGCAATAGAAAGTTCAATTCGTAAAGAAAAATTATAAACTGTCATACCTGCTGCCACTCATGATCTAGCATCGTCGTACTTCACAATGTGTGGACGTACTTTATAGAATCAATGTTTTTTTATTTCTTCCAGATGAATCCTAAATAAAATTCAATAATTAGTACAAATGAAAAACATGAAAATTTTCATTTAAATACATCGAATGTGATTAATACCTTAAATTGGCTAGTCATCCAATGAGTAATCATATGTCGATACTATTCTAACAGACAATCATCCAAGATAGGGACCACCTCTAACTTTGTGCCCACTCTAGCACGCCATGCAATGTACAAATCATTCTTATAATCTCTCTAAATCTTACCTAAATCATTCATACGTGCTGGTCATGCACCCTTACCATTGGGGAAATTAAACCGTAGCTGACACCAAAATATTAATTCATATAAATACAAAAAATAATATATTGCATTAAATACAACAGATTTTTTAAACCATATCTCTGCCCAACCTTTAATCTTGACTTCATTTGGCAGCTATCTCTATGAGAGCTGGCAGACAAGAATGATGTTGGAGTATTTGGCAACCATCGCCAAAAAACATAGACATTGGAGCCCTGATTTTTCAATCATTTGACAATCTTCATTGTAGTCCACCATCAACTATGTGTGGTGATTCCACACCGCACACATACGTGTACACCCCCACCCCCACCTTCTATCAGAAGAAGTATCTATTATGAAAGAAAAACAAATTTTTTATCAATAAATGTTATAATGAAAATAAATAATGGTGTAAAAATTTGTTAGGGTTGTATAAGTATTTCTGTAGTAGTCTGATCAATGGGCACCGCTGGATCTGCAGAAACTTAAGGAACACTCTTTACATATGGAGTGGGTCCCAATGCACGCTCCGTAGGGATAGACTCTGGTAGATCAGAAGTCAAAGAAGATGGAATATAAAATCCCAGAGAGAAGGAATCATAAGTAAAAGAAGATGATAGGAATGGATGGACAAATGCTAGATGGGGAGTGGGAATAACCATTGAATATAGTAAAGATGTGTGAGGAGGCTCAGATGTAAAGGGTGTTGAAAACATGGGAGGCCTAAATATCCCATGTGACCTTAATGACACACTGAGATCAGAATGTGGGATGTGTGGTATGTCAGTGGGAGGGGCAGGGTCTAATTGGGCAAGCCAACCAGATCGTCTAGCTCTCGTACCACACCCCTTGTATGAACACCCTAATTACTAGGACCACTACTAGGCTGGTCATCAAATAATTTTCGCTTAATAGATGGATCATACACACATGATTAAAAAATAATAATCACATTATATTATATATTATTTAAATATATATATTTGAAATAAAATACTCCCTGTGGGCACTTTTGGTGGAATGCACAGCTGAGTCATGCGATGATTGTTGTCCATAATCAATTTTAGTCACCTCTCTTCAATTGGTTTCATTTCTTGCATTTGAAAACAAATATTTAAGTAAATAGAAAAGGATAACTACTATGTAACCCAAAACAATTAGAGGGATAAGGGGGCTTCATGGATCATTGATTCTACCAGATTCATAAGGGGTAAAGCAGTTGTCAAAATTAAGGAAAAATTTAATTTCATTAGACCAAGTAAAGGATGCAGGTTTGAATACATGTTTTGCAGAAGAATAGAATCCACCATGTTCATTACCTAGTAAAATGATAATGATAGATCTTAGTGTTATAAAAATACTATTCGAATCACAGTTGAAGCATTGAAATGTTCACCAAGTTAGAAATGTTAGTTTCGTAGGTTTGAGTACAGTTCAATTACAAATTAGAAAATGCAATTCAAATAAAATTGCAACCAATTAACATTGAAAATTCACATAACGGTCAATTCAGATACAAGATATTTGTAATCAATATTAAATCAATTTGAATAGTACTAACCTTAACAACCCAAGTTGAGGCAAACAAAAAAAATTGAGAACATGATTGGATGATTTATATATTTCCCACCACAAATTCAGGTTCATAGTCAAATCTAACAATTGAGCTATTGAGTCATCAAAATTAATAAATGGATAGTTTCCAATGGCTATAGAGATGGTGTAAATTCCATCATCACCATCATCAAAAATATTTTCTTGTAATTACTTCAATAATTAAACCAAATTCAGGTCGAAGATGGTCTTGGACATAAAAAACATGTTTCACTATTGATGCCAATACATATGGTTCATTGATAACAAGATTGTGAGTCATATAAATTACACAAAATCCAAAATCATCAATAAATGAGCCTTTCCTCATCATCAATGCAAACCAGTGGAATTTCATCATCGTGAATCATCCATGAGAATAATAATACAATATTATTATTTTTTCAACGACTCCATAATAACCAACAATTTCAAATAGTGGTACACTATCTGATTAACTAGCTTAGCAGTCTATTGTGGTAGTAACCATAATACCATCATGTTGTTTTCTCATTTTATTTTCTCATTCAGTGATAATAAATCTGTACCCATTGATAACAATTGATTTACAGTCACGAACCCTGCTATTAGTACCAAAAGCCAAAGATCTTATTTCTTCAGAGACAGAGTTAGGAGGAAAACTCAATTCTTAAAATATATATCAATATTATAGTTAATTAATTATTGTTTTAATTATTTTAAATAGTAATATTATAACCTTCAATTTTAACCAAACATAAAACTTTTTGTTATGGAAATTCTCCCTCCTTCTCAAAGATAAAGATCAATGCTTTCTATTTATCATTTCTTTAGGATCCTTATAGATAAAAATAGGAATAGTTTAACAGATATATATATATATATGATATACATAAGATATACATATTCAATTTACTTACAAGATATAGTCATCGAACAATTCACAGTTGAACAAAACTATGCGATGTACCATCTCCCGCTCTTCAAGGATTAATTTCATCAATGTATATGATCCATAAATTCCACCTATTTGAGAAAGTGATTGAAAACTAGGTTTAATTTTCTCATAATTTTCTTATTCGTTTCTCATTGGTCTGTTCATTCTTGTAGTAAGATCAGACAAATACATATAGTAGAAATCCATACATTGTTGAGCCAAGTAACACTTCACGATAGAACCTTCAAGATAATTCCTGTTACAGACATAAAATTTTAATGTCTACATATTTATTTCAGTTGGATACATCCAATGAATAAATTGTTCCTATGAGAAGTATTTTAGTTAGAATATATACAGTTAGATGTAGCATGCATGTGAAAAATAATAGAGGAAATATTTTCTCTAACGCACACAAAATTTATGGGTAATCTGCCCACATTTTTTTCAAGAAAGACTTGGACAACTTCATAGCACAATGATATCAAAAAAATGGCACAACTGAATAACATCCACCCTTATATTATTGGAAAAAATATGAAGAATTGTTATTGGAATCAACTCATGTATACGGATGTGATAATCACGAGTCTTTAAATATTATAGCTTCAACTCTCTTATATTGACCTGTTTAGATATGTTGCTTGAATAACCATAAGGAACATTAATAGTCTAAAGTACTTATATAAATTTCTTTTTTCTATAGGTGTCATCACATAAGAAGCACATGTAACATGCCATTTATTTTCACTGATACACACTTGATGCAATTCTAGTTTGATGCCCTAATTCCCCAAGTCACGTTGAGACTGTAAAACTTCTTTTGGAGGTTTTATATGATTTTAACATACAACTAAATAAATATATATATTGACTGATTTTAAATGATTTTTAATTTTTTTTAAAAACCTGTATTTGATATTATTGATGTTTTATTCTTAATATGGCAAGGAAATTGTGAAAACACCCAAATTTCAATAAAATTAAATTTATCGGGTGGATTTTAAAAATCATATCACTTGATTTGGAAATTGATTTGGTTAAATTTTTTGATTCCAAACCTAAAGCCAAAGAGATTAAATTTAATGATTATTTTAATGATCATTAATTGATTAAAACCTATGATTTGAGTTGGAAATGAGAAAGGAATGTTGAAAACTAATATTGAGAAGTTGTATTATTATTTGATTCAAAATTATTGATACTATCATAATTGAATGATTGATTAAGTGATAAAAATGTAATATAGGGTAGTTAGATGGTAATTGGGATATTAATTTCAGGATATAACCCCTAGAAATGGATCCACAATGACAACACTGAAATAAACTTATGATGGAATAATTTCTTGTGATGGGGTGCGAAGTCCCGTTGAAAAAATCTAGGGGAAATGTTCACACATTGAACTATGATAAATGATTGAGTAATTTGAGCATCATACATCCAATAACTAACAATCCATAGGGATTATTACATTTTATTATGAGATTTTTTAATTAGTAATTACATTCCTAGATTTTTGAAACACTTATATTCTCATACAACTTCTTTATGTATATGTTTTATATGATATTATCCTTTATGTATACTTTGATATCTTCCATAATTTTGAATTTAATTAATGTTTTGTTTTAAAATATATTAATTTCACTCCATTAATTGTATTATTAAAAATTAAAACCGTTGTTGATTTAATTGTAATGGAATTGATTATGGAACACTTTGTGTGACCCATCTGAGAATTATAGCTCACATTGTACCTTTTTGTTCACAAATTTATAGATTATTTAATGCTAGGTCTGAGTAAAGATAATGTTCCACTTAGAGGTGGTGTATGTAATTGATTTTTGGGACCCAAATTGTAGAGGTGTGTGTTGGGATGTGATCCTCCAGTTACATGGGATATATATGAGCTTTTACCTTGGGATATGACAGTTTCTTTTGATAATGCAGTAACTGGGTTTTTTTACGTATATGATTCAAGGAATTTCCCTCTTTGTATGGTTGATCATACTAACTTTTATATTTTTTATTATTTTATTGTATAGAAAAATTAATTCCCTTCTTATGATTGTATGATGATAGATTATATTCACCAAACCTATGGAATCTATAATTCCCTTCATGATTGTAATAGCCACCTCAAATATCAGAGTACATGGGTTTCTGGTCTAGTTTTTGGAAATAATAAATAAATCAAAACCCTCAAAAAATATATAAAACAAAATTAAAAATTAAATAAAATGAAAAAAAGATATTTATAAAATAATATATCGATGGGGATGTAGATACAACTCATAAAATAATGTAGGTTTATAACATCAAACATGTCTCAATGGAGCAATGTTTAGATAAAAAACCCCGATGAATATTGTAATTATTGAAAATAAATACATTAAAAGAATAAAAATCATATTTTTATATAAATTAATTTAATTAAAAAATCATTTATTGAAAAATACATTATTTTTTAGTATATACACCATATAAATTATAAATTTTTAAATAAAAATAAAATATATAATTATATATAGAAATTATGAAGAATCCCTTACCTTGTGGTTCAATTGATATGTAATATCACTAACCATATGTATAATAAATTTTTAATTATTATAATTATATATCAAAACAAAATTCACAATTATAATATTATATACTTCATTCTTATAACAATTAAACACCATATTATAAAAAAACTTCTTTTAAATTCCTCATTAAGGTTGTTAACTATATCGTTCTTCATGTATGATTTGTTTCAACTATTATGTTCATTGAAAATTTACCAACTTACTATGTATATAAAATGTTATCCCAGATATTAATATCATATATATTAATGACATACATATTAAAAATAATTTATATTAATTGATGATGTAAAATTATTTACATCACATTATGGAGATGGTATTAGGTATGTACACACAAGTGATGATAACACTTTTCAATAGATGAATAAAATAAATTTAAATAATAATAAATCACTATATAATTATTATTATATCATTAATATCATATATTTTTATTAAATAAATAATTTTTTTCATTCATATAAATCATAAATGATAAATAAATCACATCGGTTTATTGAGGTGGTATTCCAAAAATACATACAATAGATTTTATCATTTAACAATTAAACTAAATATAAAAAGATAAATATGATAATATAAATATGGGTGTATGATAATTTAATAAAAAACATTCATAAATACCAAACCCATCATAATAACCATCCATGGAAGACGTTGATAAAAATTGAATTGTATTGTTACATGGATGTTGTAGTGCACACATATGCACGAGCAATAATTTCATTAATGATTTGATTTAGAATAGGTTGTTCCATCACAATAATAAAATCTCATATTATTTAAGTTGATTTTTCAATATTATTATGGATATATAATTTTTATATATGGTGATAGAAGAAATAAACATTAATGATCTTTTTAATGATTAATGTTGCTTCTTTTAGAGTTGTCATTTTCTAAAAACATTAATACTTGAAGAATTTAACATATTAGTGCAAACATAGTTCCTTAACGAAGGTAATTATTGTGGATAGGATTTTTTATTAGGTATTTAATTAGATATATGTTTTGAATTTTTTGAATAAGGAAGGAGGGGAGGTTCTCTTTTATAAGTGTGGGGACGGACACTCCAAGATTTTCATTTGAGATTTCAATTATATAAGGAATATTTCATAAGAAATTATATCAAAATAGAATATTATTAGAATCAAGGAAACTATAATGTTGAAATATTATAACAAAATTATAAATATATAGGTTTTAGTAGAAATCCTCCCCTTATCTCTTGGGTTAATCCCCAGTAAACCAGTTCTATCATTAAGCCTGGAAAATATATTATTTTACTTTTTAGAATGATTCAAATTTAATTTCAATATATTAATTTATATTATCCATTATTAATTAAAATTATTAATCCATTAAAATATAATTAATTTCTATAAGTGGTAGAATATAATTTTATATAAGCACAGAAACATTGTTGAAAACTTGTTTTAGAAAAATGAATTTTTGTGAATACATTATAAACTACTTCCATTCCATTAAATAAAAAATCAATAAAATGAATGATAAAATATATTTTTAAATATATTATATATATATTTTATTAAATAAATTTATTAATTGTGATTAATTTAACTTATTTTTATAAATTCTCATTGCAAGTATATAATAGTTTATTTAGAAAAATGTGTTTTAAAGACAAAAAATTAACTTAAAAAAATAAGGTTTAATTATGATTTAAATGTAATTAATTAGATAATAAATAATTAAATGATTCTTATATTTCATTAAAAATAAATTTAAAAAACACAGGGATCTTTAAATTTAAATTAATGCATGTTTTTATAATGATTAATTCTTATACTATTTAATAAAAAAATTGATAAAACGTAAATATTAACCTTAAGTTAATATATAAATTCTTATTTGAAAAATTTTATTAATTTATTAAAATAATGATTACAAAATAAAATAAATTTATTATAATGTTCATGAGGGTAAAATTAAATAAAAACCATTTTTTTAGAAACATATTTTTTAAGAATGAAATAATTTTACTAAAAAATTAATACTTATTTATAATGAATTAGTCAATAAATATTAATTATTTAAAATCATTGTGTATATATTTTCATAAATATTTATTACTATTCATAGTATCAAATTTGATGGTATTCTTATAGAATTTTACTATATCACATCTTTTATATACTCGATGATGCATGTAAAGAAATATAACAAAGATATACATTAAATTTAAATTAAAATATATTTTAAAATACAAACATGTTACATTCTTCACCCCATTAACAGTTTCCTCCTCATTAATTTTTATCTTAGTTATCCATGATTTATTTATTTAAAATACCTTTTTTGAAAATCCACAATATACAACGGGAGAATTAAAATTAATTTGAAAAGATAGAGTGGGATACATTATGTTTACCTTCAATATCACTTAATTGAATTTGAAAATAAAGATAATTTTACCAAGAAAAAAAATATAAACATGAAGGGTAATGATAATGAAAAAATAATAATATTTTGTGGTAGATAAAATTTTCCCCAGAATGATAATTGACCCAAAACTATAAATCATTGAAGGGTGAAAATGATCATAAACTCCTCAGTAACAATTTTTAAAATGAAACATTTTCCTTTTCAAGATAACATTTCTGAAATTTGAGTATCTTTTTTTATGATAAATACACTTACATGATTTGATGAAATCTATAATCATAATTTATTCCATTGATTATGTGTGTTAATTATCATATAACTGATTTTATCTGATTTGAAAAAAAAATTCAATTTTTATTCTTGAAGAACTAAATTTCTCTTTTCATGAATCATAAGATCTATAATAGTATGAAAAGTCATTAATTTTTTAATTAAATATTTTACAATAGAAAAATGTTTACCATAATTTATCCAACAAAAATTAATATCTATATGATGAAATAATACATTAAACCATAAAACCCCAATAATAACACATTAAGTTCAAAATAAACCATTATATAAACAATAATCCTTAAGAATCCACTAAAATGTGTGTTAATATATTAATCCCACCAAAATTTATTATAATACACACACCTTTTTCAAAATAATGTTAACCATAATCACTAAACAATAAAATGTATTTCATAATGTCACATACTAAACATTTAAATTTCATTATCATATATTCTCCAATAATATTCTAATAACATGAACCCCAATAATAACACAATGAAAACATATATGATTCCAATAAAATAAATATATCCCAATTCCATATATAAAATCATAGATTATCCATTATATTACATAAATCAAAATATTAAATTATCTTCATCAAAGATAGAATAAATCACATTGTTTGTAAACCAATAATAAATTTCATAGTGAACAATACTATTTAAATTAACTTATTGAAATAAATTATCTATTAATTTCACATATAAATAATCATCTTTAACTTCATAACATATAAAGAATTATATATCCCTTAATTGTGTTTTTATATAAAATAACCCCTAACCACTAAAACACAAGTTTTGGGTTATCGATACCATTCAATGTATACTTGAAACACCTTAAATAAAAACTAGTTTCTAATAATATGAAGATGTTATAGGGTTCTTGTGACTAGAATATTATTTTTAAAACACATATACAACACTATTGTCAAATTAAAATATATAAAACCTAAATTATTCCACCTAAATTATTAGAATAATGTATATCTGTCCATGACATTTTCATTAGAAATTTGATTGGGACACTGGATCATATATTGCTCATGTTGTCTACAAACAATACATTGAACTATAAATGGTACATTTTATGTGAATTATTTCCCTCCATTGAACTCACAATTATTTACCATTAATTATATTCAATACATGTTCCTTTTACAAACATGAATATTCTTCCCATTCATTTAATGCATTTCCCTAGGATATTTATAAAAAATTCTCTACATACAGGAAGATGAATCCAATTTCATAAATGATATTCATAAAACAAAATTTTTATCTTCTTTGGTTCATTTTAAATATAACATATTTTCAGGATTTTAATTATATAATTATATTTAAGATTTTCTATAATCACATGGTTTTAAATTCTTTATCCCATCCCATTTATTTTCTCATGTGGAAAATAATTACTTCATCCAACACATTTTGTGATAACACTATTCTTATTAGTTGTATCCATTTCCTAAAACAAGAATCATATTGTGAACAACAATAATGAGTAATTATATAATCATGAAAACTTATTCCTAGGATGACTATAAAAGAAACCTTACATTATACTTATAAAACAATAGGTTTACCCTTTGTAATTCATGGTTATTACCTTTATACATATCCAATAATGGTTCTTAAAGAAAATATAAGTTAATAAATTATTATCACTAAAGTGTCTCAATCATAGGGAACATTAATAACCCATTCAAAATGTTCCAAAATGATTATACGATATACTCAGCAAACTATTTTCAGATATATTACACCAGAATGCATATACAAAAAAAACCATATCAACTTATAGTTTAACAAAATGATGTATTATTTGGAAAATAAAAAATTCACTAAATTAAACAATACTATAAATAAAATATAAACCAATAGATTCAAACCATTATTATAGGCAGAAAAACCGTTGGTATACTATATACCAAAGGTTGTACAAATCATTGGCTAGTAAGCTATTATAAAAGTCATATACGAATGGTTTTAATGTAACCATTGGTATATTGCACTGTAACCTTTAGTTTTCCAATGTTTTTATAGGAACCGTTGTTATATATTTATACCAATGGTTGATAAACCATTGAGATATATAGTTTATATGTAGTTTACTGATGGTTTCTAATCCTTTGGAATATAGTATTACCAACAGTTCCTTAAAACCGTTGGTAAAAATATTCTAGAAATATACTATACCAACAGTTTTGAACCATTGGTATAGAGTATTACCAACAGTTTATTCAAACCATTGGTAAAACTATTCTCCAATACAATTTACCAATGGTTTCAAACTTTTGGTATAGTGTATTTCCAAAAACCAGCACAACTGTCATCAAAGCAGCCAACCATCTCCTCCAATGCATACACCTGTGAACATACCTTCAAACACAACTGCATACAACACTTAAAATAGAACAAAAAAAACACCTGCAATTGCACATAAAATGCAGCATACTCTTCTAACCATGACATGTACCACAACATCATTTTCCTCATTTCAATCTTCACATGACAACCATTCTTCCGACTAACCCATTTCAATTTCTTGGGTGCAAACATCTCATAATGGTGAGGGGACACTCACATTTCATAGATCCCATGATAGTTAGTGTTACATACACCATTAACTTAATTAAAAAATAATTTATAAGGTAATTATATAATTTATACACATACAACAGGTATACCCATACACCATTAACACAAAATTCATAAGTTAGTTAAATAAATGAAGAATTTAATTTAGAATTCATGGGGTTGGCTGTCGTTCAGGGGTTTGGGTGGCAGTCCAAGGGGGGTATGACACGAACCGGATCTGGTCACCATCAAACCGACACCAAACCCGGCCCGTACCAAGGCCCAAAGGGCGTTCCCGATCCCCACGGTCTGGAACAAGTACCCAGGTATCATAAAATGATAATTGGGAATGATTTACCCGAGTTTATAAACTTAAAACAACAAAAGAATCCAATAAAACGAATTTGGATTTTTCAAACCAAACAATCTTTTACAAAAATTCAGAACTAAATTACATATCTTAAAACAACTGAAAAAGACTATGCCAAAGGTACAAAACCAAATAAGTACATCCCAAAAACCCTCATGGCAAGGGGCACTACCCTCAAGCCACCTCTATAAGACTTCACCACCAAGGACCTGCTAGAAACCCGAACCACAGGAATAAAAAACTGTACCCAACCTGCGACAAAAAAAAATAACCAAGTCTACTTACACCCAAGGGTGTAAGTAGGGTGTGAGACAATGCCCAGTAGGATACCACCACTAAGAGATTCCATGTGATAAACATTTAAAGACGAAAAGCATGCAAGTTTTCAAAAACATGAAAAGCTACTTACAATTTCTAAAAGATGCAACTTTGAATAAAAACAGTTTTCAAGTGGGCTATCATTAAGAATAAACACTTTTAAAAATAATGTCAACACTACTGAATTTTCCAGCCAACTATACCGTATGCCGACGGTAAGTACAAAGTAAATAATGAGCACAAGAAATAGTAAATAACCCCTAGGCACTAGCTCGTTCTGGGTCCCAGGTACCTCGTATCTCGGTGAGAGTAACCATCACAATATCCGTTATCATGCACGAGCCACTAGTAGGGAACATACCCATAACCTAGTGGTCCCCAATCATCATCATCATAGTTTAGTTAGAGTTTTAAGCATCAATCCTGCTAAGTGAAACTGAGGCCAAACCCCACAGATTCACTAGCATACTAGTACACGTCCACCCACCTAGATACTCCGGTTTTCCCTTTGTGCTCAAACATGTTCAACAAGCCAAGAAATATAGTTTTCACATGTAGATATCACTTCCACATCACACATTAACCAAAAAACCCCATGTACATCACATAAGTCACAAATTCTACTTTTCATTCAAATACATTTTGAAATCAAACTCACACCAAAATAGCCCACAACAATTTTTTCATAACTTTCACAATCCAACACATCCTTTAACAATTTTATGACATCTGTAAAAATATGATAAACATCACATAACAGAACTATTAACATTTAAAATGGATCATTTGAAAGTATAAACAATCCAAAACAGTTTTCTAATATGGTTTCACCTCTTACATAAATCATTAAACCACTCTAAACTTTCATAAAACAATTCTAAACAGTGTACCAAAGGTTTTCAAATAAAACCCATTTAAAAACCATATTTCAAGGACAAAATCACACCAATAAAAATTCAAAACAGAATTGGAAGCCCCAAAAACATTTATTAAACAACCCCCATGTGTTATACAAACACCTCAAACAATATCACAAAAGATCCACATGAAACGCACACATTTTCAAAATCACTTTCAAGAAGTACAATAAAGTTTTACACCTTAAACCCTTAAAAAAACTCTTTAAGACCTAGTGGCACACCAATACCCCACCAAATCAGAATTTTCATCCCAAACAAGATTTATTAAACCAAATTCATATGTTATAGAACAATCCCAAACAATACCCAAAGGGTTACACATGAAAACACCAAATTTTAAGCTAAAATGAAACTATAAAAATAAATGCTTAAAAAAATCCAACATAAACAATTTTTTCACCACAAAAAGCATATTATGAAAATGAATAATAAGTAATTCAAGCAAACTAACTCATCTAGAAATGATTACACACGGAATCACCTACCGGAAGTATCAAATCCCTCAAAACTTGGTTCGAAACGTCAACCGCACAACCGCCACACCACAAGGAAGATCAATTCAGACCTAGATCACAATATTTGACCACAAATACACCAAATGAAACCCTAGTATCAAACCCTAACTTCTGGAAATTTTAGAACATAATGAAAGAGAGAGGAAACCCTAAGGGAAAAGGAAGAAACCAAGAAAGAATCACTTACCCAAAACAATCCTGAAGAAAACAACCCAAAATCAACCAGAATCTGAATTTTAAAACAGATAAAAATTTAATGGATATTCTAAAAAGAATGATAAAGTAATTTAGGAATTGGAATGGGGGAAAAAGAGTAAGAATAGAAGGATTTATGAAAGGATCAATTTACCTCTCCAAATCTGGATGATTTCTAAAATCCAGAGAGGTTTCGACCATTTTCGCATTTCTATCAAGCTCAAAATTGTGGGAGGATTGAATGGGGGAGCACCTTAGGTAAGTGGGCTAGGGTGAGAGTTGTAATCACCGAAAAACGAAATTAGGGAAGGAGATATTAAAGAATTAAAATTTATTTTTAATGCAGAAAATGGGCTTTCGGGCCGGCCCAATTCCTTAAATAAAAACCCATATCCACCATGATTATGGATTTATAAATGGTCCAAATAAATATGGTGGTGTTAATATATCAGGGGATGACAATTAGGAATTTTAATGGATGAAAAATGTTGAAAAATGAAGAAGTTATAAAGGAATTAATATTTATTTTTAAATCTGGAATTGAGATCACGGTTTGGCCCAATTCATAAAAACTCACCCATTCCTCCATAAATGCTTGGGAAACCCTCAAAACAAAGAATGAATGGAAATTAAATGGAATTTAAATTTAAAATAATTCATGTATGTGACAATTCTCCCCACCATGAAACCTTTCCTCCCCAGAAAGTCACATCAAGGGCAAAACAACAACCAAACCCAACTAAGAAACCAAGAGGTACTCCTTTTCCAGGTTTCACCCCCAAAGGCCAAAACACCTCCAGTGATCAATTAAGGATTACTCTCACAACCAAAACATATAACACTTTCCTGAAATGATCATTCACGTTCATAATTTATCCCAAAATAAAAATCCTCAAACACTATCAGAATAAGACTCAAGCAATTCACCCAAACGAACAATAACATTGAACAAGGCAACACTTACCTTACTTTAACTAATCCACTGGGCACTCTCCAGTACCAATGTTTACACAAGAAAGATGTTGGTATCTAGATATCTCTGAACAAGACTATATACACCAAGCCAAGACCATGGATAAATGTAAGTTACTGGTACGGGGGGACACAAATACGCTCCCCACCATAAGAGATAACCAATATTTTTTTTTCTGAGACAAAAACAGGACACTAATAGGGGGATGCCTGAACGGACTCCCTAGTACATAGGGTAGACTTATATTAAAAATTTCCAAAGTAACATACATTAGAATCATAGTGGTTCTCCCCACCATAAGAACCAACCATCTTAACCGACTAGCATGTACCGACACAAAAAAAACCCAAAAATTTCAAGATTTGGGAAGGTCACATGGTTAGTCTGCACAGTTTGTGAAACCGTGAACTAACTATGCAGATAAATATTCCTGCATGACTTCTAGGCACATAGTCTCTCTTAATCATTCACAAACCATGTGCTCAGCCTGTCTAACCAAATTTCCAACCATTCTCCAAATACTCAATGGAAACCAAAGGGGGAGGTAATGACATTGGGCGATGTCATGGGTATAAGGCCCTACACCTATTTCCACCAAATGTGAAAAACTGAAGAAAGATAATGAAACCATAGGTTTAAACACTTCATATATTTCATATTTAGGATAGTACTTTGTACAAGGGTTTAAATGACCCTGTGATTTCCCTTGACTATGATCCAGCTTCTCTTCGAGACCTATGGCTGGCGCTCAAATGATTGAAGCATCTTCGGCCTCACAGTTAGTCTTTGGAATCCCACTGAATGATAATTCTTCTTTCAGTGCCACCAAAAACTACAACGCAATCCCAGATATGTTTTCCAGACATAACACATTCCAAACTCACTTTAACATATCCTGATATTTCACTGAAACGAGGGCTAAGAAGATTCCCACACACCACACCTTGTTTCTTCAGGTGAGAAACAATAGAAGTAAAGAACCCCTACACTCACATTCCTCTAAAATAGATGATTTTGAAGTTTTTACAAGGGAGACATTCTCCCAACATAACAGGTACTCTCAGAGGATTTCACTACTTTCACCTATACGGTCAATCGAGCACATGACATCATAAGGCATCACCGAACATGACCATTGCAACTGATATAAACAATGAATAGAGAGGGACCTTATACAACATCCCCAAACAACACATAATTCTAGAAAGTGGCTACAATATCTTCTCGTGACCATATTTCCCATACAGGTAGTTTATTGTGAACTCTGTCTTTGAAGAGACTACGAAGGACTCAGAGGCCCTCTTAGACACTATCCATACTGACAACCCCAGACAACTTCCACCATCGACGAATCAGGTAGCTTAAGAAACTAAGGTCTCTTTTAACCATCCACGAGCACTCTTCCACAACAAGAGGATCCAAAAGAAAACCAAGGATGTAAATGGTGTAGACTCATTCTACAAAGCTGAAGAAAAGATTCCTTACAATGATGAACTGGAGGATTTTCCAACAACGAAACAATCCGAGTTTCACTTCAGTTGTGCACTAACCCTAAATAGGGGAGTACATTATCCAACAGGAGAACCCAAGGACCCAACCAAGATGGTCTATTGGTAAAAAAAAACCATAAACCAGATCCAAACACATGAAGGTAACCACCATAAAGGTGTCCCGAAACATATCTCAGAGGAGACTACTAACCGATCCTTCTACCCAGCTTACCGACCAAACATAAACCCAAAACACAGTTCAAATAGGAGGGGTTATTGAAAAAAAAAAAATCCCACAAAAACAAAATTTTCAAAAACCCATAATACAAACCATCCCAAACTTTTCATCAAGACATCATGTTTTTATTTAAAACCATTTCTTTGAAAACAAACGGTTCAACGGTAAGAGTATCGACCAATGGTACCCCATGGGCCTCACACATGCATGTTTTTGTGCCACACCATACACCCTGCTCATATCGGTCCCGACACTAATCCAGTCGTGCCATCAACCATCCATCATCCCATATAACCCCATGCATGTGGTTGATAATGGAAATACCAAAGGTTAAAACAAAAAATCTTTCCACTTTTCAAAACCAAAATGGTCAACCAACACATCCTTTTTTCTCATAAATGCTAACCACGAGATCAAAATCCCAACTCACATCTTATAAAAATTTTCAGAAAGTTACAAACATTTATAAAATAACTCACATTAAGATATTCACATCAATTTCAAAACATCTCATCCCATTAAAACACACTCTGATTGTTTAGAAAACTCTATTGGAAACATTTTTCAAAACCAACTTCAATATAGTTCCTGCTTTCAAAGAGGTGTAAGCACACTATTTTACATTTCAAAACAATTCTGAATATTTTAATTCCGCCATTTCATAAACAAAACCATTCCCTATTTATTTGAAAATAAATCCATAAATACTTTACACTTCTTAAAACCAAGTCACCTTAAAACCAAAGTGCTAATATTTCAAAACTAAAGCACAAAACAATGCGAGAGGAAAATAGTTTCTGTGGGTGACTTGGAAATATGGATGGCAGCCATATTCCAATCACTTCACTATCAAAGAGAGTGTTCTAGGGAATATCCCCAGCTTCACATGGCTTTCCAGGCCCTGCGATCTCACTGAGACCATTAACCCAACTCTCTTTTCATTTCCCCTAATCATCATCAAACCAAGAAAACCAAAGGAATCCGAAAGGTCTTGACTTCCCCTAGAGACTTGAATCCTATTATGAGGTGTGGTGATCTGCCACACTATTCATAACAAAAATTCCAAGTCCCAAAAATCCTAACTCCAGATTATCCTGACTGTTCCCCAAATAACATGACCCAAAGAGAGCGAACCTGCTCTGATACCATTTTGTCACGAACCAGATCTGGTCACAATCAAACCGAAACCAAACCCGGCCCGTGCAAAGGCCCGAAGGGAATTCCCGATCCCCACGGGCTGTCACAAGTGCCCGGGTATCATAAAATGATAATTGGGAACGATTTACCCGAGTTTATAAACTTAAAACAACAAAAGAATCCAATAAAACGAATCTGGATTTTTCAAACCAAACAATCTTTTACAAAAATTCAGAACTGAATTACATAGCTTAAAACAACTCAAAAAGACTATTCCAAAGGTACAAAACCAAATAAGGACAGCCCAAGAACCCTCATGGCAAGGGGCACCGCCCTCAAGCCACCTCCACAAGACTTCACCACCAAGGACCTGCTAGAAACCCGAACAACATGAACAAAAAACTGTACCCAACCTACGACAACAAAAATAACCAAGTCTACTTACACCCAAGGGTGTAAGTAGGGTGTGAGCCAATTCCCAGTAGGATACCACCACTAAAAGATTCCATGGGATAAAAATTTAAAGACGAAAAGCATGCAAGTTTTCAAAAACATGAAAAGCTAGTTATAATTTCTAAAAGATGCAACTTTGAATAAAAACAGCTTTCAAGTGGGATATCATTAAGAATCAACACTTTTAAAAATAATGTCAACACTACTGAATTTTCCAGCCAACTATACCGTATGCCAACAGTAAGTACAAAGTAAATAATTAGCACAAGAAATAGTAAATAACCCCTAGGCACTAGCTCGTTCTGGGTCCCAGGTATCTCGTATCTCGGTGAGAGTAACCATCACAATATCCGTTCTCGTGCACGAGCCACTAGTAGGGAACATACCCATAACCTAGTGGTCCCCAATCATCATCATCATAGTTTATTTAGAGTTTTAAGCATCAATCTTTCTAAGTGAAACTGAGGCCAAACCCCACAGATTCACTAGCATACTAGTACACATCCACCCACCTAGATACCTGGGTTTTCCCTTTGTGTTCAAACATGTTCAACAAGCCAAGAAATATAGTTTTCACATGTAGATATCACTTACACATCACACATTAACCAAACATCTCCATGTACATCACATAAGTCACAAATTCCACTTTTCATTCAAATGCATTTTGAAATCAAACTCACACCAAAATAGCCCACAACACTTTTTTCATAACTTTCACAATCCAACACATCCTTTAACAATTTTATGAAGTCCCTAAAAATATGATAAACATCACATAACAGAACTATTCACATTTAAAATGGCTCATTTTAAAGTATAAACAATCCAAAACAGTTTTCCAATATGGTTTCACCTCTTACATAAATCATTAAACCACTCAAAACTTTCATAAAACATTTCTAAATAGTGTACCGAAGCTTTTCAAATAAAACCCATTTCAAAACCACATTTCAAGGACAAAATCACACCAATACAAATTCAAAATAGAATTGGAAGCCCCAAAAACATTTATTAAACAACCCCCATGTATTATACAAACACCTCAGACAATATCACAAAAGATCCACATGAAACTCTCACGTTTTCAAAATCACTTTCAAGAAGTACAATAAAGTTTTACACCTTAAACCCTTAAAAAAACTCTTTAAGACCTAGTGGCACACCAATAACCCACCAAATCAAAATTTTCATCCCAAACAAGATTTATTAAACCAAATTCATATGTTATAAAACAATCCCAAACAATACCCAAAGGGTTACACATGAAAAACACCAAATTTTAAGCTAAAATGAAACTATAAAAATAAATGCTTAACCAAATCCAACATAAACAATTTTTTCACCACAAACATCATATTATGAAAATTAATAATAAGTAATTCAAGAAAACTAACTCATATAGAAATTATTACACACGGAATCACCTACCGGAAGTGCCAAATCCCTCAAAACTTGGTTCTAAACGTCAACCGCACAACTGCCGCACCACAAGGAAGATCAATTCAGACCTAGATCACAATATTTGACCACAAATACACCAAATTAAAGCCTAGGATCAAACCTTAACTTTTGGAAATTTTATAACATAATGAAAGAGAGAGGAAACCCTAAGGGAAAAGGAAGAAACCAAGAAAGAATCACTTACCCAAAACAATCCTGAAGAAAACGACCTAAAATCGACCAGAATTTGAATTTTTAAAATAGATAAAAATTTAATGGATATTCTAAAAAGAATGATAAGGTCATGTAGGAATTAAAATGGGGGAAAAAGAGTAAGAATAGAAGGAGTTATGAAGGATCAATTTACCTCTCCAAATATGGATGATTTCTGAAATCTAGAGAATTTTCAACAATTTTCGCGATTCTATCGAGCTCCAAATTGTGGGAGGAGGGAATGGGGGCGCGACTTAGTTATGTGGGCTCGGGTGAGAGTTGGAATCACCGAAACAACACAAATAGGGAAGGATATATTAAAGAATTAAAATTTATTTTTAATGCAGAAAATGGGCTTTCGTGCAGGCCCAATTCCTTGAATAAAAACCCATATCCATCATGATTATGGATTTATAAATGGTCCAAATAAATATTGCGGTGTTAATATGTCAGGGGATGAAAATTAGGAATTTTAATGGATGAAAAATGTTGAAAAATGAAGAAGTTATAAAGGCATCAAAATTTATTTTTAAATCTGGAATTGGGCTCACGATTTGGCCCAATTCATAAAAACTCACCCATTCCTCCATAAATGCTTGGGAAACCCTCAAAACAAAGCATGAATGGAAATTAAATGGAATTTAACTTTTAAATAAGTCATGTATGTGACAATTATACCCACCTTGAAAACTTTCCACCCTGAAAAGTCACATCAAGGACAAAACAACAACCAAACCCAACGAAGAAACCAAGAGGTACTCCTTTGCCAGGTTTCACCCCCAAAGGCCAAAACACCTCCAGTGATCAATTAATGATTACTCTCACAACCAAAAAATATACCACTTTTCTGAAATGATCAATCACATTCATACTTTATCCCAAAAGAAAACTCCTCAAACACTATCCGAATAAGACTCAAGAAATTCACCCAAACGAACAATAACATTGAACAAGGATACACTTACCTTACTTTAACTAATCCATTGGGCGCTCTCCAGTCCCAATGTTTACCCAAGAAAGATGTTGGTATCTAGATAGCTCTAAAAAAGACTATCTACACCAAGCCAAGATGATTCATAAATGTAAGTTAGTGGTACGGGGGGACACAAATACACTCCCCACCATAAGAGACAACCAATAATTTTTTTTTTCTGAGAAAAAAATAGGACACTAATAGGGGGAGGCCTAAACGGACTCCCTGGTACATAGGGTAGACTTCCATTCAAAATTTCCGAAGGAACATACATGAGAATAATAGTGGTTCTCCCCACCATAAGAACCAACCATCTTAACCGACTAGCATGTGCCGACACAAAAAAACCCTAAAAATTTCAAGATTTAGGAAGGTCGCACAGTTAGTCCGCACAGTTTGTGAAACCGTGAACTAACTGTGCAGATCAATATTCCTGCATGACTTCTAGGAACATAGTCTCTCTTAATCGTTCACAAACCATGTGATCAGCCTATCTAGACAAATTTCCAACCATTCTCCAAATACTCAATGGAAACCAAAGGGGTGGTAATGACATTGGGCGATGTCATGGGTATAAGGACCTCCACCTATTTCCACCAAACATGAAAAACTGAAGAAAGATAATGAAACCATAGGTTTAAACACTTCATATCTTTAATATTTAGGATATTACTTTGTACAAGGGTTTAAATGACCCTGTGATTTCCCTTGACTATGAGCCATCTTCTCTCCGAGACCTATGGATGGAGATCAAATGATTGAAGCATCTTCGGCCTCGCAGTTAGTCTTTGGAATCCCACTTAATGAGAATTCTTCTTTCGGTGCCACCAAAAACTACACCGCAATCCTAGATAAGTTTTCCAGACATAACACATTCCAAACTCACTTTACCATATCCCGATATTTCACTGAAATGAGGGCTAAAAAGATTCCCACACATCACACCTTGTTTCTTCAGGTGAGAAACAAAAGAAGTAAAGAACCCCTACACTCACATTCCTCTAAAATGGATGATTTTGAAGTTTTTACAAGAGAGACATTCACCCATCGTAACAGGGACTCTCAGAGGATTTCACTACTTTCACCTATACGGTCAATCGAGCACATGACATCATAAGGCATCACTGAACATGACCATTGCGACTGATATAAACAATGCATGGAGAGGGACCTTATACAACATCCCCAAACAACACATAATTCTATAAAGTGGCCACAATATCTTCTCATGACCATATTTCCCACACTGGTAGTTTTTTATGAACTCTTTCTTCGAAGAGACTACGAAGGACTCAGAGGCCCTCTTAGACAGTATCCATACTGACAAACCTAGACAACTTCCACCATCGACGAATCAGGTAGCTTAAGAAACTAAGGTCTCTTTTAACCATCCAAAAGCACTCTTCCACAACAAGAGGATAAAAAAAACCAAGGATGTAAATGGTGTAGATTCATTGATCAACTGGAGTATTTTACAACAACGAAACAATCCGAGTTTCACTTCAATTGTGCACTAACCCTAAATGGGGGCGTACCTTATCCAACGGAAGAACCCAAGGACCAAACCAAGATGGTCCATTGGTTAAAAAAACACCATGAACTAGATCCAAACACATGAAGGTAACCACCATAAAGGTGTCATGAAACATATCTCAGAGGAGACTACTAACCGGTCCTTCTACCCAGGTTACTGACCAAACATAAACCCAAAACACAGTTCAAATAGGAGGGTTTATTGGACAAAAAAAAAACATCCCACAAAAACAAAATTTTCAAAAACCAATAATACAAACCATCCCAAACTATTTATCAAGACATCATGTTTTTCTTTAAAACCATTTCTTTGAAAAAAAAACGGTTCAACAGTAAGAGTATCGACCAATGGTACCCCATGGGCCTCACACATGCATGTTTTTGTGCCACACCAGAAACCCTCGTCATATCGGTCCCGACACTCATCCAGTCATGCCATCAACCATCCATCATCCCATATAACCCCATGCATGTGGTCGCTAATGGAAATACCAAAGGTTAAAACAAAAATTCTTTCCACTTTTGAAAACCAAAATGGTCAACCAACACACCCTTTTTTCTCATAACCGCTAACCACGAGATCAAAATCCCAACTCACATCTTACAAAAATTTTCAGAAAGTCACAAACATTTAGAAAATAACTCACTTTCAAGATATTCACATCAATTTCAAAACATCTCATCCCATTAAAACACACTCTGATTGTTTAGAAAAATCTATTGGAAACACTTTTCAAAACCAACTTCAATATAGTTCATGATTTCAAAGATGTGTAAGCACACCATTTTACATTTCAAAACAATTCTGAAAATTTCAGTTCCACCATTTCATAAACCAAACCATTCCCTATTTATTTGAAAATCATTCCATAAAAACTTTACACTTCTTAAAACCAAGTCACCTTAAAACCAAAGTGCTAAGATTTCAAAAATAAAGCACAAAACAATGCGAGAGAAAACTAGTTTCAGTGGGTGACTTGGAAATATGGTTGGCGGCCATATTCCAATCACTTCACTATCACAGAGAGTTTTCTAGGGAATATCCCCGACTTCACATGGCTTTCCAGGCCCTACGAGCTCACTGAGACCATTAACCCAACTCTCTTTTCATTTCCCCTAATCATCATCAAACCAAGAAAACGAAAGGAATCCGAAAGGTCTTGACTTACCCTAGAGACTTGAATTCTTTCATGAGGTGTGGTGATCATCCACACTACTCATAATAAAAATTAAAAGTCCCAAAAATCCTAACTGCAGATTATCCTGACTGTTCCCCAAATAACATGACCCAAAGAGAGCGAACCTGCTCTGATATCATTTTGTCACGAACCGGATCTGGTCACCATAAAACCAGCACCAAACCCAGCCCGTGCCAAGGCCCGAAGGGCGTTCCAGATCTCCACAGGCTGGCACAAGTGACCGGGTATCATAAAATGATAATTGGGAATGATTTACCCGACTTTATAAACTTAAAACAATAAAAGAATCCAATAAAATGAATATGGATTTTTCAAACCAAACAATCTTTTACAAAAAATTCAGAACAGAATTACATAGCTTAAAACAACTGAAAAAGACTATGCCAAAGGTACAAAACCAAATAAGGACAGCCCAAGAACCCTCATGTCAAGGGGCACCGTCCTCAAGCCACCTCCATAAGACTTCACCACCAAGGACCTGCTAGAAACCCGAACCACAGGAACAAAAAATTGTACCCAACCTGCGACAAAAAAAAACCAAGTCTACTTACACCCAAGGGTGTAAGTAGGGTGTGAGACAATGCCCAGTAGGATACCACCACTAAGAGATTCCATGTGATAAACATTTAAAGACGAAAATCATGCAAGTTTTCAAAAACATGAAAAGCTAGTTACAATTTCTAAAAGATGAAACTTTGAATAAAAATAGTTTTCAAGTGGGCTATCATTAAGAATCAACACTTTTAAAAATAATTTCAACACTACTGAATTTTCCAGCCAACTATACCATATGAAGACGGTAAGTACAAAGTAAATAATGAGCACAAGAAATAGGAAATAACCCCTAGGCACTAGCTCGTTCTGGGTCCCAGGTACCTCGTATCTCGGTGAGAGTAACCATCACAATATCCGTTCTCGTGAACGAGCCACTAGTAGGGAACATAACCATAACCTAGTGGTCCCCAATCATCATCATCATAGTTTAGTTAGAGTTTTAAGGGTCAATCTTGCTAAGTGAAACTGAGGCCAAACCCCACAGATTCACTAGCATACTAGTAAACGTCCACCCACCTAGATACCCGGGTTTTCCCTTTGTGCTCAAACATGTTCAACAAGCCAAGAAATATAGTTTTCACATGTATATATCACTTACACATCACACATTAACCAAACAGCCCCATGTACATTACATAAGTTACAAATTCCACGTTTCATTCAAATGAATTTTGATATCAAACTCACACCAAAATAGCCCACAACACTTTTTTCATAACTTTCACAATCCAACACATCCTTTAACAATTTTATGAAGTCCTTAAAAATATGATAAACATCACATAACAAAACTATTTAGATTAAAAATGGCTCATTTGAAAGTATAAACAATCCAAAACAGTTTTCCAATATGGTTTCACCTCTTACATAAATCATTAAACCACTCAAAACTTTCATAAAACAATTCTAAATAGTGTACCAAAGCTTTTCAAATAAAACCCATTTCAAAACCATATTTCAAGGACAAAATCACACCAATACAAATTAAAAACCGAATTGGAAGCCCCAAAAACATTTATTAAACAACCCCATGTGTTATAAAAACACCTCAAACAATAGTACAAAATATCCACATGAAACGCACACATTTTCAAAATCACTTTCAAGAAGTACAATAATGTTTTACACCTTAAACCCTTAAAAAACTCTTTAAGACCTAGTGTCACACCAATACCCCACCAAATCAGAATTTTCATCCCAAACAAGATTTATTAAACCAAATTCATATGTTATAAAACAATCCCAAACAATACCCAAAGGGTTACACATGAAAAACACCAAATTTTATGCTAAAATGAAACTATAAAAATAAATGATTAACCAAATCCAACATAAAAAACTTTTGCACCACACACAGCATATTATGAAAATTCATAATAATTAATTCAAGCAAACTAACTCATCTAGAAATGATTACACATGGAATCACCTACCGGAAGTGTCAAATCCCTCAAAACTTGGTTCGAAACGTCAACCGCACAACCGCCGCACCACAAGGAAGATCAATTCAGACCTAGATCACAATATTTGACCACAAATACACCAAATTAAACCATAGGATCAAACCCTAACTTCTGGAAATTTTAGAACATAATGAAAGAGAGAGGAAACCCTAAGGGAAAAGGAAGAAACCAAGAAAGAATCACTTACCCAAAACAATCCTGAAGAAAACGACCCAAAATCGACCAGAATATGAATTTTAAAATAGATAAAAATTTAATGGATATTCAAACAAGAATGAGAAGATCATGTAAGAATTGGAATGTGGAAAAAGAGTAAGAATATAAGGAGTTATGAAAGGATCAATTTACCTCTCCAAATCTAGATGATTTCTGAAATCCAGAGAAGTTTCAACCATTTTCACGATTCTATCGAGCTCCAAATTGTGGTAGGAGGGAATGGGGGAACGCATTAGGTAAGTGGGCTCGAGTGAGAGTTAGAATCCCCGAAACTATGCAAATAGAGAAGGAGATATTAAAGGATTAAAATTTATTTTTAATACAGAAAATGGGCTTTCGGGAAGGCCCAATTCCTTAAATAAAAACCCATATCCACCATGATTATGGATTTATAAATGGTCCAAATAAATATGGTGGTGTTAATATGTCAGGGTATTACAATTAGGAATTTGAATGGATGAAAAATGTTGAAAAATGAAGAAGTTATAAAGGAATCAAAATTTATTTTTAAATCTGGAATTGGGCTCACGGTTTGGCCCAATTCATAAAAACTCACCCATTCCTCCATAAATGCTTAGAAAACCCTCAAAACAAAGCATGAAAGGAAATTAAATGGAATTTAACTTTAAAATAAGTCATTTATGTGACAGGGTAGGGGTGTCCAGGGGTGGGGGTGTCCAGGGGGTGGGGTGGCTATCCATGGGGGTGGGGTGTCTGGGGGGGGGGGTGGGGTTGTCCAGTTGGAGGGGTGGTGTCTAAAAGGGGTGGGGGTCGTCCAGGTGGTTGGGCTGTCCAGGGGTGGGGGCTATCCAGGGGGTGGGGTGGTGTTAAGGGGGTTTGGGGTGGGGGGTTATCTAGGTGTTTGGGGTGTCTAGGGGGTAGGGTGTCTCGGGTGGAGGTGTCCAGGGGTGTGGTGGTGTCCATGGGGGTGGGGGTGTCCAGGTGGTGGGGTAGTGGGGTCGTTTCTAGGAGGGGTGGGGGCCATATAGGGGGTTGGGGTGCTGTCTAGGGGGTAGGTGGATGTCCATGGAGGTGGGGTCTCTAGGGTGTGGGGGTGTCCAGGGGGTGGGGGTGTCCTGGGGGTGGGGTGGTGTCCATGGGGGTGGGGTGGCTATCGATGGGGGTGTGGGTGTCCAAGAGGGTGGGGGTGTTCAGGTGGTGGGGTGGTGTCTAGGAGGGGTGGGGGATGTCTAGGGGGTTGAGGCTGTATAGGGGGTAGGAGAGCTGTTAATGGGGGTGGGGGTGTCCGGGGGTGGGGGCGGACCAGGGGGTTGGAGGGGTTGTCCAAGGTGGGTGGGGGATATCGAGAGTAGTGGCGGGGTTGTCCTTAGAGATGGGGGTGTCGAGGGGGTGGGTGGTGTCCAGGTGGTAAGATGGTATCTAGGAGGGGTGGGGGCTGTAATGGTTTTAATGGAATGAATTTCATGTATTTTTAAAAAGTTTTTGGAATTGTGTTTATTTCAGTAGTATGTGTTTCTTTAGGAGAAAATGAATGCTTTTGGTTTGTATGGTAGGAAGGGAGATTTGGTTATTAGGAAAAGGAGTACATTTTTATCTTGGGACAAAAATAATCTATGATTTTTGAAATGGAATCTTAAAATGGGTTTTTATAAACCATTGGGGAGTTTTAAATGGAAAGAAGCCTTTATTATGTGATTTTGAAATGGTTTTTTGAAGAATTATTTATGATGTATCATTATTGGATTTGTGATTATGTGCCCGTTGTTTTAGAACAGCTGATTATTTTACTTATTTTGTTTATATAATTTTTTAGAATCTAACCATAATAAATGAATCAAAAAGTCCATAAGGGGATATCTCATGTTGTCATTTTTGTGTCTTGGTCTCTACTCAAATTCTGGTGGAAGTGGAATAATCATGTTCTTCTTAGATCATTTATTATGCATGGGAGTTTCTAAAATAAAATCCACTAATTTTTATTGATGATCAAGGATCACAGGAAGAAACCATTAGGGTATCTATGATTAATGGGATCTTATAGTTGTTAGATATCATATAATCAATGTGGGTGGGGACAGTCCAGGGGGTGGGTGTGTGCAGGGGGGTGGGTCATTGTCCAGGGGGTGAGGTGCTCTCCAGGGGGTGGGGTGGGGTGGGGGGGTGTCCACGGGGGTGGTGGGGCTATCCAGGGGGAAGGGGTATCTAGAGGTGGGAGGGGCTGCCCATTGGGGTGGGGGATGTCCATGGAAGTAGGGGATGTAGAGGGGTGGGTGGGGCTGTCTAGGGGGTACAGGGAGTCCAGGGGGTGGGCGGGATGTCCACTGGGGTGGAAGGGATATCTAGGGGGTAGGGTTGTCCAGTGGGTGTCGGCGGTCTGTCTATGGGGAGTGGGTGGGCTGTCCACGGGCGTGGGGAGGCTTTTTCATGGGGGGAGGGGTGTCTAGGGTGTAGGCGGGATATCCACGGGGGTGGAGGTGCTGTCGAGGGGGGGGGGGGGGTAGGGGTGTCCAGGGGGTGGGAGGGATGTCCACAAGTGTGGGCATGTTTTCCACAGGGTTGGGGGTTGTCCAAGGGGTACGGGGTTTCCACGGAGGTGGGTGGGATGTCCACGAGGGTGCTGGGGCTGTCCAAGGGGATACGAGGTGTCCAAATAGGTTTGTGGGCTATCCACGGGGGTGGGGAGGATGTCCACGTGGGTGGGGGATGTCCGGGGGGTACGAGGTGTTCAAGGGTTGGGTGGGCTGTCCATTGGGGGTGGCGGGCTATCCAGGGCAGTACGAGGTGTCCTAGAGGGTGGGCAGGTTGTCCACGAGTGTGAGAGTGTTGTCCGTAGGGGTGGGGGATGTCCAGGTGGGCAAGAGGTGTCCAAGGGGGTGTGGAGGGCTATCTAGGGGGGTACGGGGTGTCCAGTGGGTGGGCAGGAAATCCACGGTGGTGGTAGGGTTGTCCAGGGGTGTATGGGGTGTCCAGGGGGTGGGGATATCCACAGAGGTGGGGGCTATCTGGGTGGTGGTGGTGGGGGGGGGGGGGTTATTAATAGGGGTGGCAGGGCTATCCGGGGGGGGGGGGGGGGGTACGGGGTGACCAAGGGGGTGGGAGGGATGTCCATGACAGTGGGTGGGGTGTCCACAGGGGTGGGGGGATGTCCAGGTGCACGGGGTGTCCAGGGGGTGGGTGGGGCTGTCAAGGGGGGTACAACGTGTCTAGGGGGTGGGAAAGTTGTCCACGGGGGTGGCGGGGTAGTCCACGGTTGGTATGGGTTGTCCTAGGGGTGGGCGGGCTATCCACAGGGGTGGGGGGCGGTCCACGGGGGTTGGGGATGTCTGGGTGGTATGGGGTGTCAGGGGGTGGTTCTACGGGTGGTGGCGGGGTTGTCCAGGGGGTACGAGGTGTCTAAGGGGTTGGGTGGGCTGTCCATGGGGGTGGGCGAGCATTCTATGGGGGTGGGGACTATCCATGGGGGGCACGGGGTGTCCATGGGTGGGTGGAGAATTATAGGTGGGTATGGGTGGTCCATGGGGTGGGCATCCTATCCATGGCGGTGGTGGGGCTATCCAGGGGGTATGGGGTGTACATGGGGGGTGGTTGGGAAGTCCACAGAGGTGGGTGGGCTATCCACAGTGGTGGGAGGGGGGATGTCTAGGGGGTACAGGGTGTCGGTGGGTGGGTGGGCTGTCCACAGGGGTGGAGGGGCTGTCCAGGGGGTACAGGGTGTCCAACGGGGTGGACGAGCTGTCCATAGGGGTGGGCGGGTTTTCCACTGGGGTGGGGTCTGTCCTGGGGGAACGGGGTGTCCAGTGCGTGTGTGGGGCTTTCCAGTGGGTACGTGGTGTCCAGGGTGTAGGAAGGCTGTCGATGGTGGTGGTGGGGAAATCTAGGGGGTATGGGGTATCTAAAGGGTTTGGGCGGGCAATCCACGGGGGTGGGGGGGGGGGGGCTGTCTACTGGCGGGGCGAATCCGTCACAGAAAATCATCAAGTTAAGATTTATTATATATAGATAAAAAATAAAGATATTGTGACCTACCTAATCACACATATATTTAGTCCCAAAAAATAAATAAACATCAAAGGTCAGTAATATCAGTAAAAAATATAACAGATCAATCTATCCCCCATCACCATCACTATGATCATCATCATTATCCTATTCACCCTCGTCCTCATCAGCATCCCAATCATCATCCCCACCCTCCTCAACATCCTCCTCCTCTCCCTTCTACTCTACCTTGGCATCCTCATCACCCTCTTTCTCTACCTCACTATCCACCTCGCCCACCTCATCTGCCTCAAATTCCTCCTCAGCCTCCTCCTCCTCTGGATCGAACTCCTACTCACCATCGACATGACCACCACTAGAACCCCCACCAGGTGATCCATATATAGAACACATCTATGAAATGTATTCATCAAAAGCTGTGATGGCCTCTAGTGGAAGTGTGGGATGTAAAACTTCCATGAGTATCATAAATGCAGTATTTTCCCTAAAATACTGTTATAATGTATCTGTGGCCCTTTTTTCAGCCTGTTCATCCTGTTCCTTAACCTACTGAAACTTGGTGGCACTAAAACTCATACCCTAGGAGGTCCAATACCTCTTCGAAACAATACTCTTCCCAGGTTAGAAGCAAACTCTACCAGTGTACTTATCTCCCAACACCTGATGTAAGTGATCATTTGGCACAAAATTGTCAGGTTCTTGGGCATCAAGGGCCTCTAAAACAGCCTGTTACAAATATAAATAGATTATTAAGTTACAAAATAGAGATTAAAATTTAAAATCTAGAATTTAAAACATACAATCCGTTGCAGAGTTGGTTCATTAACCAAACTTTCATCTTTATTCCTTCTACTCGAGTAAAATAGTTTTTCTCGAGGCACACGTCCTTCTATATTCATTTTAATCCACTACAATGACATTGAATGTAGGAAAAAATAATTAAAAATAAGATACTAGTAATTAATTGCATAACTAAAATTATATAATATCTTCAGAAATCAAATAAATTATGGAGGAAGCAATAGAATGTGCAATTCGTAATGAAAAATTATAAACTGTCATACCTGCTGCCACTCATGATCTGGCATCATCGTACTTCCCAATGTGTGGACGTAATTTTTAACATCATTTTTTTTTATTTCTTCTGGATGAATCCTAAATAAAATTCAATAATTAGTACAAATGAAATACAAGAAAATTTTCATTTAAATACGTCGAATGTGATTAATACCTTAAATTGTCTAGTAGTCCAATGAGTAATAATATGTCGATACTGTTCTAAAAGAAAATCATCCAAGGTAGGGACCACCTCTAACTCTGTGCCCACTCTAGCACCCCATGCAATTTACAAATCATTCTTATAATATCTCTAAAGCTTGCCTAAATCATTCATACGTGCTGGTCATGCACCCATACCATTTGGGAAATTAAAATGTAGCTGACACCAAAATATTAATTCATATAAAAAAATAATAATAATATATTTCATTAAATACAACAGATTTTTTAACCCATATCTCTATCCAAGATTTATTCTTGACTTCATTTGGAAGCTGTCTCCATGAGAGCGGGCAGATAGGAATGATGTCAGAGTATTTGGCAACCATCGCCAAAAAACACTGACATTGCAGCCATGATTTTTCAATCATTTTACTATCTTCATTGTAGTCCACCATCAACTGTGTGTGGTGATTCCACACTGCACACATACGTGTACACCCCTGCCCCCTCCTCCTATTAGTAGAAGTATCTATTATGAAAGAAAAACAAATTTTTTATCAATACATGTTATAATGAAAATAAATAATGGTGTAAACATTTGTTAAGGTTTTATAAGTATACCTGTAGTAGTCTAATCAATGGATGCCGCTAGATCTACAGAAACTGAAGGAACACCCTTTACAGATGGAGTGGGTCCCAATTTACTCTCCGCAGGGATAGAATCTGGCAGAGCAGAAGTCAAAGAATATGGAATATAAAATCCCAGAGAGAAGGAATCAGAAGTAAAATAAGATGATAGGAATGGATGAAAAAATGTTGGATGGGGAGTGGGAATCATCATTGAATATAGTAAAGATGTGTGAGGAGGCTCATATATAAAGGGTGTTGAAAACATGGGAGGCCTATATATCCCATGTGACCTTAATGAGACTCCGAGATCAGAGTATGGGATGGGTGGTATGTCAGTGGGAGGGGTAGGGTCTAATTGGGTATGCCAACCAGATCGTCTATCTCTCCTCCCACCCCCCTCGTATGAACACCCTAATTACTATGAATACTACTAGGCTGGTCATAAAATAACTGTCGCCTAATAGATGGATCCTACACAAATGTTTAAAAAATAATAATCACATGATATTATATATTATTTAATTATATATATTTGAAATAAAATACTCCCTATAGGCACTTGTGGTGGAATGCATAGCTCAATCATGCGATGATTGTTGTCCATAATCAATTTTCATCACCTCTCTTCAATAGGTTTCATTTCCTGCATTTGAAAACAAATATAGAAGTAAATAGAAAAGGAAAACTACTGTGTAACCCAAAAAATTAGAGGAAATAGGGGGCTTCATGGATCATTGATTCTACCAGATTCATAAGGGGTAAATCAGTTGTCAAAATTAAGGAAAAATTTAATTTCATTAGACCAGGTAAAGGATGTAGGTTTCAATACATGTTTTGTAGAAGAATACAATCCATCATGTTCATTACCTAGTAAAATGATAATGATAGATCTTAGTGTTATAAAAATTCTATTCAAATCACAGTTGAAGCATTGAAATGTTCACCAAGTTAGAAATGATGGTTTCTTATGTTTGAGTACAGTTCAATTCCAAATTAGAAAATTCAATTCAAATAAAATTGCAACCAATAAACATTAAAAATTCACATAACGGTCAAGTCAGATACAATATATTTGTAATCAATATTAAATCAATTTAAATAGTACCAACCTTAACAACCCAAGTTGAGGTAAACCAAACTAATTGAGAATATGATTGGGTGATTTATATATTTCCCACCACAACTTATGGTTCATAGTCAAATCTGAAAATTGAGCTATTGGTGTCATCAAAATTAATAAATAGATAGTTTCCAATGGCTGTAGGGATGGTGTCAATTCCATCATCACCATCATCATATAATTTGTCTGGTAATTACTTCAATAATGAAACCAAATTTAGGTCGAAGATGGTCTTGGACATAAAAAACATGTTTCACCATTGATGCCAATACATATGGTTCATCGGTAGCAAGAGTGTGAGTCATATCAATTACAAAAAATCCAAAATCATCAATAAATGTGCCTTTCCTTATCATCAATTCAAACCAATGAAATTTCATCATCTTGAATCGTCCATGAGAATAATAATACAATATTATTATTTTTTCAACGACTCCATAATAACCTACATTTTGAAATAGTGGTACACTATCTGATTAACTAGCATAGCAGTCAATTGTGGTAGTAACCATAATACCATCATGTTGTTTTCTCATGTTCTTTTCTCATTCAGTGATAATAAATCTGTACACATTGATAACAATTGATTTACAGTCACGAACCATGGTATTAGGACCAAAAGGAAAAGCTCTTATTTCTTAAGAGACAGAGTTAGGAGGAAAACTCAATTCCTAAAATATAAATCAATATTACAGTTAATTAATTATTGTTTTAATTATTTTAAATAGTAATATTATATCCTTCAATTTAACCAAGCATGAAACTTTTTTTATGCAAAGTCTCCCTCCTTCTCAAATATAAAGGTCAATGCTTTCTATTTATCATCGCTTTGGTTCCCTATAGATAAAAAATAGGAATAGTTTAACATATATATATATATATATAAGATATACATATTTAATTTACTTACAAGATATATTCATCGAACAATTCACAGTTGAACAAAACTGTGCGATGTACCATCTCTCGATCTTCAAGGATTAATTTAATTAATGTATATAATCCATGAATTCCTCCTATTTGAGAAAGTGATTGGAAACTTGGTTTAATTTTCTCATAATTTTCTTCTTCGTTTCTCATTGGTTTGGTCATTCTTGTAATAAGATTAGGAAAATACATAGAGTACAAATCCATACATTTTTGAGCCAAGTAACACTTCACAATAGAACCTTTAGGATAATTCCTATTACAGACAAAAAATTTTAATGTGTACATATTTATTTCAGTTGGATACATTCAATGATTAAATATTTCCTATGAGAAGTATTTCAGTTGGAATATATACAGTCAGATGCAGCATACATGTGAAAATAATAGAGGAAATATTTTCTCTAACACACCCAAAATTAATGGGGAATCTGTCGACATTTTTTACAAGAAAGACTTGGACAACTTCATAGCACAATGATATTAAAAAAATGGCACAACTGAATAACATCCACCTTTATGTTATTGGAAAAAATATGAAGAATTGTTATTGGAATCAACTCATGTATAAGGATGTGATAATCATGAGCATGAGTCTTCAAATATTATAGCTTCAACTCTCTTCTGTTGACCTGTTTAGATATGTTGCTTGAATAGCCATTAAGAACATTAATAGTCTAAAGTACTTATATAAATTTCTTTTTTCTATAGGTTTCATCACATAAGAAGCACGTGTAAAATTCCATTTATTTTCACTTATAAACACTTGATGCAATTCTGGTTTGATTCCCCAATCCCCCAACTCATGTTGAGACTATAAAACATCGTTTTTATTTCCATTAACATTTAGATGAATCGAAAGAAAAATTTCAAATATATTTTTTTCAATTTGAAATATGTCTAAGAAATGATGTAACAAATTGGATGACCAATAAACAAAATCAAAGAAGATACTTCTCTTCATCCAATTGTAAAATGTTTTAGTGTAATCATTCTTTCTCTTTCCAGATTTCATCGGACCCTTCCTGAATAAAAAACTAAAATATTTAAATTCATTAAGAACTTTATTTCCAGACATACAATGAGGTGAATCATCATTCTCCATGGTATTGTCAAATCATAGATGATTATTTCAATATTGATGGTGCATTGGCAAGAATCGTCGATGTCCCAAAAAAACTAAAACTACAATGATGTTTCAGTCTTCTAGATCATGTAATCTTCATACAAATAGGACATGATTGATTTCCCTTCGTGCTCCATCCAGACATCATTGTATAAGTCGAAAATCATTGATCATCCACATAAGCGCATCACTCATCTGAAATATGTCTTTCAAACATGCATCTTATGAGAACACACCCACATCTCAAATAAGTTTCAACTCTTTTATTAAAGGTTTCATGTATACGTCTATATCATTTTCGGGATCAGAAGGGCCATATATGAGTATACACATGAATGTGAAATGTTTTTTCATACAAAACCATGGGGGAAGATTATAAATGTGTATAAAACCCGTCCATGTGTTGTGCGACGTATGCATCTGCCCAAACGAATTAAAACCATCACATGAAAGACCCAACCTCAAATTATGTATGTCAGCTACAAAAATAAGATATCAAGAATCAAATCTCTGCCATGAAAATCCATCTGTAGGGTGAACCAACTCATCATTAGTCTTCTTTCTCAGGGTATCATTCCATCACATTTTTATTGATATTTCTTCATATATTAAAATATTCTGGAGTATGGGGATCAATAGAAGGTTCCAAATTACTTTCAATGGCACACAAGATAGTGTTCCATTAGCTTTTGGCTTCTAGTAGGATTCTCCACATTTTATATAATCATTTTGTTCAGCTGTTTCCTCTCGGCATAAACATCAATCTTTTGGGAAAGAATCTATTTTGTTTCTTGAAAGTCTAATTTACTCAACTAACATTCATGCCATATAGTGGTTTGAGGGAATATCTGCATCATCTAGAAGTAAGTACTTCAAGAAGTTAAAAATGTAATCGATGGTAGTATTAGAAATCTTAGACATTGTTTTCCCATGATACAATTGCATTGAAAATTATATCTTTTTCATTTTACTGCATTGTTGATATACTAGAGTCATGGAGGTATCATTCAATTCTTTTACCCCTAAAAAAATCCTCATTTTCATTAGATTCATCATGTCTACTCATATAAATGTCTTCTTAAGTTGGAATCCTTTCATTTTCATGATGACAAATAAATAAACACCAGTCATATAACTAATTCTCTAATCCTGCCCTCTCTTTTGGATCATCAACGATTTGAGATTTTATTTTCTACCCATTGTGATTCAACATAGAGTAGTTTTCTTAAAAAACATATTTGCTTATGTGGAAACTGACTTCTTCACGGACCAACCAAGGTCTTCCAACACAATTGTAACAGGGGCAGTGTATGTGACCACTATCTGATGTATTGAGAAATTCAAAATCTAAAAAACTCTACAAATTTTTTGAAATTCACGTACGGTCTGATCGATATCATACATCCAACTTCTATACATTCTGTAAAAAATGTTATATTTAATTTCATAAAAATAAATTCAGTAATATTGAAGTTTCATAGAAAATATATTAAAAAAAGAGAATTGTTCACTTTATATGAAAACATAACTGACACACATCTCTATCTAAGAATTATAATATAAAAAACAATAAAATTCTATATTTATAACAAAATATCTTTGATGAACTATACATGAGTGTAAAAGATCATGTACACTTGTGGAGGAGAATTATTCATGAGTTGAATAAATTTTAGATCAAAAAAAGTTAATATTTTAGTAGATTATTTGAGTGATCATATACACTGCCCAAAGGGTTAGGAGTGTCCAGGGGGTGGGGGTGTCCAGGGGTGGGGAACTATCTTGGGGGTGGGGGGATGTCCTCGAGGGTCGATGGTGTCCAAGGGGGTGGGCGCATTTTCCACGGGGGGGGGGGGGGGGGGGTGTCGAGAGGGGAATAGGGTGTCTAGGGGGTGGGGGCATCTGAGGGGATGGGGGTGTATGGGTGGTGGATTTTCTAGGGGAGTGGGAAGGTTGTCCACAGTGTTGGGGGATATCCAGGGGGTAGGGGTGTATAGGGGGTGGGCAGGCTATCCATGGGGGTAGTAGTGTTTTTTAGGGGGGTAAAAGGTGTTCAGTGGGGTGGGTAGGCTGTCCACGGTGTGGCAGGACTGTCCAGGGGGTGGGTGGGATATCCACGGGGGTGGGGGTGTTTAGGGGGTAAGGGGTGTCCAGTGGGTGGGGGTGTCCTAAGGGATGGGGGTGTCTAAGGGGTGGGGTGTCCATGAGTCGTAGGCGGGCAATCCACAGGGTTGCAGGCTATCTAGGGGGGTAGGGGTGCACAGGGGGGTGGGAGGCTGTCCACGGGGGTGGTGGGGCTGTCCCGGGGGTATAGGGAGTCCAGGGGTGTGTCGGCTATCCTCGGGGGTGATAAGGGAGTTTAGGGGGGAGGGGTGTTTATGGGGGTGGGTGGGTAGTCCACGGGGGTGGGGGCTATCTATGGGGGTAGGGGTGTCCATGGGTGGGGGGGATATCCATGTGGGTGGGGGTATGTCCACAGGTGTTGGGTTCCAGGGGGTAGGGGTTGTCTATGGGGTTGGGGCTGTCCAGGGGGTCGGGTGTGTCCAGGGGTGGGGGTGTCCGGGGGGATGAGGGTGTTTGGGGGTGGGGGTGTCCAAGGGGTGGGAAGGCTTTCCATAGTGGTGGGGGCTATCTGGGGGTACGAGCTGTCCATTGGGGTGGGGGTTGTCCATGGGGGTGTTACTATGAGCTATGAGATTTAATTCAGTTGTTATTCATGTTATGAAAACAAACAATGAGTGTTAAAGATTAGAGTAGTATTTTTTAGTGAAAGTCCAATTTGGTTGGATTGGTGACTTGATAACATGATTGTATCAGTTTTTCAATTGGGAAAATATTGGGGGATTGGATTATGGTGGAAGGAATACGAGTTAGTGAATATCTATTGGTAGTTTTTAAGAATGATATGATGTATTGTAATGGGTTTTTAAGGATTTTTATCCTCATGGCATGGTGATTAAGGGTGTTTTTATATAAATTTTTTATAGATTACTTGATATTTTTTTCATCGTAACATGAATTAAATTTAGGATTTCATTAGAAGGTGAAGTCTAGATAGAATCAATATTCATTTATTACATGGATAGGTTGGCTTAGGAATACGGTCCGTGTATATGGTAGTGGGTCCCTAGTCTAGGTGGATATATATGGATATTTTCCTTTACTGGTCTCCATATGAAAGGATTCAAAAAGGCTCCCACCGCCTTCCAAGGATAAATTATTTCTAGAAAAATGTGTTGTGGGAGAAATAATTCATCCAATATAGGTGATTTCACTTTTAGATCAAATGATGCCTTACTCGTCTAGATGAGTAGACAAGAACCAAAACCAAAGAGGCCTCAGACCTATCCAAATCTCGAGAGGTGATGACTTCCCATTGCTTATTGGTGAACTATGGAAGTGATGAATTCCCACCTGCATAGCCCCCCCTCCCCAACTCACCCCCAGAAGACTCCCCCTGTATAGCCCCCCTCCCATCCACTCACTTCACAAACCCCTCCCTCACCCCCACATGCATAGCCCCCCAACCCCCCTCCCATCCACCAACTGCACGACCCCCCCCCACTTGCACATCCCCCTCCCCCCCCACCTACAAACCCCCTCCACCACCCCCACTTATACACCCCAACCCACCCCCACCCCTTCCCCACCACACCCCCAACAGACTCCCACCTGCCCAACCCATCCACCACGCAAACCTACATAGTCCCCCCCACTCACTTGAACAGCCCCCGCCCCACCCCACCTGGACAACCCACCCCCACCCCCACCTATACACCCCCCACCTCACGCCCAACAAACTCCCCCCAACTACACAACCCCACCTGCACAACCCCACCTGCACAACCCCTTCACCCATTTCATACCCCCCAACATGAACACTCCCAAAAGCACACCCCCTCACCCCACCCACTGCCCCCCACTTGCACCCTCTACATCAATAAAATTTTATTCAAACAATAATGACAGTAGAAATGTAGAACAAAAAAAGAAAACAATTAAAATTGAAATTTTTGGGTATAAAATTCTTCACATACCATGGTTTTAGGCCAAATGAAAATAGAAAACAAAAAAAAAATAGATGAAAGTCATTAAACCTAAGGTATGACTTACATATTTGATGTGTAGAAAAAAACAAGTTTCTGATTGAAGATGGGTCTGGTGGAATAATTTTCCAACCGAGAGATCTATTAGGTCTCAAATTTACTTATACAATCGCATAGATGAAAGATTGGGGATACTGGAAATTTAGGGGAAAACATTCCCAACTATTTTAAAAACCCATTGGGAAAGGTAATATTTTCCAACAGTTTTAAAAACCCATTGGGAAAGCCTTCTTAAAACTAACATATCCTAACGGTTTTATCAAAATGTTGAGTAAATGTCTTCTAAAACTCATATATCCCCATAATTTTGATAAAAATATTGGGTATAAGTAATCAAAAAAATATCTATTCCAATGGTTTAGTGAAACTGTTGGGTAAGAACCTCTTCAGTCCGCTATTTAAATAGTTTATAAAAACCATTGGAAAACATCTGTGTGTATATCCTCCATATACAGTAGTGAAAAAATAGTAATATTTTGTCCTATAATTAATCTTATCCTATATGATCTTGTTAAATATTCCACATCCCAATTTCCAATGTATATTAAACCCTTCTTTTATACAAACTATAGTGACACCAAATTTTTATTCATAAATCATTTCATGAGAATATTCATTATATATCATTATGAAATACTTTAGGTTAATAATTATTTAGTGTATTTTTAAACATATATATATATATAAAATCAGTACATAAAATATCTAAATTTTTCCAATTTATTTATTAACTACTATCACCTTTAAAAAACATTTCATACATAAAAACATTTTTCAAAACCTAGGGAATGAATACATAATATTCAGTTATATGTGATGATCAGTAAGGATAAAAAAATTGATATTAATCAGTGATAATATGATAATAAAATAGGTTTATAAGAATAATATCTTCAAAACATAAAAATATACCCATCAATTCATATATAATAATCATCAAACATGACATAATGTTTTATCGTTTAAAATAAAAAACACGTGAGAGTATATAATCATAAATAATTAGTAATGAGCTCTGAGAACATATCATAAGCATATTAAATAAGTAATTTGAATAGACTTAAGTTATTAGAATACACATAATCATATAAAATCATTTCCTTGGTAAAATATCACTGTTAATTCAATCATAGTGGACTGGTTTCACTCAAAATACAATAATTTAATTAGTCAAGGATTGCTCTCATGACTATCTTATAAGATAAATTTCCTTACATAACATGGTCCACTCCCCATTCCAGTCCCAATTTTATAATCGGAAATTTATATTTTACTAATTAATTAGAGATATGTATAATTATTATCACACCCATAACATAATTAAAAACATACATATTTATTTCTCTACACCTTAATGCAATCATCATGTCATCTAAACATAACAGGTGGAATGGATATTGGTTTCAAAAACGTTTCATCATCATTAAAAAACCATTTTAAAAATGAATAAACATTATGAAAACAGATAATATCCCTTTAAAATGACATTAAAAATGAAATTATTGTGTTATAATTTAAAACACTATTTAGAGAAATACACTTTTAATTTGAAATAAGTTTTTTAGAACATAAAAATATCCTAAAACATTGAGAAATAATTTACATTGAAAAGGGAAAAAGAAATTTTCTAAGGAAGATTAAAATTAATATGAATTCATGATGGCTTATAAAGTATAACATGTGATGTACATGAAAAAAATAAGCCACTTCATATTTTTTGGAAAAAACTAAAAAGTAAAATATTTGGAAAATGCTGAGAAGATTTATTTATATCAGTTATTAAGAAAATCAAATACTGTTAAATATAAATTTAATAAATATATGGGTAATAATAATATAATTCATCATAACATTTCATTGAAATTATGGACATGAAGGTTAATATTTTTGACCAATAAGAAAAAATTGGTTAGTTGTAATTAAAAAAATTCATTTTCATCTATTTAGAACATAAGATGGGAAAATGGAAGTAAAAAAATTAATGTAAATAAATGAATAAATATTATGAATATAAATAATATTTTTGAGAGATAAGTCATATAATTTACTTAGTGTAAATTTAAACATAAACAATCCAGGTAAAAAATTGAGATAATAATATAAAACTCTTACAATTGTTGTAACTATTGAATCATAGTTCCTATAAAATTAAAAAAACTAAAATAAAATATTAAATATAATTAAAATAATAATCATCATCATATTACATATCAATTTTAATATAAATACATCTCATAAAATAATATAGGATTATAACATCAAATATGTCTCACAGAAATAGAATTTAGTTGAAAAATACATATGAAATTAATAATTTCTGAAATAAAGTCATTTGAAGTGTCAAAATAATATATTTCTATAAATAATCACACATTATTTTAAAATAAATTGTTAGTATTATAAAAACCATTTGAATAATAAATTAGTGAAAAATGATAAAACATGTCTTAATGATGTGAAATAGAGATAAAACCCAAACCACGTGTCTGAAATGATATTCAAGAACTCTAGCATTAAAAATAATAATTTTTTATTTATTATTATTAAATAAAATAACTATATTAATAATTATAATATCAAATATGTTCTATCTATCACATTTGAACCCATTTTTTTATAATTATATATTAATGTTGTTATTTCTAGTGTTAACTACTTCATTTTTCATGTATGTTTTGGTTCAGAAATTATGGTCCTTTTACATTATTCATTTTTGATACATCTCAATAACTTTAATAATGATATAAATATAATATCTATCAATTATATAATTTTTTTATAATTCATATTATGTAGTGATGAAAACTGAATGACATAATTTCATGGAGATGAAAATATGTAGGTACACATAATTGATATTTCAACTTTTAGATGGATAAAAAAAGAATGATTAATAAAAATTCACCTATATAGAATAATTATAATATTATAAATATCATATATTTTAACTAAATATATCCGTTTTAACATCCATTTATGTTAGTAATAATAAATATATCACATTGCAATGGGAAGGTGGTACATGACATGTATGCACGAGTAAAATTATTATTTTGGAATGGATCATAAGGTAAGAATATTAATATGGTATTATAATTAGATAATAATATTTAGGAAATAAAAATCATATATTAATGTTATATCCATTATAATAACCATTTATGAAATATGGTGGATGAAAATGAATAACATATCTATATGGTGGTAGTAGTACACATATATGAGCGAGCAATACATACATCTACTATTTGTTTTTGAAAATATGTGGTAAATGGTTGTTAAAATATCATAATAAAAAATAGTTATATTTATGATTCTTTATTAATAAATTTTTTTCTGGAAAAAACATGTTTGTATTAGGTGTAAGAAGAAATAAAACTGAATGAGCTTGGTGATGATTTATACAATTTATTTGACAGTCATCCTTTGGGTTACACATTAACACATGAAGGATTCCTATTAAGAGAAGAAAATATGATATAGGGTTAAGTGATTGATTCTAGGAAGGATTTTTTTTATAGATTTTAGTATAAAATGAGGTGAATAAGGGATGACGTGAGGTAACCTTTTATAAGTTATAGAAGGGACACACATTGATTTTCAAAAATGATTTAAATCATATAAGTCAATTTCATGGGATAACTTATCCAAGTGTCATAGTATTATAATTTAAGAAATAATAATGTTTAAATTTCTTCAAAAAATTATAATTAGATAGGTTTGGGTGTAAATCGTACCCTAATCTCTGGGTTTGACCATCAATAAAATCATTTGATACATAAACATGGATATGTTTTTATTGTTTTTAATTTTCAATAAAGCTAAAAATTAAATATTACGATATAAAATTATATTGATTATATACATTCCTAATATTTAATCAATTTTACTTTATTTTATTTTCATAAGAGGTCAAATTTAATTTTTAATATGAGTGAAAAAAGTCAATGAAAAACAGTTTTAGGAAAATACAATACAAATACTAAAACCTATTTTAATTATATTAGATTCCTAGTAAAATCGAACATATAGATGTTAAAATATACTATTAAATATATAATATATAAATATAATTAAATAAATTAATCTATATATATTAATTTAAATTATTAATATAACAACATATTGTGTGAATAGAAATATTATTTTATAATAATGTGTTTTTATGCGGAAGAGTTAAATTTTTTAACAATAAACTATAATGATGATTCTTAGGTAATAAATTTAATTATTTATTATTAATTTATAATTATTTTAATTTATAATAAATTTAAAAATATAATGTAAATTTTAGTGGAAAATAATTGATAGGTTTTTCTAAAATCGACAATTTTCACAATTTTCTATTTTTTAAACAAATTCCATAAACAATAATGTAATGATAATATTTACAACAAGAAATAAATGGTTATATTAATTTTATCTAATAAAATTTTCAATAGTTCTATAAATTAATTATATTATCTTTGAGGGGAACCTGACCTATACACCTTCTCTATTTGGTACCCGAATTGAATTGGCACACACCTGAAGGGCATTCTGAATCCCCAGGGGCTGGCGACTAGCCCCCTGCCATAAAAAACAACTAGAAATATTGAGGTATATAAATATAAAGAAAATATATAATAAATATATATAATAGTGTGAAACTATGTATTCTCTCCTTTTTATTACATAACTTTCATTACATTGAACAAATAATAGGATTTTTAAAGCATTGTTTCTTAGAAAAAACGAACATAATAAATGAAATCATAAAACATTTTTATTTTCCACTTGAATATATTATAAAAGTTCCATACTATGTAAAATTACTATATCTCATAACCTAGGGATATACATCAATGTAAAGGGTGAGCACAAGTCCTAGTAAGGGAAAGCATGTGAAATAGTTTACAAGTGATCTTGTAGAAATTTAAAAAGAACACAAATAATATATTTATTGAGAGAAAAAGTTAAAATGAGTCATAAATAAATTAAATAACATTAATCAGAGCATGAAAATTTTTATACAACAATTATTTTATACATTTGAAAGTATATCAACAAGGTTTTTCACTTAGGTGGTATAGAAATTACCATGGTTAATCACCAAGGAATCATAAAACATGTCATCTATATAGATTAAATTCATTACCCAGTTCATTAAGGTGATATCAAAGTGAACCCATAATATTTATTTATTTTCATGTTATCCAAACAGATCATAATAAAATATCTCATAAATAACTTGTGGGGAATAAAAAAAAGGGGTTTTTATCGAAATCATGACATTTAAAAAAGTGCATAAAAACATGATCATTGTGTCATTTATAACCCAAAGAAATAGAATAAGGGATTTATATACGTCATTTATAAAATCAAATAAATAATTTATACATATTGGTGAATACCAATATAAATTGATGATGTTTGGGTATTCAGGGAAATTATGAGCTGAAAATCCGTCAGCATAACGGTTAAAAGATATGGTTTTAGAAAACAAAAAATATATAGAGTAAATTGATCTACCATTAATAAAATAATATTAATATAGTAAAGGGATTGAATAAAATGGATAGGAGGAAAAGTACAAATGTATCCCAGTAACATCGCAAGCCTCATCATGGTTTTAGGCCCTCATACTCCAGATCAGTATATTATGTACCTATAGGTGGCCACATTCCCTTATCATTACATGTAATCATTTAATCTATTTCGTTCCCAGAATGTTTCCCGAATAGGGTGTGAGACTAAATCCCAATATGAAACCACCCAAGGTCTTTACGAATCAATCAGTGAATATATATTCTTGGCAGTGTACCGAATGTAAAGATATAAGAAAGGAAGTACTCAGAAGTAAACATTCTTTATGCACCCGATTTTTTTTCATTCATTTAATTCAATTAATTTTCATTTTCATTTTGAATTTCATTGAATTTATAACTCCTGAGAAATTTAGAATTCCTATTATCACCCATTTCACTGAAAGAACAAATGATAACTCATAATTCCACATAAATAAAAAAAACTAAAGACCTACTCCATGATTTTTCTTTTTCTTAGCATGTGAATTATATTATTCATTTCATTATTTATTCAATTGATAACCTAATTTCGTCATTGATATTACTATTTTGTAATTCATTTGTTTCTCTAGGTGAAATATGAACCAAATGCCTACAAGTCCGTCCCTAGTGAACCTATCAGAATCCTATTATCACTCTATGTGATGTATAATGACCTATCCAATTATTCTATCCACAATGATCCCATACAGAATCTCAAGTATCACCAATGGAATAATAAACAAACTCATTTTGAGTCCATCCCTGGAATAATCATAAGAATCATTGTATCACTCATCATATAAGTCAAACCTATAGAGTACATCAATGGAATCCCTTATATGGATCTATCTATCACTAGGTTAATATAATAAGTTCAAGACATTGTGTTTGTTAGTGGAATTTGAATGTGAATTCACATGTAACCAAAGGCATTAAGAAAACATTCACAAGAGTGAATATATGGAATTTAAATATGAATTATTTTACCTCCATTCTATATTACTCATTTAATAAATTTCCATTTCATTTAAAAAATTCATTAAATTTTGCTTGGGCAAAACACAAATCATTCTTTATAACTCACCTTAGAAGGGAGCCTCAAGCAAGGAAAAACCTCAATGTATTGGAATTTCATTTACTCACATGGGTATAACATGATAACGGGATTCCCAATATTAATAAATCCATCATATATAATGGTCTCAACATATCCAAATGTGAATTTTAATATATAAGTAATCACATGAATAAACAATACATAATTACTAATAACAATCCTTTAACTCACAATGGATTAGCAATTTAATGGCCATTAAAATACTCACATGGCCATTTTTAATATAACTTGACTAACAAGAATATCTATATATCACATGTATTATTTATCATATAACTCAGAATGGAAAATCAAAAATTAAACAAATTAAAGATAATTGCATCAAATCATGGAAAAACCTCTAAATTACTAACATGGGCAAGGAATAAAAAGAAGACACGTGATTAGAAAATATATGTCATAAATGGGTCAATGGGAAATTCAACCATCACATACCCCTAATTAATTTCATTTACAATTAAAAACATAAATCAATTAATCAATTTGATGTATATGCTAATTAAAGAAATGATATCCCATGATCAAGGGAAAAAGGGATGCCACATAGGAATCCATAGACAAAATCCATAATGAAGAATTTCATGAAAAGCCACCCATGTGGTGGTTCTTATTCAAAAAATACAACCTATATTAACCACTTGTAATCCTATTCAATTGTCAAAAAAATTAATTGAAATAATAAGTTTCAATTTCATTTTTTGTGACCCATTGAAATTAGGTGTGTGTCATGAATACATATAAAAATAGTTTGACATTATGTGAAAGGCACCCAAATACCTTCCTAAGGTCTGTGAAAGATAGCTCATCTAGTATCGAATCCTGATTTTGACCCAGATTGGAGAAAATATAAATAATGGAGGACGAACGAGAAATAATGGCATATGATCATAAATCCAAACAGCACAACTGATATCCAAAATAAACAATAACGACTAAAAACTAATTAATATCATACTATTGTGAATCTCATGAGGTAGAAAGTTCATGAATAAGAGTTCATATGGATTCAGTACCTCAAATACTAGAATTTATCGAGTTGGAGAGCTCCCATGGTTTCTCTTTGATGTGAAATGATGAAGGGAGAATTATTTTTAACGATATAAAAAAATCAGCGAAAAAATTGTCAGTTAATCCCAAAAAAATTGGTTTTACTGTTTGGGAAATTGGTCTATTATAGGGAAAAGGTTCAGTTGCACAGTTACCCCACACTATATATAAACTATGTAGAAACGGTTTAAAAACCCTCCATTTTGATCTTCAAAAAATGAAGTCCATGTTGCACAACTATGCGGAACAACACATATGGTTTTGAATAGAAGTACGACCAACTCGTTTCACCCAAAACACGGTATATGGGATCTAGACCAGCCACTTACACATCTGACCCCTCTATGACATCAATATGAATTCATATTAGAACATATTTAAGAAATTAAATTGGGAATTCAGAATAAAAATAAGGAATCCATACATCAAAAAATAACTAGGTTCTTATACACACCCCCCTTAAAGAAATTCACCACTGAATTTATCTTTTAAGGCTGGTGGTACATGATTTTAGAATACCTATGGACAATGTTATCGTACATCAGCCCCCCCTCTCAGGAATCATCATGTTCTAAGTTGTTCTTACCTAGAACTAGTACTAATGGAATAGAATGACCATAGAAAAGCATCCTACTATGATCCATAATTTGAATATTTTTCTCCTCTAAGGACACATATTCCAATAACACAACCTCCTTAGGATGATATGCATGAGATGAGTCTAAATACTAATGGAACAACTAAGGAATAGGTAAGAGTTCATTCATTTTTTGATACCTATGAGGTTACTATAACTGATATGATACTGGCTAGAATCTCTCCAGAATCATGAGTGGCCCAATGTACCTTGGTGAAACCATAATCTATCTCATGGTCCTCCTGTGTCCCATCCTCAGTGAACCACATTGGAAAACCTAATCCCTAACCTTGAAATCTAGAGGTCATATGCGGTGATCAATGTATGATTTATGAAGAGACTACATATTATTCTTCCATTCTGAATCAATTTCACCTTCTTTATGGTCTACTAAACTTGATGAGGTCCTAGAAAAGTTGTCTCTCATGCCTCTAGCCATCATAGGGGTGATTTGGATGGACTATCATACGACCAATCAAATGGATCCATTTAAAATTATCCTACAATATATTTTTTGTAGGAGAACTCAAGAAGGGGTATATTCGTCTCCCAATAACCAATAAAATATTGGATGCAAGCATGAAGAATGTCTTTAAGCACCTGAATCATACACTCTAAATGACTTTCTCTCTGGGGATGGTATGTCATTCTTAGAAGTACCTGTGTACCCAACACCCTATGTATCCCTTTCATGAATTTATATGTAAATTGGGAATCCCTATCTAAAATGGTAGTATGTGGGACCTCATGAAGTCATACATCTCATTTATGTACAACCTCCCGATCTCATCATCAATGATGATTTCCTTGATTAGAAGGAAATGTGAAACCATTATGAGCATTTAAACTATAACCCATATAAAATCATTACCTTGATGCAACCTCAGAAAAACATTCACGAAATCCTTTATGAAATTATTCAATTTCTACTTGAGAATAAGAATTTTTTAATGTTCGGCTGGTCACTGGAGTTCCTCCTTCACATGATGATAGTTAGAACACCTCATCACAAAACTAGCTTCATATATTTTCATACCGGGACACAAATATAGACGATGTAATTCTAGATACCTCTTGGTGACCCCATCATGCACTCCCTAATATAAAGTATTAAAATCTTACATCACCACATCACATATGTCTATTGACACCCATACATGACCATGAAAGCACATAATTTCATTATTGCCTATGTCCAAACAGGAGGAGGGTGCTCACCTATCACACTCTCTTATATAACTAGGCCTTTTAGGTCTGATACCTATCTCATTCATACCATTTCTAGTAGGGTAGAGGCAACATCTAAAAATTAATGGTACCTCTTATCCTGACTGTCATGCACCTCCATGTGCATCTCATAGAACAACATCATTAGCTTCCACTTGCTACTGGTCCTCTAAACTGCTTGTACTTTTGTCATCATGCTTAGTTAATTGACTAATAAATTGCATTAACCAGACGTTTATGCAGACTAAAATTCAAAATAATGTATTTTACCCACTTTGATTGCCTTAGATTTAAATCCCAATGTGTAAATATACACTTTTGTGTTTTGTGGTCTGTGTACAACAAAAAAATCTTACCATGAAGTTAAAGTCTCCAAAAATGCAATAGGTGAACAACATTAACTAAATCATGATTGTGTGTCAGGTAATTCCTCTCATGTGGCCTCAAATGTTGAGACTCCTATTCCATGAATCAATCTCATTTCAAAAGAACTACTCTTATCCCGATACATAATGGATCATAGTACATAGTGTAACTCTACCATTGATTTGGTATAATCAGTTGTTGAACTAGATAAAATATCCCTTTCATCTTCTTAAAGGTCATATCACCATAATGTGTCCATACATACTTCACACCCATATTAGTCAAGCCTATCAATGGTGCTTCTAAGAATGAGATGTGTTTCATTAAATTTCTATAGTAACCACCATCCCTAAGAATCAAGGCACCTCAAAGATGTTTTTGGGCTTATTCTAGGAAAATACATCCCCTTCTATCTTGGGGACAAATGATTCTACTATCTCTGAGACAACATGACACAGGATGCGAATCTGATCTATTCAAAAGTGATTCATTATGATTTTAAAATATAACTGATACTCTCTTAGTGTGTTAAAAATGATCACAATATGTTTTTTTGACTTGAGGATTATGAAAATACCCCATTATATCATCCATTCAGACCATCACGAATGATTCAATATTTGTATGGAATAGTTGTTTCATTAGTTCCATAAAGACCACTAGCACATTCATGAGACAAAACGATATAACAAAATACTCATACAGATCATACCTTCTCTGAAAGGATGTGTGACATATGTTCAAATGTATAACATGTAGTTGATGATAATTGGCTCTCAAATCAATCCTCTAGAATACCTGATCTCCTCAATGATGGTCGAATAGATCATCTATATGTGGTAGATGATACCAGTATATAACCATTTGTGGGATCAATTTCTAATAATCCACACATAGCTCGAGGGAACAATACTTCTATTTCTCAAAAATGATCAACAAACCCCATGGGGAAGTACTTTTCCTGATGAACCCTTTCCCTCTAAATCCTACAGCTATCTATTGAGCTATTACAACTCAATTATAGCCATCCTATAAGAAGGAAAAGATATCGGTGAAGCTCCTCACACAATATTTATAGATAACTCTGCCAATATTTCTATTGGTAACCTATAATAATATCCTAGTAAAACAACCCTAAATTGATCAACCACTAGAGGTAAATTAGTCTCACATGATCCCTATTCATCTAGATATAAACTCACAATCTTGGTTGTCTACCCACCAATCACATAATGATCAACTCCATTTTAGCCCTCTTGGACAACCAATTCAACCTTGTGAATGAATTATCCATCCTCTAGTTATGTAAATCACACCATGTAGTGATAGAAATCAATGAAAACCTGAAATTGAACCATCTAGTCCATCCTGATAATGATATAAGAATCTATCATCTTGGTGATGTAAAGGTCCCATGTGAAGTGACACCCACCAACCCTAAGAGGAACACCCCACATGGGCTGACACCATCTTTCTTAATCCCTACCAGTGTTTCAGGCATCATAATTTGATTATAATACTATATAATAAGACCATGGATTTCTGCGAAAGATATTGATATGAAACTATGAAAATCCCCTATATCAAAATTTTCATAAGCTAAATAATAAGACACTAGAATTGTAAATCTAAAAATAGAAGGTCTAGGATCATACTATTGATGTGTTTGTCGCACTATGTGTTGCTGACATTTACCATGACCTAATTAAAATACCTGGCTACCTTGAGCTGATCCACCCTGCTATCGCTGTAAGTATGTGGTCTAACTACCAATGCCAAGACCACCACCCTATCATGATCATCCAGATATACCCACATCACCCTATGTGGTGATAAGTTGTGGACCTTGATACTGAATGTGGAGTTTGTTAAAAAACTCTCTCAATTTCTACTGGTGGAAACGTTATGTAGAATCGCTATTAGTGGACCATCTTTCCATAAGATCAGCACTCAATCAGGTCCTTCATAAGTTTTTGCCTCGTATATCTCAACCTACCGCACTCGTACCACCTTACTAGTCTTCTTATATATGTGGAATGATTTATTATAACACCGCATGTATACTCTAGAAAATTCCTACTACTACCGATTGATGTAGTACCATACCGTTGTGTGGAGCTGTCCTAGCTCACAGCTAGAGATTCCCTCTAGTTATGCTCTGTGTTAGTGCTTGATTTACTATCCATGAAATAATAGTTATCTAGAATATATTTACTTATGATAGGATTTCATAAATGATACTATCCTTGAATTTCCTAGACATTAAAATCTCATCACCCATCGGAATACATGTGAGGAATTAGAGATCAATACAATGGGACGAATAGTCCACATTTGATAACACATCCTTATCTAGATGCAAGAACTCCTAGTCTCTGTTGGAACTCAGCATATCACTAGAGAAATTTTTATAAAATTTTATATAAAAATATATCGAGTCCATCTCTTGATGAATATCTATTTGAGGGATAACATCCCACAATCTATTTATGGGATCATCGAGCATGTACATAGCTAGCTTTACCCTCCTCTTGGGAGGCGTCTCTAGGTGCTCGAAGATAGACAACATGGAAACTACCAATGGATATAAAACCTATGGTCTTAAATCATCGTAAAAATATCGAGGTTTTGGGGTTTGGATCTCATACATCAACTACACCATGTCAGGGTAGGTCGTGGTGCTCCCTGAACAGTTTACATGAACCACATAAAGCCTTCATAGAACAGTACCTCAAAACCTGCATCTGGTATAACTTTTAGTCCCACGGTTGGCATGACTACAAGATCTACTCGTATCCCATGTCCCACCACCTCTATTTTATGATCATAACCACCCTACTAGGGTATAACTAGAAGAAATCGTGGTGGTATTTATCTACAATTACAAACACATGTCGCAATTCATGATCATAATAATGGTTTGCATCTCAAAAGCACAATTATCAAAATAGTATACCTAAAAAACTTCATGTTTAAGATCTCACCCTTCTTTATTCATCATTGATAAGGTCTATTCATTAAAAACATTGTTGATACTATCCAAATTCCACTACTAATCTCAGGTATGGTCAAGTTCTCTTCTATAATCCATTTCAGTTTATCCATATTTTTCATTTATATAATTCCAAACTCATTTCACATTCACATTCATTGAATAGATACTCATTTCATGTTTATCACATACCTTTTATAAGGTTATATCGATTTTATGATGAATTCTATTCTAGGGTGGCCCATACTCCCCATGGATAGAAGCATGGAATCTACCTATGGCACATCATAACACACTCACATTAAGATAGAACCACTATCCTCCAAATTCTGATCCATGATGTCTCAAACAACTTAGGTACCAATTCAAGGCATACATCTATATAAAACTAGAACATATTACAATATAAATGACACAATAGTGGGAATATATATCAAAATAATAATGTCAAAAAATAGGCAATCATTAATGCATTATAAATGGCATGGAATAATGCATGGCATGTGATGTCACAATCCCCTCGCACCAATTATTCCCTTATTGAGCTAGTAATGATGGAAGAGATTTAATCACTCCCAAGTTCCACCTCTAGTAGTCCCTGAGGTGGTGACTGACACCAATGATATATAATCACACAAAATGGAATGCATTACCCTATTTAAAAGAAAACAAGATCATGCAAAAAAGAGTTCATCCCAAGAAATCTTTAAGACACACACACATATAATTATAATAAATCCAAAACCATTCCACAAGAATATTTAAAATATATTTGCAAGAAAACAAGAGACTCCAATGAAAATACCAAAAACAAGGATAAGTAGCTACATGAAAAATATCCCAGCGTCCGTGCTAGTAATTCCTAGATGGGTCAATGTAGACTTCCTAGAAACCAGAAATAAGTTTAATTAACTGAGGTTAAGAATAAAAGTATACTCAGTTGGGAAAACCCAATTTTCATTGTACACAAATGGGTTAAGAATACTAAATACCCCATGAGATAATAGAAGAAACCGACAACACCTAACAATGAATACTATCCATTGTAACCTCACCAAGTCACACTCTCTAAATAATGGAATTCATGAAATGTAATATAATAAGAACAACAATTTTTGGGTAACCAGCACCACTTCCCACCGGTTGACTTCTCATACCATAATGAAAAAGGTCACTCCACTTCCACACTCTTCCAAAAACCCCACATCACAACCCAAACACACACACTTGGGCCTCAGAAGTAGTCCATAAAACTATGAATACAAATCTCACCACATCCCACCCGCTCACTCAGGTGCCACAACCACACCATATCCTTCCCACAATAACCTGGTGCACAACAATACATCACCTCAAAGACACCTGGGAGGCTCCCAACTTCTTATCCTGTAGACATATGGGAATGTATACCTCATCCATAAAAACTTGGACCTCACAACCAGACCACATCCTAATCAAATAATATAGGGCTACAATGCCTAGAAGAGGGAGTATATAAGATCAAATAACCAATCATCCATCCTCACACTGGGATGTTTGGAAAATTCACACTCCCCCATGACAATGTGGGTGTTCAGCACATAGTTCTCAACAAGGGTGGGGTTCATAGATAAAATAAAAGGAAAATACATGTATATATATTTAGTATCAAACACTCAAGGCCAAAATTTGGATTCTTCCCAAACAAAAAACCATCCCATAAAATATTCTTTGTTTCTACCTGTAAATGTATTTAGTAATTCCTGCAACAGTCACTTCGGTAGTGGATAAATGGAACTCTATTCTCAAAATGGAACAAATGAAGACACACCCCTAGCCAACTCATTTAACCAATTACCATTATTTATTAAGTAACACGTTTATTCATTCCTTACACACCCAAGAAGCTACCAACCCCAACACACACAAAATCACAAAGCATAAACCACACAGAGGAAAAGGAACCACTATAAAACCTCCCACATCATATTTAAACTCTGTTTAACACCCATACCAACCACTGAAATCTTTATTTTTCAAATTCTTTTCTCCCAATAAATCAGAGAAATAGAAAAACATTAATGTCATACCCATACCCATCAACAATTCTCATCAAAACCAAACCCGACATCCATGCTGCATAAGAACGCCACACCCTTCACACCCAGTAACATAAACATAGCATAACCAGAACCTTCGGCCCAAATACTCAAACATTTCCCATTCATTCAGCAATCGTTCAATCTATGAACTTGAGATTCCATTACGCCACTCATACCAACCCACCATACGGTCATTCTCTCACCCCCATCACCACACAACCACATAATGAATAATATAGAACAAAACCTCACACAAAACACAACCACACAAAACAATGTAGGGTTTATTCAGATTTAGGAAATAATCATTGTTTAATTCCACTTTGATAATTTAGTGATTATCAAAGAGCATGTTGACAATGAGGCATCCATTTATTTAAATAGGTATAGGTGGTTAATCAATTATATATATATATATATATATCCATTCAATACATGATCAAAAAATCCATCACAACTCATCCCATGTGCACAAAAAAACAACCGACGACAATGATTTTCTTCATCCATACATCCTATACAACCCAAAATATCAAATAAAAAATAAAATAAAATCATATGAAACTTTTCCCTAACCTTTTTTGTTGTTTTAAAGATAATTAAATTATTAATATTCAATTTATATTAAACTTTCTACACATGGGAAACATTCATACACCCACACCACACAAAACCAAAATAAAAGAGATGAAGGGATCACTACCTCAAAAAAGAGATGATTAGTATCCCACCCCACCACCAAACAAGGGGTGCACAAAGATCTAATGAAATATGATCTAAGGGTGCCGCATAGATGCGTGGATTCATAGTTTTGAAAGGTTTTATGGATGGTTAGTACAAATAGTGTAGGTAAAAATACAAGTATGAAATTGTCTCAACTTTAGAAAGGCAATATCATATATCAACAGAAGAAATGGTTTCAAAATCTATATAATTCGGATCACACGACCACAAATTTTTACTATATAAAGGCCTCATGAGCATTATGAATATAAATATATATTTTATCTCCATTGAAACAGATTCATAAACTCTTAAAAATGGGTTTAAAACTCATTTTATGTCAATTAAAATGTTAAACAGGAGGAACTGGAAAAATCTTGGAAACATGGAAATTAAATAAATTCATGGAAATGAATAATTGTTGGATGACCTACAAAGGGAAAACAAACCGTTAGGTGGCCTACCATTGGACGAATAACCTTCAGATGAGTCACAATTGGATGAATCATCATTTGACGAGTCGTCGTTGGGCAATTCACCGATGGATGACTCATCCTTGCATGATTCAGAATTTGATGGGTCCCCATTGGACGAGTCACTATTGGAAGAGTTTTCATCGTAAGTCAAATCTAGAAACCAACCATTATGATTCACCACTCATCGAGTCACCAATGACAGTCACAAATAGATGATTCATCATCACAAGTCACCACTGGATGAGTCACTATGACGAGTCATCGTTGCAGACCTACTGTTAGTGACTGACCATCGCGAATCACTTTCGAGAAACTAGAAATATTGGAAAACTCTTGAAATGGGCCACCGTAACCTCCTAGAAACCATCAAACACTTTGTTTTCAAAAATTAATGAACCAGATAGGTCTAGGTCACTACTATAAATATCTTTCAATCTATTCTCTCCATCGAGAATTCAAAACCAACACAAAATAAAGAGGGGACTAAACAACCACTCCGTAAGATACCTCTCAATGATATTTCTATACTTGAAACACCACTATAGAGTCAAGGTTTAATGGTAAACCAAACTATGTTGTTCAGAATCCATTGTGAAACCCCAACATCCAAGAACACCTCCTCTGACACCTACTACTGCAACCGACAACAAGAAAGACCACACAAGAACAAATATAAACACCATATAGACATATGAATCAAGAAATTAATTCATTAATGCCAAGATATTATCCACTCTTGGGAGCACTGACTCACCCACACATGTTTAATCACATCTCAATTAATGCTTCTCAATTATGAATATAGTCTTCCCTTTTCTAAATTTCATGACTTAATCATATATTCCCCCACACATATCACAAGGTAATGAAAACATATCATCAGATAAAACAATGTTCAAACATAAAATTAAAAGGAAACACATAAAAAGGAAGAACTCATTAAAAGACTGAGTATTTCTCATTCCTATGTGTCTCCATTTCACAAGTAATCTCTTCTTGGACCCCATGCCTCCAAAACTCGCGAACCAAGGGATTGTCCTTCAGTGCGACACCTTCTCTAGATAATCCTGGATCTATACTAGCCACTCCATGAACATCACAACTTCATTGACATCTTACTCTCCCTAGTCAATGACATGGGATTCATCATGAAGATATCACTAAAGATGAGATATGTGAGTGACATCTTGTTACATCTCCAACTATCATCACAACTCTAATAAAATATGCCACCTTGACAACTTGACCCAACACCTTAAAGGATTTGATGAACCAGAGAGAAATCATGATCCTTATATTGAACCTCAACTGCCCATGTCAAGGGGAAACCATTATGTACAGGTTGTCCCCAAAAATAAACTCAAAGGGTGTCCCCTTATGATAAGAATATGACATATTCTAGTTCAGTGCTATTTTAATCCTCTCACAGAAAAGTTGAACCTTCTCTGTCATGCTCTGCATGACCTAGACACGAAGAACAGTTGTCTAATAATCCTCCATCCAGAACAACATCAAATGAAAAATTCTTCTGTACAAAGCATCAAATAGATCCCTACCAATGGAAGAGTGATATCTATTATTGAAATAAAAATCTACCATGGAAAAGTGACCCACCAAATATCCAAAAAATACCACAACAAATGCCAACAACATGTCATCCGGAATCTTCATTGTCTACTCTATCATCTCATTTGTCTGAGGATGTAAAGCATAGCTGAGGCGTAACATTGTTAAAAAATCATGATGAAATCACCTACACACTCATGATGTAAAACATGCATCCTAATTTAAAACAATGGATCTAGTAGCTACATGTATTTTCACCACATCATCCACATACCTCCTTGTCAAGGCATCCACTACATCTAAATAATTGATTGCTAAGATGTGATCCGATTTCTTCATATGATCCACTACTATCCAGATTTCGTCAAATCATCCTGTATCATTGTGTAATCCTTTGACATAGTCAATCAAGATTGTATCCAATTTCCCCTCAGGGATATATAAGGGTTGTAACAAACCACCAGGTATATGGCGCTCATCCTTCACCTACTAGAACACTAAGCACATAGCCACAAACTCTTCCACTTTCTACTTCATCATGGGCCACAATAACTCCTCCCTCAAGCCATGGTAAATTTTATAAATTCATTTGCTTGACACCAATTCTGATCTATGAAACTCAATTAAGAAACCCTCAGGAATCACCATTGGGAAAAAGCAGCCTTCAATGGTATAACATCGTATTATGATCATCCTCCGAACATCCTCCTAGAGCATCATCATGGTCAACGTGATCATGCATCACCCCTTCCTCTGAGTATCCAATTGAAGACTCTTCCACCTGCTACATCAGAGATGACTATACTATCATCTGAAATAGACATAGTCTATCACCATCTATTTTTTCAATGAGGTGCAAGGTGGAAAACTCTTCCATGAATTTCCAAGAATCTTTAGATTCTTGAATGTCCTCCATCTATGACTTCCTACTCAAGTCATCGGCCATGATTTTCACCTTAACTCAGTTGTAAGATATTTTTAATTTGTAGACCTAGTGAAACTCCATCCATCGCCATTTTCTCATGTTCAGGTCTCACTAGAAAAACATATACCTTAAGATCCGGTGATCCATGAAGACATTATAGCCCACCCCAATGAGCTAATGTCTCCATAGTATTATTATGAACACGACCATTGCTATGTCCAAATCATGGGTCGGATAGTTATGTTCGATGGGACGTAGCTTCCTATACCAATAAGAGATAATTACAAAATATTGCATCAACAAGATTCTCAAGACTAGATGGGAAGTATCAAAGAAACATCTCGAATATGAACCCTTCCCCTGGAAACTGATGTATTGGAGCACTAATCAACTTCCCCATTTGAAAGCCATACGCTATCTATAATTTCTCACTCCACACAAAATCCCGGTCCTTTCTGGTTATATCTATCAATTGGGATGAAAATCAAGAGAGATGATTTACAAACCTATTATAACAGATTTTTAGATTGAGAAAACTACGACCTTGTGCAACATTCATGTGATCTCCCAAAGAAAATAATTATTTGACCTTCGATTGTTCCAATGCTACACCCTACTATGACATCACATATTCTAGGAAATGAAACTCCTTCATCCATAACATACACTTCAAAACTTTTCCATAGATATGGTGGCATTGAATAACCTCCAAGATAATCTTGAGATAATTGGTTTTCTCCTACAATGAGTTTGAGTGAATCTAGATTTCATCGATAAATACAAGTACAAAACTATATAAAAACTCATAGAAAATGATGTTCATGAGACCCATGAACATGAATGGTGTGTTCCTAACACCAAACAACATAAACATGAACTTGTATTTACCATACATGTACCTAATATAATTCTTCGGGATATCACCCTCTTTTACCCTATTCAGGTGATATATAAACCAAAAAATCAATCTTAGAGAACCATCTTTATCCCCTAAACTATTTGAAAATATTTTCTATCTTAAGAATAGGGTGAAGATTATTTACCATTTCTTGAATCAACCTCTAGTAGTTTATGTACATCCTCAGACCCCCATCTTAATTATTTCACAAACAAGAAAGAAGCACCCCACAGTGACATAGAAGGTTGGATACAACCATTCTAAATCAAATCATCTATCTGAATCCTCATCTCCTGTAGCTCTGATGGTTCCCTCTGATAAGGATCCATTGAAATCAGAAAAGCTCCAAGATAATTTTTTTCCCTAAATTCAGCATCACATCAAGGGGGTAGAGCCACATCCTCCTAAGTCAACACATCCAAGAAACTCCCCAAAAATTATAAGAAACTCCTCTATCTAAGGATCCACAAATTCCACTAAAAACTCATCCAACAATGATATAATATTCCACATACAACAACATCACATATGAAAAATTCTCTCACCAATAAAACCCATATGATGTCCATATATGTATGAAAACACTCTTCTACTACTATAGTAGTCAATAACATCATGCACATATTCAAAATAGTCAATCTAGAGGATGGAATTATATGGTTGCATTTGTACCAAGAAAATATCACCATGGGACTGATGTGGTCCCATCATCATCCTATATCCCTGGCACACATCAAACTAGCTAGTCTTAAATATGACTGATATACTCAAAAACAATGTCATGATAAAACTCTCTCTATCTAGTCCCAGATAATGGTCTATACTAGGATACAAAATGCAGTGTGAAGCACAAGAATCAAAACAACGTACAAGCAAGAGTAATGGAAATCATTATTATACCTCGAATGATCTATAGACATATTGGGACTACTGCATCTACACCATGAAACTGAACAAAATTAAATCCTCTTACCTTATACTGATGATTTCTTCCTTGGCCGCACCCAGGTCGAGGTCACTAATGGAAATCCTGATGTCGGACTCTATCAGCTCTATCACCCCTTGGTGGAGCACGATCTTATTATCCCTACTGTTGGAATGTCCCTATCGGAAACTAATGCTGAGGTGGGTATTGAACCTGCTAACCACCACCATATTGATCTCCAACAGCCATTGAGAACTGACTCTAAAGATGGAAACATTCTCTAGAAGACAAAAATCATGGGCCATGTTCATGAGAAAGGCACAAGGACCTGAAGGTTAAAACATGTAATGTTGAGGTTGACTCCTCGTTGGACCAAACACGGAAGGCACTGGTGCTTTATACCTACTTCTTGAAGCATTTACCTTAGAATAACAATTGTTTCTCCCATCTCATAGGAAACCACATCATGAGCGCGTCATATCAACTACCTACTCCTTCTTTTCTTTCTCCAAGTATGTTGTTAAGGTAAATGGAGTAACAATTTACTAGAGAGAGGGAAAAAGTTCCTCCTCTAATAATCTCACATGAGACTCCTCATCCAAATAGAGAGCCATAGAAATCTAAATAGAGATCCTGGAAATTTATCCCCAACTCTCATACTGACATAATCTCTTGATAATAGGATTGTAACTCTAACCTTTTATCAACCATCATGGAGGAATAATGGAATATCACTTGGAACTCCTTCCCAAAATCGACCCAATGAATGCCATTCTCCTTTTGATCCCCAAGGTAAAACATCCACCACAATCCTTCAGATCCTCACATATAGCTCTCTTCCATAGGAACCCATTAATACATCAAATCCCATATCATGACGAAGGTGATAAATATCTCAATGATACAACTCATCTTATCTATGTCTGAAACAATGCCATTGTACATTCCCAAAGTCTTTCCCTGTAAATCACACATCATTTTCCTCCATTGTTCATCCTCCTCCACTGGATCCACCCTCCTCTGATCTACCAAATCAGCATGTTGAGCCTCAACTCCCTACACAACACATGGACAATGTAATGGTTCCATAGCTGAAATGGTATAAAAGGAAATCCTAATAGTGGGTAGTATAGAAATTTATATAAGAATAATTTAAACAAATTTTAACTTATTACTTATTTCAAATTTCCAATGGCATCCAATTCAAACTATAAAACATGTATTTTTTATTCATGTCCCTTTATTATGTTCTATACCCTATAAACTCTGTAGCCTTACATGGTTGTTTGGTAGACTCAGAGTCCATACATTAAATCATGGGGTGCCCTAAAATCTTGTGAACTAGATAGTAGTCCCTAGTTTATGTCATGTACCAATATCACACGACATTTTTCCCTACCAACTAATGAAATAATTAGTGTTCCTAACTCCAAAAATCATCATATCTCTCAACCATTATCTATGATTTCATTCTATAACAACCCCCTCCATCACAAGATGCCCCTCATGATCTGGAAATGAATGAAGAGATGTAATGACCCCCTGAGTCTCTCCTCCAGTTGGCCTTGGGGTGGAAACCTGCACTAAGGGTGTACTATCTCACAAAATGCGAGGTATTACACTTTTTATAAGAAAACAAGATCAAGATATAATATTGTTCATCCCAAAACAACTCTATGACACACACACACAAACACAAACACACACATATATATATAAGAAAGAAAAAACCCTCCCAAATTCATGTCTAAGATATAACAATTACAAAACCAGAGTCTCAAACATAAATACCAAAAAACAAGGATAACAAGCGATATAGAATCTATCCCAAAGTCTGAGCTAGTAATTCCCCGCATGGTCCACCTAGTCAAACTGGAATACTGAATGTAGTTTTATATAAATAGGGTCTGCATTAAATGATATTCAGTAGGGAAACCCAATGTATATTTTTATACAAGTGGGATAAGCATCCTAAATCTCCAATGATAAAATAGGATAATCCAACAGCACCTAAAAATGAATACTAGCCATTCGAACTTCACCAAGGCATCCTCATCAAATAACACGGGTCAAGTAAAGTAATATAATAAGAAAATCATTATTTAGGTACCCCAAACCATTTCCCACTGGATAAATACTCATACCCTAATAGAAAACATCATGGTGCTTCCATACACTTCCACATTCCCCATATCACAACTCGCCCGAACAAACATAAGCCTTTTAGCTAGTCCTGCAATCTGGGAATATGAAGCTCACCACACCCTTCCCACACACACCTGGGTCAAAACCAAAAAAGATACCAACCACAAACAAATGGGCCACAAACATACCTCCTCTCATAGACACATGGGAAATCATAAGTTTCCAGAAAACAATTGTTCCTCACAAACTCACAAAAAACTACATGAAGAATCATGGGCTATAAATGCCTAGAAGTGGTACAATGGAAGATAAAATAACCATTATTCCATCCTCCAACAAGGATATTGTGAAATTTCACCCTCCACCATGATAATGGGGGTGTTTGCTGCATAGTTCTCAACTATGGTGGGGTGCATATAGAAAACACAAGAAAAATATAGTTATATATATTTAGTAAGAAATAATCAATCCCAACCTCTTGGTTATTCCCAAATAAAAAACCATCCCAAAAAACCTCCTATTATACTAGCATTAAATGATTTTATTTATAACAATAATAGTCACTTCATATGTGGATTAATGAAATCCACTTCGTAGAAAGCCACAACTCAAGACATTCCTCCAGCCAACTCATTTAACCTATTACAAATCATTATTAAGAAAACCATTTATTCAATCCATACCTACCCGTACAACAACCACCCACATCATCAGAAATATAGACAACATAAAACATGTAGAGGAAAAAAAACCACACTAAAACAACCCACATCATGTTTCTACTCAATTTAAAACCCATTCCAACCACTACAACCATCATTATTCAAATTCATTAAACCCAATACTTCTTCCAAATAGAACAAACATCACATAATACCCATAGTCATCAACACCTCTTATCACAACCAAACCAAGAAACCCCATAGTATAAAAACACCACACCCATCACACATTGTTACATAAACATAACACAACCCAAACCTGTAGCCTCACTTCTCAAACACATTCCATTAATTCCACAATCAGACAATCTATCACCCTGAGATTCCATTACACCACATGTACCACCCCTCCATTATTTTATGTTCTAATAACTAGCACCATACAACCACATAAGGAATAAGAAAAAACCAAACAACACACAACACACATTGAAAAAAATAATGGAAGGGTGTAGTCAGATTTAGAAAACATTCATTCATTAATTTTACATTGATAATTCAAGGGTTTCCACAAAACATGTTCAATCAAGAAGAATCCATTTATTTAACTAGGTATATGTGCATAATCATTAGCATATATATATTCATTCAAAATATTATCAACAAAAATCCATCACAAGTCATCTTGAGATCACAAAAAAACACCACCAACTACCATGATTTTCAGTAGGCATATATCCTGTACAACTCAAAAGATAATATAAAAAACAAAATAGAAGAAGACATTGTATTGTCTCGTCCCCTTTTATTTGGTGTAAAGACCATTAAATTATATATATTAAATTATAATTCAACATCTTTAACATGGGGATGGTTTGTACAACCAAACCACATGATACATAAATAAAAGAGATGATGTGATACCTACCTCAGAAAAGAGACAATCAACACCTCCTCCTTGTTCTAAGTAGGGGGGTACTCAAAGCTCAAGGGAAATGTGGTCTAAGGGTGTAGCACCGAATCATAGATCCTCAGGGATGAAAAGTGTTGGGGATTCTCTGTAGAAATAGAAAAGGGAAATATACAAGCAAGAAAGGGTTTCAGATTTATAAAGGCAAAATCCTATATCAACAGAAGAAACAGCTTCAAAAACTATTAACGTCGGATGACAGGACCATGTGTTATAACAATTTAAATTTATACTAAGCAACAAGAATTTGATTATATATTTTTATATTTTGAAACAGATTTGAAACGACATAAATATGGTTTTAAAATCATTTTACATCAATTAAAATGTTAAAGGAGATAAAATAGAATACTATGAAAGTGTAGAAATTTAAAATACTATTGGAAATAACACTCCTTTGGATGACCTACTGTTGGAGGAATCACCATTATATGACATACCATTTTATGAATCACCATTGGATGAGTCTCTATTGGAAGAATCTCCACTAGACAAGACACATTTGGATGAGTCACTATTAGACGAGTCACCATTGGACGAGTCACTATTGGACAAGTCACCATTAGATGTGTCACTATTGGATGAGTCACAATAACGAGTCAATGATTGTGACCTACCATTGTGATTAACTTCTAGATGGCTCATTGGTGTGAGTCACTTATGGATGATTCACTATTTTGAGTCACTACAGGATGAGTCACTACCACGATTCACCACTAGATGAGTCACCGTCACGAGTCACTGAAGGTGACCTACTATCACTAACTCACCATTGCGACTCACTATTGTAAAACTGTAAAAACTAGAAAACACACTAAATGAGCTACTATGACCTCCTAAAACACCTAATTTATACTATGTAATTTACAAGATAGGTCAGGTCAATTACATGTAAAATCTTGGAGGTTCTTACATGATGCATGAGATTGAGTTCCCTCATCTCAACATGTTGAAATAGAATAGAAACTGAAATTGTATCAATAGTAACATAAAAATACAAGTGTCTCACCTGAATGTTAAATCATATAAACTATTATTGTCAAAATCCAAAAAAATAGAAATTCAATTTGAGTGAATTTTTCTATTTCATTTATGTGAAACTTCAACGCCCATGTCTAGATCATTAAAAAATTATTATTCCTTCAAATCACTTTCTATTTTCCCTACAAAAAATAAAATATAGAAAATACTCCCCTGATAGCACATTGTATCATCCCAATTCTGAATGCCACTCAATGGTTCTCCAGACTCAGTTTCCCCATGGACTCATGCACATCTCACCAAATGCCTGAGGCCATCAATTAGATGTGTTCCTATGTGTTTTGTTTGGGTGACCGTACCCTCATTAGCAGAGTGAAAGACAGTGAAAATAAAATAGAAGTTCAATATAAGAAGTTTTAAACCATAAAATAGAAATAAATATTTAAAGAATGATATTATAAATAATTCTTTAATTCTTATCATATACAATATGACGAAGCATCTCACATGTTTTAATAAAGAATCCGAAAAGGTATACAATAGTCATATATAATACATGTCCCAAAATAAAATAAATTCCAAAAAATAAAAGTACAATTGCAAGACTCATCTTGGTCCATTCTCTTATGCTCCAAATTATTATATCATGTACCTGTAGGATGGTGATTTCCATTATCATTACCTATAATCATATAATATATTTGGGTCCGAAAAAGTGGCACAAATAGGATGTGGGAAAAAATACTAGTAGACAACCCACAAGTCATGTTCTAGTTAGTCATTGAATATATAAAATTGGAAATCTGAAATAAGTAAAGCCGTAAATAAGGATTTACTTAGAAGTAAACATTATACAAGAATTGTTTTTTATTTTTCATTTATTTAATTCAATACATATTCATTTAACAAATCAATTATGTTTAATTTATAAGTATTTATATCCATATCATAACTGACATCCCTCGTGTAACTTAATGTATAATAAATGCCTCATAAGGACATCTAAATGATACAAGTCAAGACAAACTCCAAGATTGTGTTTTGGAATGGAAAACAATACATATTAGTTAATTGATTTGTTGTTCAATTCAGAACCTGAGCCCATCTTTGACATTCCGATATTGGAATTCATGTATCTATCAAGGTGAAATATGAACCATAACCCTATAATACCATCCCTTGAAAACCTATCAAGATCCCATTATCTCTCTAGGTGAGGTATAAAGTCCCATCCAATTGTTTATATCATCATCACTCCCCTATGTAATCCCAAGTATCATCCATGGGATAATAATAATATTCCCTTTTAGTCCATCCATTGAATTATCATAAGAATCCATGTATCACTAGGCATATAATTCAAGACTCTAGAGTTAATCAATGGAATCCCTCATATAGATCCATGTATCAATAATGACATATAATAGGTTAATTCCATTGAGTCTGTCTATGGTATTCTAATGTGGATTCACATATCACCCACGACATATATGCAAATAGGCATATGATTTAGTCCATGTAATTTCAATTCAAATCCATGTAGCACCATTTCATATTACTCATTTAATCAATTTTTCATCTCATTTACAAAATTAATCAAACAATCCCAGGACATGACTTAAGTAATTCATTATAAATCATCTCATAAGGGTTCCTGAAGAAAGGGACAACCTCAAAGTCTGGTCATTTCCTTTACACACATGGGAATAACATGATAACGTTCTTTCAAAACCTAATCAATCACTCATATATCATGGTCCCAACTAATCCCACACGTGAATTTCCCTATATAATTCATAACATGAATAAATAAGCCGTCACAAGGCATACACTCTCTTTAACCCACATTGTATTAGAAATTTAAAGGCCATTAAAATACTCAAATACCCATTTTTAATATAAAATGTCTAACAAGCCTATCAAATGATCACATGGATTAGATACCATATGAATCACAAGGGAAAATAAACCATTTACTCAACTCAATCCAATTACATCAACTCAGGTCATAAACTCTACATTTCAGACATTGTAAATGAATAAACAATGTTATCATGCTTGGACAAGCAATGAAATACATTGGTCAAGGGGAAAGTCATCCATCATGCACCCTTAATTAATTTCATTTATAATTAATATCATAAATCAATTAATCAATTTTATTTATATACAAATGAAAAAAATTCAACCTAGATCAAGTGGAAAAAAGTCATTCCTTATAAGCATGTAAGGCTAAAAGACATAAATGGCCCTTTTAAGATAACTTGTCCATTGAGTGGTTCTTATTCAATGTATACAACCTATAACAAGAAATAGCAAGCCTATTCCATTACCCAAAACATGAATTTAAATAATAGGGTTAAATATAATTTAATGAGACACCTATAAATTGGGTTTGCAACACGATGACATATATAAAATTCTCGACATTAAGTGAAAGGAATGAGACCACCTACCTTAGATCTATACTTGATTTATCATCCTGTATAGGGTCCCGATTTGACCCAGATTGGAAGAAATATTATGGATAGAGGAGGAATGTGTAATTAGTGCATATGATCATATATAAAAATATTACATCCAATATCCATAATAGTCTAGATAAACTAAAATGAAATTAATATCTCACCACTGTAGATTTGATGAGACAAACAACGCTCGAATTAGAGTTTGGATAGATATGGTACCAAAAATCATTAAATCGATTAATTTGATAGAGCTTCCACTATTTACCTTTATTTTGATATGAGTAAAGGATAATTAGGACTTATTTTATAAATCATTTCAATGGAAAATAAATTTTTCCCAAAAAAAAACGATGTTGTATGGTTTTTCAAACCTTACGCCAGGTCACACGGTATACTATAAGGCCACTCTCATGCTTACCCTGTATAGTTTTATAACCATGTCAGAACATTGTCAAAATACTCTATTATTATATACTAAAAACGAATACTTGGCCACAATGCCATGTAATCCAACCCACATAGTTCTCACTAACCGTGATGCCTCGTCTTTTCACCCAAAACATCAGTTCTGGGCTCCAGACCAGAACCGAACACACTTAAGCCCACCATGACTACAATGATAATTCATATTAAGCCTTATTTAATTAAATAAATTAATAATTAATTGATAATAAGAAATATATACCACAAATAAGAACAAAGTTCTTACACATGATGTTTTGAATTAAAATCAATAATGGGTATAAGGGGGTTTTTGAATCAAGCCAGTTTCATAGGTTATAATTACCCTTGTTAGAATATAATAATAAAATAATATACTTATATACCATATGATGATGTTATTCAATAATTCCATATATAATTTTTGGGAAATTATATTTAACAAAATATTCCTCTTCCTTGATGTTTGTATTGTTTTGTTAAAATGAATATTTGTTATGTTTAATTACAATTTATTTTATTGTATTTTAATTATATGTCAATGTTTTTTCAACCCAAAAATGTTATCCTTTCCCTTTTGGAAGCTCAACTTGTTTTTTCATCAATGGTCTCTTTGCCCAATAATTTAATTCAAAACAAATTAGACATTACCTTTTTAACATTTTTTGATTTCAACAATATTTTTTAGACTTTTTCAAAAGGGATTACATATATTCAAAATAAAAGGTTTTATCATCCACTATATATATTTTTTATAAAATATATAACTTTTTAATGGTTTTATAAGTATAAGTTATTTTTAAAAGTAAATTATTTCATATTATTTAAACGTACATTATTGAAACAATATTTAACTTTAAAGATATTTGTATTAAAGATTTTTTTTTCAAAGTAATATTTTTTGATGTATTTAAACATCTTTTGGAATCATTTATGTCATTAAAGAACCATTTATTAAAAAACAATTATATTCTAGGCTTCAAAAATATAATCTTTCACCACAAAAATTTATTTGTATTATTTAATGTTATGATGATTTTTGTGAAATTTATAGTATTTTTAATGTAATATATCCTCTACGAAGTATATTTCAAGAGGTGATGTTTTCATCAATCATAATATGTATTTATGATACGATTTATTCAATAAAATGTGATATTTGATATAGTAGGATTTATTATGTTTAGGTTTTGTGATGTTTTAGAATGGTTAATGAAACCCATTATACTTCCATTGGTTAATTGTGATATATTTTTTAACAGTTTATAAATGCGACAAATTTTTATTGATGATCACAGGTGTGGTCCTATGTAAACATGTAATTCATTATTTGAGGAATTATATCTGATGAAAAAATTATTTGGAGGGTGATTATTTTAATTTTTCACAATAGGAATTTGGGGAATTTTATTTTCTCAAAATAGGAAGTGTTGTTATTTTTTCACTATAGGAAGAATGGGAATTTTGTTCCTTTAAAACATTCTAAATGGGAAATTTTTTAACCACAACATGATGTTTAAAAATTTTGATTGTTTAGAACACAAATAATGAAGATTTTGTTTGATCACTACTTAAAATGAGCATATTTTTCAGTTCCTAATTCTTTAATTTATCTAAACTTATATATGATCTATTATTCATTATTAATCAACATGGAATATTTATATATGATGATAATGATTCTTCTTTAAAATTGATTCTTATCTCAATAATTATTCATAATTTCTCTATTGAATATATATATTTTTTATTTGATATTAAAATTACTCTATAGTAATTTATGAAAGAAAAATATCATTCTTGGTTATTTTTAATAATAAATTCTTGTATTATAAAATTTTTATCATATTGATACAATCTAACCCTTAATGAAAGATTATTATTTTTACCATATTTAATATTTTGTTATATAACCTTTAATGTTTAGTTTCAAATTATTGTAATCTTGATATCATTATTAACATGATAAACCATGCATTTAGTGAATTGATGTGTATTATAAAAATATTATTATTATTATATTTTACAATTATAACATTATTTTCAAATTAATAGTTATGAATATGAGTAAATATATTATGAAATATATGTACATTATTCTTATATAATGAAATTTTATTTATTAATAATTGATAAATAAGCCTTGATTTTTTTAGTCATTTTATGATTCAAAAATGAATTTTCCTCAAAAACAATTTCTTAATAAAATTTTTGTAAAGAAATTATAATTAATTTTTAGAACATTTAGATATTTTTAATCAGATAAATTTTATTACATCGATCTTCATGTTAAAATTATCATTGAGTAATATTTTCATAATATTTTAAAAATAATTATTTTTCTATTTATAGTGAAAAAAAATAATATTTATTTGAAACTATATTTTGTTTTAAATAAGTTATGAAGTTCCATTTTATTTTAAATTTTTTTTGGAAATATAAATTTTATTTATTATATGATTAATAATCATATTATTTCCATTTAAATATATTTTATATTAGATTATATAATATAATATTTTTATACTTTAGAAAAATGTTTCAGGAAAAATATTTTTTGTGATGTATAATAGGTTTAATATTAAATTAAATTCTATGACTTTTTTTTAATTTAATCAAGAAAAATAAATCCCATATTTCGAATTAGTAGGTTAAAATTTCTTAAATATGCCAGCTATTTTGTATATATCAATTGTATCCTTGGTAAATATTTACAACCATGGTAAGAGAAAATGTTTAAAACATGGGTAATCAATGGGATAAGGCATTAAAATTTGTATAAAATATTTAATAATCCCATTGGATGAGTGTAGATCCTAAATTTCCATCAAATTCAAAAATATAGGACTACTTGGTGCCATATTTTATTGATTATGTCCATTATATTAATTTATGAAATGAATAAAAATAAAATATCACTATCAAAACTATAATATCTCTAATTATTTAAAATAAGGGTATATAGATGAGACATTCTATTCAAAATATTTATATTAAATAAGAATTTATTTTATCAAATTATTTTAATTTTAATTTTTAGTAATGGAATAATTACATTAAATTCTATCACAACACCAACACAATATTTATTCTATTAATAAAAAAATAAAATAAATGATTTTCCAAAATATTAATTGCAATAAAATTTGGGTGAATTACAATGTTCCACTAAATTTTAGAAAAATATTATATATTAGATATACTTGAATTATTTTTCTTCTCATTCCATTTCTTTCATGTTTTTTTCAATTTTAATTTATATGAAAAATTATTAAAATGATATTAATAGTAGTTGATTTTAAATATATATTATGAAGTTTTATAAAATAAAAAATATTTTTCAGATGGAATATTAGGTTGATATATATTCTATAATTTTCATCTTATATGTAAAATTACATCCATTTGATATTGAGAATGTCATTAGAATGGTTAAGATTAATATGTGATAAATAATGGATTAAATAAGAATATATATTATAATATGACATCAAAAAAAGTTAGTAATTTATTGGACGATTATAATAAGAATATATGTTCTATATCATTGAATCCATTTCATTTTGGAACCATCATATATCATTTATAAATTGAGTATTATATGATATTTCTTATATTTATGAAACTAACAATAATGATATTCAATGATAAATAATATTTTTTTAAAGGATTGGAAATTAATAAAAACCTTATACTATGAAACTTAAATGTGATATGGTTCAAAATAATAGACATGGTTCATTTATGAGTCACTTTTCTTGTTGTGGAATCTTTCATGACACCTAAGTAGTAAAACTAATTGATATTAGAGTAATAGTAAAAAGGGTAAACAAATAGTCAAAAACTAAGAGATAATGGTTCGAACATAATAAAACATGTCAAAAATTTATTGGATGAGGGTGTTTTGAAGAATAGAAATATTATATTATTATTATATTAATTTTAACCATTTTTATATAAAATTAATTTATATTAATTTAATACTTTATGTAATTCCTAGAGTTACCCTCCCAATGCTTATAAATGTTCTTCTCTTATCATATATTTATCTATATGAATGTGCATTATAACATAAAAAACAGTAAATAGTACCCATCCAGCTTCCTTCACTGTGTTTTATAACTTCATCAATCTCCAAAATACCTTCATTTTAATGATTTAGGTATAAGATAAATAATGATTCTCAACGAATAGGTATCACATTAAATCAGGCATTTTCAATTATTTTATTTTTATAAATAACATATATCGTGGGTATCCATTATAAAATAATTAATTCAGTATATAAAATATACTGAATTTTTATTATATTTATGTAAAATTTGTTATCCACCTTATTCTAACCTATTATAAAATGATGACATAGCCTGTGCATATGTTTGGTGCACTATCATTATGTATGATGAAATTAAATTTTTTATCTATAGATTTTATATGTTAAAATATATATATATATGTATATGTGATATTTATTAATGATTATCATTCTTGATATCATGGAACTGTGATCAATGTATAAGGTCAGGGGTTGTCAAAACGAACCATATATGAAAAACAAGTAGTTAAAACCTAGAAGTATGATTTAAAAAAATAATTTGTAAAATGTGGGTGATAAAATGTTCTATGTACATTATATATTGTTTTATTTATATATATATAACAATTATCATTGGGAACATTTTTATTAATTCTATATTTATTATACATGAATTGTGATCGTTTTTGATGAAATACGTGACTTGATTCAAGTGATTTATGTCTCATTATTATTATCTGGGACACATTCCATATTGCAGATTTTTTTTCATTTATCAGATGTATTTACATCATGTGATTGTATTATTTGTTTATTATTATAAAGTTATTTTTATTTTAAAATTAATATAGTGTTCAATATTTTTTTTATGTTTTGATTATAAGTATAAAAAAGTATTTATAGATTTTAGTTTCACATTCATTTTAGATGGGATTTGTCAATGATTCAATTTCCATTGGGGAAATTAAATTACAATTTTATGATAAATACTTTTCAATTTTATTCTACTATAGATATTCATATATAATTTATGTTTTACTTTATATTTTATTAATTTCTATAATCAAGATTCTGGAAGAATGTTTTCAAGGAAAATAAACTATGCTTTATAATTGTTCTAGGAATACTTTTCACCCAATGTGTATATTTTCATTAAAATGGTTTCATGAAATTTTTTATCATTCTCCAAATATTGATTAAATTGATTTCTACCCATGTATTAATTTTTTATAAAAAAAATATTAATATTCTTTTCATGTTTGGAACATGTATTTTTTTAATTGAATTTTTGAATAGAATAATTTTTAATGATTTTGGGATGAATATAATTTCACATAGTCATGATCACTCATTATAAAAAATCGTACATTAAAAGTTTCTACAAATATTTTACAAGAAAAATACTTCTATACTATTTTTAAAATATTAATAGTTTAAATATGTGATATCAATTTTGAAAAGTGTATTTTCATAACGACATATTCAATGTGATACTTTAATGGTATTTTCATCTAATTAGATATACTATGATGTTAAATGTTACTTACTAGAAATATGATCCAATTATTGGATCCTTATTATTTCTATAGATGGTTTATGATTATGATAATGATATTTTTTTTGAAACCCATTTAATTTCCATAGGTTATTCTATGATGAAGTGGTGATATTTTTAAGAAACTCATTAAATTTCCACTTGTTATGTAATGATTTTATGTAGAACTTTTTGTGATTTGTGAGACAAATATATGTCATTTCATCATGTGATAGAAGGTCCAATAAATTTATAACCCCCAAATGTATTGGCGAAGCTTTATATGAAATGTGATTATTAGGGGAAGCAAGTTGATGTGCTTGATACACTATGGGAATTAAGAAATTTTTCTAGATCAATTAGGGGAAATCATCCATGTAATTGATAAAATATAATAAATTAGTGGTAAAAAAATGATCCACTATGTGAAATAGGTAATGAAAAGTGATCAATTATGATATAGTAGATACATGTTGTTGTGTTCTATTATTATTTGAAATAATTTTACCTTGAGTGATGCACTTGATGTGTCATGTGATTTTTGTTTCTGAGAACTAATAAGGATTGACTTATGGCTCGGTATGGTATGATAGTTGAGTATTCATGCATCATTATAGGAACTTAGGATTAGTATGTGACAAAAATCATTTTAGGCACAATTTTAAAAGAATGTTTTTAGTGAATTATTTAATGAAAATTATTTTATTTTATTATGTGATTTAAATGAAAAAATGCGATGAATATGAAATATAATGTTTTGAATGATGCTAAATGTGATAAATAAAAAATGGAAATATGGATGTTTAATTAAAAACAGGATTAATGAGAAATTGTTTCCCCTACTTTTTCCCTAACCAAGATGAGGGATAGTTTAGGGTATTGATAATGCCTCAGTTTTGACCACATGGAATAGTATGTTGGAATAATTGTCATGGATTTTTGTGAATATCTATTATGTAAATTTTTTATTGTTGTGTAATGTGTCATGATATGGGTGTTTTGAATTATATTTATATGCATCTATGATGATTCTTGTTGAGAGGAAGATGTGAGGTTATGATTGGGAATGATCCACCAGTAGGGTAATATTAAGCTCTAGTAGATCTAAGTGAGGAATCCGTAGAGGAGTTCTGTGGCAACATATCTCCATTTATGAAATTTATAGAGAGAGACCCAGTGATGGGTGAGAAAACTATGGATGGCATGACATGGGGATTCCAATTTTATTACCCTTTTAATTTCACAGGATAGGGTGGAAATGATGTAGTTGTGTTATAGATTGACACTATCTAGATAGTTCTTGAACAATTATATACTCCTAATGAGAAGGTAGTCAAGTTAATTTCTAATATTAAACATGGTCATAGAAAGTTCTAGTGGGATATTTAGGCTCATTGTGATTAGTTATAAAATATGGAATAAAAGAAATTCATTGAGAAGTTCATAATGACCTTTCATCCAGAGACATTGAGGCAAGAGAGGTTTGTAGATATTATGAGTCCTACCCAGGGGAGTATGTAAACGATGGAATATGTTGGTAACTTTACCGAGTTACAATGATTTTTTCTATCACTTTCAGGGGATGAGACAACTATGAAAAGATGTTTTCAGGATTCACTTTAATCTACCATTAAGTCCTAGGTTAACATATTCTAGTAATGGAATTTTAATCAGGTAGTATATTGGGATTTCATATATGATTGTAACATAAAGGATACCTCTAGTGAAGGATATGTGATTAATGATGGATGACCATGAGGTATGACTTCTGAGATTATGAATCATCACATTGAGAATTTTATTTAGAGCATTAGAAGGAAGATTGGCAATGGTGAAGGATCGGTTACTCCGAATCATTCTCGAGTTCTCTACCACCAATGCAGTAGGTCAGGTCACTTTTGTAGGAATTATATCCAACCATCGGTAGAGTAATGAGCTTTAAAAAGGATGGTATATATATTGGTTCTACATATCCCCCAACAGATAATAATTATGTATAATCTAAGAAAAAATAGAGTGTCGAAAGGGGGTCTAATACCTCATATCTTTTTGGAAGAGGTATTTCGACAATCCGTGGAGGTCCCAATAGTTGATGAGGTGAGTCATTGATAGGGAGCCCATAGTAGCAGAGTAGATCAACTCACGGGACTCTGGGTGAAGCACTTAAAAAATGGTTCAGAAATTTTCTTGCATTTCATCCAACACTTGTGGAAAATTAGGTTACACCATCGATAGTTGGATAGCATATTTTTAAATATTCTACACTTTCTAGTTTCATATTTAATATTGGTGCCTCTCATTCCATTATATATTATCAACATGTGAATGGGTTGAGTCTTGAAGGTGAGTTGTTAAGTGGGGTTATTATGATCGATTGACCATTGGGAGTATGAAAAAGAGACATCTATTTGTACGAGGGTTGTTGTATTGTGGTTGGGAAGTATCATTTCCCATGGGATCTATACATTCTTGATTTGTCAAACATTGACTTGATTATGGGTATGGAGTAGTTAGTATCATATAGAGACTGTATTTATTTTTACCAAATGAGAGTGATATTCATTTCTCCTAGTTTTAAGCTTATGTTATTTATATATTTTCAGATATACATGAAGTCCACATAGGGTTAGTTCATCAGAAATTATGGGAACTCATCACCAATGATTCAATAATTTTAATGGAATACTGTGGTGTAAACAATTATGTCCTTCCACACATAGTGGGACGGTTCCATGATGTTCTTCTAGATAACATCTTTATGCTTCCAAAGGAGGATGATTTTTAATTTACAATTGAGGTGATTCATGGAGATTATCTAGATTCTATTCCACCTTAAGTAATGGTGCCAGTGGATGTTCACGATCTTAAGACACTGGTGGAATAGTTAATGGATAAAGAATCTATCTATATGAGTTTTTCACCTTGGGTTTCTCTAGTTTTTATTTCAATGAGAGTTAATGAGACTCTCTTCTTGTGTGTTGATTAACAAATATTGAACCAAGTGACAGTGAAGAACATGTGTCCTTTCCAACATATTGATGATCTCTTGGAACTGTTGAGGGGAGATTGTGTACTCTATAATACTAAATTGAAATTTGGGTATCAGTATTTGAGTGTTCAACATTCTAATATATTATGGATGGATTTATAGAGCAGGTATGGACATTCTGAGTTTTCTTGTGATGATGTTTGTGCTGATGAATGATCCAGATGTTTTTATGGTCTTCATTAATAGAATCTTCCACTCATACTTTGATAATTTTTTGATAGTTTTTGTGGATGAAATATTTGTGTACTTAATGTCTCACGATGATCATTCCCAATATCTTGACATTTTCCCTAGTACATTAGGTGTTCATCAACTACAAAATATGCTATTAGAGTTCCAATTGTAGATCTATTAGTTATATTTCATAGATCACATCATCTTGAATGAGGTTTTTTGTAAACCTATAGATGGTGCGTGAAGTGGTTTCATGGGAGAATCCTAATAATATATGTAATATCTATAGTATTCTGGTATTAGCGGCATATTATCCAAGTATAATTCATTAATTTTACCACTTGTAAGAACCACTTTCATGTTATAAAGGAATCATGTAAAGATTTAATGGTCTATAGAATGGGACAATTATTTTTAAGAGTTCAAGAATCTCTTGACAACCACTACAATCTTGTTCTTACCTAAGCCAGGTGAGGAGTATAAATTATTATTTTTGTTGCATCTTGGATATAATGGGAGTAGTGTTGATGTGGGTAGATCGTGTTGTGACATACGGTTCATAGAAGTTGTGGCCACATGAATGGAATTACCCTATTTACAAACTCGAGATATTTTCACTGGTCTATTCTTTTTAGTGATGGTGACATTATATGTTTCGTGAAAGTTTTATGTTGATAAAAATCCACAAGATCATAATGTATATACTTTTTCAATGATACTTGAATCTCTTGTTGTACTGATGGTTTGAATATATGAATTCATTTGATTTTGAGATAGAAAATACAATAAAAAAATAGAAAATTTTGTGTTGATTCTTTGATCTAGAAAACATTGATACATGCAGTTTAGGATTCTAGTTTATAGTGGATAATGATGATTTTTTTTTGTATTTGATGCATGTTTTGATTAATATGGAAAAGAGTAGATGAATCACATATCTATATCAGCGATGTATAAACTTTTGATCTATATAAGGTGAAGATATTATGAGGATCAAGAGTGTTTTTTCTTGAGGAAAATCCTTGAATGTAGGGAGTGACCATCCAATTGGACAATAGATGAGGATGATATCATATATATCATTGGACATATAGTTGTGACTACATGTATCTGAGAGGATATGATGTATGTGTTTCATGTCTCGATGTTAGTAGTACATCTGGGTATGGCCAAAATGTAACATGACCTACCACCATAGTATTGGTGTCCGGGCATAAAAAATAAAATCATAGTGTTTTTGACACAATATTACACATCTCAATAGTCGAATGAAGAGAATCATATACCTTGTGGTTTACTACAACCATTACCCATTAAGAAATGGAAGTATAATGATATCACTATAGACTTTATAGTGGGTCTCCTGATGCCACCTTAGAATAACTAAAATATTTGGTTGGTTTTACATCCATTGATGAAGGTAGAGTATTTATTGAATATATGAGAGAATTTATAACTGGATCAGTTATGATTCATGTATGTTTGAGAGATATTCTATCTGCATGGGTTTCCACAAAGCATCGTTTCAGACAGTGACTCACATTTTACTTCACTCTTATTATAGGTATTTCAAAATTTGTATGGTACACAAGATTTTTTGATTTTGAATTTCCCCAACAGACAGATGGGTAGTCAGAACAAACTATTCAGATTTTGGAGCATAATCTATAGACCTGCGTCCTATAAATTTGTTGGGTATTAAAATAATAAAATACACTATTTGAGATCTCTAAAAATGAAAGTTCTTAGTTGAAAATTCATCTGGAACTATTTGAGTTTATTTATGGTCGGACATGCAGATAACATCTATGTTTGATAGAGGTAGGTGAGTTATAGTTTCTAAGATCGAGTCTCGTGCAAGAGACTTCATATCATGTTCAACTGATTTGAAAATTGATGGATACAAATCTTAGTAGATAGAATTTGTTTTTAATAGATGACATCAACCCATTTATTTTATATTGTGTGATAATGTTTTAATTTGGGTGTCACCGATATAGGGTCACCATATGATTTAGATATAGGTAATGATGTCACCCAATTTTGATGGACCTTTTGAGGTAGTAAACAGAATTAGTTTAGTGGTGTACTAATTAGATTTTCCACATTTCTATATTGATATGCATGATGTTTTTCATATATCACAACTACATCAGTATCACACCGACCCTTCTCATGTGATCTATGTGAATGAAGTTTATGATAAGAATGGGGGTGTCCATATAAAAGAATCTAATTAGTGTTGGGGATTGTGGTGAGAAAGTATTTTTGGGATAGACAATGTTGATTGAACATGTGTTGTTGAAGCATAAATGGTTCTATAAGGAAAATGGGAGATGAAAGAATATGTGAGGGCTCATTGTCTTTAACTTTTTTACTTCGAAATCTTAGAGATTCATGGGAGTATACTTTATGGATTACCTATTATAAGGTGGGAAGATTGTAAGATAATAATCTTTTAAATTTATGTATAAATCTCTTTTATAGGTACTATTTTTCATTATTTATAGTTTATCTATTTGGGGTTTTAATTTATGGAACATTCAGGCGAGTCTGGACATTTTTGATGTGTTTTGGGTAGTGTTCATTTAGAGCACATTTTTTCCGAACTATGCACCCTTCCATGGAAAGTAATGAAAACACAAACATAGGGGGATTTCATGTAAGGTACATGGGTATTAAAACTGTGCTACTTCTATTGAAAAAATTTATACCCCTATGGGGAGTTGAATGGTTAAATGCACGGATTTGGAAAGCTATGTTCCATGTACTAGAAATCATGTTCTCGAGATTTTAAAACCTCAAAAGAATATAAAAATCCCCTCAAACCCCCTAGTATTAATCCATATTGACCACCACTCAGACTTAAACTAATTAATATATTTTTCAAGCTTATGAAAGTATTCATAGGAATTTAATACAATGTTCGTAATGATTTGAATATCCTTTTGACAAATTTTCACCTCTTCGAGTACGAAATATGTTCATGTTTGGTTCTCTCTTTCCCCAGACTATTATTTCGGATGAACTAGATTGTTTAATTATCCATTATTAATGGTTTAGATCTAGGTTATATAGGATCTGACTCTATTTTATCTTGGATCTTGATTTCTTTTCAAGATCATTTTTTGTGAAATTGAACATTCCTATTCAATTTAGTGAATTCTAGTTTGGTGAACACCCATCAACGATCCTGAGGTAAGTGGTATAAATTATAAATTACATATTATTGAATATAACTATGATTTTTTAATTGTGAAATATCAATTTCCTTGTTTTTAAATATATACATTAATTTGATTAATTAATTGGTTAATTTATTCACAAAATGAATTCATTTATTGAATTTATGGGACATTGGGATTATGAAATTTGGTCAATTAATGGATTTTTGTATTTTATTTATAAATGTGATTATTGATTTTATTAATAAGGGAAATTAAGGAAATTTAGGAATAACGATTAATTTTTAATGTGTTATTTTATTCAATACATATTAATGGTTTAATGATGAATTGATTATATTATTCCATGGGGTTAAATTGAAGAATAAGGATTGAGTTTATAATTAAATTTTTATTAAATGATATTAATTATTGATTAGTGGGTTATTTATGATGATCCATGCTAAATGTGATGTGTGTTATATATTTTAATTGATTGATAAATGGTGTGTGAGATAAGGACTGCCGCTATAAATACCCACAGGGTGTTACCCATGATGTTCTAGACCCAAATGTTTGCATGTGAATAATATTTAATGGGATTATGACTTATTATCCAATCACATATGAGGTTTGGGATTGATATAGGTTCTCTAGAATCCCATAAGTTGATAAACATGATGTTCTATAACCATGATATTAGCATTGGACTATGGTTCCACATTTTTATGCAATGAATAGAATTTAAATGGATAACAAAATACCATGCTATAATAAATTATTTTTACATATGTGATATGATGAATTTTGATTCTATATGTGATATCCCTTGAAGATAGTTTAGACAATGGCATATGATGAAGTAGGTATAGATGGTATGGGTGTCATCATGAACATGAGGATTTATGTGGTTAAATAAAGAATAATTGAATATATAAAATGTTTTTATCATTAATTGTAACCAATTCTTTATATGATTGCATAAACTATTATTGACTAGATATTATTTATATACTATTAGTAGTGGCCTATTAAATTCTAACCACACCCTACTCTGGATAACCCATTAGTACCCAAATAGTCTTTATGTTTACAGGAAAATATAAGGTAAATATCGTTATGATAAATGGATGAGTCGGAATAGAACATGTTTGAAGGAACAAGAAATGGTGTTCGGACCTACTTGGTAGTTTTCCATGTCCTTTTTTATCATTTTAATCATGACTTATATAATGAATTAAAAATATAATAATTTATTTTTGGTTATTGTTTCATTTTTTGGTTCATTAAGTGATACTAAGTTTTCATTGTTATTATATTAATTTTGTTATTTGTTATGTATTTTGGTTATTATTTATTAAATATTATGTTGTGATACGTTGATAAAGGGGATATAATATCCACATTTAATCATAATTAGAACCTCAATACATGTTGGAAGCCTCTGTTATATATAGAGTCATTTTTGGGGTAATGTGGAAGACTAACATGGGGCACTGTTGTCTGAAACATGTGTTGAGATGTTAGAAGTGGTTAGAAATAAGAAAAATATTATTTTATAAAGTATTGTGCAAGGATGAAGGATTATAATTTAGTGGGACCTTTAATAGGTTTCAATGTATAAAACCATCAAAATCATTCATTCTATTACATCACAAACATAATACAATATATTCAAATTTTATATAATAACTTCTTTTAAAAATGTATTGACAAAGGTGATGGTTTAAATTAACAATTATGGTGGTTTATTACACAGATAATATAATAACTATGTTTTATAGATAAATATTGATTTATATGGGCTGAAACAATCCTTTCCAGTATGGTGTTCTAAGCTAAAAAACTACATGATGATTTTTAATATTAGAAAGCAGATATTGGGAAACAATATATCCATTAGAAATGAAAATGGGATATCTCCCATTATTATATATATAAATATGTGTGTGTGTGTGTTTTAGTATTATATATAAATGATGATAATTTTTTATTCACTTTATGGATATAAAGATGTTATAAAAATGTGGAAGTATGTTGAGATAAGGTATTTTCATAGCATAGAAATTTATCAAGAGAAATAGAACATATTTTCCATCCTATAAGAACTATCCTAGTGAAATTAATAAAATATTCATAATAATGTAATAAAATAAATTTTTGAACCAATTTTTTTTGGGAATAATAGTTTCCAATGAAGAAAAAAAGAATAGTTGATCTAAAAATGTTTTAAAATATGATTAAATGTTTACCGTACATCATAACTTCAAAAAAATATTTGGTGTTTGTTATTATTATTTTATCTATGTAAAAAAGGACTTTGATGGGTCCCCTTAAAAAATTTTAAATAGGATTATGTAATATATATTAAAATATCCATTAGTTTTGGAATAAAATATCATAGAATTGTTGTTATTAATCTATTTGGATTCATATATACAGACTATGTGGTCTTGTTGATGATGGTAATCCCACATCAAGTGGATATATATTTCATAATGAGTGGTGTAATTGTTATTATACCTATAGGAAAATTTATATGACTATATGAACTAATTAATCTATATATTTTACATCCACCCAATAAATGACTCAATTAATGTGGATGAGATGATGGTTGGATAGTCATAAAGTAGGTATTATTTTCCCACTTCTCTTGGGATTTGATAAATAATGTTTTATAAATATATGAAAGAATCTAGTTCAATATTCAGTTGGAAATATCATTAAAATATAAACTTCACTTCATAATAGATATTGTAAAATTAATTGAATTAATTTTAGAATATATTCGTATAAATATGAAAAAATATATATTTTTCACCAATCTATTCCCAAAATATGCATTTAAAAATCTAATATTTCTGTTCAGAGTTCAATAAAACCCCTCTAAATGAAATGGAATAGCTATCTGGTCCCCTCTGTGATCTTATGTTTTCATGTGATTTTCATATGAGGAGAAAATTTCCAATATATACCATTATTTATATTAATACTTCTATGTTTTGTCAAAGAGGGTGAATATAATATAGGTGTAGTATCCCTTGATTTGTATTACATTAAGTGGGGAAATATAATTCAAGATAATTTTTAAATTATATATTCTAGGATATCTATATGCTCCATGTGTGAATTGTATTAATAGTGTCTAAAGTGAATTTATGTATTTATTCATTTTTAGGTTCTATTAACATATCATTTACGATTAGGATAATTTTAATGTGATAAATTTATTTTAACTGACGAAGTGTTGATTCTTAAATGTGATGATTTTTTAATAATTAGAGAAGATTATAATTTTATATGTATTCTATTGTGGTATCATTACACCATGGAGAATCAAGTGATTCATGATTGAAGTGGATGAATATTTATCATTATTTTATATAGAAATGATTTTTTATTCAATATTATTGTTTCTTATACCATGTTTTCTCAATTAGTATTAAATTTATTGTGTGATGATTAATTGATAATAATATATTTATTTATATAACTTCAATGAAAAAAATCAAATGGGTAATATTATTGAGGCCATATATTGATTTTGAAGGAGTTTACCTATATTTTAGTGTTTATATTTATAAGGATGATTGTATAAGTTTTATTGGATATGATGGTTGTCTTTAAAAAAAATTAAACACAAAAATCATGGTTAATTTCAACAAATTATTGATAATTTATTTGATGTAAAGGACATTATACAAATATATATTTTTTACGATGAATTGTTTTTTTATCATTTTTGGTCAAATCTATATATCTATCAATTTGGATTAGATTTTGGATAGGTCGCATTTTCTTTTTAATTATTTTTATTCTTTTGGAATGTTTTGAACTAGAAATATACTTTCTATGTCAGCATCATATCTATGATTTTGTAAGAATCATCTAATGCTACATACACATGAGTTTTATTTTCATTAATGTCATATAATATCTATTTAACTATCATATGGATGGGTATACATGGATATATATATATATATATGGATAAAATTCAATCATTCAAACCATTATATTCATAAGTATGATCTACTAATTTGTGTATATCTTATTATTTGTAAGATTTAATTCTTCTACAAAAAATAATTCCATAGTGATAAATCAAAATCTTTTGTGACATAAATTCATGTTTAAAATTTTTAAAATTTTTATGAGTATAAATTAATCAAATGATACTTAGTTAGTAGATATTAAAAACATAACATGATCTATTATATAATAATTCAACAAAAATACTGAATAAGGAATATGAATTAGCTCTAGGATTAATCCATGTCACAAATAAGGATTCCACAATAGAAACTATCACATACATAAATATGTTTAAAATGTATTTAAATATATGTGTACATCATATATAGAATGAGAACCAATTCCATAATTTTATAAGTAACAAGATAGGGGATTTTTTATATGTCATCATATATATTTGAGTAGATAAGAATTTCAAAAAATGTATTATATTGACCTCTGACATACCTATGATTTAAATTAAAAATAACATTAAATTTATTTTATTAGTGGATGGAAAAATAGTAGGTGAGATAGAGGAAATAGTATTTAAATGTTTCTATGAAAAATATATTTTATGAAAATGAAAAGTAAAAATAGGCTGTTTTCATGAACTTCTGAATGGAGCCTATGGAATTGTATTGGGAATATTTTAACGACGACTGGGTGAGTTGGTCACAATGTTCAAATTTTATATGGAGATAGATTCAGTCACTGTAGCGATATATTTTTAAAATATCTAATTAATAATGAAAATGAAGAAAGTAGTGGTTTTTTACAGTGATGTGTGTGAATATCATTGTGATTTATTTATCCTATTAAATAAATAAATGACGAAGAAGACTACAACACACTCAATGAATCAATAGTAGTCTATTATTGAATGAAAAATCAGTTATTAAAAATATTTACTATCTTTTTAATGTATATGATTTTATTATGTGAGGGATTCACCAAAAAAATGTAGGTAGAAATAGAAACTTGAGTTCTATGGTTACACCAACATGGTTATCCCAAAAGAACTATTGTAGTGGGTACTGTGATAAAGATATAATGTCAACCACATTATGAAATATCATTCTGCAATTAAGTAGCGAACCTTTGACCTCATTGTGATTGATATGTGTGTTTTTTTGTATTGTGATTAGATCCAACCATATGTTATCTTAGCCAGTTGTTATGGTTAACTTTAAATAAATATAAGTAATAAGATAATTGACTCTCCCACACTCTCATTGTTCTCCCAATTATCTTAAATGTGGTCCTATAAATAAAAATATCATAAAATCTCCATGAGTAATAATACCACCCCCATACTGAATCATACATGGTATATTTATTAGATACATTTATAATATAATTTCAATATAAGTTACTTTATCTAAAATAAAGTGATAATTTTTGTAATCTTATTTTTTCAATAACTAGATAAAATTTTACTACCTCTATCTGATGTATAAAATGATACCTTAATAACCACATGTTGGGTTCCCTATACACATAATCCTACTATTGATAATATTTTCCTGACTAAAAAACATCCATATCATTATCCCATCAATAATGATATACCCAACGTTCTAACCAACCTAATATAAAAAATTAATATTCCTTGATCTTCATTTCCTAAAAATGTCAACCCATGTGTCATTCTTCTGAATCAAGGGCTTCTATATTGCTCTAAGTTTCCATTTTCATCGTCATGATATAGTATACATTTATGTAACTACCCGTACCAAACAATCCTAGTGATAATGATTCAAATAAAAAACTTGAATAGAATCTAAAATAAATCATTTCAAAGGTACATATTTATACAAAAAATAACTCAATTCCACTACTAAATTCCAATTTCAATCCCATGGTTTTCATTACAATCCCCTGATATTAGGAGTGATAAGAATTTATAATTTACAATCCAATATGGTCATTCCATACTTTTTATTAACCATTTAGATAATGGTTTAATGTATATCCCTAATAGGGATTACATCAGAGATACCTTGATTGGGTTATGAATCAGGTTATGGTTTTTTCTATAATTTGTATCTATTTATTTAGAAACTAATTTTCCTAATGAATCTTATCAACTTTAATATATAGGTCACATATTTTGATCAAGTTTAAATTTTGATCTGATTAATATTAAGTTGACTATACCTTTACAAAATATTATTTATTTTTTTGTAACCCTTGTAATTTATTTCATAAAAATAAATAACAAAGCACATATACACAATGATTTTTTTTATAACTCACCCCAATATAGTAATCCCAAGAGCATATATTTGATAATGTGTTGAAAAAATGAATCTCTATGATCACATAATATATTATTGTATTTTATATCACACATATGTAGGTTCACAACACTTATAATGGGTTTATGATGACTTATTACCACCTAGATCACATTCCTCAAAATTACCTTCTTTTTTCATGGGTTAATTAGGGGGAAAAGTTGAAATATGGGATGAAAAGAAATATCACCAATTCTTTTATGCACTAAAATTAAGATATTTTTAAATTTGATCCCATATTTCTCCTTTATAACCTACATTGAATACCATCATAAGAAGTATCTACTTTACATGATATTATATGGAACCTCATTTTTCCGCATTCCAGAACTGATATGAAATTATACTTATCCACTATAGAACTATGATCTATATTAATTATCATCATTTTGAAATATCTTCAGTGATTGGAAAACTATTTTATAGATCTATATTTTTCATACACAATGAAACATTCATCTAATAAAAATGAATCAAATCGAGAATATGCCCATCTTCTCATATTTTTTTCTATATGTGGATTATGTTTTTTATTATCGAACAGTTGTTGATCTATTGGTATAATGCATTAGATTAATATCCCTTCCTATTAACATCATGATATTTTACCAGTTTTATAAAATATTTTTAGTTTTTAAATATTAGCTTCTAAATTTTATTAAATCCCAATATTAACTGTCAATAACATCTCTTTTTTGTTACTAGTAAATTTCCGTATTATATGTATCTTCAAAAATATTTAGTAGTCACTACCTATATTGTGTAGTAATCATATTATATAAAATCATGATTGTGTTACACAATCCACAATTATGTATTATGAGATCTCAATAAATAATTTGTGTCTTGAATAATTCCATATAGCATACCCTCCTATTGACTGGATCTAAAAATCAATCACCTTTTTACTCTCCAATGATATATAACATGATATCCTTGTCCATCTTTAATACTAGAGTGCTTACAACATGATCCGTTTTATGTGACATGGACACCTATAAGAATGTAATTTATTGAAACATTTACATTTCCAATGTCACACATTACACATCACAAATTCAATATATGGTGTATATAATTTCAGTTCAACATGACATTGGAAGGAAATATTATTCTATACATTGGTTCCCCTCAATATTTATTAAAAATATAATTGTTAATAATAAACAATTTACATTATATGATATTGAAATCCAGAACCAACCTTAAAGATTAAGGATTCTACCAAGACACCACCTCAAATGAAATGGGATTGTGTACCATATAACTTTATATTCTTCAATGTTAATTTCATACATCCTTCTCTTCCTTCCATAGGTTCCATCAACACTAATGGGAAAATGAAATTCATATTTTCTCCTCAATGTAATGGTTCTTTGAGACAAGTATAGTTTTACATTAACTACACTTGAACTTTTTTCTATATTCTACAACATAGTCATTGGTATTGAGGTTTTACTTCTAAAATCATTCATCACAAATTAAACATTCCATTGGGATGTTTCTTCTATATCAACCAAGACACAACATACACAATCTATATAATTACCATGGTAAAGAACCATTCTACAAAAGCATCACCATGAAATCAACCTATACAATGGTCCACTATTTGCGACACACCCAACGGTTGACCAACACATGTTATCACATTTAATTCTTCCTAAAAAAAGGATATATTTGAACCTATATTACTACCTCAATAGTAGATTTATATTCATATAAACAAAAATAATGGCTAGAGATTTTCCAATTTATTCAGTATTATTGGAAGTGTGACCAACATCACTATTGTGTGTGGGGAGATTTCATAAAAAATTTGAAATAAAATGGATAAATCAATCCTCACTATTAGGCTTGATGTTTTTTGGTGTGGATAATAATTAATTTATGAGAGAATACTCCACCAAAACACTCACTGTGACAAAACCTTATGTATTTTGGGATAGTTTTTATCCTCAAAATGATTCTCTTCAGTAGATCTCAACATTAAAAATGTTATATGACTTTGTTAATAAATTAATTAAATATAGTAATGAACTAAATTTGTCTAAAAATAAAATATGCTCAGTTATATTTTTATCTTTCTAAGTCATGTAACGATGAAGCCATAATAATAAAATAATATCACATATATTTTAATCCATCTATGTCATGTAATGATGATGACATAATAATAAAATATGTATTACTTGTTCTAACTCTTGCATGTGTTTTCAATGTATAACTTTAATCTATCTCTCTCTCTCTCTCACACACACATATATATTTATCAAATCGAATCAAAACTATAGGGTTCCAATAATATCCAACATTTTTTTGATTGAAAATATAAAATATTATCCACTGTTAAAATTAATTCCAAATGGTGAAATTTATCCTCATTGAACATCAATTTTTTTATTATATCAATGTACGAGTTTAATAGGATTAAATTATAACATTATTTGGGTGAACAATGTCTAGTTGTCTTTAAAATACAGGATTATTTCAATATTTAACTGTACACCACCCATAGTCTCCCACATTTTAAATAATTTATTTTCCCTTTTTTTTCTCTACCCCTATTGAAAATATTACAGGGCTTCCACATGATCTTTTAATTCTCCATTTCATTTCCCACTTTAAGTATGGGGAATAATGTTTCTCCATCATTGAAAAGACAAATAATCTTTTGGATTCAAAACTAATTGGTTAACCAAATAGTCTATTTACCAAAAAATATTATGAATTTATCTATAGATATCAAAATTATAGAACATATATAGTAAAGAATCTATTATTTTTATGTTAATTTAGAGGGATCTTATTAGTGAGTATACAACATAAAATGTATTCTATCAAAATACCCTCTAAGTGTATTGATTTGGGGCTTAGTGAATAAAATAAGAGACTAAGTCAACCTCTATAAAACTATAAATGCTACTCATTAATACTAGTAAAACTATATTTTCTTAAAACACATTCTTCATTCAACAATAAACAACATAGGGTCTCAATTATATTCACATAAACAATTATTGTCTATATATTAAATAATAAAATTTTGAGGCACACCACTTAAAGAAACAATTGATGCCACATGATAAGATAGAATCAGTAAGGTCACATAAACTCTAAAACATAATAGGATTAATATTTCATAGATTTGATATCCCAAAATTTTAAAATATGAATTTGTTAAAAATCATGTAATACACACAAAAATGAGCTTAAGAGAACCAAAAAATAAAATTTTATTCAATTTAACTATTACAACATATAAATTTAATTAGCAGATAAGAATTAGTATAACAAAGTTATGATATATATATATATAATATTACAAATCAATATAAATTTACTGATTATGTTTTATAATATATGCACAAAAATATTAGTAATGGCACATTTTATATCAAAAATAATTTCTATTCAAAATGATTTTTATTTTTTGTGAGTAAATATTATAGTTAATTTTTACCTTTTATAAAAAATTTATTGGATAAAAGTTTATAATTTTGTAAATTATAATATTATAATTATATTAGGGTGATATTTTAGTGTTTTTATGAAAAGGGTTATTTTTTAGTATGTAGTGAAAATAACATTGTTTATAAAATTGTCATTACATTTAATGGGAAACCAAACTCTTATTTTAGTTTGATCTTAAATTTAAAAATTTCACCAATAAATATAAATCATACAATTAAATATCTATGAAATACCATTATTCAATATTTTTATATAAGTTTATTTTTTGGTTAAAAATATATTTTTAAAAAATAATTATGTTTGAAATGTGTTTTTGTATTATTTTATTAAATAAAAAACATTTTTTAATACAGTAAATCTGTTTTATCAATTATATTTTGAGTATCATTATATGTCATCCAGTTTACGGTTTCATCTTGGAATGGAATAATAATAATTCCATTTTCAGTGTTAAAAATATATTTTTCTAAAAAACTGGTATTATTGTATATTTTGAGATTATTTTAAATTTAATTTGTACCACAAATAAAAATTTAATAATTTAAAATTGAACAAATATTTTTATGGAAAATAATTATTATAATGTTATTAGGTATTAATTATTTTGTTCGTCATGAAATTTGATAATTTTAATGATTTTTCACCTCAATCAAATTGTAAATCTATGTTAAAAGTATAGGAAAATAGTTAAAATCACTATAAAACATTACATTATCCAATTAGATATGTGTATTTAATAAAAATATTTGTTTTATTATTGAGATTTTATTTTTTAAATCATTAAATTCAAATTGGGAAACTGAGGTTAAATTTTGTGAAGATAAGTTATTTTTTCTACAAATTCAAAAATATTTTTGTTTTTTCACATTTAATGGTATCTTTCAATGATTCCATTCAGTTTTGGACTAATTTAAATGTATTAAAACCATCTGTTATATATTATATGTTGAAAAAAGTCATTGAAACCATATTTTTACACAATTTCATGGGGAAACAGTTTTTATTTTAAAATAAGTTATTTTTGTAAAAATAGATTTTCATGTGTTTTGTGTTGTTATATTAAATTTAATTTGAAATAAAAAAGAAATTTTAATCCCAAAAAAATATTCCAAATTTGGATTCGTCATGTATTATTTATTTCTGATGTCCCACTTTAAATTATCATATAATTAATTTATCATGATAAATAGTTTTGTTATCATCCTCTATTACAAGAAATTGGTGACATATTGATTATATATCAATCATGGATATCCATAAAGATCCCACTAGTTAATAAAAGAGATCGTTGATACATGAAATGGTTTTCCTATTATTCATCATCACATGATTTAGATATTAAATATCTACAATGATTCAATGCCTACCTTACACCATCTTAGTGAAAATAATGGTTCACCCCATGATGATATACTTTGACTAATAGATCCCTTCTATTTCAAGTCATTTATGTTTTCCTTAAGATCCTTAAACATGGCTAGTGCCATGTGATAAGGGTGTTTCCAATTGTTTTTTTACCTATCATGAGTTCTAACTCTAACTTGAAACATTTATTAGGGGGGAGACCTATAAAGTAACTAGGGAAGACATCCTGATAAATATCCAAAACAGGAGAAAATGATGAGGGAATTAATACTAATATTTTTGGAAGCGAAAATTCTATAATCTATGATGTAATCATCCTAATTGGGATCAATTCTCATAACAAACTTTTGTTTCCAAACTCCCACTCCCCAATTATAATGAACTTATCTCCCTTGAGTGAAAAAATAATTCCCACCTTAGATAGAAGTCGATGTGGTCTGACGAGATGGTCATTTATTCCCTTTCATGAATCATAATGAATAATATCACATCTACAATCATAAATTCAAATATATTTCTATATTTTTCATTGAATATAAGACACGTTAATAATTGTAGAAGATAGCCTCATATCCTAAAATACAACATATCAAGGGAATGATATTTAAAATATGATAAGAAAGGTAATTTCTGTCTAATAACAACTTTTGTACATATAAAATAATATGAACCAATGGTATAAATGAAAGATTCCAATAGAATAGAATTGATCATTGACAAAATAAGAATAGTTGGAATTACCTTAACACCATCCATTAAAGTATAATACAATGTATTTGATCAGACATCCTCATTTACATGACCTTATCCATGAGGTACATAAGTCACCCGACTCATCATCATCTGAGCCTACTATTGAGCACCATGATTGGATCTCTGAGTTTTAGATCATTCCCATCCATCATACCTATAGAAACACATACATTATATTCTAGAGTATAAATTCTGGATATTCCTCATCATTTCCCACTAATTAATATTTCATTGAGTTTTTTTGTAGATGTTATTATAAATTTTAACCTTCCCATAGGTAAACAACTATATAAATCATCTTTATGGAGAATAAGTAACTATAATATGTCCACTATTACACTATTTTAGGACCCATATCTACATAATCCTATTAAAATAAGTGAAAATCATCTTAATATTAAAATCTCCACCTATATTATTGATGAAGGGTTTAATAATTCCCATTACTATGTATTCCTCTAGATTAGTAATAATATTCATGGCCTTTCACAGAACCTCTGGGTATATCTTTAGTAAAATTATCTAATCATTCCACATGATGTTGGGATGAATAATTATCTTGAAATTCATGACCTGCTGTGATTTTTTTCATGCCAATATAGGATCAAAATAATGTAGCTCAGTGAAATGAGTGGAGTATGATGGATCTATCATGGATCCCTACTAGTACTCCAATAACTAATTCTCTCTATCCAGATTTATCTATAGGGGGAGTAATTACCTAAAAGGTCCCAGAAATCATTCCAGGTGATACCCTAATGTCTCCCAGCATATCCCATTATTCCCTGCCACTCCAAGTGGGTCCCTTTAACATTAGACTTATAGTTTCACCTTATTATCCCTGGGTTTCTCAATGAGGTCAAAAAAAACCCACTAATATATAATTATTCCCATATATATTTCAATCCCCCTTTTCATTAAAATATTACTATATGTTATCATTTGAAATATATAGTGTATCTGATGATAGAAATTGGTGCCCCTCTACCCTGAGAAAGAACTACCAGAAGTAATCATGGATGAGGGGGGATTCTTCTTATGAAACTGTTTCATGTGTAGGAGAATTCTCTATTACACCCTTTGAAACAACATGTAAATGTGGAGTGGAATCCATACTATAAAGAGTCTCTTGAACTTCATCAAATAATATCCCCATTAGAACACGTTAGGGTTACATGTTTTGAATCATCATGGAAGCATTTTTAAATTCCAAAGGCATTATGACATAACCTATATAGTATATAGGATCACAAAAAGGGTCTCTGAGGTGGCTACCCACCACTCAAGGTATATATATCCTATATTTATCTACCTTCTCCATCCCTGGATGATTCCCAATGTAACATATATATATAATAAATTAAAATATTTTCAATTGTAGCTAATTTTATTCAATTATAGATATATAACAACATCATTTAAAAAAATAGACATATCCCTCAACTGAGGAAACAAGTATATAATGATCAGATAATTTAAATTTTGGAATTAAATTAAAGAACTAATATGCATAAAAATAGTTATATATATGGAATGTGATCCTATATTATGACACATGAATCATGAACACACCCTAATTCCATAAAACTATAAAATATATTGTTCAATGGTAACTTAGAGGTCCATTAAACATGAACTCTCATGGAATATGGAAAATCACATATAGGAGTTCCACAAATATTATCTCAATTATAGTATGTATAATGTATTAAAATAAAAAAGAATTTTTTCCCTAATTCCAATTTCTAACACAAATACTCAAACCACCACATCTGCTATGGAGAGTCATAAGACCCGATGTATTACTTTGGATATACAAGAGGATGCCTACTAGTAGTGATGGTCAGAACATCTTCAATGCTAATTCAATACCCACTTATAATCAAATACATACACCAAATGAAATATCAATATCAATATAACAATCAAAATTTCTAGTGGATGGAAAATTATCCAATATAATAATAGTGGAACACAATTCATACAGATACATAAAATGTTCTTCCAGTGAAGCATCCCAAATGAAAGTATAATTGTATGTTGATAATTAAGTAATAATATAGATTATATACCAATAATACCACAAACTACATACTCTAAAACCCTATTATCTTCCACTGACCCCTTGTACTTTCTTACTTACCTATACATGAATTCATCACCCACACAAAGATCATAGTGTTGTATATAAGTAATCAATTCAACATTGACACCGTCATTGATTCTTAGAAAAGTTTTCATTGGTATAACAAGTGTACTCTATTACAAAAATAAATGTGATATAAAGCATTAACAATCATATTCAAAGAACCAATATGTAAAAGAAGCCAATATGAGTCCTATTCATACCTAATTTATCTCTATTTCATAATAATAGTCATATATTCCAGAAGAGATTTATATTTATCTTTAATAATAATAAAAATGTAATTAAAAATCAATAATGAATCAAATCGCTGCCGACCATAAGGCCTTCATGTTCTAACAGTTCCTTAAGATAGTGAATAAGGCTATTATAGGATAACATTTTGTCTGGTGTTATGCCACATGGCCATGTTACCCATTCCATGTGTATGGTTCCACCTTCAATGTAAACATATGTCATAAACTATACCCATATATGGGATAACCATATTGTGATGGCCACCTAAACAAAATAATATGAATAATACCTCCATAAATAATGGTAAAAAATACACTACAAGGTATAGTATAATAAGGAATATCAAAACATGGTATCATGATAATTATATTGTAACAAATAAAACTATGTAATGAATATTAATCACAAAAAAAGCTTCACTATCATTAATCATGAAATTTGGCATCATGTATGGATCTCATGGGACACACAGATACACATGTGATTGTAATAAAACATGGTCAAAAGTTTAATATATCATCGTGTGAAATGAAGGTAACAAGAGTATACATGGTCTCTTAATGATATGAAGCTTCATATCATATAATTGTTTATTAAGTACTCAAATTATCGTTAAGGATCAAATCCTTGATCATATTTCACACCCATGGATGACTAGATCGAAGGAAAAGGATTCCTCTCATTGGTTTTGGTTCAATGAGAAGGATATTTAGAAGTCATATCCATGGAGGGTATATGAATATAAACATAATTACATAATTAATTACCTCATAAAGTCCATTAATATAACTACTTCTAAAAATTGTTAAAGTAGTGGACATCAATTCTCCAGATCCGTTGGTGACTTAAAAACATATATTTAATTGACCATAATTTATTGAAAATAACAATAGTTTTTAGTAAATTAATATAAATACACATTGAATCCATCTTTATAAAATATATTCATGATGAGAATCAAGAAATATAATGTATATGGAATATTGATATATGGGAACTAACCTAGAAAATTTCAATCATTCATGTGGAATTATACTCTGATCAAGTGGATATAATAGAATATTCAAATCCATATCTAATACAATAGTATATAATAAATTGATAATAGTTTTATCCACAATCCATAATCAATAAGTAGTTTGAAAAATTTATTCTTAACCAATTAACTTTTGAACATCCATAATTGATTGTAGATGATGATCCAATCTAGAGACATCCTCAATTCACTAGATTTATGACTGATATAATGAAAAGAAAAACTCATCATCAGAAACACATAAAAATGATCCATCAAAAACAAGAGAACACATGTCAAGGAAGATTATTAAATTATTGTATATCTGTAAGGAACACACCATTATAGAATCATTAAATTCTTCTAACCCTGAAGAACAATAGGGATACAAATGAGATTGATATAGATTCAGGTGGGGAGGTCCCTAGTTAAAAATAATCCGAATTATATATAAAATGGTATTAAGGTATTTATAAAATTGATAATAATTAAAATTGATAAGGTTAATTGAATGCATTGTGGTCCAAGACCAATTAGTGAGCTAGTGGTATGTAATAAAAAGATAATGGAACCACTGATTGGACTGTGGGGTATATAACATAATCAAGACCTCTAGTAAATCCACCATTGAGTTGGGGGATCCCACTTAAAAGATAATGGCAGTGTAAAATGACTATAATTAATAGTCATAACCCAAATATACATCCCTCGATTATCATGTCCTTTTCACCAAAAAATTATATTCACCAAAACCCATAATAATTAAAACAAATGGAAGAATGGAGAACTACATAAATGTAAAAAACCATACACTTAAAAAAAGAGAGGATGTGATAATGGATTACATTAAAAATATATTTACAAAATAAACATGATATTTATATCAATATTAAAATTATAAAATTGAAATATTATCCATTTTATAGTTGATAAAAATAATAAATGGTCAAAGAAAACATAACCAATTAACATGAATATATCGTTTAATTATTTATAATCTGATTTCATTTTATAAAATCCTATATAAATATAGAAATTTATTAGAATTTTTTTTAAAAATATAATATACCTCTAAAATTATGTATATTACGATGTTTTCCTATAAAATCACTAACCATGGTTAACATAAAAAATGGGTTAGATTGAAAATTATTGAATCACCTCAAATAACCAACATATGTAATAAAATTAAAAAATTATGATATGTAAATAAATGGATTATAGAAATTGAACTGTTGATGTATAATGTTCCTAATAAGTTATATAATAAGATAAATATTAATATTATGGAAGGTATTTAGATTAAAGAAGTGAATCCGGAAAAATATAATTGTGTGTGCTTAATCAATTTCCCTTTATTGAGATTAAAACCTTCCAATTATGCAATATTGTTATAATAATGATTTATCATACCTAATTAATTCATGTTATTAATTATCCTAATTTTCAATGATTGAAAATGTATTACATACAACTTCAATATTAAAATAATCATCCCAATAAATTATGTTGTATAATAGTATCAATTACAATTTCATGAGACATAATTATTGTTATGAACCAATTTACACTAATATGGTGTTTTTATTATATATTTTTTACATAGTATGATTAATTAGCATTCATTAATAAAATTTAAATTTAAATTTCATTCTCTTTCTCATTTAAGGGTAATTATTTATATGTTACTTTATTATTATGGTGTATTTACACAACCTCATTTTAAAATTGATATCTCTAAATTTGATAAAATCTATGGAGGATTTTAATTTTATTTCATTCCAGAATGAAAATAAATTTTTACCTCTATTAATAATTACCAATAATTTATTCCACTTTATCTTATTCTTAATTTCTCATTGTATAATAATTTTATGTGATGTGGTTTTTTATTACGAGTATTTCAAATAAAATAAAAAATAACTTTTATTTCACTCATATTATATCTACAACATCTATTATTTTTATATCCATATACTTGGTTTGAAAAGTGAAAGTAGTTATTTTTAACTACCATGACATTCATTGTAAATATTTTGAATGTCAATGTAGTATTTCCCTTATGTGTTATTTTTAGAAAAAGAAACTATTTTTTCATTTCATTTTAACAAACGTTTCTGCCGCCATTGTTTTTTACAAAAAACAATATTTTTTTTTGTGATTTGTATGTAAAAAAATAATTTTATTGTATTATAATGAAATATTTCTTATTAAATTATTTCTAATGATTATTTATATTTCTTATTTCCCATGTGATGTAATTAATAAATGATATAAAAAAATTTATCTATGTTATTTTCCTTTTATAAATCATATACTTCATTGAGGATATTATGAAAATGTTGTCATCCACCTTATTTTTATGGATATATTATTTAATAGTATTTTATCTCATTGAAATCATATATCAAATCCATTATCTTACTAACAATTCTCAAGTAATGGGAATATCATTTCTTTTATTTCATTTGATTTATAAAAATCATGTTTTCAATATAATTTATTTAAGGGTGTTTAGATAGAATCCATAACTTATATGAATGGGGAAATTATTGAATGAATAGTTATTCATTATCTGTAGGTGTGAATACCTTATTAAAAGTCCCCATTATTGATTGATAATTACTTCAAAAATTAAATTATATCTTTTTATGACAATTTATTTTCCAAATATATATTATGTTATGAGTATTTATGGAATTGTGCTGGTTTTTTATGTTAGTCAATTTGAAGAGGAAATGAATACCATTTTATTTACATGGTTTCATTATCTTATGATCAATGAATTTATTTTTCAGTAAAACTTAGATGTATGGATTATGATTGGTAGGGTCCTATATCAGCATTTAATGCATTAGTTAAATATTAATATTTCATCAGATAATTACATTATGTTATTTTAAATTTTATGTAATGAATTCCCATAATTTATATGTGAGAGTTTATAAATAATTTTTCATTCCTAAAAATATTGAGCGTGACTATATATGTGTTTAGTTATTCTCATAATGATATTGTGTGAGTATGTCTGTAGCTAGATATACTAACAATGATTTTGTTTGATTATAAATGTGGTAATATATGCTCAAAAAGTTTTTGTGGGAGTATATGTGTTTATCAATTCCTATAATGGTTTTCCTTTAGTGTATTTCTTTTTCTTTATTATATTATGATTAGGAATTTTTCTACACATGATTAGCTATAATCACATAAAATGTGATACTTTTTGTTTAAACATTAAGGATAAGAATAAATATAATATATCATCCAAAAATTTCGGTAAAATGGTGATTATTGTGATCTCTTAGCAATCAAATCCCTATTTGGATTCAAAAAGTGGATGATGCTGTGACATAGATGAACCTAGAGGATATCTCCCCTCACAAATTTGTATGATTATCAACACAATCATTACTTTGGCGCATGATAGGCTTCTCTAAGACCATGAATATATCTAGACACTCATGTATTATATGGTTTAGTTGATCATAGTCTTTTTTCAATTTATTATGAATGATTATAATAGAATTTAAGGATATAACAAAAAACTAGTTATGTCAAAAAACCTAATAGAAATATGACCAAGGATAAACTGTATTAAACTAAGGGAGATTTAATTTGATGAAATTATTTCATATTTTAACACAAATTATATTAGTTTAAAATGAATGTACCACTAGAAATGTAATTATAGGATATTGTTTTAATATACATAAGATAATTTACTCTAATTTGATTGGATATTATCCTAACTTTTTGGGTTGTTTTACTGACATTAAAAAAATGGTCCTAAAAATGAATCTATAAAAGGTATGCCTCTAATAAAACTAAATGAAGCATATTTAGGATTATTTTTTTCATATAAATAGAAATTATATTGAGGTAAATATATTGGTCTATGATATATTTTCATATTCTCATATATCTATTAGATTCATCCTTTAATGAATGTGAAAAAAAATTCATGGACACAATTAATTTATGGATGGAGAATGTAATAACCTTATATATTGGAAAATAAATTTTCTAAAATAATAAGATAAATTATTTCACATGAAACACTACACTAAATAGTTTAAGGGCATATTATGATTGTAGACTTTATAAAATTTAATATTTATTATACCTCTCAGAAATAATATATTTTTATTCAACTAGAAATTCATAATAAAATATAACAATGAACACTTACAGTATAAAAAATTATTTTAAAAAAATTATTTGAATAAATAAATATAAAATTTAAAATAAATTATTTTAAAATACTATAAAAAATTTGTGAAAACTGTGTTTAATTTCTTCGAATCTTATGTAATATTTTTCATTAAAAAGGAATTTTATTCACTTATATTTAAAATCATTTTTTGTCACCAATAGAAATTTAATAAAAAAATTATATTTCATATTTTCGATCAACATGTTCATATTATTTATATAGATCATTTTTATTTGGTAATAAATGTATGATTACAAATATTAGAGTTAATGGATATGTTATTGTTGAACGGGATATTATTAAAGGATTGTTTCATTATCGTTAAATAATTTTTATATTTCACATTGATGTCATATATATTTTTAATCTATCTCATTTGAGGTTTTAATTTGTATAAATATAGCTTATCATTGAATGTAGTTGTAGTTACACGGATCTAATAACAACTGAGAAGGGTGCTTGAATCATTTGTTCACTTTGTATAAGTTTCAAAACATTATGAATCATAACCCCTATAACCTATGAAATATTTAAATTTTTATCAACCTTTAAAAAATAATTATCCATGCAAGAATGGTAAAGCAAGTTAGGAAGACATGGTTTACTAGGTTTTGACTTGATTTGAGAACCTACGTCTTTACTATAGCCACTCATTTGGGTCTATGGAAATACACAATAATAAAAAGTGAATAAAACTTGTGACATATTCTGTTAGACACCATCTCTCTCCTGATAAGATTGATTATAATAAATTAAATTAGATTAAAATGTTTTCATGTAGAATAATTGTGCCAAAAAAATAATGAAAACATTGTTTAATATGACCCACAATTTCTCAGTGTCAATCCTCAAATTGATTCAGATAATTACTATCTTCACATTATGGTAAAGATAAATCTAATTTTCCTCTCTTCAAACACTCAATAAAACCTTCTTTAATATGGTTGGAGATTTTTACATTATATTATCCAGAGCTCCACCTTTTGCGTGTGTGAAAAAAGATACAAATGAATAAATGATTAGTGAAAATATTTATAGGATACTTAGAAAAAAAGGTGAGAAACATGAAAAACATTCCCACTACCTCAAATATCAAAAACTCATAAAATATACTGAATTGAAACCACAAAATTGAATTCCTCAAACCTCCTTAAATTTCACTAAAATTTATGCAATATTAAAATTCAGGTTTTACTTTTTGAACTCTTTATATATTTATTAATGCGATAATACTAGATCTTGGTTTTAATGTTCTCAGAAACATGATCAGAAAAGTGGATCTGATTTTTGCAGATACATACTAAATGTGCTTCAAATTTGTTCAAAAACATTCTCAGAAATGTGATTCTGATTTATTGAAAAAACTGGTTCTGATTTTCTTATAATATTAGTTCTGATTTAATCAAGAAATAAGGATCCAAATTGATCATAAATCAGGATCTGAATTTCTCATAAATTAGGTTCTAAATTACTAAATAAAAATTTTCTGAATTGCTCAGAAATCAGGTTCTGAATTTTATAGAAATATTGTTCTGAATGGTTCAAAAATATTGTTCTAAATTTCTCAAAAATCTGGTTCTAAATTGTTTAGATATCAAGTTCTGAATTTCTCTAAAATAAGTTTCTGAATATTTTTGAAATCAGATTCCGAATTGTCCAAAAAGCAGGTTTTGAATTGTTTAAAAATAAGGATCTGAATTGTTTAAAAGTTAGTTTAGAAATTTTTCAGAATCTATATTCTAAGTTGGTTAGAAATCAGGTTCCAAATTATTTACAAATCATGTTTTGAATTTCTCAAAAATGAGGTTTTGAATTTTTCAAAAATAAGTTTACCTATTCTTCAAAAATCATGTTCTCAATTTTTCAAAAAAGTGGATTGAATTTTCATATAATTTTGGTTCCATTTTTTTAGAACAATTATGATGTATCCATTTTTAGCTTCCATTATGCGATTCCTATTTTTTAAAAAATCTCTAGCATTTATTCAAATGATTTTATCACGAACTAATTCCTTATTTGTGAGAACTTCTTGATCATAAAAACTTCATCTGATTTGGTTTAAAAAGGTTGAGAAACAATATATCATCTTAATTTTAAATAATCAACAACATCCTCTTTCAAAACTCTTCGATAACAAAAATTATTCATCGTTAAGAAAATTGTTTCCTGAGTAGCTTCTTTCTATGAAACATTATTTTTCCTAGAAAGAAAAAACATTTTAATAGAAAAATGTTATTTTTTAACAAATAAAAAAACTATTTTAAACATAATTTATCACAAGGGTATATCAATATCACCCATTGTATTTTTTTATAACCCTCGTTAACAACTTTTCTATCTCTCAGATTTTTCCATAACCCATATTTTGTTAGAAAATATTGTTTTTCCTGTTATCTAATCTTATCATTTCTAAAAAGAGAGTGTATTGACACTACACTATTTGATAATGTAATGTTTTTGAAGGAATTATATCCCATAATGGCAAGAAAAATTTGTGGCCATGTAAAGAGAAATTCACCTCTCTTTTCATCATTGTTCAATATGATCTTTTATTTTATCTCACTTTTTCTCTCCCCCATTATATGATAACCACAACTTTATATTCAAAAAAATGATGTTATGTAAAACATCATACAAAGTATAAACTTGTTACTTTCTCTCCCCCATTTTCAACATAATCCTAGCAATATGGGGGGTTATTGTTTATGAGTTTTAGGAAGACTTGGGAGGAGGATGAACATGAATTGTTAGCCTCAATTCAATAAAAATATTCTTCGACATTACTTTGGTAATTATATCATCAATAAGATACTTTTTTGGAATGTATTCTAGCAAAACATTTCCCTATACAACTTTCTATATTATAAAGTGAAACATTATATAAATGTATTTTGGTGTATAATATTGGAAATGATTATTATAAATATTAATTACACATTGATTATAAAAATTTATCTTTAATGGTTTGGAAACATTTACATTCAAATATTCTAAATGAACATCCATATACAACATTTGAGTAGTACCTTGAGTGGCTACAACATATTCAGATTCAGCTATTCTCAAAGTTCCTTAACATTGTTTCTTATTGTGACAACTCACACAACATTCACCCAGAAAAAATGTTCCTTCTAATGTTGTAATTATATTATAACAATCCCAATCCCAATCAACATTAGTATAACCAATAGAATTTATCTCAACATTTCCATTATATGAAATCCCATGTGCTGTTCTTTCTACGACATACCTCAAAATCTAATTTGTAGCCAACATATGTGATTCTATTGGAATCCTTTGATACATATAACTTAAATTCACCACATATAAAATAACCTTCCATGAAGTTTTATGGTAAATAATAATTAAAATCAATATTCGAAATTCATTCTAATATACAGTTTTTCCAAATTTATATATACATAACATTGTACTCCCTGAAATAAGAGTTAAATATTTTTTAGATTCAGTCATCTCAAACATATTTAATAATTATCTGGAATACATTTCTTGAGATAACAAAGTATTTGTTTCATATTTTTGAACTTGAAAACCATGGAATAAAGTTACTTCTCCCATATTTGACATTTAAAAACTCTTCAAAATTTCTTCAGCAAACTCTTCAAAAATATTTTCTTCATCCCCCAAAAAAATTATATCATTCACATAAACAATTACAATTAAAGTTCCATATTAAACATTTTTTACATATATCTTGCTATCAACTTTCCCTTTAGAAGAGTTCATCATTATCAATAAATTTTCAAGCATTGAATACCAAGTACATGGGGCATGTTTCACCCCATACAAATTTTTCTTCAATTTTAAAAAAATTGTTTTCATCCTCATCAAGTAGAAACCTTGAAGGTTTTTAAATTTAAAATTCTACACCAATCTCACTATTTATGAATGTTTACTTTACCACTATCTATGAAAAGTTTTAATTTTGATGAAACATAGATTGCAAGGAACATTTGAATACTTTCTATCCTATAAATTGAGGTAAATGATTAACCAAAATCCACACATTCCACCTATGAATATCATTTAGAAACAAGTGTTACGTTGATTCATGAAACGTCTCCATGATCATTCAATTTGATCTATAAACCAACATGGATGGAATAAAATTTTTACTTGTTGGTCTTAGAAAAGGTTCTGATGTTTCATTCTTATGAATCTAATACAACTCTTCAATCATAGAACCCACCCATAAATTATGTTGAATAGCCTTTCAAAATGATTATGGATTATCTTTTGAGATAACTACTGTTTGATTTCATATTACCCACTCCCTTCTAGTCTGAACTAAAGACTTATGATTCCCAATAATTATTTTTGATTCAACATGTTTTCTTAAGGTATGAAATTTCAATGTTTCTTTCTCAGCTAGAATTTCCTCATCCCATGATTCTTCTTAATCTTGGTATAAATGTATTGAAATTTATTCACTATTGTTGGAAATATCATATATATCTTCCAAAAAATTTAAATAAAATTTGATCAAAAACATTGAATTTCAATTACCTTCACATTATACGAGTCCAAAATCTTTTGTAAACCATTATTCAAAATTTGTAACTTCGTCCATTTCATGAGTAGCCCATGAATGTTCCTTCATCTGCTTTGTCATCAAACATTCCCAAATCTGAATTTTTAACCTTCAAGAAACATGGACATCCAAAAATATTGAATTATTTCAATGATTTTTTTTTTCATACCCCATTTAATAAGGAGTCATTTTGGTTTTTGGTCTCAATATGCATCTATTTTGAACATGTACATCATTACTAACATCATCTCTTCAATATAATTTTTAATATTTGTATTTAGATAAAAAACTTCTTCCCATTTCCACTAAGATTCTATTATTTATTTCTGTAACTCTATTTTTTAGTAGTATAGGGAGCACTTTATTGATGTATGATACTAGGTTTCCATAGATAAGAATGACAATAATTATATGTAAATTCTGTACCATTATTTGTTCAAATATTTTTTATGCAAACCCCCAATTTTTTCTCAACTTGTTTTCTGATGAATTTGAACATTTTAATAGCCCCTAAATTATGCTTCAAGAACATGATGTTTTTCACCTGAGTGGATAATCAAAAAATGTGATATAGTATAAGTCCATTTTTGTTGATTTGGGTTTAAATGGTCCACATATATTGGAATAAATAATATCATGTGGTTTGGTATATTTAATCTAAACTCTTTTGTGATAGTAGATAGTCATTTTTTATTTTCTGAAAATTAATAAAAACATCATCATCTCTTCTTTTTGATTATGTAAAAATTATGGATAACATCCAATTTAGAAAGTTTATTCTTATTTTTCAACCCAAGGTGGCCATGTCTTCGATGACACAACTTGTTTCCATTGTCAGCAATCAAGTAACATTTGTTATTGAATTCTCATATTTGAATGATATTTCCACCACTTATTTCCCCTATTGTAATGACTTCTACACATTTCATACATTTGAGGATAGAAGAATCCTTTTGAATAATACTTTCTTTCCATCATAAAAAATATGTATTTCAATAATTAAATTATGTTTTATCACATTTATATGTTAAAAATATATAAATTTTAATTACTATGCATTAATCTTTTTTGTTTTAATTCCTCTGATATTTAAGGAACCATCCTTTCTAGAAGTAAATAATCCTCCATCATGACTTTAAATATGTTTCAAAATTCTTATATCACCTGTCATATGTGAAGAAAAAACACTATCAAGTATCCATGGTTTGATCCTCGTACTAGCCATTAATACTGTCTCAACAACAAAATCCCTTTCCTCAATATTTTTATTTTTATCATTCTTTACTTTCTTATCATATAAAATTTTTTATGAGGGAATTTCCTTTCTATTTCGCAATGACGGACATGAGAATAAAATTTTCACAAACATCTTCCAGACATTCAAATTGATTATTTATTGGCATGTTTCTAACATCTTGACAATTCCCTAGTTCAACTTCCTATAAGTTAGGAAAGATACTCATTATTATTTCCCAATTTCTTTATTTTTTCTCAAACATTCATCTGAGTAGAGATATGTTATGCCAATGATTATGAACTCAATGCTATAGATTCAACAACTCCAACAATATCCATTAAATTTGGATTTCTATTTAATAAATATTTTTTCTTTATAAACCTTGTTGAGGTTGGAGGTATCTTTCATCTCAAACATTATTATGATGTCATCCATATTTTCTATTGAGTGAGTTTTATACTTCTATATATTTAATATGTTTCTCAATTACTTTACCCACCCATGCATTCCCAATACATTTTTTAGAACTAGAAAGGTTAAAGGAATCAGATGAAACATTATTTTTGGTAAGATAATATTTCACTTGTTTCTCGTATTGAGCCTTTTGAGAAACATTAGAAGTCTCAACTTTTACATCTGATGATTTTTTAATGTTTTGGTTTCTCTTTCTCAAGGTACATTCAGACTCAAGAAGTTTTGATTTCAAATTTTTAACCACTTATTCTTTAGATACAATCATGTTCCTATGATCATGAATCACATTTCCATGTTCTCCAATTTTATGTTTGTAACCTAGAAACTATTGAATATATTCTTCCTCTAGTTTGATGAAATATTTTCATACATCATAATCTTATTCATGATCATTCTTCATTAATCTAATTTCATTCATTAATGTTTTGTTTTCCTCAAGGCATGAAATGAGTTCTGTTATGAGATGAAACTCTCTATATGATTCCTCACTTACTTCACCGCATTTTGAGGAATATTTTTTTCTTCATCATTTACAATGAAGGTTATACATTTTTATAAACATTCATCTTCAGATGAATTATTTTCATTCGATCCTAATTCAATATTATTTTTTAGCAAACATCTATTGTTTCCTGTAAACTTATTCATATATATTTTGGAATACTTTTCTTCATTTTCATATTTGTTCCACTTATTTCTTAGAGAATTTTCATCAGAATCATCCTAATATTCTCTAACATTATTCGTATATAAATTCATTGATATGTGTCTGATTCCACCATACACATAAATTTTCAGTTGGTGTTACATCCATATAGTCCTCTTCCACTTAGATTCTCCATGGATCTAAGAAACATGATTTTTTTATTCAGCTCATCATCTTCTTTATCATCAAACTCATGAGGAACCTCTTTAATATCATGGATTTCATCTTTCTCATAGATTCAAATGCAATTTAATCCTTCATATTCTTTTCCAAAATTATTTCTTTCCTCAATTAATAATCTACAACAATGTTATAAAAATAATCAAGAGATAAATCATCCATTTCTTCTGAAGAATAAATTTTAGAATCAAACCTATCTAGAATGCTTCTAATAAGATTAATAACAATTATAGAATCATCTAGAATGTCTTTTAATCCCGTGATGTTGCAAAAATATAATTAACTTTGGTAAAGAATTCTTCAATTTTTTCTTTATCCACCATTCTAATGTATTCAAACTTACGTTTCAAGTTTTTTAGTTTTTCTTCCTAGACATTTGTATTTCCTTCAAAAACACATTCCAATGTGTCCAACATACTTATTAATGTTTTGAGACACATCATCATCTGATATAAATTTTCTAAAATGGAAATAAGGATTTAATTTCTAGACATTCCATAAACTTCATTATGTATCTTATCAGAAAACATCATAAGATGAACATTCTCAATAGGTGGGAAACTAATAATAGCAGAATCTTCAACCGTCATGAAAAGAGATAAGAGATATGGAATCATCTTATTATTTCATACCAAACAAGTTTTCCCATAGAATGTAGGAATTCTTCTACTATTGACATGATTGATATTATCCATAATAATAATTTAACATGGGAAACATACCTTGATACAAATATAAGTTCCTAGTATCGAATAACAACTGGGAAGGGGGGTTGAATTAGTTGTTCACCTATTATAAGTTTCAAAATAATAAGAAACATAACCCATACCACCTGTTATTATTTATTTCCTTATCAACCCTCAAAAAATACATACTCATAAAATAATTTAAAATAAAGTAAGGCACAAAGGATTTACAATGTTCATACTCAACGTGAGAACCTAGGTCCCTGCCATAGCCACTCTTATGGGTCAATGGAAATCCAGTATAATAAAGAAGTAAATAAAACTTATGCCAACTCACATAAGACACATTCTATCTTCTGATATGAATGATTATACTAAATCTAATTTGTGTAAAATGTTTTATTATAGAAAAATTAACCCAAGAAAAGAAAAAAAATTGTTTAATCTACTCTATAATTTCTTTGTTTGAATCCTGGGTATGATTTAGCTATGTTTGATATTCTCAATATGGTAAAGATGACACTGATTTTCCCCTTCGCAAACACTCAAAGAAACATTATTCAATATTATAGGAACTGTTGGCATTTAATTCTACATATATCCTTATTTTGAGAGTGTAAAATCTTTACAATTGGGAAAATAATATGAGACAACTTTTATATGAATCATGGAAAAACAAGGTGGGAAACACGAAAAAAATTCTTGCATCCTCAAATCTAAAAAAAAATCTCTCTCATTAAAACGTCAATTTTTACTTCATGAAACATCCATATATTACTCTAATATTTACTCAATATTGAAATTAGTGTTTCACTTCTTGGAATCTTTATATCTTCCATAATATGATAATGTTATATTTTGGTTTCGATTTTCTACGAAACATGCTCCAAAAAGTGGTTCTGATTTTCTTTGATACATGCTTAAAAATGTGGATTAGATTTTCTGTGAAACGTGATTAGGAAATTTATTCTTATTTCATCAATTTTTTTTTCCAATTTTCATAGAATATTGGTTCTGATACTCATAAATTAGGTTCTGAATGGATCAGAAATAAGGTTCTGAAGTGCTCAGAAATCAGATTGTGAATTGTTCAAACATAATATACTAAATTATTTAGAAATTAATATCTGAATTTATTAAAATTTAGGTTCTATTTAATAAATTGGATTTTGAATTGTTCAGAAATCAGGTTCTAAATTATAAAGAAATTAGTTCTTGATTTTTTCGAAATTAGGTTCCAAATTGATGAAAAATCAGTTTCAAAATAGCTCAAAAATTTAGGTCGGAATTAATGAGAAATAATGTTCAAAATTTTTCTGAAATAATGTTTTGAATTTCTCAGAATTCAGGTTCAAAATTTCATAGAAACTTGGATCTGAATTGATCAGTAATAGTGTTTTTAATTGTTTATAAATCATGTTTTGAATTGGCCAGAAAAGTGGTTATGATTTTCATATAATTGTTGTTCTATTTTTCAGAACAATGATGTTGGGTTTGTTTTTCTGCTTCTTTTATGTGATTTGGGTTATTTCAAACTTCTTCATAATATCATTAAATTTTTTATCATTAATGTTTTCATGGTTTTTGAGATCTTCTTGATCAGAAAAGCATCGTCTTATTTTGTTTAGAAAGTTATTGAATCTTTTTAACTACTGACTTTTCACGCTTCAAAAATATCATCTTTCAAAACACATCATCAATAAAAATACTTCATCATTAAGGAACTTATTTCTTGATCAATATCATTATCGTAAAATTAATTTTTACAAGATTAAAAAAAAATTATAATACAAAAAAAAATCTTCTAGTCAAAAAATAGAAAAACTATGTTAAAAAGAATTTATCACAAAGTTAATTCAGTATTGGTGATTATTGTTAGGTATTATTGATAACACTTATTGGTAAAAACAATATTTTTATTCAAATTTTTATTTTCTATATATTATAATTTTTAAATTAAATGATAGATTAATATTATATGAAAATACAATTTGAATACATGGATGATAAATTTATTTTTATAACTTATAAATAGGGTTTTAAGTGTAACATTATATTTTTAATAAATTATAAATTTAATTGTTAAAAACAAGTTACCAGGGTAAAACCCAAAATGTAAAATATGAAAATTAAGTGATGAAAATCTTGTAAACTATTTAAATTTGGGAAAATTTGTATATGGGTCTTGATAGGCCATATATCACTCTAAATTATATTATTGAAATATTTTGGAACCACTGACCATTGAATATCCTTATTCCATTATTTATAAATTATGGGAGTTCTCAAAAGCTCCCTATTCGTCCGGTATAAATGTGGATAAAATCCACCCACTGACTATTACACAACAACTTTAAATTTTATTTATAAAAAAAACCATATACTATATTTCCCTTATAGTTCTTAAATCCCCTTATCACAATTTTTTTCCTCTTCCATTTATTTCCACAAATAATTTCAAGAGAAATATCATAGTCACAGGGTGAAAAATATGTAATTAAATTAATTTATTCTAATTCATTCACTTTAAAACATACCCATTAGATAGTAATATAATGACTTAATTATCATTATTATACTGATTTACTATGATATTAATGTAAAAATTATTTTTAAATTACCTTCAAAGAATTAATAAAAAAAATTGTTCATGCATACACGTACACTACTTCATCCCTGATTTATCGTGCATTATTGTTCATTACCACGTAAAATATATTTCTATAAAAATATATTTAAGGTACAAAAAATATGTTTTCAACACTTATAATATTATATGAATATTATATTGGACATTAAATATGTGATATTTATAATTAATGGACTTACTAAACATAACCACTGAAAATGAAGAGATTGGAGTACATTTTTCAGAATATTGTTTACAAAAAAATAAAAGTATAACTTTTATGATAATTGAATAATAAAATGTGTATTAACCCATACTTATTGATATTATTATGTTATTATATAAAAATTATAACCATGGTAATAAATCCAAAAATGTCACGTATTAATTTCTGATCTACAGAAAATAAGAAATCTAAGAAAAACAATATAATTTGTAAAGAGAATATGAAAATAAATTGTGAATAGTAAATGAAAAATAGATGAATATGTTTCTTAAAAAAGAACCTAATAAATAAAATTTTATTAATCAAAATGTTATTGTCATGAATTCAGTGCGTCAAAATATACTTGAGGGTTTAGTCTTACTCAATTTTGTTATATTCACTTACAAGCATTCTTATAGAACTCTATTATTATAAGAATGATTTATTCGACCTATTTCATGCTAGGTATTTTAATTCCTCCAAAATTATATAATTAAACCATGTTTCCTTATAAACATATAATCAAATGATTTTAGAACATATATAATGTTATTTAAAAGGGTATCATGGCCTCAATTAAAAGTTCTGGAGACATACTTCTTCTTATACACAAATTTACTTGTATATGGTGTATATATTACAAATTTTTTAATTTAAATCATGAATTTATTTTCAATAATAGTATTTGATTTTTTGTTTCCTAATATTTATTTATCATTTTTTTATTTTGATGATAAATAATCCCTAATGTTTATTTTCCCAACATTATTTTTAAATAAATATCACTCAATAATGACAACCCATCTAAGTAATTTGAACAGACTTTTCATCCAATATCCTAATAATACTTCTTATTCCTGTTATACGTAGTTATATATATTTCTTCTTTATCATGTTTTGAATTTTATGCTATATAATATTTTGAAGTGATGTTGGTTAAAAAAAATTATATTTAATAAAATAAAAGGAAATAATTTTCACTCATATTTTATCTTTGATTCGACATTTTGTGTTTATATATATATTATAAAAATATCAAAAGAATGTTTTTTAAAATATCTTTAAATTTTTTGAAAATATTTTTAATGAAAATAAATTTACATTTTCTATATTTGTTATTTTCAATAAAATAATGACTTTTATCATTTATTTGAGAAAATATATTTTCACTACCTAATATTTATTATGAAAATTACCCTTTATCATTTCATGTATTCTAAGAAATATTGATTTTTTAATATTATAAAATAGTATTTTTAATATAATATAAAAATTTTATGTATGTTTATAATTTACATAGTTTATTTTTTAACCACCTATAAATTGTATTTAATTTAATCCATTTTCAATTCATATGTCATAATAAAGAATGGTGATATTGATAAAATGTTACAATCTAGATTATCTTAATAAAAAAATTGTGTAATGTTCTTTTCTATCAATTATGTGATTTATAACTACTACTATCTTTCCTAACTATCCACCAAGATTGGGAATTACTTTTATTCCATTGAAATTTCATTTTAAAAACCATAATATTTGTATCTTTGATTGAAGGATGCTCACATAGATTCTATACATCAATAAATTGGGGAAATGATTGAAAAACAATATAAACTTTATATATAGTTTGTAAAAACCATATTCTGGATTATAATGATTGAAGAAATTTTACCTAGAAATTTACAAAATATCATTGGGTACCCATTTATTTTTATTAGGTATATAATGTAATGATTATTAGTGGAATTATGATTCAGTTTAATTTATTATTCCATTTGAAAGGGATAAAAATATATATTTAGTCTAATCAATTCTTTGTGAGGTGACAAATTAATATATTTTAAGGTGGAACATATATGTAATGATAATGATTTTTCGGGTCTTATTTAACCATCCAATACATCAGTTAAGGATTAGTATAAAATTTTATAATTTAATTTTGAATTAATATAATTATGGTAACTTCTATTGAATAAAAATTCTAGGAGTGTATATGTATTTATTTATGCTCATGATGATTATGTGGTTGTATTAGTGATTAGTTATGCTCAAAAATATTTTTTCAGTTTATCTTCAATTAGATATTCTTATTTATATTTAATTTAATTTTATTTTAGACAACATATTTACACAATGATTGTGTGTGACTGTATTATTGGATAGCTTTTCTCACAAAGATCATAAATGCATGTATTTTTTGTATTATATAATAAAAATGATAGTGCATGAATTTATTTGTTGTACGTGATTGTTAGAAAAACTATGGGTGGGTATATTTTGGGATGTCAATCATATAATATTTTTTTCCTATTTGTAGTTATGTTATGTTCATAGGATTTTGTGTGGGCCTTGTTAGAGTTCAACTATGATCAATATGATTTTTTTCTATTCCTATTCGTGTTCAACATCCACGTGTTTTAACATAAAACTCTTGTTTGGTTGTCTTGTGATTCTGTTAATACTCATAGCATTATAACATGATATATAATTAATCATTTATGTTCACTTTCTTAATTTAAAAAATCAAAATGATTATGCTTCATGATTATATATTTATAGAACATGATATATTATTGTCACATTTGATATATATTTATAATCTGAATATTTTTTCGTAGTTATGTTTTTGATATCTCCTCTTTCATATGTATCCCTTCCCTAGGTTATGAAGATGAGTAAAACTTAATAGAAGTCTATAAGGGAGTCTATTATGGCTCGATTATTGATAAATGTTCAAAAAAATTGAAATATGTTTCCTATATAATTGGTTCTCAAAGACACTAATAATACACTCTTGGGATTGTGTGATTATAGTGATATGCAACATTTAACACATTGGTAATTTTATAAAATAAATACATGATTTTCTCACTATGTATAAATTGATAAGGATTTCAATGGTATTGTCTAGATAATTATTGAGGATGAAATATAAAATTGGAAAAATAATGTTTACTATAATGAGAAATTCAATTACTAAAAAAATAAAAAACCAAAATGGTGTCATAAAGAATATCATTAATTAATATGGTTGTAAAAAAGTAAAAAAATTTCATCATCGAGTTCATTTATCTAATATTTAAGGATTCATTAACTATTAAAATTATGAACATGAGGAAATGTATATAACTAGATTTACTTTAATCTATAAATGAAATTTCATCATTGGATACTTGATTCAATCAGTTACCAACTCTATCCCACCCCATAATCAAAATAACTAATATTCAAGATGAGTCTCCCATTTTTCTAAAGAAATAAAATTACCCACAACTATATAATGTTTTTTTCAAAGAATGAAAATATATTAAACATGAATACAATGAATCAAAAATAATTCTCATAGGTTAAGATAATACCTAAATGAATAATCCTTCAACAGAATAAATAAAACATTTTACTCCAAAATTTCCATAGTATCACCAAAGGATCAACCTAGCTCATTATATAAATAAATAACACCTTTTCCCAATTAAACTCATTAACTTGAACATTAAATAATGTTATAAGTTGAAATTATGTCTCATATCTATAATATTATATCCCAAAAAAGAAATATAATAATTTGAAAATAAACCATAATTATAGAATTAAGTGTCACTTAAACCTCCAACCAATGAAACAACTCCCAAAATATCATTAATTAACATAAAATATTGTCACACAAAACCTCAATCAATGTATAGATGCATTGAGGATATGATTAAACCTAAAAATATTAGACTATTATTGTATATATAACTCCTATAGTAAAATCTCAAATAACATCATAATATATTACATTATATAAACATTTATTTGATACAAACTATAACAGACTCAAACCTATACTCCTAGATCTAGTGCTAAAAAATCAATCATTACATTTTTTTGATTTGATAATTATATATGTGTCCTAATTTTTGAAATAAGATACATATAATATAAAACTAATAATATTGGGTAACATTCATACCGATGTTTATTTTAGGTTTATATTTTTAGATAATTAGAAAACCATTAACATAACATTACCCATGATCTTAAGTAATAATTTTATCCAATTTACCAATCTTTTTTTATTCCAAAATATTTCTTAATAATATAACATAAAAAACACATGAATATATATACTACTTATAATATCTCTATAAAACAAGAAAAATATGATTCACAAGAAAGGGGATACATCAAATTCTTCATAAGGGAAAGCCTTGAAATTAAAATTTTAATATCTTTAGTGAGAATGACATGATAATATGGGTATGATGATACTCAATATAGAATTTGATAATCTTTTCCAACAAAACATGGATCATAAAGCATATTAAATGGAATAAATAATTAGAGATTAATTATAAGAATTAATTAAGAACCCTGTGAAATAAATCTAGATCAAATAAATCATTATTAACTCATTAATAAAGAAAACATGTTTCAATATTTGAGAATTGCCTTCATTAACTATATTCTCAGATTTCAAAAATATAGTTATCCTAGTAAAATTCTAAGGATAGACTTATATGTTCAAATACCTTATTCATTCCATTAAATACAAGTAACATTACACAATTAATTGGGGAGGTATATCGGGCACAAATACTATATATGATTTTTCAGATTAACCCATATTCATGTGCTATATTTTGAACACCTTTCATAAAAAAATAATTTCCATGTACGTTACATGAATATAAAACAAGGAATTGTAAATTTTATTCATCTTGAAATAAATACTCATTAATTCCATTACATCTCTATTTACCTTTATAATAGATATATTTTTTATGAGAATTTTTTCAAAACAATCACAGTAATAAATCCATTGAAAAAATATGTAAGATATAAAAAAAATCATGTTTTAGTAATATAAAGAAATAATTATTTATTTTTTTAAATAATAATTAATATTTAATAGAATATTTAAAATATTTCGTTGAAAAGGGTTAAAGTGACATTTTTTTGGAATATTATAGATAAAAAAATTTCCCAAAATATAAATGAGATTTTCATAAAAAATAAAAACATACAATTTTAATGGATGATTGGAAAAAATAGTTATAATTGTTCCAAATGGTTTCCAATCCATAAATATTAAAAAAATATTTTCCCACACATTTTTAAGGAAATAAAATATGTTCCCTATGGGAAATTAATAAAATATTATTTTTTAAGAAAACTTACTAAAATTATAATGTAATTATACTTTTAGTTTTAAATATTGTTTTGAGAACATTAAACATATTATTGAAATAATTTTTTAGAAATATGGATGAAGAATATAAATGAATCATAACTAATAGGATAAAAAAGTGTTATTTTCATTACAATAAATTTTTGGATGTTCTTGAGTACAATAGAGATGAAAATAAATAAATTCATGTAAACCTAATAAAATTATAGTTTAACAAAATAAATGTGGTTTATGAATATAGGATCATAGAATTTTCTACAAATAATCTTTGAACATAACAAAATCACATAATAAATTGGTATTGAAAAATTAAACATTTACAGATTTGGATATGTTTGAATAAAATTCCATTTAAAGCATGATTGGAAACTTCAATCTCCTTAATTTTTGGAATAAATATGTCAAACTAAATTCAAATGATTTTAGTTATAACTAATAATGGAATCAAATTGCATGAAAAGAAATATGTCTCAATAAAATGATATTAATTGAATAAAAACCTTTTCGAAAATATATAATTTTGAAGTGATATTAATACATAGAGTGATTATATGTAAAAAATTTATGTTCAAACAAAATAGATAAAAACAAAACCAAAATTAATCATATGAAATTACATAAAAAATCATGGAATAGTGTAGAAAATAAATAATAAATATAAGTAAATGAAATAAAAATAAGTAATGAAACCCCTTACCTCAAGTCCAAAACCACTATGTAGGTCCTTTAACACATTTATAATAAACATGTATTAATTATTTACTTATTTAAGATCCATTTAATTGTTTATTTACTTATTAGTAACCCATTTTTACATTTAATTTAATTATATATTTAATTATATAACTGGTTAAGACCACATTGGGTGTTTTGGGGATATACGATTCATGATTGTAAAATGTACTTTCTAGGTTTATTATGGTTATTTAATCAATTATCTATATATTATTTATTAAGAAAATTTTACTATATGAATTCATTAAATATAATATTATATACATCTATGAAATTAATACATGAAATGTGAATAACATTGTTTCATGGAGGTGGTAATCCACACGTACACATGAGAAACATTATCATTTTCTTATAGATATATAGGTAATCAAATATGTGATATATTATATTTATAGAATTATATTAATAACACTAATAATATATATATATATATGTGTGTGTGTGTGTGTGTGTGTATTAAATTTATTCTTATAAATATAAATGAGTGGTACTAATGGAAACAGAATCGCATCGCTTCATGGTGGTGGTGGCCCACAAGTACAAATATATGTTGAATTCATTCCTCATATGATGGATGTGGAGATGAAAATGTTTTTTCAAATAATTTAAAAAAAATTTATGTATAGATAATATAATTATTTTTAAATAAATTAATTCTTTAAAAATAATTACTGAGGTTCATTAAGTTGAAAAATGAAAACATTTAATTAGTAGTTATACATATTCTTCGAAAAAATACCTATTGATTACACCTTGGGAAATATAGTATTTAATTATGACATGAAAAAAGAATATAGGTAACGAGGAGGATGTTTTGCAATCTATTTTTGTATAGAATGGTTTTGTTGATTGATCTTGATGTGTGAGGAATATAACATGTACAGTTTCATTATATAAGATAGGAGAGGTGCACCCTGGGAATTACATAAAATAATAATTTAATAAAACGTATTTTTTAGGTTTAAGATAATTTTTTTGATTCATTTTGATGAAAGGATTAGGATGTTTTAAGAAAAATTCATTTAATAAATATTATTGATCCTTCGAATATATTTTTACACAAAATAACGAGTTATAACCACCCGTTACCCCTTTTGATGATTATCATAATATCATTTTTAACTCTCCAATAGTCAAAAAAATTAATCTGAAATGAAAATATACCCATAATATAAAAAAAGTAAAAATTATAGTCTACGTAATATTATCTTATAGTAATATACTATTTTAATGAGTTTTAAAAAAATTAATAAAATATTATTTATCATAAAATACCATTAAAGTAATTTTCCAGGATATTCACATTAATTGACTGTACAAAATATCAATAAAGTAATTTAATTCAAATATATTCATCTAAATAATTAATAATACATTATATTTATCTAAACAATTCATGTTACAACATAACATACCCATATAAATATTAAATATAAAAGTATCACAATCATTGACTTGATTTTTTAACTACTTGCATAAGCATAATTTTCAAGTTGCATAAGTTTTAAAGATAATTATTTTATCCATAACAATTAAAATTAAATTACCCTTATTATAAAAATTATTATTAAAAAAAAATTACCTTTTATAAATGTTAGTGACCTATTTTTTCAATGAAATATAATATCATACATATTTAATGAATTAATGTGGCATTTTAAAATATTCCATTATAAAAAATAATACGATATTCTTTATCAAAGAAATATTCTACAAAAAATGAAATATTTTAATTATTTAATGGTTTAACTATAATTCAAATCATCCACTAAAATATTTAAAAGAATATTGATGATTATTAAGCTTTGTTTTATATTTTTCACATTATTCTACATGATTTACCCATACTCTGGTGATAATATTTTTTTCGAAGGATTCTATTCATTAAGAGAAATGATAAAGACAAAATATTTAAAACAATTAGACATGATATCACTAATTATTGATTATATATAATGAAATTCAATTCATATATCATGTATTTAGAAGTTTTAATATAAACCATCAAAATGTGATGAAAAACACTTTTCAAGGAAAATGAATTTTATATATAAAAAATATTTAAATTAAAATTAATAAATATATATATTTCTAATAAATTAATTTAATTATTCGTAATAAAAATGAATTAATAAAATTTTATAACCAATAATGAAACAACTGATACGTTTCAAATACTTTAAAATAATTTTCAGTTTTATAAAAAATCATTTTTTCCCACTTTTACAGAAAGATCATTCATTTCTTAAAAATAAAAAATTTGCATCATAAGAAATTTTGAAATGATGAATTAAAAAATGTTATATTTTTTCATCTTGTACAATTTCAAAAATTGGTTGAAATAATTTATAATATTATATTCTAAAAATAATTAAAAATAATTTTTCAAGAATAAGTAAATTTGATGCTAATATGACTTCATGTTAATTTGGGTGCTTAATTACTTATAATTAATCAATAAATTTGTATTGATTTGAACTACATATTATTTAATGTAGTCAAAATTTTGAATTTCCTTAAATATAATGACAAGGTTATAAAATTCATATTTAAGTTTATACGTTTTCATGGATCATTTAAGGATGAGGTTGTGGTTCATCTACGCTATCAAAAAATGTAATATTTTTAATTATAAGAGAATTAAAAAAATTATGGGATTTAAATTCATACATAATATATTAAGGAATAAAACTCATTTGATTTTTTTGTATTTAGTTATACACATATTTTAAAAACCCTAAATTTTTTTATTAGCATGTGATAATTATAATTCAAAAGTTGAAATTTATATAATGGGGAGGGTGGAAATGTAACAACATGATATTTTAAATTATATATTAATCTATGGAGTATTAATATTGAGAGATTAAACCATAAGGATCACTAAACCAATTAAATTTTAAATATATATAACTGCTAAAATGAATCTATAATTTTTTTGGGTAATGTAGATGTAACTGAATTATGACATATGTGTGAAAAATAAAGGACATTATGAATTCTAATTCATTGATAATTTAAATTAATATTATTAAATATATAATAAGGCATATTTGTATATCAATATTTATCCCATTAAATTTTTATATTTATATTGAAATAATAAATATATTATTGACATGAATAACTTGCATACACCATATTTGATTAGTAATTTATTTGAAATTGGAATCAGAATAGTTAATGTATTAAAAATTTATTTTCTTTAGAAAACAGGATTCATAATCTGTTAATTTTTTTATTTAAAATAAAAATTAAAAACATGCATTTCCAAAATTTAATAAATAATACTCATTTTTAGATTCATTTTTTTAATATTATCATAACATAACTTTTGGGGACTTTTCTGACATATTACTTTTAGTGAATAGTGGATAATATAGTATTTATCAAAACAAAAAACATTATGGAATTATCATCATGTATTTAGACATATAATATTATGAATCCATTTAATTGATCAAATTTGAATTTTAGGATTGAAACTGAATAGTTTCAAAATGCTATTATGGGTTTTAATACCTAATTTTTTTATTTTATGTACTTAAGAAATATTTTCTAATAAAAGAAAAGCATTGTGGATTTTTTAAATTACATATTATTTTTGTAAAATTATGTATTTTAATTATTTTAAAGTCACATAAATTATATTCTAGTTTTATTATTTCATTTAAAATAATGAAAATGATGTGAATTGATAATCTTATCTAACTTATAAAATTTATTTTTAAAAATACAGTTTTTCTAACATGGGTTTATATGCTATGTATTTAACAATGTTATATTTGAGTTTAATTACACTTATAAGTTTTATCAAATTAAAAATATTTCATATTTTTAAAAACCAGGTGAAAATTATGAAATATGTTCCATTTTATTTTCGATTATTTTAATGAAAATTATTAATGAATTTTTTTTAGCATATTAAAACATTAAATGTTAAATGTGAAAATTATAAGAGAAAATAACCCAAAATATTGATTAAAACTAGAGAGAAAATTTATTTTGAAGGTATTATAAACTGTATATAATCTTCAAACCCATTATTTTCAATTTTAATTATTCTTGATAATTTAAGTGAGTATTTACAATTTTATGTTGAAATACTTAAAAAATAATCATTAACACCACAAATATAAGGGTCTATAACCACCCAGTCATGACCACATAGAAAATTTGGTTTAATATTAAAAATATTTCAATTTTTTTTTTCTTCTGTAAATCTATTCCTTTTTATTGAGCCTCTAATAAAAACATATTATTTTAATATCTACTTTATATAGGAAGCCTCCAAGGGAAAAATAACTATTTGAAGGTGTGTACTAGTGGATTCTTAACATATTTTCCATTTTATATTACTTTTACAAATAATAATTTCTAATTAATTTATAATTTTTTATGATTTTTTAGATTATTATAATTATTATTTTATAGGATAACTATTAACTACCTTTACCCTTTTATATTAATGAAAATGAAAATTTTATTCAAGTGTCTTGTGGATTTCCCCCTTTATGAATCAACTACATTTATTTTACTACAATGCCTTTCATCCCTAATTATAGGGGTGAAATTATATAATAAATGAGATAAGTATAATATAATAATTATTATTTTAAATATATTTATTATAATCCTACTTTTTCCCCTCTAATTATTTGAGAAAGAAAATGTTAACTGTGTGTTTTACAGACTACTTCCCTCATAGGGTAATATATATAATATACCATCTAGATTCATTATAATTCTTTAATAGTAACTAAAATATTATTTAACCCATTAAATTTATCTCAATACTAATATTAAATTTTTATATAAATTAATTTATTCTAAAATATAGAACATTTATAAGCGTAATCATCAAATAATTATGATATTTCATATTTTGGTGTGTCTAACTACAATCTTGAACGATGGTATTAAATAATATAATGGATGGATTTGAAAAAATTAGTAATAATAATATATAGAATATAAATTAAATATATATTATTTGATTATATAATTTGTACATTTATTTTATTTTCATGATTATTGATACGAACATATGTTTGTGAAATATCACAGAATCATGATCATCAATGATTTCATATTTAATGATCTAAATAAAAACTATCATATAATGAAATTATGAAATTAGAAATTTTTATAAAAACTAATTTTAGTAATTTATATGATCTATGAATAATTTAATTATGGATAATAATGAAAAACCACATCGTTGTTATGAAACAATTTTTAAACAATCATGATTACTCACTCCCAATGTTGAAATTATATAATAAACAACTAATAAAAATATTGATAATAGTTATAAATTATGCTAATAAATTGTTATATACATTATTTATTTTATCAAATAGGTGATTAAAATTAAAAAAAATTATAAAGGATGTTCAAATGCTTCTGTGGATGTTAGGAATAAAGGTAAATATTTATTGGGCCAAATTTTAAATCCTTTATTTATATTTATAATTATAATAAATTCATTATTTTTAGTAGTTTATTTACATACCAATTAATATTTTTAATAATAATCTTATTATTATTAATTTTATTTAATTTTTCATTTCAAATCATATCCTTTATGGGGTTTTGGCTCTATTGTTTTGATTATTGTAAGGGTTTCTTATATCAAATTTTCAACATGTAAGAAATATTTTTATTATTGATCATGTTTTATATAGAATAATTATTATAATACCCCTATAATATATTTTCTATTTATAATATAATTGTTCATATTGTTTAATATTTCATTTAAAATGATATCCTTAAAGGGGTTTTGAATATAATTTTTATAAGGTTGTAATGGATTCATCTTCTCATTTTCAACAGCATGAGACATGTTTGTTTTTTCTCAAAATAATTTGTTTTATATTGTGCATTAATTGACCTATTTAGATCATTTTTAATATTATCTTCCAATTTATGAGATTCAATTTCCATGTCATCACCTACCTCACATTCCTTTTTGATTCAAAAGATAAAAATACCATGAATATATTTTCTTGAAATCTCATTTCAATAAAGTGGTTGCTTATAATAGTTAATACATCATTGAATTTGTATTATTTCCTTTTTAATTACACTATAATTTATATATCATCTTTATATTATTGGGTTTTTACTTTTATTTCCATTATGTAATTTTTTCCAATGCTCGATATTTAAAAATTATCAAGAAACTGACATACCTTTCATTTTCGGTTAAAACCTATATTTTTAGATGTCCATATTCATTAAATGATTTTGTGAATTTAATTATTTATGAATTAATATTTGATAAATTAAATATTCAAATAATTTATATTTTTAATTTTTTTAAATATATTTTTAACATTTTATATAAGTTTTTTTTCATTAAAGAATCAAAAACATATCTTTCTATCATTTTATGTGAGGACACATCATTAAACTGTTTTTTTCATTTTATTTGAAACATTAATTCATAATTTCTATGTATTATAAAAAAATATGTTTCTTCTAGTTTTGAAAAATAATTATTTCATAATTATTTCAAAATATTGGATACATTTCTAATTTCAAGAGTAATTTTTTTAACAATTCTAAAAAATATTTCAAATCTAAGTCATTGCCATTAAACATATATTATTTTAGACAGTGGATATTAAAATTTTGAATTCATCCAACTTAAATTTCTAGATATATTATGTGTAGTTCTTTTATATCAATTAAATTTCCAATAATTGTGTTGTTTGGGACAAATCATCCTATGTTATATTCAAGATACTTCTTCTATTGCCTTTCCTCTATGAACACTCTATATATTTCTCTTTGGATTGAATATTGTTCACCAATTTTTCCAATGTAAATTGATTGCATATATTTTTTACCTAACCATAGAACACTTTATATATATTGATATAGTTTGAGGGATTCATGCAAAGAAGGATATTCCATTCATCTATTGAGGAACTATTAAAAATACATATATTATTTCTCGTATTGATGATTACTGTTTATTCTTAAAATTTGATTACATATTATTTGACCATAAACCTTAATTTTATGAATTATTTATGATCATTTTTTCTCTTCTAAAATTGTTAAATGTATCGATATTCTATATGATTGTATTTCAATACATAGTATTATTGATTTATAAGGAAATTTGATTTTGAATTGTATTCATATTCTTATCATTCATATGGTGAGTACATTGCACTTAAATAAGTTAAATATGGGGTCTCGAATTATATATCCTCTTGATTCATTTTAAGTATCCTAAGATAAAAGGTTTGGGTATTTGGTTTACACCGACATAATGAATGCATGACGACTTGGTTGAAACCTTGGTGATAAGAGTGATGTTTTTGATATGGCCTAGATTGAATGATTGATGTCTTGGTTGTGCCCATGATTGTAAAATATGTCCTGAATTATGAATTAAATAACTATTAATTTTGATATATTTTTCAATGTGTTTATTTATATTTTTATCCATGTATTTTTTTCATGTTCTTTTAATCAGTTATATGGAAGTATTTTACTATTATTTATTAATTCCATATTATTTATTTGATAACCTCTTCATAATTTTTTTTCACATTTTTTTATATTAGGTTTTTATGATTACATTACCCCATGTTACGAATAAATATATTACACAATATATGTAAGTAATATTATCATGTGTGAAAAATGTTTTTAGGTGTTGAAGCCTTATGTTGGATTATATATTTTTTTATACAGTAGGAAAATCATCATTTTATCCAAAATACATCAGAATTTTTAGCATAATGATCTTCTTTACACTATAAAACTATTTTATTTAAAGGCCCTTTTAATATGTGTGACTAAATAATTTTTAGTTATTTTTTAATTACTCGTGGTTATAATAAGCTGTCCTTAATTAATTTCAATGTCCAAATTCAATGAATATTTTTTTCACAATAGATTTTGGGAGTACAGTTATAGGGTATCCAACAAACCTTATACTATATTATTAAAACCATAAAATATTCACGTCATATGAATCCTTGGAGAAAAAAATACATGGATTTTTAATAAATGGATCACAAACATATATATATGAATTATAATGCAGAAAAAAATCATGTTCTCTCTTTTATAATCTCATATCAACCTCATTAATTCTTGAACCAACATATAATATCTTATATCACATGTATCAAAAACAAATTTTTAACATTTTTAAATTATTTTTTAATTTAATATAATGAATAATATTAATAAAAAACTCCCCATTAATCATTTTTACACATAAACCACATGAAACCTCATCTGTTTACCCTCCAGGGAATCCTCTAGACAAGCCCAATGGAACCCCAATCACTCTCATGAGATTAGAGCATGATATAATGGAATCATAACAAAAATACATGAATAATTATATGAAATGAGTGAACCTTAATGGAAAAATTATAATTAATGATGAAATGGAAAAAACAAACCTTTTAACCCATTAATTTTACACTACGAACATCACAGGACATGAGAGGTTTCTGAAGGAAGGGGGGAGATATAGTTGTCTGGACTTTATACAATGTCTCTTTTTCTATAAACATTTATATATATTGACTAAAAATTATGGTTCTACATCAGATTATGAAAACCTAAGATCACATGGGTCATGATAAGACCATGGGGTTATGGAAAAAACCAAACCTTCTTCAAATTTTTGATGGCACAACCAACAAAGGGATAAAAGTTAATCAATTTCTTAATACATACATGGGGAGTTGTAATGTTAATATATTTAATGAATACATACATAACTATTTTCCAGTATGTTAGATTCATAATATATGTGTGAAATACTATTTATAGATAGAGCCATTATATAAGGGAACTTACTTTTCCAAATTCCTTGAATCCTTCTATGTCATGATTCCTTCTACCATGATGTGATTCCAAATCACTATTGTTAATTTTAGAATGACCTATGGTTCAGGGTGTAACCTATAATAGTAGTTTTAATTTAGTATTCCCTCTAAGATTTTCTTTAACAATATACAAGGAACAGAAAACCCCCAAAATTCCTCATTCAATATACAAAACATCTTCCAATGATGTTTAATGTTGAAAATGTTACTGTAAAAATAAATTTAGGAAATTAACCATAATTTATGGACCAAAATAAATGTACCCTTGATAGATAATGACCCTAAAACAAATTTTTCTTTAAAAGTTCTCTATAATAATTCTTCTCACCTCAGTGAAGACATGGTAGTAGTATAACAATAATTCATAAAATAACTAGGTCATTAATTTTCCACCAACCTACCACATTCCATATATAAACATAGTAATAAAATCCATTTAGTAACTATAAATACTGATGCATAATAATATCTATAATTTGTTCTAAAAACTCACTACCATTTAAAAAACCCAATAAAGATCACTACACCTATATATCCCAAGAATACATATTTTCAATGACTGATTGATATCAACGATTATTTTTCTCCCCACAATAAGACTCCAGTTGAAACAGAATATTCTAAGATATAGTGTGCCATTCCTTAGGAAAATATTATGTGGAATTCACTTCCAACGGACTTATGACATAGTCAATGTGTTTTTTACAATACCGTGCCAATTATTTACTAAACAACAATTTAAATTCCTATAACTGAATTCTACAAAATACCAAAGGTCGTGCACACAAATATACCACCACACATCCTCTCATAGCTATGATTTAATAATTATTGATGGTATTATATAATTATAAAAACACTCAAATGGATTCTAAAGCTAAATCACTATGAAATTCCATTATTATATCACCCACTTATAGATCATTCTTCCATGATCTAAATATGATCACATGCACATCTCCAATATAACTAACTCAAAAAATTACAACAAATCTATATATTTATCAATTACAATAACCAGAATCCATCGAAAACCATTTCCAAATTATGGAACTATTATTTACTAAGAAACTATTTGGTATCAAATATTTTTTATACCCTGATATCCCATAGCCACAAAAACCATTCAATAGTTAGTCTAACCATTACTATGACCCATGATAAATGAGGTGCATACCTCTCTAAATGATGAAATGATCCCTACAATAAGAGTATTTTTATATTCTCTATAGTGAACTGAATCACTATATGTCCATTAACCATTTTCATTACACTACCTAACATAATTATGAGATGTAACAAACCCTCTTGTACCAGAGTTCCAATAAGAAACACCAAGATCTTCCAATTAATGGATCAGTTGGAACACCATCATTTCAATTCATCATTCAACTTGGATTGGGTATCACACCCCATGATAGGTAATGATACCCACCCCACTATACGTATTCCCTTACACCACTCATAAATTGAAAATCATGATGGATTTCCAACACATAACCTATGTCACTCACCATGAACTATTCTCATCAAACCCTAACAACTCCAATCATGGAATAGAACGTCATCCCTCCATTCTTATAACAGTCTTAAAAGACAAATCAATATATAAAACAAATGGGAACCACCCAAATGAAATACTTGTCTTTCAAAAAACAGACATTGATATTTTTCTGAAGATCATCAACAATACTCACCCTCCTCCTCTGGTAGAGTGATCCATTGAGGAACTATATCACTTGTTCCTTACTACAATAGTAATCAATCTCACTCGAACCTAACAGATGAATTCTCTCATGAAGCATGATCAAATAAATTTAATGTTACTCATATAATTCATATCACATAAAACCTAGACTTACACACATATCATGATGACCATTCTCCTCACTCGCGATGGGATAATATATATAGACCCACCTCAACAAATCTCTCCTAATGGGACTATGGTATTTCACCCATTCCAAGGATAACCAAATGATCACCCACTACATATGAATCATCCCAAAATTACATGAATGTATTCATTCATGCACCACACAACTAAAATAGTATCAAGAACTAGTAATGCGTCGTACCTAGTCGATCGTTCCATTAAAAATGACCTCAATACAATTATTGATGGATTTAAAATACCTTTACTCAATTATAAGATTATTTTACATAGTGTTCCTCTATGAATATATATTTTAATATAACATATATATTTTTCATATCGCATTATGTAACTAAACATATATCTTTATGGAAACACATTACCATTCATGGATCACGACATAAGAACTCTATGTTAGTAATGACTCACCATGTGACTCTATATCCATTGCATAATGGAGTTGTATAGTTTTTATTAGAGAACATCCCACACTGGGATCTAGATTACCTCCCATCATATAAAATACAAAGTCTTAATGAAGCATAATTCCACAAACAAATCATGTTGTAAAACACAATATATATGGTTTTTTTCACATTACATAACTAAAGACCCTCATTAAAATAAATCACACATGATAATGTGTATTTCATGTTAATTCTATATGATAGAGATAGTTATTGTACATGTTTCACTATATGACAATAAGAGATAAGAATAAAATAAATAACACCATAAAAAAACACATCATATTTAACAATAACCAAAATCATTACAATGTCAACCAATGAAAAAAATATGTATCCTGGGTAACTAGGGATTCCCACCAGAATAGTGTTCATGAATTACCATTCTAAAATCTATAATATTCTTTAAAAAATTCCTATACCACTAGTATAACATCAACATCTATAGTAAAACAAAACAAAATTATATTATATGATATATCTTCTAAAAAAAATCACAAAAAAATTTCTAGGGGGCTATATGACCTCAAGTGAACCACCATGTACACCGATATCTTTCAGCACATATATAGGGCCTAATGTATAGAATTGAGATATTATTCCATTTAATTAGATTTAAAAAATTGTATAAAATTATAAATATCCTTGTCTCATAAACATAGTATGTATAAATAATAAAAAATATCCTATTAAAATGTACTACTAGGAAAAATTTAGTCCAATATAAATTGACCTCCCATATGGATGATCAAAAATAAAAAATAAAAAATAAAAAATGGTACTACCATCCCCATGCCTCTATTGTTCAATTATTAAGTAATGATCGAGTTTCTCTAACTTGATCCCTAGTTAACAATATTCCCAAACCTGTAAAAATGAAATTATGTTGTCATGTACACAATATAATCTCTACAGGGAGTGAGAAGTATATCCTAGTAGGGTCTAACCATGTTCCCTGAGTATATTCACCCATATACACTTATGCGTAAGGTAAAAAATAGGTTTTTTCACACATGATTTACACGTTTCTTTTTTCTATCTATCCCCCCATGAATACATGATGATTAGTTCATCATATGATAATTTATCCACCATAAAACATTATCATACCCAATTTATCACAATTATATAATTGAATCAACAAGGGATGGCTGTGCATGATGAGGGTGGCATTGGCATTGGAGCCAATGCCACCCTCCGCAGTATGCTGGATATGGTTGGCTGTGAGAGTGGTTCTCTGGGGTTATTGGATGCTGCCAATGGAGAAAAAGGGATGGATGTGCATGATGAGGGTGTGGGATTCACTACTGCTAGTTCTTAGGTGTTAGATCAAGTGAATTTGGGGGAAGATCTCCCTTTGAATGAATTTTAGAATGGTTCTTCTTCACAGGAGGGTGGCATTGGATCCAATGCAGTGCAGCCGGGGTCTTTGATTATCTATGATAAGATGGAACAACCAAGGTGTCTTGCAGTTGACAGCAATGACCATTGCTAGCAGAGTAATGGAGCAGAGGATAATTTCCAGAATGTGATCATCACTGGGAAATGGGGGGACTACTATGAGAGTGACAAGGAGAACTTTGGTGGTATGATCAAGCCTTCATTTAGTGATGTGGTCCAAGGTGGGAGGACGAAGATGACTGAGACCCAAGAAGTTTTGACTGCCCCTCCACGACGCAGATCAAAGAAGGACTACTCCTCTCTGCTGAAGCCGTTGGTCACTAGGTCTTCTGGTGTTAATAATGAGGTCTTATACTTGGAGAAGATGAATTTGCGAAGAAAATATGCTAAGGTTCTGAAGCATTATGAAAGCTCAGAATGGGAATCGGCTACTGCGGAGGAAGCTTGCTACCAGGGATGTGGACATGGGTATGGTTCTTATGACATGTAACTATTTCTTTTGAATTCCGCTGCTTGTTGACTATCTTTTATTTTATTTTAATAAACGGTCAGGGGGTTATCCTCTGGATGAGCCTCTCTGGTATAATTGAATCAACACATCATTCAATAAAACAACTAACCTAGAATGTACTAGATTAATCCTGGAAGAGAATATAACATAATTATATCATTAACGGATGTAACATTGTATGGTCATATATCCATGTATTAGTGAAAAATTTATTAATCAGGTAATGTCAACCCTAAATAACTCAAAACTCAACATTTTTTCTCAAGGAAGGGCTTCTTTTTAATGTACTAACTTTGTTCATTATCACTCAAGGTAGGGTATGTCATAAAATTAATCCACCACTTCACAACAGGACTATCCATCTCACTAAAAAAAATCCACCATCCTAACTATTGAATTCTTACTAAATAAAAGGTCCTTCAAAACATTATTCCACAAGGTGAAGCCAATTTAATATTAATCCACACTGTATAACTCATGTTTTGGACAAACTTATATGCATAATGAAACCCTCTCATATATATATAGGACATATAAATTCTTTCTTAATGAAGTTGAGGTTAGTTTATATTATCAAACCACCCCAACTATAATTTACTTCTTATCATAATCATATAAACATCATTTTTGGAATACATCACATTTCCCAATACCACTTGATTAACACCTAGTGATAGTCACTCATACATGGAAACACATGATGAATAATATATCATATCAACTATATAGGTGTCCAATATCTTCTTTTCAATCTTCCTTAGTCTCATCACATTGGTACCCTATTTCATCTTTCATCCCTCGGTGACTCCATATCCTACAGTCTCTTCCACTCTATTACCCTAAATATTTGGTGCAAACCTTATTTGACCCTCACTTGATTCCCATATCACTTAATTATAGATAGATCTATAAACTCATCAATAAGAGGAAAAAATATCATTCACACTCTTTCAATCGAAGTATGTCACATAACACTCATAGAATATTCCAAGACTCAATGAAAATCATGATGGTGTTACTCACCAAACTATATATGATTGGTTTTATCACCATTTCCAGTAGGCCAAAACCCTTCATTCCTTCCCAGAGTTCCTTATAGAACCCAAATTTGGAAACAAAAAACTAATCTTCTACTGAATTACATATATTTAGAGTATCTTAATCTCAGCTGATACCTTCTCCCCTTGGTGACATGGTTCTTAGTATTTCCCAATACAATCAAAGTTCTACAAACAAATTATTCTTAATAAAAAAGAATCAAATCCAATATCTCACTTTGTCAATAGGGATCTAAGCCTTTATCCACTTCTCGTACCCATGAAACTAGTTCTATAGATAACCATCCCTAAATAAGAATATGTATATTTTAAAAAAAAATTAATTATAAATGTAATAATTAATTATCCAACGTTATCCATTGAGTGATATTCTTCAGAAAATGATTGAGCCACTCCGTCACACCAAAACTGCACAAAACCATATAATTTTATCATTATAAGACCACATATAGAAAAAACACATCAAATCCTCATTTTTTCACATGATTCAACTATTGAATAGTGTAATGGGAACTAAAATCTTACACAAGTCACTTGAAATTATAAATCATGAATGAGAAATAAAAATAGTGGAATAATTAAATAAATATCGACCCTAATGATTTGAAATCACAATAAATTTCATTCCCAAGTATGATAGATAGAAGGAGGGAGAGGTAGAGTGTATAAAACCAAATGAACTCTCCAAGATACCTATTTTCCCTTAATATTAAATAGGGTAAAAATGAAAATATGTTTCAATCCTTGATTAAAGAAACCTAATATATATTGGTTTTGATGTGAATATTTGGATCGTAGGACATTTCATATCATGTTATATAAAATTTATGGTGTCAGAAGGTTCATCAAAATGTGTCCAAAATATTCAAAGGGATCAAAAATTTTCTACACTTGTCGATTTATACCCTAAGGTGATAGGAATGGTTGATTGCATAAGATTCAATTAATCACTAGTTATGAGTAATAATTAGGGAATAAATCCCCCTCCATGGAATGACCCACAATGATAGTGGGCCACCATTTTAAAAATTCAATGAATCCCATAATTCCATTATACCCCCGGATATGGTGTGATAAATCCTTTCTTCATTATGTTGTGACCCAATCTACAAGTGATAATATGAACTGTTTTAGTAACATATTTTAAGAAAGGTATCTAGGAATTTCTTCTACATTAGCCAAAGAACCCATAATACCAACTGGTCCACATTACCTATCTAAAACATCCTCTTGTGTTCTTACAATTCTCATATTCATATTCTAAAACATAAATCATCATATATCCCCAAATCTGGGATCAAATTTCAAATTCGTATAGAATATTAATAACCCTAAAATCCATAGGTAGTGACATAATTAGTGTCACTTATGTGGACATTATATTTGTATAATTTGACACATTGTTGTAAAATTAGTTTCTCACATGTGATATTTTTTAGCTTTATACCAATCAAAATTCATTTTACAATTTTTCTTAATAGAATTTAATTAGGGATGAAAATAATAAATTTTAACGATTTGATTATCAAAAATATGGTTTTTTCCCACATAATATTATAAGTAATCATGATCCTAAATTTAGTTTTGACAATGTTTATTTTTTCATATTACTAGATAATTATATGTGATATTATTATATTATATTTTGTATGATTTTGAATTTAGAAAAAAGAGATATGTAATATGGGTGTTGAAATTATTCATGTCTTATTATTAATCTCATTGTAAATGATAAATGATGTTTTCTAATGGGCATGTAGTTGATTTGTTCACAACAAAACCATATATAATTTTATAGTTATTATTTTGTCAAGATTCCACTCTTATTTGTTAATGATGAATGATATTAAAAAATCCATTTTTAAAAAGGTCAATATGGATAACACATATGATAATTTTAATTATGATTTTTAGAAAACTATGATTAGGACATATGAAAATATTTTTATAATTATTATAATCCTAGATCAAATATATATTTTGTGAATTCAATTATGTATTTATAAAAAAATATTCCAAATTTAATATTTCAGGTGGTATTATTATATAATTTGGAATTTAAATTTATTAATATAACATAAACATTATGAAATTGGAAAAAACTAATGGAATTTTATTTTGGATTAACGTATTGGGTTACCATTGAGTGTACTAGATTTAAAATACCTCATTTAGAAGAAATTTTAGCACCTTCATTGATATAATTAACCAATTTAGAGGCTCATTAACTCACCTATAAATCTAGATTGGGAAATATGTTACATTTTAAGGAAATTCAATGCTTCAAATTTATATTTGGTTCAATATACTGTAAATCCATTGAATTTATATGTATTTAGTTTCCTTGGAACATATTTAATGAATATCATCATACAAATATCATAGACGAAGGGTGTATTATTAATTTATTAAATAGATAGTATTACAATCCACAGTTGAGATTTTTTCTTAGTATTCCTCTTACAATAGGTTTTACACTTTCTTTCTCATTTAATATTATATAAATTCTATAATGGATTTAATAATTTATGTTATATAGGAATAGAATACAAAAATGTTGTTGGTGACTAGAATTATAAATTGATAACAATGAATCCTTGAATTCATAAATTTATTTTTAATAAAGATATTCCAGAGCTATTTAAAATTTTTTATATTTTATTATATTAAAATTGTGTTTTTATTTAATTGAAAAGATCTTAAATGTATTTTATCATTCCATTCACTATGCACTGAGTATTGGTAACATGATTAATGAGTTATAGTTTGATTACATAAAAATTGATACACTACACCACTATATATAGAACAAGTCACCATGTAAATGATGTCCAATATCAATTTCATTCACAATATAATATAATAGTTTTCATCTGAATAATGTATGTTGAAATCTCCCTAGGAAATTTTTTGGATTCATTTTAATAAGGGGAGTCTTTAGATACCTTTTAATTCACTGTGTTACTTTTAAATAATGATATATTCTATATACCATTTTAATTAATACTAAATAATGAATGTTTATAGTTCAATCATGATTCAATATGATGAAACTAAATAGTTAGAGTCAAAGATCTATTTTTAATAAAAATATTGAATCCTACTATTGAAAGTAATCAACTTCATCATGGATTAATATTTTGGAAATATACCATGAATTCATTACTATCTCAATAATCCAACCACTATCAAAAAGTATGTTTCCTTTTCATGTGGTTGCACTAAATAATGGTCTGTATAAAAATAATAATCATGTCCCATAATACATTTTAAAAGCTCTCTATTTGTGATATGAATATAAATTTCTTATATATCCCAACACACTCTTTTCAAGATCCCTAATAAACAAAATATCTTATATTACCTACCATTATCCCTTAATCAGCATGTAGAACAAAAGTTATAGCAGATCATGAAAGTCTTGATTTATCATTTCATCCCCTACTTCCTAATTAACTATCCTATACAATATATGATCGATAGACCAAACAATCCTATTAGGACCCTACCCAAGTCATAACCATGATTAATAACAAATAAAATCACCCTATAATTAATTCATAATACAATTATGTGACATGAAATCAATACTCAATAAACCCATACGTGAATTCATATCCATGAATCATATCAATCCATCTTATTGTATATCTCTAAACTAAACCCACTAATAATAATAAACATATTTTCTCACAAATACAAAATTAATTCTAATAACATCCATATTTCAATAAAAAATAATATCCGTAGACATTATATAATCATATTGAAATGGTGAATGAAAGGAAATCATGGGAAATATGAACTAGTTACCATGTGTTTTTACTAGAATACACCCTAAAAAAACACAAAAATTCATACTCATAATATACATTTCAATAAATTACACAAAATTCCTTAGCATATAACTCTAATTAAATATATTATAGTAGAATTTTTCATGTTCAGCTGGGTCCAATGAGTCCACATACTCCTTAGTGACATAGTCATTCAGTGATCATTATATCACATAACCTATTAAGGAAATTATTTTCAAGTTTGAATTAAAAATATTTAATTCCACATGTAAACACATGCACTCTCATCTACCATTTTTTCATAAATGTCAATGAACATAAAGAAAAATTAAATAAAGTAAATATAAAATTTAATAATAAAATAATATATTATATAGGTAAATGCTTTGTATCATTAATGTATATACAATATCACTTCTTTTTTTATAATGTATTTCTTAAAATAAAAAAATATATCAACCTACATTACACCTCCAAAAAGAGGAATTAGTGATTTATAGTGATGTAGTAATGAATAAATATAGAAACCAAAAACCACAATGTTGGTTGGTATGCCTTAACAATAGGAGACCACATTCATTGACTATACATGAATCAGAAGATGAATGGGTTCCAAAGAGTAATGAGAAATGGAGGAAGGGATGGGTTCGACTCCTCTAACATGTGATGTTAATGGCTATGTGATGGATCCTACGCATTTATATGAATTTTATTTATTTTATGTTATTAAAAAAATATATCCCTTTTCCATAGAAATTATGGAAGACACCCACTATGATTATGGTAACCCACTAGGTTCTTGGAGGACTATTACATACTTATTAGTGGCTTTGATATTGTTACTCTAACACAATACATCTCACTAAAATTCTAGTGGTATTTTTTAGTATGATAAATTTATTCAGAAACCTTACACATGAAATATTAATATTTTTCCTTCCCACATAATCCTCAATATATTAAAAATATAAATAAATCATTCAAAAATACGAAAAATTACATCCCTAATATTTGAACACCAGGTCTTAATTTACCCCAATACCAACTGCATTATATTTAATTATGTTTTTGAATTCAATGACCCATAAAGAAAATTGGTAATTAATATATTTCAGTATATATTATGATATTAACCTATATTGAATTGTTGGTTTTCTAATTTTAGGGGTGTAGAATATTTCATAGTCTTAAATAGGTTATAGTGGATGTTATTTAGGAAGCATTTATTAAAGGATATGTGTGGATTATTGACCATTATTTCTTTATTAATTAATATATTTTATGATATAGTTTTGGATAGTGTTAAATTATTGTAGAATTATGTTATGAATATAATTTTTTTTATTATTCATCATCTTGAAATATGTTAATTTCATTAAACTAACTATATAAAAAATCCTATAATTTCGTTCCCCTTTTGAAATACTTCTTTTTATTAATGTATGTTATTAATCGTGATCCATTTTTATGAGATATGTTTTAATTTGTTTCTTATTAGACTTTTATATAGTTTGAATTATATCACCCCTTATGGCCAGTTTATTAATTTTACTATTATAAATTGAATATGTAGGTTCTTTTGGAAATCAATGATAGTAAGTATGTTGTTTTTATCATTTCCTTCTAGTTAATAAATATATTATTATGAATATATTGTTCTAATATTCTATGTCATGGACTATTGTGTATATATATATGTGTGTGTTTATTTTTTTAATGTTTAGGGCAAAAGCCTTATTGTATTATTAAACAAAAGACCTCTTTTTTTATGGGGTAGAGGGAGACCCATTACATACCCTGATGGCCCAAGGCCAATGGGCCTAAATTCAATACTTTAATGCCCTTTTTTTTGGCTCAAAGGGCCCTTCAGTTGATAGTACTTTTTAGTACCCAAACTACTACTGTAATCTAACCGCTATAGTTCCAGCTACAGTGCCTCCGTAGCTACAATGTCAACACTTCCACAGTTCCGCCGCTGCTATGGTGCTGCTATAGTACACTTTTATAGTGCTACAATAGTAACTTAGAAAATTTTTCCTAACAAGATTTAATCCTGGGTCTTTTGGATGGCTTGCAAGAGCCTATACCACATGGGTACAAGTTTGTTGGAATTAGTATATATATGGATATAAATATAATTGTTGATATATCATTCTCATTGTTCAAGATAGAAGGATGGAATATATAAACCATCAGTAAATTGGAATGTATAAACTACTAACACATCAATATGAGAAATAATGATAAGAATATTACACACGTTGACATAGTTTTTAATGGATACTAAGAATTACTAAATCCTGTTTATGTGTTCCCCAATCCCATGGAGTTTGTAATGAGGTACCTTGACTACTGTTTATGGAATGTATTTCCATTATACTTGTAAAAAATTTCCTCTAACATAAGGATATTCACCCCTCTTGAGTGTGCATAAGAATACATGTTCCTTTTCATGTAAAAGTTGAAATTATTTTACATTTTCTATTATACTGGATTCAAATAGTTTCTCCATGTATGGTTTGAACCTCATGGGGGTGAAGGTTTAACCATAATTAATATTCATCTATAATTTAATCTTTTTGTGGTCTAATAGATATTTTATTTGTCTACATAATTAAAAAATTAATATATATGTAAATGATGAGAACACAACCACCGACATATACATCCCTATTATATATTGGATTTGTGTTATCTTAGTGAAGGCTACTATGTCTTCATATTCACAATATGAAGGTTCACATTAGATGATATGTAGTTGTATTGTTGTTATTTCATTAATAAGTTGGTACATTGATAACTACTGGATGTTTGATGGAATAAATTGGATTTTACATTTCATTGGAAGATTGAAAAACAAAAATCAACTGAGTCATTGGAGGGTAACATTATAGTGATTCATCATCAGCATATCACCATGTTTCTTTTAGATATGTTGGAAGTTTTTTATGTATTTTTATTTCGTTTTTAAAATGATATGTAATAATTTTTCATGTCTATACTTATATATAATGTTCATGTAATAATATTTTACATGGTATAACATGTACTCCCTAGATTACATCATATTACAAAATTTAAATATAAAAGTGGGTATATGGATAGATCAAACTAAATTTTTAACACAATCTGTTATTGAGAAAGATTATCCCTAAAATATAAAATATCATTCCCTGACTATTCATCCACATTTTTAGTGATACTATTTTCCCATGGTTATTTGGGAATGTTATTAGGTTATATAGTATTTCAATTTGAGTCTCTAAAAGGTTTGGATAAGTTTATTATAATTTTCTATGTAATAGAAAATTTTGAAGCATAATTGAAATGTTTTCATCAAATATAATATGGGTGAGATTCATTAGTACTTCTTTTAATGACTTAATATTTTATTTAAATTTTATCCAAAAAAGATATATCATTTGAATAAAATGTTGAATCATTTCAATAAATTGAATTTCATTTATACTTCATTTAAAATTATTTTTTATGAAGAAGAATGATACATGAATAAAACTAATGGACTTTTCTATGAGTCTTTATTATGTAAAATACTTGTATATAGTTTGTTGTAAATGAAAACTAATCATCATTCAATATAATATCACCATTCATATTAATTATAGAAAATTTAAATACACAATATACCATTTATTTAAGATAATATGTCAAATAAATTTTATTTGATCATGATAGAGATCCCATAGTTTTAATCAAAACACTCTTTCTTTGTTGGACTTTATATAAATTTTATGAGTCACGTAACACTTTTTTAGTATTAATTTTTGATCCTTGGACAAAAATATCCTTGGAAATAAAGGAATATCAAGAATAAAATCTATGACTATTGAGCTTCAATAATGTTATCTTTAAGCATTCACATTACATAATTGATATATAATTAAAATTTTTAGTAAAAATTTCATAATATTACAACACCATGTTACCTGAATTTAAATCCACCAATAATAAAGAAATATTTAATAAATTAGTATAGATAATTAATCTCTATTGAATATCATTATAAGATTTTGTAAAATGATACATGATAGATTGTATTAGAGAATCTATTGTTAATATGTGTTAATATATTACAGGTGATAAATCAAAAATAAAACCATGATGTTTTAACCTTTAATCTGTTTGGTTTTCTTTATCTCACGCACCAATGTCATTAATTACTCAACATAATGGTTTTTTTCTAACTCATATTCATATCAGTCTTCCAATTACACTAAAACTATATATAAGAAATTAATTTTTTCCCTTTTATCACATCATAAGAAAAAATCATGTAAAATATATCCCAAACATGTTTTTTAATATTTTATTTAAAATTTAGATAATTGGTAATTAGATTTTCACATTTTCATAAAAAAATTATAAAAAACTTATAATCCTTTAGATAACCACTAAATGTTAACCCACTAGTTTTATAGAATTTATTACCACTATAAAATATCTAATCCATATTTATAAGAAAAATAAGGCCTTTAAAAATAGTTATTGTAACAAAAAAAAAGATATTAGATTTTATTTCCCTTAATCACATATATTTTGATACATGTGTCCACTAGTTATTTCATATAAAATATGAATAATTATATAATCCACTGATATGTGTCACTAGAGGACCTATTCACATTTCATATATGAATTTAATTATCAAACACATATTTTCTAAATATTTTTATTATTTATAAAACAGATACATGAAAAAACGCTTTTTGTTTATAATGGTAGATGAGTACATCACATACATCTCATTCCAATAGTTATGAAACCCATATGCCACTTTTTTAGGTATAAACACATATTTAAATAGTCTATACCAATATAGGGAAGGGTTATCACACACCTCATATAATATTATATGATTAAACATAATTAAACATAGCCAATGATAGTATCAAGGAAACACATAACCACCTTGTAATTAGATTATCCCAATGGATGTTAGATAAAATGTACAAAAGTATAATGATTCTATTTCTAGGATTCTTTTATACATTATATAATGAGGAATGAATATAGAACATTGGACCCAAGTATACGAAAGGCAATGTTTGTGACACACCGTCAGGTATCCTTGGTTGTTAATCATTCACACAAAACTCATTTCATTTCTTATGATATAATTCGTATATATATATAAAAAACAACTTATGATGTTATTAAAATGTAATCATAGACTTTATATATCATTGTTCACGAATCATTTTATATAAATAAATTTATTACTTTGGCAGGATAATTATCATCTCACTTTTATAAATATATACACCTAATGAGAAATAGTGACATTTTTTTATATATTCCTTGTATATCATGATATATATTATCTAATGACACATGAAAAATACCAAAAAAAATAAAGCATACATTATTGTTAACCATGTATTATATAAAAAATTATAAGGTCCTTTTTTCTTTATTTTTATGGTCTTAGTATACCCAATAAAAAACAATGTAATTCATTCTATAAATTTCTATTTTCATCTAATAAAATTTCCTAATAACCACTTTCTTTGGGTTTACATCAATGGTGAAATATTTAATGAATAATGGTATTATTATTCTTAATATTACATATTTTTAACTCCTCTTACATAATATTAAATTATTTTTACCTCATAATATCTAATGTTTCAATATTAATAACATCCCATGATATTTATTCATTGGAAATTTTTAATGAATTATTATTCCATTACCCTATATCCATTATAATCAAATATTTAATTTTGATAAATTGAAAAAATGTAAACAAAAAATTATATATATATATATATATATCATTACATATATATCTTAAATGTTTTTATTATATAATTTAAATTTTACATTGAAATAGATTGGAATTATAATTTATTTTTAAGAGATTATACATATCCAACTCCCAACATACTCATACAAGACATTATGATATTATACATTCACAAAATATATATCAAATCCATAAATTAATTTATGTCAAGAATTTTCAATCATTTATTTTATTTTATTATTTATAAATAAATCTTTTTCAACCATAATTCAAATAAAAAAATCAAATATTTTGTGAATTATTATTTAAATATGTTTAAAATATGCCACTAATGGGTCATGGGAACTTCATCCCTTATATTTTCACATATATCATTGAAAAAATATTTTATCATATATATAATATTAGTATAGTATTCATTTTTTCAAAAATGTAATAAAATTAAATCATTTTTAAAATACGTTTATAAAAAAATATTTCAATTATTCAAAACCCCAATTTTTAAATAACTTTTATTTTATAAAAGTGAATGAAAATATGATAAAATACATATCCTTTATTTAAAAGTATTTATGATTTAATGTATTCTATCTAACTCCTAGATGTAGAAACTCTTTTGTTTATCACTTCGATGAGAAATTAACACTCTATAAAATAATTCATTTAAAATATAAAATAGTTGTATAATGGAAATTATTATAAACTATACTATTGTATAATATATCATTCAAAATGAATTTTTTTTAACACTAATATTGTATATGGACTCGGTAAAAAAATTCTAACACCCTTTTAGGTAGTCTAAGAAATTCCAAGTTGAAAAACTATTATTTCCATTATAGAAACATTAAACTTCTATCTACACACATCAGTTAGGATATGATGAAGAAGGATGGTTATTAGACCCTATATTCTTCTACTTCGAGCAAAAATATTTTATATTTTCATCAAAAAAATGATTTTGGCTCTCTCATTCAATGATTAACTTCCATAATCTCAGTAAGAATACCAAGAATAAGTGTATTAGATACATTGAAATTGTATTTTCAAATAAATTTTTATAGAAAATACAAAACAGTTATTGAATGTATTCCATATCTTGGTCTAACATTAACCGTGCCTAAATCCTCTCTAGTTTATTAATTTATTTAAATTTATTTTATATATTAAGAGGAATTAATGTTTTTTTAATCTTTTCCCAAAACATTCAATTGAATCATTATATCTATCATCTATAATTTATTCCTAAAGAATTGCATTTATGGTTTTATATCATCTTTAAAAAAGAAATATTCTTATCATAAATATTTTTTAAAGACTCTATGTAAAAAATAATGAAATTTTAGACATTATTATAGTATTTCATATGTTTTTGATAAGAATATCAATATTCTTATTGAATATCTTAATCAGTTAGATAATTAAAAATTTGCGACTTTGAAATTTAAAAATTTTATTCTTATTGATGAATATTTATATAGTTTTTATTTGATTTTATTAATTTTCATTCTTATGCCACTAAATTTTCCAATTAATTCCAGTGGAAATTCAAATGATAAGTATACTTTATCTACAAAATATGGTTTCATTTGATAATTTTTTAGAAACATTTAGTTATTACATTTATTGAATATAATCCCACAATATTGAGGAATTTTTTTAAATTAGAAATCACTTAAATTACCAATCCATTATCCATATTTAATTATGAATAAAAACTATACATGCCATGTAGTATATTGATAATGAAAGTATCCTGTCATATTAATCATATCACATTTGTTATTTTATAGTTGACCAGATAACACCTTTATATAATATATTATTTATATTATAGTAATTATAATTAATGTTTTATGGTTTTGGACACACGGGTAACCCAAATAAAATATAATATATAGTCACCTAAATGCTAGGGTTGCCTATATTCTACTTCCATAAAGAGGATAGTCCATGGGAATATAATTATTAGGGTAATTAGTATTTAAAAACAATTACCTCAAAATAAGTGTTCACTTATAAATGAACATAACATTAATTATTTAAATGCTTTATTTTACATATCATTGTATTTTCTAATGTATTTAAATCATATATGAGATCTTATAATGATTTAGTTTTATATCAAATACCATGAAATATATTAATTTTTTAACAAATATTTTTTTATCACTTTATACAAATTATTGTTTTTGTTACATTTCAAAAAATAATATTTTTTCAAAATATTATATGCATGAGTTAAATTACAAGATTTTATATTAATGATTAAAATCACAGAAAATCCAAATCCCCATGATGGATTGTATGGTGTTTTCAGTAAAAAACCCCAATATTTATAGATAGAGTAAAATATCCTATATTAATGAGATTTATAGCTCAATATCCAACTATTAATAGGCCATATATCAATAGTGTCATTAATTTCAATACAATCATCACTTATAATGTGAATAATATAGAAAAATAAACCATTAAAATTGAGTACAATTACGTAAAAAATAAATTATTGGTTAAATATAACTAAATCATATGTAATATATATGAGTCATCATTTTATGATCATGATATGATATTTATAATAATAATTTTAAAAAGTTTAATCTAAATCATATATTTATTCATTATGAAAATAATTTACATTTAAGAAAATAAATAAGTAGGGAATCTCTATATAAATTAAAAATTTACTAATTTTGAAAAGGGAAAAAATTTTATAAATAGTTTATAATTAAATATATTATATATATTTTTTTGATATATATTTTGTTTTATGAATATTTAATAAAATATAAATATTAACCCATTACATTTTTATCAATAATCAGAATACATCATATTTCACCATTTAAATAATATTCAAATGAACTCGTTAATATTATAACATATAAATTTATTAAAAATATAAAAACGTCATATTATTTAATACATAAACACTTCATATTTATTATGTAACAAATTATCATTATTCTAATATCATATATTTTATATTTTTTTAACTATTAATAAATATCTTATATAAAAAAATTGAATGGTTTGAATAATTTTCATATATAGGTTTTTAATGTAAAAAATAAATGGTTTTAGTTATATAAAAATTATATTATATTATAACATGTTTTATATTTAGAAAATATTTATAATTTATTAAAACATTATAATTTAATAATCCGGTAAATCAATATTAAATATTTATTACTTCCACACAAAAATATTTAACGGCTTAAATTTATATTCAGATTTGACCTGTGTCTTATAGAACCAAACCAATGATGGATTTTAAGAATATCAGATAAAAAATTATTTTTATAAAATAAAAATGTTCCATGTTTAACAAAACACCACTACCCGAGTTTTCCAATTAAACATAAATTTCCAAAACAATAAAAAACATTGTAACTTAAAATTTAGGAAGATAATAGAAAAGAAATTGTATTGTACTGTGATGTTGTGATGTATTATTATTTCATGGTTTAATCAAAATTAAATCATATTACATAACATAAAATGACTATTTTTTTACATTTGTGAACTAAAAATCATATTTCAATGATAATCTATTTTTTAGTAAACACTTTATATAACCCTTTTTTCGTTTAAAATTTCCCTATTTTAAAATTTCTATAAATCATGTCATATTTATTTACATAAAAATCATGGTTGTGAGAAATGTAAATAAACATTACAATTTTTATATAAATTTTGGCATCATTTGGGTTTTTTTTAAAGTCATCATTTTTTCTAACATCAATGAAAATAAAATTTATGATGATTTGATAACATTATCAACATTTAGTTTGAGGTAAAAATTTCTAAATACACTCAAATGAAACCACTAAATATAAATCTATACAGGATCCAAACCTTTATATTAATTTAATAGAATAAAAAATAAGAAAAAGATATTTGGTGTTAAATTTAGTTGATCTAATATCTTTGAATGAGGATGGTTGAGATCCCATTGGGGAAATCAAAAAAAAAAAAACTTCCTATGATACTATATGGAATTTAAGAACCACATAAAAATTATTTATCATTATTATTTTTCTATATCATCCAAGATCCATGGAAATAGTGAAATAAAAAAATGAGGGACACAACATTGACTTTTTCGATAGAGTATGCAATAATATGGTTATGAATCAATATCCTTATGATTGAACAACTTTATATAGCCTCAAATGAATATCATTGGAGATCTAATGTTTCCAGTATGTGTTCTTGTCATTGAAAAATAATTAAAAAAAATTAAAATGTCAAAAATATTATAGTGTTTTTTTAAATCCACCATCTATTGTTTAACATTAAAAAATAATATTATATTTTCAAACTCTTAGTAATTTTATTATAAAATATAGGTAACCAGCACATGATTTAATATAGTGAATAAACTATTGGGAATATTAATTATCATATAATGAATTCACTTACAAGCACAAAACCACATCATTTAGAACCTCAATATGAATTTATTTACATTTTAAAAAGTTAATACTTCAATATAATGTTTTTTAAAATGAATATAACCTAATTATGTTTCTTGTATAATTGATGCATGGGATACATAATACAATGAGGGTACATGATATATAATTTAGGTGTGTAAAACGTTATTTATACTAAAATACAATGTGAGAATCGATTTAGTTTCTTATTAGTCATATAATTTTTTTTGGATTTTTGTTTATGTTTTTAAAAACCTAAATTTTATATTGTAATCAATTTTCATAGATATTATATTCTTTATATTAATATTTATAATAGAATGTGAGAATAAAATATAATAAATGGTCAATATTAGTAATGAAACGTTACATTTGATTAATATATATACACCATATGATCAATACATGTAAAATATCATAATGAAAACATGTCAAGAAATAGTACATGATATAAGTACTCATCATTTCATTCCCCCATTAAAATCAAACCAATGAATATAATTATGTAAATAATGAAATATAATGAACTTATTATAATAACATTAATAAATAAAAGATTATTTACAATAAAATTTATTAATTAATTTAATATATTTTATAAGTTAGAATATTAAGATTAATATGACCATTTGGGGTAGTCATTATATTACCGATGGAAGTAGTCATTGTGGTTACAGGTCATATGACCATATTTATTTCTATAATATATTTACTAAAATAAAACTTAATATACCATTTACATGATCTTTTTATTAAATTTAGCTCGATTAACTAAAAACATGTTTTATATTAAAAATATTTATGATTATTTCTTGCTATAAATTTTTCATATTTGATGGTTATGTGTATTTCATTAACATAGTTTCTAATGATAATCCATATATGATATTATTGGATAATATAAAAATGAAAACTTATATTCATTTCATTAAATCATATTGAGAAGTATTATTTTACTAATAAAAAAAATACTGTGGAATGGAATTAATGAAAAATTAATTTTCTTTATTATAAATAAAAAAACACTTGAAGAACAAATATTTCTCTAGAATTGAAAAATATATATTATTTATTTTATTTTCAGGTTAACAGTTTAATAGTGATATATTTATTAAAATAATATGAATTTTATATTTTTAATCATCATTTTAATATTATTTGGAATGAATTTTTTTGAGATGTTATAATAAAAAATATATGACAACAGGTGTTAAATGTTATTTATAGTCATAGTTTTATATGAAAAAAATTGAAAATATAAATAAATTACACTTCAATTTTAATTCATGTTTTAACAAAACATTATAAATTTTATTTAAAAAATAAATAATCAATTTTTTTTATAATTCTTGTGATTGATTTGAATTTAAATCATTATAATAAAATAATAAAAAATTGAATTCAAATTGAATTATTAATTTTATTTTTATAAGTATCTATAATATTTTTAAATAGTTTTGAAAATTAATGTATATTTCATAATATTGGGGATTTAAATAATTTTTTATAATAATATTAATATCCAATTTCCCATTAATTAGATGTTGATTAATATAATTTGATTACATATTAAAAATTGGAGTTGAAGTACGAATTAAATGTTATAAAATTTTATTAATCGTATATCTAGAATGATATGAAATAATTAATAACGTTCAATAATTTATTAAATCAGATAATATTACTATAAAATTATATTATAATGTCCAATTATTAATTTTAGATGATTATAGATTCATTATAAAATTTTAACTACATTTTAAAATATCTCTTAGAGGTGAAATATAATTTTACTACCTATTAATATTGTACAATTCAAATTAATGTAAAACACTATAGAATCCAATGAATATTTTTTACATTATAATATACATAAAATTATATAAAATTAATTTATAGATTATATAAATTATAATTTTCAAGATAAATATAAAAATGCAAATGTACTACTGACACAATGTTTAGAATACATATAAAATGTCAGGGATAGTTACATAGTGACATGATTTGGGAAAAAAATAATTCAATTATGTAATTTACAGCAAAACATGATGATAAATATTTTATATAAACATAATTAATTGATTATAATAATTTTATTAATGTTTTTAAACTCAAATTACAAGAAAGTCCTGGAAAATCGATTTAATTTGGATTTTTTTAATATTAGGATTTATAAATTAATTAATAAAATTATGAAATAATATCATAGAAATCATTAGGATAATGAATTATTTAGTATATATATCATCCAATTATGATCATCTGTAGACCCAAAAATTATATTTAAAATCCATATGGGATGACTGTTTGAATTTTTTTAATTAAATCTTATCTATAGAGAATTTTTTTACACTCACTTCTAAAAATATATATTTAATTCAACAATTTATCTTTATTATATCCTATTAATATCATTATTTCTCCTGAAAATATTTTTCTAGAATTAAGAACACATTTTTAAGGAAAATATGGAAACCATTAAAGTACTCAAAACAATCTGTCAACATGATACGTCCTGGATGAATATAGGATTTGAAATTTTAGCCTGTTAGAGATTGTACCTCTGTGAAGACTCCATTGAGGATTGATAATATTTTTTTCTAAATCATCATTGAGTATGTTTTCCCAATTTTATGACATCTTGTCCTAGGTAAGTATGAGCTCTTTCACAGATATCTTATTCCCGTTGAATCCATGAGCCAGAATCCCATGTTGTTTTTGATACCAGTCACATTGATCCTTTGAAAGGTTACCCTGAAGGCGCATGCCAACCAGTCTGTCAAAATCCTCTTGTGTAGTGATGACCTGTAAGCCTTTGTCAGATAATTATTCATTGCCATCGATGATGGTAGCCCACTCATCACGCTCTATCAGTTCCCTCTCGTTCGGGAAGAAATCGGATCTAGAAGGCTCATTTCCTTCATGAAACGGGTCAATACCAGAAGATTCCCCTGCTGATGGATCAAGCTCCACAGTAGACATTGACTCCACCTGCTTGGGACCCTTCTGGGGAAGATTAACTTTACTTGAGGATCTTGTTACAGGAGGACTTGGTAAAGAGGAATAGTCTTTCCTCCTCTGTGGCCTCTAAGAGTGCTTAAGAAGCCCATCTGAATCAATAATGGTGTTCTTACCATTCCTTGAAGAGGATCTAATATAGTCTTCCGAAATTTCCACTTACTTGGACTCAAGGATAGAGTCCAAATCAGAATCCTTATCCTCCTCAGAAGCCTCCACATCATCCCCTTCCTCGGGTGCATGGAACACCTCTCCCATTACTGTGAATCGATTGTGGGACTGAATAACCATTTCACCCAACTTCACTGCCTCGACATAGGATGGTCTTTCCAGAAGTTCCAGTTTAGACACATTTGAACCTCTGGGCTGCAAAAAATCCATGTCCCATGATTTGAACATGCTGGTTAGTGTCCTTTCAAACCGAACATTGAAGGTCACAAACACCCGATGCATTGCAGTCTTCCATACATACCTCAGCTAAAATGAACTTCCTGGCTGGAACAACATCCAAGGTCACTTCTTGTCCCTAAACTTCAATTAAGGTGGAGGGAAAATCATGGAAATAAAAGACCTGGGCAGTCTTCCCTGCAATTCTTGACCAGGTGGAAACTCCAAGATCATGCCTCAAATGGGAAAAAACCTCTACAACCCTCGGTTCTGGGACCTTAGGCATTGTGCCCTTCACCGCGCTTGAAGAATTACCATTCCTCAAACCCAATGTTATCTATTACGAAGGAATTAAATCCTCACCCGAAGATTTAGAAGACTCATTGCATGCCCCACTATATGAAAGCACAAGAAATAGCCTTAGACAAACCTCAGGGTAGCCTCCCGCTATCAACCGCATGAGAAGGTTTACGAAGCGATGAATGAAATTTCTAATGAAGGTGAGCTAGTCGAAAAATGGATATTTTGGGTTCAATATATTAATTTATATCTACGTTAAATTCATATAATATTATATTTATTCATTATTTTGTATATAAATATAAATAACTATGTATAATAGCTTGGTGAGTAAGTGTTCACATAACAATTGTAATAAAGTGATTAATTTAACATAATTTTACTTTTCATTAACTCATATAAAATGGTTAATAAGTCACTCATTATGGTTGATTATTTCACATATGTATGTATATTTTCAACCCGACTCACTATCATTCCCACAAATGAGACATATATTTGATTACTTGATTAACATTAAATTATAAATTTCCAAAATATTTTATTTAATTATTAAAAAATATATTAGAGATAGAATTTATATTATATATCTGATAATATATATAAATAAGGATGTTATTACTCCTAAACTAGTAATTTATAATTTTTTAACAAGTATCCATTAATGATGCTAAATTCCATAATAATGTAATTAAGAACTACCATGACTTTTTAATATCATCATTTTTGAATAACATTTACATGGAACATAGGATTTATTGGAAAAAATTATTTAAAATGAAATAAAATAATTATAAATAATAAAATTACCTTTTTATTTAAAATATATAACACATTAAAATTCATTTTTATACATTTAAAATTAATATAAGGTGGTTTTGAATCATGTAAGGTGTTTTTATATTCCATAACTGTATTTATTTATAGTCCTTCAGTTTTTTCTCTTACCATGTTGTGTAATGTTATATATGAATTTTCCTTCTTATCTTATTATTGAACTCCAGTCATTTATATTCTATTATAATCCTTTATTTTTCTCTATACATATAATTTATTAAACCATTCTATTTCATTAGTGTTATTTTCCTTGGTTATTATTGATGTTTATTCTTATATATTAAAATATAATATATGATGTGTTTTATTCAAGATAGCACTCTACAACATTATAGATGATTATGGTTGAGGCTTAAATTATATTTCTCCCATGAATTGATTAAAAAATTATACTACAAATAAAAACGTATGAAAATGAGTAATGAGGTTTTATTATTATGGGTAATTACAATTGATTATAGGTGATATGATTCTGAATCTCTAGGAAACATTCACGATTACATTATTCAATTTATTATGTCATATTAATTTTCTTATTAATATTTTTGGACATAATTTATGTTTGTGAATAAGTTTCCATTATGATTAAATTTAGGTTTATGATATTATATAATGTCTGAAAAATTTAGATAAACATAACATAAAATTTGGGATAATTTCCTGATCAACTAGAACCTTATGTTTTTATAAATGATTTTTCTAAATTGTAGATTTATTATTAATTTCACATCTTTACATCTATTTTATGAATGATGAATAAAATTAGACCACATCCCCAGAATTATGGTTTACATTAATAGATGATTCATTTTATGAGATAAAATATAGAAGAAATAATTGTGCAATACATGGGATAAAATCATAGACCCTCCCTATAGAAGTTTATATCAAAGATACCTCTGAAAATTTAGGTAAACTAGTAATGATATTATGCCATGATGATTTATAATGAACCATAACTATAGATACATAATTAATTCATCTTATTTCATAAGGGAGTATCTTTTTCCATTAGATGTGAAAATATTTGCATCGATATGATATGTATGAAATTACATAGTCAAATATATAAAATTCACTTTGAAATATTCATGTGAAATATGGAAAATTATTATCTCAACATAATGATATATAATTAAAGTTAGGTGATTCATTTTATTTGCCATTATAGTTAGGAATAAAGTGGGTTTGACTTATGAATCATTAGAAGATACAAAAGGATATTTTTCATGACCTAGGTAATTAAGATGTATATTTTTTATAATCTATATGTGGATATTTTAAGAAAAATCTAATTTTTAATGGAATTTAAATAGATTTGTAAATAATAATATTGGGAAATGAATTGAATTAACAACACATTATTTAGTGATAAGTGGAACATTATAAAAAATGAACATAAAAATGTTTATTACACAACATGGACTATTACTCATCTCATATAAAGTAAATCAATTAAATATTGATATATCAATAGGGGATATTATATATAAACTAATAAAATATTATTATCTTTGAAATCTATAGGATCATAATCATACATAATGATCACAAATAGAAAAACAAAACCTAAATTAAGGAATGTCACCATGAATGGATAAATAATTATAAAAAATCTAAAATATGAAATAAATACTATACATTGAAAAGTGAGAGTGGAAAGAAAAAAAGCATTAGTATGTCTATATCTATAAAGGAATGAAATTTGGATGTTGTAAATATTGTAGATGTAAAAATGGTTGTTGTAAGTATGGTTGTTAAAGATATCAACGATGGTATTTTGTCCGACATTCATATTGAAGTCATTGGTTGTTATGTACTAATTATAAAATAATATAACTCAAAAAGAAATATTAATATAATGGTAAAATATTATAAATTTATATATATATATATATTTCATTACGTAATAATACTTATATTATTATTAAAATATTTCATGTTATATATAAATAACATAAATTAATATTTTAATATAATTTTAGAAGTAAATTTAATATTGATAATTTAAATAACTAAGTTTGAATTGAATTTGTTAAAGCGTATTTTATGTAAAATTAATATATCATTTTTTAATAACTATTTGTATATGTAATACATATTCTTTCCTAATGGATTAAACTGAAATTTTTTGAAATATTTGTATATATAAACTAATATATTAGCATCTTTTAAATAGTAAATAGATTTTTAAATGTATTATGAACACTTGATAATTAAAAATTCTATATTTTAAGTAAACATAGTTTTACATTATAAATTGAATTATATTTTAAAATCTAAATTTATAGATTTTGGAACATTTATTTTTAAAAATGAACATCAATTTTGAATTTACCACATTTAAATTATCTTAAGATTATTTTTTTATATTTTTCTAAAATAATTTTTTTTGTTGAAGAATGAAAACTATAGAATTTACTAATATTAAAACTTTGTTGGAATTATTATAAAAAGTTTTCATTACATTTTTTAAATCCAACTTTTCTATAAATAAATATGATTTAAATATTAAATTTAATTAATTTAGGATACAATATATAAACCCCATGTCTATTATATTAGAATTAATTGAGACATGTCTTAATTAAAATTTATGATTGAGTCCATTAATATTGGATAATTAAATGTTTACTAGGTGTGTGAGAAAGTTTGGGGTTTTTCAAGGGGTTCAGGGTAATAAAGAAAATTGAAAAATGGATATTATGTGCATGTTTCACGGTTGGCACACAGTTAGTGTAAACTATGCACTGAAATCGTGGAAGCCAAGAAGAGGGGTTCATGATTAGTTAAACAGTTCAAGGGAGAGACCCAATCCTTGAATCCATGGATAAATGCTTTCCACATGGTTGGAACATGGTTTGTTAAGACATGCAGAGGTCCATAGAAAACCATGCGACTCAACTTCTCTTAGACCATGGTTAGAGTAAGATTTGTGCACAATTTGTCAAATTATTCAGACAAACCGTGCACCCAATTAAAAATTGTGATTTTGAAAAACATCCCTCTCATGATTTTATAATTCTCTACCAATTTTATTCCCTATTATCCCCTTGCCACCGTAGTTATGAACCAAGTCTCCAAAATATTTTGAATGTTAGTACTCCTTCGATTCTATGTCATTTCAACTTCCACTGGTTGCAGATCAATGATTTGGAAAAGTCTAATCCTCATCATTCTTGTCTTTTCACTATTAGTGTATATTGATTAAATTCACATCCTCCAAATCCCTAAAACATTATTCTTCTAGTGGATCGTAGGTTGGGGCTTCATGAGGTTCTTGAATCCAGATATATGTATATGTTTAAGGTTTCATTCATTGTCATATTGTAAGTAAGTGGTGTACAATTTATATCCCATAGTTTTCTTATATATTTCAACATGTGGGTTGTGATGATGCATTCCCCTTGATGTTAATTTGATTCATTTTTTTGTGATTTTGTATAATGGTTAGATAAATGATGAAATGAATCCATAATTGTTTACATAGGATACATTGAGTATGGAATGACCAATTTACAGCCACCCATGGTGTGCGCCAATAATCCCAAACAGAGAAAATTTTGACGTTTTCCTAAAAATACACTTTGGTTGAAATAGAGAAAAGGATAATTTTTTTTATATGTTGGTGTGAATTATAAATTTTCAGTAATAGTTTTTGAATTTAATGGTTTGTAATGGCCTAAGGGATTGTTTTTAATAATGTGTAAAATGAATGAAATAGATTAATGTAAATGTGTCAAATGGATTATGAAATTGTAATGTAAATGTGTAAGTGGATTAACACGTATGAAATGGTTCATGTAAAAGTGGATTAATGTTTGATTATTTATTAATATGTTAAATGGGATAATTTAATGGAATTTTTTATTATGCTAAATAGGTTAAGGTATGAAAATGAGATATGGGGTAGATGAGATATTCCATGTAAATGGTTAATGTATTAATGGGTTAAGTCAAAAAGATGATTTACCTATTAAATGAAATGTGAAATTTTATCGTTGTTTATTTTTGTTATATATGGTTTTTTATTGTGTATGTCTGTAGTAAATGTAAAAATAATAAAATGCACATGGATTGGTTGTTGTGGGGAATTGTACTTGAGGATCTACACCCACGGGTTGGGTTAGATAGAGGCTCCAAACTCCACCCCGTAATGCACAAATTATGGTAGTTGACTGAGGAACTATAACTATAATGGTTTCATTTGATGAGACATCATATACCAAGTCAACAAATAAAGTTTTGTATGATTATTTAGAACATTTTATTTCTATTGGGAATGGAATCTTTGAATATTACGTTATGCATGATAATTGGTTGGCTTAGGATGTTGTACAGATATTGTAAATACATAATCCATATAAAATGTTCCTAAAAAAGAATCTAGTAATGAAGGTGATATAAATGATTAAAATGAAAATAATGTTGGAAATGGTCAAAGGGAATATTTTTAATTAATAGATCATGGTTTCCCTTTTTGATAACATTGAAATTTTTCAAATACATGAATGCACAAGCTATTTGGAATGGATATTTTGTAGACACCATTGGTGGTGTCCTTCGGTGTTGTACCTACACCCTACTCGGGTCATCATTAAGTACCCAAGAAGACTAAATTATAATAGTTTTAGACAATAGAAAAGTAATTATGCTTGATAGTTAGCTTGGGCTTGGGATTTTCATGGATGAAGATTTGGACATTGATTCATGAATCATTTTTGGGATTCAGTTATTTTTATTTATTTTTGATTTACTTCTTTTTGAGCTATTATCATGAAATTTCATATTTATTATTGGTTTTTATTTGTAACATATTTGAGAAATGGTTAGTATTTCATGTTTTTTATTATTTCATAATTTTTTTTCATTTATTTCTTATGTAATAGGTTGTGGATTACTCTGGTAATGAGGTTATTTTCTTACCACATGACCAATTTGGCCCTCGAGGCAAGTCAACAACCTCTATTATACAGGGATGCACGCTTAAGGACATGTGGATCCCTATCTTAGGACTCTGGTTAGTGGCTCTCGGGCTGGTTATATTACAAATAGGTATCAGATATGTTCTTTTCTATGAGTTACTATTTTGGTATGGTTGATGGAAAATTTTGAAGTGTTACTTGGAAAAGTTCTTTTGCATAGAAGTATCTAACCTTTGTACACAGGAAACCCCAAGTACCACTGGAGGGAATTATTGTTCTTGATGTGTTTTGTTATAGTTAAATGATATTTTACCATTGGGTGACGCAATTATTTTATGATGTGATTGTTTTATGATTTTTTACTAATGGAATAAATGGCATGAGAATGTGAATTCAAACATATTTATTGGAACCTAGGGAGATGGGGGAAATTCATCATGAATGGAACACATGAGATATTTGTGTGGTACATGAAAGGAAAAATTAATTTTACATTCATGAAAAATTTAAGGAAAATTGTGTCGAGTGAGAAGTATACAAATTAGTAAAAGAGAATGAATGTAAGAGAATAGCTAAAGAATTTTTCCAAATGTAGGGTTGTAAATGAGTTAAAATATTGGTTTCTATGGTTTTTGAAATGGTAAAGGATCTAAATAGGATGGATTTAGGTTCTGAATTTTGAGATGCTTTAAAAAGGTGTCTACCGAATTACCATGGCTACGTAATTAGATTTATTCATGATAAACATGACCCATGCTAGGGATGTTAGAGGGTAGTGTTCTATGTTTTATGATATATGTTCATAATCATTAGGTTAATTTTTTGTTTAAAGGTATTGAAGAGACTTCATGTGTGTAAGCTATGAAATATTGTTGTAATGTGTTCTACGAACTGTGTTTGGAATTGTAGATAAATTCCACAATAAAGACAAGTACCAACTACGAATCAAAATGATATCATTGATAATGATCCTTTAGATATGGGGTATAGGTTTTATTGGTTTAGGGGGAAAGAGTAGTGGAGCAGTTCTAGTATAACTTTTCTCCTTTTATGAATATGAAAGAATGGTACCCAGGGTGGGTTGTGCCGATTATGATTGAAATAACCTAAGATATTAAGTTGTAGAAGACTCAAATTTTTGATGGAGATTGTAGACACAAGGCATCATATTTATGGATAGATCACTTATAAAAAATTAGGGATATTTTGGAGACACATGTAGTTAAGAGATTCAAGTTGGAAACATACATGTTGCGGGAAATTGTAAAATCACTGGTTGGATATCCTAGTTCAGACTCACTAGGATGAGGGCTTGTCATATGAATACTTATAGGGGAATTTTTTGGAGAATTTATATCTAGAGAACTTCATATAGATATGGGATATAGAGTATATGAAGTTGAAACATGGAACCATATTGTTTATGGATTATGTGGGCTGTTTCACAGACTTGAAATTTTTTTTTCTAGCGTTAGTGGGTGACAGAGCGTCTATAGAAAGACACATTCATGATGGACTTAGAAATGATATCTGTTACCATGTGATCACATTCCCTTTAAATTTGTTTTCAGAAGTCGTGGACCATTCCCTTATCTCAATGGAAAACTTAAATGAGGATTCAGGTAGTGGATTTGTGGTTCTAGTTAGTTGAAACAATTTTGTAACTTCTAGGGCCATGAAGCAACATTCTAGAAATATCAATCTACATGGTAGCGTGGAATGTATTCCTAAGAGATGATTATCTTATCAGGGTGGTGATTTTGTGTGTTTTTACCAGTGTGATACGCCAAGACATATGTGGGGTGAGAGCCCCTAGCCACTAGTTATGTTATGAGTTTATGAAAGAATGGGGAATGTACATAGGTTTTATAGGAACCCTTGATAGTTCTAAATAGATGGAGGATCAAGAGAAATGATTAGTGTCAGAAGGGGATTGGTTAACCCATATTAGGATTCAAGTTAGAGCTCAACTAGTCATACAAGTCAAGGTGGTGGATGTGGAACCCTAGGGAGAGAGCATACATATTAGTAGGGTGGTGAAGCACCATGGATTTAGGTAGGATCCGAACATAAAGGGTTAGATTGGAATCATATGGTTCAGTCGACACCTAGAGGTTGAGAGTATAGACTATTGACCATTCAAGATACACTTCTTACAGATTCCATGCTCAATAGTTCTTTATTTGGTTGAGGTTGCTCACATTATTTTGTGTATACTACATTTGTGGTTGCGTTGGGAATAGTAGTGGAATTTTTTATGTTTGGTTATGTTGATAGATACACCAATGGGAGTGTGATAATAAAATATTAGGAAATGTAGAGGTTCTTCTCCTTAGGTTGGGGGTATAGTTTTCTATGGGACTTCTTTGTTCTATATATGTTCGGTTTTGATTTGATTTTGGGAATTGACTATCTAGTGTTGTACCAACCCCATATTTACAATAACCATTGAAGGGTAAAATTTATAGCTCTTCAATGAGAAACATACGTCCATCGAGGAGAATGGGATGTCCGGATAGGCTAGCCATGGATATTTTTTCGGTAGGTGGGTGAACTCACATCCTATATGGCTTGTATCGTGCTTAGTGAACATTCAGTGGATAATATTTTATTATATTTGGCAGTGGATCATTTCTAGGATGTGTAACTTAAAGAATTCTTGGGGATTCTACCTAAGAGAGATATTGAGATCTTGATTGATTTTTTTCATAGATAAGAACTAGTTTCCATTCCACTATATCAAATACAAAGTGAATATCTATAGATAATTAAAACTCAGTTGGTGGAGTTGTAGAATAAGGTGTTTATTCATACTTGTACGTAACCTTGGGGATCGCCTCTGTCGTTTTCCCCGAAGGAATATGGATAATTTTTTATATGTGTTTATTATTGAATGATGAATCTGATGAAAATTAATAACTAATACCCTCTTCCAATAATTGAGTATCTCTTTGTCGAACTAAGGGGTGTTTAAGTATTTTCAATGATTTATTTGAGATTGGGGTTTCATTATATGAGGATGATACCTTATGACGTACCACTAAAATCCATTAGCATAAGGTCATATTTTTATTGCTATATTGTGATGTTTTTTGTGTTAACCATCACACTGACTGATTTTATGGTCCTGCTGAAATGAATCTATCACCATTATATGGACTAGATTGAAGTTATATTTGGTTATGACATATTTTTGTTCTATAAAACTCATGTTGGCCATTGAAAACATCTTGACATCATCTTGAGTACACTATGATATATGAAATTATATCAAAATGAATTTTTTGAATATTGAGGGTTAAATTTATGGGTCACATAATTTATGAGGAATTAATGTTAGTAGATCCAGAAAATTCTCAAGAATATGTTTCTTAGAACATCCTAATAACGTTTCAAATGGGTGATATTTTCTGGGATTGGTGGGATATTACCAAAGATTCATTAATGATTTTTTTTCCGAAACACCACTTTCGATCTTGACCAAGAAAGGAATCTATTTTGAATGGTCTAAAGAATATTATAATGATCTACAATAGTTAAATAATTTATTGACAAACACACTGGTCATGATCTTAAATGACCTGGGTAATAAATAAACCTTATTTTGTAGTCCGTATAGTGTTGGGACTTAGTCGGTATTGATGTATGATAATCGTTTCATTTCATATGGTTAATGGAGGATTATCCCTCAAAAAATAATTTATCGCATTATCATTAATTGGTTTTAGTAGTTGAAGAGTTAAATATTAAGTGGCATTACTTATTGGGAGAATGGTTTGTGATGTATACTGATAATAAATGTATTATGTACATGTTATATCAACATTATTGGAATCTTCAGTAGTTTTGATCGGTTTAGTATATTAAATATTTGGATTTTGAGTTAGTTTATAAGCCTAGAATGGTAAATAGTTTTGCAGATTCTTTTAGTCGTAGGACTCAAAACTAGGTTTTTTCAGAGTCTTGTTCCATTTGGAGAATGATGAAGTTTTTTGATGAGATGCATCTAGAGGTGTTGTTGGGTGAAGGGAATATGACCCATGCATCCATGGAGGTTGATTACATGATTTTGAGCTGGATGAAGGATAAACTACATGAGGATTTAAATTGAATAGATTTAAGGTAAAGTCTTAATGGTCGGAAGTCACCTTCCGGGTGGACTGTTGGTGATGATAAGATCATTAATGTTCATGGTCATGTAGTTGTGCCTATTTCTATGTGGGAAATGTAGATGCATGAGTTTCATATAAAAATGTACATAGTATATCATGGTATGGTCCAAATGTATCATTATCTTCATATGCATTATTGTTTTCCAGGGATGATGAAAGAGATTGCATGTTTTGTGGAATAATGCCTTTCCTTTCTGTAGGTGAATGATATGTATCAGTAGTTGGGTGGCATGTTATAGCCATTTTCCATTCCAGGATGGAAATGAGATGATTTTATGATTTATTTAATGGTGGGTATTTGGAGGTTTCCTTGGAAGAATGATGCAATTTGGGGGAGTTGTATGTTTGAGAGGAAATGTAGTTTCATGGGGCACCATGGACTATAGTTTTGGATCATGATCTGGGTTTCACATCGCAATTCTAGAAGGGATTACAGAAGGCCCTTTGTACTCAGTTTTTCTTAAGTATGTATTCTCACCCACATAATTATAGGAAGTTGTATAATGTTATTCAGGTACTTGGATACATGTTTAGGTCTTCTGTTCTAGATTATGACGGATCTTAGTAAATATATTTGGAACTTGTGGAGATTTCTTATTATAATAGTTATCATGATACGATTCAGATGTAACCATTTGAGGTACTTTATGTTAGGAATTTTAGATCTTCATTGTATTTTCTATATGATGAGGATTCAATGTTTTTGGTACATTGTCTCATGATGGATTTATCAGAACAAGTTTAGTTGATTAGAAATAGAATGTAAATGGATGAATGCAGGAAGAAGTTGTATGCGAATAGGGGTGATGGACCACTTGAGTTTGTAGTGGGAGTCATGTGTTTTTTAGGTGTAACCATGGTTGGGTAACCACCAAATTTGGAAATAGGGAATATTGGATCCCAAGAAAATTGGATCATTTGAGATTGTGGAAAGGATTAAATCATTGTTTTACAAATTGGATCATTCACAATGGTATAGTGGTATGAAATATGGTTTTCATGTTTCTCAGCATTGATAATTTAACCCCTTTTGGTCTCTTATAATTTATGTTGAAGATGTTGATCTTGAGGCTAATGATTACTTGGAGGTTAATTTGATATATATATTGTGGATTGTAGTGAGAAATTTTTGAGAGGCAAGATTGTTCACTTGTTTCATGTTTTATGGAAACATGGTAATGGTCATGATAAAAATTGGGAAAGGGAGTAAGTTATAGGGGTCTAGTGGCCCAGACATGTTTCTTAAAAAACATAGTGATTCATGTGAATATTTTCTTGAGAACAAGATGTTATAATATTGGGAGGTTGTAATATCATAGAAATTATATAGGTATTTAATATTTTACATTTTGTTTTTAATGTATTAAAATTTGATTATTAAAAGTTTACTAGTTGTTTGAGGAATATCAGGTGTGTTCTGGGTGTTTGATCCTTGAATGAAAAGAGAAAATTTTCATTCTATGCTTGTTGTGTGGTTGGAACACAATATGTTTAAACCATGCACCTGAAGCATTCTATCCAGTAGGAGGGCTGCACGGTTAGGAAAATCCTACAAGGGGGAGATCCAAATTTTTTGTCCTTGGATAGAGAAATTTCTCATGATTACTGCACGGTTCATCAAACCATTGGTATCTCCTGATAAAACAATTAATCTATAATCTTATAGGACCATTTAAGGATTTAGGTTTGTGTACAATTTGTCATGTTGTGCGAAAAAACGATGTGCCCTATTAAAAAGTGTGATTTTAAAAAACTTCCCCATCAGGATTTTAATATCCTCTCCTAATTTCCTCTTTCATTATACCCATTCAACCCTAGTGAATAAACAAGGATCCAAAATCTTCCCATGGGTTCTTTCCCTTATATTCTAGGCCATTTGAAGTACTTTTGGTTGTAGATCGAAGATCTAGGTATCTCTAATCCTCCACTTTCTTTTATTTTCCATAATAGGGTTTTATGAATTTTTATTCTTCTTCTTGGTGGTCAATAAGTTATATCCCATAGATTGATTATTGATTTGTGAATATTGGTTGTGATGTCTCCATCCCCCTGATTTTCATTTGATTCTATTTTTTTGAATTAGTATACTGGAGGGATAGATGATGAAATAATCCCCTCTTGATCATCATTGAATTCATTATGTTGACTTAACCAATTTAGGGCCACCCATGGGGTGTGACAATATTTGTAAACATGGAATATTATGATGTTATCTTTATAGTTTAGTTATGATGAAATATATTGAAGGATAAATGTGTTGATATGTTCCTTTAAATTATGAAATGAAACTAATAGTGGTTGAGTCAATTATTTGGTAATGTAATAAGTGATTGTTTGGAATAATGTGAAAAACATATAAAATGGATTAATATGAATTGGTTAAATGGATTATAGTATTGTAATTAAAATGTGTAAGTGGATTAAGGAATATGGAATAGAGAATGTGGAAATGAATTCATGTGTGAGTATTGATGAATATATAAAATGGGATAGTGTACTATAGTTTTTTATTTTGATAAATAGGTTAAGTTATGAAAATGAGTCATTGGTAAGATGGTATTTGTTTTGTAAATGGTAAATGTGTTAATGGGTTAATGCATAATGATGATTTATATTTTATATGAAATTTGAAATGTGATTGTTATGTGTTTTTTATGTATAATGTTTTTTGTATTTGTGTAGTAAATGGATAAAAAAGCATGTTCATATGGATTGATTCTAGTGGGGTATTGGACATGAGGATCTAGACACATGATTCGGGTTAAACTGATATTTTAAACCTCACCCCATAAATCACGAGTTAGGGAAGGGTATTAAGGCTCTATTGCTATGACTGATTCATTTGATGTGACATCCTTGACTTAGTTTCCACAGTAATAGTTATGTGATTTTTTATTAATGGTTTATTCCAAGTGAGATAGGAAACATAAATTATTAAATTATTCATGATAATAGTAAAATTAGGCTATTGTGTAGATGTTGTAAATCACTAAAACATAGAACATTTGACGAAAATGAATCAAGTAATGAAGATAATATATGTGATGAAAATGGAAATAATGATGTAAATGGTTTAATTGAATATTGTTAACTAATGGAACGTGAGTTATATTTTAGTTTAACTAAATGTTTATCTCATACGTTAATGAACTATCTATTTGGACTGCATATTTTGTTGACATTGATGGTGGTGCCCTCTTAAGTTGTACTCATATCCTACTAAGGTCGTCGTTGGGTAACCGAGCATACATTATTGTTTTTGGATTGAAAAAGGTAAATGCCATATTCTATGGAGTTCTATTTCTCATGGGATGTGCATGGATGAGCATATGGACATGGAGTCAAGAAATATTTTTGGGATTCGACTTTTTGAATTCATATTCGGTTTTCATCACATTTTTCACTATTATCATATCATGGAATATATATTATTTTTTTGGTTTGTACAATGTTTGGGAAATTGTTTGTTATTAATTTTTTTTCTTATTATCTTATTGATTACGTTCATTATTATGTTATCAGTGATGTTAACTCGAGTAAATAGGGTATAGTCTCTCCATAAGATGAATTAGACCCAAGATTCTAGTAGGTAAACTCTGGTTTATGGGGAGGTATGCTTGAGGTCATGTGGAAACTTGCCTGGGGGAACTGGTTACTGGCTATCGGTTTGGGGACGTAATACCACACTTACATTCTTTGAAAATTTCTCAAATATTTTAATGAAACCATTTTTTATGTGTTTCATTTAATAAAATATTCAAATGGTGGAATTTGGTTTTTGACTTATTTTAATTGAAATTAAATTAAATTTTCATTATAATATTAATTTTATTGTCAACAGAATCAATAACAATAATAAATTTACCCTAAAAATATATAATATTAATTATAATACTATTTTTCCTAATGTCAGTTTTTTTATGTTACATGCACTAATATTAATTTTTTTTCTTATTTAATAAATAATAATTTATTCATTTGATATAATATTTATAATAATTAGGTTCAATATATTTATTACTTATTGTTTTAATTTTAGTCATAAAAATAAATTACTTGGGAGAAAATTAGCTTCCATTGTAAAAATAAATTAATGATAAAAGTAAAATATCTAAGATTAAATGATATAAAATCAGGTAAAAACACCTATGGAATTGTTTTTTTGAGGGTTTATATACCTTTTACCTTTCCAAAATGTATTATTCTAATAAATTTGTTCATATTACATGTGAATCATTTTCCTTTTTTATATTGAAGAGTTACATGTGGAAAAAATGAACTTTTACTAAATTATAACAGGAACTACCAAAACTATACTTGTAAACACATCAAAATACACTTTAGAATAAACCATAGTCTACCCTACTCTCTCTTAAACCCTATCTCATCTTTTTAGAATCTTTGGTCATTCCAATATACCTTGCTATGGTACCTTAATGTAGTGACCAAAGGAAAACATCCAATGTGAGAAGTAATAATTTCCACTACATCATAATAATTATTTTCTAATTCTACCACACCAAATATCTACAATTCATGATAGTATGAAAAAACTTTATTAATTTTCTTGAGTTAATTTATAGAAATTTACCATTCATTTTATACATTCCTCAAAAACCTTTCATGAGATGAAGATACCATCATGAATATGTGTGCACGATCACTTCAATGAACGATGTGATATATTTCACAAAAACATTTTTTCTATTATGGATAAAAAATTATTAATAATATAATATTATATTTAAAACATATTAATGGGTCTAAAATGAAATGTTTTTTTATTTTACACCATCCATCCATTTTGGAAAAAGCCAAGTGTTTTTTGTGTATACCAATATACTACCACCTCTACCTGATGAAATTTCTCATTCATTTACCACACACACTAACATGGGTACAGTTAATATTTATCTGTTGGATAGTTTATTTAATAAACCATTATTAATTTTTAATGATAATATTAGAAAATCATTAGTTTATATTAACAATAAATAGTTATAGTAAATATAACCATTATAAATTACATATGAAAGTACCTTTTATAATTTGACTCCATTGACATAAAATATATTTACTTGTATAAACTTGGTGGACATTTAATAATAAAGCATATAGTATTATTAAATAATGTATATTATGAAACCATTTTAGAACACTTTTACCATGATCCGGTTTCCATGAATTTTTTAGTAAAAATGATTAAAGAAAATCATACAACTGATATAAGAGGATAAAATGTAACAATTTGGGGAAACATGATGATATATAGATATTATAAATATAAAAATAAATAGATTATGTTTTTATGAATATTTTTAATAATGATAATTTTTTTATTCATGTACATACTTTCAAGTGTGGAGTGCATTTATACATGAGATAAGAGTTTCAATCTCAATCATCCTTCATAGAGTCATGCTTTGATATTATTAACATGTTAACATTTGTATATTGAAACTATTGTCCCCTTGATTTTAAATATCATAAATAATTTTTTTACTTGTAATATTAAATTAAATTAATTCCCATCCTTTCTTTGTGTTATATTAATGTCTTCGTTAAAATATAATATTCATTAATAACTTAATCTTTTTTTAATGTTATTCTTTATGTTTTGTCCATTATTTCATAAAGAATGCACTATTTATATATTTTCTTGAATTAATAAATGATATATTGATTACATTTATTTCTTTTTAAAAATGAAACAACTTTAAGTATTAGTCAAATCATATGTAATGGTATGTCTCCTCGTCTATAATTTTCGTTCTCTCTAGTGCTCTCTATTTTAATTAGAAACCTAATTAATTTATATCCCATATAAACATCATATTTTCCTCATTTTTTTTAAAATAATGTTTTATTGTCATTTTTTATGATGTGTGTTTATAAAATATGTGTATTAATAAATAAAAGGGATCATATGAACCACCCAATTTATATTAATCTTACACATTGTCATTATTTTTCAACCTTTTCTGTTATCTTATTATCACATAAGTAATTTATTTTATGTATATATGTTCAATTTATATATATATATATCAATTATAATTTACTACAATTTATATGGTATAATTAATTTTTATGTTTCATCTAAAAATATCTTAGTTATGTGAACTTAATTTAATGGAATTTTTCTAATTCAAATATCTTGTCACGTATCTCCCCATAAATTTTTTTTATCATTTATATATTTTAAAATACATCACCATTCGATGAAAACCCATTTTGGTAATATTATTGATTTAAATAAACAAAATAAAACTTGAAATATCATTTCATCATTTCAAAAAAAATCCCATATGTGGATTGTTTTTATTCTCACAAATATTCTTTTTTAATTATTTTTTCTTTCCATAAACCACGTTGTTAAAATCGTATTTTTTCAAAAAAATGAACATAAAAAATGATTCATTTATATTTATCCTTACTAATATATATGATATATCCATATTTTATGTCTTAAGGCATTATTATGAATCCCACATCTTTATTCTATATAATATGATGAATATAATTTAAGTATATATTATATTAATCTTTTGGAAGAAAAACGTATATAAAAATAAATATGTGATAGTTGGTCCAATTATATCACTCCAATGCATTGTGTAATGTTATAGTATCATTAGAAGCCATGTATAGTGCATAAGAAGTTGGCCAAATATGACTTTGTTATGATGTAGGTAATCATATGTATATGATGATTTTTATGGAGTATAGCCTTCCTTGTATATTTTATTCTTTTAGAATTTAAAATTTTTATGATCACATTCTTTTTGTTTTTTTCCATATGTTTATGATTCCACAATCTTATGATTTCTATGCTTATTCCATTTTTCCATGTTTTCAATCATTCTCATTGTGATATAATTTTACGCATTTTAACATTCTTGTTATAGTTTATTACCTTGTTTATTTTTATTACTAATCAATCTATCACATGATAAATAATATAAATATTCCTCAATGTATCATATCGTGTTTTAGAATATCTATGGGAGTTAAGCGAACTATGTTATATTTAAATGTATATTTTTTTGATATCTAAAATGTTATATTAAGTATTATAATTTTATAAAGATAGTTGGACACTAGATACTTGTGTTTAATTATAGGAGAATTATTACATAAATTATGAATTAAGTCTTGTTAAATACTTTTATTACTTTAGTTGGTAAAAAAATAATTTTCTTCTTATTTTTGGGGATTATGATAAGAAAAATATTAGTGAAAACCCTATAGGATAGTCTGTGTATAGAATAACAACATGAAAATTTGTAATTTTATTATTATTAGGATTTCATATAAATGAAATGATTATCTATATAAAAAATTGCAGCAGGGACTTATCATATATGTCCCATTGGGTAATGATAGTGATAATTATCTATTGGGTATTAACTCAATTTTCATCTCACGAATAGTATAGAGGCACAACTGAACACCTATTTTGAAAATTATGATGGGATATTATTTGGTCAATAATATTCTATTTTTGATTCATTACAAAGGATGAATCTCATAATTTCCTCATAAAATCTGTTGAAGAAGTTAAATATAACACAACTTATAAATCTTAGTTTGATCCAAAGGTTGCATAGGATTAACCATGTAAGAAATAGTTGAAATGAAAAAATCATAGGTTGAAATGATGATTACATTGGTGATTATCTATTACTATTGATATTTCATATTCATATACATAAATTATTTTAGATATTGCCATAAAAATTTTGGTTTTAGTGTTCATTTAATGTAGAATCCCCCAGATGAGGCAGAGAGTGGTATATATCAAAAAATCATTAAATCATATAACTTAATAATAGATAATATATAAATGTTTTATAATCATAGTTTATTCATTTTAAGAATTAAAAGGGTTGTTTCTATTTCATACCTAATCTAGTAAGGTAGATTCCATTATGTAAATTATTTTTGGATAATCATAGATACATTCATTAGTGAGAGATATTTATTAATGATATTTTGGGATATTCTTAAATTTATGAGGTTTATTTAAATTATATATGAATTTTTATTATGTAGTTTTGTATAAAGGGGTTTGAAACATAAATTAAATTAAGTCAATAACCTAATAAATTGATTTTATGAAAAGGTTATAATATTTAGAATAAATATTGAAGAATGCATGATCAAGTAATAGATAGGTCAAAATATTAATATAATCTATATGTTAATGAAATAAATGGCTGATTGATTTCATGAAAATTTAGTTAGTTAGAATGGGAATTGAAAATTATTTAAATAAATAATAATCTATGATATTTTTCGGGTATTTTTATCTATTTTTTTGATTATGATATATATTTACTATTTTTTGGCCTCATAAACCAGTGATTAATATAATTTTGGGTTATAAATAGAGTTAATATTTTATGGAATATATTATATCAATGTTGATTAATGTATGGGGGACTAAAATATTTTTATTAAAGTTATGTTATATAGATTGTATTATTTGGTTATATAAATACTACGATATATGATTGTATGAATTATTAGTGTTGTTCATGGTATGAAAAGTAATTTTTTATTTCCTAGAAGAAGTATAGTATAATTTATGTCCAAAATTATGAATCTATAAAGAATGGTATTATCTACTGTCATTAGTTAAGAGTAATTATCATTTTAAGGATCTATTTTTTTACGGGGGATAAAATAACAACATAGGTTATTAAGAAGTATATTCATTTCCTAAAAAATAAATTTATAATTATAATCATTTAGGGTATTTGTTTAAAGTAATTTGTATTGATTATGTATTAAGTGATATTAGAAATTAATAAAACTAAAAAAACATTATTCATTAATAAGTTGAACATTACAATAAAAGAATATAAAACTAAGGATTTTACACCATGGACTATTACTCCCCAATGGGGAAAATATTTATTTTAAAAGTTAATAAATCAATATGTCTAATACATTAAAATAAATAAAATATCAACAAATAGGTAATAACATGGATTATATTCAAGCTTTGAAGATAAAATCTTTCCAAAAAACCTATAATGTTGAAGATCACCATTGAAAGATAAATAATTATGAAAATTATATAATATGAAATATTATGTTTTCCCGATGATGTGACTATGGAATGAAAAAATGAATTTGAAAGCATATACATACATTTATGAAATCTTTCCATTATAAATGTAGATGTTGAAAAAATTTTCATTATAAATATATATGTTTCAAATATTTTAATTTATAATTGGGACATTGTTCATATATAAAATATTTTTATTGAAGTAGTGTATTGAAAAAATGTAAATTTAAATAATATAACTCACAACTAAATAAAAAAATGGTATAAAATATTATATATTTGTGTGTGTTGTATATAAATATAAATATAAATTTTAGAAAATGGTTAGATTTTTATATATAATTTTAAAAAATATTTTTATACAATGGTGTAATAAAAATAAAATTTATATTAAATATAATTAAATTTTAATGTCTTCTATTAATGTTTATATATTATAAATAAAATTCAAAGAAAAATTTTATTAGGTAATTTATATTTTATCCTAATTTAATAAATTAACCACTCTTAGAATCTTATTATATATTATATAATATATTTAATCTTTTATATTAAAATTTTTTATGAAATGAAACTATGAATAATTACCATTTTAAAAAATCAATTAACATAGTTTTTCCTTTTGTGTTGAATTTTCTTTTAAGTATTATATTGATCAATTTTTTATTTTTAATTTCATAAAAGGAACATAATTTTTGAAATAAACATGTATAAATTAGGTTAACTAAAATTTTATTAATTTTTAAAAAATATTTTATTTTTAAGAGAATATCGATATAAACTTATTTTTCTAAAACTTTCAAAATAATGAAATTATTATAAAATAATTTAATTTTTTTGGAATACCTTTTAATATAAAAAATATAAATTAAAACATTATGTTAGTTAAAATTCCTAGGATGATTAATTTCTTCCTAGAAGAAGTGGGGGGTTAAAAATAGGAGGCCGTATTTAAACATTTATTTCAATAGATATAACCCTATGTTACTTATTATAGTTCGATCCATTAAAAATAGAAATATATCCACCTCACCATGAAAAAAATAAAAAGATAAGGAAAATAAAATTTATGCAAGGTTAATATGCAGTGAGGAATCACACTCATTTTCATGGATGGACACTCTCCCAAACTATAGATTATATTCACAATAAGCACAAGTGTGTTCTAATTAGATGCATTTTGTGGCATGTAACCACACATGTTAAGAGTCACATATAATATAGATACTTTCTTTTTTAATTAAATTACTATTATATAATTTCTAAGATAATCCATATAATATATATACAATCTAAGATCTAAAGTATTATTACATTTGGTAAATTGGTCTCGAACATCACTTTAAAATAATTAAACTATAACAATATTTAATTAATTCATCTATATAGACCTACTATCATTCAAATTATCTTTTATAAAAGTAATAACCTGAGGATATATATTAATGGAAGGGTTTAAATAAAATCTGTAAGGGGAGGTATAACAGGGGGTGAATAATGGACATGAATCAAAAATATGTGGGAGAGAATAATAATGTCATAAACATATGATCATAGTCATAATAAGAAGGAAAAAAATTTAAAAATACATGGAATTTGGTCTATTCATAAAAATAAAATCATGTCTTAGTGTTAAAATATGACACATAGTTGTGATAAAAGAAAGAATCATGTTCACGCATAAACTATTTTCAGAAATCAAAACATCAACATTTTGAAAAAAAATATAACATCATTTTCTTAAATATTTCACACAATATAATGAGATTTGTAACATTAATTAATGTGTTGGAGGGATATATAATTTATATCCCACCAAAGACATCCAAAATTCTCAAAATCAAGAATTACACATAGAATATATAACAATCCTAGTTATTAAAAACTGAAATTAATGGAATTGGTTTCATACGGACCCCATTAACTCAATATTTTGTGAATAAACATTGTTGTTATGAATCATGGAAATCATAAATTTGTATTAAACATCATTAATCTTGAGTGAAAAGTAGAATATCATGAAGAGTAAAATAAATTGTTTTGAAAATTGAAGTCACTTTGAAAAAAATGATTTTCCTAATTTTTTTGACATTGTAGGAACATTTATATCCTTACAATAAAAGGGAAGTGACATTTTATGTAAATTGTATGGAAAATTTTATTACGTAATATGTGTTAACCAAATGAAAGGAATTCTGTTTTTGAATCCTCTTACCTTAAATCTTGCTTTATTTATTCTATTTAACAACTTTGGAATAATAAATTTAGGATTATTAAAAAAAAGTCCATAAGTGATTTTTTTTTCATTTATATTCTTTATTTGTCCAATATGATTACTATATTACTTTTTATAACACTATTTTTGAAACATATATTTTTTTGATATCTAGTTTTCATTAATAATTTTTATTTTGTTTTGATTTCACTATTTTTAATAAAATTAATTTATAAATAAGTAAAATTAAATACATAATCATAGAAGATATTTAATTATATATTTTTATATTATTTATAATTTATAATATTCTTCTAGGTTGGTGGATATAATGATTGATGTAGAAATGTCTCTATATATAGTTAATCAACCATTGATCGGACATTGTCAAAAGAGCTTGAAAAGGGAATTTTGAAATTTATATATATAGTAAGTATAATTATTATAGTAGATTAATATCATTAATATAATTTCAACATACTAACTAATTAGACTTATATGTTGCAATTTTTAAATTTGTGGAAAAAAATAATAAGAAAAAATGAGTTAATCGAATCATTATTAGTCCTCTATGTTGCTTCTCTAATAAGACAATAAAACTCTCTTGATGTTTGGAGTTGTATTACTCCATAAAATACCTATTTATTGTAAGGGTAATAAGAATAAGAATTTTTGGATATTATAGTCTTTAAAAAGTGGGGGATGATTGGTTTTACCAGTGGATTGAGTGGGGATATTTAAACTTTAAAAGAGGCATATTTTTTATAATAAAATATTAAATAAAATAGTATATCAAATGTAAAACTGGTAATAGTTAATTTTTTACAATATAAATAACACATAAATATAATAATTTTTTTAATACTTTTAACATCTTAATAATTTCAATTCTTTAGTTTATTTAAATAGAATGTGGAATGAAAGAAAAATTATTAAATTATGGGATAACTATTGACTTTAGGTTTTCTAAAAAAAATTTCTTGTTTGGAATTTATGTTTTTATTATTTTAATTACTTATTTCTTAAATTAAATATTTTATTGAAAAACATCGTGTTCTAGAACGAATTCAGTCCTTACTAGATCCTGAATGATGTAAATTAAGTTATATCGGTTATGTGAAAACTATATTTTTATCAATCACCCAAAAATTGTAGTTTCTAAGAATATTACCAAAAAACCACCCTTGAACATTTTGGACGTGATGATTTAAAAAATTATATTAATTTTTATAAAATTAAATTATAATATAGGTAAATTAAAATATTAATATAAAAAATATGATTTTCACGCAATACATTAAAATATAGTTTATTAAAAATATACTTATTTTTATTTGAGTTTTTTTATCATGATATTCAATTTTTAAAAATAAAATATTTATACTTACATAAAATAATAAGGATAATTAATATTTATATCAAAATTTATTATTTTGAGTAAAAAATGTTATTTTAAAGGTCGTGCTACTATTCAAGACGGTCATGTTATTATTCCAATGGCCACATTGTTAATTTTTTTGAAACATTATCCCCTATAAATACCACTCCATTATTTCACTCAATATTCACTAAATTTCCTCCGAAGGTTATATATTTCCATTTTTTATATTTATTGGTTTACTAATATTTTTCTTCAATTCTATATAGTTTCTCACAGTGGTGATGATACAATTAGATTAGGGTAATATATATTTTCTTATTTTAGCTTTCCTATTTTATATTTATTATAAATATAATTTTTTTAATTTTAGTTGGTTTCAATGCCAACTAATGTAATGAAAATTATAAATGTGATATTTTTTTGGATTTTATATATTTTTATTTGTATAATATTTTATAATATAATATAACAATTATTTATTCAAGAAACAAATATTACTAAGAATCACTTAGTTATTACCTTATTACCACTTTTAGAAATTTCTCTCTTGAAATTTAAACCTATATTTACATTTGGGGAGATATTATGTTACATCATTTTCTTTGATTCCTTTAGTTCCCACATCACCTATTCATACTTAAGGTTTTTTTCACTACACATTGTCTAGGTGAGTTTTCTTCTTATGTATACCATTTTTAAATAGTCCACGATCTTCATAAGTTACCCCTTATAAGAGATATAATTATATAGTTATTCCACATGTGCATTCAATACTTGTGAGGGATCAGTTATATACTTATTCTGGAGAGACACATGAAACACATCATGAAACTAAGTCATATTTGGTGGATGTTATAGACGATATACCACTACCCATAAGTGATCAAGGATATAAAATGATCTAATGTTTCTTGGGATAATATTTATAGTATTTTCAAACTACATGAATTTCTTCCATAGTGATATTCAAATGAAATTTTTTCTCCCGCATCAAACATCATGTCCCTTTGATTGTTGTTAGAATATCTATTTTTCCGTATCTGAGTAGATTTTATATGTTATTGGATGGATTTTATGTTATCTTTCATCTATTTCATAAGTTCTAATATTTGTGTATTTCACTACCCAATTCTATCCCTACAATAAAGAGTTCTACATCATTTCCAATATAAATAATTATATGGACCCATTTGAATAGTTGAGTAAAGAAATTATGGTTTTATATAATTGGAGTTGTTGACCACATCATCCATTAAATTCCATTGAGTGGGATCATATCATTTACTTTTATTTTTAAATAGTCCTCTCATTTTGGTCATCATTTTTGCGGTGGTAGGCCACACTAAAATTCAATTTAGTACTCAACAAATGTTTAAAACATATCGATAATTTAGATGTGAACCATGGATCCTGATTAGAGATGATTGATAGTGTAAACCCATGTCACCTCAACACTTCCATTACCTATGTCATAGAAAATTGTTCAAGCAATGAATATTTATAAATATAAATTAAGTGGGAATTATTGGTGTGTTGAATCACTAAAACCCATATCTCATTGTTTTATTTATATTTTTTTGGGAGGACGTTAATAATGTCCATGGTGATGTTCACCTATCTCCATGTGGGTATTTGAAATGCTTTTATTGTCTCATAGTATTTCTATCACTCAGATTTTACTTTTAGGAATACTAGGAACATTGATGTGTACTCAATGATCTCCTTCATCGTGTTTTACCACCAAATGTTCTCTCAAATATCACAGTACATCTTGGTGATTCCATGATTAAAAGAGATGGATGAGCTATGTAAAAGTTCAAATAACTCAATCATTATCTATATTGATGTATGAACATAAGTTCTAGTTCCAAATTTAATGAAACCATTATCATCAATGCAGAACTCCTGAATAATTACTTCATTTAATGATTTCGAATTCCTTTGATGATTAAAATCTTATCTTTGTACTTCAATGATCATCACTTGGTTAGTTGATTATACAATCATTTAAACAATGTAGATTTAATTTCATGCCATTATGTTTTACAAATCTATATATTTTATATCAAATAACATAGGGTCTTTATAAATACGAATCTTTAAAAGAGTAGCATGTTCATTTTTTATAACTGCATTATCTACCTTATTCTATTATCTTGTATGGTAGTGAATAGTTTCAAAATTGATAGTATCCCCTCTCACCATCTTTTTTTATTCTTGTTGAGATCCTTATATGTGAATATATACTTTAAAAACATTATATCATTATATATATCATAGTTTTCATCATAGAGGTAGTACTTCCAAAACATTAGAACAATGCTCACATATGCAAACTCTATATCATCCATTAGGATGTTCTTCTCATGGATTTTCAACTTTCATAAGGCATATTATATTACTTTATCAATATTTATGATTAAATAACCAAATCTATTCAATGAAGCATCACTATATATCAGGAAATATTCCACTTGTTGGTAGTTTGAGTATCAGATTTGTGATTAGACTCCACCATATATCCTTAATAATTTCCTCACATTATTCCATATAGACATACTTTACCCATTTATATTATGACATAGTTAATGGGATAGAAAACCATGATAAATTCATCACAAAACATATGTATTACACAAATATGCCAATAAAACTATGGATTTATGTGACACTTGAGAGTATTAGTCATTCCCTAATTGCCTTTGTATTTAAAGGTCCATAAAAAATAGCTCACTTGTGATCCCCTTCCACAAGGAAGTGACTTATCCCATCAAGAATTCACAATTATTATTAATCGCATAATTTTTCTCCTTATTTAATGTCACCCACAAAATCCTTGATTTATCTTAATGTTCTTACTTACTCATATAGGAAATATGAATATCATTGATAAATACCACCACAATTTTTTCAAGATAGTCTCTACAAAATATGTTAATCAAATTCGTGAATATGGAGGGGAATTATTACGTCTTAAAGGAATAATTATCAACTCGTAGTATCAATACATTCTATGGATTTTAGTATTCTAAATATCTTCATTCTTCATTATCAGTAGATGATATCTATAAAGTAGATCAATCATTGAGAAAACACGAGTTCCTTGAAGTTGATAGAAAAATACATCAATCCATGGTAGAGGGAACTTTTTATTAATAGTTATATTATGGAGATCATGACAACAAATACAAAACTGGATTGATACTCCCTTATTCTTGACATAGAGCACTGTCACACCCCAAGGTGATGAACTAGGTCATATGAACCATTTTTTATAAATTCTATTGTATATGCTTCTTTAACTCCTCTAGTTCAATCGGTACCATATTATAGAATAATTTGGTTATAAAAGGGGAAACAGGTATATGTTCTATTAAGAAATCTACCTCGTAATCTGGGGGTAATCCAATAAACTATTCAAAATATACATTAATTTATTCCCCAACAATTTGAACTTTCTCAAGTTTGGATGTTTTCTTTATTTAAACCATTTTGGAATGGTATTCCTATTCATAGGGTATCATCACCCACACCATTGACAGATTTTTAAAGTTGATTCATGATATTCCTTTCATTTGTACAAGAGAATTGTATTTTTTCGAATATAGGAATATATTTCTTTTTTCTGGAAATTAATGTATGTTCTATATAACAAGATATATTATATTCCCATTATAGAATCATATTCCGCCATGTGTAGGATTACAAAATTCCCCAGAAGAATAATTTCATATACACTAATCAGATAAGAGTACCAAACATGGGTTTCATTGATCTCACTAGTTTGTTTTTTTATGGAAATCACCACTTCAAGGTATCAAGGTTGTGATCCAATATTTATAGAAACATTGAAGGATATAAAAGAATTTATTGAACATAAAACAATAAACTATTATAAGTCTTGATTTTATATGTTGTTTACCATATATAAATTCATTTTTAGGCATCAAATCAACAATGTTGATGGTATAATCTTTCTTCTTATCTTTATGATTTGGTAGTTTTTAGCATTGGTTACCCTCAAGGACCCATGTTTTAGTTCACATTCTTGAATAATTCTTTTTCTCCCTATAGTTGAAGCATTGAACCATGAGCGGTGATTTCATTTCCTCTATCACATTGATCGAATTTTTCATTTATCTTCGACATTAATGATCATTGAGTCATTCCCTCCTAAACTTATATAATTTTTTCCCTTTATGTTAGTTCCCATGATACATTTCCCTGGATTTTTTTATGTTGGGGGATAATCCTTCTTTCATCCTTTTCAATTAGATCCTCTATCTTGGACTCCTTATTTAATTTCAGAACTACATATCCTTAGGAACATTATCCAAATTTTATCTCTTAATTGAGAGTAAATTGGAATGTATATTCATAAATACCAATGTATTGGACAACTACAATCTTTCAAAGGATTGGTTTTAAGACACCAAATAATATATCTATTTTTCTATTTTTGTAGGTAATGAACCCTAAGGAGTATCTTACTACCCTTGTAATGATTTCCCCATATGAATTTAAAGAATATCCCTCACATTCTATAAGATGTAGGAACACTATCATTATATGTGTTTTAAGATTTTGAAGGAAATTATTATTATGAAATAACTTATTAAATTCATATTACTAAATTTCATCCATTTCATCCTTCTGATTAGTTTTGTTTACCAGTGGCCAAATTGATTGGACTCTCCATATAAATGATTGATGGGTAGATTAACCTTATCCTTATCAAAATAATTGTGAACATAATATATCTTTTATATTGAACTAATGATGTATTATGTAATAATTTGATCTGAATATCCACTAAACATTAGTGGTCATTTCCACATAAATGATTCTATAAAAAATTTCTCTTTCTATGATTATGGTATCTATTCCACAATATTCAGGATATTTTACAAATATTGATTCAATTGTGTAATAATTACAATGTTTTTTTGAACTCTACCTCTTATTACATTGGAAGTTTCATTTGGTAAACCATTTCATTGTCTATCACACAGGTTGGTGGCCTAGATTTTCAAAATTCTAACCATTTTCTAAATTAGAAAATATTTGACCAAAATCCAATAATGAATGAAAAAATGATTTATTATTTTTTGAAATTAATTATAATAGAATATCTTTTGGTATATATAGGCTTACACTCTCCCATAAACAATACTTTTAGGTAGATGTATATTAATATTCGTTCTCATTATAAAATGGAATAATTACATTAGCTATATATATATAACAATGTTTTGTAAAAGAGTTTGTGACTAACCAATGCATATCAACTAGGAGTGTCAAACTATGTGAGAAACAATAGTCATTGTCATGCACCGGTTCTTTAACGATTCTATCTCAATATGGCAATTTTAAGGGTAGTTACACCAATGTACATTAGTTATAAATCCACATCCACATGCAATATACAGATTGAGATTTCATTTCTCAAAAACCACCCACTCTTATACATTACCAAAAACATAATCTATTTAGATATAAAGATAATTATCCATATAATTTCTATCAAAATTTGTCGAATCCTAATTCCCAAATTAAATAAACCATGCATTGATAAAAATTATACAGACCTGCAATTTTCATTAATTTACTGATTTCATCATTTTTAGGATAGAAAAAATAATATTGATACAATATGGGACCCAATGGATTGTTGTAATGGTTAGATTATGCTGAAACATTAATTTTTCAAAATAGAAATGAAAAATTATTTATTTTATTATTCTATATCCCATATGTTTCCCTCATGTTATCCTTAGTAAAGGTAATCATTTAAGGTTATACATCATTAAAAGGGGTTAGATAAAAGCATTGTAAGGGGAGGTATAACATGGGGTTAATAAAGGACATGAATCAAATGTACAAAGGTGACTATAAGGACCTAGCCTTAAAACATTACATAATATTGAATTAAATGAATAATTCACATAGAGGATCTTTTCAGGATTAGAGTTTTAGAGAATTAGGTCATAACTATTACATCCCAAAAGATTACAAAGTAGACACTTCTACTAAATTTCCATAAAATAAAAACTCTTAAAAAGAAAAATGTCTAGTTTCATGTTTTTGATAGCACGTCTTTCCTTGATCCCATCCTTGACCCTATTCATCTTTATGTCCTTTGGAAAACATTTCAAAAACTTGGGATGATCATAAAAATCCCAGTAAAGGATACACAAAGAATGAAAACTATTAGTTTTTCAAAATAATAAGTAAACCATGAATACATTAATAAATTAATACTTTTCACCTTTATGAAGTAGTAAATACTCTTCACTGAATAAAAGATCATTAATTACCCTTTTTTAACCAAAATATTACCATAAAACCCATATAAAGAACACATAACATATAATGGTAACTTGGGACATAAACATACTTAAATGTAATAACCATACTGTAGACTTCCACACATATCACTAAATAGAATAACCATATGGATGACTTCCATACCCAATGAATTGTAGGTTATAATGTAACCACCCATCCTGGTATTCACGGCACCACCCGTCATATGGTTTATCAAGTAACCACCCGTTAAATGTCCAAGTAACATTATAAAATCAAAACACATAAAACAATTATAAAGGAAAGAAAAAATTTCCACATTTCAATCACAATTTATCACTTAAATATATTGACATAAAAAATCCATTATCAAAACCATTTTCAATACCAAAATACCTAAAAGAGTATATGGTATTTATTTACTTTTAAAAACATTACGTCTTGTTGAGGAAGCCAAAGATCAAATAATACTCGCTGCGACGGAAAAGTCATTGTCACTTCATACATTAAAAAAGAAACATACTATTTTTCATTTAGTAAAACACTTCGTATAAAAAAGATTCCTTTTGAATAAATGTATATGTAAAAGGGGTTTATACAGCATATAAAATAATGACTTGTATTAGAACAAAATATGCCTCAATGAAAGGAGATTGAGACGAAGTCCCTTACAAAGTCGGTATCCTTAGATTAAGGATAAATCAATTACATAATTATGTGTGACAAATATAAATACACAAAATATAAGAGTATATTAAGTGTGAAACAATCAGGGGTCATCCACACATATTATAGTATGACATAGTCAAGAAGTATAGGTTTAACCCAAAGAATTGAAATTGGGATGAGAAGTTCCCCTACATAAATTCGACAACCTAACGACGTCACTTTAAAATTATGATGAGAGATAAGAAGGGTATCTAATCACTTGTACATAAAATTTACAGCAATAAAAATAAATAAGAACATATCCAAACATAAGAAGAGGTAAATTAAAAGACCTGACAAAAATAAGTCTTTTAAAAATTAGAGGGTGAAAGGTTCCATTACCGACTTAGGTAACTTTTGAAATGTACACCCCATGAAAGATGTACTATATAACATTGATGTAAATACTCATAAAAGAAATTATATTACAAAAATATTAGAATAATGGGTAGTAAATACACCACTCAAAGGAAATTGTGAAAAATGTAGAATAAATCCCACAGGAATAAAAGTGATATGAAAAATCCCATACAAGAACTCGGCAGCCTAACGACGCCACTTAAAACTTCCAAAAATGTATTTATGAGATAAAATAGGGTCTCTCATAATATGAACATAAAAATTAGAAAATGTGGAATATAAAATAACATCCCCAAACATAAGAAATAGGAGCATAAAATAAATGATATAAAAGAGAGTACTTAAAAAGAAAGAGAGAGGTAGGATCCCTTACAAAAAATTCGGCATCCTAACGGCACCACATAAACAATCTTAAAATGAATTGATGAGAGAAAGAGGGGGTATCTCATCATATGAAAATAAAAATTACATTAAGGTGAATATAAAGGAACATCCTCCAATATATTAACATGGAGCATAAAAGAAATGACATAAAAGAGAGTACTTGAAATGAAGGAGAGAGGTAGGATCCCTTACCTCGTTCCGACTTGACTCGATCGTTCTTTAATCTCTTGAATAATAAAATAGAGTTAATTTATACTTTCTTAAGAAACTTTTTTTTATGTTTATTATTCCTTTTATATCATTTATTACCATTTTATGAATATTATGTAATTATTTTAGTTAATAACGGTCGTTTTGTCGATCATTGGTACTTGAGTAAAAAATAAACTTCTTATAATTACAAGATGTTCATGTGGTAAAATATATATTATATCCAGAATTATATTCATGATGTAGATATAATATATATCATATTTATCTAGTATATACTTTCATTTATAATATTACATATCATTTAGTGGTAAGAAATGAAATGCACCGTTCATGGAGACGGTAAGCTGTACGTACACATGAACGCTACTTTCATTTCTATTTCGTAATTAATGAAATTAAAACTAAATGAGAGATATATATATATTATAATTATAGTATAATATATATGTTATATAGGTCACATAAGTTCATTAATTTCATTCTTTATACATTCCATGTATTGCATGAACGAGTCACATCACTTGAGGGGGAGGTAGTCCACACTTCCTCAAATGAAATTATCACATTTTCACAACATGAAAATAATAAAGGTATGTTTTAAATGTAAAATACAGAAGCATAGAGAGGAAATAAATATAATATATATCATAAATAAATATAGTTCCATCATAATGTCCACCATGAGAGGTGGTAGGAGAAGATAGAACAATCATCGTTTTGTGAGCCAGTAATTCGCCATCCACAGAAACAATATGTTCTTTAACCATTAGACAGAGGTGTGTGTAATTGTAGTTTGAATACTTCTCATAAAAACATACCAGTAAATTTAAGATACTGTTTTTGTTACAAAATAAAGGAATAAAAATAGTTTAGGGGGTTGGATAAGAAAAATAAAACAAAAGAAAATAAGATAGGACATTACCTTTAAATCGGGTAACTCCCTCTGGTTTGAACCAGAATGGTTTCTTAAAGAGATTTATGCCTAAGGAAAGGCTTATAGGATGAAGAGAGGGATGTGGAGAGATAAAGTGATCAGAGTTTGGCTGAGACAATGGCTTGAGAGGTGTGGGTAAGGAGGTAGATGTGGGGGCCTTTTATAAGAGGGAGGAGGGGCACTCTTGGAAAGTCATGAAATGTCAATTTATTTTAAAATGATTTTCAGATATTAAAGGTACCACAATTATTTATTTAGAGGATAAGGTGATAAGGTTTCTAAATCCACCAATACAATAGGTTTTTGACAAGTGTAAGTCTTATATTTTACCTTATCTTCTCATTTTATTTCAATCATTCATTAATGAGGTAATCACTACATTATCATCGTGTCATAAATAAAGATATTCATTTAATGTATAAAAATTATAAAACAAATATCATGATGTAGGAAATCTTTTTAGATTTATAATGAATATTTTTAGTCAAAAATATGACTTGTATAAACCCACGTAAAAATTGTTTTTGTAAAACAATACATGTTAGTGACATTTTTATTTTAACTTTAAATAAGAAGTTATTAATGTCATTTTCCTACCAAAGTAGCTCCATGGGGTCCCCAAGTTGACCCATGGATTGTCTTGGTCGGAAATGAGTAATCCAATGAGGGTAAGACATGTGTCAAGGTCCTTTAATAATATTATAACATTATCTTTACCTTAAATTACACCAATTACCTTTAATCGCGATTAATAAAACATAAAAGTTACTATTTACCAAAAAATTATTTTAATCCCATTGAACCACATTTTACATCCTAATGAAAATCAGGTATGTCGGATTTTTGAACTTAAAATCTTAGAAGTGGTAAAGTTTCATTTAAACGAAAAACCAATTTTTTAATTACCACTTATTTGTTTCACTATTCATCAAAAAATGATATTTTTCAGAAAAATACCAAAAATTCACCCTAAGATATATTTGATATTCATAATTCAAAAATGATGTCTATTTTAAAAAATTAAAAACATATAAGTTTCATTAATTAATTTGATAATTAATTCCCGCTGTCAAAACAAATAGTGTGTTTTTCAGATACAATATATATTAAAAGATTGACACTAGTTTTAGTCCAATTTCAAAGTGAAATTAATTACATTGACCACAATTGGGTTAAATGGTAAAAATAAATTCTATTTTCACTTTAAAACCAATTCAAAAGATGATATAATCATATAAATAAATTATATTAAAAATAGTTTTTGAATTAAAATAAAACATTTTTCACTTATTCATTAAAAATGGACTTTATCAAAAAAATAACAAAAACCTACACAAAGTAAATTTTGATATCTCGATTCTAAAGAAGAATTTTATTTGGTCTAATATAACATATAAAATTATCAGCAAGTGGATTTAATAAGGGTTCTCCATCAAAAGGCGGTTAATCGACCTTCTAAAGAATATTAGAATATTTACGCTTAAAATTGGATTAATTCGCATTTTAGCCTCTAACATTTATTGGATAAAAGTAAAAATATTTGACAAACATATATAATCATTTTTTAGTTAGTTATGTTCATTACCTCCATAACAAAGGCTAGGTGTTAACTACCCTTTAAAATAATATTATTTTATTATTAGAGTGCAACGTAAGATTTCCAAGAAGCTCGTTGTTGCGTATTGGGTATGCTATCAAGAATAACGTTCCCTTTAAATTAATATGAAAATTTTATTCACAAATATGGATAAATATAAAAATGTCATATTCTTTATTTACCTGGGGTGTTACATCCTTCCCCCCTTTTCGGAATTGCGTCCTCACAATTTTAAAATTGGGCTCAAAAACTTCATTGAAAGTCTCACATCGGAACAAGAGTCAGTAAAACTATCACTTTAAAATATAGAAAGCGAAGTACAAAGGTCACATGAGCTAACCCATACCAGGATTCCATGAAAACATGGATATGTAAGAAAAAAAGGGTCATGTTCTGATGGAGAGTGATAGAAAACATGTTTAGGAGAAAGATAACCACCAAAAAATCACAAACATGTGATGGGTAAACGGTATTTGATTCCCCATTAGGAAAAGTTAACAGAAAACTTTTTAATTTTAAGTTACTTTTCATTGAGGAATTTATTTATTAGCTTAACTAAATCATAAGGAAACATACATACTTTTCATGTTGACTTTCAACTTTTACTAGGTTTCTTACACAAACTCATATTTTCTCCAAAAGATGAGTATTTAGGAATACTTGTTCACATTAAGAGTACCATAATCAACTTCTTGAGAATCACCTAATAAAAAAAAGAGAACTATATATTTCCCATGTCTTTAGACCTTAACCAAAACCAAAACCAAAAAGGTTAGTACAAGATCAGATAATACCCAAAAAGGGTAATCCTTTATAAAAAAATCTATTCTTAATCTCCATAATTTTTCAAACAATACCCTAAGATCAACAAAGACCATTCAATAAAAATATTTCCATAAAATTATTCAAAGTAATCAAAACTAATATTGAAACCCAAATCTATAAAGGATTTAATAACATAGTATTCCAAGATAAACCTTAACATTTATCTCCAATCATCAGTTACTCTTAAAGTCTCATACTGAAAAGTAATTAACCTAATCACATATCCTCCATGATAGGTTAATAATTTCCATAGATAAATCAAAATCAACTTATTCTAGATTTATAAGATCATCTAACTAATAATAATTAGTCAAACTAACCAGGGACTTCACGTAGTCCAGTGGTAGGCGATAAATACCAGTTGTACTTTGGTTGTGGGTTCGATTCCCACAGCTTTATCCGACGTGATGGGTTGTCACACGGTCTGTGTTTTGTCCTTTTTCCAAAACTATATAATCCTTATAACATTCCCCAAAAAGAGATAAAATCTTCAAAAATAACCATAACATAATTTAACCTCAATTTTACCTCATGCCTTTCATCTTCCATCATATAGTAACCCATAATTGCCTCAAAAGTAAGGATCATATAAACCCTAATGGTTACCATTATAATTATTGCCTGAACTTCCACATCGAGTTGGTTCTCTCATACATGATGCATCAGAGAACTCACCAAGGTTTAATTGGTTAATCATGACTCCTGGATAGTTGGTTTAGAATAACCACGAGATTCCTCATTGAATCCCCCATTTCATCCAGTCTCTTAATCATAGAACCACCACAGTTTCCTTAAAATCCATTATCACTTTGGGGCCTGCTAGATCCATCCATTTACTAAAACCAAAAATGTAAGTGTGAGTATATCAACAAAATTATCACGTACTAATGAGGAAGATAAAAACTAAGATAAAATTACTCATTCAATTTATCTAAAACTATGACTCTTTCTGAAATCCTAACCATTATGGTAATGACACTTATGCTTAGAGAATACCCTAACCTCTAAAGTTATCTAAACCGACATTTGATACCAACTATAAGGACCTGTCCTTAAAACATTACATAATCATGAATTAAATGAATAATTCGCATAGAGGATATTTTTAGGTTTAGAGTTTTAGAGAATTAGGACATAACTATTAAATCTCAAAATATTACAAAGTATACACTTCTACTATGTTTCCATAAAATAAAAACTCTTAAAAAGAAACATGTCTAGTTCCATGTTTTAGATATCATGTCTTTCCTTGATCCCATCCTTGACCCAATTCATCTTTAATTCATGTGGAAAACATTTCAAAAACTTGGGATGAGCATAAAAATCCCAGTAAAGGATACTCAATGAATGAAAACTATTAGTTTTTCAAAACAACAAGTAAAGCATGAATAAATTAATAAAGTAATAATTTTCACCTTTATGAAGTTTTAAATACTCTTCACTGAATAAAAGATCATTACTTACCCTTTTTTAACCAAATGATTACCATAAAACCCATATAAAGAACACATAACATATAATGGTAAATTGGGACATAATATTACTTAAATGGAATAACTTGATAGTCGACTTCCACACATATCACTAAATAGTATAGCCATACGAACGAATTCCATACCCAATTCATTGGAGGTTATAACGTAACCACCCATCGTAGTATTCACGACAGCACCCGTCATATGGGTTATCACGTAACCACCTGTCAAATTTCCAAGTACCATTATAAAATCATGACACATAAAACGAATATAAAGGAAAGAATACATTTCCAAATTTCAATCACAATATATCACTTAAATATATTGACATAAAAAATACATTATCAAAAAAATTTTCAATACAAAAATACATAAAAGGGTATATTGTATTTATTTACTTTTAAAAACATTACACCTTGTTGAGAATCCAAATATCAAATAATACTCGCGGCGACAGAAATGTCGTTGTCACCACGTACGTTAAAAAAGAAACATACTTTTTGTCGTTTAGTAAAACGATTAGTATAGAAAAGATTAATTTTGAATAAAAGTATAAGTCAAAGGGGTTTATACAGCGTATAAAAGAAAGTATTGTATTAGAACAAAATATACCTCAATGAAAGGTGATTGAGGTGAAGTCCCTTACAAAGTCGGTATCCTTAGATTAAGGATAAATAAATTACATAATTTTGTGTGACAAATATAAATACACCCAATATAAGAGGATATAAAGTGTAAAACAATCATAGGTCATACACACATATATATAGTACGAGATAATCAAAAAGTAGAGGTTTAATCCAAATAATTGAAATTGGGTTGAGAAATTCCCCTAAAGAAATTTGACAGCCTAACGTCGTCTCATTAAAATTCTAATGAGAGATAAGAAGGGTATATCATAACTTGTACATAAAATTTACAGCAATAAGGATACATAAGGACATATCCAAACATAATAATATGTAAATTAAAAGATTTGACAAAAATAAGTCTTTTAAAAAGAGGAGGGTGAAAGGTTTCCTTACCGACTTCGGTAACTTTCTAAATGTACACCCCATGAAAGAAGTTCTATACAACATTGATGTAAATACTCATAAAATAATGTATATTACCAAAATAGTAGAATAATGGGATGTACATACACCACTCAAAGAAAATTGTGGCAAAATTATTATAAATACCATGGTAATAAAAGTGAGATGAAAAAATCCGTTACGAAAACTCTGCAGCCTAATGGTGCCACTTAAAACTTACAAAAATGTATTTATGAGATCAAATAGGGTCTCTCATTATTTGAACAGAAAAAGTACAGAATGAGGAATATAAAATAACACCCCCAATCCTAAGAAAGCGGAGCTTAATAGAAATGACATAAAATAGATTACTTAAAAATAAAGAGAGAGGTAGGATCACTTACAAAAATTCGGCAGCCTAACGGCACCACTTAAATATTATTAAAATGAATTGATGAGAGAAAGAGTGGGTATCTCATAATATGAACATAAAAATTACATTAAGTTGAATATAAAGGAAAATCCTCCAACATATTAACATGGAGCATAAAAGAAATTACATAAAAGAGAGTACTTGAAATGAAGGAGAGAGGTAGAATCCCTTACCTTGTGTCGGACTTGACTCGATCGTTCTTTAATCTCATGAATAATAAACTAGAGTTAATTTATAATTGATCAAGAACCTTTTTTATTTTCAATAATCCTTTTATATCATTTATTATATTTTTATTAACATTATGTAATTATTTAAGTTAATAACGATCGTTTTGTCGATCATTGGTACTTGAGTAAAAAATAAACTTCTTATAATTACAAGTTGTTCATGTGGTAAAATATCCATTATATCCAGAATTATATTCATGATTTAGACATCATGTATATCATATATATCCATTAAATACTTGCATTTATAATATTACATAACATTTAGAGGTAAGAAATGAAATGCACCGTTCATGGAGACGGTAAGCCGTACGTACGCATGAACGCTACATTCATTTCTATTTCATATTTAATGAAATTAAAACTAAATGAGATATATATATATATATATATTAATTAAAGTATAATATATATGTTATATAGGTCACATAATTTCATTAATTTCATTATTTATACATTCCATGTATTGCATGAACGAGTCACATCACTTAAGGGGGCGGTAGTCCACACTTCCTCAAAGAAAATTATCACATTTTCACAACATGAAAATAATAAAGGTATGTTTTAAATGTAAAATACAGAAGTGTAGAGAGTAAATAAATATAATATATATCATAAATAAATATAGTTCCATCATAATTCCCACCATGAGAGGTGGTAGGAGAAGATAGAATAATCATCGTTTCGTGAGGTAGTAATTCGCCATCCACAGAAACAGTATGTTCGTTAACCATTAGACGGAGATGTGTGTAAGTGTAGCTAGAATAATTCTCATAAAAACATCCTAGTATATTTAAGATACTTTTTTTGTTACAAAATAAAGTAATAAAAGAGTTTAGGGTATTGGAGAAGCAAAATAAAACAAAAGAACATAAGAGAGGACATTACCTTTAAATCGGGTAACTCACTTTGGTTTGAACCAAAAGGGTTTCTTGAAGAGATTTAATCCTAAGGTAAGGCTTCTAGGATGAAGAGAGGGATGTTTAGAGATAAAATGATCAGAGTTGTTTTGAGCCAATGTCTTGAGAGGTGTGGGTAAGGAGGTAGAGGTGGGGGCCTTTTATAAGAGGGAGGAGGGGCACTCTTGGAAAGTCATGAAATGTCACTTTATTTTAAAATTATTTTCAGATATTAAAGGTCGCAAAATTATGTATTTCTAGGATAAGGTGATAAGGGTTCTAAATACACCCATCCAATAGGTTTTTTTACAAGTGTATGGCTTAGATTTTACCTTATCATCTCATATTATTTAAATCGTTCATTAATGAGGTAATCACTGCATCATCATGGTGTCATAAAAAATTTTATTTATTTAATATATAAAAATTATAAAAAAATATCATGATGTAGGAAATATTTTTAGATTTCTAATGAATATTTTTTGTAAAAAATATGACTTGTATAACCCCATGTAATTTTTTTTAGTAAAACAATACATGTTTGTGACATTTTTATTTTAACTTTAAATAAAAAGTTATTATTGTCATTTTCCTACCAAAGTGGCTCCATGGGGTCCCCAAGTTGACCCATGGATTTTATTGGTCGAAAATGACTCATCCAATAAGTTTAGGACATGTGTAAAGGTAATTTCATATTATTATAACAATATCTTTACCTTAAATTAAACTAATTACCTTTAATCACGATTAATAAAACATAAAAGGTACTATTCACCAAAAAATTGTTTTAATCCCATTGAACTACATTTTACATCCTAATGAAAACCATGTATTTCGGATTTTTAATATTCAAATCACAGAAGTGGTAAAGTTTTATTTAAAAGAAAAATTAATTTTTTAATTACTACTTAGTGGTTTCACTATTCATCAAAAATTGCAGTTTTTCTGAAAAATTCCAAAAATTCAACCTATGATATATTTGATATTCTGAATTCCAAAATGATGACTATTTTACAAAATTCAAAACATATAATTTTCATTAATTAATTTAATAATTAATTCGCACTGTCAAAACAAATAGTGTGTTTTTAAGAAACAATATCTATTAAAAATTTGACACTAGTTAAAGTCCAATTTCAAAGTGAAATTAATTACAATGACCACCATTGGATTAAATGGTAAAAATATATTCTAATTTCACTTTGAAACCAATTAAAAATATGATCTAATCATATAAATAAATTAGATTAAAAAGATGTTTTCAATTAAAACACAACATTTTTCACTAATTCATTAAAAATAGTCTTCATCAAAAAAATTAACAAAAACCTACACAAAGTAAATTTTGATATCCTGATTCTAAATAAGGATTTAATTTGGTCCAATATAACATATAAAATTGTCAAAAAGTGGATTTAAAAAGGCTTCGCCATCAAAAGGCGGTTAATCGACCTTTTAAAGAATATTAGAATATTTATGCTGAAAATTGGATTCATTCACATTTTAAGCCTCTAACATTTATTGGATAATAGTAAAAATATTTGACAAAAATATATAATCATTTTGTAGTTAGTTCTGTTCATTCCTGCCATTACAATGGCTAGGCGTTAACTACCATTTAAAATAATATTATTTTATAATTAGAGTGCAAAGTAAGATTTCCATGAAACTCGTTGTTGTGTATTGGGTACACCATCAAGCATAGCATTCCATTTAAATTAATATTAACATTTTATTCACAAATATGGATAAATATAAAAATGTAATATTCTTTATTTACCTGGGTTGTTGCAGTGACAGTAATAAAATCATTATCATTAGATCATTATCATAATCATGAGGGAGAAAATTAAACAGATGCATTGATTGGGGAATATTCATAAAATTAAACATCATTATGTAGTGTTCAAATACACCCAAAAATATGTGAAAAATGCTAGCATAATGTTCACACTTAACATATGTGAATAAATTAGAAATTTTTTTTGTGAACCAATCTAGATTCATTTTAACTCATATTGGACAAAATCTCATGAGATGCATCACAATACCAAATTCATTAGAGGGATATATAATTTTGGGCCCACCAATAACATCATAAATGCTCATAATCAATCATTACACATAAAATTTATTCAAATCATCGTTATGAAATACACCTATGAAATGGGTTTCATAAGGATATCATAAATAATACATATATGAATAAATATTTTGGTTCCAAAATTAATATGGGAAATCAATCAAGGATATAAAAAATATTTATTATTGAGTGGAAAAGAAGAATATAAATAGGGGTATGATATTATGTTTTGGAAATTGATGTCACTTCGGAAAAGGTATTTTCTTTAAAAACATTTTCAAATCATAAGAAAATGTATATCCTAGAAAGTAGTTCGATATTAAATTTTAATGACAAAATATGACCATTCATAGATTGGAAGAGATGATAAACCAAGGAAATAAATTAGGTTTTAGAATCCTCTTACCTAAAATACCACCTTATTTCATCATATTTATGCCTCATTAATAACAAACCTATGATTATTAAAACATAGTTACAAAAGTGAATTATGTTTAATTTTTCCACTATATATATATATATATATATTATAAATATTTGAATATATTTTATAATCCTCATTGTTATGAATAATTTTTTTTTGATATCATTAAATCATTAAATTTATCATTTGGTTTTGATATAAGTATTTTCATTTAATGTCTTATATAAATAACTATAATTAACTCCATTATATTTAAATAGATTAAATTAAAAATTTATATATTATATATAATTATTACCTTCTTTACTTGAAGGTGTTTTTAATAATTTACATGATAGTTTCTCCCTATATGGTTCAAAAAATTTTGATGACACATTGTCGAAAGGGCATGGAAGTGAATTTGAAATTTTTTTCTATACATTAAATAGTATTCTTGTAGTAGGTTAAAATAATTAATACAATGTTAAATAACATCATAATTAATCTGATTAGTATTTTTTATAATGTGGTCGTTAAAAACACTAAAATGATGGAAAAAAAGAGAAAAGGTAATCGAAACTTACTTAATCCTTGGCGTAGATTCACTTGTATGACACTAAAATTCACCCGATGATTAGAATTGGAATAATCCAAAACATCCCTAAGAATTATAATGGGAAAAGTAGGATGTATTTTAGACTATGTTTGAATTTTAAAAGTGAGGTATGAGTGGTTTTATAAGGTAAGGGAGAAGGGTTATTTTTAACTTTTGGATATGGGTATTTCAAGAATAAAATATTATTTGAAAAACATACCAAAGGTCAAACATGTAATAGTCAATATTAAGTAACATAAATCATAAATAAGTTTAATATAATGTTTTTTATTAATTTAAAAATATTAATAAATCAAATTCATTAGTTTATTAAAAATAAAGTGGAAGAAATGAAAATTTATTATATTTGGATATCACTTTTGACTATAGGAATTGGAAAATAATTTGTAGGTTTGGAAATAAAGTTAATATTATTTTCATGACTCATTTATAAAATTAAATATATCATTTAATAACCTCAAATTATATAAAGTATTTTTTCATTCCTAAATCATTAATGAACTAATTAATGATACAACTACAATGTGAATAAACTGTATTTTTACTATTCACCCATATATTGAAGTATTTCAAAAAACTTACAAAAAAACACTCTTAGAAAATTTGGATGTGATTATTTCAAAAACTGTATTAACATTAAAAAAATAAATTACTATGTGATGTAATTTTTATTTTTAATATAAAAATTATTATATTTTTAAAATATATTAAAAAATAATTTATTAAAAATGTTCACATATTTTCTTTTAGTTTTTTAATAATGATATTTATTTTTTAGAATTAGAATATTTTTACTTACATAAATTAATCATGATAAATATTATTTATATCACAATTTATTGTTTTTAGGTAAATAGACTATTCCCATTATCATGTTATTATTCCCAATTGTCATGTTACTTTTCAAACGGTCATATTACAATTCCAACGGTGTCATTACCTATGATATATACCACTCCATAACTTTACATAATATTCAATAACATTTCATCAAATGTTATATATTTTAATTTTCTAATGATTTTATTAGTTTAATATTATTTTTCATCATTTCTATAATATTGACCATGGGGGTGATGATCCTAATAGATTTGGGATGTTTATATTTTCCAATTTTAGTTTTAAATTTTATATTTTTATAAAACTATAATGTTTGTCTTTTTTATTTTTTTCGTAGTAGAATAATATAGTGATATTTTTTAATGACAATTTTGTTGGGTTTCTCTTTATTCTTTATATATAATATTATATAATATAATACAACACACATTTATTCGAGAAACAAATACTACTAGTGATATTCTTACACTATCATCTAAAATATGAAATATAAATTCCCACATGGTGTAGTCATTAATAACTCTGAAATAATTATCATGGACTAAAATAAAATATCCTGACGAAATGAGATTCATTAATTATTAAAAACTGAAAATTCAACTTCATCCTCTATCTATAATTCATCACCATTTTTCTCAAAGATGAAATAACACTAACATTATCCAGACCAACGTTTCCAAAGGATAACTCGTTATTTGAACTTTTTAAACCACGATCAAATGATCATTATTCTAAATTTTAAAATACATGGAAATAAATTTTTATGCGATGTATATATATATCAATATACCCGAAAACATTTTCAAAATCATGATGGAATCCACTATTAAATATTTTTTGATATTCAAATACTATGGTATTTAGAATAAATAAAACTATATATAATACTACTGAAAGATCTTCATAACATAATTAGTCAAAAAATCAGTGAGGATTTCAACTTTTAGGGTCTTATGAATCTGTTCCACAATGAATGTCAATTATTAGAATTTCAGGTTCTAAAACTATCACCTATTATATAAGTATATAGTCCTTTATGTGGTACTCATATTCCTACATGAATACCAAATATGGTTATGAATATTACTTCAGGTACATCATAGTGAATGGATATGTGAATCAATTCAGCTATGTGAATCACTTGGATATATAAATTCCCATATTTTTCTATATAGTTGAATTTTTCATTGCGGTTTTAGATACATCACTAAAGGCTATTCATTATATATTTTTTATGTCATTAAAATATCATTAATAATTTAATTCGATACAGAATTCTGTCAAAAATTCCAATATAGAATATTTGGATTCATGATTTTTCTATGTGATGCTCAGCCAAATTACAAAGTAGTATATTTTTCTACATTATTCAACTACATGACATGTTTAGATATGTTATGTTGTAAATAATGACTATATAATAGATTTTTCTACATGATTTGGCAACATGGATCTCCTATATAGGGAAAACAATTATGTGAATCTACACTATTAAATATTTTAATCAAACACACTCAGATCCTCTACAACTGAAATCCAATCAAACAAAAACCCATTCTATCATCATGAAACAATTTTTCATGATATATATAATTTCATACCAGATGAATCAACTAAAAAAATAGATAGAACATGAAAATATGGTTTTCAATAAATAAAATTACCTGAACTCACCAATAGCCAAGATATCTTCTACTGTAATTAATCAAAACCACAAATCCATGGGCTTCCTCAATATATCTAGTTGGATTTTCTGAAAAAAAATATATAATCCCACAACCCACCATGTATAAACACACAAATAATGAAATATTATCCAATATCAATGAGATGTCTCCTGAATCCAGGCCACGATATTGTCTATTATTTTTTATAGGTTTTCATACATTGGTGGTGAGAATGATTATATTGACTGACTTATGAGAATATACTTCTCAAACCCACCATACCAATTACTTTAATTTTTAAAAATAGACTTATCTCCCCCTTTTGACATGTAATCCCACAAACTAGGGGGTATCAAAGAAATAATAACTCACTTGTGTGTGGAAGGATAAACATGCAATTTCATCCTTAACCAAAGAAAACAATCACCTGTCATAGATTTTGTAATGGAATTTTCACGCTTCTCATTTTTACTAATAAAAAAGTTTGATTCCACATAAAGTATCCTTCTTATAGTTAAAACTATATAAAATTTCTATATTTTCATACCCATTGTACTACAATAGATTTTGAAAATGATCAATAGTATTTATAAATTCATGAAAAATCTTCCACAGTCTCCAAAATCAACCCAAAAAATAAATGGCCTCAACCTAAATCTATAAATCACCTAAAAAAATATGATTATATAAAACATTCTACAATTTAACTATATTTAGGTTCACTGAGAAGTTATTATTACAATACTAGCTAACATAACAATCAAAAAAACATTCCACTGATATTGGCCTATGATATATACAGTCATTTAAATAATATGAATAAGTGTAACTAAGAAAGTGTAGATCTACATTTCATGTATAGATAAATAAATAATTCATTTTTTTATTTATATAAGTTATAATTATTTTAGTTTCAAGATTATTTGAATACTTAAAATCACATTAATACCAGGCAAAAAGATTTATGTGATAGAAAATGTTAGTTCTATACATTGTGATATTCCAAAGTCTTTTAACCATAATTCAGATTTTTTTATGAACCTTTATTTTTTGTCAATTATTAATGAAAATTGGACTACAGGATATACTTGTAAAAAAATATTCTTTATCTTCCATTCCAAAAATTCTCAATATTTATTTTCCATACACTTTTTTTGATGTAAATATATTATATGAATTTATCTCAACTTGTAACCCAATTTTTTTTTTACTTCCACAGTAATGGACATCAATAACATCCATAACATACTTTTTGAAAATTCCTACATTATGATATATTGATATAGTAAAAAAAATAAACATAATATTTAATCACCATCATCATTCCTAAGATTTCCTTGTTCAAGTATAATTTGTATTATATAGTGTCTTTGGAAAATTACATTTTTTCTCAAGAAATTATTAAGCATAGAATACAAAGCTACTAAAGCATGCTTTAATCCATACTTATCTTTATCTAATATGAATTTGAGTCTACTATCATTTTCATCAATTAAGAATTATGGTTGTCTGATAAAGACTACTTCTTCAATGACACCATTTAAGAATATATACATTATCTCAATTTCATTACTCTGTAATGTATATGTGTTTCCATATACAAGAAAATTAATATTATCATATATCTATAAATACCAGGTAAAATATTTTCAATGTATACACATTATATTTGAGAAAAGTCCTTGAAAATAATAATATCTTATTTTAATAGGACATCAATTTTATCATTCTTTTTTTATAGAGAACCAATTTTGTGATAATCATATTTCTAATTTTTGGTCACAGAAGAAGTTCATATATAAATTTATTCTCAATTTGAATGAGTTACTCATTTATATATTTCTACAGTTAAATAGGTTCAATATCCTTAGCCACAATAGTAGAATCAACCTAGGACAAACAACCTCTTTTTACCACTACACATAGCCTGCCTCTCTTCATAATCAATGCATTTTAATTTCCAAGGATACACTCAGTTTCTATATGTTTTTTTACCCTCTAAAAATTATTTATTCCACCACAAAAACCTTATTAATCGTCATCGAAACATTCTTAATTATCTAAAAAATATTTGGTTTAATTTAATTTATTTTTTCAAATTTTTTTTAGAAATATACACGTTGTTTTATGAAGGAGACTCAAAATTTTCTTGCATTTTCTAACCTTTTTCACTAAATTTCAACAATATTCATATTCAAAAACTCAAAAAAAATTATGTAATAATAAAATACAGTATCTATATCCATTTTAATTATATAAATAACATATAAATTCTACATAATCATCCTTTTATTCAAAATTTATCAGCCTTCTTTATAAGGCCCCATTCTTAAATGTTATATAATCATGATTTAAGTCAATAATTCACATTGAGGATCTTATCATGTTTATATTATTAAGGAATTAGTCTATAACAACTATAGAACAACTCAAATATATATAATGTGGATAAAACTTAAATAGTATGCATTTATTCCAAAATATAACACATAAAAAATAAACACATTTATTTTCTTGATAAAAATTCTTCTTGGATTTTTAATTTCCCTTACCCATCCTTATACCCTATGGAAAAAATTCAATAACAAGGGATGAGAATAAAAATAATATTAAGGGGTGTAAAATAAGGAAAGTCAAGCGTTAGAACATGAATAATTATAAACCAATGAAAACCTAATGTTCACCCATAAAACATATTCTCTTTATCATATTTCATGAAATCCAAATATTTATGAAAATATCCTGGAAATTATAAATCATAAAACTAAATTGTGTCATTCATATCAAACCTATATTATATCTTCCATAGATACATAGGGAGTAATATTCATGGTTATGTTAGGAATACCCATCATAGTATATTCAAAAAATGTATTAGGAAAAACCATATTATTTAACTTTGTCTAATTACCAAATTAATAAGAGAGATATCACGGTCTCACCTATTCTTGTTTTATCACAGAACCACCCATATAAAAAATAAATTCCCAAGAACCAAAACATAATCAAAACTCACAATCCATGCAAAGGAAAAAAATTACATTACCATATTAAAATCATATGATATTATTTCAAGTTATTGATATAATCAATTTATTATCAAAACCATTTTCAATAAAAAAATACCTAAAATGAGAATATGATAATTACTATTATTTTATAAACATTGTGGATTGTATAAAAATCTAAATACTAAATAATGGTTGTGGTGGAGAAAAAAGTCGTTGTCACTGCATATTTCTAAAAAATTTACATTTGGACATTTATTAAGACACTTTGTAGAAAAATATACCCTTGAAAACCCTTTGAATGAAATTAAAATTCAAAGTGGTTTATTATACACCATATAAAATAAAGTGGTGTATTATATCGAATTATGCCTTAATGAAAAGAGATTGATATGAATTCCCTAACAATGATCATATCATTAGATTAAGGATAAATAAATTAAATAATTATTCATGATAAATATTAATACACCCAATATAAGTGGATATTTAGTTTAAAAATATAATTGTGAATTCACAAATTTTCATGGAAAAAAAAACTAATGACATGGATATTTGACTCAATGATCGGAAATTAAGTTAAGATATCTATTTCCTTGAGTCTAACACGTCACATACAATCATTATATACCAGAATAATAAACAAAGGATAATTTATAAAATATTGAAAACCTTTTTCAGGTATATTATTACTTTAATATAACTTATTACCATGTAATAAATATTAAATAATTATTTAAGTTCATATTATATGTTTTGTAGATATTCGGAACATAATTAGAAAATGAACATGGTTTTCATGTTACTTGTCCATGTGGTCATAATTCCATCATATCCAGAATATTATTCAAGAAATAATAATCACTTATAATCTTTAATCATACTGTTTAAATAAAACCATTAATTATGGTAATAAAAAATGAACAATCTTATATTCAAAGAGACGGTAGGTCGTACGTACACATGAGTAAGGTTTTAATTTTTTATTATTCCTTCTAGAAGTAAAGTAATTATTATTTTATATTTACCAAATTATCATAATATTATTAAATTCATTATAATAATTTAAATATACTTATATATACCATACAAGTGATGTGGTGAATGAAAACAATTCATTTCTCTTCATGGAGGTGATAGTTCACATGTATTCTCAAAGGATGTTATTATTTTTATGTGGATGGAATATAAGAACATAATTGAAATATTATTATTTTAAACTGATAAAAAAGTCATTAATATCACATATTAATATTAATTCCATCATTATATTCAATATTTATAGATAGTAATGGAATGTTTTTTAAATCAGTTTGTGGAGCTAATAATTCTCACATACACAAGAACAATTAATTCCTTTCCCATTTGATATAAGTAGATATGGATTTAAGGGATTATATTAAATTAATAACCAAAAATTATATTGAGGATATTGTAGTGATTTTTTCAACTAGGAAGAATAATATTTTAAGGATGTGGAAGAAGAAATTTAATAGAAACTCATAAAAAATAATACATCTTCTTCGATTGATCATTATTGAAGAACATCTTAATACCTCTAATAATGGTGTTATTCCTAAAATAAGGCCTAAAAATATTTGGGATGGATTATAGTAATATATTTGGGAATATATTTTCCAAAACCAAAGTAAATGGAAGTGAGAATATTAGATAAGAGTGGGTAACTTTTTATAAGAGAGGGGAGGGGCACCGTTAGAAATAATTAAAATATTAAATAAAAATAAATTATGTTTTTAATAAAACTACTACTAAAGTGAAATATGGATAATATATGAAACATATAATAATAAATTCTTTCATCCAATAATTTTTATACATTTATTGGGTTTATTTTGAATTTTATCTCTTTAGTTTACCCTAAATTATTCTCAATTAATTTTAATTTTAGTAACAACATTTTATGTATTAAGAGGCTATAAATTTTACTTATATAAGAACAATTTTACATTATTATACACTTAATAAACATTATGTCCTTATCATATGCACTTATTGATTTTAAATTTTTTTTATAATTTTTATATAGTTTAAAAAATTACTATTTTTATAGAATATCAATTATTCCAATTTTTACACTATTCAATTTATTGAATTTTAATAAAATAAAAACCAAGAGAAAAATTTAAAAAAAATATCTAACACAATTATAACATGAATTATTCACATATAAAAATATTGGATAACATAAATTATGTTAAATAATATTTATTTTATTATTTATAATATCATTTATTTTATTCATTCATTAATAAAGCAATCATTGTATCATCATTGTGTTATAATTTAATTTAATTATTTAATGTCTGAAAATTATGAATAAAATACCATGATGTAGTTAATATTTTTAGACTTCTAATTAATATTTTTATTCGAATATATCACTTATATAACCCCATATTAAATTTTTTTGGTAATAATAGTCATGTTTATGATATATTTTCCTCTACATTAATTGTAACATCCCAAGTAAGTAATGAATAATAGATATTTTTATCTATGTCTATTAATGAATTATATAGTGTTTTAAAGGCTTAAAATGAGAATAAATCCAATCTTATGCATGGAATACACTAATATTTTTAAAAGATTGTTTTACTACCTTTTGATGGAAAACCATTTTTAAATATATATTTTTATAATTTTATAAGCTATATTTTTCAAAATAAACTTATTCTTTATGATTGGAATATTGAAATTTACTTTGGATAAATTCCTGGTATTTTTCTGATAATGTTCTTTTTTTAATGAATAGTGAAAAATGTAGTATTTTAATTCATAACCTCTTTTTAATATAATATGTTTATATGATTATGTTATCTTTTTAATTGGTTTTAAATTGAAATTAGAATATATTTTTACCATTTAATCCAATGGTGTTCATTGGAATTAATTTTACTTTTAAATTGGACTTAAACTAGTGTCAATCTTTTGATACTTATTGTTTCATAAAAACACGCTATTTGCTCTGACAGTGGGAATTAATTGTTAAATTAATTAATGTAACTTCTATGTTTTGAATTTTGTAAAATAGACATCATTTATGAATTTGTAATATCAAATATATCTTAGGTTGAAGTTTTGGTATTTTTCTGAAAAACGTCAATTTTTGATGAATAGTGAAACCACTAAGTAGTACTTAAAAAACTGTTTTTTCGTTTAAATGAAATTTTACCACCTCTGTGTTTTGAATTTCAAAAATCTGACATACATGGTTTTCTTTAAGAAGTAAAATGTGGTTCAATGAGATTAAAATAATTTTTTGGTGAATAGTAACTTTTATGTTTTTAATCGCGATTAGAGGTAATTAGTACAATTTAAGGCAAAAATGATATTATAATAAAATGATAATACCTATAAACATGTCCTACCCTTATTGGATGTGTCATGGCCGACCAATACAACCCATGGGTCGATTTTTGGGACCCCATGGAGCCACATGGGAAAGATATGGACATTAATGCCTTTTATTTAAAGTAATAGTAAAAATGACACAAACATGAGTTGTTTTATTAAATAATTTTTAAATGGGGTTATAGAAGTCATATTTTTTACTATAAATATTAATTAGAAATATAAATAGATTTCCTACATCATGATATTTTTTTTATAATTTTTAGACATTAAATAAATTAAATTATTTATGACACCATGATGATGTAGCGATGACCTCATTATTTAACGATTTATATAAAATGAAAATATAATGTAAAATATAAGACCTAAAATTTTCAAAAACCTATTGGATGGGTGGATTTAGAACCCTTATCACCTTATACTAGAATTATATCAATGTGGGACTTTTTAAATCCGAAACTCATTTTAAAATAAAGTAACATATCTTTACTTTCCAAGAGTGCCCCTCCTCTCCTCTTACAAAAGGCCCCCACCTCTACCACCTTACCCACACTTCCAAAGCCTTTGTCTCAGCCAAACCCTACCCATTTTTTCTCTACACATCCCTCTCTAACTATTAGAAGCCTTTCATTGGGCAGAAGTCTTCCCAAGGAAGCCTTTGATCTCAAATTAGAAAGAGTTACCCGATTTAAAGGTAGTGTCTTCTCTTGTGTTCTTATGTTTTATTTTACTTCTCCAACCCCCTAAACTCTTTTTATTCATTTATTTTGTAAAAACACCAGTATCTTCCGTATACTAGGATGTTGTTATAATAAGGATTTGAGCTACACTTACACACACCTATATCTAATGGTTAATGAACATACTATTTCCGTGTATGGCGAATTTCTGCCGCACGAAATGATGATTGTTCAATATTATTTTAACACCTTCAAAGGTGGCCATTAATATGACACTATATTTATATATGATATATAATCTGTTTATGTTTTCCTTAATCTTCTGTATTTTCATTTATGGCATACCATTATGGCTTCCATTATGGGTATACGCGATATCTTCATTTTAGGAAGTGCGGACTACCGCCCCCTCAAAGTGATTTGATTCATTAATACCATATGTGGTACGTATAAAGGATAGATTTAATGATATTATATATGATACCATTCTGTAATTATAATACTATTATGTATCATTTTGTTTTAATTCCGTTAAATTATGTGATAGAAATGAAAGTAGCGTTTATGCGTACGTACGACTTACCGTCTCCATGAACGGTGCATTTCATTTCTTATACCCAAATGTAATGTACTATTATAAGTACATATATATAATGGATATATATGACTTATGTTACATCTAAATGATGAATATAATTCTTGAATTAAAATAAACATATCTCTCATTTAGTTTTAATTCCATCAATATGACATAGAAATGAAAGTAGCGTTCATGTGTACGTATGGCGTACCGTCTCCATGAACCGTGAATTTAATTTCTTACCTCTAAATGTTGTGTAATATTGTAAATGCATGTATATAATGGATATATATGACATATATGATATCTACATCATTAATATAATTTTGGATATAATGGATATTTTACCACATGAACAACTTGTAATTATAAAGAGTTTATTTTGGACTCAAGTACCAATTATCGACAAAACGACCATTATTAACATAAATAAATACATAGTGTTCATAACATGGTAATAAGGGATATAAAAGGAATAATGAACTTGAAAAAGGTTCTTAAGCAAGTAGAAATTAACTCAAGTTTATTATTCAATAGGTTAAACAACGATCGAGTCAAGTCGGACCCGAGGTAAGGGACTTCGCCTCAATCTCCTTTCATTGAGGCGTATTTGGTTTTATACACAACCTTCTTTTATATGGTGTATAAACCCCTTTGACTTTTTCATTTATCCAAAAGGAATCTTTTTTATATGAATCATTTTACTAAATGGAAAAAAGGAATGTTTTTATCGTACGTATGCGGCGACAACGATTTCTCTACCGCCGTGACCATTATTTGAGTTTCCTCTTCCTCTACAAGCCATACCCTTTTTTTAAAAGAAAAATAAATACCATGTTTTACTTTTCTTTTTTGGTATTGAAAATGGTTTTCATAATGTTTTTATATCAATGTGTTGTATTGATATCTTGTGATTGAAAAGTGGAAATGTTATGTTTCCTTTATTCATGTTTTATGTGATATGATTATGTTATGGTTCTTGGGAATTATTATGAAGACGGGTGGTTTTGTGATAAAATAAGGGTGGGTGAGCCCAATATAGCTCTCCAATGCATTGGGTAACGTGAAGGAGTTAAACGTTAAGGTTTCTCCGAAGAGATTTAGGGAATATATAGTGATGGGTATTCCAAACGTAACCAAGAGGGTTACTCCCTACGTAAGAATGTTATGAATGCCTCATGTTACCTTTATGTCTTATGATTTCTATGATGTGTTCATGATTTGATGAGGTATGTTAAAGTGATTATGTTTTATGAGTAGAGTATGATTTCATTGATTCTTATGTATACATGTACTCATGTTTCCTTTCCATATTTTTATATCAATTACTGGGCTTTTTATACACATCCCATGTTTTTGAAATTTTTTTCTCAGGTCAAGGGAAGGGTACATGATATGATGATAGTTTCAAGGAAGTTTCAAGAAAGAATCCATGTTTTATTTTAAATATGTTTCCGTTAATGGGAAAAAATTAATACTATCTTTTATTGTAACCACTTTGTTTAAATGTGGGATGTAATGAAAGTTTTATGATCTAATTATGTAAAACTCTAAACCTGAAATGATACTCAATGTGTAATCTTTTAATAACTCATGATTAAGTACAGTTTAAGGATGGGGCCTTATAGTTGGTATCAGAGGTCACTTTAGACAACTTTAGGCGTTAGAAAATTGTTAAATTATAAATTAATTTATGGTATGATTGAAATGATATATCATTTGAATATTACCATGTTACTTCTCCTAAGATATTTCTGTGTTAAGAATGGTTTTTCATAGAGTAAATAGAACAACTTTTCTTGGAAGGCATATAGAGGGAAATGACCTTTCAAATCAGTATCCTAAGATGGTCAGAATCAGAACTAAACAGTTTGTTGCAGTGATTGCTCAGTTGACCCAGGTGAAAAATGTTGGCTGTTTTTATTGATGATATTTTGGTGTTTTTTAAAAGTAAAGAGGAGCATGAAATACATTTAAGGGTTATTTTTCAAACTTTAAAAGAAAATAAATTATTTGGAAAATTCAGCAAGTGTGAGTTTTGGTTGCAACAAATTTTTTTCCTTGATCACATTGTTTCAAAATATGGGATAACTGTTGATCCTGCAAAAACAAAGGTTATTGAAGAATGTACAAGACCCACAAATGTAATAGATATTCGTAGTTTACTTGGTTTGGCAGGATATTACTGAAGTTTTGTTAGAAATTTTTCACAGTTATCTAGTCCAATGACTAAGCTAACTCGGAAGGGTGTTAAGTTTATCTGGACAAAAGAATGTGAGGATTGTTTTTAGGAACTGAAAAGAAGATTGGTGAATGCACCAGTTTTGGAACTACCTTCCAGGAATGAGGAGTTTGTTATCTACAGTGATGCTTTATTGAAAGGACTTGGTTGTGTCCTTATACAGAATGATCAGGTAATTACTTATGCTTCGCGTCAGTTGAAAACTCATGAGGTAAATTACCCTACACATGATTTGGAATTAGCTGCAGTTGTTTTCGCTTTAAAAAATTGGAGGCATCATTTGTATGGAGTAAAGTGAGAAATATATACTGATCAAAAAAGTTTAAAGTATATATTCACTCAGAAATAATTGAACATGAGACAGAGGAGATGACTGGAATTAATCAATGATTATGATTGTACAATTCATTACCATCCGGGAAAATCAATTAAAGTGGCTGATGCTTTGAGTCGAAAAAGTAATGCTTCATTAAAAATGTTGCGTTTGGAACGTGATATTTTGGTAAAGGATTTGATGAACTTTGGCATAGAAGTTTTTGGTGCAGGATGTTCTTCTGTTTTGTTTAAGGTATCAGTGAAATCTTCTCTATCAGACAGAATCATGCAAGCACAGAAGCAAGACAGTGAGTTGCAGAAAAAGGTAGAGCTGGTTCAGAAGGTTAAGTTTCCTGAATTCAACATTGATAATGATTGTGTTTTGAGATTTGGGAAGAGATTGTGTGTTCCTTGTGATTTATAGTTGAAGAGAGAGTTGTTATGTGAAGCTCATAGTTCTCCATTTTCAGGTCATCCAGGCAGTACTAAGATGTATAGAGATCTTCAGGAGTATTACTGGTGGGATAGAATGAAAAGGGATATTGCTGATTTTACTGTGAAGTGTTTGACTTGTCAGCAGGTTAAAGCAGAGAGGCAGTTACCGAAAGGGATGCTTCAGCCTTTACCAGTGCCAGAGTGGGAATGGGAAAATATATCCATGGACTTCTTTGTGGGATTGCGGAAGACACCTCGAGGTAATAATGAAATCTGGGTTATTGTTCATCACTTGACTAAATCTGCTCATTTCCTTGCTATACGAGATACTTTTTCCCTAGATCAACTTTCCCGTTTGTATCTTAAAGAGATATTCAGGTTACATGGAGTTCCTCTATCTATTGTATCTGACCGTGATCCCAGGTTTACTTCTAACTTTTGGAAAGGCCTTCAGAAGTCGTTGGGTACTGAATTAAATTTTAGTACAGCTTTTCATCCTCAATCAGATGGGCAGTCAGAATGAAAAATTCAGACTTTGGAAGATATGCTACGTGATTGTTCGATGGATTATCAGGGAAGTTGGGACCAACATATTTCTTTGGTTGAATTTTCATATAATAACAGTTTTCATTCCAGTATACAGATGGAACCATTTGAGGCATTATATGGGAAGCGGTGTTGAACTCCCGCTTTCTGGGATGAAGTGGGTGAAAGAAAGCTGATGGGACTAGAATTGGTAGAAGTGTTGGCAGAAAAAGTTCAGATAATATAGAAACAGATGAGAACAGCTCAGAGCAGACAGAAGAGTTATGCGGACAACCGGAGGAAGGATATCTCTGTTGAGGTAGGTGATTATGTTTTTCTCAAAGTCTCACCATGGAAAAGTGTGATGCAATTTGGTAAGAAAGGAAAGCTGAGTCCAAGGATCATTAGACCATATAAAATTCTGGATATAGTTGGATCAGTTTCTTACTGAGTGGATTTACCTCCGAGTTTATCTCAGGTACACAATGTTTTTCATCTTTCAATGTTAAGGAAGTACATGCCAGATCCATCTCATGTTTTGAGTATAGAGGTAGTTCAGTTGGAACAGAACCTATCTTATGATGAAAAAATGGTCCATATTATTGACCACAGGGAGAAAGTGTTACAGAATAAGGTGAGTCATTAGGTAAAGGTTTTGTGGAAAAACCACATGATTGGGGAGGCAACATGGGAATCTGAAAATGCAATGAGGGCTAAATACCCCCACTTATTCGATAAGTAAATAAATTGCAGGGATGCAATTTTCTAAAGGGTGGAATGATGTAACATCCCAAGAAATTAATAAATAATAGATATTTTTATCTATGTCCATTAATGAATTAGATAGTGTTTTAGAGGCTTAAAATGAGAATAAATCCAATCTTAAGCATGGAATACTCTAATATTTTTTAAAGATTGTTTTACTGCCTTTTGATGGAAAACCATTTTTAAATCTATATTTTGAAAATTTTATAAGATATATTTGTCAAAATGAACTTATTATTTATGATTGGGACATTGAAATTTACTTTGGATAAATTTCTAGTATTTTTCTGATAATGTTCTTTTTTAATGAATAGTGAAAAATGTTGTATTTTAATTCAAAACCTCTTTTTAATATAATTTCTTTATATGATTATATTATCATTTTAATTGGTTTTAAAGTGAAATTAGAATATATTTTTACCATTTAATCCAATGTTGGTCATTGGAATTAATTTCACATTGAAATTGGACTTAAACTAGTGACAATCTTTTGATACTTATTGTTTCATAAAAACACGCTATTTGCTCTGACAGTGGGAATTAATTATTAAATTAATTAATGTAACTTATATGTTTTGAATTTTGAAAAATATACATCACTTTAGAATTCGTAATATCAAATATATATTCGGGTGAAGTTTTGGTATTTTTCTGAAAAACTTCAATTTTTGATGAATAGTGAAACCACTAAGTGGTACTTAAAAAACTGATTTTTCGTTTAAATGAAATTTTACCACCTCTGTGTTTTGAATTTAAAAAATCCGACATATATGGTTGTAATTAATAAGTAAAATGTGGTTCAATGGGATTAAAATAATTTTTGGTGAATAATAACTTTTATGTTTTTAATCACGATTAGAGGTAATTAGTGCAATTTAAGGAAAAAAATGATATTATAATAAAATGAAAATACCTAGAAACATGTCCTACCCTTATTGGATGTGTCACGGACGACCAATAAAACCCATAGGGAAATTTTTGGGACCCCATGGATCCACTTTGGTAAGATATGGACATTAATTCCTTTTATTTAAAGTAAAAGTAAAAATGACACAAACATGAGTTGTTTTACTAAAAAAACTTTAAATGGGGTTATACAAGTCATATTGTTTACTATAAATATTAATTAGAAAGATAAAATGATTTCCTACATCATGATATTTTTTTTATAATTTTAATACCTTAAATAAATTAAAATATTTATGACACTATGATGATGCAGTGATGACCTCATTATTTAACGATTTAAATAAAATGAAAATATAATGTAAAATATAAGAGCTAAACTTGTCAAAAACCTATTGTATGGATGGATTTATAACCCTTATCATCTTATCCAAGAATTACATCAATGTGGGACCTTTTAAATCCGAAAATCATTTTAAAATAAAGTAACATTTCTTTACTTTCCAAGAGTGCCCCTCCTCTCCTCTTATAAAAGGCCCCCACCTCTACCACCTTACCCACACTTACAAAGCCTTTTTCTCGGCCAAAACCTACCCATTTTGTCTCTACACATCCCTCTATAACTCCTATAATCCTCACATTGGGCATATGTCTTCCCAAGGAAGCCTTTGAGATCAAATCAAAAAGAGTTACCCAATTTAAAGGTAGTGTCTTCTCTTGGGTTCTTATATTTTATTTTGCTTCTCCAACCCCTAAACTCCTTTTATTAATTTCTTTTGTAACAAAAACAGTATCTTCCATATACTAGGATGTTATTATAAGAATTATTATAGATACACTTACACACACCTACATCTAATGGTTAAAGAACATACTGTTTCTGTGGATGGCGAATTTCTGCCTCACGAAACGACGATTGTTCAATATTCATTTAACACCATCAAAGGTGGACATTAAGATGACACTATATTTTTATATGATATATAATATGTTTATGTTTTCCTTAAGCTTCTGTATTTTTCATTTATGGAATACCTTTATGGATTCCATTATGGGTATACGCGATATCTTCATTTTAGGAAGTGCGGACTACCGCCCCCTCAAAATGATTTGATTCGTTAATACAATATGTGGTATATATAAAGGATAGATTTAATGATATTATATATGATACCATACTGGAATTATAATACTATTATGTATCATTATGTTTTAATTCCATTAAAGTATGAGATAGAAATGAAAGTAGCGTTCATGCGTACGTACGACTTACCGTCTCCATGAACGGTGCATTTCATTTTTATCCCCAAATGTAATGTACTATTATAAGTACATATATATAATGGATATATATTATTTATTTTATATCTAAATGATGAATATAATTATGGAATTAAAATATACATATCTCTCATTTAGTTTTAATTCCATTAATATGACATATAAATGAAAGTAGCGTTCATGCGTACGTACGACGTACCGTCTCCATGAACGGTGCATTTCATTTCTTACCTATAAATGTTATGTAATATTGTAAATGCATGTATATACTCGATATATATGACATATATTATATGTACATCATGAATATAATTTTGGATATAATGGATATTTTACCACATGAACAACTTGTAATTATAAAGAGTTTATTTTGGACTCAAGTACCAATTATCGACAAAATGACCATTATTAACATAAATAATTACATATTTTTAATAACATGGTAATAAGAGATATAAAAGGTATAATGAAATTGGAAAAGGTTCTTAATCAAGTATAAATTAACTCAAGTTTATTATTCATGAGGTTAAACAACGATCCAGTCAAGTCGGACCCGAGGTAAGGGACTTCGTCTCAATATCCTTTCATTGAGGCATATTTGGTTTTATAGACAACCTTCTTTTATATGGTGTATAAACCCCTTTGAATTTTACGTTTATCCAAAAGGAATATTTTTTTATATGAAGCGTTTTACTAAACGACAAAAGGGAATGTTTTTGTCATACGTATGCGGCGACAACGACTTCTCCGCCGCCGTGACCATTATTGGAGTTTCAGCTTCCTCTGCAAGCCATACATTTTTTAAAAGAAAACTAAATACCATGTTTTAATTTTCTTTTTTGGTATTGAAAATGGTTTTCATAATGTTTTTATATCAATGTGTTGTAGTGATATCTTGTGATTGAAAAGTGGAAATTTTATGTTTCCTTTATGCATGATTTATGTGATACAATTATGTTATGGTTCTTTGAAATTATTATGAAGACGGGTGGTTCCGTGATAAACTAAGGGCGGGTGAGCCCGATATAGCTCTCTAATGCATTGGGTAATGCAAAGGAGTTAAACATTAAGGTTTCTTCAAAGATATTTAGGGAATATACTGTGATGGGTATTCCAAACGTAACCAAGAGGGTTACTCCCTACGTAAGAATGTTATGAATTCCTTAAGTTACCTTTATATCTTATGATTTCTAAGATTTTTTCATGATTTGATGAGGTATGTTAAAGTGTTTATGTTTTATGAGTAAAGTATGATTTAATTGATTCTTATGTATACATGTAATCATGTTTCCTTTCCATATTTTTATATCCCTTACTGAGCTTTTTATGCTCATCCCAAGTTTTTAAAATGTTTTTCAAAGGTCAAGGGAATGGTACATGATATGATGATAGTGTGAAGGAAGTGTCAAGAAAGAATCCATGTTTTATTTTAAATATGTTTCCGTTAATGGGAAAAAATTAATAATATCTTTTATTGTAACCACTTTTTTTAAATGTGGGATGTAATGCAAGTTTTATGATCTAATTCTCTAAAACTCTAAACCTGAAAAGATCCTCAATGTGTAATCTTGTAATAACTCAAGATTAAGTAAGGTTTAAGGATGGGGCCTTATATTAATATAAAAGTTATAAATGTCATAAGAAAACCCAAGTGGAATAAAAAGGACTAATATTCTTCCCACAGGTTTTTATGGTTGGATGTATCTAATATAATAATATTAGGACAAGTTTTAGGGATATTTTATATTATTATAAATTTTTTTACCCTTACTTACATGATTTAATTTTTAACCATGGTAAATAAAATACTAATGTTATTATTCACAAAAAATAAAAGGGACCTATTTAGGTAATTTTGATCCAATTATTCCAAATATTGAATAAATTTTTCAAATTTTAAAACATTGATGTTGTAGTAATTAATTTGAAATGAATCCAAATTGTCAAAAAGAAAAAAAACATGTTTTTAAATGTAAAAACCCTCAAAAGTCTGACATGTGTTCATATCTAATTTTAATGTTATATTACTTAAAATTACTATAATTGGATTAAATGATAAAAACATATTCTAATTACACATTAAAACCAATTAAAAGTATAACCTAAATACATAAATAAATTTTGCAACAAGACAATTTTTAATTAAAATGTAGTATTTTCAATATTCATTAAAAAATGTCATAAAATTACCAAAAATCAAGAAAAGTAAAATTTGATGTCTTTCATATAAATTAAAATTTTATTTTATAAAATAGATAATATAAAAATGAAAAAAACTAGATTTTAAAAAGTGTTTTATAACAAATGGATGTAAAACTACCTTTTAAAAATATTAGAGTATTTTATGCCTAAAACTATATCGACTCTCATTTTAAGAATCTAAAATTTATTAGATTAAAGTTAAAACATGTAACAAACATGTGTACACATAATACATTTTGTTCTATTCATTCCCTCCAATGCAATTCCTAGGGAAAAAATAACAATTCAAATAATAATAATAATAATGTATTATATTTTTGTATCTGTCAGTCCTGTGTACAACATAAGATTTCAGAGAAACCCATTGTTTCCTATCGATTACTCTATCGTATATAGCATACCAATTTACGAAAACATATTATATAAATCATAAATATTATGAAATATTAGAAGGTCATGTTATAATTACTGGGGATGTTACATCCTCATAATTTTTAAAATGGGATATATAACATTATTGAAATCACACATAAAAAAAGAGTCAATAAATATTACACTTCAAAATAATCAATGTAAATTAAAAATCTCACCTTATATAATACATATGAGTATTATATTGAGGAAAAACATATATGGAATAATAACTAACTATCATGTTCTAGTGGAGGGTGATTGAAAACATGATTATGATAAAGTTAAAAATCACAATACCATAAATTTATGATTGGTTAAAAGGTCATTGATTTTATAGTAGAAAATGTAAATGGAGAACATTTTTTGAGATTATTTTAATAAAATTGGGGAATTAGTTTACTAATTATAATAAAAACATAATGAAATATACCTACATGACAAGGGTTTCATCCGTTAATATAATTCCACCATAAACTCATCTTTTTCTCCTATAGATGCATTTTTATGATGAATCTGTAAAACTTGAATAACAAGAATCAACTTATGAAGAATAAAATGAACCATAAAATATGATCTATATATTTACACTATCATTATCCATTAACTAAAACCAAAATGGTTAGTACATGATCAGACAATTCCCCCAAAAAACTGCCCTTTACTAGAAAAGCACTACATTTAATTTAAAAAGTTCAACAGTAATACCCAATGATTAGTATAGGCCATTCAAAAAATAACTATGCTTAAATTTACAAACAAATATATACAATCTATGTTAGTGACCCATGATTCATAAGGATTTGATCACATGGTTTTACAATAAAAAATTAACATTTATCTATAAATAACATCTAAAACTCATAATGTCTTATATGAAAAAGTAATTAAACAAATATAATTTTCTCAATGATAGTATAATCACTTTCATAAATATAATTTTTTCTATATGTCCACAATTAATATCATATCTTCTTACAAATATATAATTAAACTATTAATCCTTATTTAAAATACCAAAGTATTCTATTTATCTTAATCATATAAATTACACAAAAATAATGAATGAATTCCAAAATAACATTTTTCACTTAATCCCCAAATTAATTTCCATTACCAAGGATATCCATTTGATAAAACTTAAATTCAGATAAAAAACTTCATATTATTCCAAAAAATAGTTTAACTAAAAATAAAAAATATAATTAACTGGGGATTTCATATAGGCAAGTGGTTGACAATAAAGCCTTGTCACATTTTTGTTATGGGTTCAATCTCATGTCCTTGTCCGATGTAACAGGTTTTCAACCTTATTGTGGGTTTTAATTTTTCAAAAACTATATAGTTCATATATCATTCCCAAAATGAGATAAAATCATCAAAAATAACTATAACATATTTTAATCTCAAATTTTATCTTTTTTCGTTCATTTTTCATCCCAAAATTTTATATCCCATAATTATCACAAAAGAAAATATCATATAATTGATATCCATTCCATTATAATTTTTTCCACAAAAGGAATGATAATTCTTCATCTAATAAAATTTTTATATAACAAACATCAAAGGACACACATACTATAAATAGTCTTCCAATGTAATCCCATCATTAAATTATAATTAATGCATTTATACATTTTATCATCTTACAATCTACCATAACACTTGAGACCCTTATAAGGATACTTCTTAATCATTATTCATTCTTTGTGATACCCTAGAAATGATTTTCCATATTATTACATAATACTTATTTCCTACAAACAAAAACATGAATCTAGTCTTAAGATTAAATAATGTCAAAACATTAGATAAGAAATAATACATATATGTTTCATATTCAATTTTTAGATTCCATATCATCAATTAGAATAAAATTTAGTATTTCTAAACATATATCTTTACAGTCCTATTGATCTCATTACTATACCTTCTTTACCTTTCCTACAATCAACTAAACCCTTCCTTCTTCATTGGTTGGTTACTATTTTATAGCCTTTAATTCCATATATATCAAATCATCTAGTCCTTTTAAATCATATTACTAGGTGTTTTCATCCACATCCTTGATACATATGTCCTTAAATATAAATAATTATAAGATCATTATTACCTGAACATCCATACTGATTCATTTCTATCATATATGATGCATCTGAAATCTCACCATTGTTCACATTGTTAATTATGACTCCTCATAGTCAGTTTAGAATAAAAAAATAGTTCTCATTACAACTGACATTTCTTTTTTTTCTTATTCATAGAATCTCCACACATTCCTTCACATCCATTATTAATTTTCTCTCAGAAATCCATTTACTAAAACCAAAGAGCTTAGTGTGGGTATATAAATAAAAGTTTGATATACTACCATATAAGGATGATAAACACTAAGATATACATATTCATGTTATCTAAAACTCATTCAATTAATCTAAAATAATAATAACTCTTTTGTTTATTCTAACCATTATGGTTACATATAATATATAACATATGCTTAAATATCACTCTAACATATAAAGTTGTATAAATCGACCTCTCATACCAACTATAAGGCCATATCCTTAAACATTGAATACTATTGATTTATGTGAATAATTCACATTTAGTATATTTTTAGGTTTATTGTTTTAGATAATTATTCCATAACTATTACTTAACAACTCAAATTTATACAATGAAAATACAACTAAAACAATATCCATTTCTTTCACAATATAAAACATAAAAAATTAAACATGATTTCTTTTCTTGATAAAAATTATTCTAAACATTTATTTTCCATTCTCATCCTTATACATTATGGAAACCATTTAAAAAACATGGTGTGATCATAGAAAGATCAGTAAGGGATGTGAAATAAGGAAAGAAAATAGCTAGTACATGAATACTTATAAACCCATGAATTCATACTTTTCACCTATAAAACATAAGCTCTATAACAGACTTCATGAAATCAAAATATTTATAAAAAGATCATGGAAATCATAAATCAGAATGTTAACTTGGGGAATCCATATCATACTTGAATTATAGATTTCAAAACTACATAGGATGTAACTATCATGGTTACATTTGGAATACACATCATAGTATATTCAATAAATATCTTAGGAGAAAACTTATAGTTTAACTTTGTCTTATTAACCAATGCACTGGAGAGATATCCAGGTCTCACCTTCCCTTGAATTATCATACAACCACCTATATACATTTGCAATGCCCAATAACCATACATAATCAATACACATCAACCATGAATAAAAGAAAAATAACAATTCAACATTTCAATCGTAAGATATCATTTCAAGGTATTGATATAATCAAATCATTCTCAAAATAATTTTTAATAAAAAATACCTAAAATTTGAATATGGTATTTACTTTTCTTTTAAAAATATTTTTATTTATATAGGAATCAAAATATCAAATAATGGTTTTAGTAGTTGAAAAAGTAATTTTCACCTCATATGTTCAAAAATATATTTTTTTCATTTAGAAAAAATATTTGTAGAAAAAGATACATTTGATATAACATTTAATGAAATTAAAAGTTTAATAGGTTTATTATACATCATATAAAAGAATGTGTTTTATAATATCAAAGTATGCCACATTAAAATAAGATTGAACTGAAGTCACATAAAAGGGCATATTATTAGATTAAAGATAAAACAATTACATAATTATGTGTGAAAAATAAAAATAAACACAATATAAGTTTATATTTAGTATAAAACCCTCAAAGGTAATTATAAGATATTCTCAAAAAAAAATCAATGTCATGGATATTTAAAACAATGAATAGAAATTATGTTGATATTTCCCTTACATTGAGTCTGACTCGTCAGGTTTAGTCATTATATTCCCGAATAATAAACTATGGTTAATTTCTACTTCCATGAGAACATTTTTGTTTTATTATTAATTTTATTTTACTTATTACAATATTATAAAAATTAAATAATTATTTAAGTTCACGTGAGACATTTTGTCGATATTCAGTACATAATTTGAAAATGAACAAGGTTTTGATGTTACTCGTCTATGTGGTCTTAAGTACATAATATCTAGAATATTATTCCTGATATAATAATCTCTATTATAAATTAATCATACTTTTTAAATGAATTTATTTATTATTGTTATGAAAAATGAACAATGTTATATTCATGGACATGGTAAGTTGTGCATATGCATGTGTCACATTGTCATTTTTCATTGATCATTATGTAAATAAAGTAATTTTTATTTTATAATTACTGAATTATTATAATATTATTAACATTATAATAATAATTTAAATATACTTATTTTTACAATACATGTGATGCGGTGAATAAAAATAATTCGCATTGCTTTGTGGGGGTGATAGTTCACACATATGCATGAATGACGTTATTGATTTTATGTGCATGAAAGGTAATGACATAATTTAAATATTATTAATTTAATATTATAAATGTGTAATTAATATCACATATGAAAATGAATTTTTCCATTGTAACAAATATTGATAAACTTTAATGGAAAACAATCTAAATCGGTTGGTGGAGGTGATAATTCACACGCACACAGAAATGATTAATTAATTTTCCATTTGATGGAATTAGATATGAATTTAAGATATTATATTAACATAATAAAATATAGTTATATGGAGGATACATAATTTATTATTTCATCTTGGATGAATAAGATTTAATGTTAGTGGATGATGAAATAAAATTAAAACTCTTAAAAAACGATACCTCTTCTTCAGTTGATCACCTTTGATGAACATATAAACTCCTCTAAGATGGATGTTCTACGTAATCTAAAGCATCAATAATGTGTATAGGGATTCTAGGAAGAGGATTCAGTAGATATTGGATGAACTAAAATGAAATAAATTGTTGTTATTAGAGAATAGTGAGGACCTTTTTATAGGTTATGGGAGTGCTACCCAAGGAAATTCCTAAATAATAAATTAATTAAAATTAATATTATAATAAAAAATGTTTCAAAATTGAAATATGTTTTATATAAGATTATTTTAGTGTGAAATACTTTCATAAAATATTTTTTAACCATGTATTTATTTTAATTGAATCCCTCTCTTTTTAGTTTCCCCCCAATTATTCACTTTTAATTCAATTGTTGTGACAACATTTTAAGTATTAATCCACTATAAGTTTTTCTTTTGTGAGATAAATTTCCCATAATTTTATATATAATGAACATTTTGACATTATCCTAACCAATTTATGATTTTAAAATATATTTAATATATTTAATTAATTTCATAAATTACTATTTTCATAGAATATAAATTATTTCAATATTTAGACCATTCACATTTTTGAATTTAAATAAAATATTATAAAAAAGATAACATTCAACCAACCAATTGAATAGTATTACAAAATCTCATATTAATAAGCTGAAATTAGTGGATAAAATTAAACATTTCAAATAGTATTTATTTTAATATTTATAATATCATCTATTTGATTCTTTCATTAATAAAAAAATCATTGCATCATCATTGTGACATAATTAAAATTAATTAATTAATGTCTCCAAATAATAAATAAAATACCGTGATTTAGGTAATATTATTAAATTTATAATTACTAATTATATTCAAATATATCACCTATATATCGACATATTTTAATTGTTTTTGTACTAATATTTATGTTTATGATAATTTTTCCTTTACATTAAAATAAAAGTTATAAATATAAAAATTACAAACATGTGCCCTTAAAAGGGGAATTATTTTTCCCAAGAGTTTAATTGGTCATTTATATCTCATATAATAATATTATGACATGTTTTAGGTTAGTTTTATATTTTTATAATATTATGTTTACCCATATTTATAGGATTTACCCTTTAACTACGGTAAGTCAAATACTAATGTTACACTTCACCAAAAATAAAAGGGACATGCTTACATAATTTGGTCCCATTTTATTCAAATATTGAATCCATTTTTAAAAAATTTAAAACATAGAAGTTTTATTATTTAATTTAAAATTAATCCCCACTTTCAAAACGAGAACTTATGTTTTTAAAAGTAAAAACCACCAAAAGACTAACATGTGTTTATATCTAATTTTAATGTGAAACTAAATACAATGGCCCAAAATGGATTATAAGATATAAAAATAGTAAAATTAAATGTTATAACCAATTAAAAAGATTACATGACTATATAAATAAATTAGAAGAAAATGTAGTTTTGAATTAAAATATATTATTTTTCAATATTAATTTAAAAACTGAATATAATCATAAAAATACCAAAACTCAACCAATGTAAATTTTAATTTACTTATTCTAATGAATAAGTTTATTTTGAAAAATATATTTTAGAAATTTCATAAAAACTATATTTAAAATAGTTCTCAATAAAATTGTGGTAAAACTACCATTTAAAAATATTACATTATTTTATGCTTAAAATGGGATTAATACTCATTTTAAGATTTTAAAAATTATTAGATGAATGTAAAAACTTTTAATAAACATATTTAAACAAAATATAGTTAGTTATATTAATTCCTTCCAATGCAATGACTATGAGATAATTACTAGTTAAAATAATTATAGTAATAATTTATTATTTTTCAGTATGACTGAGTCTTGTGTGAAACCTAATATTTCAGAGAAACCCATTGTGGAGTGTTGAGTATACTATAGTACATAACATCCCTTTTTAATTAAACTTAATATTTAATTCATAAATACTAATAAATATGATAATTTCTATTTCTAATTACCTTTGAGGTTACATCCTTACCCCCTTTGGGAAAGTGCATTCTCGCAATTTTAAAATTGGGCTCGATAACTTAATTGATATTTCACCTTAGAAAAAGAGTCAATAAAACCTCCACATTAAATGATACAATGGAAAGAATGAAGGTCACTTGAGATAACACATACTAGTATTCCAGGTACTAAAACATGGATATAGGAAAAAAATAACTATCATGTTCGTATAGAGAGTGATAGATAACATGATCAGGAGAATATTAACTATAAAAAAACCATAAATTGTTTATTTGTTAGAGGGTCGTTGATTTCATATTAGGAAAAGTAAATGTAAAAATATTTTATTTTAAGATGATTTTAATAAATTTGGGGGATTAATTTACTTCTCATAATTAGAAAATAAATAAATATACTTACTTGAAAGTATAGTTTCATCCATTAATCAAATTACACCACAAACTCATCATTTTCTCTAATATATGAGTATTTAAGATGAATTGGTCACACCCGAAGCACTATAATCAACTTCAATAGAATCACATAAAACATATAAGATGATTTATAAATTTCTATTATCTTTATACATTATCCAAAACAAAAATTTTTACCATAAGATCTGCTATTTTCCCCAAAAAAGAATAATCCTTTATAAGGAAAAGGAATATACTTAATCTATAAAATCCATGAGTAATACCAAAATTTCAAAAAATACCATTCAAAAAAATATCTACCCTTAAAATTCATAAAAAATTATAAAAACAATGTTTATACACAAAAATTAAGAAGTATTTTATATCATTTTTTTCCAAGATAAATTTTAACATTTATCTCCAAATATCTTCAACCATTCATAATGTATTACATAAAAAAGTAATTAACCTAATCATGATTTCTCCAAGATAGGATAATCACTTCTATAAATAACATAATTCTTATACTTCCACAATTAAAATCATGGATTCCTCCATAATTTAAGTCAACCATTTTTCCTCAATTAAAATCCCATATTATTAAATTTATCATAATCATATAAAGTTCTCAATAATAATGAATGACATACAAAATAACATTTATCACTTAAACCTAAAATTATTTTACAATACCAAGGGAATAAATTTGATAAAACCTATGTTCCCCAAACCAACGTCATCATATTATATAATCCAGTTTAACTAAAAATAATAATTTTTACTAACTAGGGACATCAAATATGCTAGTGGTTGGAGATAAATTCTTCTCACATTTTGTTTGTGGGTTTGATCCCATATACCTGTCTGACACGATGGTTTTCACCCTTCTTGTAGTTTTTCCTTTTTATAAAACTACATAAGTCATATATAATTCCCTTAATGATATAAAATCATCAAAAATAACCAAAAAAAATTTGAATCTCAAAGTTTATCTCTTTTACTTTAGCTGGAATCCCAAATTGTTATATCCTATTATTACCTCAAAATAAAAGATCATAAAATGGTTATCCATTACATTATAATTGTGACCAAAAAAGAAAATATAATTCTATCTCGAATAAATTTTTTATACAACAATCTTCTGGTTACACATTTATGTACACAGATTTCCTATGTATTTCTATAAATGTGTAACTTTTTAATGTAAATATTTTATATTTTTTTTGTGTTTTAAGTTATTTTTTGTATTTTTTTTAATATTTTAGTATTTTTTTAAAATTCAGTTAGTTTTATATAAATATTAGTTATTTTTTAGATTTTATTAATTTTAACTATATTAAAATTTAACATTTTATTAATTTTAGCATATTAATTAATATTTATTTATTATTTTATTTTATTAGTTATTTATATTAATTTTACATGTAAATATAATAATAATCTATATAATTATACTTTATAATTTTTTAAGTTTACATTTTTCATAATTATTATAAATATTGATCATTTGGATAATTATATTTTTTAGTTATAAATTTTAAAATTTTTATATTTTTTCTTTTTGTTTTTTCTGTGTTTACACTTATGTAATTTCACCTCTAATTAACCATCTCTATCCCCTTCAATATTCCATCACTAACCTGAATAATCCCCTTTTTTCACAATCTAATCCTTCACTCCCCCGATCACCTCTCTAACCCAACTATCACTACCCGCCTCGCGATTCCTTAGTAGTCCCCCCCACACACACTAAGACACACCCTCCACTAACCCTATTTACCCACAATACCCCAGCCATCACCCCCTAGAACCACCCCCCCCCCCAAAAAAACCCCCAATTCCGCATATCCTCTCACCCCACTCAACTCACCCAGTACCCCTCTCCTCCATCAGCCACCCCCAATCATCCCTCTCCTACTCCCCATGCCCTTGCTACCGACTCCACTCCACTACACTCCCCCTACCATCCACTCACCTTTCTATCCTACACCTCCACCACCTCTCACATTATCCCCTCACCTATCACCTTACCCCTTAGTCCTTTGACTTCTACAATGATCACTCTCACAGACACTTCCTCTACACAACCTCACCGCGAAGCTAAAAAACACCCATCCACCTTGCACTATAGCCCTCTCCTCATGTCAGAAGTGGAATAGTCATAGTGCATGTATGATTGATGGTGATTCATGAATGTCACTGACATTCATGACGATCTCATAAATTCAAAATATCTGTGGGGCGTTCCAAGAGAGAATACAAATCAATTATTTTTTGCAGTGGCATGAGGGTGTGGTTCAACATTGTAGCGATCGATGGATTGAAGTTTTCTATTTTTCGATCATTTGAAGCAGCTTGTGATGGTCGACACAATGACACAATCACATTGATATCTATTAATTATTTCATGTGTTGTGTTTTTGTCATGATGGAGGGTTAATTTCATTGATTTTGGAGTTGAGATAAATGCGATGGTAATTGAATTTCATTATTTTTGAACCATGTTTGATTTATTTTTTAATTATTTTTAATTAAATGTCAATTTAATTTATTATTTATGTGTTTAAATTAATTTAAATTGGGATTTTCATGCATTATTTGGTTCCAATTGATGTGATACTAAATAATTAATCACAGGTGGAAGTTTATATGAGAATTTAATTGACTAGAATTTGATCAAGCGTGTGAGCAAATTCTGAATAAATAAATATATTAATTGAAAAATTAGTATTTTGTGTTTGATCTCCATCAAAAATTCATGAGTGATACTTAATAAGTAATTCCATATGACCAAACATGATATTGGTAGATACTTCAACTTTGTGAGAAATGGGGTGTTGTATTCCACCAAGTGATTCAGTGTTATAATGGCGTAGAAATTATTCATCATCATAGAGAACAAAATGAAAAATAATTTAAATGAAAATTATAATATTTTCTAACATTAGTGAAGGAGTATAGATATTATTTTTATTAAATATGGAATCATTGATAATTAAATAAATAAATATTCATATGTGGTAATTAATTAATTGGCATTGTATGCACTTGAACATACATAACAACTCTAACACTTCCATCTTTTCCAGTTTCATTCATTAATCAATCCACTTAGATAGTTTTAGTTAATTTAAATAATCATTTTTAAATTGATATTTTGTTTAAGATATTTTTTTGTTAATCACATTAAGAACTTATCTACCTTAACATTATTACAAGAGGATTTTCATAGTGTACACACACATTCTCTTTATGGTTTTAATCTACTCTCCACATCTAAAGTAATTGGTATGATAAAAAATATTTCAATTTTCACGTGTTGTGACACGTGTGAAAATTTTATGGTATCATTTCCATGGGTAATAGTAGAATTAGGAGTTCTTTTTAAAAGATCGATTTTGCTCAAAAATACAAAAAAATGTGTAAATAAATAAATAAGTTTACTACTCTAGAAATTTTTCACAATTTGGATTTTCAGGACTCCCAGAAGATCAGAATGACATAGACTTCATGACATAGATAGAACTAGTATCCACCCTACCCAACATCATTACAAGGTATAGAATACAATCATTCATTGCACATGATATGTCCAAGAAATCACAATTATTTTAATGATTAGCATTCAAGTCCATGTTTTTATCCATATCCTACTTCTAATTCCTATCCACCGGTTAACCATTTTCAAAGTCAAATCATTCATGAAAATTTGAAACATCATAATTCATGTTAAAAATATGATTCAATAATTTATCACATGTTGGAATATGATATTATTAAGATGAATAGGATGTTTTAACATCAAGATGAACGTAATGAAAAGTTTATTTCCTCAACAGAATATCTAGAAAATAAATTAATGAATTTATCAGATCAAATGAATCATATTTCTGAACAATGTTCCTCAATGAAACTTGATGATATAGATCCAAACAATTTTTTGAGGAGAGTGAAATAATATTTCTATTTGAACAATATCAATACCCAAAATCTGATAATTATATTTATCCATCTAATTATAATACCATTGATATCTCCCCTCTATCACAATTTAAATCCTCAAATCTAATCACATTTGAAGAATATGAGAGCATGGTCTTCTCCCCTGTTGTACATAATGGTCCCATAGAAAATGAGATTTCATGTCCTCTTTCTCTAAGTTAACAACCCATCCATCCCATAGTGAAAAAGGAAACATTCAATGACTATCAAATTTCACCTTTTGAGGATCAGGAGGACATTAAACTAAGACTATTTTTTATAATGATTGATTAATAATTTAAACAAGAGATAGTGGATTTCCATAATCCATTGGAAATCAATTCAAATTACATCGAATAACATCTTTTATAAAATCATTATGAGTTTGGAAATTTTTATAAAATAGAGATATCTTTCAAATTAATGGAGCTGGAGAATCAGTTAGCATTTGTGGAAGAGAACACTCATAATTTTCTAGAAATAATTTGTGAAAGGGATTTCCTGGAAAATCCTTTGTTTGTAGTGAAACATGTACCAATAATGAAATATGATGGGGAAATATAGAAGAAAATTCATAAAATGATTTAATTCTTGACATATCATCCTCCACCACCTGCTCCATGTGTCATGTTTAAAAACACATCACTTTAAATACCAAAATATGCTAAACATATTGTTGACCATGGTACAATATATGAAACCATTGAGCATGAATTCAGTAGGAAAACATTATATTTTTCTATTTTGGTGGTTGGGTGTGAAAATGAATTGGGATACATCATCAACCAAGATAATGTATTCAAGGGTCCAATGGATACATGCCAACCACATTAGGAGTCTGGTAATAAATTTTTTTTACCTCTGAACATTCATAGAGGTAATCTTCTTGATCATTCCATTGATAGACATTTCCCAAAATTCAATTATTTTGTGTTTCTTTCTTTAGGTGAGGTATATTCATTCCCTTATTAGTTGACCTATTTTCATTTTATTCTTCACATCCATTTTTCTAAAAAAATATCGTTGAGATATTGTGCTACATACAAGATAAATTAATTTTCAATGAATGGATTCCTCACTTCTACTGAAAAAAGAAGACGCATGTAATACATTTATGTTCGATTTTGGTGTAATTTTATCAACCTCTAGATGATGATGAAGTAAACATAGCGCTCAATTGGAGGCAACACATAAATTTTTTTCACTGAATTTAATTTCAATTCATTTAGTTTTTTTAAATAAGAATGAAAAATTCATGCATTTACCGCAATTTGTTTCTCATGAAAATCTATTGTATTTTAATTCATCATACATATTATTATTATCCATGTGATTTTTTATGGTGTGACTTCATTTATATGATAGTATGTTCTTTCAATATGTAGGTTTTACATTTATACCATTTCCGGTTCTTCATCAGATATAGACAGTCCTTTCATGTATATCTGCACTTACCCATAGAATTATTTTATTTTTTTATCTTTAATGATTCCAAAAACACCATTTAAAATAAAAAAATTAAATAGGATTTTGAAAAATGAAGAAAAAATTTCATTCATGTCATTGATGAACCCACATAAAATCTACTATATTTTTTTGTAACATGCTCGAGAACATACCACTTGTATACCAAGGATGATTGAGCATATGATTATTATTTGGAATGATTTGATCATTAATCTCATGACTTAGATGATTACTAATATTATTTTTTGTTTAAAAAATGTTTTTCAAAAAAATGTATATTTTTTAGACACTCATTAGAACTTATACTCATGTGTTCTATCCAAAATTATATTTCCATACCCATTAAGACTCTTGCCCATTTTACATTATATTATTTATCATATTCTTGAGGTAATATCTACGATGTTATTTTTTCTAGAACATTCCATTTTTTCCCATCAAACGGATAGAAATTTGTAAATTTTCACTACAATGACCAAGGCATATTGATTGATTCTTCATCCCCATTTACCCATTGAGATACCTACATATTTTCTCCCTTTTGTAGCCCATAGATGACATGAAAAATCTTTTTAGGACGAGCACATAGTCAATTCCCTCCCATACCCATTTCTTGAATTTTTACCTAATTATTATCAATATAATTGTGGGGGAGATAATTATTCATTCAGATAGTTAATTGAATAGAAGTGATTCATTTGATTCACATGGATTGAGATTTAATCATCATGATCACATATGTTTTATTTAACATTACACACATTCATTATATTTATTTTTCTATGGGCATATAGATTATTTTGGGTTCCAAAGATGAGTAGATTAGTGGTCATTATGTAATAACCCTCACTTTAGGGGATACCTATAAAAGTAATGATCCATTACTCTAGGAGTTAGAGAATTTTCTATATAACATACTTGCACTAAGATGTTACAACGTATTCACTAATTGTGTACCACTATTTGGGATTATTTTTTGACACTTCTTTCATGAAATTTTAGAGTATATACTCACTAGTTTTTTCTATCCATCATTTTTTGAGTGGGTTATGTCTAAAAAAAAGAATAATATTGTATTGAAATATTTTTAATGAAATTCTACGTTTTAAGTGTGTGGGAGAAAGTGTTTTAGGGAAAAATTTTGATTGAAATTTATCATTCATTTATTTCATGATTCAACCCTTATTTTTTCTAAACCCTAGAAAAAAAATTCTGAACCGCCATCCTGTAGCCTCAGAGACAATTGAAAAAAATGTGATGTCCCGAAGAATGGTGTTTTCATTTGATCTCCACTAGTAGAGATATGAAATTCATGGAAATCCTATGGTAAGTATGTATGTGTATGAGAATTGAAAAAACATTGATCAAATATTTTTTAATATAACAGTTACAGAATGGTAGGTTATATGATACATGAGTTCACACACTTCATTGGATAGAATGTGAGTGGATGAAAGTTGGTTTTAGAAAATTAGTGTTTTAATTGAAGCATGATATTTTTGTTGCTAAAAGGTGTTTGAATAAAATTGGACTTTATTTTTGATGTTTGTATTTTTCAATGGGTCCATATGTCTTTTGTTTATAATTTTCTAGCATAGGAGCTAAAAATCTTAAGTGTGGGAGATCTGATTTACATGGATTTCACATTTGTTTTTATAAATTTTTAACATTTTTAAGTAATTATTTTAAGTGCTTTGTTGTTTTTAGTTTCTTTTTTTTTGTTTTAATATTTTTTTGTTATTTTTTTGTTTTTTTTAATTTTATATTAATATTAGTTTTTTATTTTATTTTTAACTTTTATTAATTTCAACATTATTAACATTTATCATTTTATTAGTTTTAGTATTTTAATTAATATTCCTTACGGAGTTTTTTTATTAATTAATTATTTTAATTAAACATTTAAATATAATATATATTTATATAATTATTCATTATAAATTTTTTTTGAAATCTTTTTCATTATTATTATTATTATTATTATTATTTTACTTATGGATAAGCATATTTTTTAATTTTAATTTTTGAATATGTTTTTTTAAAATTTTATTTTTTTAAGGTTTCCCCATAGATAATTGCCCAAACCATTGACCCACTCCATCCACTTCCCAATTTTCTCACCATCCTCCACAATCCACCACCCTTTTTTCTCTCTCCAATCCCTTACACTTGAGATCCCTTATATAACCAGCCTATCTATACCCACCTCATGATTCCCCAGTGCCTCCCCTCACCCTCCCCAACTCACCCATGCCGCTCCCCTACCCCCATTTACCCGCAATGCCCCACCCCTCACCCCATAGACCTACCTCGAACCCCAAACCCCCACTCTTCTCACCCCAATAAACTCACCCAACACCCCTCTCCTCCCTCAACCATCCCCTAGCCACCCCTCTCCAACTCCTCACTCCCCCTGCTGCCAGCTCCCATCAACCTCCCCTCCCCTCCCACTATTATCCCATGCCCCAACCCCCTTTCAACTACTCCCCTCACCTATCCCCTTACCCCTTCATGACTCTGTCTTCAATGTTGAGCACACCAACAATTGATTCAGCATCACAACCTCATCATGATGTTGAACAATCGTCGACCACTTTTCACTACATCCTTCTCCTCATGTCGGTAGTGGACATATCCTAGTGCATCAGGGATTTATGGTGATTCAAACATTTCACCAATGTGCGCGAAGTTCGATTCACTTCCAGAGATCGGTGGTGCACAAAAAGAGTGAATACAGATCCATTCATTTTTATTATTGGGTGATGGTGTGGTTCGATGTTGCCGTGATCAATGGATAAAAGGTTATTATTCTAAAATTGTTTCTGGAAGCTTGTGGTGGTCCTAGCTATAAAATGAGCATGATGATATATGTTTATTATTTTATGTGATGTATTTTCATTAGGATGTAAGGTTAATTTCATTTCTATCGAAGTTATAAAAAATGTGACAGTAATTTCATTTCATTATTTTTGGTCCATTTTTATTGCATTTTGAATTAATATTAGTTGGATTTTTATTCAATTAATTATATCTACATTTCAATTAATTTCCATTGGGATATGCACACATGATTTGGTTAATGTTCAAGTCAAACCTAATAAGTAATCACAGGAGAGAGTTAATCATAGAATTTATTTATCCAAAATTGTATCAAGCATGTGAGAAAATTCTGAATAAATAAATATATTAATTGAAAAAATTAATATTTTGTGTGAGCTCTCCTTCGAAACATGAATTAGTGATACTAAATCAATAATATCATGTATTTGAAACCAACGCAAGTAAATTCATTGAATTTTTTAGAAATAGACTATTATATTTCACCAATTTATTCAGTGCTATAATGATTTAGAAATAATTGGTCATGATGGAGAACAAAATGACGAATAATTTGTGTGAATATAAGAATATTGTATTACATTAAAGAACATGAAGAGATATTGTTTTTAATGAATTATCAATCAGTTATAATTATATATATATATATATATATATTCATATGTCAGAATTAAGTAATTGACATTGCAAGCACCTGAACGAACATCAAAAATCTTACACTTCCATCTCTGTTAGTTTTTTTCATTGCATAATCCATTTATATAATTATAGTTAAATAAAATTTTCATTTTTAAATATTTATTTAATTTTATAACGTTTTAGTTGTTAATCACATTAAGAACTCATCTACCTGAACATTATTCCAAGAGGATATTCATAGTGTCTACTCAGATTATCTATATGGTTTGGCCCTGCTAGCAACTTCATAGTAGTTGGTAGGTAAATAAATATTTCAAAATTTAACGCATTGCGATGTGCATGCCAAAAATACTAGAAATTTTCTTCCAATATATTCACTTCATCAAATGATCAATAATAATTTTAAACATTTCATCATCCAACAATTTACCCTAACTCTTGAATCATATATAGAGAGACTTTTTTGGCATTATATGTTTTTCATTTTATGCTAACCATGCTTTTATATTTTATTCTTTAATAAATATTTCATATAAAAAAAACACCGATCATGTATAATGATTCAATAATTTAAAAATACGTGATAAAAAACACTCTATACCTTTCATTGGTCATTTTCAGTTTCCATATACTCAATTACAATGGAATTGGGTATTTGTAGACATATATTTGTATATTCCTACTAATCCCACTCCCAAGCCTTCTCCATAAGACAAAAATTTCTATAATGACTATACTCCCACATTTGAATAATTCAATTGATAAATCTAAAATAACTTATTTCCCATTCCTAGAGTCAGCTGAGTACTTCCTTTTTCCTTGGATGTTTATTTATGCATGTCCTTTATTTCCACATCTATAATATCTTCTCGTCCCTTTAAAATATTTTCCTATGTTCTTTGTTCAACCTCCATGATAGATATATCATTGAATATACCTAAATTTATGATCATTATTACATGAAATCCCATATGAATTTTTTTTCTCTCATATATGATGCATCTGAAAAATCACCAAGGATCAAGTGGTTAATCCTAAAACCTGATTTTTGGTTTAGAATAACCACAAGAGTTGTCATTTCCACTCCAATTCCATTTTGTTTCTTATTCAGTGAACCACCACATTTTACATGACATCCATTAATTATACGGTTCCTGATATCCAATTACTAAAACCAAAAAGTTAGTGTGATTATATCAATAAAATTATCATATAATATTATATGAGGAAGATAAACAGTAAGATATACTTATTCATGTTATCTCAAACTCATATAATTCATCTAAAATAACTATTGATTTTTTCTATTATACTAACTATTGTGGTTATATATAATGTGTAACTTATTCTTAAATATAACCCTAACAACTAAAGTCTTCTAAACAAACCTATGATACAAACTATAAGGCTGCGTCCTTAAACATTGTAAAAACATTATTTAAGTCAAAGAATTAACATTATGGATCATTTTAGGTTTCTATTTTTAGTGAATTATGCCTCAACTATTACATAATAACTCAAGTTTATACAATGTAGATATAACAATAACAATATTCATTTCTTCCAAAAAACATAAAAAATTAAACATGATTTCTTTTCATGATGAAAATTTTCTTGACTTCTACCATTCCCTTTCCCATCCTAATACCCTATGGATTTTTTTTCAAAACGTGGGATGAGCATAAAAAGCTCAGCAAGACATGTAAAATAAGGAAAGAGAATCCATAGTCTATAAATATTTATTCACTATGCCAAAATTTATATTTAGTGGTGTTTTTTCTCATTTGGCGGTGGTTTAAACAGCTGCGAAATTGTTCTACAACGGTTTGGGAAAACCACCCTTAAATCGTGCGTCGGAAAATAATTAGCGGTAGTGGTTTAAACCATCGCTAAATCATTTTTAATTTTTTTAATTTTTTTAAATTTTTTTCAATTTTTTATTTCATTATTTTTTTATATTAGTAATTAATTAATTAATTTATTTATTTTAATTATTTTATTTATCATTTATTTATTTTATTTATTTTAAGTATTCATTATTTATTATTTATTTAATATTTACTTATTAATTTTCAGAATTTATTTATTTATTTATTATTTATTATTTATTTATTTATTACTTATTTATTACTTATTTATTTATTATTTATTTAATACTTATTTATTTATTTATTATTTATTTATTTATTTATACGCACATGCCCATCCATATCCATGCATAAGTCTATGTCTATGCACATGCCCATGCTATATATATAAATTCTGCGTTGGGTGAGATTTGAACCCCTTACCTCTTGCTTATTCTACAAAGACTTTCCCACTCCAGCTGGCTCTTCATGTGGTCAATAAATCGAATTTAATATACTTATATATATATATATATATTAATTGAAAAAATAAGTAATACACAACAAATAGATAGAAACATAATAATTATTCATCAATAATCAATAATTAATAAGTAATCATATATAATATATAATATATAATATATAATATATAATATATAATATATAATATATAACATATAATATATAATACATAATACATAATAAATAATACATAATATCAAATATCTAATATCTAATTTGAAATATATAATATATAATGTACTATATATAATATATAATATAAAATAAATAATATAAGATATATATTATATATTATGTATTATATATTATATAATATATAATATATAATACATTAAATATAATAGAAAATATATAATAGATAACAGATAATAGATAATAGATAATAGAAAATAGAAAATAGAAAATAGATAATAGATAATAGATAATAGATAATATATAATATATAACATAATATATATATGTATAAGTATTGTATAAATAATTAATTAATTAAAAAATAATTTAATATATAATAAATAAATAATAAATAAATAATAAAATAATAAATAATAGATAAATAAATAAAAAAATAAATAATAAAAAATAAAAAATAAAAAATAAATAGTAAATAGTAAATAGTAAATAGTAAATAGTAAATAATAAATAATTAATAATTAATAATAACTAATTAATAATAAATAATAATTAATAATTGATCATTAAGAATTATTAATTAATAATTTATATTAAAAAATTTATAAATAATTTATAAATAATTAATAAATAATAAATAAATAAATAATAAATTATTAATAAATATTGAATAATAAATAAATAAATAATAAATGAATAATCAACTAATAAAAAATTAATATTTATTAAATTAAAAATTAATTAATAAATAATAAATAATAAAGAATAAATAATAAATAAATACATAAATACATAAATAAATAGATAAATAATTGATAATTAATAATTAATTAATAAATAATAATAACTAATAATTAATAATTGATAATTATAAAATGAATAATTCTTAATTAAAAATTAATATTTTAATTTCAATTTTTAATACGCAATACGCAATATTATTTATTTAATTAATAAATAATAATTAATTAATTAATAAATAATAAATAATCGATAATAAATAAATGAATACATAAATAAATATATAAATAAATAATAATTAATTATTAATTAATTATTAATTAATAATAAATAATTAATAATAACTAATAATTAATAATTGATAATTATAAAATTAATAATTCTTAATTAATAATTAATATTTTAATATTAATATTTAATAGACAATATACAATATTTAATATTTAATAAATAATTATTAATTAATAAATTAATAATAAACTAATAATAAATTAATATTTTGTAAAGTTAAAGTAAATATTTAAGAATAAAGAATAATGAATAATGAATAAAAATTAAAAATTAAAAAATAAATAATAAATAATAAAGAAATAAATACATAACTAAATAAATAGATAAATAATTAATTAATAATTAATAATTAATAAAAACTAAAAACTAATAATTTATAATATATAATTAATAAATAATAATTAATAAATAATAATTAATAATTAATAATTAATAATTAATTCATAAATAATATATAAAAAAATAATTAAATAAATAATAAATAAATAAATAGGTAATGAATAATAAACTAATAATAACTTATTAATAATTAGTAATTAATTAACTAATAAATTAAAAATAAATTAATAATTAATGTGCACATAATAACTAAATAATAAATAAATGAATAAATACTTAATAATAAATAATATTTTAAAAAATAATAACAAATTATTAATTAATTAATTAATTAATTAATATTAAATAAATAAATAATTAATTAATTAATTTTTTAATTAATTAATTAAATCATAAAACGTTAATAACCTCTGTAAAACCTAGAAACACTAAAATGGTCATAAAATATGATATGATTATCATTTTCAAGTGCCACAACCAGTCAAATCAATGATCGTGAAATGAGATTTGATATGATATGTGGTACAGGCCGAATGGACACATGGATTGAATGTTATAACCGTTTGATTTTTATGAAATCGGTGTCTGCAACTAAAACCTCTATTTCGAAGGCCTTCTAGGACTTTCTAGTGGAATAAAAATGGGTATAATACTCTAAGAGTTAGTACAGGACCTAAGAGGTGTGGAGCTCGTCGTAGGGTTCGATTTGATATATGGTAGAGCCCAAACGGACCCCCGGATTAAAAGTTATGGTCATTTTAAGTACCATTTCGATTTTCGACTTTTGAATTTTGAATATATTTTTTCCTTTTATTATCACACGATTGAATTCTCACATAGTTTTTTCTCATTAAATAAACTTCGATTAGACTTATTGTGGAGCTGAAAAGGACTATGGGATCATAAATTATGGTCATTTGATGTCGAAGTATGTTCTTCTACTTATTTAAGATTTTCTTTCAGTTTAAAAATAGTATTAACTAATAATTATTAATATTAATTAACTGGCACATTATAAATATATAAAATTATAAATAACAAACTATATTTAATTGTAAATAATTAAAAAAGTAATTAATAATTAATAATTAATATATAATTTTTTAAAAATGTTAAAAATTTCTTTTCTTATATTTTGTTGCGGTTGTCAAAAAACCGCCCCTATTTCGCGAGTGTTTTTAAAAATACCGTCATTAAAAAAATTTAATTTTTTATAAGATATTTTTAAAACAAAAAATAAATAAATAAATAAATAAATAAATTATAAATAATAATTAATAAATTACGAAAATAAATAAATAAATAAATAAATAAATAATAAATAAATAAATAAATAATAATAGTAGTAAAGAAATAAAAAAATAAAAATGATTTAGCGATGGTTTAAACCACGACTAAAAAACCACCACTAATTAAAAAAATTTAAAAAATTTAGTGGCATTATTTTCACTGCGGTTTTTTAAACCGCCGTTAAAAACCCTCTACTAAAACACTATTTTCTCATAGTGATTAACCGATGAATTTGTACTTTTCACCAAAAAAAATAATCTCTTTAAGATACTTCATGAAATCAAAAGATTTATTAAAAACTCGCGGAAATGATAAATCATAAAGAGGAATTGTTGAATCCATACATACTGACATTGTTGATTCCACAACCGTATAAGGAGTAACATTCATTGTTACGTTGGAAATACCCATAATAGTAAATTCCCTAAATATCTTGGGAGAATCCTTTTTGTTTAACTCTATCTCATTAACCAATGAATTGGAAGGCTATCACAGGCTCAACTTCCCTTGGATTATCATTGAACCACCCGTATATATAAGCAATTCCCATGAAACATAACATAATCATAACACATAAACCATGTATAATGAAAAAATAACATTTCCAAATAGATATCAAAAGATATGATTTCAAGATATTTATATAATAAATTCATTCATAAAACCATTTTCAATACCAAAATACCAAAAAAGGTATAATAGAATTTATATTTCTTTTAAACTATTTCAGCTTGTAGAGGAAGCCAAATATCATATAATGGTTGCAACGGTGGAAAAATTCACTGTCACCACATACATTAAAAAAAATACTTTTTGTCATTTAATAATACTCATTGTTGAAAAAGATACCTTAAAAACCCAATGAATGAAAATAAAAGTCTAAGGGGTTTATTATACACTGTATAAAATAAAGTAGTGTATAATATCAAATTATGCCTCAGTGAAAGGAAATTAAGAAGAAGCCCATTAAAAAGATCATGTCATTAGATTATAGATAAATCAATGATATAATTATGTATAAAAAATATAAATATACCAAATATACATTGATATTTAGTGTAAAACAATAATACTTCATGCACATATATTCTTGTAAAAATAAAATTACTGACATGGTTATTTAACCCGGAGAATTAAAATTTAGTTATGATTTTTTATACCTTGAGTCCGAATCATCAAGTACAATAATTATATTTCTGAATAATAAACCTAGGTTATTTTCTAATTTAATGATAATATTTTTCAATTTTATTATTTTTTTTATCACTTATAACAATTTTATAAAAATTACATTATTATTTAAATTCATATTGAACATTTTGTTGATATTCAATACATAATTCAAAAATGAACATGGTTTTGATGTTACTAATCAATGTAGTCATAAGTCCATGATCTACATAATATTATTCATGAAATAATCATATCTTCTATACATTAATCATATTTTTTAATCAAACCATTAATTATGGTTATGAAAAATGAATAATGTTATATTTTTTGGAGAAGATAGGTCGTACGTACGATTGTGTGTTGTTTTCATTTTTTGTTTATAATTATAGAAATAAGGTAATTATTATATTTAATTTTCATAATGATCATAATATTATTAAAATTATAATAATCATTTAAATATACTTATATGTACCATATAGGTTATGTGGTAAATAAAATTGATTCACATCGCTTCGTGGAGGTGATAGTTCACACATACGCACGAACAAAGTTATTATTTTTATGTACATGGAAGGTGAGAACATAATAAAAATATTATTGATTTAAAATTATTAATATTTCATGAATATCCCTTATTAATAATACATTCATCATTATAACCAATCTTGATAGATGGTTATGGATAACAAACTAAATTGGTTCGTGAAGGTGCAAACTCACACATATATCATAACGATTAATTCCATTCCCATTTGATTCATGGAGAGATATATTTAGGGTATGATATTAATAAAATAAAATATATTTATATAGAGGATATATTAGTTATCATTTCACCTTTTATGAATAAGATAAAATGAAATAGGAATAAGAAATATTATAGAAACTCTTAACAAATTAATACCTCTTCTCTAGTTGATCACCTTTGATGAACACCTTAACACCTCTATGAATGATTTTATACCTAAAATACGGGATGAAGAATGTGTGTTTGTATTCTAGGATGTGTTTTGGGAAGAAATTGACCAAAAAAAGGCTTTGTAATTATGAGTATTACACAATATTTGGTATCTTTCTATAAGAGAGTGGATGGGCACCCTTGGATGTTCATAATATATTGAATTTATATAAATTAATTTTTTTATTAAAATGATTTCAAATTAAATTATTTCTAAGTTAAGATGAGTATTGTTCTAAATTATATAATATAATAATTTTTAGAAAATAATTGATTTTATTTTAGACCTTATATTTTTATTTTACACTTAATTATTATATTTTAATTTTAATTGTGGTAACAACATTTTAAGTATTAATTGGATATAAATTTTTCATATATGAGATCAATTTACCAAAATTGGAAATATAATGATATTTTAGAACTTATCATATACAATATTTTAAATATAATTTGTAAAGACCCGTAAATTTCAAGGAAATTGTTTTTCTTAAATGCTTTCGGATTTTACGAGTATGTAGTTTCTGACGGCACCTGATTCTGAGACCCGGTGTGCCCGAAATCAATTTACAAAGTTTAGATTGTGTACGTTCAGTGAACGAACAAGCAGGTTTTTCTATCTTTTGAAATGGTGTTTGTAATTGAAATCTGGGGGCACCTATGGAACCGCATCATCAGTAATTGTTTAAGAGGACCTTTACTGAAGGTGAATTTTCATGGGAGGATTTGTAAAAAAAATGTGGATTAAATAGAAAGTAAAATAAAATTATGTTACAATTTTATTTCTTTTTTTTTCTAAGTGGTTATATCCTAGGTATGGGTGTTGGGGTTAGACCCACTAGTTACTAACTACCAATGTGAGGATATTGGTGAGGTGGGGCCCACACGAGCCCTACCCTTTCACATTCCATTAAACTCCTCTAACTCCCCTATTAACCATCCTGTGTTAAATGTTGGCAACCCTTTGTAATTAATTAAGTGACTTCTCCTCTTCCACTTAATTAATAACAACACAAATTAATTCAATTAATTAAAACTCTTCAATTAATTGAATGAAGAGTTTGAATTTGGAGTTTTTGAAATGCTTGGAAAAATAATAAAATAAGGGGTGGCCTTATTTTATTTTGTTGGCTTGTTGTGTGAGGATTTTGGGAGAGAGCTCTAATCCCTTGAAGAACTTCATCCTCCCGTGAAGAATGACTTCCTTCGATGAAGAACGCTATCATCACAAAGAGAGACGATGTTCCATTTCGTCTTCTCTTTGTAGCTAGTGTGAGGCGCCGTTCCTTCCTTGGACGTATGCCAACGCCATCTTCGAAACCTCACCCCACGACGCATTCTTCCACGTCACCAGAAAACTTTATCATTTATCGAGGTAGGGGTGTGTTTGGTTTGTGTAATGATTGGTTTTCCTTCCATGCTGCTGTTCCTCTTAAACCGATTGTTATCGAACTAATGCAGAAAGGACCAGACCAAACATACATGGTCTGATTCCTCTGCCATTCTTGTGATAATGTGGAGTTCTTCATCCGTTCTTGATCGGGGAATCAAGCTATGTTTTCAGAGCCAATCAGAGGCCTGAAAAACATCCTAAATGGCCTCAGATCATCAGAGCGACTTAGAAATGGAGGTTTCATAGAACTTAAATCATCATAATGAAGAACGAACACCTTGGGAGGCGTGCTGGATAGAGGCGTCATTTCTAGAAAATTCCAGAGTACACAGCGTGTACTCCAAGAGCACATGCTGTGTAGTACAAGCGTACTGTGGCTTCTGTTTCAGACGTTAGAAAAGTAACACACGGCGTGTGACTGTACTCACATGACATGTACTCTCTACACTATTTGAAAGAGGAGATTTTGAGGGACTTGGCGTGTATTTAAGGAAAATACACGGACACGGACAACAATACATGGCCAAGTAACACAGCGTGTATTCTCTTCATAGTAAGGTAGAAGATGCTTCGTGGGGCTCGGCGTGTAATCTGGAAGATACACGGACACGGGCAGAACCACACAGCTAGGGACACGATGTGTACTACCATTACCATGGTAGAATAATGTTCGTGATGACTCGACATGTAATCTAGAAGATACACACACACGAGAAAAACCACACGGCCAGGGACACGACATGTACTACCTTCAACATGATAGAAGTGGCTTCGTGATGACTCGACGTGTATTCCGGGAATACACGGACAAAGGGTGGAGTACACGGGCATCCAATCCACCACACGGCTAGGCGTGGCCCGCGCCTATAGAACCGACTCTAGAGGTTTGGACACAATGTGTAACTATACCATACGCCGTGTACTTACTTATTTACATGACCAGCCCTGCGACACGGGTTGTTTCACACAGGAAGTACCCAGTGTCTGATGACATGGTGTGTATCGCTTACCTACACACTATGTAATTTATGGAAATGGCTTGGTCGTCATGTTCTCTATGTCTTGGGCACATTTTTTTTATTTCCCCCTATGACGTGGGACAGAACAACATGATACATCAACTATGGAATTCATGTCAGTTGATGTATCGACCCCCTTGGCTCGTGGAGAGGAGCCTCCCAGAATCAAGCATGCTGTGTGTAAGAACCCTAGAGATGGCTGCGACTACGACGACGATGGCGACTGTACTTAGATCCTACGTGGGTTCGGCAGTGAGGACGATTGTACTTGGATCCTCTGTGGGTTCGGCATTGATGAAAACCATACTTGGATCTTATGTGGGTTAGGCAGCGAGGGTTTTTGTACTTGGATCCTGGGTGGGTTCCGCAACGACAACTTTTGTACATGGATCCTACGTGGGTTCGGCAAAGAAGATGATTCAGAGGCTACATATAATTATCTCCCCCTCTTTTCGTGAGTAGTATATCTATGTGAGATGAGTCTTGACATTCAATAATTATCTTTTATATGATTGACTTGATTTCCTGTGTGGATTAGGTTGTGCATTCATGTGTAGTTTGGGTTGTACTTTCCTGTGTGGACTGGTTTGAACATGGGCTCGGAAGTTGGAGCCGAACTAGAATTGATGACTTAGGTATATTTATGGGAATATACCTAAGTAGTGTTGGTTGATACTTCATATTTGTATCCTTATTTTGTGGTTTATCCTTTGTGGATTCTGGGAGACCTTCGGGGGTCTCGGGGTCCCTACTGAGTATCTTATACTCACCCCTACACGGGCTATGCCCGAACTAAATTGTCTTGATTTCAGATAACAGACAACACTAATTGTGGTTGAGGCTTGTGAAGCGTGATGGTAGCCGGAGGTGGACTCTCTGGTGGGATGTACATGGAGCGGACAGCTGGACCCGAGGATATGAGGAGACCATCTTTACCCACCCTTCAGTTGGGATAGCCAGAGGACGACTTGGTGGTTGCTGATTTACTTTACTGCTGCTGTACTTTCTTTTTAGTTGTACTGTACTTTCAATTGGGTTTGTATTCTGGCCCATTTACTTTTCATCACTTACTATTGTACTCAGTTTACATAGTATTTACTTCAGCTTGTGTATTCTGTGGTTTTTGATTTCTTATATAAAGGAAATTACTTCCCTTTTATCGGGATTTACACCTTTGGTGCTAGTCGCTAGCCCTTGTCCTATGAAAGGCGGGCTTGGGGTAGTCACAGAACAGGCCCCAAGGATGGGTCGCGACAAATTGGTATTAGAGGGGTCGGTTCTACCGCAGAACTCAGAAATCTAATAGTTTCTTCACTGTGAAACAATAGTGTAAAGGGTATTGAGTGTGGTTATAAGTTCTGGGAGTCCAATGTTCGTGCGGAGACCGACGTATCCATACACCAGGACCCTGACTTCTGATTTCCAACTCAATGCACAAAAAAATTAATTGCACGTGTGTTCAAAAGTTTTCTTTGTGATTAATTTGTGTCAGCACACCAGGTATACTGTATTAACCGTGGCACACCTGTTTCTTTTCAAGATGGCCCCACGATAGCAACCATCTAGGGATCCGAGCTTTGTGAGAGATGGCAGCCCACCGAGTGATGAGGCCTTGGTGCAGGGCCCCATTACAGCGGAGGCACCGGCAGTACCTCTACCCACCGAGCCACTGATGCCACCATCCCCAACAGCTGAGAGTACACATCGCCTGTGGGCACTGCATGAGTTTTAGCGTCAGAGACCGCCCAGGTTCCACAGGGAGAGGGACCCTCAGGCAGCCAAGTACTGGTTGGAGGCTGTTGTTTGAGTCTTCAGATTAGTAGGGACACCATCTGACCCCATGGTGATCCTTGTGGCAAGTCTCATGCACGCAACATCAGGTAGATGGTGGAACCTGGTGCTCCAGGTGCATGATGAGGAATCTCTACTTTGTTCGGACATCAACATCCTCTTCTTCTCAGAGTTCGTTCTAGCCACCCTCCGTGCAGTGCGCATCCAGGAGTTACTATAGCTTTGGAAGGGCAGTCTGACAGTAGCCCAGTACTCGGTGAGATTTACTGATCTCTCGTGCTACTCCACAGATATGGTACGAGACCCATTCTTCCAGGCCTAGAACTTCGAGCAGGGACTAAGGAATGACATAAGGGAATCGATGATCTCCCTCAGTATTTCGACACAGGCATGAGTACTATATCGAGCCCTTCTTATGGAGTTTTTTCTTGCTGATCCTACACTAGCAGCAAAGCCTACCGTAGGGCGACACGTAGCGGAGTCTTCTACAGTCGACAGTAGACAGATATCGCAGAGGTCCAAGTGGACCAGACTATCAGGTGAGTGACCTCAGGATACTGGTTTGGAGATGCAGGGCACACGCAGAAGATCCAGTCATATGAGAGGCAGACAGTGCTATGCATGCAGCGGGCATAGCCACATGGCTCGTGACTGCCTGACCCGCCATGCAGAGGATCGACAGACAGTTGAGGGACCACCCAGAAAGAGGCATAGGATCGATTTTGGCGGTCCGTAGGGAGAAGGAGGATGAGGTAGAGGAGCTGGTTGAGCAGCAGGTGGTGGACGACGCTTCAGGGATCTACCACAACCACAACCAGGTGGTCCACCCCGACCATAGGGAGCTGGCAGGCAGAGGCAGGCTCAGCTTCCGGCAGTGGAGGCCTACGACCACGGGGCACTTGAGATGATTCTAGGTACTATCTGTGTCTACTACACCCTTGCTGTAGTTATAATAGACACATAAGCAAGTCATTCTTTCATTGATGTTTCCCTTGTTCGGAGCTCAGAGATTCCGACGGAGCCATTGGCTCGATCCTTATGGGTGGAGACTCCTACGGGAGCAGACTCAATGATTACACACTGGTGCCTGCAGTGTGAGCTTACTCTAGGATGCTAAAGCTTAGGCTGTGATCTTCTTGTAGCGGCATTGAGGCCTTACAACGTCATCTTGGGCATGGATTGGCTATCTACAGTCCATGCTCAGATCGACTGTATTAGGCACCAAGTGCGGTGTGTCCGCGCAGATGGGAGTAGGTTCACCATCACCGGTGAGAAGGGATCTTTTGCAGCGTAGGATGGACTTAGTCAGAGGAGAGGGTGTCCGATCACCCATAATATGGCTTGTCTCATCCTAGGAGCAGTTGATGTGCGGAGTTTGAGTTTTCCTATTGTGGTGGATCAGTATGCAGACGTTTTTCCAGATGAAGTTCCAGGACTACCTCCTCGTAGAGACGTAGAATTCTATATTGACTTGTACCCTGGGAGAGCCTTGATATCTACTCTAGCGTATTGGATGGCTCCCACTAAGCTTGGTGAGCTAAGGGTACAGCTGGAGGACTTGCAGGGCATGGGATTCATTCGACCCAGTGCTTCTCCCTGGGCATCCCAGATTTTGTTTTCCAAGAAGGCGGACGGGAGCTTGCAACTGTGTGTCGACTACTGTTTCCTGAACTAGGTGACCATGAAGAACAATTATCCACTTCTGAGGATAGATTATCTCTTTGATCAGCTCAAGGGAGCACGTTGGTTCTTGAAGATAGACATCAGGTCATGCTATCATCAGCTCTAATTTCGAGATGAGGATGTACACAAGACAACCTTTAGGTGTCTGTATGGCCATTATGAGTTCTTGGTTATACCTTTCGGTGTAACCAATGCACCAACAGTGTTCATGAGTCTCATGAATAGGATATTCCAGCCTTTCCTCAATCGATTTTTCATAGTCTTCATCGACGACATATTGATATACTTGACTACTGAGGAGGAGCATTCCTACCACTTTCGGGTTATACTGGATACACTATGAGAGCACCAGCTTTATGGTAATCTCTTGAAGTGTCAGTTCTAGATTCGAGAGGTCCACTTCTTGGGGAACATCATCTCAGAGGAGGGAGTTTTGGTGGATCCTGCGAAGATCGAGGCAGTGCTAGCTTCAAAGCCACCCAAGAGCGTGACGGAGGTGCGAAGTTTCCTAGGTATGGCTAGGTACTATCAGATATTTGTGCTAGACCTCTCTAGAGTTGCAGCACTACTTTCAGCTTTGACGAAGAAGGGGAAACCCTTCATGTGTTTTGATAGATGTCAGCAGAGCTTCTAGGAGATGAGACAGATATTGACCAGTGCGCCCATCTTGAGGCTACCGGAGGAGGGAGTAGGGTACATGGTTTACTGCGATGCATCAGGGACCAGAATCGAGTGTGTCCTAATACAGGAATGGGAAGTGATCGCATATGGATCACGAAATTTGAGTCAGCATGAGCAGAACTACGCTACCCATGACCTGGAGTTAGCATCAGTGGTCTTCGCCTTGAAGATGTGGCAGCACTATCTGATTGGCGAGCTCTTTATAGTCTACTCTGACCACTAGAGTCTCAGGTATATCTTCTCACAGAAGGACCTGAACTTGAGACATCAGCACTGGCTCGAGTTCCCCTAGGAATATGACTTTGAGATAGTCTATAATCCTTAGAAGGGGAACGTAGTAGCTGATTCTCTCAGCAGAAGGTCGAGTATCCAGCTACTTGGAGAGGCGACAGAGTAGATAGCCGTGTTGCAGATATCCTTTGTGGATAGAGATGGGTAAGCCTTTATACAGTCGCTCATAGTCATCCGCCATTACTTTCGTGGGTTAAAGATACACAACATGAGGATGTTGAATGTGAGACTCGACGTGCATAGATATCCACAGGACAGGCACCTAATGGATTTTCTGTAGGAGGAGAGCACTTCATCCTTTTTAGAGGACGTACCATGGTACCAGTTTCATTACAGGAGGAGGTTATGAGAGAGTTTCACACTTCCCCATTAGTGGTACATACAGGAGTAGTGAATATGTACCGGGATCTCAAGCGACAACACTGGTGGCCAGGTATGAAGAAGGTTGTGGCAGAGTGCATTTCGTGATGCCTCTCCTGCCAGAAGGTGAAGGTGGAGCCCCTGGTACCAGCAGTCTTGGTACAACCCTTGGAGGTCTCGGAGTGGAAGTGGGATGGGATATATTTGGATTTCGTGACAGGGCTTCCACGTACTTCCAGAGGTCATGACTCCATTTCTGTGATTGTCGACCAACTAACCATGTCGGACCACTTTCTACCAATCAGAGAGCAGGGCTCAGTGGAGAGCTTGGGGAACCTCTAAGTTCAAGAGATTGTACGGCTTCATGGTGTGCCATCAACTATCGTCTCTGATCGAGTTTCTCGCTTTACTTCCCGGATTTGGAAGGGGTTGTAGGAGGCATCTGGGATGCAGCTACGCCTGAGCACCGCCTTTCTCCCTCAAACGGATGGCCAGACAGAGAAGACCATTTAGACTCTCGAGGAAAAGAACCATGCTTGTGTCATTGAATTTTTTCATAGATAGGAGGATCACTTACCTTTGGTGGAGTTTTCATACAACAACAGCTTCCACTCCACCATCGGGATGGCACCATTCGAGGCATTATACGACCAACATTGTAGATCACCTCTGTGCTGGACTGAACCTGGGGAGTTAGAACTTGTAGGACCAGAGATGGTCTAGGCCATGACCGAGAAGGTGTAGACCATCCCGGAACGGATGAGGACTGCATAGAGCTGATATAATTCCTATGCTGATAGGAGGTGGAGACCACTAGAGTCCGATGATGGTGACCACATTTTCTTAAGGGTCTCACCTCGATGTGGATTACGGAGATTTGGACGAGGTGGAAAGTTATCTCCATGCTTCATCAGACCATTCCAGTTTCACAGTAGGGTAGGCGAGGTGGAATATCGCCAGGCTTTTCTACCCCAGTTGCATCGGGTGCACGACGTCTTCCACCTATCCCACCCGAGGAGATACGCGCACGACCCGACGTATATCATTGATCACGGGGAGCTGGACATTGATGACTGAGTGACATTTGCAGAGGTCCCGGTGGAGATCGAGGATCAACAGGAGTGGGTCCTAAATGGAAGGTCGATTCATCTATTGCGCATCAGGTGGCAGCACTGGAACCTCCAGGAGATCACATGGGAACGAGAGGCTCAGATGCGTGCACAATACCCTCATTTATTCCCTAGTTTATGATTTAGATTTACGGGGACATAAATCCCTGAGGTGGGAGTAATGTAAAGACCTGTAAATTTCAAGGAAAATTTTTCCTTAAATTATTTGGGGTTTTATTAGTACGCAGTTTCTGACGGCACCTGATTCCGAGGCCCAGTGTTCCTGGAATCAATTTCTGAATTTTAGCTTGGGTATGTTCTGTTAATGAATGAGTGTGTTTTTCTATCTTTTGAACCGGTTCTCGGAATTAAAATCTGAGGGCTCTGATGGAACCGCATCGCCGATAATTGTTTGAGAGGACCTTTAATGAAGGTGATTTTTCTTGGGAGGAGTTGTATATAAAATGTGTATTATATAGAAAGTAAAATAAAATTGTGTTAAAATTTTATTTCTTTTTTTATAAGTGGTTATATCCTAGGTATGGGAGTTTGGGTGGGACCCAGTAGTTACTAACTACCCATGTGAGGATATTGGTGAGGTTTGGACCACACGAGCCCCACCCTGTCACATTCCATTAAACTCCTCTAACTCCCACATTAATCTTCTTGTGTTAAATGTTGGAAAACCTTTGTAATTAATTAAGTGACTTATCCTATTCCACTCAATTAATATCAAAACACATTAATTCAATTAATTCAAACTCTTAAATTAATTGAATGAAGAGTTTGAATTTTGAGTTTTTGAAATGCTTGGTAAAATAATAAAATAAGGGGATGCCTTATTTTATTTTGTTGGCTGGTTGTGTGAGGATTTTGGGAGAGATATCTAATCCCTTGAAGAACATAATCCTCCTGCGAATAGAAACTTCCTTCGACGAAGAACATCGTCATCACAAAGAGATATGACGTGCCATTTCATCTTCTCTTCATAGCTAGTCTAAGGCGCCACTCCTTCCTTGGACATACGCCGACACCATCTTCAAAACCCCACCCCACGACACCATCTTCTGCGTCGCTGGAAAACGTCATCGTTTATCGAGGTAGGGGTGTGTTTGGTTTCTGTAATGATTAGTTTTCCTTCCATTTTGTTGTTCCTCATAAACCGCTTGTTATCGGAAAAATGTGGAAAGGACCGGACCAAACTAACCTAGTCTGATTCCTCCGCCATTCTTGTGATTATGTGGAGTTCTTTGGCCGTTCTTGAGAGGCGAATCAAGATATGTTTTCGGATCCAATCGGAGGCCCGAAAAACATTATAAATGGCCTCAGAGAATCAGAGCGACTTAAAAACGGAAGTTTCGTAGAACTCAGATCATTAGAATGAAAAATAGACACCTTGGGAGGCGTGCTGGCCAGAGGCGTCGTTTCTAGAAAATTCGAGAATACACGGCGGTTACTCCAAGAGCACACGCCGTGTAGTACAAGCATACTACGGATTCCATTTCGGATGTTAGAAAAGTTACACATGGAGTGTGAATCTAGTCACACAACGTGTACTCTCCGCACTGTTTGACAGAGGATATTTCATGGGACTTGGCGTTTATTTAGGGAAAATACACGGACATAGACATCAATACATAACCAAGTAACACGATGTGTATTCTATTCATAGTAAAGAATAAGAGGCTTCGCAAGGCTCGACGTGTAATCTGAAAGATACATGGAAATGGGCAGAACCACACAGCCAGGGACATGGTGTGTACTACCTTCACCATGGCAGAAGCGGCTTCGTGATGACTCTGCGTGTAATCTGGAAGATATATGGACACAGGCAGAACGATATGGTCAGGGACATGGTGTGTACTACCTTCACCATGGCCGAAGTAGCTTTTTGATAAATCGGCGTGTATTCTAGGAATACATGGACACAAGGTGGAGTACACAGGAATGTACTCCACCACACGACCAGGCATGACCAGCGCAAAAAGAACCGACCCTAGAGGTTTGGACACTACATGTAACCATACCACATGCCATGTACTTACTTATTTACATGACCATCCCTATGAAATGGGTCGTTTCACATGGGTAGTACCTGATGTCTGATGACACGGGGTGTATCGCTTACCTACACACTGTGTACTTTAGGGAAATGGATTGGTCGTCATGTTCTCCGTATCCTGGGCACGTTTTTTTGGTTTCCCCCCTATGAATTGGGACGGAACTACGGGATACATCATTTCTGTACTTCATGTCATTTGATGTATCAACCCCCTTGGATCGTGGAGCGGACCCTCCCGGAATCGAGCATGCTGTTTGCGGGAACCCTAGAGCTTGCTGTGACTGTGACGACGATGGCGACTATACTTGGATCCTATGTGGGTTTGGTAGCGAGGATGACTGTACTTGGATCCTCCGTGGGTCTGGCAGTGATGAAAACTGTACTTGGATCCTACGTGGGTTCGGAAGCGATGGTTTCTGTACTTGGATCCTACGTGGGTTCAGAAGCGATGACTTCCGTACTTGGATACTATGTGGGTTCGGTAGAGGAGATGATTTAGGGGATACATTTAATCATATCCACCTCTCTTCGTGAGCAGTATACCCGTGTGATCCGAGTCTTGACTTTCAATCATTATCTTTGATATGATTGACTTTCTTTCCTGTGTGGATTGGGTTGTTCATTCCTGTGTGGTTTGGGTTGTACTTTCCTGTGTGGACTGGTTTGAACTTGGGCTAGGATGTTGGAGCTGAACTGGAATTGATGTATTAGGTATATGTTTGGGAATATACCTAAGCAGTGTTGGTTGATACTTCGTATTTGTATCCTTCCTTTGTGGTTTATCCTTTTTGGATTCTGGGAGAACTTCAGGGGTCTCAAGGTCCCCACTGAGTATTGTATACTCACCCCTGCACCGGCTATGCTAGCTCTACATTGTGTTGGTTGCTGATGAAGGATAATGCTGATCGTGGTTGAGGATTGTGGAGTGTGATGGTACTCTGAGGTGGACTATCAGGAGTGACGTACACGGAGCAGACGGCCGAACCCAAGGAGTTGAGGAGGCCATCTGTACCGACCGCTCAGGTGGGATAACCAGAGGATGACTCGGTGGTTGCTGATTTACTTTACTGCTGCTGTACATTCTTTTTTGTTGTATTGTACTTTACATTGGGTTTGTATTCTGGCCCATTTACTTTTCAACAGTTACTTTTGTACTCAGTTTACTTAGTGTTTACTTCATCTTTTGTACTATGTGGTGTCTGTTTTCTTATATAAAGGCAATGCCTTCCCTTTTATCGGGATTTACGCCTTTGGTGCTAGTCACTAGCCCCTGACCTATGGAAGGAGGGCTTGGGGTAGTCACGGTATGGGCCCCAAGGATGGGTCATGACATAATTTTATGATTTTTATTTAATTAAATAAATTACTATTTTTATATAATATCAATTATGGGAATTTCTAATCTATTCGCTTTATTGAATTTAAATAAAATCTAAAAAGAGATATAACTTCAAGCCAACCCATTTAATAGTCTCATAACATTTAAAATTAATCTATAATATTTTTTATGATATAAATTGTGTCATATAATATATGTTTTAATAATTATAATATCATTTATTTGAGTCTTTCATTAATAAGGGAATCACTACACCATCATTGTGTCATAATTATATTTAATTATTTAATGTATCATTCTTATAAATTAAATACCATGATGTAGGTAATATTTTAATATATTTAATTACTACTTATAGTAGAATATATAACTTATATAACCCCATATTAAAATTGCGTTAGTAATAATTGGCATGTTTATGATAATATTCCCTTTACTTTAAATTAAATGTTTTAAATGTCATAATCACACTCAAGTGGCATCCAAAGGACAAATTTTCATCCCAGGGATTTTATTGGTTGTCCATAACTCATAAAATATTATTAGAATAAGTGTTAGTGTAGTTTTATATTATTTTAATATTATTTTTCCCTTATTTAACATATTTACCATTTAACCGTGGTAAATAAAAAATAAAAGTTTCTATTCACCAAATATGAAAGGGACATATTTACATAATTTGGACTCACTTATTCCAAATATAGAATAACTTTTCAAAATTCAAATAATAGAAGGTGTAGTAATTAATTAAAAAATAGTCTCCTTTGTCATAATTAGAAAATGTGTTTTTAAAAGTAAAATCCATCAAATAATAGACATGTATTAATATCTAATTTTAATATGAAACTTATTCTAATGATCAAAATTGAATTATATGATAAAAAGATAGTAAAATTACACATTAAAACAAATTAAAATGATTTAAAATAACATAAATAAATTAGAAAAAAAAATCCCATTTTGAATAAAAAAGAATTATTTTCACTATTCATTAAAAAAAATTATCTTAAAAATACCAAAATTCATCCAATGTATATTTTTATGTCCTTATTATAAATGAAAAGTTTATTTTTACAAATAGAACATATAAAAGTGACAAAAAAATATTTATAAAGGGTTCTCCATCAAAAGGCATTGAAACTACCTTTTAAAAATATTAGAGTATTTTATTCTTAAAAATCGATTTATTCTCATTTTAAACCTGTAAAATTTATACAATAAAAGTAAAAACATTTAACAAACATGTGAAAACATAATATATTTAGTTATGTTCATTATTAAAAATGAAATGGATTGGATATAACTACAATTTAAAATATTAATACTTTTAATGTATTATTTTTCGTTATAACTGAGTCCTGTATGCAATATAAGATTCCTGAGAAACCCATTGTTGAATGTTGAGTAAACTATCATACATAAAATCCCCTTTTAGGTAAATATAATATACAATTAATAAATATAAATAAATTTTTAAATTTATTATTATAATTACTTAGGATGTTACATTCATCATTAAATTTCAAGTTAAGAATGACTTTTCTTGTCCTCGAAATATTTCACTATAAGCTTCTGTAGGAACGGTATATCATATGGTGTTTCATGTGTATGAAGTCTCAGTGGAAAAATATTTTGAATATAAACTATAGTATGGAATTCTTATCTCTAGGATAATTTTGGAACATTATTCAAAGTCATAATTATTTATCCCATTTCCACAGTCCTCTAATTATTTTTTTCTATCAGGACAATAAATTATGGTGTATAAGGTGAGATATATGATTTCAGATTCCACGTTTTATGAGATAAATTTCTAATCAATCTATTTTATTTTCATTACTGATATAAAATCATATTTTATTAATTCATTATCCAATATATTATTTCACCTTCCTTCAATAAATTTTATGATTCATAGAAGCCTGAAATTTTTGATTGATGAATATATCATTGAACATTTGAGTAAATTCATCTATAAATGTGATGAAATAACAAAACATAATGTAGAAATTATTATCATAGTTCCACAATGATTCATGTGGACTAATTATAATGCTCTTGTAGACATAATAGTTTTCTTCTTGTGACCCCTTTTAGATACTTTACCTTCTAACAAGTTTTAGAGATTCAATCTTAATCCCTTTTCATCATGAATAATTCTCTTAAAAATTTCTATTTTAAAATATTTATTTGCATTATTGGTTAAATATTCCAATTTCTATTATTACATAATATGTTCTCATATTTCATGATCATGAAATATGTATTGGAAGTTTCCCTAATAAATAATATATTACAATTTTTTCACATTCATTAAGAGAAGGATCAAATATCACTATTTTTTTAATTATTGTATTTATCTATAATACTTAAAAATTCACTACACCACAATGTTAGATAACAATATAAAACAATTATACCAATTTAATTTAAATAAAATATTCTAATTTCAAATTATCATTATCAATTTTATTGATTCCAATAACATAAATTTTTTATAAAGATTCACTACCAAATATTCAAGATCCTATATCATATTTTGGAATTTTCACTAACATATTAGCTTCACCTATAATGTGGGAGGAACCCCTATTATAATGTATCAATTACTTTATCTTACTAAGTGATTTAATGGAATATTCTACCAATAATGACGTTAATTTATTTTTCAAATGAGTTCTTTTCCACTTATAATTGTGATGGAACATTCTGGTTAAGTATTTCCAAAAATTTTATTATTCTATGAAACTTTCTATAACACCATACACATATATTTTCATGAAAAAAATCAATTTTGTGTCATAATATTATATATAATTCCACATTTGTATGTTTTCATTTAGTAGTTACATATTTATAATAGAAAATGCACCCCTAGCCTCTATACTTATCCTATGTAATGAAAATATTTTTCCAACATGAATATGATTTATTTTTGAACATAAAAAATCAACATCAATATACCTAACAAATGAATATTATTGAAATACCATATTTGTATTCAGATATTCTATATTAATATTTATGGATTTGTTCATATTTTTAGTATAGATTTTATCTCTGATTTCATATAGTCATGCATGTCATGTATATCCATTAAAAATGTAATCTTTAAATTAATAACTCTAAATTATTAATAGTCATGTATTGGAAAGAATTAATGTTTAAACAAGCATTATTACTGCAACCATTTTGGGAAAAAAATTAATTAGATGTAAAATTTACTTGAATTTTATTAGTATCATTAATGGATTGTCCCTTAACTTCAATAGATCCCTTAATTGAATTATATATCATTAACTTCACATTATCAATATTAAGAAACTTTGAGTGTGTAATTGATAATACAACATCCATTAATGAATTTTTTTCTTCAAGGTATTTTATCATTTTCCTTTATTATGATGAATTCAACATGTTTTTTTTATTTTCTTTTTCAATATATATCACTTTTTAATCATGGACATCATTTTCCCAAATCAAATTCATGTTATCTTTTTTAAAATTTTTCTTTTACTTATTGAGAATTGTATTTTTTTCAAAATTATCATATATCTCATTTGTAAGTATATATTAATAATTTTATTTATTCTAAATAATCTTAAATATTGATTGATGATTCAATGGTTTTCTTAACATCAGACATAATTTTTTTTTCATCACTAGAATCCTTCACCAGGATAAGATATATTTTCTCATCTGTTCTCATCAAATTTATTTTTTTGGTTCATTGAATTAACATAGGGCATCCACTTTCCATCAAATTTTCTTTAAATTTATTTGTCACTCTATTCATGAATTTGATCATAATTTTCATATTATTTTTATTTTCCTTTCTTCCATAGAAAATTAATTATATTTTTTTCTAAGTCATTTTAATTTATAACATATATTAGAGAACATACCTTTTTCATTCTTATTCGCTTATTTAATCTTTTGGAAATAAAATAAATAATTATCAGATATTCATCTTTATTTTATGAATCAATTGAGTTTACGTTAACTTCATTATTAAGAATATTTATCTTCCTCATTGATTAAGAATCCATTTCATATTTCACTTTTCTTTTAACTGGTTCATAATTTGTCATAGATAATATATAATAATCTTATGTATTTCATCAAGTGCATGATCTTATTTATCATTAAGATTTGATATTTTGGGATCAAATATTTTTGTGGAATTTCTCATCAAATTATTCTCAATTAAATAATATTTATAATTATCAATAAAAATCCATTGATATCACTTATAGTTTCCTTTACTTGAGTAAATAAATCATCAAATCATTCATCATCTACTCTTTTTTTTGATTTTTTTTCAATATATTTATCAATTTACCTCTACAAGATTCACATTTCCTTTATAACTACTCACTCAAATGTCCTTGATTTCTTTCTTGTAGTACCATACCTTTAGTGTATAAATTATTTAATAACAACATGAGAATAATATTTTTCACTTTTAATTCAACTGACATATTCTTATTTACAGTAAATTTTATCTGAATAATATTTAAAAAGGGTAAAAATCCTATTATAGTCACATAAAAAATATACTATCAATGTGATAAATGAAATAGAAATATCACATTCTTCTATCTATGATTATTTTTTTTGAGAAAATGTTGGAACACCACTTTTTTTCTCTAAATTAAAATTATCCAGTCTCAAATATGATCAGTTTGGATCCTATAAAAGAAATATCCTCTGATACCAGTTCAATTTTCTAGCTGGATAAACCCACCCATAACATTTTTGCAAAATCTTGTTAATTTGTTAATTAACAAAATAATCTATTTCTCTAAATAATATTTTCACATAATGTAATTACATTTTTTTTAAATATTTTAATTATAAATAAATACTCATCGAATAATAAAAAATAATGAATATAATATAGTCAATGAGAATGATAATTATATCTTAAACATAATTTTACTATTAAAAATAGAAAATTAATTTTTTTTTATTTTTGTGTGATGACTATTACTATGGTGTCAAACTTAGCCTAATGACCTTTGGGTTTTTTATGTATTTATTTTATACAATATCCTATTTTACTAGGTTATGAGGGTACTCTTACAAGACCCATTTTCCAAGAAACATCAGTCATAGTACATGAAGCAAAGGCCCATGGACCTCCCTAAACTAGATTTACCCCTCCCTAGAATCTTCATAATTTAAGATTCCTCACACCGCCCTTAACATGAATAATTGGATACCACATCCCCATGGGGGGATACATGGTGGTTGGTACCAACGGTGTATACCAAACCCTCTCATAATTTCCAATATTGTTATCTTTACTCTAGTGGTTACTACTTCTCTGATCGTATTCTGGGGCCATATCCTATGTGGTCTAATCTGAATACAACATAGTTCAAAATCCCATATCTATATGGACTGAGGTTTCCTAAAGTCCATGTGTCCCAATGGTTAATGGTAGAATTATGTGCAATTGTGTCCTGATGGTCCGAAGACCTGTAAAAGTATAAATCAAAATGTAGATGACAATAAATCGTTTTAAAAATGGGTTGAAAATTATTTTTGATGCAATATTGACCATAGAAATTCCCAAACTCAATGTTTTCCCACATTATATTTACATTCCAAGTGAATCAATTTCTATCATTAAATTAATGAATTACATTTGCTATTAATTTACATATCATCATTAAATAATTAACCAATTCCTCTCCACTTCTCCAAAAATCTGAATCCCATTTGTATAAACCCACACATTTCCCTTATATCTACTAAATTATCTCCCCATTCCCTTGAGGCCTTGTAATTTCAAAAATATCAATCTATGATTCCATAACATAGTGACCAAAGGAGATAATTGAATGTAAGATGTAATAATTTTCACATCACCTTATTAATAATTTTTTTTATTTTACCCCTGAAACCTATGATATTCCTAATATTATAATAAAAATAATATTAATAGTTTTTTATTATTCAGAGTAAATGAAGATAAATTTTATTCATTCAAAACTAATAAAAAGATAGATACAATGAAATGTGTATATGTGGCTGACTGCTTCGATGAATAATGTGTTTTATTTTTCATCACCTACTTTCATAGAGGGATAAATTTTTTTTTATATGTTAATATTATATTTGTAACATTTTAAAAATCCCTTAAATGATATGATATTTTTTTCTACCTTCCTTTAATTCTACTAAAATGATTTTTTTCTTCTTTCCAGGTGGACTACCACCTCTACAGGACAAGGTTTCTCATTAATTTTTCATACCACCAAACATGAATAAAATTAAAAATGTCTGTAATGAATCAAATGATTATTCAATAAATTTTTAACATCTATGATTTATGACATTAGACATTGCCTCTGTGTAATTACTAAAAAATTAAATAGAAAATTTAACCACTAAAAATAGGATATCAAAGTATCAATTATAATTTGAGTACATTATTTGAAAAAAAATTTACTAGTATAAATTATGTAATAATTGAATAATAAGTGAAATAATGATAAAAAATTATTCAGGTAAATATCCTTTCTGATAACACATTGACTTTTTTCATCAAACAATTATGTCTTCAGAATAATTAACAAAAAACATCAATTAACCAACATAAGTGAAGATGATATAATAAATCAGTGAAAAAAGATGATAAATATTCCTTATAAAAATGTATCAGGTTATTAATAATTATATTAATAAACATAATTTTATTATTTTGGAACTGTTGTGAAAGTACAGATGGAATTTAGACACAAGGTATGGGTTTCCATAACAATCACCCATCATTGAGATATTCTTTGATATTATGAACAAATATTTATATTTATGATGTAAACACATCCCCCATGATTTTTAATATGAAAAAAATAAATATTTACTAGTATAAATCACTTCAATTCATTCACCTACTGGTATAAGGCTACGATTGGTGTCTTCTATATAATATAAGGGTCTTTAATATCTATATTATCTTTTAGAAGTTATTATGTTTGAGGGTAAGTTACATCCTTAATTACATATGGTATACCATGTTTATATCATGGGTTATCAATTTTGATTCAAATATTGTTAATTGATATGTTCTTATATATCATTAAAATGAAACATTGTTAAGGAAAATTATTTTCATATTAACGGATGGTGTCCCATGATTGATCCTAATTTATTTTCCTACCTATTTTATCATTTAAATTCAAAAAAAAATTATATTTTTTCATTTTTGAAATTAATATACACCTTCTCATCTATTCTGTAGAATTTTTTATCATCATTTTCTATAATGTGGTATTTTAGAAAACGTCTATTAATACCTAAAATGAGTCCTCTAAACCACCCCCATTGTATTTTTTTTAAATGTTCTATTTATTTTTTTTCCTTTTTAATTTTAATTATTAAATATTATGTCATCCAATTATTTATATATGTTATCTTTAAATATATACGTAGTTTAATTTTCCACTATTTTTTAGAATATTACATTTTTTAGTTCTATTCAATATTATCACTTTTAGGTGAACACGATTTAAAGGAGATCCTATGTGCCTAATATATTGTCATGTATCTCACCATCAGATTATTTTGATCAATTATATTATATAAAATCTGTAATTATTTAATAAAAACCTTTTGGTAAAATTATTTATTTATTTGAATATAATATATCATTATGTATTAAATTATAATTTTAAAAAGCTTCACCTAATTAGTAAATTTATACTCTAACTAATCTGTTTTTCTTATGAATTTTGTATTTAATGGAAATTTTTTAGATACTATGTTTTTCCAAAAAATGAATATCCTCAATGATTTGTATCCATATCATCTAGAAAATATATGTTATCTATCCATCAATTTCTTCTCAAGGTAATATTATTAACGGAAAATAGTTAATCATGGTTATATCATGCTTATTATTTATATATGGATTCTTTTCTTCATTTGGAATACTTATTCATATATATATATATTATGATGTGATAGGTGGTTATGTTATAGCCCAATAATCCATTATTTAGTGAGAATATATTCTAGGATACTTTGTATAGTGCAATGATAGTTAGCCAAATCACACTATGTTATCGAAGTGGTTAGCATGATCATATGATTATTTTAATGGTGGTTGGTCTATGTTATGTTTTTTGGATGTTTTCCTTCACATATGATTGTAATTTCATAATTTATGTTATATCAATATGTTTATAATTCCATGATTTTATGATTTCACTTCCATATTCAATGGTACTATGATTATGATCATGCTTTTAGTGTTACCATGTTAATCCCCTTGACTCTCATATAATAGTTTATTGACATCTTTATAACTTTTCATGGATTTATAGCTCACCATTTTCCATAAAGTTCTTTTGCAAGGGTATCTTATAATAATTTTAATGATATAGGGGATTTAGGATAACTATGTTGAGATTTAGATTAATATGTTGTTTTTAAATTCATGATGATGAATTTTTTTATATAATTATCCAGATAAAATATACCACTTGATACCTGTATTTTATTTGTGGGGAATCATATTATAAATAATGAATTATACTTTGTTTTTGGCATTGGTCAATATAAAATTATTCTTCATGCATTTGGATAACCTAACAATAAACAATGATATATAAGAAAAATCCATATTCTACATGAATGGGAAGAGTTTAATTAATGCTTCTACTAATCATCCGTTAATTGGAGGGATAAAAATGGTAGAATCATATAATTTTGGATAAAAACACTCATTACATAGAACCAATAAAAGATCACAAGATGTTTAGATATTGATTAATACTAATAAATACATGAATGTGAATATTTGAGGATAAACCCATGATAATCAAGATACCAAATATTTAAAAATTCGTAATGTTACACTTAATCAAAAATAAGAAAATTATGTTATGTCGCTAAGAAAAACATGATAGAAAAATATTGAATTTAATTAAAATGTTATAGAGTCACTTTAGTTTAATTGAGGTTATTTTTAGAACTATATATTAATTATGTTTCAAAAAAAATATGGGATTAGTTTTAGAAAAGAAAATTGAGTATTGATCAAATGAAAGAGTTGGATGGAGAGATAAAATATTTGGACAATCTTGAATATTTTTTTAGAATAATGATTTATTGATTTTATACTTTTGTACTCTATATTAAATCTTTTATGGTAATTAACTTTTATTTATTCTATTTTATGTTCACTTTCTTCTTGAAATTGATAATAATTATTCTTATATCGCTTAAAGAATTTGTATTACTTAATATGGTTAATGATTTTCTCAGAAGTGAGTAGTATCTTTAGTCATGGTGTATTGATATCAAGGGGATAATTCATTATTAGTAATGATTATATTTTCTATAGAATCATACATGTCCGATTAATATAATAATTGGGCTATTTATTCCATATCCCTTACTTAAAAAGTGATAGGGATGAACATTAAGGAATGTACCCTATTGTGACAAAGAATAATAGAGTTTCAAGATGCAAAAAGGATTCCACTTTTTTAGTAATATATTTTTTATTAAATCAAGTAAATTCTTAGTTTCCTTGATTGTAGGAATCAAAAGAACATGGGTAGTATAACTATTACCATCTAATAGGAATTAATTACCATTGATAAGTCTCATAATTTATTTTCCATTATAATTCACAAAATGATTAAATCAAGAAATTTTATAAAATCACCCTTAAAATAAATCCCCCATAACTATATATATGTTATGGTTTTCATCTATATAATATATTTCATTATATTCATTTCATAATTATTTCATAAATTTCTCCAAAACATGTTTCAAGACATTATTTTTCCAGTTGATTCACTAAATTAATAATAAAAAATGATTTCTTAGTCTAATAATCCTATATCCCTAGTGGTTTAATTTCAAGATGCACAGTTATTATACCCTTTTTGTATAGTCTTATTGATTGGTGTAATATGTTTAGAAATTATATTCTCTGACCAATTCCCTCTATAGGTGACAATGCTTAATGGTTGTGTAATGTATTTGAACCATTTCATGGGACCTTAAAACATACATTAGTGAATGATTATTTCAAGTTTTTTACTTTTAATTTTTATTTTTTTGTTCAAATTCTAATGTTCATGAAACTTTGTTCATGTTTCTATGAAGAAAAATTCATATGCATGAACCAAACTCTATGCACATGATAAAACGGATTTTACTTGGAGGACCCACATCAATTCCAACATAAAATCAACTGTTATCTTTTATATAATTGGAATGTAATAATGTCGATTATAAGATACATTGATGCATGAGAAATGATAACCAACAACAAAATATATAATCAAAAACCACCATGTGAGATGATGTTGATATAAAATGGACTACTACCCATTAGTGGAGTTACTCTGAGAACTATTAGAGAACAAATTAAATCAAACAACTTTGAGTTTTAGGTGATTATTATTAAAATTCATTACAATGAGAGATTATTATTTAAAATGGGGAATTATTATCCCCATTGGTCATCATTCAAACATTTTACACGATTTTTATACATTCTAAATTAATAGACCTGTATATGAAACTATTTAACAATGATAATTCCTATATTTTTTAAGAGGGTGATCCTTTGAGTGGTTAAAGACACAATCATTTAGATCATTTAATCATTGGTATAAAATAAATTTTATATTATTAATGAATTGTATTCTACTAGAGAAGATGAAACATCTTGGAAGTAGTATATAGTGTTATTTGCAGAATAATAGAGAATCTTTTATGATATCTAGGAACAATATAAGGAGGAACGGATAAACGTTCTACATCATTGGGTTACCCTTTGGTTTAATCTTCAAATTTTCTACATTACAATACAAAATTTCTCATGGTTCATGGATAATTCAAATACAAGATGATTATTAATGCATAGAAACCCAAATATTATCCATATTATGTTGAAAATATGAGTAAACATGACACTTTGAGATTGGACATTCAAAAAAAGATATATACCATGGAATAAATCAATAATGAAGTACCATCCAACACCCCCATGTATTATTATATGATATTTGTAGAGGCATACATATCCTCCCAAATTGGGAAGGTGGAATAGATGAAACCTCAATTGATTATGTGAATTTTGTGAGTTATAACACATCTTAAAATTATTATTATAACCAATTTGGATAATTAATAGGGGTAGAATATTAATTTTTTTGAAGGGTATAAGGAGGGAATAATATCATTTTAACTCTATTTATCCTATGTAAAACACATTGAAAACAAGAACCCAATACCACTAAAAATAATTTAAAACTATATATTTGTCATTTTTTCAGTAGCCACTATAGTAATTCAAACCATTTTTTCTAAAATATCACCCCTTTTTGATTGATATGGTGACCATATTCATAATTAATAATGGAAAATATATCAAGCATGTCAAAAAGATCGTACAAAATCTAGATATTATTTATAAAAACATCATGGGTCACTTTGGAATATAGAATCTAATTTAGGAAATCATCTCATATGATAATAAATGATCATTTGGAGTTTTATAAAACAACATAGATTTACCAATAAGATAGGTGAAATACACCACATTGTGGAGTGTATGTGAGGTGTAAGAAATGAATGACCAAAATTATAAGGAATTGAATATTGAGATGAGATAGTTAGATGTTGATTAGATTTACAAGTATAATAAATAAAGAATATAAAACTAAAATAAGAAACTAAATGTGAATAAATAGATTAAGATTATATGAAGAATCCATATGGTTAGTCATATATGAGACCACCTATATTATTTGAGAAGATTCTACTAAGGAATATAGAATAAAAATAAATTGAATTCATTTATATTTTCACATAACATGACACTAACATTTAATCAAAGATACTATATAAAAAATTCATGTGTACACAATGTTACTAAGGATATACTATTGAATAATTGTTTTTGGATAATTAGAATTAATATCATTAAGTGATGTGTTTTTATAAGTATTATAATAGAATCTCTAAATGAATCGTTGATTTCCATTATGTTTCTCGATTTGATGGGTAAAATGTCCTTTCACCATTGTTAAATCCCACTATGATATTTGGATAGTATGAAATTGATAGTATCATATGTTAATAATGTTTTTTTAGTGGAATTCATGAACATGACTTAGTGACGGTGGGGACATTAATCTATTACATTGAATTTATAATTTTCAGAATTAGAAAGAAGGAGATGCTCTAATCATTCTTGGTCTCCCTTTCCTTAAAACTTGGATAAACCTAATTGATGTAAACTTATAATATTTTTTCATCCATGTTAGATAATAAAATCATCAATTTGATCTTACTAAGGAAGAAAAACATAGTGGTGAACAGAAGAACTATCATCTTACCACTAGCACTGAAGAATTGTATAGATTGTTTAATACCAATAATGAGTAATAAGTTGTTTTAATTAAAAAATTTGATAAAATAGAAGACTATAGAGGATATTTAGAAATTGAATAATAATTTTTGTTTATAAATTAATATTAAATTAATAATTTTTCCAAATTAACTTCTTTGATTATAAATAAATCACACTCACAGTTAAAAAATCTCCCTAGTAATATATTTTATTTTTGTTTTGGAAAAAATATATGAACATATTTTTATTGTTTATAAATTGATACCAATAAAAAAATAATTGATTTATTGTTTTTAAATGAAATAAATAAATTACATGTTGAATTGAATAATCTAAAGGCACCAACCCATTTATTTTCACTGAAAAAAGTAATGGTATATTATGGGACATTATAACATCAAAGGAGGTTGACATCTATAATGAATGAGTTTATAGAAAAAGAGGTATCGTTGTTACTTAAAATTTTAATCATTAAACCAATTTCAAATACATAATTATTAATACATCCTTATATTATTCCAAATAATTCAGTGTTTATTTTTGTGAAGTACGAATATAATATGATTTCCACCCAAAGGGTGATGGGATTAATAGTTTTTTCTGATTTTTTAATGATGAAAAATTACTAATGGAAGGATATTATAGTATCAAAAATATGTTTAAAACCCAAAACATTCATTCAAGGTGATGGAAAACATGTAGATTATGAAAAAGGATAATATCACATGCATGTGAACTACACCATTCAAAATCTTTATAAATATTTATTAAATCATCATGGGTTATATTATAATATAAAAAATTATTTTAGATCACATCACAAAAGATGATTAAGAGACCATTAATAGTTTTATCAGACAAAAAATATGTACTGGTGGAGGATGTGAAGGCCACCAAATTATGGAGTGTAAGTGAGAAGCACGAAAAGAATTATCAAAAGTATAAAGAAGATATGGTTTATTTGAAATAATAAGTGGGGATTGGATTGAAAATTGAAAGGAAATTAAGAATATATATCCAATATTTTCAACCCAATATGAATAAAAATTTGAAATATAGGTGATGAATCCATAAGTTTACATATATCATAAAACACTTTTTTTGAGTGAGGATTATCTAATGTAATATGGATGATAAATAATAATAATTCTTTGAAATATTAAAACAAAAAAACATTAAAATTCTATTCCCTGATCCAAAATTAAAAATTATTGATTATGAAAAAATTCTCTTGGATATTACAGTTAGAAATTAAATTTTTTGAATCAGGATTGATTCCATTTAATGAAGTGTGTTTAACAATGTTTAAAAATAAACTCCCAATGAATCATTGACTTCCATGATGTTTCTCTAAATTGTGAAAAAATGGATCTCGCACCACAATTAAATCCCTTTATGATATAGGGATAATATAAACCAAATGTTATTCAAATTTTTTAAAAATCATTTGTTATTTAATATGAAACCCACAAGATTTTCATTATAATAATAGGATGTATCAATAAAGTACTCTAGTTTAATTCTTAAATATGATAGGGTGATGGAAGGGACCTTCATCTATCTTGTCGACATTCAAAATGTTGAAAGTGATGAAGATGGCGATGATCTAATTATTCTTGGTCTTCTATTCCTTGAAACTAGTATATCCCACATTGATATTAACTACGTATATTTTTATTTAATGTTTAAAAAAAAGATCAATTTGATCTCACTAATGTTTAATAGCATGAATATGAACCAACATAATCTCACATTACCACTACAACAAAAAAAAAGTCAATTATTATTTAATATCAATGATACATGAAAATATCTTATTATTTAAGTGGTAGATAAAAGAGAATATTCTAGTGGATAGTTGGACATAGAAAAATTATTTAAATATGTATAAACAAAAGCCAAAGAAGATTTTCCCAAATTTAAAAAATAAAATTTGAACGAATCACATAATGAATTGAAAAAAACTAATAACATTTTATTCATTTTTTGGGAAAATAATAGGAACATATAGTAAATGATAATGTAGTTCTCACTATAGAACATAAAAAAATTTAGGTTTCACTACTTAAATAATTAAAGAAATAAATTTCATCCAAGATTGAATAGGGAAAAGGAATGAACCCCTCTATTTTCCCCAAATAATTAGGTCTAGAATAAGAAACATGACAACTAAAATGGTGATTGAATTATATAATGAATAATTTCAGGGAAAATGGGGTAGTGATACAATATAATATTTTGAATCATTATCCCAATATGGATTAATCATTATTAATACTTCCTAACATTGTTCCAAAAAAATGAGAAAATGTTGGAATAAATAATTTTGTTGAGATTATTTCCACCCAAATAGTTATGGGATAGAGAGTATTTTTTAGATGGAGTTGAGAAGATGCACATGGAATAATAATTTTCACTACCATTTGATGATAAAATCTCATAGATATTTTTTGGGAATTTATAATATTTAATCATGATTGTTATTTAATATATAACCAAATTACCATTCTACATAATAACTAAGTCAATGTAACATTTACATTACCATACCTAACCTTCACCTATCCATTCATGTATATTTCCATGTTCAATTAACATGAAACTTTTTAGTGGGGCATGGAACATTTCTCTCTAGTGGTGGAAGAGGGATTCCTTAAAGTAGTAATTAGGATATTTTTATCTACTTTTGGTCATTTAATATACTCTGGATTAATCTTAACTTAGTGATGAGCAGTTTAAATAGGTTTCACCTATGCTTTATTGGGGTGAATATTATTATATGGAAATTAAATAATTTAACTTGTCTAAAAAATAATTAATAATGAAATTTATGTTGATCATTAGAGAATTGAGAATATTATGGACATTTATAAGAAAAAAATTAATGATATTTTATATTCTCAATAGAGATCATGTTTTTACACATGATTTATTGACGATTTCTCAAAAATATCTGAACTACTACCTCATATATAAAAATAAATACGGACTTCAGATCTGATGAGAACTATAAAAAGGATTTCATGTAATTTAAAATAATTTTAATCACTACCCCAGTCATATTACCTTCAATCTGGTTCGATCCCCCTGAATTTATTTGTGGAAATAAAAATTATGTTGTGGGATAATAACGTAGATATAGGATTAATAAGATATTATATAAAATTTAGTATGATATAAAGAACATCGAATAATATATTCTCAACCACACCACTATAGAGAATAGATACTAACAATAGTCTTTTTTTTTGAAAATTTTGTACTGTACATTGATCACTCAATTTGTTTTGTCAATATTGATCAAAAAAATCTAAAACTAAAGAATTAATATAATAATCCTCACTTGAGCAACTGTAATTTTTATTTATTAGAGTTTTATATTGATATTTAAGATAAAAACGGGCTACAAAACATTATTCCTCACCATATTTTAAGGATATATTTTCCTAATATCATGGTAAGAAAAAAATAGAAATTTAAACTATGTTCTTAGATGAATTTGTTTTTGTATAGAAGCAATAACTAGACCATGGTTTTCTGGCATCACAATAATCATGAAAACAAAATCCAATTACTCAGTTTTTTTATAATAAAAAATGGAAAAAATGATATGGTCTCCATAAATATTATTAATATATCCCAATGATATTAATCTTACGATAATATGAGATGATTCAGAAAAATTGAAAGGTAATTAGTGTTGTTAAACTCTATACCAACTAGGGGAGTCCATGGACAAAATGATCCTATTTCCAAAATAATTCGATGTGGATTTTTCTACCTAAAAATATATCATGATGTGAGAATAAATGTAATTGTATTAATCCTACATCCATATAAATAGATATTTGAAAAAATGGATTAAATTAGTAAGCAAATTATCATAGAATTTTTTTTATGTTTTATGGTATTTACTTCATTTCAATTTTATGAAGATCATTATTATATAGATACACCTTGGGGTATGTTGTCTATGTTTTAATGTTGTTTTATGTTTAATAAACCACCTGAAGCGCTATTAATGTGGTCACCAAATTTTTAATATAGAACATATTTTTCATATTTAGAGTATAGAAGCATCTAATTGGTGATAAAGCAATAATGTTTTTTGTAATAATATCCTAAGTGACAAATAAATGGAAAATTATAACATTAAAATAGAGAGTTGAATTATATTTTTAAAAAAATTATAATTTCAATTATTATATATTGGTGTATAAAACATAATAAATATTTGGGATTTTTCTAAGGGCCTTCAAGACGTTTGTAGTGATTTATTAAATTTTGTTTTGGTATTATAAATCCTGACCCCTTCTAATGGATATCATTCATAGATAATTTTTTGTGTTCAATGATATTAATTAGATTTGTGATGTTTCTAGATGAAATAAATTTTTGGTTTTGGAATATATTGAAGATATTTGGAGTGATTATTAGTCAAAAAAGAGATTGAAAAATAAAATAAAATGAGATTGTATGAATGATATTTTGATCAATAATATAATAGAAAATTAAAATTACTTATTTATCCATTTTATAATCTTATATATCCCATTATAAGTATATTTAATATTTTAAACATACTAGAAAAATTAATACACCCATGAGGAAATATCTTTTTCATGTATTCAGGAAAAACTAATCTTTAAAGATTCATGGTGAAAAACTCTCACACACACAATATCATTTAGAGTATGTTATAAGGTTTATTCATAAAAGAAAAATTCAACATATGTTATTAGTAAACAAATAATCAAAAAACATTAAAATTGGGACATTTTTCATTCAAAAATTCAATATAAAGTCCTAATATATAACATTTTAGTCAATTAAATGATGTATATTATAGCTATAAATATGAGTTTGTTACCCTAAAATTATGTCGTAACCCCTTTCATATGTGGAATTAATTCTCTCATTGATCAGCCTATATGGAAACTGAAACTCCTCTATTTTCTATGTTTGGATAATGTAATTAAATATTTTATCTCAAATATTTATTAATTTTTCCCCATAAGATGTTTCATAACTATTCCCCTTTATGTTCATGGAATTTCTACCCCAATGCCTCTTTTTGGAAAATTTGTCCCCATTTTCCAAACACCAACAACACAGTCATTATAAACAATATTAATTGTATTTTAACAACATTTATAATCTTACACCATGTTTTTAGTTAATTATCCTACCTTCTACCTCAACCTCTACATCCTCACCCTAAAAAAATCCTCCAAAATACAAGAATCCTCCTAATATAAAACCCCCAATGAAAAATATACATTTACCCAAATGAAATCCCCCAAAAACCTATAACCGTTATTGTTAAAATGAACAAAATCACGCTGTAAGAATAATTCTACCTAATAAACAAAAACTATACCTAATCCCACTCTTAGTCAATCACTATCCTCATCCTATTATCACTCACATTAAATTTATATACCCATTTACCCAAGCCACTCCTCACACTCTCTAATAACCCAAACACACCACCAAAAAAAATTTCATTTCACAAATGATTCTCATTACATATGGTTGGAATAATTATTTTGGGAACATATCTACATAAACAATACATATTATATAATGTTGATATATTCGATAAATATAGGTGAAAAAATCTATTATAAGACCTTAGGTAAATGCATTTGGTTATTATTATTTTTGGAATGGATCATTATATTAGATAATTAACTCTATAGTTTATTACCAATTTGGATCATATAGTAGAGTTTGAAAATTTTCAAATTGGTAATGAGGTCCAAAAGTTATATGTTTCTCTGTTTGTAGTGGAAATTTACATTTATTGTTTTGATTTTATTCTAACACTAGTAGACAGAGACTTAGAGCTCAAGCTTATTTAGGCTCATGACAATTATATAGGAAATTTCATCGCTATATTTCTCATGGTAAAACATTAAACTAAAAATAAAAAGATAACTAAACTAAAGATGCCTATTATATGTATTGTAAAACAAATCATCACACATAACATGATTTTAAAGGGTGATTCCTGAGGATCCATGAGTCGATTAGAAATTATAATTTTTTTTCATTGACATAAGAGATAAAATAGTTAAATTTTTCCGATCCTTTTACAAAAAAAATTATGTGCCAATGGAAATCTGGGGATGCAACTATGTTATCCTTATATAAAATAATTTTGGTTTTAAATTGTATCTCATTGAAATTATTCTCCTTTAATGTTTGAATTACATGTCTTAATTTTTCAATAAAAATGGCACTCATGATATAATATAGTGATAAATATGTTTATTCTTTTTACTATGCCGATTATTTTTCCAATTATATAGATGATGGAAGAATCTACTACGAATTCTCCCAATACATAGAACCACCAGATTGATCATTTTATATCATATATAATGCACTAATATAATTAATTCATCAAGTGGTATTAAATTAACATTTTTATAGGCTTTTAGGTTTTTATTCCCCATTTAGTGATAGATGTGTGAGGGTATTAACTTATCCTTTGAGTAACCACAAGATACAATAGATACATAATTTATAATAACTCTTTAAAGAAAGACTATAAGGAATAGTTATCCAACATCTTGAACAATAACATTTTTTATTTTTCCTTCATTTATGCATGATCTTATTAAAGGATTATCCAATAATATACATGGAGAACCCATTTAAATTAACTTATTTCGCAAACTATATGGACACCACATCATCTATAGATCTAAAATAGTACATATATATTGTTTATATCCTAACAGACATATATTCCACTATGCACATTGAAAAATATCTTATTGCAAAATTAACTACCATTATCAGTGATATGAAGAGTGTGGCCACAACCCTCAAGATGGACCCCAATATATTAGTGATAGACATTACTAATACACCCCCATCTATTACAATTTATACAGTTTCATTGTATACCCATAGGTCTATAATTCATATTGATTCTCTTTTTTATTAAACTTTCATTCAGAAATATTACAGGCTTCATATTGGGGAGATTGGGGAGTATATTGAAGAGTCTTATAATATTCCCATCCATTGTTTTTTTGATGTTGGATGTTCACTATTTATTTTATATCATGTCTCCTTTTTTCCATGTAAATTATAAAATTATCATTTCACTATCTCATATACATCACATATGTATATAAAAACACTCATCTACAGACAATTCACATCAAATATGTGTTTTTTTAGATATTATGCTTAATTACACGAATTTTCATTCTAGAAATGTACTCCTCACTCGAACATGGATTTTATGTAGCTAAAATATATCATACGATCAAGGATAATGGGTTTAATTTTTATAGAATATTTATTTTAAATATCATATTTCTATCTATTTATTTGATAGTTTTTCTTTATAGCTATCTGCTTCTCTGTCACCCTTTTTTCAAATTGAGGGAAATGTGTAAATACTTTGTGGGAGAGGGGGAATTGCATCCATTTGAGTTTTTTTCCTCATGATTCAACTATGATAAATCCTTATTTTGGGAAGTAATATTAATTTTTTGAAAAACAATTATGGGTTTTATCCATTAATAATATAATAATAAGTGAAATTTTTGAAGTGTCACAAGGCCACTATAATTATGAGTTATTCTGAAAATTATCGTTTATTTTTTTATTAAGGATTTCGATTCAAATATTTGATTTATTAGAATAATATATTATTATATTATAAGAGCATATTTTTTAATTTCTATTCAAAAGAGGTAAAGTGAACATTTTTTTGGTATTCTTAATTGTACCCTCTTTCCTAGGAGTTTCTTATCATTTCCATCACTATAATTTTTTTACATATTATATACTAAAAATTGATTATTGAAAACAACATTAAATTGAATATGGAAATTATTTGAAATATTATATCCTCAATATCATTAAAGAAATGTGTAAATTTTATAATATAAAATTCTTTGGAGATTATATATTTCCTTTTAGGAATTTATATTACATGTGTAATTTCTATTCTAATATATACTTCAATGTTTGATTGTAATATATATTATATTTAAAAAGAAATATTTTTTTGGAAATTAAATGACATACATAAAATATTATATCAATTGAAAAATTGGGGAATATATAGGGTAGGGTTGGTAGGTATGGAAATTTTAGTCGTGTTTGAATTACTAGTATGTGACAAATACACTTACACAATTTACAAAAAAATATAAAAAAGAAAAAAAATTAAATGAAAAATTGATTGCTGTTGAAGGATAAAATCATGCCCAAATGTTTTATAAGTTGAAGAAATAATAATATATTATTCATAGTTAAGGATAATGATAATTATTTTCTATAATTTTTGTGACGAGATCATGAATTGTAATTATGATATTTGAAACTTATCTTAGGCTTGGTTTTTTATGTTTAAATCTAATCCCACAAAACTATAACCTTAAACTCATTATAACCCAAATGTCAAATTCAATTGATTTTTATTTCTTGTCTTTTTGTAGAATATTAAAATGAATGGAAAAAACGGATTATATAGTTAAACCATAATAAGAATAACTAAACTCTAATGAAATAAATATTGAGTGTTGAGTCATTTAAATTTTAGGGATGTTAAATTAAAATCTTCATGGGTTATAATAAAATTTATAATAACATTATAGGAATGGGATAAAATCATTTAAATTAAGTGATAGATGAATCATGTTTTTGATACTTTTTTTGGATGGGTTTTGTGTTTTTTGGAAATTCATTTATGATTTTTTAATGAATTTCATTTCTTTATTGTTCCCAGTTTTGAGATTTTATTCCTCTATTATTTTTTGTTGATATTTTTCTTGGGTGAAAGGGAAGGATCATTTATGGGGGGACTTGATGACTTAAATATATACATACCCTTTGGAATTAATTTGGGGTTTATTTATTAATAAACTATTTCCATATGCTTGTTATTTAACATATTTGTAAAATATTATAGATTTCAAATGGATTCAAGAGCTATAAATTTTTTGTATGGAATCTAAACCAAGTCATTTTGTATATATAGATTAATGGAATTGGTGATGATAAGATCCAACTAATGACCTATGGTATATAGGTAACTATAGTGTAATATAAGGGATATCATCACAATATCTTCCTGTATAAACTTGAATCACAGAAACATCATTGTATTTGTTGGAACCTTCATGATATTGTATTTTTCATAATAAAAAATAATGTCAATATACATATTCAAATATTTCATTCCAATTTAAATATATCTAAGCAAATAAAATATGTCATACAATAACATATACTTTAATAAGTCAATTGCTTATAGTTATGAATAAATATGTTTAAAAGTGTATTTTTACATGTCCTTTTGATTAAAAGTTCATCTTGTAATGGAATATGCAAGACAAAATCTTCATAATTTTTTTTTGATTCCCTGAAAAACCGAAGTCGACACACCAAAACTGAAGTAGACACACCAAAATTGAAGCCAATGCACTGAAACCGAAGTTCCCTGAGATCAAAGAATGACAGGCTGAAGTTTGACTCACCGAAGAATGACAGAACAAAGTTCAACTGACCATAGTCGACACACTAAAGTATGACACACTAAATTTCGATAGACCGAATCTAACACACCGAATTATGACCCACCGTAGTATGACACACCATAGTTCGATACACTGAAGATGACAGATCGATGTTATCAAACCGAAAAAAAGACTAAATATGACTCCTCGATTGATATAGATAATTATTTCTATTTCATTAATTCAAATTTATTTCTAACGGTCATATTTAGACAAATTATTATTTCATACATTATTTGATGTTGTCTATAAGAAAATATTTAGATCGTACGAGTTACATGCACGTGTTAAGATCTTCATGCCTAGAGGATCATGGAATATAACAGGACCTAATATTTCACGATAAATATACGACAGTATCAGTACACACTGAGACATATACGGTGCGAATACCAAAAGATAATAAGTAAGTGCTTGAGATTACAAGAGGACTCAAACAAGCTACCTTATTAAAAGATGCTCAGTATACATCGAGACATTAATGAGATGAACATTTTCAATCCTTGAAGCTGAATTACAGAAACTAAGACACTCTATTCTGAAGAAATATTCTAGAAGAAGACTCAAATACCATTTTCTAAACATTCATTGAGTCTAGAGAATTACATCACAACATAGAGAATTCTTAAATCTATTCTATTATTAACTCTGTTGTGTTTTATAATCACTATTTGAGATGTGTGTATATTTTTTTGTATAACACACACAGTCTCCTAAGCATTATAAGATGATATCAAACTATCCTCATACTCAATCACTTATTACATTTGTTTCCCATGAATAACTATGGTAGATTTAAAGTGTGACCTGGATAGCTGGGTGTGCTGTTGTAAACCCCCATCAAGGATGTGGATCAAAAGTTTATTTTTATAAAAAACTTGGTGGTAGGTGATCACCATGTGGAGAGTATTAATTCTATTCTTGAAAATGAACCTCTTGTTTACATTTTTGTTCCAATCTTCAATTAATCTATTTTTTTACCCACTATGTATATTTTTCAAATAATGAAAAATGTTTTTACTTTATCTCTGATAGTTAGTTTTGATTAGTGTGTATTTATTCTTAATTCAGTAATCATGTTTCAAAAGATTAATTAGTGATCACATTGATTCATATGAGGACTAATCAACCTTTTAGAAACATTTTGAGCAATTAAAAATTTATATCTCTTCTGCCTTAATTGACTGGGCCATTTTGAATTGGGGTATTTTTATCATAAAGTTTTTAACAGAAATTTTAATTGGAACTCAATTCACCCCCTCTTGATTATACACTCTGAACAACATTCGGTATCAGATGGTTTATTTATTTTCATGTTTTTTAAATTATTTTCAACTATGATTTTATTTTTATCTTAAAGTTCTTAAAATTTCTATCATATCTAAATTTTCAGTTCTTTAGATTCTAGGTAACTAATGAAGCTAGAGTTGATGGTTCTGCTAATAAAAAGCCACCTTTCTTTAATGATAATAACTATGCTCAATGGAAATTAAAAATGAAAATGTATCTAGAGATTATGGGACCTGAAATCTGGTATACAATTGAAGATCAACATATATTTCATGCTACGGCTAGGGACACATGGTCTTAGTTGACTAAAGCTACATATAATAATTACTGTAATGAAATTAATTCCTTATACTATTCTCTAGGTGATGATGAATTAAATTGAATATCTTCTTATAAATCTGCATATGAAATTTGGGATACTTTAGCTATTTCGCATTAGGGAACAACTAACGTTAAAGGAATGAGACTAAATAAAAACACAATTAAATATAATAATTTTAAAATGAAGCTTGATGAACCTATCTCTATAATTTATCTCAGGTTCACCTAAATAGTGAACATAATTAGTCTACTTGGAAAACCAATGGACAATAAGGAACAATCATGAGACTACTACTATGCCTACCTGACAGATGGAGGGGAACTTCTGTTTCCATCCGAGAATCATGTGACATAAGAAAGCTACCCGTAAAGGAACTAATAGTCAAGCTTATAATGTATGAATAAGAACTAAAGGTGAATCAAGAAGTATATTAGGAACCAAGGAATAGTCATTAGCATTCAATACTACTACCTCAAAGATTAAAATCAATGAAAAAGCTCAAGTTCTTATAGACAGTTCGACTAGTGAAGAGTTAGATTCAGACATTGATGAGGAGATGGATCATCTTGTAATTAGATTCAAAAAGATATACCGAAAGAATAAATTAATCAATAATTCAAACAAAAAGGGAATGTATGATAGTAAAGGACAAGGGAATAAAGTCATAAAATGGAATGACAACTCAAATAAAATATTCTAATATGAGTGAAAATGAAAATTTCATGTGAAGGTCGACTGTCCCAAGATGAAATTTAATTGGAAATATGAAGACAAGGGAAAAAGATATAACAAGGCTATGAAAGCTACCTAGAGTGCTTCAGAAGACAACTCCATTGGGTCTGATGCTTCTGATAGTGAACAGAACAATCGTGCCAACTTATGTTTCATGACAGAAACATCTGAGGTAACACTTAACTGTCCTTTATATAATGCCAATTACTCTGGGAATAAGAGTGAGTCACATAATGATTAAGATAAGAAAACGGATGAACTATTTGAATATTGTGAAATGCTTGATGATACCTGTAATGAGCTCAAGGAAAAATATAAATCACTAAAGAGACAGCATGATTTAAATGCATATTATAAGTCAGGTCTGGATATTGGGAATGAATAATGTGCTCAACTATTAAAAGAAAATACTGAAATCAATTTATCAAATGAACAATTGAAGGGAGATCTTGAGAAGTTTACTATAGGTAGAGATACCTTGACTCAGTTTCTAGGAAAACAGATTTCCCCAAAATATACAACTGGTCTGGGATATAAACTAGGATAGAGATGGATCATTAAAACAAAATTTATTCCAAAATCTGGACAATCCACATCCAGTTCAGGCTTCCGGCCATTTCATGAAAAACAATTCTCTAAAGGACCAAAAAATGTGTTTATGTATTAGAATATATCTTCTAATTATAGGAAATCTGTGTGACAATTATGGGTTCCCAACGTCTTACTTTCTAACATCTCAGGAACCGAGAAAATATGGGAACCAAAGTTACCCCATGTCTAATCTGTTTTGTAGGGAGGTTACCTAAAGAGTTCCTGTAAGAGCTTGTGGTACTTGGATAGTGGATGTTCAAGACATATGACATAAGTCTTCTCATGCTTTTGGAGCCTAATCAATGTTGATGGTGGTCACGTAACTTTTGGTGATAATGCTAAAGGGAAAACCATCATCTTAGTCCAGATTGATAACCCGAATAAATTATTTATTTCCAAATTTCTTTTTGTGGATGGATTAAAGTATAATTTACTCATCATCTCTCAGTTGTGTGATGATGGTTTCATTGTCAAATTTGAAAAAGATGCATGTAATGTTTTTAATTCCAAAAATGATTTAATATTTACTACTCTCAAAAATGAGAATTTGTATGAGGTTGAAATAAATTCGTTAGCTAGGCCAAATGTTTCATTCTTAAATGCTTTTCATAATGAATCCTGGTTGTCGCGCAGAAGGCAAGGACACTGCAATGTTCACTCACTTAGGAAACTTACGAGAAAAGGTTTAGTTAGAGACTTACCTAAACTGGAATTCCCACATAACAATTTCTGCAATCCATGTCAAAAGGGAATGCCACACAAAGTTTCTTTCAAACCAAAGAAAGAAGTTTCTACTTCTCAACCACTTGAGTTGGTTCACAAGGATTTGTTTGGACCATGAAGAATTTCAAGTTTAAATGGGAATAAATTTTTTTATGTTCTTGTAGATGATTTTTCTAGGTAAACTTGGGTATACTTTTTAGCTCACAAAAGTGAATATTGTTCTTATTTTATCAAATACTCCAAGTCCATGGAGAACCTTAGTGGATATAGAATTATGACCTTGAGAAGTCATTATGGTCGTGAGTTTGAAAATTATGAGTTTGTATCATATTGCTCAAAAATTTTATATAGTCACAATTTCCCCTATCCTAGAACATCTCAACAAAATGGAGTAGTGGAATGAAGAAATAGGACCCTTCAATAAATTTTTAGGACTATGCTTAGTGAGTATAATATACCTATTTATTTTTATGCTCAAGCTATAAATACAGCTTGTTATACCATTAATAGAGTCTTGATTAGAACTGTTCTTAAGAAGAACCCTTATTAACTATGGAACAATAGTAAGTCTAAGTTTAAATACTTTTGTGTTTTTGGTTGCAAAGTCTTTATCCTTAACACTATGGACAATCTTGACAAGTTTGCCTCCAAGAGTGATGAAGGAATTTTCCAAGGTTACTCAATCCTGAGTAAATCCAATAGAGTATTCAATAAGAAAACCAAATGCGTGTAAGAGTTAGTATAGGACAAATTTAATGAGATTGGTCCACATGAATCAAAATCCTCTCTTGAATATCATGTGGAAGATATATCAATTCTGAACCTTAATGATAATGACAGGGAATCCCCGGTAAAAGTAACCAGTTCTGGGAATCTTCCATAATTTTCACCTGTATAGTCTGAACCAATAAACAATCATGAGGAGTCTAGTTTAACTCTTTCTCGAGGTATTCGAACTCTCAAGAATCATACATTAGATGATGTAGTAGGTGATATAAATTTAAGGACAGAAACTAGAGCTTCTCTTAGAAACCAGGTTGAACATCAATCTTTTCTTTCACATCTTAAACCCAAAAATATTAATGATGATATCAATGATGGATTTTCAGTAATGTCTATGAATGAAGAATTAAATCGATTTGAAAGAAATAATTTCTAAGAACATGATGAAAGACCTATGTACACTTTGAAAATAGGCACTAAATGTGTTTTTAGGAAAAAAGTTGATGAGTCTGGAAATATAGATAGAAACAAAGCTAGGTTATTTTCACAAGGTTACAGTCAAGAGGAAGGAATAGAATATGAGGATACCTTGGAACATGTAGCTAGGTTAGAGGATGTTAGGATACTACATGCTTATGAAGCTCATTTGAATTTCAAAATTTATCAAATGGATGTCAAAATTTCTTTTCTAAATGGGTATATAGTTGAGGATGTATTTGTCAAACAACCCCCTGACTTTATAAATCCCCATTTTTTCAAACCATGTTTTTTAAACAATATAAAGCTTTATATGGTTTAAAGAGAAGCTCCAAGTGCTTAGTATGATAGACTTAGTTCCATTCTTATTTCAATATGTTTTTCTAATGGAATTACAGATCCTAATTTTTTTTATTAAAAGTATTTCCAAATATGTTTTGATAGTACAAATTTATGTAGATGATATAATTTTTTGATCTTCTAAAAATTATTTATGTACTGATTTTTCAAAAATAATGAAAAATTAATTTGAAATGAGTTTAATGGGAGGACATAAATTTTTCATTGGATTTCAGATTTTGCAAAATAAATATGGTATTATTTTTAATCAAAGTAAATATACTAAATATATTTTAAAACATTTTGGTTTGGATGGTAGTAAAGGTAGTGATACACCTATGAGTACCACTTGTAAGTTGGATGTTGATGAAGCTGGAGAATCAGTGGATCAATCCAAATACAGAGATATGACAAGGATTCTGGTCTAACTTAAGGCTAGCTGACCTGATATTATGTTCAGTGTATGTATGTGTGCTCTCTTTCAAGATAATACAAAACAATCTCATTTAAATGCTCCTAAAAGGATTTTCAAATATCTCAAATATACTCCCAACTTAGGACTATTCTATACAAGAGTAAAACCGTTTGATTTAATAAGTTATTCAGATGTTGACTTTGCTGTTTGTAACCTAGATAGAAAAAGCACCTTTGGGACATGTCACATGTTAGGTAAGTCAGTAGTATCATAGTGCAGTAAAAAATAGAATTGTATTGCATTATCTACTGCCGAAGAAGAATACATTACTGTTGGTAGTTGTTGTGAACAAATTTTGTGGATGAGACACACTTTACTAGACTATGGACATCAACTCAAACATGTCTTCATTAAATGTGACAACACAAGTGCTATTAAAATTTCTAGAAATCCGATATCTCATTCTAGAATAATGCACATTGATGTAATACATCACTTATTGAGAGATCATAATAAAAAAGGTGACATAACTCTTATGATTATTGGGACTAAACATCAACTTGGTGATATATTCACTAAACCCTTAAATTCCTAGAGAAATAATTACACCAGACATGAATTAGGAATGATAAATTAGTAACTGATCTTTATAAAACTGATATTTATAAAACCAATCTTTATGAAACTGGTCTTTTTAAAACCGATCATTATAAAACCGATATTTATAAAAATTATCTTTATAAAAATGATCTTTATAAAACCGATCTTTGTAAAATTGATCTTTATAAAACAAATCTTTATAAAACCGATCATTATAAACATGATATTTATAAAACTAATATTTGTGAAACCAATCTTTATAAGATGGATATTTGTGAAAACGACCATTATAAAACTGATATTTGTGAAACCCATCTTTATACAACCAATCTTTGTGAAACTGTTCTTTATTAAACCGATCTTTGTAAAACCAATCATTATAAAACCAATTTTTGTGAAACTGGTCTTTATAAAACTGATTTTTTTGATACTGTTCTTATTAAAACTGATTCTTTGACACCGATATATTTAAGGGATGTTTTGTAAATTCTATCTACTTTAAGTGAAACAACACAATTTCATCTCTTTCAAACATTTCACATTTAAATTTTTATGTTTTACGATTTACAATCCCTAAATGATATATTAAGTCCAATCCATATCGACCTTTTACCTTCTCCATAGTCATAAAGCCTTCTACATTTAGTCTCTCTCTCTCTCTCAACTCTCAACCTCTCATCACAGTTAGAATCCACAGCTTTGTCCTACCTCAAAAATCTCCTCCTACAAAGCGTCAGAAGGGTGAGACTAGTGGGACTATGAAACTAAACATAGAAAGTCGAGTAGTTACAGATGAAAAGGATGTGTCTACTGAGTGGTTTATGTATAAAAAATCCTCTATACTAAAGGTACTTTAATCTCAAGGGTAGCTCAGTTGGTTTACCAAAAATGAAAGACCTTATTATCCCCAGCTAGTGTATGAGTTTTATCCACATTTGAGTATAACACTGGATGAAGATGAGGAAAAAAATAAGAAATCTATGGTAAAAGGAAAGGAGGTATATTTTTCGTCTAAGCAATGGCCTGAATGATTAGAGGTACCTCATGAGGGTGTCTATGCTGACTATCTAGGTAATATTCAATCTTCATCAAATCTGTTTTCATATGAAGATGCTCTGAAGGAGCTGACTGGAAATTAAGAATCAAGAAGAACTGTAGAAAATGAATTTCAAGGAGAAGTGATATTTCTTTTTTATGTTCATACAGCTTCAAATCTACCCAAGGAAGGGAGATTTTCCTACTGTGAAATATCAAGATGTATTATTGATATTTTTTTTGAAACACATAATAAAGGTAAATCTGTGAAGATATCTTATGGTGCATATTTCTGATTTTATTAAGCAATATAAGAAGGCAACCTGCTTATACAATTCGAGAATGATATCTTCCATGTTGAAAAAATTAGACTGTATAGAAGATGGAGATGAAATGATAACTGCCTGTAGTGGTTTTTGTCTTCATAGAGACATTTTTAAAAGGATGAAAATCTTCAGGAACCCATGGAATAGATGTTGGGTAGGAGAGTAAGAAAGGCTGTATGAGGAGTTCAATCTGGTTGACCATCCTTCTAGACCAAAGGACCAAGTTGATCTAGGTCTCAAACCAGGAGACGTTCATGTATATTCTGATGAGGAAGTTGAGGATAAAGTGACTGGGGATGAAGGATCTCCTTTTGATGATAGGAGCTATCCTTATATCTCTGAAGGTCCACAGGATATGACTTATGGACCTACTAGTCCATCTATGGAATTTACCTTAAGAGAAACTATTCTAGGTGAAGAAGAATAGGAAGAAACCAAAGTTACTAAAGTTGAAGGATTGGTTAGAAAATATGATGAGGAATATGATGGTGATGATTATGATGATGATGATGATGGTGGTGGTGATAATGGTGATGATGGAGGAAGTGTTTTTCTTGTGTGTGAATCTCTAAAAGTGGGACAACAAGTGGTTGCCAGATCCAGTGAGGAATATGTTCTTAGAGCTGGTGATGGAATTGAGCTTGCTGATCAACATGATGATGATCACAGAGATGATGGACATTAGGATATACCACTCCATCCCAATACTGAAAACCAAGAGAACTTTTAGGAATTGAATGATCTTATAGAATCTAACCAGGAAGAATAAGATTTAGTTCCACTACCTCAAATTGAAGAAGTACTTGGTGAAGCTGAAAAAGGTGGAGCTCAGGCAGAACTGGATGTTCGGTTGGTTCCTATCCCCAGACAAGGTGTTATGGCCAGAGATTAGGATTAAGAAATTGATGATATTCATGTTATTCCTGAGCCTCAGGGAAGAAGGGTAAGAATTGTTACCGTTGAGCCAAGATATTGGACCTATGATATAGAGTGGAATTGTAATCCATGATATATTCTTTTTGGTTTAGAATATGACTCAAATGAGGAGATGATACCTCCTCCTCCTATTCCACAAGTCTATGTTGACAGAGAGCCTACTACACCTGCTCCACTAGTTGCATCTCTAGCAATAGACCTAGTTGCTCAGTCAGTGCCCAGTCACTATGTCATTAAGGATGATTTGGAAAAGTTTATTAATGAGATATGTGAGTCTGTGAAGGATTCAGTGGGATCCATAAATGAAACCACCACCTCAATCATTATCTCAGATGCTGATGTAGCTAAAATTGTAATAATTGTGATTCAATAGATTCAACTGAATCTTATTACTACAGCATAAACCATTATTATACACAACACTTTACCTAGAGAAGAATTATTAAAGACGATCAATGAGATGAATTCCTTAACCTATAAATTCAATACCTCCTTTAGCGGTGTTCTATATGTTATTAAGAACTTAGTAAATAATCTACTCAGTGTTGATTTGAAAAAGTTGAAATAAGATCTTGGAAAAATGTTAACTGGCCCATCCAGGTCTAGGAGTGGGAGAAGTGTTGTTGCTGATTTGGAGTCTCTCAAGGATATGATGAGAGAGGAGATTCAGAAACTCTAAATTGTTTCAGATAAGGAAAACCTTGAAAATGTGCATCGGAATACTGATATTTTATACAATATGGTTAGACAGTGCACCAATGAAGCCTCTGTAGCTCAGAAAGAAATTAGTGAAAAAGTGGAGAAGTATTTCACTAAGATATATACCAAGCACGACCTCATCAACAGTTTCATGTTTCTGGAGGGAGAACATTGAATTCCTCCAATCACAGAATCATTCAAAAAGATTGTTCTCCAATTAAATGAGTTTACACTTTTACTGAGTAAATTTTTGGAGAATAATTATGACTTTGAGAAGGAAATGAAATATGGAGGAGAAATTAGTAATGACTTCATCAACCTATTCAAACCTTATCTGCATGTCCAGGCCGAGGCAATTGTGGTCCCACCAGCAGCTTCAATTGGTACTACCTCTCGACCTCCTACTCCAACAACTATCTCTCAGGATCATACTCATATTAGACCGATCATTTCTGAGCAGTCTCCACATCGTGTGTTTTCAGAGAGAAGGCCTACACTTACAGCTACTGTTCCTATAGGTGTTTCTCTACCTGGTGTTGTAATCTAATCACCACTACCATTTGCCACTCCCAAACATTCCTCTTCTCCATTGGATCCTACAGACAAAGGCAACGCTCTGCTGCATCCACACCCTTTTTTATGGATTGTTTCAATTTGATATGGATTTTTTCTTTTTATTTTTCTTGTACACTTATGACTTTTAATGAAAATTCTTATCGATTATTTATTTTCTCTTATTTATCCCTACAGTTTTCTCTTTTCGTTAATCCCAAAAGGGGGAGAAAATAAGGATGGCATATAAGGATGGAATATACTCTCCTTAATCCATTTAGTGAGGGGTATATTGGTAGATTTATTTTAAATAACATTTATATCAAAGCTATCATTATTCAATATATTTTCATGTATATCATAATTTGTGATTATCAAAAAGGGAGAGATTGTTGGACCCTTCATGATATTGTATTTTTCATAATCACAAATAATGTCAATATACGGATTCAAGTCTTTCATGCCAATTTTAATATCTCTATGAAAATCAAATATGTCATACAATAACATATACTTTAATAAGTCAATTGCTTATAATCATCAATAAATTTCCATACAAGCATATTTTTACATGTCCTTTTGATTGACAATTCATCTTGTAATGGTATATGAAAGACATAATCTTCTTAATATTTGTTTGGATTCCCTGTCAAATCGAAGTCGACACACCGAAACCGATGTCGACACACTGAAACCGAAGCCATTACACCGAAACCATAGTTCCCTAAGACCGAAGAATGACATACCGATGTTTGACTCACCGAAGAATGACAGACCAAAGTTTGACAGACCAAAGTCGACACATGGAAGTATGACACACCAAATTTTGATAGAACGAAGTCGACACAAAGAATTATGACACACCGAAGTATGGCACACCGATGTTCGACACAACGAGGATGAAAAACCAATGTTATCAAACCAAAAATAACGGATCTATGATGACTAACTGATTGATATAAATAACTATTTCCATTTCATTAATTCAAATTTATTTCTAACGGTTATATTTAGAAAAATTAATATTTATGACATTATTTAACACTGTCTGTAGAAAAATCTGTAGATACTACGAGGTACATGAACTTGCAAAGATCTTCAGGCCTAGAGGATCATGGAATATAAAAGGACCTCATCTTTAGTGATAAATATATGAAAGTATCAGTACACGCTGAGACAGAGACTGTGTGAATACCAAAAGAAAATAACTAATCACTTGATATTACAGGAAGACTCTAACAAGATACCTTCTACAAAAAGGACCACTATACATCGAGACATTAACGAGATGAACCTTTTAACTCCTCGGAGCTAGATTATAGAAACTGCGATACTCTTTTTCGAATAAATATTCATGAAGAAGAATCAAATACCATTTTCTCAACATTCATTGAGTCTAGAGGATTACTTCACAACACATAGATAATTCTTACCACTATTCTATTCTTATCTCTATTGTGTTTTATATTCACTATTTTAGAAGTGTGTATATTTGATTGTATAACAAACACTGTCTCCTGAGCATAACTAGAGGATATCAAACTATTCTCATACTCAATCACTTGTTACATTTTTGTACCACGAATAACTGTTGTAGAGGTCAAGTGTGACCTGGACAGCCAGGTGTGCTTTTGTAAACCCTGATCCAGGGTGTGGATCAAAAGTTTATTTGTATAAACAGCTTTGTGGAAGGAGATCACCAAGTGGAGAGGACTATGACTATACTTGTGACTAAACGTCTTGTTTACATTGTTGTGCCAATATTCAATTACTATATTTTATTTTATCCACTGCTTAGATTTTACAAAGACAGAAAACTCTTTTTACTTTAACATTGATAGTTAGTTTCAATTAGTGTGTATTTATTCTTAATTCAATAAACCTGTTTCAATGGTTGAATAAGTGATCATATTGATTCAACTAAGGACTAATCAACCTTATAGAAACTTTTTGAGAAATTAAACATTTATATATCTACTACCTTAATTAACTAGGCCATTTCGAATTGGGGGATATTTATCATAATGTTTTTAACAGAAATTTTAATTGGAACTCAATTCAACCCCCTCTTGAGTATCCACTCTGACAAAAAATAATGTGGAAAAGTACTGAAGAAACTACATCATGATGATATATCATTCAAAAAAACTAGTGATATGTATGGAATTCACCACAATTCATAATGTATTATCTATTTCAATTTTAGGTGATGAGTTTTTTTCCTTAGTATGTATAAGAATATTCATTTTATTTTATATTAATGTCACTCTGAAATATTGATTTTTAATTTGGAAATTTACTCTCTCTAAAAAGTGCTATGTTACATCCCTAGTATGATTGGTATGTTTTATTATTTTTCACAGATATTAAGTTTTATGCTATGGGAAATAAAATGGTCATATATAAGGAAATGTTTCTTGATTTGTATTGGATAACTCGGCAGGGAACCTGAATTTGTAAGAGTAATTTATTTTATTTTTAAATGAAAAGAGTGCATTTAATGCCAATGAAGACCCATCAAATCATCCAAGTCTGTAAAATTAAGAAGGTTAAAAAAATTTCAATATGGTAATCATTCTACATAACCTTATACAATCAATATTTTATTGGATGATTTTTTAATTTTGCTTAATCCATGATAGAGAATCATAAAATATCATACCATGGTGTTTTGGATTCTCAAAATTTAAAAATATTATATTATTATCTAATGTTCTAGTGAACTATTTACATCATTAATCTAGTAAAAAATGATAGAAAAAATATGTATTTTACATTATATTGTTTTACTCATTATAGTTACACTGTTTTGATGAATGGACCACTATATTCAATATGTTTTAATCATTTATCATGAGTGATTTTGGAATGACATATCTACAGAAAAAACACGAAATGATGTAGCTGTATGGAGATAAGATTTACTGGGTGTGACTTGAATTATTCTTATGGCATTTACGTGTTTATTTCATACTTGATTATTTGTAATTAATTAATTAATAGTAATTATGTACTTTTTATTTCACACAATGTTCATTGTGCTCCATCGTCCAGTGAGAATGATTCTTCAATTAATAATGAACAAAATTTCACATATAATTATTCTCCCACATCTCATAATTAGGAAGTCTATTAAGGGATGGTGGATCAAGGGTTTTATGATCATAATTTATCATGAATGGTTACTTTTTATTTTTAATCACATGTGATTTATTAACATCACATGGAAAAAATCAATAAAATTTGTCTTGGTTTCCTAGATATAGTTATTATTATTATGGGATGAACCCCAATATGATATAGGATAATTGGATTGTGAGATCCAACCATGATTCATCTTTTCTATTTTTTAAATATGATAATGTATCTAAGACTTAATAGGTTACCTTTCCAAAAATAATCCAGTGTATTTAAGTGATTTTAATTATTACTGACCATGTAGAGTATTTTATTCAAGGGGTTAGATTGATAACTAATATTATTTCTCCAAATTCTTAATAAATGATAGTATTTTAGGACACACCATTTGAAATAGATCCAATTTATCTATTAATTATTTTTGGTTTATATTTATAATTTTTTTTCTTTATTCAACATTCATACTCAATATATCCCTATTTCAAATCCTAATTCTAATCATTATTTTACAAAGTGATTCACGGAATCAATATTTAACAATGATTGTTTAGTCTATAATCCCCATTTTCCTAGTTGTTTGTTCACTATATATAGAATTTAAATTCTATACCTATTTATTAATAGATATTGGGTTATTATGTTTATAAATAAAAAATATGATAAATTCAAATAGGAGGTGATTATGCTATGAGTAAATCAATATATAAGTTCAATGATTACATCTACATGATTCCCCATGAGCATCTATTTATATGATTAATTAATGATTTTTACTCCCTTTTATTACCAGATACTATTATTTAGGTCATAATCCCACTTATTTCTAATTATTTTTTAAGGGAATGAGATTGGGTTGGAATGATAAAAATATTATCGTGGTAAGTATTGATAGAAAAAATTTTGTTATTTAAGAACATGACTATGAAAAGACAATAAATTGAGTGAAAATGTGTAGTTTTTATATTTAAGTGATTGATTTATCCTATAAAACTATAAACCTAGAGGTAGATGGTAATTCATTGAATGTGATATTTATTATTAATTTAAAATTATTTGATCTTTTTTTAAGATATTTCAGTTGGTAATAGGGAAATCGTTATATAACATTGAGGGCTAGAATTAAATATAATAAATATAAAAAAATAATTTATATAAATAATATATATTTTTATATTGTGATAATACAGATTTTGGTTATATTACTAAATTTTTATTGAAATTAATATTTATTTTATGATAATTGAAAAATCATTTCTTCTAATTTATTTGAATTTTGAAAAAACAATCAGTGTAAATCACTAGGTGAATTTTGTTTAAAGGACATAGGAGGAAAATAAAATTTCATATATATGAATTGAAATGATTGTAGTGGGATCTATGTAATTTATTTCTATGTAAATTCATTAAATAAAAGTTATAAATAGTAGTTCCATAAAAAAGGCATAATAAATTTCTCTATAGAGTAATATTTTAATAGGGAAGTATTTTATTCAAAAAGAACATACAATATTTGGAAGGTATATAAATATTGTGATAGATGAAGGATGAATAAATGGTACAATGGATATACATAAGGTTTTGGTTTTTTTTATAAAATAATGTGGCGATGTTCAATTTATCATATTTAATGAAATAAACTGACCCATGTTCAAACCTGGCAACCGACATCGTCCATCACAAACCCAAAGGTAGTCCCCAATCCCTTACGGCTAGTGACAAGAACCCAAGAATCGAACAAAAAACTAGAGGTAATGATTTCTCCCTACCTTAACAAAACACATTCTATATATAATCATGAATCAAGAAAATATATGGTAAATCCAATAGATATATTCCATAACTATAAGAAATATAGTAGATACTACGATTATAAAAGTAGTCAAAAATTTAAGAGACATGCCAAACTAAAAAGGACCAAAACCATATAGATACTCCATGTGATGGCGTGGATGAAAAACCACCATCCCCCCACCAACTACCCAAAATTTCGAACATGAAAACCCACCTCCTCACTATGGAACCTTTCCATTCCCTTCATTAGAAGACATACAATGTTCTACACACCACCTAAGAGGTGCACATGGTGTGAGATAACTGGCTCAATAGGATCCCACCCTTGTATTCTATAGAATGTATCTGTATAACATTTTTTGTATGATAACTTTAAATAAAACCTGGCACGGTATGAAATGAATATTTTTTATAGAGAACAAGTTAATCATTTCCATTATATCACATTTCTAAAACAAAAGAAGTTATACCAATTTCGAAACACATTTTCCCATATTATCTTTCACAAGCATCAACATGCATATCATGGATAAAATAGTACAACTATAAGAAATACCAAAAAAATGCACCATCACATGCATCACAATACTAAGGAATATAAATGGTTAGTCTGTAGAATAATTTTACCCATTATTCAATAAACAGTGAACTCTTGTGCCTAAATCGAATGATCTACACTCTAATACCAGATAGAAACCCCCAAAAGTGAATCCCTAACATCATATGCATATATAGATACAATAATCTACACTCTAGGATAAGAGTAACAGACTAGGAAGTGAATCCCTATAATAGATGATGGCCTCAAGATAAACCATTCATCATGTAACCAAGGTAACCCTTGTGCTCATATTCAAAATCATCTCAATGTTTCAAGAATCATTACCAAAAAATTACAAAGTCAACTAAAATTATTTGAAAATACCCCTTTTAATTCCATTTATAAACAATCAGGCGGAAATGATTTTTTCTTAAAAAACAGTTTTTAATAAACACAAAGCAATCATGACAATTCCTTGTATAAATCTATTTATAAGGAATGAACAATAAGGTTTATCATATTTTTCTTGAGATAGAACCAGCTACCTCAAAATGTAGTTAACAAACTTCAACATTGGGATCAACAAAAAACCCCAAAAACATCCACTAATGACCTATAATAAAATATTCATTAGTAGATTGATCCAAATTAGAAAATATGGGGTCGGTGGGAAGAAGTAAAACCACATACCTCAAGAAAACATAGTTGTCACACTACGAAAAACAAAGGAATGAGCTCCAAAACGATACCACACAATGGATCATGAAATAATATTAAATAAAACATCAAATTGTAGTAATGAATTAAATAATTAAAACAAATTTTTTTTATGGTAGTCAAAGACAATGAAGAAGTGGAAAGATCAATTACCTAGGGAGACACACTGCAACAACACAGAAGACCAAACATCTATCAGATCCTTATATGATGATAGGAGTCTCTCAAATTCTCTTGGTAATTTCCTTAGGTCTAGATATAGAGATTATAGAGAATGAACCAAAGTTAAATAGCTAGAATCCTATTTTAAAAACAATATGTGGGCTATTATATCGAATGTAACCCGGTCACATGATGTGTAACCTTGAATGTCTCACATATGCCAAAAAATCCATTGCCTCTAATTATAAATTCATTATATAAAATATTCATAACATGAAATATCTCTTCATATTGTATAACCATTCACACCATGTTGCCTTTCAGAACATGCACCTAGAAACACTTAATGACATGTAACCCAGTTACACAGTGTGAAATCCCCCAATAGCCTGTAGAAAAAGCTGATTAATGCTAAGAGTCCAACAAATCTCTAACATCACCATTGTAGGTATCCTTCCAAATCCTTATCATATCTATATAGACAATTTGAAAATGATAAACATGATTTAGTTAAATACATACCTGATAGATTGGTAATGTAATGATACACACCCCTCCCAATAATGACTTTTTGTCCTTGGAATGTCAAGTGGAAGATGTAATCAAAAGAAAAATATGATGCCACAACTCCCTTGTCATCAACTTGCATTCTTATATCTCTATTGAATATGAACCATGTTTCTTTAGTATTTTTCTAACAGAATCATCTTTCCATGTAAAACATTCACTTGAGTGTCAATAAACATAACTGGTTTCTCCAAACCAGATTCATCTTTCTCTAAATCAATTTCTTCAAAAATAAAAATGTGAGTGGGATCAGGATGATACATCTTGAGATGAGGTATGTGAAAAACATCATGAATACCTATCAACCGAACTATTAATGATATGTGATACGAAACATGTCTGATCTGGTCAAGGTCCTCAAACAATCCAACATATATTGGTGCCATCATTCTTTATTTTCCAAGTCGACAGTGACCCAAATGAGGAGAAACATTCAAGAAAACGGTTTCACCAATAGAGAAATATAGAGGATGGAATCACCATTTTGTAAAAAATTTCTATCGACTCTAGGCTAGAACAAGATGTTGATGTACCTTCTGAATCATTACTGACGTCTCCTAGACCAAACATGGTACAACTAAAGATACATATCAATCCACTTCCCAAAAATGAGGTGATCTCCATGGGTGACTATTCAATGTCACAAGGGGGTCCATTATTATCAAAAACTAATAGCTATTATTATAAAAAAACTCAACTGGTCTTATATGTCTATCCCATGATCCCATGAAGTACAAGAAATAGACATGAAGAATATCCTCTAGGATCTAAATAACATGCTCGGTCTAACCGTCTGTCTGTGGATTGTATATATTTTTTAACATGATCTTAATTCCCATTTTCTCTTAGAGACACCACAAAAACCTCTATGAAAACCTAGGATCCCTGTAAAAAACAATGGTCGAAGGACTCCCATGAATCCTCATAATCTCTTGCACATACAGCTTTCCCGAATCATCAACCTTAGTCATATCCTTGATTGGAATGAAATGAGTAGTCTATGTCAATCAATCAATAACCACACCGATGTCCTTTCCCCATTGTGGAATCTGTGGTAATTCCTTTACAAAATCCATGGATACCTAATCCAATTTATATACCTACACTATAAGAGGACGAATCAAACTAGATGTCTTCAAGTGCTCTATCATTATCAGTTTGCATGTGTAACAACATGAAACATAATCTGTAATTCCATGCTTCTTACCCGAACACTAGAATAATTATATCATGTCATAATGCATATTTTTAGTGTGTGGATGAATGGTCCAAAATGTTCTTTGAAAATAAAACAATACTAAACTTGTCATGGTTACTGGGAAGACACATCGCTTCCCAGAGTGGAGTATACCATCCAAAGAGAGATAAAATCTAGAAAAGGTCTCCCCAACATAATGGATTTCATGAACATTACTAAACTCAACACCATTCTACTAAATCTACAAGATATACTCTTGGAGTGATGATGATAAATAGACACTGGTCTGAACCATACCTGAAACATCCTCCTAAGAAGCTAGGTTTAACTTAGTGAAAAGTCCCTATATGGTTTAACTCCTTAGATTCTAGAACAACTTCTGATGATACTTTCCAACTATTAGTGTCTATAACGATATTCCACTTCTTTTTGGTATAGGATTTATCAAAGTAAAATTTCTAGAGGTATTATACCCTTCACCTCTCTTTGAAATTTATGTATTTTTTAGAATATATAAAACTCACATTTTAAATATTATAGAATACTATCAAACTCTACCAAAAAATATAGTGTTCCCAACATTTATGAAAATACACAATAACAACAAGATATAAATTATGAGTGGGATAATTCTTATCAGGTAGTCAGATATGAAGAGGACTGTAAGCTACCATACTATCATCTTCTATAATAATTCACCCCAAACCAACACCAAAAGCATCAAAAAATACCATGTACCCCTTACCAAGATCAGGTAAGATCAGAATATTATCTGATATTAGAAGTTGTTTCAGTTCATCGAATGAAGACTAACACTTTGTATCCCATGTAAATTTCACCTCATTTTTAGTAATATAAGTCATAGGTGATTTTGTATTGGACAAATCCTTAAAAACCCTTTAGTAGTATCCAGTAAGCCCAATGAATCTATGTATCTCATAGTCCTTCTGTGGTTCCTTAAATGAAAAAATCCATTCACCTTCTATAGATCAACTGAAAAGCCATGTTTGTAAATTTTGTGCCTTAATTACATCACTTCTTGAATAACAATACTACATATTTAATGTTTCCCTTAAAATGATGTCTTATCATAATTTTTAAAACCAAACATAGATGGTGCTCATGATGACACTCAAATTTCCAATAAAATAGAATATCATCTGAAAATACTACCATAAAACTATGCAGATAATAATTGAATATATTATTCATCCAAGCCAGAAAAATTGATGGAGTTTCAATCAGTGAAAAAGGAATAAAAAGTTGTTCATAATAACTGTAAGTGCTCATTAATAATGTCTTTCGTCTATCAGACTCCCGTACTCTGAGCTGAAGATAACATGACCGATAATAAATCTTCAAGAAAAACTTTTCCCCTTTTAACATATCATGGAAATCGACACAAGTTAAAGGATAATTTTTCATAAAAATTACCTAGTTCAAATTTTGGTAGTCCACAAACAACCTAATTGAATCATATACATTGATTCAAGAGAGAACAAAGGAGTCATAAGGTGAAACAATATAACGAACTAAACCTTATTCTAACTGGTCATCCAAATGAATCTTGAGCTCTTTCATCTCTACTGGTGCCATATGATAAGATGATATTGATATCAGCTACATACCTTGCATCAGGACAATCATAAACTATACCTCTCTCTAGAGGGATACTGGAGAATTCCTCTTGGAAAAAATCATTAATGTCTCAAACAACAATAGAAAGGTCAAAAATATGAGAAACTCCATTGCGATCAAATGCAACAACATACAAAAAACTCATGAGATATTGGAAAGAAGGCCATGTCAATACTGATATTTGGTTCCACTCCCCTTGAAAGACAAAAGATATCTCATATGTAGAAAGAAACTAGACACACCAATGATAACAATCAGCCTAATATTAATGAATGACATGAAATTCCATTTTGATGACGACACCAAACAGATTCACATCAGGAATTGGAAAATACAAGACAAACTCTATATCATCAACAATTAAAGAACAAGAAGGAAAATGAAACCCTTTCTCTCTCATCTTACCTAGAGTTGTTTCTAAATTTATTATAATGGAAAATAGATCCGTTAGATGTTTGATAATATAAATAATATGTCCATATATAAATGAGTGAGAGAAAAAAGTATCAAATAATTTAATTGTTACTGTAGATGCAATATGGATATTACCTCTCCCATTTTCAAGACCTGCATAAATTATTATTAGACACTCAACTACTGTCTGAAAGTGATTCCCTAATGAGGCCTATTACTAGATCCTAGTAGTCATTAAAGTTTCCAACTGCACTGCAGTATACTTTAGAGCCGATGAATCCTATCTATAAAGATTCGTAGTCATAGCCTGATATAATCCTTGTATATGAACAACACATCCATTGTTTTTTCACATCATCATGGGAATAGGAAAAAATAATCTTTTGTGTTCAACCCTTCAACATTAATAATTATTCAGATGCACATTTCTAGCAGTATCATACAATGTGGAGGAGACCTGATGCTACGAACCACCACCACCACTTCTGTGATTATCCTACCACTTCTTCTTTTTACCAGGAAATTTACTAAAGCTTCCACTATATGGAAGATAAGAGTTAGGGAAACCACCCATTCCATCCATATCAATATATTATATCATAGATATATCTAGAATATCTTCTTAGTTTGAAATTTTAAATATAAATATCAGTGATATGGTATCAGGTCACAAACACTGAATGTAGTTATGATCTTTCATATGGTCATTATTCACCACATCTGGGAAAAAATAGTCAAACTCCACAAACCAATTGGTTTAAACTGACACTAAACATTATTCTTACTGTAAGGATAAGAACTCTTGAGACTTTAACAATATCAGAAACACTAGACATAATTTTTTTTATAAATAGGGTTTTTAAACCGTTCCAATCCTGGTCCATGTATTTGTCTTCCTTGACCATAAAATCCCGCCATAAATTTCTAAAACCCTCAAGCCTAAATGATGCACACATTACCATGATATCTTTGGTGTATCCAAGATGTTGAATATTTTATCAATCATATCCAACCATTCTTCCACTGATGAAGGTTTGTTTATTCATTAATTTAATGGATGGTGGAATGTCACACAAAAATTATAGCAATCGATCTCTTTCTCATACATCTCATGGATATACCTCAGCAACAACATTATAATCTTGTGAAATATCTTGATCAACACCATGAACACCTTGAATGATACTATCAGTAAAATTATGATCCATTTAAGGATTTTCTTGTGGAGCATTAGCTACACCTTCTTAAGAAACTCATTGAATCCATATCAAAGGCAAGATACTACAAATTGAATCAAAAGGACCGATTAGACAGTAGAGTGAAAATCAGCTTCAACCAGAAAATCCATAATCAGAAACTAATATTTAAAACAAAACCCCAAAATATAGACACATATCCCAACGTCCAATGGAAACGTGAGTTTCAACAGGACAAGATATTTCCAAGCACTTATTACAACATACCTCTCAGTTATCGATAATCAAATGTCTATTCCAACAAAAATACCATGATAAGGACTCTTGAGGAGAACTCCTATGATACAAAATTGTAACAAAATGACTCAGTTTTCCCTCAAACTTGGGACCCAGCCTGATCCATCATATACACGGAGGGTGTTCCAAATCCACATGGGCTAGAGACAACCACCCAATAAACGAATTACAAACCAGATTGCATGATTTATTCCAACCTGAACTAAGCACATGGAATATATAAATATGAATAAAGAAGAAACAACTAAAATCAACTGATATATTTTTTAACTGTAAGAATGATAGTCGAAAAAATAAATGTAAATGTATCCAAAACACAAAGAGATAATCCCAACTGCAATGTACCAAAACCAAATAGCTACTCTATGTTGTTGAGTGGCTGAACACTCACCATCTCACCACTAGATTTCCAACACACCTTACATGTAATCTTGATACCTCACTATGGAACCTTGCCTTTCCTGCATTGGAAGACAATCAAAGGTTTACGTAACACCAAAGAGGTGTGCATGGAGTGAGATAACATTTTAATAGGACCCCCTTTGTGTTCTATTTTATGTTTCTATATATTAATTATTGTATTCTCATTTAAAATAAAACATAGCATGGTAAAAAGTTAAGTAGTTTTATAGAAAACATGGTAAACATATACCTTTTGTCACAGTTCTGAAACAAAATCAGGTATTTAAAATTCAAAGAACATTTTATAAAATCATCTTTCACAAGAATCAATATGCATATCAAGTATAAAATAGTAAAAATCAAGGAAATATAAAACAACAGTATCATCACATGCATTAAAATACCAGGGAATACAAAAGGTCGTGATTTATAAAAAATATACTCATTCATCAATGAATTGTGATCTACGATACCTGAAGCCAATGATCTACAATATAGCGATAGGGAGAAACCCCATAATGTGAATCCCAAACAACATATATATTCCTCGATCCAATAATCTACACTCTAGGACTACAATAACACCCTAGAATGTGAAACCCCATAATATACAACAGCCTCATACTAAAACTTCTGCCTAGTACCCCAGGTAACCCGTCATCTAATTTTTACAATCATCTTAATGTTTTAAATATAATTTAAAAACCATTTCCCAGTTCCTTTTAAATTCTTTGAATACACAATTTTTCTATCCACTTATTAATAATCATATGAAACCTATTTTTCTAAAAATATTAAATTTCATCACACATAAATAAATCATGTAAATTCCTTGTATAAATATATTTATAAAGCAGGAAAAAAAGATTTATCATCATAGGATTGAGATATAACTACCAACTACTAAACTCATGTCTCACACACACGCAATAAGATCCACCCACAATGAAAAACCCAAAAAAATCAACGATGTACCTAGAATCTAATCCACATCACAATATTGATCCAACATTGAAAATAAGGGTTTTGTGGAATGGATGAAACCCACATACCTCAAGAACATACATTTTCCACACCACGAAAAACAATGGTATGGACTTCAGAATAGGATCACAGAACGAATCTATAATAAAGATGAAAAAATACCCACATAGACCAAAAAATTATATAACATAAGTGAAGGGTGATATAACAATCATTGTAAATGAAAAATAGGAAAGATCATTTACTCAAAAAGATGCACCACTATAGAAATGAAGATCAAACGTTGATCAAATCTATATTGAATGATCATATTCACCCTAAATCACATGGGAATTTCCCTAGGTTGAGATCAAATTAGTCTAGAGAATAAACCAAAGTAAGATAGTCAAATTCCTGTTTTAAAAATTGTACTCAGGTCGTTGTACTATTTTAACCCTGATACATGATGTGTAATAGTCAATGCCAAAAAATATCCACACCACGAAAAACAATGGTATGGCCTTCAGAATAGGATCACAGAACGAATCTATAATAAAGATGAAAAAATACCCACATAGACCAAAAAATTAAATAACATAAGTGAAGGGTGATATAACAATCATTGTAAATGAAAAATAGGAAAGATCATTTACTCAAAAAGATGCACCACTATAGAAATGAAGATCAAACGTTGATCAAATCTATATTAAATTATCATATTCTCCCTAAATCACATGGGAATTTCACTAGGTTGAGATCAAAGTAGTCTAGAGAATAAACCAAAGTAAGATAGTCAAATGCCTGTTTTAAAAATTGTACTCAGGTCGTTGTACTATTTTAACCCTGATACATGATGTGTAATAGTCAATGCCAAAAATATACTGAAAACCCCATCTCATCATATTAAAATTCTGTTATTTAAAACATTCATGATGTGAAACATCTCTTCACATTGTGAAACCTCTCACATCATGAAGCCTTTCAAGACTTACACCCCCCAATACTTACACGAAGTTCAACCTAGTTGCATGGCATGAAATGCACCTAGAACCTACAAAACAATCCGGTTAAATAAAATATTCCCACAAATATCTGACATAAACATTATAGGTATACTTCCAATTTATTCATAGCCCTTGACAGGTAATGAGAAAAGGAAAACCATGATGCGGTTAATGACGTACCTGATAGATCTTTAATGGGACGTTTTATTGATGGTGATATAGATTAGTGTGGTAAATAACTATGAATATCATGGAGAATAATGAGATTAGTATCATGGAATGAAATTTACTTGAATATCTATTTCATGAATAATAATTTTTTTTGATTATTAGACTATGAATGAAATATAAATTTTTTGAGGTGATGAAAATAGAAGAGAACTTTGTTGATATTTATGGAAAAAAATTACAAGATTAGAATGTTATGACTGATTTTTTTCCATAATCAACAAATTATGATTCGTATATTATAAATAGATTAGAGAGAATCATTACATATGAATATATTTACTCACGAAATTTTATTTTGTATCTAAATAATATTATATTGAAGAAAACAAATATATATAATTTTTTTCCACTTGTATAATTTCATTTATTAAATATAAGAAGATAATCATAATGAAATATGTAGATATATTATTTATGAAATAATATTACGGAAATAGATTGTAATTTTATTTATAAAAAATATATGGAAAATATGATTTCTTTGGAACATCTTATTGGTTAATGTAGGTGTCCTATATAGTAAATCTTGATTCATGACTAGAGATTGTAATGAAAAATATAATAATTTGGATAATAATTAAAAAATGTTGAATAAAGAAATTATTAGTGTACTTATCATAGATTGATATGTTTAAATTATTTATATATATATAATTATAAAATTTATTGTCAAAATTGAATTTCTATAATTATATAAAAAATATTCTTTACATAATGATCTGGGGTTGTCATTTTCGATTATTTGTTACATTTTGGAATCAAGGATTGGAATATGACATGAATTAATTTTTTTCAAATTTTTAGCATATAAAACAAGATTATATTTGTATTAATGAATCATATGGAATAATCTATTTTTAATATTATAATAAGGATTAATTTTCAAATATTAAAACATTCTTCGTTAAGGGTTTATGATGAGTAAATAAAATTAAACAAAAAATATAAAAAAAATTATGAGCTATTATATATATAATAAGTGCTTGGGGATACAATTACATTCTGACACACACACAAGCTGGAAATCAATTCCATTTCCCCTAGAAGATAACCCACACATCAATACTAAGTTATTTAGTACATGGACTATAGGCCTAGTGCAAACGATGTCCATGACATGGCTAGAAATCCTGGTGCAATGTCATACCTACATCCTCATGCCTATGTCAACATGTTTTTTTCATTCATGCATCATCATCTACATGTGTCATCATATATGTCTCTACATACATAGTAATATAATAGTAACTTTACCAATAGGGCTTTAACCCAAAACCTCCTCGATTCTAAGATGGATGCTTTTCTAGTCGGGTACAACCTCATTGGATTTTATGAGCTATTACATAAGGATATTTTTATTTTTTTCGAGGAGTAATAATTATGATTATGAAACCTTATTTTGGGTGAGGATGTAATATGATATTTTCTAGTATTATATATATATTCTCATTAATTATTATTATTTATAAGAAATTTCATTATAAAACATGAGTGTTAAATTAAAAATTGATCATTGTAAAAAATAAAAAATTACCAATGATGTATTGAAACACTATATATTATCAATACTAGTATAATAGAATAATAAAAACAATGAATAATATACTCTAAGAATGATGTATTAATCATCACGGATCCTCATGATAAACATACCGCCAAATATAATTTTAGTAAAAATGAAAGAAAATATAAATATTATATTAATTTTAATGAATAAATGAGAGGTTAGTATGAATGAAGTTTATAGTATTAAATAAGGTTATATATATTATTAAAAAGTGATATAGGATTATTGGGTGTAGATGTTTTATGACCATGGGTGATAGCAATTTTGGGTTTCTATTATTTAACAAATGGTTTTTTCATTACACGATCAATCCAATATACGTTATGATAACCCCTCTATGATCAATTAGGTTTTTATTATATGGTCAATTACACACAAGTAATAAACTAAAAATAATTAATCTTACTTCATATTAAAATCATTTTTTTAATTTCTATATATATTTATTAAATGCGATGATTCATTTTGATTTATGTTTTTAATTAGGGGATATTTTAAAGATGATGATTTATATTAATTTATGTAATTTTTATTGATATTTTGTATCATAATAATCAATGAAAAATAAAATTGTATAGTGTGAAATGATAATGTGTTTTTTTGTTTAAAAAGAAATATTTTTTTGTTCTAACAGAACATAATTTATATAAATAAATTTATTTAATAAGATAATACTCAATAGTGAGAGTTTAATTTTAATAAGATAATTTCTTTATTTTTAATCATCTTATAAAAAACAAATATATTAATAATTTCATGATATACATGATATCATAGTATGTAGTTAATATGATGTATAATCACTCATTTTGAGGTAAAACATTATTAAATATTAGAAATTATATTATCATTTTAATTATTTTAACATTAAAAAATTAATTTATAATTTAAATATTTGAATAATTTTTTTTAAATATAAATTTATTGATTAAAATTGGAATTCTTTCCAATAAGTTTTATGGTTTTAAATTTAACTTCAATTATATTAATCAATATTTGATAAAATTATAGAATATTTTATAAAATTTTTAAATTTAAAAACTATAATGTAATAGTTGAGATATTAAAAAATTATTTTTTAAAATTTAAATACTAATGTTTCAAATTAGTAAATAATATTAACTATGTTAAAATTATTTATAAAAAATTAGTGTTCAAGTTTGAATTGAATTCTTCCACGAATTATTAAATATGTATTTAGAATTTTGAGGATCACTTATGAGAATTTTTTATTTTTTTTGATATATAAGATATATAAAAATTTAATTCTTCATAACTTTTATTGGATGGAGATTGAGTAAAACTTATTATCTCTATTTTAATGAAAGAGTTTGAGTACAAATGGAATTTTACTACATATTATTATATGTTATTTTTAAAGTAATGGATGAAATAGAATCTTACAGACACTACTTGAAATATGACTTTTCACAACACTTCTCTACCAACGTTTTGTAAAAACCGTTGGTATAGGTTCCCTTTCCCAACGGTTTGGCCAAACCATTGGAAAGCCTAATTTGAGGCCACTTTTCCCAATAGTTTGGCCAAACCGTTGGGAAAGGGTATGGCTTTCCCAACGGTTTGGCCAAACCATTGGGAAAAGTCCCCTTTGTGGCCACCTTTCTCAACGGTTTGGCCAAACTGTTGGGATAGGTATACCCTTTGCCAACGGTTTCGCCAAACCATTGAGAAAAGTCCACTATGTGGACACTATTCCAAACAGTTTGGCCAAACCATTGGGAAAGGGTATACCTATCCCAATGGTTTGGCCAAACTGTTGGGAAAGGTCCCCCATGGATCTACCTTCACCCAGAAACAAAATCCAGGCTCAAAATCTATTCCAACGGTTGTCAAAACCGTTGGTATTGGTCTATACCAATGATTTTGACAACTGTTGGAATAGATCCTTTAATTTTTTATCAGTTCTTCTTACCGAGAACATTATATAAATCAAAATTTAAAATAATTGTGAGAATACATATATATATTTATGTAATTATGTTCACAAAAGTCATGTTAGGTTAGTGGTTAAGTCATTTAATGATAAACTAGGTATCCTGGGATCAAATCCCAACGAATGTTTTTTTTTGAAATACATATACCAACGATTCCATAACCGTTGGTATATATTTTCATATTACTTATACCAACTGTTTCCAAAACCATTGGTATAGACCTATCCCAATGGCTTACTTGGCTACGGTTCTTCAAACCGTTGGTATAGCCTATACCAACGGTTTGGAGGCCTATACCAACGGTTCCAAACCATTGGTATAGGTTAGTTTTCTAGTAGTGAGAATGAATATTTCATTATATGATACTAAAAATATCATATAAATATTATGAAATTAATATATATAACATTTTATATTCTAAAAATATGAAAATTTTTACACAATACTATTTTGGTGCTCGAACAAAATAAAAAGAAAACGACTTAGTGATAAAATTGTTTATTTTTATACATATTATAAACATCTAAAAAATATAATGATAATTTTTTTATATATTGTGACATTAATTCAATAATTTTCTATGTATTTTTAAACTCAAATTCCCATATTAACACTGATTTTTTTTATAAATTTGATTTGTTTGACAGACATGATTTATAAATAAATAAATAAACTACTAGACCTTATATTGAGATATAATAGGATGTTTAATTCTTAAATATATTATACATAAAATTGATATTATCTATATTACACTACAATATCATTAGTAACCCTTAAGGAATGATATTTAAAAAAATCACCAAATAATGATTATAAATAGGGCTTTTCACATTCTTGAGAATAAAATATTTTATTGAATGATTTTGACTCATTATTATATCCATATACTCTCCATATATCCATTCTTTTATTTACTACCCATCCCCAGTCATTTCATAACTAAAAAACATGATCGATGCATTTTTTTAATTATATCGGAATGTAAGATTTATCTTTCCCCTTAAATTATTTAATTCATGATATTTATTTATTAAATAATAAAAAAAATATACTTACTCAATTATATAAAACTTATAATTCAATGTATTTTCATTTAAATTTTATTTTTATTTTTATCTCTTTATTTTTTAAACATTTCATGAAAATTTTCAGAAGTCCATGCCTCTTATTATTTGGGAATTCATATTCATCCACATCCTTGCAAAATGAACATGGTATTAGAATTATTTCCCATGTAAGATATATAATATTATAACCATATATAGTAGTCATCTTATTAAGTGTCCAATTACTTATTTTTATATATTATTTACTTTATTCCCTTTTTATTTTTTATTTATTATATTCCCATGAATGGAAAATAACTCAATGAGGAGTATTATTTCATGTATATATTTATATAATATTCTTTACTTGGTTTCATTTACCATAATTATATATATAATTATATACATGTTATATCATTTTTTGTAATATTCCTATATTTTAATAATCAATTATGAAATAATATTTTAGTGACTAAATTTAAATAATAATTAAAATAATAAAAAATATAGACATTATTACTCTCTAACAAACACTTTAGAAGTATTTTTGAGCTATTAATTTGTGTTAGAAACTAAATTAATTTTGATTAAATTTTAATATACTAAGACAATCATTAATATAAAATCATTGGAATTTTTGACATGAAAGACAAAATATAAATTAAAATATGTTATTAATTTATTAAAATAATATTATAGAATTTAATAATATTTTTATTTAATTTTTTTAATAAATTTTAATTTCCTTTTATAATGTAAAACTAATATGGAAGCATCATTGATCGAAATTAAGGGGTTTTATTAATCCTTTCCTAAATTAATTTACAGTCCTCCTCATTATTTTTCTCATTACCCTCTCCCCAATGGTATCTTTGAGTATTCCTTCTCATCATCTTATAGAAAATTTATCATCTATGTTATATAATTATATTTTATTTTATTCCCATAATTGAATAGAATAAACTATTCAGTTTCATTTTTTTTTGTAAGATAACATTTATATTTATTTTAATGCTATACAGATTTTTGGGTCACTAGGTTTTAGAGGAAGATTTATTTTTCTGTAACGGTGAAGGGGTTATTCAATGAATTAGGACTCAGATCCATTTTTAATGTTTTTTTATATACCAAAATGATGAATTTTGATTTTTTTTTTTGGTGGTATAATGAGTTTATTCGGTTCTCATGGGGGCGTTTGAGTAGGTTCAGGTGGCTATAGTGGTGAAAGATTAGAAACATATAGTATTTTGGGACATGAAAAAAGAGGGGTCATACCATAAATCATTTTGGGGGGAGGTAAGGTCCTACACTTTGGTTTTAACAACACCATGATGTTCACAATGTTTTATTTTTCACACACAAATAAGGGAGGGAGAGAAACCACCCTTATGGAAGAGTAATTTTCCAAACAAAACCAGTTCATGCCATTAATTTATTAATTGATAATTTTTTAGAAAAAAAATAACATATTTACACTCCTATTTTATCTTTTAGGTATTTATAATATTTGTGGTAATCATATCTTTTACAAGATAGATTTCATTTGGTTTTTTAATTTTTGGGTTTTTGGGTTTTTGGGGTTTTAAGGTGTTAGGAGATCCCATTTGGCTAGCTCTCCCCCATCATTATCATACATCAATACCAGTGAGATGGGATGTGTTTTGGTTGTTTCCAATAATATCTTTAGATGATATATTATTTTTATTCATATTATTGGTTTCCTTTTTATCAACTGATTTATTTTTTGATATGGTATAGTCTTTTGTGGATGATTTCAAGGGATTATGGTGAAATAATCCTTGATTGATAACGCTTTAATACGTGGTATCCATTGGAGGATCCAATAGGACGATCTCATATCGTTTAAAGATATTCCATTAAAGTCACATCAAACCATTAATTTATTTATGGGTTTACCAAAAATGAATGAAATTACTATTTGAATTGGGTTTAATGTTTAGGTATTTTTTATCAATGGTTTAATGATGTTCCATTGTTGTAAAAATGTTATTTCTCATTTTTTCTGTGATTGGATGAAATCATGTTAATATTAATGAAGTAGTAATTATTTTTTTTGTTTTTATTATTAATAACTTTTTTTAATTAATTTTTTGTTTTTTATGGAATGTTATTTGTCACTGAGATCTTGGATAATCCATGGAAGGGCTTGGTCGAGGCTCAGTGGAGATAGGTGGGGGGATAAATCTGATATTTAGGTTGTATGGCCCTATAATATAATTTATTATGTTTTTATGTGTTGGTGTTCATTATATCATAACTTCATGGGTTTGGGAATGAGGTTTACGAACCTACCCTGCATAGATAAAATGCATTGTGGTTGGGCCAATTATTCATTAAATAAGTGTTTTATGCATTTTAATGAATCAAAATAACCTAGATTATATATATCCAAAGGGGAGGGTGCTGGTTAATTTGAAATGAGCCCATGGGTAGGTCTTTATGTATGAGTAGTGATGTGGGATGAACTATGTTGGGATCCTGGGGCAAGAAGATAACTATGGAGTGCTTAGGGAGATGTCACTATTGGAATGATGGATATATGTATTTAGATCAACAATGAACACCCACTTAAGGCAAGAGGAAAGTCATGTTGTCTATGGTGAGTATGGTAAATGTTAGATGGTTTTTCATATTTGATGGATTGTGGATTCCATAGGGTGACTGGTTGATGGATCACTCTTAAAATATGTATTGTAAGACAAAATATAGGGTCATTGTATTTGTATGGGAATCTGCATTAGGATTCCAAGGGAGTTTTGGATTGTAATTAGACCTCACATGTTAGTTATAGGCCAGGTTACACAAAATCACTAGTGATGGTCCCAATGTAGTGTTTCCAGGGGGTATGATTTTTTATTGATATTGGAATATATGTTGATTTCTTGTCCAAGATGAGAACTTGGGTAGTGTTATATCTAAAGGGTGATGGGTGAAAGAAGGTACATATTATAAAAGATAGTGATAGGTCTGGGGGAGTATTGTATTTCATAAAATGCGGTGAGAGATGTGTTTTATTTGAAGGTATATGTTTCAAGAAACTATGACCTTGGGATAAGTTGGTGAGAAAAGTGATGGGTTTTCTGGCCTAATTATAATACTTATTTGTGATTATTTTTTTCTTATGTGAAAAACTCAATGGTGGAGAAGATCATAATCCCTAAACTCTACATGAGTAACATGTATAAATGGAATTCTTGGAGATGGTTTCATTCTTGAGTCAATTATGACCTTTCATTGGGTAGTGTTTTGTAAAGGATAATTACCATGGTAGTCATTTGTTGTGGTAGAGAACCTAACCATGATGATATCAAGGTCATGAAATTATACCAAAAATAGTGATAGGTTAGGGTCATGGTAGGTCATAATAATTGGAATATAGACACTTCATTGAGTGATTATTTAGAGTATTGGCATGTAGAAATATTATAAAATAATTTTCCTTGGGTAATGGGTCAAGGATTCAATGTCATCCTTCCTTGAGTCTTCAGGTACGATTTACCTATTGGTTAATGTTTCCTGAGTTGAGGAGATGAATGGATTCATAAGAGGCTTTGATATATATATATTCAACCACTCTGGTTTACGGGTTAGCACATTGTGTCTTGATAGATATTTGTATATAGTAATGTGTCATTGTGTCTTGGTTTGCATATAAAAAATTGACATTTGTGTTTATATATTGTTTAACTTTAAATCATTAAAACCCATTCATATCATGGTTTATATTAGGTGCTCCTAGTGAGGCCCTACTATGTAATATGTGATATTCCCACTAGACCATGTACACTCACCTAGGTGTGAATCATGTGTGAAACAAATTTACATAATAATTTACTTTTAATATTAACATAAACATCATTTGGTTACAAAACTGTTTCAGTGATTATGTTCTAATTAGATATATTTTTATTTTTTAAAAACCCTGACCCAATCATCATAAATCTATTTTCTTCTTTAATACATTGTAGTAAGATACATGTGATCACATCCTAAAGGAACAAATAATTTAGTAGTCTTTTAAAACTAGATACATATATAATTCCCTTATTACATTTGAGTACAAAAATTATAGCATAATCTTTTTCAGGTATATCATTATTCCCTCAATAAAATCCCTATATATCATTCAAATTAAATTTCCTAGATTCATTAAGAAGGAAAAAATAATGGTGAGCTCGAATACTCAGTATGGTTTATGTACCATTGAATATATCTAGAATCAATAATAATTATCAAGATGTTAAAGATAAATAAATTAGAAAACATTCCATTTATATAATTTAAATATTATTATTAGAGAATTCATGATCAATATGGAAAGGTAATATTTGTACATACATTCCATTAAATCAATATCTTACCTATCATTAATAGATATGGTATAATTAATATACAATTTTTAATAACAAATAAAACATGATATTTAATTTATAACATGATTGTTATGAATATATAAGGAATAATTAATATAGAAAGGTATATAACTGAACACACATATCAATTAATCAATAACATATCTATCATAAATCGATAAGGCACAATCTATCTATAAAGTTAAATAAAATAACCCACACACACCTTTTAATCAATAAATTGATAATGAAATATTTCCATAGATAATATAATTGATAAAATCTCTTGAATAATAAAAAATTTATTCTTAGTAAATAAAATCATTAATTATTGAACATCCGGATTTCATTCATAATAATACATCTACTTTCAAGTCCATTCACAAAAAATTATAACTTCTGTGTTGGTGTGCATCATAATCCCATTTAACAAAGGCTAGAGTAGTGATTCACCCTATAAGACTACCAATGAATCAAGGGGATATCTATTACCGAGCCCCACCCATATCTTTGTATCCAAATAATTCCTCATAAATTGAACAATAAATTTAATTAATGAAAAATATACCTTATCATAAAATATCTGTATTGATTAATGTATAAATATTTATAATTATTTCCCTAGAATATCAAATAACATTCAATATAGAACTCAATATGTTGGAATGATATAAGGTTTAAACAATAAATATATCCATGAAAAATAATATTCTTATTTAGGATAAATTTAATATCCCATGATCCTAGGAAAGTGAAAATTTCAATGGAAAGTTAATGACTACAAGAATGAATCAATAAAGTGAATTAAAATACATTACTTAGTCAAAATGATCAAAAAAGATCAATATAATTTATAAGGATTGTATGAATATAATATATCCCTAATGAAGTATAAGTAAAACAATTGGTTTTTTTCATTTCTGTCACATACATAAATTATTTTAAAGATATTTTATTTAAATTTCAATTATTTCATTGTTTTGGGGGTTTCTCATGATTTTATGCTAGAATGGGTGAGTTTTCATATATTGGGAAAAATCGTGAGCCCAATTTTAGATTTAAAAATAAATTTGGTCTCTTTTATAAATCCTTCATTTTTCATCATTTTTCATCCATTCCAATTCTTACATGGCCTCCCTTAACCTCTTAACACAAAAATATTAATTTGGAGCTTTTATAAATCTATAACCAAGGTGTATTAGTGTTTTAATTTAAGGAATTGGGCCTGACCGGAAGACCATTTCCATTTTTAAAAATCAAATCGGTTTATATAATAACCTATTAAATGTTAAGGACTTTTCAGTTATTCCAAGTGTCACCCAATCCCACTGAATCCAGCCGTGCTCCCAGCCTCTTTCCTCTTTCTTTCGAGCTCTTGTTCATCGCGAATTAGTGTAGAACATTATATGAATTTTCAAATAGGGTAGAACTGAAGAGGTAACTTCATTCCTTATTAACTCTCTCAATTCATACCCCTTTTCCTCCATTCTTGTTCTTAATTTGACCCTTCCTCCTCCTATTAGAACCTAAAATCCATGACATCCCTTATAGTCTATCATAATCCCTTTGGAATCCCATTTGAAAGGGAAATATTAGAGGAACTTCAAAGAATCTCAAGTAAGTGTCTCTCATCCTTAGTTCCTCCTTCCATGACGTTTCATTCATTTTCATTGATGTTTCAAATAACCAAGGGGTAGGGTTTTGTACTTAGGATTTATCCCTTGGTTTTCATGGTCAATTATTGTTGTTTTAGGTTCAATCTATGTCCCTCTTGGTGCGGCGGTGGTGCGACATGATTTTTATATGGTGATTCAAGGGTTTCCTTTATTTTGGCAGGTGATTCCAATGTTTAGGCAATATTTGTGTATAAGAATGTTGTATTTATCATATTTGATGGTTTATCTCATTTTATTATTGCTTAAAAAATTATTTTTTGTGGTGTTTTTATTTCAATTTATTTTTAAATGCCAATTTGCAGTGAAATTGTGGGTTTTCCAAAGAAAGGTTTTAATGGTTTATTTGGGGCTTCCCAATAAATACAAATTTATTTATATTGAATTGTAATAGGTCTGAAAAAACTGTTTTTAATGTTTATCCACTTTTTTTGTGGCTGCAAATATGTTTTTTAATGGTATTTGTAGAACATGTGAACATTAACTGCCATGTTTGTGTGTAAATGGAGTTTTTACAAAGTTATCATTTCTTGGTTTACATGGGGATACTCGAAAATAGATTTTTGGTTTCATTTAAATTTATTGGGATTCCTTTTATGTTTTGGCAACTTAAAAGTGTGCACATGGTGTACAAAGTCGAATTTTAAAGGTTTTTTGGGTGAAAAACAATGGGTGATTTTGAGAAACTGTTTCATTTATAAATAACAGTGTTTTGTTGAATGTTTTATGTTGATTAAAATGTGTATATATATTGTACTGATTGAATCTGACAATTAGTGATGTTTTATATGGAAATAGATTTATGTGTCATGTTAAAATATTTTGATCACAAATGTGGAAGCTCGGGTACCTAGGTGGGGTGGATGTGTACAAGTACGACTAGTGGAATGGATGGGTTTTGTCCATGTTTCACTTAGAATTTGGATAATTAGAACTATAACTAAACTATATAGATGATTATTGGTTAACAATAGGTGATATGTATGTTCCATACTAGTGGATTGTGCATGAGAACATATTTTTACTATGGTTACATGACACTAAGGTACAAGGAACATGGGGCCTGAGACTATCTAGTTCCTAGGGGTGTTCCATGATTTGTTGTTCATTGTATATTTGGTATTTTACCTTATCTTGGAGTGTTTCTGGAAGCACATTATAGTAGATAACATTTCTATTTAAATTTATGAACATTCTGAAAATTTTATCCTGAAAAATCTTTTCAGTTGAAAGTATCATTTCATGGAATTCATCACTGCTTTTCTTTGCGTATTAAAACTACTTCCTTTTACACATTATATTGAATGATATTTTTAATATTTTGGTGGAATCCTATTGGGATTAGTCACACACCATAATTACACCTATTTGGTGTAAATAGACTTCATTATGTTCAACTCAGGTAAAGGGAAGGCTATGGTTGATGGCAGTTCAGGGTGATAGTTCTCATCCATGGCATGAAGTTGTGGAGACGGCTTATGGGTGATGACCCCAGTTCATGTGGAGTACTTATGTCTATTTTTCTATTGTTTATTTGTGTCTTTGGTCCTTTTTTAGTGAATTTTAACTTATGGATTCTTTATTATTTTATAACCCTTGTTTAGAATGAATTTTTTAGATTCAGTTTATCAAAATGTTTTTGATGTTTTATGTATACATATTTGGGTAAATATTTCCCAAACCAAGATAAATGATACCCAGGGACATGTTCCCACCTATGGGGATAGAAAATCCCGTTTGGGCCTTACCAGGGGCTGAGTTCGGTGCTGGTAATATTGGAGACCAGATTCCGTTCGTGACAAAATGGTATCAGAGGAGGTTCAGGTTAACTCATTGGGTCATGTTATTTGGGGAATAGTTAGGATATTCTGGTGTTATGATTATCAGGACATGGTATTCCAATTATGGGTAGTGTGCCTAATCACCACACCTCATATGACAACCCTGCTCTTTTATTAATCAATTAAACATAATTTATTACATAAACTTCACTTGATACAACATAGAAGATCAAGAGGTCTTGTGTCTTTTTGGATTAGGATCATTACATAACAAATAAAAACATGAAATACAACCTCTTTATTGAAAACATCCATTACCTGACCACTACATTCCCTCGTAATTAGCATTTCATGGGATACCATGAGGAAATGCATAAGAAAAGGGTAAGCTATAAAGCCCAGTAAGGGAATAATCAAGGAATAACATGTGGAATACAATACATTTTAGACAATAGGAATATCAATAGATCACAATATAAGCATAAACATAAAGGCATGATAATGCATGATAATCATAACATGGAAATGTGGCAACAACACTTAACATGGAATTAGAATGAGCCAAGGCTCATTGCACATGGAGCATGAGTAAACCCTTATTGAACATGAAATATGAGTAAAACCTTGTTGCACTTGAATTAGAATGATTCAACACCCAATTCACATAAGGTATCATGATACAATACTTTACCCAATGCATTGGAGTGCTATAAGGGTGAACCCTTCTTAAACATTTCATTTCATGCATAAGTGTGCCACACGGATCATAAAACATTGAATCATTCAACATAATAATTTATTCCACGATAAATGAATGTGGAATAGATATATGAAACTCTTTAAAAAAATATTTAAATGTGCATAATGGTGAATACCCTTGATTGAGAAATGGGCATGGTATCCACTATAGAATGACTTTGGCTTGGAAACGCACGGTGTAATTTCGGCAGCATAACGGCGTGACATAAGAACTCATAAAAATGGTTGATGAGAGAGAAAGGGGTGTCTCATCATATTTAAATTCCATGTATATTAATGGGGTCATATATATAAATGTACCAACAAATTTAATGGAATTTAGATTCATGATAGAAAATAATTTCTTGAATATAAATGAGGAGAGAGAAATTCTTTTCGGAATTTCAGCATAGTAACAAGTGTACATGGGAGACCTTTAATGAGAGAAAAAGGGGTCTCCGATCATTCAAACATAAATAAGGCAGTATGGGGGAGGTTCTAAACCATACCCCAACATTTATTACAGAAATTAATAGTGCATAACAGCTTAAAGAATATTGGACAAAATGAGAAAGGAAGAAAAACCCTTACTTGGAAGTGTGGTTCCAAAGGTTTAAGAGAGTCTTAAAAGAGGCTTCTTGGGAGCTTGGGGAACCTTGTGATGATATAGAGGAAGGAGGGTAGTGTTTGGACGAAATCTTAAGGATTTGAGTGAGGAGGGCGTGGGAGCTTGTGTGGGTTTATATAGGAAAGGTGAGGGAATTATATATTATTTAGTTTTGGGACACCTCACATTAAACTAATCCAAACCACAAATCATCCCATTGTTTATGCCCCTAGTTTTTGGAAAAGGGATGTGGAAAACAATATTTTATAAGGAAAAAGTCCTAACTTCTTAAAATAATGGGGTTGGTTATGTGGAGGTGAGTCACACTCCATAGAAAAACAATTTAAAAAGACAAAATGTCTAATAAGTCTTGAAGGGTCCACTAAATCTTTGTAAAATAAATCAAAAAACCCAAAATCAAATTATCTTAATGGTAAAACACATATTGGCCGAACATAATGTTTATAGAATTTTATTACATCACTATTTGGTCATTATGATGTCATGAAACACATTATACATTTAAACGGTATTTTATTTTTACTCAAAAATTTTTTTGTCTCAGAAAATTATGAAAAATTCACTATTGGATAATTTTCACATACTGATTCTAGAAATAATATTCATTTTATCTAAATAATTTTCTTATTATGATAATTTTAACTTTTAAAATAAAAACTAAGATTTATCGAAAATCCATGGGTTTTGACAAAAATGGCTTTCAAAGATTAATATAAATTACAATTACATTCATAAAATTATAGGATCATTTATATTTAATAAAAATTAATTTAAAAATAATATTTTATTAAAATATTATTTAATTAAAAAATAAATAAATTAATTCATCAAAATAAATTTTTTAGTTTTTTTAAATGGTTGGGGCCGAAGCCTCAACTTATTATTTAAAGAAAAGACCTCTTTAGACTGGGTAGAGGGAGACCCATTACATAGCCCGAAGTCCCAAGGCCAAGTGGCCTGAATAAAAGGCTTGAAAGCCCATTTTTTGGCCCAAAGGACCCCTTGGTGAACAGTACTGCTACAATACCCACGCTTCTATAGTACATGCTACAGCACATCCACCGCTACAGTACATGCTACAGTCCCTCTGCCACTACAGTTCCGCCGCTACAATAGTTCCACCACTGCTACAGTGCCCTGCTATAGTACTGCTACAGTACCATAGTGGCAGACTCTGGTGGTGGATCAGATAACATTTCTTGGGTTGTAATCTTTATCAACATACACATCTCTCATAGGCGGTCCTGCTTGAGCTTAACATATTCAACCTAGGCTTGGGCTTGGTCATGAGTGAATCCCAAAGATAGAATCTCCTTTCCGAGCTCTGAAAAATGGGATTTGTATGTGGCACATCTACTGGATGAGTTCATCACTTCCTTTGTCTGAGTAAATTGGATTTGTTAAAGCCCTATATTTATACTAATCATGTGATCACATTTCAATGGCTATATTATCAACGGTCAAAATTCTTTTTGGTATTTTAAAATCCAACAACACAAAACAAAATAAGTGCATATGTTGTATAATCATTTCACATATTAATAAATTTAATTAGATCAATATAGATTTTCATTAACAAAAATTTGGGACATTACAATCTTCCCCCCTTATAAAATGTCTCCATCAAAATTTCTTTTTCCCGCACTAAAATAGATGTGGGTAACTCTACTTCATCATTTCATCTAATTCCCACATCGCTTCTTCAAACTTTTGGTTTTTCCACAACACCTTGATGAGGTGCATTGTATTATTTTGTAGAACTTTTTCTCTATGATCTATGATCTTCACTGGTTGGTCCTCGTAAGGAAGGTCATCCTCTAACTATACCACCTCCAAGGAGAGTACATGTGAAGGGTCTGGTATGTACTTTTTTAAGAGGGATACTTGAATGACATCATGTACCTTGGCCATGGTAGGTGGAAGTGCTAGTCGATAGGCCAAAACCACGAAACATTCAAGAATATCAAAGGGGCTAATGTACCTTGGACTTAACTTCCCTGTCTTTCGAAACCACATGACCTTCTTCCATGGAGATATGCGTAGAAATAACCTATAAGACCCCAGCCTTAAACCTTACTTAATCTTGAGTTATTACAAGATTACACATTGAGGATCTTTTCAGGTTTAGAGTTTTAGAGAATTAGATCATAAAACATGCATTACATTCCACATATAAACAAAGTGGTTACATAAAGATATTATTCTTCATTCCCATCAATGGAAACACATTTAAAATAAAACATGGATTAATTCTTGACACATCCTTGTCTCTATCATCTTATCATGTACCTTTCCCTTGACCTGTGAAAAACATTTCAAAAACTTGGGATGAGCATAAAAACTCAGTATGGGTTATAAAAAAACATGGAAAGGAATCATGAGTTCATATATACATAATAATGAAATCATACTTTACCCATAAAACATTGGCACTTTAACATACCTCATAAAATCATGAATAAAACATAGAAATCATAAGACATAAAGGTAACTTGAGGCATTCATAACATTCTTACGTAGGGAGTAACCCTCTTGGTTACGTTTGGAATACCCATCACAGTATATTCCCTAAAATATCTTCAGAGAAACCTTAACGTTTCACTCCTTCGCGTTACCCAATGCATTGGAGAGCTATAACGGGCTCACCCGACCTTAGTTTATCATGGAACCATCCGTCTTCATAATAATGCCCAAGAACCATAACATAATCATATCACATAAAACATGCATAAAGGAAACATAACATTTCCACATTTCAATCACGAGATATCAATACAACACGTTGATATAATAAAAACATTATGAAAACCATTTTCAATACCAAAGTAAAACATGGTATTTATTTTTCTTTTAAAAAGAAGGTATGGCTTGTAGAGGAAGCCGAAACTCAAATAACGGTCACGACGGCGGAGAAGTCGTTGTCGCCGCATACGTACGACAAAAAAATTCCCTTTTGTCGTTTAGTAAACGCTTCATATAAAAAAGATTCCTTTTTAATAAATGTAAAAGTCAAAGGGGTTTATACACCGTATAAAAGAAAGTTGTGTATAAAATAAAATATGCCTCAATGAAAGGAGATTGAGACAAAGTCCCATACCTCGTATCCGACTTGACTCGACCGTTCTTTAATCTCCTGAATAATAAACTTGAGTTAATCTCTACTTGATTATGAATCTTTTTCAAGTTCATTATTCCTTTTATACCATGTTATGAACATCATGTAATCAGTTAAGTTAATAATGTTCATTTTGTCGGTATTTGGTTATTAAGTCAAAAATAGACTTCTTACACTTATATGTTGTTAATTTGGTCAAAGGTTCATTATATCCAGAATGGTATTCATGATGTAGATATCATATATGTCATATATATCCAGTACATACATGCATTTATAATATTACATAATCATTTAGAGGTAAGAAATGAAATGCACCGTTCATGGAGACGGTAAGCCGTATGTACGCATGAACGCTACTTTCATTTCTATTTCGTATTTTATAAAATGGAATCATAATGATATAAAGGTATATTATAATTACATTATAATATCATATATAATATCATAGTTCCATCCTCTATATGACCCACATATGGTATTTAACGAATCAAATCACTTTGAGGGGGCGGTAGTCCGCACTTCCTAAAATGAAGATATCGTGTTTACCCATAATGGAAACCATAGAGGTATGCCCAAAATGAAAAAAACAGAAGCTTAAGGAAAACATAAACATATTATATATCATATATAAAAATAGTGGCATCATAATGGCCACCTTTTAAGGTGTTAAATGAGTATTGAACAATCATCGTTTCGGGAGGCAGAATTTCGCCATCCACGGAAACCGTATGTTCTTTAACCATTTGATGCAGTTGTGTGAGAGTGTAGCTCAAATAAATCATATAACAACATCCTAGTATATTGAAGATACTGGTGTTGTTACAAAAGAGGTAAATAAAAAGAGTTTAGGGGGTTGGAGAAGCAAAATAGAACAAATGAACATGAGAGAACGAATTACCTTAAAAAGTGTAACTCCTTTTGATTTGAGACTAAAGGCTTCCTTTGAAAGGATTATGCCCAAAGGGAATCCTCTAGGATGAGGAGAGGGATGTGGAGAGAGTAATTGGGCAGGGGTTGGCCGAGCCAAAGGCTTGAGTAGTGTGTGAAATGAGGTAGAGGTGGGGGCCTTTTATAAGAGGAGAGGTGGGGCACTTTTGGAAAGTAAAGAAATATTACTTTACTTGAAAATGTGTTTCGGTTTTAAAAGGTCCCACATTGATAGAATTCGTGGATAAAGTGATAAGGGTTCGAAATCCACTCATCCAATTGGTTTTGGACATGTGTAGTTCATAGATTTTACATTATCTTTCTATTTTATTTAAATCGACAAATAATGATGTCATCGCTGCATCATTATTATGTCATAAATAATTAAATTTATTTAATGTCTAAAAATTATAGAAAAAATACTATGATATAGGAAATAGTTTTATCTTTCCAATGACTATTTATAATCAAAATTTGGACTTTTATAACCCCACTTAAAAATTGTTTTCGTAAAACATATTATGTTTGTGTCATTTTCACTTTAACATTAAATAAAAAGTAATTTATGTCATTTCCCAACAAAAGTGGATCCATGGGGTCCCCAAGTTGAACCATGGCATGTCATGGTCGGACATGACACAACCAATGATGTTAGGACATGTGTCTAGGTCATTTCATATTATTAAAGCCTTATTTAGACCTTAAACTACCCTAATTACCACTAATTGTGATTAAGAACTTAATAAGTTACTATTCACCAAAAAATTATTATAATCTCATTGAACCACATTTTACTTACTAATGACAACCATGTATGTAGTATTTTCAAAATTCAATACACATTAGTGGTAAACTTTCATTTAACTGAAAAATCAGTTTGCTTGATTACCACTTAGTGGTTTCACTATTCATCAAAAATTGAAGTTTTTCAGAAAATTACCAAAAATTCACCCTAAGCTATATTTGATATTCCGAATTCAAAAATTAAGTCTATTTTACAAAATTAAAATCATATAAGTCACATTAATTAATTTAATAATTAATTCCCGCTGCCAGAGCAAAAAGCGTGTTTTTACAAAACAATAAGTATCAAAAGATTGACACCAGTTTAAGTCTAATTTCAAAGTGAAATTGATTCCAACGACCACAATTGGATAAAATGGTAAAATTATATTCTAATTTCACTTCAAAACCAATTCAAAACATAATCTAATCATATAAATAAATTAGGTTAAAAAGCAGTTTTGATGTAAAATGCAGTTTTTTTCACTATTCATTAAAAAATGAACATTGTCAGAAAAATACCAAAAATTCACACAAGGTAAATTTTGATGTCCCAAACATAAAGAATAAGTTTATTTTGACAAACATAGTTTATAAAATTTTCAAAATATAGATTCAAAAATGGTTTGCCATCAAAAGGCACTAAAACAATCTTTTAAGAATATTAGTGTATTCCATGCATAAGATTGTATTTATTTTCATTTTAAGCCTCTATAACACTATCTTAATCATTAATAGACATAGATAAAAATATCTATTATTCATTACTTACTTGGGATGTTACATCCTTCCCCCCTTTATAAAATTGTGTCCCCGTAATTTATTTACTTATCGAATAAATGGGGGTACTTATCCCTCATTGCATTTTCAGATTCCCATGTTGCCTCTTCAATCATGTGGTTTTTCCACAAAACTTTTACCTGCTTAATCACCTTATTCCGTAACACTTGCTCCCTGTGGTCAAGAATCTGGACCGGTTGTTCCTCATAAGATAGGTTCTCTTCCAGCTGAACTACCTCTGGACTCAAAACATGAGATGTATCTGGCATATACTTTCTAAACATCGAAACGTGAAAAACATTGTGTACCTGAGATAAACTCGGAGGTAAAGCCACTCGGTATGCAACTGATCCAACTCTCTCCAGAATTTCGTATGGTCCAACAAACCATGGACTCAACTTTCCTTTCTAACCAAATCTCATCACACTTTTCCAAGGAGAAACCTTGAGAAAAACATGATCACCTACCTCGAAAGATAGATCCTTCCTCCGGTTATCCGCATAACTCTTCTGCCTGCTCTGAGCTGTTCTCATGTGTTTCTGAATCAGCTGAACTTTTTCTGCCATCTCTTCTACCAATTCTGGTCCCATCAACTTTCTTTCACCCACTTCATCCCAGAAATCTGGAGTTCGACACCGCTTCCCATATAATGCCTGAAATGGTGCCATCTGTATACTGGAATGAAAACTGTTATTATATGAAAACTCAACCAAAGAAAGATGTTGGTCCCAACTTCCCTGATAATCCATAGAACAAGCTCGTAGCATATCCTCCAATGTCTGAATTGTTCGTTCTGACTGCCCATCTGATTGAGGATGAAAAGTTGTACTAAAATTTAATTCAGTACCCAACAACTTCTGAAGGCCTTTCCAAAAGTTAGAAGTAAAACTGGGATCACGATCCGATACAATGGAGAGAGGAACTCCATGTAACCTGACTATCTTTTTAAGATACAAACGGGAAAGTTGATCAAGAGAGAAAGTATCTCGTATAGAAAGGAAATGAGCAGATTTGGTCAAGCGATCAACAATAACCCAGATTGCATTATTACCTCGAGATGTCTTCGGTAATCCAACAACAAAGTCCATGGATATATTCTCCCATTTCCACTCTGGAACTGGTAAAGGCTGAAGCATCCCTTTCGGTAACTGCCGCTCTGCTTTAACCTGCTGAAAAGTCAAACAGTTCACAGTAAAATCAGCAATATCTCTTTTCATTCCATCCCACCAGTAATACTCCCGCAGATCTCTATACATCTTAGTACTGCCCGGATGAACTGAAAACGGAGAACTATGAGCTTCACATAACAACTCTCTCTTCAACTGTGAATCACAAGGCACACACAAACTCTTCCCAAATCTCAAAACGCAATCATTATCAATGTTGAATTCAGGCAACTTACCTTTCTGAACCAGCTCTACCCTTTTCTGCAACTCACTGTCTTGCTTCTGTTCTTGCTTGATTCTATCTGATAGAGATGATCTCATTGATACCTGAAACAAAACAGAAGGACTTCCTGCACCAAAAACTTCTATGCCAAAGTTCATTAAATCCTTGACCAAAGGATCACGTTCCAACTGCAACATTGTTAATGAAGCATTACTTTTTCGACTCAAAGCATCAGCCACTTTATTTGCTTTTCCCTGATGGTAATGAATTGTACAATCATAATCTTTGATTAATTCCAGCCATCTCCTTTGTATCATGTTTAACTCTTTCTGAGTGAATATATACTTTAAACATTTGTGATCGGTATATATTTCACACTTTACTCCATACAAATGATGCCTCCAAATTTTTAAAGCAAAAACAACAGCAGCTAATTCCAAATCATGTGTAGGGTAATTTACCTCATGAGTTTTCAACTGTTGTGAAGCATAAGCAATTACCTGATCATTCTGCATTAGGACGCAACCAAGTCCTTTCAATGAAGAATCACTGTATATAACAAACTCACCATTCCTGGAAGGTAGTGCCAAAACTGGAGCATTCACCAATCTTCTTTTCAATTCCTGAAAACAATCATCACATTCTTTTGTCTAGATAAACTTAACACCCTTCCAAGTTAGCTTAGTCATTGGACTAGATAACCGTGAAAAATTTCTAACAAACCTTCGGTAATAGCCTGCCAAACCATGGAAGCTACGAATCTCGGTTACATTTGTGGGTCTTGGCCATTCTTCCACAACTTTTGTTTTTGCAGGATAAACAGTTATTCCATCTTTAGAAACAATGTGACCAAGGAAAGAAATTTGTTGCAACCAAAACTCACACTTGCTGAATTTCCCATACAGTTTCTTTTGTTTTAAAGTTTGAAAGATAACCCTTAAATGTTTTTCATGCTCCTCTTTACTTTTAGAAAACACCAAAATATCATCAATAAACACAACCACCATTTACCACCTGATTCAACTGAGTCATCACTGCAGTAAACTACTCAATTCTGATTCCGACTATCTCTGGTTGCTGATTCGGAAAGTCATTCTACTTTTTATGCCTTCCCAGAAAAGCTTCTCTGTTTCCTTTACGGAAAACCATTCTGAACAAGCATGTCTTAGATGAAGCAACATGGTAATCTTCAAATGCTATATCATTTCAAAGAAAAATTTTTGGATAATCATTTAATAGAATTCTAACTCCTAAAGTTATCTAAACCGACCTCTAATACCAACTATAAGGCCACAGCCTTAAACCTTACTTAATCTTGAGTTATTACAAGATTACACATTGAGGATCTTTTCGGGTTTAGAGTTTTAGAGAATTTGATCATAAAACTTGCATTACATTCCACATATAAACAAAGTGGTTACATAAAGATATTATTCTTCATTCCCATCAATGGAAACACATTTAAAATAAAACATGGATTAATTCTTGACACATCCTTGACTCTATCATCTTATCATGTACCTTTCCCTTGACCTGTGAAAAACATTTCAAAAACTTGGGATGAGCATAAAAAATCAGTATGGGTTATAAAAAAAACATGGAAAGGAAACATGAGTTCATATATACATAAGAATGAAATCATACTTTACCCATAAAACATTGGCACTTTAAGATACCTCATAAAATCACGAATAAATCATATAAATCATAAGACATAAAGGTAACTTGAGGAATTCATAACATTCTTACGTAGGGAGTAACCCTCTTGGTTACGTTTGGAATACCCATCACAGTATATTCCCCAAAATCTCTTCGGAGAAACCTTAACGTTTCACTCCTTCGCGTTACCCAATGCATTGGAGAGCTATAACGGGCTCACCCGCCCTTAGTTTATCATGGAACCACCCGTCTTCATAATAATGCCCAAGAACCATAACATAATCATATCACATAAAACATGGATAAAGGAAACATAACATTTCCACATTTCAATCACGAGATATCAATACAACAAGTTTATATAATAAAAACATTATGAAAACCATTTTCAATAACAAAGTAAAACATGTTATTTATTTTTCTTTTAAAAAGAAGGTATAGCTTGTAGAGGAAGCCGAAACTCAAATAACGGTCACGACGGCGGAGAAGTCGTTGTCGCCGCATACGTACGACAAAAACATTCCATTTTGTCGTTTAGTAAACGCTTCGTATAAAAAAGATTCCTTTTGAATAAACGTAAAAGTCAAAGGGGTTTATACACCGTATAAAAGAAAGTTGTGTATAAAATAAAATATGCCTCAATGAAAGGAGATTGAGACAAAGTCCCATACCTCGTATCCGACTTGACTCGACCATTCTTTAATCTCCTGAATAATAAACTTGAGTTAATATCTACTTGATTATGAATCTTTTTCAAGTTCATTATTCCTTTTATACCATGTTATTAACATCATGTAATCAGTTAAGTTAATAATGTTCATTTTGTCGGTATTTGGTTCTTAAGTCAAAAATAGACTTCTTACACTTACATGTTGTTAATTTGGTCAAAGGTTCATTATATCCAGAATGGTATTCATGATGTATATATCATATATGTCATATATATCCAGTACATACATGCATTTATAATATTACATAATCATTTAGAGGTAAGAAATGAAATGCACCGTTCATGGAGACGGTAAGCCGTACGTACGCATGAACGCTACTTTCATTTCTATTTCGTATTTTATTAAATGTAATCATAATGATATAAAGGTATATTATAATTCCAGTATAATATCATATATAATATCATAGTTCCATCCTCTATATGACCCACATATGGTATTTAACGAATCAAATCACTTTGAGGGGGCGGTAGTCCGCACTTCCTAAAATGAAGATATCGTGTTTACCCATAATGGAAACCATAGAGGTATGCCCAAAATGAAAAAAACAGAAGCTTAAGGAAAACATAAACATATTATATATCATATATAAAAATATTGACATCATAATGGCCACCTTTTAAGGTGTTAAATGAGTATTGAACAATCATCGTTTCGGGAGGCAGAATTTCGCCATCCACGGAAACCGTATGTTCTTTAACCATTTGATGCAGTTGTGTGAGAGTTTAGCTCAAATAAATCATATAAAAACATCCTAGTATATTTAATATACTGTTTTTGTTACAAAAGAAGTAAATAAAAAGAGTTTAGGGGGTTGGAGAAGCAAAATAAAACAAATGAACATGAGAGAACGAATTACCTTAAAAAGTGTAACTCCTTTTGATTTGAGCCTAAAGGCTTCCTTTGAAAGGATTATGCCCAAAGGGAATCCTCTAGGATGAGGAGAGGGATGTGGATAGAGTAATTGGGCAGGGGTTGGCCGATCCAAAGGCTTGAGTAGTGTGTGAAATGAGGTAGAGGTGGGGGCCTTTTATAAGAGGAGAGGTGGGGCACTTTTGGAAAGTAAAGAAATATTACTTTACTTGAAAATGTGTTTCGGTTTTAAAAGGTCCCACATTGATATAATTCGTGGATAAGGTGATAAGGGTTCGAAATCCACTCATCCAATTGGTTTTGGACATGTGTAGTTCATAGATTTTACATTATCTTTCTATTTTATTTAAATCGTCAAATAATGATGTCATCGCTGCATCATTATTATGTCATAAATAATTAAATTTATTTAATGTATAAAAATTATAAAAAAAATACTATGATATAGGAAATCTTTTTATCTTTCCAATGACTATTTATAATCAAAATTTGGACTTGTATAACCCCACTTAAAAATTTGTTTCGTAAAACATATTATGTTTGTGTCATTTTCACTTTAACATTAAATAAAAAGTAATTTATGTCATTTCCCAACAAAAGTGGATCCATGGGGTCCCCAAGTTGACCCATGGAATTTTATGGTCGGCCATGAAACAACCAATGAGGTTGGGACATGTTTCTAGGTCATTTCATATTATTAAAGCCTTATTTAGACCTTAAACTACCCTAATTACCACTAATCGTGATTAATAACTTAATAAGTTACTATTCACCAAAAAATTATTATAATCTCATTGAACCAAATTTTACTTACTAATGACAACCATGTATGTCGGATTTTCAAAATTCAATACACATTAGTGGTAAACTTTCATTTAACTGAAAAATCAGTTTGCTTGATTACCACTTAGTGGTTTCACTATTCATCAAAAATTGAAGTTTTTCAGAAAATTACCAAAAATTAACCCTAAGATATATTTGATATTCCGAATTCAAAAATGAAGTCTATTTTACAAAATTCAAATCATATAAGTCACATTAATTAATTTAATAATTAATTCCCACTGCCAGAGCAAAAAGCGTGTTTTTACAAAACAATAAGTATCAAAAGATTGACACCAGTTTAAGTCTAATTTCAAAGTGAAATTGATTCCAACGACCACCATTGGATAAAATGGTAAAAATATATTCTAATTTAACTTCAAAACCAATTCAAAACATAATCTAATCATATAAATAAATTAGGTAAAAAAGCAGTTTTGATGTAAAATGCCGTATTTTTCACTATTCATTAAAAAATGAACATTGTCAGAAAAATACCAAAAATTCACACAAGGTAAATTTTGATGTCCGAAACGTAAATAAAAAGTTTATTTTGACAAACATAGTTTATAAAATTTTCAAAATATATATTCAAAAATGGTTTGCTATCAAAAGGCACTAAAACAATCTTTTAAGAATATTAGTGTATTCCATGCATAAGATTGTATTTATTTTCATTTTAAGCCTCTATAACACTATCTTAATCATTAAGAGACATAGATAAAAATATCTATTATTAATTACTTACTTGGGATGTTACATAACCTATCTCTAAATTTAAACTCAAGGTCTCGTCGATGATTATCTACATAACTTTTCTATCAAATCTGGACTACCTTGATATGATTCTGAATGGTTTTCACCTTCTCTACCATTTCTTTGACCATTTCTGGTCCAAGCATCTTACGTTCAATGACCTCATCCCAACACGCTGGTGTTTTTCACCTTTTCCCATAAAGGCCATTATATGGTGCCATTAGGATGCTCGAGAGGAAACTGATATTATAAGAGAACTCAACCAGAGGTAGATGTTGATCCCATTCTCTTTTAAAGTCCATTGAGCACACTCTCAAAATGTCCTCAAATATTTGGATAGTCCACTTAGATTGGCCATCAGTTTGAGGATGATAGGCCGTACTGATGTTCAGAACAGTATTCAGAGCAAGTTGAAGACTCTTCCAAAACATATAGGTGATTCTTGGTTATCGATCAGACATAATAGATTGTGGTACTCCATGTAGCCTTACCACTCCCCTAATATATATATATATTCCAATTGATCCAATGAGAAATCCTCTCGAATAACAATTAAGTGTGGAGCCTTTATAAGATGATCCACAACAACCCAGGTTGCATTGTTTCCTTTAGATGTCTTTGTAAGTACAGTGACAATGTCCATTGTGACGTTCTTCCATTTCCATGATGGTGTGGGCAATGGTTGCATCATCCCCTTATACTTATTCCTCTCTACCTTCACTTTATGACACACCATACACTTTGATGTATTCTTAGTGATCTCCTTCATCATATTATCCCACCACTATTGATATCAGAGATATCGATATATCCTTGTGTTTCCTGGGTTAATAGAGAAATTTGAAATATGTACATCACCCAAAATTTCCTTCTTCAGCTCCTACATGGTGGAACACATAGTCTTTTCCCAAATCTCACAATTCCTTCTTCATTAACATTAAACTCCAAGGATTTCAATTTTCTGATAGCTTCCATTTTTTCCTTAATTCCCACATCATCCTTTTGAGCATCCTTTAACCTTTCCAAAAGTGACGGTTGAGTACTCATTTGTTAATGGTTTGATGATGTTCCCTACTATAAGTTTCCGATGTCCATATTCATCAAATATAAGAAGATTTGATACCTTTCAATTATCATCAAAGATAGAATCATTGAGACCTTTCTACTTAGGGAATCTGCCACTTTGTTCACTTTCCGAGGGTGGTGATGGATTGAGATTTCATATTCACTGATCAGCTCTAACCATCTTCGTTGGCGCCTATTCAACTATTTCTGGGTGAATATATACTTGAGGCTTTTGTGGTCTATATATATTTCAAATTTCTCCCCAAAGAGATAATGCCACCAAATTTTCAAAGTGAAGATCACTATAGCTAACCCAAGTTCTTGTGGGGGATAGTTCTATTCATGAATGGTAAATTACCTGGATGCATAGGAAATGAATTTGTTATTTTGCATCAACAAAAATCATAGGACCTTCTTTGAACCATCACTGAATAACACAAAAAGTTCTCCAATTGTGCGTAAAGTGAGCACAAGCGCAGTGATAATCCTCCTTTTCAATTCCATGAAGCTTTCTTCGCATTCATCACACCAACAAAAATTCACTCCCTTCCAAGTTAGCTTTTTAAGAGGGTTGTACAATCGTGAGAAATTTCTCACAAATCATCGATAATATACAGATAACCCCAAGAAGCTTCAGATATCCGTTACCGGTGTTGGCCTCAACCATCCCTCAATTGCATCCGTTTCGTAGGGATACACAAATATCCCATTTCTTGTGATGATATGGCTCAAAAAATGTGTCATCCTTCAACCATAACTAACACTTTTTGTACTTTTCATAGAGCTTATCCTTTCTTAAGGTCTCTAGTACAGTTCTTATATGCTCTTTATGATCCACCTTGGTTTTGCTGTATATTAGAATATCATCTTTAAAGACTACAACAAATTTTTCGAGATAATTTCTAAAGTATCTATTAATAAATTCCATGAAGATTTATAGAGTATTAGTGAGTATGAAATGAATTACTATGAATTCATAGTTCCCACATCTTGTAAAAAAAGTGGTCTTGGGTATATCTTCCTTCTTCACTCTTACTTGATAATATCCCGACAGAAAATACACCTTAGAAAATTTTGTGCTCCACACAGCTGATCGGACAAGTAATAAATTTGTGGGAGAGGAAACTTGTTCTTAATCGTTATTTTTTTGAGCTCACAATAATCGATGAAAAGATGCATTGATCCATCCTTCTTCATGACGAAGACGACTAGTGCACCCCATGGTGAAGCACTTGTGCGTATGAACCCTTTATCCATATTATCCTGTAGTTGTTTCTTCATCTCCTCAAGCTCCAAAAACGCCATTCTATATGGATTCTTTGTTATTGGAAATTCCCTAGGTATAATATTAATTGATAATTCAACATCTCTTCTTTGAGGAAGACAAGAAAATTCCTCGGGAAACACTTCAGTGAATTCCCTCACAAGAGGCATGTCTTCTAGGATGGTTGCCTCCATAGACTCAATCATCTGAGCCAGATACGTGTGATCATAGGGTAGTAATATCCACGCATGAGATGATGGAGCTAAAGATGATTCATCTTCCTCCCTGAACTTGTAAATAATCAGGGGTCGATTCTCCACATGGAGAGTGATTTCCCTCTCATGGAAATTTATGTTGGCTCTATATCCGGAAAGACAATCGATGCCAAGAATCACATCAATTAACACGATAGGGAGTATGATGTGGGTCAATAGGAAGTTCAACCCATGAAGTATCACAGGGGATGAGTTATATTCATGGGATGCAATGATTTCCCCATTTTCAGTAATCACAGACATCTTCACTTCTGTAATTTTTTGTGGTGCTGGGATAGTTCTACTAATCTTTCGAGATATGAAAGAACTCATGGAACCTGAATCAAAAAATATGTTTGATATTATTTAATGAATAACTAGCGTACTTATCACAACATCATTTTCGGGGTTTACTTCGGCAGTAGTGAAGAAAAATCTCACCTTTGTTGCCTTGGAGGTTGTTTGTTGCCTCTAAAAACCCTTGTCTTAGGGTACTGATTTACATGATGCCCTGGTTCTTTGCAGTTGTAGCAATGAACAATGCGTTGAGGTTCGAATGGAGTGTTTCGCTCCTTTGTCGCAACTGCAGGTCTTTCTTACTGACATTTAATTGCCAGTTTCCCTTCTATTCCACACCTAAAGCATTTCGTCATCCCTTTCAGAAAATTTTCTAGGGTGATTCTTTCTGCTCCTTTGGAAAGTGGGGTGCTGGATCTTCTTTGCACTTTTGGATTTATCCATCATACCTCCAGCATTGAAGTACACCATATGCTTCTTATCCCCATGATACCCCTGAGATTCTTTGATCTCCATTTTGACCTTGAGGGAACATCAAACTATTTCCTCATAGTAGTCAAAGTCATGGATTGTTAGCACTTTCCACAGGCTTGGTTTCAACCTACCGAAGATGCAGTTAACCTTGTATTCAAGGGTAACAACAAATCTAGAAGTGTATAGTGAAATCCTTGTAAAGTTTTACTCATACGCTCCAACAGATTCATCACCTTTTGCATGAGGGAAAGGAAGTCACTTTCCATCTTAAGCCGGAGGGTGCGCGGAAAATATTTATCGAAAAAATTCTTATAGAAATCCTTCAATTTCAACACCTCGATCTTCTCCTCAGGCTTTGTATTTTTGATCAACGTCCACCATTGATCAGCTTCACTCTCCATATGATAAACATCCAGGAGAAACTTCTCTTTTTCAGAACATTGAAGTATTGAGAATATATTTTCAATGGATTTGATCCATTGTTCAACGACTGAGGGATCATATGATCCATAAGAAGTAGCAGACCTCTGTCTCAAGAATCTCATGATAGAAACTTGTTATTTCTTAGGGGGGTTGAACATTCCTCTTGACACATGTTTCTATTCAATGATTATGTTAGCTGAGAGAGAAGCATGAAAAAGTTTTAGATTCCCACCCCATTGGATTCGGCATCTCATTAGTAAAGTCTTCACATTGATCTTCACATCAGTGGTTATCCCGAGTCCTCCTATTACCGACCATTGGATGGAATAAAAGAAAAGTTAGGGGTAACACATAAAGGACAATCCAAGGACAAAACTGATGAGTTAGAAATAACTTTTATTTCCTTAACATATGAATTTATTGGCATCTGTCAATGTTATCTATGATCTACCCTATAACATATATTCTTATAGCATTTTTTGTCCCTTATTAATGGTTCATACTAATCTTTTGAATATACCAAATCATATCCCCCGGGAGTGTCATAACCATGAGTGCAGAAATTACCGTTTTCATGCACCAATTCCTATTCAAGTTGAGATCAAAGCAGTGTTTTTGGGTTTTACCCCTAGGAAACATCTGTGCTAGAGCCACCTCTACCTACTCGTATCCTGAAATGGATGTATTTTCTTGATAAACCACATACTCAATACTCACCAAAACATAGGGATGTTTTTATTATACCTAGTTTTGTCTCTAAGGCTTTACTAGGGTTTTCTAATACTAATCCCAAAAATAACTAAACCTATCCTCTGATACCAACTATGACAACCCTGATCTTTTATTACAAAATTAAACATAATTTATTACAAAAACATAACACGATAAAACATATAAGATCAATATGTATAGTTTATTTGGTGGTTAAGATCATTACATAACAACTAAAAACATGAAATAAAACATATTTACTGAAAAATTCCTTTACATGATCACTACATTCCCTCATACTTAGCATTGCATGGGATAACCTGAGGACATGCATAAGAAATGGGTGATCTATAAAGCCTAGTAAGGGAATAATAATGGAATAACATGAGGAATAAAATAAATGTTAGACAATATGCATATCAATAGAGTACAAGATAAGCATAAACATAAAGGCATGATAAAGCATGATAATCATAACAGTGAAATGTGGTAACAACACATCACATGGAATTAGCATGAGCCAAGTCTCATTAAACATGGAGCATGAGTAAACCCTCATTGCACATGAAGAATGAGTAAAAACTCATTGCACATGAATTAGAATGTGTCAAAACCCATTTCACAAGATGTATCATGATACTATACATTACCCAATGCATTGGAGCGCTATAAAGGCACTCCCTTCTTAAATATTTCATTTCATGCATAAGTGTGCAACATGGATCATAAAACCTTGAATCATTCAACATAATCATTTATTCCACGTTAAAAGAATGTGGAATACATACATGAAACTCTATAAATAATATGTAAATGTTTATAAAGTTTAATACCCTTGATAGATAAATGGTCATGGTATTAACAACACAATGACTTTGGCTTGAAAAAGCACAGTGCAATTTCGGCATCATAACTACGTGACCTAAGAAGTCATAAAAATGGTTTATGAGAGAGAGAGGGGTGTCACATAATATTTAAATTACGTGGACAGTAAGGGGGCATATAGATATATTTCCCAAAAAATGTAATGGAATTTAGATTCATGATACAAAAAAATTGCTTGAATGTAAAAGAGGAGTGAGAAATTCCTTTCGGAATTTCGGCATAGTAACGAGTGTACATTGGAGGAATATAATGAGAGTGAAAGGGGTCTCCCATAATTCAAACATAAATAGTTCAGTATGGGGGTGTTTTGAAACCACACCAAAACATTTATAACAGAAATTAAATGGGCATAACAACTTAAGGAATATTGAACCAAAATGAGAAAAAAAGAAAACCCCTTACTTGGTAGTGTTCTACCAAAGGCTTGAGAGAGGTTTGAGAGAGTCTTCTTGGGAGCATGGGGAACCTTGGGAGGATTATAGAGAGAGGAGGGTAGAGGTTGGATGAACTCCAAAGGCTTTGAGTGAGGAGGAAGTGGGATCTTGGGTAGGTTTATATATGAAAGGTGAGGTAATTTTTATTATTTAGGTTTGGGGCACCTCACATTAAACTAATCCAAACCACAAAACACCGCATGGTTTTTGCCCATGGTTTTTGGGAATGAAAAGTTGGAAACAATATTTTATAATTCCAAAGTCCTAACTTCTTAAAATAATGGGGTTTTATATGTGGAGGTGAGTCAGACTCCCAAGGAAAATAATTTAAAAATAAAAAATGTTTAATAAGTCTTGAAGGATCCACTAAAGCTTTGTAAAAGAAATCAAACCAACCCAAAATCACATTATTTTAATGTTAAAACATATATTGGCAAACCAAAAAGTTAATATCATTTTATTACAGCACTATTGGTTCATTATGATGTCATAAACCGATTATACATTTAAAGGGTATTTAATTTTTACCCAAAATTTTGACTGTCTCAGAAAATTATGAAAAATTCACCGTTGGATAATTTGGAAATCTTGATTCTAGAAATAATATTAATTTTATCCAATTTTTTTTAAATAAGTTAATATTTAATTTTAAAATAAGAACTAATATTTATCGAAAATTCATGGGTTTTGACAAAAATGGCTTTCAAACCTTAAAAAAATTTCAATTGCATTCATAAAATTATACGATAAATTATATTTAATAAAAATTACTTTAATAATAATAATAATATTTTATTAAAATATTATTTAATTAAAAAAATCCATTAATACATAAAAAAATATTTCTTAGTTGAATATTAACTAAAAATAATATTTGTGATTTAAAAACAATTTACAAGGTAAAAATAATAAAATGAATGTATATTCATTATCAGATACATAAATAGTGTAAATAACCATAGTTCTAAGTTATTGTTACATAACACCTTATAACACCCGCATAAGGCTAAATAGTAAGGTGTGTGATAGTGACAAACTCTTGGGGTGGCTCAGATAACATTGCTCGGGTGGTAATCTCTATGAACTTACACTTCTCTCATAGGAAGTCCTGCTCAATCATAACATATTCAAGCTCGACTTGGGCTTGGTCAAGAGCGAAGTCCAATGACGCAACCTCTTTTCCGTGCTCTGACAAATGGGCTTCCTATGGGGCACGTCTACTGGATGAGGCCATCACTCCCTTTGTTTGAGTGAATTGGATTTGTTAAAGCCCTATATTTATATTAATCATGCTATCACTATTCAACATATATATTATCAACTATCATAATTATTAATGGTATTTTAAAATCCAACAATATAAAACATAAGAAGTGCATATGTTGTATAACCATTTCACATATTAAGAAATTTAATTAGATCAAGTGGGATTTTCATTAACAAAAGTTTGGGTCATTAAACCTCATGATGGGATTCCAATTTCCATGGGAAGTAAGGATTTATCTAAGACCTTTGGTTTTCATGGTTTGATGATGATTAGGAAAAATGAATAGAGAGTTGGGTTAATGGTCTCAGTGAGCTCGCGTGGCCTGGAAAGTCTTGTGGAGTCGGTGAAGTAATTTGAATATGGCTACCAACCATATTTCCATGTCACCCACTGAAACTAGTTTCCTCTCGTATTGTCTTGTGTACTTTAGTTTTGAAATCTTGGATGTTTGTTTTTAAAGTAAAAATTACATGGTTTTAAGAAGTGTAAGTTTTTTGTGAAATTATTTTCAATTAAATAAGGAAGGGTTTGATTTTTGAAATTTTTGAACTAAAATTTCAGATTTTTTTGAATTAGGAAAATGGTTTGTTTACGCCTCTTTTGAAATCATGAAGTATGTTAAAGATAGTTTTGAAACAGTTTTTACAATAGAGTTTTAAAAACTGTTGAATGTTATTGTAATGGGATGAGATGTTCTGAAATTAATATTTACGGCTTTAATGTGAGTTTTCATTTGAAATATTGTTCCATTAAATTTTTTAATGCAGTAATTTGGGTTCGATTTCATTGTTTTTGTTATTGCAAAAAATGATGTATTGGTTGATTGTTTTGGTTTTTGGAAAGTGGAATGAGTTTTTGTTTTATCCTTTGGTATTTTGATGAGCTACTACATTCATGGGGTTATATAGGATGATGGATGGTTAATGGAAATACTGGATGAGTGTTAGGATAGATATGAGGAGGGTGCTTGGTGTGGCATGGAAACATGCATGTGGGGGGCCCATGGGGTACCCTTGGTGGATAAGCTAACCGCTGAACAATTTTTTTTCAAATAAATGATTTTAAAATTAAATGTTTATGTCTTTATGAGTGTTTTGGGATGGTGTGTACTATGTGTTTTTGGAAATGTTGATGTTGTGGAATGTTTGGAGTCCAAGAACCCCTCAAGTTCAAACCATGTTTTGGGTTTGTGTTTGGTCGGTAAGTTGGGTAGAAGGACCGGTTCATAGTTTCTTATGAGATATGTTTCAGGAAACTATTACTGTGGTTCCCTTCATGTTTTTTGATATGTATTGTGAGTTTTTTTACCAAAGGACTATCTTGGTTGGGTCATTGGGTTCTCTCATTGGATAAGGTACGCCCCCATTAAGGGTTAATAGACAACTGAAGTACAACCCAGATTGTTTCGCCATTGGAAAATCCTCCAGTTAATCAATGTAAGTTATATTTTATCAATAATTTTAGAATGATTCTATACCCCTCCCATTTTTATTTTGAGGATCCACTTGTAGTGGGATAGTGATCTGGAAGGTTTAAAGAGTTTATAGTTTCTTACATTTCCTGATTCATCGAAGGTGGAAGTGTTCTAGGTTTGTTAGTGTTGATGAGTGTTAGGATGGTGTCTAAGAGGGACTCTGGGCCATTTGTAGTCACTTTGAAGTAAGAGATCATGTTAAACCATTAGTGTGGGAAATATATACATGAAAGGAAATTATGGACAACTTTTAGAATTGTGTGTTGTTTGGGTATGTTGCATAAGGTCCCTCTCCATGCATTGCTTCTATCATTCGCAATGGTCATGATTAGTGATGCCTTGAGATGTCATGTGGTCGTTTTCCTGTAATGTTAAAGGTTGTAAAATCATATGAGAGTCTCTATTATGTTGGGAGTATGTCTCTCTTGAAAAAAAATAAAATCTTCTATCATAGATGAAGTTGTTTAAATGTGTCCTTTCCTTCTGTTGTTTCTCATTTAAAGAAACATTGAGTAATGTGTGTGCATCTTATAAGCCCTTGTTAAACTGAAATGTCAGGTTTTGGTATAGTGAGTTCTAGAGTGTGTTATATATTGGTGAACCCATATTGGATTTAAATTTAGTTTTATGTATCACCAGAAGGAGAATATTCGTTCACGGGGTTTCCAAATCCTAACTATGAGGCCGAAGATGCTTCAATCCTTTGAGCTCCAGTTATAGGTCCCGAAAAGAAGCTAGCACATAGTAAAGTGTAATCCTAGTATCGTCCATACCCTTGTAAAAAGTCTTGTACTTAGTGTGAGTGATGGGAATAGTTTAAAAAATAGGTGTCTTCATCTTGCTTATGTTGTTCCAATTCAATGGGAAGAGGTTGATGGCCTCGTTCCCATGTTATCGCTCAATGTTATTATTTCGCCCATCGATTTCCATTGAGTTTTTGGAGAAAGAATTACAATTTTTCTAGAAAATTTGAGTGCAAGTTTTTTACATGGTTAGTTACTATGCCTTATAAAACCATGAATAAATAAGGATACACACGGTATTTGCATGGTTTCCCAAACTGTGTGGACTAACAGTGTGGTCATCCAAACTCTTTGAGTTTTGGGGTCTTTCAATGCTGGCCCATACTGGTCGGTTAAGATGGTTGGTTCTTATGGTGTGGAGACCCACCATGGGTCACAATTATGTTCTTATGGAAGTTTCTAATGGATTTATACCCCTTGTACTAGGGAGTCTGTTCGGGACTCCCCTTGTTAGTGTCCTGATTCTGTCTCGAGAAATATTTAAGATGCCTCTTATGGTGGGGAGCCCATTTGTGTCTCCTTGTACTAGTAACTCAATGTCGTCCTTGGTATTGAAATTGAAGTGGGTAGTATCATTGGGAACTATATAACTACCTACATATTCCTTATGAAAACGTTTATATTGGAGAGTTCCCAGTGGTTTAGTTATAGCAAGGTAAGTGTAAATTTGTTCGATGTTGTTGTTTGTTAGGGTAAATTGCTTGAGTCTTGTTCAGATTGTGTTTGTGAAGTTTTATTTTGGGATAAAGACAAAATGTGCTTGATTGTTCCAGGAATGTGGTGTAAATTTTGATTGTGAGAGTATTCCTTCCTTAATTGATAGTTGGATGTGTTTCTGCATTTGGGGGTGAAACCTGGCAAGGGAGTACCTCTTGGTTTCTTCATTGGGTTTGGTTGTTGCTTTGGCCTTACTGGGACTTTCCAGGGTGGAATGTTTTCCTGGTGGAGTGAATTGTCACAAAAATAACTTATTTTAAAGATATTTTTATTTTAATTTCCATTATTTCTTTGTTTTGTGGGTTTCTCATTCTTTTATGGAGGAATGGATGAGTTTTCATTAATTGGATCAAACTATTGGCCCAATTCTCGATTTAAAAATGATTTTTGTTTCTTTTATAAATCCTTAATTTTTCTACGATTTTCATTTATTCCAATTCTTACTTGGCCTCCCATGACCTATTATCACCAAAATGTCAGTTTTGAACCTTTATAAATCCATAACCAAGGTGTATTTGGATTTTTATTAAAGGTATTGGGCCTTCCTGGAAGTCCATTTCCAGTTTCAAAATTCATTTTTGTTTTAGTAATATATTAAAATTTAAGTATTTCTCAGTGATTACAAGTGTCACCCAAGTCCACTAAACCCAGCCACGCTCCTAGACTCTTACTACCATCATTGGAGCTTTTTCTCATCGATAATGTGTTCAGAACATTATAGGATTTATAAAATTGGGAAGAATTGAATAAGTATCTTCATTCCTTCTTAACTCTCTCAATTATTACTCTTTTTCCTCCATTCAATTTCTTAATACAGATAATAATCCTCCTCTTCAATCCTAAAATCCATTAAATCCCTCCAAGTCTCTTAAAACCCCTTTGGAATACCATTTGAAGGGGAATTGTTTGGAGAAACTTCAAAGAATCTCAAGTATGTGTCTCTCCTCCTCACATCCACCCATTTCCATGAAGTTACTTTAATCATCATTGAAGTTCCAAATGACCAGGGGGTACAATTTAGAAATTAGGATTTAACCTTCAGTTTTTTGGTCAATTATTGTGGTTTTAGTTTCGATCTATGTCCCTCTTGGTGTGATAGTGGTGCGACTTTATTTTCGTAAGGTGATTCAAGGGTTTCAATTGTTTTGGTAGGTGATTCCAATTTTTATGAAATAATTGTGTAGTATCATGATGTATTTTTCATATATGAACGTTTATCTCACTTTATGACTACATCAAAAATTAGTTTTAGTGGGGTATTTATTTCAATTGATTTTTAAATGCCAATTTTCTGTGAAATTGTGGATTTCCTAAAGAAATGTTTTATTTTTTTTATTTGAGGCTACCCTAAAAATACCTAGTTGTTTTTATTGAACTGTAATAGGGAATAAAATATGGTTTTGAATGTTTATCCCCTTTGGTTGTTCCTACGAAAATTAATTTTAATGGTATTTGTGGAACATGTGAACATTAACTGCCATGTTTGTGTGTAAATGTAGGTTTTACAGAGTTATAATTTCTTAGTTAACATGGGGCTTCCCTAAAATATATTTTTTGGTTTAATTGAAATTTTTGGGATTCCTATTCTATTTTGGTAAGTTACAAGTGTTCCCATATTGTATAATGTGGGGTTTTTGAGGAATTTGTTGTGCAAAACAACATATAATTTTGAGAAATTGTTTCATTTAAAAATAAAATTATTTTGTTGTGTGTTTTAAGTGGTATTAAATTTTTATAGATATTGTACTTATTGTATGTTACAAGTATTGGTGTTTTATATGGAAATGGATTTATGTGGAATGCTTAAATTGTTTTATCACAAAGGGGGAAGCCCAGGTACCTGGGTGGGGCGGATGTGCACTAGTACAACTACTAGACCCGATGGATTTTGTCCCTTATTCAAATAGAATTTGGATAACGACATCTCTAACTAAATTATATGGATGATTATTGGGTACCACTAGGTGATGGGTATGTTCCTTACTAGTGGCTTGTGCATGATAATGGATTCTTACTATGGTTACTTGACACCAAGGTTAGAGGTACATGGGTCCCGAGACTATCTAGTTCCTAAGGATGTTCCCAATATTGTTTCTCACTGTATTTAGAATATTTTCCCTTTTATTGTGGTGTTTTTAGATGTAATTTATAGTATATAACATTTCTATTTAAATGTCTAAGAAATCTGAAAAATTTTAGCATGAAAATTATTTTCAATTGAAAGGTGCATTTCTTGGAATTGAAACTGCTTGCTTTTTCACATTGTATTGCACACTCTTTGGAATATTTTAGTTTTATCCTATTGGTATTTGGTTCACACCATACTTACCCCCCTTGTGTGTAAGTAGAATTTATTATTCTTGACTCAGGTAAAGGGAAGGCTCTGGTTGATGGCGGTTCAGGGTGTTAGTTCTCATCCGTGGGGCGGAGTTGTGTAGGCGGCTTGTGGGTGATGACCTCAGGTAATGTAGAGTCCTTGGGTCTATTTTGATGTTGTTTATTTTTTTCTTTGGACCTTGTGTTGTGAATTTGAACTTATGGATTCAGTGGTGGATTTTTGTATAATCCTTGTTTAGTATGAATTTTTCAAATTCAGTTTTTCAAATGTTTTTGATGTTTTAAGTATAAATATTTGGGTAAATCGTTCCCAAAACAAGATAAATGATACCTAGGAACTTCTTTCAGTCCATGGGGATAGGGAACTCCCTTCAGGACTTTCCATGTGTTGGGTTTTGTGCCAGTAATAGTGGCAAACAGATTTAGTTTGTGATAATTTCAGAATAGATTTACCATAAAAATTCAATTAAAACATTTCATGATGGATGAAAATTATGTACATGTTGTAATCGTTAAAATATCGATTCCTTTCTCATTTTTTAGTAAAATACTATTTTTAAATATTTTAAAAATAAAATGAATTTTAGTTTTTTTTAAATAAAAAATAAGAACATGGGTAAAATTTTATTTAATAAATCAGTTGTAAAAACATAAATAATTTTTCAAAAATAGTTTTATAAAAAATTATTTTGGAGGAAAATTATTTTCAAATGAAGAGAGAAAAAAATTCGATCTTTATTCAAAAAAATCCCCAATAATTTTAAAAACCAAAGGGTGGGAAAAAATTATTATTTATTGAAAACATCATGGATATCCATATGAAAATAAATAAATGGATTTATTATCTTTTAATAAAATTATTTGCTTCAATTAAAATTGAAAAATAAATAATCCCGATTAATATTAAATTTTGAAATAAACCCTCATAATGATCATAAAGTTGAATTATAAATTAATCAATAAATATATTATATTTTTCAATTTTAAATCAATTTTTAAAAAATTCAAATAAATTATAATATAATTAAAACTAATTACACATATATTCATATAATATCAAAGGAAACGGAGAATTAATATAACCCAATAAAAAAATTGACTTGTGATATTATTTACCACTTGGAAATTTTTTATTCAAATCCCCTTAGAAGAAATAATTTAAGTTGAAACAAAAAAATTTATGAATTATGAAGTATTCATGATATTAAATGTGAAATTGTTGATATGTTTAGAATATAAAATATTATAGGTGCATGACATTACAATATATCTCAATGATAGAAATTTGAGATGATGTCCATTTCCTCATGATTTCTTTCATTTGAATGAACTTTAATCTATTTTATAGTGGTTTTATGAATTTTATTTACTTAGAGTATAAATATTTTAATAATTATAAAATCATATATTATCCTTTAAAAACCTGTTATAACCCATTCAAAAATTATATTTGGATTAAAAATTTTGTGTCAAGCGATATCATCCTTGTTTTCTCATGCTATTGTTAACAAAAATGTTCTGGTTCATTATAATATTATATAGTTCAATAAAATTAGGAATTATATTAATGTCCTAAATATAATTATATCTCATTAGATACAAATTTTTAAACATTATTTATATTTTAATTGTAGGAATGGATCACTTCTCTTTATTGTGATGGTAGGTCGTACGTACGAATGAGAAATGTCTTCATTTCCATAATAGGTGAATGGTTAAGGAGGTAGGTGATAAATTGATTTAAATATTTAAATATCATCTCATAGATATCAAATATATTCAATAAATTTTTATTAATTACATTTTATGTAACGTCTAAGTGAAAAATGAATCACATCTCTTCGCAAGGTGATAATATAGCCTACACAGGTGTGTTGTCATCGAATTTTAAATGACATGGAATGTAAGAAGGTATGTGTGATATTATAAAAAAATATTAATAATATTATTATAAATAATATATGTATATATTTTATATGTAATCCATCAATATGTGAAATCATGATATGGGTTGGTGGAAAATTAGTTACGACGGTTTGAGAGGTGGTAGTCCATCGTACACAAAATCGACAATTTCATTTCCCATTTGACGGAGATTGAGATGGATATAAGTCATTTAATTAACTTAATAACATACCATTATTTGATATGTAATGGTTTTATTATACTATCAGAATTTAATATGATTTTAGTTATATTGAAGTAGAAATTAAATCAAAACGATCGTTTAAGAATGTTTCCTCTTCTTTAGAAAATGCCTTTAGATTTACAAAAAATAATTAATAGGTTATATGTATGATAAAAAACTCTTTTATAATGGTTTTACGTTATTAAATATGTTATTTTTTATGTATTCTCATATCCAAATGGCATTGGATGTTTAATCGAGGGAGGAGAGGGTGGACTTTACAAGTGGGGGAGGGAACACATGAAATTTTTTAGAAGGATCCATGAACATCCACATTTTATAATGTTAACCGCCTAAAAAAGTGGTAAATATTGAAAAATAGATGTAATAAGGACTATATATGGCTATAAAGTGGTGTATTGGAAATGTTTTAGATTATTTAAACCCATATAGTTTTAGTTTAACCCCCCCAAAAATAAGTTTTTACCTTAACTGTTGTAATTAATTTTTACTGATTTTACTATTCATAGTGGTCCATATTAAGTCAAAAATATTAGATAACATAAATTATGATGATTAAAAATATTTAATTAGTATTCCAAAATTAAATTCATACATGTGGTAGAATTCAATTTTAAATCATACCCACCGAAGTGATGAAAAAGAATATTTTCAAAGGGAAAATTCTCATATATATAAAAGGTTTTGATATTAAAAATAATCATGAAATTAATTAAAATAAACAAAATTGGATAAGGTTTTATATAATTTATAATAAATTACGTAAAAACTAAATTAAAATACACATTATCTTTGTAAATAATAAAAAATAAATGCGTTTTTTCTTTAAATATATCTAATATTTAGTATTCCTTAACAATTTAATCCTATAAAAAAAATTAAAAATCCACACATAGAAAATTTTTACATAAATATTTCAAAAATAAATTTTATATTGTTAAATATATTTTATAAATGTGGTGAAAACTAAGTAAAAATTATGGGTGCAGTGTGTGACTATAATGAATTTTTGAAAAAATATAGTTTTTAGAAAATATTTCATTATCATTTAAATGATTCTTGTTCTATTTATAATAAATATACAAACAATGATTTGTTTTATACATGTGGAATCATATAAATTTAATTATTTTTATAGTAATATTCTAACCATCAAATTTAATAGCTAGGCTCTATCGTTATACTATATTATAGTTCGTTAAGAGTTTGGGAGGTATGTTTCATAAATTATCGAAGAGATCCAATCTATTTACAATGAATTGTATCATAAATTATTTGGGTGTTAAATTATATTATATTACTATTTTTACATATAATATATTCTATCAAACCTAATATTTATATTCTAAAATATCATATTGGTGCATTCTCTCCACCTTTAAAGATCGTCATCTCAATTTAAGCATGATATCGGTATTCAAGAGTTTGAAATTTGAAAATGAATTTTTTGTAAACCAAAATCATAAAATGGGATAATAAAAAACATACTAATAAGTGATAAATGGAAGTACAATGTTCATATAGAATAACACATTCTATGTTTTCAAATAGGTGAAATTTTTTGGAATATAATGACATGGACATATAATAAAATCATAAATAATTATAGAGGCTGATAGATATCATTGATCACATGGAGTGGATTATTTATGGAATGTTATGAACCAAAACAAATAAATATTTTATGATTTAATATCACATATTATTCATCATATGTGGATGTAATAGGATTATTTTTTTCAATATCAATTTTTATAAATTTTAGAAATTTCTTTACCATATTGACTTTGAACATGAGGAAATATAAATATATGATATCATTATACTTCATAAGAACAATTTAATCATTTTTTTGTGCTTCAATAAATGTTCACCTTATCACTTACAGCATGAAATGAATATCCAAAATTTAATTTTTTATTACTGAAACTCTAAATTTAACATTTAATGGATCATAAGATCCATTATAAATTGGAATGATTATCCACATATTTTAAAATTTAGTAAAAAACTAATAAGGTTAGAATATTTCATAAAATATAACAAATTAATATCTAAACATAAATAGTAACACAATTTGTTCTGCATTAATATTTACCAATCATAACATTTAACTATAATTAATTATATATTAACCAAATAATCACATAGGTCGGGGGTTGGAATTAAACCCTTATTATTCTTTAGTTTTCGATTCAATCCCATTGGAATTCACCAAATACAATGGGTTTTCATCTAATAAGTGAGTTTTACTTTTTATAAAACAATATTAATATAATTATGTTAACATTTCCAAATTTTAAAAACCTATAATTACTAACACATCAATGATTGTAAAAACCTTATTTTTCCAATACCATTAATATTATGTTCAATAACATTAATGGATTTATTCCTCTATTAACTCATTAATATACTCAACCAATAGGTTCTTTTCTAATTAATTTTTCCAAAAATGTACTTAATCATGTCAAATTCTTACAACACAAATTATCAAAAGTGATTATTATGAATTTGAACATGTGATCAACCTCAACCACATAAACCCATGATTATATCCACATATATTACATTAATTAATAATTAAATTCTTCCATTCTTTAATATAATACTTCAATTTTTCATTATTCTTATTACAAAAGTAAATTGGATAATGAAAAATACATCTACTATTCATTTCTTGAATACCAACACATAAATAATCTAACCAATTTATTTCAACATAGGAACTTACATGGTCTTGGGTTTAACATTTTGAAGAGGTAATTGAATCATATAATACTTTGTAACCCTATATTTATGACAACAAACTATAAATAGATCCATGTGATGAATTATTTTCCTTCAATCGTGTTAATAATTTTTTGTCACGAAATCATTTCATTATTCCATTATTTTCTAAATATAAAACTATTTAATGATCCATTGAGAGACATACCTAAGTGTATATTTACACATTTACTAAATTATGGAAATATTTCTTTCATTCTAATATGGTTTACACCACTCATGATATTAGTGAAATCCATCATTTTATTCTTTAACGAGTACTGTACTTTGTCATGGTTTTTGTAGTTAATTATGTTTCAGGATAACTGAACAGACATAATCATGAAATCTTTCATTCCTTTCATCATACCATTTGGTTTTTCATAATAACCATATTTTCTATTATGATATATGTGTACACAATTCTATTAGGTTATACCCTTTGACTAAAACCAAAAACGTATACTCTGAAAAATAATAATCATAGTTTTAAAACCATATAACCAATTATATGATGTCTAAATCATGCAACCTTATTTTCAATCTATGAAAAAATGGGTTTATCCTAGTTCATTCAATATCATCATGTATTCAAATTCATTATAATGTTTTTAAAGGAAATGAGAATTATGCAATAAATTTTCCAAGGGGGTGTCATACTAGGATCGATGTATGGCCCATTTTCATATAGTAGGAAACGAACAATTCAACATGGATGTGCCTTTTTTGATTTATTACCCCTAGGTAGAAATTTTATAGAAAAGAATCTACTTTTAGTATCAATAAGGGTATGTATTTATTGGAAAAACACATAATATCAAAATTACCAAAATAATAGGATGTTTTCCTATATATATCCACAATTATTATCATATGATTATGTTCCCTAACCTATGTTTTTTAAGCTAATTCCTATGATTTCTAAAAAAACATACTATGATACCAATCATAACAACCTTGAACCTATTATCCAAGATTCTGTGTCTCCTTTACTACATTATCATAATATACATAGAATCACACCCCTAATGAAATGGATATTTTAGTAGCCTTTGAAAACTAGACACCAACATGAATACCATATAACTTTTGAAAATGAAAATTACATTATAATTTTTTTTCATGAGTATAATTATTATTTCTAGATTATCCTTGGATATCATTCATTGTAGACATCCTGGATTTGTAGAATTAGAAACAAAATAAGGGTGACATCAAATTATTAGTAGGGGTTAAGTAACCAAAAATTTATCATGAATAAGTAATCATAATCAACATTGAAGGGTAAATAACTAAACACACATTCCATTTAAATAATTTCAATATCATGATTTGATAGATAGTAATCAATTTGTAAATGTAAATAACAAAAATTCCATTTAATATATACATGAAAATTTTTAGCTAATAATGCAGACTCAATATGAAAAGGTAAATAAATAAACAAACATGTCATTTAATAAATAACTTGAAAATCAAAAAAAGATAAGTAATAAACATTATTGAAATGTAATTTAATGAACACACATTCCATTTAATCAATAAAATGAATTTCAAGAATAAAAAATACATAACCAGTATGGATATGTAAATCACCAAACACAAATGTAATTTAACAAATAAAATGAAAATGAAACACGTAAATTGATAATGTCCTTGTAAATAGATCATGGATATAAAGATCTGAATTATTGTTTAATGAAAATTTTTATTATTTGATTCCATGATCTTAGGCATCATGATACCATTAATGTTAAGACCTCTCACAAGATACAATAAAACTCATGGTTATGCATACCCTAGAAACACATTTAATTATGGTTATCCAACTGATTCATCTCATTATACTACCAATTCATCATGGGGGTATTTACAACAGGTCCCCCCATATATGCATTTCAAAAATAATCCTCATATATCAAATAATTGTTTCAATTATAAAATAATATCCTTTATCATCAAATATCTATATTGAGTGTTGAATATGATTTATCAAAGATTCCCCATTTAATAAAATAACATTCAATGTTGACAACCATATTTATAAGATATAGATATCTTCAGAAATAAACATACCCTTGTTAAAAAATAAGGATATTTAGGGTATATTTAATGTCCAATGATCACATGAAAGTGAATATTTAAAGGGATAGTTAATGGATACAAGAAGGAATTACTAATGTGAATGTCAATGCAGTATATAGTCAAAAGGATCATAAGAAATCCATACAATGAATAAGTATGGTATGAATACAGAATATCACCCTTGGAGTATATGAAAAATAAGGAGTTTTTTATTGTTAATTTATAAAAATAGCATAAATATGTCATTAAAACAATATTGATGAAAATAATATTCATTATTTGAAAATATTTATAAAATTAAAACATGAAATTTTAATTTTAAAAATAATTTTATTTGAAATTAACCATTTTTACATATAAATTAATATTTAAAACACTGAGTTTTCATGACACAGGGAAATTTTATACATGTTATACAAATTAGAAAAAATATTATTTTCACATTTGTAGTAAAATTAAAACATGCCTGTTTGGAAAATGAGTTGAAGATTTATTTCAAAAAAGGATAAAAATTCTAATATGGGTAAAATGTTTTTTATTAAATTATTTTGAAAAGTTTAAAAACATTTAAAAAAAATTTGAAACCATTTTTTATAAGAAAACGACTTTTAAAAAAAGATTGAAATAAAGTGTGCTGTCATTTAAATTACTCTCTCAATAATATTATGTACCAAAGAGTGGGGAAATGTTACTATTACTTGAAAATTTATTGAATAAACATGGTATAATAAAATTAAAGGGGTTTATTATCTAATGATCATATAATTTCCTTAAATATAAATACAAGTATAAAAAATCCTCAGTAAAATGAAATTATGAAATAAACACTAACAAAGATTGCAATGTAAAAGGAATAATTAATCAATTATGTGTATCAAATTTAAATCTAGATAAAAAAAGTGGAAGTAAAATATAATATAATAAATATTAACTAGAAGAATAATCCTAGTATAATATACACAATGAAGAAGTAATATAACCCAAAAAGGGTTATAAAATTACTTACCACTAGGTAATTTTCAATAAAAATCCCTTTGGATGAAATAATTCAAATTGAAACATAAAATACCTTTAATAATGAATGATTCAAGATATTTCATATAATGGGTCAGTATATACACCATATAAAAAAACAAGGTTCATAACTATACAATAAGTATTGAGGAAGGGAAATTGAGATGAGGTCACGTGCATCACTCATCCTTTTATTTGAGCTCACATTAACAAAAAATAGAGTGATTTAATACATATTATTAACATGTAATAGAAACATATTTTTATTTATAATATCATATCTTATTGTTTTATAAAATGTTAACATATGTTCGTTAATAATCATTCATTATTACTATTTTTAGAGAGATAAATGTAATGTTTCTCATGAATGTTTTAACATGAAAGTTACAGTTCTTCAAGATATTATACAGTGTCATAATTTACATATCGATATTAATTTTATTAATATCATTTCTTCCTTAGATATAATTTTATCATTATTGAAATTTTATCATGGAGAATTGATCACATCGCTTTGTGGTAACGACATGTCTTACGTACGCACGAGAGACATTATCCATTCCATAATGGGTGGAATAGTAATAAATTATGTTACATATTAATTTTATAGAATCAAAATAATCTCATTTATATCAAATATAATAATTATTTTTTTATTACATTCCTTGAAATGTGTATGTGAAAGATTAATCGCATTGCTTTGTGCGGCATGAGTCCACTATACACATGAGTGATGTTATCTTAATTTAAATGACATAGGAAGTCCATAGTTATTTGTGATATTATAATTTCATAATTATAAAAATATTATATTTATTATATATTTACATATAATCTTTCATTATATTAAATTTTGAGAGTCTTTGATGAAAAATGAGTTGCTTCTGTTCGTGAGCCGGCCGTGCATCGTAAAAATTATCGACAATTTTGATTCCCAACTAATTGTGGAAGAAATGGATATAGTTCATGCCCTTAATATAATAAAATATCATTATATGGAAGCTATGGTTGATATTATACAATAATTATTGAATAATATTTAAGGGATATTAAAGAATTAATAATATATAATCTTTTTGTTTTAGAACGTTACATCTTCTTTGGACAACCTATTTAGTTTTTTCATAAAAATCCTTCCAAGGTTAGCATTATAATAAATAAAAATGATATAGGATGTTGATAGGTTATTATGGATATTAATTTTGTATTCTTAGCAAAAAAAATTACTGTATGTGATAATATGGGTGGAAATTTTTCGGTCTTTTATATGTGGGGAGGACACTGATATTACTTTTTAAAAGAATCAATTACATGAACATTTTTTTTCAATCCAAAAGCCTCAAAAATGGTTCATTATAGAACCATATCTATTATAATGTGGAACTATATCCATAAAATTATTTTTGGATAACTTAGAACTGTCATTTAACCCTTAACATTTTAGTTTAACCCCTAGTAAATCATGTTTTACCATAATCATAGTAATTATTCTCGGCCTTCTTTTATGATTTATAATGGTTAAAAAATTAATTACAAACTTTTAGATAATATAAATTATTATGATTCAAAGTATGGAATATATTTTTTAAAGTCAATTAAAATAAGTGTAAGAATCCAATATAAAATTATACCTTCATAAATGATGAAAAAGAGGGGTTTCCAAGAGAAAACTTTCATATGTGTATAAGGTTTTAATATCAAAATTTAATATGAAAATTATTTTAATTTCATAATTTCATTATATTTTAATACAATGGAACTAATTTTACTTTAACACTAATTTAAAAAATAATTTAACTTTGTTACTAATTTAAATTAATTGGCAGTTTCAATACAAATCTATATTTTTCACAATTCATCAAAAAATAATCCCTTTCATAACATCCTCCAAAATAAACCAATATTAATTTTAACATGTAGATTCCAAAAATTAATTCTATATTTGTAAATAAATTTTCAAAAAATTGATTTTTTTATATATTTGTATAAAATGAGACTAAACCACATTTAATAAAAATAGTTTTTTTTTGTAAATTTTTTATTTTTATAAATAATACTTATTTTATATCTACTAAATGAATAACCAATTATTTTTTGTTACATGTTTAACCCATATACATTTTATAGTTTAGTTATTATTATTCATACCCAACAATTTATCCAATTTAACCAAAATTCACATTCTTACTTCTAACTATCACAACCAATAAACCTAAAGAAACAGAGATTCATTAGAGCCTATAAATTTCCATTGCATAATCCCATTTATTAAAATTATTCTCCCCATTACCTCATCCAAAATATTATTAATATTTAAAAACAACCACATACTAAAAAAACATTCATAATAAAAATAGCTTAATTAATATCATAACTAATCCTTATGAAATGAAAAGACAGAAGAAGAAACACCTTGTTTATACAACATTCACAATATAAGTAATTATAATTTACCATCCTCATTATATTCATCATCGAATTCATTTTCCCATTCCAACACATTCATCAACATATATACCTTTTCAAGTAATTCATTTTTCTTTCTTCACATTTTAGTTTTTATAAGTTTTCAACCATTATATAAATAATAGATTCATTTAGGTCCCATTGACCCACATATCCCATTATATTTATAATTCATCACCATTTATATTTTCTAATTATACAAAAGAAATCTATTTGGAATTATTAATGAAAAGGGTAATCAAAACATTTCACACAAACTACATCATGATCTTTTTAATTTACCTCATGATGTATTAATCATATATTTTTTACATCATTTAATCCCAAATTTTTAAATCTAATTTCAACATTTCATTACATTCAGTATATCATAAAATATATAATAATTTTCCTGAAAAAAATATCAAAAAAATTCATTACACTCCCTTTCAAGATATGATGAAAACAAAATACACTATACAAGAATAAAAAGAAAAAGAAAATATCAAATTTTTATTTCCAAAGAGTCCCATTTAGGTACCAACTATAATTAGTTATCTTATTTTAAGGGAAATTAATTCGATAAAATAAATCAAAAAAAAAAAATAAATAAATAAAATAATCCTGAAATTGGAAAATAATCCATAAAGAACAATCATTTCTCTTTCCCTTCCAATTTTATCTCATCTAGTTTTCTATCTTCATTTAGTTAATTCTTCTATAAATATAGTCATACCCAAAGGGTCTTACCTCTGCCCATAATCAAGGTATATTCACAAAATTTTTAATATAAACATTATAGAATATTAACATTCAATGATGAATGAATTAAACATTCAATGAATAACATTGATAGGATAAAGAAAATAATAATAAAATACCATCATCCATGAACCATTAATTATCTCGTTTAAAATTATCATAAATTCATTATATTCAATAAAAACTATATGAAATTTATTAAAATATTATTTAAAGAAGAAATTTATATTATATGAAAAAATATCCATAAATATTTTGTTTTCTATTAGTATAAGTATAATATTAATGCTTCAATAGAGTTGAAGTGTGAAAAAAATGTAAATGGAAGTTTCCAATACCTTTGCGAATTAGTCAGAAGAACTCATTATTGTAAGGGACATTATTGATCTAGGAATGTACAATTATTGAGAATACATTGAACAAAGAATCACCATCAAATTTCTATTATATTATATGATATCTTCTTCACTCCTAAATTTATATCTTTGTCATCAATCATCTCCGACATGTCATCCACTCAAATTAAATTGTCAACTAGTTAGGGTTAGCCATTATCAGTCAATGTTAGTTTGATTTTTGTATAATATATAACATAACTATTAAATCAGTTTCTATAAATATTATTAACCAAATTGTGAAATTTAAATATATTCCATATAATATTAACATTCATCTTCTGTGTTTTCTAGATATGATATAAGAAAAAATATAATTTTGTTACATATAGAAAGTATTTTTCAAAAAAATAAATTTTACCCCCTTATATTGGTGAACCTATTTAAAATATAAGTTTTGAAATTATTAGAACATTAATAAGAAAAAATAATCTCTTTAGATAAATTCGTAAAGTCAAATTTATCTTATGGTGAATTCTTTGTATTTTTTAACAAGTTTCATTTTTTGATGAATAGTGAAAAATACCACATTATAGTTAAAAACAATATTTTTATTTAAGTTATTATTATATTTTAAATTAATTTTTAAATTAAAAATAGATCAATCATACAGATATTAATCCATTTTTTTCCTTGAATGAATTTTTATATTGAAATTTGAAATAAAACATTATTGGTCTGTTGAAATTTTTCTTTTTGCCTTTTCTCACCACATCTATAAGATTAGTGTTGAACATAATTTACCTAGTTCTATGATTTGAATTTGTAAAAAGGTACATAAAAGTTTGTAATAAGTATGAAATTTATATTCTAATAGGATCAACTTAGTTTTCTGGTGTTATGAATATTAACTTGTAAAATGTTTACCATGGTTAAGGGTAAATCGTTTTATTTAAGGATAAAATAATATTATCATATAACATAAATATAATAACACTTGTCTTAATTTCATTTGATATATGGGTTTCAAAAAACCTTAGGCTGAAATTATAACCTTTTTAATCCAGTTGGATAAGAATATTAAATTTATTATATTTTATTTATAGATAATCTAAAAATGTTATACTCATGTTATTAATAAGTATTACATTATTAATACATGGTTGTACAGAATATAAATTCTAATATAAATAGACATATGAAATATAATAATGTTACCTTAATAAAGTGAATTTATTATTTATTTTTACATAAAAAAATTAATTAAAGGATTTCATAATAACAATAAAGTAATTGTTTAATTATTGGAAATATCAAACAATTGATATTTTAAACATTAAAATAAGAATAATTTTACATAATTAATGGAATCCAAAAAACATTATTTATAACTTATACATTTTATTTACAAAATATAAGTATTCATTTGATGTTATCTTGTTTTTATAATATTTTTAAAAAGACGAATAATGAATTGTATCAAAATTGACATAAATAATACATGAACATAAATAATATTTTATTAAATGATATTAAATTCAGAAAAATAACAATAATATAGTTAAATATGTCACTAATGATCCATATGGGATTTGTAAAGAAATTTATAATAAATATATTAACCATAATAAATAGAAAGCCACGTTCTCATGCTAAGAGTTAAAGGTTTAGCTAAGGGTTAAAGCCAAAAGATATGATTAATAATGTGACTTAAAAATGTTTACAAATCACTGGTTCAGAGGATTTTGACTTATCCTCGCCTTATATTCTAATTAACTCTCTTTAGATCTATATGAAAATGAAATTCAATTTATATTAATTTAATAATTCAGTGGACTCTATTAGTGCCCCTCCCCACTCTTATAAAAAGGAACATCCTCCCTCACTACCTCACATAACATCAATACTTCTACTATGATAAAACCTTACTCATTTTTCCTAAGATTTTTTTGAGTTTAGTTCTTATGGTCTTGGTCTTCTTAAAAGACCACACCTAGTTTCACAAAGAGGAGGTCTAAAGGAAGCCCACCGAAGAAGTTGTAATTGTTTTAACAATTCATTTTAGTTTATTTATTCTTATACTACATCTTATTATGTTTTTCTATACTAAAGTAATAACTCTAATATCATATTTATAATATTATATTATTATAATTGTAGAACAAACATTTTCTTTCTTTTGTCCATCATATGAAATCCAATACCACCATGTGTGCATATGTATGACATACCATCTACACGTTGTTGTGTTATTTATTTTTCAACCACATTTTATTTGGATCGGTATAATAATTGTTATAATGGATATAGACAATATATATGACAAAATATTGATTCTTTATAATTAATATACCATCAAATTCTTTACTACGTTATCATTATGGAATGATATTGTTGCTTATGCGTTTGTACTACATATCTTCTCCACGACGTGATGTGATTCATTTTCTATGTTATCTATTTAATAATGATTATAAAAATTTATTTAATGATTAAATATTATATTAATAACATTAATAAAAATCTTGATATGACGTATCTATATCCTATACAAAATGACCAAGACATTCATGAAAAATCATGCATATGAAAATGAAGCAGTTAATACCCAAAGCAAGGGTAATAACACAATATTACCAGCAATCCGGTGATAAAATAAAATAAAATTATTATATATGACATAATAATTATGAATAATGTTCTTATATAATTTAATAACTTGATGAAAACCATTATACAACATTTTCAACCAGGTAAGATGGTAATCATACCTAATATAAGGGTTAATTTCAGAATCACATTATTTTTTGTGACTATTTGTATATATGTATTTTCTAGGAAATATTTATAATCCATGTAAATTTTGTTTAAAATGGTTTTTGAAAAAGGTTATAACTGTTATCCTATGAAATATTAATGTATTTCTACACATGTTTTACTTTTTATAAAATGGTTTTAATGGATTTGTTTTGTTTTTCATACTAGTATTTTGCGAATTTTTTTACTAAGGGAATGTGATTTTGACTAATACTGCATGATAAATTATTTCTTTCATCATGACACGTTGAAATTTTTAAGCTTCTATTAAAATATTACAAGTTTACTTTCAATTAAAATGGTTTCTTATAATTGTGAAGCACTTTTAAAAAATATATATAAAAATGGATATTTCTCTAAAGAAATGTTTAATGATTTTTTTAGATTGTTTTCATCTATGTCAACATATTTTGTTGGATTTTATAATTAATTATGTTTTATTTCATATGATGCAATCCACCATATTTTATTTAAGGGTTAATGATATGTTGGACTGTCGATGTTTTATTTTGGTACCATTCATGGTTTATGGTTAATGTATTAACATTTTTATGAAAATTTTGATAAGAATATTTATTTTAGTTATGTTTCAATATTTTCATATGAGGAATGAATTGGACTTATTATGTGATGAGATATGATTTATATGGTTCCTTGATGAATTGATATGTCTCCTAAAACATACTAGTTTTGTGTTTTACCCGTTTATGAAAGGTGACTTGGCCAAAGAATTGGTGACACATTTATAATGTCTGGAATTATAATTCTCTCATTTTGAGAATAATTATGGATATTACATGTGATTATTCAACTAGTAGAATATACGTTTGAATGTTTATAGGACATTTTTTATTTATATTTTACATATGATGCCCAAGATTATGTTTAAGTGACTTCTGTATTATTTATACACCATGAATTAACGATTATGCATATATACACATAATAGCTTATGTTGTATGCTTACCCTTACTAAGATTCTGAGATTACCCATTTCTTATGTTTTATTTTCCCAGGATTCCTAGATGTGTATTTTGAATGATATGAAGAGTTAAGCTAGGAGATTAAAGTTTTTATAAAATAATTATCTTTGTTTTATTTTATTTATTTTACAGTAATGTAATGTTTATGTATGTAATCAGTTTTTCATGTTTGTTAAACCTAGTGGTGATTTTGGATTCGAAACTTGTATCTATGCCAATGTTATAAAGTAAGGTATTCACTACTACAAAAAATGGGCAAGGAAAGTAATACCCATTTATCAGCTCTAAAAAAAGCGACGAAAAAGGTGTCTTTTATGAACGCTAAAAAAGCGCTGATTAAGGGGCACTTTTAACAGCACTAAAACAGAGCTATGAAAAGTGACCCTATATCAACGTTTTTTTAGTGCTGATTATGACCCCCTTTATCTTCTCTTTTTTAGCGCTGATAAAGGGGACCCATTTATCAGTGCTTCTTTTAGTAGCACTAATAAAGACGGGATTTATCAGAGCTCTTTCCTACTGTTGATAAATTTTATGTTTCAAAAAAATCATGACAAATAAAATGTAGTTATATAAGTATATTTATATTGATATAAATATAATATATATTTTTTAAATATGTTTTAGATAAGTATAAATAGACTATTACAATTAATATATATCAAATTCAGTGAAAATGGCATTAAATTATTTTAAAAAATATTATTAATTATTAATTTTATAATTATTATTGATTAAAAATCATTTAATAACAATTTAAAGACACAAAAAATCAAAACTATTAATACAAGATCTAAAATATGTTGAAAATGTAACTCAAACTTCAAACGGCCATAACTTTTGATCCGAGTGTCCATTTGAGCTCTAAAACATATCAAATCGAAGCCTGTGATGAGCTCTATGCACTATTGAAAGAAGAAAAGATTAGATCACATTTTTCATGAAAAAAAATGGTCATAAGGCCTCAAAAACTGATTTTTCAGTCGGGATACCCCGATTTTCTAACATTAAAACAAGTATAACTTCTAATTCAGATTTATGTTAGGCCAGTACCACATATCATATAGAATATTGTTTCATTTTCTTCTATTTGATTGGTTTGGGAGTTGAAATAGGATTCTGGATTATAATTTATGGTCATTTTAACATTCTATGTCTTTTCAAATATATTAATATATGTATTTATTCGTAAATATATATGTGTTTGTGTGTGTGTGTGTGTGTGTTGTATATCTGTATGTATATATTTATTAATTATTTTATAAACACACATAAAAAATATATTTCAAAAATGTATTTAAAAGTAATCTGATTAATATATATTAATATACAAATAAATATATAGAAAAAAATTATAACTAAAAATATATATTTAAATAAATATAAATATATATTAATAATAGAATGAATATATATATACTAATATATGAATAAATATATTTATATTAATATGAATATATATTAATATACAAATAAATATAACTATATATATATATAAATAAATAGATATATCATTAAATAGAGAAATAAAACTAAACGGCTTATTGGTAATTGTGAAACCGCAAAAGGGGGGAGGTCACAAGTTTCAAGTTCAAGTGGAAGCAAAGGGGTGAACGAGTGTGGGGATGCATGGGAAGGGCAGCATGTGGGAGAGTGAGGGGGGGGGGGGGGGTCAAGCGCTGTTAAAAGATCCCCCGTATTACATAAATGTTTTTATTGTTTTTTATTTTTTTTTACTTTTATCAGCAGTAAAAAAAGGGCTGATAAAGGGGTGTTTTGTCAGCGGTTTTTTTAGTAATGATAAAAGGGGCACTTTTCAGCGCTTTTCAGATCACAGATAAAAGGAAACCCCCTTTATCCTTTCCTCGACGAACATCACTTTTTTAGAACAGTTAATCGACTTTACTAGTGCTAATAAAATCCATATTTGTAGTATTGATTTGATCCTTGATTCTAAGGTCGGGGCATTACATTCAAATAAAATAGAATCTGTCATCAATGATACAATAGTTTAAAAAACTATCGAAGTAAATGGCATCAGACTAGACTGTAATTTTTTGTCGAATAATGAATTTCTCATAAATTTTTATTCCTTTGTATGCAGCACTTAGAAAATATATTATGAATCGTTGGTAAAATGTGAAATACATATTTGTTTCTTCTATTTTGATGAAAAAAAACATCCAAAAAAGAATAAATAACCATAAAGTCATGGATTGATTATCTCTTATATTGGTGATCAAACATGAAACATTATATCATCAAATAAAGAAAAATGATAATTATTAAATAAATATAAAATAATTTGTCTTCAATAAATACATTAAGATTATTTTTTCACATTTCTAATGAACTATATTTATGGATACCAAATATATCTACTCAGCATACACAATGAAAAATAAATTTTCGTTCTATCATAATGCATTATGTATATTAATAATCTTAATACACTAAAATATTTGAGTAGTGTAATAGATATTCATTTATTGATATATAGTGAGACACTATAATTAAATTATATTTTTCCAGGCATGAAACCAAAATGATTAATTTTTTAAACATCCTCTCAATATAATAACCTCTTATATTTTATCAACACCTTACTCGAGAATTTTATTTTATATTATAAGATCATTCATTTCAATCACAAATGATAAATAAGTCATTATCTCATTAAAATAATCATATTTGTTCTAAATAACAGATCATCCAAATAGAGACACTCAATAATAATAATTTATTTTTAAAATTTAGAGAAAATATATTTATTAACATTAATTATAATAATACTAGTACACAAATTAATATAATTTAATTAGACATTCATTTATGTGGGGGTTCTATGCTGTGTTTGGTGAGATTTTAGTAAAAGAAAAAAAATGATTTGATAGTCTATAAAAGAACAGAAAGGAAAAGAAATGATTGGGATTTATATCATAGTGTTTTGATCAGTAACTTAGTAAAAGTGAAGAAATGATTATCATTTCATTCCGTCTTGTTTGGTGACAATTTATAAAAGAAAAAAAGAAACTATTTTGGTACAAATGACACAAATAAACTTTGTTAAAAAATAACACATACACATAGGATTAAAGGATATACTTGCCTGATATATGAAAAATCATAGATTAGATCCCTATAGAAACCACACCTCGCATAGTGTCTGTCCAACTTCAACAATTTATGTCAAATGACACAAATAATTTTTTTTAAAATGTATTTTTGATATCATCTTTTTAACAAATCAAAAAACAATAATTTTGTTTTCAATCAATCATTATATTTTAGATTACCAAAATTAGTTAAAAAATAAATTGAGAATATATATTAATACAAATTTAATATTTTAAAAAAATTAAATAAAGATAATCAAATTAATTTATAAATTATTTTAATTACTTATTTATTTAAAATTATTAATTCAAGATAATAAAAAATATCAATTCAAAATAATTATTAATTAAATATAATAATAATTATTTATAATCAAAATTATCTATAATCAAAAATATTTATAAATTATTTTTGATTATTTATGTACATATAATTATTTTTAATCAAAATTAATTATATAAAAATTATCAAAATTATTCATATCTAATTGTTATTATTATTTATAAATTATGTTGAACTTATTACTTATTTACGATAGTTATTATTATTTATATATAGATTATCAAAATTATTTACATCTGATTGCAATTATTATTTTTAAATTATTTATATCTGACTGCTATTATTATTATTATTGTGATTTATAAATTATTTAAATATGATTGTTATTATTATTTTGAAAGAGAACGTCATAAATTATTTATATCTGATTATTATTATTATTTATAAATTATTTATATTTTATTGTTATCATAATTTATAAATAATGATGAAAAGCAAGAAATGGAACGCTACCACAACTTTAAATAATATTAGAGGACTGTTGTACTGATAGAGGATCTTTCAGCTTCAATGGTGCGGGGGTGTAAAAATAAAAAGCATGAACCTCACTCTTTATATTGATAAAAAAGGATAATACGGTAAATTTAAAATAATAACATAAGAAGGTGGAACATTTCAATTCAAATCATCCTGATTTTGGGAAAATTCGTAATCAAAAGAAATATAAGGTGGTGGAGAAATCGGTTTCTCCCCTTTTTCACGATTCATATTTTTCTCCGTCTGATTGAGCTCCCCAAAAGGATGATATTCGTTGCAATCATCACGATTCTTTTCTATTCCACCCAATTCAGTACTGAAAACAAGCCCCTAGAGTCTGCAGATCGGCTTCTGTGTGAAGCATTCTCACCTCCATATTCATTTTATAGTTGAGTTTGATCATGTGCAAGATGAGGCTTTTCACCGTAGTGCCCTGATAGCCTTCACGATGATTCACCAGGCCGCGTAGTGGATATGCTTCGTTCCTTCCTCAGGTATAACGGTCCCATATATCCTAATGGATCTGGAAGACCGTGATCAGAAGATACATGAGGGTGGTGGATTTTGATCTATGACAATGGTGGTCTGGGATCAGAGATCATGGCTGGTAGCACTGTCTTCAGCATTGAGTGACTCCATCTGGTGCGAATTCGGCAGTGCTTCACGGGTGTCCGAGTGTGTTGCAGGGCATACCAAATATGAATGTGGCTTCAATTTTGGATTTTTTATAAGTGTAATTTAAAAAATAATTTTTTAAAACAGGAAGGGTAATTTTTTGCAAAAAATTCCACAAAGGCGACATCTAAAATTTTCACCAGAATTTATCCGCTATTTTAAATCCAACTATACTGTCATTACAGCAGTCTGGATTCTGATAGAAGCTCTCACCTAGAGATCCCTTTTTTTAGAGAGCTTACCCTGAAAATCATTCTGCATTGCTGTTGTGGGATTCTAGTTCTCCCTTCCTGCGCTGAAAATTATGCATTTCTGATGTGGGATTCTATTTCAAGTACATGACTTTGAAAGACTATAAAATATAAAATATAATTCCAATATGAATGAAACCTAAAAATGGATTTAAAATATAAAAAATACTATAAAACAAAAATAATTTCATAAAAATTGATTATAAAAAATAATTTATAATCTTCAAAAACCACCTACTGGAAACACAAAAATGTTTCAAGTATGTGAATTTGAAATATTATAAAATATAAACTAAATGGCCAATATAAATGAAACATAATACATGGATTAGACAAATAAAAAATAGTTGAAAATAAAAATAATTTCATAAAATATGTTGATGGAAATTAATTTATAAGTTTCCAAAGACACCTACATGAAACGTAAAAATATTAAAAGCACATGACTTTCAAATCCAGAAAAATATAAACTATAAGACCGATATAAATGAAACATAAAGCATGGATTAAAAATATAAAAAATAGTTGAAAATATAATGAATTTCATAAAAAAATGTTCATGAAAAATAACTAATAAACTTTCGAAACCACCTGCTTGAAACTTAAAAATGATTTAAGTGTGTGGCTTTGAAATAATATAAAATCTAAACTATAAGACCGATATAATTTAAAGATAAAATATGGATTAAACATATAATAAATTATTTATTTATTAAATTAATATTATTAATAATTAATTATATTATAATTAATTAGTTAATTATAAATTATTAATAATTAATTATATAATAATTAACTAATTAATTAGTAATATAATTATTCAGTATATAATAGTAAATTAGTTAATTAGTTATATATTTATAAATTATATTTATTCATTATAATTAATAATTATTAATTATTCACAATTATTATATTAAAATTAATTAGTTAATTTGTAATATAATTATTAATTATAAAATAGTTAATTGGTTAATTCGTAATATAATTTTAAATTAAAATTATTCATTACAATTACTAATTATAATTATTCATTATAATTACTAATTATAATTGTTAATTATTAATTATAAATTAGTTAATTAATTCTATAATTAGTAATTATATAATTATTAATTGTATAATGATTAGTTATTAATTAGTAATTATTAATAATTAACTATATAATAAATAATTAGTTAATTAGTAATATATATAAAGAAATTAGTAATATAATTATTAATTATTTAGTAATTAATTAGTGACTTAGTAATATAATTATTAATTATATAATAATTAATTAGTTAATTAAAAAAATAATTTGTAATAAGTTATTTAGTATTTATTAATCATTAATTATATAATAACTAATTAGTTAATTAGTAATATAATTATTAATTATATAATAGTTAATTAGTTAATTTTTTGAGAAAGATCGAGTTGAGGCCCTTTTTATAATTAGTTAATTAGTAATATAATTATAAATTATAATTATTAATTCGTATTTATTAAAAATTATTATATAATAATTAATTTGGTAAATAGTAATATTATTATTAATTATAAAATAAGTAATTAGTCAATTTTTTGAGAAAGATAGAGTCAAGACCCTTTTTATAATTATTTAATTAGTAATATAATTTTAAATTATAATTATTCATTATAATTAGTAATTAGTATTTATTAAAAATTATTATATAATAATTAATTAGTTAATTGGTAATATTATTATTAATTATAATATAGGTAATTAGTAATGCAATTATTCATTATAATTATTAATTACTAATTTTTAAATATTATTACATAATAATTAAGTAGTTAATTAGTAATATAATTATTCATTGTAATTATTCATTATATCTATTAATTACTAATGATTAACTAGTAATTAGTTAATTAATAATATAATTATCAATTATATAACTATTAATTTTATAATAATTAGTTAGTTAATTAGTAATTATTAATAATTAAGTATATAACAATTCATTGGTTAATTTGTAATATAATTAGTTATTTAGTAATATGATTATTAATTATTAAATTATTAATTAGTTACTTCATAATATTTTTATTGATTATATAATAATAAATTAGTTAATTAGTAATGTAATTATTAATTATATAATTTGAAGTTAGTTAATTAGTAATTATTAACCATTAATTATATTATAATTAATTAGAAAATTAGTAATATAATTATTAAAGATATAATAGTTAATTAGTTAATTTTTTTAGATATATAGAGTCGATCCCCATTTTATAATTAGTTAATTAGTAATATAATTATAAATTATAATTATTCATTATGATTATTAATAAGTATTTATTAAAAATTATTATATAGTAATTAGTTAGTTAATTGGAAATATATTTATTAATTATATTATAGTTAATAAGTTAATTAGTAATATAATTATAAATTATAATTTTTCATTATAATTATTAAATTGTAATTATTAAAATTCGTTATATTACTAATTAATTGTTTAATTATTATATAATTAATTTTTAATAATTTCTAATTGACTAATTAATTATTATATAATTAATTATTAATAATATTATTTTAATAATTAGATAAATTATTATATGTTTAATCTATGTTTTAACTTTAAATTATATCAGCCTTATAGTTTAGCTTTTATAATATTTCAAAGCCACATACTTGAATCATTTTTAAGTTTCAAGTAGGTGGTTTTGAAAGCTTATAAATTATTTTTCATGAACATTTTTTACGAAATTCTTTTTATTTTTATCTATTTGTTTTATGTTTAATCCATGTTTTATGTTTCATTTATATCATCCTTATAGTTTATATTTTATAGGCTTTCAAAGTCATGTGCTTAAAATATTTTTATGTTTCATGTATGTGTCTTTGAAAACATATAAATTATTTTCCATAAATATTTTTTTATGAAATTATTTTTATTTTCAACTATTTGTTATATGTTTAATCCATGTATAAATTTTCATTTATATTAGTCTTTTAGTTTATATTTTATATGTTTTTGATGTCATGTACATGATGAAATTTTAAGTTTCATGTAGCTGGTTTTGAAAGCTTATAAATTATTTTTTATCATCATTTTGTACGAAATTATTTTTTATTTCAACTATTTTTATATTTTTAATACATGTTTTATGTTTCATTTATATTGGGCTTATAGTTTATATTTTACAGTTATTCAAAGTCATGTAATTGAAACAGAATCTCACATCAGAAATGCAGAATGTTCTGCACAGGAAAGGGAGAACTAGAATCCCAAATCGGAAATATAGAATGATTTCTAGGGTAAAATATCTTATAAAAGGAAGATCTGGGTGAGAGATTCTATCAGAATCTAGAATGGTGTAATGGCAGTACTTCTAGATTTTAAATAACAGATAAATTCTGCTGAATTTTTTTTGTTATGTTATGTTTTTTTTATATATAAACAAAACAAATAAAATAACAATAAATTTTTTAAAAGATTTTTTTTTTATATTTTAGGTGAATGGAGGAATCCTAGATTTCGCCTTTAACCCAGGCCCAAAGGCGGAATCATAGAAGCCGCCTTTGTGTCTTTTTTTTAAAAAACTTTTATCCTAACCTGTTTTAATAAAATATTTTTAAAAAAAAACATACTTAAAATAATTACTTCAATGCTCATTGCTCTTGTTTGTCGGTGTGAGTTGGTATCGTAGTCAGAATACATACAAATTATTTTTTTTTGAAAAAATAATAGTCAAATTAATTCATCTAATATTATTAACAAGTTATTCAATGTATCCCTTATGCGTTTAAAAAATTTTCTTACTGATATCACATGATCATACCAAATGAAAACATAAGATAAAATCTAGAAAAAAAATATAACCCATATAATTCTTCTAACAACTCTATATTAACTAAAATGGGATATTTACCATCAATTTACTTAAAAGACTATAGTACAAACAAAATCTCTAACTCCCACCTATCAGGTAACCGTAATTTCATCAAAATATAATCCTCACATTGTAGCATCATTTTCTAACTTGTCACATCATATCATATCCTTCATCATTAGATAATTCTGGGCATTAAAGCTCAAACAGATATTTTGAGGACACATTTGAATATACTCTTGAAAAATGAAAATATACATTTTTAAAAAATTAATTCCATTTTTTGTTATCAGAAAATTTACTATTAAGATGAAAGAGAATTTCAATTCCTTGATAAATGAAACATATACTATAACTTTAAATAAAAATTATTGAAAAAAGAAATAAGATTAAAGATTCTCATACATTTGCTAGTTAGAACAATCGGTCCACCCATCATTCAAAAATATATATTTATACCTGGAAAAAATAATTGTTCAAAAATAAATAATTAAAAAAATGTCGTGTATATTTTTTTTTAAAATTATCATCTAAGATTCAAGGCATAACTAGTGTGTCTAATTCCATCTAATGATAGTTCCCATATGGATGGAACTTTTCTCAGACATCCAAAATATAGGGTCCAAAAAAATTCGAAGTATAAATCATATGAACCAAATAAAAGTATAGTTAATACATGTTATCTATTCTATTCTCTCTAAATATGATTAATTATTAGTGGAACATTTTCAATGGAACTTTTGACAAAATTTGTTATTCAAAAGTCAAAACTCTATTCTATAAATTATTTTATGTCTTCCATAATTAATTAAAAATTTCAACAAATATCCATTGGAAACAGCATGTTTAATGTCTTATTGAAATTTTTTCTTGGTAGTTTTGACGTTAATAATCATGTAAAGATTTTCAATATAAATTCTAACTCATTATTTTCACTTATATTTTTAACCAATATCATTAAAAAAAAGTGGTTTAATATTCATTGTATGAATGTTATTTAAATATTCACTCAAATTTTCATAGAACACAAATTTAATGATCATGTATCAAATTTTGAGGATTCTAATTGAATGTAATATAGTAGCTACTAGCGATTGGTGTCTAAATTTATGAAATTGTAACCCAACATGCAATTGTAGTTTTAAAGTGACTAGTACATGAAAACCATTCGTGATAGTGATTTTTAAATCAATGATTATATAATAGGACGTTTGAATTTGTTTTTTGGTATATATTTCCCATAAATTCTTCAAACACTATGTTTCCGGACATAAATTAATAAATCTATTCTTCATTTAATTTTAATTGAAAATATTTTTTTTGGTTGTTTGAATTTTATTAGATGTGTGGATTATAAGAATACGATGATTAAATATGATCTTGTTTGGGAGAGTTTGTGATGAAATTTTAAATTGAATAAATGTATTTGTATCCACTAAATGAAAACATTTTTTATTGAATTTAGATTTTGATGTTTGTGATAGAAACTTTTAGTTGGGTTATATAAATTATTTTGATTCTTCATTAAGAATGGTTGGTTCATTTTCTTACCTATAAATGTTTCTTAGAATAGTTGAGTTATATACTAGATTTTAAAATTATATAAATCTATTTATATTTTAATGAACCTCATGTCAACCATGAATCTAGTTCTAAATGAACTTTTGAAAATATGAACCATGTTGTTTGGGGTGTGTAGTACAGAAATTTTTATTTTACCTACTTTTTACTAAAATCATAGAATGGTTTTACCTACCAAAGAGGGACCCCATAATAAAATTCATACCCATGTGGATTAGCTGAAATCACAATGATAAAATATTCATTTAAGCCGATCTAAAAAGTTGGATGCCTTATTAGCCTCCTTGAAAGCAACATCACACGAGTCAAAACAACACCTAAGTCTCTACATGATAAACCCTCTATCAATTTGACATGAATGCATACATCATACTAGAACCAATGGATAAATATTTTAGTAGAAAATTATAATATAATTTATAAATCATTTAATCCATGTTCATGTGGCCATGTGATGTTAATTGTGATTTCATCGTTCAATTAACTCCTGATTCCATATTAGATGAGTTAATAATTCTACATCCCAGGAATCAAATTTTGAAATGAGAAACCCATGTCATATTGTTATTTATATTAAAAAATGATTTGGTAGACCATGGGTTCCCCCTCATGGTGCACCATGAATTCAATAACAATTACCATGACTCTAGACATCAAAATTTCACACCAATCATCCTTCTAAGAAGCATTAAAAAGTCATTATAAACCATTATTATCACACTAGACAACCACAAAAAATATTTCATACAAATGATAATGAATTATAAACTATAAGTCCTTATTATATCAGACCTTTTAATTTCTTGACATCTTCTTTCACGATCCAAACACTATCTAGCCCAAATTTTTCTATCTGATAAAATAATTATATTAACCTCAAGAATTTTTTTAAAAAAATTCAAAACAAAATCATATAATACTAATAATTATATGAGGAAACTAACATATAACTCATATCATGATTTTCTACATACCTAGAATTTTTGGAAATCCCCCATTTGATGAGTTTTAATTATTCCACCCAACTAGATCCAACAGAGATCATTAGTGCATCCTATAACATATATCATTGTAGGGACAAGATGATACATGATATAATGTATCCCATAATCCCAAATCTTCTACCAAATCATCCCTAATTAGTATATTCACAGATTTTTCCTTCCACTCCATCATTATCTATAGTATTTTGATGTAGTGAAACATTATTATTCATCCCATCCTGTAATATCAACAAAATTGGTACACATTTTTTTCCTGGGATGATTTCCTATATGGTAATTAGATTGATTGGAATTGAATCAATACATGGAGAGAGATATTGCAGTGAGGGATGATTACCCATAGGAAAATTATATTGAATAGATTTGAACCAATATAGGGAGTGAGGTATTGGAGTGAGGGATCATTGAGAAAAGTTGATTCATCCATGAATGTTGGGTATGTAATTTCATTCTATTTTATTATGTATAATATTTTCTCATATCATAAGGGAAAGAGAGAATCAGTTATTAAGGGGGTGGATACACTTTAGAATGGAGAATATTTTATTGAATATTGATAATTATTTATTTTTTATATATCTATTTTTATCCATCTACTCTATTTTTATTCTTCCCCTATGCACTCTTACTAAAAATTTCATATAGTTCATACAATGTTGTTTAATCGATTGAGATGAATCCGTTCCATCTTTAATGAGTACTAATTATAAATTTAGTTTTCATTATGTATTCTGTTTATGATGGAAATTTTTGCATGAATGGTTAAAAGGATAATAATTTTTAACAAACATTTTATGAAAAAAGAATTCATCCCTTATAAAATAAGCCATTATTTCTGTATCTAGTGGCACCCTTCAGCTTCACTAGCTTGGAGATAGTTAGGAAAGGGAGCTCAATTATCATGATCATTGTGTATTCCTGATCTTAGGAGTAGAATAAATGATAGTTTTTCAATTGTAATGATATATAGTCTATACACTATATTAAAATAAAATGGGAATAAATATATTAATCGATAAAGAAGGAACAACCCAGGTATTTTAATTGTATTACTCATCATTCTCACTAACATCTGCGATTAAATTTTATTATATATTTATTTTTATTTTATGAAAAGAAAAACCCTTTTTCCCTGTATTCCTAAATTATAAATGTAATAAAAAATATGTTAAAATTGGGATCTGAAAAAATTGAGAGAATTTGAATCCTATTTGAGATGAATAGTATTTTCATGGTCTACATGCAAGGTGTGAGCTAGAGTTTCATTCATGAAATTATATATGTTAAATACACATGTATTTTAGGTGGATGTGCATCGTTGAAGATGACATGGTTACATCGATGATGGTGAAAAATATTATATCCCTGAATCATCTGCTTTTGGTGATCCTTCCACTACCATAAATTTTTATGAGAGGTATAAAGTTAAATTTGAAGCCATGAAAAACAATTTTTCTATTGAGTTCATTTAGATGGAATTTTAGTAGTCTAATTTTCATAGACAACGATCCAATCTGATATTGGATGACAGAAATATGGTCCTACGAAGATAAAATGATAGATGAAAAATAATTTTGAATGTTTTAAACTGAATAACACACAAATAGATATATATGAATATATATATATTTATATATATATATCTTTGTATGCTATATTACTTGGTGGTGGTGGTTTTACATTCTAAAATTTATATGTCTAGACCAGATATTTTTTGTCAGGAATTATTTCCACAAAATATATGGAAAGAAAAAAATTAAATAAAAAAATGGTTATCAAAAGCCTATCATTTGGATTTTTAAAGAATAAATCAAAAAGGGGTGGTGTTGTGTCATGCGGGAAACAAAATAGAAAATTAATAAATATTAGATGGTGATGTGATGGGACACCGCTCAACTAGCTTTTCATAGAACTTGTACTCGCCTGTTCATTCGCACAGTGATATAACACAATTCTTAGTTTTTCTTCCATGGTGATATGGTTCAATGAATTTTTTAAGAACAAAATACCAAATATCAATGTTAAATATGAACATGAAAATTCAAAATTATGAAAACAAAAAAATAATGATATTTATTTTTAGAATACATTTGGAAAAAATATTGAGACGTTATTATGATAGTAGATTACATTTTGGATAAATACATTTGAAAATATATAAAAGAATCTATAAGAAATAAAAAATTATATTTATCATAGTGATTTGAAATTAAATAGGTAATTAATAGAGAATGAACCATTAAAGATATGTAAAATGAAATTGAGCAATGATGAATGAAATTAAATAAATAGAATGTTGAAATTACAACTTCAGTCATAGGTTTGAAATAATAAAAAGTAACAGTAAACAATGAGATGAAAAATGATTTTTTTAGTGGTACATAATATAGAATCTGATGTCAGTTTAGAAACAGAACTAATAGTTTGTTTAAGTAGAAAATTCCAGGATGAAAACAGTAGTAGTAAACATAGTTTTCAACACTTATAAGTGTTCCCTTCAAAGTAAACATGTTATCAGCAATATGTCCAACTCCCCCTGCATTCATGTTGTATCATGTATGGTTAATGAACATTGTACGGGTTCCAAACACTGTACAAGGAACACTAAATAGACAAATTATAATCAGTACAAGAGAAAACAAAATCCGGGATGAATGCAGAAATCCAATGTAATTTTTTCAAAAAATTATTGTAGATACTGTATTGCGGTTAATATAATTATACATAAATAAAGGATGTTATATCATGTAGAAAAACATGGAAAATGATGTTACATTATGTAGAAAAACATAGTTGTATAAAAATGAAGAGTAAATTCTAAAATTTCAAAATCATAATATGTTTATTACCTCCAAGAGATTTTTAAAATCTATAATTGTTTATTTTTTGTTCCAACAAAGAAATGGGCTAGTATAAGTATTTACCTGTGTTAAAGGAGGACTATGAAGTTGCAAGGGAGTAATCAACCAAGACCTGTCCAATGCAGAAGACATAGCATTATAAGAAATAGTTTTAGGTGAATTCCTGGATGCTGTTGGTTTTTAAAAACAAAACAGATACAAATTTCATATTCAAAAACATTATACCTATTTTGGATGTTATAGAAAACTGGAATGTCATGATTGATTAGTATTTTTGATTCATTAATTGTAGTTATCCTAATAATAGATGCTGAAAAATTTGACAAACAATAATATATTACATTGTGATGAATATTTTAATTGTAGATGTGAAAATCACAATATAAAGTGCATATAATGTGTCCGTTTAGAACATCGTCAAGATATCATCTTAAGAATAACATCAAACAGTGTAATGTGTATGTTTAGAACATTTTTTGTTCTGTCAGTTTAAAAAACAGAATCTTTTAATACTATTTTTTGAGATAGTATAGTGCATTATAATGTCTGTATAAATAATATAATTTGTTTATACTGTCTGTTTAAACAGTATAATGTGATATATTTTCTGTTCATCATTTATACTATGTGTTCAAACAGTATACTATGTGTCTATTGAAACCCAAGAGAATACAACTGATATTATACTGTCTGTTTAAATAGTATAATTTTTTTTGAACATAAAATTTGATGAAAAATTATAAAAGTGCATACTGTTAATTAAACAGTTTAAGGAATCTATTTAGAACATTTTCAGAATGAAAAAAAATTGTAAAATTTTATAAAATAGTATAATCTTCATATAATTATAGATATATTGACAACTTAATGTTGATATTCCAATTGGAATATATGACGTACCTTTGGTTTAAGATTAATTGTAGTTTTTAGTCGTATTAAAAGTTGAAATTTTGATCATAGAACTGAAATACATATGAATTAATATTGAAATGGGAGATAGTAAAAGGAAACTGCGTACTTTTATACGCTTACTGTGATGAGGAGGAAATGCTTGAATTTGTAGTCAAGGTAGAGTGATTATAAAAATCTTTATTGAATGAAAAAGATAAGTAAAATTTTATCAAGATATGGTCAGATGTTATGCATTATGATGCCAAAGTAACTTGTAAGACCATATGAAAAGTTAGTTACCATTTATGGATAATAGTGTTAGTGAAATGCATCTTCGAAGTTGTGCGTTGTTAATGGGTGTCACAGGTTCAACTATGGAATAATTTTCAATAGTAATTGATCCAGTAAAAACTTAAAAAAGTAAAATAAGTATCATGTATGAAAGGGAGATGATAGATATAGTTATGTATGATTAATTGGTTTGTATAATGAACGAAAATTTTAATGTGGTGGACATTATAAAATAAACACACCATCAATGGGTATAGCTGATGATGGTGTGCACGGTCCTCTTTGTGTCATTCCTGTTACTATTAGAAAATTATTTGTATTAATGTTTTCCACATATTTTTATCCTACAAAGGTGAAGTGGAATGAAATATGTACAGAGGTGGAATGATATATAACAGTACAATTGAAGGTGAAGATAATACAGAGAACACAACCTATTTGTCATTGTTTCATGAGAAATATTCTTTGTAACCATGCCTCACTACATCTGGACGAGGATTGCATGTTTTTATTTTCTTTTTTGATTATTTAGTTCTCAAGGAGTTGAATTTTCAGTTTAAAACAAAAAAATAAAATCCGAATTCATGTTTGGTATATCAACTAAACAAACTGAAACAAATCAAATTTGATATCTATATGAAGTATCAACCATAAATTGAAGATTCAAGTAGATGTGAATATTTAGAGAACATATTGTATAAAAAACACTTTAAATAAAGTAAACAAACATATAATGAAATTTCATAATGTCTCATGTGTCATTCGGAGAGAGATTACAAGTATACAACCATATGTTTGTAAAACCCTTCTAGTAGTCGTCTGAAATTAAATGAATCATTAACATTCCACTAGGAAATTCAATGAATCATTAACATTCCACCATGAAATTCGTAAAGAGACAACTAAACATAACCAACATAGAATTCATGGACTGAAAAATGGGTCACCATCGACTTCAGAAGATGTAGCAGTAGGTGAATTTTAAGCCACAAAAATCTTGGATCTTCTCTTAGAGATGCTATCACTCTGGTGTTCTCGCTGTTCCATGAGCCAAGATGAAAGAAGCTTTTGGTAATCAGCAGCCTCAAAAACAATAAACATTGATATTATAATAAACTATTTAGGAAAAGGTCTTCAAAATATTGAAGTTTAAATGATATCTCTAAATGGGAACCACAAAGGTACCCTTAATTATGTTGCTAAACAGTTATACTCATATTAAAATTATGATAAAAAAATTAAACTATTTAGTAATTTAGTGTCAATTAAAATAAGGAAATGTAAACAGTACCATGTCATTTCGGTATCGAAAACCCCAAACCTTGAATGTTGCTTTCTTCATAATTTTGGTGTTAAAAACCAGAAGGTCGAAAAGTTTAAATATACAATGTGAATCTAAGTAAAGGGAACTAAGTACTCATGATTAATCAAAGTGAAACTTCCATATGTATACTAAATTTTAAGGGTCATCATACTATTCACAAGAAAAAATTATAGCTGTCTCCAAAGACAGTTGTTTTTGGTACCTCAATGCAGAATCCCTTTGAAAAAAATGTCAAAAAACATGGTCTCCAAATGATTTAGTATTCATATAACATGATTTGAGCTTAGAAGAATACGATGGAAGGAAACCTGAAAACTAAAAATACCATTACAATTTCTGACTATCGACCAAACAGTAGATAAAATCATAAATAGGGAAACATATCCATAAAAATTCTTAAAAACTGATACAATAAAGTATCAATATTACATATAAGTCATGTATCAAAAAATGAAATGACCATATCATAATTTTTCAACTTAATATTTTGAATAGAAAATTACTTGAAGAGGCTGCAGGGTAATTTTATCGAATGGCATTTGTAGACATCCATATGAAGAGGAAAATCTACACTACAATGCATAGACCCAATTAATCAGGAAAGACAAACAGCTAGCATTACAATATAATTAAATAAATATACCTGGAAATGAAACAAAAGTAATATATTGATCAATAGTTTTCATTTTTTTATAATGAATAAAACCAAAGAAATATAGTAAAAAACATGGTACATCACAAAACAATTCTAAAGAAAGAGACAAACTAAACATAACTAACCCAATTATAGAATACAAAATATAGTAGTCCTAAAAATTTTGAGATATGAAAAGTAAACAATCCGAGAAGGAACATTTACTGAAATAAGGTTCACAAACCCATCCTTAATCCAGTAAAAAGACATCACATGAATTAGTTCCAGAGATAAATTTGTAATGGAAATTTGAAATAATGAGATAGAGTTAGATGTAAAATCTACCTTGGGTCAGGCATTGATATATTTAGTCTACTTTGGATGTTTTTTTGTTTCTCATTTCTATAATATGGAGATGATGTTCATTAGAAAAAGATGTTGTTGGCTTGGGGTCTGGGGACGGGGAGACTTCCATAGTAGCTTCACCATCGAAGTCAGTCATCAATTCTTTCTACATGAATGTTCAATTATAACTAATGAGAAGCAGTCAGTTCTTATTATTCATACCATTGAAACATGAATATATATTTTTACAGATGGAAAATCACCATAAATAGAGTGTTACTAAAATAAATTGTAATGGAAAAAAAATGAAGAAAGATACATTATTGTATACAACATGTACAACATCAGTGTAAGAGAGTGTGAATTTGGAAAATTTATACCTGGGTTGAAGAGAGAGCAGTAGTACATCTATCACCAGCAATAGAATTGTTCAAGATGAGTCCTGAAGAAGTAGGACTTTTATGTTCCTAATAATGATGGTTAAAATAGTTCAATTATGTGGTCTATGTTTTTTTAATAAATTAAATTGTAAACAAGATAAGTTAAAGAACTTGTTTTTATGAACTTAAAAAATATTGTTGTTATGTGCTCTTCAACATGCTACCTTGAAATTCATATGGAAGACTGAGACTACATACCTGGCTGTCTACAAAACTCTAATTATAGTTGCTGATATAATCTTCATTATCACGGTTGAAGAGCACTGTGTATGTAATTTGTTCGGAACTGTGTTTTTGATTTTGAATGTTGTACTCAGTCACTTCAAGTGACATCATAACTTTCTTTGATTTGAAAATATTTAGCTATGGGGAAAACCAAACTCATCCTGGTCCTATGTTATAATAAAATGGTAAAGTTAGTTAAAAAACATAAATTAAATGACAAAAAAACATAGGTGAAGAAGATTACTTGTATCATATCATCTTTCAACTGTGAAGCTAATTTTCTTATAAACTGCATGACTTTCTTCTCAAATAAAACAACATATAGCGAGTCTATGTCACCTTTAACCTGCAGTTGTACTCTAAACCAGATATATTTATATTTTTGTAGTGTCTCTACAACTTAAGTCATATAAGAAGAATATTAATGAATAAATAGTTAGAAATAATGGTTTAAATTAAATGAATACCTTGGAGTTGTGAAGGTAGGTGTTTTCTTATAATTTTGGCACCAAAATTTTCCATCAGCAACTTGTATTTTTTTTGTATAGGAGTTTCATGATTTAAGATACTAGTGATGAGTGATTTGATGTTTTACTATTGTAGAATCAATCAGAAACCTTATCGGATATGAAATAATTAGTAATATTAATACAGGTATCAAAGAAGGTATTACATGTAGTGCATTATAGTTCACATCGTGAAATAATGGAAACTGGATATTATACTTACATGAAGTAACTTTTTAACATCAGAAATGAATTCATTGTTATTCCAATAGGGAATCACTGTAACGCAACTGTTTTAATGTGTTGATGGAGGACATTGAAATAGGGAATGACTTATGAATACAGTTCTGATTAATGAAGTAAAACCATTTTTCAAGAACAGAAATAATGTTCATTTTAGTCATATAGCTCGTATTTGTAGGCAGAAAAAGCTGGAAAATAATGGAAGTTGATAGTTTACCTGCTTCTAAACTCATGGACTACTGGGATGTCAAGGTTGAGTAGTATTTTTTATGCATTAATTGAACTACTGATAATAACAGATTCTGGGAAATGTAGAACAAAATGAGCCAAAATTCAAGTTTCCAAATTAAAAAAAATACACTGATTCCAGTTAAACACATTGATTTTCATTAGCACAATTTGTAAATGATACAAGTAGAAATAACGCATAATAATACGGTTTTCAGTATGGAATAGGATATTATGGAACATAAAAGTTGTTGAAATTTAAAATTTTTGGAACTATACAGATTGAAGTTACATATAAAGAATAAATCAATGTATAACATATAATATATTCAATCCTATTTATTTTTAAACTATACATTCAAATTAGAAAACCATTTGGATTGAATTAGGAAAATGTATTATAAATTCCTTTTCCAATAAGGCATAACAGTTGATGCACAGTTATACTTTCAAAATGGCAGTAAATAAGCTGGAGCAGAAAATATGTTCAAAAATTACAGTTTCCAAATATTTATAAATCATATCACATGCTAGATCAGAGCTATTATGCTCGATCTTTATATATATGATCATTTCAGTTAGCAAGAAGTTTTTTAATAGTATAGTCAAGGTGATAATTTATACTAGATCATATATATCATCAACTTGCATATTTTGATGGAAATCATTACAGTAAGCAGTAATGATTATTTTTTAATGCATAGATAGATTTATTACAGGTCAACCACTTTGCCCTGACCAACTAAAAGATCACTACTATAGATGATTCCATGTTGTTCTCTATGTACTCTGACATGATGTTCACAAACTCCCCCAACAAGATGCCACTAATTTTCAAGCCTCTAGTAGAAACTATAGTAGATTTTTTGATAATTACAAGAATACATGTAAAATGTAGTGGGAATAGAAGGATTCTAACATGTCATCCTCTAAAATTACTTGAAGCTTTTGTTTCATATTACCATAAGACTATGTGGGGTATAATTGTCATATATGTCCAATAATTTCTATAATAGGTATGAATGATGTGGAAGGAGTAGTTTTTCAAGAAGAGAGTTGTACTGTAAATTATAGTATCAAGACTACAGAATTTGAAGAAACTGAAAAGAATTGGAAATAACATTTTTTGTAGTAACTAAATAATTTGAACATGCAGTAACTAATATTTTTTTATTCATATACTTCAATTCAAAATCGATGCTGAATGGGTTTGTTAATGATGTCATCAAAAGTAATGAAGTTGAAACAAAAGAGTGGTAACTGAGCATCCATTGGGTGAAAAAATGTTGTTGTTGTGAAAAAGAATCTTCAAGCATGTCTTTCCCTAATGTAACATCCTTGATTAGGATCAATCTGGATGTTTTATAAAATGTAGCATAGGCCTTCGTGCAGGAGTGGTTTGTACTTGTTGATTTCATAGCGGGTGTTTACTGTACACTGTATTTTTGTCTCCTGTATGAAATTATAAATTTTCAATGAAAATAATATAAAAACCAGCTGTCACATTTAATAGATATGAAAAATTATACTACAAAAGAAGTAGATATTATTGGTGTTATGGAAATAGTACATGAACTGTAATTTTTGAACTAGATAAGCTCACTTGGGCATCACAGATAACCATATCGATAACAACAACACCGTAGTTGGGTGAGGAGTTCAACCACATATTCAATACATGAACTTTTATTTTCAATGTTTCGTCAATATCAACAATAATCTCATTTATAGGATAAATTTGGCGTGACATGCTTACAGTTCTTCATGTTTACAAATATTATACAGATATTACAGATTATGCATCCATTATAATTTATTGTGCCTATATATAATCAAATAATAAAAGCATCGAATTTTATAAATTTACATTTAAAAGATACGTATCATTGGTTATTAAAAATTTATCTGTAGAAAACGTTTTGTGTACTGTTAGAGTTAAGTTTTTCACTATCATCAACTTCAATTTTTAAACCACTTGGTGACATCACACTAGATACGACAACATAAAGTTGTCCATGATAGAACACAGTATTCCGATGATATATACATACAGAAGATATATATTGGCCTTGAATTTTATTAATATTCATTGCATAAAAAGTAGTCAAAGGATAATGTCTTATTTGTAATTTGAAAGGTCATGTTATGTCATTGTTTGTCATATTTATTCTTTGGATGAATGCAAGATATCTGGAATGAAAACCAGTAAAAATTTCTTCCCCAATGACATGATTACCCAAATGTGTAACAATTAGATGAGAACCATTGAATAGCCCCACTGATTGGTCAACATTTCGAAGCAACATAATGGGTACATTTATTTTCAAAGTAATTTTATGTGTAGGTAGCCCAGAGACAGTGATCCCATTTAAGACATCAGTTGTATAAATGTTCTATGACAGATCAGTATAAAAACTAGCATTGAAAACAGAATAAGAGCAGAAATAAACTTTTCCTTCAGAAGTAGTAAGAGTTAACATGTAGTCATTGACTTCCTACACAACGTCACGTTTTGGTACTAATATAGCATGACCATTCAAATACAATACATATGAAAAGTTTTCAATGAAATATGGGTAACCAAATTCAATAGATGCTTTCAATGGGGATTTATATTATTGCAAAAAGATAAGTGGATGGTATTTCAATACAGGCCTCCTCATCACTAAGCTCTCCAATTCGACCCTCTCCAATTTCCAAAATCTACTTTTCAAAATCTTGAACTTAGTTTGGATTGTCAACAGTACCTAGTGATTTCAACCTTATGTTCTATGTAAATGTTAAAACGTGATAGTGTTGCCATAGATATGATGATCTTATACTTGCAAAGACAATGTCACTTCTGTCTCCGACCGGGATCACCGGTAGTATTAGTCTGAAATCTTTACCCAAGACCACTATTAGACCACCAAAAGTTATATTATAATATTTTTCATTATTTAATTACATAATATCTCTTAATGTATGATCAATATATTCAAAATAGTGTTTATGAATCATTGGAGGCTCATCCCAGATAATCAATTTGGTTTCCTACAGTAGTTGTGCAACATCACTCCCATGTTGAATGTTACAGACCAACTGGTCATTTATAGAAATTGGTATTCGAAATTTTGAATGATCTATCCTCCCTCCAGGTAAGAGTAATGATACTATTCCACTGAAATCAACTGCTAGAACAATTTTTCTTTCCGATCTTAGTAGACAAGTTAAAACTCTGCAGATGAAAGTCTTACTCGTACATCCAAATCCATGCAAGAAAAAGAATCCACCATCAAGAAAAGATAACACATACATAATTTCCTAGATTACATTTTTCTCTTCATCAGTAAGAATATTTTTTTAATGTTGTGTACTCAAGATGCACTTTTTCCCTATTGTAAGTTATCTCTTCCACAATCAATAGATTCAGTTGAGGAGATATTTTATAATCTGCAAGGGTCATTGGAGGATAACACTGCAGAAATTTTCCATTAATGCGAATAATGTTTTCTATTTCAGCCAATGCATTCATTTGATTATGATGATCTGTCATTGTCAAGTCTAAAAGATATTGCATTAATATTAGAAGGAAATATAATAATTTCAATATATTTGAGTCCAGAAAGTAAAATGTTTGGGACTTTTAATTGAAGTCGCTGTTGTTGGGAATATAAAATTTTATCAGTTTGGATTTTCCAGGTTGCAAACCAAACAATGTCAGGTTGAGAAATGGAATTTTAGAATAACATTTCGGCGAATAGTATTCTCAAAGAATATCTCATTCCCCAAGAAGATAAATCTTGTACTACTTGTACGAATTCATTGTCTTCAAATAGAAGTCACATGGCTGAACTTGTTTCTCTGAATGTAATATGAGTAATGTTGTTCACTATTATTATAGATTCATACGATGTTGATCTTCTATCCTTTTTTAATAGAATATGCAAGTAATGTAGTTCTCCAGAAGAGGGTGCCACATAGTATAGTATGCCAATATTGAAACCATGTTTGCGCGGGTACCATTTCATTTCAAGATATTGGTAGAAAAATCATGTTGCAAATTATACATACGTAAGATTTATACCCTCTAGATACATTAGATTTGCGTTAAACCATGCTGTGAACATGGTATCAGAAATGTTTCTCTTATTCAAGATGTATTCAAATTTATGACAGTCTGCATATGTGACATTGTTTTCTCCTGGTAAATGAAATTGCAATCTATCAACTAAATGATATCTATAGTGGATATCATAATAGAAAATCCTCCAAGAAGCTTCACAAGGTGAGATGTACCGACCGTTATAATATATTTTAATCTCATCGACACCATTGTCATGAAGATCATTATTGCTGTTATCAAAGAGTGTTGCGGTAACATGATCGTGCCCCTTGCTAATATATTTAAAATAGTATTTGATAGAGGATGATTGATTGCAAAATTCAATATTGAGATGAGCTTTATATTTTAACAGCATTGTTGGATTGTATGGCACAAAAAACCAATTATCCAATGGTAAACCCTTTTTGAGAACAGTCAAACCTGTATTTTATCTCTAATAGACGACATAATGGTCATCATCCGTTATTGTTTGAGGAGAAATTTTTTTTGGATAATACTTTGAGCATTTTCCACTCCTCATACATGCATGTGATGGTTGGCTTCACCACAAGGTCCATGGATCAAAAAATTGAGGATCGCTAAATGTAGTTTAGGGAAGGCAGCTTTGTTTGGAATTTATGTAGAAACAACTCTGTTAATGTCTAATGGAGTGACCACCTTTATTTCTTAACTATGAAATAATAGAATATACACTTGCGGAAGTCCTCTTTTTTGATACTCCACTATACAAACAATTACATTGGAAATTGAACAGACAAAGAAGAAAATTTCAAAAAAATTTAACTAATTCTAGTAGAGGAAGTCATTTAAAAACATGAAGATCTTAGCGATGTAGTTACATACCTGCTCGAGAATTTCTAAAGAAGGATCCTTCTCATAAATATTTCATGTGTTGTTGGACCTTTATGTTTAAAATTCAAAACAGTATTCGAGGACAGTCAGATGGGCATAGGTAGTTTACTTTAACATATCGAGAAACTTTAGGCCACATTGGATGACATGTAAATGGTAAACAAATATCGGGATACCCTGCCCAATTACAGATTGACATTGCATCTTGGTTATTATGAATCATATATCTTGGACCACCTGTAAATGTCGAAGGTAAAATGATACGCTTCCCACATAAGGAACCATCCCGATCAACCCTAAAGAAACCATCTTGCAACCCATTGTATAGTTCTTCCCTTAAGAACTTTTGGTTTTAGCAAATAAAAGATAATCTATGAGACTTCATCATTGTGTATGCATCTATAATAAATTGTTGAAGAAGCCTCCTAGAAAAAAAAGGCTGGAAAAATCATTGAAACATGATTGAAGTTGATAGGAGATATATTCTGACATAGTAACATTATTGAATTTTGCATTGTCATTAAACAGTGTAGTGCGATGGGATATGTTGTCAACATATCCATCCTCTCCACCCGTGAAAACCAATGGATATTGAAGAGGAAGGTATAGAGGGTGAATATCATCAATGCATTGGAAGCCACAATCTTTGCTTTGAATGATGATATCTCTCTCATCATTTAGATCTTCGATATCGCTGACAATGAGAATTACAATCTCAGAAGTAGTTGGTAAGTTGAATGTCTGTGCATCCCTTCCTCGTTTTCTAAGAAGCCGCTGTTTTCAATTTGTAATGCCCTGCATTTCAATAACATCCATGGCTATTCTAAATTTATGTGATAAACTATTATGTTCCTGAAGCATATTATGTAGCTTTTGAACAATACTAATATCAATAATAGATTCTTTGTTTCTGTCATCAAAACTGCATAAAAATTTTTGTAGTAGTGTTGAGAATTGAAAGAGACAATATTTATGTATTCCCACCAACTACATCACATATCGGATTGCTTGTACTCTATTCTGAGCTTCATATACAGTGTTGTATACATAGAGTTGAGAAAACATGGGTTCTTGTCCCTCAGAAGGACATAAACTACCAATTAGATGGTAGTTTTGTCCATTTAATCTATAAATATTTTGTGACCCACCATAGTTCACATATTTGGGTACTTTTCCTCCCAATGATGTGAATGAAAACATAAAGTTGTAAATGTTCATGTGATCTTGGAATGATTTATAATTAGAACAGATTTTACTAAATAGTAATGTTCTAAGGTATTCACGACATGTAGGCAATGGCTGTAAAGATAATTTTTCTATTGACCAACATATTGAGTAATGGGGGACATGTCTCTGGCTATAATTATTATTCTTCTCTTCATAACAGAAGGTTGAACCACAATGCTCACATATGTTAGAAGTGTATCCGTAGTTGAAATATTCCAAAGAGAAAAGGATTGGAATAGATAATATGAAATCATTAATATAGAGTATGTTTTACATTATATTACACACAGAATCTGTGTAGTAGTAAATGTGTTTAATTATTGTAAATAACCGGTTTGTTCTACAGTTTGAAGATGTATTGACATATCTTCATCCTTAATCATCAAGTTATTTTCTGTTGATGAGTATTTAGTATTAGAATAAAGAGAGTTAAAAAGTGTAATGTTCGTAATAGAATTCCCATATTGACATACCTCCGAAGTTGACTGCATGATATATCTCAGAGGTCGTTGAAGGAGTAGTATCCCTGTATGTACCTCTCATTAAAATTTGTTCATCAGTTGTTTCTGTGGAACCTGCATGGTTGGTAATATCTCCGTTAGAAAAAACAATATGTGAAGATTTTAGATGATTTTAAAAAGTGCTTATACATGAAGGGATTTATACATAATAAAAGTGAGATGATAGTTGTAATGTGAAACATACCTGTGGATGACAGAAGTATATAGTTTCTAGTTGTAGTATAATTAACACGGTTTGATAAATAGTAGTATGCGTAAGAGTCAATATTTTACTACATAGATGACTTCACATAGTGGGTTGTTTGGTGCTTACTATGATGAGGATGCATCAAATTTCTCCGTAATAGTTCATTCATTTGAATATGTACCTTGTAAGAGTGATATTAGGACTCGAAGTTGTGAAATTGCAATGTATAGTATTAAAAATAAATGTAATAGATGTTTTAAAGCATAAATGTTTGCAGAATGAAAGCCCATGTCGTATCGTGCTGTTTGGTCAATTTTTTTTCCTTTGATCCTCTATATATCGTTGATAGCTCTGAATACTCTGGAGTAACTGTGGAACAGGGAATGACATAATTGTAGGAATATATGGTATGTATATTTTCAGATAGTAATCAAAATAATTAAATGGGAGAAATTAAATATAACTAACTGTTGATGGATACAAATGATAATGGAATTTGGCGACATAATTCAGTGTCAGTAGCTGGTGTGACCAGTTCTGGTGTAAAACAATTTCTTATAGTCATTATTAACGTAAAACCACCATTAATGTAATAGTATATATTGTTAGAAAACATTGTATTTATTTAAAGAGATTGAATTTAAGGTTTTGATATATTGATCAGAGTTTAAAATGTAATGGGTAACCAAGACATACCCCTTTTTGTTTGACTCTTCACAGATGGCGTCACAGGTTCAGGTGTAGTAATGTTTTTAGTGGTCATTTTACATGTCGATTTGGTAATATAGTAAACATGTAAGCAATTGATTCTTAAATAATGAAACTATTTTAGTAGTGGATAGTATTTAGAAGAAAACCCGATTGACCTTGTTGCCGTAGTAATCTTCATTGAAGTCATGTGTCTCTATATCTTGACAGGGAGTGCATATTTGTTCGATGTATCTATTTATTTGATTATTAAGAAACTTAACAGGACCGCTTAAACATGATAAATATTGTTGTGATCTCATTACTGAAAAGGTATAATTTGAGTAACATAATATAAACCATTATAGTAACGATTTTTCAAATAAAAAATGGCCAATAATAATTAACATGTCTACTTAGTTGTTGTACTATGAGAATAGCATAGATCTTGTAAATGCAGCAGTAAAGTAGTACATAGATTGTCCATGTAGTAAATTCTATGGTTGGTTGTAAAATTTTAGTCACATACTGTGAATATAAGACCACATATTCCATTAAAAAAAATAATACTTCAGAGTATTGAAATAGGATTAAGTACTATGATAGTTTAGTAAACTAATGTTATCCTTTAAACAATACATTTTAGTATTGAATGGATAGATATCCTAATAGACTTAGATAACATACCTTTCATAACGTACTATAGTGGTTGAACCAAGGACAACCTGAGTAAACTGTCCATTCATATTAGTACACATTGCAATGGATAATGCAGGTTAAAGGAGAAGAGTACTTTTTCGGGCTTACCGGTACTTTTGTAGGAGAATGAATTTCAACTAGTCAATGGATGAACAAACACATAACATTAAAGCACTGGCATCCTAATTTTCATAAAAAGAAATTTAATGTCTTAGTTGTGTTGCTGTGAAGGAAATAAAAAATGAAAAGTACCATAAATAACTAATTACACAGAATTTGAAACAGTAATTAAAGTAGATAAAATAAAAAGAAAAGTATTAAATCATGAATTATGTATTTCCATAATATATATAATTTAAACAAAGTTTTATGACCCTACCAAGTTATGAGCATCGATCAGGACGAAATATTATAACCTGGTCATATGATGATTCCTAATAGAAAATAGGGCTGCATAAACAAATAATGTAGCACAAAGGCTAGGTAAGAGTGATTGGAAATAGTTTCGAAAAAATAAAATAGGGTTTCAAAAATAAATAAAGTTGTAGGAGAAATTAAAAATTACCTTGCGTATACTGAAATACCATCATTGAAACTTGAATACAGAAATGAATCAATGTTTTCAATTCACCAGAATTAACAAAATCTTTGTAGAATCAATGAACTGAAAAAATAATGACCATACAGGTACTAATTAATTATACTCATGGGTCACCATGTATGGAGAATAATTTAAATAGATATATAGCACAGAACATTTGTGTTCAAATGTATCATATTACTGCATATCTGAATTGTGTTTAACTGCAATTAAATCAAAGATGTTAGTAGGCTTAATACTTCAAAGAGGAAAACATACATGATATTGAGGTTTCATTTTTTTCAGTATGAATTAGGTATAGTACATGGTGGATATGAAGTTGTGCGAGGACAATGATTTGGTTAGTAGTGTAGATGGATACACAGAAATAAACATCAAACCCTTGAATTTTGATGAGGAAACCAACACCAGAATACCGAATATGTCACCTGAGCATAGTACGGAAGGAATGTTTTATATGTGCTTTGAAAAACAAAAATTTACATAGGTTTATGCCTGTGACTAGTCTCAAAAAACTGGTTATCGCGGTTACAATAGGTGGAGAAGAGGACCCCATTGTGGAAGACCCATAGTGGAAAAAATGCTAGTATTTGTAAATGTTTGAGAGGATAGTCGAGATATGTAGGAGCTGATGAATGTCGTTGACAGAGTTATGGAATAGTCAGAGAAGATGAGGATTACATTCGAAGGGATGAAGAACTTATGAAACTGTAGAGGCGGAGGATAGTTGAGATCTAGAGGAGCTGAAACCCTCGATGCCGAGGAGAGGATACGCAAGAGGGTCGGGTTTAGAGAGTCGTGGAATTTGGAGGATGATATGAGGGAGGTTTACCACATATGATTCGTGGATTCTCCATTTGTTGACACGTAGGCCGAAAAAATCTTACTTTAGAAGATATATAGATAAAAAGGGATTTTTTTATTTTTCCTCTTTATGGAATTACCACCAACATCCAACAACCCACCCCCTTCATAGCCTCCCTCCACCAGCCTGACCCATCGGTGGCCTCCATAGTATCCCCAACCTCCAACTTCTAGCATCCAACCCCAAGCCACGTGCCTCCTCCAGTGGCGATATCCACAGCCTAGACCACCATGGAATGCCACAACCGGCTCTCGTGAGCCATCCCCACTGCTCAAACCCACCATCCTATTATGCTGTAATTGTCCCATCAGCCACGCTATAACTTAATCATCCTATTGCGAGGGGCTACCAATTGCTCCCCGACCCATAGACATGTGAGATCAGGATGACCTAGGATGAGCCATGGAAAGCCTTTCCCAACCAACCAGTCCATTACTAGTCTAGAATTGGTTTAGAACTCCTTTTATAGGTTCACCAGACAACCCATGGGATGGAATAAATTTTAAACATTTCAAAAATTTTAAAAAAAATTTAGAATTAAATTAATTGAATTATTAGAGATGAGTGATTTATTTTTAATTATAATTCAATTGAATTATTTTATGTCATTTAATTTTATCTACACTATTTTCTCAATAGATTAATTTTTACTACAAAACTTTAGTTTTCAAACTAATATTTAATTGTTAGGGATGAGTAATTACCAGTTTATTTTTCTACTATGAAATAGTAAAATTAATTCAAGATCAATTATGTTAAAAGTCCATGTTAATTTCTAATAGATCCTGAGACTGTTCATGAACATGGAATGTATACTCATGAAGGGGGAACAAAAGCTATTGTGTGTGTAAGAACCCAGGTTTTGAGCATTTGATACTATGATTTTTTCTTGATGTTATTCCAGAGTAGTGCGTTCAGACGACATGTCATTCCAAGCCCCGGTGTGGTCGGAATTAAATTTTAAGTAATTTCACACTAGGCCTGCCAAATAAATGGAATAAATCCTAAACGGTACCTCGGACGAGAAAACTGAGGTCACTGTTGAGTCCGGAGTGTGTTCTTTACCCTAGGAGGGGGTTAACATTCACAGGCATGACCATTCTGTGGAAAACGCCAATAAGGGCGTTTTCTTAATTTATCAGACTCAGGCGTAAATTTTATAACTTCTGAAAGGAGGATCAGATTAAAATTCAAGGACCACCATTGCACTCAGAATGTGGACTTTACCCTATGAGCAGATTAACCTCTACCCCATGGAGTGTTTGGGTACGGGCCCACTGGTGGGTGTTTAAGTATTAATTAATTTTTTGTAATTAATTTTTATTAATTAACCACATCCACCCCCTCCTTCCCCCCTTACAATTACCCTGTTAGAAGCTCTCCCAAAAAAGGATCCACCTTCTTGAAGCTCGTCCCCCACCTCTCCAAGGTGGTTGTGGCTCTGGCGGATCGTTTGTGAAGTGACGGGCTACGCCCTGCAGGGAAGGATCGTTGCGTCTTCATTTTAAATTTCCACATCTTCTTCAAACTCAATTTATAGCTTCTAAATGCCGGTAAATTGTCGATTTAAGGACATATTTTAGTAGGGATCTATCCATGAGTTCCAATGAGTCTTTAGGATAAAAATTTCATGTTTCGGGGTGTCCAGGCTGACCCAGGGAAGTTTTCCGGCAAAAAACTCTAGTTTTTCAGCGGTTCTAGGGCAGTCCGGCAGGAGAAGATAGCGGCATGGGATCCCCAGGCGGTGGCGCGTCTCCCAAGAGATAACGAGGCTCCTCGGTGGTCGGTGCGGGTGAGCGGGACGGTGCCCTGGATTCTCAGCGGTCCAAGCAGCGCGGGGCGGGGTGTGCTGGTCAGCTTCGCCAGTAGGCATGCGTCGTGAGACCGGGGTCGTCTCGACGCCCGGGAGAAAATTGAGACCCACGAAATGCGGGTCCCGTGGGTGAAAAGCATGACTAGATCATGCCAGTCCTGATGAAGAAGTGCAACCCGCACAGTGAAATTCAGGATGCGGTGGACCAGGTGGTCCTGATGGTCGAGCCGTGGACCGCCCGTCTAAAGGGGTGGCCCGACCGAACCGGTCCGGCCCACCTTGTCTCCGTCCATCGGTGTTAAAATGCCCCTAACATGCACACCATGTGTAGGATTCGCGTGCTGTCTATGGAGATGTGATCCTCAGATTGAGAAAGAGGTTTTCAGAAGGTCTTGGGGATTTTTAATTCTTGATACAGGTGCTTGGTGGCGAGACATGCCCGTTAAGTGTTACTTAACGCCTCACCAGAATTATTTTTTCAGATGGCGTGAGCACATCCTGAGTCCATTTTAGGCCCCATCAGCGGCATTGTGACCCTGGAGTCATGAAGAAGTAGTACAGGGAGGATTCAGGCATTGAAGCCTTAGTTGAGGTGTAGGCCCCATGAGCCACCTTTTATGCTGTCTGTAGCGTATTGCGACTTTTTCATCAGGCATCTGTTCGGGGCGAATGAATAGTTGATTTGGTGGGTTTTTCCGAGAGCATCACGATGGCGCAGTTCGCCCGAAATTTTTTGGGACCAGGGTGTGGGCCTCACAAGACGTCGTATGGGCATAAAGCGATGTTGAATATCTTTTTCGTTGGGTGTCCGCTTCAAGCGAGAAAGTAGTCTATCTCGCAAGTTTTTCCGTGAGGATTACAACTATGTAATCTATTTGGGCGTGCAAAGCCTCATTCAAGATATCATTAAATGTAGAAACATGAAAGGGAATTGTTCGAAGGTTCCTTTGACACAGTCCAAAACAATTCATGGTAGCGATGTTAGTGACACCCAGTGATGGAACGAGAGGTGTAGAGTTATTAGACCAGTTAGGAGTTTACCCTCCCATGGGGTTGTGTAACACCCTGAGATTTTATGAGAAATATTATTTTTAATTTCTTTGATGTATTGTGTTTTACGCTACACCAAGATTATCTTGAACTATACGAAACACTGTATTAGCTTTTAGTATATGCAACACTATTCTTGGCTTCTGTTACACGAAAGAGAAACCTTTCTCGATATCTTGCGTGGTATGCAATACCGAGTTTTACTAAACAACGATATGTTATTAAAAAATTATATAAAACTAACTGTTATAAATAGTAAAACACACTTTTTGAAATATTATAAATTTTATCTTTCATAATGGACTTTATCTTTGGATTCAGAATATCGAAATTAGCCTCGGGTGAATTTTTGGAATTTTTTTGAAAACATTCAATTTTTGATGAATAGTGAAAACACTAAGTTATAGTTTAAAACAGAATTTTTATTTAAATAATTATTTATTTTATTTAAATTTATTTTAGGTCAAAATTGATACATAATATCAATATAAGTTCAATTTAATTCATTGGAGTAATTTTATAATAATTTTAGATATATAAAAATTTTATTGAACTTTTCACCGTCTTTTACCTACCTCCTAGGAGAATTTGAAAATTTACATAAAATATAATTTTACCGCTTCTGTGAGTGGAATTTCAAAAATTCTAGAGACATGGTTATTATACAGAATTCATATGTGGTTCAATAAGATAAAAATAATTTAGGGTGAATAATAACTTTTAACTTTTATTTACCACGGTTAAAAGCAAATAGGATGAATAAGGGTAAAAATGGTATTATTATTACCCTAACACAAGCCCTAATTCTATTGTTTAAGTTTAATTCGACCAAAAACAACCTTATGAATAAAATATTACCCTTTAGGTCAACTTGTATTAGATTAGTATATTTATTATTATTTAATTCAACTAAGAGTTAAAAGAGTTAAAATCAAAGTTTAATAACTAAATCTTATTTAATATAGGGTTATCCATAAGATAAATTCAACTATAAATATTAATTAGAAATATATAAATATTTATTACATAATGATATTTTATTTATAATTTTTAGACATCATATAATTTAATTTATTTATGACACATTGATGATACCAAATTTTTTTTATTAATGAAATATTAACATAATAGATGTTATAAATATCCTAATATAAGTAATTTAAAGCTTTTTAGGAATTAAACTAATTTTATAGGTTAATATAAGATATTAGGGTTAGTTATATGAAATGTTTTATAAGTAATAATGCTGTTATGAATTAAACATGAACAAAATACCAAATAGTGTCAAAATGGACATAAAAGAGTTTTAAAACATATATTATATTATTAATTTTAATTTTATTCCTAAAAATACAATGTTTGGTCAAAATACTTATATAATAATATATATGACATTAATGAACCAATTGGGGTTCCATTTAAAGTTTATAGTATGTTTATTCACAATATAGTGTAAGAATACAAGAAGACACTGTAAAAGTTAAATTATTTAACTTAGAGTTAAATCTAAATGATAAGGTTAAAATGGTAACCTAAACTTGTCTAAATCCAATTGGTTGTGAGGATTTAGACCCTTCCCTACCCTAGCTTCGAAATAAGTCACTTTGGAGCCATTATAAACCGAATAATAATTTATTATAAAATAATATTTTATGTTTTTCCTAAGGTACCCTTCACCCCCTTATAAAAGGGAACCTCCTCCATCTCCTCTTCACAGAAATTTGAGCCTTCATGATTGGAAAACCCCTTCCCATTTCTATTCTACACTTCCATAGAAACATACTAGAGGTCATGGTCTTCTTCAAAGTCTAACTTCGTTACCCTAAGCAGAGTTTAAGAGGTGGCGCGTCGAAGAAGAGGTAATCTCTTCTACTGATTCGTTCAAGTTTCTTTATTCATCTACTTAATCTTATTTAGTTGTTTCATTATAAAGTAATGAAATCAGTATAACTAATATACTGATATGTTATTATAAATATGAATTAACCCCATTTCACCATCAATCCATCCTATGAAAAATGAAATCACCGCGCGTGCGTACGTACAGAACATTGTCTCCACGCCGTGGTGCGATCTATTTTTCCACCAGAACCTTACTTGGATGGGTATAATGGTGTAAAGAATTAATATATAAGGTTATTATTACTTCATACTGATTCTTAGATATTATATCATCAACTCCAATTTCATTCAATAATTATGGGAACGATATCATCACTTCTGCGTACGTACGGATTACCGTATCCACAACGCGATGAGATGCATTCTCCATATTAACCATTCAAGAATGATTATAAAGTATATATAATGAATAATAATTATATATATAACCTAATAATGCTACTGGATTTATGTATATATATATATATGTTATCTACTTACTTCCATTCAAGACAATAAGGAATGGAAAACATCATTCATTCATACGTACGACCTACCGTCTCCATAAACGGTGTGTTTCATTTCATCTATCTATCTATTATATATATATATAGACTGAATATATATGATATATAAATCATTATGTAAATTATTTAATTAAGTAAATCATGATATAAGTTATAATAATATCTTGAACAGCTAGTCCAAGCACGTACGATAAATGAAACGATTTTACCCAAAATGCTTCTTTAAAATGGAATTGAAAAAAGAAGGGTAACATAAAGTCATAGGTGAATAATATATGATATAATTAATTTTATTATGGTTCTTTTACAAGTTAATAATATTTTTAAGCACACTATACAAGAGTTTTAGATACGTATGGAAGAAATTGGATCAAAGGTAAGGGATAATTTTTCAATCTCATTTTTATCTGAGATTGCTTATAAGAAAGTATTTACTGGGGTTATATTTTTCATCCATGTCCATGAAATGTTTTATATAATGTTTTTAATATTATTCCATGTATGTTTAAATAAATTTTTACCCCTCTTGGACTTTTAATTTGTGTTATGGAAGGAATCTTTCCTTTTTTACCATACGTGGTACTTTTTGACTTTTCTGTTAAAAGTATGAGGAGAATGTTTTTTTAACTTATAACACATGAATGGATTTTTACAGATTCATAATTCCTTAGTTTCATGAATATTACATTAAAATATTTCATGACTATTTTGAACAAAATCTTTTTCTTTTAAAATTTCATGGAATTTTTTGAAATGAAAATGATTTTTAAGAAGAAAATATATTTTCCTCAAGAACTCATTTCAAGTGTTTTATCAAAACTATTTTCCATATAAGATGAAATTATTTCATATGTGTGTGTTTTATGTATAATATCTCTATGATTTACATAGTTTCACTTTTATTATGATGAAATTATATCCATTTTTATATGGATTATGTTACGATGGGATGATGTTTATGAAACCCATTTTATTCATTGGGTTATGATGAATGATTTATGTTTATGTTGTGGAACACGTAAGAATGACTTCATTATGGGATGGGTGGGAACCATATATCCCTAAAATACATAGGGTAAAGATTTATATCTCATCATATAGACATGGATGTAACAGAAAGTAAATTTGTTACAGTAATATAGGGCTGGAATGGCAGGTAAACCAGATTCAGTAATGGACTTTGTCCACTATGATGGTCTTGGCAGCAATGCCTTGGATACTATGGAAATAATATCATGTTCTTAATGGTTTTGCACGATTACATATATTATTTTACCATGATTAATGTTCCTTTATGATCTATGGATTATGTACTTCCATGATTTATGTCATTGCTCAAGAATTTGATGTTTTATGTTCATGTTTTTACGGTCAAATGTTTATGGATTGTTTTTATGTTCCCAATGTTTACCCTTACTGAGTATTTGAGCTCACACTTTTTATTTTTTATTTTCCCTAGAATTTATAAAAATGTTTTAGGTAATAAAACCAAAGGGTAAGATATTTATATGAGATGTTGAAGATCTTTCACCATGATTAGAAGATTATGTTTCGAGTTTCCAAAGATGCTAAACTAATACAGTCTTTATGCGTCTATTTTTGTAAGGTATTAAGTATTCCACAAAAGTAATCTAATGTCTATATACGTCAAGAATGGTTCTCTAGAGTTGGTATCATAGTGAAGGTTCAGTTAAACTCTAGAAACTAGGATGCTAAAACTTTAGTGAAATACCTAGAGATATTTCTAAGGTATGTCTAGGGATGTCCCTAAGGATAAGTATACATATAGGTTATAGTCCTATAATTATGGTAATGATCATAGAATTAAACTTAAGATATTATATATTGAAGGTAATGCCCATTTATTATGTTGTTTTCCTATTATGATTTTTGCCTCTTACACTGTTCTTTTTGGGTTTTAGATGATGGATGGAACCCGAAAGAACCGTGCTGATCAATGTAATGAAAAATGCAATGATTTTCCTCCCTAAGAATCAAATTTGATGGGAGATAGAGTGAAAATAGTATTGCTATACTTACAAAATCTATGAATCATTCTGGAGTTCCAAATGAGCAGAGAATGGAATCATATTCTATTGAGTCCTTCTTGAGGAAACGACCACCTTCTTTCAATGGGTCTTCTGATCCACTTGTTAATGAGCAATGGATCAGTACCATTGAAAATATATTTTCTATAATTCGATGTTTGGAACATGAAAAAGTCATTCTGGCTATTTACCATTTAGAATGTGAAGCAGACCCATGGTGGACTCTAATTTGGAATACATTCCCCAAAGGTGAAATTGAATCCATGGAATGGGACAAGTTAAAGAACTTGTTTTTTAATAAGTACATCCCTCGTATTCTTTGAACAAAAATGGAAAAGGATTTCCTTGAGCATAAGCAATAGGATGAAGAATCGGTTGGTACATATGAAGAAAATTTTAAAAGGCTTGAAAGGTATGAATCAGGCTTTATAATTCAACCCGAAAGTAAAGTTGATTGATTTTTAAATGGATTAAAACCAAGTCTTAGAAGGGAATTAGCTGTAAGAGACATCAGTAGCAATGAATAAATTGTGTTTTGTGCTATAAAGGTAGATCTGGAAGTTGGTGTTACATATCCATCTCATGGTTTTTACAAGAAACTAAATATGGAGTTCAAGGAAAAATCTCAGAACAATGGTGAAAAGAAGGTGAATTTTTCTTTTTTCTCAAAGTGTGGAAATAAGCATGGTGAGATTGTCTAAAAGGTACTAGAAAATTTTTTCAATTGTGGACAAGAAGATCATAAAGTCGCTGAGTGACGAAGTTATTGGAAAAAGGTTTCTACTGACATGAATAAGGAAAAGACTACAGAGAATGCTCCACCAACACTTAAATGATTCAAGTGAAAGGAAATGGGGCATTATGCTAATCGATGTCCTATTCCAAGGGTTAATGATGATCTAAGTGAGCAACCTATTAAGGAAAAGGACAAAGGGAAGTCACATGTGATCTCTATTTATGATTTTGAGTATGAAAATGATTTTGTGGAATGATTAAGTGTTTATGTAATGGGATTTCAAAATAGTATAACAGAATATAATTTATAGTATTGTGGAATTTTGGAATATCTATGTATTGGTTTTCAATAATTGTATGATACCGGTAACCATGGAATGTGATTGAAATATTTTTGGAAACAAGATGATATGTACATATTGAAGGGATAAGGAGAAAATGAAATGTTTGATAGTATTAATGAGTTAATCACTGATATAAGTTCAAAGTTATATCATTGCTTGAGTATATAAAAATTTTAGGATTTTGGTATGTGGAAAGAGTAAAATTTTGACAACATTCAAGTTTTCACTAATGTTCTATTGGTATTCATGTTTGAAGAGAATACATGATTAATGTATTCACATGTTTGGAATTTGACCAACAAGATATATCTTAGGATATATTGGAGATAGATAATGGTATTCACATTCTTTGTTGATGACATTTCTAGTAGTCGTTGTCTTTATACTATGAGATTGGATAGAAGTATTTTGGATAAGCCTAAAGTTTTGAAATGGATAATGGTGGGAATAAGATAATATTTTTTAAGTATAGAAATTTTTTTTCGATATTATTTATAAATTGTTATAATAGTGTAGTTTTAGAAATAGGATAACCTGTAGGATGAGCAACAACCCGTCGCGTCAGACAAGGTTGCGGGAATTGAACCCACAACCGAAGTGCGACAAGACTTTATCACCTACCACTGGCCTTCATTAAGTCCTTGTTAGTAGAAACTAGTTTTATTTTATCATGCAGGATGATAGATGAAGTATAATTCCATTTTAGGAACCATATACGATTAATCTCACCATAGATGGACTTATGTATATAAATTTTGTTAACCTTATGTTTGAGACAGATGGAATGACCTATCATTCTATCATATGATTTACTAACACTTCACAAATGAAAAATTCAACTTCATTTCTTTAAGAGGTGAAGTGGAAATTGTTCACAGAATGACCAATGGTGAGATTATACCAAAATCAATTTTTTATATATTCTATTTCCAATTTTTTTCACCTTTTGGGAAGTGATCTCAAAAACCAAAAATTTTGTCCTAGATGGTATCTTAGATCATCAAAAAATTATGGATTTTTCATTTTTGGATTTTTCATAGCCATGTTCTCTACCACTCTTCATCAGAACTTGATGGTTAGATTTCTCTTCCATATCCACATTTTCACCTATTTTCTCCTATGTGGAAACCCAGGGATGAGTTAATTTGGGTAACCATTATGTTTCATACTTCACTTTTAAAAATTATTTTTTAGTATTCCTTTTTATGATGTGCGTTTCTATGAATGAAACGTTCATGTATTAAATGATATATTACCCCGACGAATTTCAAGGGTGAAATTGATTATAAGGGGGGTAGAATGTAACACCTCGAGATTTTATGAGAAATACTATTTTTAATTTCTTTGATGTCTTGTGTTGTACGCTATGCCATGATTATCTTGTGTTGTATGAAACACCGTATTAGCTTGTAGTATACATAACACTATTATTTTCTTGTGTTACACGCAAGATCAACCTTCCTCGATAGCTTGCGTTGTACGCTATACCGAGTTTCACTAAACAACAATATGTTATTAAAATATTATATAAACTAGTCGTTATGAATAGTAATACCCACTTTTTGAAATTTTATAAATTTTACCTTTCAAAATGGACTTCATTTTTTGATTCGGAATATCGAAATTAGCCTAGGGTGATTTTTTGGTAGTTTTCTGAAAACTTTCAATTTGTGATGAATAGTGAAAAACACTAAGTTATAGTTTAAAACGGAATTTTATTACAATAATTATTTATTTTATTTAAATTTATTTTAGGTAAAATTTGATACAAAATACCAATATATGTTCAATGTAATCAATTGGAGTCATTTTATAATAATTATAGATATATAAAATTTTATTGAACTTTTCACCGTCTTTTACCTACCTCATAGTAGAATCTGTAAATTTACATAAAACATAATTTAACCGCTTCTGTGAGTGGAATTTTAAAAATCAAAGAGACAAGATTAATATCAAGTAGTGAAATGTGGTTCAATAAGATAAAAATAATTTTTGGTGAATAGTAACTTTTAACTTCTATTTACCACAGTTAAAAGTAAATAGGGTAATTAAGGGTAGAAATGATATTATTATTACCCTAAAACATGCCATAATTCTATTGTTTAAGTGTAATTAGACCAAAAACAACATTAGTAATAAAATATGACCCTTTAGGTCCATTTTATTAGATTAGGATATTTATTATTATTTAATTCAAAGAAGAGTTAAAATAGTTAAAATCAAAGTTTAAAAACTAAAACATTTTAAATATAGGGATATACGTAAGATAAATTCAACTATAAATATTCTTTAGAAAGATAAAAATATTTCCTACATAATTATATTTTATTTATAATTTTTGGACATTAAGTAATTTAATTTATTTATGACATAATGATGATACAGTAATTACCTTATTAATGAAATATTAACATAATTAATGTTATAAATACCCAAATAAATGTAATTTTAGACTTTTTATAAATTAAACTAATTTTATAGGTTAATATAACATATTAAGGTTGGTTAGATTATTTTTTTGTGAAGTAATAATGATGTTATGAGTTTAACAAAAACAAAATACCAAATATTGACAAATTGACATAAAAGAGTTATTAAAACAAATATTATATTATTAATTGTTATTATATTACTAAAAATCTAAGGATAGGAAAAAAGACTTATATAATAATATATAAGACAATAAAGAACCTATTGGGGTTCTATTGGATGTTTATAGTATGTTTATTAACCATATAGTGTAAAAATACAAGACGCGATAAAAGATAAATTATTTAACTTAGAGTTAAATCTAAATGATAAGGTTACAATGGTAACCCAAACTTGTCTAAAACCTATTTTTTTGTGTGTATTGCGACCATTACCCACCCTAGATTTGAATTAAGTCACTTTTTTAGCCGTTATAAACCTAATATGAATTTATTATAAAATAATATTTTATGTTTTCCCTAAGGTGCCCCTCACCCCCCGTATAAAAGGGAACCTCCTCCCTCTCATTTTAATAGGAATTTGAGCCTTCATTCTCGACCAACCCCGACCCATTTCCCTTCTCTACATCCATAGAAACATACTAGAGGACCCAGTATTCTTCAAAGACCAACATTAGTACCCTAAGAAGAGGTTAAGAGGAGGCGCGTCGAAGAAGAGGTAATCTCTTCTACCGATTCCTTCATTTTTCATTATTCTTATATTTCTTCTTATTTAGTTGTATAATTATAAAGTAATGACATAAGTATAACTAATATAATAATATGTTATTATAAATATGAAACAACCCCATTTCACCTTCTATCCATCCTATGGAAAATGCAATCATCGTGCGTGCGTACGTACGGAAAACCGTCTCCACGCCGTGGTGTAATCTGTTTTTCCACCACCACCTTACGTGGATGGGTATAATGGTGTAAAAAATTACTATATATGGTTATTATAGCATCATAACGATTATTTGATATTATATCATCCACTCCCATTTCATTCAATAATTATGGGAATGATATCATCACTCGTGCGTACGTACGGATTTCCGTCTCCACGGCGCGATGAGTTTGATTCTCCATATTAACGATTAAAGAATGATTATAAAGTATATATAATGAACAATAATGATATATATGAAAAAATAATGCTACTATATATATATATGTGTGTTATATACATACTTCCATTCAAGTCAATAAGGAAAGGAAAACAACGTTCTTGCGTACGTACGACCTACCGTCTCCATGAACGGTGTGTTTCATTTCATCAATATATCTATTATATATATACACTAAATATATATGATATATAAATCATTTTTTACATTCTGGATGTTTTTAAATCATCATATAAGTAATAATAATATCAATAACAACAATTCTAAACATGTACGATAACTGAAATGATTTTACCCTAAACACTGCATTAACATGGAATTGACAAAATAACGGGTAATATAATGTCATAAGTGAATAATATATGATATCATTAATTTTATTATGGTTCTGTTACAAGTTAATAATATTTTTCTACCCACTATACAAGAGTTTCAGACACGTATGGAAGAAATTGGACATAAGGTAAGGGATAATTTTTCAATCTCATTTTTATCTGAGAATGCTTGTACGTAAGTATTTACTGGGGTTATATTTTTCATAAATGTCCATAAAATGTTTTTCATAAAGTTGTTAATATTCTTCTAGGTATGGTTAAAGTCATTTTTACACCTCTTTGACTTTTACTTTGTGTTATGGATGGAATCTTTCTTCTGTTTACAATACCTGGTACTTTTTTACTTTTTTGTTAAAAGTACGAGGAGAATGTTTTTTAAACTTATACGACATGAACAGATTTTTACAGTTTCATAATTTCTTATTTTTGTTAAGATTACTCTATAATATTTCATGACAATTTTCAACAAAATATTATTCTTTTAAAATTAAATGGCATTTTGTGAAAAGAAAATGATTTTGAAGAAGAAAGGATATTTTCCTCAAGAATTCATTTCAATTGTTTTATCAAAACTATTTTCCATATATGTTTATATTATTTCATATGTGTATGTTTCAAGTATAATAAATATATTATTTACATGGTTTTACTATTCTTATGATGAAATGATATCCATTTGTTTTAAATGGATTATGTAATGATGGGATGATGTTTATGAAACCCATTTTATTCATTGGGTTATATTGAATGATTTATGTTTATGTTGTGGAAGACATAAGAATGATTTTAATTATGAGATGGGTGGGACCTATATCTCATTCCAATTAATTGGGTAAGGATTTATATCTCATGAGATAGACATGGCTCTAACGACAAGTAAATCTAGTATAGTAATACAGGGCTGGAATGACAGGTAAACCTGATTCAGTAATGGACTTTGTCCACTATGATGGTCTTGGAAGCAATGTCATGGCGACAATGGAAATCATATCATGTGCTTAATGGTTTTCCAAAATTACATGTTTTATTTTATCATGATTAATGTTCTATTATTATCTATGACTTATGTACTGCCAAGATTTAAGTCATCGCTCAAGATTTTGATGTTTTATGTTCATTATTTTACATTCAAATGTTAATGGATTGTTTTTAAGTTCTCCATGTTTACCCTTACTGAGCTTTTGATATTACCATTTTGATGTTTTCATTTCCCTGGTATATACTGATTTTTTTTGTGTAAGAAAACCAAAGGGGAAAATATTTATGGGAGATGTTGAAGATATTTCACCATGATTAGAAGATTATGTACCGAGTTTCCAAATACACTAAACTAATACAGTCTATGGGTGCCTGTTTTTGTAAAGTATTAAGTATTCTGAAAAGGTTATGCAATGTCTATGTACGTCAAGTATGGGTCTCTATAGGCTGGGTAGTGGGTTACCCACCAACATAATAGGGTTTACCCTACAACGGGGCAGGGTAGTGGGTTACCCGTAGACCATAGGGTTTACCCTCCAGCGGGGTTGGGCAGTGGTCTACCTGTTAATCATAGGGTTTACCCTCTAGTGGGGCTGAGTAGTGGGTTACCCAAAAACCTCTTAGGGTTTACACTCCAACTGGTATGGGCAGTGGGTTACCCGGTGACTTCTTTCATTCTCAGCCCTTTCTATGAGGCTAGTCAGTGACTTTTCTCTATGATTACCAGAGTGGGACCCTTGGTTTTATGGATCAGTGATGAGACAACTTTGATGCATGGGAATCTCCAGTTTTTTACTTTTTTTTACCTGTTACCGGGTTGTGGAACCTTTTTAGTTGGGCGCGTGGTTTTCTATTTTTTGTTCAGTTTCTTTGTTAGTACTTTTCAGCACATTACTTGTTCTATTTAGAAGTTGATGCATGACTGTGGTTGTGTTATAGTTGTTTTTCCTTTGGTTTTCTTTTTTACTCTACACTTGTGCATTGTGTGGGATGTGTGTGTGTGTATAGGTACTTAGGCGAAGGCCTCCGTGAGATTGTTATGCCTTTAGTGCTTACCCCTAGCCACTGGCCTATGGTGGTGGGCTTCGGGTAGTTACGGCTCAAGATCGATAGGGTTGGGTCATGGCAGTGGGGGGGGGGGGGGGGTTATGTTGGGATGATGGGAAACTTTATAGGAATAATCCTTTCTATTTTGTGGTGAGTCCTCCATGTTCTTGCGTGAGAGAGTTTGGGAATTCATCCTCATGTATTTCTCAAACATATACATGTTATCAAACTCCATTATAATGTATATTTAAATTAGGTAATACATAAAATGAAGTCCACCATAAAGTTTATTTAATATTTATAGTCCTTAAAGATTTATCAATTTCAATTGGATGTTCCATTGAAAAAAAAATCCACAAATTAAATTCTATTTGAAATCAACAGTAGAGGCCCCACTAGAAATCCAAGAAAAAATATCATTGGAAATCCATAGATAATTTTCCACAAGAAAATCCTACTTGATGTTTTATTTTTATCAAAAGTATTTTCATCACAAAGCATGCAAGAAGATGTTACCCAGATTTCTTTCACTCATGAAAATGTAAATAGATGGGGAAAAATTAAAAACATCCAGAATCAAGATCAAAAGTTAAAATATTTTTAATATATATTTAATTTTCTATTGAAAAATAATTTTAGGATTTTGTGATTATGAACAAACAAATAATTTATAATCTCTATTATAAAAAACAAAAAAAATAACTTTTTTACACGTGTTTATATGCGTGTTAGCTTTATTATTTCATTCCACCCTATATGTCATTCATATGCTTTATACACACTGATTGTAGAATTAGTTAGATGATGAACCTCATTTTCTAACTATAGACAATAGAGCACATAACATATCGGTTGATTTATGAGGATGGGGAAATTTTGAAAAGATTACCAATGATTGATTGATGAAGATGATGTTTGACAGTTTGAGATGAATAGATGACTAGATGTATTTGGCTTACTATCAAAGAAGAAACTCAAGAGGATATATTTTTTAGGACCATACCTTATCAGACCATCATGTATTGAATAAGACACATTTGACATATACAAAATGTAATCAAATAGTCAAATTATCCTAAAAATTAGATTTGATATTAATAAATGAATATTTTGAACATGATTCATTTCTTAAAATGTGTTACAGTAGGCCATTGTAATGTCAAATTAATCCTAAATTTTTTTATATTCCTTAGATTGGATACCTGTGAATTTTAATGGGTAGACCATGAAATAATTTTAATGTATAATAAAAAAATGTGGATGAGAATACATTACATAATAAACATATATTGAAAAGACACTGAATCATCTTCCACGACTTATTTTAATGGAGCACATTCTAGGTAAAGATGAGTGGATGCTATATTTAATTATTCTAAATAACTAGAAAAGTATTAATGAATCATTTTTGTGAAGATGAAAATTTACCAAAATAAAACAAAACGGACACACATATTAAAAAATGATGCATCATAAAAGATAAAAATTGTATTAATATTCATATACTGACAATCTTCCCATAAAAATGAAATTTATGTAAATAGAGGACTGATTATGATGCTTTCCCTTTTTTAACATTTTCATGAACCAATTTTTATTTCAGTATCCATGTGCCAAGGGCTAAAGAGGATAAGCATCCAATGGAATTTATTATATAGAATGTCTAATGATCCTGTACAATTAAAATATAATTATATTTTTGGTACACAAGATTTTGGGAATAGGAAATAGAAATTGGAAATAGAAATGGTTAAAGAATGATTTTTAGTAAATTCTCATCACTTATAGAAGATGAAGGCTAGCATGCTGTAATAGAAAAATCATTTTTAATATTCACAATGAAAAATTTGGTAGAATTAAATTTTAACTCCATGACACTTTCTATTAAAAAAACTACAAAAAAGCTACAAAAATAATTATAAAACATTTACAGATATAGAGTTAGTTGAAACATACATACTACTACCATGTATAAAAACTAAGACAATCACTCATTTATATATTTTTTTCTCCATACTGAGGAACATTATTACAACTCTTCTAAAAAACTATCACCCAACTCATAACCGTAATTTTTTAAATAAAACAACTAATAATTGTTGTGACAAACATTATTTAATAAATAATTTCAAAACACATTTTCCAAATTGATTGATGAAAAGTATATTCCCACCATGATAATCTAAGATATTTTTATAATTTAATTTTAAACAATTTCCTCTATTTCTCCACATTATTGTTAAAAAAATTAATAGTTATTATATATTAATAAAAAATATTACGAATCAAAAGAATTAACTATTACTAAAATTAAAATTTAATGAATTTTCCATACAACTTATTAAAATTTGATGACTTTAGAAAAATACATGGATGTTTCCCATGATTTTCATACATATTATAATATAGTAGAATATCATTGATAAACCCAAGAATAATTTTAACCTAATTATAATAGAATGATAAATTTATTAGATCAATAAATTTAAGTGATACCTTTCACAACCTAAAAGGAAAAACCAAAAACACATAAATTACCATACCTAATAAAAAATAATGTCATCCTAAAGTCTCTAACCTTCACATTCTTCTAAGGATTACCAAATATAATATCATTCTTTTAAAAATACTAATCTCTCTATAACTAATCATAAAAATCAATTATCATTTATTGAATTAGGGGGAAAAAAATTTGTAAATAGGTCCTTTTTTATATTTGGATCATTATGTATAGTAAAATCCATAAATATTTATCAATTCGGTAAGGGTAAAATGATAAGATGTTTTAAACTATGATAAAATACCTAAAAATAAAACAATCAATAAATTATTACTTTTTTAGTATATTTTCTACAATAAACATCTCAAATTATAATGTAAACAATTTTCAAGACATTTAGCATTTATAATAACATTTTTATTAATATTTGTAAATTAAATTGTGAGTGGATATTGCGTTGTTGGGAACAAATATGGAAATAGTTGTGATGGTTGTTTTTATTAGGGGTTTTCATGGATTGAAAATTGGGCCTCTTGGAATTTTTATGGTCTTCAGACCCTGAGCCTTCGAACCACTTTGGAGAATTAAGTGTTTATTCATGGATCATTGGGACATGGATTTGTGGGTTCTATGTGGCCTGATAGGGTGGGAAACCTCATGTTTTGGGATGATAATCATGAAGATTGTCATCCAGCCTTTTGACGCCATTAGTAGTTGGAGGGGTGTCGTGTGATGTAACCTTCCAACTTTTATCTAGTTTGATGGCGTAGTGAATTTGGAAAGATATGAAATTGAACTTAGAGACATCATCGAGTTGGTGGATCTAAGGACTAATGAGTGTGTTGGAACAAATCATCCCACCCTCCTACATTGTTGAAGGCGGGGTTCCCTCTATTATCTCAAATTCAGAATAATTCAATGTTTTTTACAAGGTATGGGATATTCATTTTAGGACTGGTTTCCTGTGGTGATGCTTATAGGGATGGGATTGGTGTTTCATTTGACTGGTGACTGAAAATTTCATAGGATACTCACATTATACCTTCAGACATTTTTTTGGGCCACTGGGACTTCAGGTAATGTCCCTTTGGGTCTTTGAACCATTGGACCTCATGGTTATGTAATAGTACCCTCTCGAACCCATTTTAAATTGTATTTTCTTTATTTTCTATCAAAATGTATCTCAGCCACAACCTACTACAAGAATATATATTAATTATGTATATGTAATCAATGTCAACAAAATAGACAACCCATTAATAGAATAATAACAATAAATACTAATAATCCAATCTTAATGAAATTAATAATAATATATATAAATTATTATACATGGCATAATAAAATTAAAAGTTCGAAATAACAGTAGGAGAACAATGTGAACATACTCTAAAACCACATCCATATTCCCCACAATTCCAATTATTAAAATCATTATGACTATTAGTCCCCACGATTACAAAACTTCTTCATGATCCTAAAATTTTCAATAGACAGAAACAATCATATTAATACTTCTCCCATCACCTCTACTAAAGATAACAACACTACATAAAAAAATTATTTTCTTAGTTTATATGTGAAATTCTAGTAGGATACCACATTGTATCCATACCAATAATTTTATAAAATAATCTAAAAAATGATAGTTTGAATGAAGATTATTAATTTTATTACATGTACATGATATGTAAAAACAAAGATAAATTTAACTAACAATTATTCCTTTTAAAACTAAAGTTAATTTATGTAGAAAAAATTCATTATTCATCCTCTATAAAACTAGATTACAAAACAAAACTATTTATAAAATGGGAGAGAAATACTAGAAAGGTATTTATAAAATCAATATTTCATTTAGTAAAGAAAAAATAAATATGAATTATTATATTATATTTCCCCTTTTTAAAGAACCAATGATTTTTAATAAAATATTAATGGATTCAAGGAATGATAATAGATCTTCATAATATAACAAGACAAAAAGTTATGAATAATAACTATTAGTAATGAAATCATAATTAATGAAATTAAAACTAAACATAAATAAAAAATATAATGGACATCATAACATTATGGTAATGTGTATGTAATATGTCAAAAATTTCATGGTACAATAGATATCTCATAATGTGAATCATGGGAAAAAACCCAAGGTCTTAGGAATACAAACATATATTGGATCGTGTAGAATCATCCTCTACCCTATGATGCATTCCTTAAAAAATAATAACTTATATACATGTACAGTAACCACACCAGGTGACTCCCTCCTTGCTATGGAATGAACTAAACTAAGGGATAATTGTAAGGGAGTATATCAAATATATTACTAACCATCCACTAATTTCTTACTTAGCTACCCACATACGTAAATTATTTTTTTAAATATAAGTGTGAATATTAATCATGATTCTAAGAACCCAAACTATTATAAATAATATTGATTTTTTTAGCCCATGAAATAAATATATTGGTGGACTTCATCTCCACAGTTGAAATAAAATCTAATTCCAATTATGAATGTTCATTACTATTTGTTTACTCAATTATTCTAAATAGAAAATTACATTATTTGATTCTTCACTTTTGAGTTATTTCATTTTACAACATGCTTAATCACCCGTTTCTTATCATGTTTTCTTTAGAGAAACAAGACTTTGAGAAATATTTCATTGTCCTGATGTGACTCAATACAATATCCTCATATAAAAAAAATATGGGAAAAAATATTTCAATTCAATGGATTGGTTTTATGTCAATAAATAAATAATCAATCATACCCATTTGATTACATACATAATTGGATGTTTTCATTCCTAACCTTTAAAAGTTATCTTCATATTCAGAATAATTGTCTCCTTACTTTTTCTAAAGATTATAGAATTGTCTCTCTATATCAGATCACCACTAATGAAGAAAGTATTTTTCAATGTATATGTATTTTAAATTATTTCAAACCATATTATTTATCTTCTCTATCTTCATAATATTCTATATCAATGACCACCATTGATCATCATATCCTCTAAGATGATAAACTATCCGGATAACATTCCCTCTTTTTTACTTCCGAAAACAAGAAATATCATTACATGGGACTTGATCCACTAATCTACTAAAATTGGCTTAGGTGTATCAATAAATTATATTGGATTATAATGCATAAAACAATCCATCATTGTTTCATCATGTTTGTGATCAGCAGGATACTCTATACCGGCATGGTTATTGGTCATAACCTGAGTTAGTTTCCCAATATAGTTATACATTTTTCAATTCTATATCCACCTCCAAATCTATCTCAATATTCATTCACTTTTCCAAGAGTGAAGTAAATCTAAAAATCACATACATAGATAATGTTTTTATTTATTTTTTCTGTTTTACATTACCAAACAATGATATATACATAATTATATCATAGAATTGAAAAATTTAATTAATAACATATGATACTAAATTTCATGTAACACTTAACAAAAATTATAAATTTATATGTAGATAATTTCAAAACAACATTTCTTAGAATCTTTTAGAATATCCTCAAATAATAATTTTTTTCCAACTATCTCATAACAGTTTTTAAAGAGTGTGTAAATAAACCCAATCATACCTCCCAAAGTTTATACCTAGATCACGAGTCTTTGGCCCACACATCGTTCACTAGTGAAGACCACATAACTAGCCAATTGGTCCCTATTAGAGTTATTATAATTGTGTAAATCCTGGGCACTACCATATCTGCTTTATAATATCATGAAAGATATGTTTTTTCCTGGAAAGTCACAAAATATAAAATTTTCATAAAAATTAATATATTATCATATACATATGCATATCCTTAGAGACTGTCTTAGGGTTTTATTTTCAAACATGTGTTTTCTTAAATCTTATTCTCATATATTATACTAAACTTCCATTGATACCAACTATAACATTATAAATCTAGAAACCTAGAGTTGATGGATAATTTACTTTAATGAAACACAATAATATTGATCACATTTGAAGAATATAATAATATATTATTCTTGATATACTAGATACATATTAGAATCTCACATTACATCTTAAAACATTAAATAAAAAGTAAAATATATAAAGGTAACTTTATTATTTCTTCCAGTAAAACCCCAAAATCATTCAGATTTTCTAATTTTGTATCCCAGGGAAGTGAAAATATAATAATGAGTGAGAATAAATGATCAATATTGGAATGTGTATAATGAAAACTATTATAGGAAAAATAATGCACAAATAATATGATATATATAAACATAATAAAATATTCTACATAATTAATATAAAAAAAATTGGATAGATCCATTGATGGAATAATTATATAAATAATCATATATATAACAATAACAAGTTTTTTAATAATAGAATTCATAATGGTAAGCACATTAATCTTACCATGAAGACATTCTGTAAAGACATCATATGTAAATAGATAAGGTGTACACCAAATGCCAAATAATTATTGTCTATATAGAACTATTGATGCGTCGATAGGATATAACAGTCCCAACCAATACATTATTAAGTATAATACATTTATAATATGAAATGGGTGAATAAAAATTCAATACAAAATCAACATAAACATTCATATTAAAAAACTAGAATAGGTAATGATAATATTTTCTTCTAGAATATAAATACAAAAAATATAATAATCCTTGAAGAGTAATTTGGGGGAATATATAGTTATAGTATATCCTCAATAAATAATATGATTCAAAAATTTATGTTTACACACATTAAAATAATTTTAAAATTTTACTCGACCATTTATTGAAAGAAGTAAACTTTTTATTATGAAATAATTTTTTTAAAATCCTACAATTTTAAAAATATTATGAAATAAAATTTTATTGAATTGAACAATTATAACATTGAATTAATAATTAAATATAATTAATATTTATGATGATAGGAAAAAACATTAATGTGGTATGCATTAAAACAAATATTCTATTCACATAATTAATAAATCTTCATCATTTACAAAATGACAGGAAGATTCAATTTAAAACATATTATAAAATGAAAAAATTGGTAAAAAATACTTTAATAATCACTAAAGGATAGAAAAAATTTCTTGGAAACATTTTATTGAAAATATGTACATGGAGGAAACATATTCCCAACCAAATTGATAAACAAAGTCTTTTTTTCTTTAAATAATTCTTTTGGTCTATTTGAGTGAAAAAGAAGGTAAAAATGGAACAAATACATGAAAACTAACTAAATTAGTAGAGTAAAATATAATATATTGTGTTTTATAGAGAAATAAAATATAACACCTCCAATAGAAACATACACATATACAATTTTGAATAAGGATGAGATTGTGAAATAAACACTTACCTTAGGTTAGACAATCCTTGTGAGTTATTTTAAAATCCTATATAATAAATTTAAATAAACTATAATTAAATAAAATTACCATATAAATATACATAATATCATATATAGAAAACATATAATCATTAAAAAACTGTTTATTAAATTTTTATTTTTTTAATTATCATTTCAGACTATTAATAGTATCACTTTTCATGTATGTTCTGGTTTATTAGTTATAATCCTTGCATTTTTTCCATAGGATTAATCATAATTATAATGTTAATAATTATATATATATGTATAATATAATAATTATTTGTTTGTTTTCAATCATACATGAATGGATTAAATAAAAAACAAATCACATATCTTTCTGGAGGTTGTAGTCCACATGTACACACAAGTGACATTATCGTATTTTAATGAGTAGAAGGGTGATGAGATAAATGATATATTATATTTATATAATAATAATTTCATCATATATTTCACACATATTAATGATTTCCTTATTTGTAACCATACATTAATATAGTTGTTAATAATTTAATTACACCAATATGTTGAGACTCTATGCCACACATACGCATGAGCGATGTATTCATTTTCAATAGGATATAAAAGATATGGAAAATGATTTCCCTATAATAAAAATAAAATATAGGTATATCTATGATAATATATAAATTATTATTTTATGGTTAAAATATATTTAGAGGATGTATAAGGAGAAATTATATTTAAAGAGTGGGTTAAGACGATAACATCTTCTTTAAAAGACATACTTTAACTTACAACTTAATCCTTGAATGATTTTTATTAGTGGAATTAAAAGGGATATTGGTTGGATGAAAGGGTGTTCTAATATTGAATTATCAAATTTTGGGAGTATGGGAGGAGAAGAGGTATCATTGTATAAGTGAATGATAGGACACATAAGGAATTACTTTAAGGATTTCAATATAATTATTGTCATTATAAAAACATTTTATTCCATATGATTAATGATTTTAAGGATTATACAATATTTTTATCCAAATCCAATATAAATTATACCTTATTATGTTTAACATTTCCCCTTATTTAACAATTTATCCTCTTCAACTCGTAAACCATTATTAATAATTACCGAAGTAAATTGGTTTCACTATTTTTACTATTCAATGTGAAAAAATATTATAATAAATTTTTTACCTAAGATTAATTATTTTGATTCAAAATATGAAATAAATTTAATAATATTATAATATTATATGTTTTATAAATTGATTTTTATATTAGTTTCCACAACAAAAAAATCATTTTTAGAGAAATGTTTGTTTTATGCATAAAAATTATTTTATTGAAATATAAAGTATAATGATAATTCAAATGGAATTATTTAAATTATTACATATAAAATTTGGAATAATTTTACTTCAAATAAATCTGTAAAATAATGTAACAATGTATATATATTATTAAGAGAAAAAAACAAAAAATATTTATTTGAATGAAAACATTTTTTAGATTTCTATATGGTTATTAATATATTTCCATGTTCAAAATTAAATTGTTATATTAATAATATTAAATATTTAGTAAACATATCTTCTTGAAAAAAAGTTTCATTAACTTTAATTTATTATTATATCATTATAATTTAAAAAAATTGAAAATATTATAAATTTAATAATTTTCACTATTCATATAAAAATGAAAAAAATTAAAATATTATCAAAAAATAATTCTAAGGGATGTTTTATAATTTGTATATTTTCAACTTCTAATATATTAGAAATTAATTTAGAATTATATTAATGGATATATTGAAGTATTTTATCTGTAACATTTATGTGAATAATAAAACACATGGTAATATTGGATATTTCTCTATGATTGCATGGTTGGTGGAGTCAGAGAAAAGTGGTTCAATTTCAAATTATTAGTTACAATGATTTTTGGGTTGGTTACATAGAGATTTATATTAGAAAATTATGAACATATCTATGTTATTTTATGTTTCTCTATCTAGTATAGTTGCACCACGTTAGTCTTTATTGTGTCAATATGATTTCTACGGGTTATACATTTCGTGTGAGGGAGTCTAATAGCTATGCCATTAACATTGATTATTTAATTTATTAGTGTATATATATGTGTATCACTGTAATTTTCAAATTTTTTCAATTTAAATTATTTTTGGAAAAATTTAAAGGGGATTGATAAGGTGTTATAATGATTTGGTTTCCACAGGATCGACAGAATGCCATCCCTCTTGTTTTGCCAATGTTTATTCTACCATGGTTTTTTCCTTTGGACATTGTAAAATTAATTTGAATGAATTATTAGGACCATTTCATTTTCCCATGCCACATTAATTTTAATGTGCCTTTTGGGAAATATTTTTTTCTGTTTGGTTATCCATTAGTACAGCTTTAGTCTTTCACTTGTTTAACAGATCCATGAGGATCAATGTTTCTTCTCTCCATATTTTAATTCTTTCACTTTTTTTCTCTCCTTAATTAAGGGGTTTCATATATTTTTTTCATTTATTGATTATTTGTTATCTTATAATTGTTTGAGGATTGTTTTTTATATGTTTTTTAGACTTCATGCATGGTAGATGGAATTTAATCATCAAATCCTTCTCATTTTTGAGTTTCTATTAATTAAGAATAATTTAATAAAGGGGATATTTATATTATATTATATGTTTAAAATTTAATTATGGAATTTCCATTCTATTTTTTTCATTTGGTAAATAATTATTATTATCTAAAAGGGGATTATGATCAGAACACGAAAAAGAATTTGAATAGTTTATTGAATAGGATTTTGTTTTTTCCATTGATATAAAAGTAATTTCATTATGTATTATTGTTAGTTTTTTTTAATATTTATGTTTGTTATTTATTTCCTTTTTCTATTTTGAAACATGTTAGAAATTAGGAAAAAAATAAAGATGATAATGTAATAATGAGAATAAATAATTTCTTTATTTCCAACTCTTTTTAATTTTTTTAATTATATTTTATGTAAATTAAGTTAAGATTAGGAAATTAAATTTTTTTGAGATGATATGACTTCTATGTGTTTTTATGTAAAACTATGTGGTTATTTACTTATTACACTATTATTTGAATTGATTTTGGTGTATTGGTTGAGGTTTTGAACAGATGGATTAGTGTATTAAGGGAGATGGATATGGTTTTGTGGTTGTTATTATTGTGTAGTGGAGAGAATGATGTGTTATTTTATAGGTTTATGGACATAAAATATTTATGTTGATGAAATAAATGAAATATAATTAGGAAATGGTTTTTATTGATATGAATAAAATTGATAACGAATTGACTGAGGTAAATGAAATAAATATGAAGGAATTATGAGAAATTATAAATGATGTAAATAAATGTGGCTTAATTGATGGAGTCATGGATTAAAAATTATATGTGATAGTGTGAGAATTAAATGAGAAATGTGATTATGTGGTAATGTTTTTTGTTTTAAGTATGGTTAGATTTGTGTTTTCATGAATTATTATTTGAGGTTGTAGTGATTGATGATCAATGGTGATAGTGATGTGGGTTATTGTGGTTTATGTTTAATTATTGGAATTTCACCCGTAGGAGAAGATATTCTATATTTATATTCAATGTAGTTCTAATTGTTTCATACAAACCACCACTTAGGTCATCATACTATACTGATTCCAAAACGAGTTAAATAATTATGGGTGTACCCCAAATTCCAAGATAGAAGTTATATATATATATATATGTGTGTGTGTGTGTGACCATATACACATTCGTACATTATCATATAGAAGTTATATAATATAGGATGATAGATGATATAATACATTATTATTCAATGATAATTTGTTCAATATGATTTGGTGATATGATTATGTGGTTGTGGTACATAGTATATGTTTGTGGTTATATATTTATTTCTATGATGTGGAATGTAATATGTATTTATATGAAAATTTTAGGGATGTGAGTGGAATAAATTTTGGAGTTAGGGCTTGAGGGGGACTAGTTTAGTGTGTATATGGATGTAGGGTATATAATGATATATTTTCAAGATTCTCTATTACTACACTATTGTTCTCATTTGGTGGGCGATCCTTGTTTTGGTAGGGAGGAAGTTGAAATATATAGGTAATGAGTTTTTATTATTTTTTCCTAATAGGGGCTATGGTATTATACTCCTTCATTAAAATTAGAGTTTCAAAGAGGATACCATTGAGTAGGATTGTATTTTTATAATTATAATCTATATATGTGAATATTTTAAGGAAGGTGACGAAGGATAGGATATAAATTTCTTTATTTTTAAGGGGATATGTATGTATTTATAGGGAATATATTGTTATAGTTTCTTATTTTTAGTATTAATAGGGGGAATTTACACTATTTATGGAATTACAAGAATTAAGGGATTGTTTTTTTTATTTTATGGATTTTATTAGTGGACTCATTTTTGTTCATTATATTATTTGGTTAATAACTTTTATTTTTAAGATATATTTCCTTAGATTTAGTAAGAAACCCATGTCATATATTATGTGAGACTCATGAGTCATAATCAATCACATTACTGGCTGAGGTTGTGTTCTAGTTGGAGAAATTCCTAAAAACAGGGTTTTAAATGCATGAGACAATTTCCCCCATGTTTAATTTTTTTTCATTCATCAATATAATATTAAATTTGGCGTATGAATTGTTTTATATTCTCAATATAAACACTAAATATGAAATTATTTAATTTAAATTATGAAATATATAAATAGAAGTAACATAATATTAATTTTTGATAACATTATAGTTAGATATTCATTGATAAAACCACTTACCAACTATTTTTAAACATAATGTTACTATTACAAGTTTATTCTAGTAGTTTCATATTTATTTACTTTTGATAATGTTTTGTTTGAAAATTTTGTTGTTTTACAAATTTTTCTATGTTGCACTGTTAGGGTAAAACATTACCAAAATCATTAATGGTGATCATGTGGGTTGTTTTTTTCAGTTTAGAAATGAATTGAGGTATGGAACATGGTTTGTTAAAAAATTCAACCGAACCACACATATTTTGATTTTCAAATCCCTAGGGTAGTGCATGAATGTAACCTCTCATGTTATATTACATTTATTAATACTTTACCCTTCCTTCATCAATATCATGTTCTTTATAATGGTAATATCTCATTTTATATAACATGAAATATTATCCTCCCAATGTTATCTCTTATTATTTCATTTCGATTCCTTAAATAGATATTTTTATTAATGTTAATACTGGGTTTTTTATCATTTAGATTCATAATGATTGTTTTTCAAACACATCTATTTTATTGTACTTCTCATATCTAATAGATATTTTTAATACGCATCATGTAGATTTTGGAGCATTCACACTCATCCATTTATTTTTGTGAACCTTTGGTTCATTGATTTTTTAACTTGATACCAATGAAATAAAAGTACAATATACATCACATTTAATGGGGTTTTCACTAATATTTCATAATTATCTTTGTTTTTCATATAAAATAATGTTTGATCAAGAGAAATCCTACTCATTTTCACATCCACCATAATTTTATGAATTTCATATTCCCAAAATTATTCAGATATATTTTAATTAAAAAAATTATTTATAATAAATTTTTAATGAGATTTTTTTTTAAATGTGGTGTTTTATATTTTTGAAATTGATTTCATGATGTAAGAGTGTATTTAGATGAATTAATGAGTATAATTATGTTGTTTACGAAATTGTTTTATTCCAATGTGTTTTTAAATATAAATTATATTTCATACTATTTCTAGTGGGATTTTATATTTAACTAAAAATATTGGTTATTTTATAATTATATTTTATGGATTTGTTATTCCTTATAATACCAAATCCTGTTTTTAGATTGTTTTAAATTATTTGTTTATGTAATGATAGAATATTATATAGTATCCCCTTTGCCTATAGATTTTTTATTAGGAAATTTATTTAACGTGGATTGATTACCATTGGTTCTAATTATGAGATGTTAGTACTTAAATAAAGGATATTTATATGTAATATGTGATTTTTATATTCAACCGTGTTGATCATATATTGTTATATGATATTTTCATCCTCTTTACCATTTTAATACAATATGGGAATACTTGGGTATAAAAGTGGTAAGTCAAGAGATGGATGGTATACGAGTTTTAATTTGGATATTTCTTATAAGCCATAGATAGGAATTAACATTGTTTAGAGAACTACGACATGGAGAGGATTATTGAGAGTATATGGATAGGTTTTTTTCAAATTTAATATAGGCTAATAGTAGGTTTCACCCGAGAAACTTTATAATTATATCACTGAATCCTATATTAGTTACCTAGAGTTAATATAAAGTTTTTTATATAATTTAACTATTTATATTCTTTTTATTTATTACATATGTGTATAAATATTTTTTTTTGTAATTTATTGTTATTATTGTCCTATTATGTGATTCATTGTGATATTCATTACATAAATTTTTTTTATTTTCATTAGAATACGTTATATAATTTTTATAATGTTTCATTCCATTCTATTAGTTTGATATAATTTAATTATAATAATATGGTTTTTAAAAGGTTTTGTTACAAATAAATATCTATTTATATTTACCTACATTTAAAATCCAAGTATATATATATATTTAAAAACTCATGTGGAATTTATTCATCTATATAGAACACATTTCTCTATTAAAAAAATTGTAAACAGTTATGTTGAGGTTTGCTTCCTTTTCATTAAAGAAATTTATTTTAAAACCAAATTTAATGTTCGAGTAATGTGTGATTTATTATTCGTACTTTTTAAATGTAATTTTATTCTTGTATTTATATTGAAAATAATTTTAGCTTATCTTGTGAATGGAGAGTTATGGATTCCTTGAGGTATCCCCTCACACGTTGACTTGATCACATTATACAAACTATTTTGTTAATATAGTATTTGTATATTCATGCATGTCTATAAATTTGAATATTGTATATAAATTTTAGGCTTCTTTATTCTAAATTATTTTTCCATAATGTCATTAATGGAAAGGTGCTAAAAAATAGTTGGTTTAATCATTTATTTTAATTCATTTGGATTATTCCCAATGTATCAAGTATCAACTATACCCATCTATCTAAATTTTTCCTCTACATATCTTAAAATTTAATTTAATTTTTTTTTTCATATGATTTATATATATCTGTTTGATGTTTGAAATATTATTATACTTATTTAATTTTTTTTGTTTTATATATGATGGATCTAGAAGAGATTGACAATATAGTTCAACAAATTGACACATCATGTCAGATCTATTACAAGGGATGTAAGTTTAATTATGGTTATTCAAATGGAAACATTATTCAAAAATGTATGTATCATAAAATTAATGAATTTCAATAGACTATGGAATCCAAGAACATGGTTATGAATTTGTAGTGAATTTAATCAACTGAGGATGTATGATAACCCTAGTTTTTTCATTAAAAATAATACAAGAAACCTATTTTTATATGGGATGTGATGGTATATATGAGATAAGATCATAAAAACTATAGAGGTGGATATGAGGGAGTGTTTTCCTCACACATCCAAATATATAACCTTTTGTTACCTTGAGTATTCAGGTTTTATTCTTTTAATTGATATTCTCACCAAAATTATTTGGTATATTTTAATTTATTTGGATGATATATGGTATTATATTGTCATTATTTGATTATTTTAGGGTAATTTCAATGTTTAGTGTTAATTTAGGGTATTTTAGTGGGTTTATAATCACTTTGAATAGTTACCCAATACACGAAAAATTATTTCATATGGCCTATGATAACTCATTTATTTTTTTAATTGATGGTTCATGGAATTGAGAACCATGAATTAAAATAATACAACCTTATAACAAATTCTATTTTCTAATGTTTTGATTCTTGATGATTTTATTTAAATTATATTAACATTTAAACTCTATTTTATGTTTAATTGAAGGAAATTTATGGTGTTCTATTATTTTTTTGTTAGACTAATTTTGATACTTCATATCAAGGTGTTCAATTATTATTTACAAAAAATATGTTTTCTATATTGAATCCATGTTATATAATATATGATTTTAATTATTAGTTTTTTTAATATTTTATTAAAATTTACAAGACACTTTTATTCAAAATGGATCTTCAAATTATAGAATATGTTATTTATTAAACAACATGAGGTATTTTCAATGTATATGTTTTAATTTGGTAAAATAATGTTTTATGGTTTTTAGTAAAATGTTCCTGTTATTAAGATAATTTTAATGAATTCATTCTTGTGATTACAATATTAATGGTGGATTTTATGATATTCAATTTAAACTCTTCATAGATATGTTTTTTCATATGAAATGTACGGAGACATAATAATTTAATAAATAATATTCAATAAAAAATACAATAAATCATTCCCCAAAACCGTAAATGTTTACTGTCAATGAGGTGTAGATACATAATCATCCAATTTAATGTATTATATGAAACAACTTCTTAATGTTATCATCACACATTAACCTTATAAATATATCATACATAACACCATTCTTTCCAACTGGGTAAAATGGAAACATAAAAATTGGTGAGCTCAAATTCTCGAAAAGGGTAAACATGAGAGATATCAATCAATGATCATATTTGAGTATAATGTATCAATAATTATATTATATAATAAAGACCTGACATTAATCATTATACAATATTTTTTATTTAAACTATATTTCAATTCATTTCATTAACAAACATCATTTAGGTTTATATTTTTAGAATGTTAGGACACAATTCATACATATCAACCAACATTCATACAAAGTGGTTACAACTAAAACAATATATGTTTTTTTCAAAACACAAATTTTTGCATTAAAAACATGAAATATTTTTACGAAAATATGTCACAATATTCATCAAAGTTTCTAATTTTCTTTATACCAATCCTTAAACAAAATGAAAATTATTTGAAAACTTGTGGCGAGGAAAAAATTCTCAATAAGGTATATAAAAAAGAGAGAAACTATTAGTATATTAATACGTATAAACATATTAAATAATTTTATCAACGAGTTACTCCCCACCCATAATGAATTGTATACATACTTTGTGAAATATGGTGTTTCCATAAGGCGTAAAAAAATAAATAAAAAAATAATTGTATCATGGGGAATTACATACAAAGTATTTTAACCGTCACGACTACCTTATGATTTGTAACCCTCACATTTTTATACATTGTAAAACTCACGACAAACTTATAGTGTAACCATCAGAGTTACACATTGAGTAACCACATGGAAACCCTCTAAAATAAACATAACAAATGAATTAGATGGAGATATAGGTCCCACCATTCATCATAACCAATTACCTAGGACCATAATGTAATCATAAACATGGATAATTATATAAAAACATTGATATTTAATTTTTTAAAATAGAATTTTAAAAGAGTATTTTTAATGAAAATGCCCCTTTATAATATAATATAATTGATGTGAGAATAAATATATTGGAAGGAATATGTGTAAAAAATGAAAATATAAGTAGTACTACATAATATAAGAAATATTCAAAATATATATAATATTAATACCACTTAATTAATGAATTAGAAGGTAAACCCAAAGAATGGAAATTGGGTTACAAATTTCTTTACCCCGAGTTCTTCTTATTTTAAATATGTCTAAGACTATTATATAATTTTATAAATAGTGTTCATAATATTTTATAGAAACACATTCATGTTTATATAGCCTTATATAATCATTTTATAACATAATTCCTTCTGTTTATTAAAAATATTTTGTTCATTCCAATATTTTGGGTGTGTTCTTTACATGACTTCCACTTTTAGTTTATAAAGTATTTTATTGTTGAAAGAAAGTGAAAATATTGAAGTGGAATGAAATGGTATTAATAATATTCCTTAATAATAAATGATACCATAAATCTTTTGTCTTCATTTATGGTGATGAATCATTATATAAAACATTAGTGATATTCATTTAGGTCATTTTGGTGGTTCTTCGATAATCATTAACACATTTCACTATATAATATAATATTATCTATATATGTTAATTAAAAAAAAGAGGTTATGTAATGAATAGTAAATTATTTTTCAACCATTAATATGGTTTTATAAAATTATTTTTTTGATGTAAAGAAAATTGAAAACACATCCTCATCGATGTCGGTAAAGTGACACATAACGGATAGTGTTTTTATTATTTTAATAAGAGGGAGAGGAGAGAAAGTATGATGATAATTTTTTTGATAAACATGATAAAATTACAATATATATATGAATATAAGACTTTAAATACTCTTGGATTAGGGGATTTGAAGATAATATAAGCAAGGAAAAATAATTTGAAATGAAAAATAAAACAAAATGAAAGAGGAAATTTACCTGTAGATCTTTTCTCTTTGAGGTCCTCCATAAGGCCTTTAGTTTTGTGCTTTTGGTGATAAAAGTATGTCATATACTTGTGGAAGATCTTAAGGAAGGGGATTGTTTAGAATTTTAGAAATTATCATACATTAAGAGGTGGCGTAGGATCGAGTCCCACAAGGATCGAACACTCTTCGTATTATGAACAGGACGATTCAAATGCATTTCTTAAATGGGGTAGGTGGTGAACACTTGAGTTGGTGGGCCCCCCCTCTATGAGTCTGTGTTAGCAACACATGTTTTTCACTTGAGCCTCATCCCTTTTGGTGTGGACTCTCTTGGTGTATCCATGAGACCGGAGATCAAATCCGTGTAGAGGCATATTATCGGGGTACTATAACAGTACTATAGCTGGTACTGTTTGGTACAGTAGTAGCCTAAAATATTCAGGCATCTAGGCCATTGGACCACCAGTTTGGTCCACTGGTCCTGCAAGGCTTTTGGGCAACCCATGGGCTTCAAGGCATTTGATTCTCAAGTCCTTCGAGCAACCTTAAGGCATTGGGGCCACCCCAAGGCCTTTAGGACACCTGAAATGTAGATGTACCAGTCAAACTTCAAAGAACAAGGTTTCACAAAAGGATTCAGGGTAGACACATTCACTAGAGTAGAGATAATATGAATTGTAAGAATGAGTGGCTATGGCATTTCCATCAGTACTGGGCCTTAGTAGCTTTGCATAGGACAACTAGCTGACCAACCCTATGAATATGGAGTGCTGATTCATGTCATATTATGGGGAGGTTTAGTTTCAATTTGTCTTGTCTGGGTGATTCCTCTAAGACATAAGGGTCATGTAATTGTCTCTATGCCTTCAGGTCTTGTAAGGGTTATACTTCACACCTTGAAGGGTGGATTATCTAAAAAATGAAGGCCTTTGGGCCATTTCGACTATTACATTAACCATTATTTTAATATTTTTCTCAAGAAAAGAAATATTATTGGTTATTATGATTAAAAAAATAATTATTAAATGTGACTTTTAAAAAATAGTTCTCACATCATACAATATGTTTAGAATAGTTTATTTAACATATATTATATACATACCGTAATTTATCATCATTTACTATTCATAAAAAATTAAAGCCTTTCAGAAAAATACAAAAAATTCACCACAACATATGATAGTGATAGAATGATTAGATTTATTAATTTAGTATGATTTACATCAATACCAAAATTGAAAAAAATTATATTTGATTATTCAAAGCGATCATCATTTTTTGTTGGTCATTATAGTACAATGATGTAAATAGATATCAATGATAATTTTGCATGAGACAACAAGAAGTGAAATATTTATGAGAATTTATATAAATTATTTTTATATACTAAAGTAAGGGGTAAAAATTATATGGCCAAAGGGATGGTACAACCATCACTCAAACATGTACAAAAATGGAAAAAATAACTAAGGATATTTTCGTGAGACCCCTCAGGGCATGTTAATGTTATTACACTCTTAAGGTTATTTTCAATTGACATATTATTTCTGTAAATTTAAATTAAATAAAAAAATATTAATTATTTTACAAAAATTTATTTTATACATTGAGTTTGTAGTAGGGTTTCATGTATTACAACTCTCAATTATATTTTCCTACGATCCATGTTCTACCTCAATGTTCTGTAGGATTCTCCAAAAGATATTGAATAGAGATATGATTATTTAAACTGTATATCAAAATTAAAAATTTGTTTTGTCTAATAGGTTTATTAAAACTATAGATGTTGTAATGATATCATTCTCGATGTATTTCAATGGAGGTTGGTATCAACACCATACCTTAGTTGATATTTTTTGGAAATAACATTTTATCATGAATTTAGAAGGATCCTTATCAAACCCGTTAGGAATTGAATTGGAAAACTCTAACATAATAAGATGATATTAGAGAATGATATTTATTTGCACTATAGAATAATGAGAAAATTAAAAAAAATGTTATATCCATTCAAAAACACATCTGGGAATCTTAGAGTCGACATTAGAGTTAGGTAGATAATATTAGTCATGTTATATTTTATGATATTCGAAGGAAATTATTACTAAAAACATCTCCATCAATGAATGATATGATATTTTTAGATATAGGGATTTTGATCCCAAAATTTATCGGTCCCCCCTATGAGATTATTGATCAAATCAAATTGTAACATATCACATGGAACTTACTGCAAATCATCTTAATGTTCATGATGATCTCCATGTATCTATCGTGGATAAGTACATACTCTATCCTTAATATATACTTATTTATATGTTTAAACATTCTATAATAATATTTATTATGAGTAACAACTAATGGATTTTTTGGTTTGAATAGTTAAACTAATACAGAATAAGATCACTCACCAATTCAATGTTAAATGGAGAAACTATAATTTTTTGGAAGCTGCATGGGATCCAAATGATGTAATAATTAAAATTTTTCCACATATATTAACATTATAATTGTATAATTTTGAGCGATAAGATATATAATATGGTATATTATAACAATCATGGATTTTATAATATATTTCCCTTCAATAAAAAATGTTTTTTAATATATTATAGGGCACACAACAACTAACAAAAGAGAATAATTCATTATTAAAAATATGAAAATCAATAAATTAATATATAGTTAAATTAAATTGATAAAATATTAGTAATAAAATCATATAACATCATTCATTTAATAGTTCATAAATAATAAATAAATGTTAATTTTAATTTTTTTCGAAACTAAAATGTTTTTTTACAAATATTATTTTTATTATATTTGTTTTTTCAAATATAATAAATTTTATTTTTAGTATTGAACCCAATGAAAATTATAATTTATAGTTTTTTTAATTAATGAAAAATAAATACATTTATTATCACACTCTTATAAATTATGATAATTTCAATTGATGATAAAAATGAAATTTTTTTCATACTTAAAAATTAAAACATAAAATCTATTTTTATGTTTAAAAAAAAAATTAATCATTATTATTGAATTATTATAATGAAATGTGTAGATAATTTATTAATAAATAATATAAATAACATCAATATAATATTATTTATTTGAAAAGTAATTATAATATTCTATTTTGTAGCTAATTATTTTTTTCAAAAATTATATTTATTCATTCTGTACAAGTATATTATAATTAATTTCTATTAACATTAAAAATTTAACCACATAAAATGGATTAAATATCTAAAATTAGGATAATAAATATATTTTAATAATATTAAATTAATTTTTATCCATAATTATTAGTTACATTGGTGGAAATCTCATCCCCATGATAAATGTAAATATATTTTAAAATGGTTAAAAAAAACAGATAAAGATTCTATACATCAATAAAACATTTAATTAATTTAATTGGTTGATTTTATTTGTATATTATTTACCTTGAATTATTTAATTTTATATTTTTGGTTAATACTACTATGACAGTGACTTTATTATGTTTTGATGTTCAAAATATTTACAAGGATATCACTCCCCTCACTTATAAAATGGCGCATTGTCTCCTCACGTTTTGACACAATTTGAAAACAATATATTTTCAAATCCTACTCAGTTATATCTCCCACTCCCACACCAATTTACCATAGGTCTTAGTATCACCGAAATAACACTTTCATAAGGCGAATGGTGTAATCTAAATGATAATATTCAATAAAAATGTGATGGTCTTTACTAATATATACTATGTTTCATTTTCATTCTTCCTCCACTAAATGATCATTTAATATATTAATATATATATATATATATATTATTAATAAATACAAACATTATTTTTTAAATTTTACAATCATTATCCATTTCCGTTTGATATATTAGTAAATTAATGTGTGGTCCATGTGTATGTTCGTACAAATATCCACATTAAGAAATGTGTTTTATTTTCATCATTTACATACAAAAAGTTTTATAAATGTGCTCAAAAATAATAATGATGATATTTATTACATGATAAATAATATATAGATGATTATTCACTAACCGTGTTGAAAGAACTAGAATCGAAAAACTAAAATATGCACAAAAATGATGTAGTTAACCCCCTAAATATTGTTTTTAGTGGTGAAATATTAGAAAATGAGTGATGAGAAATTATTAATGAATATTATATGGTTATATAATTATAAATATGTTATATATATAATACAAATAAATTATTATTCAAGAGGTAATATATTGTAAAAATACTGTTTGGACTTGACTTGTGGGTTTCTTTTTCAATTTCTTCTTTATCAGGAATACTGAAGCATGAAAATCCATTGAGGAAATTATAAGATATCTCTTTTAAATATCCATCATAAACCCCATTTATTTTCATCTACACACATTATTTATAGTTTTCATTAATTATTTCTATTTTCACCCCTTTTGGTACTCAAAATACCCTATAAATGTTTTCTGTGAAGGAGAACATATTTCTTCGTTTATATCAAGAAAACTTTTATTCATGAATATATTTTTTAAAATTATTTAAAAAATTTTAATTTATATTATTATATTATTTTATAGATATATTATAAAAAATATTTCAACTAATTTCCAATGTATTAAAAATACTTTTTTACAATGGTTTTCATATAGATTATATTTGAGATTTTATAAATGTGTGTAACGAGTCATTTTAATCACTTACCAAATGAATGGATTTTCTAATTTAAATTAATATTATCATTAAATAAATTCCAATAGAAATAGAATTTTTTTAATGAAAGACTCTATTTCTATTTTCTAGGTGATATTTTTTATGTTATAAAAAATAATATTTTTCCTTTTTTTGAATGAAATGTGAAATTTTTTTTTAGGGAAATATTATTTATCATTTTAAATATCCTCTAATGTTTATTATTATTCAGTATGGATATTATATAATAAGTAAATGAAATTTATTATTCTTTATGTTTTAGGACGATAATGATGTTTTTAGGATATTTTTATGAAAATCATTTTATATGAAATGGGTAATTGAGCTGTGATGAAATGAAGAATATTCTTATGATGTAGAAAAAAAATAAGCATGCTTATATTTATGTGATTGGTGGACCTAGAATTATATAGAAATGAATTAATTATATAAATATTTATATCTCATGAGATCATATAAAAATGTAATGGGGATTGAAATGAATCCAATATAGAACGTCTTCCACTATGAATGAAAATGGAATTGAGAGTCAACCCAATTCTTTATGTGAATATAAACACTATTTTATGATGCTATTAGAAAAAATACTTTAAAAATTAAAGAATATTTATGCATAGTTTTTTTACAAACACTACTATTTCTTTTTCTTAAAATTATGATTTGATCCCATTTTGAATGGTTTGTCTCTCTTATGACTCATGACTTTTTTATCACAAAATTTCATGCCAAGAGACAAGATTTTTTTATCTTAGATAGATTGGGAATAGATTTAATAACTCATAATCATTATATCTGTAACACCCCAAGAATTTAAAAATAAACTGAAATTCCTAGAACACCAAGTCTTTACGTAATGAAACTATGTCTTAAGGATAAAGTTATAACCTTTCCGTTAAACTAATTTTTTTCTTTTATGTTATGAATTTTGAAAAACAGATATGCACGATTGTAATCAGTAAGATATTTTTTTGTCTTTTATGGTCAACATACTATTTTTTTGAATAATAACCTACCCTTATGAATAGCAATGTTACCCATATGAAATGTAATGTTACCCTTATGAAAAGTTAATCATCTAAATAAATATAAACCTCACTCATGAATGTTAAAATAAAATTTAGGAATTTTATAAGTGACAATATGGTCATATAATAAGTGCTGGTATTTTTATAAGTCATAAATATTTAATTGAACTTTTATTATTAATTCAATATTTCAAATGAATATTTATTTTCATAAAATGTAATTATAATTTTTTTTTCAAATGGTAGTAATATAATTGTATGAGACCTTAGTAATTTTTTTAGGGTGTTAAAAAATCATTTATAGTTTTAAAATCATTATTTTTGGAATAAATAATGATTTTTGTTGAAAATTATAGTTCTCATATTAAGTAAACTATGTTGATAAAATCGAATTATTTTTTAATCCTACATGTTCAAATTTTGTTGGGGTGAATTTTGTTTATTTATTTGAGGAAGTTTAGTTATTAATGAATATTTAATGGTTGTAAATTTCCTTATAAATTAAAATTTAAATACCTTATTTATAACATCATGTCTGATGTAAGAAAAATTAGATCGAAATAAAATGATCTATTTACTGTTTTTAGTCATATGAAGCAATATTATTTCTTGTTATGAGAAAAATAATAAAATAATGATTAATATATTAGAAAATCCTCATATCCTCCACTATAAATACCACCCTCACCACCCCTTCCTTACAAACCTCTATTTCTTTGAAAATCATCTTAATTATTTCCAATCAACTTTTAGTGGATCATACCCACGTCCAATACCTACTGGTCTCACCAAAAATCCAAAACCAAGGGCCTTAAGGAGGATATCAAGAATAAGAGATCGAGAAGTAAAAATAAACTTTCATTTTGTCTTTTTTTTTTCAAATTATGTTTCATTTATGATACTCTATTAACCTTAACTTATCCAAGAGGAATGAAATATATAGTTTCATATATAAAAAATAATTTTATCAAGTTTATGAAAAATATTATCATCATACATATTATAGTCTCTCTCTTATTCATAAAAAATAAAAACACCATATGTGATGTGTCGATTTACCGACATCACAGATGATGTGTCTTCAATTTCACTTATATACATAAAACCTAGTTTTAAAACAATTTTAACGGTTTGAATTTTTTTTAATGATTATGATATAAAATCTTTTTTTTATTTTTTAATTAACATATATACATAATATTAAGTTATATAACAACAATAGTTCATGATTATTGAATAAATGCCAAAATGATGTTGAAGAAAATCATAATTGTTTCATTTAATGATTCCCCATCAATATGAAAAAAATAATTTATGATATCATTTAATACAATGTTAATATATTAATTTGATTTCATTACACTTATGGAGTTTATATTCCCTTAGACAAGAAAATTATTTACGAACCGTCCATGAAAATCATGTAAAGAACGCACCTAGAAGAATTTAAAGAACAAAATATTATTATAAAATGGATGAAAAATGTATAAAATAATCATATAGAGTGTTATAAAGAAAAATATGTTTCATTGAAATATCAATAACACACTTTTAACTGTTATATAGGAGGTTTAGTCACATTTTAATTAAGAAGAACCCGAGGTAAGGGAATTCGTGACATAATATCCATTCATTGGGATAACTTTATATTTCATTAAATATGTCATATTAAGATTATTTGGGTGAAGAATCTTGTTTATATTATGTTGTATTATTTGTATTTATAGTTTATACTCATATTCCTTCCATTATATTAATTATTATTTCAAATATATTATATTTTTAATCGATATTTTCTTTAAAAATTTCCTTTACAAATTCTATTTTACAAAATTCAAATGGAATTTTTTAATGCAATAATTCATTTTTTATTTTTATTATTTAGTTATTGGGATTTTTTATGATAAATTGTGGGACCTATATCTCTTTCAGATTCATTGGGTATGTTTATGTTGGAGTTCAGTTTTATAGATACTCCAAGTGTATCAATAATGGTTACACAACATGGTAGCTGTGAGGATTACATTGTAATATAGGTGTAAGGGTTACAAATAATAATGTAATCGTGAGGGTTACAATATTAAGTATATAATGCCCCAATATACCCTAATGGTTTCTTTGTTTTATATGTTTTATGGGAACCTCATGTTTTAAAATGTATGTATATGATACTTTATGGGTGAGAAATATGTCTTTGTGAAAATGATTTCATTTATTTATATATATTCATGTAAAAATTGTTTATATCCATATTTTTATACAAATTACTGATTTTTTTTTATCATCCCCAATTTAAAAAAAATTAACAGGCTTTAAGGATGGGTAAGGGAATAGGACAAGAAAAGATCGATTTTGTGAAGTCTTTTCATGAAAGTATTTCTTATTTTTAATAAAATCATTTGTGTTATGAAAAAATTGATATTGTTATAGTTGTACCACATTTTATGAATGTTGGTTGATATGTATGAATAATATATCAATAGTCTAAAACTCAAAACCAATAAGTTATTTCATAATATAAAGAAGTGAAATCTAGTTGAATTAACTACATTTTTTAATGTTTAATGTCGAGCCTTTATAGTTGGTATCAGAGCATAGTTTAAAGAACATCAGAGGATATGATAATATTAATAGAATAATATAAAATATTTTTACCTTATATTTATGTTTAAATTGTATATCATCTAAATATGACAATGTTTCTTCATCGAATATTTTTCTGTTCAGAATGGTTTTCCCTTGAATAAATAGTGATACTGAAGATGGAAATTACCTAGTGACTAATATAGATCCAAAACTATAACCTAAAATAGTAGGGATAATAACCAAATAGTTTGTGACAGGTAATCCATTAGTTTAAGCATGCTATAAATGTTGTTGGAATCCATTAAAGATAACAAAATGAGCTACCGTAATAGAATATAAAGATATTTGTACACCATATGAGGCAACACTGACATTATTTCAACGAATCATATGGCCCTATGATGGCTGGAAGATGGATTAAATCCCTTGAAAAAATATTTTTTATCCTAGGGTGTCTAGAGAATAAAAAGGTTATTCATTCCACTTATAGTTTTGATGGCGAAGCTGACTAGTGGTGGTAAATGGAAAAGAATATCAGGCATAGTGAAGATATTGATGCCTTGGAATTGGATTAGTTAAAATATATATTTCTTTAAAAATATTTACCTAATAGTTATCAACATAGTATGGAAATGAAATTCCTTGAATTGTTGAAAAAGGTGGAGGATTCTATGGCCATGTATGAAGAAAAATTCACCATTATAGAATGGTAAGCTGTAAATCATATTCAGGAACATGATAGAAATATGAGCTTCTATTACTCAGTATTTAAGTTAAGCTATCGAAGGGGTTTTTCATCCTATGAATTCAAATGTTATGTGAAACTGGTCTGATGACCTGAGAGCGTATAAATGTATTTTTCTGTTGATCATATCTTCTTTGAGAACAAGTAGAAAAATAGGTCCAATTGGAAAGAGATGGGTAAGAATCATTCAACAAAACCTAATAGTTAGAGAGTTCAGTTTCTAGTTATAGAAAAGTGAGGTAATAACACCTCGGAGAATGCCTTACCAAAATTTGGAAGTGTCTTCAATGTGGTAAGTTTGGAAATATTTCCCGATATCTTAATGAAAATGATATTATGATTAGTACTCATAAAAAATATATAAAGTGATATAAATATGGTGAGACAGGACAATATGAAAATACATTCCCACAGAAAGATCTGAATGAGAGAAAGCAAACACATTATAAGAAAAAAGGTGTAGTGAGACTCTTTGTGACTACTCTCACAGATGTTAATCCGTATATTAATGTGGAGTCATGTACAATGTTTTTCTACTCAGATTTTACTATTGTCTTGTTTGATTTGGTATATACAAATTCATTTATTTTAGAGAAATTATCTAGTATATTTGTAATTTCACCTCAAAAAATGTGGTAGGAACTTCTGGTTAAATCACTGAGGGAAATATTACAAAAAAATGAATTATAAGGATCTTTTTATTCTTATATGTGTATATACATTACCTATAAACTTTGTTGTTTTACCCTTAGTTGAGTTTTATGTAATTATTAGTATTGATTGGATTTTTTATTTATCATTGTAAGAATGATTTTAGATCTAAATAAGTGGATTTTCATAAAGAGGTTCACTTTGAAAAAGAGAATGAACCCATAGAATTGATAACACATCAGGATGCTAGGATACAATTAAAATATGGAATTGAATGTTATCTTTCTCATAATATTTAATACAATATAATTTTTTATTTTTATTATATGAGTGGTAAATTAATACATTGATGTTTTTAATATGAGTTTCCCAGTACTATATCTTACTGTGAAATTCAATTTACTGTTGAATTAATTACTAATGAAAATCCAATTCCTAAAGCCCCTTTATTGAATGCATCAATCTAAACCTCTGTAAATGAAAAATATTTTTCGTGATTTTCTTAATAACAGATTCATTCATCATAGAACATATTTATGCGGTGATCATTATTTGTTCGTTTAAAATAAATATAGTTCCATGATACTTTTAATTTATATTAGATCATTGAATGAAATTACTATTAAGAATATCGTAGCCACCACCTCATATCTTTGACTTGTTTTAGAAGCTCCTGGGAGCTTAGAATTTTTCCAAGACTAAAATCATATTCAGATACTATCGATTGAAGAAATGGAGGATGACATCCTAAAAATAACTTTTTGTACTAGGGATAAACATTATTAGTTTGTTGGGTTGGTCTGAGTAGACGACTGAAGAGGGGGGTGAATTGAGTCTCTATAAAAATTTCTTTCAAAATGGTTCTTTACTAAATAATATCCCCCTATTAAAATAAACTCAAATTCAATTTGTAGTGAATTTATAAAAGTCTTGAATGTTCAATTTAGTTCTCCAAAGATTGATTAGTTCTCAGCTTTCCCAATCAAATGATTAGTAATATTTTTGAAACAAACCTTCTAATTCAAAACAGATATAAGCATGTGCAAAACTAAATTTCAATGTTCAGTTTATCTTAGTACCATAAATACATATCAGATAAAAAATATAAGACCAACAAAACAATGGATAAAACAAGAGGTTTAGTATCAAGAAGAGACATACTCTTCTCCACTTGGTGATCACCCACCACTAAGTAGTTTATATTAATAAAATTTTGATCCACACCCTGGACCGGGGTTCACAATAGCACACCCATCTTTCCAAGTCACACTTGACCTCTACCATTGTTATTCCTGGGATAAAAAAAATAAGCAGATCACACTAGATCTCCTCCACAGTTATACATGGGATACATGTGTAATAAGGGATTGAGAGTGAGGATATTGTGACATTATAAAGTTATGATTAGGATAAATTGGGTGTGATACAAAATAGATATATAAACTAATCAAATATTAACGATTAAATGCAACTGAGTTATGAAAGAGAATAGAGTTAAGAATTTACTGTGTGTTTTTTCGTAATGCTATGGACTCAATGGATGTTGAGAAAATGATATTTGAGACCTCTTCTGGATGTTGACTTCAGAACGATGTATCACATTTTTTGTAATCCAACTTTGAGGTGTGAAAAGGTTCAGCTATTCAATGTATTGATGTATAGTGAGCTTTAGTATAATGTTTCTTGTTAGAAACTTCTTGTGATATCAAGATTTATGTTCCTCTTATTTTCATATTCACATATAGTCTTTTTGAATGTTTTTCATGGTATATCTTTGTGTATCCATGATTATTTCTAGATCTCTAGATGAAGCCCTTTTATACTTCAGGGTCCACTAGGAATTACGATTTCTGCACGTGCATGTACCTTGAGCTGCCTACGGATATTCTTACAGAAAACATTAAATAATGTCAGAAACATTAATTTTTCTAAATATGACTGTTAGAAATAAATTAGAATTAATAAAAAGGAAGAAGTTATTTATAACTATCAGTGAGTCATCGTTGGTCATTGGTCCTTGTTTTGGTAAAATCGATCTATGATCTTCGGTGTGTCAACTTCGAATTGTCAACTTTGGTGTGTGGACTTCGGTGTATTGACTTCGGTCTATCATCTTTGGTGTGTCATCTTCGGTCTGTCAAATTTGGTGTGTCGAAGATTGGTGTGTCGACATTGGTGTATCGACTTCAGTGTTTTAAACATCGGTGTGTCAAATTCGGTGTATCGAACATCGGTGTGTCAATATTCAGTGTTTCAAACATTGGTGCGTCGATCTTCGGTGTGTTGAACATCAGTGTGTCGATTTTTGGTGTGTCGAACATCGGTGTGTAGATCTTTGGTGTGTCGAACATCGGTGTGTCGATATTTGGTGTGTTGAACATTGGTGTATCGATCATCGATGTTTTGAACAATGGTGTTTCATCTTAGGTGTGTCGATCTTCGGCATTTCGAACATCAGTGTGTCAATATTTCGTGTGTTAAACATCGGTGTGTCAACTTCAGTATGTTAAAAAAACTATCGGTGCCAGGGAGTCTAGAATGGTTTCAATGTGTCTTTCTTAATCAAATCATTACAAGACTATGTGTTATCCAAAAATACATGTATAAATACACTGGTAAACTTATTTATTCATGAATATAGGTTATTGACTTATTTAAGTTTATTTTGCTGTATGACATAATTAATTTACTTAGAGATATTAAATGTCACAGTAATCTTTATATTGACATTATTTCTGATAATGAAAACTACCATATCATAGAGTTCCCAACAATCTCCCCCTTTTTGATAATAAAAAATTATGGCATAAATGCAAAAAATATATAGAATAAAGATAGCCTGACATTGCATACGGCACTGAATGTAATTGTCAAATATAACTGAAGATTTTCCTTTCTTGAAATTTTAAAACAAAGAACCTCCTCAATAAATGAATTAAGGTGAGTAGATTGCATGTTCCCTAAACCAGAAAATCTCCCCCTTAGATAAATAATTTATGCCTTATATTCTCCCCCTTTTTGGATTAGCAAAAATAAAAGCAGAAAGGAGAAATAACCGAAAAAGAAAGACACCATAAAGATTTCCATTAATAATAGTAGAAGACAAAAATAAACCAAATCCATATAAAAAAGAAACAATCTATCACTAAGGTTTTTGATGCTGAGGAAAATTTCCTTTGTCTAAAGGATACTAGGTAAAAGGATAATATTTCAGAGAGTTAGATGGAATATGTGGTCTAAAGATAACACCATGCAGAGAAACACCTGTAAGAACAATAGCATCAAGGGTAGGATCCCTTTATGAAAACAATCAACTTAGACTTTATTATGTGATGATCGGTTGAATCTAGGAAAGGGCCAGAGAGACAGTCATTAGAGCAGGAGGCAGAGAGGGAGTACCAAATGATGTTGCTAGAGGGACCACAATAGCCTTACCCTGAACTTGCAGATAAGTCTTAAGGAGATTGATGAAATCATTAATGATTTCTCCACTATATTGCATCACCTTCTTAAAGTCATCCTTATTTTCCATAAATTTACTCAGCAAAGGTTTAAAATCCATCAATTAAAGGACATTATTATTGAATTTATCTATGAATAGAGTAATTCAATGATTTTCTGTGAGAAACATGAAGCTATCTATGAGATAATTGTTGGTATAAGTCTTAGTTAAATACTTATCCACCATCTCCAAAATTTCTTACTGAGATGAATAGACTTCATTTGTGCACTGTCTGACCATATTATATAAAATATATTTATTTTGATGTACCTTTTCAAGGATTTATTAATCTAAAACACACTGATTTTTTTGAATTTCCTCTCTCATCACAACCTTAAGAGACTCCAAATTAGATATAACACTTTTCCCACTCCTGGAACTAGATGGTCCAGTCAACATTTTTCCAATCTCTTCTTTTATCTTTTCAGGTCCACACCGAGTAGATGAGTTAACAAGTTTTAAAGAACTTCTAGAATACTACTAAATGAGGTTTTGAAATAATAAGGTAAGGAATTAAACTCATTTCTCATCTTTCATACTTCTTCTCTCAGCAAGGTATTGGGTCTAATAATGGTTTTTGTTGTAGTAATGAGATTCAGTTGAATATCCATGATCACTATTCATGAAATCACTATTGCGTCCCCATATAAAATACGTATGGAGGATAAGGCTTACTTTTGGATCCAAATTTGAATATCATAGACTCACATATATCATTTTTGAATTTCTCCAAATCATCCTTAGTGACATTGTCACTGGGCACTGATTGAGATGTAGTTTCTACTAGTGGAGGTGCAACTGGTGAAATAGGTGCAACAAGTTTTGGGTTAGCTTGGACATGAGAAATAGGAGGAGAAGCCACCCTCTCCTCATTTGAGACATATTATAAACAAAAAAATTGTATCCAAGATCATTATTCCAGTCTTTAGTACAGGTCCAGTCCCTTAGCTCAATAGTATCAATTATGATCCTTCTTCCCCGAGGCTCAAGTACAACAACTTCATTATCAACTTCTTCATCCTGATCTCTGGCCATAAAAAATTATCTAGGAACAAGAACCAATCGAACTTAAATTTTATCTTGGGCATCATCCACTTCAACTTCAGCAGGTACTTCCTCAATCAGAAGTACTGGAACCTCATTTTCATCCTATTTTCCAGTAGCCATAATATCATTCAATTCCTAAATGATTTCTTGGTTTTCAGCATTAGGATTGGGTGGTCTGTCCTCATGTTCAGCATATCTATGACCAATAAACTATTTTTCATCATGATCAATAACATCACCAGCCCCATGTATAGATTCTTCACTGGATCTATCAACCACTTGTTTTCCCATTTTTAGAGAGTCACTCACATGATCATCATTTCCTCTATCACCACCACCACCACGACCATCATTATCATCTAATTCCTCATCAGATTTACTAACATAGACTTAAACTCTAGTAACTTCAGTTTCTTCCTCATCCTCATCACTTAATAAATATTATCTTGAGGGAAAGTCCAAAGGTGGACTAGTAGGTCCATAAGACATATCTTTGGTACTCTAGAAATATCAGGATCACTCCTATCATCAATAGGAGATCCTACTCCCCGTGGAACTTCAGGCTCAGATTCCTCATCATAATAAACTGGATCATCTCCTTGTTTGATATCTATATCAACATGGATGTATATATATGTACATGTTTTCAAAGTGTTTTTACGGATTTATATATATGTATATGAATATTTTAAAATGTTAATTTCATTCAAAAGTTTTAGAGTGGTAAATGACACTTTGATTAAAAGACATCTTTTATAAATTTCTTTAAATGGTTTTTAAATTGATGGATTATTTGAATAACTTAAAATATATTATTATGAGTGAAAATTAAATATTTGGAGTGACATGCTGAAATTTAAAGCTTTTATATGTTATGATTATATAATAGTAGTTGTAAATTTTACAGTTGTTCCCAATACATCATATATGAAGTGTTGAGCCCCATTGTAGCTCACGAGTGAGCCCGAGATAGTTTATATAATGGATTATCCCCATTATATTTCTCAAATGAATTGGTTAATCTTGATATGGAAGTCTCCGTTATGACTATTCCATTTGTAAGATATACATATATGTAATTTGGTCATCTGATTATTCCATTTGTAAGAGTGACATGTATGTAATTCAACCGTATGGTTATTCCATTTAATTATAATAATGTCGCAAGTCACCAAATTATATATTAAATGTTTTATTATGATTTTTTTTAAAATCGTTTGATTTTATAAAGGTAATATAATGATATTTTTGAAATGATAATCACCTTTTTAGGGTAAAATGGTATGTTTTAAGGAAATTTTTTACGTGTTTTTACTAGAATAATGACACTATATCATCATATCACTTATTGAATTTTTATGTTCATCCAATGCTTTTAAAATTATTTCCATAGGTCATAATATTGGTAAGGTAAAAGTTGATTTCATGATGAAAAAAATGAAGATAATTCTTAAAATGATGTCATGTTTTTTATTCAGGATTTTTTTTGGAAAAAAATTATAATGATTATAAGTATCCACATATAATATCTGGAACTAATTTTTAAGATTTTTTCTAAATTCCTTAAAACTATAAACTAAAAAGATATACGAATGTGAATTGTACTTCGAAAACACTACAATAATTTATTTCTACAGCTGGTTCCATATAATTTGTACCAATAGAAATGTTTCGAAAAAATTTCATAAAATGATGTTATATTAATAGTTAGGGATATAATCATGTGTTTAGAATTTTAAGGATGATCATATTTTTAAATTCATGGAAACCCTTTTCAGGCTTTATGTAATGAAATTTTAAGGTGATTAATGGTATATTTAGAGATATTTATTTATGAGGTAATTGTGGGTTATTATATGTTAGGATGTAAAATTAAAGGTATAATATTACCATTGAGGTGAAAAATTTTATAGTTATTTTTTAGGAATTTTTCATATTTTTGGAATGTTATAATAATTATATAGTTATAGAAAAGGGTCAACCTATAGGATGGGTGACTACCCATGTCGTCCAGTAAGGTTGTGGGAATCGATCCCACAACCAAAGGGTGTAATGGGTGAATCAACTACCAGAGTCCTACATGAAGTTCATGTTAGAATGAATTTTTCTTTTTAGTTAAATGATATAATGGATGAATAAGAATTGAATTCGGGGAACAAATTTTTTTCATATTCGAAAATGAATTTGTGGATTTTGTGATGGATTTTAGTTCAGAAGACGATAGATATTATGGTAATATTATATGATCAAGGTAAACAGAATACTATGGTATTTTATTTGATAATTAATAATAGATTTATATTTTGAAATAATTAACGACTTTATTGTGGACATTGGTTGAGTCAGATTTTTTATGGAAATAATTATCCTATATTGGAGATTATGTAATTTATGAAATTTAATTATTGGTATGAGGTATTAATAGTGATTCCTATTATTTAAAGATAAATGTTAAAATAGTTCATGGAAGTTTATTTGATCAAATCCTTATGAATTTTGGGTTTCAAATTTAGTATGGGTTATTTTGTGGAATTTTATTTACAGTTATTTTCTGAATTCTATATGTTGAACTTTGGTTATTACTATTGAATTTTAGTAATTGATGTAGTTTTGATGATATAATGTTTATTTTTTTTTGTTAATTATAACATATTTTACTCACCATTTTGTTTTTGGTTATTTTCTAATGAAATTGGAAATATATAGTTATCATTTTGTGAATTATGTGATTCAATAGAAGTTGATTCTTGTGCTTCAGGTGTTATAATTTTTTCTTGAATACTCATGACATAGAGAAGAAGAAAAGTTTGTTGTGAGATTTGGAGAATGGATGAAACTATAATTTTTATGTTAGTATGATTCCTTAAATTTATATTCGATGTAGTAAAATAATTCCTCAAATATATAAAAATGATCTTGAAAAAAATGTTATCTCTTTCCTTGTATTTCTATGATATCAATTTTACTTTTAAAAAATCAAAAAATTATGGATTTGTGATTATAAACATTCTTTAGTTCATATTATTTATCCCAATAAATCAGAACTTTGTAGATAGGGTTCTCTTTTATATCGATATAATCCAACATAGAACTATAGTATATGGTATCTCAAGTGACCTTCATACTTCCATTTTTTTGTTTTATAGTGGATGTTTTGTTAAACATACTTATAATGTGTGATTTCAATATAGGTATTTTGAAAGAAAAAAAACTACTTTTTTATAACAATTTCCAAATTTCAAGATTAAGTTTATTAAAAGGAGTTATAATGTGACATCTTGTTTTTTTAATAAGCAAAAAGTATGATCCATAATATAAATGATATGCCATGCCATGTTTTAATGAACAATTATATTTTATTATTTAAATGTTTCCATTATAATATAGTCATTAGAATTGAGTGAATGAATAATATTAATTGAAATATGAAAATACTGATTACACAATTATATATAATTTTTTAGTGACAAATTAATTATAAATTAATTTAAAACCCATTTTAATATAAAAGTAAATGTTTCCTAAAAAAATATTTAAATTTGCATAAATATGTTTTATAAATAATAATATCACACTTTTTAGACTATATTAATGATATATATATAAAATATTCAATCTAATTTCTAACCATCATTTTATGTTTTTTTAGTTATGAAATATGAACAAAACCAATTTTAGAAATAAAACTATTATTTTTCAAAAAAATGTAGTTTTGCTGCCATTTGAGGGTCTTCTAGTTTTAAATCTATTTAGAAACTTTTATGTAATATATTTTATAAAAATAAAAATCATAATTATAATCATAGTTTGAAAGTTTAAATTTTGATGAATTTTTGTTATTTTACTGAGAACTTTCATATTTTTATGAATAATGAATAATATAATGTATTAGTTCAAAAACACTTTTTCATCAAATTAATTGATATTTATAAATTATGTTGTTAACTTATTTTAATACATAATTAACTATATTTCTTATACATTAATGCAATATAGGTCATTTGAATTAATTTCACATTGAAATTGGATATAAAAACATTATGATGTTTTGAATGTTTTTACTTTAAAAACCCATTTTCTCGATCCATCAATGGGATTAAATTTAAATTTATTTTAACTAATTCTATGAATTAAATTTTTAAAAAATTAAATTAGATTTTATTATTATTATGTAATTTTTTGTCTAAAAGAATCAATTAATGTTTTTTTGAATAATAAATTTGTTTTTTTACCACAGTTAAGGATAAATTACGAAATTAAGGGAAAAATAAAATTATATGAATTATAAATTTTCCCTTGAACTTCTAATAGATTAATTGGATGAGTATTTATAGACTAAAAGCAACCATGGGTCGATTTTGGGACCATAATGAGCCAAATTTATGATATTTCTAAATTTATAATATCATATTTAATGAAAAGCCAATTTTCTCAAACAATTTTTAATAAATAAAATATTTTTAATATTGGGTTATATATATGATTTGGTCAACTATAAATATGATTTAAAAATATATTGTTTTTTTCAATAAAATTTTAATTTAAATATCATTTTTCAAAAAAATAATATATAAATTAACAGAAGAAAATATGATGATAAAATATTTGATTTATTAAAATAATAATCAAATAAATGCCATTAATGATATAAGAATAAATATTATTTGAAATATTTGATACCATATAATGATTTTAAGGATTAATTTAAAATTTTAAATGTGTTTTAAAGATTTTTTCTTTCTTGAAGGAATCAATTTGTTATGATATTTCTAAAAAGTCATATATTGAATAACATCAGAATTGTCATTTTTGAGATTTTTTAATAATGAATATTTTATTAAATTATAGAGATATTATAAAAATAATATAATGGGAAAAATAATTGGATAAGTAAAAAAATAGATTGAATGACTCATTTAGTGGCAGTGTGGAATTTTATAGTTATTACATTAACCCTCAAAATGTAAATTACATAATATCATGGTATGAATTAATAATTGTATCAAAATGTTATGGATTAAAAAATAGTAAAATATTATATAATTTTAATTGGATGAAGTTTATTAATCAAAAAATAATAATATATTTGAAATAAATAAATTTTTAACCATATGGAAGATAAAATTAATTTATATTAATTTAATATTTTGAAGAATTCCAAGAGTGTCCCTCCCCTCTCTTATAAAAGGAAACCTATTATTATCTTTTATTATCACTTAGAAACCTATTTTTCCCTGACAAAATCTTCTGAAATCTCTTTCTATAATCCATACCAACATTATAGATGCCTTATTTTAGTAAAAACACCCTCTTAAGAGTTGTTTAGTTGTTAATCAAAGGAGATTATCAGAGTGAGAGGTATCATTTTTAATTAAGTTTTTCTATTTAATTTATTATATTTCTTATTTAAATTCATTTTTAACCGTAATGAGATAATAAATCATTTTTCTTAAATATAATGATATATTATTAGGTTAATTTAATCACCCAAATTAATCTCTGATTCCATGAAATTGGAAATGAATTAATTGTTTGTGCATACTGGTGAACTATCTCCTCCACTAATAGATATAATTTTTTTCCATTTTAAGCCTTTAATAATGGTTATAATTATATAATTAATATTTATAAATGATTTTCATGACATATTTCTCATTATAATATAATAATATATCAATTACATTGTTACATTCCCTGGACAAGGAAATAAAAAGGCCGTTCGTGTGTACAAGTGGACTATAACCTCTATGAAGTGATGTGTTTCATTTTTCATCAAAAAATAACATGTATGATATATATAAACATTATTTTTATTATTATCATTATATAAAGATAAAATAATCCTTACCTTATTTCCATAATGATCATTGAAGAATGGAACTATTACTCTTGCAGACACATGCCCGACCATCACGCGGATTTTATTGTTGTTCATTTTTCATAAACATACATAATTAGATTGAATTAAAGTTTAATTGATAGATAAAATATTTTAATATATCATGAATATTATTCTTGAGATAATGTATTATTTAACACTTTGGCTCTAGACATCATATCAAAGTATTTTTGGACTCATGTATCAAATAACATCAAAATGTCCAACATGAACTTATAAAATTTTGTAATAGTAAAAACATGTTAGTAAGTGATATACAAGGAATAATAATATTTTATAGGTTAAAATGAATGAATAAAAATTAATCTATGTTTATTATTTTGGATGATAAATAATGTAAATGAAGAGTCATACTCAAGGTAAGGGATTTCATTTTAATCTTTTTTAATTGATGTATATATTGATGTCACACACCATTATTGACCTATAAGGTGTATTTACACCACTTTTGAAATTTTATATAATTAATTAATATATTTTAATTATATTTAATGTTCTTTAATGTTATTATTTAATTATTTTTAATCATTTTTTTCTCAACAGGTAATGGACTTTTTAATTATAACATCATTTTATTCTTTTTAACGATTTATTATTCTAAATATTTCTCATTCATGTAAATATTTTCTAAGAAATTATGTATTTATTTATATTTACATGAATTTTTAAATATTTAAATTACATTTAAAAGATTAAAGGTGGGGTGGAACACTATGTTTCAAAAATATTTTCTATAAGGGTCTTAAATTGTTTATTAAATTGATTGATTTTTACAATGACATTAAATTTTTTATTATGAATGAAAATGAAATTTTAGGAGTGAAATGTTTAAAATTTCTATATTTTAGGTGTTATGATTATATAATGTTACCTGTAAATATTAAGGTTTACTGAAAAAATAGTTCATATGAAGGGTTGCACCCCATTATAGCTCACAGGTGAGCTCGATATAGCTTATACGAAGGGTTGACCCCCCATTTTTGCTCATGAATGATGGGTACGATCGATATAAATTATATGTAAGATGACACCCATTATATATGTCCAAGATATTTTTTAATCAAGATATGGATTTCAGTCATCTGGCTGAAATTTATGGAAGTTAACCGTATGGTTATTCCAATCAAGATATGGATTCGTAAGAGTGTCATGTTTCGAATTCATTAGTATGACTATTCCATTTTAAAGAATGAAATGTATGGAAGTTAACCATATGGTTATTCCATTTTATTATAATTTTTTCCCAAGTTAATTACATATATATTATATGAATTATTACGATTTGTCTTGCAAATCATTTTATTTTCAATAGGTAAGCTAATGATCTTTTTGATATGATGATATATTTTTCATGGTAGAATTGTATGTTTTAAGTAAATGTAATACATGTTTTCATTAGACTAATGGATTTATTTAATTATGTACCTTATTGTTAGTTTTTTTTATCATCCCATGTTTAAAATTGTGTTCCATAGGTATTAATATTGCTAAGGAATTATAAGATGTCATGATAAAATAAATGAAGATATGTATAACAAATAAGCCATTTTAAGGGGATTCATTTTTTTAAAAAATGAATTGTTATTATAAGTGTCCACATGTAATGTATGGGTATACATTGTAAGATTTTTTCATGATTCTATATAACTATAAACATAAAATATCCTAGACTATGAATTATAGTAAAAAATAAAAGAATAAGTTATGTATAAGTGATAATCCTCACACTTTACCTACTTATGTAGCTCTACAGCCTCATTTTTAACCCCATTAATCAAAAAAAATTTATTATTGAACATTTATCTGATAATGATACTTTTTATACCATTATATCATTATTGAAATAACCATACTCAATAAATATATAAAATATTAATCTCCTTCAATCATCCACAAATAAAATATATCATTGTTCTTCCAACTCAAAGCATAATCATAATTTTTCTCATTGTAGTGTGGTAATTTTTAGTGAATTCATCATCCTTAACAACCCAAAACCATCCCCATTAGTGATTATTCCAAATTATATATATGAATATACACATTAATTTTTTATGATTAGTATATATATGAATACTTCAATTATATTGATATTTTTTCATTTATTTCATGAAAAAAATACCACTTATATATACACAATAGTGGATGTGGAATATTTCCCCATGATATTTCAATTGGTGTGTGGAATATGATACCACGATGGTATTATTCATTATATAATAAGCTAGTACCTTATTTTATTCATTACTATAGATCAAAAAATTTTATCTACTACAAGGCACTCTAAGCTTAATTGAAATGACTAACCTATTGTTTAGTTCCTTGAAATTTTCATCACATTCATCAGTTTAAATGAACATGACTTCCCATCAAGTCAATATGGTTAGAAAATTTGATATCTATGAGAAATTAGTCACAATGTGTCGAATGTATCCAACCAGTCCAAAAACACTATGTTTCCTTGTTTCTATTACTATAATCGAATTATGTTCGATAATATTTTATTTGAAGGATCAGTTGATATTTCATATCATATAATTATATAAACCATTATTGATAAAATATATTGCCAAAATTCACACTCTCCAAATTTGAAAAATGACATCTCCTCTCAAATCATCAGTTACTACAACTCAATCGGGGTCATTCTATTATGAGTCATTGAAATAGGTGAAACATCCAGTTTATGTTCTATTAAAAACAAAATAACATGATTCAAAGGAATAATATGAAAATATATAGCAAATTCATCACCATATTCCAAATAATTGGCATATCATCAATTTTGAGTTTATCGCAAACAATTGAGATAGATACCCATCAAGAATTATTATAAAAATGAATAATATATGTTATTTACACAAGAATTTCATGATCATACTCATAGAAGAAGATATTCATAGGTTGATTCTGAATTTCAAATATGGATTACCTTCCATTTAAATTAATATTCAATATTTATAAATAAATCTAATAAATGGATAAAATCTAATCAAATTTAATTAGAGGGAGAGTAACAAGACTCTTAGAAATAAAAATTTCAAAAAACAAATCCCCCCCGAGAATAGTTGTTGGATTGATATGTTATCATCATCAAATTAATATTTTTCATTAATAATTCAACATCAAACCGTTGAGGTTTTAATTTGATACTCTAATAAAATTCATGAGATATAAAATATTCAAAAATTTTAAATCAAATCAGGCATTTTTATTTCTAGAGTTTTTGATATGTATAAATTTAATGACATCATTTTCATGACCCACTTTAGTAGTTAGAGTCACCAGTGATTCCACTTTTATCCAAGATTAATTTGTCGCTAATGTTAATTTTAATAATTAAGACTCATAAATTTTCACATGGTTGGCTTTATAATTGAAAACATTCTTATTTATGAATTATTGTTTTGGTGGTGAATTGGGTTATAGATCTCCTCCATTCATTTTATTAAAATCACTGTTCATATTTGATCAGAATTAAATTTTCTGATGACATTCATTTCCCCAAAGTTAACATTTACCAAAACCTTTACTGAAATGTCTACCATGGTTCTTTTAAAAAACATTACATAAGTCGAAATTGATTATATTTCATCCTTGGGTTTTGTTATTAAAATTTCGGTTATACTCTATCTTTCCCATTAAATCCTTAAAACAATAATAATAATTTGAGTCTCAAGTCTCTATTTCAACCTTGATAGAACATCAACTTATATCTTCACAACTACTATTAAAACTTATAAATATCAAGTTTTTTATAATTTTATTTATTAAACTAATGAAATAATATATAATTATTTACGGTATATTGATAAAAACATATTCATACCTCACAGGTCTTGTATAAATTTTTATGTAGGTACCAATGAAATCATCATCTTACTATTTATCTCAAAAAAATCCTTTTCTGATTTCATGTGGGGATTTTTGGGAAAGTACTTAATTGAAAATAACTTCTTAAAATAATTTTATTATATTGATATAATTTCTTAATATTGCCTTATATTGTTAATAATTTTCAACCATTGATCACCTTCAAAATTTAAATGATAAATGGAAAAGATAATTGTTTAATTCTAAAAGAACTATAAAATATTGGAAATCATTTTTGTGGTCCTAATACATTTATATTCAATTACTAGATTAGAGGACTCATTAAATGATAGTGGATGTGGCCTTATGAATTAATCAATATTACATTTTTCATTATTTTTATTTATTTATTTATAAAAATAATGCATTAAATGAGAATGTTTTGTAAATATAGTTAAATTTTTTTCATTATATACCCCAATTCATTTAGTTTCAAGAGAGTAAAATCAATATATTTCCATATAAAATTTTTGTTCCCCCAATTTATGTTGGTTCCATTACTTAACTAAAAAACCTGATATAAGCATAAAAATGATTAATTATAGTATCCGATCAAATTAATTATTCATAACATTTTCAAAATTATTACACATTATTATAAATTAAAGAAACATTAGGTTCATACAATATCACATTATGTTCATCATAAATTTTAATATGTTTATTAATAATATTCATCTCATGCTAATGTCTACAAATAAGTAAACCCTTATCTGATATCATCCAAGGAAATCCAATAACTGTAAATATAAATTTTTCATCATTTAATTGAATATTTAATACATATCAAAATAGTTTACACCCTAATGCAATAAATGGTTAGTTTATTGGAAGACTAAACAGGCAATCAAAATATTTTATTAAGTATCTTCAACATCCAAATTATATTTCCTCCCAAATAGTAACCATCATAGATATAACATAGATAAAATATTTCTTTGTAACTAGGGAAAATTGATAAATAAGAATTTGGAATCGTTGATGCATGATAGGGGTAAACATGAGAGACAATAATCAATGATAATTTGTGATAGGAAAATAATAAATAGGGAAAGGGAAAATTATTATATCTTATTAAATTAATACCTTATTTTTCAAAGATAATTATTCACGATTTATGGTATAAAACATTTCTATTTGAAATAGGTGAGTCTTAAGAGTATGAAATAATCAATAATCATTCATCAACCATGATATCATATCATATACATATGGATAGTTCATAGTAGTTTGTGGATTAATAACATGTATAGGATATCATTTCATTTGATAAGGCTCACTTCTATGTGCATCATATCATTGTGTGTGGTGACCCATATAATATTTGGTTTACTACAAAATTTTGTCTTTATTGGTGGAAAGTGTCTCATATTGAATTAGTTTTACACCCATTTCCATTTAAATATTGCAGATAAGATATCAATTCTTAACCAATGCATTAGAGTGACATATAATTACTAATCCACCTTTTAAATAATTAAAACTATACTTTGTGTGATACAAAATAATAAAAACATCCCCCATTTCACTATGAATTAATTGAACCATGTGAATGAATTGTGTTTAATAAAAAAATACTTAAAACATCGCCATTATAATCCATCATGATAAATAATGTACATGGTATAATTATAATATATCCAAAATAAAGAATATTATTTATCAAAGGATATTAAAATTTATGATTAATAATTTTGAAAATAAATTTGAAATACTCTTTGAAAATTATGTAAAACATAAATTTTTATTATGGTTACATTTTGAAAAAAAAAAAATTTTAAAAAATATTTATTTATAAAGTCATTGAAAATTTTATATAAATTTTAATTTGGAAGAGATGTAATTGTAGTGGTAAAATTTGTTCATTCAGAAAATGTTAAAAAAACTTATTTCAATGATTTTAAAAAATTAATATTTCATGTACATTGAAAAATTATTAAAATTACATTATAAAAATTAAAAATACAATAAAAATTCATTAAAAACGAATTTATACAGTTATTGAATTAAATAAAATAAAATAATTTTATTATTTTAAAGTCAATTTATATGGTAGTATAATATCCCCTCAATTAAAAATAAATACGACCAATTTTTATGAAAATAGTTTTTGAATACCAATGTGTGGTATAATATAAATAATACTAGAAATCCCCATAAATAAAATGGTGAGAATAAAATAGGCGGGGTTTGTGAAGGAGGTAGATAATAGTAATACTATTTCCTATTTGGAGATTTAAACTTAAACAGTCCAAATCTAAAATGAGATTTCAAAATAAACCATTACAACAAATCTAAATTTCTCCATATAAGATAAATTATAATGTATAATAAATATAAATTTATTAAAAAATATATATAAAAACTAAATTTACAAATATATGTGTGGATATAATTTAATTTTAATTTTGAATAAACTATTTGTAAATAATTTTCCACTAAAGTCAATATTAAGGGTGTAAATTGCTTCGTTTTCATCTATTTTTTTGTTTTGGGATTCAAACACATGATCCTTCAGTTAGGATTCATAATAAAAATAAAATAAATGAAGTAGTAAATATTATTTTTAGTTCATATATAAATTTTATGAAAAATATATTTAAGGCATTTCTAAAAAATGAAACAGAACCAAACATTATGATGGTGGTATATACATGCGCATGAACGACAATTTTCTTGTCTATTGGATGTTAAATATATTTAAAATTGATGTATTATTAATATAACCAAATTTTATTATATGAAATACATTTTTTTTGGTTATATTATGTTCATTATAGAATATTTTGAGTGGAATAAATAATAAGGAAACTTGAAATAGAACGGTGAAGAAAATTACCCTTTCTTAGACATTCTTCATATGAATTACACCTTAATACATAATAAGAATGTTTTTTACGATCCCAAGACCTAATCTATCATGACCTGTCCTCAGGGCCCGTTCCGTGACTACCCCAAGCCCGCCTTCCATAGGCCAGGGGCTGGCGACTAACACCAAATGCGTAAATCTCGATAACTGGGGAGGCATTGCCTTTATAAAACAAAAATACACTCAAACAGAGTACAAGCGGAATTAAACACTATGAAAAACACAAAAAAAAAAGAAGTGCTGATAGTAAAGGAGTCAGAAATACAAGCCCTACTATAAAGTATAAGGAAAAAGACAAAACAGGTGGAAAGTGACAAGCAGCTCCTGGATCGTCCTCCGGCTTCCCAGCTGAAGGGTAGGTATAGATGTCCTCCTCAGCACTCCACGTCTGTCCGTCTCCTCTGGGTACCATCTCGTCGTGTAGTCCACCTCAGGGTACCGTCTCGTCGTGAAGTCCACCTCCGAGTACCGTCTCGTTGTGAAGTCCACCTCCGGGTACCGTCTCATTGTGAAGTCCAACTCCTGGTATCGTCCAGCTCTACATGCCTCGATCATGATCAGTGATGACCATCATCTGCATCCAACATAATGATGTGTGGGCATGGCCTGTGCAGGGGTGAGTATACAATACTCAGTAGGGACCCCAAGACCCTCAAGGACTCACTAAAATCTAATAAGGATAAACCACAAAGAAAAGATACAATCATGAAGTATCATCCTACACTACTTAGGTATATGCCCATACATATACCTAAGTCATCAAGTCCAGTTCTGCTCCAACTCACGAGCCCATGTGCAACCCAGTCCACATAGGAAAGAAAGTCAATCAAATCGAAGATAATGATTGAAATTCCAGACTCAGCTCAAACCTGGATTTTATTCATGACGAAGAAACTACAGCTGCTGGAGAACTCCTCCTCTGTCGAGTACCGTGGGTTGACCGCTACAACCAAGCGCTTCCCACTAACCTAGGACTGCTGATGTACTCCACCAGTCGAGTACTGTGGGCCTACTTCTACAACCAAGAACTTCCCACTAACCTAGGACTGCTAAAGTACTCCACCTGTCGAGTACTGTGGGCCTACTGCTACAACCAAGCGCTTCCCACCATGGGTCTTCCGCTACAACCAAGCGCTCACCCTCATATCCTACAGAGGTACTCCTTCTGTCGAGTACAACGGGTCTTCCGCTACAACCAAGCGCTCCACTGCCATGGGTCTGCCGCTAAAACCAAGCATTCCCCACTGGGCTATCCGAATCACATCGAGTCATTCGATCAGCAGTCGTCAAGTCTCAGCCAGCTACTAGGTCTCTACACTATGCTCGCTCGTCACTGAGAGGGTCCTCTCCATGAGCTACAGGTCGATACTCCAAGTATCAAAAAGTCCCACGAATAAGTATCACAAGGAACCGCGTTGTCACAGGGGTCTCAACGCATCAGACGGTGTGTCAATCAGATGCCCGGTTTGTGAGTTATTAGAATTTTCATCCCGGGGGGTTGGTTGGTTTCGTGTATGAACCAACCAGACCATATATCAAATGTACCCAGAATTCACATAGGGTATACTTGTAGGGATCGTTTCTCAACATGATTACCAATGCCGCTGAAGGTTCGTCAAACAGACGTACGGTCTGAAAGTTATCGGCTTTTCCGTTCTAGGGGACCGGTTGGATTTCAGGTACAATCCAGTCTGGAAATATCCCAACTGTGTCCAAACCTTAGGTGAAGTATTCCAAAAGATCCTTCTCACTGAAAGAAATCCATAAAAGTTGACGGCACGTCAATCAGACGTCCAGTGCTCAAGCTATTAGCGTTTCCGCTCCGTGGGACCTGTCGGTTTCGGGTTTAAACCAACCCAGCCATACCCAAAGTTCTCTGAAACCTTGACTGTAGTATACCGTAACAACTGTCTTGATCCAAGTATTTCCAATCAACTGACGGTGCATCTATCGGAGGTCAGAACCCCATGTTATGGGAAAAAGACCGAAAGTGGTCCGAACATGGGGGGTATGGGCCCGGTCCGACCCAGCCCAACCGCCCCTGGGTCGACTCGACCCGGGTCCGGGTCTGACCTGGCGGGGTGCGGCCCGGCCCGGCAGGGCACGGCCTAGCCCGGCTGTGCGCGGCCCAGTCCGGTCCGCGCAACCCCGCCCAGTCCTGTCCGCGCATCCCAGCTCGGACCGGCTGGGTGGCACGCTGGCTCGGCCAGCGGCCGAGCATGGGGGGACGGGGTCCCCCCCTTACCTTGCGCTCCGCGGACACGGCGGGTGCCGCGTCCTCCACCGGATCCCGCACGGCCGTGGGATCCTGGTCACCTACCTCCGCGGCTTCAGCCATGGAGGTTCCTCCTGGCGGCGTGTCGAGACGCCACCGCCTCCGGCCGCCTGCACCGCCATGCCGGCGTGGCACACTGGCAGGGTCTTCCGGGGACCACCAGACGTGCTCCGATGGTCCGTTTTGCCTGCCGTCTTTGCCAGCAGACCTCCCGGTACATGACCTTTACTGTGAAGTCTTTAAAACGCCTCTACGGCTAGTTCTGTCATCACCCGTCGATACGCACGTCAAATAAACAATCTGCGGAGTGTTCGAATCTCCCCTACAACCCCGACTCTGGACACAGTTTCATTCGGCCTCAACAGAGCGGTGTGACGGCACCGCACTTGGCGTCGAACTTCTTTGCTTGTTCTTCTTTGGTTCCATGTGGTGACTTTGCACTGTGCTACCTTTGTTTGTTCCACGAAAAACACATCATCAAAAGGTGGAGGAGGGTCGGCCGTGTTCGTGTGGTCCGACCACCTCCCGTTAATCTGATATGAAGCGGCTAAGAAAAAGACGTTTGGATGGTCAAGAAATTTCATAAACAAAAAATCAAACCCCTACCTCATGTCGTTCGTCGTTTTTTGACGATATCACGAGAGGATGGACGTTGGATCGTTGACGTTATTGCAAGGGAGGAGATGAAGATGATGATAGTCGTTGGCGTTCGTCGTTTCCTCAAAGGCCTTCGATCCAGCTCAAACGTTGTTCGTTGGAGATCCGACAGTTGGAGAATCATTCTTCGTCGAGGGAGGGAGTCGTTCTTCGCGGGAGGATGAAGTTCTTCACGAAGGAGGAACTCCCGTCTTTCTTCACACAAAGGCTCCCCTCAAAATATTTGCCCAGCCAATATTTCATTAGGCCTCATTCTCATAAAATATCTCCATGCCATTCAAAAAGTCAAAAGGTATGACAAGGTTAATTAATAAGGTTAGTAAATCCCCTTAGTTGGCTCATTATGTTTCGGAGGTGGAGACACTCCTCATTAAGAAGGGAAGTTTCCATGAAATTAACAAGGGAGGTTTTAAGAGGTCAAGGGGGGTTATGCGGAGGTGAGGAGTTAGAGTTTCATTTGGGTCCCACCACACTAATCCCTCCCATGGGAGGTTAGGTGGGTGTGGGCCCCACCTATAACTCCCCCTTTTAAGGATTAAATTCACCTTCCTTAGATTAATTTTTCCATAACAACATTTATCTATGTTAATCAAATCCCCATTTATTAAACCTCATCCTGCTCAAAACTCAACTACGACAAAGGACCCCCTAAGCAATTACCGGCCCTGCGAGTTCATCAGTGACTTCAGATTTCTATTCCGAGTACCAGTTCTAATGATAGAAAAACCCGCTCGTTCGTTCACTGAATGTACCCGAGCTAAACTTTGGAAATTGATTCCGGGAACACCGGGCCTCGGAATCAGGTGCCGTCAATAACTGTGAACTCATAAAATTCCAAAAAATTAAGAAAAAAAATTCCCTTGAAATTTCGGAGTCTTTACATTACTCCCACCTCAGAGCTTTACGTCCCCGTAAAGCTTCAACACACACCAAGGAAAATATAGTTGTACTGAGCATGCATTTGAGCCTTCCGCTCCCATGTTCTCTCCTGGAGGTTCCTGTGCCGCCAGTAAAAGCGCACCTGAGGAATCGACCATCCACAAAGGACTCGCTCTTGTCAATCCACGTTCTCGACTAGAACCTCTGTGAATGTCACCACTTCATCGAAGTCCAACCCCCCATGGTCGATGATGTGCGAAGGATCATGCACATATCTCCTTAGCTGAGGTACGTGGATGATATCATGCACCCAGTGCAATTGAGGTGGAAAGGTTAAGCGGTAAACAACCTCGCCTACCCTGTCGAGGACCTAGAAGGGTCCGATGAAGCACAGAGACAACTTTCCACCCTGGCCAAAACTTCGTAATCCACGTCGAGGTGAGACCGTAGGAAAACGCGGTCACCATCCTCGAACTTGAGTGGTCTCTGCCTCCAGTCAGCATAAGACTTTTGTTGGCTCTGAGACATCCTCATCCGCTCTGGGATGACCTGGACCATCTCTAGTCCTACAAGAGCTAATAAGATTTCTTCTTTGACGATAACAGAAATCCGGTCTCATCCCCAGGATGAACCATGTTCTTTGCCTAAAACAGTCAATTCCGACATGGATGATATTAATCTATACCAAGGATGATGTCGTAAGGCCTCGACGCTTCTACCAAGCGATCCAACTGTTACTCTTGCCTCCAAGGGTTGAGTCACATAGTCGGCATCAGTGTGTGGTCACTGGGTATCCTCCAGTAGGTATCACAAAAGTGAGGGTCAAGTCAACAGTTTTTAACCTGGAACTCTCAGTATCAACCAATCAAATGGACAAGATAATAAAAATCACATAGATAAGTGTCTTTTATTACTACAGCTCAAAGTACCAAGACACAAATACAACAACAACATTGACCTAGAAGTACATGGGACAAGAGGAATCCACTAGTTCTGCTCCTATCCACCTACTCTCAGAGCTCTACTGCCTTGTCCACTGCTCGGTTATTGCTCAAGCACTCGCCATTGCTTCTGTCTCGGTGGCTCCTCCAATGCCTGCAGATCAACTGTGCGAGGAGTCGGACAGTAACATGCCATGTAACCCTTCCTACTGCATTCATAACACTTCCTTCTCCTCATATAGATGGCTCTGTTTCATTTTACTTGCACAACCGAACCTAAAACCCGAGGTTTCCCACCTGTTGTCCTGGTCCTCTCGGACCACTGCATTCTCTGTCTACTACCTATAGATGACTCATCTACTGATGGAAAATCAAGTGGCAAAGGCAGCTGCTTCTAAGCATGCTCGGAGTGTAGAGTCACAGGTATGAACTCCACCATGAAGAAGCTCTCGAAGTCTCCCCATGTGAAGGTCATCTCATCGCAAAATAGGAGCATCCGGCTCCACCATCTGCCTCCTGCTGCCTGAAGGAGGCTGGAAGAAAAGATCACCATGAAGTCCGCTGGTGTACCTATTATCCTAAAAACTCCCACCACAGCCTCCATCCAATCCTCAGCTGCCTGTGGGTCCGTCTCTCCCTGAACCCTGGGTGGCCTCTGGCGCTGGAACTCATGCAGTGCGCTCAAGTGATGTGCACTCTCTGCTGCTGGGGTTGGTGGCATCGGTGGCCCAACGGGTGGTAGTACTGCTGGTGCCTCAGCTGGAAGAGGGCCTTGTACTGCGGCCTCGTCACTCGGTGGGCTGTCAGAACATACAACTCTTGGGGATCTAGCTGTTTGCCCGCAGGGAGGCATCTTGAAAGAAACAGAAGTGCCACGGTCAAAACAGTACCTGGTGAGCTGAAACAAAGTAATCACAATGAAAACTTTTGAAACACACATGCAATCAATGTTTTCGTGTATTTAGTCAAAAATCAGAAGTCAGGGTCCTGGTGTATGGATACGTTGGCCGCCACACCAACACTGGACTCCCTAGACTAATAACCACAATCAATACCCTTAACACTATTGCATCACATAAAAGAAGACCAGAGTCCTAAGTTCTGCAGTAGATCCGATCTCCTTTGATACCAATTTGTCACGAACCGTCCTCAAGGCCTATGTCGTGACTACCCCAAGCCCACCTTCCATAAGACAGGGGCTAGCGACTAGCACCAAAGGCGTAAATATCGATAATTGGGAAGGCATTAACTTTATAAAACAAAAACACACTCAACTAGAGTACAAGAGGAAGTAAATAGTAAGTAAAACTGACAACAAAAGTAGTGATCAAAGTGAAGGGGCTGGAAATGAAAGCCCTACTGTAAAGTACATGGAAAAAGTCAAAACAGCTGGAAAGTGACAAGCAGCTCCTGGATTGTCCTCTGACTTCCCACCTGAAGGGTAGGTATAGATGTCATCCTCGACACTCCATGTCTATCCGTATCCTCCGGGTACCTTCTCATCGTGTAGTCCACCTCCTCGTACCGTCTCATCGTGAAGTCCACCTTCGGGTACCATCTCGTCGTGAATTCCACCTCCGGGCACCGTCTCATCGTGAATTCCACCTCCAGGTACCGTCCAGCTCTACAAGCCTCGATCATGATTAGTGATGTCTGTCGTCTGTATCCAACACAATGAGGTGCGGGTATGGCCCGTGTAGTGGTGAGTATAAGATACCCATTAGGGACCCTAAGACCCTCAAGGTATCACTAAAATACATCAAGGATAAACCACAAAGAAAAGATACAATCACGAAGTATCATCCGCCACTACTTAGGTATATTCCCATACATATACCTAAGTCATCAAATCCAGTTAAGCTCCAACTCACGAGCCCAAGTACAACCCAGTCCACACTGTAAAGCAAGTCAATCACATCGAAGATAATGATTGAAAGTCAAGACTCAACTCAAACCAGGATTTTATTCATGACGATGAAACCACACCTCGTGGAGAACTCTTCCGATGTCGAGTACAGTGGTCTTGCCGCTACAACCAAGCGCTTCCCACTAACCTAGGACTGCTGAAGTACTCCACCGGTCGAGTACTGTGGGCCTACTGCTAAAACCAAGCGCTTCCCACTAACCTAGGACTGCTGAAGTACTCCACCGGTCAAGTACTGTGGGCCTGCTTCTATAATCAAGCGCTTCCCACCATGGGTCTGCCGCTACAACCAAGCGCTCCCCCTCATAGCCTACATAGGTACTCCTTTTGTCGAGTACCATGGGTTTGACGCTACAACCAAGTGCTCTCTGCTGGGGGTCTGCCACTACAACCAAGCGCTTCCCACGGGGCTATTTGAATCACATTGAGTCGATCGATCAGCAGTCGTCAATTCTCAGCCAACTACTAGGTCTCTACTCTCTGCTCGCTCATCACCAGGAGGGTCCACTCCAAGAGCTACAGGTCAATAATCCAAGTATCAAAAATTCCCACGAAAAAGTATCACAAGGGACCGCCTCGTCACAGGGGTCTCAACGCATCAAACGGTGTGTCAATCAGACGCTCGGTTTGTGAGTTATTAGACTTTTCAAACCGGGGGCTCGGTTGGTTTCGTGTACGAACCATCCTGACCATATCTCAAATATACCCCGAACCCCCATAGGTTATATTTTTAGGGACCGTTTATCAACATGATTACCAATGCCGCTAACGGTTCGTCAAACGGATGTCCGGTCTGAATGTAATAGACATTTCCGTTCCAGGGGCCCGGTTGGATTTCAGGTACAATCCAATCCGGCCATATCCCAACTACGTCCAAACCCCAAGTGAAGTATTCCAAAATATACATCTAACTAAAAGGAATCCATCAATGTCTACGACACGTAAATCGGATGTACGGAGCTCAAGCTTTAAGCGTTTCCGCTCCGTGGGTCCGGTTGGTTTCGGGTTCGAACCAACCCGGCTGTACCAAAAGTTCACCGAAACCTTTAGTGTAGTATACCAAAACGGCCGTCTCGATCCAAGGATCTCCACACAACTAACGGTGCGTCGATCGGAGGTCCGTAGCCCATGGTATGTGAAAAAGACCGAAAGTGGTCCGAAAATGGGGGGGCTAGGCCCGGTCCGACCCGGCCCAACCCCCCTGGGTCGGCCCGAACCGGGTCGACCCGACCCGAATATGGGTCTGACCTGGCTGGGCGCGGCCCGACCCGGCGGCGAACAGCCTGGTCCTGTCCGTACAACCCGGCCCGACCCGACCATGTGGCACGCTGGCTCGGCCAGCGGCCGAGCATGGGGGGATGCGGTCCCCGCCTTCCCTTGCACTCCGCAGACGCGGTAGGTGCCACATCCTCCATCGAATCCCGCACGGTCGCGGGATCCCGGTCGCCTGCTTCCGTGGCTAAAGCCGCGACGGTTCCTTCTGGTGGCATGCCGGGACGCCGCCGCCTCTGGGCGGCCTGCAGGTGCCGGTAGCCGCCTCCAGCCACCGGCACCGCCATGCCAGCGTGCCACACCGGCAGGGTCTTCCGCGGACCACCAGACGTGCTCTGGTGGTCGGTTTTGCCTGTCGCCTTCGCCAGTGGTCCTCCCGGGACTTTCCCTTCACTGAGAAGTCTTCAAAAATCCTTTGCGGCCCGTTCCTTCATCACCCGTCGTTCCGCACGTCAAATAAACAATCTGTGTAGTCTTCGAATCCCCCCTGCGGCCCCGACTCCGGCTGCGGTTTCATTCGGCCTCAACGGCGCGGTGTGATTGCGCTGCACTTGGTTTCGTTTTTCTTCGCCCGTTCTTCTTTGGTTCTGCATTGTTCTGTTGCACCGTGCTACCCTTGTTCGTGTCGCGACAAACACATCATCAAAAGGAAGAGGAGGGTCGGCCATGTTCGTGCAGTCCGGCCCCCTCCCAGTAATCCGATATCAAGTGGCTAAGAAAAATATGTTTGGATGGTAAAGAAAATTCATGATCCAAAAATCAAACCCCTACCTTGTTTCGTTCATTGTTTGTTGACAATATCGCGGGAGGATGGACATCGGATCATCGATGTCGTCGCAAGGTAGGATATGAAGATGATGATGGTCATCGACGTTCGTCGTTTCCCCAAAGGCCTTCGATCCTGCTCGAATGCCATTCGTTGGAGATCCGACGGTTGGAGAACCGTTCTTCATCGAGGGAGGGAGTCATTCTTCGCAGGAGGATGAAGTTCTTCATGAAGGAGGAACTCCCGTCATTCTTCACACAGAGGCTCCCTTCAAAATATTTTCCCAGTCAATATTTCATTAGGCCTCATTCTCTTAAAAGATCTCCATGCCGTTCAAAAATTCAAGAGGTGTGACAAAGTTAATTAATAAGGTTATTAAATCCCCTTATTTGGTTCATTAAGTTTGGGATGTGCAGAGGCTCCTCATTAAGAAGGGAAGTTTCCAAGAAATTAACAAGGGAGGTTTTAAGAGGTCAGGGGGGTTATGGGGAGGTGAGGAGATAGAGGTTCGTGTGGGTCCCACCACACCAAACCCTCCCATGGGAGGTTAGGTGGGTGTGGGACCCACATCTAACTCCCCATTTGTAGGATTAAATTCACCTTCCTTAGATAAATTTGTTCAGAACAACATTTATCTATGTTAATCAAATCCCAATTTATAAAACCTCAACCTGATCAAAACACAGCTACGACAAAGGTCCCCCTATGAAATTATTGGAACTGCGAGTTCATCAGTGCCTTCAGATTTCTATTCTAAGTACTGGTTCAAAAGATAGAAAAACCTGCTCATTCATTCATTAAACGTACCCGAGATAAACTTTGGAAATTGATTCCGGGCACACCGGGCCTTAGAATCAAGTGCCGTCAGAATCTGCGGACTCTTAAAATTCCAAAGAAATTAGGAAAAAAATTTCCTTTGAAATTTCCAAGTCCTTAAATAATAATCAAAGGGAGGAGATGAGATGATTTTTTAGAATTTTCTAGTTTTTCTATAGAGATAATTTTCTCTGCGATGAAGTGAGAATAGAATTATACCTTTTATAAGTTATAGGAGTTTCACCCTTATAAATTTTATAAATATTAAAATATACTAAAGTCACTATCATGAGAAACTGGAGAAAAAAATTTAGTTTTTTAGTATATTTTAAGGTAGTCTAGAATTACATAAATTAGCGAAATAAAAGATATAGAGTATTGGTATCTTTAATACTTATAAATTTATTTTTATCAATTTAACCCATATGAAACATTACTATAGTGACAATATTTTGACAAATTTTGCTATTAAATAGATATAACATTAGGTTAAACATGATTCAAGCTATTTCTTATGATAGATAAAAATATAAAATCCATTTTACATGATTCAATTCATAGTGGTGGAATAAATTAATTCTAATATCATTACACAAAACATGTAAATATAATTTTTATTAAAAATGAATTTTTATATATAAAAGAGAATTTATTTTCATTATTGAATAGTATAAACAAAATTATAAATGTTAAAATATTTGATTAAAAATATTATATCCCAAAATTATTAAAATACTTCCTCAATAATTTTTAATTATTTTTTTAAAATAAAAACAAATTTTGCTCTTATAAATTATTGTATGAAAACAAAAAACTGATCTCTATTTAACTTCTAAAGATTTTATGTTCATTTAAAACCATTTTAAAATCAATATATGAATTTTTTAACATTTCTTTAATCATTAATCAATTATTTTCCATTAAGGATAATTATAAAAATAAATATATTTTAATTTTAAAAAATATAATAAAAATGTTATTTCTAAACAACTTTTTTTTATTTAGCCATGAATTACTAAACTAACATTCCTAATCATATATCACTTTTTAAATAAATATCATAAAAATATTCTATTATTTCATTTTATAAATTTATTTTAAATATCTATAAGTTTAATTAAATTTAATCATTAATTGGGAATTTTTCAAATATGTTTGTTGTTTAATTCACTATAGGCTATCAAAAACATTGAATTTATTGTTGAGAAATATATTATAAAATCTGTTTGTGTTTTGTAAAGTGTTAAATCATTGAATTTCGTTATTTTGGCCTCATAAATTGGGTTTTTATTAAGTATTTATATATTTCATTGATTTATAATTGGTTTTCTATATTTTCAAAAATAAAATAGTATATTTTGATTTGGGTTTTATATAGTGTTATTTTTGATTATTCATCTTTGAAATGTGTTATTGAGTAAGGGAATGAATATTTTTGAAATATCTTGTACAATATTGATTCTAATGATATATATTTGTTAATAATAGCTATAAAAACCAAATAGATTCATTATTGGTTGGGAGATACATGTTTTTCGAGATCCATGGATCATTTTTATGTCAGTACTAAAAAAACAGCCTTTAACAGTACTATAACAGGTCATTATCAGTGCTGGAAAAGTCATGAATACCACAACACGGTTAAAAGACCAAGGCTACTATCAATACAAGAAATGTGATAATAAATGGTTTCTTTACATGTGAAAATAAAATAATTCAAAAATAATTCCACAATGAGTGGTTTTAAAAGCGCACATAAAAGACACGTTTTCTTATTGCTTTTATATAAATCTGATATAGAGACCCTTTATCAGTACATTAAATTTTTTTGATAAAGGATCCAATTATCAGGGATCTTTAAAGTAAAGATAAATGGATCATTATTAATACTTTTCAAATAGAAGATAAAGGGATCCATTATCAGTGCATTTAGCAACACTGATAATGGGGAATACTGATATGTGACAATACATCACACTATAACACCTGAAATATGGAATTTAGGGTATCATAACAACACACCACATCAATAGAAATAGAATTTTTTAAACAAAAATAGGATAAAATAATGAATTTAAATAAATTAAAATTCTTAAAACATATACAAGAAAAAATACTATTATATAGTAAATCGGTTGTTTCTTTTCTAAATTTAATGTCATTTTTTAACAAAAAGAATCACATTGAGTCATAATAGTCACACCATGAGTATAATTGAGGTGTGAATGATTATTACACATTACCAATTACTTATGGATAATTTCGTAATGTACCAAAACAATATAAATGTGTTTTTTTTCAGTATTTAGTATGTTTGATATTTTTTTGACAAATTGTAATGTTAGTTATGATTAAAAAGGAACACATAGTTTCATATCAGTCACAATATGAATCATATGAAGGGGAATTTGAATCCTACATGTCAAAAAATGAAATAGGTACAGTTGTAAAAATGTAAAAAAAAACAATTTAATGAATTTGATACATTTTTATTATGTTTGTTTTTTACACTAAAATTAACATTTGATTGGAATAAAAAGTAACACGTAGAGTCATAACGGTCACAACGTGTGTCAGATTGATATAGAAATAATTATTACACATTCCCAATGAATTATGGATTGTGGTAATAATTTATCAAAAAAATTACTATGTGTATTCATGGTATTGAGTATGCTATTTGTGTTTTTTCACATAAAGGCCATTTTAAACTGGAAACACACACTTTAAACTATACAGGTTGCATTGTGTGTGTTTTGGATGTTATACTGATTCATACATGTAAAAAATGAATTATAAATCACTAAACCAAATTATCAAATAAACCCATGTGTGTTTTCTCAATTTATAATTAGTGACACTTTTTTCTATTAAAATGTTAATTTTAAACTTATAACAAACTCATGTAGTCATACCGTTCACGTCGTGCATCATATTGTTGTGTGAATGGATTTTAAAAATCTAAAATTACTTATAGAGTGATTTTATAATGTATTAAAACAATAAAAATACATTTTAACATTTTGAGTATCTCTGTAGTTTTTTTCACAGAAAATAATGTCGATTTTCAATAAAAAGATGCACATAGAGTCATACTGGTCACACTGTGCATTATATTTAGGTGATAATGATTCCTACACATCCCAAATGACTTATTTATCATTTTAATAAACTATAAATACAATAATAATGTGTTTCTTTGTATTTGAGTACTTCACAACTGTTTTTTACTAAAATTTCATGTTATAATGGAAACGTGCACATGGATCCATACATGAGGCATCATCTGTGTATTTGACATGAGACTAATTCATGCATGTCAAAAATGAATTATTATTTTTTTACCAAATTATTAAGACAATGAGAGTGAGTTTTTTAGTTTTTAGTGAGTTAAACTTGTTTGTATTAAAATGTAAATTTAAAACTAATAAAGGAATCATGGAGTCATACCGGTCACAACATGAGTCAGATTGGGTTGAGGATGATTCATTCAAATTTAAATTGACTTGTTAATATTTTTACTATAGTACCAAAATAATCTTAATGTGGTTTCTATATTGTGAGAATGTAAGTTGATTTTTTCAACAAAAATTAATGTCAATATTGAATAAATAGACACACTTAGAGATATACCAGTCACACCATGTATCAGATTAAGTTGAGTATGATTTCATCATATCTCAAATGAAATATGGATAGTTATAATAATGTATCATAAAATTTATAATTCCTTTAATTATTTTTGAGTACACCACATGTATTTTTTTAACAAAAAATGACACTTTTAACTAGAAACATGCACATTGAGCCATAGAAGAGGAATTGTGTGTGGTTACGAAAAGAAATTGATTTATACAATCCAAGAGTAGATTATGAGTAATTTTAAAAAATTATCCGAAATATCCGAGCAAGTTTTCTTAGATTTTAGGGAGTAATATTTACTAAATTAAAATATCAATTTTAAACTAAAAATAGACACTTAGAGACATATTGGTCACATGGTGTATCATATTGAGGCAGAGATGATTTTTATACATCATTAATTACTTATGGATCATATTTATAATTTACCAAAATAATAATAATGTGTTGTCTCTATTTTAATTATGTAATTTGTTTTTTTGAAAAATTAGAATTCAATTCTGAATAAAAAATGCACTTAGAGTCATAATGGTCACACCGGGAATCGAAATAAGATGAGTCTAATTCCAACACATCTCAAATAACATATGGATAATTGTGATAATTTATAAAAATAATCAGAATGCTTTTCCATTGTTTTGAATATTTCACTTGTGATTTTTACTAAATTTCCATTTTAAAATGGAAACACACACTTTTATCCATACACATGGAATCGTCTGTCGGTATGGCCTGAGACTAATACCTACATTTAAAATTTTAATTATGAACCATTTTAAAAAACTATCCAGACAATATGAGGTCATTTTCCTGGTTTTTAGTGAGTGACACTTTTTTGTTTTAAATTTATAATATTAATCTGATAACGGACACTTGTGGTCACACCAGTCACAACGGGCATCTGATTGATTTGTGGTTTATTACTACATGTTAAAAACGAAATATTGATTTTATACAAAAATAATAAAACAATACGAATGTATTTTCTCTATTTATTGTATTTTAATAATATTTTTTTTACTAAAATCAATTTCATTTTTGATGAAAAAATATGCATATAATGTCTTACCTATCTCACATTGTATCATATTGAGGTTTGTATAATTACTAGGCATCCCAAATGACTTATGGATCATATCGATATTGTACAAAAGTAATTAGAATGAATTTCCTAAGATTTGATAATGCCAATATTTTTTTTACTAAGATGTCATTTTAAACTGGAAATAGAAACAATGAGCCATACAGGTGTCATAGTGTGTGGGTATTACATGAGAATTATTAATACATGTCACAAATGAATGATGAATCATTTTACCAAATTATAAAGATAATCTAAGAATGATTTATTAGTTTTTTGTGAGTGGCATTTTTTTGTACTAAAATATAGATTTTAGAATCATAATAGACTCATAGAGTCATACCGGTCATAGAGTGAGTCAGATTGAGGATCAAATAATTTAAAAATTTTAAAAAATGTTTTTTTGATTTTTTTTGCATAACGTAGCAAAACAATCTGAATGAATTTTTTATGTTTTCATAATGTCAGGTAGTTTTATTTAAAATTAATTTCATTTTTCTTTAAAAAGATTAACATTGAGTCATAATGGTCAAAAAATGCATAATATTTAAGTGAAGATGATTTCTGCACATTCCAAATGACTTATGGATAATTTTACAAATGAATTAAAACAATCATAATGTCATTTCTCAGGTTTTGAATACAACACTTGTTTTTTTACTAAAATTACATTTTAAACTAGAAACATGAAATTGGAGCAATTTAGTGGAATAATATGTGCGTATAGAATTAGACCAATTCCTACATATCAAAATTTAATTATGAATAATTGTGAAAAATTATCATGACAATCTGATCTTGTTTGATCAGATTTTTTGAGTGACATGATTTAGTATTAAATTGTAAATTTTAAACTGATAACGGAAACCTGGAGTCATACCGATTACATAGTGCATTAGATTGAGTTATGGCAAATTCTTACATGACAAAATTGAATTACGGATCATTTTACTAAAGTAATTAAAACTTATAAAATAATTTTCTCAATTTTTTGTATGAAAGTTGTTTTTCACTAAAAATATTGTCAATTTTGAAAATAAAGACACACTTGGAGTGATACTAGTCACACCATACATCTGATTGTGGTGAGGATGAATCCTACAAGTCCCAAATGAATTATAGATTGTTTTTCTGAAGTGTCAAAATAATAAAAATGTGTTTTCGTTGTTTTTAGTGTTATGAATTTTTTTAATACAAAATTTCATTTTAAACTTGAATAATTCACATTATGTCTTAATGGTTACATAATGTGTGGGATTTATATAAGTAAAATTAATAAACATCACAAATGAATTATAAATCATTGTACAAAATTATCAATAAAATCTGACTATTTTTTATTTTTTTCATTGAGTCACACATTTTGTATCAAAATTTCAAATTTTAACATGATAACAAACACATAGATTATAAATACTAGTTTTCTCCATTTTTTCTTTCATAAACCTACAATATTCAGTAGTTTATTAGAAACATATTTATTCAAATTGTTATGTTTGATTTTATTTATTTTTAATGATTGGGAGTTGTACGATTGTTTGTTCAATAACACTAGAGAATAAATTGAATCGTTACACGCACAATAATCTTACTAGTGGATTACTACCCTTTATAAAATCACATAAACATGTGATGAAATGATTTTTTTCAATAATTCAACAGAATAACATGAACAATGGATTTTATCTTAATTGGAATGTGTTGTGTGAAGTTTTATATAGTTTTTCTCAAACACAAACATGGTATGATCTTAATTCTACTTCATTTACCAACAAATTTATTGTTTAAAAGAAAGAACTTAATATCATCCCCATCCTTGTTCTCCACCTTAGTCTTCACCTCTGCCTCCTCCTTCATGTCTATCTCCAACTCTGACTCTACATCCTCATTCACCTTTATATCTGCATATGCCTCCACCTCCACCTCCTCCTTCACAATTTCCCATCAATTTTATTTTTTATAGGTCAGTGTATATAAAAAAGTTTATTTCATCCATTATAAATATCTACGAAAATATAGAAAAAAACAAAATATAAACCATCTAAAATAGATTATTTAGCCCCAAAATATATTTCTAAGGTTATAAGTCATACTATATAAGAGAAATAGCAGGAATTGACCTAAATTTGTTGTCTGCATATATTCTAAATAATGTACGCTACCTATATGCCACTAAAAAAATTTATTTATTATTTTGAGTATCTTGGTTGTCCAAAATCCTGATAGTACTGAGAAAATATCAACAAAAATATTATTATGAAATATATTTATTGAAATTCTAAATACCTTTGGAAATTACTTATTTGGGGATGCTGAACATTTTATGATTTATGATTTCTCTCATAAATTTACAGACATGATATCCATAATATATATCATTATCTTATTTTGGGTGCGTCAAAAAAATTAATAAAATAATTATTTTTTAAAATGTTTTAATAGTTAAATATTTCAATATATATATTAATTTTTTCCCATTTATTGAAATTCATAATTTTATCACTTCTGACATAGACTTCATGCCAAAATCTAGCCTATAAATACAGACCTCTATATCATCAAAAAATTCATCTTAAAACATATAATAAATATATAATTTTATGTTTATCTATAAAATATTGATTTTAGTGCATTATATATTCATACTACATATCTTCTATGGTTGATTGACTGCATATACATGCATTGGATACAAATAATAAATATTATGTGTGATCGGATTGATAGTGGTTTTTATCTAGTGCACCGTAAAAACCTAAAACAATTATGTAATGAAAAATTAAAATTTATTTTATGTTATCAGATTGTAATTTTTTTCCATCACATTGTAGGAATTGGAATGTTTTTGTTTTGTATTTCACTCTTCGATTAACTCATATTTTTTCTTCTAAATTTTTTTATTATCCAATGTAACTTCAATCACAGAAATCATATAGGGACTAATCAATCAAAATCATTATTCACATAATCTTTCATTGATATTTTATGATATAAATCCTATAAAAATAATAATATTTTTTTAACTTTAATAAAAATATTATATCACTATTTGGAAAAATGTATTATGAAAATATACCATATATTTGTATTCCAAACTAATACGCCCATTGATTCATTCCTGAGAATATCATATAGAGTCTCATGAACAATTACGTCCATTAAGTAATCTCCATATATTTATTTATTATTTTAATTATAAGACAATGTTTTATATTTAAATGTGGAATCTCCATGAATTTTTAATGATAATAAATTATTCTTAGGAATTGGATGGTAGAAGGTACTCTTGGATGGTAGTCTACTTTTCTAGGTTGATTCACAAGATTTTCATGATTCAACCATCTATTTCTCTGCCATGTTATCCATTTGTAATATCATACCACACTTTAGACATCTATAATCAACTGTTATTTGATTTTTATAAGAAAAAACATGAAAAATATTTACTGAATGTATCTTTATAAGATTATACAACAATTCTAAGAATTATCTAATAACATAAATGACCATTTTAATATTATGACCATCAAATGGAACATGGAAAATTACATTCAGATCATCATCTACATAAATCCCTACACTCTTGTTACCTTCTGGGAGGTTTTATGGTGTATCTATTCTCATTTGATATTATACACTATATCCATCACAGCACAATGGCATGTATGTGCGGAAAGATAAATATCACATACGAATGTACCCTAATTTTTTATCAATATAATATCATCATAATTTGTTTTATTTACATTTATGAGAATGATTAATGAAAAAATTGATTTTTCTAGGTTAGGTATTTGGTTGGAGGGAATGACTACCCTCATAGCTAGTTGGATCATATGGTTTATATGAAAATATTTTATCCACCACCTGTTCACTATGATCTTTTCTAATACATTGTTCATCTAAACCAGACCAAAAAATAATATCATGCCATGAGTGTACTTGTTTATTCAGTCATCTCATATTATTATATGTATGTTTATGTGATTTTTTATCCGAAAAATATGTTCAGGGATAGACACCAAAACATAGTCATCTAACACTACCATATTGTTCAGGCCTTTTCAAAGCTACTGAAAGTCTCTTTTCATCTGGTATAGTCATTTCTAATTCTTATGTCTAAATAATATGGAAAATATGAACATATATATATATATATATATTATGTCATATTGTTATAAATCACAATGAATTACAATTATTATATACTTACACATGTTTCCCATATTCATTTTTTTTGTTTTTACCAGCTAATTTACCCTCCTAATTTATCAGATCCTCCTTCCATAGAACAAGATGTGGGATCAAATAGGATTTATATTTTGATTCATAAATCTATATATAAATAAAGGATCATAATTTGATTCATAACATATAATTAATCTTTTATTATTTATATAAAATACATACAAATTCCATATCGAATGAAGTGTACCATATCCTTACATTGTGATAGGGGTACATTGGTTTGTATGGATGTTATTAATTTTTAGCATCCTTTTTCCGTTTCATAAATTAATATATTTTACTAAATTTGGATAAAGTAACTGATTTCAATTAATATACGATTGACTAAAATTCTCCTAAAAATGATTTTTCAGATTGATGATTTATAAAAGTAGTCCTTGTTTTCTACTTTATAATGTGTGAATTAATGACTTGTCCGTGGGGATTTATTTTCCCCTTAGAATCACTAATATATAACTTCATTAGAAGAGCCTGGAAGAATATATGGGATTTTCCAGTGGATATTAATTTTTTTTGGAAATAATAAAAAAAATAAACTCTTCCAGTAATAATGAAAATTTAATCAATGTTTTATTATATAATTTTTTTAGTAAAATATATAATTTATAATGTAACATTATTTTTATATTATTCCAAACGATTTACATCATTATATTTTTTTATGCAGTAACATGAATCATTTTATTTTTTATATTCATCATTATTGTGATCGAAAAATAACTAATGGAAATTTACGTGTTCGAGTAAATAGGTTGGCCAAATTTGTTCCAAAAAAAGTCAATTTTTATACCCAGACTTCTTAGAATGATATTTGTATTCACCATTGCAAAGTTCCATCGTATTTGTTTCATCAACATATTTTTGACCCCATAATAATTGTATTGTTTATTCATCAATTTCATTTTCTTCATCGGTATTCATAAAATGATCTTTTTTAGAAGAAATTATCTACATGAGTAATCAAAGATTTTGTTTTTATAAAATAAAAACAATACAATACAATCCATGCATAATATTCTTCATTTTCATGCATCCTCCCTGAAAATTGTTACAATCCTTAATAGGGATATAATAATTCAATACTCTAATACAACTAACCTTCAAAAAAATAATTAATCTGTCCTCAAACAATTAATTTACTTCCATATCATGATGTTGTATTGGACTACCTCTTTCAAATTATCCTTCATCCCATCAATGTGGTTCAAAAGTTCCTTGATGACATACCTCCCGATATTTTTTGGTTTCATTATATTTTGGGATATATTTTTCTCATATTATTTGGACATCCACCTATGTTTATTGAACTACTATAAATAAAATTCACCCCATACCAGGTACTGGTGATCATTTAGATGACTAGTTCTCAGAGTATTTCAAATAATATTGAATAAATGAGGGAGAAATCTGAAGAAACCAAAAGCATTAACAAATATTTGGGAGATATAAGATGAGTGTCCACTAAGGATTAGAAATAAACTAAATGAAATTTTAATTATTGACTCTAACATATAACATTTCAAAAATGAATGAATAAAAATTAAAATCCTCATGACTTCAACTCATATTCATTTACATCCACTAACAAAAATTTATTGTTTTAAGCTTCCATTAAAATGATTCTTTTTTTCATGGATTAGAGGAGAGGAAAATTAGTCATGGTATTAGTGTGAGGAGGATGATAGAGCTTTACAATCAGCCATTTCTCCAATATTCCAATAGAAAGTATCCTGAATATGATGTTGAAAATAAGTCTAGATAGCTCTATATATTGTGGTTGGAATACCTTCAAGTGTTATATTGGATAGTTTTAAATTTATCATGGTTGAATGGGAAGAGAATCAAAATGTGTATTTGGTGTGTTTTATTTTCATAAAAAATATGGAACCTGAGAATCTTTAGGATTTCACACATATTACATGTATTATCATCCAAGTATTTTTAACTATGGAGTTCTAATTGGATCCAATGTGACTGAAATAAAAAATAAATATAATTTTTGATGAAGTGGTTTCAAAAGTAACTGAATTTGTTGTATAAGAAAATTCTTATAATGAAAAAAAATATTCAATTTATTTGGAATAATTTCTTAGTGTAATTTTTTATGTTCTCATGAAGTAGTAAATTATAAAAATGAATGAATAAAGATTTGAATAATGCAATGGGGGATATAGAATTCAATGAAATGGAAGTATCTTTTACTGAGATTATTGAATATAATCCATGTGGGAGATATTTCATCAACAAACATTGGAACCATAATGATGGGAAAAAGGCTAGTTTGAAATAGGGAGTGAAATCTATCATCAAAACATGGAAGTCAATCAAGCGTCTGAGGACGAATTAAATAAATGTAGTGAAGGTTAGTTTTACTACAATATTAATGTATAATACTTGTCTTATAGATAGTAACACTTTTAATGAAAGATGCATTCAATTGTGTACTTTTATGCATGGAGTGTATTGTATTGTGTATATATCGTACGAAAATGAATCCTTATTTATGAAACCTTATTTGTGAAACCCATTATCCTTTTTTATGAAAAAAATATTTATGTTTCTTATCAATATTATGTGTTGTATTATTATATCTCAATAGAAAATGGAGATTCAGTTCATAGTGGTCTTATATGAAGTAAGAATGAGTTTATAGAGTAGGGTTGCAATTATGTAGGTATAAGTATGTGTGAGAGAGATATTATTCTTCCCATGATGTTAAGAGATTATGGTTTCCATGCGGATCCTTGTAGGTATTTTTCACTTTGACCTAGTAGCCCAAAAATAGTATGATGAATTCTAGTTAAGCATATCTTAAAAAGTTCAATTATATGTTGAGTAATTCAATATCTAGTAATAAATTAATTATAAAATAATTTTTATAACCCCCTATTCTAGTTATATGATTTTTATTTAGTAAGTTAATATAATTATTAATTTGATAGGAATTTTTAATAATATGAAAATTCCATTATTCATAAATTATGACTGTAATGAGAATTAGTCATGCTATCCATGAGATTCCAATGTGACTGAAACCCACATAAACAAACAGTTGGTTTTGAGGACAATCAAAACATGGAAATATTGTAAAAGATGAAGTGATATCTTTATGGATTGAATTAGGAATCTCAATAGTGGAATGATGAATTAAATGATTTCATGACTGATAGATATTTGACAGAGTGCAATGGTGATAAGAATCTGGTGTTAGGGAATTCTTGTTGAGGGTCAGGATAATATTAGATAGGGGCATAATTTTATTTTCCAATATATAGTTGGTGGAGATGTATGAAGTAGTTGAGAGTAATAATTATGGGAAGAGGTTGTAGGTAGAGGGGGCATTGATCTACTCTAGATTATATATTGACTGTTTGGACGGTTATCCTTATGGCCTTATGGGGACCCATCCATAGGTATTCATCTTCCCTTAACTTCTTATTAATCATTTTATAATTCTTCTTGAATTTCATTATCCACTATAAAAAATAGAATTGTTCCTGTTGATTCTTATTTTTTCCACTCATTTTCTTATAATTTTAATCAATTGATGATTTAATTTAGAGATTTACAATACTAGATATGTAATTTAGGATTATTGGACCAGGAAAAAGATTTGATATCCATTATTGTCATTTTTAAGAGCAGTTATAAAATAGTTGGGTTAGGAGAATGTTAATAAAAGGAAGAACTACATGTTTTGGACTATATTATAGCAAAATAGAGGATAATAAAATAACTAAATGATAAAAATGATTTTATATATTGATTGTTAAGATATGTTTGATCAGTTTCTACATGAGATGCTTCAAAACACATAGAAAAAAATAGTGTTTTTCAGATTTTTTCTATTTGATAGTTTCCCCCTTATTTTTTGAAGATCATATATTATGTTTCTATCCCAATTTAGTAGAATGTGATGAAAAGATATTGTATTAATCAATATAGGCCCATTAAAATATGTTTAATGACCCTGATATATGAAAAAAATTATTCACTTTCCTTGAAACCATTTTTTAAGGAGGAAAAAAGATGAAATAGAACCACTATTTGTATTTCAGTGGAAAAGAAATTAGATATAAAGTTCTTTATGGTTATGAATAGCCCAAAAACTGAAAATGGGGAAGCCAGAAAATGAAATAATGATAGAGGAAAAGTATAAAATAATATATATTACATTCTTTCCTTGATTCGTTTGAGGGAATGTAGTGGAGTTTCACTGACAACAGGAGAGTTTTACAAGATCATGAGAATCATGAGTGACTAAGTCATGGTTAGGGTTCTTTTAAATAGATTAGAAGGTCTTTTAAATTTTATTTTAAAAATTCATTGATAACGATCCCTTTAATCAACACTAAATTGATATGTGATGAAAAAAGTAATATTTATAAGCACTTATGTTTCACCACTGATAAATTTGTTTTTTAAAGAAAATTTTTTGTACTGATAAATATTATTTTTATTAGTTATAAAATGATTACAATGAAAACTAATTTATAATTATAATTATTTAAATTAATTAGTAATAATTTTATAATTATTTAAACATGTATATTTTTTTTATAAATATATAAAGAATTATTTTTTTAAAAATATTTTTTATTAATAATAATTATAAAGTTATAAATTTATAAATATAGTAAATATAAATTTATAAATATATTTATTTAAAAATATATTTCAATCATTATTAGTTGATATGTAATTTAAATACATACATTTTATAAATTAGTGCAATTGAATAATTAAAAAAAACACATTAAAAATATTAAAAAATGGATTTGATTTTTTAATTAAATATAAATTATATCAAAAATATGGATATTTATATTTATATTAAGGTAAATATGTATAAATATTTAAAATACTAAAACATCGTAAATTAATATATATACATAAATAATAAAAAATGATCAAATTCAAAAATAATATAATGTTTTAGAAAATATTAAAAATTAATAAATAATACCTTAACAATAATAATATTAAAAATAACTCAAAATTATTGTTTGATTAGAAACATAATATATTAAAAGTATTATGTTACAATGAAATTCTAAAATATACCAAATGATGAATAAATTATATAAATATTAGGAGTACGTGATTTTATATAAGATTTCACTAATTGAATAAATATATTTGGTTTTCCATTGTATATAAATTTTTTTAATTACATATATACATGTTTGTGTGTGCGTGAAATCAATGTGACACACACCGTTTGATATACTCTAAGTTGAAAAATCTAACAACATTAAAAACAAATAAGACATTAATATGTTTTCAATAATTACATTTCATATATATTTATATTTAATATATATTTTTATTAAAATTTATAATCAATATATATATATATATATTACTAATGTCATGATCCATCCCCTAGGGTCCATATCCTGATTAACCAAAGCCCTCCTTCTAGAGGCTAGGGCTAGCGACTAGCACCAAAAGCATAAATACCTAAACTAGGAAGGAATTGCCTTTATAAGTATAATCAAACACAATAGAGTAAACAAATTGAAGAAAAACACTACGTAAAATAGTATACAAAGAATTACTGTAAAGTAAAAGGGTTTGGAAATAAAATCCCAATAGGAAAGTACAAGTACAACTGAAAGCAAGTACAACTAATGAAAAGTAAAAGAGCTACTGGGTCGTCCTCCGGGGTTTCTACCTGAAGGGTAGGTACAGATAACCTCCTTAGCACTCTTGTCTGTCCTATAGATCCATGTACCATCACACCGAGTGGTCCACCTCTGGGTGTTATCTGGTCCTGTTACTCTCTGCCTCAGTCAATGATGTCTGTTGTCCGCAACCAACACAACGAGGTGCAGATATAACCCCTGTAGGGGTGAGTATAATGATACTCATAGGGACCCTGAGACCCTCAGGGTCTTAGAAAATCTAAAATGGATTAACCAGAAATTATAAAATCAACGGATAACCATTACATAGGTATATTCCCATACATATACCTAAGTTATCTAGTAACCCATATCAATCATTAGGGAAATAAAAAAAGGCATTGACTTAGCTCAAACCAGGATTTTCTTTATCAAAATCAGGGATCCTTGAGAACTCCTACTCTCTCGAGTACAGTGGGCATGTCCCAACAAGAAGGCGCTTCTCACTAACCATGGACTGCTGAGTTATTCCTCCTGTGAAGTACCACGAGTTTGTTGCCAACTACCTAGCACTGCTTCGTTATGGGTCTGCCGCCAACTACATGGAGAATCCCCTAATAGCCTACATAGGTACTCCTCCTGTCGAGTACAGTGGGTCTGCCACCAACTACCAGGTGATCCTCCTCCGTGGGTATGCCGCCAACTACCAGGAACTCCCCAATGGTCTAGCCGAATCACTCCGAGTTGAATCAGTCAAGCAGTCGTCAGGTTTTCCAGCTACTAGGTCTCTGCACTCTGTCTACTCTTAGGTGGAAGGATCCGCTCCACGATCTACTGGTCAATACTCCAACTGTCGCAAAGTTCCACAAAGAAGTATCTCAAAGGTCCACCGTGTCATAGGGGTCTTAATACAACATACAACACATCAATCATATGCCCAGTCTGTTAGTTATTAGACTTGTAGTCCCGGGGCCCGGTTGGATTCATCTATGATCCAGCCTGACCGTAACTCAACTATACCCTGAAATCTAAGGGGATATACTCAAAGGGATGGATACGCTTAAATAATACTGTCACTGATGATGGTTCGTCAAATGGACATCCGGTGCCAATGATATGGGAAATGAATGTAAAGGGGCGGTAATGGGCTCTGCTCTAGTCCGACCTGTCAGACTGACTTGGCCCAATCCAGTCAAGGCTGAACCAGTCTAGGTCGACCCGATCAGTCTCAATGGGTCTGACTCGGCCTATTGGGCAGGTCATCCCGCTATGTCCTGGCCCGATCTACAGGGCCCGACCCAGCGGACCGCGAGGACAGTCCGACCCGTGCTCCTGGCCAGTTCGGCCCAGAGTGTTGTGAGGGCATAGAAAAACACGACTTAGCCCGAAGGTCCTGGCTAGCCAATTTGGCCAAGGCACCGTGAGGAGTCCGAGACACCGGCTTTGTCGGGTGGCCTCAAGGGAGATGGGACACCACAGGGGAGTCAGGCAGGGCACGAGGGTGCTAGGTAGGGTGCATGAGAGCCGGGCAAGGCGCGGGGGCGCCAGGAAGCGTATGGGGAAGTGCGCGGGGGTGCGGGCATCACACGGGGGCGCCGGGCAGCACGCGGGGGCACCGGCCAGCACGCGGGGGCACAGGCAGCGTGCGGGTGCACCGGGTAGGGCACAGCAGGGCGCCGGGGGTGCTGGGCAGCACACGGGGGAACATGCAGCACGTGAGTTTACCGGGAAGTGCGTGGGTTCATCCGGGGTGCATGCTGGGCAGGGTTTCGGGAAGTCTCAGGTAGGTGGGTCGGGCGCCGCTCGATCTGTGGTGTTTGTCTAGGAGAATTAGTGTGCCACAGGTGCAGTGTGATTTGCAGAGGTCGCAGGTAGCACGACCTTCATTATTGCCGCCTTCATTTCCTCTTGCTTCATCACCAAGACGAAGTTCTATCAAAACAATATCGGCAAAGGGGTCAGGCCATGTTGGTTTGTCATGCACCCTCCGCGTTTAGGGTGGTAATAATGGGTTCTCAAGAATGAAGCACAATATTCCTCCCGTAATAGTTGAACATCATCATTATTCGTTTTTAATGGAAGAAATAACATGACACTTAAAAGATACTAAACCCCTACTTTTGATTCGCCACTCAATGTTCGTTGACGGAGTTGCGGGAAGAAGATGAAGTCGTTGTTCGTCACGTCTGCTACACACTTCCACTTCAGAGCTGTGTCGGCCATGGAAGACACTCCACTTTGGGAGGATCTGAGGGAGGAAGTCGAAGGAGGAAATTATCATCGGCGTTCTTCACGTTCTTCGTTGGGAAAACTTCTTTTCTCCCCAGCATTCCTCCTCCCAAGATCCAACAAATGACCAACAAAAATAACAGATAAATGGATTGTCTATTATTTTTTAGGCACAACAAAACAAAAAGGTGAAATTAATTAACCCAGCTCCACCAAATTAATTGCACGAGAGGTGTCACATTTAATTTAGAGGATGTCAAGAGGCTCCCTATAATTAATTCACACGCGTTGGCATAGTTAATTAGGGGAGATGGCCCAAAAATTAAAAAAGGAGGATTTAGAAATTAATTAGGGTGGTGGTGGAACCATTAATTTCTAGAGGAGTGGGCTTCATTTTGTTGAGTGGTGGTCAAAGAGCTTCTCCACCTTAAATGGGGAGTTCCAAGGGGTTACAAGCCCGGGTGGTCACCACCAAAATTTTCCCCCCAAGGGCGGTTATGTTCAGGTGGGACCCACCACCATAACCTCTCATAGGAGGTTAAGGTGTGGTGGTCCCCACCTCTAACCTCAACATGATGAATTTCACCACACAACCTCCACATGGCGGATAAAATAAAATACAGTGTTAGCTCACTTTATTTTCTTAATTTTTTTTATAAAAATCCAAAAACTATCTTTTATTGTTGACCCAAATCCATTTAGGTGAAAGTCTTATTAAGTGAATACAGGTGCTGCGAGTTCAACGGTGCCCTTGGATTTCATTTCCGAGCACCAATTCAAAAGTAATAAAAACCCACTCGTACGTTTACTGAACGTAACCAAACAAAACTTCATCAATTGATTCTGGGCAATCTGGGCCTCAGAATCGTGTGTCGTAGATTTTCATAGACTTGTAAAATTCCCATGTATTTATGAAACAAAGAATCCATGGAATTTACAGGTCTTTACAACTAATCAATTTTTACTAATATATTTTTAATAAAACTTTTAATTTATTCATTTTTAATTTTTTTTATAAATTATTACAATTTTTTTATTTTATATATTTATATTTAATATATTAAATTAATTAATATTAATATTATATATATATATATTAAAATTATTCATTTTTATATATAATTATTGAAATATTAAAATTTTTACTATTTTTTTAATTTACTCATTTTATATATTTATTTGTTTTAATATTTGATTTTCCTAAGTTTACATATCTCTAAATTTAATATATTAATTTTTTTAATTTTAAATAAATAAATATAAAAAAATATATATATTATTAGATATATATTTATATTAAATTTATTCATTTATAATAATAATTATTTAATTAATGAAATTGTTAATTGTTTTTTTCTTATATTTTAAAATATATAATTTTCTTCTAGATCCTTTTAGTGCAAAAAAAAATCCCCGATAAAGGGTAACCGTTATCCTTAGTAAAATAAAGATATGATAATGTTTTCCTTTTATCATCTCTCATTTTAGAAATGATAAAGATGGAAATTCCTAGTGCATTTTTCTTGCAATGATAAATTCCATAGCTATTGAAGGCCTCTATTGTAGTAGTGACTGTTAATAATTCAATAGGCGTTTACATTACACATCCATCAAGGCCCTCAAAAATTAATTTTTTGGATGAAAAATATTGAAAAGATCATTAATTCATTAAAAACAATATAAACCCTCTAAATTCAAAAATCTCATAACCACATATGAGGGTCCATGTTAAGAATATTGGAAAACCACTATTCAAAATCTACCACTTGAGGTCATGTCTTGGTAATATATCAACATTATTTTTACACAATAATATTACATTGATGTAGAGACTCGAAGCTTAACGTACATGGATATTACATTACTTTTGTGGAATACTTAATACATAACAAAAACACACACACAAGGACCGTAATAGTTTAGTGTCTTTGGAAACTCGGAATATAATATTCTAATCGTGGTGAAAGATCTTCAACATCTCCCATAAAGATCTTCCCCTTCTGTTTTCTTACCTAAAACCTTTATTTTAATCTTGGGGAAAAAGAAAACATAAAAAGGGTGAGCTAAAATGCTCAGTAAGGGTAAGCATGGATAAAATAAAACATACCATATACATTTGAACATAAAAAAACATGAATATTAAAAATCATGATCAACGACATAAGACATGGAAGTACATAAGGCATAGATCATAGTGGAACATAAATAATGATAAAATAGAATGGGAATAAAAAATGTAATTGTGAAAACCATTAAGAACATGATATGATTTCCATAGTAGCCAAGGAATTGCTGCCAAGACCATCTTAGTGGACAAAGTCCCTTTTTGAATCGAGTTCATTCCTCGTTCCAGTCCTGTATTACTGAACCGGTTTAACTTTCCGTTCTAGCCATGTCTATCTCATGAGATATAAATCTTTACTCAATGAATTGGAAGGAGATATAGGTCCCACCCATCTCATAATGAAATCATTCTTTCGTGTTCCACAAAATCATAAATCATACATCATAGCGTAACCCATGTAATAAAATGGGATTCTTAAACATCATGCCATCATAATATAATCCACAAACAATTGATGTCATTTCATAATAAGAAAATTGAAACCATTTAAATCATAGATACATTCTACTTGAAACATAAACATATGAAATAATTTCATCTTATATGGAAAATGGTTTCGATAAAACATTTGAACTGAATTCTTGAGGAAAATATCCTTTTTTCTTCAAAATCATTTTCTTTTCACAAAATGCCACGCAATTTTAAAATAAATGTATTTTGTTGAAAATATTAATAAAATATTGTAGAGTATTCTTCATGAAAATGAGGTGTTATGAAACCATAAAAATCCGTTCATTCCGTATAAGTTAAAAATAACATTCTTCTCGTACTTTTGTTGGAAAAGTCAAAAAGCACCTCGTATGGTAAACAAAAAAAGATCCCTTACATAAAATGTCGTGAAAGTCAAAAATGGGTAAAAAAGACTTTAAAAATACATGAATTTTTTTTTAGAAAACATGGTCTTGGATGATAAAGATAACCCCAGTAAATACTTACGAATATACAATCTCGGATAAAAAGGAGATTGATAAATTATCCCTTACCTTAGGTCCGATATGCTTCGTACGTATCCGAACCCCCTGTATATTGATTTAAATAATGTTATTGACATATTACAGAATCATATTCATTGTTATTATATCATATATGGTTCACTTATGACTTTATATTACCCGTTCTTTTTTAAATTCATGTTAAAGTAGCATTTTGGGTAAAATTGTCTCATTTCTTGTTCGTGTTTTAACTTGTAATTATTCATTTGATTACATAGATCATGATTAACTATATCAAGAATTTAAAATATTATTTATATATAATATATATTCAGAATATACATATATATAATAGATCGATAAATGGAAAGAAATACACCGTTCATGGAGACGGTAGGCCGTACGTACGCATGAACGTTGTTTTCGTTTCCTTATTGAATTGAATGGAATTAAGTAGATGACATATATATATATATACATAAATCCAGTATCATTATTATTTCATATATTTCATGATTACTTATTATATATACTTTATAATCATTCTTGAATGGTTAACATGGATAATGAATCTCATCGCGTCGTGGAGACGGTAGTCCGTACGTACGCACGAGCGATGATATCGTTCTCATGATCGTGGAATTGTATTGGAGTGTATGTATACTATTTAAGAATCAATATAAATTTACAATAATCATATATATTTATTATGCACACCATTATACCCATCCAAGTAAGGTGGTGGTGGAAAATAGATTACACCACGGCGTGGAGACGGTATTCCGTACGTACGCACACGCGGTTATTTCATTTTCCGTAGGATGGATAGATTGTTAAATAGGGTTGTTTCATACTTATAATAAAATATCATTATATGAGTTATACTGATTTTATTACTTCATAATGAAACAACCTAATAAGAATAATTGGAAGGAGAAATAATGTTGAAAGAATCGGTAACGGACATCACCTCTTCTTTGAAGTGCCTCTTTGAGACCTCCTCTTAGGGTACTACAATTGGTCTTTAACGAAGACCCGGGCCACTAGGATGTTTATAGGGAAGCACATAAGAGAATTTGGTAGGGGTTGGACGAGATTCAAGGCTCAAAGTGGTGTGAGGAAGAGAGGGAGGAGGTGCCATTTTATAAAGGAGGGGAGTTGCACCTTTAGAAATCTTAAAAATATTAATTTATAATAAATCTAACCCCAATAAAAAACCTACAAAAATGACTCATATTAGAATATTAGATGAGATAGGGTTGTAATATCATCAACAAATAAAATTTATACAAGTTAGGAATTTATTTTCAACATTATCAGCTTGATTTATCCTTATTTAATCAATTTAATTTTATTTATCGTAATAACATTTTAAATTTTAAATTAAAAAAAATAATTACTTATTTGTTGCGAATTGTCCATAATTGGATAATTAATAACATTTTATACCATATAACCTTAAATTTATAATTTTTTAAATATTTTTGTGATTTCTAAACAATTTTATAATATGTTATTTTTATAAAATAACAATAGTGTCAAATTTGACACTATTCATTTATTTGAATTTAAATAAATTATATACAGAAGATAAGTTCGAACTAAATGATTTAATTGATTCATAAGAGGTCATATGTATCGAGAAAATTATCGGATCACATTAAATAGTTCATATAATATTTATTTTATTATTTTTAAAACATTTATTTTGTTTATCTCTTAATAAAATAATTACTACAACATTTTTGTATAATTATTTAATATAATTATATGTTGAATAAAAATTAAAAATAAAATCCTATGATGAAGATAAATCTATTAACTTTCTCAATAATACTTTTACTAGAATTTATCATCTTAAAATCACAATAGTTAAATTTTTATATTTATTAAATTATGAAGGTGACAACTTTGACATCATTTAAAATAAAACAATATAAGTGTCATAATCACCTTAATAAGGATCCTAATGGTCAACAATTAGGACAGTGGATGATTAGGGTTTATATATACACTAATAATAAGTTTTGTGCAGATTTTGGGGCCTTTTGATATGTATTAATATTTCAATAAAAACAATATTATTGATTTTTCACTAAATAAACAACTTCTGCATCATTAATGTATAAGAAAATAAGGTAATTAAATAACTCTTAAAAATTACAAATAAATTACCATGACAAATAAACAAATTTTATCTTTAAAATGAGTATTTATAACCTAATTTATATTCTGTATAAACTTATATTAAAAATACATTAATTATTAAAGTTGAGTGAGACATATTTCACTTTCCTTTAAATAAAATAAACTAAAGGTATTAATCACCTCCAAGTGGGTTCTAATGGATTCCATTTCGACCCAAATATGACTTAGGACAAATTATAATCATCCAATTGTATTAAGACAAGTATTAGGATAATTTTATAATATTATATTTACCCTTAATTACCCAATTTACCTTTTACTATGGTAAATAAAATTTACCATTGTTACTATTCATAAAGCCCAAAAATAAAAAGTATTCTATTAATATAATTGGGACCCACTTATTCCAAATATGAAATACATTTTTACAAATTCAATACACAGAAGTTTCAGAAATTAAATTAAAATTAATCTCGATGTCAAAAGAAAATGGGTTTTTGATTAAAACATTGCAAAAGATTGAATTTATTTAACCTACAAATTCAATGTAAAATCAAGGATAATGACATACATTATATTAAATGGTAAAAATATATTCTATTTATACTTTAAAACCATTCATTATTATTATTTTACCACATAAGTTATTACGATGAAAAAGTTGTTTTTAATTAAAATATAGCGTGTTTTTACTATTCATTAAAATATGAAAGTTATCCGAATAATATGAAAAATTTATCCAAGGTAAAATTTTATATCCTGATTCCAAATAAAAATTTTATTTTGTAAAATTGAAATTATAAACATGTCAAAAACTAGATTTAAAGTGGGTGCGCCATCAAAAGGCCGAAAAACTGCATTTTTTTGAAAAATACTTATTTTACCTGAAAAATTTATTTTGTTCTTATACTATGTTCTAGAAAATGTGTAAGATGAATAATATTGTTATAATATTCAGAATTTAGTTAATACTATTCATAATGGCTAGTTAATAATAATATTATAATAATATATCATTGTTTAGTAAAACCTGGTATTGCGTACAACACACGCTATCGAGGAAGGTTGCGATTGCGTGTAATGTAAGCCAAGTAAGGGTTGTGTGTTGTGCAAGAATACTTCGTTGTTTCTTATAACAAAATCCAACCATATTTCATTGATACATTGAATATATATATATATACACACACACACACACACTCAACGTTGCGTAGAATGACTATTATAAAACGAACATGAAATTGTGTGTAACACGATCCAAGAATAGCGTTGCATATACTGCAAGCTAATACGGTGTTGCGTATAGTACAAAATAAACTTGGAGTGCTGTATTATAGAAGACATAAATTAAAGTAAAAGAATATTTTTCATAAAATATCAGGGTGTTACATTCTACCCCCCTTAAAATGAATTTCACCCTCGAAATTCGTCAGGGTTATAAATCGTTTACTATTCATAGAAACCCACATCGTAAAAAGGAATAATAAAACATAATTTTTAAAACTAAAGTAGGAAATGCAACGATTACCCAAAGTAACTCATCATTGGGTTTCCATATAGGAGAACATAGGTGAAAATATGGATATGAAAGAAAAATCTAACCATCAAGTTCTGGTGGAGAGTGGTAGACGACATGGCTATGAAAAAGACAACAATCAAAAAGCCATAAATTTGTGACGATCTAAGGTACCATCTGATTCATCTGATATAAGAGCAATAGGACAACATTTTTGGTTTTCATGATCATTTCCCTAAAGTTGATGAAATTGGAATTAGAAGAAATACTTTCGGGATTTTCGTATAGTCTCACTGTTGGTCATTCTTTGGACAATTTCCACTTCATCTCTTAAAGAAATGAAGCTAAATTTGTCATTCATGATGTGTTAGCAGATCATGTGATAGAATGAAGGGTCATTCCATCTTTCTCAAACAAAAGGTTAGAAAAGTTATCAAAAATTACATAAGTCCATATATAGTGAGATTAATCATATATGGTTCCTAAAATGGACTTATACTTATTATATCATACTGATTAATATAATAAAACTGGTTTCTACTAAATAGGGACTTCTTGTAGGCCTGTGGTAGGCGATAAAGGCCAGTCACACTTCGGTTGTGGGTTCGATTCCCACAGCCTTGTCCGACGTGATGGGATGTCGCCCATCCTGCAGGTTGTCCTTTTTCTAAAACTACATTACTATAACACCCCATAAATAAAAAAAAAAAAAACTACTATCCTTAAACAATACTAACTTATGTCCAACATAATCCATTCAAATCTTTAGGCTTATTTAAAATACTTTGGTCCAAGCTCATAGTATAAAGGAAATGATTATTTGAAATGTCACATAACAATCACGTGAATGCCATCATTTATCTTCCATATATATAAGATATATCTTGTTGGTCAAATTACAGACTTGCGAACACCTTAATCATGTATTCTCTTTAAGAATGAATACCCATTGAACCTTAGTGAAAACTTGAATGTAGTTAAAAGTTAACACTTTCCAGAAACCAAAATCCTCAAAATTCTATATACTCAAACCATGATATCAGTTAGTCCTTATATCAATCATGAGCTCATGAATACAATATCATTGTCTTCTTATCCCTTAATTATGCGCATATCATCTATTTTCCAAAAATATATGAATAACCTTTCATGGTTACTAATACCATTAATAATTCACTTTCAGAACATAGGAAAGACAACGGTGTAATAATCCTTAGATGTGTATCTTTATTCCATAATACCATGAGATTACTTATAAAAAATTACACTTGATAAACATGTAATCATTCCACTACCTTCTTAAACCATTGACCGAGATTCAACAATTCTTTCAGCTCACATATCATTTGTAGTCTCTTCATCATCATCAAGATAAATACTACCCATAAGACCATACTGATTCTCTTCATGAGACTTTCCCTTAGGGAATTGGTTTGCATAATTCCCATACATTCCACATTTAAAACATGTAACCATTGTTGATGTCGTAGCAATACCATTATCCTCATCCCTGATGTTAACTGAACCTTTTCCTTTTCACTTACTGGCTTTGTGTCCTTCTTTTCCACACCCAAAGCATCTTCCAGTTCCTTTGAAACAATCTCCCTGATGCCTCTTCCCACATGATTTACATGAGGGAAATTGAACTTTCTTTCCTCTATGATCATCATGAAACTCAATCTTTCTCTTATTATCTGAGTCGGGAAACTTACCAAAGTTGAGATTATTGATCATATTATGAGATTTCAGATTAGGCATAATAACGATGTTTTGACTTCCAAATCCCATTTCATTTGGTTTCTCATGAATAATATCATTCCATTGTCCATCATATCCTCCATTATCATGAATCTTCCGGTTTCCATCCATTTTCTAAAACCCAAAAAGAATAGTGTGAGAGGGAAAAATCATGCTAGGGAAAACAACATAGTAAAGGGGGATTACCCTCAATATCGAACATCTTAGGTTAAATTCTACGATCGTTAGCGCAATTCTTGGACTATAACCTATATGTATACTTAACCTTAGAGACATCCCTAGACATACCTTAGAAATATCTCTAGGGATCTCACTAACGTTTTCACATCCTAGTTTCCAAAGGTTGACTAAACCTTTCCTCTGATACCAACCCTAGAGACCCAAAGCTTAACGTACATGGACATTACATTACTTTTGCGGAATAATTAATACATAACAAAAACACACACACAAGGACCGTAATTGATTAGTGTCTTTGGAAACTCGGAATATAATCTTCTAATCGTGGTGAAAGATCTTCACCATCTCCCATAAAGATCTTTCATTTTGGGTTTCTTACCTAAAACCTTTCTTTTAATCGTGGGGAAAAAGAAAACATAAAAAGGGTGAGCTCAAATGCTCAGTAAGGGTAAGCATGGATAAAATAAAACATACCATACACATTTGAACTTTAAAAAACATGAATATTAAAAATCATGAGCAACGGCATAAGACATGGAAGTACATAAGGCATAGATCATAATGGAACATAAATAATGATAAAATAGAATGGGAATAAAACATGTAATTGTGGAAAACATTAAAACATGATATGATTTCCATAGTAGCCAAGGCATTGCTTCCAAGACCATCTTAGTGGACAAAGTCCCTTTCTGAATCGAGTTCATTCCTCGTTCTAGTCCTGTATTACTGAACCGGTTTAACTTTCCGTTATAGCCATGTCTATCTCATGAGATATAAATCTTTACCCAATGCATTGGAGGGAGATATTGGTCCCACCCATCTCATAATGAAATCATTCTTTCATGTGCCACAAAATCATAAATCATACATCATAGCATAACCCATGTAATAAAATGGGATTCTTAAACATCATGCCATCATAACATAATCCACAAACAATTGATATCATTTCATAATAAGAAAATTGAAACCATTTAAATCATAGAGACATTCTACTTGAAACATACACATATGAAATAATGTCATCTTATATGGAAAATGGTTTCGATAAAACATTTGAAATGAATTCTTGAGGAAAATATCTTTTTTCCTTCAAAATCATTTTCTTTTCACAAAATGACATGAAATTTTAAAATAAATGTATTTTGTTGAAAATATTCATAAAATATTGTAGAGTAAGATTCATGAAAATGAGGCGTTATGAAACCGTAAAAATCCGTTCATGCCGTATAAGTTAAAAATTACATTCTTCTTGTACTTTTGTCGGAAAAGTCAAAAAGTACCTCGTATTGTAAAAAAAAAGATTCCTTACATACCAAGTCGTGAAAGTCAAAAATGGGTAAAAAGGACTTTTAAAATACATGATTTTTTTTGAAAACATGGGATTCAATGATAAAGATAACCCCAGTAAATACTTACAAATAAACAATCTCGGATAAAAATGAGATTGATAAATTATCCCTTACCTTAGGTCCGATATGCTTCGTACGTATCCTAACCCCTTGTATAATGATTTAAATAATGTTATTGACTTATTACAGAATCATATTAGTTGTTATTATATCATATATGGTTCACTTATGACATTATATTACCCTTTCTTTTGTAAATTCATGTTAAAGTAGCGTTTTGGGTAAAATTGTCTCATTTCTTGTTCGTGTTTTAACTTGTAATTATTCATATGATTACATAGATCAGGATTAATTATATCCAGAATTTAAAATATGATTTATATATAATATATATTCAGAATATACATATATATAATATATCGATAAATGGAAAGAAATACACCGTTCATGGAGACGGTAGGCTGTACGTACGCATGAACACTGTTTTGGTTTCCTTATTGAATTGAATGGAATTAAGTAGATGACACATATATATATATATAAATCTAGTATCATTATTATGTAATATATTTCATGATTAATTATTATATATTCTTTATAATCATTCATGAATGGTTATCATGGAGAATGAATCTCATCACGTCGTGGAGACGGTAGTCCGTACGTACGCACGAGCGATGATAGCGTTATCATGATCGTGGAATTGTATTGGAGTGTATGTATACTATTTCAGAATCAATATCAATTTATAATAATCATATATAGTTATTATGTACACCATTATACCCATCCAAGTAAGGTGGTGGTGGAAAATAGATTACACCACGGCGTGGAGACGGTATTCCGTACGTACGCACGCGCGGTGATTTCATTTTCCGTAGGATGGATAGATGGTGAAATAGCGTTGTTTCATACTTATAATAACATATCAGTATATGAGTGATACTGATGTTATTACTTCATAATGAAACAACCTAATAAGAATAATTGGAAGAAGAAATAAAGTTGAAAGAATCGGTAACGGACATTACCTCTTCTTTGAAGCGCCTCTTTGAGACCTCCTCTTAGGGTAATAAAATTGGTCTTTGAAGAAGACCCGGACCTCTAGGATGTTTCTAGGGAAGTGTAGAAGATAATTTGGAAGGGGTTGGCCGAGATTCAAAGCTCAAAGTGGTGTGAGGAAGAGAGGGAGGAGGTGCCCTTTTATAAGGGAGGGGTGGGGCACCTTTGGAAATCTTAAAAATATTAATTTATAATAAATCTAACCCCACTTAAAAACCTACAAAAATGACTAATATTAGAATATTTAATGATATAGGGTTTTAATCTAATCAACAAATAAAATTTAGTCAAGTTAGGAATTTATTTTCAACATTATCAACTTGATTTATCCTTATTTAATCAATTTAATTTTATTTGTTGTAATAAAATTTTAAATTTTAAATTAAATCAAATAATTAATTATTTGTTGTCAATTGTCCATAATTGAATACTTTAGAACATTTTATACCATATAAATTTAAATTTATAAATTTTTAATTTTTTTGTGATTTTTAAACAATTTTATAATATGTTATTTTTATAAAATAACAACAGTGTCAAATTTTACACTATTCATTTATTTGAATTTAAATAAATTATATAAAAAATATATGTTCGAACTAAATTATTTAATAGATTCATAAGAGGTCATATGTATCTAGAAAACTAGTGGATCACATTAAATAGTTCATATAATATTTATTTTATTATTTTTAAAACCATTTATTTTGTTTATCTCTTAATAAAATAATTACTACAACATTTTTGTCTAATTATTTAATATAATTATATGTTGAATAAAAATTAAAAATAAAATCCTATGATGAAGATAAATATATTAAATTTCTCAATAATACTTTTACTCGAATTTATCATCTTAAAATCACAATAGTTAAATTGTTATATTTATTACATTATGAAGGTGACAACTTTGGCATCATTTAAAATAAAATAATATAAGTGTCATAATCACCTTAATAAGGATCCAAATGGTCAACAATTTGGCCCGTGGATGATTAGGGTTTATATATACACTAATAATAAGTTTTGTGCAGATTTTTTGGCCTTTTGATATGTATTAATATTTCAATAAAAACTATATTATTGATTTTTCACTAAATAAATAATTTCTGCATCATTAATGTATAAGATAATAAGGTAATTAAATAACTCTTAAAAATTACAAATAAATTACCATTACAAAGAAAAACATTTTTTATTTCAAATGAGTATTTATAACCGAATTTATATTCTATATGAACTTATATTAAAAATACTTTAATTATTAAAGTTGAGTGAGACATATTTCACTTTCCTTTAAATAAAATAAACTAAAGGTCTAAATCACCTCCAAGTGGGTTCTAATGGATTCCATTTCGACCCAAAAATGACTTAGGAAAAATTATAATCATCCAATTGTATTAAGACAAGTATTAGGATAATTTTATAATATTATATTTACCCTTAATTACCCAATTTACCTTTTACTATGGTAAATAAAATTTACCGTTGTTACTATTCATAAAGCCCAAAAATAAAAAGTAGTCAATTAATATAATTTGGACCCACTGACTCCAAATATAAAATCCATTTGTCCAAATTCAATACACTGAAGTTGATGAAACTAAATTAAAATTAATCCTATTGTCGAAAGAAAACGGGTTTTTGTTTAAAACATTGCAAAATATTGAATTTATTTAACCTACGAATTCAATGTAAAATCATGGATAATGAAATACATTATATTAAATGGTAAAAATATATTCTATTTATACTTTAAAACCATTCATTATTATTATTATTTAACCACATAAGTTATTACGATGAAAAAAGTTTTTTTAATTAAAATATAGCTTGTTTTTACTATTCATTAAAATATGAAAGTTATTAGAATAATATTAAAAATTTATCCAAGGTAAAATTTTATATCTTGATTCCAAATAATAATTTTATTTTGTAAAATCGAACTTATAAACATGTCAAAAACAGATTTAAAGTGGGTGCACCATCAAAAGGCGGCAAAACTGCATTTGTTTTGAAAAATACTTATTTTAGATAAAAAATTTATTTAGTTCTTATACTATGTTCTAGAAAATGTGTAAGATGAATAATAATGTTATAATATTCAAAATTTAGTTAATACTATTCATAATGGCTAGTTCATAATAATATTATAATAATATATCGTTGTTTAGTAAAACCTGGTATTGCGTACAACACACGCTATCGAGGAAGGTCGCAATTGCGTCTAATGCATGCCAAGTTAGGGTTGTGTGTTGTGCGAGAATCCTTCATTGTTTCATATAACAGAATCCAACCATATTTTATTTATACATTTAATATATATATATATATATATATATATACACACACTCAACGTTGCATAGAATGACTATTATAAAACGAACATGAAATTGTGTGTAACACGATCCAAGAATAGCATTGCGTATACTGCAAGCTAATACGGTGTTGCATATAGTACAATATAAACATGGTGTGCTATATAATAAAAGACATCAATGAAAGTTAAAGAATATTTTTTCATAAAATATTGGGGTGTTACAATTGAGGTTTTAAATGTTTGAAAAAAAGAGAATTTATTTGTATTTGATTAGGTAATCAAAAGGTAAATGATTGTGTAGACAATTTTGATGACCTGATACCACATTGAACCATGAAGATCATTAATAACTCTTTGGAGTCTCGCTTATTCAAAAAAAATTTACATCCTAATATCATTTTGGTAGTGTACTTATAACACCCAAAATATAATGTGGAATTTCTTAATAAGGATTTGTTAATATATGTGAGTTAAAGGTGAACCATGTGATATGCAGTGTCTGTAAAAAATAATTTTAGTATGAAATGCTTATTGAGTGTGGATAAAAAATTAAATGATCCCATGTAGGATGGTAAGGATGGTGTGAGTCAATAATATTATTATAACTTCACTAAATAGTAAATAGTTTACCTATAGTATGGTTTTAGTTAGAAAAACTAGATGATTCTATGAATTATTCTTTCATACCCCCATACATCATTCATCAATGTAAACATTTATTTTATCTTAAAATGTTATTTAAATTGAACATTCAATGGAGTAATGTATGAAGATATTAAAAATAATTAATATTGTCTGTAAAATATAATATTTGAATAAATTAGGAATTTTATTAATGATTGTGATTTTCTATGTTTTTCAAATTTATTGATTATTTATTTATATAATTCAACATACCATGTTGTTTTACTGGTTCATTAATCTTTTATGTCAATTTTCTATGTCGTGGTTTTTCAAATGGATTATAATATTTTGATAGAACTAATTTTTTCCATTGTGTATTGTTATTATAATCAATGGATGTTTATTATTTATATCTACTTTTCATTTTGTATATGAAGTTACATTGTATTTTTAATAAATATCAATTATTTTTGTAAAAACATGTACCAAGGTAAAAAAAAATTAAAAATGTTAAAAATATTATAAATGTACAATTCTTCTAATATGTTTAAAAAATCTGTGAAAATTGAAGGTATTGGATTTAATGGAATTATCTCACCTTACACATCATTATTTACAATTTTTTAAGCCACTAACTATTGAATAGGGTCATTCCATCAATGATATTGTAGTGGGTTTGAAAATAAATTACCATCTTTACCTTTAAAAGTATATCACTTATGTAATATATTTCTCCCAATTATAAATTCTTATTATGGCCAAAAAATTTAAATAATATCAAAAATTTCCCCTTGAAATAAAATTCTTTTATTTTCTGCAAGACCATGTTATGTATTCTTAAGTGGTCTATCAAGCGATTACATCCATAGGGGGAGATATTTTACAAAATAACACTTTATTTATAGTTATATTCATCCACCCCTAAAAACGACTTTACTCATGAAATAAGGATATAATTAAAATTATTAATGTAATTATTTTTTAGTTTAGTAATATAATATACATTTTCTTCCTTCCTACAAAACTATTAAAAAAATGATTACCTTGACCTACATATGTTTAGACTACTACCTTGATGAATTACATGGTTAATATTTATAAGGACCCAACCTTAAACCATACTTAATCTTTAGTTATTACAATATTACACATTGAGGATCTTTTCAGGTTTAGAGTTTTAGAGAATTAGATCATGAAACTTGCATTACATTCCACATTTAAACAAAGTGGTTACATAAAAGACAGTATTCATTCTTCCCATCAACGGAAACATATTTAAAATATAACACGGATTCTTTCTTGATACATCCTTGACACTATCATCACATCATGTACCTTCCCCTTGACCTGTGAAAAACATTTCAAAAACTTGGGATGAGCATAAAAAGCTCAGTAAGAGTTATAAAAATATAGAAAGGAAACATGAGTTCATATATACATTAGAATGAAATCACACTTTACCCATAAAACATAGGCATATCAAATCATGAATAAATCATAGAAAACATAAGAGATAAAGGTAACTTGAGGCATTCATAACATTCTTACATAGGGAGTAACCCTCTTGGTTACGTTTTGGAATACCCATCACAGTATATTCCCTAAATCTCTTCGGAGAAACCTTAACGTTTCACTCCTTCACATTACCCAATGCATTGGAGAGCTATATCGGGCTTACCCGCCCTTAGTTTATCACGGAACCACCTATTTTCATAACAATTCCCAAGAACCATAACATAAATGTATCACATAAAACATGCATAAAGGAAACATAACATTTCCACATTTCAGTCACAATATAACATTTTAGTATATTGAAATAATGAATACATTCTAAAAGAAACCATTTCCAAAACCATTTAAAACATTTAATAAAGATATTTTTGAATCAAAGTGTCTCATACCACCTTGAATCTTAAAATTTTAAACCATTAATATCCATATAAATAAATCCTTAAAACCATTTTGAAAACATGGATATTAATAAGAACAAATAATTAAAACATTTAAAACGATATTTTGGTTAAAGGGGTTTTACCAAAATTGGAGACACTTGAATACAATAATTGAGGAATAACATTTAGTCAGAACGTTATAATATCATGAGAATAAATGGATTTATGATATAATACTCCAAAGGATAGTATATACACCATATAAGAGTAAATTGGTGCATAACAACAATGAACTCCCAATAGAAATGTCAAATGTGATGAAATCCCTTATAAAGAAGGTATCCTTAAATTAAGGACAAATCAATATCTAAAATATGTGTGACAAATATAAATAAACCCAATATAAGTGGATATTATGTTTAAAACAATAAAAGGTCATTCACACATATTCAATGGATGACATAATCAATGACTTCATGTTGAACCCAAAGAAATCGAAATTGGGTTAAAAAGCTCCCTTGACAGCCTAACGACATCACATCAAAATGAGTTGATGAGAGATAAAAAAGTGTATCTCATCACTTGGACATAAAATTTACATCAATAAGGATATATGAGAACATATCCAAACATAACAATATGTAAATTAAAAGACCCAACAAAAGAAGTCTTTTAAAAAAGAGGAGGGTGAAAGGTTCCCTTACCGACTTGGGTATCTTTCAAAACATACACCCCATGAAAGAAGGACAATAAATCATTGATGTAAATACTCATAAACAAAATTATATTACACAAAGAGTAGAATAATTGCAGTACATACACCAATCAAAGGAAATTGTTGCAAATGTAGCATAAATCTCACGAGAATAAATGTGAGATGAAAAATCCCTTACGAAAACTCGGCAGCCTAACGACGCCACATAAAACTTCCAAAAATGGATTGATGAGATCAAATAGGGTATCTCATCAAATTACAACAAAATTTACAGAAATAGGAATATGAAAGAACATCCCCCATCATAAAAAAATAGGAGCTTAAAAGAACTGACACAAAGAAGAGTACTTAAAATGAAAGAGAGAGGTTAGATCTCTTATGAAAGTTCGGAAGCCTAACGGCGCCACTCAAAACTCCCAAAATGGATTTATGAGAGATAATAGGGTCTCTCATCACATTAACATAAAAAATACAGTAAGTTTAATATAAAAGATCATCCTAATAACAAGAAATATGAGCTTTAAAAGGAATGACATAAAAGTGTGTACTTAAAAAGAAAGAGAGGAGTAGGATCCCTTACCTCGGGTCCGACTTGACTCGATCGTTATTTAATCTCCTGAATAATAAACTTGAGTTAATTTCTACTTCCTTAAGAACCTTTTTCAAGTTCATTATTCCTTTTATTCCTTTTAAGTTAATAATATTTGTTTTGCCGATATTTGGTTCCTAAGTCAAAAGTGGACTTCTTACAATTACATTTTGTTCATGTGGCCAAATGTTTATTATATCCAGAATTGTATTCATTATGTAGATATCATAAATTTCATATATATCCAGTAAATTCATGAATTTATAACGTTACATAATCATTTAGAGGTAAGAAATGAAATGCACCGTTCATGGAGACGGTAAGCCGTACGTACGCATGAACGCTACTTTCATTTCTATTTCGTATTTTATAGAATGGAATAATAATGATATAAAGGTATATTATAATTCCAGTATAATATCATATATAATATCATAGTTACATCCTTTATACGTCCCAAATATGGTATTTAATGAATCAAATCACTTTGAGGGGGCGGTAGTCCGCACTTCCTAAAATGAAGATATCGCGTATACCCATAATGGATGCCATAATGGTAAGACACAAATGAAAAATACAGAAGAATAAGTAAAACATAAACATATTATATATCATATATAAAAATAGTGACATCATAATGGCCACCTTTGAAGGTGTTAAATGAGTATTGAACAATCATCGTTTCGGGAGGCAGAATTTCGCCATCCACAGAAACCGTATGTTCTTTAACCATATGATGTAGTTGTGTGAGAGTGTAGCTCGAATAAATCTTATATAAACATCCTAGTATATTGAAGATACTGGTTTTGTTACAAAAGAAGTAAATAAAAAGAGTTTAGGGGGTTGGAGAAGCATAATAAAACAAATGAACATGAGAGAATGAATTACCTTTAAAAGTGTATCTCCTTTTGATTTGAGCCTAAAGGCTTCCTTTGAAAGGCTTCTTCCCAAAGGGAATCCTCTAGGATGATGAGAGGGATGTGAAGAGAGTAAATGGGCAAGGTTTGGCCGAGCCAAAGGCTTGAGGAGTGTGTGATATGAGGTAGAGGTGGGGGCCTTTTATAAGAGGAGAGGAGGGGCACTTTTGGAATGTAAGAAATATTACTTTATTTGAAAATGTTTTTCGGTTTTAAAAGGTCCCACATTGATATAATTAGTGGATAAGGTGATAAGGGTTCGAAATACACCCATACAATAAGTTTTGGACATGTGTTGTTCATAGAGTTTACATTATCTTTCCATTTTATTTAAATCGTCAAATAATGATGTCATCGCTGCATCATTATTATGTCATAAATAATTTATTTTATTTAATGTCTAAAAATTATAAAAAAATTACTATGATGTAGGAAATATTTTTATCTTTCCAATGACTATTTATAATAAAAAATATGACTTGTATAACCCTACTTAAAAATTGTTTTAGTAAAATATATCATGTTTGTGTCATTTTTACTTTTACATAAAATAAAACGTTATTTATGTCATTTCCCAACCAAAGTGGCTCCATGGGGTCCCCAAGTTGACCCATGGATTGTCTTGGTCGGCAATTACACATCAAATAAGGGTAGGAAATGTGTCAAGATCATCTCATTTTATTAAAGCATTATTATTACCTTAAACTACACTAATTACCACTAATCGCGATTAAAAACTTAATAAGTTACTATTCACCAAAAAATTATTTTTATCTCATTGAACCAGATTTTAATTCTTAATTAAAACCATGTATGTCAGATTTTTGAAATTCAAAACACAGAAGTGGTAAAATTTCATTTAAACAAAAAATCAGTTTTTATAAGTACCACTTAGTGGTTTCACTATTCATCAAAAATTGAAGTTTTTCAGAAAAATACAAAAAATTCACCCTAAGCTATATTTGATATTACGAACTCAAAAATGAAGTCCATTTTAAAAAATTCACAACATATAAGTTTCATTAATTAATTTAATAATTAATTCCCGCTGTCAGAGCAAATAACGTGTTTTTATGAAACAATAAGTATCAAAAGATTGACACTAGTTTAAGTCCGATTTCAAAGTGAAATTAATTCCAACGATCGCTATTGGATTTAATGGTAAAAATATTTTCTAATTTCACTTTAAATCCAATTAAAAAGATAATCTAATCATATAAATAAATTAGATTAAAAAGAGGTTTTGAAATAAAATACAATATTTTACACTATTCATTAAAAAAATGAACTTTATCAGAAAAATACCAAAAATTTACACAAAGTAAAATTTGATGTCCCGATTCTAAAGAAGAGTTTTATTTGTTCCAAACAAATGTATAAGAGTGATCAAAACTATATTTAATGACAGTTTGCCATCAAAAGGCGATAAGTGAACCTTTATTGAAAACTAGGGCATATACGACTAAAATTGAATTCGTTCCGTATTTTAAGCCTTTATCTTTTATTGGATAAATGTAAAAACATTTAAAAACATATATAATCATATTTTAGTTATTTATATCCATTCCCGCCAATACAACGGCTACATGTTAACTACCATTTAAAATAATATTATTTTATTATTAGAGTGCAACGTAAGATTCCCAAGAAACTCATTGTTGCGTGTTGGGTACAACATCGAGCATAGAATCCCCTTTATAGTCATATTAATATTTTATTCACAATTTTGGATAAATAAGAAAAGGTCATATTCTTTATTTACCTGGGGTGTTACATCCTTCCCCCCTATTGGGAATTGCGTCCTCGCAATTTTTAAAATTGAGCTTGGAAACATCCTTGAAAGTCCCACATCAGAACAAGAGTCGGTAAAACAATCACTTTAAAATAAAATAAGATAAGTACAGAGGTCACCCGAGTTAACCCATACTAGGATTCCATGTAGAAAAACATGGACATGGAAGAAAAAGCAAAGGGTCATGTTCTTGAGGGAGAGTGATAGTAAACATGTCTAGGAGAAAGTTAACAATGAGAAAATCACAAACTTGTGATGGGTTAAACGAAATTCGATTCCCCAGTAGGAAAAGTTAATAGACAACATTTTTATTTTAAGTTAATTTTTATTGAGGAATTTATTCATAAGGAAACATAATCACTTATCATGTTGACTTTCTACTTTTACTAGATTCCTTAATCAAACTCATATTTTTTCCAAAAGACGAGTATTTAGGAGACTTGTTCGCATTAAGAGTACTATAATCAACATCTAGAGAATCACCTAATCCACAAAAGAGAACTATATACATCCCACGTCTTTAGGCTTTAACCAAAACCAAAACCAAAAAGGTTAGTACAAGTTCAGATAATCCAGAAAAGGATAACCCTTTAAAAAGAAAATCTATGCTTAATCTCCAAAATTTTTCCAACAAAACCCAAAGTTAATCGAGGACCATCCGATAAACAATTTGTCCATAAAATTCTTCAAAGTAAACCAATCTAAGATTGAAACCCAGATATTTTAAGGATTTAGTCACATAGTCTTCCAAGTTAAATCGTAAAATTTATCCCCAAACAACATCAGTTGCTCTTAAAGTCTCGTATTGAAAAGTAATTTACCTAATCACATATCCTCCATGATAAGTTAATCATTTTCATAAATAACCCAAAATCAACTTACTCTTAATTCATAAAATCATATAACTAGAAAGAATCAGTCAAACTAACCAGGGACTTCACGTAGTCCAGTGGTAGGCGATAAATACCGTCCACACTTTGGTTGTGGGTTCGATTCCCACAGCTTTGTCCGACGCGATGGGTTGTCACACAGTCTGCGTGTTGTCCTTTTTCCAAAACTATATAATTCTTAAATCATTCCCGAAAAAGAGATAAAATCATCAAAAATGATCATAACATATTTTAACCTCAAATTTATCTCATTCCTTTCATTTTCCAGCATATCATATAATAACCTATAATTACCTCAAAAGTATGGATCATATAAACTCTAATTGTTACCTTTATAATTATTACCTGAACTTCCACATTGATTGGTCATCTTGTACATGATTCATTACAGTACATACCAAGGTTCAAGTGGTTGATCATGACTCCTTGATAGTTGGTTTAGAACAACCACGAGTTTCCTCATTGAATACCCCATTTCATCCAGTCTCTTAATCAAAGAACCACCACAGTTTCCTTCAAACCAATTGTCACTTTGGTGCCTGCTAGATCCAGCCATTTACTAAAACCAAAAAGGTTAGTGTGAGTATATCAACAAAACAATCATGTACTAATGAGTAATATAAACACTAATATATACTTACTCATTCACTTTATCTAAAACTAGGACTCTTTCTGAAATCCTAACCATTATGGTAATGTCACTTATGATTAAAGAATACCCTAACTTCTAAAGTTATCTAAACCAACCTTTGATACCAAATATAAGGCCCCAGCCCTAAACCTTACTTAATCTTGAGTTATTACAAGATTACACATTGAGGATCTTTTCAGGTTTAGAGTTTTAGATAATTAGATCATGAAACTTGCATTACATTCAACATTTAAACAAAGTGGTTACATAAAAGACAATATTCATTCTTCCCATCAACGGAAACATATTTAAAATATAACACGGATTCTTTCTTGACACATCCTTGACACTATCATCGCATCATGTACCTTTCCCTTGACCTGTGAAAAACATTTCAAAAACTTGGGATGAGCATAAAAAGCTCAGTAAGAGTTATAAAAATATAGAAAGGAAACATGAGTTCATATATACATTAGAATGAAATCACACTTTACCCATAAAACATAGGCATATCAAATCATGAATAAATCATAGAAAACATAAGACATAAAGGTAACTTGAGGCATTCATAACATTCTTACGTAGGGAGTAACCCTCTTGGTTACGTTTTGGAATACCCATCACAGTATATTCCCTAAATCTCTTCAGAGAAACCTTAACGTTTCACTCCTTCGCGTTACCCAATGCATTGGAGAGCTATATCGGGCTCACCCACCCTTAGTTTATCACGGAACCATCGGTTTTCATAACAATGCCCAAGAACCATAACATAAATGTATCATATAAAACATGAATAAAGGAAACATAACATTTCCACATTTCAATCACAATATAACATTTTAGTATATTGAAATAATGAATCCATTCAAAAAGAAACCATTTCCAAAACCATTTAAAACATTTAATAAAGAGATTTTTGAATCAAAGTGTCCCATACACCTTGAAGCTTAAAATTTTAAACCATTAATATCCATATAAATAAATCCTTAAAACCATTTTTAAAACATGGATATTAATAAGAACAAATAATTAAAACATTTAAAACGATATTTTGGTTAAAGGGGTTTTACCAAAATTAGAGACACTTGAATACAATAATTGAGGAATAACATTTAGTCAGAACTTTATAATATCATGATAATAAATAGATTCATGATATAATACTCCAAAGGACAGTATATAAACCATATAAGAGTGAATTGGTGCATAACAACAATGAACTCTCAATAGAAATGTTAAATGTGATGAAATCCCTTATAAAGAAGGAATCCTTAAATTAAGGACAAATAAATCTCAAAAATATGTGTGACAAATATAAATACACCCAATATAAGTGGATATTATGTTTTAAACAATAAAAGGTCATTCATACATATTCAATGGATGACATAATCAATGACTACATGTTGAACCCAAAGAAATCGAAATTGGGTTAAAAAGTTCCCTTGAAAGCCTAACGACATCACATCAAAATGAGTTGATGAGAGATAAAAAAGTGTATCTCATCACTTGGACATAAAATTTACATGAATAAGGATATATTAGAACATATCCCAACATAAAAATATGTAAATTAAAAGACCCAACAAATGAAGTCTTTTAAAAAAGAGGAGGGTGAATGATTCCCTTACCGACTTGGGTATCTTTCAAAACATACACCCCATGAAAGAAGGACAATAAATCATTGATGTAAATACTCATAAACTAAAGTATATTACACAAAGAGTAGAATAATGGAATTACATACACCACTCAAAGGAAATTGTGGCAAATGTAGCATAAATCTCACGGGAATAAATGTGAGATGAAAAATCCCTTACGAAAACTCGGCAGCCTAACGGCGCCACATAAAACTTCCAAAAATGGATTTATGAGATCAAATAGGGTATCTCATCACATTACAACAAAATTTACAGAAATAGGAATATGAAAGAACATCCCCCATCATAAAAAAACAGGAGCTTAAAAGAAGTGACATAAAGAAGAGTACTTAAAAAGAAAGAGAGAGGTTAGATCTGTTACGAAAGTTCGGCAGCATAACCGCGCCACTCAAAACTCCCAAAATGGATTGATGAGAGAGAATAGGGTCTCTCATCACATGAACATAAAAATTACAGTATGTGTAATATAAAATATCATCCCAATAATAAGAAATATGAGCTTTAAAAGGAATGACATAAAAGTGTGTACTTAAAAAGAAAGAGAGGAGTAGGATCCCTTACCTCGGGTCCGACTTGACTCGATCGTTCTTTAATCTCCCGAATAATAAACTTGAGTTAATTTATACTTCCTTAAGAACCTTTTTCAAGTTCATTATTCCTTTTATATCACTTATTACCATGACATAAACATTATGTAATCATTTAAGTTAATAATATTTGTTTTGCCGATATTTGGTTCCTAAGTCAAAAGAGGACTTCTTACAATTACATGTTGTTCGTGTGGCCAATGGTTTATTATATCCAGAATTGTATTCATGATGTAGATATCATACATGTCATATATATCTAGTAAATTCATGAATTTATAACGTTACATAATCATTTAGAGGTAAGAAATGAAATGCACCGTTCATGGAGAGGGTAAGCCGTACGTACGCATGAACGCTACTTTCATTTCTATTTCGTATTTTATAGAATGGAGTAATAATTATATAAAGGTATATTATAATTCCAGTATAATATCATATATAATATCATAGTTCCATCCTTTATACGTCCCAAATATGGTATTTAATGAATCAAATCACTTTGAGGGGGCGGTAGTCCGCACTTCCTAAAATAAAGATATCGCGTATACCCATAATGGATGCCATAAAGGTAAGACAAAAATGAAAAATACAGAAGCATAAGTAAAACATAAACATATTATATATCATATATAAAAATAGTGACATCATAATGGCCACCTTTGAAGGTTTTAAATGAGTATTGAACAATCATCGTTTCGGGAGGCAGAATTTCACCATCCACGGAAACCGTATGTTCTTTAACCATTTAATGTAGTTGTGTGAAAGTGTAGCTTGAATAAATATTATAAAAACATCCTAGTATATTGAAGATACTGGTGTTGTTACAAAATATGTAAATAAAAAGAGTTTATGGGGTTGGAGAAGAAAAATAAAACAAATGAACATGAGAGAATGAATTACCTTTAAAAGTGTATCTCCTTTTGATTTGAGCCTAAAGGCTTCCTTTGAAAGGGTTATGCCCAAAGGTAATCCTATAGGATTATTAGAGGGATGTGGAGAGTGTAAATGGGAAAGGTTTGGCCAATCCAAAAGGCTTGAGGAGTGTGTGAAATGAGGTAGAGGTGGGGCCCTTTTATAAGAGGAGAGGAGGGGCACTTTTGGAAAGTAAGAAATATTACTTTATTTGAAAATGTGTTTCGGTTTTAAAAGTTCCAAAATTGTTATAATTCGTGGATAAGGTGATAAGGGTTCGAAATCCATCCATCCAATAAGTTTTGGACATGTGTAGTTCATAGATTTTACATTATCTTTCCATTTTATTTAAATCGTCAAATAATGATGTCATCACTGCATCATTATTATGTAATACATAATTTATTTTATTTAATGTCTAAAAATTATAAAAAAATTACTATGATGAAGGAAATATTTTTAGCTTTCCAATGAATATTTATAATAAAATATCTGACTTGTATAACCCTACTTAAATTTTTTTTAGTAAAACATATCATGTTTGTGTTATTTTTACTTTTACATAAAATAAAAAGTTATTTATGTCATTTCCCAACCAAAGTGGCTCCATGGGGTCCCCAAGTTGACCCATGGATTTTCTTGGTCGGCCATTAAACATCCAATGAGGTTAGGACATGTTTCAAGCTCATCTCATTTTATTAAAGCATTATTATTACCTTAAACTACACTAATTACCACTAATCGCGATTAAAAACTTAATAAGTTACTATTCACCAAAAAATTATTTTTATCTCATTGAACCACATTTTACTTCTTAATGAAAACCATGTATGTCGGATTTTTGAAATTCAAAACACAAAAGTGGTAAAATTTCATTTAAACGAAAAATCAGTTTTTATAAGTACCACTTAGTGGTTTCACTATTCATCAAAAATTGATGTTTTTCAGAAAAATACCAAAAATTCACCCTAAGCTATATTTGATATTCCGAACTCAAAAATGAAGTCCATTTTACAAAATTCACAACATATAAGTTTCATTGATTAATTTAATAATTAATTCCCGCTGTCAGAGTAAATAACGTGTTTTTATGAAACAATAATTATCAAAAGATTGACACTAGTTTAAGTCCGATTTCAAAGTGAAATTAATTACAATGACCGCTATTGGATTTAATGGTAAAAATATTTTCTAATTTCACTTTAAAACCAATTCAAAAGATAATCTAATCATATAAATAAATTATATTAAAAAGAGGTTTTGAAATAAAATACAACATTTTACACTATTCATTAAAAAAATGAACTTTATCGGAAAAATACCAAAAATTTACACAAAGTAAAATTTGATGCCCCGATTCTAAAGAAGAGTTTTATTTGGTCCAAAAGAATGTATAAGAGTGATCAAAACTATATTTAATGACATTTCGCCATCAAAAGTCGATAAGTGAACCATTAGTGAAAACTAGGGCATATACGGCTAAAATTGAATTCTTTCCGTATTTTACGCCTTTATCTTTTATTGGATAAATGTAAAAACATTTAAAAACACATATAATCATATTTTAGTTATTTATATCCATTCCCGCCAATACAACGGCTACATGTTAACTACCATTTAAAATAATATTATTTTATTATTAGAGTGCAACGTAAGATTCCCAAGAAACTCGTTGTTGCGTGTTGGGTACACCATCGAGCATATCATCCCCTTTATAGTCATATTAATATTTTATTCACAAATTTGGATAAATAAGAAAATGTCATATTCTTTATTTACCTGGGGTGTTACAATATTTCCTCACACCAATAAGAAGATTTCTCTAATATACTATTTTAATTAATAATTTTATATTTATAAAAATATAAATATTCAGATATTTTTAACCATTCCATGTCTTATTTATGATCTATTTTAAACTATTTTGACTCCCGTGTGTAGGTGCAGATTACCAACTCCATGAAAGTGATATATTCCATTTCTTAATCTTTCAATTAATTATATTAAAAAATATATTATTATGTAACTCATTAAATTAATAATATAAAAAAATTATAATTTTTATTTTTTTAATAATTACATTATTCGAAAACAATCACTTTCTTAACCATACTCACCCATTGACAATAGTCTGTTCTTATTTGGTTCGGTTTAACCATATATTTGTAAAATAATATAAATTTATATCATGGATAAGATTATAAACATAAATACATGTATTAGAATACATTAATTCTTAAATAAGTCATTTCTTATGGTCTTATAATTATTGTAAAAATATTTAACTAATTATTCTTTTACCACCCAATTTTGGTAAAACAACAATGAAACAAGCTCTTCACCAACAACATTGTCACGAATCACAACAAAAATATTTATGATATTGAATTATATATTTATAAAAAACTATAAGTATTCCATTTCAATACAAATAAATATCCCTAAATGATAAACTTTCAATATATTAACAGAAATCACCAGTAATAAAAAATAATTAGATTAAAAATAATCAAAACTTATGACAACCGATGAATAAAATGAAATATAAATAACTATTATATTTGTTATAAAAAATTAAAAATGAAATATTAAAATATCTTTATATTTTAATATTTTTTTGGAATATGATATTAATTTTTTTATTTTTTCATATAGTAGGTTAAATCAAGTTGGAATAAGAAGTATAAAAATATAATGGTTTTTTCCTATAAAATGTTCTCTCTTGAGATATGATATGTATTTAATATTTTTCATTTTTTACACATATTCTCCATGGAAAAATATTTTTTTAATTATCCTTGGAATATAATGTATTTTAAATTTTATTTCACGTTCTATTAATCATGGGATGTCATGTAGAAAGTTAATAATGAAATAACTATGTTTCATCTTAGTTTTATTTATTTGAACAATGTTTTGTTTTTTCCACCCAATTTAATTTAAATATTTTTTAAACTTAATATTATATATATATTATCATAAATTATATTTTATTCACCATATTTTAAGTTCAATTTTAAAATATATATTCTATGGTATTTTTATCCAAACATTTCTTAAGTTGAATGGGGGGTTTTATTAACTCAACTTATTTTATTTAGTTATAATTATTCCTCTCCCATCTCAGTCTCACTTTATGGGTTGTATTTTTTTAAGAAGATATTAGAACACCTATTTAACATTATTCTCTGAGTAATTTCACAAAAAAACTCCAATCTTCCTAATTTTTTATGATATTATGAATAATTCCAATTGTATTTAAATGAACTCATTATATTCTATATACATGATTTATATTCCTTAAATTGTTTTACATTATAATTGGATACTAATTTATGTTCCACCTCATAAAATATTCAATTTTCCATTTTATTATTTACAAAAGGATATTCTTTTATAATTTTTTTATGATTTGTATATTGATAAAGGATTATTTATTATGTTAAAAAACTACTTTTTAAACATAAGTTATATCTTCCCCATAGATTTCTTATAAAAATAAATATATAATATTCATGACCCCATTAATGAAGAAAATTTTTTATTATTAATTTTTTTCAACAAAACATACACATTAATATTTGTAAAATTACTTTTTAATGTGAACCATAACTTCATATAATATGGGTTTTAATAATTGTTTGTAAAAAAATTTAAATTTTCTCTAACAATATAATAATTCATCCTTATAATGATTAATTCATATGTCGTCAAATTGTTTTCCAATTGTTTATAACTCATTATAATTTTTAAAATATAATTGAATATTATTATGTTATTCAAAATTAAAATGTTGATTTTTAATGGAATTCATGATATTAAAAGAAATTATAAAGGATTGTGTTTTATGAAATAATATTTAATTATTTCATTATTTTATCGATGTATTTTCTTGGAAAACAATTTCTCTTATATTTTTTTTATGAAATAACTTTTTTTCTAGTGGTTTACTTTTATTATTTTCATTATAATATATTTTAAATAAAACATTTTAACAGAGTTTTCACACATCTTAAAAAAGTTTTATTTTATCTAATTTTAAAAAAATTTCACCATATTATCATGAAAATATATTTTTAATCATTATAACATTATTTAATTATCATAATGATACATTATGGACTCTATTAAGAATCAAAACAACTTATTTTTAATTATTTATTATATAATATATTAGAAATGTTGTTCCTAAATATCATCTCCTTTCTTTTGATTTATTAATACTTATTTAACGTATGAATATTTATAAGTTATAATAAAAAATATATGCATGGATGTATTTTATTAAATTATTTGTGTATTGTAAATACCTATGATAGTTTGTGTTTATTAAAATTTTCAAATTCATTGGTTAGATGCTTATATATCATGAATTTTGTATACATGAGTTTAATTTTTCTAGACCTCCATGCATGGGTTCATGTGGTGACATCCAACGACATGTATGTATATAATGACTCCTGAAGACATGGGTTTGAGTATTGAAACTTGTGGTCATGGGTGTGAGTAGTGACTCATGATGGTTTGGTTATGATTATTTACTTTGGAAGGTGTGGGTGTGATTTGTGACTCATGAAGGCCTGAGTATAATTAGTGAATCATGTAGTTGTGTGTTCGAGTTGTGAATCATGATTAAGATGATACCCTATTCTTTTGTCTATTTAATATTTATATAATGTGTGTACATATAAGAAATTTTTTATAATATAATGCGTAGATATTCATATATCAATACGAAATGTAAATGGTGGGAATAATTATATTTTTTCAAAATAAATATGTAGTACATTCTTATATTTGTATTAAAACATGAAGGGTTGAAAAAATGACTTTTAGTTAACTTATATGGTTTATATTCTTTTATTTTCTTGTATAATTAAATATAATACATACTTTGATGTATTTACCACTTGAATGGTTATACTGATTGGGGTTTCCTCCAATAAGTTGTTTTCCTCTTACGTTGTTTTGTGTTATTATTATAATTCAATGTTCATATTTATTATGTATTGATTTATAAATCAAATTCCATTGTATATTTAAGTTAATTTTAGTTCACATAAACATTTATTAGGCCTCATAGATAACTATAATTTCTATGTGTTATTTTTCATAATTTATTTTACCATTGTAATTTTTTACCATATACATATGTTCTAACCCTTGATGAAATGTTTATGTGTTTACCAATAGTGTTTAATATAAACCTTTATATTGTTGTTCCCTACATTAGTAAGATTATTATTATTCGTCTTATTTCTAAAAGGGTTTCTATTGGGGTATTATTTTCTAGAAATCATCTCATGTATCATAAAATAAGATCCGTATGTTTCAAATACTTAATTAAAATTTACATTATATTAATTATATTGTATGATTATATGTGATATTTTATGTTTAAATTATTTAAAATTATATGTTTTTAAATTTGAAAATATTACAATGTATAAAATGTAGTGTTTTTAGATTATTTTTTAGCATCTGACCATGTAGTGTAGGTATGTGGTGCCTAATTAATGGTACTTAAAACTTATAATATAAATGGAAATACATGTCTCCATTACAAATCGTTATGATGTTGGATGTGACGCACAAGGAGTATGGTAATGAGGGTTTGGTTTCTAGATTCGGATTTTTAGATTTCAAGGAAGTTAATACAATTAAATTAATTATATAGATACTCTTAATGCAATATAATTATTTATGAATAAAAAGTCTTTAGAACGACATAAAACCATGAAATCACTAATAAGGTCAATTGAGATATAATTAACTATAGAATATTCATAATGTAATGTGGAGGGAATAACATTCAAATGAATTTACATATATAGTTTTTATCATCATTTTCAACACTAGTTGTGGGAGTATATATTGAAAATATATCATTATCCAATTAAGAGAATATAGGTTAAAGACACTCTTGAGTGTTGATGGTTGAGTTTAAATATTTTATATATGTAAATAAACATGCCTACATGGGTTTTATGGGTGGAAACATTACATTCTGAAATAAATATAAGGGTGGTATTTGGGTTTTGATGTAGTTAGAAATGTTTCTATCAACCCATTATAGTCTGAACTCCTATGGTGACATGATGGTGGTACATCGATCATCATTCCCATCACACCATTATTCATTTGGTGTTGGAAAATGATGATATTTATATTAGTAAATATAACTTCATACAATCTAAATTATTAATCATGGATGTTTAATTTTTATATTTGGTCTTTAAATTATTAAATTAAATAGATATTATGCCTCCCATCTCAAACATGCAGGGAAAATTGATGAAACACTACAAAGTGATTTATAAATAGAGTGATTGAACTTTTGAGGATGTCAATGGGGATAAATATATATCATAATATATATTTATAATTTAGATAATATCACTGTAATAGAAATAATCATAAATTTTAATGTATATATTTTGAGAAATCATTAAATGATAAACTCTATTATATTAAATGAAACGGTTGATTAAATGTAATTTTATAGTAAATTATGATTATAAAAAGGGGACAAAAATACATTATATTTCCATGTACGATCAAATGAAGATAATTTTTAGGTATGACCAATCATCTAAGAAAAGATAAGTGTTTTGAAAATGTTGTTGAATCATTATGTAGATTAGATATGATTCATTTTAAAGTCCCCTCTATGATACTATCTATAAATACGACCCATTTATTTATGATGAATAAGTTAGAGTATTTTAATTTGCTATTATAATCATTGTGAAGAATATTAATAATATACCCATTACATATCTATATGTAAATGCGGAGATTTAAATGTTTTAAAATGAATGGGTCTGGATAATATTCTGAAACATTATTGATTTATAGGATAATTCTACACATTTTCCTTTGATATCAATAAGGGTGTTGTTGTGAGTGTTTTGAGAGATTTATTTGGGGATATTATCATCTTAATTATTATATAAGCTACTAGATTGGTTCATATTATGAATATTAAGACATTATATCTATTTAAATAGTTTATCCTAATAAATCGATGTCACCTCTCTAATAAGAATATTGAGAAAAATCTACATAATAAGTTTCCTTATTTTTTCCACTATATAATTCTAGAGTAGTATAATGAATTTTTCTTGGGAAAATAATAAAATGTTTTGTAGGTTTGGCTTCTGAGATGGTGTTAGAGATGGACTAGAAAATATTATGGGGTTACTTAAGGATCAAAATTGATGGATATTATACATATGGAATGAAATTATGTAGTTTCATCATCATTTTATTGAAGATAATTTTATATTCTAATAATGCATAATATATAATGTTTTATAAATTTTATCTATATTTATTAATTTTTCTCCTATGGGAAGTAAATTTGTATTTTTAGGTTGTTGAGAAGTCATCAATAATGTTACCCTCTCTATACATCCATATTTATCATTTCTTAAATTTTTATCTAGTATAAAATCGAATTATTTTACAATTTAATTGAATTTGGGTAACATTGAAGGATGATATGGGACCCTGGGTCCATCTAATAATTGTAATTTTGATGATGTCCCTGATTTAATTGTTGGAAAATAATAAAACCACAGCCTAATTCAATGGTTTTCCCAAAATTTACAGATTATGGAGTGGTTGGATAAGTAAAAATAAAAAGAATAATAAAAAAATTAAGATAAAATTCCTTCAAAGTGGTTAGAATTACAAGAATGGTGGAGAGAATTGGTAGGAGAGATTTTCATTTTAAGCATATTGGACACTATTTCAATCAGGTGAATGAAATGATCGATTATTATTATTTAATTATTTCAATAGCGGCCATCTAGATTCAAAATTAAAAGAAAATATTTTTATCGTTATTTGGGAATAATTACTTTGATGAAAATAATTAATTCTCCTATGCATATATATTAATTATATGATATTTTTTCTTATAAATAAATTATTAATAGATTGGATATAATGATCCTAAAAATTCTATTGGTTTTTTAGGGATAAAATGATTAATGTCCTAGAAGGAAATAAATATAATTTCCTACAAAATAGAGATGTATTTATATATAAGTATTAGTGGTAACTATTAATTATTTACATGAAATGTTTTGTTGTGTCTTTTTTTGGATATTCCTTATAGTCTTTGGACAATCTATCCAAATATGTGAGTATTTCGTAGGTAATTATTGGGATTAATATGGGTTTGATTTATAATATCTGCAATATTATTGATCTAATAAATCTTTCCATCATTGATTATTATTGATTAATTTTTGGTGTTTGTGATATATATCATTGTAAGGTTCATTTTGTGGATTCTCATGTTTTTTCCAAGGATACATTGTCTATGTATCACATTCTGGGAGGTTGTATCCTATCAGACATTTCCTCTTGTAGTACTTATTGATTACTATTACAATTTAGAAAGATAAATTATTCTTTCTACATAAAAGGATAGATTTTTTTCATTATAGTTCTAATGGATTATTATTTTCATCTATTTTATAGTTATCCTATATAAATTTGAATTGGTGGTTCGGATGGGAAGGGATCATCTGGAACATGTGTATACATATAAAAATAATATTTCTAATTTTTCATATTAATGGGTAGAAATTTCAAATATATACATATATTTAGATGATTAGTCACTCATTTTTATATAAATTTATTAAATGTGACCACAAGTTATTAAAATCCATTAACTAGATATTTAATAAGGTATCATAGGTTGTGGGGATGTATAATTATTGTGGAATTATCCAATATTTAACTTATAGGATATAATCTATTAAATATAACCCGGATTCGTAGTTCAAGAATATGATACAAAACAATTCATACCTACAACTTCTCTACATATTTATGTCTGTGGGAAAAATGATCAAGTGTGTGTGGAATTATGTCCCTCATGGGGATGTTCCACATTAACATATCTATATTATCCATTATAGTATCAGATTCATTCCGAATCTAGTAGATAGTTTCATAGAACATTCTCTAGAGATATTCATCCACCCAATACAATTTGGCACATATAAATGAAGATACAAAAAAATTATTATGAACATAGGAATATGGGTTTAGTAAAACTCTCCATTATGAGGTATCAAGAACAATATAGATTTTTCATCATATAATAATGTCATAGTTAATGGAGGTATATATTATAACTCTTTATCTTTCATGATGATTTCTTCATAAAAACAATCTTTTATGTTTTTAATTGTTTAATTTGAAGGAATTTCATTGTAAATAGTTGATTTTTTATCCATGTCTATGATACAAATAATGAATATTTTTATGATTATTCAATTTTCTATAAAGGGCCTTTTTACATTTTTAAATATACCACATATCATGTTTTGAGATCATGGAATGAAGTTAGATGATTAACTGAATTCCTTTGAATGATATTAGAGAATCCATAGTTTAAAGTGAATAGTTGAAGGTATCACATGCTAGAATTTATGGGGAACCAAGTAGCTGGTTCCATATATAATGAAGGAATATCCATAGGAAGTAAACTAGATATTCCTTGATAGTTCTAGAATAACCACTTTATGTCATAATTCCACAGGCTAGTTATTTTAGAGTTGTAAATTTTTTTGTGTATAATTTAGATACGCAATGACCTATAAGGTTACCGACATATATCCAGTGGAAGCTACTATGTATCCATTGTAATCATGGAAAGAATTATAAGGATTTATTTTTTTAGTATTAAATATTTTAATTCATTAATTTTTTATTCTATTAACCAAAAAAAATAATAAATGGTAACTTAAGATATTAGATCCTATAAATAGGTCTATATGGTGGAATGGGACAAGAATTAGTTTCTTACAATACATCAACTGTGAACATGATCCTTGATCAATATTTTCATCACTAAGGATGAAGACTATTATTATTCTCTTTAATATAAATGTTCTTTCAAGAAATTACTACAATTTTTCATTAGTCTCTTATGCTCAAATATTTAATCAACTCTCTCTATATATCATATTAATTATACAAATTCTTTTGCGAGTTTATTGAGTGGCTTTGTAATATGTTTTCAATCAGAAAACTAATCTCTTACTCATATCTTCCTACAAATAGTATTTCAATACATCCAAAGGGATGAATTTTTTCTTGGTCCACTAACGAATTTAATGAGGGATCTTGCAACCATAATCATGAATAATTATTTTCAAGACTACGGACAATATAAAGGAAAAAATAAAAAAACATTTTAACCAAAGGTGATAAGATGTGTTGGCTCACACTGAGCTATTTTAATACTCCATTATTATATTTTTATTAATTATTTATTTAATTTCAATAAAAATTATCTATTCTATAATACACTAAGAACTCAATACAAATAATTAATTAAATTTTATACATATTTTCCACTATTCATAGACTCTCAATTAATAATAAATTTAATATTTTAAAATATTTCAAAATTATGTCTTAATAATTTATGTTTCATTTAGTTTTAAATGTTTTTTTCTTAATTTCTGTTACTTTTTAAAAATCTATATTAAACTCCCTCCACATAAACATTTTTTTTAATTATTTGTGTAAAAATTTTGTTTTTGATTGAAATTATTTTTTAATCATAACCATTTTAAGAAAAAAATTACTTAATATTGAAGCTAACAATTATTAAAATGATCTATTCTATGATCGCACAAATTATTCATATTATAATATTCACATTTCATGTTTTCTAGGTGGAATATATTTCGTAGTCTATAAAAAATTTATACATTGATGTTATACTACTAATAACCAAGATGATAAGTGGAAACATATTGATATTAAATAATTTTAAATTAATTGAAAATCCATGAATTCTATATATTTTTGTCTAGAAAAAAATTATTTTCATTGTGTTTTTACAAGAAAATTTTCCATCAAAATTTACAAATTCCTGGAATTAAATAACGAAGGAACCGAAAATGATAAACAAACATAAGTTTTATAGACAATAGTTGAATGTATTATTGATCATTTATTTATATAAACCATAATGAAAATATAATCTCCGTTTTTCCATGAAATTGGGAAACTGAGGAAAAACTATAGAATAGGAGAAGGAAATGAAGAAAATTGAGATTTATGATCTTTTAATATCTAAAATTAGTTCTGAAATCACTACAGATTTAAAATATTAGAAGGAAGCCATTGAAACCAAAGTTCTAATGAGAAAATGTTTCTTCAATTCTACCATTGATGAAACTGTTTTCTATGATATTAAACAATTTTATTAACTCACTAAGAATATAAACTAATTTTTATAAAAAATGGTGATTTCAATAAAGCCATGAAGGTAAATCAAATGTTTGATTATGAAGACAAAGTCTATACAAGTAAAAAAAAGGGTAACACAAAGACAACATACTACATTATTAAATATAATTTTAATGAAAATAAACATTGTAAAAATGATATCGATGTTATAACATAGAGTTCATGAAATAAATCATGGAACAAAGATTTTTTTATGCACTTCTTATGAATAATTTTACTATTTCATTAGGACACATTTTTAAGAGTGTATCAATGTTATTTCCCCACATAACATTTCATATTACTCTTCCATTTATCCTACTCATTATCCCACTTATTCTTGGTCTTCCTCTTTCTACTCAAATATTATTAGTTATAAAGAAATTAAATATGATTGTGATCATATTAAAAATAGTTATCATAAAATCACAATATTATAGTAATAATTAAATATGAAATGAAAGCATTATATTAATAAAATAATAACAAATTTTAATGGATATGGAATGAATATTCATAGAAAATGAATAATTACCCATGATTTCTATTAATCTCCCAAGTGATGATAAAAATTAATCTATAATCAAATATCGCAAGTTATATCTCTATAAATCCACCCATAGTAAAAATAATAAAAATAAAATATCAGGATTGGAATGATGTGGAATAAATGATTAGGTGTTTTTTCATAAATTCTTTAAATCCTTCAATAAATCTCTTTAAAACCATTTATATTAAGGGTTATTTAAAATATAAGTTTTTAAATTATTTAAAATGAATTAGAAAATAAATAATTTTTTCATTAAAACAAATTTTGAAATGGGAGAGAAAAATAAATTCATCTTTAATCATGTGTTTCAATTAAATAAATCACATACCACAAAAATCTAGATAACTAATCCATTATGTGAAAACATCAGTGGACCCATGTTTTTTTGGGTAGAAAAACAATTAGTATATTAAAATATTAAGAAAAATTTCTTAGTATGGATGGAAATCATGATATATGGTACATTGATAGTGTCTTATTAAAATATATGTGTGGTGGCCTCTTAAATTGAATAAAATTGATAATGTAGATAGAGGTTACATTACCATTGGGGAAAAATCAAATGGTATGTTAGTAAATGAATGAAAACCCTATTTTTATTAATATATAATTATTTAATGAAAATTACAAATTCTTGAATAATAAATTTCTCAGCATTATTTAATCGTGTGATGGAATTTTTAAAATTACCATAAAAAATTATATTTATAATTTATTTAATTCAAAATGAAATATTTTGTTATCTAATTATTGATTTAAAAATAGTTCTACAATCGATTTAATTTATATCAATAGAAAAAATTCAAATATATTATTGATTATGTTTGATGGTCATGGATTTAGGATAAATAACCTAGTCACTATAGGAGACACTCCCTTGTGAAACTCAAACATTATCATTTTGTATGAGAGGTACCCAAATTAAATTTAAAATATGACACAATTTATGAAAATTTATAATATTGTAAGAAACAAAAATCATTTTTAAATCTAATTAAGGTATTTATTCAACTAAATATCATGAATTAATTCATCTTGAAATATTCATTCCTTCCAAAATTTAAATTATTGGTGGTATTTCATATACATTTTTTATTTTTAATGACATTACATGATTTACTTGGTTATTATTATTATATCATAAAATTAAATCCTGTAATTATATTATCATTATTACTAAAAAGAATGGAAATAAAAAATGGTACCAAATTATTTTTTCTAAATGTTTTCACGATTATTAATTTGAGAGTAATGAAATTTATAATTTATACTCTAATAAAGCATATAATCATTCATTTTAGGCACAAAAACCCCTGTATAAAAGACAGTAGACATGTGACATCAAACTATCTATAAAATCACTAAAACTATTTTAATTGAATTTTATTTACCACAATATTTTTAGTAGAGGAAATCAGTACTACTTATGTTATATTTGATAATATTTTCATTAGTAATTTTATCAAAAATACCCCTAATCAATATGGGAATAATTAAGAAGTTAAATTCACAATTTTAACACTTTTTGGTTTTTAAATATTTTATTCTCAGTATCAGTAATATTATTGTAAAATATGATTCAAAATATGAAAAATGAATCATTATTGGGTATTCCAACCCAAGAAAGGAATATATGGTATTTAATAAAATCAATAAAATATTGATTGAATCAATTTATATTATTATAATTATTTTGATATTTTTATAAAATCATTTTCTCAAATTGATTTTGTTGAAAATAATTTTAACTTTAAATATAACATTCTAAAATAAAAAAGGTTAAATATAAAAAAATATCCTTTTTGTTATTTACCAACTAATTTAAAAAAAATTATAAATCCATCTAATTTAAAATTTGATTTTTTATTTTATAGTGGTAACTTCTGCATGAAGATCAATCCAAAATTATGTTGAACCTGTTTCATTAATCTGTGATATAAAAACCCTTATATATTAATGATTATCTTTTAGATGTAATTTTTAACATTCCACACATGTATAAGTAAGGAAATTCAATCAAAATATTGTATAGTCAGTTATGGATAGTCTTAAATAGCAACCAATCATAGGTAATAAGTAGGGTTATATGAATAAATTAGCTAATGTTTGAAACATCACTTAAAATATATCCTATTAAGTAGCTAAAGGGTATAACCATGTATATGGAATTATCTTTAGTGAATCTATTACACCCATTAATCAATTACAATCCATTATAATATTGATGAAAATTTTCTCTCACCATAATTTATAAATCATTTAGGTGAATGTAAAAAAACATTTAAATGGTCCTATAAAAAATGTTTTTCTGAACAACCACATTGTTTTGGAGACACTAATTTTTCTAATTAATTTTTTAAAATATTTAAAGTGATTTATTATTTAAAACATTCCCCCTATGCTCGGTATAGAGGTTAAACTAAATTTATTGTATTTAATATTGGATAATTAGATTGAAATATTTTTATAAAATATGTGTCAAATGACTTGTTACATTTCCAAATATGAATTTAAAAAGTGTATTTTGGGTTTATCAATAAATACATTTATTTTTAACATTCATATTAAAAAATAAAAATATAAAATGAGAATTTATGGGGGATTTAAATTATTTATTGATTTTTAAATTTCTCAGTGGAATGATGGAATTATTATAATCAAACTAAAATATACTGATAAACATTTATAAAATTTTTTGATCGACAAAGGTAATTAAATTAGTAAAATAATGGCTATAACTTGTATTATAATGTTAAATAGATCTTGTAAGCTATTCAAATACAAGCATTATAGTAGTATGACTTGGAGTCTAATTTAAATTAATGGGACGTTTCCTGGTATAATGTTTACTGTTTCTATTTGTTCTCATTTTCAATAAAATCTAAAGGAATCTCATCATAAATGCGGTAAAATTATTTTACATAATTTAATTGTAATTAAAAATATTATTTCACTATCCAAAAGGAATATAATTTGAATAAACATGTTTTTATGATATTGATTTTTCTGGATTACAAGATGATATGTAATGTAAATGTTAGAATTTATTACTAAAAGAATAATACCACCTCTATAAGCATATTAAGAGGAAAATCATATTTTCTCGTTCAATTATTGAATAAGAATATATAGCCATTATGTGTTGTTGCACAAAAATAATATAAAAAATTAAAAAATTTGAGACTTTAGGAAATCATAAGACCATACCTATATTATATGTAATAATACTCGATCCATTATTAGTTAAAAAAACTATATAGAAATCTCGCACTAAACTCACTAACCATAAACACCATTTAATAAAAGAATTATTTGTAATGGGTGATATCATAAAAGATTTTTTATGATGGAATTTAAACTATTTAATATTTTACTAACCAACTAGTCATCAATTTTTATTATTTAATTAATGGTGGGTAATTAATATTGAACTTGTGAAAATTTATATTTGCATATTACTATCCTGAGTAATCAATAAAAAATTATTTTATTTAAAATCACCATCATATTCACTGTCTTCTTATAATATTTAGATTTAGTAATTACTTTGAATTATTTCTATAATTTATATCTAGTTTATGATTTATATTTATCATATGTTTATTCCTTTTATGGGGATCATTATCTCTTATGTTTTAAAAAATTTATTTGAGAAATACATTTTTTTAATCATTATTAACTTCTATTAATTTGGAAGATTTCTAATTAAATTTTATAGAAACAATTTCTTTATATCAATTTTTTAAAATTTTATATTTTTATTATTTGTCAAAAACTAAATATAGATTTTAGTGATAAATTAGTTTATTTTTTTTATTTTAAAAACTCATACGTGTTATTATGTTTATGCTTTATAGATATTTTTAAAATGTTTTTTTGTACCATAAAGGGAGATTAATGATGAATAAAAATTTCTACATTCAATTATCTCTCAAATAATTATTTTTTGGGATGATGTTTTAAAAATATGAACTAGAGGATTCATTCTAGGGATTTTTTCACATCTAATAGACCTTTTTAAAATATTTATATTAAGGAATATTTTAATATAGGAGTAACAATACATAGATGTAATGATTGATTGAGAATGGTGTGAAGGAACCGTTTAGATATTATGTTGTATTTCTAACATCCTTTTTTACTTTTCCCTTGATTATATTTATTTCAATTTTCATTATCGTTTTGTGGAAATTGTTATTTTTCTATCATTTATCTTTTTGTTTTATTTCCTTTTTACTTGAATTATCTAAATATATTTCTTATTTATCTCATATAAAATATTATGAAATTTATGACATATTTATCTTTGTAATTCACCTATTACGGCCATGTTTGAAATATAAGATAGATTTTAAAAAAAATATTATTTTATTTTAAATATTTTTATTGAAAATATAAATATTTTTACATTAGATAAAATTTTAATATAAAATTTTTGTTTTAAAATTATCTTCTAAAATATATCTACTATTTTAATTTAAATAAATCATTTTATATTTTTTTCTTTCATAGCCATATTATGTATTTTATAATTACGAAGGGGGAAAATCTATTGATCATTAATAGGGGAGAAATTTATTGAAATAATTTTGTCAAATTTATATTAAAATGTGTACGTACATAATCGTTTGACAAAGATGGAGTTAAATATTTTACTATTATTTTAAATATAGCCATATTTCTTAGATAATTCATGAAAAAAATGACAATATTTTTTTGAATATTATATAAAATGATCTTATGAAATCAATGATATATTATTCACACATTATTTAAACTCAATATATGTTTTAATTTTAAATTTTTGTGATCATAAAAAGGGAATATTTTTGTACCTATATTTCTCTCATTATTTATTTTATGATCACAAAAATAGTTTTTTTTTCTAATGATCTCATTTGATTGAATTTATATCTCAAGTTTTTTAATTTTAGTATTGTATTTGATGAACATAATGAATATTCCTAGAACAAATTAAATGAATATTAATGTCATTTATGATGTCTTAAGTCTTTTTTTATCATGTTATGTGGTCATGTAATAATTATGGAGGATTAATTGAAGACCAAAAAAGGATGATTGGGAGGAAAAAGTTGATTTTGACAAGTTATAGGCCACAATAGCATGCAGTTGTCTGTCAAAAAGTAGTTATCCCGATACAAATAGATTGATGAATCTTTTTGATGTCCACCAACTTGCAAGTGATAGTTCTATAACCAACCATGCATTCTAGAAGGCCACCTACTTGATATAGGACTTTAACTTATTTTCAGTTGATATTTTAAAGAAGTAGTGAGCTCCATGTGAACCAATGGGTAGCTATTGGAAGCTATTGAGTAGCTAGTGTCATCGAGGGTATCATTTTGTGGATGATTTTATTAGTTTGAAAAAATATTTATCCCAATATTTATTATCATTGATTCACCCAAAATAACTTCTACATGTTTATTTTATTATTATATCCTATATATATGTCACATATGAGTATTGGATAAAAAATATTTACCTAAAATTAATTTATTGTGAATATCATCCATGGATAATGTTTTAAATCACATTCATCATAACACTAGTAGATTATATCAAATATCATAGTTTATTCATTAGACTAATATAGTATTCTATATATATATCTTAAGATCTATTATTCTATTATCACTTTATCTCACAACTCAATTGTATAAATCCTTTTTATGGATTAAGGAGTATGTATTTAATATGTTTGTAGGTAGTAAAACATCATTATTCTATCCTCCTTCTAAAATAGGTTCTCACTATTACAAAAATGAGGGATTATTTCTTTGGATACCGATGACGTTCAAGTGGGTGATCACAACAATTATCATAGAGAGTCATTTTCCTGATCACCCATTAAGATAAATGGAAATATTAACCAAATCTCTCAACCCAAGGGGAGGAAAAACAGTGGATCACACAGAGCTATTACTGTAATCAATTAATAAACTATGTTTCCTTCCTCTTATATCATTTTTATCAACTATTTATTTTCCACTATACATAAAAATAAATCTATATAATTTCATAAATTTTATATTTCTATTTCCATTAGGAAAAATATGTCAATTAATATTGAAATTAAAATTTTAATATGTATATTAATTTTTTAATTATCACATAATTATCACATAGTTTTTAATATTCATTTTTATAATTGTTTTAATTTATAAAAATTTATACTTACACCGCACATTCCTTTTTTAGCAGGGACAAAAGTGCAGTAAATGGTGGGTAGGGGTCATTACTAATTGGATTGTCTTTGCATTATGGGAATGTGTCATATCTTATAACTATAACCAAATCCTTCTACCTTATATTAAATTTATATCCTGATTTGGGTATTAATGATTCATATATTGAATTATATTATTCTATTATTATAATGTTTTAGTGAAATCATGAGTCAACCCACTATTCAGTCATGTACATTATGTGGGAGAACATATTGAAACTCGTAGACTGTAATAACTTTTATCACACTTGGAGATAATGAAAGTTGTTAGTTAATACAATTTTTATTCATGGATATGCGATTAAAAATACATAATTATTATTATCACATATTATATATCCTGTAACAAGAAACTGTATTACTTATGAATATTAATGGGGCCTATATTTATTTCACCCATCAAAATATTGCTGCAAAATTTAATCGTACTTTTCTTTATTACTGTACACATTTTATTGAATAAATTAAATAAAGGTTTCTGAAAAAAAATTGAAACATTCAATCATTATTTATTACAAAAAAAATTATTTTTATCACACTAAAAATATTTAAAATCAAAATTCATACAAAATTATTCATAAGTGTATTCAATTTTTAGGAAAAAAATATTTTATTTCATAAAATCACCATTCATTTTTTCTAAAATATTATTTATTTTTTACATTATAGAAAAGGTCTACATCTCATATAAATATAGTTTACATGAAAATTTTCCCAAATAATTACCATTTTTCAATTTTATTTGACTTCCAAATTAACTATCCACTAATTCTATAGTTATCTTCTTATAAATGTCTAGGTTTTTTTACCGATGATTTATTTTTTTCATGTAATAAATAAATCTGTGAATGTAATGTTAGGACCATTATATATTCAAATAATGTTTTATAAAAATAATTTTATTGAAGGGTTCTTAAAACCCAAATATGACCATGTGAATGTCCAATAACTAGCCCCACAGTCACAATCAAATCATACTAGAAAAATTGTTCAGTGCTCAATGAACCAAAAAAAAATACATAGAATAACTTCAGTAGAAATATAAAATAATATCCATTTATTTTACAAAACACCCCATGATATAAAAATATGATCACTATTTTTGATATATTATGATACATGCAACAACAATATCAAACAACCTAAATAATGTTTTCAAAATTTAATCACTTTGGTAGCTTACAGATCACATAACCTTGAATCTAAATGATCCCTAATATAGTATTCAATAAAAACATATTATATAAATTAGTGGATACAAATATGGATAAAAAATTAGGAAAAAGATATAGTTTATACACAAATATTTGTTATATATTTAATATATATAACATAATAATCATTTAAAATAAAAAGAAATATTCTTTTAAAAAACTCTATTTTTTCAAAAGGATGATTTAGTAATGATTTTAAAAAATAATTTAAAAATAATTTTTTACAATATAGAATTTTTTTAAAATAAACTTCATTTTTGAAATCATAATATCAAAATTATCCTAGTTTGACTTTTTGAATTTTTTTATAATGTTTCATTTTTGGATTAATAGTGAAAAATAATGAATTTTAATTGAAAGTTTTCTTTTAGTTTAAATAATTAATAATGTTAAATTACACTTTTAAATGTGTTTGAAGTTAAATTGGTACACATTTATATCAATTATTCCAACTTAATCCGTTGTAATTATTTTTATATTTAATTTAGATATAAAAACTTTGTAATCTTTTGGACATTTTATCTTTAGAAACCAACTTTTGTCATCAAAATAATGTGATTATTTTTAAATTAAATTATGAGGCTTATGTCAATGGGATTGAAAATAGTATAATTAATATTTTTAGTAATTGTAATTTATATCATCTAATATGGTCAAATAATATTTTGGCTAAAATTACGAGTCAAAATAGTTAAAATTAATTACCATAGTTACGGTAAAAATTGATATATTAGTGGTTAATCTAAATTGATAAGGTTTAAAAAATTGAAAATAAAAATATAAAATACTTTTATTTTATAAATATTTGACCTTAATATTTATATTATATTTAATAATTCATTATTTTAGGTTTTTGACAAGAATAAATCATTGTTAGAATTCATTATTTTTAAAATATACAAGTTTGAAACTCACCTAATTTATAAAATTCTACCCCGTTTTCACTCTTCTGCACACCTTAAAAACATTTTAGGTCCAAAAATTCGAGAAACATTAACATCAAAAATAATTTCACTTCAAATTATAATACATAGTTTTTTAATAAATACAATATAGTAAGGCTTTGGTTGTAAACAAAAGTAGGTTACCTAAAGAATAGGCGAAACATTACGATGAGTGATTTAATATTGTTTCTTCCTTAAATCCTAAAAGTCATATTAAAACATGATAATATTAAAGAAATTCACCACAAATAAAACAATATTTTGTAATGTTAAGTTAATTACCAACACACTCCCCCACTTACATTAAATGTGTTATGAAATCATAATTCATGTTTACTGAAGAGTACTTCCTCATGACCTGGTGTAATTTGTTTTTCAATAAACACCATTCATTGTTGGGTATGATAATGGATATCAAGTGTATATATGATATTTTAACATTATTAAACAATATTACAAATTAGATCATATATAAAATTTTAATTTCCATTCCATATGATATACTATAACTTCTCATGTTTGTACAACAGACTACCGCCTCACAAAGCGATGTGACTAATTTTTCATTAAATATTTCCATGGAAGGTGATAAGTAAAAATATATTTACTATATATGATATTCATGACATAAATATGATATTAATTACATATTTATAATTATAAAATTATTATATATATATCATTTTCTTTTTTCATATTTCACTTATAAAACATGATAATATCGTTTATGTACAAGTGTAGTACCACCTTCATGAATCTATGTGAATCTTTTTTTTATCACCACATAAAATAAGAGATATATTCCATTATATTTAAATAATTAATATGGTATTAATTATATTATGTTTTCATTTAAGGATAAAATATTAATTTCTCATTTCTATAATGATCCTTCAAAAATAGAATCAATATTAATGCATACGTACGAAAAAAATGTCTCAATGATCCCAACATATTTCCATCATAAAAACAATATTTCATGATTGATCTTATGACTAATATTTATATATATATGTATGATATTTATATCATAATTATTATTCGGGATTTGATCAAACAATAAAATATACATATGAACCATAACTTTCTTTTTCTAGAACGAATGAGAAAACATGCCAATTACTACTTGATGAAATGAATGTAATGAAATATTATTAACTAAAGAGTGATACAATGTTATAAAAGGTAAATATATGATATTATAAATATTATTATGATTTATTAATAAGTTAATGAAATGTTTAAAAACTCTACACAAGAGGTTAAATAATGTTTAATAAGAAAGAAGTGTAAGGTATATGATTTTATATCAATTTACATTCCCTTGAGAATTATATTTTATAATGAACCAATATATTTTTATGTGGAATACATACTACCAAAAAGGTTGTAATTTCATGATCCATTCATTCTTCATGGTATTTTTGTTTTTATATTAATTAATTTATCCAAGGTGATTTGACTTGAATCTTACCAACTTGTAAATGTTATTGTCTAATCTATCTTTATTTTTTTATTTTTAAAATTAACTTGAAATGATCACTTTGTAATGAATATTTTTATTCTACATTATATTTATTATAAATATATGTATTATTTTAATATGGATTTGATAATTTATAAAAAATTATACAATTTTTTCATGAGGTGATCATTTTAAAATTTATTTCATTCACAGAAGAAATATTGATAATTTTGTATCCTTTACTCAATATGAATACTTGATGAAAAGGAAAATTGTTTATGTATTAAATATACCCTCTTTCCAATGATCATATAATGAGATGAATCAATTGGAAAAGTAAAATGTTTTTACCCAATAGTTTTAAATAGTCTTCTGGATAGTTCATGAAGGTAAATGTATCATGTTCTTGGGAAACATTAAGTATTATAATTAAGAACTTCATTCAGTGATAATTCAGTTATTGTTATTATCAATTAGATTATCCCTATGATATTGTTTATAGATGAATTCCATTTTAATTTTTCTGATCAATTTAATTAGTTTTCAGTTATTCACAATGCCATATTGATTATTCCTTATCATTACATGATATAAAATTTAATGATATCAAAATATTGTTCAGTTGTTTACTATGAAATTTTGACTTTTCTTATTGATTCATGATCAATTCCAATATAATTAACCTTTAATAAGAATATATGATCAACCTTGTTTTGATTCATTCTTCCATGATATGAATAAATTATCATTGAACGAGTTTTCAAGGAATAAATTCATTTTGAATAGTTATGAATTATATTTTATTTTATATTTCTAATTTTAAATGGGTATCATGTATGTATTTGGTTATCATAAATTTCTAAAATGACTAGTCATTTTAAATTTTATTACTTGTATCAATTTTAATGTATTAATGTAGGAGACCGGCTCCGGACTGCTGGAGATGGGGCCATAATAGTTGGTATTAGAATAATTTTATAAGAAACCATGGGAACAAGATTATGAAGAACATCGATTTGGTGATATAACTGTCATGATTAATACTGAGTAGTAGTAGAGAATATAATTTTAATGTTTTATTAAAGAAGAGATTATGTTTCTTTTTCTAGTGATACATTTGTTTATGAATATTATAAGTGTATGTGGTTCTGGTATAGAGGATTCTAATGGTAAAAACACTGTAACGGGAACATTTGGATAGACATGATTGTCACCTTATTTATGAAAATGTTATTTACCACACACCTGGTTTAACACACATGTGTTATATTCTTAAGATAATGCTTGTTTTTATTATAAACAATTATGAAGGATTGAAAAACAATGATATCCCCAAAGAATGATTTTTAATATTTTGAGACTAAAAATGAAAAAAAATTATAATAATTGTTAAACCATATATATAATTATACATTTTGATTTTAAATTCATAATTTTATGAGATAATCGAATATATTCCATTGTTTAGAAACAAATCTTATAATAAAGAAGTGTCTCTACACTTGAGTCCAATTTATAGAATTACATAATGAGGAATCCCATGTAGTTCTTATTGAAATTGAGAAAATTATAGCGATATTATGGTAGTAAAATCATGTTATGAAAAATGAAATTTTCCAATCGGTGAAACCTATTAAACATCATGAATCTCTTATATTGGATTACATTACATGACAGAAGAACCCATAATTTGTGGGTAATACAAAACCAATGTAAGCATTAAAATAGATTAAGTCTCTAGAAATGACATTTATTGCATTTAATAGTGGTGAAAGAAAAATCTTACATATGTATTGTATTATATATAAGGTGATAGTGATCATTGGTCATAATTAATATAGAATTATATGGAGGATTTGTAAATTGAACCCATAGAATCCAAATATCTAAAAGAGGGATTCATTGAAAAACATTTCACTCATTATAAACAAACTATGAAAAATGAAATGATCAAAAGAATTAATAAAAATGATGATAGAATTATTTTGGAGAATGATGTTTCCTTTAAAATTATATCTTGGTATGACATGTATTATATATGCAGTACAAAGTGAAATATTGACCATTTCATTGATGGGATTAATCCAAGTCACCAGAGGTCATCTGTCTGTCAAAATTTTTCCTCACACAATGTAATTGTTTTTGGTGTTATAAATAAAAATATATAATTATACATGTTTGATGGATTCAAAATGAAGAAAAAGAATAAGTGGAATATATATAAAAAATAAAAATAAGGAATATGTGAAATGAGTATTTCCCACATGAGATAATTATATAATGAAACAACCTTGCACTTTCTTCAAGTGAATGTGATATTTTTACAAGTGCGTATACAAAGGCACCCATGCTCATTATTTGAAGGGTGAGGATGATATTTTCAAGGTGAAATTTATAAAATGTAAGGATTTGGAGATCTATTCAAGTTAATTCTCAAGAATAAAGGGAATATACTATAGAATGAGGTAAGGGATCAATGATAATCATATTTTATTGATACAACTGAAGTATAATGATTACTGTGACTATATATTTTTATCCATAAACGATGATGTAAAATTAAATTATTGGTGAAATTTTTGTTATATGAATCATGAAACAAATATGGATTGTATTGTAATACTATTTCATAAAGGACATTAAATCATGTTTTGAATGGTTCTAAAAAATTGATACAGGGGGAATTTGAAATTCTTGGAGAACAAATGAATTAGGCAATGATAACCCTTAATATGTTCTTGATGTTTAGATAATGATGTTTGGATTATGAGATGATTTATATAGAAAATGTAAATACGATAATAATAACTAAAATGGAACTAATTAATGGCTTTTAAAAAAATTGGTTCATTCTATCATTGATAGAGTTTACAACATCTTTGGGTTTAAGGAATATATCCATCAATATTTGTTTTATTTAAAGAATAAGGAAGAATGTTTTTATTAAAATTTTTTATGGTAATTCAGGTTATTAACTCATTTTAAGAGAATACATGATCAAGGTATTCACATATTTGGAATGTGACATTAATAGTCACTTAATTTTATTATAGGGAATATAATGTTTATTTAGTGAACTTTATTAAAAAACACTGCCCATTGAACATAGATAGACATGTTTGGGATGATTCTTAAGGTTATCTATTTATGGAATGGATTAATTTTTACATTATTCATAATTGGATAACTTTTTTACATCCATTATAGTTTTACTAATGAAAGGGGTAATCACATGTTACTATTTATGGATCCTAATATCTCTTAAAAGTATTTATTTATTCAGGAATAAATAAATTAATTTTTTGATATTCATTTATAAGAGTAAGGTATGATTTTGAGATTTGTCAAAACACTCCCAAAACATTACGTTTTTCTGATGATATAAAAATATATCAATTAATTATATTTTATAAAACTAATAGAGAAAGAATTTTTTTAACATCTATGAAAATCATCCTGCAAAATATAATGTCATATTAGCATCATTTTTATTGATATCAGTGATATTTTTCAACCCTCTTTCATGTATGGATTTGTGGTTATCAAATTACTCCTAAATATGTTCTCTACCTCTATCCAACAGTATTTGGGAATTATTATTTTCTTTCATGTCCATGATTAAATTCCCTAGCATTGATCACCTATTTGGAAACCTAGTTATGTGATAATTCTATATAACCTTTTATGTTTCCCTTCAATCTTATAAATAGGATTATTTATTTACTATTTTGATAATGTGTGTTTTCCAATAAAGTAATTTATAAATATTAAACCCCTGATTATTGAGATCATCATTAAATTAGGAGGACATAATTTATTTAATTGGGGGAGAATGGGAAACACCAAGAATTTAAAATAATGAAATTTAATTTTATATCAAATGAAAAAAACACAATAATCTTAAATAACCCATTAAATATATTTATTTAAATTTAATCTATCCAATATCTTGTGGGACATCTACCCTCGAGTATAAATAAACTGTAATATAATATATAATTAAAAACTAACAGTTAAGTTAATGTGCACGAACAAGACTAAATTAATTATGAAAAATACATATTTTACACAGGTAAAGTTATTATCTATAATTAATAAATATATTAAGAATCATGTAAAAGAAATATAAATGTTTTTGGAATTTTTTTTTTCTAAAAGACGTTTGTGTTACACTTTGGTGAAAAAATTTAAAGACAATTTTTGACTTTTTTTATAAACATTATTTTAAGAAATAAAAATTAATTATCAAATAATCATTGGAAAATCATATAAGGTATTATTCTTGGTATTTTTATGATATGTTTCTTTTTTTAAGAATGCTGAAAATATTTAATTTTAATTGAAGATGGAAATCTCATTTAAATATTTACATTAATAAATAATATTTTGAAATTATTTTATTTTAAATTTATTTAAATTATATATCAATTTATACAATTTATTTTCTTCTAAAAATATTCAAAATTATTTTTGATATAAAAACTTTATAAATTGATTGTAAATTTTATCATTAAAAAGCATGTTTCTTGTCACATCTGTGAGATTAATTTAAAATTAAAATTTACCAATTTCATGTACAGAATTTGGAAAATTTGATTCCATATAAATAATATTATTAATTTATACTATATAATAAGTTCGAATTAAATTTTAACAAAATTAAAAATCAAATCAATCCTAATTATTTAACCCAAATAGTGTAAGAATAAATTTAATTGGTTGTTAAACAAAAATGATAAGGGTTAAAAATATCTAAAAACTGTAAAAAAATAAATTTTAAAGATATATTTTGTCATTATACCATATTGGATAGATAATTGTCTCTTATTAGATCCTTTTAACACGAAAAAACATTGGAATACATCATTATTTTCAAATATTACAAGTGTGCCACTCACCTCCCTTATAACAGGTCACCCACATTCCTCTCTTCTTCAAACTTTCACACAATTTTGGGCCATAAAGTACCTTCTAAAATTACTTAAAAACATACCTGAACTAATTATATGTTATTTTTTTCATAATAATTATATCTTAGGAAATATTTTAGTAATAAACTATGTATGATACCTAAAGAAGTGGTATTGTTCTACAACTCACAAGATTATTTTAGTTCTCCTGCAACCTACTTCAATTATTATTGAAAAATAATGATATAAATATCTCATCATATTTAAAATAAAAATAATTTTTTAGTATAAGTTAATTATATATAACCACCTCCGCCTCCACTAAATTAGTATTGAAATCATCATTATTGTGTACAGAAGAATACCGCCTCTTGAACTGATGGCATCTATTTTTTTATTACAACCTCTCACAGTTGGTTATGATGAAAGATATAAAGTATATATATGATATTTATAGCATAAATATACATTTGTATTCATTATTTGATAAAAAAATTTACTTTAAATTCCCTAGAAGGCATAATAACGTCGCTCTGGTATATCGAAGACTACCACCTCACGAAGCGATGTGATTTATCTATCACATATACTTTACATAGATGTTGATAATATGAAAATAAAAATTATTATTTGTGATATAAATGAATTTATTATTATATTCATGAAAAATTTATAATTATTACATAAATATATATATATATATATATATCATTTTTATTTCTTATATTTTTAATCACTAACAGAAGATAACGTCATTTGTGTACGTGTGGACTATTCTCTTCATGGAATAATGAAATCAATTTTTATCACCAGAACACATGGAAGATATTTATAATTATATTTAAATAAATAATATTTTATTTATTATATTATCTTTTTTAATGATAAAATATTACTTACATCTTTTATATATTGATCATTGAGTAATGGAGAAGTTACTAATGTGTATGTATGACCTACTATCTCTATGACCAATTCATATTCACGTGGTGTACATAAAACCCCTTTGAATTGTAAAATAATTATCCATTTATATAGAATGGTATATTATGTTTTTATTTGAAGTATTTCATTAAAGGTTTCTTGAATTGATAATTAAAAAGTGATAATGTATTTTTACTGTCTCACATTCTTTTTTATTATTAATTTCTATTTGAAAAAATTTCTTTATCATGATTAAGTATATTTTTTCATTATATTTATATCAAATATCCATTTTATTTTATGATTTATATTATTACTACCTTAACCATAATCAGTATTTATATATATTTTTTACTTTAATAGTTACGTGATTAACTGGTAAATTTTGATAAATATATATCCTTTACACAATACAAATAATTGATGATAAGAAACATTTTTTATGAATTAAATTGATTAGTAGATATATGATGAATGATTTGGGAATGAAATCCTTGGGTGGGGCCCAATTTGAAATTTCCCCATAATGCATTAAGAGTCTATTGAGATGAATTACTTAGCCAAAATAGATAGATTTTTACATAGTTGTTTTAAAATTTCATGAGGATAAATATTTTTGGTAATGTAATCATGTCCCTAATAAAGATGATTTATAATTATTAACCATTTCATTTGTTAAGTGTTTAGTTATTATTATTATCCATGGTATTATTTTAAAGGATATTATATATTGATACATTTTATTCTCAGTTTATTGATTAAATGGAATGTGTTTTCAATTATTTATCTTTCCATAATGATACATCCTCATCTTTCCATGATAGTAAAGTTATGTAAAATGAATGTTTTTTTTCTGTTATTTACCTTTCCATGTTTATTTGTCTAATTGATTCATATATATTATCAATTAGATAACCCTTACTGAGCATTTGATATCACCTTTATTTTGTTTCCTTTCCACATGATATGAAGATGAAATCATTGAATGAATTTTCAAGGATGTAGTTAATTTTATTTCCTTATATATTAAATTATATTTTCAATTCCCAATTTCAAATGGGTATCATGTATTTATCTATTTCTCATACACTTGTAAATTGAACAGTCATTATGGATTTAATTCGTTTTTTATGTTCCAGTTTAATAAATAATGACACCAGCTCTGAGCCACTAGAGTAGGGGTCGTTTCATTTTGTATCAAATGAATGGTAATTACTAAATACTAATCCTAAAAAGGGAAATAAATGAAAAAGATAATTACCCTAAATGAAAATATTTTTTATTAAATATCATGTTCATATTTTTTCTACACAGGACACTAAAATAAAACAAAACTATGATATATAGAATATAAAATATAACAGTTAAAATTTAGGGGTTAAATTAGAATGTAAAAAAAGGATGTGACAATTTATGAATTCCACAACAATATAAAATGGAATTCAGCATAGTAATTACCTATTATGTAGTTCATTTAACTAAGAATTATAAGGAGGTATATTTTCCTGGGATTGATCAAGACCATTCCCATTATGATTGAAACAAATTACCGAATGGTTGAAATCATATGCGGGATTAATTCAAGCTTGTGGAAAGTTTCACATGATCAATGAAATCATAATAACCAACATCTACTTACACTACATCATACATTAAGAATAGTTCATACATATAGATTTGGATGGGGGTATATAAATATAAATTAAAAGAATATATTTTTGAAGTTATTTATATAAGAAATTATTTATCAGTTATTTGTTTAAACATTATGTAGTTTGACTTATAAATAAAATGATTGTTTATTTCTCTACATAACATGTTTTCTATTAAATTATATGAAGAATATATATATTTATACAATTTATAGTTTCAATTTGGTTAAAATAGAATCATTTTAAAAATAAGGATTTAAATATGAACATTTTTTAATTCTCTTAAATAAATGATTTTTTTTCATGAATTTGGAATAATTTAGTTTGTTAAATTTTTTTTTTATGAAATTATAATAAAAGATGAGATGTTTATAAACCCATTTTATTTTTCAATGTAATGGTTGTGGGGAACTATAGAATTGGTGGGGCATAGTAGTGGCATTAATAATGTACCATGTACTGATCGATCTCTGTATTGTAGTAGCACTATTCATTGTTGGAAATTTAGGTCAAAAAATTGGTCTTATAGGATGATTAATGGAATTTAATTCCCAATGGTTTTATATACCATTTAATTTGCTTCATTCCCACTAGGCCTGCGTTCCGTGTATTGAATAAATAATTCTTAATGGGTGGCTTATCCCCTTATAGGGCTTTGTCTTACCATTTCTGCATGTGTGTGATGTTTATGTGTGTTATTTTTCATTTAATTTTACCCCCAATAACCTAATATAATAATATTTAATTATAATTCCCATAATTTCCATTTTTTCTATAGAAGTAATATTTTTTAATAAATAATTTATGACTTTTCTTTTAATTAAATAATATTGTGTTTATATTTTGTTTAATATTTGTTTGAAATCTGCATTTAATTAATTAAATTTATAATAAACAAGTATTTATCATGGAAATAAAATACATGGATACTTTTACCCCACACAATATTCTTAATATATAAAATACACTTTTTGTTAAAATTGGGTTTTGAAGCATTTCATGAATGGAGGTAAAATTAATTTTTATTACACATTAAAATAATATTTGATAATATTGAAGTTATATTTTTATAATATCATTACTTATCACATAACGAAATTCATTATTTACTATTTTTTATACTTATATACTTGTAAATAAATTCAATCTGTATTAGGTTATAATGTCTAATAAAATTCCATTCTCATCACATATAAAGGGGGTCGATCAACACTCCATAAATACCACGCAAAGAATAAACATTCCTCTATAAACCCAACCTAATTTTTCTTACCGTAGAACCATATTCATTTTACTTTAGTGTCTAATCACATCATATTATCTTAATACTTCAATTATTAAGAAATACTACAAGAGAAAATGAATTATTCCCATTAGTGTACTCATTTTATGAACTTGAATTCCTTTCATTATTACTATCAAAAATATAATTTTATGATTTATATTTAATTTAATTAATATATTTTTTATACTAATTTCTATTATCAAATTATAATTATCGTTAACTACATTTATTCTTTTCTATAAAAAATACCATTCAAATATTATGAAGACTATCACCTCTATAGAGTGACACCTTATATTTTTCATGGAAACCTCTGTTAACTAATTATATGGATGAAATATAATAAAAAATATTCTATAAATAATATATTTATTATAATTAAGATAAATTTCATAACAAACCTTCTCTGCCTCCCATTAGTTGAATAATAAATACATTAACCATGCATTGTGACGACAATAACCTTAATGATGTAGCTTTTCTTGTTTTTATTTCTAGTTGAATTAATATATATTATAAAACACTAATATAAGATTCATAAATATACTTTTTTATACATAATATCATAATTATTCTATAAAATAATATTAATCCCAAAATAATAAACACAGATAATCAAAATCAATCATTAATTATGTAATGTTCATTCTTAGTTGGTATAAGTACCAAGATAAAAAATGTTATAAAATAATATCATATATGGTTTTGTGTACACAATTATTAATAATATAAAATAAAAATAGAAAAATAATTATTTTCTTTATTTATATACTTTTAATAAAAACATTAAACTCCTTCACTAAGATACCACCGTGTGTTTCTCAAAAATATCTAAAACATGCTCATCATCGAGTTCATATTGAAGGATTGAAATTAAAACTCTAATGTAATGAAATTATATATTTTAAAATATTGTTTTATTATAAATTATTACACTGTTAATGATAATATAAATATTTAATTTGTGAAAAAGCCGATTTCTTCAATGTTAGCATTAAACTAATTCACAACAATTATGATTACTCACACTAGATACTGAAACATGATAGTAAATAATAAATATAAACATAAATATTGATTATAAGTGAATATTATAAATTTTAATATTTGTGAATATGGTTATTAATTAATTAATTTAGAAATTTATATTTTTTAAATAAGATGTTTGATCATGTTAAAGGTTTCCATGATCAAAGGTAGGGGTCTTCATCTGTATCATACTTATTTTAGTATTGTTTTTATATTATATTATAATATTATTTCATATGGTGTAATAATGGCCCCTAATGATATATAATATAAGAAAATATTTAAAAATGAAATTTATACTTATATTATTTCTATTTTTTTTAGGAATATGATTAATATATTCTAACTGATATGTGTTTTTTTGTAACTCATTATTATTTCTGGAGTTATAATGTATTTATTGAATCCTCACCATTCATTTCAAATTGTATAACATATTTATATCATAGTATATCAGTTTTGATCAAAATATTAATTATTGATAAATTACCATCCTTACTAAATATTCTACTATGCTAAGAATAATTATCATCCCCTTAAATGATGGGTTACCCATGTCTATATTTTACTATTCCCACCAATATTTTCCAATCGTACAATAAAACTATAATATTTCATCACTCATTTTAATTATCATATTTTCTTTTACAATATTTTAATAGGTTGTTCTATTTACTATTTTTATGATTTTTTTTTCAACCAAGGATTTATTTTAAAAATCAAAAGGATTTTACTTCTTTGATAAAATTATTTATTTATCATATAATACTTTTTATAGATACATTTAAATAAATTTCAATAACTATTTAGTGAATATAATTCATAAATTAATAGTTTTCAAGGATTTAAATTAAATATTTTGTAATGTAATCAAGAAAATTACTTCCAATATTATATTTTTGACAATGTGAAAACAATTATAAATGTTTATTATTATTATTTTAACATTTTATTTTTCTTTTTCAAAAGAATTTAATTTATTTGGATTTATATTTCAAGATTAATCTGCTAATTATAAATAGTATTTATAGTAATAAACTAAATGGTATAAAAAATATAGTTATTTATGCCTTCTTATATGGTATCCTTTTAGTTATCTTTTTTCAAGTTCTTTTTTATCTAATTAAATATCTTTCTGGGTTTATTTTGTTAATATGGGACATGTTATTTTTCAACAATAAATAATTTTTCTTTAGATGTTTTAATACCATGTTCATGAATTTAAACATGAATCAAAATTAATTATTACTTTACTAAATATTATATATAATCATGTTTGTTTATTGGATGTACATTGGAATGAACATAATATTTTGTGATTGATGGGAAAAATATTATATCTATTTCATATACATTTTGTAAATACTAATATCTCATTAGAGATTAGGTATGGGAATAAATAATGAACCTAACTATTATGGGATATTTTCAAATATGTGATGAGGGTCCTGGAACTGAACCTTATCATATGTTAATTATGTCATGCATTATGTTTTGGTCACAATATTATGATTCCATGATCATTTGTTTTTAGTTACATTATACAAAAACCTCATGATATAATTCTTAGATTATGATCTGTGATTTATTGAGTATGAATTATTTTTATTATATAAATTTTCTTTTTTATACATTATTATACACATACATCCATATTTTTCTCACTTAAGATCATTATTTGTTATTGATTATTTTTACACTTATTTAGATATTTCTCTATAATGTTTCTATATTTTTATTAACCCAAGTAATTATGAAAATTAATGAATGTGGTGTGAATAAAAAATTTTATTCTATATAAATTATTTGGTAGATATTTATGATTGATTATGGTTTAAAAAGATTATAGTATAGTGAAGTTTTATATTTAATAAGATTTAAATTATTTTTTTATATTTAATAGTTCTTGTTTTTTAAAACTATTCCAAAAAAATAATAACATTTTAAAGTCAGGATATATTTTTTATGGAATTATATATATATATATATAATTTCATATCATGTGAATGAGGGCTGGGGTGTCTATACAATTTATTAGAGTGGGGTATAGGTATTTTTGGTGATTAATATTTAATAACATTATAGAAAACCCAATGAATATTTATTAGTATCATATAATATAAAGACCCGACCTTAAACATTACATAATATTGAATTAAATGGATAATTCACATTGAGGATATTTTTTGGTTTAGAGCTTTAGATAATTAGGCATAAAAATTACATTACATCTCAAAAATTACAAAGTAGACATTTCTACACAGTTTCAATTTTTTTAACAAAACCTGAACTCTTAAAAAAAGAGTCATGTCTAGATCCATGTTTTAGACAGCATGACTTTTCCTTGATCTCATCCTTGACCCTATTCATATTTAAGTCCTGTTAAAACATTTTAAACTTTGGATGAGCATAAAAAGCTCAGTAAGTGTTAGAAATCAAAGAATGAAAACATTTGTTCATAAATGGATTCAAAACATGGAATATTTTACTTACCTCATGAAATCATAAGATTTATGAAAGAAACATAGATATCACAGATCATAAAGGTAACTTGTGGCATCCATATTGTACTTACATTGTAGCTATCACAACTACATAGGAAGTTACTTTAGAATACCCATCACAGTATATTCCCTTAATCTCTTAGGAGTAACATTCATGTTTACCTCCATCACGTTATCCAATTCATTGGAGATCTATCTCGGGCTCACTCTCCCTAGGTTTATCACGGAACCACCCGTATACGTAAATAATTCCCAAAAACCATAACATGATCATAACACATAACATAAGAATAAAGAAAAGATAAAATTTCCACATTGAAATAATAAAATATCATTTCAAGATATTGCAATAATAAATACATTGTCAAAAATCATTTTCAATACCAAAATACATAAAAATAGTATATGGTATTTATTTTTCCTTTTAAAAACATTCTGGCTTGTTTAGGAAGCCAAAGATCAAATAATACTCGTGGTGGCGGAAAGGTCATTGTCACTGCTTACGTTAAAAAAACATTCCTTCTTGTTGTTTAGTAAAACACTTCATATAAATAGATTCCCTTTGAATAAAATGTAATTTCAAAGGGGTTTATACACCGTTTAAAATAAATTCGTGTATAAAACTAAAAAAGCCTCACTGAAAGAAGATTGAGACGAAGTCCCTTACCTCATGTCCGACTTGACACGTTCATTCTTTAATCTCTTGATTAATAAAGTAAAGTTAATTTATACTAGCTTAAAAACCTTTTTCAAGTTTAGTATTCCTTTAATATCACTTATTACCATGTTATAAACATTATGTAATCATTTTAGTTATTAATGTTCATTTTGTCGATATTTGGTACTTGGATAAAAAATGAACACCTCATATTTACAAGTTGTCCATGTGTTCACTAGTACATTATATCCAGAATGGTATTAATGATTTTATATATCATATATATCATATATATCCAGTATATACATGTATTTATAATATTACATAACATTTGGAGGTACGACATGAAATGCACTGTTAATAGAGACGGTAAGTCGTACGTACGCATGGACGCTACATTCATTTAAATTTCTTATTTTAATGTAATTAAAACATAATGATACAAAGGTATATTATAATTTCCGTATAATATCATATATAATATCATTAACTCTATCCTTTATACATCCCACATAGGAATTAATGAGTCACATCACTTTGAAGGGGTGGTAGTCCGCACTTCCTCAAGTGAGATTATTGTATTTAACCACTATGGAAACCATAAAGGCTTGATATAAATGGGAATTAAAAAATCATAAAGAAATCATAAACATAATATATATCATATATAAATACAGTTCTATCATAACGGACCCCATGACAGGTGGTGAGATGTAATTGAACAATCATCGTTTCGTGAGGCGTTAGTTTTCCATCCACAGAAACATTATGTTCTTCATCCATTAGATGGAGGTGTGTGTAAGTGTAGTTACAATACTTATCATCAAAAACCCTAGTATATTTAGGATAATGGTGTTTTTACAAAATAAAGGAAATAAAACGAGTTTAGGGGCTGGAGAAGCAAAATAAAAAAACAATTTAAGAGAAACTGTTACCTTTAATTTGGTAACTCACTTTGGTTTGAACCAAAGGACTTATTATATGAGTTATGCCTAAGTTAAGGCTTATATGAGAAGGATAGGAATGTAGGGAGATTAATTGGACAGAGGATGGATGGGACAAATGGCTTGAGAGGTGTGAGGAATTGGTTAGAAGTGGTCTCTTTTTATAGGGGGGAAGAGGGGCTCTTTAGGAAACATTGAAAATATTATTTTATTATAAACATATATTCGGTTTATAATGGTTCAAAAATCATTGAGGTCTAAGATAAGATGACTCATATTCGAAATAAAATCATGAAATCATAATTGGACATGTTTTGGATAATATTTTAATCATTATAATCTTATTTATTTAAATCATTTATTAATAAGGTAAAAACTCCATCATTATTGTGTCATAAATAATTTAATTTATTTGATGTCTAAAAATTTTAAAAAAATACCATGATGTAGGAAATCTTTTTATATTTTCAATTAATATTTATTGTTGAAAATAGGACTTATATAACACCATATACCAATTAATTACTAAACGATTTTCGTTAATGTCACATTTGTCTTAAAATTAAATTAATTAATCTAAATTGTCATTATCACTCCCAAGTGGCTCAATGGGGTCCCAAAATCGACCCAAATATTCCCATGGTAGGAAATCACTCATCCAATAGGATTAGGACATGTTTAAGGGTAATTTTATATTATTATAATATTATTTGTTTACCCTTATTTACCTGATATATCATTTAACCATGGTAAATAAAATATTTACTGAAGTAAATATTTAAAATGTCTAAAAATAAAAGTTACCTATTTATACAATTTGGGCCTCCTGATTCCAAATATGGAATCCATTTTTCCAAAATCAAAACACAGAAGTAGCAGAAATTAATTTAAAATTAATTCCTGCTATCAAAACAAAGAGCGTGTTTTTAAGAATTAAAAACTATCAAATGATTGATACTTATTTATGTCCATTTTCAAAGTGAAATTATTTCCAATGACCAACATTTGATTAAATGGTAAAAATATATTACAATTTCACTTTAAAACCAATTAAAAAGATAATCTAACCATATAAATAAATTATATTAAAACATAGTTTTGAATTAAAATACATTATTTTCACTATTCCTTAAAAAATGAACTTTATCAAAAAAATACCAAAAAATAACCCAATGTAAATTCTGATGTCCTCATTATAAAGAAGGATTTTATTTGTTCATATAGAATTTATTAAAGTGACCAAAACTAGATTTAAAAAGCGTTCGCCATTAAAAGGCGGTAAATCGGCCTTTTAATGTAAATTATGCTTAAAATTAGATTCATTCACATATTAAGACTTTAAATTTTATTGGATAAATATAAATACATGTATAATCATATTATAGTTAGTTTTGTTCATTCCCGCCAATACAACAGCTAAGAGTTAACTACCATTTAAAATAATAATATTATATTATTAGTGTGCAACGTAAGATTCAAAGAAACCCGTTGTTGCGTATCGGGTACACTATCGAACATAGAAACCACTTTAAGCTAAAATTAATATTTAATTCACAAATATTAATAAATATGAAAATATCTTATTCTTCATTTACCTGGGATGTTACATCCTTCCCCACTTGTGGAAATTTTGTCCTCGCAATTCTTATCCACTTATCAAAATAAGTGGGGGTATTTATCCCTCATAGAATTTTCAAATTCCCATGTTGCCTCTTCAACCATATGGTTTATTCACAAAACCCATACCTGGGAAATTACTTTATTCCGTAACACTTGCTCTCTACGGTCAGGAAATTTAGACTGGTTGTTCTTCATAAGAGATATTCTCTTCCAACTAAACTACCTCTGGGCTCAAAACATGAGAGGGATCTAGCATATACTTTCTCAACATCAAAAAAATTAAAAACATTGTGTACTTGAGATAAACTTGGAGGTAAATCTACTCTGTACGCAACTAATCCAACTTTCTCCATAGTTTCATAAGGTCCAATGAACCTTGGACTCAACTTTCCCTTCTTACTAAAACACATCACACTTTTCCAAGGATAAACTTTGAGAAAGACATGATCACCTCCCTCAAAAGAAAGATCATTCCTTTGGTTATCCGTATAACTTTTCTGTCTGCTCTAGGATATTCTCATGTTCTTCTGAATCAACTTAACTTTCACCGACATCTCTTCTTCCAATTCTGGTCTCATCAGCTTTCTTTCACCTAATTCATCCCCAAAAGGTGGAGTTTAAAAATGCATTCCATAGAATGCCTCAAATAGAGCCATCTGTATACTAGAATGAAAAGTGTTATTATAAGAAAATTCTACCAAAGAAAGTTGTTGGTCCCAACAACCCTGGAAATCCATCGAGCAAGCACGTAACATATCCTCCAAGGTCTGAATTGTTCATTTTGACTGCCCATCTGATTGAGTATGAAAAGCTGTAAAAAAATTGAATTCAGTACCCAATGACTTCTAAAGGCCTTTCCAAAAGTTAGAGGTTAACCTAGGATCATGATCAGATACAATGGAGAGGGGAACTCCATGCAACAAGACTATCTCTTTAACATACAACCAAGCAAGATGATCTAGAGACAATGTATCTCTAATAGGAATTAAATGAGTAGATTTAGTCAATCGGTAATCTATAAACCAGATTGCATTATTACCTCGAGATGTCTTTAATAATCCCACAACAAAGTCCATGGATATATTTTCCCATTTCCACTCTGGCACCGGTAGAGGCTGAAGCATTCCTTTTAGTAACTATCACTCTTGTTTAACCTGCTGACAAGTCAAACTCTTCACAGTAAAATCAGCAATATCTCTTTTCATTCCATCCCACCAGTAATACTCCCGAAGATCTTTGTACAGCATAGTACAACTAGGATAAACTGAAAACGGAGAACTATGAGCTTCACATAACAACTCATTCTTCAACTGTGAATCACAAGTCACACATAATTTATTTCCAAAACTCAAAACACAATCATTATCAATGTTAAATTTAGGCACCGTACACTTATAAACCAAATCTACCTTTTTCGGAAACTCACTGTCTTCCTTCTGCGCTTTCTTTATTCTGTCTAATAGAGATGATCTCACTGACACCTGAAACAAAACAGAAGAATTTCCTGCACTAACAACTCTTATTCCAAATTTCAGAAAATCAAAAACCAAAGGATCTTGTTCCAAATGTAGCATGGCTAATGGGACATTACTTTTCCGACTCAAAGCATCGGCCACTTTATTTGCTTTTCCCGGATGGTTATGGATCGTGTAATCATAATCCTTGATTAATTCTATCCATCTCCTCTATCTCATGTTTGATTATTTCTAAGTGAATATATACTTTAAACTTTTTTGATCAGTATATATTTCACACTTCACTCCATAGAAATGATGCCTCCAAATTTTTAAAGAAAAAACAATAGAGGAAAATTCAAAATCATGTGTAGGGTAATTTAAATCATGTGGCTTCAACTGATGTGAAGCATAAGCAATTAGCTGATCATTTTGTAGTCAAACGCAACCCAGTCCTTTCAACGAAGCATCACTATAGATAACAAACTCACCATTTATGAAAGACAGTGCCAAAACTGGATCATTCACCAATCTTATTTTCAATTCCTGTAGAAAATCATAACATTATTTTTTCCAGATGAACTTAACACCTTTTTGAGTTAACTTAGTCATTGGACTAGATAACTGAGAAAATTTTTCAACAAAACTCCAGTAATAACCTTCCAAACCAATAAAACTACGGATCTCGATTGTATTTGTGGGTCTTGGTCATTCTTCAATAACTTCTGTTTTTTCAGGATCAATAGTTATGCCATTTTGTGAAATAATGTGACCAAGGAAAGAAATATTTGGTAACCAAAATTCACACTTACTGAATTTCTGAAACAATTTATTTTCTTTTATGGTTTTCAAGACAACCCTTAAATGAATTTCATGCTCCTATTTACATTTTGAATAAACCAAAATATCATCAATGAAAAAAAACACAAACATATCCAAGAACTCCTAGAAAATTCTATTCATAAGATCAATGAATATAGGCGGTGCATTGGTTAAACCAAAAGGCATAACTACAAATTCATAATGGCCATATCTAGTACGAAACACAGACTTCGGAATGTATTCTTCCTTTAATTTCAACTGATGGTACCCCGACCACAAGTCAATATTTGAAAAATACTGAGCTCCTTGGAGCTGATCAAACAAATCATCGATATGAGGAAAAGGATACTTATTCTTAACAGTGATGTTATTCAATGATCTATAATCAATGTAATGTCTCATTGAACCATCTTTCTTTTTAACAAATAAGACAGGGGCACCCCATGGTGATGTTCTAGGTCGAATGAAACATTTATCTAATAACTCCTACAATTTCTTCTTTAACTCGAAAAGTTAAATTTGAGCCATTCGATAACGGGGTTTTGAAATTGGCTTATTATCTAGAACTAAGTGAAAATTAAATTCAACTTCTCAATCAGGTATAATACTAGGAAACGCATCAGGAAAAACATCAAGGTACTCATTTACCACTCGCACATCATTAATCTGAATAGTTCATTTGTTTTCAAAAATATGTGAAAGGTAACATTCATTTCCATATTTTACCAGTTTTTCGACTTCCTGATATGTTATCAAAAGAAAGCATTCATTCTTGTACACAAACTGAAAATAATTCTGAAAAGAAACCTCTTTAGCTCTGTAGTAAATCTTAGCATGATAAACAAAAATCTAATCCATGCGCAATATAACATCAAACTCTACTAGAGGCAAATCAATAAGGTTTTCTGGTAGATTCTTTCCGCACAGAAAGACATGAATGTTCTTATGTTTTCTTTTTGTCTCAACATTTCCTCCAGGTGTTTTTACCGTAAGATCAGTATTTAAATCATGATATGGAATTCCCAATTTATGAGAAAACTTTTCAGAAATGAATGAATGCGTAGACCCTGAATCAAACAACACATTGGCATAATCTGAAGAAAAAAAAAACAATATACCAGATACTACTTCATTTGATGGCCCGACATCTACTGAAGTAGTTGCAAAGGATTTTACCACCCCTTTCTGCTTGTAGTCTGACTTCTTCCCATCACTCGAGATCTTTGTCAGACACTCATTTGCATAATGACCCATTTCATTGCACTTAAAACATTTTACTGATTGTAAATCCGATTTTGTCTTACCATTACCCTGATCTTTTCAGTGCAATTACGAGCCTTATGTCCCATTTTACCACATCGGTAGCACTTACCAGAATTCAAAAGACATTCCCCAGCATGCTTTTTACCACAATTTTCACAAACTGTAAACTTATGTTTCTTACCATCAGACTTTTTTGAAGAGTTCTTCCCTTTCTCCTGCCACCTCGACCTCTTATTTTGTTGTCTGTCAAAGAATACATCATCATCGGAAAACTCCATTTCCACCTTCTCTAAACAACGAACAAGATTTTCATAAATTTTGAACTCATGAGAAGCTAAATTGCTTCGATAATTTGGATTTAATCCTGAGTAAAAACGGTTGATTTTAATATCAAGATCTCATATTTAATTTGGAGCATAGTTTGCCAGTCAAGTGAATTTTTCTTCATAAGTAGCCACTGAGTCATCCTCCTGCCTCAATTCCATGAATTGTTTTACCATCCTAAGATGAACCACCTTAGGAAAATATTTCTCAAGAAACATACCTTTGAATTCACCCCAATAAAGATATTCAATCTCCTCACTATCCCTGATATTTTTCACCATCAACCACCACTGATCAGCTTCACCTTCAAAATGGTAAACAGCGAGACAAACCTTTTGATGTTTTGAACAACCCATGACATCAAAAATATTTTCCAGTGCATTAATCCACCCTTCAGCTAGCGTCGGATCAGATGATCCTATGAATTATGGGGGGTGTTGCCTCATGAAATGATCCACTACTAACAAGTTCCTCTATGGCTGATCTAGCTGATCTCGTACATGGATACCACCACCATTTATATCCTGAGTCAAATGTACCATCATTACAATAAACTATTCAGTTCCGATTCCGACCATATCAGGTTGCTGATTTGGAAGGTTGTCTTCCTCCTGATGTCATCCCAACATACCTGCCATGTTTCCTCTGTGGAAAACCATTATAAACAAATAAATATCTTAGGCGAATCAACATGGTAATGTATAAATGATATGTGATATCAATATTAACATAAATTACGTTATGTATATTAATTTAACAATATCCTAACTCCTAAAGTTATCTAAACCAACCTCTAATACCAACTATAAATACCTGGCCTTAAACATTACATAATATTTAATTAAATGGATAATTCACATTGAGGATCTTTTCTGGTTTAGTGATTTAGAGAATTAGGCATAACAATTACATTGCATCTCAAAAATTACAAAGTATACATTTCTACACAATTTCCATTTTTTTTACAAATCATGAACTCTTAAAAAAAGTGTCATATCTAGATCCATGTTTTAGACAACAAGACTTTTCCTTGGTCCCATCCTTGACCCAATTCATCTTTATGTCCTGTGAAAACATTTCAAACATGGGATTGGCATAAAAAGCTTAGTAAGGGTTTTAAATCAGAGATTTTTTTTTCATAAATACATTCAAAACATGAAATATTTTACTTACCTCATGAAATCATAATATTTATGAAAGAAACAAAGAAATCACAATTCATAAATGTAACTTTTGGAATCCATATCGTACATACATTGTAGCTATCATATCTACATAGAGAGTTACTTTGGAATACCCATCATAGTATATTCTTTTAATCACTTAGGAGTAACTTTCATGTTTACCTCCATCACTTTACCCAATGCATTGGAGAGATATCTCGGGCTCACCCGCCCTAGCTTTATCATGGAACCACCTGTATACGTAAATAATTCCCAAAAACCATAATATGATCATAACACATAACATAAGAATAAAGGAATGATAAAATTTCCACATTGCAATAATAAAATACCATTTCAAGATATTGAAATAATAAATCCATTTTCAAAATCATTTTCAACAACAAAATACATAAAAAGAGTTTATGGTATTTATTTTTTCCTTTTAAAAACATTCCGGCTTGAAAAGGAAGCCAAAGATCAAATAATACTAGCCGTGGCAGAAAGGTCGTTGTCACAGCTTAAGTTTAAAAAAAATTCCTTCTAGTCAGTTAGTAAAACGCTTCAAATAAAAATATTTCAATTGAATAAAATGAAATGTAAAAGGGGTTTATATACCATATTAAATAATGTCGTGTATAAAACAAAAAATGCCTTAATGAAAGAAGATTGAGACGAAGTTCCTTACCTCATGTACGACATGAACCGTTCATTCTTCAATATCCAGAATAATAAGGTAAATTTAATTTATACTTTCTTAAGAACCTTTTTCAAGTTTATTATTCCTTTCATATCACTTATTACCATGTTATAAACATTATGTAATCATTTTCGTTAATAATGTTTAATTTGTCGATATTTGGTACTTGGGTCAAAAATGAACACCGTATATTTACAAGTTGTCCTTGTGGTCTATAGTTAATTATATCCAGAATGGAATTCATGATTTTAGATATCATATATATCATATATATCCAGTATATACCTAAATTTATAATAGTACATGACATTTGGTGATATGAAATGAAATGCACTGTTCATCGAGACGGTAAGCCGTACATACGCATGAATGATACTTTCATTTATATTTCTTATTTTAATGGAATTAAAACATAATGATACATAGGTATATTATAATTATAGAATGAATCATACATAATATCATTAACTCTATCCATTATAAATCCCATATAGGGCATTAATGAGTCACATCACTTTGAGGGGGCGGTAGTCCGCACTTCCTCAAATTAGATTATCGTATTTACCCAATATGGAAACCATAAAGGATTGATATAAATGGGAATTAAAGAAGAATAAGGAAATAATAAACATAATATATATCATATATAAATACAGTTACATCTTAATGGCCACCATGAGAGGCTGTAAGATGTAATTGAACAATCATCGTTTCGTGAGGCGTTAGTTTTCCATCCACAGAAACATTATGTTCTTCATCCATTAGATGGAGGTGTGTGTAAGTGTAGTTCTAATACATATCATAAAAACATCATAGTATATTGAGGATACTAGTTTTGTTAAAAAATAAAAGAAATAAAAGAGTTTAGGGGTTGAAGAAGCAAAATAAAAGAAAACAATTGAAGGGAAATTGTTACCTTTAATTTGGGTAACTCACTTTGGATTGAACCAAAGGACTTCTTAATGGACTTTTTCCTAAGGTAAGGATTATAGAAGGAGGATAGGGATGTAGGTATCTTAATTTGGCAGAGTTTTGACAAGCCAAATGGCTTGAGAGGTGTGAGGAATTGGTTAGAAGTGGTCACTTTTTATAAGGGAGAGGAGGGGCTCTTTAATAATGTTTGAAAATATTATTTTATTATAAACTTATATTCGGTTTACAATGGTCCAAAAATAATTGAGGTAGAAGATAAGATGACTCATATTCTAAATAAAATCATCCAATCATAATTGTAAATGTTTTGGATAATATTTTAATCATTATAATCTTATTTATTTAAATCATTTATTAATAAAGAAAAAACTGCATCATTATTGTGTCATAAATAATTTAATTTATTTGATGTCTACAAATTTAAAAAAAAACCATGATTTCGTAAATCTTTTTATCTTTCCAATTAATATTTATAGTCAAAAATAGGACTTATATAACACCATATAAAAATTAATTACTAAACTATTTATGATAATGTCACTTTTACATTCACATTAAATTAATTAATCTAAATTGTCATTATCACTCCCATGTGGCTCAATGGGGTCCCCAAATCAACCCAAAGATGCCCATGGTCGGAAATGACTCATCTAATAATATTATGACATGATTAAGGGTAATTTAATATTATTATTATATTAATTTTTTCCCTTATTTACCTAATTTACCCTTTAACCACTATAAAGAAAATATTTTCTGAAGAAAATATTTAAAATGTATAAAAATAATAGTTACTTATTTAAAAAATTTGGGCCTCCTAAATCCAAATATGGAATCCATTTTTCCAAAATCATAACTCAGAAGTATCAGAAATTAATTTAAAATTAATTCCCGTTGTCAAAATAAAGACTGTGTTTTTAATAATTAAAAACTATCAAAAGATTGATACATAGTTATGTCCAATTTCAAACTGAAATTAGTTACAATGACCCAAAATGGATTAAATGGTAAAAATATATTTCATTTTAAATTTAAAACCAAATAAAAAGATAATATAACCATATAAAAAAATTATATTAAAACAAAGTTTTGTATTAAAATACAATATTTTCACTATTCTTTAAAAAAATGAACTTTTACATAAAAATACCAAAAAATTACCTAAAGTAAATTTTGATGTCCTCATTCTAATGAAAAAGTTTATTTTTTCATATAGAATGTATTAAATTATCCAAAACTATATTTAAAAGGGATCTCCATTAAAAGGCGGTAAATCGGCCTTTTAATGTAAATTATGCTTTAAATTAGATTCATTCACATATTAAGCATTTATCTTTTATTGGATAAATATAAATACTTTTATAATCATCTTATATTTAGTTTTGTTCATTCTTTCCAATACAATGGCTAAGAGTTAACTACCATTTAAAATAAAAATATTATATTATTAGTGTGCAACATAAGATTCCAAAGAAACCCGTTGTTGCGTATTGGGTATGCTATTGAACATAGAAACCCCTTTAAGGTAAAATTAATATTTATTTCAAAAATATTAATAAATATGAAAATATCTTATTCTTCATTTACCTGGGATGTTACATCCTTTCCCCCTTTTGGAAATAGGGTCCTCACAATTTTTAACCACTTATAAAAATAAGTGGGGGTATTTATCCCTCACAGCATTTTCATATTCAAATGTTTCCTCTTCAACCATATGGGTTTTCCAAAAAACCTTTACCTGGTGAATTACATTATTCCATAACACTTGCTCACTACGGTCAATAATCTGGACTAGTTTTTCTTCATAAGAGAGATTCTCATCCAACTGAACTACCTCTGGGCTCGAAACATGAGAGGGATCTGAAATATACTTTCTCAACATCGAAACATGAAAAACATTGTGTACCTGGGAAAAACATGGAGGTAAATCCAATTTGTATGGAACTAGTCCAACTTTCTCCAAAATTTCATAAGGTCCAATAAACCTTGGACTCAACTTTCCCTTCTTAACAAAACACATCACACTTTTCCATGGAGAAACTTTGAGAAAGACATGATCACCTGCCTCAAAAGAAAGATCCTTCCTCCGGTTATCCGCATAAATTTTCTATCTGCTCTGGGATGTTCTCATGTGCTTCTGAATCAACTGATCTTTCTCTACCATATCTTCTACCAATTATGGTCCCATAATATTTATTTCACCTACTTCATCCCAAAAAGCTGGATTTCGACAACGCTTTCCATACAATGCCTCAAATGGAGACATCTGTATACTGGAATGAAAACTGTTATTATAAGAAAATTCAACCAAAGAAAGATGTTGGTCCCAACTTATCTGGTATTCTATCGAGCAAGAACGTAACATATGCAACAAGGTCTGAATTTTTCATTCTGACTTCCCATCTGATTGAGGATGAAAAGCTGTACTAAAATATAATTCAGTACCCAATGACTTCTAAAGGCATTTCGAAAAGTTAGAAGTAGAACTGGGATCACAATCAGATACAATGGAGAGGGAAACTCCATGCAACCTCACTATATATTTAACATATAATCGAGCAAGCTGATCTAGAGACAAAGTATCTCTAATAGGAAGTAAATGAGAAGATATAGTCAATCAGTCAACTATAACCCAGATTGCATTATTACCTCAACATGTCTTTGGTAATCCCATAAAAAAGTCCATGGATATATTTTCCCATTTCCACTCTGGCACCAGTAGAGGTGAAGAATTCCTTTCGGTAACTGTCGCTCTGCTTTAACCTAATGACAAGTCAAACACTTCACAGTAAAATCAACAATATCTCTTTTCATTCCATCCCACCAGTAATACTCATGAATATCTTCGTACATCTTAGTACTACCCGGGTGAACTGAAACAGAGAACTACGAGCTTCACATAACAACTCATTCTTCAACTGTGAATCATAAGGAATACATAATCTCTTTCCAAACCTCAATACACAATCATTATCAATGTTAAATTCAGGAAACATACCATTCTGAACAAACTCTACCATTTTCTGCAACTCACTGTCTTCCTTCTGCTCTTTCTTTATTCTGTCTGATAGAGATGATCTCGCTGACACTTGAAATAAAACAGAAGAATTTCCTACACCATCAACTTCTATTCCAAATTTCATCAAATAAAAAACCAAAGGATCTTGTTTCAAAAGTAGCATGGCTTATGAAACATTACTTTTCCAACTAAAAGCATTAGCCACTTTATTTGCTTTTCCCGGATGGTAATGGATCGTGAAATCATAATCCTTGATTAATTCTAGCCATCTCCTCTATCTCATGTTCAATTCTTTCTGAGTGAATATATATTTTAAAAATTTGTGATCAGTATATATTTCACAATTCACTCCATACAAATGATGCCTTCAATTTTTTAAATCAAAAACAACAGCAGCTAATTCCAAATCATATGTAGGGTAATTTAACTCATGTAGTTTCAATTGATGTAAAGAATAAGAAATTACCTGATCATTTTGTATTAGGACGCAACCCAGTCCTTTCAAAGATGCATCACTATAGATAACAAACTCACCATTTCTATAAGGCAGTGCCAAAACTCGTGCATTCACCAATCTTCTTTCCAATTCATGAAAACAATCATCACATACTTTTTTCCCGATTAACATTACACCTTTTCGAGTTATCTTAGTCATTGGACTAGATAACTGTGAAAAATATTCAATATACCTCCAGTAATAACCTTCCAATCCAAGAAAACTACAGATCTCAGTTATATTTGTGGGACTTGGCCATTCTTCAACAACTTTTGTTTTTGCAGGATCAACAGTTATGCCATTTTTTGAAATAATGTGACCAAGGAAAGAAATTTGTTATAACCAAAACTCACACTTACTGAATTTCCCAAACAATTTCTTTTCTTTTAAGGTTTTAAAGACAACCCTTAAATTAATTTCATGCTCCTCTTTACTTTTTGAATAAACTAAAATATCATCATTGAACACAACCACAAACTTATCCAAGAACTACCAGAAAATTCTATTTTTAAGATCCATGAGTACTGCCAGTGCATTGGTTAACCCAAAAGGCATAACTAAAAATTCATAATGGCAATATCTAGTATTAAAAACAGTCTTCAGAACATCTTCTCCCTTTACATTCAACTGATGGTACCCCGAACTCAAGTCAATCTTTGAAAAATACTGAGCTCCCTGGAGCTGATCAAACAAATCATCGATATGAGGAAAAGGATACTTATTCTTAATAGTGATGTTATTCAATTCTCTATAATCAATGAAAAGTATCATTGAACCATCTTTCTTTTTAACAAACAATACAGGGGAAACCCATGGTGATGTGTTAGGTCGAATGAAACCTTTATCTAATAACTCTTGCAATTGCTTCATTACCTCTAAAAGTTCAATTTGAGTCATTCGATAAGGGGATTTTGAAATTGGATTAGCATCAGGAAGTAAGTCAACAATAAATTCAACTTCCTGGTCAGATATAATACCAGGAAACTCATCAAGAAAAACATCATTGTACTCATTTACCATAGGCAAATCATTAATCTGAACCGTTCCTTTGTTTTCAACAATATGTGCATGGTAACATTCATTTCCATCTATTACTAGTTTTTTGACTTCTTGATATGTTATCAAAAGCAAGGGTTCATTCTTGTATAGAAACTAAAAATCATTCTGAAAAGAAACCTCTTTACTCTTTAATTCAACCTTAGCATGATAAACAGAAATCCAATCCATGCCCAATAAAACATCAAACATTAGTAGAGGCAAAACAATATGGTTTTTAGGTAGATTCTTTCCACACACAAGGACAAGAATGTTCTTATGTTTTCTTTTTGTCTCAACATTTCCTTCAGGTGTTTTTACAGTAAGTTCAGTATTCATATCATGAGATTGAATTCCCAATTTACTAGAAATTTTTTTAGAAATGAATGAATGTATAGACCCTGAATCAAACAACACATTGGAATAATCTGAACAAACAAACAATGTACCTGATACTACTTTATTTGATGGCCCAACATCTACTGAAGTAGTTGCAAAGGATTTCGCCACCCCTTTCTTCTTGCAGTCTGACTGCTTCCCATAACTCGAGCTCTTTTTCAGACACTCATTTGCATAATGACCCATTTAATTGCACTTAAAACATTTTAAATATGGTAAATCAGATTTTTTCATACCATTACCATGATCTTTTTCAGTACAATTATGAGCCTTATGTCCCATTTTACCACATCAGTAGCACTTACCAGAATTAAAAAGACATTCCCCAACATGCTTTTTACCACAACTTTCACGAACTATAAACTTAAGTTTTTTACCATCAGACATTTTTGAAGAGTTCTTCCATTTTGCCTTCCACCTCGACCTCTTATTTTGTTGTTTGTGAAAGAATATTTGATCATCGGAAAAATCCATTTACACCTTCTCCGCACAACGAACAAGCTTTTCATAACTTTTGAACTCACGAGAAGCTAAAGCCATTCGATACTTTGGCTTTAAACCTGAGTAAAAATGATTGATTTTACTATGAAGATCTCGTATGAAATTTAGAGCATACCTTGACAGTCGAGTGAATTTTTCTTCATAAGTAGCCACTGAGTCATCCTCCTGCCTCAATTCCAGGAATTGTTTTTTCCATCCTAAGAAGAACCACCTTAGGAAAATATTTCTCCCGAAACATAACTTTTAATTCATCCCAATCAAGATCATCAATCGCCTCACTATCCCTGATATTTTTCACCATCGACCACCACTGATCAGCTTCACCTTCAAAATGGTAAACAAAGAGACTTACCTTTTGATGTTCTAAACAACCCATGACATCGAAAATCTTTTCCAGTGCTTTAATCCACCCTTCAGTTAGCACCAGATCAGATGATCCTCTGAATGATGGGGGATGTTTCCTCATGAAATGCTCCACTACTAAAATGTTCCTCCATGGTTGATCTGGATGATCTCATACATGGATACAACCACTATTTATAGCCTGAGTCAACTGTTCCATCACTGCAACAAACTATTCAGTTCTGATTCTGACCATATCAGGTTGCTGATTTGGAAGGTTGTCTTCCTCCTGATGTCATCCCAACATAGCTGCCCTATTTCCTCTGCGGAAAACCATTCTAAACAAAGAAATATCTTAGGCGAAGCAACATGTTAATCTGTAAATTCTATGTGATATCAATATTAACATAAATTACTTTATGGATATTAATTTAACAACATTCTAACTCATAAAGTTATCTAAACCGACCTCTGATACCAACTATAAAGACCAATCCTTAAACATTACATAATATTGAATTAAATGGATAATTCAAATTGAGGATCTTTTCTTGTTTAGAGCTTTAGTGAATTAGGCATAACAATTACATTACATCTCAAAAATTAAAAAGTATAAATTTCTACTCAGTTTCTATTTTTTTTACAAAACACGAACTCTTAGAAAAATGATTCATATCTAGATCCATGTTTTAGATAGCATGACTCTTCCTTGATCCTATCCTTGACCCTATTTATCTTTAAGTCCTGTGAAAACATTTCAAACATGGGATGAGCATAAAAAGCTCAGTAAGGGTTATAAATCAAAGAATGAAAACATTTGTTCATAAGTTCATTCAAAACATGAAATATTTTACTTACCTCATGAAATCATAATATTTATGAAAGAAACATAGAAATCACAAATCATAAAGGTAACTTGTGGCATCCATATTGCATTTTCATTGTATCTATCACAGCTACATAGGGAGTTACTTTGGAATACCCATCAAAATATATTCCCTTAATCTCTTAGGAGTAACATTCAATTTTACCTCCGTCACATTACCCAAGGCATTGGAGTGCTTTCTCGGGCTCACCCGCCCTCGGTTTATCACGTAACCACTCATATACATAAATAATGCCCAGAAACCATAACATCATTATAACACATAACATAAGAAAAAAGGAAAGATAGATTTTTCACATTGCAATAATAAAATAACATTTCAAGATATTTAAATAATAAATCCATTTTTAAAATCATTTTCAATACCAAAATAAATAAAAAGAATATATGGTATTTATTTTTCCTTTTAAAAACATTCTGGCTTGTTAAGGAAACCAAAGGTCAAATAATACTCGCGGCAGTAGAAAGGTCGTTGTCACCGATTACGTTAAAAAAACATTCCTTCTTGTTGTTTAGTAAAACTCTTCATATAAAAAGATTCCCTTTTAATAAAATGAAAATTCAAAGGGGTTTATACACCGTATAAACTAAAGTCGTGTATAAAACTAAAAATGCCTCAATGAAAGAAGATTGAGATGAAGTCCCTTACCTCGTGTCCGACTTGACCCGTTCGTTCTTTAATCTACTAAAAAATAAAGTAATGTTAATTTATACTTTCTTAAGATCCTTTTTCAAGTTTATTATTCATTTCATATCACTTATTACCATGTTATAAACATTATGTAATCATTTTAGTTATTAATGTTCATTTTGTCGATATTTGGTACTTGGGTCATAAATGAACACCTTATATTTACAATTTGTCCATGTGGTCAGTAGTCCATTATATACAGAATGGTATTCATGATTTTAGATATCAAATATATCATATATATCCAGTATATACATGTATTTATAATAGTACATAACATTTTGAGGTACGAAATGAAATGCACCGTTCATGGAGACGGTAAGCCGTACGTACACATGAATGCTACTTTCATTTATATTTATTATTTTCATGGAATTAAAACATAATGATAAATAGGTATATTATAATTAAATAATAAATTATATATAATATCACTAACTTTATACTTTTTACATCTCACATAGGGCATTAATGAGTCACATCACTTTGACGGGGCGGTAGTCCGCACTTCCTCAAATGATATTATCATATTTACCCACTTTGGAAAACATAAAGGCTTTATATAAATGGGAATTACAGAAGCATAGGAAATCATGAACACATTATATATCATATATAAATACAGTGTCATCATAATGGCCACTATGAGAGGTGGTAAGATGTAATTGAACAATTATTGTTTCGTGAGGCGTTAGTTTGCCATCCACAGAAACATTATGTTCTTCATCCATTAGAAGGAGGTGTTTGTAAGTGTATTTCTAATAATTATCATAAATAAATCCTAGTATATTGAGGATACTGGTGTGGTAGCAAAATAAATGAAATGAAAAGAGTTTAGGGGTTGGAGATGCAAAATAAAAGAAAACAATTTAACAGAAACCGTTACCTTTAATTTGGGTAACTTAGTTTGGTTTGAACCAAAGGACTTCTTAAGTTCCTTTTGCCTAAGGTAAGGCTTCTAAAAGGAAGATAGGGATGTTGGGAGCTTAATTGGACAGAGGTTGGATGAGCCAAATTTCTTGAGAGGTGTGAGGAATTGGTTATAAGTGGTCCCTTTCTATAAGGGAAAGGAGGGGCTCTTTAGGAATGTTTGGAAATATTATTTTATTATAAACATATATTCGGTTTATAATGGTCCAAAAATCAATGAGGTGGAAGATAAGATGACTCATATTCGAAATAAAATAATCCAATCAGAATTGTACCTGTTTTGGATAATATTTTAATAATTATAATCTTATTTATTTAAATCATTTATTAATAAGGAAAAAACTGCATCATTATTGTGTCATAAATAATTTAATTTATTTTATGTGTAAAATTTTAAAAAAAACACCATGATGTAGTAAATATTTTTTTATCTTTCTAAGGAATATTTATAGTCGAAAAGAAGAATTATATAACACCATATAAAAATTAATTACTAAACGATTTTTGTTAATGTCACTTTTGTCTTCACATTAAATTAATTAATCTAAATTGTCATTATCACTCCGAAGTGACTCAATGGGGTCCCGAATTCGACCCAAAGATTCCCATGGTCAGACATGAATCATCCAATAGGATTAGGACACATTTAAGGGTAATTTTATATTATTATAATATTATTTTGTTATCCCTATTTACCTGATTTACCCTTTAACCACGTTAACTAAAATATTTACTAAAGTAAATATTTAAAATGTCTAAAAATAAAAGTTACATATTTACAAAATTTGGGCCTCCTAATTCCAAATATAGAATCCATTTTTCCAAAATAAAAACCCAGAAGCAGTAGAAATTAATTTAAAATTAATTTCTGCTGTTAAAACAATGAGCGTGTTTTTAAGAATAAAAAATTATCAAAAGATTGATACTTATTTATGTCCAATTTCAAAGTGAAATTAAATACAATGACCAAAATTGGATTAAATGGTAAAAATATATTTCAATTTCACTTTAAAACCAATTAAAAAGACAATCTATCCATGTAAATAAATTATATTAAAATATAGTTTTGAATAGAAATACAATATTTTCACTATTCCTTAAAAAATGAACTTTATCAGAAAAATACCAAAAAATTACCCAAAGTAAATTCTAATGTCCTAATTCTAATTAAAGATTTTATTTGGTCTTACAGAATGTATTAAAGTGAACAAAACTATATTTAAAAAGGGTTTTCCATTAAAAGGCGGTAAATCGGCCTTTTAATGTAAATTGTGCTTAAAATTAGATTCATTCATATATTAAGCCTTTAACTTTTATTGGATAAATATAAATACATGTATAATGATATAATAGTTAGTTTTGATCATTCCCACCAATAAAACAGCTAGGAGTTGACTACAATTTAAAATAATTATATAATATTATTAGTGTGCAACATAAGATTCCAAAGAAACCCATTGTTGCGTATCGGGTACGATGTCGAACATAGCAACCCCTTTAAGCTAAAATTAAAATTTAATTCAAAAATATTAATAAATATGAAAATATCTTATTCTTAATTTCACTAGGATGTTACATATAACATCTAAAAGTATTAGTAATATATAGATTATTTGGTTCTCATGTAAATTACAATATTTAACAGATTCTTCTAGTAGATGTGGTTTGATACATTTATTTAATTAAGGTAAATAACCCAAAAATGGCGTGTTAGTTATTAACACAATCATCACTTGAGGCATGATAATGTGTAATAAATGAAATCTTAGTTTGAGACATCTAGGATATAATATTTGGTTGATCACAACCACTTTAGAAGATGTTATAATTTTTTTTATGTTGAATAATTATGATAAGAAATATGGTAGAACCCAATGTAATGAAAACTGGATTGAAACAAAATATATTTATGTTAAATTCATTGATAACTTGATGGTTTAAAAGAATATTACATATTTATGATGGGATTAAAGGATATTTTTTAGGGAATATTCTATTATTATGATCATTATTCATTAAAAGTTTTATCTTATTTTTGATTTAGTAAGGGAGGAATCCCAAAAGATCCATATTAAAAATGGATTTTATGGAAAATTATAACATTTTTTCAAAGAGAGACATAATGTTATAAGAAATTGAAAGATAAATATTATTGTATTTACTAACCATAAATCAATAATTATTATGAACAATTTTAATGTAGTTGAAATCCCAAGTGAACAAAAAGAAAAAATGTTGGAGTCTCGTGGATTATTGGGTAACAATTATGATTTCATAAAAAATGCCCCATTTCATTCTTGTTAATAATGTTGGAGGAGGCCCCATATCTAATTTCTAAATGAATCTGGGTTATGTTATGTCTATTATAATGGAAGAAATAACGTAACTATTTTTTTAGGAATAATAAAGATCTCATTGGATATGGTAAAATGGAAAAAGAGTTCACACAAAGGTATCACTAATAGTTTAATATCTTAAATGATTATAACTTTTCCATTATTTACAAACTATTACATTATATGAGAGATAAAAAATGACAATAATATTCAATATCCAGGGCTTTGGGATTAATGGATTTCTTATACTACCTTATCTACTAAATTGAGTTATGAAAATTATGAGGAGTGAGGAACACCAATAATGTATTTAAAACTTGTAGTGTTATATTTATATATTATTGTAAAAAATAATTTTCACAATGATTGTTTTATATAGAAATTAAATTGTCACCCAAATGACTACATGATAAATAATTATTGAAAATCTATAATGGTATGATTATTTTAACAAATTTTTATAAATCTACTAAAATATATGTTTATAAAAATGTGATTCCTATAAAAACATCTATCATACCTTCACTAAAATTCTATATAATATTAGTTATGTATTGGATTTATCTATATTGTGCTAATGAAAATTTAAAATATTTTAAAATCATATTTAATATACTAAATCCATTATTGATCACATATTAGTAAAATTTTCATTATTTTTTCCATATGAAAAGTTACTCCCATTATATTGGGGTATTTTTCACAAATCGGTTACAAAAAACTCAATGTTAGTTATATTAAAATTGTAAGAGAAAAGATTAAATCACTAGTTCATCCTAAGATAGTAAGAATTAAATATCATAATAATAATATTATTGACTCATGAGTATCTTTTATATACCCTTAACTATTCTTAATAGTGAGTAGTAATTAAAATTATAAGGATGAAATTTATTTACTGGTAGAGAATATATTTACAAAATTTTCATTAAATATTTTCTATAAATTAATATTTTTTTGTTATATTTTCAACATTCAATCGGAAACATGAAATGAAACTTTTATATGTTAAAAGGAAATTATATAGTTAAAAGATAGTCTTTATATTATTATTTTTAAAATTAATTAACCATATTGATAAATCCTAAAAGGTAATAAAAATATTCATGAATAAGATGTATCCCTATTGAATATCTATTTTATTATCATGGGAAGGAGGTACCTTATCCATGGTTTTATCTAGACAATGCCTCATAAAAAAACAATTATTGTATGAGTGAAATTTTATAAAGGATAAATTGATGCTCTTGGAGATGGGCACGAGATATATGCAAGGAAAATCACCACACTCAACTTCCACTAAAGCATAAAATATTCTTAGATCATATGGTGTGATCATGAAGTAATATTTATTTATTAATTAAGAGGATATATTAATGTAATTATTAGTTTATGAAATTATATATCAATAATATTTTAGATATTTTTTTGACATTTAAAATAAAAAATATTTCTTGCAATTTTTTTATATTTCATATATGAAATTAAAATTAATTATTTTTTAAAAATTAATTTTATGAAATGAGGATTTATTTTAGATTAATCATATTAACTTAACATTTATTTTTTTGAGATTTTTTTCAATAAATATTTTGGTGAATAATTTAAAATATATTTTGTACTATAAAATTAAATCTTATGAATTTTTAAGAAAGTAATAAAAATATATATCAAAATTTAATTAGTATAATATATATTTAATAATTAAGAAATTGAATTTTAAAAAGTAATTTTTTATATTTATAAATAATATGAATAACATTTTATTAATATAATAATATATTCGAATATAAATTGTTTTTTTCTATTATATTAATTAAGTAATATGTTGGTAAAATGTGGTTATTTTTTTTAAAGAAAAATATTTTTTTTTCTTTTTGAAATAAATTTATTACATAATAATTAATAAAATTGATAATTTTTTCATACACGTAACTATTTTTTAGATATACAATTTTTCTAAAAATGGTGTTTTATGTGTTACATGTTCTAATCATAATATAAATTTATCTTAAAAAATGAATATAACATTGTAATTGGATATATTAATTTGAATTATTATGTAGAATGTATTTAAAATGTTTTATTTTCTATTTATGTGTGAAATTGATTTACTTTTGTCAAAAATATCTACCACGAGAAATCCAAAAATTATAATAGTAAAAATTCTATGTGTAAAGGACATAATTAAAATTATAAAATACCTAAAAAATTATTTATTTATGTACTATTGACTGTATGGAATATAAAAATCATGTATTTTACTTTGTATATTATTCCTGAATTTTAAAACATGTTCCCTCTTTAAATTAACTTTAATCATTTACAACAATTTTACTCTCAACACTTAAAAATTGCGTCATTCACCACACTAGGTTGATCACATAAATAATTCGGTATCCTTTTGAAAAAATATCCTTCTTTCATCCTATATTATCATATTCCTTTTCAATGAACCTCTAGTCCCAAATGATTTTATTAATATCTCTATTTATGAGTATTCTGTTATTGAAAAAGAAAATATTTCATCTTGATTACTAATTTGCCTTAATTTCATTTTCATTATAAGTTACATTCCAATAAATAATTTCTAATAAATATAAAATTACATTATTAAATATTTTTATTTTTTATTTTTTTATTTTAAGGTAACAAATATTAACCTCATATATGGTTTTCTATTAAGAAAATTTATATTTTTATTTTTGTGTAGTTCCAACTACACAAATCCATTGGGAAACAATTTTCATTTCTTCACAACTATCTATATTCACTTATTATAATGGTTAAATTGAAGAATAAAAATTTTATTTGCAATATAATTATTATTATGATTATAAAAATTATAATCCAACTTCATTCCTAGTCATTCTGTGAGAAATAAAAATGTTAATTGTGCGTTGTGTGGATTATCTCCTCCATGAAGTAACACATCCCATTTTTTCATCTGGTTTCTTTAATTGTTACTAAAACCCAGTAATATTTTAATAAAAAACATAAAAGTATCTAAATAATATAATTATTATTATATAATAATGATATTATTCCCAACATAACCCACTTTCAAAATCATAATCATCCATTTATTCTGTTATGCTTGTAGTTACTCTATCAATCAACCTACTTGAACAATAATATAAAATATTTTTCTAGATGAATATGTAAACTAAACTAATCAAAATATATTATGTGTTTAATATTGTGACTTTAAAAAACCTATTTACTAACATAAATAGGATGATAAATTAAAACTTTTTATGATATTTTTTTCCATGGAATGTAATTCTAAAAATATCAAAAAAATCCATAACTGAGAAAATGGTTTATTTTCTAGTGAAAACTTCATTTGTATTGTGTTATATGTTTTTAAATTATCCATTATTTGTTATTATTTTTAAATTAATTATTTTTTCATTGCTTTCACATTAATATTTTTTAATGGACACTTCGAATTGACCTTAAAAATTGTCTTTTACATCAATGTTAAAATCATTTTCTAAAACACTTTTATGATTTTTCATACATTTTAATTTTCATTTTAAAAAATATTTAATTTATTAGGAGTAATATTTCATTATTTACCCAAAACATATAGTTATATTTTTTTTGAATTGTACACATGGAAACAAAAAAATCCAATTTTGATCCATTCTTATATGGTACTATCGTATGCACTCTTTATTATAGATTTATTTCTGTATGTGTCAACATCCATTTAATATTTATTTGATAACTGTCGATATGTTTTTTCTAACCATTCATATTATTTATTTATATTATTTAATTTCATGTTTGAGTAAATAATCAGAATTTTTTTTCGTCATAGCTTAATAATTCATAGATTAAATTTTATATGTTTTTTTCTATGTGAATCACTCGTACATGTACTTAATTTGTTGTGATGTGTGGGATTAGAATTATATAGTCCTTGAATAAATTCCATATGCTTTATATCTCTTGAAATTTTATTAATTTTTTTATTAAGTGAACCTAATCAACTATGAGACCTTTTCCACTATATTATGATAGTGATGAGATTTAACCTTAAAATATGATGATAATTTCATTCATTATGTTATCGCCAAAAAATTTGGATGTTAAGTTTTTATGATATGTTTATTTATGGTAAATAATTACAATATAACTCTTGGATTATGATCTATGTTTTATTATTCCCCAATTCTGTATAATATATTCATGTTACATTTTTAGATTACCATACCCATATGTTCATAATATTCTAATATATGATCATTGATTAGTATCGATTATAATTACCCTTACTAACTATTTGGTCTCATTTGTTCTTATGATTCAATTTACTTAGTTAATGGAGGAAATTAAAACACGTGGTATGTTTAGAATATTATCTTATACATAAAATATATGGTTGCAATTTATGACTTACTATAGTTTAACCAGTTTTTATTATTGCGATAAATGACTATTGGATAATAAAGGAATGTGTTTATATTAGATAATGGTTCTTTTATTTCTCAATTCATCCTAAGACACTATAACATCTGATTCTATGGTTGTATTTAATAAATAATTTTATGTCTATCAATATGTAATATCATGTTCATGAGACATCAATTTCTATACAAACATAATATAAATTTATTATCATGACAACAAACTAATAACATGTGAAACATATTCATAGAAAAAAAATGTTTTTTTTAATTTTATCAATTACTATTTTTATGAATTATATGTAACTCATTTTTTTTGAAACATGAAACGTAATTTTAATAATTGAATAAATCTTTATCGACTTGTTATTTAATTATTTTCTTGATTTTTAACTCAAATAAATATATTAAAATTGATATTTTTATTATATCTTAGGAAATATACTATGTAATAACTACTATTATATAAAACTATTTCACATAAACAAAATATTTTTATTTTTGTATTTTTATTGCCCTCAAAAAGGGAAAAAATGAATAGACATCACACAAAATGATTTTTTTTATATAATAATGTATAATTTGAAATAAATAATCTATAAAATTGTTTCAATAAAATAGATTACTAATATTTTTTAAATGTAAGAGACTGTATCAGAATAATAAATAATAAGAAATAAATAAGCAAAACTATATCACCATCCTTTAATAAAATTATTTTCATACATTTACTATTTTATTTTATAATTTATTATTTACAATATATATAAATGATAATGGACACCATATAATTTTACTATTAATAAATTAAAAACATTATCCACTATCTTTAGATTCCTGTAATTAACTCAATCAATGAGATATAATTAGAATAAAATCATATCAAAGTGATTTAATTTAAATTTAATCATGTACATATTCATTCCAAAAAATTCATCCAAAACAAGTAAAATGATTTTTTATTTAATTTTAAAAATTATTATCTTATATATACAAAAATTATATAATATAATTATATTATAGTTTCTATGTCTAATTACACATAATAATTTATATAATATTGACAAACCAACATAGAATGAATTACCAAATCATCGAATAAAATTATGATAATTAAATAGAAAAATAAATAAATTTAATAATTATCTTGGAAAACATTATCAACTATTAAAAATAAATAATATATATCATGTATAATTTTGAAAATTAATATAATGAGAGGAATATTATAGAAGTGTAAATAATTAACCTTAAATATATAGTCTGGTGTTATAAGAATTCAATGGACAGTGCTTCCAAAGAATAAGATCACATAGACCAAAGTTTAAAAAAATATCATCAATATTGATTCAAGAAAATACATAGAACAAAATAAAAATGATCATACTTATTTGAATAATCCATAAGGATTTAAGAAATACTTTCATTCAGCAAGAGATACAATATGATCAATGTTACTGAGAATGAAGTGATATCCTCCAATGTTTATCATAATATTTTATCTCAGCATGACCCCAATAAACCAAATCTCTATCAAAACATTGATATTTTATATATACCTCATAGATCTATCTCTTATCTAGTGTGTTTTATTAAATGAGTTTTTTATTTTTTTTGATTTTAATAAGAAACTAACATTATCTATGATAATATATTGAATTGGTAGTCCATGTTCTCTTTATAATTACTCTTTGGTTGTCCATAGACATAGATAGATCTTCACCATCAGTTCATAATTGGGAATTAATTAATTTACTACTATTTCATTAGTAATATTGTATCCTAAAACCTTACATAAAATTTAAAATAAATTGGTATCCATTAGATGGATTTTCCTCTTATGGGTTTCTTCAGAAAACATTGTCTTATCCTAAACTGACATCTCAATGAGATATGAATCAACTAATACCAGTATATACTAATCAATAAATATTTATTATTATATTATCTTTTAATTTTTATAATAAACATCTATTACATTCTTACTAGTTAATGCTATAATATTATAGTTTGAATCATTTTATTATCCTCTATATCATTCATATAATAGAATGAAATCTACCAGATAAATCAAAATCATACATATATCTTCATCAACATCAACATCACACTTGAGGATCCATTAGACTGACCACTAATAGTTCATGTTCATTAATCAATATTAATATGGACCTTTGAGTATTTTAATTATCTTATATTAGGCCCCCATAATTCATGTAATGTTTTCTTGATTGTCGGATGATTTTGTGTTTCTATGAATTAGATAATCATTTTATAAAACTATTTTTGTTGTTTTTTATAATAAATTATCAAAATTTTGACATATTTCAATATTTACTGAATGTTTATTAAGAATAACTATTTAGTGGACTTCAATGAGAAGCAATGTATATTCCCTATGTTTCATGAAATAATAAAGTTTTTTATTTTGAAACGATTATTATCTGATGTAATATATATTGTTTTTAATGAACCATTAAATTATTTTCATATTTATAGCTATCTAATATATGAATGAAATTTTTCATAGAAATTTTGTAAAAGTGGTTTCCTTTTTACATGAACATCATATTTTTATAGAGATTATTTTCTTTAAATTCTCAAAATTTTATTAGTATGTATCTCAAGTAAGGAGTTAAAATCCCAAAAATTAATAATGAAATAATTGATGACGAAAATAAAATATTCCATGGTGGTATATATTATAATTAACCCCACATTTTATTTGAATTATTGTAATTTTAACATAAATGTATAAAATTTATCAAAAATAGTTATGATATAAATATTCTTAATTGGTTAAAATATTATCATTACAATACAATACTTTATGAAATCTACAATCAGTGAAAATCATTGGAAATATGCATCAAAGAGGATAAAAATAATGGAGTATCTTGATATAGAAAATGAAAAAATAAACTTTTATCCATATTTGGATTTTACTATCATAATACAGATTAAAATGGAAGGTAATTATTTTGATGTACTTATCAGTTGGTAGTAGAGTGTACAAAATATTTCTATTTTTTAATATTTATCTTGGTATAAAAAGATTGTTCTAAATTTAAAATTTTAATTTATAGATTCTAATGTTACCCTTCTATCAAATAGTTTATTTCAATTTAATTTTAACACCAAATTATTAACTTGTTTCCAAATAATGGTATCAGTTTTCATGAATATAAATTAAGCCAAAATTCCATCAATACATCCTATCATATACAAAGGACTATTTCCCAACATATCATCGAATCATGTTTCAATATTATATTGATATTTATATTGATTTATAAGATACAGTATAGGGGTCTCTAACGTGACTTACTCCTATAAAAATATATTGGCCAATTTATATTTGAACAAACATGAATTAATTTTGATACAAAAAATATGTCTCACTTTAATTTCTATATTAATGAATTACATTATTGAAATTATCAACGAAAATTGGATCTAAATTTTATGAATAAAAAATTTATTTCATATAATAGTTAACCAAATAATTCTATTTAATATAGTCATTGAATGCATTTTGTTGATTTTCATTGAGTTATTAAGTAACATTTCACCATTGTAAAGATGTTGATAGAATTTTTTCTAGGTATCAAAATATCATTTCATTCCATAAAATCATGAATAAAAAAAATTAATAGATAAATGAAATTTTTAAGTGAAGAAATCATCCTTTTATTGACTAAATAAGAGTGGAAAATATTATAAATAAATTTTTTTTTTAATTTTTTATTAATAGTTAGTGACATACTTTTCAATGTTTATTTTTTTACTGAATCATTCTAGTAATGGATAATAAATGACAGATCCTAGGGCTACCCTATATTAAATGCAATTCCCTCAGACTATATCAATTAAATTATTTATATTATTTATTACTTGGTAATATTATTATATGTGTCCTCATAAACATGATAATGGTTTGTTATTCATTAAGAAACAATATACATGAATAATACATTATTCTATAAAAAAGGATACTTCATATAATTCCAATACTACATTTTATAATCATTGTCTCTTATAGATTTGATCATAAAATGTATTCATATTTATTTCTGAGTTAAATTAGAATTGTAAGAAATGGATAATTTTTTTTATTTTGTGATAGAATATAGAAGAAGGTAACTTCAAATAATAATGGAAAATATAATATTATAGGAATAGAGAGAAAAATACTATCATATTTTAAAAAACAAGGGAATAAAAAAAATACATTCAAGGAAATAAAATTATATAACCACATTGATAACATTAAATTTTCTTCTAGTGATGGAAATGTTAAGAATATATATTTTTATATATCATAAAAATTATATCATGTATATATTCCATGAAATCATAAATAAGGTCTAGGTATGTAGAAATAAAAATTAAATAATTCTTTAATAGTATCTAAATTAATGATAATTTTAAATTAAGAATATATCCCCATATTCCATAGGATGCCTAATAATAAAGTAGGTATGTATGATTTTTGTGGTGCGACTATTCCAGAATGATCAAAGTGTGGAACAAGAGAATAATAACAGAAATAAATATAAAAATAAAAATATATAAACTACCAGTAGTAGAACAAGTATAACATACCAAAAAAATACATAAAATGGTAGAAAATATAAACAATGTTGCATAAAAAATAATATTGATCATGTCATATTGATATAAAAAATGGTACGCATCAGATACAATTGAAAAGAAATACGCAACATGCTAAAAAATTATAAAAAAACCAAAAGCTATATCACACTGCATGATGAGAAAATTCTAAGTCATCTTCTCCCATATTCAATCCTATAAAAGATAGACCAAACATTCATATCAGACCAATTTTCCTTATCCCTACCTACATTAATGTATTTTATCCAGTACCAATAGACACCTCAAATAATGTGTGGGATATACTTAGTGGGTCACCAAAAATGATGTATTAACCATCTAGTTTATAAATAAATATAAAAATTGTATGAGGTTAATAATAATTACTGTAAATGGGATATTTAATACCAATGTCAGTATGAGATCCCAATGGGACACTAGACCAATAACATCATCTTCAGATTATAATAGAATGTATCTGAAATAATTTACATTTATGATCTTGTAAAGTATGTCTGAGACTCAACTGACAGCCAAGTATTCCTTTATAGATAATTTTAATATATGGAATAAGAACATCATATGAAATTTCACAGATTGTGGAAATATAAGATTTTTTCCATATATATAATGCACTAAATGGACCTTGGAATGTTTTTTTGGCATGGAAGACACATTACACTGACCAATTAATTTTTTAACTAATTTGGAATCTAATCCAATCCATGAAGTTCCATATAAGTAATCCATGTATTACCCCAGGTGTAAAATAAACCCATCACCTCACAATCCCATTCAATGAATTTCCCATGGGAATAGATTTATCACTATAGAATGGAATAAAGTCAATAATCTCTACATTTTACCATGTATGTATACATAAAGATCCTATGCATTACTTCTAAAATCAAAATAAGAACTACCCTTTGTGTCTATCTTTGTAATTCCTTATAGGAACCCATGTATCACCAGTGGTATGATAATAATCACTAACCTTTGAGTCAATCATTGTTATTCCTCATAGGAAGCCATGTATCAATCCTAGTATAAGATAAAAACATCCACACAAGTGTTATTGTCTGGGAAATTCACTACTGAACCCTTTTTTCCTCTCACTACATGATATAAAATCCACAATAAGTAATTTTTAGTCTATAAGACCTATTAGTTCATCCATTGTATTTTAAGTCTGAACCTAAGTGTAAACATATTTGAATTATAAATGGTCAATATCACAATGTATAATCATACCCTAAACGTCACATTTAATTTGATTAGCCCTTCCATTTATATATTATATGTTTAAATAGAATAAGAAAGTGTGTCAATCACATAGGATAGGATTATAATCTCTATCCATGAATAATTTATTTCATCAAATACAATTATTTCATGTGTATTTATTTAATTATAACCTCCCAACTACATGGTACAATGGTTACACCTCTAAAGTTTACTATAACTACTATACACTCAAGGATATGTTATCAAATTCTACAACAAACCCAAAATATGTAGTTGTATAAGGGGGTTTCAACACTCATCAATGAGTATTAATGTCGAGTAACAAATAAACATCATCCCATAAATTTAATTTATGCAATACTTTATCATGGAGGTGATGTTTTTAATGTCTGGTGCATGGAAGAGCCGCATAATGCATACATAATTAGACTTTTAGGGAAAACCACATGATTGAATAAATTAAAAATTTAGTGGGTTCAATATATTTTATTAATCTATGATTCAATAAGGATCTGTAGAAATTTATGAAATAAATGAAATCCTTAAAAATAGGGAAAATGAGTTCACAAGGATTTATCATTCCAAATAGAAGATAAACTGGGAATGTAATGAAGAGGATCAAATGTTGTACTGATATTCATAGAACATGATGTATGAAGAAATATTAATAGTTCAATAGAATTATTTCCTCTAAATAGTTGAAGACAGTATGAGGCTTCCTTTCTTTGGATTGGGTGTTTTTAAATCTTAGTGAGAAATGCGAGAAAGAATAGTTATAGGACTGGGTAAAAAATAAACAATTTCCCATTACTGTAAGAGGTGGAATGTTTGGAAACATGGTTATTAAAACAATTTGATAACCATGTGGTAGTTATAATGACCCCCTCTATCCATAGATCACCCTACTAGGAAATAATGATGAATGGGAGATAATGACCCCCATGAGTCCCTCCTCATGTAGGCCCCGGTTAGTGACTAGCACTAAGGTTGTACTCATCTCACAATAGGGGTGAAATTAACCTTTATAATAAACAATATAATGATATATAATGAGTAATAAACAAAAACTCTAAGAAATAGTATAAAGAGGAATTAAAAAAACAATCCCACATGCATGTAATAAGTGGAACTGATAAAAATAAAAAAATATATCTAAATTAATATACACAAAATTAAATCTTTGCAATGACAAATTTTTTTTTCAATCTCCTAGCTAGTAACACCCATCATGGTCCACGGAATACTCCTAGAAACCTAAAATATGTTTTATATAGATAGGGCGAGGGTAAAAATATTCTCAGTTGGAAAAAACAGTGTCTCTCGCGAGTATCTGAAAGATGTTTTCTAATGCTCCTATGAGGAAACATCAGAAACCAAAAAGTACCTAAACATATTTACTAACCATACTAAACTCACCAAGGTACGCTCACAAGTAACACATGTCATATAATATAATAGGTTATAATGAATATCAATGATATGGTAGCCCAGACCACTTTCCCACTATTATTCTAGTCTCTCTCAACATTATAAATCATTATGCTCCCATCCCTTCAGTATACCACAACACCTCCCACCATCACCCACCGGGACCTCACAACACATCTCGCCCACACACACCTGGGACTCACAACACATCATGCCCCCACACACCGAGGCCTCACAATACAACATGACTACAAACATCTGGGCCTCAGAACACATCCTACCACCACACAGTTGGACCTCATAGTATATAACACTTGATCTCATCCGGATAACACCTTGGATAACACAATCCACCACTCACACAAACACCTAGTTTATCACAACTCATCCTGAAGACACATGGGACAATAAAACCACCTCACACGTGTCTCGCAGCGCAGGACATGATCATGGGGTAGAAACGTGCACTTCTTGACTGTTGATTAGAGAAAATTTGGTTCTGCTTAATCACTCATATCGGGTGCACCGTTTTCACCTCAAAATGCCCAAAGGTTCCATATAAAGAAATACGTGGAACTTCTTTCCCAAGGTAGGGGTTCTCTGGGTGGTTTGACTAGCGATGCTTAAGAACTCAAATTGGTCGAGAGGATGGGAAGTCGGGCTCATAATAGCCTTTTGGTGGGAATTTTTTCCAGTTCAAGGACTCTCATATAGATTTAAGACGTATTCATATGTTCGTGAATCTTTGGTTTATACCAGAGCATAGTATCCACAGATTACTCCTGGTTGGCATTGGTCATCTGGACGCAGGGGTTTAGAATCATTTAGTCCCAAGGTTTACCATCCCTCGTTGGATTAATGACCCTGAGGAGTTTGGACTCATCGAGACGACACTGGTTTAAAGCCTCATAACCAGGCACTCTGGAGTTTACTATCATCCAGGGGGATAGATAAAAACATGGGATTTTGGATCGAACCCATGGTATGGGCCTCCTATGTACCCCTATGAGAGGAATCAGAATTCACGTAGTTTGGTTTGGCATGGGGATTACAATCCTAGGCATCCCAAGGTATGGGTAAGCTGACATAAAGGGGGTCAGAATGACTGATTTTTGGGCTTGAACCTCGAGAAGGCTTCCTACATACCCTGCCTCGGAGACAGGGATCAATGTCCACGTAGTTCGAGTTGACATGGGGCTTCTACTCTAGGCTGCCCAGGGTTGGTGCGGCAAACCGACATGAAGATGGTCATATCGACTGGGTGTTGGGCTTGAACTTCAAGGAGGCTTCCGACGTACCCTGTCTAAGAGACAGTGATCAAATTACACGTAGTTCAGGTTGGAGTGTCGGAGAACTGACCTGAATGTGGACTCGGGGGGTCCGATGGTGAATTGTCTTGAACCTCTTAGAGGCTTCCAATGTATCCCTGTGAGGGGGTATCAAAGTCCACATAGTTCGAATTGTCATGGGGCTTACGCTCTGAGAAATACCCGGAGTGGATTTCATGGTCTATGCTTACTCTAAGCCCACGTGAGTCATGCTTGGTGTGAGAAACAAGAGGAAGTGGGGACCAGACGATCACTTCGCAAAAGGTGCATCTGTGGAAAGTGTGATGGGACTTACATGTGGGGGCAGCCCAGAGAAATGGGGATTGGGACTTAATCTAGGATGGAGGCCCGAGGTGTCTTCCTCATGTCTGGGAATGAGGGAATCCCAACCCATTGGTGGGTTGAGGAATATAATGGGGGCCAATGCCTATGCGCAAGTGCAAAAGCAGGATAACGCCAAGGGCATTGGAATCAGTCCGAACAAAGGGAGTTGAAAAGTGTGAATTACATGCCTGACATTCAGAATGCAATGAGGGTGTTATGGAAATGGAAGATAAATGTTGACCATATTCGAAACACAACATCTATATCGCGTTATCCTAAAATGGGGACAAAAAATGAGGGTCGACTGCTGACCGTATTCTAAACACAGTACCTGAATCAAAGTGTTGCCTAAAGTCTTTTGAGGGCATTGGCCCAGGATGGTAGGTGAGCCAAGGTGTCATGTGACCAGGCCATTAGGGGGTCCCTTCGGACATAGAAGTGGATAAAGATCCGAATGAAGGAAACAAAAAGCGTGAGGCAGAGTGATGAAATGTTTGAATGGATTCCAACACTCATGAAATTATTCCACTCGGATCATTGCATTAGCCATCTTATGCTTGGTGCACAAAGAATCCTTTGTTTGGAGCAGGAGGCATCCTAAGTTTGGAACATAGAGAACACTACAGTTTAAAGTCATGTATATAGGACTATTTCTTTATAGTTTAATGTCATATAGATAGGATGAGGGACATACAGTTTAGCGTCGTGTAGTTAGGATGACTATGTAAAAGATAACTAGAAAGGGTTGGTGTGAGACTTACGCAAGGGCGGCCCTTTCTGGATGAACCTAGAAAAAGGAGGTAGGTAATGGGGTTATAGGAGAGTCATGAGGAGTAGCTTGACTCGGGACATGTATAAAACAGATGTGGGGTGGCACAAGGGTGCAATGTAAAATAATGTTGACCCGGCCCGAAATGCTCGCGGTGCAACTCTCCATTTTTTCAGGGGGGGTCAGTAACGGTAGTGAAGGAACTAGACTCTAAGGGCTCGCCGCATGTTGTTCAGGGTTTGGTGGTCCGCGAAGGGTGTCCGTGGAGGATCTGGCCGTGAGGGAGAAGGCCGTGAAGGACTAGGCCACAAAGGAGGCTGTCTGCGAACGATGGCCGCATAGGTGATGGTCGTCCGTGAAGGGTGTCTGCGGATGAGATGACCGTAAAGGAAATGGCCACGATAGAGCTGGCCACATAGGGTGTCCATGGAGGAGCGATCTGCATAGGATATGTCCATGAGGGAGGCAGGCCACATAGAATTTGGCCACCTCGGATTTTTGCGAAGGATATCGCCTCTAAGGGTTCGACGCATATGGTTCACGGTTTGGTTGTCTACGAAGGGTGTCCGCGGATGAGCTGTCCATGAGGGAGCGGGCTGCGAAGGAGCATGCTATGAAGGAGCAGGACCTAAAGGACTAGGCCATGAAGGAGGATATCCACGATGGGTGTTCACAGAGGAGATTTCCACAGAGGAGATTTCCACAGAGGAAATGACCACGATGGAAATGGCCACGGAGGGCATCTGAAAAGGGGCTGGCGCCCATCCTACTTCGCGCCCACAGAGGGGTCCCCAACTCTATTTCGCTAACGATGCTGGTCCGCGGAGGGGTTGGCCTTGAAGGATATGGTCGCGGAGGGACTATCCATGAAGGAAATGGCCACATGTGGTTCGCAGTTTGGTTTCTCTTCTATGCGAAAGAGTGAATCCGTGGACGATATGAGGTTCGGGGAATGTCGCGGAACTTTACCACTGAGAGCGATTTCTCCAGCATCTCCCCATGGGTATTCACCTGTCCTTCCTCTCTTTTTTGGTGCCCCTCGGGGTCTATTTATAGAGTAGCGAAGAGGAAGTTTCGATGGGCCCATGGAACTTTCTTTGGAAGCCCATGAATGCATCCCCACTCGCGAATGACTCAGTCAACCATGGATTTTTGGAACCTAGATTCACGGAATTGCTCCGCGGTCGCATACCTCTCTGCCTCTATTCCATGAACGATGTGGTTCGCAGCCGCATACTGCTTCCGCCTCCATTTCATGAGCGACAGCGTTCACGGTCTCATATGGCTTCCGCCTCCATTTCGCGAATGATGGCGCATGCGGCATTGTCCGGTTTGCGCGGTTTGCGGCGGTGGATCGGCCTGGCTTCATCAGCGGTCTTCCTGGTTAACACCCGCATAGGCGCTCCTCCCCCATTTCGTGAATGACTGCGTTTGTAGGATGGAGGTTCGCTGAAATGGCCACATACTGTTGCTGGGAGCTGGTACGCAGACCGGTTCGGTCCTTTTACAAGTATTGGGGGAATTGGATTTCCCCCTTGTGGAATTTTCAGGACCCTACAACCCACAAAAACAGCAGATACGAAATTCCACTTGAAGACACTTGGGTCATCAAAACTACCATTTGATGCAATAAAAGGCCACTGACCATCACAAAATCTTCCATACCTACCTCACCAAAAACTTAATGCTAAAAATTTTAGGTACCCAACTATCTATAATCCTTTCTAAATGATGGGAAAACACTCCTAGAATGAAGATTCTAGTGTTGGACACAAAGTTCTAATCATGGGTTTGGAGTGTATTGAAATCAAAAGAAAATAAAAATATATGTATAGTATCAGAAACTCTATCCCAACCTAGGAGTTTATAAACAAAAAAATAATTAAAAACTATATCACTATTTCTACCACCTATAAATGCATTTATTAGTATCTATAATAGTCATTTCAGAAGGTGAAGAACCCTAATAAATTAAAGAGACTTCACATTCCCTCGACGTTTATCACCCATTCATTTCATTATTTAACATCAATCATGTTTAATCATAAAAACCATGGCGTAATATTTCATTAACACCTTCATTTCATTATACAATTAAAACCAAGCCATTCCCAAAATTATTAAAGCCTTATTTATTAAATCTATCGCTACCCAGGCATCAACCACACCATAACCACATATCACAATGAACTTGTAATCCCATATAGCCTCACATCATCATATAAAATGTATGACTAGACTAACTATCACCTCACTACCCCCAAAACATGTCCAAATAGCCATGTATCACCCCACACCCCATTGAAACTCCCATCACCATCCCACCATACAACCACATTCTATGAACTTCACAATCAAGTATAATCCCAAAAAAATCACGCATATCATCATAGAAAAACAATTTACAGGTTCACTAGCATATTTATTACATTCCACTACTTTTTTTGGATATTATCATACAATCCAAATCCTAGGAAAACCAATTAAATTTCAAAGTATAAGTAATTAACTAATTTCCATTTTAGGTAATATCCAAATAATCAAACCATTATGAATATATATATCTAGAAAAAACAAATCAACCAACTACCACCATCTTCTGTGGGGCGCTTATCCTGTATAATCACACTATCACAACCAGTATAGAAGTTGTAATAACATGAATATCAAACCCTTATTTGACATTCAATTACATTAATATATTATTTATCTTTAATTTTGGACGACAAAACCATATTTCACAGATAAAAAAAGTGAATCCCCTCCAGAATGATTCATAATAAAGGGAAATGATGGGAATACTACCTAAAGGAATCTTATCACACCATAGGGGGTGGTAAAATGCATATGAACCACAAAAATACCATGAAAACTATGGATCAACATATACACCACCAAGGATCCATCAAAATTAATCCCGACATATACCAAAATCCAAATAAATACCACCTAAGTGGATCAGCATGATGAGAATAGAATAAAATATGGAATACATATATGATAACTCAATAAGGATCTACCATAGATCACCAAAAATCATCCACCATGATAAACAGATCAAGGAAAAAGAAAAAAGGTCTGAAGAACACCTCAATTTGCATAGAGTTATAAAAAATAGATGTAAAAAAAATGGTTGAACGAACGAGTTTTTCACTAGAAAAGAGTTTTTAAAACTACAGAAGCTCAGGGTATTACATGATGTGTAATCCCATTTCACATCGTGTAATAAATGGGGCTCAGTTTATGCCAAAAAAATGGATAACTTATTCATTTTATTTTGTTTTTCTAAACCTGGAATATTACACATTGTGATACTCTACTTCATAATTTGTAAAATGTTTACACACAATAAAATTTCATAGAAGTCATTTGACAATGAGTTTCAAATCATGTAATCTTGTTACACAATGTGTTTTCCCCCTACGTCTTGCCTTTTGTAACTATACATCTCTATACGCCCTCTAAGCCTCCTATGAACACCTCTAATGAACAAAAATAGCAATGTAACAGACTAGAAAGTCACAAACCATTACATTAGATACCTCTAAAATTATATTCACCCTCAATAGTCCAAATGAGTCCCTATGGAAAATTGGTCCAAACAACCACCCTATGACATGCCTCTCAAAGATCAGGTCATACCCCAAACACTACCACTATCCAAACATGTAATCCCAAACATCAACAAAACACACCAAAAAACCAGAAAAAAGACTTTGATCACCCAACCATACAACCATGATGTTACAATATAATTTTCTCAACCCCCATACAAACCAAAACAAAAACCTCTCTAACCAACAAACCTCATTTTCCTACAAATAGGAATCAGGGAATTCAACCCTCTACGTCAAGAAATTATCTACTCTGGATGAAACTGACTATCCCACTAGGTTTTAATCACATCGTGGTTATTTCCTCTTTATTATGAATATGGTCCTCCCCTTTTCATATATTAGCAATTCATCACGCACTACACCACACACATCATAATAGTAGAAATAAATATAATCTGATAAAATAAAGGGAGCCAAACCCCACATATTAAAAAAATAGTTGAAAAAACCCAAAACAATTTGGGTACATTGATCACATTAGCATCTCATGTACCCAAATAATATCCTCCTAGATTCCATGCCTCCACAACACACAAACTAACAAAATGGTCCATCCACGATGTTACTTCCCCTGAAGATCCTTGATTTCTACTAGATGCTCCACAAACTTCACGTTATCCATGATATCCCACTCTCCCCATAAATTAACTTGGGACTCATCGTGGTGATATCATTGAATCTGTTAGGTGCATAGGGTTTGATACCCTAAGCGGGGGGGGGGGGGATCAGGGTATGATAGATCGAAACGGCTTCCCCTATTGATCTTGTTTTGCTGTTATGAAAAACATTGTTCTATATCTTTCATGTAGCAATGTTTAATGAGAGACTAAATCATGAAAAATATATAGTAATTATTACTTGGTTCACCCTCACTAGGCTACATCCAAGTAGCATACACCGACGTTGTGCCGATGTACCAAATCCCCTAAAATCACACTTATGTTTACAGTGATTGGGCTAGGTCATTTTTATGCCTATGTTCGCTACCTTTACAAAGTTTAGGGTTAGCTCACAGCTTTCCCAAGTGTCTCACCCTATTTCTCTCTATTTGGCTCACTGCCAGTGGAGAGGATCACCTTTATCATCTTTCTTTGCTCATTAATCTGGGAAGGATCCACTCACTATTTTTAGACATATAGGTCTCTTCATTATCTCAAATGAAATATTCACCTTTAACTATTGATAGATGATTTTTTGAGGTACAACTTTCACCAACAGATGAATCTCACTTTTCACCTAGTGTACCGGGAAACCCCAATTTTTACGTGCAGCCTCTACACTGCCTAGTGCGTAATTTTCTACTTTTTCATGAAATTTACATTTTTTGCAACACCAATTTTACATGAAACCACTTATTTTATGTGCAGCCTTTACTTTAGGCACAAAAATTTCTTTTATGCGCAATAGTTTTCTTTTATGACCATCCTTTTCTTTGTGCGCAAACAATTCTTTTACATACAAACTTGTCATTTTCGCACAACTCCCTTTTGCCCACCAATTTTGCACGCCGGAGCTCAAATACACACCGTGTCTTTAGCTTCACCGAATGAAGGGGTCACTCCATATTTATAGGAAAAATAAACCATGCACAAAAAACCCTCCATCCACATGTAATCCTTATTGAGAGTGAAAAACAAGTCTTCTGCGCTACACCATATTTCACGCTATGCTACGATTTTTCACGCACCTCATGCCATTGACAATTTTTGTGCTTCTAATCTCGAAACAACTCTTACACGAAAAACTGCATTCCTTTATTTCGCATAACACAAAAATATTTCATTCACCTCTCTAATATTTCGCACTCCACACCAATTATTCATGCACCACTTTATTTTTCACGCACCTCCCTTTTCCAAAAAACACATCTCCCCATTTTCTGATTTTTAGGCCCAAAAATCTGGAAAACACTGGAAAATGGTTCCACCTTATATATTCTCCTTTAGTACCACCTCTAGACCGTATGTTCATTTTTCAAGGTTCTTCTGTCAAACATGGACAAACAACAAAATCTCTTGAACTATAAAATTCACCTTGTAAACCCCCTTTGTGTACAAATTTGTACATTGTGGTATGCTTTGTCAACAAACACAACATAGAGGTCGACATTGTCATCAAACACAACCATCTCAAAAATGCTTCAATTATACATTGAGGGATTGTTTCCCAAAAATCTCCCCCTTTGTGTTAGTTAAAAACACTTCTCATAAGGATTATCTACACTTTGATACCTCATTAAAGATTCTTTCAACCACTACCACCATTCGCCTCTTGCGATTATGATAGCGTTCAAGGTTTCACTTAGCACATAATATAATCCAAATGAGAAATGCTCACTATGAGAAATATGAGTAAATGAAAGGATCTTAAATGAATCACATCATTTCGGAAAACAATTGTTTATAAGAAACTGATACCAATTTCTAAACTGATACCAATTGTGGAATACTCGAAACATTTTCACACTATTCCAACATCACTCTTCTACTATTATCACGATCCTTAGCTATTGTGATATCTAATCATTGATTGATCACTTCTATCATCATCAGATATAAAAATTTCTTCTATCTCATTGGCATCCCCTATCTCGCTCATGCACCTGTTAGCATCTCCCCATGTCTTTGACAAAGACATTTTCTCCTTTTATTAGCCACAATTTCTCCCCCTTGATGAGTCACTATTTATCATCCTTTTTCAATGAACCCAAAGGTCACTCATCTTTGGTCTAAGACATTAGAAAGAATACATATTATCATAGTAGTAAAAAACAAAACATGCCCTGAGGAGGGGGGAGGGGGGTTACACATCCACACTTTTTCATGTGTGGGGAGTCAACTGGACTTATAGAGCTAGTATATGCCACTCAAAAGCATCCTAGGGTAAGACTATTATCAAAATGTATGAAACTTGGAGTTATGTAGGCACATAATCCAACTTGACTATTCTGAGCTCAGCCTTCTCCTTGATAAAATGATATTTGATCTCAATGTGCTTTGTCCTTGAGTGATGGACTGGATTTTTTATTATATTGATAGCACTTGAGTTATCGCACTGGATTCTAATTAGTGACCTCAGTTCAACACCCATGTCATCAAGCTGATGCTTCATCAACAATAATTGTGTGTATGCTTGAGTGACCGCAATATACTCATCTTTTGCGGTGCTTTAGGAAATGTAATCTTGCTTATTTTTTAACTAGAAAATACACAATCCACCATGGTAGAATACACCTCCTGATGTGGATTTCCTATCATCTGCTGAACCGGACCAATCTGCATCAATAAATCCTATTAACTATGAATAATATTTTTCATTATATATCAATCCAATATAAATAGGGACCTTGATATACCAAAGTATTCTTTTCACTACAATCATGTGTCTTTCCTTGGGATTTATTTTATATCATGCAGATTGGTATACGAAAAAAATAATATCAGGTCATGTCGCAGTAAGGTATAGTAAACACCCAATAATCTGCCTGTATTCTATGATATTAACTTTTTTCCATCATTGTCTTTTGATAATTTCATCCGAGTAGAAACTAGATATTTCATCTCCATGGATTATTCCATTCCAAATCTTCTAAGGACCTCCTTGGCATATTTTGATTGAGAAATGAAAGTTCCAATCTTTCATTGTGACACCTTTAAACCATATAAAAATGTTATCTCTCCAATCATTGACATTTCAAACTCACTTTTCATGAATTCAGAAAACTGTCTTCACTGAGCTTCATCTGATCAACCAAAAATTATGTCATCGACATAAACTAGCACGATCATACATTGATTACTATCATTGTAGAAATAGAGATTCTAATAAACTCCACCACACTGAAAACTAACCTTCTTCAAATACCGATCAAGCGTTGAGTACCATGCACTTGGTGCTTGTTTCAACCCATACAATGCCTTCTTCAGTTGAAAAACCTTGTTCTCGTACTCGTGAATGAGAAAACCATCTAGAAACTAAATATACAATATTTCATCTAGAACACTATTCGAAAATGCATATTTGACGTCCATCTCGAAAACTTGGAACTTCTATTTCATTATAATGGCTACGAATAATCTGATTTCCTCTAGCCTCACAACCTGTGAAAATTTCTCATCAATATCTATACCCTCTATCTGGGAGTATCCTTTGAATACTAGTCATATTTTTTTTTCTGAATCATTGTGCCATATTCATTCATCATGTTGTGATAGATCCACATTGTCCTAATGACATTTTTTTCTACTGGCCTCGAAACAATCTCCCATGTGTGACTTTTCTCAATCTGATCTAGCTCTAAATTTATTTCATGAAGTTAGTTTTCTTCTTCAGCTGCATCAGCGAAGCATTTCGGCTCTACCTCAGGTAGAAAAGATGTTTGCTGTAGTGATTTCATTCTTCTCGTCTGAACTAAGGCTGACTGATCACCAATGATATTATGCCTATCAATTTCAGCTCAACTCCTTGGATTCTGTGCATATACCGATTTTACTTCCTCATTATCATCATCAGTATCTTCTTCTGAATCATCCTCAGCCACTTCGGCTCCCCCTAGATTGCTTTCCTCTTCATCACTTTCATCAGGAAGTTGTTCATTGTACTGTTGAATGATCTCTTCATTCTCCACATTAGTGACATCATTGATTTCAACAACTTTTCCTAGAATTTTGTTAAAGCATATGTATGATTTTCTTTTTCTTGTGTAGCCAAAGAATATCCATTCATCTCCTCGTGACTCATATTTCTTATGTTTTTCCTTATTGAGTATGAAACAATTTATTCCAAATATTCGAAAGTACTTCACTATTGGATTCTTTCCATACCACATCTCATATGGAGTCTTTCCTTCCTTCGGACACAACAGAGATCTTATAGAAATGTAGACCGATGTCAACACTGCTTCCTTCCAGAACCTCTCTACTAGGTTTTTTTCAAAAAGCATCATTCTAGTTATATTGTGGATTATTCAATCTCTCCTTTCTACCACTCCGGTCTATTCAGAACGAAACATCATAATTTTTTATCTAAGAATCCTTTCACCCTCCATTCGGTACTATATTTAGCATCTAAACACATCAAGATTATGGGAAATAAAAACTACCCATGCCATTCTTCTATACTCATCTACGAAAAGAATGTAATAACTTTTTTTGTCAAGGGATCATGGTGAAATAGTTCTATAGACATCTTCATGCACCAATTCAAGTACTTTTGTTGACTTCTTGTCTTTCGCTTTGTATGTATTTATAATGAGCTTACCTTGGTGGAAGGCATCACACATGTGAGTATGATCACGTGATACCGTAGGATGTTCTCTTGCTACATCACACTTTACCAGATCTTCCAGGGATGGTTTTCATAGATTACCATGTCATTTATTCCACAACTTGTTTTCTTCTTCTCTGGATATAAAGCACATATCTTCTTCTCCACTTACCAGGTAGAGAATTCCCTTGGTTATTTTCACTTTATATCCACTTCTGCGACTCATCCTTTTATGATTCACAACATCTTATGAAACCATATAGAATTTCTTAAGTCACATAGTTGGCTGATGTTGAGAAAATTTTGACATAGGCCTTCTGCTACTAAGACATCAGCGCATCTCATCTCCTTGCCCCCAAACGAGGAATTTCATAAGCCAATATTCATTAGGCCTTCATCGTTTCCAAATTTTACATCTCATTCATTTTCATATTTTATTCATGCAACAAAATCCTTATTTCCAGTCATGTGAGATGTGGAACCGTTGTCAAGGATCCACACACCTAAATGGTCTAATGCATTAAGGGAAATTTCTGAAACCACTCCCTTCTATGCTCTCTTCTTCTTGGTCAATATTTTTTCTTCACACTCACAGTAGATTGTGACTTCTAATATTTCTCAATGTATGATTGACCAGCTTCATCATGGAAAGCTAAAAATATATATTTCATATTAAACTCACATGATTGTTCATTGATCTTCTACTTGCAAACATTTTGATTCTACTTCGTCACATTCCTCTTTATGGTTAATGTGTAGTATCTAGACATGTGCCCAAATCCTCCACACCAAAAGTAGTGTCTTTTGAAATATGTTCTAGAGAACCATTCTATGTTTGGATACCACCTTTGTTCTTATGTCCTTCGGTATTTTCTGGCTATAGAACATATATTTTGTATGTGTCCCATATTTCCCCAACAATAAAACCTAATTAAGGTGCATTTCTACCTATCACTTCTATACTGCTAGTTGTTCCTTGGGTTCATCGAATTTTTTAATTATGCTTTGTAGCCACATCAGTTTTTATTTTCAGAATGGGCTCTTGTTTCTTGACTTCAACCCTAACTTCTATCTATTTCTGATAAAACCTAAAATTAGCCTTAACATCTGAGATTTATTACTACTAATTTCATACTGAACTACTAGGATCCTCTTTCAACTTTCTCATCTTTAAAATATTATGCATTCCCATGAACGTGTTGGGAAACAAAGTTTTTTTTTTCTAATCCCTAATTTTTCACCGCAGACTGATAACATCCTATTCAAGATATTTAATATGCTTAATTGGATCCTTCACTATGATATTCATGTCATCGTTCTCCTTTTTCTATTTTTAAATCCTTATTTTGTACTCACTAATTGATTCTAAATTCTCTTGCACTAATGATCAGAGTTTCTCAATTTCATCCATTACATCTGACTTCTCTTCTTCTTGCTGCTGAATATAGAGTTTAACATCACATACCACTTTGTTCGCATTAATTTTTAGCTCTCTAAACATTTAACTTTTCTAGAGTAACCTCTAACACTACTTGCATAACAACTCTTCTATTAACTTTTTATTCTACATCAATGTCAATTTCTTCGTTCTTATAAGTACAACTGAAAACTGTCACCATAGAATTTTCTCCATGATCTTTTCAGTTCTCTATCTCTTCAACCTCCTCAACCTCAGAATCATCTGAATTGTCACATTATTATGAAAGGAGATTCATCTTCTTAATGGAATTTCTCTTGAACTGATTTCTACCTTTACCATAGGATGTATATTTCATATTTGTAATTTCAACACCATCAATATTATAATATTCTTGGAACATTTTGGGACACCTTGCTATAAGATGAACAACCTTTCCACATTAAAAACAAGCAAGTTGAATTTTCCCCCTAAAATATCCTATTCATCCTTACAGTTTTGATGAAAGAAATTACATCACCTAATCAGTCTCTTCATCCTCTTGAGACTATTCAATGGTGAGATTCTTCATGGCCTTTAATGCCACATCTTTAGATTTTACCTTTTCCACAGACTCGTAATCACCATTCCTCATTTCATATGCAACCAAGGTATGGTGAAAATTGTCTAGTGTCATCTCCTTTGGATATTTAACTGCTTATACTGAAACTTTTGGATTGAAGCGAGGTAAAAGTTCTCTCAAGATTCACATTACAATCTTTATATCCTCTATGACTTCTCCAAGACCCTTCATGTAATCCACAACAATATTTACCATATCAAAGAATGAATCAATAGACTCATTCGGGTTCATTTCCAATTCTTAATATTTGTTTCATAGAACTTGCAGCTTTACCTCTCTAACCATTATGTCTCCTTAATATATATTCAGTAGATTTTTACACATGGAATGTGATGTTTTTCATGAAATCACCTTCGTATAGATATAATTGGATAGGGATATTCCAAAATCATTGATTACTTTGGTGTCATCATCCAATTCTCTTCTCTTAGATTCCGATAATGCACCACTGTTAATATCAGTTGTTATGCCATGCATTGCTACTGTGAATACATCAATTCCCAATGATCGTATGTAGTCTTTCCTCAAATTCTTCCATAGCTGATAATTGTTCCCATCAAAGATCATAATTCATTTATGATTAGTGTCCTCCATTTTAGAGAGAACCACTGATATTAATCTTTCCCTTTGATAACAATTTTTAGGTCCACTAGGTTAGTTACCCTAAGAGGGGGGTGAATCAGGGTATGATAGATTAAAAAACTACCCCTATTTATCTTTCTTTGCTATTAAGAAAAAAATTATTCTCTCTATTTCTTGTAGCAAAGTATAAACATGGACTAAATCATACACAAGACATGGTGATTTTTACTTGGTTCACTCTCACTGGGCTACGTCCAAAGAGAATACACTGGCGATGTGCTCATTTACAAAATCCACTAAAATCGCAATGTTTTTTTACAAAGTTCGGGTTAGATCACTTCTATGCTCATGCTCACTGCATTTACAATGTTTAGGGTTAGCTCACATCATTTCCAAGGGCCACTCCATGTTTCTCTCTCTTTGGCTCACTACCGGTGGAGAGGATCACTTTATTCCTCTTCCTTTTCTCATTACTCTAGAAAGGATCCACTCACAGTTTATAGTCATATAGGTCTCTTCATTATCTCTAATGAAATATTCATCTTTACCTGTTGATTGAAGCTCTATTGACATCAAAATTTCACCCACAGAGGAATCTCACTTGGCACCAGGTGCATCGGGCAACCCCAATTTTTATGTGCATCCTCTACATAGCCTTGCCCAAAATTTTCTACTTTGGCATGAAATTCACTTTTCGGGAAACACCACTTTTGCGTGCAACCACTTCATTTATGCACAAACATTTTTTTACGCACAAAAGTTTCTTTTATGCACAACTATTTTCTTTTACACTCAACTTTTTCATTGCACACAAACAATTATTTTATATGAAAACTTATCATTTTCGCACAACTCCCTTGTGCCCTCCAATTTCACCCGCCAGAGCTCAGATACTCTCTATGTATTGAGCTTTATTGAATGAAGGGAGGTTACTCCATATTTTTAGGAAAAATTGAACCTGTGTGAAAAAACCTCCTTCCAAATGTAATCCTCATTGATCACGAAAAACATATCTCCCACACAACACCATATTTCACACCATGTTCCAATTTTTCCTGCACCTCATTAATTTTCCAATTTTCGATCTTTTGATCTCAATACTCCTCCTGTGCGAAAAACTCCATACCACTATTTATTTCCCCACAAAAATATTTCATGCACCTCTCTAATATTTCGCACACCACTCTAATATTTTGTGCACCACTTTCATTTTCACGAAACTCCCTTTTCCGAAAACGCAACTCTAAATTTTTTGATTTTCAGGCCCAAAAAATTTATAAAAAACCTGAAAATGGAAACACCATGTATCTTATCCTTTAGTACTACCTCTAGATCATCTGTTCCTTTGTCGAGGTTATTATGTCAAACATGGATATCCAACAATATCTCTTGAACTGAAAAAATCACCATGTAAACCTCCTTTGTCGAAAAATTTGTACATATTGGTCTGCTTTGTCAACAAACACAACATGGAGGTCCTCTTTATCAACAAACACAATCCCCTAAAAATTGCTTCAATGATACATTGAGAGATTTTTCCCAAAAATCTCCCCCTTTGGGTTTGTTGACAAATCTTCTCAAAAGGATCTCTACACTTTGAAACCTCATTAAAGCACCTTCCAACCACTACCACCATTCACCTCTTATAATTCTAATAGCTTTCAAGGATTCAATTAGAACGTACTATAATCCCACATGAGAAATTCTGGCCTTGAAAAACAAGAGTAAATGAAAGGATCGTCAATGAATCACTTCATTTTAGACACTAATTGTTGATACCAAATATATACCTATTACTAAACTTATATTAATCATAGATCACTGAAAACCTTCTCACACTATTCCAACATCACTCTTCTTCTATTATCACGATCATCAACTATCGTGATATATAATCAATGATTGATCACATCAAGCATCATAAAATTTAAAAAAACCCCTAAATCACATTTCTCTCCCCTATCTCGATGCCCCACCGGTTAGCTTCTACACATGTCTTTAACAAAGACATTTTCTCTCCCTTGAGGAGTCACTATTTATCCCCCTTTGTCATCAAACCCAAAGGTCACTCCTCTGTGGTCTGAGACATTAGAAATAATTAATATTAGTATAGTAGAGAAAAATACACCATACCTTGAGGAGGGGGGTAATAGATCCACACTTTTTCAGATGCGGGTAGTCGACTGGACTCCCAGAGCCAGTCGATGCCTCTCAAAAGCTTCCTTGGGAAAGGTCATTGTCAAAATGTCTACAACGTGGAGATCTATAGGCACATACTCCAAGTTCATGATTCCCTGCTCAACCTTCTCCTTGATAAAATGATATTTCATCTCAACAGGCTTTGTCCTTGAGTGATGGACTGTATTTTTTCTTAGATTGATAGCACTTGAGTTATCGCATTGGATTTCGATTGGAGACCACACTTCAATGACCATGTCATCGATCTTATGCTTCATCCACAATAATTACGAACATTCTTGAGTGGCCAAATTATACTTAGATTCCACGATGATTAATTAAATGAAATCATTCTTCTTGAATAACCTAGAAATACACAATCCACTGAGATTGAATGAATCTCCTGGCGGGGATTTCCTATCCTCTACTGAACCATACCATTCTGCATTAGTATATCCAAATAACTCTAACTAATATTTTTCATTATATATCACGCCAAAGTAAATAATCCACTTTATATATCAAATTATTCTTTTCACTGCAAGCATGTGTCTTTCCTTGGGATTTCATTGACATTGCGCTGCTTGGAATGTGAAAAAAAGAATATCAGGTCTTTTTGTTATTAGGTACTATAAACTCCCAATAATCGGCATGTATTCTGTGATATTAATTGTCTTTCGGTAATTATCCTTTGATAATTTCATCAGTGTAGCAACCGGATTCTGCATATCTTTGTAGTTTCCCATTCCAAATATTCTCAGGACTACCATGGAATATTTAGATTGATAAATGAAACTTCCATTCTTTCCTTGTGACACCTGTTAACCAATGAAAAATGTCACCTCTCCAATAATTGACATTTCAAGCTCACTTTTCATGAATTAAGAAAACTCTCTGCATTGAGATTCATCCAATCCACCAAAAATTATTTCATTGAAATAAACCAGCACCATCATCCTTCGATTACAATCATAGTTGAAATAGATATTTTAATCAACTCCACCACACTGAAAACCATACTTCTTCAAATATTTATCTTGTAATTCCTTGACCCTAGTTACTGAGAGTTGGGGAATTATTACATAACATTGGCATGATACAAGGAATCATTTCCCAAAAGACCAATCAGTTTAGTATCCATGGAAGTAATAGATACATTCATAAGTTTTACAATACATCATTAAATAAAAACATCAACAACATTATTTAACCTTTTGAACATACTTATATCCTTATCCTATCCCTGCAGGTTAACAATAAAATACATCTTCACATACTGGGAATAAAATATAGAAAGGGGCCAGCTTAGATGCTCAGTAAAGATAATAATATAGAGGAAACTTTCACAAATAAGAATAAACATTTAAAGCAGTGTATAGGACTAAAACAAAATCCTTTTAAACATATACTTCAGCATAATATGGCATAGATAAAATCTAATAATTCCATTTACTTATTCACATGGATATTATACTAGTAGAATAATCACATGCAATATCAATATCCAATTTCATAATGATGGAATGCATAATTCCAGACTACTAACCAAATAGTCAAGGCCTTGTTCCAAAAATACAAATAAGGTTCTATCAAGGTCTTGTGCTAAGATAATAGTTTTTCTCAGGAGACCTACTGATGCATCTAGGAGCTATAGCGGGTTACACTCATCACTTACTGAGTCCAATTCATTCCTCATATGAAATTGTTTTAACATAACATTAACATTCATATTAAAACTAGAATACGAAATGACAATACATTATCTATAATCCAATAATGGTGTAAAAATAACACATCCAAAATATTACATATCACAAAACCTTCAACAAAATATGGATGATTTTTATCATAATAAATTAACTTCAAACCAGTTTAATATCCATAAAGGGATGTTGACATACATGAAATGAAAAATATTTGAAATAAATACTTCTTTCTATTTTTAAATCATTTAAAAGTCACAGAATTATAAAAGAAAACATTTATTTGGAAAATATTCTTATAATCTTGTATGAGAAGTTTCAATGATGATATGATGGCGGAAAATAACCACACCCTCCGTATAAGTTAAAAAAAGACATTCTTACCTTAATTTTGTCGAAACGGTCATAAAGTACCATATCTTGAAAACGACGGTAAGATTATATTCAAAAAATATATGGTCGAATAAGGGTATAAATGACTTTAAACCATAGTATAGTAAATAGTAAAAAAATTGGAATACATTTTTATGAAAATATTGATGTTGATGAAAAAGAGGTCCTCGTAGATACTTTTGTAAAAACAACCTCGATTAATAAAGAGATTATGAATTTACCATTACCTTGTACGTTTCCATAGTCGATGGTATGTTAACCTCTTGTATAGTAGTTAAAAAAATGTTATTAAATTATAAAAGAACTATATACAAAAATATGATAACATATATGAGCTTCTTATTATTGCTTTGTTAATAATATTTTGGTAGTATCATCGTTTTGGGTGTTAACTGATTCATTTTCCTTTATATGATTGGTTACGTAAGACATGTTTTTTATGGATAAATTGTATTTGATTATTATACAGAATGCTATTATGTTCATAAATGTTATTTTTAATCATAAAAAAAATTATTCTTGAATAATTATTATGGGGAATTAATATCATCAGGTTCGTGGAGACAGTATTTCGTACGTATGCACGAGCGATAATATAATTATATTGATGGTGAAATCTTATGAAATTGGATGATATATCATATATAAATAATAATTAACATGTTATATTTATAATTTACATTAGTTATACTCATTAATATACCCATCCAAATAATTAAGTGTTTGAATATCAAACTACACCACGACATGGAGACTGTAAGTCGTACGTTCACACGTATGGTCACTTTTACATTCAAATGTTGAATATGATAATGAATATGGTTGTACCATTTTTATAATATCATAAAATTATATATAAGATACTAGAGTTATTATTTTAGATTGGAAGAATAAAATAAAGGGGATGTGGAAATGAAAATAACTTGAAAGTGCCTTTTTATAAGAGAGGTGAGCATTACATTACGAAAAGATTGAAATATTATTTTATAATAAAATAATTTTCGGTTTCTTATGTCTCCAAAACAATTTACTGAGATACAAAGGTGGTTATGGGTTAAAAAACTCTCTACCAATAGGTTATATATAGGTTTAGGTCACCATATTAACCTAATCTTTTATATTTAACTCTTAGTTAAATAGTTTGAAAATTACCATGTCACTTTGAATTTTTATATAATATGGTTAATAAACATACTATGAAAATCCAAGAGAAAACCAAGTGGTTCATTATTAATATATATAACCTTATCTAAGTACTTTGGCCGAACCTTATATATTTTGGAATATTATGTCGTTTAATAATATAGTATTTTTATAAAAAATTCAATTATGTCAATTTTGACAGTATTTAGTATTTGGTTTTTTTTTTCAAAATCATAACAGCATGATTAATTCAAAAAAAATTATTCAATAAACCCTAACATATCCTATTAACCTATAATTTTTTTAAATCCTCAAAAGTCTCAAATTACATTATTTGGATATTATTAATATCAATTATTTTAATCTTTCATTAATAAGGTAATTACTGCATCATCATTGTGTAATAATTAAATTAAATTATTTAATGTCTAAAAATTATAAATAAAATACCATTAGTTATTAGATATTTTTATCTTTCTAATTAATATTTATAGTCGAATTTATATTGTGGTAACCCTATATTAAAAATGGTTTAGTTATTAAACTTTGAATTTAACTCTTTTAACAATTTTTTTAAATAAAATAATAATAAATGTCATAATCTAAACCAATTGGACCAAAGGGGATCAATTGTTTTTCCTAATGATATTTTTGGTCGAATTAAACTTAACCAATTGAATTAAGACAAGTTTTAGGGTAATTATAATATCATTTTTACCCTTAATTACCCTATTTACAATAAACCGTGGAAAATAAAAGTAAAACATTACTATTCACCAAAAAATATTTTCATCTTATTAATACAAATTTTACTTTATGGTATAAACCATGTCTATTAGATTTTTTAAATTCAACTCACAGAAGTGGTAGAATTATTTTTTATGAAAACTTGCAAATGCTCCAAGGAGGTGGGTAAAAGACGCTAAAAAGCTCAATAAATTTTTAATATATCTATTCTTATTATAAAATGACTCGAATGAATTAAATTGAACATATATGGGTATTATTTATCTATTTTTACCTAAAATAAATTTAAATAAATTTAATAATTATTTAAATAAAAAGTCGTTTTTAATCAATAACGCAATGCTTTCACTATTCATCCAAAATGGAATGTTTTCATAAAATACCAATAATTCACCCTAAGCTAGTTTTTATATTCCAAATTCAAAAATGAAGTCCATAATGAAAAATAAAATTTATAAAATTATAAAATGTGGGTGTTAAAATTCATAACGGCTAGTTTTATTAGTCGTGGTGTGTTAGAATCTCGAAGTTGCGTACAATGCAAGCTATTGCATTATTCAAAGGGAAACATACCATGGAAGCTTTGGGTGTAACATTCTCCCCTCCTTAAAATAATACCATCCTCAAAATTTTAAGAATATTACTGCATAAAATGATTTTGGTGGTTCTTCATCATATGTTCCATGGGTTCCCAAGTTACCTCTTCCATCATATGATTTCTCCTAAGAACTTCTACCAGATGAGTCATCCGGTTTCTCAGCACTTGTTCTATGGTATCAAGAATTTTAAAAGGATCTTAATGATAAGATAAATCAGGTTCTAGTTCAATTTTCACGTAGTTGAGTACATGTGTTGGGGTAGACACATATTTTCTCAACAGTGATAATTGGAACACATTATGAACATTAGAGAGACTTGGAGGAATTGCCAAATGATAAACTAAAACACCAATTCTTTCAAGAATTTTGAAAGGTCTGATGTACCTGGGACTCAATTTACCATTCTTACAAAAAATTATAACACCCTTCCATGGAGATACCATCATGAAACCATGGTCTCCTACTTGAAATTTCACATCTTTCCTTCAGTTATCGGCATAGCTCTTTTTCATACTTTGGGCTACTATGATGTGGGTTTGGATAATCATCATATTTTTCATTTTTTCTTCCACAAGTTCTGGGCCTACGAGTTTTCTTTTTTCCAACATCATCCCAACAAGCTGGTCTGTGACATTTCTTTCCATATAATGCTTCATATGGCACTATCTGAATACTTGAATAGAAGGTATTGTTATAGGAATATTCTACTAGAGGAAAATATTGATACCATGTACCTTAAATGTCAAGTGAGAAAGATCTCAACATGTCTTCTAAAGTTTGAATATTCATGTTCTGATTGTCCATCGGTTTGAGGGTGATAGGCAGTGCTCAAACGATGTTCAGTATCTGGGGCCTTCTGAAGGATTTTCCAGAATCTTAATGTAAAATGGGGATCACGATAAGATACAATTGATAGAGGTAATCCATGAAGTCTTACAAAAACATTAATATATAGTCTGTCCATACGTTCTTGTGGTAAATCTTTTCTTATAGAAATAAAATGTACAGACATGGTAAGAAAATCAATAATGAACCATATTTCATCATTCCTCATAGGAGTCTTTGGTAGCCCCATTAAAATGACCATCATAATATTATCTCATTTCCACTCAGGTATGGGAATAGGTTTCATGACTCCTCTAGACTGTTGCCTTCCAGCTTTCACTTTTTGACAAACCATGCATCTTAACACAAAGTCAGAAATATCCCTCTTCATGTTGTCCCACCAAAAATGTTCCTTCAAATATCTATACATCTTGGTGCCCCCATAGTGTGTAGAAAAATTGGATCTATGAACATCATCCAAAAATTCCCTTTTTAGATTAGGTATATCGGGAACACAAAGTCTCTTCCCAAATTTCAAAATTCCATCTTCATATAAGAATTCACTCGTTCTACCATCATTCATAGCTTTAATCTTCTTTTGAAACTCCTCATCATCAGTCTGAGATCTCTTTAACATTTCTAGTAATGATGGATTTGAAACCATTTGAAAAAGCAATGATGTTTCGTCTTCCGTGGTTTTTCCCATATCCATCATTACTAGATCCATGAATATAAGATCCCTTTAAATTCTCATCTTATTCAAAACTCCATGATCCTTTCTTTTCAAAGCATCATCTATCTTATTTTCCTTCCCCGGGTGGTAGTGTATAGTTCAATTATAAACCTTGAGTAGTTCAAGACGTCACCTTTTCCTCATGACGAGTTCTTTTTGTGAGAAAATATACTTCAAACACTTGTGATTGGTATAAATATCACTTTTTTTACCATATACATAGTGTGTCCATTTTTTCAGATAAAATATTACCGATGCTAAATCAAGATCATGAGTGGGATAGTTTTGTACATGAATTTTTAGTTGTTGTCATGCATATGCAATAACTCTATCATTCTTCATAAAGACACAACCAAGTCCTTTCATTGAAGCATCATTGTAAATAACAAACCCATCATTCCCTGATGGTAGAGTCAGGATAAGATCATTGAATAATCTTCTCTTTAGTTATTCAAAACATTCTTCACACTCTTTTGTCCAATCAAGTTTAGCCCCTTTACATGTGAGCTTGGATAATGGGTTTTCAACCAAGAAAAATTCAAGAAAACAATTCGATAATAACCAGCTAAACAAATAAACTGTGTACCTCCGTTATACTTGTTGGTGTTGGCCATTCTTGGATTTCCTTGGTCATTGAAGTATCAACAGAGATTCCATCCTTAGAGACAATATGTCCAATAAAATAAATCTCATAAATCTAGAATTCACACTTTCTAAATTTCCCATATAATTCATTTCTTTTAAGAGTCCATAGGATAATGCGCAAGTGATTTTCATGATTTTCGTAGTTTTTTGAGTATACCAAAATATCATCAATAAATACCACTACAATGTCATCAATATATTCCCTGAAAACTATATTCATTAGATCCATGAAGTCAAAAGGGGAATTATTCAATCCTGAAGGCATTTATATAAACTCGTAATGATCGTACCCAGTTCGAAATGCTATTTTTATAATATCATCATTCTTCACACACAACTGATGATATACAGATCAAAGTCTAATCTTTGAAAAATATTGATATCCATGAAGTTGGTTGAATAAATCATCATTGTGAGGTAGGGGATACTTTTTTTTGATTGTTTTAGCATTGCACAACCTCATAGATCCTTCTTCTTCTTAACAAAAATAGCTCGGCCTCCCCATGGAGAAATAGTAGGGAGAATAAATACCTTATTACTCAATTCCTCTAGTTTTTTCTTTAGTTACACTAATTCCAAAGTGGCAATTCTATAACGAGTCTTTGATTTGGGCCTTGAATCTGGAATTAAATCAATGGAAAACTTAATTTCTCATTCTAGAGGATGTCCAGGTAAATCCTCTAGAAACATATCTACATATTCTTACAAAATAGGTATGTCCTCTATTAGAACATTCTTTTCCTCACCCATTGTTATTTAATTCTCTTCTTCTCTAATAATTGAATTTAGTTGAGCTACTGGGGGTGTATAAGATAAGAATTAGGTGGTGACATTTCTTCTCTAAAGATAAGTTACTCCTTATCATCATCGAGAATTTTAACCTCCTTCTTATTATAATAAATTTTTGAATCATGGTCCCAAAGACAATCAATACCAAGGATTATATAAAAATTAATCCTCAGTATGATGATGAGATCGGAATATAATAAACATTTATATGCCCAAATCAGAACTGATTCACAAAACATTATTGTAATGATACTTCCCTTAAGATTTTTGAATAAAAACTCCCTTGTTAAATCAAATTGTAAATATCTAATTTTTATAGAAAACATGGATGATATGAAACAATGAGATGATCCAGAATCAAAAAAAGCATTGGATAATCTTGATGAAACCATTATATTGCCTGCCAGTATGTGTTTTGGTGCTTCAACCTCAGCAGTAGTGCCCGTAAAATCTATTCCCTGATCTCTTGGACTTTTCTGTGGTATGTTTTCTTTGAGGCATAGGACATTCATTTTCAAAATTCCCATTTTATCTACAATTGTAACATTCAACATTGAAATCCTCTTTCTTCCCCTTGCAATCATGAGCTAGCTGGCCTTTTTCAACACACTTGTAATAGACTCCCATTCCTTTCAGGAAAGTATCGGGGAGTTTATTCCCACATTTACCACATGATGGATATTCAATTTTTCTCTTCTTCCCCTTATTTCCATTTCCAGAGTGTTTAACATATCTCTTCTTCTCCGGATTTTCTTTAAAGTAGTAAGAAATAGAGAATTCTTTTTCTATCTTGATAGCACATGAGACAATATCATCGTATGATAAGAAGGATTTTTAGAATAATGATTTCCAGAGAAATGGTTTTAACCCATCAAATAATTGATTAAAATTACTCATTGTGTTACGTATATAATCTTTTACATGCCTTTCTATCCCTATACAGTTAGACTCGTACATTGTGAAATTTTCATCCTCCTTTTGCCTCAGAATAAGAAATTTTGTTTCCATATCTGCTCGATGTTCACGAGGAAATAATTTTTCCAAAAAAATCTACTTAAACTCCCTTCATTACAAGTTTTATAGTTCTTCATATTACTTTTTGTTTTGTATTAATTACCACCATTGATCTACATCTCACGTGAGGCGACAAACTTCTATGAAAACTTTTTCTCTTTCGCTACTCCCCAAAGTATGAAATATATTCTCTATGGAATTTATCCATTGCTCGGATACTAATGGATTTTTATTCCCTTTAAATGTTGGTGGATTTTTCCTCATGAATCGGTCTTAAATTGATCTTCTGTGTTGTGTATCAGGTTGCACCATATGGGTAAGGTTATTATTCATAATCTAAGTGATTTATCCTAGAATGGTTATAAGATGATCAGCACCAGTTTCATCACCAACTCCGCTATAATTATCTTGAGTTGGATGGAAATCATTACATGGATTATGTGCATTTATACAGTTTCCATTATTTCTACTAGGAACCATATCTTAACAATGGAATACACAAGATTAGTTTATGAATTCAAATATATAATTTCAAATTTGTAAAACACTTAACATAAATTGAACAATTTATGGATATAATTCTTAATCATAAAAATGTTTTCTTTGAAAATGTATATACTCATAATCCCTTCATAATGGTTTGTAATGAAAATGAGAATTTTCCTAAGCATATCCCCTGGGAGTGTCGTAACCAAGAGTGCAGCAAGACCCATTGTTGTGCACCGGTTCCCGTTCGAGTCTAGCTCAAAGTGGTGTTTTTAGGTTTTACCCCAAGGTATGTCTGTGCCACAGCCGCCTCTACCTATTAATATCTAGATATGGATTTATTTCTTAGAAAACATACAAATTCATTACAATACAAAAATTCTAGGAAGTTTTTCTATAATAATCCTCAAAGTCTATCTTAGGGTAATATTATCTATTCAGATCTTTTCTAAATCTTGCATCCAAGGTTTGTACTGAACATCGTTTGATACCAATTGTAATTCCCCATCCTCAGTTACCCACAGTCGATGAATTATTTGATAACATTGGCATGATACAAGGAATCATGTATTGAAAGACTAATCAGTTTAGTATCCTTGAAAGTACTAGATACCTTCATAAGTTTTACATAACATCATTAAAAAACATCAATAACATTTTTTCACCTTTTGAACACACATATATCCTTATCCTATCCACGTAGGTCAACCATAAAATACTTTTTCACATCATGGGAAAAATAAAACATTGAAAGGGTTGAGCTCAGATGCTCAGTAATGATAACAAATATAGTGGAAAATTTCATAAATAAGCATAAACATTTAAGGCAATGTATAAGACTAAAACAAATGACTTTTAATAATAAATTTCAGCATAATATGGAAATGATAAAATCAAATAATTAAATTTACTTATTCATAGTGATATTATACTAGTCGAATAATCATAAGAAATATTAATAGCCACTTTCATAATGATGGAATACATAATTCCATACTTCAGAACCACATAGTCATGGCCTTGTGCCATGTATAAAAATAAGATTTTGTCAAGGCCTTGTTACAAGACATTAGTTTGACTCATGAGAACTATTGATGCATTGAGGAGATATATAGGGCTCCACTCGTCACTTACTAAGTCCAATGTATTCCTTATATGAAAAGGATTAAACATAACATAAACATTTGTTTTAAAACTAGCATAAAAAATGTCAATACTTTATCCATAACCCATGAATGGTGTTAAAATAAAACATCCTTGGTCAAATATATCCCATAAAATATAATATGATATGGATGATTTGTATCATAATAAATCAACTTCAATGATGTTTAAAATCCATCAAAGGATATTGATGTAGATGAAATGAATACTATTTGAAATAAATACCTATTTCTATTTTGAAATCATTTAAAATTATTATAATTATAAAAGAAAACATTTATTTTTAAAATTTTATTATAATCTTGTATGGGAATCTTTGATGATGATATAACTGTAGAAAATAGCCACACCAACCGTATAAGTTAAAGAAATACATTCTTAACTTAATTTTTTCAAAAAGGTCATAAAATACTTTTTATGGAAAATGAAAAAAATATTCCTTTCAAAACAAACATGGTAAAATAATTGTATAAATGGCTTTAACACATAGTAAAAATATTTTGAATAACATTTTTATGAAAACATGGATGTGGATGATAAAGAGGTCCTGGTAGATACTTACGTAAAAACAACATCGGATAATAAAGAGATTGTAGAATTAACCCTCAAATTGTACATTTACTTAGTAGATGGTATATTAACCAACTATATAGTAGTTAAAACTTTGATATTAAAATATAAAAGAACTATATACCCAAATGTGATATCATACATGATCCTCTAATAATGCTTTCTTAGTAATATTTCTGTAGTATCATCATTTTAGGTGTTAACTGATTCATTTTACATTATATGCTTGGTTAGGTAGGACCTATTTATTATGGATATGATACATTTTATTCACATACATAATGATATTATGTTCAAACCCATTATTTTTAATCATGAATTGAAAACTATAATTGAATTATTATGATGGAGAATGAATCACATCGCATTTGTGGAGACGACAATCCTTACTTATTCACAAGCAACAATATCATAATATTTATGGTGAAATAATATGTAATTGGATGTTATATCTTATATAAAAAATAATTAACATGTTATATTTATTATTTTCATTAGTTATACTCATTATTATACCCATCCAAATAATGAAGTGTTTGAATAACAAAATACACCACGACGTGGAGACGGTAAACCGTACGTTCGCATGTATGGTGACTTTCTCATTCATATGATGGATATAATAGTGAATATGGTTGTACCATTTTTATAACAACATCAAAGTATATAGAAGATACTGGATTTGTTATTTTATAATGGATTCAATAAAGAGAGGGGAAGTGGAAGGAGAATAGAACTTGAAAGAGGTGATGAAATATTTACCTCTTCTTCGGGTTCTTCCTTTTGATTTGATCAAAAGGGATCCTTAAGGATGGATTTATGAACATAAGAAGGCCTCTATGATGAAAAGGGGAATGTTTTGAGGATATTTGGGTAGGGTTTTACTGAGAAAAAAAGGCTTTAGAGGTGTGAAATTATAAGAAGGTGAAGTGCCCTTTTATAAGAGAGGTGAGGGTTACTTTAGGAAATGTTTGAAATATTATTTTATAATAAAATAATTTTCGGTTTCTAGTCGCTCCAAAATGATTTATTTAGAGGCTATGGTGGGTATGGGTCTAAAAAATCTCGACCAATAGCTTTTATACAGGTTTAGGTCACCAAATTAGCCATATATTTTTATATTTAACTCTTAGTTAAATAGTTTGATGTTTACCATGTCTCTTTGTATTTTTATATCATATGGTTAATAAAAATACAATAAAAAAACAATAGAAACCGAAGTGGTTAATTATTAATATATATATCCTTATCTATGTCCTTTGGATGATCCATATATTTTTATAAATATTATATCAATTAATAATATAGTATTTGTTTTCAAAACTCAAGTATGACAATTTTGACACGATTCAGTATTTTGTTTTTTTGAAAATCATAACAACATGATTACCTCGAAATAAAATTATTTATTCAACACTAACATGTCATGTTAACCTATGAAATTAGTTTAATTCAACAAAAGTCTCAAATTACATTTATTTAGATATTTATAATATCAATTATTTTAATCATTCACTAATAAGGTAATTAATGCATCAACACTGTGCACGAATAAATTAAATTATTTAATGACTAAACATTAAAAATAAAATACCATTATGTAAGAAATAATTTTATCTTTCTAATTAATTTTTTAGTCGAATTTATATTTTGTGTAACCCTATATTAAAAATGGCTTAGTTATTAGACTTTTAATTTTACTCTTTTAACTCTTCCTTAAATAAAATAACAATAAATGTCCTAATCTAAACCATATGGACCAAAGGGGATAATAATTTATTACTATGTTTTTTTGGTTTGAATTACACTTATCTGATATAATTAGAATATTTTTAGGGTAATTTTAATATCATTTTTACCCTTAATTATCCTATATACTTTTAACCGTGGTAAATAAAAGTAAAAAGTTACTATTCACCAAAAATTATTTTCATTTTATTGAACCACATTTTATTACTGATATTAACCATGTCTCTCAGATTTTTGAAATTTTACTCACAAAAGAAGTAAAATTATGTTATCTTTAAATTTGTAAATTCACTTAGGATGTGGGAAAAATACGGTAAAAAGTTCAATACAAATTTTTATATATCTAAAAATTTTATAAAATGACTCCAATGAATTAAATTGAACTTATATATGTATTATGTATCTATTTTTAATTAAAAAAAATTTAAATAAAATAAGTAATTATTTTAAAAAAAATGTCAGTTTTAAGCAATAACCCAGTGTTTTTCACTATTCATCAAAAAGTGAATGTTTTCAGAAAAATACCAAAAAATCCCCCTAAACTAATTTCGATATTTGAAATTCGAAAATGAAGTCCATTTTGAAAAATATAATTTATAAAATTTCAAAAAATGGGTATTACTATTCATAACAGCTAGTTTGATTGGTCGCGATGTGTTAGAATCTCAAAGTTGCATACAATGCAAGCTATTTCATTATTTAAAAAGAAATGTATCATAGAAGCATGGGTTGTTACACTTCAAGCCTTAAGGACCATGCTCATGGCGCTTATTTTAACCCATATAATGCCTTCTTCAACAGAAAAACCTTGTTCCCATCCTCGTGATTGAGAACCATCTCGCTACTTGATATACTCTTTTTCTTCTAGAAATCCATTCAAAAATGCAGATTTTACATCCATTTTGAAAACATTGAACTTCTATTACACTGCAATGGCTAGGAATAATCTGATTGTCTCTAGCCTTGCAACCAATGAAAATGTATCATCAACATTTATTCCGTCTATCTGGGAGTATCCTTTTCACATTAGTTGTGCTTTGTTCTGAGTCATTGTTCCATCTTCATTGATCTTGTTACGATAGACCCATTTAGTTTTGATAACATTTTTATCTACTATCCCCAAAAAAATCTCCCACGTCTGATTTTTCTCAATCTGATCTAGCTCTTCATTCAATGTCTGAGGCCAGTTTTCATCTTCAGATGCATCAGGGAAGCATTTTAGCATTACCTGAGATAGGAAAGATTTCTGCTATAGTGATTTCATTCTTCATGTCTAAACTGGGGTTGATTGGTCACCAATGATGTTATGCCTATAAATTTAAGCTCAAATCCTTGGATTCTTTGCAGATACATATTTTACTTCCTCATGATCATTACCAGTATCCTCTTCTGAATCAGCATCATCCACGTTTACCACCCTGCGTTGCTTTCCTTTTCATCACTTTATTCAAGAAAATATTAATTTTTCTATAGAATTCTCTCTTTATTCTCCACTATAGTGACATCATTTCTTTCAAAAACTTTTCCATGCCTTTTGTTAAAGCCTTAGTATGGTTTTCTTTTTTCTTTATTAGCCAAGGAATATCCCCTCATCTCCTTGTGACTCATATTTCCTAATTTTTTCCTTATTGTGGAAAAAACACATACTTCCAAAGATTTGAAAGTATTTCACTATTGGTTTCTTTCCATATCACATTTTATATGGAGCCTTTCCTTCTGTTGGACACAATAGAGCTCTATTAGAAATGTAGACCAATGTCAACACTACTTCCTTCCAGAACCTCTATGGAAGGTCTTTTTCTATAAGAATCATTCTGGTCTTATTGTTGATGATTCGATTTCTCCTTTCAACCACTCTATTATGTTGAGGAGTTCTTACTGGGTAAACTTGATGCCTTATCCTGTGTTTCTTGAGATATTCTTCCATTAGAATATTTGTGAATTTTTTATCATTTTCAATATAAAACATCCGAATTTTCTATGCAAGCATCCTTTCACACTCCCTACGGTATTGTTTTAAGCATCTAAACACATCATAAATTTGGGAAATAACAAATAACCCTGCCATTTTTCTATATTCAACAACGAAAATAATGTAATACCTTTTTTTGTCAATGGGTCTTGGTGAAATAGGTCCACATATATCAACTTGCATCAATTCAAGAACTATTTTGGACTTCTTTTCCTTCTCTTTGTACGTCTTTCTGATGATCTTCGCTTGTTTACATGCATCACATGTGTGAGTATGATCATGTGATAGTGTAGGGAGGTCACTTGATTCATGTCAATTTACCAGATCTTCCAGGGATGGTTGGCATAGATGACGAAGTCGTTTATGAAACAACTTTTTTTCTTCTTCTCTGGACATAAATCGCATATCATCTTCTCCACTAACCAGGTAGAGATATGAATTTGTTATTTTTTCATATATAAACACTACCCCATCTCTTCATTTTATGATACACAACTTCATAGTATACCTTATATAATGTATTGAGTCACATAGTTGACTGACACTGTGCACATTGTGACTGAGGCCTTCTGCTACTATGACATCAAGATGTCTCATCTCCTTTCCCCCAAACCTGGCCATTCCTGAGCCAATAATCATCAAGCATTCATCATTCCCAAACTTGGAAACTCCTTCTTTTACATATTATATGACTATAACAAGCTCCATATATCATGTCATGTGAGATGTGCAACCACTATCAAGGATCCACACACCTAAATGGTCTGATGCATTCAGGAAAATTTCTACAACCACTACCTTCAATGCTCTCTTCTTCATGGTCCATATTTTTTTCTTCAAAAATAATAGAGATTGTGACTTCCAATCATTCTCATAGTATTATGGACAAAATTTATCCTAAAAAGTTATAAATCTATTTTGCATCTTAAACTCATCTATTGGTGCATGGATCTGCTTATTGTGAACATTTTCATTCTACATCAGCACATTCCTCTTTATGGTTGATGTACAGTATCTATCCATGTGCCAATATCCTCCGCACCAAATGTAGTGTCCTTTAAAAATGTTCTAGAGATCCATTACTTGTTTGGGTTCCACCTTTGTTCTTTTGTCCTTGGATATCTTATGGCTATAAAACGTTCATTTTTTGAGTGTCCCATATTTCCACAAAAATAACACCTTATAGAAGGTGCATTTATACCACTCAATTTTATACTTACAGTTGTTCCTTTGGTTCATTGAATTTTATTATTATGATTTGTACCCACATCAATTTTTATTTTCGGAATGGGTGCTTGCGGCCAGACTTAAACTTGGACTTCTTTCTATTTCTAATCAAATATTTAATTATCTTTAACATATAATCTTGATTGATGCTTATTTATTATTGAACTACTAGGCTTGCCTTTCATCTTTCTCTTCTTCGGAATATTCTTCTTTCGCCAGAACATGTTGGGAATCCGTGGTTTTTCCTGATCCCTATCTTATTTCTATAGATCGACAACTTCCTCTTCAATCTATTCTATATGATTAATGTGATCCTTCACTATGATATTCATTGCATCGATATCATTCTTCCTTTCTTTGATCCTCAGTTTGTACTCAAAAAATGATTCTAAATTCTTTGGCATTGATGACATGAGTTTCTCAATTTCTTCCATTAACTCAAACTTCTCTTCTTCTTGCTACTGCATGTAGAGTTTGGCGTCATGGACCACTTTGTTTGCATTCTTTGTTTTATCTCTCCAAACATCTATCTCTTTGAGATTAGCCTCTAACTCTGCTTCCATAAAAACTCTTCCTTATACTTCTTCTTCTTCATTATTGTCTTTTTCTTCGTTCTTATGAGTACTACTGACAACTTCCACCATGGAATTATCTCCACGATCTTTGTAGTTCTCTATCTCTTCAACCTCCTCAACCTCAGACCCATCAGAACTGTCACATTCTTGTGAAATGAGATTATTTTTCTTAATAAAATTTCTCTTAAACCGATTCTTTCATTTCCCATAGGCTATATATTTTTATTTGGAACTTTGACAACATCAACATCATCCTCTTCTTGGAACTTTTTGGGACACCTTGCTACAAGATAACCAACCTTTAGACATAGAAAACAAGCCAGTGGAAGTTTCCCCCTGAACATTACTTCTCCTATTTGTAGATTTGATGAAAGAAATGACATCACCTTATCAGTCTATTCATCCTATTGATACTCTTCAATGGTGAGATTATTCATGGCCTTCAATGAAACCTCTTTAGATTTCCCCTTTTCCATATCCTCGTTATCATCATTCCTCATTTCATATGCAACCATGGTACTGTGCAAATTGTCTAGTGTCAACTCCATTTTATCTTTAACTTCTAGTACTAAAACTTTTGGATTGATCTGAGGTAGAAGTTTTCTCAATATACGCTTTATGATATTTATGTCTTCTATGACTTATCCTAGACCCCACCTATCTTCCCCAACAATATTTACCCTATCAAATAATGAATTAATAGACTCATTGAAGTTCATTTTTCAAATATTCATATTTGTTCCACAGTACTTTCAGCATTGCCTCTTTAACCTAGGTGTCTCTTTCATATATGTTCATTATATTTTATCTTTTCTCGGCTTGTGATAATGAACCACTATTAATATAGGCTATTATACCATGCATTGCTTCTATGAAGACATCCATTCCCAAATATCGGAACTAGTGTTGAATCTGATTCTTCCATATCTAAAAATTATTCCCATCAAAGATCAGAATTACTTTATGATTGGTGACCTCCACTTGGGAGAGAACCACTAATATTATCCTTTCCTTATGATACTAATTGTTAGGTCCACTGGGTTAGATATCCTGAGGGGGGGGGGTGAATCAGGGTATGATTGATTAAAAAAACTTCCCCTATTGATCTTGTTTCACTTTTAAGAAAACATTATTCTCTCTATTTCTTATATCAATGTATATATAGAGTCTAAATCATGCAATGGTACAAGGATTTTAACTTGGTTCACCCTCATTGGGATACGTCCAAGGATTATACGCTGTCGATGTGTAGATGTACCAAATCCACTAAAAGTGCATTTCTACTTACAATGTTCGGATTAGATCACTTCTAGGCCCTGGCTCACTACCTTTACAAAATTTAGGATTAGCTCACAACATTCCCCAGTGTCACTCCATGTTTCTCTCTATTTTGTTTACTACCGGTGGGTAGGATCACCTTCTTCATCTTCCTTTTCTCACTACTCTGGAAATGATCCACTCACATATTATAGACCTATAGGTCTCTCTATTATCTCTTATAAAATCTACATCTTTAACTATTGATAGATGCTCTCTTAATGTCCAACATTCACCAACAGATTAATCTCACTTTTCACTGGGTGTACCGGGAGACCCCAATTTTTACGTATAGCCTCTACTCTACCATGCGCAAATTTTCTAATCTTTCATGAAATTAACATTTCTGAAAACACAACTTTTATGTGAAACCACTTATTTTACACACAACCTTTGATTTACAAACAATTATTTATTTCATGTGAAATAGTTATCTTTTATGTGCAACCAATGCTTTGTGCGCAAACAATTCTTTTACGTGCAAACTTGTCGTTTTCGCGCAACTCCCTTATTCCCTCCAATTTTTCATGATAGAGCTCAAATACTCTCTATGTCTTGAGCTTCACCAAATGAACGGGGTTCGCACTATATTTATAAGAAAAATAGAACCTATGTGACAAACCATCCTTCCACGCGTAATCCTCATTGAGTATGAAAAACAAATCTTCCATGCAACACCATATTTCACGCCATACTCCAATTTTTCGCACACCTCATGCCTTTGAAAATTTTCAAGCTTCAGATCTTGAAACACCCATTGCATGAAAAACTACATTTCTCTATTTCACAGAGCACTACAATATTTCATGCACTTGTTCAAACATGGATAGCCAACAACATCTCTTGAACCTGAAAAATCACCATGTAAACCCCCTTTGTCAACAAATTTGTACGTCGCAGAATGCTTTTTCCACAAACACAACATGGAGTTCCTCTTTGTCAACAAACACAATCACCTCAAAAAATGATTCAATGATACATTAAGGGATTTTTTCCCAATAGAATCTGAGATATTTTGATATTGTTGTGGATCCTCTACTTCTGCGGTGGAATCAACAACTGATAAACCACTTTTTAAAATCACCCAACACCTTAAAGGGAATAATAACCCTGGGAGAAATCTTACACCCTCTCCTAAACCTAATCTTATCCCATCAAGGGGAAACATCCAATAACACATCATCACCAACCTCTAACTCCAAGGGAGCCCTTGAATGATTGGAATAAGAATTCTTCCTATCTTTCACTATTTTCATCCTTTCATGAACTAGCCTAAACATTTCTATCATGGTCTACACCACATCAAGACCAAGAATGGATATTTATCTAACCTCTATCCAACACAATGGTGAAAAACACGGTCTCTCATAAAAACCCTCAAAAAAGACCATACCAATGGAATATTGATATATATTATTATAAGAAAACTCTACCATTAGAATTTTTCACACCAAAGATCAACCAAATTTCAAGACACAAACCCACAAAATATCCTCACATTTTAGGATATTATATTTCATCTACCCATATGTTTGAGGGTGGAATGCAGTTAGGAGGCATAACATAGTACCAAAACTGTGCTACAATCCCCTCCAATATCATGAGTTAATCTATGCCTATTTGAAGTGAGACCATGGACCTAAGAACACAATGATACCTTAACACTCCATCCACATTCCTCTTGAAAAAAAAAATCAATGGTCTCGACTTCTTCATCATTGAGATGTGGGCTGATTTCATCAACTGATCCACTATCCCCCAAATAGCATCATAACCTCCTTTATATCAGGGTAACCATATTGAGAAATTAATTGATATGACATCTCATTACCACTCAGTAACATTAATGGGATGCAACAAATTTATAGAAACATGATGCTCAACCTTTACCTGTTGGAATGCCAGACAGTTTTCCACAAACTCTGCCACTGCATGTTTCATCTTGGGCCACCACAACTGCATCTTCATGTTACGGTACATCTTGGAAACACTAGTGGGTTACCACAAACAATGAGTTATAAAATCCCTGAAGGACCCAATTTTGAATCACTACTGTAAAAAACAACCTTCCATGATACAACATCCAATTAAGACCATCCTCCGAAAATCCCTCCAAAGAATCAACATGGCCAAAATGATCATGTAACACCTCTACCTATGAGTCTCCCTAATTAGAATCATCCACATGATGCATCAGAGAATATTGTACCATCATCTAAAATAATAATCCTTTACCACCATCCACCATTTCATCAAAGTTCAAGGATTCCATATCATCCACCTCTCTCTATGAATCCACAAATTCTAGGAAAACATCCTTATGTAACATTCAACTTAAATAATTGTCCACAACACTCCCATTTCTTGAGGTGAAGGATATATCAAAATCATAATCACATAGAAACTTCATCCTCCTCCACTATCATAAATTTTGGTCACATTAGGAATAGACATACCTCAAGAAATTGGGATCCATGAAGACCTCAAAGTGATATATAATGATTTAATTCCACCATAAATTTGGTGAGAATACAACAATTGCTAGGTCCAGATCATGTGTGGCATAGTTATGCTCATGGATACATAACTGACTGGAACTATAAGAGATTACTTCCCACTAATGCATCATCATATATCATAATACTTAATGGGAAGTATAAAAAAACACATAAAACATCACCCCTTCCTCCGTTAACCAGAGCACTAGAGCACTAACCATCATCTCATTCATATAAATGAATGCTTCTTAAAACTAATCACTCCGTATAAAATGATGGTCCATCTTTTCCAAAGCTATAAATGGGGCTGAAAACTAAGAGTAATCAGGTACAAACCACTAATAATAGTATGCAAGACCAAGGAAACTATGAACCTATTCCATGTTATTGTGCATTTCCATAGAAAAAACTTCATCAAACTTCTTCAAGTCTATTTCCACAACCTACTAAGATACCACACAACTCAGCAAATGCACCTCTCATGTCTAGAACATAATCATGGATAACTTTCAATGAAGATGGTGACATTGATGAACCTGTAATACAATTATGAGACGCTCTATATTCTCATACGTTGACTTCATGTAGATTAGGATATCATAAATGAATATGTTGATGAAAAAATTATTGTAACTCATGGAAGACAGAGTTCATAAGCCCCATGGACACATTTGGGGTGTTTATAACATTGAATGGACTAACTATAAACTCTAAGTGCCCATAACTGCTTCTCTAGGTAGTATTTGGGATATCTCCTTCTTTAAACCTCAACATGACATATCAAGACTACAAATTGATCTTAGAAAACCAACTCACCCCTCTAATCTATAAAAAAATATTCAATAAATGGGAGATGATAATTTTTTTCCCCGTTACCTAATTCAACCTCTCATAGTGTATACACAACCTCATTCTATCATCCACCTTCTTAGTGAACAACACTAGAGAAACCAATTGTGACACAATGGGCTTGATAAAACCCTTCTGCATCATATCATCTTATATAAATCCTCAACAATAATAACTCAGAAAGTGACATCCAATAAGGATCCATTTATATCAGAGAAGCACTAAGCTATAAGTCAATCTTGAACACAATATCACGTCAAGTGGGTAGTGTAAAAACATCATCTGGGAAACCATCTATGAACTCCCCAACAACCATGTTAACCTCTACCATCTCATCATCCACTGATTCCACTAACAACTCAGCTAATATGAAAATAAGGGAATCCAGATTTTGGCATCCCACCTGACTACATTGTTAACCAATGAAAACCACATGTTTGACATATAATATGAAAACAAAAATATGCTACAAAACATATTGATAACATCCGGTATATAATTAGTCTACTCCATACTTATGAAGATATTTTATAACTGCATATGTAGAATGAAATGATCTACACAGGACTATTGCAGCCCCATTATCAGTATACAACCCCATATCACATCAAACAAGTTGGTCTGGACTCCAACTGGTGTACTGATCACTAGGGGTATAGGAATCCTCACTAAGTAAAATCTCATTGGATGATAGATAGTGGTTTTAATAAAGGATTTGGATTCTCCGGAATCAAAAAATACACAATCCTAGGTTGAAAAAAAACTGATCATTTTTGTGATGATCTCTGGACCCTTGGAACTACTTCCTCCACATCATGAAATTGACCTGGCCATTCTTTACTTCCTCTATTCTAGCAAAAACCTCCATAGAAACACTCAGGTCACATTCCCTAAACGTGAGGAATACCCGGAGGTTAGCCTCTACCTTCTCCATAGTAACACCAACTTGTTTTTATGAAATATTTTCTTTAAATATTTTTTATTCATCATTATCTTTGTTTTCACGCAATCGTGAGTTTAAATGAATTGAAAGATTCCATTATTGTAAAATTTCTATTATTTCATAAGTGTTAGGATAGTGGTAATAATTATAAGTTACTTATGATAATGCATTGTGAATTCTTTGGCTATTAATTATTTATGAAAAATATAAATCAGTTAGTTATTTGTATTTTTTGAGTGAATTACTTTGGGTAATGAAATTAATGATATATATATGTGTTATATTCATAATAAACTATTTTTTATATTCATCTAATGGATATTTTTGTCATAGGGTATGAATAAAACCTTATTTGATGTATAAAAACATATTTTTTTAAGTTTAATTTTACACCATTGAATGGAGAACCAATTTAAAATTAATATTATGAAACATTGATAATTTTAAAATGAAAAAATAATCATGTTATTTTGAACAGCGGTATAAAAATTTACATTGGATGAGTTTATGATATTTTTGGATAACATTCATGTTTTCATGAATATTAGAAATATTCTAAATGGTAATTAAAAATAACTTTTTTATAGAGATTATTTATATGGTTAAATTATAATATTTGATGGTTATATAGTATAAATAGAATATATATTTATCATTAAATTTTATTTATTTAATTAAAATTAATTTTTCATTGAATTCATAGTTAAAAACATTTCAATCTTTTGCAATGTTTTAACTTTTAAAACACATTTTTTCATTTCAACAATGGGATTAAATTTAAAATAATTAATGAAATATCTTTGTTTAAAATTTTTAAAAATGGATTTAATATTTGGAATTATAAGTTCTATATTATGTTAATATTTGACTTTTATTTTTTGGAATTATGAATAGTAACTTTGGTAGTTATTTTTATTACCATGGTTAATGTTAAATTGGGTAATTAAGGGGAAAAGTAATATTATAAAATTACTTTAATACCTTTAAAAATCATATTGGATGACTGAATTCGTCCATTATCATCTATTGTTTTAAACCAAATCATTTAATGGGAACTATCATATGAATCTGACAAGGATGTAATAAAAACTAATGAATGTGACAAAATGTCACAATCAAATTTTATATAAGTATATTAATATTATTATATGGATAAAAAGATGATAATATAAAATATAGATATTATCTGTAAATAAAAATAAATTACCTACTTCATAGAAATTTATTTATAATTTTTAGAGATTATATAATTATCAATAATGATGACATAATGGTGATGTAAAAATTATTTTATAAAGAGAAAAATCAAATAAATGGTTTTAAAAATATTAATATAAATATTATATGAAATAATTAATGTGATATACAGATGTTATATGATCCTATGGCATGTTAAGAGTGTGTTAAATTTTTTGGTTTGATTTTATCTTTTGTTAGGTTTTTATTTATCGTAAAATAAATTAATAGTGTCAGAATTGACAATATAGTTATTTAATAAAAATAACATATTATTAAGTTATTTAAAAATAAAAAAAAATTAAACAAATTTATAATTATATGAACTAAAATTTTATGAAATACCCATTAATGGGAAATTAACACCATATAAGTAAATATTTATTACAATTAAATATTTATAATTTTATTACCACAATTAAAATAAAATTGAATAACTAAGTGTCAATTGAAAAGATATGGTTTAAATTAAAAAAATAACTTGTCTAATTTTTTTGATGTTATTACAAACCTATATCATCCCATATTTTAAATTGAGACACTTTGGATGTTTTTGGGAAGGTTTTTATTTTATTATAAATTATTATTTATAGAGTTTCCAAAAGTAACCCGCATCTCAATTATAAAAGGGCACCTCCTCGAACACATCTTCACTTCATTTGGTGCCTTAAAGCTTGGCCACATCCTATCCATTTTCTATATAAACTTTTCTATTTTCATTCTATAGGTTCTAGTCATCTTCCAAGAGAAACTCTTGTTCTATAAGTAATGATTTAGAGTAAATGCATCGAGGAAGAAGTAATGTCTTGTACCAATTCTTTCAAACAACTTTATTCTTATAGTCCCTCTCCCTTAGTTTTTTAATTATAAATAAATTACAAATATATCACTAATATAGTAATATGTTATTGTAAATATGAAACAACCATATTCATTATTCTACCAATCCTATAGAAAATAAAATCAACATGTGTGTGTACATACAACATACCATTTCCACATAGTGGTGTAATCTGTTTTTCACCACCACCTTACTCAGATGGGTATAATGATGGAAAAAATAAATATGTATGATTATTATAACCTTATTTTAAATCTGATAAATTATACACCATCCACTTCAATACAATTCAATAATAGGGAATGATATAATCGCTCTTGCAAACTTACAGCATACTGTCTCCACGATGTTATGTAATTCATTCTACATGATCATCATCAAAACATGATTGTATACATGAATTGAATGAATACATATGATATATATTATACTAATATCATTATATATATAAATATAATATAACTATTAAAAAAATTAGAATAATAACCTATCTGACAAAACATGTATAAGAACATAATGTTGTTAATACCCGAATAATGAGTTTCAATGAAATGTTACTCACAAACAGATGAAAATATGATCAAAAATGTTATCATAAAATTGATTATAATTCTAGAATAAAGATGTATCGTTATTAACCTCATTATTCAAGAGGTTCATATACATAAAAATCATATCATACCTAAGGTAAGGGAATACTTTTCAAATCTCATTTCTATCTGAGATTGTTAACTCATAATTATTAACACGGTTATATTTATCAACCACGCCCTTGTTTCCTGAATATTTATTTCAAAATATTGATTATATCCTTCTGTAATTATTAAAATTTAATTTTACCCATTGGTATATTTTTACAAAATTTTATGAATTAAATCTTTTAATGTTTTCGATAGGAGGTACTTTTTGACTTTCTGGGAAAAGTATTAGAAGAATGGGTTTTTTAACTTGTATGACATGAGAGGATTTTTATGCTTTAATAATGAAATATTTCCTTGAAGCATCCCCTATAATATTAGATATTTATTTTCATATACAATTATTTCTTCTATAATTGTGTGTCATTTTGAGGATGGATACCATGTTTGAAGAAAAATTGATATTTTCCTCAAGAATTAATTTCAAGTGTTTTCTCAAAATTATTTTCCATATAAGATGACACTCTCTAAATAGGGTTATATTTATACCCCTTTTATTGATATGATTTTATTGAGTTTATTATGCAATTTTTTAGTTAAATAATTTGTTTTATATTAATTACGAAGTAATGATGATTAAGAAACCGATTTTATTTCATGTGTTTTTCAATGGTAAATATTTTTATGGAACACGTAAGAATGAATTCTTTATGGGATGGGTGGAAGATATCTCTCCCTCCAATGCATTTGGTAATGATTTATATCTCTTTAGATAGACATTATTAGAATGGAAAGTAAATATGGTTCAGTAATACATGAATGAAATGAGGGGTGAACTCGATTAGGTAATGGAATTTTTCCATATGATGGTCTTAACAATAGGGCTTTATGAATATGAAATGATTTTCTATTATTACGCATGTACACCAAGAAATTTATTGTCTTATGTTATCAATATTTAGATTACATTAAACTTTTATGATTTATCCCATGCCACGATATTATGAACTTTGATATGTAGGATAAGATTTTCAAATGTTAAGTTCATTTGATTATGATATGACTGATATTTCCCTTACTTCACATTATTGGGCACTTGATCTCAGCCTTTCATATGATTCATTTACCTAGGTCATGAAGAAGGATATTAAGTAAGATATGTCAAAATGTATTCTAGTTAAGAAGAAATAACCAATAGGCAATGTGGATGTTTTATGAACTAGTTGTTTATATTTCCAAGTTTCTAAAGATGCTAAAAATATAAGTTATTAGAATGGTTCTGTTTTGTTATGTAATTAATATTAATCAATGTAGAAGAAATATCTATATGTAAAATAATGTAAATTATATACTTCTTCATTATCTTGACCAAAATCTTAGATCCCCTACTACTGAAACAGTCTCAGTAGAAAAGGCTGCTGATGCCGGAGATGAACCTTTACACCTCTAAAAAACTGAGTTCAAGGAATTGGTGGGAACATGATCTATAAAAGAAAATTAAATGAACAACCAAAAAACACTAGTGAAAATATCCAAGCAAAATAAAAAAACCACTGGCACTAGAAGGCTTGAAATGAATCTACTAAGGTCAACAACCTACCGGTCAAAACCTAGAAGGTCCTAGAACCAGAGATCTGCAACAGAATACTCTAAATCTTTATGAAATCTATTGTATCCTCTCTAGTGGTAGGCCTCATGAGTGAATTAGTTTAATCACATATTCCGTCTTTTTAACCTCCAGATATGTTGGAAAAATTAAAGTCATTAATACAGACTAGATAGAATGATATAGTGCATCCTAATTATATATCTCATGAGAATACCCATATAGAAATAGGTATAGGTAAAATCAATGAAGGAACTTTAACTTGATCCCCACCTCATGCACTGACACACTCCCCTGTTAAAGGGTAATTTGATCCTACATATTGTCAAACTTCATAGATGATGAAAGAAATTATACCTGAAACAACTTTTGGAAAATGAACCATAAAACATCTATCCCCATAAACTACCCTGGATACATCTTACACAAAGGACATGTATCTTCCAAAATATGACTGAATACCAAAGGGAACCTATACTTTGTTAGGGCCTAGATCAAGCTAAAAGTGACCTCTAGATCCACGAGCTAGCTATTTAACTCCACATTTAACAACATGATCTCTTAATTATTTAAATCCTTCTAGTGGAAAGTGTTTAATTTTCTCTTCCACTAGTCTTCATCCACAATTGGATAAATCATATAACGATCAATCAGATCATCCTATTAATCCTGAACTACCTCATCCACACACTAATAATGACCAAGATACATTGTTAAAAAGGAAAAAATTATTTACTAAACCCAAGTAGTATAGAATTTTCATTAATATTAATTTTAAATTAATTTTACTAATTTCATACATTATAAACATCCCAAAAAACCCCAATTAAACGATGAAAAAAGTCATTTTTATGTATATACCTCCCTGAGGTATCTACCATATAAGATGGTCTATCTCAATTGGTCATTAAATAAGCTCAGATTCTATGCACTGAATCATGAGATGACCTAAAATATTTTGTTCCAGGTAGTCTCCCTTGCATATGTCTCAAACCAAGGTAAACTTCAACTATTTCAATACCACCCCATGAAATCCTCTCTATTTTTAATGTTAAACTCCATCCTATCTCTAAACCATAACATTTGATACCACATTATCAGGAAGAACTCCCTCCATAGATACCCATCATGGTATGGAAATGAAGAATAGATGATAGTGACCCATAGGTCCCACCTCCAGTAGGCCTCAATTTGGTGACTAAATCCAAGGTGGTATAGATCTTATAATATGTTAAGCAATACCCATTATAAAAAAATATCATCAGACAGAATGAATCATTTACAACAACTCCAGGATAGAGTGATAAAATAAAGTAAAAAATAACCCATATTCCTTAAAATAGTAAAACTAATAAAATATAATAATGTATCCCATGTAATATACCCAACAGAAATGCTAACCAGTGAAAAAAAACTGGCTGAAGGCCCGAGATAATAATTCCTAGTACATTCCATGTAATACTAATTATAAATTATAAATTGTTTTATAAACATATGTTGATAGTATATTTATTATCAATAGGAAAACAAAAGCCTTTTATACACATGTGAAAGAACCCTACTTATGCTCATGCGAGAAAATAGTAGTACCAAACAACACATAAACAGTTACATTAACCATCCCAACCTCCCCAAAGAACACTGACTAAGTAACACATATAAATTCAAATAATATAATATAAAGAAGATCAATGATAAGGTACGATACAACACTTTCCCACCAGTATATTTCTCTCTACAAAAATTTTCACGTCCCGATGCTCCAAACCCTTCTATGTACCACATCAAATCATGCCCTCACAAATCTAGGCATCCCAAAAAATCAAAATCACACATAGCTGGTCCTGACAACACATCTTGCATGCAGATACCTTGGCCTCACAACACATCCTACCCACACACACATGGGCCTCACAATACATCACATCACATCTCATTCTGAATATATCTGGGACACCAAAAACCACCTCGCCAACAACCACCTATGCTATCACATATCATCCCAAAGACTCCTTGGACTACAAAAACCACCTCTCCCAAAAACACTCGGGCTATCAAATATCACCTAAAGACATATAAACCATAAAAACCACCATCTAAACCACTGACAGACCTTGTTCCATCATGACTTGTGGCATACCAACCTCTCATAGAAGAGAGAGTTGATAAGAGTGGTTACCCGGACAACTGTACTCCTTATAAATTTTTGGGAAAAACCCACACATGACAATGAATGTGTTCAACACATAGTGGACAACATGGGTGGGATGTGTAAATAAATAACAAAATATTAATGTAATTTTTGTACTATCAGACACTCAATCCTAACCTATGGGTTCAAAAACAAACAACCAACTCAAAATACCATCACTTTTTATGCAACTTGTAAGTGCATTTATTAGTATATAAAAAATTCATTTTAGACGGTGAAGAACACTGATAAATTAAGGTGGATTAATATTCCATCTATTTTCTACACCCATTAATTTGATTATTTTACATAAACCACATTTAATCACACAATACATCATTTCACATTTTATCGGCTTCCTTCATATCATTTACAAAGTCATATCCATCCATTCCTATGAGTATTGATTCCTATTCAATATTTGTGTTTATCATATATTTTTTGGGAGAAACATATCATAATTTCTTTTTCATATTATGAATGAGTTTCTCAATATAGTTCTGGATGAGATGAAAATTATTCCACCAAATTATGAAGTTGATTTTTCAATAGTTCTCATATCAAGTGATACTCTAAATTCAAGAACACCATATATAATTGACTTGATTGATATATCAGAATTGTAGAAGAAAATACTTGATATTCATGATAAGGAATTAATTTGGTCAATCACTTCACATTATGGTGTACCTATTTTTAATAAGAATTTAGGATCATTTTGCCTCAATATTGATAATTAGGATTATGAAAAGATCACTCTAAATAAAATGGGTCATCCTTTCTATATCAATGGGTTGTTTGATCAATTGGGTAGAGATAGATAATTTTAAATATTGAATTCCAATATAAATATAATCAATTGAGGGATATTAATGAGGATATATATATTGTCAAAATCCATTTAAGGTTTTGACAAAATGAAGTTAGAGTGATTCTATTTGGTAGTATTAATAATCATTATTTATTTATTTATTTAATGAATAGATTGTTTAGAGATTACCTTGATTAGTTTGTTTTAGACTGTATTGAAAATATTACAATATATTCAAAGATAAATAATAAGAATCTAGGTCACATGATGATTATCCTAGAAATCCTAATGAATGATAAGTTTTATAGAAAATTTACCAGGTGTGAATTTTGGATTTAAATTTTTAATTTTTATGTCATATATTCTCATGCAAGGATATATTTGTGGATTCATCAAATATATAATTTATTGGAAATTATCCCAAAAAAACCATTGTGATAGAGATCCATAATATTATTTGTTTGTTTGGATGATATAAATGATATATTGGAAACTTTATCTTGGATTTCCAATACACTTTCCATGTTATCTAAGAAGGGATCCAAGTGCCATTGAATAAATGAATGTGAGCATATTTTCATGGAAATAAATAAAAGTATAGTCAAAAAACATACATTTACAATACCATACAATAAATAATGGTGCTTGATATTGAGTAAACTAGTGAAGAAGGACAAGGATGTTCTATCATGTAAAATTATATGATGATATTTTATGCATCATGAATATTGATTGCTCATAGGGGAAATTATCCATATCATGATTTGGAGTTAACTAAAATGATTTTTTTAATGATATGAAGGGATTATCATTTCATAGAAATGACTGATGTATTCATATTTTCTTATTATAAATTATTAATATATATATTCATATTGAAAGAGATGATGATGCTCTATAGCATATAGTAGTGTTGATTATATATTATGAATGCTCAATACTTTACCACCATTGGAGTTTAAACAACAAGGCTAATGATTTGAGTCAAAAGGGTCATGCTAGACTATCAAGGAAGAGGATAAAAATATCAAATATTTATAAATATATAAATGATGGATTTATAAATCATCTAGGAAGGGGGAAACTATTATTTTTATCAATTGATTTTTTAACCATCTATCAAGAATTAATTAATGTGTACAAAAATAAATATGTACAACTACATAATATAGTGTGAAAAATTCATGGGGGAAACCATTATTATGAAGGAATAATATGGTTTAGGACCTGTATTTTTTTCATGTTAATGATAGTCATAAAGAACGAGATATTCAAATAACATCCTAGTTCATTATTAAATAATAATCCTTGAAGTATGGTGATGTATAGAAGTATAATAGCTTATATTTGGTGGGAAAAAATTAAGAGGGAAATCTCAATATACATATTTCGATGAATGATAGTTCATTATGTTTCGTAAGGGAGAAAAATGTATATTGGGGTGTTATAACCATTTTATATACCAGAATTGAAATGAGAAAACAAAATCATGGATTTTTTATCCTACCACAACATACATATTAATGCCCAAATTTTATTTGGGTATAATCTGTATCCTTAAAAATTAAAAACATTTCATTTATAAAAAATAATATTTATCCCTTAATCTTATTTTCATTATATTTATTGAGGAAGAGGTAAAGATTCATGGAGGGAAACATTCTATTTCATCTGAACAAGATACGAGGTTTACCTCGATGTTCAAGTGTAGTTATAAGAAATAAACTTATTTATGTTATTTTTGATGTCCTAAATATTCAATATAATTATTTTAAATTATATGGGATTATTTCAAGTCCAAGTGATAAGACGAAACTTGATTCTGAGGCCTTTTTTTACGGAATAAGTTTTTGACCTTTTTGTATGTTTATTTAAAATAGTGCACATATGTAGTTTTGGAAAATTGTAAATTAATGACCGAATAAAAAATATGAGGGCACTAGTGAGTCCTAAATAGAGACATTACCAATGGGAATAATTAACCTCCATTGGCATAGGTCGAGGGAAAAAGATATTTTGCATACATTATTTGATAAATATAATAAAAAATCATTAAGAAAAAAAATAAAATTTTAGTTTATTTTATTAGAATTTATATATTTAATTGGAACGTAATGGAATTTTTACCCAAGTATAATAAAAATGGTAATTCATAAATGAAACTTCGACTCAGTGTAATAGAAACTTTGAAATATTTTCCACCTTCTAATGGGTTAATTGAATATAAGATCATTGGACCAATCTGGTATTGCTCTGAACATGTAGATTTGGTATTGGAGAGTGGTGATTGATGAATCACCCATGGTGATGAGAACCTTTCTGTGTTCTTCCATTAATAGAAGGATCACCACCACCAACAACATGCGACATATCAAGGAAAGATGAATGACAGTGGTGTGAATTTTCCAACGAACAATTTAACCTTGAGGTAAGGGATTAACATTAAGTGAATCATTCCCTTCCCCATTCTTTTTTTGATTGACGGACATGGCCAAACCAAGAATAGGGTGACATGTGGATCAATTTCATATGAAGGATGTTATTTTGGAATGTGGGGATTAAATAAAGGAGGATATAACTTCTAATCGTCTGATGTCCTCCCTTTTTCTAACACGACAAATGAAGGACAAACATACAAGGACAAAGTTCATCACTTTGGGTGTTTCTTCTGATCCCCTATCCCTTGTACGTTCTTCTCCATCAGACTCTATGGTCATGTCAGATTATTTATATGAGTTTCTAAAATTAGAAGGACCCCACCGAACAACTACAGGACAACATGGGTCACATGACAGTGATGATGACGAGTCGAGGAATGTTTCAGACCCATCAGATAAAACTAAGGACCACCAGAGCATGTATGTGGTCCCACAGAAGAAACCACCTACTCATCGGCATGCCATAGTGGATGAGGTCATGGACAACATGTCACAACATTGTGGTACTATGGTTCTAGAGGGGACAGTGATGCCATGTAGTCCATGGGACAATATGAAGGGAAGTTGTACGACCGACTACTGGCAGCGTTATGCATAGGGGACATGACTGTTGACATGTCTGGTGGAGTCTAAACCAGACCGCATTGGCAGGACATAATGGAGAATATGGGCCACCCTAGGTGGCATAGTGGGACTGACCTGGGCAGTCTATCGGTTCGGACCCGGGTCGGGTCCGTGGACCCCGAATCAAGTCAGGTCAGGTTGGTCTGATCGGGTTAGACCAAAATCATACCCAACTAGCCCCTTTTATGTAAAATTCGCATAACATCAAACCCATGTGTCCTATATATGATTCGTTGATGATTTGGGACCCTCTTGAAGAGACAATTCATTTGAAATGCCCCATTATTGTTTTTATGGAAGTTAAAATATAACTAATGTTTAGAAGAGTAGATTCTCCTAGAATAAAGTGTGCTATATGAGGGAATCCTGAAACTTGCTCTGATGGGAAGGAAGTTACGTGCAGGCCTCAGTTGTCCATTAGATGAGCGGACCATAGTGGACCAATAGACGAGCAAACCTCAGTGGCCCAACAGACCATAGTGACATGTGGACCTCAGTGGCCTAACAGATTAGCAGGTCTATGTGATCCAACTGGCCCATGAGATGAGAAATTCTAATTGTTCCAGTTGGATATAGTGACCAAAGGTACTATGTGATCAAGTTGGCCCATGAGATGAGTAGAACTATGTTATTCAACTTGCCGATGTTAAGAGAGGGTCTAGGTGATCCAGTATCCCTAAGTACACATCAGATTTGAGTGCTTCAGCAATAAAAGGTGTTAAGAAATATGACTATTCGTATTTCATTCCTTCGTTTATATTATACCTATTTTAGCTGACACTAGTGACCCTCACTCTGAACTGTACTTCATAAAGGCTACACTTCAGGTACATATTTTTTGGTCTACATTTTTCATACTTTCCTTTTTAGAATTACATTTATGTTTTGGGGTATTTGTTGAGTATTGTGTTACTCACCCCTGAATGGGATCCCCCTGCACATATTGTGTCTTGTTTAGAAGAATTAATCTTTAACAACGACCTCAGTGGTCTAACACCAGGCATTGACCAGTGATATTTGAAAGACGAGTCGTATGTCTATGACATCAGGTGACACCCCCATTCCACTATCTTTTAGGTAGGGTCTACCATAGATGGACTTCATGGTCTTATACTGGATTTTTTGGACATTTATTTTGGCCCCATTACTACAATTTTTGTAATTTTACACTGAGTATTTGTCTTCGTGGCAAGATTGTTTACTAATCAGCATTGTGGGGTTGGATGTGTGTGTGTGCGTTTTCACTTGTAGGTACTCATGAAAATGACTCCCACATTTGGGATAATGCATTCAGTGCTAGTCTCCATCGCCTACCCATTAGGAGGCAGGCATGGGGTTGTCACATCATTGGCTCTGGGGGATGGTTCGTGAAAAGTGGTATCAGATATGGTGGGTTCTACATTAAAGATAGGGAGTATATGGTTTGTTTTGGGGAAGTAGTGTAAAATGTATTGATTTCGACCTTCATTAATGGGGAGTCCATGGTTGGTGCGGCAACCAACGTGTCCATATAGTAGGACTCTAAATTCTGGTTTTTTACTGAGTACATGAAAATGTTGGTTTCATGCATCATATAAGAATTTATTATTGTTCTGATGTTCTTCTTATGGAAAATCCATCTAACCATGTATAGTCTATTGCACATGGTTCATCTTGATATGTTTCATGATTCCCCCACCTAGATATCCATCTAGGATTTGGGTGCATGAACACATAGATGATATACCTTGCGATGATTCGTTAGTAAATGTAAAAGTACAAGAGATGGCCCCATGGGGAGTCGAACAAGCATTGACACCTCCTATTGATCGGTTGTAGATATCAGCATTACTAGTAGAGCTTGCACGCAAGCACAGTTCCTTACACGAGTTCTAAATGATGATACGCCCTATTTTAGGGGAGATACTATCCCCCATGTGGATATGGATTTGCTTGAGGTGGTTACAGGATTCTTCCGCCTAGTGAGGAATCCTCTCGTCCAGATAAACTTCTTAGTCATGAGCCTTCTTCAGGGATCAGTGGGAGATGGTGGATCTTGATGATTGAAACATCTAACAAGGGAACCACCACCTAGAAATACATTGAGAGAATCATCATGTAAGAGTTCTTTTGGGTGACGTTACGCTCTGTGCGTATACATGACCTACTACACCTACTATAGGGTATCATGATAGTAGTAGAGTACTTAGAGACTTTCATCGAGATTTCTGAATATTCTAAAGACATGGTGTAAGACACGTTCATCTTGGCTCAGGCTTTTGACTGGGGACTATGATGAGAGATCATGATGTCCATGGAATCACTTAGAATACCAACTCTGGTTGGGGTAATATAGTGATCCCTACTCATAGAGAGCTTCTTACTAGTGCAGGTGACCATAGTAAGAGCTACCATTAGACAATAGGTGGCAGTGTCTTTAGTAGTGGTTAGTAGGAAGTTATCATATAGACCGAAACGAGTCAATCCTTTCAAGGTAAAACTCTAGGACAGAGGGTGGGGTGTATGAGGACCCTAGGGTAGTGGGAGATAGTGGAGTAGCATGGTGTTCTACTTATGAAGAGGGCAGAGACACATGGCTCGCGACTGCCAGACATGCTATGTGAACGATTGACGGATGGTTGAGGGACTAACGAGGAAGAGGCAGATGGTCATGAACTGTGGTCCACAGGGTGAAAATCTAATAGGGGAGCAAGCAGAGTGGCATGTGGTGAAATTATTTTTGAGGTACTACAACCACCTCCTCCAGATGGTCTGTCACAGGCTCTGGGATCTAGTGGACAGGGGTGATCTAGATTCAAGTGATGGAAACATAAAAACCCAATGCATGAGATATGAATAAATGTATGATATATGTATTCTATACTTTAGTCTTAGTTCTTAAAGACACAAGTTCCAATCACTAGTTTCTTTCCAGAGACCTTATTCAGAACTTGTAGATTTTGGTGGAGCTATTGGGTTGATCCTTATGATTAGAAACTCAAATGGTATGGGATTTGAGGACCACACAATGGTTCCAGTAGTATGAGATTACTCATAGAGGCAACAGACATGGAAAGGATCTCCTAGTTTCAATGTCAAGGCCTTATGAAATCATTCATAGAATGGACTGCTTATCAACATTCCATGATCAAATTGACTATTTTTGGTGAAAAATGAGGTTTTTCCATGGATATGGGACTAGTTATCCTTTAATGAACAAAAAGAAATGCTTTCCAAGTATGATCGATATTCATAGAGGAGGGTGCATCCAATCAGTCATAGTTTGGGTAGCCTTACCCTTGATGTGGTGGATGAGAGGAGTCGCTAGTTTCCTGAAGTGGTGTACAAGTACAAGGACATTATCCCTGAGGATGTTACCAGATTAGCACATCATAGAGAGTTTGACTTCTTTATTGACCTATACCCCATGATAGAATCTATATCCAGACCCACAAATCAGATCGCCCTCGTGGAACTTCATTAGTTCAGGGAACAACTTGAGGACCTACAATGGAAGGGCTTCGTGAGGCCTAGTGTTTCACCTTGAGCGACACCAATATTATTTTCCTAGAAGGAAAATAATATCTTAATAATATGTGTAGACTATTGGTACAAGAATTTGGTGACCATAATTAAACAATATCCACTAACACGGATCGATGACCTCTTTGATCTGCTGAAGGTAGTGAGGTTGTTCCTGAAGATATACCTTAGGTTTGGCTTTTATCTCCTTTTTGTATTGGATGAGGTTATACAGAAGACAAAATTTTGATATCGGCATGGCAACTATGAGTTGTTGATGATTCCATTAGGCATGATTAAGGCTCACACAATGTCAATGGGACACATGAACAACATCTTCTAGCCATACCATGACCAGTTCATTGTGGTGTTCATTGATGATGTCTTCGTCTACATTGTGTCTGAGGAGGAGCACATGACACACCTACAGATAGTCCTTGAAAAAAATATGATATCAAAAAATTTATTAGAAGTTCTCTAAGTTTTAGTTATATATTTGGGAGGTCTAATTTATAGGACACATCATTTTAGAGGTAGGAGTTGTAGTGGATCTCGAAATGTTAGAGGTAGTGTTTTCTTGGGATCCACACAAGAGAGTTACTAACATGCAGAGTATCTTGGGTTTGGATGGATAATACTGGAGATTTGTGATGAAATTATCTAGGGTGGATGTATAGTTACAAGCTTTGACATGGGAGGGACAACCCATCACATGGATAAAGATGCGCGAGAAGAGTTTTCCAGAGCTAAGGCGGATGCTAATGAGTTCCCTTATCATGTAGCTATGAGAGGAGGATATTGGGGATGTAGTGTTTTGTGAAGCATCTAGGACTAGACTGGGATATATATTGATGTCGGGGAAATCATATATTTCTCTTGGTTCTAGATAATTGAAGCAACATTAGCAGAACATTGCAACCGACACTCTTGAGCTAGCGGCAGTTATCTTCCCATTGATGATGTGGCTGCATGACATGATGTGTGATCAATCTTCCATTTATGAAACCACAAAATTATCAAGTATTTCATCAAACATAATGACATGAACATGAGGAAACTGCAGTAGATGGAGTTCCTCTAGGACTATGACTTTGAGATAGTGTATACTCCTAGGAAGGGGAATGTTGTAGAAGATGCGATTAGTAGGAGAACATGGTTGTGGTTTCCGAGTGAGGTGTAAGAGAAGGTAACCGTGATGCAGATATCCTTTAGGGATAGTTATGGAGAAATATATCATCATTCGAGGGTTGTCACTCCCACACTATTACAACATGTTAGGGAGGCACAACTTGTTGGCATTGACTGTGAGGCCCGATATACCCAATTATCCTTTGGAATAGATCCTTCTAGAAATTCTATTGGTGGGGATCACATCATCCTTTTCATAGGGAACATAATGTTACTAGTGGTGTTGAAAGTAGATATTTTTATGGGCTTCCACACCTCCCCCATAGTAGTGCATCCTAGAATGAAAAAGATTTAACAAGATCTATGACATCAGTACTAATGGTTGGGTATGATGAAGGCATTAGCGGAGTTTATTTCACGATGCCTCACTTGTGAACAAGAGAAGGTGTAACATCAAGTTATATCATTTTGGACCCAGCCATTTGAGGTTCCAAAGTGTTTGTGGGATGGTATCTCAATGAAAATCATGAAAGGATTACCACATACATCCTGGGGAATGATACCATCTCAGTTATTATGGTCCAAATCACCCAGTCGATCGACATCCTACCCATCTCAGAGTAGGGTTTAGTAGAGATCACTAGACACCTCTACGTGAAGGAGATAGTTTGAATCCATGGAGTCTAAATGATGATAATATCAGATCGAGACATGTGGTTTATATCCTCATTATAGAAGGGATTGTTGGAGGAATTTGGGACTCAGCTTTGATTGAGCACAACATTCCAGCTGCTAATAAGTGGTCTGATGGAGAGGAATATCCAAGTCTTAGAGGATATGGTTTGTTATTACATCATTGACATCAGTCACAATTGGGAGGATCATCTTCCTCTTATGGAGTTCATGTACAACAACATCTACCACACCAGCATTAGTATGGCACCATTCAATCCACTATATATGAAACCATGGCGATCACTGTTATGCTAGAAAGACCCAGGGTAGTATGTAATTTTGGGTCTGGAGTTGGTATGTGCAACTACAATGAAGGTGGAAGTCATCCAGAAGCTGATAAGGTCTAAAAATAATAGGAACATTTCTTATGTTGATAAGAGAATGGGGCCCTTAGAGTAGGATGAGAGAGACTATGCGTTTCTTCTAGTCTCACCTAGATAGAGATTATGATGATTTGGCTTGGGCAAGAAGTTGTCTCCAAGATTCATCGCACTTTTCAAGCCCAATGTTGTGTTGGTAGGTGGTGTAATTCATAGTTCTTCCCCATAGATGCACCAGCTGTATAATTTCTTTCACATGTTGCAACTGAAGTGGTACATATATGATCCATCACACATTTTCAACTGGGGAAAGTTGGATGTTGATGATCATGTGATATTTGCAGAGTTTCTAGTAGAGATTAATGATCGAAAAAAGCATCTCCTTAGTGGATGGTCAATTATTATTGTTTGCATTCGGTGGAATCATCAGAATCTCTTGTAGATTACATGGGAGCGGGAGGCTCATATTCGTGCTCAGTACCACCATTTATTTTCTTCGCCAATGTTTGGGATTATGAGGGAATAAATCCATAAAGGTGGGGGGTAATATTATGTCTTGGAAATTCCATGTAATTTTTTTTTACATTTTATGGGATTATTTTGAAACCGAGCTCTCATATGGAACTTGTTTCCATGGATCAGTGAGCCTAGAATAAGTGTTTGAACTGTTTTAATTTTATTTTAAAAAGAAAGCTTATGCGTTTTTGACACCTCAAAATGGGTGCCCAAATTAATAATCAGAAGGAACTATTGCATATGAAATGACGACTTTAACAAAGGGAAAACATAATCTCAACTGGCATATATCGAGGGAAAAAGTTATTTATCAGAATTTTTAAGAAAATTATAATAAAAATTTCATAAGGAAAAAATGATAATCTTTCAGTTTAATTTATTTCAATTTTCAAATGTCATTTCAACATAATGATGTTGCAACCTGAGCATAAAAGAAATGATGAATTCCATTTTCCCGATTTATTGGTTAAACCGAATACAGGATCATTAGCACAATCTAGTATTTCTCCAAACAGAGATATTTAGAATTGCCAACCGACAATTGATGAATCGCCCACAATGATGGGCACCTTTTTCCATTATTCAGTCCTTAAATAGATTTCCAATGAAAATGCTGGATGCCGATCAAGGAATGACAATCAACAATGGTGAAATCATTTCTAATGAAATTACAACTTTGAGGTAAGGGGTTTAACTCTAAGTGAAACCTTCCTTTCCTCATTATTTGTTTTTTGAGTGGAATGCAACCAAACCATGAACATTTTGACCTATGGATCGATCACATATATGGTATGGGATTTTTGAATGTAGGGACTAATGAAGATGGAATATAACATATGATAGTTTGGTATCTTCCATTTTTTAACACGACGAATGAAAGCCAAAGGAACAAATAAATTGTTCAACCCTTACAATGCTTCCTTTGTTACCCTCTCCCCTATGTGTTCTTCATCAATATGCCCCTGTGGTCACGTTGGATTAATTATAGGAGTTTTGAAATGTTCCCGGACCCCTATATCGATGGTGAGACCACTTGGGACACTTGATAGTGAATACGATGACTTGAGAAATGTAGAGGACCCTCTAGATCAAATAAAGGGACACAAAAGTAAGTTTAATGGACCTCAAAAGGAACCTCCTCCTCACCAGGGATTGAGGTGGTGTTGTAAATGGCTTCCAACTATGTGTGAGAGGCATTCTATAGTAGAGGGGCCCGCGTCTAGTGTGCAAAGATGGTGAAGATTTTTGGTTATGTGTTAGGACAGGAGACCCACGATAGGTCCATAGGTTAGTGATTGAATGTTTTATATGAGACCTTGTGTGGGGTAGCTGGTTAGAAAATATCCGACTGAAAGATGTAGAGGGGACACAACCATATCTGTGTTAAGTGGAAGCTGGGTTAGAATAGACGGGCCACCCCATGCTATCGAGTTGGCCAGAACCCTGGTCCAGCTTGGTGTACCATGCCTAGCAAGTCTGGGGTGGGCCCATTGGATAGGGTCAGTCCTAGGTTGCATCAGACCTAGGACAGGTCGGTCTAACTGGATCAGACATGACCCGAACCCAACCGACCCCTTTTTTAGCAAAATGATTATAACTTCCAAACCATGTGTTTGATTGACGGACCCTTTGTAGAGTTTGGACCCTCGTGATGAAACAATCATTTTGAAATACTCCATGTTTGTTTTCATGTAAGTTGAAATATGATAGATGGATTGAGGAGTAAAATCCCCCAAAATCAAGCATGCTAATAACAGGAATCCTTTAGCAGGCTGTGATGGAAAGGAAGTGACGTTTATACCTTTGTGGATTTAGAGACGTGTGGCCCTCAGTGGTCCACCTTACCAAAGGACCTCAGTGGATCAACAAATGAAAGGAGCGCAATGGTCTAACAGGCCTCATTGACATGGATACCTCAGTGTCACAATAGAATAGTGTGTCTTTGTTATCCAGCTAGGCTAAGAGATGAGTGAGTATAAGTGATCCAATTGGACCAAGGGATGAGCAGGCCTATGTGATTCAGTCGGACCAATATATGGGAGCGTCTATATGATCAATCTAGTTCATGTGAAGAGAGAGTCTAAGAAATTTATCAACCCTAAGAACTCATCAGGGATGAGTGCTTTTTTAGTACATGGTGTTAATAATTATTACTATAAGTCTTTCTTTTACATACTTTATATTATACCTATGTGAGGTGACTATAGTGGCTCTCTCTCTCGAATGTCCATTTTTTATTCTACACTTCGTGTACCTCATTGGTAGTCCAGTTTATTCATAATATGTTTGTGGTATTACATCTATGTTTTGGGTTCTTTACTCAGTATTGTGTTACTCACCCCTACATGGGATCTGCTCACATGTTCTATGTCTTGTGTAGGCGATAAAAACTTCGACGGAGACCTCGATGGTCCGACACCAAGAAATTCCCAATGAGATCTGACAGATGAGGCATACTTATACGACATCATTTGCCACCACTTCACCAACCCATTATGTAGGTTCTACTACTAGTGGATATGAAGATTTTTTTCATGTCTTTTGTCGAGATTGTATTTTTTCCCCATTAATTATAGTTTCGTAATTTTACGCTCAACAGTTTCCTTAGAAGAATTATATTTTACATTTTATCATTTTGGGATTGGATGTGTGTGTTTGTGTGTGTGTATAGGTACTCAAAAAAATGCCTCCCTCTTATGGGATAGTGCTTTCGTTGCTAGTCACCAGCCCCTTTCCATCAGGAGGTGGGCCAGGTATTGTCATGAAATGTTCCTTGGGGGATGGTTCGTGACTTTTTTTAGTACTAGTTTTCATCCATAGAATTATAGTCAGTCTGAGAGAATAATTCAAACCCTATAGGTTAATATGAGGCCTTGTTTGGGGATTTCAAATCTAGTTGGGATCATAACCTTCAATTAGTCAAGCTTTCAAACAATAATTTCAGTCACTTGATCATTTTTATGGATCCTAATAAAATACACAATTTAAATTGGATAAATCTATTGTTTTGGGTTGAATATGTTTAATGAATGATTTTCAGGCATGATCTAGTAGTGGAAATGGTAGATAGAGTTGGATCCATTCAAAATAACATTATGGAATCTCAAAGTAAATATGAAATTTTTACTAACAATCTATGGTGAAATCTACGATTTGATGTTTTTGAGAAGGTGTTACTATTAGTTTATTCATCAATGATGGTTAATAGATTTAGAAATTACAGAAATATACACCTTGGGTATACTTCCCCATTTATATTGTTAATTGGGTAGGGACAAAAGATTATTACTTTGTGCATCCACCAAATCTATCACATGTTCATGATGTGTTCAATGTATCTATCCTACGAATGTATATACATAAACATTACCATGTAATGAAATCAATGTTCATTCAATATAATCATGATATTTCATATGAAGAGTAACCTATAGAAATTTTGGATCATAGATATAATGTTATTTGAAACATGAATACTCACCTGGTTAACATTCTCTCGGTGAATCATAAATATGAAGAATAAATATAGGATACGATGCATGTTATGAAATCTATATGTCCTCATTTTTTGTATCATTTTTATTAAATTTCATGTGTTAAATTTTTTTGGGGGGATGAATGTAACATGTTGAGATTTTATTCTATGTTTAATGTCTTCGATAACATTTGACATATGTGACCCTAGAAATAAATGAACTAGAATATTGCACATCATTATAACCTAGACATTAAATTTTTGGTATGAATGTAAATAAAAAATGTTATAAAAATATATAATGGTTTTATATGTAGAATATATATTGACAAATAAGTATCTTATATTTTATAAAATTCATTTTATGCTTAGAAACAAATATTATATAAAATAGTTTTAATTGTTCAACGTGAGAAAATAATATGATTATTTTTTCCATATTTAGGATTTTTTTTCAAATACTGAACATAATTTTTGAAATAATCATTTCCTAATTAATATAGTGTGTGATTTGGAGAATTGTACGAAAATATTTATCTTTCATTGAATAGTGAAAAATATTGATATTTATAGAAACCCATTTTTCCATTTAGTTAATTTTAAAAGTAAAATTTAGATTAAAAATTTATTTAAATGTGAAATTATTTAATTTAAATTATTAATAATATAATTAATGTCATATCAATTTATTTTAAGAATATTTTTAAATAAATAAATTATATATATATATATATATATAACATTATGTTTTCATCAAAAATATTTTTTTATTGTTTTTTGAGTCAATTTTAAATGAAATATCTGTTATTTTAAGGTAATATTTTTAATAAAATAGGATCTATATTTTAAAAAAAATAGGATCCATATTTTATATCAAAATTGAAATATTTTTTAATGACACCGCATTCAATTTTGGTTATAATGATTAGTAAAAAAAGTAAAATTTGTCACCATGGTTAAAGATAAAATGAGTTTACCTGGGGTTAACCATAATGTTTAGGGTTTTTTTTTTCAATTTAAACATTTTCGAAATACTATTGTATGTCCAAATTTATACCCTATACACTTTTATTCAAATTCTATACATTTTGAGTCATTTTTATTGTCAATGAATTTATTATATTTTAAGATTAAAATAAATTTTTGACATGTACTCTAACACACATATAAATAGAACCACTAAGTTAACTCTTAAAGACACTTAAAAATGAAGTAGAAGTATTTATAATAATTAAATAACATTAAAACTGTCTTTATGAAAGGAACTATACAAGGAGAACTGAAATAATGGTAATTATCTTAACCGACCCTTTTTAATTATAATCTTTTGATAAATCCACTCATTTTTGTTATTTATTATAAAAAATTAACATCAGTATCCTATATATACTAAAATATTAATGTGAAAATTTTAAAAACGACATATACATTATAATATATAAAATAGGAAGTTAATATATCACCAATACGTACATGTGGATTACCACCTCCATATAGCTATACATTTAATTTTCCATCACCACCATTCAAGGATGGTTATTATGATGTGTGTAATGTTCATATATGTTATTTATGAAATAATTATTATTATATAATAATAATAATACCATATCAACATTATTACCTTCCCATCTGTACAAAAAATGATAATGTGGCTCTTATGTATGTTTTAACTACTACCTCCTTAAGGCGATGTGATTTGTTTTTCATTTATGATTATCACAGATAAAAATAAAGATATATTTATTGAATATATATGATCTATATAATAGGATAATTATTTTATAAAAGTTAAATATTTTTACCATTCTCATTTTACATTGGTCAAAAAGTGAATACACCACATTCAAGTAAATAAGGCTTATTGTCTCCACAAAAAGTGCAATTAATTTATCAATATCTATCATTTATGGATAATTATATACATCAAGATTATAATTTTTAATGATGGAACTATGATCAATGTATAAGGATCAGAACTACTGAACCAAAATTCTCATGAAAAAAGGAAAAAATTAACACCGTGAAATGAAAATTATAATAATGTATTATTAATAAATTGCTGTTGAAATATTATAATTTGATCATATATGAGATTAATTGTTTGAAAATTAAACCCTTAAATAATTATAAAAAATTTAAAACTAATAAATATGAAGTTTGTTCAGTTTTTGAATAATGTCTACCTTCAGTCAGGGGTTTTATGTTATGATCTCATTATTTACTGAGATTGCAACTAATTATGCTTTGAATGATGAAATTTCATAATATAAATTTGATGAATCACATGAATTTTATTATCCACAATTAATTTATTTATAGTAAATTATTTTCTTTTCTTTTCATCCTCTTTTGTACTCATGAAACATAAATAATATTTGATAAGGAAAAATGAATTTATTTTTCCCTTATATCAAACATCCTTTTTTTACCATGTAAATGTTTTCTAAGATGGAATGATTTTTTTTTAAATTTTAATTTTTATTATTAATTAATTTTAATTTTTAAATTCATTCAAACCCCTTATTTTATTTTTGAAAAATATTCTAAAATGAATAATCATTGTCATTTTCTAAACGTGATACTTTTCAATTTTTTTAAAAATTTGAAAGGAAACATTGTTTTAACAAATACACCAAATAATGTAATTTCCCTATTAAAAATCACTTAATAACATGATATTTTAGTTATATTTTTCAAAGTATCATTTCAAATTAAACATTTTCCTTAATGTTTTGGATATTTTTATATTTTAATTAAGTGCTTTTAATGAGAAAAGGGTATTTTCCACATGAAATATTCCAGTTACATGTTAGGGGAATTTAAAAATATATTGATATCTATTTTTGTTACCTTGATTTACTAAATACATTATCCAAGTTAAAAATCCTTGTTATTCCTATTGAGGGCTCATTATTATAATGAGGAAATGAGTAATTGTTTATGAAACTCATTCCCCTTCCACGAGTTATTCTCTGATCAATATTTTATAATATTATATTAGGATTATATATGAATTTAATTATGTGATTTGTGTGATAAGAATTATGTAGTCCTCCAATTCATTAGTTAAATATGTATATCTCATAAGATTTTGAGGATTGGATTGGAAAGTGTACACAGTTCAATTAGGGACAATTTCCACTATGGTAGTCATGGAAGTGAAACCTGACTAAGGATATGATGAATTTGGGCATGAACCAAATCCAATATGATGGTCTTGTTGGAGATAATTATCTAAATAAATTAATTTTCATGCTTATGTTTATGCCACAATCATATGAATAATGTTAATGTTTTGTTCTTGTGGATCAGGTTCATTGATTTATCTATTATTTTTGACTTATGAACTGCTAATAATTTTTCCATGACTCTATATTATGATATATGATATCAAGGTTATGGTTTCAAAATATTATAGTAATGTTCTCAACACTTATGATCATGTTATTTTATAAATGATCATCAATATATCTCCTATTTACACATAATATGTATCTAATATAAAATATGTTGATGTTTCATTTCCCAAGGACATGAAGAAATTATTTACATATGATATATCTAATAATGGTTCTAGACATTAAGAAATTATTGTGAAATGATTTAGGTCTATCAAGTAATATTTTTTGTTTATAAGAATAAAAATAAACTAAACTGAATAATTTTATACAGATCATAATCATATATATTTAAAATTCATTAAAAAATATGTGATATTTATGTATATAATGTATGGGTCTCTATAGGACATGAAAATTAGATTAATTTCCAATGAATTAAATCATAATATAATTCATTATAGATAAAATAAGGTATAATTTCAAGAATGAACAACATAAATATACATTTCATAATTTCCCAAGAAAACATATCTTTTAAATAATAAATGATTTTAAAAACATGTCAATAGAATTCTCTAGTAAATTAGTTAAGAAATATATATTGGTTAATTTAATTTAATATTATTATAAATAAAAAGGGATTAAATAAATTAAAAAAATTATCCTTATCATGTGAATATTATACAATTCTAATTACAATAAAGATAAAAATATTATCTTCATCTGTGTGTCTATAAAATTGAATATATGTAATTTAGTTGTTTGAGAATAATTTTTTTAAAATAAATCCCATTTATAAGTTATTATTAAATGGACACACACATTTTATATTTATTTGGTATAAGAAATTTCTATATAGGGAATCTATATAGAAAACATTGTTTTATAGAAAACGTAACATGATAAAAATAAAGTTTAGTCAATATTGGACATGAAAGTGGATCCATAAAACATATTCCCATAATCATGGTAATTAATTAATTTTTTATTATTATACATTGTAATATCATAGATAATTTTTTCACAATATTTCATGTAGCTGACATGGAATTACGGGCCCCATGGTACCTCGATATAGAAATATGAAATTTAAAAAATATAATATATAACCAACACATTTTCTTTTTCATAAAATATGGAATATGGATCAAAATATGTCTCATATTGGAAAACATAGATCTCTGTGAGTTCTATAATTCATTCATTTCCCTAAACATGACATAATATCTATGTATGATAGATATTTCATTTTTTCATCTCTAGTGTTAGATTTGGAGGAAAAATAACTTTAATAATGTTAGTTATTAATTAACTAGAAAATGAATTTTTCATTTAAAATGAAAATTTAATACTCTTTGGAAAATCATTTTGGTTAGCTACTCAAAACATAGTGATTTAGTGAATGAGTGGATGCTCTAGGTGTATTAGCATTGAGGGATGAAACAAAATTATGGATTGATGATTGGAATCCGACATAGCTTATAATCTAATTAGACATGGATCCATTCATCATAATTGATTCATGCAATAGAAGGTATTGATTTTATTATGTTGGTTTAATCCCATTTTTCTATTAATGTTATTACCAATAACTAAATTAATTGTAAATTAATTTTTGGGTTTTTTTTATTGATTATACAATAAATTATTTCATTTTCATAGAATTATGAATATTTATTTTGGTTTTGATATCATCCCCTTTATTTTGATTTCATTAGTTTTGGAAAAATTAACAAAACACTTTTTTGGTTCTAAATTGTTTGAAACATGCTTCATTACCTTTGTTATTTTAATGTTATTAAATGTTTTTTCGATTGGATGATGATTCAACATATTATGAAATCCATTATCACTACAAAATATCATTCTCAGTATTATTGAATAATTATTGTGGAATATAATCATTTTGAACTACATGATAGAGGATTGATGATGATAATGGGAGTTCAATTAACAATCGATGAATTTTTATTTTTCCAGATCAGGTACATGATTGACATGAAGTGTTATAGGGGAATGAACAACTGAGAAAAATGTAGATAGAATCTAGATAGTGGTTATGAAACATAATTTATCATATCAATTGTGAATGTTATGGGATAGATAAATAGTTTAATGTTTTTATAATATATCATTGGTGGTGATGTGTGAATCATTTAGAGTTCTTTAAAACACTAATATACACATTATGCATTTTAGAATACCCTTTGGCTTGTAAACCTCACTAACACGAAAAGTAGGTTTTTTATAGAAAATTATATATTATATGGCATGTGGGGAGAAAAAATTCCATGTGACAATTTTCTAACCTTCTTATGCATATATAGAGTACATTCATATAATTTAGGAAAACGAACAAAACTTGTACAAGTCTAAAACACCTATTGTACTTAGGATAGTATATGGATGTGGGAAGACAACACATATTATTGTACTTAGCTCGTTAATTATGAGTATTGTGTCACCAAAACATGTCATGTATTGAGAAGAACATGTTATGTTATATGGGAGGACATTTGTTATCCTAGGATATTAAGGAGACACTTCATATACCACTTGTACATACCATGTACTCATTATTAGAAACATTTTCTCCTTGACCTCCTCAGTATAAAATTATTTACAGTGTGTTTGTGATACCTAATATTGGTGAGTGTTTCATTTTTCCACCCCTATATGTTTTAGAGAATAATCTAATACATAACATGATATTTAATATCACAACATAATACTTTAGTGGATATCCATCCATGAGTCTTGAGTTAAAATCATCATTCATATATTTCTCTATATAGGGTTATGTATTATGTAACATTCATATGGGGTTTTGATCTCGTACCTAGTGGGTTATAATGGATAGGGTCATGTTAAACCCATTGTCCTAGGGTTTGATAATTTCTCAATTTATCATCATATATTATTATCCAATGAGATGTTGTCTGATCGAGTGTGTGTCTCAGATGAACACTATTAGTCAACTCATACTATAAAATGGAAACCATTGATGATTATGATGTCTTGGACGAGTCTCAAATGTTTTTTCATGAATGATTAGTTATATATCTCTAATGAGTGTTATTATAGATCATTGAGAAAAATCACGAGGCTAGTAGTGATGATAGACCATACCTTGAGATTTAAAGTCTTACAAGATAATATCTTGGTTACCTAGTTAATCATCATAATTCTTTTTAAATTTAGAGCTGAAACCCTCTTTTATTACTTGTGTTTGGTGATTTTGAGGTGTCATATTGTGTATGGTTATAATTCATGATGCATGTGTTCTACCTAATAAAGTCATGTCTACTTTTGTTGGTGGGATTTTTACAGTGTTAAAATAGTTCTAGGAGAATGCCAATATTTATTTCCATAGATAGAACAATGATGACTCCATGAGATTTTTTTAGTAGTTTTCCCAGTTTCCAAGTAATTTAAACTATTTTATAGTATTTTTTGAACTTTTTTTGGATAATTTTTCATTTTCACAAACTTTTTCATAGTTTTATTTGTCATTATAGGTTATGCATGAAATCTAATAGAAAATTAATTACCTTTTTCATTATACAGGTGTTTGTATATAAGCGTGTGTATTTGTAATTTTGACTAAGGCCTCTTATGTGTACAATTAACATTCCCAAGTCCAGTTGGAAACCCTTTTACTTTTGGAGGTGTCCATAAGGTATTATTCATTAAATAATTCCATCCAGGATAGCCTTAGTGGGTTGTTTCATGAAAAAGTTATATCAAACCTCATAATTTCATTGGAATGATATTTAGATATATTCATAGTGAATGGATTAGTTTGGGAACTAGGGGGAAAAGTATTAATGATTACCCAATTTTACTCTTAGTACATGGAACATAGAAATGGTGTGGTGCCCAGTACGTTTTTCCACTGATGACTTGATAACTGTATTATTTTCTTGGAATATGTGAGTCCATGAGTTTTTAAATTTAGGAAACTAAGTTTGATTAGCTTATATGATAGGCAACACCAAGCCAGAATGACTCATCATTATTTAAATATGATCGATTTAACCAAGAAATAAAATCGAATTTTATGAAAATGATTATCATTTTTATGAGATATATACATATATATATATATAATGTTTTTAATGAATATTAATTCATTTATAAAGGCTTAGTAATTCAACACTCATATTATAATTATTACACTTTATTCATTAAATATGATTATTCATCACCCATTATTTTTATTGATTTCTGTGGGAAATTATTAATATAAATTACAGTTAAATTTAGAAAATGTATTTGATAAAACTAAAAAAATTGTTAAATTAGATTTTTAATATTAACATAGTTTAAAACTATTTTTTATGATATTATTTTATTTTTTTGTGAATACTGAAAAACAATTGATTTTTCAAATAAGATCATTTTATTTCATTAAATCAAGTAATTTAAAAGACTAATTATATTTTGTATTCAGTGTTAATGTGAAATATAAATAGTATAATTTATAATACTATTAAAAATATAATTTTATTCATAAATTTTCATTTTTTTGTTGGTAGTTCATTATTATGCATAAAAACGCAATTTTTTGTATATTATTTGTATGTACATAGAGTTTATCATTGAAAATTAATTAAAAAACCTCATTATGGAATGATTTAAATGATATTTATATATTATATATCTATTAATATGGATTTAAATTCATATGAGGATTATTTCATGCCATAGATTTAATATAATATAACATATTTCTTGAAAAAAATCATTTCTTGAAAATCATTATTTCGACACAATTTACTTGTCTAATTTTAATCTTAATTCTCCCAATTATGTGAAGTGAATTTAGAAAAACTATTAAAAAATTTTAATCATCACAACTTCAACTAGGTAATAATTTTATCTTGATTTATTTTCATAGTTATTAGTTAAAACTGTAAAAAGTAATTATTGTTGTTAATGTTAAATTAGATTTTACGTGTTACATGCACTTATGTTAAAATTAATTTTACCCACAAAAATGATTTTGAATTTATAAATAGGATTTAATAATTAAAATTACTAGGTTGAAATTATATTTTATGTTTTATTTGATTTGAATACTTAAATGATCAATTTCATAAGAAGAAACTAATTACCATTGTGAAAAACTAAAATTATAAAAGTGCTTAACCATAATGATAACAGGAATAAAATATTAAACACATGTTTTATGAAAAATGTATTTATAAAACTTATATTCAATATAATCCTATATTTATCAATTTTTATGTGCTTATCTTGAAAGTGACATCCCATTATTGAATAGTTATGGGTATTTACAAAAAAAATGTCACTTTTTATTGCCTAAAAAAGGACCTGGACTCTCCTATTTCCGTTACACAACAATAAAAAATTTTATGATATATTAACTAAATAAATATATACCTTTTAACATTATAATTTCCTAGAGGAATTGTTTTGATTATAAAACCCTTTCTAGAAAGGGTTATGTTGAAAATACAATGGGGTTTTCTTAAGAAGAGGTATCACTCTTAATAATGAATTCTGTTTTCTTTTTTCATAAAACTCATTCTTATCATATTAAACCTAGATGATATAGTATAATAAATCTCTAAAATCTAATCAGGTGTTCTTATGTTAATGGAATAACCATCATACATGTCCACTTCCATAAAATGAGAAATGAAATTATCCTTGATGTGTATGGAGGACTACCACTACACTAACTGATATTATTCATATTTTATCATCTCCTCTCACACCTAGTTATATTGATGTATTAAACAAAAAAACACATATTTAAATATGATAATTAATTTATATTTATCATTATATAAATTTTTTATATAATATATTTTATTAACATCCCATTCATTAAAATATGATAATTTAATTCATGTACATGTGAAGATAAACACCTCCATGAGGTGATGTAATTCATTTTTCATTAATTAATCAAATTGATGATATATATAAGTGAATTTAATGAAACAATTAAATATTCATGATATAATTTTAATTATTTCAAATTTAATATAACACTTATCTTTTTTCTATCATGATAGTCAAAAAATAGAATTGTTACTTTTGCGTATATATAACCAATTGTTTCATTGATTATATCATAGTACATTTTTATCAACCATACATTGTGGTAGGTTTAAAAAGTATAAATCAAGTATAAAATTATTATTATAACAACCCATAATTTTTATTCATACATAAAAAAGACAAAACATGAATATCAATTACAAAACATAATGATTCAAACTAGAATATTATTAGTCCAGTGCAGTTCGAAATGTGATAAATTACAGGAATATTTTATTAATGTTCTACCACATATAAAAATAAAATATTTAATATTATAAACCCTATTTTATATTAAATAGAAAATAATTCTCATCATAAATTATTGAATGGGAATATAATAATGGGTGATATTAGAATCTCTGTTAGTTTAAACAAGGGAGACATCAATGATTAGTTGAGCATAACATGAACATTAGTGTATGAGAATAGGAATATAACATTTGAAAATTTACCTTGTATTTCATAGATCATAATAATGTGTCATTTCAAAAATATTGTTATTTAAAAATAGAAGAATCATAATGTAATAAAAGAATATAATCCATTGGAGAATAATTATTAAATCCAATCTCGAACCTCTATGTCCCATATGGAAGGTCACATGGCTTCATGTGTGCCTCCTTATACACAAGAGGATGACGATTACTAGTGAGGTTATGTGTCCATTATTGGGGAGTCTATACCCTTTGTATTATGTCACATGATCATTATTAGACAATAAAAAATATAATATTGAAATATCGTAGAAATATAAAAAAAAGTGAATACATATCACTTAAATATAACAATTCCCAAAGTAGAAATTCTTTCTTAACTTATGAAGAATGAAATAAATAAATAAATAACTTTTTTTGGGGTCTTTTAGAGTGAATACCGATATAAAACCTTCTCTAATAACCAATCCTCCACCATCAATGGTACGGACCATTCCCTTCTCCAAATCCCTCATAAAATCTACAAGAATAATGAAATTACCATGTTGGGTGTGAGTACAAGACTCTATAGGACAAAACTAATTCAACAAAAAACTGATGTTCTATATTATAAAAAGTTTGTGCCTTATGTGATATTAATGTTTATTAACATAAATATACATTCCAAAACCAAGAGTACATGCACTGACCAATATTCCATAGACCCCTAGTTGTACCTCCTTTGGCTATATATAAGTAGGATAGTCTTTGTTTTTCATCACAATCATTTGACAATACTAAGCATGAAATCCATATTTCCGTAATCCTAAAAAAACATGTTGGATCACGAACCAAGGCTATAATATACTGACTCTGTCCCCATGTTTTCCTTAAGTTCATTATATCCATTGAGTTATATCCCATGGTCGTTACACCCCATCAATGGCCAGAGTCAGGCCCCAAAGCTTTCATTCCCCTCAAGTTAGGACCTCGGGCCATTATGCCCCAAAAGCACTACTATAGGTCAATACCCAAGGCCATTATGACCCACACCTGGTACTCAGGTCCATCTTCATTATCATCACAATCCATTCACAACTTCCCTCTAGGGTATTCATATAATACAATTATAAACATATCTCACATACAAAAAAACACCATCTAATGAAATAGTATCATAAATAAATTGGTATTAACAAAAGGGAAAAATAATATTTCATCATGATAAATAGTGAAGAAATAAATAAAAAAATGTGATCAATATAGAATATGGAATCAATCCACATTATAAATTTACTTCTGATAAAATATCAATATAGGTCTCACAGTTTACATGCACACCCATATGCAATCACAATCACGTATGGTCATCAGCCATTCCATTTGAATAATCACTTATTAAAAAAATTCTATAAGTAAGTGCCCATGTCAATAAGAAACTTCTAACCTTAATATCATATAAATCAACTACAGGAATAGATGACTTGGTGTGATCCAAAATAATTAGTGGAAATATCATCAACCAAAAAACCCACCTTGTGGGATTTATTATTGTAGCTGCAGACACATTAATGTTCAACATTCATCAAGGTTACCTAGAATCTAAACTACCTATTTAATTTTAGAAAGAAATAAAATAACACATGTGATAATTTTATCTCTATATTAATCAATTTCTAAATTATCATTTTCTTTCAACTCATTCTCTAGAAATATTTTCATAAAAAATAAATATAAATCCAAATTTGATACTTTTTATCTCAAATTTTACATGAGAACATAATGGGTATTCCATATAATTATTCATAAAAAAATTAAATAGCCTTGAAAATTCCATTATTATAAACTAATAATTTGATATATATATTACATGACACTTATCTAATAAATATATTAAATTTTTTTAATAATCATCTTATATTTTTCCATAAAAATTATCATTAAAAATCTTTAAATTATCATTAGAAAAATTGTCCCAATTATCCTTTAATAATTCATGATCATTGTCTTTGAAAATTTAATAATTTTTTTATTATAGTTTTTCCTAAATTTTAATATTATTATTCAATATTATTATCCTTTTTAAAATTATCATAGAATAATTAAGTTAAATTTTCAATCCAGTAATACTGAAATTTTCATTTTATAATTTTATGAAATTATAGTTTAAAAAATCTCAATAATTTTCACTTGATATTTCATCTATAATTATTCACTATATAATATTTAATAATTTATCCTTAATGAATCTTGTGAATATTTTTTATAGATTCTTTACACTTATGAATCGATAAATTCCATAAAAAATATAATTTGATATGAATTTTTTTAGAAATCATCCTTTAATAAATTATGAGTTAGTCTTGTTATTTTTTGTTTTTATGAATTTAAATAATTTTGAACATTTTCTTTCACAAATGAGTATGCTGAAAAAATTGAAGACACCTAAATCACTTATATATGAAGATAGGGGAACCATGTTCCTAGTAAGTATTTGTAGAACCCCCAAAAGATCACATGATTATACTCTTTACCATTATTAATGTGGGTTATGGTGCTGTTCATATTTTTAAAGATCAACTAGAGAAGGAATTTGAATGGTTCAGCAATATGCCACTCAAAATTGTAGCATTTAAAAAGTGAATTCATAACACTTAATTTAATCTGTTATTAGGATTTAAATTGCTTGAAGTGTCTTTAATTATATTACCTTACGGTGTTTCAATCAGTAATCGGACAAAAACAAGTGTTTTAGATGGATTCAGATCATGGTTGAATGAAATAATATTATTGGATAGGGGTTCAGTAAGATTTTTATGAGAAGCGGATAATAATAATTACTAACATTATAATATATATATTTTAAAATAACATACCTTTAGGTGTTACTTAACCAATTCCCCAACACCCAAAATGTCAATGAATAACCAACAATATGTTCATAGTGTTCTTGAAATATCAATCCTTTTGGGGATGGTATGCCATGTTGAATGTTAGTTTTTCCCCCAAATTATATTTCTAATCCATATAAAAACTATTAATTTAAATTTGAGTCCCTATCTAATAAAATGATAATTGGAACTCCATGTATATGTATGATCTCACAGACCTAGATATTTCTTAACTTTTTTACTGAGTGAGACTCTATGAAATGTATGAAGTTGGAATTGTTTGTTAAATGGTAGACAGTCTCTCGAGATACATCTTGAATCATCAAGGTCCTAGGTAACCCCATAAAAAATAATATCATGGAATCATACAATATCATCATTGATGAATTAATTTTATAAATCAATCTGCTAGAATGCTGGTTCTCATCCATCACCCTATAAAAGGTAAGGAATTAGGTGAAAATACAAAAAATTCACTTCTACAACCCTATAAACCCAAATTGACACATATAGTCATAATATAACACTATTCTTCTAGTATGTATTAGAAATATAGAGGTATAGAAATACATTGTCAACAATTCTCTAATTGTATTTGGGGCTATTACTCTCCCATGCACCATGATCACCATGGCATCATCAATTGATCACTCAGTTGTTAAGTAACATCCATCTAGTTTTTTCCCACATAATATCACACTCAGGGTATTAATACTATCCATTATTCACATGATATATAAGAGAGGATAAGATAAAATGAGAGGTACACATCATAGATCCATTATCTTCTAAATAATCCTTAGTCTAGTCAACTCCAAATCTCATCTCGAACCACTGCTCCTGTGAAGGAATCTTTCCAACCTCGTGCTCAACCTCTGTGTTACATCTTAGAGCATTATCAATGATTTTTACTTATTTATGTTCATATTCCAACTAAAACAAAACATAAATAGATATTAAAATTACTAATTATAACTTTTGTTTCATTCCCTATTTGGGATGATTTAGAAATGTCTCATGTGGAATATATAAACATAAAAATCTCCCTCTAAAGAGAAAATATATCCAATACTTTAGAGTGTGTACCACATATATATATGCTCCAGTTCATGTGAACGATAGTTGTTCTCCTCGGGTCAATGTTATCGTGACCCACTGGATTCTACCGTATATATATGTATTAATAAGAATTCAAAATTAGACCCAAATTCATAAAATAGCACTACACAACCCATTCGAGGATTATGGAGTTTCAGTATGGGAGTTTTCATCAACTATATCATAAACTCATGAAAAAAATATTATATTTGTTTTCGCTGTATAATTTTACTTCCATAATTGAATAAACTATCATAGTTTTTGAAATATTGGATAAATCCTTTTTAAACCATTTGTAATATCCTACGAGGCCCGAAAATATCTTAATATTGGTAACATTCCATGGACATTTATATAACATAAATCCCTATACTTTCTCTGTATCCATGTACATATTTATTATAGACACTACATGAATAATTAATCATACCCCAACCCATATCTATAAGTAAACCTTTGAAATCTCAGATTAAATCTAATGAGATTGAGGTGTCACTAAAACTATCTTAGGTATTTTATTATTTTACATTAGATTCAGTGAGAACATTATGATGTTCTCGATGAACCCCATGATGATAGAGTCCAAATATGGGTGGAGGATATTTTTCATGGAAAGATCGAACCTTTTCAGCAAGTTCATAAGTCTTGAAAACATCACTATATACTCATACATTACATACCAACATTGAAAAAACATTTTTGGTATATACTCCTCTCTAATGTGAAAATAATGATAACCTTATCGAATATCAATCTTTGAGAACCACTGATCAATCCATAATTGATTGAAAAGATCCTTGAACCTTAAAAAGGATATCATTTATTCACCATCACCTAGTCTATTATTCAGTAATCAATTTACATTCTAATAATAATCTCTTACATTTGGATATCAACACAAGTGTACCTTATGGTGAAGTACTTTGTTTAATAATGCCTTTTTTCTCTATGTCTCTAAGAATAAGCTTAAACAATTTCACCTCAGTTGTCTCTAAATGAAAAAAGGATATTGAAATGGGTTATACATGTATAATTACATCATTAATATAATTTTTTTTGTATCCATTGTTGTAACATCCCAAGTAAGTAATGAATAATATATATTTTTATCTATGTTTATTAATGATTAAGATAGTGTTATAGAGGCTTAAAATGAAAATAAATACAATCTTAGGAATGTAATACACTAATATACTTAAAAGATTGTTTTACTGCCTTATGATGGGAAACACTTTTTGAATCTATATTTTGACAATTTTATAAACTATGTTCGTCAAAATAAACTTATCCTTTATGATTGGGACATCAAAATTTACCTTGTGTGAATTTTTGGTATTTTTCTGACAATGTTCATTTTTAATGAATAGTGAAAAATACTGCATTTTACATCAAAACTGCTTTTTAACCTAATTTATTTATATGATTAGATTATGTTTTGAATGGGTTTTGAAGTGAAATTAGAATATATTTTTACCATTTTATCCAATGGTGGTCATTGGAATCAATTTCACTTTGAAATTAGACTTAAACTGGTGTCAATCTATTGATACTTATTGTTTTGTAAAAACACGCTTTTTTGCTCTGGCAGCGGGAATTAATTATTAAACTAATCAATGTGACTTATATTATTTGAATTTTGTAAAATAGACTTCATTTTTGAATTCGGAATATCAAATATATCTTAGGGTGAATTTTTGGTAATTTTCTGAAAATCTTCATTTTTTGATGAATAGTGAAACCACTAAGTGGTACTTATAAAGACTGATTTTCCGTTTAAATGAAATTTTGCCATCATTGTGTTTTGAATTTTGAAAATCCGACATACATGGTTGTCATTAGTATGTAAAATGTGGTTCAATGAGATTATAATAATTTTTTGGTGAATAGTAACTTATTAAGTTTTTAATCGCGATTAGTGGTAATTAGGGTAGTTTAAGGTATAAATAATACTTTAATAAAATGAAATGACCTAGACACATGTCCCAACCTCATTGGTTGTGTCCTGGCCGACCATGACATGCCATGGGTCAACTTGGGGACCCCATGGATCCACTTTTGTTGGGAAATGACATAAATTACTTTTTATTTAATGTTAAAGTGAAAATGACACAAACATAATATATTTTACGAAAACAATTTTTGAAGTGGGGTTATAGAAGTCCAAATTTTGATTATAAATAGTCATTGGAAATCTAAAAATATTTCCTACATCATAGTATTTTTTTATGATTTTTAGAAATTAAATAAATTAAATTATATATGACATAATAATGATGCAGCGATGACATCATTATTTGACGATTTAAATAAAATGGGAAGATAATGTAAAATCTATGAACTACACATGGCCAAAACCAATTGGATGAGTGGCTTTCGAACCCTTATCACCTTATCCACGAATTATATCAATGTGGGACCTTTTAAAACCGAAACACATTTTCAAATAATGTAATATTTCATTACTTTCCAAAAGTGCCCCTCCTCTCCTCTTATAAAAGGCCCCCACCTCTACCTCATTTCACACACTCTTCAAGCCTTTGGCTCGGCCAACCACTGCCCATTTTCTCTCTCCACATCCCTCTACTCATCCTAGAGGATTCCCTTTGGGCAGAATCCTTTCAAAGGAAGCCTTTAGGCTCAAATCAAAAGGAGTTACAATTTTTAAGGTAATTTGTTCTCTAATGTTCATTTGTTTTATTTTGCTTCTCCAACCCCCTAAACTCTTTTTATTTACTTATTTTGTAACAACAACAGTATCTTAAATATACAAGGATGTTGTTATAATATTTATTTGAGCTACACTCTCACACAACTACATCAAATGGTTAAAGAACATACGGTTTCTGTGGATGGCGGAATTCTGCCTCCCGAAACGATGATTGTTCAACACTCATTTAACACCTTCAAAGGTGTCCATTATGATGTCACTATTTTCATATATGATATATAATATGTTTATGTTTTCCTTAAGCTTCTGATTTTTTCATTTTGGGCATACCTTTATGGTTTCCATTATGGGTAAAACATGATATCTTCATTTTAGGAAGTGCGGACTACCGCCCCCTAAAAGTGATTTGATTCGTTAATACCATATGTGGGATGTGTAAAGGATAAAGTTAATGATATTAAATATGTTATTATACTGGAATTATAATATACTCTTATATAATTATGATTCCATTCCAGAAAATATGAAATAGAAATGGAAGTAGCGTTCATGCGTACGTACGGCTTACCGTCTCCATGAACGGTGCATTTCATTTCTTACCTCTAAATGTGATGTAATATTATAAATGCATGTATGTACTGGATATATATGACATATATGATATCTACATCATGAATACCATTCTGGATATAGTGAACCATTGACCAAATTAACAACATGTAAGTGTAAGAAGTCTATTTTTGACTTAAGAACCAAATACCGACAAAATAAACATTATTAACTTAACTGATTACATGATGTTCATAACATGGTATAAAAGGAATAATGAACATGAAAAAGATTCATAAGAAAGTAGAGATTAACTCATGTTTATTATTCAGGAGATTAAAGAACGGTCGGGTCAAGTGGGATACGAGGTATGGGACTTCGTCTCAATCTCCTTTCATTGAGGCATATTTTATTTTATACACAACTTTCTTTTATACGGTGTATAAACCCCTTTGACTTTTACGTTTATTCAAAAGGAATCTTTTTTATATGAAGAGTTTACTAAATGACAAAAAGGAATGTTTTTGTCTTACGTATGCGGCGACAACGACTTCTCCGCCGTCGTGACCGTTATTTGAGTTTCGGCTTCCTCTACAAGCCATACCTTCTTTTTAAAAGAAAAATAAATACCATGTTTTACTTTGGTATTGAAAATGGGTTTCATAATGTTTTTATTATATCAATGTGTTTTATTGATATCTCATGATTGAAATGTGTAAATGTTATGTTTCCTTTATGCATGTTTTATGTGATATGATTATGTTATGGTTCTTGGGCATTATTATGAAGACGGGTGGTTCCGTGATAAACTAAGGGTGGGTGAGCCCGTTATAGCTCTCCAATGCATTGGGTAACGCGAAGGAGTGAAACGTTAAGGTTTCTCCGAAGAGATTTTAAGGGAATATACTGTGATGGGTATTCCAAACGTAACCAAGAGGGTTACTCCCTACATAAGAATGTTATGAATGCCTCAAGTTACCTTTATGTCTTATGATTTCTATGATTTATTCATGATTTGATGAGGTATGTTAAAGTGATTATGTTTTATGGGTAAAGTATGATTTCACTCTTATGTATGTATGTACCCATGTTTCCTTTCCATGTTTTTATAACCCATACTGAGTTTTTATGCTCATCCCATGTTTTTGAAATGTTTTTCACAGGTCAAGGGAAAGGTACATGATAAGATGATAGAGTCAAGGATGTGTCACGAAATAATCCATGTTTTATTTTAAATGTGTTTCCATTGATGGGAATGAAGAATACTATCTTTATGTAACCACTTTGTTTATATGTGGAATGTAATGCAAGTTTTATGATCTAATTCTCTAAAACCTTAAAACCGAAAATATCCTCAATGTGTAATCTTGTAATAACTCAAGATTAAGTAAGGTTTAAGGCTGGGGCCTTATAGTTGGTATCAGAGGTCGGTTTAGATAACTTTAGGAGTTATAATTCTATTAAATGATTATCCAAAAATATATATATATATATTTTTTTTGAAATGATATAGCATTAAAAGATTACCATGTTGCTTCATCTAAGACATGTTTGTTCAGAATGGTTTTCCGCAGAGGAAACAGGGAAGCAGTGCTAGGAAGGCATACAGAAGGAAATAAACTTCCGAATCAGCATCCAGAAATGGTCGGAATTGGAACTGAACAGTTTGTTGCAGTAATGGCGCAGTTGACTCAAGCGATAAATGGCGGTGGTATCCATACACGAGATCAGCCAGACCAACCGCAGAGGAACATGTCAGTGGTGGAACATTTCATGAGGCAACATCCACCATCATTCAAGGGATCATCTGACCCTGTACTAGCTGAAGGGTGGATTAAAGCACTGGAGAAGATTTTTGATGTCATGGGGTGTTCAGACAATCAAAAGGTTAGTCTTTCTATTTACCGTTTGGAGGGTGAAGCAGATCAGTGGTGGTCTATGGTTAAAAATATCAGGGATGCCGATGAGATTGATGCTCTTGACTGGGATGATTTCAAAGGTATGTTTCTTGAGAAGTATTTTCATAAGGCTATTCGACTTAGGATGGAAAAGCAATTCTTGGAATTGAGGAAAGAGGAATACTCAGTGGCTGCTTATGAAGAAAGGTTCACTCGATTGGCAAGGTATGCTCCAAATTTTATTCAAGAACTTGATAGTAAAATCAATCGTTTTTACTCAGGATTAAAGCCAAAATATCGAAGGGCATTAGCTTCTCGTGAGTTTAAATGTTATGAAAAGCTTGTTCGATGTGCTGAGAAGGTGGAAATGGAGTTTTCCGATGACCAAGTGTTCTATAACAACAAGCAGAAGAAGAGACCGAGGTGGCAGGAGAAAGGTAAGAATTCTTCAAAAAAGTCTGATGGTAAGAGAACTAAGTTTCCAGTTTGTGATAAATGTGTTAAAAGGCATGCTGGGGAATGTCTTCTGAATTCTGGGAAGTGCTACCGATGTGGTAAGATGGGACATAAGGCTCGTGATTGCACTGAAAAGGATCAAGGTGAAGGTAAGAACAAATTTGATTTACAGTTAGTGAAATGTTATAAGTGCAATGAGATGGGTCACTATGCAAACGAGTGTCCGACAAGGAGCTTGAGTGATGGGAAGCAGTTAGACTACAAGTAGAAAGGGGTGGTGAAATCCTTTGCAACTACTTTAGCAGATGTCGGGCCATCAAATGATGTTGTATCAGGTACTTTGTTTGTTTTTTCAGATTATTCCAGTGTGTTGTTTGATTCGGGGTCTACACATTCTTTCATCTCTGAAACCTTTTCTAGTAAAATGGGAATACCATCTCAAGAAATGACTCCTGAACTTTTGGTAAAAACACCTGGGGGAAATGTCAAGGCAAAAAGAATTTATAAGAATCTTCCTATCCTTATCTGTGGAAAGAACCTACTTGCAAACCTTATTGTTATACCTCTAGTAGAGTTTGATGTTATCCTAGGTATGGATTGGCTCTCTATTTACCATGCTAAGATTGACTGTAGAGCTAAAGAAGTTTCTTTTCAGAAAGACTTTCAGTTTGTTTACAAGAATGAACCCTAACTTTTGATAACATATCAAGAGGCCGAGAAACTTGTAAAAGATGGAAATGAATGTTACCTTGCACACGTCGTTGAAAATAAAGGAACTGTTCAGATTAATGATGTGCCAGTGGTAAATGAGTATCCTGATGTTTTTCCTGATGAGTTGCCTTAAATAATACCAGATCGGGAAGTTGAGCTTACTGTTGACTTAGTTCTTGATGCTAAACCAATTTCAAAACCCCCTTATCGAATGGCACAAATTGAACTTTTAGAGTTGAAGGAGAAATTGCAAGATTTATTAGAGAAAGGTTTCATTAGACCTAGCACATCACCATGGGGTTATACTGTTTTATTTGTTAAAAAGAAAGATGGTTCTATGATAATTTTCATTGATTATAGAGCCTTGAATAATATCACTGTTAAGAACAAATATCCTTTGCCTCATATCGATGATTTGTTTGATCAGCTCCAGGGAGCTCAGTTTTTTTCAAATATTGACTTGAGATCGGGGTACCATCAGCTGAAGGTAAAGGAGGCAGATATTCCGAAGACCGCGTACCATACGAGATATGGCCATTATGAATTTGTAGTAATGCCTTTTGGGATAACCAATGCACCTGCTGTATTCATGGACTTAATGAATAGAATTTTCCATCAGTTCTTGGATAAGTTGGTGGTGGTTTTCATTGATGATATTTTGGTGTTTTCTAAAAGTAAAGAGGAGCATGAAAAACATTTAAGGGTTATCTTGCAAACCTTAAAAGAAAAGAAACTGTATGGGAAATTCAGTAAGTGTTTGTTTTGGTTGCAACAAATTTCTTTCCTTGGTCACATTGTTTCTAAAGATGGAATAACTGTTGATCCTGCAAAAACAAAAGTTGTGGATGAATGGCCAAGACCCACAAATGTAACCGAGATTCATAGCTTCCTTGGTTTGGAGGGCTATTACCGAAGGTTTGTTAGAAATTTTTCACGGTTATCTAGTCCAATGACTAAGCTAACTCGGAAGGGTGTTAAGTTTATCTGGACAAAAGAATGTGATGATTGTTTTCAGGAATTGAAAAGAAGATTGGTGAATGCTCCAGTTTTGGCACTACCTTCCAGGAATGGTGAGTTTGTTATATACAGTGATGCTTCATTGAAAGGACGTGGTTGCGTCCTAATGCAGAATGATCAGGTAATTGCTTATGCTTCACGACAGTTGAAAACTCATGAGTTAAATTACCCTACACATGATTTGGAATTAGCTGCTGTTGTTTTTGCTTTAAAAATTTGGAGGCATCATTTGTATGGAGTAAAGTGTGAAATATATACCGATCAAAAAAGTTTAAAGTATATATTCACTCAGAAAGAGTTAAACATGAGACAAAGGAGATGGCTGGAATTAATCAAGGATTATGATTGTACAATTCATTACCATCCGGGAAAAGCAAATAAAGTGGCTGATGCTTTGAGTCGAAAAAGTAATGCTTCATTAACAATGTTGCGTTTGGAACGTGATCCTTTGGTTAAGGATTTGATGAACTTTGGCATAGAAGTTGTTGGTGCAGGAAGTCCTTCTGTTTTGTTTCAGGTATCAGTGAGATCTTCTCTATCAGATAGAATCAAGCAAGCACAGAAGAAGACAGTGAGTTGCAGAAAAGGGTAGAGCTGGTTCAGAAAGGTAAGTTGCCTGAATTCAACATTGATAATGATTGCGTTTTGAGATTTGGGAAGAGATTGTGTGTGCCTTGTGATTCACAGTTGAAGAGAGAGTTGTTATGTGAAGCTCATAGTTCTCCGTTTACAGTTCATCCGGGCAGTACTAAGATGTATAGAGATCTGCAGGAGTATTACTGGTGGGATGGAATGAAAAGAGACATTGCTGATTTTACAGTGAAGTGTTTGACTTGTCAGCAGGTTAAAGCAGAGCGGCAGTTACCGAAAGGGATGCTTCAGCCTTTACCAGTACCAGAGTGGAAATGGGAGAATATATCCATGGACTTTGTTGTTGGATTACCGAAGACATCTCGAGGTAATAATGCAATCTGGGTTATTGTTGATCGCTTGACCAAATCTGCTCATTTCCTTGCTATACGAGATACTTTCTCTCTTGATCAACTTTCCCATTTGTATCTTAAAGAGATAGTCAGGTTACATGGAGTTCCTCTCTCCATTGTATCGGATCGTGATCCCAGGTTTACTTCTAACTTTTGGAAAGGCCTTCAGAAGTCTTTGGGTACTGAGTTAAATTTTAGTACAGCTTTTCATCCTCAATCAGATGGGCAGTCAGAATGAACAATTCAGACATTGGAGGATATGCTACGAGCTTGTTCTATGGATTATCAGGGAAGTTGGGACCAACATCTTTCTTTGGTTGAGTTTTCATATAATAACAGTTTTCATTCCAGTATACAGATGGCACCATTTCAGGCATTATATGGGAAGCGGTGTCGAAATCCAGCTTTCTGGGATGAAGTGGGTGAAAGGAAGTTGAGGGGACCAGAATTGGTAGAAGAGATGGCAGAAAAAGTTCAGCTGATTCAGAAACACATGAGAACAGCTCAGAGAAGGCAGAAGAGTTATGCGGATAACCAGAGGAAGGATCTATCTTTCGAGGTAGGTGATCATGTTTTTCTCAAGGTTTCTCCTTGGAAAAGCGTTATGAGATTTGGTAAGAAAGGAAAGTTGAGTCCAAGGTTTGTTGGACCATACGGAATTCTGGAGAGAGTTGGATCAGTTGCATACCGAGTGGCTTTACCTCCGAGTTTATCTTAGGTACACAATGTTTTTTACGTTTCGATGTTGAGAAAGTATATGCCAGATCCATCTCATGTTTTGAGTCCAGAGGTAGTTCAGCTGGAAGAGAACCTATCTTATGAGGAACAACCGGTCCAGATTCTTGACCACAGGGAGCAAGTGTTACGGAATAAGGTGATTCATCAGGTAAAGGTTTTGTGGAAAAACCACATGATTGAAGAGGCAACATGAGAATCTGAAAATGCAATGAGGGATATGTACCCCCATTTATTCGATAAGTAAATAAATTGCGGGGACACAATTTTCTAAAGGGGGGAAGGATGTAACATCTCAAGTAAGTAATGAATAATATATATTTTTATCTATGTTTATTAATGATTAAGATAGTGTTATAGAGGCTTAAAATAAAAATAAATACAATCTTAAGCATGTAATACACTAATATACTTAAAAGATTGTTTTACTGCCTTATGATGGGAAACACTTTTTCAATCTATATTTTGACAATTTTATAAACTATGTTCGTCAAAATAAACTTATCCTTTATGATTGGGACATCAAAATTTACCTTGTGTGAATTTTTGGTATTTTTCTGACAATGTTCATTTTTTAATGAATAGTGAAAAATACTGCATTTTACATCAAAACTGCTTTTTAACCTAATTTATTTATATGATTAGATTATGTTTTGAATTGGTTTTGAAGTGAAATTAGAATATATTTTTACCATTTTATCCAATGGTGGTCATTGGAATCAATTTCACTTTGAAATTAGACTTAAACTGGTGTCAATCTTTTGATACTTATTGTTTTGTAAAAACACGCTTTTTGCTCTGGCAGCGGGAATTAGTTATTAAATTAATTAATGTGACTTATATGATTTGAATTTTGTAAAATAGTCTTCATTTTTGAATTCGGAATATCAAATATAGCTTAGGGTGAATTTTTTTGGTAATTTTCTGAAAAACTTCAATTTTTGATGAATAGTGAAACCACTAAGTGGTACTTATAAAGACTGATTTTCCGTTTAAATGAAATTTTTCCATCATTGTGTTTTGAATTTTGAAAATCCGACATAAATGGTTGTCATTAGTATGTAAAATGTGGTTCAATGAGATTATAATAATTTTTTGATGAATAGTAACTTATTAAGTTTTTAATCGCGATTAGTGGTAATTTGGGTAGTTTAAGGTATAAATAATACTTTAATAAAATGAAATGACCTAGACACATGTCCCAACCTCATTGGTTGTGTCATGGCCGACCATGAAATGCCATGGGTCAACTTTGGGACCCCATGGATCCACTTTTGTTGGGAAATGACATAAATTACTTTTTATTTAATGTTAAAGTGAAAATGACACAAACATAATATGTTTTACGAAAACAATTTTTAAGTGGGGTTATACAAGTCCAAATTTTGATTATAAATAGTAATTGGAAATCTAAAAAGATTTCCTACATCATAGTATTTTTTTTATGATTTTTAGACATTAAATAAATTAAATTATTTATGACATAATAATGATGCAGCGATGACATCATTATTTGACGATTTAAATAAAATGGGAAGATAATGTAAAATATATGAACTACACATGGCCAAAAATAATTGGATGAGTGGATTTAGAACCCTTATCACCTTATCCACGAATTATATCAATGTGTGACCTTTTAAAACCGAAACACATTTTCAAATAATGTAATATTTCTTTACTTTCCAAAAGTGCCCCTCCTCTCCACTTATAAAAGGCCCCCACCTCTACCTCATTTCACACACTCTTCAAGCCTTTGGCTCGGCCAACCCCTGCCCATTTGCTCTCTCCACATCCCTCTACTCATCCTAGAGGATTTCCTTTGGAAAGAATCCATTCAATGGAAGCCTTTAGGCTCAAATCAAAAGGAGTTACACTTTTTAAGGTAATTTGTTCTCTAATGTTCATTTGTTTTATTTTGCTTCTCCAACCACCTAAACTCTTTTTATTTACTTATTTTGTAACAACAACAGTATCTTAAATAAGCAAGGATGTTGTTATAATATTTATTTGAGCTACACTCTCACACAACTACATCAAATGGTTAAAGAACATACGGTTTCCGTGGATGGCGAAATTCTGCCTCCCGAAACGATGATTGTTCAACACTCATTTAACACCTTCAAATGTGGCAATTATGATGTCACTATTTTCATATATGATATATAATATGTTTATTTTTTCCTTAAGCTTCTGTTTTTTTTCATTTTTGGAATACCATTATGGTTTCCATTATGGGTAAAACACGATATCTTCATTTTAGGAAGTGCAGACTACCGCCCCCTAAAAGTGATTTGATTCGTTAATACCATATGTGGGATGTGTAAAGGATAAAGTTAATGATATTATATATGTTATTATACTTTAATTATAATATAATCTTATATCATTATGATTCCATTCCAGAAAATATGAAATAGAAATGGAAGTAGCGTTCATGCGTACGTACGGCTTACCGTCTCCATGAACGGTGCATTTCATTTCTTACCTCTAAATGTGATGTAATATTATAAATTCATGTATGTACTGGATATATATGAAATATATGATATCTACATCATGAATACCATTCTGGATATAGTGAACCTTTGACCAAATTAACAACATGTAAGTGTAAGAAGTCTATTTTTGAATTAAGAACCAAATACCGACAAAATAAACATTATTAACTTAACTGATTACATGATGTTCATAACATGGTATAAAAGGAATAATGAACTTGAAAAAGATTCATAAGAAAGTAGAGATTAACTCAAGTTTATTATTCAGGAGATTAAATAACGGTCGGGTCAAGTCGGATATGAGGTATTGGACTTCGTCTCAATCTCCTTTCATTGAGGCATATTTTATTTTATACACAAATTTATTTTATACGGTGTATAAACCCCTTTGACTTTTACGTTTATTCAAAATGAATCTTTTTTATACGAAGCGTTTACTAAATGACAAAAGGGAATGTTTTTGTCTTACGTATGCGGCGACAACGACTTCTCCGCCGTCGTGACCGTTATTTGAGTTTCGGCTTCCTCTACAAGCCATACCTTCTTTTTAAAAGAAAAATAAATACCATGTTTTACTTTGGTATTGAAAATGGTTTTCATAATGTTTTTATTATATCAATGTGTTTTATTGATATCTCATGATTGAAATGTGGAAATGTTATGTTTCCTTTATGCATGTTTTATGTGATATGATTATGTTATGGTTCTTGGGCATTATTATGAAGACGGGTGGTTCCGTGATAAACTAAGGGCAGGTGAGCCCGTTATAGCTCTCCAATGCATTGGGTAACACTAAGGAGTGAAACGTTAAGATTTCTCCGAAGAGATTTTAGGGATTATACTATGATGGGTATTCCAAACGTAACCAAGAGGGTTACTCCCTACATAATAATGTTATGAATGCCTCAAGTTACCTTTATGTCTTATGATTTCTATGATTTATTCATGATTTGATGAGGTATGTTAAAGTGATTATGTTTTATGGGTAAATTATGATTTCACTCTTATGTATGTATGTACCCATGTTTCCTTTCCATGTTTTTATAACCCATACTGAGTTTTTATGCTCATCCAACGTTTTTGAAATGTTTTTCACAGGTCAAGGGAAAGGTACATGATAAGATGATAGAGTCAAGGATGTGTCAAGAAATAATCCATGTTTTATTTTAAATGTGTTTCCATTGATGGGAATGAATAATACTATCTTTATGTAACCACTTTGTTTATATGTGGAATGTAATGCAAGTTTTATGATCTAATTCTCTAAAACTCTAAACCCGAAAAGGTCCCCAATGTGTAATCTTGTAATAACTCAAGATTAAGTAAGGTTTAAGGCTAGGGCCTTATAATTATTGTATTCACAAGGTCAAGGAATCAGAATAATAATTCAACTCATTAATCTACATCCTGAGTTCCTCTAGTTCCGTGGATGGAAGAAGTCTCTGGAGTTAAAATCATGGAATATTTGGGAATAATTTTTTTTTAACTTTTTTACCTATGAAAAGAACCGAGTGAATGAAATAATATTTACAAAACCCATCTTCTTAAATGTTACCATAATAGGAAGTTTAGGCAATATATCTTATAACTTGAATGAAACACATTAGAAAAAAATAGTTGTAAAGATGAACCCCAATCATTCTATGGGATGAAAAAAGTTTCCCATAGGAGTCTAACATTAACCCAAGGTATACCCACTAAATAAATAATTATATTTTCCATCACTGTCCATTTTTTATAATCATTACATATATAATAACACAACAACATGACCTAATCATCTAATTAGTTTTAATAAATGTATATCACAATAGCATAACAACATTACTATATCACACAAATGGAATCTATCACGAATAGATAGCATATAACAAAACATTTAATTAGTGAACTATTAAACATCCCATAAAAATGTATACATATGTAATGTGAACCTACAATCCTTTCCATGATTCATTAACACATCCCAAAACTCATAAATCACACATAAACATGTTTTCCATCACCCATGTTTATTTTTTTCAAGATTAATAGAAAATCATAGTTTTCTAATCATTATGGAAACTCTTTGGTCCCATATAATGTATTGGATTTTCACTATCATAGATCCACTTCCTATTATCCATATACCCTATCTCATATTTACCCTATACCAATTTAATGATTATAGAAGAATCATGTTAGTAAATCCTTGTTCTCTAATACTATTTTGTAACATCCAGACCCAAACCATTGGGTTTGAGAAAAAAAGATCACTAGACCTCATGTGAACCTCCCCATATTAAAGATACACTCTATTAACAGTATGTGTATGATTTTATATGTGGTTATACAATACCCACAGTATCATGTCATTGGATCAACAAAAAATATAAAAAATATTCAACCTAAAAAGGAAAAAAAATGTAAATTGAATAATTATCACATAGAAAATATATCTCATAGGGTAGAATGATTATCATGTTTAATGAATCATGTAATAAAAAATTAAATAGAAATGTAAGGGTCCTTCAATGTGTGTCTTTTTATTTCACTTTCTCTATGTTCCTTAGATTAACCATCCATCACAGGGCCATTTCCCATCACTAGAGCCGTCAAGAAATCTAAAATAATAGTAAAATTCCAGAGTAGTGTGTGAGTTCAAGAATTAGTTTAAAAAATAGTGTATCCATAACGTGATTTGATCATGTATGAAAATTGTATTCTATAGTGAAAATAAATTTTCATGGCCATAGACATGCATTTCAAAATAGAGCAGTCACACGTTTACCAAGGTTCCATAAACCTCAACTATACATAATTTTTATCTATGCCAAATGGATACTAATTGTATGTCATTATAATATTATAATAGTATTAATATTGAAATAGATCTCTCAACAATTTATAGATATACATTCACATTATTCACCAAGGATTTCTTATCCCAACTCTATCACGAGTCAGAACCCAAGACCGTCACGACCCTCTAGTCAATACCCCCAAGTCGTCACACCCGATTGATGCATCATTTTAGGCCCCAAGGCCATTGTGACCCACGATTCATCCCCTCAATACATCATTCAACTAACATTCATCATTGGGTTATGCACTAAGGCTCTTCATCCCCACTCCCAATGATCAGGTCCAATATTATCATCTTTTTAAGCCGCATACACATCCCCTATAATGGATGATCATCAAATGACTTTGTAACTATCTCATGTAACAAAAAAATAACATATAACATATTATTATAACACTTTATAGAGTATGAATAAAAGGTTGGAAATTTATATCATCAATAGAAATATAGTAGCAATTCAAAATAATATGTGATCACAATAAAAAATATAATCAAGCTAATCTAAACATACTCGTGGAATCAAATATCACATTAGGTCTCACGTTTTAGATGAACACACCCACATGTGATAAAAAATAATGAATGATCATTATCAATTCTGGTAAAATTATCATTTAATAGCCACATGATTGAATAAAATCCTAGTAGAATGGGGATCTTCTTACCTCAATGTCGTTGATGTCAACAACGTGAAAAAACAACTCTATGGGGTTTAGTAGTTAAAATTGATACATAAATAGTAAACAACACCACTCTACGGGACATATAATTATAGTTGATGAATCATAAATACTCTAGGTATCCCAATGATACGTAGAACTATAAGTATATATTTTTTCAACAAGATATAAAATATAACATGTGAAAACAACTTCTTTATCCTAGATAATTTCTATATTATCATTTAGATCAATTATTGTATGAGAAATATTCTCCTCAAGAATATTTATAAAACCATATTCAATAATATATATCAATAAATTACATGGATAAAACATGTGATATTCTAAATAACTAATATTCCATAAAAAATAAAATTATATTTTACTATTTTATAATTATCCTTTGATAATTTGATATATTTTTCACATGATAATTCACATAAAATTATCCTTATATAATTTTTATAATTATCATCTAATAATTTTCCATAGAAATGATCCTTCAACAATTATCAAATTATCCTTTCATAACTAAATTCATTATGCTTTAATAACCATTCATAATTAATTTTTTATAACTCACATAAATTTCCATTGATTGTTTATAAAAATAATTGCATGATAATTTGATGAAATTTTACTTTTAATAATTATATATGGATTATTGTATTGAATTATTATTCTGCTACACTTTCTATTATATTTAAAAAATGTGATTAAATTATTTTTCAATAAATCTTTATAATTATCAATGAATAATTATTACATAATTATTCATTGATAATTTTTTAATAATTTATCCTCTGATAACCATATTATTATCATATACTGATTCATTACATTTATTCCTTGATAATATTAAAAAACATTATACTTTGATAATTAAGGAATTTTCATGGATATTAGATATTTTTTCATTTATTCAATTTCAACCAAATTTTTCAATATTTTGATTGAAATAAATGTGGAATAGATTAAATATATTAATAAAAATACAATCATGGAGCCCATGTATTCCATTCACAAGAAGAAATTGAACCTTGAACATGGTAATAGAGTGTATAACCCACATCTGATTATCTAAATCATCACCTAACTGCATTAATAGAGTGTTCTCTTGTTTCTTAGACTCCTTAGGATTAACTAGTGAAGGATTCAGGAAAATAAATATATGTGTTATTCGAAATTAGCTAATTTAAAACCCTAATTAAAAACACAAAATTTATTTCTCTATTAAACAGAAAATTATTGGAAGGTTTCATAATTATTATTCACTAAGTTGTTACATTCTATAATAGAAAAAATGAGTTTTCTTGAATATTTAATATCATGGTTATGTGAAATAATGGTTTTGGTGGAGTGTGGATAATGAGGATGATGTTAGGGGAAAACAAATAATAATAATAGTAAATAATTATATAATATAATATAATTATTAAATAACATTCCCTCTACATTGGTTTAACCAAACTATAAACACACATTTATGTTTTATTGTATCTAGGTGAAACCCAATATCAATGACCAATATGATACTTCATTCATGAGAAAGTAATTTTTTTTTAAAAAAGTATAAAAAATATATAAAATAAATGATCCTTGTGTATGATGTTACTAATCATCTGATGTGTACAATGGTTATGTTGAGCCTAGAGAAAACCCAAATTCTATACCTAATATTAGTCTTATACTTCTCATAAAATACCCTATTGGGAGATATTAAATTATTCTTGAAATCATATAATGACTGTCAAATTAGACAATGTACCTTACTAACTTGGTCTCCCAAGAATAACATTTTGGTAGTCAATAATAACTCTAATGACTGTCGTATTAGACAATCTCCCTTACAAATTTGGTTTTCCTCCCCATTTAAGTCATGTTTATCTCTTGAGATATAAATATTTTCCCAATTCATTGAAGGGTGATATCAGTATCCCTCATCACATAATTAAAATGATAAATACAAGTATAAAAAGTTTATAAGGAATTAATCATTTCAAAACCCTTAATAATAAATGAGTTTTATAATCATCTCATAATGTTATAACCCAAGGAAAATAATCTTCTTTCATAACAATTTCATCATTTCTAGATATAATAAAATGAACAAAATAAATAGGTTTCACAAGAATCTTATCATAGTAATAAAAAATAATCAATATAAATAATAAGTATCGAATCCATAGATCAAATACCTTGAAATACAAATGTGAAATCATGGGTTTTTGTCTTTTATTAATATAAATCCCATAATAATATCATTTAAGAATTAATTATATAAATATCACTTCCACACTAAAAATCAATTCTCCAAAATAAATTATAAAATATTTTTTAAATATATTAATTTAAAAAAAAATCAAAACTGATAAAGAAATATTTACAATATTGATTAATCATGAGTGTGGGAAATTTTATTTATAACATTTATGTTAAAAGAAAACATTCCATTCCCATTTTCATAAAAAGTCAGAAATTAGCTCATCTGGAAAATAGAAAAAAATATATTTTTGACCTCTTTTTTAAAATTCAATGAAAGGTAAAAATTATTTCAGAAATTCATTGTGTAATAGTAAAAAACCATATCTAAAACCATTATTATAGAATATGGACATTGAAGAAAAATTTATTTCATCTGATGAGAAAAATAAAGACAATTTTTCATAAAAAAATATGTTCAATTTCAAGATAAAAATAGATGATTAAAATGAATGGAAAAAGAATATAATAAATTAATAAGAAAATTAGAAAAAAATAAATGAGTTTTTTTGAGAGGTAGACCATATGTTTTCATCACAAGAAACATAATCATAAACAATCTTGATAACCAATGAGATTGTAACACAATATATTTACCCCATTGGTATCAATTGATTTATAATACCCATGAATTAAAAAATCTTATATGGATATTTAATCCTAGAATTATAAATATAGAAATTGTAAAATTCATTCATGGGATGTATATATACTACAAAAAATATACAAGTGGTGTATAAGTCATGTTCCCATCAAAATATAACTCACAAAAAAATCCCTTACCAAATGTATGATGTCTAATGTACACATTTGAACATCCTATAAATAAATATGGATTTTGTATAATTAAATTTAATAACCATAATAATATATATCATTCCATATTGTGTTTATGTATACCTTTTATAAAATATTTGATAATAATTGATTTTCAAAATCTCTGTTTTGGGTGATATCTGCTAAGTTTTTTACATATGTTTTAGTTCAGAAGATTTCATAACCTTAAATTGATCTTGGTTACATAAATAACAAAATTTAAAACTTTTTATACATAAAAAAAATTAATTATATAAAAATATATAGTCTTTCATAAAATTAGGAATAGAAAAATGGATTAGACCATTCATGGAGATGGTATGTCGTACGTACACAAGAACACTATTTTCATTTTTAGACGGATAGAATAAAAGAATGGTAAATGATAAATATATATTAAAAATAATTATTATACCTTTTATATACATTAAATTCATCGATATTACCATCAATTTAATATAAAAATGAAAAACATATCATATTATTTTGTAGAGGAGGTAGTCCACATGGACGCATGATCGATATCGTCACAGTCCAACAGTTTGGAAAGTAAGAAGGTAGATATGATATTTTAATTAAATAATAATAATTACATAATAAATATAATATATAAACATTAAACCCCCCATAATAAACATATATGAAAAATAATTATGGAAAATGAATTGCATCGCTGCATGATCAATAAGTTGTATGTACACACGAGGAATAATTTCACATCCTATTTTTGGGAAAGAGGGTGAATAAAGATATTTTAATTATCTTAATAACATTTTAATATATTTATTGTAGTGAATTTATTATTTTATGAAGATTATAATATATTTATATTTTGTAAAATAATAGTTAAAAGGAAAATGAAAAGTTTAGTTGATTACATCTTCTTAGAAATAATTCATTTAGAACTCATATTAAGGGCTCTAGGGTTAGACATCTTGGGAAACCAATATATATATAATATATGTAGGGTAGTGTAAAATACAACTTGATAGAGTTTATATGATATATATGAATCATGTTTTTGGGACAAATTGAAAGGAGGGGTTCCCATCTATAATTGATCGGAGTGGCACACTTGAATTTTCATGAAACATTAAATTATATTAATGTTATTATCAATAAAAATGGTTCATAATGGAATATAAATGGGAAATATATTTCATTTTATACCATATATTATCACCATTTTCCTATTTTAATAATTTTATGATTTTTATATATTTCAATAATATGTTATTTTCATATAAAATCATTTTTTTCAATTACGAAACTACTAAATTAATTTCAGGTATATGATATAAATAAAAACGTGGAATTAGAATATAATACATTATTAGATTAATAATATTCCATATTAAACTAAAAAATTAACAGAACACATTAACTGAAACCAATTAGATTTCTTTTCATTTTTAAAAAAATAAATGAATATATTTATTTATGAAAAAGAGAAATACTGCATCAATGATGTATAAGAATTTAAAGTATTTATTATATTACTACTAGTTTAATAAAAAATTACATCAATTTTTAAAAAAATTTAATCAAGAAAATAATTTTTATATTAATTTATAAATAATTTTTATCCCTATGTGAAGAGTAGAGAGATATTCAACACTAGAAGGGAAATTGTTTTTATATTTATTTCCTTCAAATGTTATATCACTCGTTTTCAGGGACACATTTCCATTAAACAACCCAATTTTTAGACTAATTCAATATATTTATATTTAACTCAATTAATATTAATAATGAAAAAATATGGCAAACACAATTATTTTTTACTGATATTTACCATATTTACCCTTTATAGCGTGATTTAATTTTACCATTGTCAGTATTTATATTGAAAATAAATAAAATGGGACTACATACCCAATTTTATCCTCCTAAATAAAAATATTGAATCCATATTATAAAATTCAAATTATATAATTTTGAAAATTTAATTTTAAAATATGCGTGGAACACACGACACAACCCACTTATTTGGAAAATACATTTTTAAGAATAAAACTTGGTTTATTCATATCTCATTACATGAATAAAAATAAATGAATTATTGAAAATTTGATTGAATAATTTTATATTCATTTCTTGTAAATAATTAAAAAATTAATTTTTAATTAAATATATTAAGATAAAAAAGACATTATGTACATAAAAACGATTTGAGGGAAAATATATCTTTTTTTTTATTTTTTTGTTTATTACTACTAGATGAATTTAATTATAAAAATAAACCATAAATTTTTAATAATTTAGTAATCCATATTCATACCCTCCACTTCAAAAACATGGTGATAAGGATCACATAATAATATTTTAATTGTTTCATACAGTTCTTTTAAACTCGATAATTCTTATGACACAACCTTTAGAAGAAATAAAATTTATCTGAAAGAAGTAATTTATAAATTATTTCCATGTTACATTATACAGAATTAAAATTAATTTCACCCTTGAAATTCATCACTATAATACAAATTAATATGTATAGAAGTATATGATTTATTACATCGTCAGGTTCCCATGAGCCTCTTAAAAATTGATATTTCTAAAAATAACATTCAATATGGGACTAATATTTTTCTATAGTACTTTATCAATATATATATATATAATATTTCTACTAGTTTTTATTTTTATAAATGGTCATGTTACTGTGGTATTATATCTTATTTTAGTATATTTAAGGGATCATGTATGTGCTTTCTCATTATAGATTCATTGAAAACAACATGAACCAGATACATGTTCTGTGGAAGCACCCTATGATAAACAACCATCCGTACTCGATCTAGAATCTCTAAAGGGACAACATCAATAGGTATTATCTTAAATATTTCACTAAACCTCATAATATTATTCTATAGAGAAATTCATACATATAATTCTCAGCAACATTTAATTCCAGGTCACACTGATGGTTTTTATCTTAAATATAATGTTGGTTATGAGGTACCATGTCGGTTTGTTGAATGAATCATAATTTCTCCTACATTTAATCATATAGATCATGTCACAATAGTTTTTATATAACCTCATCCATGATATTTTTATTTCTATACATCTTTCTAATTTGATCTTTATAAAGACCCATATAAATGCTTGCAAGAAAGCTATTATTTCTGAAAAAATGAATTTAGAGGACGATGTTGATCCCAAACACCATTTAAATCCACAGAACATGATTTAATAATGTGATATAGAGTATTAATTCTTCTCTATGTATGACCATATATCTATATATGATATGAAATACATTATCATCCCATTGTATCTGAAGACAGGAGTAGAGATTTCTAAAACATCAAGGAAAATATTAGATCTCAATCAAATACAATTGAATGTGAAACACCATGAAACATGAAAACATTATTAATATGAATAATTTCTAGATGATCTAGAGAGTAATCATATGAAATGGAAATTTGGTTTTTTAACATTTCATGTATATAAGTTAGAAACCATATATAATTATTCTTTTTTGATGTTTTGGGTGTCTGATGAAAAAATCCAATGTGTTTCTTTCCAATCACCATTATAGATAGGGTATCATAGTAAAATACCCTTATGGATCTATATCTAATCCTTAAGATGATTACATACCAAGCACTGGGACACATAATATGAAATATCTCTATTTATGGTTTCCCACTAAAAATAAACTCTCAAAACTCTAATAATGTTCGTTCTTCTAAGATGAATATAGATTCATTAACTTCGAGCCTCATTTGATAACTCCTTATTCAATAATATTTTATATGATACACATAAATATATCCTAAAAATTATTATTCCATGAACATGTAGGTAAATCTCCTAAAAATTTCTATCATTAAGAAAGTATATATCTTGTTTCTAACCATCTTTAATAATCAACTAGACAGATGGTTGAACGCTAATTTTATAAAGAAATGTTTCATCCATTTTTTAAATATTTCAACATATATCCTTTAAAAATAATGAAATATTGGATCTTTTTTTCAAAATATAATTTATAAAATAGCATTATCATTTTTCTCATAGAATCTTCCACCATTTGATCATTCGTATGAGGGTAATATTATGAGTAGTTATAATAATTAATCATATCAAACCATATTATACGGTTCACATTCAACATATTCTATGATAAAATGTACATTAATTTTATTATTATTATATATATTGTACCATTATTTGTATTAATAATTTATCCATATCATAAATTAAAATATTACCATTACTAACACAAAACCATGAATTCAGTAATGTTTCACGTGAACCTTAAATTTGAGTAAGGTATATGCTAAGACTATAACATTGTACATTAGAATGTATATAAACACATTCATAAATGGGCCATTAATGATTACAAACACTTATCCACTATATGATAATGTATTAATAGATGCACTAACTAACCTTATCTTTAGTTCATAGAAGTTTTTTGCACATTCTTCTATCCAAAGGAACAAAGATATTTTCTAAGTTAACATGGTTAGTGGATTGGGTAGTTGTGAGAAATTATCCAAATTGAACTCACAATATTCAACAATACCATGAAATTGTGAATCTCAGTCATAGTTTTTGGCCTAGGTCAACGATCAATAAATATAGTCATGGAAGGATCTACTAATACAACATTATTTGTGATTATATAACCTAATAATGAAACATTAAGGATCCGAAATTGATAGTTTGTAAAAATTTCATAATGATTTAAATTCCTTAGAGACTTCATCTGATGTCCAAAATGATCTTCATTCATTTACATTCCCTTAAAATATATATGAATATCACTTATAAATACTATGAAAAACTGATGGATGTAATATAAAAATACTCTATTCCTTAGATCTAAGAAGATTGCAGGGGAATTATTAAGACAAAAAAGAATCAATATTAATTAATAGTGTCTATACATTTTTAAAAAATCCATAATTTATAATATGTTCATCCTTAACCATTAATAAATTATATTAAGAATAATGGTCAATATTTTGCATGTATTTATCTCTACATCTTTTATTAGACAATTCGTCAATATTTGGTAGATGATACATGTTATTAACTATGATATGGTAATGTTACTGAAAATAAATGAAATGTATAACTATTTACCTTTATTCTCAAAAATAATAACTAGTGAAATCCATGGTGATTCACTTGTAATAATTAGTCCCTTATCATGATTATTGCATAGTTTCTTCTTTAGTTTATATAACTCGTGGTGGACCATTCTGTATGGAGTGTTTGAAATAGGTGTAGAACCATTTATGAGTTTCATTAGAAACTCAAAATTACGATTCAATGATTGTTTAATAGCTTATTATAGAAACACATTAAAAAATTTACCATATAATAGGAATCTCTTCAATATTGGGTTTATACCCATCCATATGAGAGAAAACCTATTTTGAATATGAATTATGAATCATAAAATGGATAAAATACCAATAGGATTATCTTCATTATAATCCCACTAATATTCAATCATTGGTTGATAAATAATATAAAATTTTACTTCTCTTACACGAAATGTTATGTGTTTATTATGAAATGAAATCCAATCCATTCCCAAAATAACATTGAATTAAACTGGATGGATAATAACAAAATTTAAAGGAAGCATATTTTCATAAAGTTAAATTGTTGAAGAATAATAAACATTAAATTTAATCATCATATCATTTAAATGTTTCACTACTATATCAATATATAATCACAATGAGGATCTTGTTATTCACATTGAAAATTATTTGGATATCAAAGAAGTGGTGGATCCTGAATAAAATTGAACATTAGTACTTCTAGAGTTGTTGATAAGTGAACCTTTTAATACATTATTGTTGTAACCCTCTTCAGACATAATTATCGCATGATATTTCAATTTTTATTTTGGATTAAGGGGTTAATGAAATTAATTATCAACATTAACAATGATATTTGGGAACTATTTGTAATAATTCCCATACTCATTGAATATGAAAAAATTCAGTGTGGTTAGTGAATTTTGTGGTGCTTTCTCGCCTTTCATATAATTTAATATAATCTCCCATTACATTATAATTCAATTTAAAATGAAAAAAAATTAAACAAATATATATTTTGCTAATTATTTTAAAATAATATCCCTTATTTTTCCTTCCACATATTGAGCATAATTGAATGCAAACTTTCTTATCCCCTCAATTTTAGAATTACCTTTGAATTCAATAATTCTTTTCATATCCAAACCATGACATTGATGGGTAACTATGATATATATTTACAAATTTAGACCACTTCTAAGGATTTAATCATAGATATTGAAGTCCATTATTTATTATACTCTTTGGAGACTTGGTTTTATTCCAATGAAGTATTAATCATCCTTACTTTCGGGTTAGTTGAGAATAGCCAACGTATACCACACAAGTCTTGTAAAATTTTAATCAGAGGTAATAATAGATTCATTATGATTCTATTTATATGAATTTAATACCTTATAAATTGAAAAATATAATATATATAATTTAAATATTGAGTAATAATATCTAAATCTCAACCCACTGCACAATGTAAATTTCTTCTAATTTCAGCGAGTTCTTGATAAGATTCCACCATTGTTATGTTTTACCTTCAAAATTTCAAACATAACCAACAAATTATCATTTTATAAACACTATATAATGGAAAATATAATTTTTTTGGTACTAATAGACTAATCAGTTTCTAATGGATCAATGTACAATCAAAAAGTAGTTGTATGTAACCTCAAAGAGGAATCAAAAAAAGGTTGTACCCTAATTTTTTTATTTAGAAGCACAAAATGATTCACATATTGAGAAATTTATATGTTCATATAAATGAGATATTTTTTATATATCCCATTAAATTGGATTTATTATGAGGGTTGTAATTTAATTTTCCCTAGAATTTAGCATTAAAATTATTTTATCGGGTTCCATCCATTGAGTAAAGCCATAAAAAATTGATTGTAATAGTAATAATAGTTGTCCTCTACAAAATATTGAAAAATAATTTATATGATATCAAAATTATGAGAAATTCTTCTTAGGTGACTAATATTTAATATAGGACATTCATGATCATTAACAAAAAATTGGGATTTTATCCTATATATAGACTTATCTCTAAGGATCTCACTACTCTTATCTCATACTAGTTTCTAAAGGTTAACTAATCCTTACTATGATACCAACTATAGAACCCATAGTTATCATACATATATATCACATATTAAATTTTTAATAATCATTATAAAACCTAATTATTCATGATAGAATCATATAGGTATAGTTCATTTTGAAATAATGATACATAAACAACTGGTTTATAAAACTTTTACTTAATCTCACGTTATGTTTTCATAACTATCCCACGTCTTATTTAAATCTTACTTGGTACCTTTATTCATAACCATGTGTGGTGAAATACAATAATGAGTGATATCATATGATCAATAGGAGTGTGAAAGATGAATATACATAGTAAATTTTCCATAACATGACCATAATTGTACACGAACAATAGATTATGAGTTGAAAAATAAATTCTTAAATATGATAGATCATAGTTATCAATCATGAAATAAATCCTAGTTTCTCATTAGACGTTAATAATAAAGGATTAAGAGTTCATGGACCATCAAATACTAACATTTTCATATGACACATGTTTTTGGAATGCATGAAAGTATAAAAAATAATTTCTTTATTAGTAAGTATCATTTAGAAGACTCTAATAGAAGAATATGTTCACTCCCCAAACCATCAATGTATTAAAGGATCAATTTAATTTTTTTCATAGTTTATAAGTCCCCTAAACAAATTAATTCAACCCCATTCCATTATTTTTAATCTCATGATATATCAATCATTACCCAATTAATTAAAAAGAGAAATATATCTCATTGATCATACTATGAAAATAATACATATGTGTGTAAAAATAACATATAACATTAATAATATAATAACCCATGAAAATAAATTGATTTCAAAACCATTTAATCATGTCATAAATCATTGAAATGAAATGGGTTTCACAAACATTTCATAATTTCATCATATAACAATCCATGGGAAAGGATTGGGTTTCATAAACATGTTTTTATCATATAAATGAACCATCTACATAAATAATACGGATGAAAATAGTGTATCACATCCATAATTAATCATATATTATATCAAGGATTATTGTCTTATATGAAAAGAATTACCATTTTAAGAACATTTAACCTTATCTTGAGGAAAATATCCTTTACACTTTGAAATTCAAATTTCAAAAAAGAATGCATCACAAAATATTTCTTTAATAATTTAATAAGAAAATTTAAATTCAAACATATATATTATGCTTTGAATTATTGAATGATAACGATGTTGGTTAGTACTCCTCCTGCTACATATGTTAAGAGATACCATTAATTTCAAATTTATGTAAAATGACCAAAATGAAACTAATTCAGAATACAAGTGGAATATTCTTTTCAATTTTTTTAATAATGATTATTATGGGAAAGAAATGAATTAAAAATTCATTGAAAAATAATAAAACCCATCCATTAAACATTTTTTAAAAACATTTATATGTATTAAAATATTTTTACTACCAAGGAGTGAAATAATGTTGATTTTTCTTAAAACATATTTTTTTCATAATAGAATGTTTTTAGGAAAATGAAAAGAAAAAAATTCATTTAAAAAAAATAACAAGTGGATTGTAAATTTCATGAGATTTTGATATGTTGATCATAATATTCAATCATTGGAACCATAATCTAAACCATCTCTATAAAAAATGGGATTGTAACATAAAACCATTAAGATTTTGATAACCTTTGGAATCATGATCCCCCTGAAATAATGTACCATATATATATATATGTATATCAAGTAATTTTAATGGTAACATAAATTACATACCATCATGGCTGGTATAGACATCACACAGTAGAATTTTGTTGTTTTTAAGGAATGTTTCCCATAGAAATAATAGTTAGATGAAAATACCTTATCATACATCTGAATTCCTTGATACATGATAATACCTCATTTATAATAAATATAGATTTATTGTAAATATATTTAAAATTCATAATAATATATATATATATATTATGAAATACGATTTATTTATATCCTTTTCCACACATTTGTTAAAAATTAATTATTAAAAACATTATCTTGGGTAATATTTGATTTATGTTGACATATATTTTTGTTTAAAATTTTTGGTCTTTATATTTAGATAATGTTTCCATCATATAAATAATGTTAATAATAATAATAAAAATTCCAAAAATATTTATTATATAATTATTTATTATCATTAATAGAAGTATAGATAGAAAAATGAATGAATCGTCTATAGAGAAGGAAGGCCATACGTACATATGAATGACATTTTTTATTTTCAAATTATGGAAAAAATGTCACATAATAAACATCCGTTAAAGAATAATTATTATATAATATATATCAAACATATTAATTAAATAAATTCTTATTAAAATAAATATAAAATAAAAAGTAATGAAATATTTATATCACATCATGGAAGTAGTAGTATGCACATAATCATTATCGACATCATCATTTCCCAATGGATTGTATGTTAAGAAGTCAGATATGATATTATCATTACAAAATCATAGATATTTCATAATAATAATATATAAACATTAAACCCGACATAATAACCATCCGTGGAATATGGTGCTTGAAAATTAATTGTATTACTAAATAATAAATGTAATCCTTATGTAAAAATTAGAAACACATTCACATTACATTTTATAAAAATTGAATGAATAAAAGTAGATTTATAAGAATAATTAATTTAAATTTCATTTTAGATACCTGTGTTATTATTTTATAAACAATAAATAATATATAAAGAAGGTAAATGGAAAATGAAAATAAAAGTTAACAGTTAATGCGATTTACTATTATTTGAAATAACTCATTTTTATATCATCTAATATGAATTATTTTTGGTATTTTGGGAAGACCTGAATATCTATAATTTGGATAAGGGTGTTTAAAATAAGACATTATATTGTTTCTTGAGTTATAAGGTTCAATATTTTATGAATAATAGAATGGAGGGGTTCCTTTTATAATTTATTGGAGGGGCACTCTTGGATTTTATTAAAATATTAAAATATATTTAAGTCCTTTTGAATTAAAATGGTATGAAATGAACTATAAAGGGTAAATTGTTGAAATATTTTTCAATATTATATCCTCATTGACATCTTTTAATATTCTTAAATTTTTTTATTCAATTTAATAAAATATTATTTTCATTATAAATCAATATTTTAAATTTAGACACTATTCATCAAATTTAAATTATAATACATGAAGATAATTTTGGAATTAAAAAATAATTCACAAAAAAACTAAATTATCATATTTATCAAAAAAATTAGAACACAATAATTCAATCAATTTATATTACTTTTAATATTTTTAAAAACATTAAATATATATTTTTATTATCCAATGAAAAACTACATTGGTGTTTCATTAGTATTATTTGTAATTATATAATCAATAAAATTTATATATATATTTCCATCTTGATTAAAATTTCGTTATCCAAAAAAATTAATATGATTCATTCATCAAAATTTTTTGTCCCCATTTTAACACAAAATTGATATTTTAAACTAAGAGAGTGTTATTTAATAACATTATTCTCATTAAATATTATTTTTGTCAGTGAAATGTATAAATTTCCTTTATGAGACCCAATTATTTGTGTTATTTAATCGTAGTATAATTACCATTATTAATTATGAATTGGGTAGAAAGATTATGGCCTTATCACATATTTTTATCCATGATTAACATTATTTCTAGTTTAATGAGTTGATGATTGTTATCATAGATACTATTAATTTTGACCAAACATAAAAGGGACCTATTTACAGTATTTGAACCTGATACATCCATATATGGAATCTATTTTTCATAATTAAATCTCTATATGTATAAGTAATTAACAATAAAATAAGCACCCAACACATCCTAGAAATCATATTATAGAAAAATATATATTTATTCCTAAAAAATGGTTAATTATTATCCCATGACTGGAAATATATTTAATAAATGTTATTTTTTTTAATTTATATAAATTATATTAATTTAATTAATCTAATTTAAATTTTCTTATTAATATACCAAATTATTATAAAACATATATAATGCGTTAAAAAAATTATCTTAAAAATATGATTTTTACCATTAAACTATTTTTTTTATTTTTATTTCTAATAAAATTGATACCCATAAAATTTCATTATACTTATATATCCATTAATGTTACATAATTTAATTTGTTCTTTTGATACTCATAAAACCAATATCTAAGTTAAATAATTCACCTTAAAATATTATTATTATATCACTGTTCGATTAAACTCATTATTGCATCCAAGGAAAGATATCAAAGAAATAAAATTTATATGAATAAATATATTCAATAAAATATCAAGGTGTTATGACAATAATTTGATGATTATTATTCCTTTTATGGTGAAATTATAATATCTTTGACATTATTCAACATACTGACACGATTTGGGATATATGAGTGAAATATCATAAAAAATAACAACATATACCAAAAATATTATGTAATAGAATATAAAATTATTATAAAAAAATAAAAGTAATAATAAACATGTAAAAAAATATTTTTAAATTAAATATTTATTATTTTTATTATTGTAGAATATATGGAAAATACACGATGAATCAGACTCAAAGTACCAGATATCTCTAAACCACACTTTTCTTTGGGATATGATCATTGTCTCTCAAATGAAATTTCACTCAATCATTAATAATAATTAATTATTATAAATTATGTTTATATATATCATAAGTATATACCTAGATCATTATCCCTTCATTTTATTGGTAACACAATTCTAATGATCATTTCATAAAATCCTTCATTAAAAAATCTATTTTTGTTAGGACCATGGTTTTTTTATAAATGGAAATAGGTAGTTTTGTGATTTTTCAATCCATAATTGGTTCATTAATGAGTTTTCAAGGAATATGATATTAGGTTAAAGAATATTTAGTGTTTAAGGTGGAATAATTACATTGGGATTAAAAACTTTTTCAGCTCAAAATCTACATGAAGGTGCAAGGATTATAAAAAAACATTCAAGAGTTTCTCTTCATGAATATGGTAAAGGAATGAATTATGAGATGATAGGATCCTCATGATGATATGGTTATTCAAAAAGGAACAATGAATCTATTGTTAAGAACATTTTATGGGTAGAGGTGGTAGTTTTATGATTAATGACTAAGTAATGATGAACAGATGATAAGCTACATTATTATTATAAGAATTATGAAAATGAAATTTCCACTAGGGCTTTTATAAGAATTAGGGATTCATCAACATAGAGGGATTGGTTATAAATTTTTTTGGATGATCTTATGGGATTTTTGTGAGGAAATATCTATAAATAGAAGGACTATAATATTTTTAATTAACAAAGATAATATTTATGAAGTATGAAACACATTGATTTTGTGAAGGACATTTCATGAAGGGAATTATTCGGGATTAAAAAATAATCTTTATCATTTAAATTATAATGAAAATTATTTTTATTAACTGATTGATCTTTATGAATTTTAGAATAATGGTATTCATAATGATTGGGAGATTCACAATTGTTATGAGTTCTATGAATGATGGGAGAATAACGAAGGCTATGAGATTTGTGAAATGATGTGGTTTCTCAAATGATGAAATATATTTTAAATACGAATGGTGTTTTGTGATGAGTAAAATATTAATGAAAAATAGATAAGATCATATTTTTTAGTGAAATGTTTCTCCATGTGCATCAATATTGGACAATGCTACAATTAGAGTCTCGTTCTACCAATGTTCAAAGACTTATATTCTTAATAAATTTAAGTGACATTCACGTTGATATATTGAGTATGAATTTACCCAATGTTGTACGTAAGGGGGAGTCTATTGTAGTGATTCTAGTATGTGATTTTCTAATCTAAAATGTTTATATAAAGTAATTGTTTGAATTACATTTTGATCTTGTGTGAAAAAATATAATCTAGACTACCTAGGGAAGGATAATTGATCTGGGTATGACCAAAGAACTATCAACATATTATCTATGGACAATCCCTTAGTGTTGAACCATGTAAAACAATTTTATTATTCTAATATTTATACTTATAAATGTATAATAAATACATGATTCAACCTATAGGTTTAATAGGTTCCCGCCAATGTGGGGACAGTATTAGACTCATTTGAAGAAACAATTTACACCATGAGTCACTCCTCACCTCTCACGGTGTTCTAGAATCCTATATGTGGTATAAGAGGAAACATTTTATTAGTGATAAATTTTTCCTTAGTTGTTATGAAGAATTTATATTATTTTTGGGGATTATAATTCTTGATGGAATAAACATTCATATATGAAAAATTAGAATGAGAACCCATTTTTGGCCCTTTGGAATCGATTTTCTCTTTTTCATAGATCAAGGGATTCTAGTTAGTGATGTAAAAATAATTTCTATGAACAAAAAAGTAAAATGTAGGGTTTATATGCAAAATCTAAAAATTCTCTTACAATAGCACTGTCTGATCAAATATATTTGAAGGTGATGAGTTTAACCTCATCAATGTACATGTGAAAGAAACTAGAAAATATATACAAAGGTGATAATTAATTGAAGGATGCCAAAATTGATGTTTTTAATTTGAGTTTGATGATTTAAAAATGAATCCAAAAAAAAATGATAAAGGTTTTTTAATCCCATTATAGATTTATTTGGAACAATTTGATGACCTGGGGAAGAAATTAATTATATAAACATTAAGAATGTAATACCATGATGTTTTTAAGAAATATCATCTCTAAATTAAATTAATTATTCAATTGATTTCATTTCATGTAACCTTGATTCTAAATTTACCATGAGGTATCTTTAATATAAAATTATCAGTGTAACATAGTTGTTAGTTTATTAAGAATAAATATAACTATCATAATAGAATGTATGGTGAATAAATACAGTACAAATTATTTATAAAGAATATAAATAATTAAAATATTTTTATTTTTGTATTAATAAATAGTGTGAATTAATATTAGTTAATGAAATTAGTGAAATATATATGTTATATATATAATAAATGATTTTTGATATTCATTCAATTGGATTTTGTCATAGTATATGAATAAAACCAATATGATATATAAAAACCCATATTTTTAATAGTGTAATTATTCAACCTTTAAAGGATAACCCCTTTTAAATTTATATTTTGAATAATTAATAATTATTATATGAAAACAAAAACGTTTTCATTGGATGAAAGATATAAAAATTTACATTGGATGAAATTTTAATATTTTTTTGATAACATTGAAATTTCGATGAATTGTAAAAAAACTATTTAATTCAATTTTTTGATTGAAATAATTTACAAGGATAAGTTATACTATTTAATAGTTTTAATTTATAAATAGAATATATTTTTACCATTAAATATATTTTATGTAATTCTAATTAATTTTACATTGAATTAAGATCTAAAAATATTTCAATCTTTTGCAATGTTTAAACTTTTAAAAACAAGTTCTCTCTCTTACACAATTGAAAAAATTATAAATTTATTAATGAAACTTCAATGTTTTGATTTTTGAAGAATGTGACTCCATATTTTGAATAATTAGGTTAAAATTATTTAAATAGAATTATTTTATTTTTTGACAAAATTAATAGTAATATCACTAATTCTGTTAATATGGTAAAAGTGTAAATTTGGTAATTAAGGGTAAGAATAATATTATAAAATTAAAGTAAAACTTGTATTAATATAATTATATCATTTGGTTTTATCCTAAATCATCCTTCGGTTTATATGGTTTCTATTTGATGTTAGTTAGATGAGATTAGGACATTTAATTTTATTTTTTGAATCACAATTAAATCTATCATACTCCAATTTTAGAAACTGTATAATTTTTATATAGGGTGATACAAAAGATAAACAAGATTATGAATAATCATTTGAAATATAAAATGTTTTTATTTATTATGTTAATTTTTATGTAATTAATAATATATAAATAATAACCCTAAAGGATTATATTTTTATGATGTAAAATTTTATTAATTGATGAAAAATCAATAAAACAAATTACAAAAATTATAAAAACAATCAAAGGATCCAAACACTTGAAAAAATAATATTTATTATGTATATAATTATTATAATCATCCAAGGGTCACGTTATATACCATTTTTATACTTATTGAAGATATTTGTGACACTTATATTATTTTATTTAAAGTGATGTAAATGTTTTCACATTCATAATTTAATAAGTATAACATTTTAAATGATGGATTTTATAAAATATAAATTCAACTAAAAATATTATTTTAAATTTATTAGTCTTTTATTCATCATAGTGTTTTTTTCATAGTTTCTATATAACAAATATGTATATTAAAAAATTACATAAAATTGTTGTGGTACTAATATTATTATTACAGATAACACATAAATGTTATTAAAAATATTATAATAAATATAATTTGTTGTAATTAATATTATTAATGAATTTTTAATACAATATTTACCTACTATGAATATAAAAAAATAGTTTGTTCAATTTTAACATGTTATATTCATATTTTTAAAAATCAATTAATAAAATAGTTTCACAATTGACAGTATTGATTATTAATCAAAATAATTTTTCATTAAATAATTTAAAAATCATAAAACATTTTTACAAATATATAATAACTATTAAAAGGTATATAAAGGTCTAAAATATATTTTTATTTTCTAATTTTAATTAAATATGTAAATATTGATGCATTTTAATATTGAATTATTTCTTATGATAGCTAAAAGGTAAAATTAATAACTAAGTGTTACTTAAAATGATAAGGGTTATATTGGAAGAATTTTTTTTCAAAAAATTATTTTTTAACGATATTGAAACCGTATATAAATGAATCATTTAATTTGGTTCATTTTTGAGGGTTTTTATGGGGTTCTATTTTGGTGTTAATTGATATTTTTGGATATCCCAAAAGTTCTCCTCACCTCAATTATAAAAGGGAACCTACTTTCTCACCACTTAACTTCATGTTAAGCCATAAATATTGGCTATACCCATCCCTATTCCATAAAAAAATTCAAGAGATATATTATCTAGGTTTTGGACTTCTTCGAAGACCAAATCTAGTGCTCTATGAGGAGATTTAGAAGAATCATGTCAAAGAATAGGTAATCTCATATACCGATTCTTTTAAACATCTTTCTTCATCAACATACTATTCATGTTTTGTTTAATTATATAGTATTAAATAATCTATCACATATATTATAATATGTTATTATAATTATGAAAGAAAAATATTACACCTTCCCACCATGAATATAAAAATGAAATCACAATGGGTGTGTACGTTCGGCTTCCCGCCTCCATGTTGTGGTGTAATATGTTTTTCACCACTTTCATATATCGATGGGTATAATGATGGAATAAGTAACTATATATATCTTATATAACATGATTATAAAAAATTATATACCATAAAATTCAATACCATTCAAAAAATATGGGAATTATATCATCAATCATGTGTACGTGCAACCTACCATTTCTATGATGGGTTGCGATTAATTCTACATGATCACCATTAAAGAATGATAATATAAATGTAAATAACGAATAAATACGATATATATTTTGTTAATAAGATTTTTTAATGATATGAATATGAACTATGAATGATAACAATAACTTATTCTATTAAGAATACGTATGAAAATGAAGTTGTTAATAGACAAATAAAAAGTAAAAATGACATGTTGTAATAAACATATGATAATACGATCATATATGATATCATAAAAATTAATATTATTCTAAAATATTTCAATGAAATTATTTAAATCATTATACATGAGGTTTATTTATATTCAATGGAAAACATATATAATGTAAGGGATAATGTCGTAATCTAATTATTATCCAAGATTGTTTATACATAATTGTTTACTCAGGTATATTTACCTTTTAAGTATATGTTTCCTATATTTTTAATATTATTTATTTTTTTCTACAATTTTTTATATTCAATTTTCTTCATTTGTGAATTTTTATTGAATAGTATGGATGTATTATTTTGTCATTATTCTATAAGAGGTACTTTTTGATTTTTTGGGAAAAATTATGAGAAGTATTTTTTTAACACTTATTGGGAATGAACAGATATTCAAATTTCAATACCACCATATTTCCATGAATCATCCTATACAAAAAATAAATTTTATTTTCCAATAAAATATTTTCTTTTAAAATTTCATGAAATATTAATAAATCAAAATTTTCATAAGAAGAAAGGATATTTTCCTCAAAAACTAATTTCATGCATTTTGTCAAAATTATTTCCCATCTAAGATGGAATTCATTAAATAGGGGTATGTTTATATTACTATTATCACAATGATTTAATATATGTTTGTTATAGACTTCCATTTATGATATTTATTTTTTATAAGGATTATGATGGAATGATTTTTAAGAAAACCATTTTATTCCATGGGTTATGCAAGGATTTATGTCTTTGGGTAACCTGTAAGAATTATTTAATTATGATATGGGTGGGCCATATATCTCAATTCATTTCATTGGGTAAGGATTTATATATCATGTGATAGACATGAATGGAATGGAAAATGATCCCAGATCAACAATATAGGGATGGAATAGGGAGTTAACATGGATTAGTGGGAGACCTTTTCCACTATGATGGTCATGGAAATGAGACTTGGATAATATGAAATTACCTTCTATATTTATATTATTTCCAAAAAATATTATTTCATATGTTATGTCTTTTGGGATTACATTCATGGATTATTATGAACTTTTATGATATATCCCATGCAATGATATCATGGTCTTTCATATATAGGATAAGATATTGAAATGAAATGTTCTTATGTCTTGAGATTATTATATAACTGATGTCACAATGTTTTACCCTTATTGATAATATAATATCACCCTTTCAGATAATTCTTTTCACCAAGTGATAATTTTGGTCATTAAGTTAAATTTGTCAAAAATGGGGCTATTTAAGAAGAAATAAGTTTAAGGAAATGAAAATGTCTTATAAACGAGGTTTTTATGATTCACAGTTTCTAAAGACACTATAACTCTATGATCCTTAAATGGATTTTTTATATTTTGTAATGAGTATTCTTTAATTTTGATATAATATCCTGGTATGTAAATTATGGGTCGTTATAGTTGGTATAAGAGAAAAGGTACAATTAAAATTTGGAATCCAGGAAGAGAAAACTATTCTAAGAACCCAAAGTATATATTTAAGCATATTTTACAATTCTAGTGTCTTATAAATGACCATGAATAACCTAGGATAAATCCTATTGTGTCTAAAATTGATTTTTAATTCCTCATTATGCGATTTTCTGATTATTATTAGTGTTTCTTGCATTACGATTCTTAGTTTTAGTCAATATATAGAACTGAAAGGAAGCACACTAAGGTTGAATGTGACAGTAAATGAAATTATTTTCATCCTGATTAACCAAATTTTATGGGAGATGGAATAAAAAATCTTATAGCTATGATCACCAAACATTTTCAATTTATGAATCATACTGGACATGAAAATGAGAAATGGAGGGAACAAAATTTGGTTGAGTACTTGATGAGGTAGTTCATTCCTCCACTATGTGGGACTTCTGATCTATTAGTGGATGAAAACTGATCAGTACCACTAGGATAATATTTTTAGTACTACAATGATCATAACATGACAATGTCATCTTATAATTCTATCTTTTGGATGGTGAACCTGATTAATGGGTGGTCCTTGTCCAGAATATGAGGAAACAAGATGATATTGAGTTTATGGAATGGGATGAGCGGAAGAACTTATTTTTCAATAATTATATTCCTCATATTATTTTAACAATGATAGATAAGAAACTCCCTGATTTTATGAAAAAGGAATATGAATCCATTTGTACCTATGAAGGAAATTTTACAAGTCATGCAAGGAAATCATTCAGAATTATTATCACACATGAGAGTAGAACTAATTGAGTTGTTATTTGAATAAAACCATGCATTAGATGAGAAATATCCTTATGAGACATTAATAATAATAATGATAGTGTTCTATGTGCTCTCAAGGTTGATATGTATATTATAGTAACCCATAAATCTTATGGGTATGATAAGATGAGAAAAATGGAATTCATGTGATACGATGAATAATACACTAAAATAATGTTTATTTTTTCCATTTTCTCAATGTGTGGAAATAAAGTTAGAGGAAATTTCCTTAATGGGAATAATAACTACTTTATGCCTTGATTATGAAGTCATTGTGTAGTTGAATGCTAAAGTTATGGAAAAAATATGTCTAATGATGCGAATAAAGAAAAAGATTCACATAATATACCGGTTATGGTTCAATGTTACATGTTCATGGATATGGGGAATTATGATAATCAATTACATAACACAATGTTTATTGATGATGATTTATTCCTGAAAAATCATTAGAAAAAAGAGAAAATAATGTCCCATGAAATCACTATCAACAATTTGTAGTACAATAAGGATGTTGTGAAAGGTATTCATACGATCCTCTCTAAAGCAGTAATTTTTTTTCTTCTATATCAACCCTATCTTTTATTTTGTATGAATTCTCTAAATATATAATTGTATTAGATCCATAATATGTTTCTTTAGTGGTGAACACTCTTAATAGCACAACAGTCAGATAAAAACATTATAAATATTCTCTTGTTGATGTTTGTGGGATGGTGCTTCATACAAAAATTGTGATCCTTCCGATTATTGAATTTTATGTGATTCATGGCATGGATTGGATTTTTCTATATATATCTCATTAAAATTTCCAATATTGGGAAGTCGCATTTCATATTCCTAATCAATATGTGATCATATATCGATGCAAGGACGAGTATGAACTTCCAATGAAAATTTCTTTTTTTCAATGGATCTTGATCCCCATAAACAAAGGTTATCTATCAGAAATTGTTGGGGATGAAATCATAATTTATAATACAACCATTTTATGAGAGTTTGATGATGACATTTAGTAAAAATTATCAGGTCTTCCACCAAATCGTGACATTGATTTTTTTTATAGAACTCAATCTAGGTGTTATTCATATTTCAAAGACACCTTATAGAATGACAGAAATTTATTTATAGTAATTGAATAAGAGAATCCCAAAAAAATCTCAACAAGGTATTAAACTCCCTAATGTATCACCTTCAGGTGCAATTGTTCTATTTTTTATGAATAAAGATGGATCAATGAGACTATACATTAATTATTTAGAATATAACAATATCACTATCAAGAAAATATATCACCTTCAATGCATGTATGAATTATTTGAACAACTATGAAAAGATCAATATATTTCCACAATTGATCTTCACTCTGGATATCATTAATTAATGTTCATTAATGAGGATATACCAAAGAAGACATTCTGTACAATGTATGGACACTACGAAATTACAATGATGCCTTCTGGTATTAAAAATATCCCCTCTATCAACACGGATTTAATGAAAATTTTCTTTTGATACAATATTTATCAGATTGTTGTAGTATTTATAGATGATATTCTTGTCCATTCAAATATTAATGAAGTACTTGAAGATCACATAAGAATTGTACCGAAGACCATGATAAAGGAGAATATTTAGGAAAAATTTTAAAAGTAAGAATTTTTTATTTAGAAAGATTCATTTTTGGGACATATAATCTCAAATGAGGGTATATTAACAGATTCATCAAAAATAGAAGTTTTTTAATGTCGGATAAGACCAAAAATGGTAACTGAGAGCTGAAGTTTTCATGGTTTGGTAAGATATTATCATCATTTTGTGGTTTATTATTCAACATTGTATAATACAATTAAAATTTTGACTCCAAAAAGAGTTATGTTTATGTGGATAGAGGAATTTGAAATTTATATCAAAGAACTCAAAATAATACTGGCCAATTCCCCTTTTTTGACACTTCCTTTTAGTGGAGAAAGGTTTGTGATCTATAGTGATGCATCAAAAAGGGGACTGGGATGTCTTGTAACATCCGAGACTTTTATGAGAAATATTTTATTTTTATTTAATATAAATCATCAAAAGAATCTTTCACTACACGCAATTGCGACCTTCCTCGATAGCATGTGTAGTACGCAATACCGAGTTCTACTAAACAACGATATATTATTATAATATTATAAACTAGCCGTTATGAATAGTATTAACTGAATTTTAAATTTTAAAACATTATCATTCATCTTACACATTTTCTAGAACATGGTAAGAGAACAAAATAAATTTTTTTGGGTAAAATAAGTATTTATCAAAAAATGCAGTTTTGCCAACTTTTGATGGTGCACACACATTAAATCTAGTTTTTACACATTTATAAGTTCAATTTAACAAAATAAAATTCTTCTTTTGAATCAGGATATAAAAATTTACATTGGATAAATTTTTGATATTTTTCGGATAAATTTCATATTTTGATGAATAGTAAAAATATGCTAATTTTTTAATTAAAAACAACTTTTTTCATTGAGATAATTTAGATGGTCAAATTATAATATTTAATGGTTTTAATGTATAGATATAATATATTTTTACCATTAAATATAATATATTTCATTAGCATTAATTTCACATTGAATTCATAGGTAAAAACATTTCAATCTTTGGCAATGTTTTAACTTCTAAAACCCGTTTTCCTAAGAACGGGATTTATTTTAAATTAATGACTGCAACTTATATGTTTTGAATTTGGAAAAATGGATTCCATATTTAGAATCAGTGGGTCCAAATTATGTTAATGGGAACGATATCATCGCTCGTGCGTACGTACGGAATACCGTGTCCACGATGTGATGTGATTCGTTCTACATGATCTTCATTTAATAATGATTATATAAATGAATTGAATGGATAAAAATTATATATAGTACATTAATACCATTCTATAAATGATGTATCTATAACCTAAAGAGATGAATACGAATTTATTCGACAAAACATACATAAGAACAAAAAGTTATAAACACCCGAAGAGCATGTAGCAATGAAATATTACTATTATGAAGCTATGAATATGACCATATATGATAACATAACAATAATTATGATTCTGTAATAAGTCAATAACATTATTTAAATCATTATACAGGAGGTTCAGACACATACGAAGCAAATCAGACCAAAGGTAAGGGAAAATATCACAATCTCATTTTTATCCGAGATTGTTTATACTTTGGTATTTACTGGGGTGTATTTTATCATCCACATCCATGTTTCCTCAATATGTATTATTATTTCCATCCACCTAAAATTTTTTAAATCCAATTTTACCCTTCGGTGAGTTTTTGGTAAAAGATATGAAAGGAATCTTTTGTCATTTTTCGTACGAGGTACTTTTTGACTTTTTCGACAAAAGTACGAGAAGAATGTTTTTCTTAACTTATACAGCATAAATGGATTTTTTAAAAAATATTTCCAAGAATATTCCTTTACAATTTTTTATGTTTATTTTTATTCAACTTCTTTTAGTTTAAAATTGTATGACATGTTAAGAAAGGAAAAATGTTTTTGAAGTAGAAATGACATTTTCCTCATGAATGGAGTTCAAGTGTTTTATCAAAATTATTTTTCATATAAGATAACAAAGGGTTATGTTTCAATCCCTATTATTACATTGATTTGATTATGTTGTGATGGAATTAGGAATTTCTTTATCTTATATGAACTTTTTTTATGATTTCATGATGTTTAAGAATCCCATTTTTATTACATGGGTTATGCAATGATGTATGATTTATGATTTTCTGGAACACATAAGAATGGTATCATTATGAGATGGGTGGGACCTATATCTCCCTAAAATGCATTGTTTAATGATTTTATATCTCATGAGATAGACATTGCTGGAACGGCAGGTTAAACAGGTTCAGTGAAACAGGACTGAAACGGGGAGTGAACTCGGTTCAGAAATGGACTTTGTCCACTAAGATAGTCTTGGAAATGAGTCTTAACTAATAAGAAATGATTTTCTATGATTATGTGTGTATGACACAAATTTTCATGTTTCACGTTATGATTATTGGGATTACATTTCACTACTATGATTTATCCCATGTTATGAAATTATGATTTCTTTTGCAGGTTAAGATTTCCAAAAGTTATGTTCTTAAGTATATGATGTGTTTGATATTTCTTTTGTTTACCCTTACTGAGCATTTGAGCTCACCCTTTTGTATGTTTTATTTCCCCAGGTCAGGAAGAAGGTTATTAAGTAGGATATGCCAAAAAGGGACTCTAGATATGATGAAATAAATGGGAGGCAAAGTATATTCTTTATGAACCAGTTGTTTATGTTTCCCAGTTTCTAAAGACTCTATACCTATACGGTCCTTCCATGGTTTTTTTATATGTTGTAATAAGTATGCTTAAATTTTGAAGTATTACCAATGTATGTAAAGTATGGGTCGTTATAGTTGGAATCAGAGGAAAGGTATAGTCAACCTTTTGAAACAAGGATGTGAAAGCGTTAGTAAGAACCCTAAGGATAAGTCTAAGCATAGAACACAATATTAGTGTTTTAGAAATGTCCATGAATAGCCTAGGATAAGACCTTTAGTGTGAAATTCTATTCTTGATTATGTGGTTTTCCTATTATAATTAGTGTTGGTCACAATATTCTTGGTTTTAGTCAATGGCTGGAACCCGAAGGAACCGTGTTAATGCGGAATGCGACGGGCAATGAAATGATTGTCCCCCTGAGCAACCAAACGTTATGGGAGCTGGAATGAAAATTCTTGTAGCCATGCTCACACAACTTTCTCGATCTATGAATCATGCAAGACTTCCAAACGAGCAAAGGAAGGAGCAACAATCTTTTGAATCCTTCATGAGGCAGCGTCCACCTTCATTTAGCGGGTCTACTGATCAATTAGTTGCTGAACAATGGATTAGTACTACTGAAAAGATATTTTCAGTTCTTCAATGTTCTGAACATGATAAAGTCATCTTAGCAGTGTATCGTTTAGAAGGAGATGCTGATCAATGGTGGAATCTTATTAAGAATATGAGGAAAAGGGATGAAATTGAGTCCATGGAATGGGACGAGTTCAAGAACATATTTTTCAATAAGTACTTTCCTCGTATTCTCCAAACAAAGATGGAGAAAGAGTTTCTTGAACTAAAAAAAAGGATGATGAATCTGTTGGTACCTATGAAGAAAATTTTACAAGACTTTCAAGGTATGCTTCTGGTATTATTATCCAACCTGAGAGTAAGATCGATCGATTCTTTAGTGGCTTAAATCCATGTTTTCGAAGGGCATTAGCCATAAGGGACTTCAATAGCTACGAGGAAATCGTTCGATGTGCTCTCAAAGTCGACATGGAGATTGGAGTAACCAATCAGTCATATGGGTTAGATAAGAAAAGGAAAATGGAATTCAAAGGAAAATCTAAAGAACACACTGAAAAGAAGATGAGTTTTCCCTTATTCTCAAAGTTTGGAAGGAAACATGGAGGGAGTTGTCTTCAAGGGACATGTAAATGTTTCAATTGTGGAAAGGAAGGTCATCGGGCATTTTAATTCCGCAATGATGGGAAGAAGATGTCTAATGATGCAAACAAAGGAAGGGATACACAAAATGAACCTACTACACTTCAATGTTTCAAGAGCAAGAAGATGTGGCATTATGCCAATCAATGCCCAAATCCAAGGGTTGATGATGATGGTCGACGTCAACAAACTCTTTAGGGGAAAGACAAAGGAAACTCACATGCAATTTATATCAGTGATGTGGAGTACGATAACGATGTGGTGAAAGGTACACATACCATCCACTCTAAAGTAGAAATGTTTTATTTGATTCTGGATCCACCCACTCCTTTATTTCTGAAGAATTTTCTAAGGATATCACCATATTACCTCAATAATTAGACATTGAGTTAGCTGTGACAACCCCTAATGGAACAACAGTGCCATCAAAAGTTTATAATTCTTCTCCGATTGAAGTTTGTGGGAAAGTGCTTCCTGCAAATCTTGTGATCCTTCATATAGTGGAATTTTATGTGATTCTTGGCATGGATTGGATTTCTTTATATGGATCTCATATCAATTGCCAAATAAGGGAAGTCACATTTCGTATTCCAAATCAATCTATGATCGTCTATCAATGCAAGGATGAACATAACCTTCCAGTGGAAATTTCTTCCATCTTATGGGTCTTGATTCCACTAAATGAAGGTTATTTATCTCAAATGGTTGGTGAGAAACTCACGATTAAGAATATGCCCATTGTACGGGAGTTTGATGATGTCTTCCCGGAGGAATTGCCGGGTCTTCCAACAAATCGTGAAGTTGAGTTTTCAATAGAACTCATACCAGGTGCTTTGCCTATTTCAAAGACACCTTATAGAATGGCCCCAATTGAGTTGCAGGAATTGAAGAAGCAACCCGAAGAGAATCTTGATAAGGGGTTCACACGCCCTAGTGCGTCACCTTGTGGAGCACCTGTTCTGTTTGTTAAGAAGAAAGATGGATCAATGAGACTCTACATTGATTATCGAGAACTTAAGAAGATCACTATCAAGAACAAATATCCTCTCCCACGCATTGATGACTTATTTGACCAACTACACAGAGCTCAATACTTTTCCAAGATTGATCTTCGTTCAGGGTATCATCAATTAAGGGTCAAAAGGGAGGATATACCAAAGATGGCTTTCCGCACAAGGTATGGACACTATGAATTTATTGTGATGCCATTTGGTCTTACTAATGCCCCTGCTATCTTCATGTATCTGATGAATAGAGTCTTTAGAGACTATCTTGATCAGTTTGTGGTAGTCTTTATAGAAGATATTCTTGTCTATTAAAAGAGAAAGGAAGAACATGAAGATCACATGAGAATTATATTGAAGACCCTGAGAAAAGAGAGGCTTTATTCCAAATTTACCAAGTGTGAATTTTGGCTTCAAAGAGTTTCATTTTTGGGCCACATAATCTCAAAAGAGGGGATATCTGTTGATCCAGCAAAAATAGAGGTTATCGAAAGATGGTCGAGACCAAAAATAGTAACTGAGATCCGATGTTTTCTTGGTTTGGCTGGATAATATCAAAGTTTTGTGAATGATTTTCATGATTATCTAATCCAATCACCAAGTTGACTTGTAAAGGAGTTAAGTTTGTTTGGACGGAGGAATGTGAAGAGAATTTCAAGGAGTTGAAAATAAGGTTATCTAGTGCACCTGTTCTCACACTGCCTTATAGTGGAGAAAGGTTTGTGATCAATAGTGATGCATCCAATAAGGGATTGGGGTGTGTTATTATGTAAAATTATATGGTGATAGCTTATGCCTCACAAAAGTTGAAAATCCATGAGCAAAATTACCCAACTCATTATTTGGAGTTAGCTGCAGTAATCTTTGCATTAAAGATTTGGAGGCATTACCTTTATGGTGAAAGGTGTGATATTTATACTGATCATAAAATTTTATGGTATATTTTAACACAAAAAGAGCTTAATATGCATTAAAGAAGATGGTTAGAGCTGATTAAGGATTACGACTGCTCAATTCATTTCCACCCGGGGAAAGAAAACAAGGTGGCACATGCATTAAGTCGACAAGACCATGCCAGTTTATCCATGATGATGATCACAAAAGATCCAATATTTATGGATTTACAAAGGATAGATCTTGGAATTATAATGGAAGGGGAAAAATCATATCTTTCTCAAATGAATGTTCAAACATCTATACATGTGAAGATTAAAGAGGAACAGAAAGAAGATGTAGAGTTACAAAAGAAGGTGAGAAATGTTCCTGAATTCAACCTTGATTGTGATGGGATAATAAAGTTCAGGAATCGGGTTTGTGTTCCTCCCATCCCATAATTAAAGAAGGATCTGCTGGATGAGGCTCATAGTTCTTCAGTCTCTATTCATCCTGGAAGCACGAAGATGTATAAGGACCTGAAAGAGTACTTCTGGTGGGATGGCATGAAAAGAGATGTTGCTGAATATGTCTCTCGATGCTTGGTTTGTCAGCAAGTTAAAGCTGAGATACAGAAGTCTAAGGGAATGTTACAACCATTACCCATACCCTAATGGAAATAGGAAAACATCACTATGGACTTTGTCACAGGACTTCCTAAAACATCCAAAGGCAATAATGCTATCTGGGTCATAGTTGATCGTCTTACAAAGTCGACACACTTCATCGCTATTGGAGAGGATTTCTCTCTAGATCAGCTTGTGAGGATATATGTAAAGGAAGTGGTAAGATTTCATAGAGTACCACTTTCTATTATATCTGATCAGGATCCAAGGTTTACCTCAAAGTTCTGGCGAAGTCTTCAGCATACTCTGGATACAGAGTTGAGTTTCAGCACTGCTTATCATCCTCAGACAGACGGTCAGTCTGAGAGTACAATTCAAACTCTAGAAGATATGTTGAGAGCTTGCTCTATATATTTCAACGGTTTTTGGGATCAACACCTACCTTTGGTGGATTTTTCTTATAATAATAGCTTTCACTCCAGTATTCATATGGCTCCTTATGAAGCTCTCTATGGAAAGAAATGAAGGACTCCAACTTGCTGGGATAAAGTTGGGGAAAGAAAGCTATTAGGACCTAATATTGTTGATGAGATGGAAGAAAAGTTCCGATCAATTCAATAACACATAAGAGATGCTCAGAGTCGACAGAAAAGTTATGCAGACAACCGAAGAAAAGACCTAGAGTTTGAAGTGGGTAATAAAGTGTTCTTTCGAATATCTCCCTGGAAGAGGGTCATGAGATTTGGAAATAAGGGGAAGTTGAGCCCTAGATATATTGGTCATTTCGAAATACTGGATCGTGTTGGGAAGGTAGCTTACCGATTGGTGCTTCCCCCGAATCTCTCTCATGTTCACGATGTGTTCCATGTATCTCTCCTGAGAAAGTACATACCTGATCCTTCACATGTACTCAGCTCAGAAGTTGTACCACTGGAGAAAGATCTTTCTTATGAAGAACAATAAATAGAGATTCTGGATCATAGAGAAAAAGTCCTACGAAACAAGAACACTCGCTTGGTGAATGTTTTATGGAGGAACCACCAATTAGAAGAAGCTACATGGGAGCTTGAGGATATGATAAGGGAGAGGTATCCTAATCTGTTTGTTACAAAGTGACAAATTTAGAGGGTGAAATTCATTTTATGGGGGGTAGAAAGTAACATCTGAGACTTTTATGAGAAATATTTTGTTTTTATGTAATATAAATCATCAAAGGAATCTTTCGCTGCATGCAATCGCGACCTTCCTCGATAGCGTGTGTAGTACGCAATACCGAGTTCCACTAAACAACGATATATTATTATAATATTATAAACTAGCCGTAATGAATAGTATTAACTGAATTTTAAATTTTAAAACATTATTATTCATCTTACACATTTTCTAGAACATGGTAAGAGAACAAAATAAATTTTTTTGGGTAAAATAAGTATTTATCAAAAAAATGCAGTTTTGCCGCCTTTTGATGGTGCACCCACATTAAATCTAGTTTTTGACACATGTATATGTTCAATTTGACAAAATAAAATTCTTATTTTGAATCAGGATATAAAAATTTAATTTGGATAAATTTTTTATATTTTTCTGATAACTTTCATATTTTGATGAATAGTAAAAATACGATAATTTTTTAATTAAAAACAACTTTTTTCATTGAGATAATTTATATGGTTAAATTATAATATTGAATGTTTTTAATGTATAGATTGAATAAATTTTTACCATTTAATATAATAAATGTCATTAGCATTAATTTCAAATTGAATTCATAGGTAAAACATTTCAATCTTTGGCAATGTTTTAACTTCGAAAACCCATTCTCTTAACAACGAGATTTATTTTAAATTAACTACTGCAACTTATATGTTTTGAATTTCTAAAAATGGATTACATATTCATAATCAGTGGGTCCAAATTATGTTAATAGGCTACTTTTTATTTTTGGGCATTATGAATAGTAACTACGGTAAATTTTATTTACCATAGTTAAAGGTAAATCGTGTAATTAATGGTAAATATAAGATTATAAAATTACCATAAAACATGCCAAAATCATATTGGATGACTAAAGGTCGACCCCTATCACCTAAGGGTCAGATTATATTCATTTAATAGTCTTTTCTCCATGAAAATAATTTAATTATTATTAAAACCAAAGAATGTGACAACATGTCACTTTCTTAAATCTTATAAGTATAATAATTTTAATTTGGTGATAAACTTAACGAAACTTATAACATGAATAGTCTCCGGAAAGATAATAAAATTATATACATCATAGGAATTTATTTAGAATTTTTAGGGATTAAATAAATATCATTAATTATGAAACAATAGTGATGTTGAAATTATTTTATTAATTAAAATATCAAATAAATTGTTTTAAAATATTAAAATAAATATTATATGAACTAATTAATGTGATAAACTAATTTTCTAGACACATATGACATTTTATTAATCTGTTAAATATTTTATTTCTAAAATATCTTCTGTATATATTTTATTTAAATTGAAATAAATGAATAGTGTCAAAATTGACACTATTCTTATTCAATAAAAATAACATATTATAAAATTGTTTAAATATCACAAAAATATATAAAAATTATAAATTAAAATTTATATGGTATACTATGTCATTTAGCGTCAAATTATGGAAAATTCACAATACATATGCAATTATTTATAATAATTTAAAATTTAGAATATTACTACCACAAATAAAATAAAATTGATAAATAAGGATAAATCAAGTTGATAATGTTTAAAATAATTTCCTAACATGTCTAAAATTTATTGGTTGATGGTATTACAACCCTATATCATCTAATATTTGGATATGAGTCATTTTAGATGTTTTTAAGTGGGGTTGGGATTTAATATGAACTAATATTTCTTATATTTCCAAAGGTGCCTCTCTCCTCCCTTATAAAAGGGAACCTCCTCCCTCTCCTCCTCACACCAATTTGAGCCTTCACGGTCGTTCAAAACCTTCCCATTTCACTTCTACACTTCCCTATAATCATCCTAGAGGTTCTGGTCTTCTTTAAAGACCAACCCTAGTGCCCTAAGAGTAGGTTAAGAAGAGACGCGTAAAAAAGAGAGGTAATATCCATTACCGATCCTTTCCAAATTCTTTCTTCTTCAAATTCTTATTCTTTAGTTGTTTCATTATGAAGTAATAACATAATTATCACTCATATATTTATATGTTATTATAATTATGAAACAACCATATTTCACCATCTGTCCATCCTACGGAAAACGAAATCATCGTGCGTGCGTACGAACGGAATACCGTCTCCATGCCGTGGTGTAATCTATTTTCCCCCACCAACATACTTGGATGAGTATAATGGTGTAAATAATTACTATATATGATTATTTTAAAGTGATATTGATTCTGAAATATAATACATACACTCCAATACAATTCCACGATCATGGGAACGATATCATCGCTCGTGCGTATGTACGGAATACCGTCTCCACAATGGGATGCGATTCGTTCTACATGATATTCATTGCATAATGATTATATAAATGAATTGAATAAATACAAATGATATATAGTACATTAATACCATTATATAAATGATGTATCTATAACCTAAAGGGAATAATAAGAATTTATTCGACAAAACACGCATAAGAACAAAAAGTTATAAACACCAGAATAGCAAGTAGCAATGAAATATTACTACTAAGAAGCTAAGAATATGACCATATATGATATCATAACAATAATTATGATTCTAGAATAAGTCAATAACATTATTTAAATCATTATATAGGAGGTTCGGACACATACGAAGCAAATCAGACCTAAGGTAAGGGAAAATATCACAATCTCATTTTTATTCGAGATTGTTTATAATATGGTATTTACTGGGGTGTATTTTATCATACACATCCATGTTTTGTCAATATGTAATATTATTTCCATCCACATAAAATTGTTTAAATCCAATTTTACCCTTCGGTGAGTTTTTAGTAAAAGATATGAATGGAATCTTGTGTCGTTTTTCGTATGATGTACTTTTTTGACTTTTCCGACAAAAGTACGAGAAGAATGTTTTTTTAACTTATACGGAATAAATGGACTTTTAAAACAATATTTCCAAGATCTTACTTTACAAGTTTTCAAATTTATTTTTAATCAAATTCTTTTAGTTTAAAATTGTATAACATGTTATGAAAGGAAAAATGTTTTTGAAGTAGAAAGGATATTTTCCTCATGAATGGAGTTCAAGTGTTTTATCAAAATTATTTTCCATCTACGATAACAAAGGGTTCTGTTTATATCCCTATTATTACATTTATTTGATTATGTTGTGATGGAATTATGAATTCCTTTATCTTATATGAATTGTTTTATGATTTCATGATGTTTAAGAATCCCATTTTTATTACATGGGTTATGCAATGATGTAGGATTTATGATTTTTTGGCACACATAAGAATAGTATAATTATGAGATGGGGGGGACCTATATCTCCCTACAATTCATTGGGTAAAGAATTTATATCTCATGAGATAGACATGGCTGGAACGGCAGGTTAAACAGGTTCAGTGAAATGGGATTGAAATGAGGAGTAAACTCGGTTTAGAAATGGACTTTGTCCACTAAGATAGTCTTGGCAATGAGTCTTGAATAATAAGAAATGATTCTATATGATTATGTGTGTATGCCACAAAGTTTCATGTTTTAAGTTATGATTATTGGGATTACATTTCACTACTATGATTTATCCGATGTTATGAAATTATTATTTCTTTTGCAGGTTATGATTTCCAAAATTTATGTTCTTATGTATATGATGTGATTGATATTTCTTTTGTTTACCCTTACTGAGCATTTGAGCTCACCCTTTTGTATGTTTTATTTCCCCATGTCAAGAATAAGGTTATTAAGTAGGATATGCCAAAAAGGGACTCTAGATATGATGAAATAAATGGGAGGCAAAGTAGATGCTTTATGAACCAGTTGTTTATGTTTCCCATTTTATAAATAATCTATACCTATACAGTCCTTCCATGGTTTTGTTGTATGTTGAAATAAGTATGCTTCAATTTTGAAGTATTAACAATGTATGTAATGTATGGGTCATTATAGTTGGTATCAAAGTAAAGGTATAGTCAACCTTTGGAAACTAGGATGTGAAAGCGTTAGTAAGAACCCTAAGGATAAGTATAAGCATAGAACACAATCTTAGTGTTTTAGAAATTTCCATAAATAACCTAGGATAAGACCTTAAGTGTGAAATTTTATTCTTGATTATGTGGTTTTCCGATTATAATTAGTGTTTCTCACACTATTCTTCTAGGTATTTGTCAATAGCTCGAACCTGAAAGAACCGTGTTAATGCGGAATGCGACGGGCAATGAAATGATTGTCCCCCTGAGCTACCAAACGTTATGGGAGTTGGAATGAAAAATTTTGTAGCCATTCTCACACAACTTTCTCAAGCTATGAATCATGCAGGACTTCCAAAAGAGCAAAGGAAGGAGCAACATTCTGTTGAATCCTTCATGAGGCCACGTCCACCTTAATTCAGCGGGTCTACTGATCCATTAGTTGCTGAAAAATGGATTAGTACTACTGAAAAGATATTTTCAGTTTTTTAATGTTCTGAACATGATAAAGTCATCTTAGCAGTGTATCATTTGGAAGGAGATACTGATCAATGGTGTAATTTTATTAAGAATACGAGGCAAAGGGATGAAATTGAGTCCATGGAATGGGACGAGTTCAAGAACTTATTTTTCTATAAGTACTTCCCTCGTATTCTACGAAGAAATATGGAGAAAGAGTTTCTAGAACTAAAGAAAAAGGATGATGAATCTGTTGGTACCTATGAAGAAAATTTTACAAGACTTGAAAGGTACGCTTCTGGTATTATTATCCAACCTGAGAGTAAGATCGATCGATTCTTTAGTGGCTTAAAACCAAGTCTTCTAAGGGCGTTAGCCATAAGGTACTTCAATAGCTACGAGGAAATCGTTCGATGTGCTCTCAAAGACATGATGGAGATTGGAGTAACCCATCAGTCATATGGGTTTGATAAGAAGAGGAAAATGGAATTCAAAGGAAAATCTAAAGAACACACTGAAAAGAAGATGAGTTTTCCTTTATTCTCAAAGTGTGTAAAGAAACATGGAGGGAGTTGTCTTAAAGGGAAAAGTAAATGTTTCAAATGTGGAAAGGAAGGTCATCAGGAATTTGAATGCCGCAATGATGGGAAGAAGATGTCTAATGATGCAAACAAAGGAAGGGATACGCAGAATGAACCAACTACACTTTAATGTTTCAAGTGCAAGGAGATGGGGCATTATTCCAATCAATGCCCAAATCCAAGGGTTGATGATGATGGTCAACGTCAACAAACTCTTAAGGCTAAAGACAAAAGAAAGTCACATGCAATTTCTATCAGAGATGTGGAGTATGATAACGATGTGGTGAAAGGTACACTTAACATCCACTCTAAAGTAGAAAATGTTTTATTTGATTCTGGATCCACCCACTCATTTATTTCTAAAGAATTTTCTAAGGATATCATCGTATTACCTCAACAATTAGATGTTGAGTTAGCTGTGACAACCCCTAATGGAACAACAGTCGCATCAGAAGTTTATAATTCTTCTCTGATCAAAGTTTGTGGGAAAGTTCTTCCTGCAAATCTTGTGATCCTTCCTATAGTGGAATTTGATATGATTCTTGGCAGGGATTGGATTTCTTTATATGGAGCTCATATCAATTTCCAAATAAGGGAAGTCACATTTCATATTCTAGATCAATCTATGATCGTCTATCATTGCAAGGATGAACATAACCTTCAAGTTAAAATTTCCTCCATCTTATGGGTCTTGATTCCATTAAATGATGGTTATTTATCACAAATGGTTGGTGAGAAACTCACGATTAAGAATATTCCCATTGTACGGGAGTTTGATGATGTCTTTCCGAAGGAATTGCCGGGTCTTCCACCAAATCGTGAAGTTGAGTTGTAAATAGAACTCGTACCAGGTGCTTTTCCTATTTCAAAGACACCATATATAATGGCCCCAATTGAGTTGCATGAATTGAAGAAGCAACTCCAAGAGAATCTTCATATGGGGTTCATACGACCTAGTGCATCACCTTGGGGAGCACCTGTTCTGTTTGTTAAGAAAAAATATGGATCAATGAGACTCTACATTGATTATCGAGAACATAACAAGATCACCATCAAGAAAAAATATCCTCTCCAACACATTGATGACTTATTTGACCAACTACGCGGAGCTCAATACTTTTCCAATATTGATATTCGTTTAGGGTATCATCAATTAAGGGTCAAAAGGGAGGATATACCAAAGACGGCTTTCTATATAATGTATGGACACTAGGAATTTATAGTGATGCCATTTGGTCTTACTAATGCCCCTGCTATCATCATGGATCTGATGAATAGAGCTTTTAGAGACTATCTTGATCAGTTTGTGGTAGTCCATATAGACGATATTCTTGTCTATTCAAAGAGCAAGGAAGAACATGAAGATCACATGAGAATTATATTGAAGACTCTGAGAAAAGAGAAGCTTTATGCCAAATTTACCAAGTGTGAATTTTGGCTTCAAAGAGTTTCATTTTTGGGTCACATAATCTCAAAAGAGGGGATATCTATAGATCCAGCAAAAATAGAGGTTATCGAAAGATGGTCGAGACGAACAACAGTAACTGAGATCTGAAGTTTTCTTGGTTTGGCTGGATATTATAGACGTTTTGTGAAAGATTTTTCACGATTATCTAATCCACTCACCAAGTTGACTCGGAAAGGAGTTAAGTTTGTTTGGATGGTTGAATGTGAAGAGAATTTCAAGGAGCTGAAAACAAGGTTATCCAGTGCACCTGTGCTCACACTGCCTTGGAGTGGATAATGGTTTGTGATCTATAGGGATGCATTCCAGAATGGATTGTGGTGTGTTCTTATGAAAAATGATATGGTGATAGCTTATGCCTCACGAAAGTTGAAAATCCATGAGCAAAATTACCCAACTCATGATTGGGAGTTAGCTGCGGTAATCTTTGCATTAACTATTTGGAGGCAGATGCATTAAGTTGACAAGACCATGCCAGTTTATCCATGATGAGGATCACAAAAGATCCAATATTTATGGATTTTCAAAGGATGGATCTTGGAATTATAATGGAAGGGGGAAAATCGTATCTTTCTCAAATGAATGTTCAACCATCTATACATGTGAAGATTAAAGAGGCACATAAAGAAGATGTAGAGTTACAAAAGAAGGTGAGAAATGTTCCTGAATTCAACCTTGATTGTGATGGGATAATAATGTTCAGGAATCATGTTTGCATTCCTCCCATCCCAGAATCAAATAAGGAGCTGTTGGATGAGGCTCATAGTTCTTCATTATCTATTCATCCTAGAAGCACGAAGATGTATAGGGACATGAATGAGTACTTCTGGTGGGATGGCATGAAAAGAGATGTTGCTAAATATGTCTCTCGATGATTGGTTTTTCATCAAGTTAAAGCTGAGAGACAGAAGTCTAAGGGGATATTACAACCATTACCCATACCTGAATGGAAATAGAAAAACATCACTATGGACTTTGTCACAGGACTTCCTAAAACATCCAAAGGCCATAATGCTATTTGGGTCATAGTTTATTGTCTTACAATGTCGGCACACTTCATCGCTATTAGAGAGGATTTCTCTCTGGATAAGCTTTCCAGGATATATGTAAAGGAAGTGGTAAGATTGCATGGAGTACCACTTTCTATTATATCAGATCGGGATCCAAGGTTTACCTCAATGTTCTGGCAAAGTCTTTAGCATACTCTGGATATAGAGTTGAGTTTCAGCACTGCTTATCATCCTCAGATAGATGGTCAGTCTGAGAGGACAATTCAAACTCTAGAAGATATGTTGAGAGCATGCTCTATAGATTTCAAAGATGGTTGGGATCAACACCTACCTTTGGTGGAATTTTCTTATAATAATAGCTTTCACTACAGTATTCAGATGGCTCCTTATGAAGCTCTCTATAGAAAGAAATGCAGGACTCCAACTTGCTAGGATGAAGTTGGGGAAAGAAATCTATTAGGACCTGATATTGTTGATGAGATGGAAGAAAAGGTCCGATCTATTCAACAATACATAAGAGTAGCTCAGAGTCGACAGAAAAGATATGCCGACAACTGAAGAAAAGACCTAGAGTTTGAAGTGGGTGATAAAGTGTTCTTACAGATATCTCCCTGGAAGAGGGTCATGAGATTTGGAAATAAGGGGAACATGAGCCATAGATATATCAGTCCTTTAGAAATACTGGATCGTGTTGGGAAGGTAGCTTACCAATTGGCGCTTCCACCGAATCTCTCTCAAGTTCACGATGTGTTCCATATATCTTTCTTGAGAAAGTAGATACCTGATCCTTCACATGTACTCAGCTCAGAATTTGTACCGCTGGAGAAAGATCTTTCTTATGAAGAACAACCAATACAGATTCTGTATCGTAGCGAAAAAGTCCTTCGAAACAAGACCACTATCTTGGTGAAAGTTGTAAGGAGGAACCACCAATTAAAAGAAGCTACATAGGAGCTTGAGGATATGATAAGGGAGAGGTATCCTCATCTGTTTGTTACAAAGTGATGAATTTCGAGGGCAAAATTCATTTTAAGGGGGGTAGAATGTAACATCCAAGACTTTTATGAGAAATATTTTGTTTTTATGTTATATAAATCATCAAATAAATCTTTCACTGCACGCAATCGCGACCTTCCTCGATAGCATGTGTAGTACGCAATACCGAGTTCCACTAAACAACGATATATTATTATAATATTATAAACTAGCCATTATGAATAGTATTAACTGAATTTTAGATTTTACAACATTATTATTCATCTTACAAATTTTCTAGAACATGGTAAGAGAACAAAATAATTTTTTTTCGGTAAAATAAGTATTTATCAAAAAATGCAGTTTTGCCGCCTTTTGATGGCGCACCCACATTAAATCTAGTTTTTGAAACATTTATAAGTTCAATTTGAAAAAATAAAATTCTTCTTTTGAATCAGGATATAAAAATTTACTTTGGATAAATTTTTGATATTTTTCTAATAACTTTCATATTTTGATGAATAGTAAAAATACGCTAATTTTTTAATTAAAAACAACTTTTTCCATTAAGATAATTTATATGGTTAAATTATAATATTTAATGATTTTAAAGTATATATAGAATATAGTTTTACCATTTAATATAATGTATGTCATTAGCATTAATTTCACATTGAATTCATAGGTAAAAACATTTCAATCTTTGGCAATGTTTTAACTTCTAAAACCCGTTTTCTTAACAACAGGATTTATTTTAAATTAATTACTGCAACTTATATGTTTTCAATTTTGAAAAATGGATTCCATATTCAGAATCAGTGGGTCCAAATTATTTTAATAGGCTACTTTTTATTTTTGGGCATTATGAATAGTAACTACGGTAAATTTTATTTTCCATAGTTAAAGGTAAATCGGGTAATTAATGGTAAATATAAGATTATAAAATTACTCTAACACCCACAAAAATCATATTGGATGACTAAACGTCGACCCATATCACCTAAGGGTCGTATTAGATTCATTTAATAGACTTTTGTCCATGAAAATAATTTAATTATTATTAAAACCAAAGAATGTGACAACATGTCACTTTCTTAAATATTATAAGTATAATAATTTTCATTTGGTGATAAACTTAATGAAACTTCGAACATGAATAGTATAAAGAAATCTAGTACAATTATATACATCATAGGAATTTATTTAGAATTTTTAGGGATTAAATAATTATCATTAATTATGAAACAATAGTGATGTTGAAATTATTTTATTAATTAAAATATAAATTGAATTGTTTTAAAAATATTAAAATAAATATTATATGAACTATTTAATGTGCTACACTAATTTTATAGAAAAATATTATAGTTTATGAATCTATGAAATATTTTAGTTTGAACATATCTTCTGTATATATTTTATTTAAATTCAAATAAATGAATAGTGTCAAAATTGACACTATTGTTATTTTATAAAAATAACATATTATAAAATTGTTTAAAAATCAGAAAAATATTTAAAAATTATAAATAAAATTTTATATGGTCGAAAATGTCATTAAGTGTCAAATTATGGAAAATTCACAACACATATGTAATTATTTATAATAATTTAAAATTTAGAATATTATTACCACAAATAAAATTAAATTGATAAATAAGGATAAATCAAGTTTATAATGTTTAAAATAAATTCCTAACATGTATAAATTTTATTTTTTGATGATATTACAACCCTATCTCATCTAATATTTGGATATGAGTCATGTTGGAAGTTTTTAACTGGGGTTGGGATTTAATATAAACTAATATTTCTTATATTTCCAAAGGTGCTCCTCTCCTCCCTTATAAAAGGGAACCTCCTCCCTCTCCTCCTCACACCAATTTGACCCTTCAAGCTCAGAAAAACCCTGACCATTTTACTTCCCCACTTCCCTAGAATCATCCTAGAGTTTCTGGTCTTCTTCAAATACCAACCCTAGTGCCCTAAGAGGAGGTTAAGAAGAGGCGCGTCAAAAAAAAGAGGTAATATCCATTACCGATCCTTTCCAAATTCCTTATTCTTCAACATCTTCTTCTTTAGTTGTTTCATTATGAAGTAATAACATCAGTATCACTCATATACTGATATGTTATTATAAGTATGAAACAACCCTATTTCACCATCTATCCATCCTACGGAAGACGAAATCATCGCGCATGCGTACGAACGGAATACCGTCTCCACGCCGTGGTGTAATCTATTTTCCCCCACCAACTTACTTGGATGGGTATAATGGTGTAAATAATTAATATATATGATTATTGTAAATTGATATTGATTCTGAAATAGTATACATACACTCCAATACAATTCCACTATCATGGGAACGATATCATCGCTCGTGCATACGTACGGAATACCATCTCCACGATGTGATGCAATTCATTCTACATGATCTTCATTGAATAATAATTATATAAATGAATTGAATGAATAAAAGTGATATATAGTACATTAATACCATTCTATAAATGATGAATCTATATCCTAAAGAGAAGAATAAGAATTTATTCGATAAAACACACATAAGAACAAAAAGTTATAAACACCCGAATAACAAGTAGCAATGAAATATTACTACTAAGAAGTTAAGAATATGACCATATATGATATCATAACAATAATTATGATTCTGGAATAAGTCAATAACATTATTTAAATCATTATACCGGAGGTTCAGACACTTTCGAAGCAAATCGGACCTAAGGTAAGGGAAAATATCACAATCTCATTTTTATCCGAGATTGTTTATACTTTGGTATTTACCGGGGTGTATTTTATCACCCACATCCATGTTTCCTCAATATTTAATATTATTTACATCCACCTAAAATTTTTTAAATCCAATTTTACCCTTTGGTGAGTTTCTAGTAAAATATATGAAAGGAATCTTTTGTCGTTTTTTGTTCGAGGTACTTTTTGACATTTCTGACAAATGTACGAGAAGAATGTTTTTTTAACTTATACAGCATAAATGGATTATGAAAAAAATATTACCAAGAATCTTCCTTTACATGTTTTCATGTTTATTTTTAATCTACTTCTTTTAGTTTAAAATTGTATGACATGTTAAGAAAAGAAAAAAAAATTTGATGTAGAAAGGATATTTTCTTCATGAATGGAGTTCAAGTGTTTTATCAAAATTATTTTCCATATAAGATAACAAAGGGTTCTGTTTCTATCCCTATTATTACATTGATTTGATTATGTTGTGATGGAATTATGAATTACTTTATCTTATATGAATTGTTTTATTATTTCATGATGTTTAAGAATCCCATTTTTATTAAATGGGGTATGCAATGATGTATGATTTATGATTTTGTGGCACACATAAGAATGGTATCATTATGATATGGGTGGGACCTATATCTCTCCCCAATGAATTGGGTAAAGATTTTATATCTTATGATATAGACATGGCTGGGACGGTAGGTTAAACCGGTTCAGTGAAACAGGACTCAAACGAGGAGTGAACTCGGTTCCGAAATGGACTTTGTCCACTAAGATAGTCTTGGAAATGAGTCTTGACTAATTAGAAATTATTCTCAGTGATAATGTGTGTATTCAAAAAAGTTTCATGTTTTAAGTTATGATTATTGGGATTACATTTCACAACTATGATTTATCCCATGTTATGGAATTACGATTTATTTTTCAGGTTATGATTTCCAAAAGTTAGGTTCTTATTTATATGATGTGATTGATATTTATTTTGTTTACCCTTACTGAGAATTTGAGCTCACGCTTTTGTATTTTTTATTTCCCCAGGTCAAGAAGAAGTTTATTAAGTAGGATATTCCAAAAAGGTACTCTAGATATGATGAAATAAATGGGAGACAAAGTAGATGCTTTATGAACCAGTTTTTTATGTTTCCCAGTTTCTAAAGACTCTATACCTATACGGTCGTTACATGGTTTTGTTATATGTTGTAATAAGTATGCTTCAATTTTGAAGTATTAACAATGTATGTAAAGTATGGGTCCTTATATGTCTTCTCTAGTAAAATGATATCGTGATAGATTTTCCTCGCAACAATTGAAAATCCATGAGAAATTTAACCCAAATCAATATTTGGAGTAAGCTTTTTTAATATTTTAACTAAATATATATATGAATTATATTTATAGTGAAAGGTTAGATATTTATACTGATCATAAAATTATAAAGTATATTTTCTCACCAAATGTGATGAATATGAATTAATGAAGATGGTTGGATTTTATTAAAGATTATTAATTATCAATACATTACCACCCAATGAAACATGACAAGCTAGTAGATTCATTGATTCGAATGGAACATGTAATATTATCCACGATGAGGATCACTAAAGATCCAATATTTATAGATTTTAAGTGGATGGATCTAGAAATTTTACAGGAATAGGAGAAATATTATATTTCTCAATTGAATGCTCGTCCAACTACATAAGTAATGATTAAGGAGGAACCAAACTAAGATGTAGAGATATAAATGAAGCTGATAAATGTTGTATATTTCAACCTTGATTATGATGGAATAATATGATTCTAGAATTGGGATTATATTCCTCCTATGCCAGAATTAAAGTAGGAGAAAATAGATGAGGCTCATAGTTCATTATTATCACTTCACCATGGAATCACAATGATATACTAGGACCAAAAATAGTGTTTTTGGTGAGATGGTGTGAACAAGGATGTTGCTGAATTTGTGTCTGGGTTCTTGGTTTTTTCTGGAAACTAAGTCTGATAGATATAAGTCTAAGGGGACTTTATAACCATTTCCACACCAGAATGGAAAAGGGAAAACCCCACTATAGACTTTGTCATCGGGAATCCCATAACATTTAAATTCCAATATAATATATGGGATATAGTTTATCTCCTTACGAATTACATGAAATTCATTTCAATTAGAGAGGATTTATCTCTTGATCACCTTTCTATGATATATGTTAGAGAAGTTGTAATATTTCATGGAGAAAAAAATTCTATTTTTTCTGATCGGGATCCGAGGATTACCTCAATGTTTTGGAGAATCCTTCTATATGCTCGACATATAGTTTTATGTTTATGTAGTACTTATCATCCTCAGATAGACGATCAGTCTGAGAGATCAATTAAAACTATAGAATACTTGTTGATATCGTGATCTATGGATATCAACTATTTTTTTGATCAAAAAATACATTTGGTGTAATTTTATTGCATAAATAACATTCAATATTTTATTCTGATGGCTACATATGAAGTTCTCTATAGTAAGAAGTGCAGAAATCCAACTGATATTATCCTGTGACCCTAGTCTCTTTGCTATACGAGGTCATCTACTAGGTTCTCCTTGTGTTTTATTATCTCCTTCGATTTTCAAGGTGAGGCCGTGACCTTCGGTTTCATAATCTCCATCGGGATTTCCCTACTCAGGTTGTTTGTGGTGACCTGCGGTTCTCAAGGCGAGGCGATGAAGTTCAAGGTGAGGTTGTGGCCTTCAGTCCTCAAGGTGAGGCTGGTGGTGTTCCTTCCTTGATCAAGAATTCCCTACCCATCTTTGTCTGGATTTTCTTATTCTGCTTGATTTCATCAAACCCAATTCCGGGTCTATGATTTTCAGATCTGTGATGGCAATGATTGTTTCTCCTAGTTTTACAATTTTCTAGTTTTTCTCTAGAACTCCCAAATCTATTTCTGGAATGACCCACCTGGGACCCAATATTCTAGATATGTGTCTATGATGGTATTATAGATCTACATCTTCATATTGCGACAATTTTCTGATTTTCCAGATCTGCGTCTGCGACGACCACCAAGATCCCAGTCTTCCGTTGAGCTCCTATGATTGGAATCTGTAGGGATTGCTCGCATGCAGTGTTGGGTTTACTCACACGCAGGTCTGGGATTTCTTTCACACAAGTTCTGTTCGTGACGCGCAAGTCTTATTCGTAGGTGCGAAGCGTGTAGTTTTTATTCGCGCACGGTTGGGATCGCGTAGGGCATTGATTGTAAGGTGGTGCTCATGTAGGTTTCTTGAGCTCACAGGTGTTACTCACATTGGGTGGGGATCATGTAGGGACTTCAATGTTTTGGTGGTGCTCACACAGAGTATTGATCTTGAAGGAGTTACTCATAATGGGATGTGATCGCGACATGAAGAGGTGTGACTACAGAGATCATCTCTCATTGTTTGTTTGCAACGATTCTGACCACGAAAGGGATACTCACATTTGGGTTTTCTACCGCGTGAAGGACCTTCTATGCGAAGTCTGTCATTATTTTACTGAATTTTGATTTGTGTTGGGACTTTGGCTCATACAATAGAGATCTCTCTGGTTTGTGTAGCCATGTATTGGTCATGGTGATGAGTTTTGTACCCGAGAGTGGTGGACTCGTGAAGGGTGTGCTCGAGAGGAAATTTTGAGGAGTTTCTCTTTGTTTGTCATGGAATCTGAATTGGTAAATCGGTGGAGGAAACATTCATTGACTGAAAAAGATAAATCATTAATCTCCACACGAAAAAATGAATACGCCTTTCTGTCACATCACATGTTGCCCCTGGTGGTAGGAAAATTATTTGCCCAGCATTCATTCAACCTGGGGGCTTTAAAAAATACTCCGCAAAATTTATGGAGATAGGAAGATGGAATTGCCATACATGAAGTGGGATAGGGGCTCATTATATTCAAATTTCTCAATAAAAAAGATAAAGAAAAGTTTGTCAAATGGAGAACATGGTTTATCGACAATCAACTCATTCTCATGGATGACTTTACAGGTAAGGATGGCATTCATAAAATTAAACTGACTTTCTCACCCTTTTGTATAAGAATCAAAGGAGTTTTGTTTCATGGTAGAATTGTACCTGTTATGTGGGAAATTGGAGAAAACTTTGGTAAATTTCAATACTAGGACCAATCTAAACCCATCCACTAGGGACCCTTGTTGAGTATTAGAGCCTCAGTCAATGTGACACAACCACTTATGAGGGGTCTATTCTTAACAATTGAAGATTCAAATGAACGGATTTCCTTTGATTTTGAAAAACTCTAAATTTTTTTCTTTTTATGTGGGTGTATTGGACACCTCGATTATGTTTTTAATTTGAGGAAGGAGAATTAGAAAAGTGCCATCATACTGTAATACGGTCCTTGGCTCCATGCAAAAACAGAAGGAATTGTGACTATCTGTGATGCAGAAAAACAAAAGGATCATGACCCACTAGAGAAGGCCTTCTCCATGAATACTAAACCCAAACTCAATACAGTCATCAAGCTAGGTCCACCAGATTTTTCGGGGGACAATCAAGATGACCAGCTGGCAGAAGGTGGGTCTTGTTACAATGCAATGGATGGGGCCAGAACTGGGGATAAGCATGCGAGTTAGTGTTTGGAACTGGACGTTTTCTCAAGCCTGATCCCTGCACCTATCAAATACAACGTCTAACCACCATTTGGACGAATGTAAAAATTTAAGGATCCACCCGACCTAGCTTCTGAACCCAAGAAACATTGCATCAAATCAACAGAGTCTGCTCCTGGGCCAGGATCCGTTTCTCTAGGGATCAACCTCATGGATGAAGCCAATATGATTGGGATAAATCCATTAGGTAGCATTAATCAACTGACATGTAAAATGGAAAATCGTAGTGTTAGGAGTGGTGATACTACTAATGAACACCTTGGGGAACATAAAAGACATCTGGAGTATTGTAAAGTGACTAAACGCCTCCTAAAAAGGTGGAAAGTGGCAAGTGATTGACAGTTTAATGAAGTTTCAGAGGTGAGGAGGGTATGTCCCAGCCCCACCTCGAGCAATGAAAATCATATGTTGGAAATGTTGGGGGCTTGGAAACCCACAAACTGTTAGGATGCTCCAGCTCCATTGTGCACAAAGTCTCCCTGGTATTTTTTTGTTTTCGAAACCATGTTGGATAAGAATGAAAACAATTGAATCACTCTCAAATGTGGGTTTCAGGGTTTCCTCCTGGTACCCTACCAACGAAACTCAGGGGTACTGGGCCTTCTCTTGAAGGACAATGTCAATGTTAGAATCCTCTCATACCCGGTGCATCATTTGGTTGCATCAATCCATGATGACCTCTCTCCTCCTTGGACATTAGTGGGTTTCTACATATGGTCTTCACAAAATGATAAATCGAATTCCTGGGAACTTCTCCATTCTTTATGAAAAGGTATTACTGGCCTTATCTTCCTTTGCAGTGATTTCAAAGAGATTCTATTCTAGTATTAAAAACACGGAGGAGCACATCGGCCCGTTTCCTTGATGTCAGGATTTTGTGATGTGATTTCTTGGGTGGACATGGCTGATCAAGGCCATGTAGGTATCCTTTTGACCTAGTTTTGGGGGAACAAGGAAAGCACGCGCATTGCTGGGCATCTAGATAGATTTATCAGATTGAAGGAATGGAAAAATATCTACTAGATGTTTCATATCACCCAGTTGGTACCGAATTGTTCAGACTAATACTCTATCGTTATCAAATTCTCTCATAGTGGACACAATTCAAGATGTGGGAAACCTTATGGTTTGAAAGCTACTAGTCCAAAGATGGTGTGAGTGATGAAGTTATCCGATCATGTTTGTAGGTAGGAAGGGAAGAAATCAATTTTAACATCATACTGGTGCATGCTAATATGATATCATGGAGCAATAAAAAATTTCTCCAACCCGACAAGCTATGTAACTCCCTAGAACGAAAAATCACTGGCCTTCTTTCCCAACCAACAAAGGATGATATTCTCTCCAAAATTGCTACTCGGAAAAGTGAACTAGATGCGGCTCTTCACATTAAATAATGCTTCTGGCATATGCCCATATGAGAAATCCACAACAAAGAAGTGGATGCAAACAACAATACTTTTACCATAAGGTTTCTGCCAGGCGCCACAAATACAACATTTTGGTCCTCACCCACCCTGATGGTGGAATTGTGTCCAATATTGAAGGTATCCAGGATTTTCATTCATGTGATTTACAAAAACTCTACACTATAGAAGATTCCATCTTATCATCAGAGGTTGAGTCCTACATCAAACATGTGATTACCGGTGAGATGAACTGCCAGCACAAAAAATACTTCACGAATGATGAGATTCTTCAGGCTCTAAAAAAATCCACTCCACAAAGCCCCCGGTTCTGATGGATTTTATTCTCTCTTCATTACAAAATACTGTAACATTATCGGCCCTGACATATGCGTTCTAATGAAAGGAATTTTTTCTGGGGAAATTAACCTCTTCTATATTAATGAGACAATTCTCACCCTCATCCCAATGATTAAGAAACCCCTTACAGCCTTGGACTTCAAGCCTATCAGTCTCTATAAAGTCTCCTAGAAATTTTTTTCAAAGGTCCGGGTCAATAATTTGTGCACATGGAGACCTGCTATTATCTCTAAAAATCAAAGTGCTTTCATAGAAAAGAGGCTTATCATAGATAATGCCATCGTGGCCCATGAAGTGTTTCGTTCTATGAAAATGAGATTGGTTGAAAGAAGAGGTATTATGGCCTAGAAACTAGATATGACTAAGGCTTATGATTGAGTTGAATGGAACTTTCTCCAGGCCGTCATGACAAAAATGAGTTTATGCCCCAAATGAACAGATATGATCATTAAATGTGTTTTTTCTGTCTTTTATCAGATTAATATCAATGGTGGACTCACACAAGGATTATCACCCACCTGTGGCCTCCACCAGGGAGATCCCCTTTCCCCCTTTTTGTTCATCCTGGTCGCTGATTTCTTCTCAAACCTCATTTCCTTGGAAACTTCCTCAAAAGGGATACATGGGGTAATGGTTTGTCAGGACATCCCACTTGTCTCACACCTCTTCTTTGCCGATGATTGCCTTCTATTACCCAGATCTACTCATAATGAATGACTCTCTATCATCTAGTTGATCCTCCTTTATAAGAGGGAATCTGGAAAAGTGATCAATCCATCCTAGTTTGAAATCTCTTTCAGTTCTGGCATCCCACTAACCAAGAGAGCAGAGCTTTTTCTTACTACAGGAATTCAAATGGTTGGCAAACACAAAAAATACCTTGTGATTCTGACTATTACTGGTTACTCAAAAAAATAAATCTTCTCATATACGGTGGATAGAATAGAGAAAAAAATCCATGGTTGGAATCTAAAGAGAATCTCTAAAGGGGTTAGGGAAACACTCATCAAAGCTGCTCTTCAGTCCATTCCTAGCTATATTATTTCCATGTTCAAGATTCCTGACAAGCTTGTTGACCATATCCACTCTTGCATTGCTAAATTATACTGGGGACATAATAATGGGAGAAAGAAAATTCACTGGATTTCCTGTAAGTCACATAGCACACCTAAAACAGGCGGAGAAATGGGATTTCGAGACCTCCTACTATTTAATGATTCTATTTTGGCTAAACAGGGCTGGCGCCCCATGGTTAATCCATATTCTCTTTACGCCCGGATTCTTCAGGAAAAATAATTTCCCCAATCAGATTTCTAGAACTCCTCTCTTGGACCCCACCCCGGAATTCTATGGAGATGCCTCTGGGGATCATGAAATTTACATAATAATGGGCTGGGATGGATGGTTGGAGATGGTACAAAAATTTATATTTGGATCGATCCCTGGATGATTGATAAAGATGGATTGCAAGGTATCACCCCTGCCTCAACTGGCTATGAGAACACCAATATTTTCTGATTGATTGACGATGATGGTTCTAGGTGGTGTATGGATAAAATCAAATCAGGGTTCAAAGAAAGGGAAAAAAGGATCATTCTTAGCATCCCTTGTGGGAGGGATTCGCTGCCAGACTGTCCCTTTGGAGAAATGATTTCATTGGATATTATGCATTGAATTCAGTCTACAGTCTTTCTCTTAATAATCATATCGAGGAAAAGGGAGGGGTCTAGAAAAACCTTTTGCATCTTAAGGTCCCCCAAAAAAATCGATGTTTCTGGTGGCAGGTTTGCACAATTATTCTTCTTAGAATACACTTTCTTGTCTTCTGACATGTCACGAATGAGAAGAAATTTCCCATATTCTCGGGTGTACTTGAATCTCCACTATATACAATCGCCCAGTAGTCGGGGGTAGAAGAGATCTAGACATTTTGGAGCTCTGATTTGGAGCTTATGCTGGATACAGTGATGGAACTTCTAACACTGATGATGTTGTGGTCATCTACTTTCACCATGGACAATGTTGCTTCATTATGCATCGTGGCATGTATTGTCTGTCCGCGACGCAATGAATTCATATTTAATCCCATACCGAAGCTCCCCAGGTTCTGGATTGAACGGTCTACATCCTGGATTGAGGGGTGGAATCGGGACTCTGACTGTCATGGGATCTCTGGAACTAACACAGATGATTCAAGATGGTACCCTCCCCCAGAAGGGATCCTCGAGATTGACGTTGATGCATCTCTCTCCATGGATGGAATTGTCATAATTGGACTTGTGGCATTGGATTTTCATCGTAAAATCATTGATGGAAAACATGAATCAAACCATGCTCTCTAGGAGCTCGTTGTTGCTGATTCCTTTATTGTCCATTCCAGGCTGACGTTGGCAAAAGATTGTGGATGGGAAGCTGTTCACATTGAATCTGATTGTCTCACCATCATCAACGCTATCAGGCTTAATGATGGAGGCCTCCATTATTTTGGCCTTGTTATCATGAACATCCAGTCTCTCAGTCAAAGCTTCTCAACCTTCTCATTCTCATTCATTAAAAGGGATGGAAATGAATCAGCCCATCACATGGCTTCTTTCACCACGTCCACCGTGAATCATCTCTGGCTTGATAACTTTCATTCTTGGTTTCATGACTGTGGAACTAATGACCTTCTTGAATAATATATCCTCTTCCTTTTTCAAACAAAAAGTGCAAATATCCAACTTACTGTGATGATATTGGGGAACAAGAGCTATTAGGACCTAATATTTTTTAGGAATTGGTCAAAAAGATCAAATTTATTCAATAACACATTATAGATGATCAGATTCGAGAAAAATGTTATGCTGACAACCAATCAAAGGACCAATAATTTGATGTGGGTGACAATGTGTTTTTATAAATATCACCAAGGAATAGATTAAATAAATTTCGAAATAAGGTGATGGTATGCCCTATGTTTATCACCCATTTAGAAATTCTGGGCCATGTTGGGAAGGTAGCTTACTGATTGGAGCTTCCACCAAATCACTCTCATGTTAACGATGTGTTCCAAGAATCTATCTGGAGATAGTACATACATGATAATTCACATGTACTAACTCAGAATTCATACCAATAGAGAAAAATCTCTCTTATGGTTAACAACTGATAGGATTCAAGATCATAGTGAAAACATTTTGTGGAACAAGACCGCTCATTTAGTTAATGTTTTTTGGTTGAACTACCAATTTGAGAAAGGTAGGTGGGAACATTATGATATGATGAGGGACAAATATTCTCATACTTTTTTTAACTATCTGACAAATTTCAAGGGTAAAATTCATTTTAAAGATTGTATAATGTAAATCTTGGATGTTTGTATATAATATTTTCTCTAAATAAATTTTATTCATAAAAATAATGCATTGCACTCAATTATGAGTTTAGAAAAACTATGATATCCCCATATAATAAAATGACCATTTTTACATAACTATTAGATTTTCTGAAAAAATATAACTCTGTTATAAAAATTTATGGTGACGTCATTCAATACCAATTTTTTATGAACAATATAAATAAATAATATATTTGTAATTTTGTATTGAAATATAGAGTGAATTACTATTAGTGAATGATAATAATTAATTATATGTGTAATAAAATTTATAAAATATTTTTTATATACATCAAATAGATATTTTGTCATAGAGTATGAATAAACCCTATATGTTGTATAAAAACCTATATTTTTTAAAGGGAAACGTCACACCTTTTAATAGAGAACCCTTCTAAATTAATATGTTGACACATTAGTACTTTTTAAATGAAAAAATAATCTTATTTTGATGAATTATATAAAAATTTACATTGGATGGATTTTTAATATTTTTTCTAATAAAATGAAAATTTTGTTGAATATTAAAAATTCAAAATTATAATTGAAATCACAATTTTTCAGCAAAATAATTTATATGGTTAATTTATAATATTGAATATTGTTAAAATATAAATATAAAATATAAATATGATTAAATATATATATGTAATAGTAAATAAATTTACATTTAATTATTATGTAAAAACATTTCAATCTTTTGTATTGTTTAAACATTTAAATACTCATTCCCTCTTTCTATCAATAGGATTAATTTTTAATTAATTAATTCAACTTATATATATTTCAAATTTTGAAAAATCGATTCCATATTTGGAATCAGTATTTTTAAATTGTTTAAAAATATTTATTTTATTTTTAGGCATTATAAATAGTAACATCAGTAATTATTATTTATACGGTAAAAGGGTAAATTGTGTAATTAATGGTCGGAATACTATTATAAAATTACCGTAAAAATTGTCTTAATAACATTTTATGAGGTTTTTTCGACATAAATCATCATTGGGTTGAAATCATGTCATTCACAAGGCACAAAGAAGAGATTAGGATATTAAATTTAATATATCTAAAGAGAAATAAAATTTATCTTTCTCAAAATTAAAAAACTACATCATTATTATATAAGGGTATATAGAAGATAAATTTGATTTTAAAGACTCATTTGAAATATAATTTTTTTTATTATCTTGATAATTTTATTAAATATTTATGAAATAAATAATTACATTATGGTGTATACATTTATGATGTAAAAATTAAATATTTGATGAGAGATCGATAAAACATTTTTTTTAAATTATAATAATGATAAACGGACCGAAACGATTGAAAAAATATTATTGGTATAATATATATCGACTATAACCATCCCAGTGTTGAGTTAGTGGCCATTTGGATACTTATTGAATAAATTGGGACAATTATATTATTCTATTTAATGTTATGTTAAAGTTTTCACATTCATAATATAATTAGTATATAATTTTAAATGATTATATTTATAGAATTTAAATTATACGAAAAATTTTCTTCTGAAAATTAGTAGATTTATCTTCATCATTGTATTTAATTTTCAATTTGTATTCAAAAATTAATTATATATATAATTATATAAAAATGATATAGTAATTATTTTATTAATATAGATTAAAAATAAATGTTATTACAAAATTTAAAATAAATATAATTTAGACTATTAATATACGTAATGAAATTTATATATGACATTTACAACATAGGAATATAATAAAATAGTTGGTTCTAAGTTAACTTGTTATGTTAATATTTTTAAATGTCAATGAACTGAAGAGTGTCAGAATAGACTATATTGATTGTTTGTCTAAATAATTTTTTATAAAATTATTTGATAAATTATACAACATTTATAAAAATATATAATACATATTTTATAGTATTAAATGTTATATATTATATATTTATGGTCTAATTTCCATCAATTAAATAAATATGTCACCATTTTTATATTGAATTATTTGTTACCCGAGATTAAATGAAAAATAGATAACTATGTGTTAATTAAAACGAAAAGGTTTATATTGAAAATTATAAAATGTTAATTTTTTTATGAGATTGAACTCCTGTCTAATCAAATTTTCTAATTTTGGTCATTTTGGAGGTTTTTTCATAGGGTTTTTGTTTTATTAAAAAATATTATTTATAGAGATCCAAAAAGTTCCCCTCAACTCAATTATAAAATGGCACCTATTCACTCACCTCTTCACTCCACTTTGAGCCTTAAAGATCATCCATCATATTCTATTTTCCATTCTCAACATCACAAGTTTCATTTTGGAGGTTTTGGTATACATCAAAGACTGACTCCAGTGCTCTAAGGGGCGATTTAGAGGAAACACATCGAAGAATAGGTAATCTCCTTTACCGAATTTTTCAAACTTCATTATTATTATACTTCATCATAATGAGTTTTTTAATTGTAAATTAATATCTTTAGAATCATTTATAAACATATAATTTAATATAATTATAAAAGAACCATATTCTAACTTTTATCCATTCTATGAAAAATCAAATCCCCACGCATGGGTATGTATGGCTTACAGTCACCACGATATGGTGTGATATGTTTTTAACCACCACCATACATAGATAGGTATAATGATGGAAACATTAACAGTATATTACTATTACACCATTATTCTTATATATTATACACTATACAATTCAATTCCATTAAAAAAATATGGTAACAATATCATCACTCGTGCATACGTACATCCTACCATCTCCACAATGCCATGTGATTCATTCTACACAATCTTCATTAAAGAATGTTTTTATATAGGTATAGAATGAATAATTATAATGAAATTTTGTTAACAAATAGATGATAATATGATAAAATATCATAAAACATACAATTATTCTGAAATATTTCAATGAAATTATTTAAATCATTAAACACGAGTTTCAGATATATACAAATGAAATCATACCTATAGTATGAGATATTTTCACAATCACATTATTTTCTAAGATTGTTTATATGTATGTGTATACTGGTGTATATTTATCATCCTAGTAATGTTTCCAAAATACGTAATATTATTAATATTATTATAAATTTTTTGAAATTAATATTAACCCATTTCTAAATATTTATTAGACAGTATGAATGGAATCTATTGACATTATTCCAAATGAGGTATTTTTTGGATTTTCAAACATAAGTATGAGGATAATGATTTTATTAACATATAATGACATGAATGGATTTTTAAATTTTCAAAAAAAAAACATATTTACATGAGGCTCCCTATATTCAATATATTTTTTAATTTAAAATAAGTTATTATCATTTAAAATTTCATGGAATTTTGAGAAAGGAAAATGATTTTGAAGAATATAGGATTTTTTTCCTCAAGAAATAATTTGAACCTTTTTATGAAAATTATATTCCACTGGAGAGGAAATTATTTAAATAATATTATGTTCCGATCCCTATTATCAATATTTATTGATTGGTTTTTATAATGGAATCCTATTTATGAAATCAAGTTGTTTTATAAGTATTATCCTATAATGATTTTAATAAACTCATTTTATTCTATGGGTTATGATATGACTTTTGTATTTATGGAACTAATAAGAATTATTTCATTATGAAATGGATGGGGCCTATATCTACCTCAAATTTATTGGGTAGAAATTTATATCTCATGAGATAAACATGGTTGGAATGGTAAATGATATTGGTTTGGTAATAAAGGGCTGGAAGAAAGAGTGAAAACAGTTCAATAATTGACATTGTCCACTATGATGGTCATGGATGTGATCTATAACTAATATGAAAAGATTTTCTATGATTTTTTGTATTCCATAAAACATCAATACTTATTTCATGGCATTTGGGACAACATTCATTGATCCTTATGAACTTCTATGATTTATCCTTTCATAGGAAATCACAATCTTTCATACATAAGCTAATATTTTCAAATGTTATGTTATTATGTATTATGATTATGATATGATTGTAATCTCACTTGTTAACACTTACTGTGAAGATAATCTCATGCTTACATATGCTTCTTTTCCCCATGTCAGTAATAAGGGTATTAAGTTAGATATGTCAAAAGGGGTATTGTTATAACAAAATATGTGGGTGGCAATGAAAATTTCTTATTAACTAGTTGCTTATCTTTCCTAATTTCTAGAAACACTATTCATATATAATCAAGTCAAGGATTTTTAATATATTTAAATTATTATTCTTCAATTTTAAGTAATATCTGTGTATATAATTTATGGTATGTTATAGGGAATAAAATTCTATGAAGGCTCCAACCACTTTATAATTCAAAGTGTCTGCTCTAGATGAAATAAATTTACCAGAGCATTCTCTTACTGATCTATTAAGAATTATGACCTATTATGAAACCATAGTAAAAGAATAAGATACAAAAATTTATTATGTTTAAAAATAGAATTCAAATCCATTGAAAACCCTAATATTTCCAAGGTTTTTGATGACTAGGATGATGATGGTGACGATATTCTATCTCTTTTTACAAATAAAATTCAACTGTGGAAAATTGAGAATGGATAGAGGGATTTTATTGGATTTTTTTAAATTTCATAAGGTATCAAACATTTCCACTTAGTCTCAAGGAGATTCAATTATATATGATGTGAAGAATAAATATTGAAAAGACATTATATGAGGTTACCCTACAAGGAGGATTCATATAATAATTTTATATATATGTATATTGATGTTAAAATAAGAACAAGATAATATTGAACTATTAGAGGATGTATAAAAAGAGTTTATATATGATATTAAAGCATCCATGATGGCTATAATTGAAAAGGTAGAACCTATGAAATTTTAATACAATCTGTTGAATGGTGTTGATGATTTTAAGGTGGTAGATGAGAGTTCTCTTAATGAACATGGTATTCAGAGAGTGAAACAGAGAAATATGAGTGTTGTATTGAATTATTCCTTAGAATATGTAGATTATCTTGAAGTAAAAACTAATCGACTATATGGAGAGGTATAAAAAAATTGACATCTCTTGAAAGATCTTAAGAGGTTGTCGAGGTTATACTCTAGATTAAAAAGAAGTTAAAATTATTCAATTAATGGAAATTATGGATGAAATAAAATTATAAGATAGTTACAGTACCTGAAGAAGAAGTCATATAATTATGGTGTAAAATGGATACTAAATCAATAATAAATGAAATGAAGAAAATAATAAAAATTGGAATGTTTTCAGATGAATATATGTAGGAAAGTGTTCAACGTGGTTTACAAAGAGTATAGAAATCCTTGAATGATCAAAGTACCAAATTTAGAGGGAAACACAGAATTTTATGTGATTTAGAAACATCGACAGATGAAAATAGAATGATCCAACTTAATTAAAAGTGGAATGTTTGAAATATAAAAAAGATAACTAATTCCCTAACAAAAAAATCAATGATCCAAACAAAGAAGAGAGTTGAAAATAATCCTCAATAATCTAGTGATGATCTTTAGACAAGTTCATAATAAATATAATTGTAACTGTGGAGGAATGGAAATTAGCATATATTCACTCGTGTAAATTTTCATTTTTTGAGATTTCTGGGCCATATGATGTCATATTGTAAAGTAGAAATGGGCTAGAAATTGTGGAATCACTTGGATGTCATAAAGAGATAATTAGACCAAATACTTGATCATAGATAAGAAATAATTTCTATGAAAATTGTATTCACTTTTCTAATTTTGGTTATAATGATACTCATTCTAGTCATATGAATGTTGGAAACAAAAACAAATTGAACATGAAACAAGTCAACTCTGGCCAACCAAATAGAATTACACTAGAAAAAAAAGTATTCTCTTATAGAAGATGAATATGATTATGATTTAACCATGCTCATTGTACATATATTATTTAGGAATTATTTTCCTCCACTCAATAAACTATCTCATGGATGGAAAATAAGAATACAGAGTAATTCCAACAAGATGAGAGCAATTTCAAAGATACTAATAATATTAAATGTCGTATTATTGATAATGGATACTCTTCACACATGATACGAAATGAAAATTTATTAATAAATTATAAGAAAACTGTTGATGGAATAATTATATTTGGAAATGATGGTTCCTTAAATATCAAAGCTAGTGGAAATACAAAATTACAAAATGATGATCTTATAAAATAGAAATTTCTCAATGTCCATGGTCTACATCAAAATATCAAATGTGTGTGTCCACTCTTTTCCAAAGGACATGTATTGATATTTAATCAGAAGTGTTGAAACGTCAATGGAATAATTGGTAACTCTCTTGTGAATGTCTACTTGAAAATCGTCATCTATAATAAGTAAAAAAGTAATGAAAACACATAATTATTAACAATTAATGTGAATGAACACTTGTAGCATGAGGTTGGGTCACATTAATAAATGGATCATGGATAACTATCAATAATAATTTTTTTTTGAAATTAGTAATCTAATGTGTTATTGAGAAAAAAACAAGTGTTGTTTTCTTGTGAGGAATGATGGTTAAGAAATAATATAGATTGAATAAAAAACGCTTCCCAATTGTGTTTGATCATGCACACATTGTTTTCTATGGTCCAATAAATGGGGATGGATCCTACAATAACAGTTAATTTAATATTATTATTAATGATCATAGAAAAATAGAATGTGTGATATTTATAAATCGTAACTGATATGTGATTGACTACATAGATATTTATCTATGAAGGGTTTATAATGAAACTAGCTTAATAATAATGATATTTTCATCAGACAATAGAACAAAATATAGATGCACATAATTTCAAAATTAACACAAAACTAATGGGATAATGAGTGGTGTGAATTTAGTGAGAACACATCAACACAATTATTTCATTGAACATAGAAATCAAAAGGTTGAAAATATTTCTATAACTATGATTATTGACAGTTTTGTTTTTCATAATTGATGGAAATTATATTTTCAAGTAATTACATAAAATCAAAACTGAACATGGCTATTTTTTGGAGAGGAAATGACATTATTTGATATATTTCATGCAAGTAAGCACTCAAAAATGTGTTGTTATGTATTTGGAATCAAATGTTTCATCCAATATAATGAATTAAATAAGAAAATGTATGGAGGTTCTACAAATGATGGAATGTTACTTATATTATCAATTGAAATTAAATCCTAATCATGCTACAATAACCATCATATAAATATTATGGAGATAAATGGTGTCAAAATCATTGGGGATAAAAATTTTAATAACTATAAGAAATCAAATGAAGATATTATTTAAGATGAATAGAAACATAAAAAATAAATAGATTTAAATAAGATAATTGGGGTAGGATTTCCCAATATTTCTGGTTCTGTAAATGACGATGATCCATTAGAAAAATTTGAAGAGAAAAACATTAGTAAAAAAACTCTACTAGAACACAAAATGAAACTTTTATGAGTAGAATTTCAAAAATACAATATTATATGGGTTTGGACCACCCCTTGACACTGAATGATAATTATATGTGATAAACACTCTTCCCTTCAATATAATGCGGAACCAACCTACATTGAATAATTAACAAAGGTTGAATCATGGTTAATGGCAATGAATCAATATAGAGAATAAATAGATAAAAAATAGACATGGGATATTATTATAAGACCAAAAACAAAAATTGATTATAATAATTTGTATTTTCAAAAAAAAAATTATGTAATTGTAAATGCAATTAGAATGAGTCACTAGTAGTGTGTAATGATTTTGCATATATTGAATCAATTAATGATGAATAATAAATTAGTCTAGTATCTTTACTAGAGTTTATTAGGATATTATTATCTATAGAAATTGAAAGAGGGAATAAATTCTATCAAATGGATTGTAAAATGGAATTTATAATTTTTTTTCTTGAAGATGAATTAAACTTTAAAAAAACCTTGGTATTTTTAATTGGTAATGATGAAAAATGGTTTTTACATGAATGAATGTTCTTTATTATCTAAACCAAAAACCATAATCATGGTATTCTAGAATAGATTCTTATATAAATAATCTATAATATAAAGGAGGTGTTGTTGACCATGATATCTTTAAGAATAATTCATATGGAGATTAATTTATGGTGCTTGTGTATGGGGATGATATTTTATTTTTGGCATAGATGGAATGGGTCTATTAAATAGTTTTCTAATAACAAGAATTCATAACAGGAAATGTACATGATTGGTTAACTCAAAATTATTTTTGGGTTTCAGGTGAATTAAAAGACAGAATATAGCCTTATTTTTTATGTAACTAATTCAAGTGATATTTTAAATAAATTAAACATTGATGACTCTAACCCAATACTGACTCTGACTATGGTAAAGACAAAACCTAGAATCAATAAGGATTTGGTATTTTTGATCCCACATTGTACAGGAGGATAATGTTAAACTTATTATATTTGTATGAAGCATACTAGTATATCATATTTTCTAAATAATTAGAGACTCTCATTAAAATAAATCCAAAGGAAGATCAATTTTCACCAGTTCAAAGAATCATGAGGCATTTTCAATGTACTCTAAACTCATGATTATACATTGTAGTGAGTTGAGATATTTGATTTTTGTCAATTTTTATGTTTACTATGATAGATATTTAGGGTATCAATGTAAAAAATGCATTATGCATTCATCATATGATAAAAATTGTTGAATAATTTAGAACCAAACCAGAAATCAATTATCATAGTATAGATAAATAAAAGTACATTTATATAAAAAAGATATCCAATCATCTATTTTGGATGACTATACAATTTTCTTATATTTTTTATTGGGTGAATTAGTTAATGGAGATACAGTATGAAAAGAAGATAGAGACTGATGTTATTAAAAATCCAGTTAAATACACTCATACCAATAATATTGAGATCACCTAAAAATTAAACAATGAAATTGTTGAAAAATATGTGATTAAAATGTATAGTGTTTGAAATAATGATGAAGTGTATGAAAATATTATTAAGACATTAACATAACATATATTCGACAAACATCAGTTGAACCTTGGTGTTTATCCACAACCCAGTGCATGAAGAGGTTATAGTTTATTCCTTATCCTCATTTTTATTAACCTTTTCCATCTATTTATGGATTTGATGATGGTTATGTAGTGAGCTCTTATCCATGGGTATTTTTTGTAGAATTAAATGTAAATATACATTTTCATTTGGTTTATTTACTAAGGGAGGGATATGGGAAATTCATTTAATTGTAGGTTTGTAGGATTGTTTCATTGAATATTGAGGCAAGGAATTTATTTTTCGCACTATTTTTCTATTCACCTTTATTTTACAATTTATACATAGAGTGATTAATGATTTACTTCATGTTTATCAGTTTTCTTCTCAAGGATGGTTCTTTATTTTATTTTTCTGTATATATCAATAAACTCGAAGAAGTAAATTATTGTGACCGAGTTTATTTGTTTATTGATGTTGATTGTTTTGTGTTTTTTTAATCCACACTGGGTTAATTAAATAGTTCCCAAGGAATGTAATATTTTGGTGAAGGATGATTCATTGTAGATGGTTAAATCATCTCCTATGGTTTTAATAAATTTTTACCTCAAAATACAGAGGATGGTGTATGCATTATTTACAAAATATTTTCTAGAATCCCTCATCAAGAATTCTTTAAAGGTACGAATCTTGCGATGATTGGAGGATTATGAATATATGGATCTTTATGAAGGAACTTGTCATATATTGACATGAAGGATTGACGGATCATGATGGAGGCCCCATGATTAATGGATATAGTGTGGTGAAATAATGGTATAACATGTGATAAAGAGAATAACCATGAATGAGAAACTTTCAATAGAGCCTCATGATGAATAGGATCTATATGAATAAAGAATAATATGTTCATGAAAATATTGGGATAATCTTGTAATTATAGAAAGGTGATGTTTATATAAAAGAAGACACTAATTTTTTGAAGTAATATAGAGAATTTGGAAAAAAAGTGAAACGATCTAATTTTTGAATAGTCATATAATATATGGAATTATTTTTCATTTTGTAACTAAACATGAAAACAATATTACAAAACAAGAAAAGATATGAACGGATTGAACATTTTGAATGTCTAAAAAGTGTTTTTTTATGATTGGTATCATCATAATTGTTTTGAGTTCCATGATGAATGGGAGGTTCACAATGGATGGGAGCTTCATAATATGTAATGGGATTGCGAATGCTAATGCTTTTTTAAAATTAAAATGGAGTTTCATGAATGTTAAGATCATTGAGAACAATCGTATTGATTATTTGGTTTTGGTAGAAAATGATTCCAGGTGCTTTAATTTAAGACCATGTTTTAGGAGTGTCTTATTCGTGTCACTAATAATGACATATAAACAAATATTTTTCCAGTGACCTTTTTGTCGATAAAATAACTATGAATTCACCCAAAGGATTGAGTATGGTGGAGTAATCTGATGTGATATGCATGACACATTGTTCTATCACTAAAAGTCTTGTAAAGGAAATGTTCTTCAGATAGAGTGAATGTTACTGAACATTTGTAATCCAAAATACATAGTAATTACTAATAGAATTATGTATGAATTATTCACCATCATCATATTCTCTATATAATAATCCATAGTGGTGAATCAAGTAAAACTAATGTGTTGTTTTTATATTGGTACATCATGGTGTATAATAAATACATTATTTCATTTATTGGTTTAATATGCTCCTACAATGTGGGACACAATGATTTTAATTTGAAAAAAATATGATAAAATTATTTCCCCCACCACTCTCAGGGTGTTCTAAGGTTTTAAAATTTTATTATAACATTAGTAAAGAATATGAAACATATTTTCCATCCATTTTTTTATTTTTCATGATTATTCTATGGGATTGATTTCATTTTTTGGAACACACAGTCATTTACATGCTAAGATGATTGAACCTAGATAATTCTCTATTAAATTGGGAAATTATTTTTCTCATGAGATGATGTACATGGGATTAGTTAGTAAACCTAATCCTTGATAATACTTTGTCTACCATGTGATATTGTATTGGATGTTATCCCAAACTCATGATTATGTTATTTTAAATATTTCTACCACATTTACTATGATGCTATGATCATATGATACAATGTTCTATATGTTATGATACCATGAGATTACTCATTTGGATACTCTATTATGACATCGTGTTACACCTTTAATTCAAATGTTTTGTTTCCATATCATGATTAATTAATTATTGGTTTTTCTAGTTCACCACATTATTTTATGTATAACACCTATTATCCTATATTTTTTTGGGGAACTAAAATAAATTTATGAGTTAATTATGGGGAATAAAATAATTATATAATGTATTAAGTTTCTTTTGATGAATTATAAACCTATTCTTCAAAAGACACTATGTCTCAGTATACTTGGTCTGTATTTATTGTATATTTAGGTTGTAAAATGTAATGTTATGTATCAAAGGAATGGATTTCTATAATTTCTATTAGTGAAAGTTATATTTATTTTCAAGGTTTATGACTAGAAAAATCTATAATGAACTATAGAGATAATATATGAATAGGAAAATATATTAGAATTTTGGAGAAGTCTAGAGTGAGTAGTTTTTAAGAAATTAAATCCTAAGCTGGGTACTACAAGTGGATTCATATATAGAAAAGTTATACCTAGGGGTAAGAACACAGAAAAAGGTACATTGGGTAATGGATTGATCTTCACCTAGTTCAGGATAATGGGACATTCATCACACATCGTTTATGAATCCTTTGAGATATATTCTTGAAATTCAAAAAATCAATTAAAACAATTTTGAAGGACATGAACAAATTATTAGGTTAGAAAATAAAATAGGATACATTACAATGGATAACAAAGTTTCACACCTAGAGGAACATATGTTTGGATATAATTGTCATTATATGTTATTATTTATAGTTTAATATGTTTCCCTTGTCTATGTAAATGTTTTCTCTTTAGTTTTTTTATCTATTTTAGTTCATGGATTGAAATTATAGAATTGTGGAAAAAAACAAAAATGATATAAAATTTAGTGATTACCCTAGTGATATTAATATAATTATTAGAGTTTTATATGATAACTTCATGAATGTAATATATCAACTAGATCAAGTTATCAATGATAAAATTAATCATGTAGAAATATCTCATCATCCTAAGAAAGATAAAGTTATAGTCAATATTTTTTTGAAGAACACATAAATTTAGTGGAGTTTCTGATCTTTTCATCACAGAATAATGGGTCTGCTCCATTTACAATATATTTTATTAACTAAAAATCTGAGATTAATGGAATATTAAGTTGGGAATTTATAACATTGATGTAGAAACTGATCAGTTTTGGACAATAATCAAGAACACGGTGTATAAAGATGATATTGATTCAATGTAACATGATTAATTCAAGAAAATGTTTTTCAAAATTTATTTTTCTCCAACATTCATCCTTAATATTGATAGGTAGTTACATTGACCAATGAAAAAGTAAGATTATTCTATAAGGGAATATTATATAATCTTTGGAAGGATTTAAAGATACACCAATGGATTATTCATCGACATTGAATGTATGGAGGACTGCTTCATTAGAATAATAAATCCAACTATAAGAGAAGATTTGGATATTTAATAATTTTATATTAATGATTAATATTTATATTATTCCGTAAAATTTGAGATGGATATCTTTGAATCTCATAGGTCACATGGGACTAGTGATAATAAATAATATATAGAGTTTTTTATTAAGAGCGTTAACAGATAAATCTCATGGTGAAATAAAACCCAACATCCCGTATGCCAAAGGTGATTAAAAAAAACTTATAAACCATCTCATGTAGACTGAAAGATGTTTCAATTATGTAAATTTGGGAAATCATAGTTTTCAATACCAAAGCGAAATGTAGAAACCCATAAAACAGGAATAATAATAAATGTTTTATATTATTACTCATTCTATGTTATAATGGTTTATCTTAATGGGAAGTGGAAATGATTCAATAATATTTATTAAAAACTATGTTGTCATTGATAATATGGTTAAATAACCTCCAAGGACAATAGATAATAGAAGGTAATATACATTCACTACTACAAAGGTGGATCCCAATAATGATTTTTTTAAAGTTAAACATTTTATTCATTAAATATTTGTTAAAATACTTTTTTATTCTATTAATTATTTTATATCTTTAATTTTTAGTATAACAAATATTAACCCACCTCAAAAATGTGGTTTGAGAAATCAATGAGTAAATTAAATAGTGAAATTTTGTCTTCCAAAGTACGTAACTCCTTAAAAATTCGTTTTTTGGATAAAATAAATCCTAAAATAACATCATATATCATTTATTGGAGTTTTATGTTTTATTGGGAAGGGGATAATTATCATTATATATGGTTAACATGATATTTTGAGATAGGGAGATCAATTTTTGTGTCCAATGTCATTCTATAATTTTGTACATGTGTAAAAAAATTATGAAGAATGTACTATAGAATACTCTAATAAAATGTGGATATTACTTCCTTATGAGTAACAATAAACAAAATAAAATATTTATTAAATGGATATAATAATTTTTAAATACATTCTTATTGTGATAGATTATACTGACGTATTTCCCAAATGATTTTCTAGATTTCAATTTGATGGATATGTTGAGTATTCAATTAAATATATATTTGGATATATACCCATATTAAAGAATTGTTATAGAATATCTATACTAATAATCATATAGGAGACCAATAGTTTTAATTCTTGGATAATGTTCTTGTCTATATATCTATGTGTAATTGATTCATGAGATTTGGGAATAAGGAAAAAATAATGACTAATTACATTGGCCATTTGAGATCCATGGTCGTATCAGAGCAATTTATGATCAAATTGAACTACCATAAATATTTTTCTAGTTATAATACATATTAAATGTATCCCTATTGAATATTTACACACCTGATTCATTAAGTGTAACAAATTATTAGGTGATACAAGTTAAAAATAATATATCTTTTTAGGAGAATACAGTGAAGTTCTTAGACCAAAGAAATAATTTTTCTAGGTAAAATAAAAAATCATATGGACAAAGTGAGATTGTAAAACCTTAAATAAGATGAGGCATCTTGGGAACTAGAGGAATTAATGAAACGGATATACTATAACCTAGTACCACCATATGCTTTTATAGAAAGTATTGATTGAATAATTCTATAAGGGGAGATGAATGTAACACTACTTGTTTTTAAATAATCAAAAATATATTCGATATTGTATATTACATGTAGTAATGAGCCTGAATGAACCATGATTATTTAAATGTAACTACAATAAAATATCCATTAAATTTCTATTTATGAATAGGAATAAATTATTTATGAAATATATATATAATTTTCATAATAAAAATAACTATATTGATAATTGTTTTATTAATTACCCAAAATTTTTAATAAATACTTTTTAATCATCAAAAATATATTCTATTCAAAAAAATATTAATATTCCAGAGTAAATATTATAATTAATTTCTATAACTATTGTATAATTTATTTCATAAAGGATAATTACATTTTTGCATTGTTTTTATTGTATTTTAATTCAATTTAATTTGAAAATTAAATGATATTCATTCCATTATTTTTAATGTTTAACCTATTTTATGAATTTTATGTAATTAACTAATGACTGAAAAGGAAAACATTCGGTGAATATATTAGATAATGAAACTTTTCATTGATGTACCCAATACACATCATAAATTTTAAAACATATTTTAGGTCCTAAAACTATCATGGAAGATGAAAATGTCATAGAATTGGCTACACTGTAAACTCACATTTGGAGATCCTTGGATATGATAAGTTATGGCACAAAAACACTATTCATTACAAAACAATGTTCTGAAAATTCCCAATAATGGGAAATTTTAAGACGATTTTATTTTAAGACTCACCATAACCTTCGTTGTTTTTTCACAACCCTTTTTGAGAAACTTCTTTCGTAGGGAAGTTTTTTCTCATTCATCTATCATCAAATGTAATAATTTATTTTTTCATTTGAAAAATCTAAAAAAATAATTGTGTTGTCTCATGGTTTCACCTAAAATCTATTCATACTATGTTTAACTTAATTGATTTAATATGTTTAGTGGTATAGATATTTTCATTATTGTTATAAACTAGGTAATTATTTATTCCCTCACGGGCTCTCAAAATTGTTGATATTTTCAGGGATGTTTGCATTTAATTTATGAGTTTTTTTATATTATGTTATTTTTTTTAAATTTCAACTTTGGTATATTCATTCTATATTTAAAAAAATTTAAACAATTAAATTGATAAAAAAACACATGAAAAAGGTAAATCTCACCATGAGTTCAATAACAATTCAAATCCAAGCCTAATAAGAAAAGTAATTATGGCCATGAGAGGGGAAAACAATAACATTATACTAGGGAATTCATCCCCAAGATCTAGGGATTCATATGTTCGCTAACTACTGGAAGACATCAAATATGGTATTGAAAAATATCATCATGGTACATATTGTTATTGAAAATAATTTTGAGACCCAAACTACTCTAATCCATATGATCTAGAATAGTGTTAAATTCAGTAGACTACAACATGATGATATGAACACACATTTTTGATGATTTCTTTTGATATAAAACACATATTAGTTGTAGAATGTTTCTTGTTATCTTGTAAGACTCTATATAATCCAATTTTTTTTATTATTGAGAGCTTCAAAGTGGATCCAAATCTTGCTAGTACATTCCATCACTAACTGGGATGAGATGTAAAAGAAATTTATCTCTCACATCTTCCCATTGTTGATGAAGATGGATATCCAGGTAATCATTTTTAACTTTTTTCAATTTTAATATGGTTATGTCTACTCTATTTGTGATTATTTACATGGAATAAAAAAATACCTTGTCACGGTAAATATCTATAACCAATAAACGAAACATTTTACTAGGGATTTTCATATAGGCACATTTCAAATCTTGAATTGTTGGTAGAGGCTCATTTAAGGAGAATTCTCTAGAGGACATTTGTAACCTATTGGATGAAATGTAATGAAACATCATTCAATGTTATGGTGAATTTTATATATAAGGGATGAGTCTATATAGTTAGTTACAATAATGACTAGATTGAATTGAATATGGAATCCCTAAATATAAATATGGTCTTGAATATGGTCCAATAACAACAACCGTATAGTAACTATATATAATCAGTAAATTAGGATTATTATAATATTGATAATAATTCATATGGTTAGCTACCATAATAACAACATGTTCAAGGGTACTAATGAAGGCTACATCGGTTCCAGAAATGAGAACCCTAAGGCCCATCATAGAAGATCCAATTACACATACCAGAGGATAAAATAGATACTTTCTTGAATTCCACTAATGTAACTATAAAATAATTGAAATCTTATTAAAAAAGAAAAGTGTGCATTAATAAAAGATGTAAAGGATGCGTTAAAGGATAAAAATTTTTCAGTTCAAAACCTCAAATTCCATGTTGCATAGGCCGATGAGTAGCTTCAAGAGAGGCCATCTGGAATATGTTTATGATCCGCTAATATGAATCCATGAAAATATTTGAAAGTGTAAAAATCACTGAGGTCATCTTGAATCAAGAAAGAGACAATAAAAAAATTGTGAAGCTAGTTATATAGATGTAATAGATTAAGGATAAGGTATCTAAAGAGAAATAATTTTAAAAAGAAACCCCATTGTATAAGATAATACATGTATATATATAATTTCTATTACACGTTAATATAAAATCCCACAAATGTGTATTCATTGGAAACTTTATAATATTTCATATTTTTATTCAATTATTAGAGTCACTCACAAAAATTATGATGTATGAAAAATTTATTAAAGAGATGGTAATAAATAAATGATTTCTAGAGGAAATTTGTATCACTCCACTCATTAGGAAGCGTTTAGTGGTGGTATCAATGGTCTAAACTATATCACTACATGAACCTGGTAATTTTTTAATCCCTTTTATTATTAGGGATAATAATTTCTTAAAATCATTTTGTTACTTAGGTCCCAATGTCACCATCTTGTCGTACACCACATTCCAGAGTCTTTGACCTGAATTCATGAAGACCAAAAGTGTATCATTTTAATAAGTACGATCAATAGTAAAATTTCATGTTGATTGGTAAAATATATCATAATTAATTCAAAAACATTCTACACCCATGTCAAATTCTACGTGATTTACATGGACGGGGTGCATACACCCCTCATTTCTGAGAGAACATTTCTAACAAACAAGCATGAGTCAATAGATGTGAAAAGTGGTGAACTTTAATTGTTTGTGTGTAGGTACATTACCCTATGTCCTCCTATTTGTGTGATATACATATTAAATTTCAGTCGCCAACCCCATCCCTATTACAAGTAGTCTTGTTGTGTCACTCTCGTCTTTCTACAATATAGTAATGCTTGAGTCGGTACTTTTGTGATATTTATTTTATATGAAAAATTCTACTTATTAGGGATAATCCATCCATAACACCACAAATATAAGTCATACATTGGGATTTTATATTATGGGACAATATACAGTTTTGTCCTCTTAGAGGAATTTAATCCTTACAATGACATATTAATTGATTATAATGTGTGTAAAATTTGATATCAAATGAAAATGATATTATAAGGATATTAAATATAATTATATCTAAATACTATTATTATAATTATATAGAAATTGAAAAGTGTATTATAATGTAAATAAAAATAGTAATTGAAAAGTGAGAGAAAACATACAATTATTTTTAGATGGTAATGTCTTTTAAGTAGGGTAATATGGTAGTCAGGTTTGACCAATATATAAAAAATAAACATTCATGTATCCCTAAATTCATCCTTTATGACAAAATTTCTTCACAATGTCTTCCAAGTAATCCTATTGGCACAAACCAAAAGGAGTTAATGATTAAGAGGTAACTCCTTCTCTCACGAATCATTCATTTATTTTCCTTCTCCACCACCTACAGTCACATTATTCCATTATTTTATTACAACAACAGTATCCTCAATATACTAATAAGGTTTTAATATAAGGGTTTAACCAAAAATTACACACACCTCCATCTAATGGGAAATAAACATATTGTTTTTTATGAGGAAATACGGCCTACATAAATGATGGTTGTTCATTTTTCCATTACCACATATCATGTTGGAAATTATTATAGAGAATATATTTATATATAGAATATATAATATATATTGTGTCATTAAGTTTATTTATTCCTTTTAAATCATATATCATTTTACATTCTATTTGGTGTATATACAAAAACTTCGTTTGAGGTAGTGCAGACTATTGCCCATAAAAATTAGGTGATTTGTTCACACACAACAAGGAATGTATTGAGGATGGGTTTATGAAATTATATGATATATATATCATTATAATTATACTATAACTATAACATATACATATATACATGTATTAATTTTTCGTTCTTTCATTCGTTCAATTAGACAATAAAAATGAAAACAATGTTCATGTCTACATATGACTTACCGTTTCTATCAATAGTTTATTAAAATTCACAATTATAGATTCAAAAGATTATAATAATAAAAATATAATTAATATAAATTATATAAATAACATTTTAATGTTTTTAACCATGATAATATTATAATGACCAAATATATAAAAAATTAGGAAATATTTGAAGAACAAAACGAATATTACCCGAAGTAAAACCTTAACATAGGATTATTAACGACAGGGTAATATAATCTCCTAATAAAACTATATATGGTAGTATATTTAACAATATGACTTATCAATATATGATCAATAAATTAATATTTAGTATACTTTTATATTTAATGAGTACGATGAGAGTCAAGACTCAAGGTAAGGTGATTTCATCTCACTTTTTATTTCCATGAGATAAATGATTTATTCAACACCCATTCATTTATAATGTTGTGTATATTTCCTATGGATGTATTAAATGATTATTATACATAATTTTATGGGTATTTTAATATACATTTAACTATCTTTCATTCATAGGTTTAATAATTCAAATTTTACCAAATTGTTAAAATAGTCTTGTCTCAATTTTTTTTCCTTTGAGACACATGTTTTTATTCTCCAAGATTATTCTTTGTGGGGTAAATAATTTCATTTTACATTTTATATCATAAATATACTTATTTTAATAATATTTAGGGATTCATGTAATTTCATTTTTTTCATGGAGAGTATGATCCCATGTAACCATGTGGTAAGAGATTATTCAAGCAATCTCACTACTTGTCATGATTTTTAATGATTGTGATTATTTGATGAAATATTATGACCCATATCTAAATACCACTCATGAATTTTATTCTTATTTGGATATTCCAGATATACTATTGTATTAGTACGTTTTTTAATATTTTTTACATAAGATAATGTTTTTATGTATAATATGATGGTCTCTCTCTTCAGTCGGAAATATATTATATTCAAAAAGCATGTTTTTAAAAGAACTAAAAATCCGAATTTCAAATAAAATGGATTTTAAAAGTGTTTTATTGTTTTCAAAGGACCATTTAAAGATTATAAAATAAACTTCCAATGAGTATTGTATTAAAAAAATTTATGTTTTTAAAATAAGTCCTCAATGTAAAAAGAATATTTTCCTCTTTAAATATTTTTAAATGATATTTGAAAATTATTTCTTATATAAGATAACATCTATTGGTGTTACTCATTCCTTAGTTTGGATATTATAAACTTTTTCCATTCAAATTCTTTCTCCAAATAGATTATTTGTTTATGGTAATATGTTTTTCAAACATGTTTATCTTTTTTGGGTAATATTATTTCCAAACTATCTTCTTTTCAGAGGTTATGTTAAGGATGAAATTATTATGAAACTTTTATCATTACATAAAGTACAGTATGATTACATGTTTATAAAACCCATTTCATTTTAGGAGGTATGATATAGTTATTTATAATATTAATGAATAAGTATGTATGATTTCACTTTGATATGGGTGAGACCTATATCTCCCAAAAATTAATTGGGTAATGATTTATATCTCAAGAGATATACATGGATAAATGAAAAATAAACATGGTTTAGTAATATAGGGATTGAATGAGAAATAAACTTGCTTCTGTAATGCATTGATAGAATGAGGGAAGAACTCACTTAAGTAATATAGTGCTAGAATATGGTGTGATCCTAGTTTAGTAATGGTTTTTTTATAAAAATATATTCTCCAAAAAATTCCTTTACTACCTTGGAAATAATTATATATGATTATGTGTCTTCCAAAATTCCATGTTTTATTCCTATGTTATGCTTTTATGGATTATGTTTTATATTTCCGTATGATTCATGTATTATTAACAACCAATATTTATTCCATGATTCATTTATATGATCATTAATATGTAAGGTGTGATCATCTATTTTGATGAAAATGGTATTATACCATTATGTTCGTGATTATTCTTACATATGTCCCTTGTTTAACCTTAGTAATAATTTGAGCTCACCCCTTTTTATGTTTCCTTCTCTAGGTTATGAAGACCTGTATTATGTCCCTGTGATTAAGATGGATTATAGTCAATAAGAACCCAGTGGTAGATAATGTAGTAGGCATTGGTATCATTTTTATGTTTCCATGTTTAAAAATTTACTAGACTACTATGATCATTGGGAATTTGTTTGTCAAATGCTTTATGTATTCCTCAACAGTTATGCAATGTTAATGTATGAAATTTGAGGGTTTCTATGCATATAGCCTTAGAAATTATTGACTCAAAAAACATAATTGGATTTGATATCAAATGAAATATTACATACCATGGATAATGATAATCCCATGATAAATGTATTAAATTTGGATTGTATAAAAAGTTCTAATGAAAATATATATTACAGTAAGATATATGACTCAATGGATTTAAAAAACTGTTAGGAATTGTTTTTGGTTCTTTCTTAGTCGACTATTCCTCGCAGCATCAACGAATCTTGGTTATTCCTCTTCAAATATTCATATGGCTATCACATGATGTGTGACTCACCAACTATGGAGATTTGGGTGACACTCCATAATTTCATGCTCCAATTTCAGAATCTATTGGTACTTCATCAATTAGGGACCCTTGTTGGATGTTATCTATGTTTAGATAGCAAGACTCATGTTGTGTGTCACCGAATTTCACCTAGATTTTGTGTTGAAATAGATGTGTCAAAAACACATGTGGATTAATTTTGGATTCTTAATACTGATGAGTTTTCATATGCAGTTAGTCATCTTTGTTTCCTGGTGTGATTTTTGCTGACCATGAAACTTTTTGGGACACATATTGATGGTTTCCTATCGTTATAAGATGTCGTACAAGGCATTTAGTGATGGTACCACTCATATGAACCTAGTCTCTATGGGGGTATCCCTTCATCATGGATGTATTCTAGTTGTGGATTTCTCTGGAATAGATGAAGGTCAAAGGTTTACAGTGCCTGATTTTTCTTTCTCTTATGGTAACATTCTCCCATGAAAAGTAGTATAGGAATCTTAAAAGACATCAAATGTTACACTACCTGATAAAAAATTATTTTGTATTTTTGGTAGAATGCAATGAGATTTGGGTGGTTATTGATATTTCGATGAAGTGATTAATATGAGAAATTATGTTTTATTGTGCGATATTGTAGATTCTCAGTTTAATGATGACACATCCAGTTGCAATGCATCAACATGGATTGATGGTTTCATGGATGATGATTGCCTGGTTTAGGATGGAGATATTGGGAATGAGGAGAGGAAGGTCTACTTGGATTATGATATGGTCATGAGTCCATTTTCGACAAGTCCAATCTGTGAATCTGTGGTGAATGAGGAATAGTATGATGACCAACTCATTGGTGAGGATCCACAATTTTTGGTCTTGGTTGACACTCATATGCAACCACAGTTTTTGGGATGTGACTTTGTGCAAAAAATAGGTATAAATATGATATTGTAGGACCCAATATTTGTAAAATATGTAATTGATATACAAAAAATTAATTTCCATGTGGAGATTCAGAAAATCCATAGATCATTAAATATTTCTGATAGGTAGGAAAATGTTACGAATGATGAAAAATAGACTAACGAAAAACCTCCAAAATCCATGATCTCCAGTAAAGAATCATTCAATAATGTCTTTGTATATGTGAAGAAAATGATTATTGAAAATAAGGGTCTCATATATTCCCCTTTGAAGAAAATGGTGAGGAATGAAAACATCGATATTCCAAGGTTCATGATTACCATGTCCTCTTTTGAGGTGTCAACAAGGACTAATGTTAAGATTATCAAGATCATGATTCATTGTAACTCCCAATAAGAATGGGAAAACTATTATTAATATGATTATGGGAATGAATTATCATATTATTATTTTTAGTCTTCCTTCGACTTAACATGTGAATGCTTTCATCCTCGTCTTTTTTTCTTATGTATTTGTTCATTATTCTTAATAAATGGTCAGAAACTTCTGCTTCTGACTTGACTTTTCTACTTTATAAATCATTAATACTTAATTTTAACAATTTAATCTAGTGAAAAGAGGTATTTTTGAAACCATACATTGTTTCATCTTGGTGGATACAGTACACATAACACAACCATGACATATTCTGTTTTATTAAATGAAATCTTGAAAGGTGGACAAATTTTTTTGACAAAAAAAATATAAATGAAAAAAAAATTATTCTATAGATTTTAAGAATAAAAATAATCATAGACAAGTATAAAACAACCTTATATTTTAATATTTTAAATGAATTTAATATATTATTTATCTTGTAATGCACATAATACTATGTTAGCTTGTGTCACACAAAACCGAGACATTATTAAATATCATGCATTACATACAAGACTGACTTTTACTGAATGATAATAATATTTATATTTAAAATTAAAATTTCATTGATCCCCGCTATAAGAGTTTATGAATAGTATTAACAAAAATTTGAAAATTATATTATTGAATTCATTGGTTTTCAATTTATTATATTTTTATATAAAAACCAATTGAATATAAAGGACATGTAATTATAAATATTTATTTTTATTCACCTAATTTATTTTTACACAAATTGAGTAAATTAATTAATATTATTTATTGATATTAACTTAATATATCTATTATATTTTCAGATATATTTTTTCATATTCATCTAGTATATTTTTTATAAGCATAATATAAGAATATATCTAATTTTATATATTAATGTTGTATCTATCTAAAAGTAGTTTTTCAACAACCTAACAATGCACTTCTTTTAAAACTAAATTTTGATACTATTATAATTTTTACAAGAAAAACACATCATATATAAATGGGTAATGAAATATTTACATTTGGTTCATTTATTTGAAATTTTCTGAGAAGTTTCTTTTTTTTGATGTATATGAAATATATTGGATTTTAATTGAAAACTACATTGTTTTTTAAATAATTTATGATGATAAAATGCATTATTAATTTTTCTCAAATTAATATTGATAAATAATTAATATAATAATCTAATTGGTTTCATAGAAATAATATTTATTCTGAATTTGTAGATAACAACTTAAAAAACATTTGAACATTTTCACATTAAAGACATGCTTTCTCCTCACCTTTGTGGGATTAATTTAAAATTTATATTTATATTTTTTTATTATAAAAAAATGATTCCATTTTTAAAATAAGAATAATTTATAATTTATTTATTAGAAATATGAATTTTTTAAAAAAGAGATTAGAAAAAGAATTTAGAATTAATTATACCAATTAAGAGAAAAAGTGTTGAGTCAATAAGGTTTCCTTATAACATTTCCATTCCTCTATGTTTCGAAAATCACAAACAAATTTTCATAAGGAAAAAAATATTTCTGTAAAGATTTATTTCCATTATAGAAATGTTTGTTCTCTATGAAATGTTTTATCCTTACATGGTTTTCAATGCCTTATTCAATGTATTTTCAAAAAAATGTCAAATTTTTATTAAGTCAAAAAATAAAAATACATTTAAAAAATATCGGAATCTTACAATTTCTTTAAGATACCATGTCTTACTATTTTCACCCTCCAAATTCTATGATATTAAAACTCCAAATTATCTTAAATTTAGAATGCAAATTATCTGAAATTTAGAATATGAATTATTTGACATTTAGACTCTGAATCCTCTGAAATTTAGACTCTGATTTCTTTGAAATTAAAACTCTAAATACTGTGAAATCCAGTATCTACATTATTTGAAATGTAGAATCCGAATTCCTTATTATTCAGACTCTGAATTCCTCGGAATTTAGACTCTGAATTCATCATTATTCACAATCTGAATTTCTCAGAATTCAGACATTGAATCACACATAATTATGGCTCTGAATTTCTCAGAAATCAAACTATAAATTCATATAAAAAGAGAATTTTAATATCCATTTTTTTAGAATTCTGTTGTTTAAATATTTAGACTCCGAATTATATTTTTTCTAGATTCCAATTATATTTTTTTGGTTGGTATAATTTATTCTCATAACATATTATTAATTATCAAGAATGATAATGTTTCCCATGTTATTGTTACAATGTAACAATGTCATAAAATTTGTTTCTAACAAACCATTAGTTGAATGACATGTTTACATGTCCCTCTCAGCTTCAAGGAAATATTTTACCATTAGAGGAGGGAGTCAACCTTTGAATTTTTTTCGAATAATTAGGTGCTCATTTGAATGATCTCATCATCACATCGATGGATCTATTATCCTAGTTATTACATTTTGTTAATTTATTTTTATAGAGAGAAATACACTCGTTCCATGTGCATTTTATGATCATATTTTTCAACCATGAACATCTTGTTCAACTTTCATTATGTTTCTCAAATTGTTGTGGAGTACAATCAAGGACTTTTGGGGATAATAAGAAAGTGGTGTAGATAACCATAATGTTCAAGGACTTCCAAGGATATGAAGATAGAGGTACTGACAACCATAATGTTCGTGGGCTTGAAGGATAGAAAGACAGACTCTGATATTATTATATTTGAAATACCCTAGTGTGGTTAAGAATATTTTTTTGAATGTAAAAATTAGGATACGTTTATTAGTGGTTGTCAAATACCCTTATCCCTAAGTTAAAATAATTCCTACTTATTAACTTGATTATTATTTCATGTTTATTTCCATTGTATTTTTTTAATGGAATAAAGTATAACATTCTTATAATTCCATTTACTTTTAACTACTTTTATAAATAATAATCTCTAGTCTTTAAGTTATAATCTTTTCATAAGATAAAAACACTTATGTTTTCTTATATTTAATATGTTTAGGTTAAGGTTTCTTATAATTGGACCCGGGCCCTTCAAATTATCCCATCAAGTATGAAATATTGAGTGTTTTTTAATTTACCATTGTTTAAATTTATTAAAAATTTATTTTTATAAGGTTAAAAGATATTGTTTTAAAACATGCAATTCAACACCTTTATGTAATTGAGTATCTACATATTCATTTTCTATCCTACAAATATTTATCATAGGGAGGTATCTAAAATTCTTATATTTAAATATATGTTTTCTTGCTCATGTTTTTTTTAAATATTATTCCGTAAATATTCTTGTTCTTGTTTTTCATAATGATGTTTATCTCAGTTAAAAACAGTTACTACTAAAATGTTTTATGGAAAAAATATTTTCTTATAATATGGTAGGTATGAATATTTTTTCAATATAAATCATTATTACTACCCGACCACTAATCTATGATGGAAATGATTATGAGTAATAGATAGATAGGATGAATACTACTTACATTAACACTGGTGTGGATAACTCAATTATTCTCATTAGGGATTACAAAATTCTAGACAAGGATTTCACCACATTATCCAACCAAGAGAAACAAGAATATTAATTAAATAAAAAAGTACGAAATACATTGTTGTGTTCTATGACTAGGAATATTTATAGTCATATATTTTCTTGTGAAGCTGTCAACTGTAATTTGAAGAAACTTGATGTTACAAATTTTGTAACTCCAAAAGTGATATAATACAGTAGAGCTATGTTAAGTGCTGAATATCATGGATTATTATATCCTTTTCGAAATCTTGTTTGCAATGTAAAATAATGGGTTATGACCATTGTCAATTGACTTTAATATAGGGGTGATAAAGGTCTTGATAATGGTGTACTTATGAAAAAAAAATTTATATAGTTCCCAAATATTGGTAATCCAAAAGGATAGATACTGATGAGAACAGAAAAGTATCAAAAAATACTCTTGATGATTTATTTGGAACGCTTCTTTAGCATGAAACAAGAATGAAGAGTGGTACTTATTTTAACAAAAAGAATAATAGTAATGTAAGTGTATCTTTTTCTACTATATCTAAAGCCAAGACTCCAAAAATAGTGACTAGATCTAAAGAAAATAAACATGTTTATAATATATAAATCAAGTGACAATGATCAGTATGAAAATTAATATTCCAATTTTGCCTGAAAGATTCCCAATATTTAGGGAAATAATGATTTTCAGTATAGATATAAGACAAAATATTGGAAGGAATATAAATATCCTGATGAAACATGTTATGAATGAAAAAGTGATTCATCCATCATACATTATTTTCTTATGATTCAGAGAAAAGACAAGAAAAAAAATATATGAAAGAAGCAGAAATAAGTATAAAAAATCTATGTCCATGAAAGTACTGAATGCACATGAAAAATGATGTGTCTGTGGTAGAGACTATTTTAATGGATCTTAGAATATGAATATTTTGGTCAGAATAATATTGGTCTAAAATCCAAATTACCCATTATAAATCATTACCTTATAGTTAATGTAAAAAATGACGAATCATTAACCAATATTTCTATAAATGACAACTTTTATAATGATGAATATTATAAACATTTAGATGATGAATCATTTTCATCAGAATATAATACCTTACCCATATTTGAATAAGACTCTAGATTTTCTAAAATATATGATAATGATAACTATAAGTCAAAAAAGATGTTATATATGGAAAATTATAAAATTAAAATTTTTACAAAAGATGTATCAGATCTTGATAAAAAAACTCGTGATTTGGAAAGTGTTTCTAAAAACTATAAGCAAGATAATTCTGAGAAGGATAAGCTTTCTAAGTATTATTAAAATTTTAATATTTAGAAAAATATTTTATATAATAAATCATGTTTTAAAACTAATGATATTGAGGATAATAATTTAGACATCAGGAAAATTTTAATAAAATATTCAGTAAAGAATAATTTGTAAAATTTCAATTCTAGAAAGAAATATTTTGATAAAATGTATTCACAAATTCATCCTCGATGTAATATTTTAAGATTCAGTTATACTCATTAAAAACCTATTTTTGGTAATTATTATTTAGTTCCCCAATGTGATCCCTTTTGAACCGACTATCAATTTGGTAGGCATAAAGAAAAAAACTATTCTTTAAATAAATCACAATCCTTAGGATTTCATTATGAAAATTTTTCTAAGAAAATGTGGATTTCTAAGATTTTACATTCTGAAATGTATAGATCTAAAGAATTTTTGGTTTCCAAATGTCTAACTCTTTTATTTAAAAAAAAATAAATTACCAAATGCAGTAAATGGTACGTAGATAGTGGTTGTTCCAGGCATATGACTGGTAAAAAATACCACTTTGATAAGATTATCAAGAAAAAGGAGGAAGTTTAACTTTATGAGATTATTCTATGGGAGAAATTGTTGGTATATGTAACACTATTTTTTATCGAAAATCATTAATTTCAATATATTTTTTTCTAAAAGTTTTTAAGCACTACCTCATTAGTATAATTCAATTATGTGATGAATGATACCTTGTGAATTTTAGAAATGATAAATTCTTAGTACAATATTCCAAGGAAGAGTTTATTTTATCCGCCCATAGGATTGATAATGTTTATAAACAAAACATAGAAGACCATTTAAGCTAAGAACTACTTTTCATTATTGCAATGGAAGACTAATCATGGTTATAAAATAGAAGACTAGGAAATTGTATCCTTAAAAACATATTCAATATTTAAAATAATAGACTTGTTAAGGATCTAACATAGATTATAATTGATTCTTTAAATGTTTACAATCCTTCTCAAAATGGAAAGAAAAATAATTAAATAACTAAATAAATTGGTGATGTTTCATCTTTTGATGCATTAATGCTACTACATATGGATCTTTTTTACCCAAAAAAAACGAGATATATTGGAGGAGAACTCTATGTATTTGTTTTAGTTTATTTTTACACCAGATTTACATGTGTCAATTTTTGAGAAAATAAATATGAAGCCTTTTAATATATCTAAATTTTTAGATCCGAATTTAGAAATTAGAAAATTATTCCATTTATAACTATTCAAAGTGTGCATGGAGAAATATTTCAAAATTCATATTTTAAAACATTTTTTATAATGAAAGGAATTACTCATAACTTCTCATCTCCAAGAACTCCTTAATATAATGGTGTTATCGAAAGAAGAAATCGAATTTTTCAAGAGATAACTAGAACCGTGTTGAGTGAATATTTTGTTGCAAAATGCTTTTGGGATACAAATGTTAGTAATACTTTTTATTTTAAAAATCGAGTTATAATCATTCATTTTCTTAGTAAAACACCTTATAAATTTTCTACTATTTAAAAACCTCGACCTTCATACTTCAGTGTATTGGGATGTAAAGCATTCAACCTAAATACTAATCTTAACTTACATTAAATTTCACCCAAATCCAATGAAAGAATTATCATAGTCTATTTAACTACTTCTAAGGATTATATAGTCTTTAATAAAAATAATTATTCTATTGAAGAAACGATGCATGGTGAATTTTATTAAAGTGATCCTTTTCTTTTTTTAAAAACCTCAACTTACATCCTCGGATGTGATTTAAAAAACTGATTATCAACCTCTGTTGGAAAAATTTTCTAATTAGGATAAAACTCAAGAAAATGTATCTAAATTATTTACCCCACAAGAATTCTTAAATTATGTTGATAAACAATTGTTACAAAACCCAAATAAGTTATTTTGTAAAAATCATCAACGTGATAGTATCATTGGTGATGTAAATCATCCTGTAAGGACTATATGTGTTTTAATAAATGGATTAGATCATCTAGCATTTATTTCTCAACTAGAACAAAAAATAACTACTGAAGATTAAGTTATGATGAATGGATTAAAGGAATGCAGGATGAGGTAAATTAATTTTAAAGGAACAACGTCTAGTTCTTAGTTCAATGACCTAACAAAACATCTATAATTGGTGAAAAATGGTTCTTGACAAATAAATGTGATGAAAATGAAATCATAGTAATAAAAATCTACATTTTTTTGATAAATTCTATAACCAACAAAGAGGAATAGACTATGAATAAACCTACTCTTTAGTAGCTAGATTGGAATCCATTCTCATTTTACATTCCTTTGTAGTATTCACTAATTACAAAAAATTTCAAATAGATGTGAAGTTTTATTTACATAATTAACATTTTAAAGAGGATGTTTTTGTTGAAAAAACTCTTGGTTTGGAAGACAAAAAATTTTTTGAACATATTTCCAATCATACCAAATCATTATATTAAATGAAATAAGCCCCTAGATCCTAGCATGATAGAATTATATGATTTTTTTTACATAACAATTGTGTTAATTTAAATTTTGGTCAAACAAATTTAATAAATAAATATAATAAAAATATTTTCATAGTTAAAATTTATGTTTATGACATTATATTCTTATCAAATTGGTCAAATTTAACTGATTTGTCTATAAATATTCTAATATTTTCATTTGAAATGAGTATGATGGGTGAGTTAACATTTTTCTTCAGTTTTCAAATTTCCCAAAAACCAGAAAGAAATTATTTATCTAAAAAAATATATTAAAGATATTCTTAATAATTATGGAGATGACAATAAAAAAACAATAAACACTCTAATAGGTAGCTAAAATATTATTGATCTTGATGATGTTTGGAAACCAGTAGATCAAACATATTTTAGAGGTACGATAAAAATATTATTATACATAAAATCTAGTCGCTTGGAATTATTTTTATCATTATTCTTATGTAAAATATATCAATCTAATAAAAAGGAATCTCAGTTAAAATCAGTGTAATGAATTTTTCTCAATTTAAGTGGAACCATGGATTTAAGAATTTATTATTCCTCTGGAAATAATTTTGTGTTAAAAAAATTTCGGATGCTAATTTTTGTCGACGAAGAATGGATAAAAAAATACATCCAGATCTTGTCATTTCATATAAGAATCATTTGATTCTTTTTTATCCAAGAAGTAACACTCAGTAACACATTCCATTGCTAAAGATGAATGTATAGCAGTAGGAAGATGGTGTGATAAATTTTCATGGATACAACACACACTCATAGATTATGGCATGAGTTTAACCAACACACATATATTGTGTGATAATACAAGTACCATTTACTTAGGAAAAAAACCATGCACATCACTCTCGTAAAAAACACATAAATATTAGGCATCAATTTATTACAGATCACAAACTAAAATGATATATCATTATTTAATTTATCAAAACACAATTTCAACTTGCATTCATTTTTATAAAACTTGTACCTTTCAAAATATTTGAATACATTAATCAAAAAATAAGAATGATAACCGTAAGGTAATCGTCCATATTAATTTTCTATCTCAAATCGATCTCATTATATTAAGAAACTCTTTTTCATATAGGTATTTCAGTTTTTTATTTGGAACCTAGTTTATTTTGATTTTTTTATCACCCAAAAAAAATTTCTCATATTTTTTTTGGAAACCAACTTTTTCATCCTTAATAATTTTTTTCCTGAAATCTAATATTTGTTTTACTTAATTAGATTTTTTGGAATCTATGTTCACCATGAATAATCTTTTCAACTCTGAAAATTCTTTTTACCCAATCCCGATGGTTTGTTTCCTTACTTAAATTCTGATAATAGAATTTTTTTCTTTCTGGTATTTCTATCATATTTATGAAAATTATATCGGATTCAATTTCCATGAATATAATTTTTCCTTAAAACCTCTAAAGAACAAAAGAAACCAAATACTTATTAGGCATTCTCCTGATCCACCAATCATGCTTATATCAACTATAGGATTAAATTTTGAATTCAAACCATTATCTCAAAGCCTATATAAACGTTCACCTAATCAACGTCCCTCATATATTTTTCAAGACCTTGTGCACTGAAGATCTTCTCCTCTTCAAATATGTAATTTATTTTTCCAAGTTTCTGTACATAAATAATGTTGGTTGATGTTTCCTCACATAATCATATGACTTCAAATAATTAAATCAAGGATCAAAAAATCTCCATAGACATGTTTATTGAACCACATTTCTATTCCAAGTATAATTATATGATTACGAAGAATATAAAGTTGAAGAAATGAGAGATTTTCAGTGTTCCAAATCCAAAGAGCCAGGATCCAGTTTATCTGAACATTCTCAAAGAATTTTATGATTCAATTATTTTTTATGAGTAAGGATGAAGGGAACTATTTTATTTTAAAAGTTATGAAAATATTAATCATTATCCTTCAATATGGTATAAAACATTCTTGGTATTGTTTATCACGGTGAGGAAATATTTTTTCCACACATGTTGTCCAACAAAATGGAATATTTAATAATGAAAAGGCAATTGAGTTCCATGCACTCACGGGAGTAAAGTCATCAATGATCAAAAATCGTTCAATGAATATCATGATTTTACCTTTATAGTTATATAGTTTTCTTATTCTGATAATGATATATAAGAACTCTCTTAAGAAAAGTGATACCTTTATGATGGATTTTTTTGGTTATCATTAGAATTGTAAACATGGTCAATTACATGATTCTGAAAATCACCAACATATAGAGTGGAACCCTTAAGTCCTAGATAATCATGTATCAAGTGATTTTGTTAAAAATCATCATTATTTGTTTAAAATCCTATAAATTTCCATGCAATTCAAAACCCAAAACCTTCAAGATCATACTGTTGAATGATGAAAATCTTAGGGGAATGAAACTTTGATTCTGTAGCGTATAATAAAAATCTTATGATCTCTATAAATGTGAAGTTCAAGATTTGATCAAGAAAGGGGATGAGGGAGAAGCTTCCAAGAAAACACATACGAATATAAAAGACAAAGAACCAGGATCCAAAGAAAAATCATCGATTCAAGAAACACAGTTAGCTCCACCAAAGCTAAAGAAGAAAAAAACATTTTCTGATGAAGTTGAAGTAATGTGTAAAGGGCATAAGAAAAAGAATAAGGGAGATGAATTCTTCATTTTAGATCATACTAAGGAAATATCCATGAATATTCAAGAAGCAGAAAATATTAATGGAATGATAAGGAGAAGAATTTGAAGAAGAAAATATCATAAGCTATGATCATCCTAGACCTTACTAAGGTTGCTGATAATGAATCCTAATAGATATAGGTACCATAATATTTCTTTCTAGAACTAGTACCTATAGAAACTCTAGTAATGTAAATACCAAAACCTTTTTTCAAAGAAATAAATGATCAAGAAGAAGTTTTTGAAGAAGAAGAGGATGAAGATGAGTGTTAGGTTAGAATCACACAATTGGGATAATATCATGATAAGGAAAGTACATTAGACAATATTTCCATCAAAACATTCCACGTTGAGTCAACAAAAATAATTTCTCAATGTAAATATGATGATGGATAGGATGAGGTTAATAAACCTACTGCTGATTGGATCAAAAATCATGATTTCATTCATCCTAAAGACATTAAGGTAGATTCAATGAAATAAGAAGATGATGAAGATAAGATAATCCAAATCCCAAATTCTGACATTGAACCTATGATATTTGAGAAGGAAATTCCCAGATCGGATAAAGCAAAGAAATTGGTTGATAATTTTTCTAATAAAGTTGTTGTTGTAAAATCCAAGAAAGATATTGGTGGATCTCCTAAGAGAAAAGGTGTAGAGTTAGATAACTTGAACTCATGAGCAAGGAAATAAGCTTCTGATTATTCGTCTAGCCTGAGACAAGATTTTGTTGTTCAGTATATGAAAAATTAGGTGAACACAATAACTTTGTTTTCAAGTATTGATTTGAGATGTTAGTTTCCTTCACATTCTATAAATTAGAAATCTTATTCGATAATAACACACATGAAAAAACTTATCATGCTTGAATAAGATTTCATGAAATTTAAAATTGGTTATGATGTTCATAGAAGATCATTCAAGGAAATAACCAAATCTTCAAATTCAATATTTTTGGATCAAAATATTATAGATTATTTCACTTAATCAGTAAATGATTCCTTTGACCAATCAGATGGCATTTTGAAGAAAATAATTTCAAACAAATAAAAAAGTTGACATAAAAATAAGTTACCCAGTTTTAAGAAGACAAAAGACTGAAATGGAAAACTGAATTTAGTTTCCTTAAATTTAAAATGATAAAGGGAACTCCGGGAAAAGATGGAAGAAAAGTTCAATACATAAGAATAGGTAGTAAAATCATACTCACAAATTCAAAAGTCTCAAAAATAAAAAATAAAGGTTCTCGAAAAGAAGAATCGGGATCGGGATCAGTAAATCTTGATTATTGAGGATTATCAGAAAGAGTTGAATAATGGAAAGGAATCCCTGAGAAAGTTCATGATGAGGGAAAATAAGGATGAGTTATTTTCTTATCAATCCAAATTTTTGTTTTGTTTTTTCCCTGTAACATTTTTTCTTATCGTAATAAAATTTTCCATCCATTATTTTGTCTTGTATATTTATATTATTTTGGGTAATATTTTATTTATTCTCTGGATTAATTTTCTAAAATCAACATGGGGGGCAAGTTTGATCAAATATATATTATGTTAAAAACAACATAACGCCCTATGAAAGGGGAGATTATGTAAGGGTGTTCTACTTAAATAAAATTTTCTTAATAATGAAAAATTAAAATCTCATTAAAGATAAGAATATGATCTATAGGGATTTAAAAACCCATGTTAGGAGTTAGTTGTATTCATCATAAGTCATAAATAATTGCAGATAAGTATTTATTTTTAATTCCAAAAAGGAAAATTCATATTTCAAATATTCATTTTCAAAAGGTTGTTTGTGATTTTTAAAAAGGGGGAGATTTTTTAGAAAATAATGTTTCCATATGACTTTTCCATTCCTCTATGTTTTGAAAATCACAAACCCATTTTCTTAAAAAAAAATTTCTCTATGAGATATTTTCTTAAGGAAGTTTTTACTATCTACGAAATGTTTTATCCTTACCCAGTTTTCAATTCTTTATTCAATGTCTTCTCATAACCATGTCCAATGTTTTATAAGTCAAAAAAATTTGGATCCTATCAAAGACCTCAAAAACATGTAGTTCCCTAAGATAAAAAGTCTTAATGTTTCCAAACTCACAATTTTCATAAATTCAAACTCCAAATTCTCGGAAATTCAGACTCTGAATTACCTAAAATGCAGACTCTGTATTCTCTAAAATACAGACTCTATGTTCTTTGAAATTCAGGTTCCTTATATTATGAAATTCAGACATAGTATTATTTAAAATTCAGACTCTGAATTCTTAATGATTCAGACACTAAATTGCTTAGAATTTAGACTCTGAATTCCTCAGAAATCAGACTCAAAATTCCATAAAATTTAAACTTTAAAATCCAAATAAATCAGACTCTGAATTCCTCAAAATTCAAACTCATATTTCTATAGAATTATGACTCCTAATTCATAGAAATACCAAATATGTATAAACATTTTTATAAAAACCAATTGTTTATATATTTAGACTCTAAATTCTATTTCATTAAGATTTTTTCTATTTAGTTTGTTTTAGGAAACTCTATTTTATATACAAATTATTGATTCATATAAATGATAACGTTTCCCAGGTTGTTGTTACTTGAAATGATGTTGTCCCATTTTTTTCTAACGAAATGTTGGATGAGTGACTCATAAAAGGGTCCCTATGAGATTCAAGAAAAAATATGACTATTTGAGGAGGGATCTGGTCGATAAAGTTTTCCCTATAAATAGGATATCATTTTAACAAGTTCATCATCACATCGATTGTTCTATGATCCTATAGATTACATGATGTGAAGTAATTTTAAGAGAGAGAAAAACTCTTGTTCCATGTGTGTTTTATGGGTATTTTGATCAACTGTGAACTTCTTAATCAACTTTATTTGTGCAAAAATGATTATTATTTAGTACAATCGAGGGCTTCTAGTGAAAGGATGAAATAGGTGTCGACTACATTAATGTTCAAGGATATCTGAGTATAGGAACATATAGGTGACAAAAACCTTAATGTTTGAGGTCTTGGAGGTGGAGCAAGGCAGACTCTGATATTATTATCGAGGGCCTACCCTAGAGTAGGTAAGACAGACTTTCTTGACTGTATAAATCAATGAACCATTATTCAAGGTTTCTTGATACCCTTTTCTTTGGATTAAATATTTTATACTAGTTTACTTGATTGTTGTTTCATGTTTTCTTTCTTCTGTATTTTGCTAAATAAAGAAATTATATCATTCTTATACGTTCTTCTACATTAACTTAATCTGATAAATAAATAATATTCCATAAACTATATCATAGATTCTTCCCCTATGATAAATATACCCATATTTTCTTATTTTTTACTTGATTTAGTTTTTGTCTCCTATAATAAGAACTTGGCGCTTCAAATTATCTTTTTTATATATGAAACAAAGAGGGTTTGTGAATTTACCTTATTTAACTTTGTTAGAAATATTTTTTCTTATGTTTGAAGGAGATAATTGTTAAACATATAATTCACCCCCACTCCTGTAATTGAGCATCTACATAATTATTTTGAACCTATAAAAATGACATTACAAAGGGACTAAACAAAAAATTAATTGGGGTAATGACCTAAAAACATATAAAAAACCCATTATATGGACATATTTATAGCTTATAACTTATAAAATTTAAAAATATTCATTATTTGGCCCAATTAAAGTGGAATAAACACCTTTTTAATACCCTATTTAAAAAATATAAATGTTTTATACTCCCCTAACTTATAAAAGGCAAAACACTCTCCCCCTTCATCACACATCTCAAACAACATTGTGTCATCAAAGACCTACAAAAATTATTTCCAATCATCCCTACCTGATCCTATACAGGTTATTATATTCATAAATAAACCCTATGAAAATTTTATTGCAATCCTAATGTGGATACCCAAATAAAAGGTAATGTTCATTAAAAAGAATTTTTATTTTACTTTATTATCCAACTACATAAATTCCCATCATAACATGACTATACAATAAAATTAATGTATTAAATATATTTTTATTTGTTATGTTATGTTTATTATCTAAAAATTTACTCATTTTCATCAAATGGGTTATGAAATAATCATTTGTGTGTACAACCGTCTACCGCCACACAAACTGATGTTGTTCGTTTATCTTGTACCATATTTCAAGGATGAGAATAATGATTTATTTATAATTTTTATTTAATATTATATATATATATATATATATATCATAACATGTATTTTATTATTCTTTTTTAATTAGTATATTGCACATACCTTCATTCTTTCCATTTTGTGGGAATATAAAAACATCACTCATGTGGGTGGAAGAATATCTCCCCACAAATCAATGTGATACATTAATGCTTTACATGGAATTTATTAAGGAATATTTTAATACAAATATGTGATAAATATTAAAATAATTATACTATAATGATAATATATATATATATATATATATATTTATTTATTTATTTTTCATCTTCAATATGATAATAAAATAGAAACAATGTTTATGCGTACTTATGACCTACCAACTAGTTGAATGATGTATTGAATTTACTATAACCAAAAATTATGAATTAATATAAATAAATATATAATAAATAAATATGACATATAAATGATTTTTTAAATTCTTTATATGATGAAATCATGGTTAATGTAGGCGATACAAAAAATAAAAAAGTCATAATAGGGCTGAAAAGCAGGCTAATTAACACACACAAAGATGAAAATAAAGAAGGATTATTAAAAAATGGGTTATAAGATGTTATTAAAGAATAATAAATGATATTGGAAATATTAATATTTTTTTAGTGTCATTCAATAATATTATTTTAACCATTATACAAGTGGATAAATTTCATTCATCCAAAATGAAGTATAAGGTATGCGAGGTCGTTTTAATTTCATTTTATTATGGAATATTACAATGTTATGCATACAAATTATTTTACATGGTGTATATACATCCCATTTTAATTTAATAAAATAAATAAATAATTCTGATTTGTATTTTATGTTCCACCATGAATTATTTCATCTATGGGGGTTTTAATTGGTAGCTATAAAGTGGTAATGAATTTCATAAGCCAATTCATTTTCATTGGGTAATTTTAAATCCACATTGTTATTTATATTCTAAGATTATATATGGATTAAAAATTTAATATATATTTTATTTATTTACAGTTGTTTTATTTAGATTTTCATTCGTTATACATATTAGATTCGTTGGATGATTCTCACTTCAATATTGTGGTATTTGAAAGGGATTAATTCACATGTTCATTTTATTCAGGTCTGTATACTCATGGATTTAAATTGATGGAAGTTATCAAATTATTTAATAATAAACAATTAAATTTGCACATATTATGGTTTTTCAGGATTTCTTTCATGTAATAGAACCATTTTCACAATATTTGGTAATTTTAATGTCTGTACAACGTTTTTATGAAAACATTATATTATTAATCTCTTTCGTAAAAAATATGGTTTCATAGAAAATATACCTTCAAAATATGATTTCATATTTTTTATTAACCAATTTAAAATAATTTATTGAAATACAATTTCACCCATTTTTGTATTTTTTTCCAATGTAATCTTCCTCGTACTTTCCATATAATGATCTTTTATGACATTTTTACATTAAAATGTAATTTTATCCTTACCATCAATCAAATGAATGGATTTAAAAACAATAATTTCATTGAATATTAATTTCTATATTTATGAAGATTTCTAAAGAAATTATTTTAAATGTAATATTCAATGAAAATTGATTTTTAATTTTTTTTGCAATTTATTTAAAAAAAATTATATGTTCCTCAAGAGTATTATTAGTGAAAATTTTATTGTTTTTCAATAATCAATGATGAAAACCCTTTTTTACTACAATGGGAATATACCATATTGATATCTTCATTATTCTTATAGTGGAAGGATTATGATAATTTTCAGTAAGGATATTATTCACATTCACTTCCTTGGATCATACATTTTTTTAACTTCCCAAAAGATATTCACTTTCCAATGAAAATTGCACAATAAATGTCTCTTATATATACATATTAATTATCATGGAAATGATAATTTCCTAAATCATATAGAATTTTTACATATGGTGTTAACTTTGATAGTTATTTTATTATGCGGATAAATATTGGTAAATATATATTCTCCAAATAATAATGATATATGATGATAATGAACTTTTATAATAAATGAAATTGATTATTTTATATAAAAATAATTATTTGGACTTTAAATGATTGGTTGGGACTGGAATTTATATATCCCCTCTATGCATAAAAAAATCATGAGACAAATATGTTTCCAAAATAAATGGTTTTTGACATATCATTTTAAGCTCTCTAGAAGATAGATCAACATTGTTGAGGTTTTTATATTCCTGAGATGTGATGTCCAATAATATTTAATTCATTTCATAGATAATTCATTAATTATTATTCATGATATGTTTTCTATTATATTTTCTAATGATGCATTTAATTTTCTATTTATTATTTTAATGCAATGTGTTTTGAATTATTTACCTTTCTATATAAGTTATTCTATATCTATTTATTTAAAGGATATTTTTTATGTTGTTCATCATAAAATGTTGATTTTTCTTATTGATTCACGATAGCTTTTACTGTAAAACCCCATAATTATTATTTGATGTCACCTAAATTTTTTTCCTTTCCCTATGATTCCATTATGATTACTGTAGATGTTATGTAGGGAAATACTCAATGGAATAATTTTATTCTTGAAACAAAATTTATTTTTTAATTTGTGTATTCCAAATGTAATGTAATACACGTGTATTTATTATTTTTATCAAGACTAGTAAAATTATCTGTACTTCAGTGAAAATATCCTTCTATCTTATGACAATGTAATGGTAGTCATAACTAGCTCTGGGATTCTTGGTTTGGGATTTCTATAATTTGAATTTTATAATGATTAGCAGAGACCTTGGGAGATATATTTAGTAAAAAAAAATTTACGAAAAATAATCATATGATTTTCTTTTTAAATGTTTGTATAATAATACAATAATGTTTTGTTAAGGTAGATATTTTGTTCATTTTCATTACAATACATCAATTTTTGGATACAAAAAGTGGTCATTGTTCAGGTATAGATATAAATAAATGTAATTAAACCAAGAAGGGAACATTGGTCTGGGCTGAATAATTAGCTGGTCCATGATAAGGAGCATTAATACACAAATGGTTTTACACTCCCAAGTGATATGCATTGGATAACTCAAATTTTCTTTACAGAAAATTATGAAGGATTTAAATACATAATTACAGTGAAAGGCCTTCGTCAAACTCAATATGTCTTAGATTGAAAATATTTTTTCATTATTCATTCATCCTAAAAATGATTAAATAGTTTTTTCATAATGATTATTGTTACCCACAATTTAATTTGTTGTTTTAGTCAATGTATCTAAACGAAAATAATTGTGTTGATAATGATAAAGATATTTTTTTAGTGAAAACCAAAAACCTTCTTTGAAGTTTATAAGAGTTAAATATATCTAGTTTATGCCAAACCAGTTTTCAAAAAATAGAATTAAAAACATATTCCTTAACTAACTATATAAATCCCCAAATAATAGAAGGAAAAGGTTTCTTAAGATATTCAGTGGTGTAAACCATCAACAAAATAATCCTTGATTTACAGAATTTTAGAAGTGTGGAATGAGAAAGAAAGGAAAGTGTATAAACAAAATAGGTAAAAGCTTTATGTATAGTGAATACAAGAATCAAGAAATTAATTTCTTTAAAAAAAATAAAGCGTATAATGGAAGGAAATAAATCCCCTCGCGAGGCTCTATTTAGAGTTTTTTCGTAAACGTGGGGAACATTAACATGGACCAAGTTAGTTCCCGATTCAAACTGTTAACCCATTGAACATGTAAGGAATTAAGGGGAAATATAATGGGAAAATTAAGTATGTTTTTTGATTGAATAAAAAAATTGGTGATGTTTTTTTAATAGTATTACAGTTCGAACAATCTTGAAACATCTAATGATTATGTATAATTTTAGATGAATTTTAGTATTCAATAAAATAGTTGTTAGGAATCACACCACCTGATTATGTGATTAAGGATTATTATTTGTTTTATGACATAAATTAATATTTTATGTTTTTCGGTGATGGTATTTCATGAGTAAAATTGATTTTTTGGGTGAAATTTATTGCAAGAGAAAAAAATTCAATTTTGTGCATAAAAAGCTTTATCTATCTAAATAAACATTTTATGCATTTTATTGGTACCGTTGTTTTTATAATAAATTTTTATTGTTTTTTAAATTTTATTTTAAAAAAGAAATTTAATTTATATAATTTTAATTCTATTTCTATATTATTGTGATTTATTATATTTTTTAGTAGATTCATATTTTGATAAATAGTAAAAAAATACATGAATTAAATTGAAAAATATTTTTTCATATAAATAATTTATAATGAAAAATTATATTTTTCATCTATTTTAATGTAAAAAAATTTAAATAATGCAACATTTAATCCAATTTTCGTCAATTAAATCTATTTTATATGGAACATAAATATAAAACCATATTAATCTTTTGAACATTTTCTCTTTAAAAAACCATCTTTATCATCACGTTTGTGTGATTTTTTTCAAATTAAAATTTCAAATAATGTTAATTGAATTTGGAAGATTATATTTCATATTTAAAATGAGAAAATAATTTATTATATATGAAGGCCAATTTAATTTTTTCCAAATTATTTTTGAAAGAAATTAGAATTAATTATAATTTTTATGGGTAAAATGTGTTCACCAAGAGACTAACCAAAAAAAATTAAGGGTCCAAATGACATAGAAACCTATTCGACATCTAGTAGATGGAAATATTTTTACCTTATAAAATCAAGGATCCTAATAGGTTCATTTTTGTACTAAATTACATGTTAAAAAATTTGGTGCAGTACCTTCTTTCTAAAATTTACATGAATAGATCTCACCCTACTTATATAGGGCCTCCCACTATGAACCTCTTTCACACCTATAAAACATATTTGGTTCATACATGACCCAAAAAAATCAATTCCCAAATTCCCACCCCTCTCCATTAAATTATTAAATTGTTAATAATATAATCCTTTGATTATATTAATGAAAATATATGGAGAACACCCAGATAATAAGTTATTTTTTTCTAAAAGAATTTTTATTTTATTTCCTTATCCACCTACATAAATTCTTATTACACATTTATTATATATTAAAATATTCATATTTCATATAATTATATGATTTCATGTTGAGGGTATTACCTTAAACTTCACAATCTTCAATAAAATTGGTCATAAATTCATCATTATTGTGTTTTTCGGACAACCGCCTTGAAAATCAATGAAGTTTTTTCCACTACCATATATCTAAGATGAAAATAATGATTTATTTATAGTATATATGAATAATATTATATATAAATATGTTATTATTATTATTTAATTATTATATTACACATAACATCATTCTTTATATTTTTCGAGAATATGATAATGTTGCGCGTGTGTACGGAGTACCAAAAAGTCATGAAACAACGTGATTCATTCACTCTTTACAAGGAATGTATTAAAGATATGTTTTGTTAAAATATCTATTATAAATTAAAAAATTAAAATTTATTGATTATATATATATAATTTAACTTATAATCTCTAAATATGATAAAAAATGGTATCATTGTCCATGCATACGTACGACCTTCAGTCTCAATGAATAATGTTTTTTATTTTATATCAAAAAAATTTGTGGATTGCAATATAAAAATATATACTTAATGTACATAATATTTATATGATGATTTTAAATCTAGATATTATGATATCATTATCAATATAATAAGAAATAAATTACAATTTCAAACAATCTAAAAAAAACAAGGCAATTAACACAAAAAGAATGAAAATAATAAAATATTTTTTACACAAGGTTGATAAGATGTTATAAAATATTAATATATGATTTTATTAACTTTAATATGGATTTTTTTTGTTCATAGAATTATTTAAAACAATATAAATGATATTAATGATATTTCAACCAAAAGGAAGCACATGGTAAGAAATTTTGTCTCAATTTTATATCATTAAGGAATATTTTAAGGTTATGCACATAGTTTATTTTTTTATGGTGTTTATACTAAACCATGGACATTAATATCCTAAATAATTAATTTTTAAATTAATTGTAATTTTAAAATTGAATTATTTCATATAAGGGCATCTAAATTAAAAGTTACCTGCTGGTGAATAATTTAATAAACCAATTACTTTTATTTGGGTAATTTTACTTCCTCACATGTGAAAATATAATAAGTGTATTCATGTAAATAATTTTTAAAAAATATTTCATTATTTTTAATTTTTTTATGTGGAATAATTGTTTATTCACATATTCCACACATTTTTTATTCTAAATTCAATTTTATGATATTTATAAGGGCTTACTACACTATATCAATTTATTCGAGATTATTTACAATTGAAATTACATTTATGGAAATTATTTTATGTTTAAATATAAATCCCATTAATCTTCTTATATTATTTTTATTAATTATTATTTTCAAGTAAATGTTCCATTTTTAAATCTTTTGTACATAAAATATTTTAATTCTTTTTAATGAAATCATAATTCATTTATTTCTTCAGTTGGAATCTCATCTTCTTCCAAACCAATATTTCTAAAAAAATTCCAAAATTTTTTGCTTAATCTCTTCAATATAATTTATTAAAATAAAATTTTACACATTTTTTATTTTTTAAAAATGTTATTAAAGTAATATTATTTTCACTTTTTGAAGAAGGGTCATTTCTACCTTATTAATATCCAATAGTAATTTTATTTTATTGATTTTACAACATGTTTGGAATTACATTCCATCATCTAATTTAATTTCATTATTGATGATTATGGAGATATTGTTATTGAATATTTTTAAAACTAATTTCACAATAAAAAATATTTTTCAAAAAATGTAAAGTTAAAAGGATATTTTCTCAAGAATGTTTTATAGATAATTTTATGATATTTCCATAATTCATTGATAACAAACCTTATTATTTTCCAATGGATATAAATCATATTGATAACATACTTATTATTCCCCTACATCACTTATGATTATTTTGAACAGAGATAGTAATAACATCAAATTCATTGAATCATATTTTTATTCATTAACTACACCTTGAGTTATTCAATATTGATTGACCATTAAAAAAACTCCCTAAATTTTTACAATATTTAAAATGGAAATGATTATTTCAAAATAATTAAACCATTTTTACATACTGTGTTTATTTTGACAATTATTTGGTTATCCATAGAAATATTTATAAATCTATCTTCTTTACTAAATATTTATATTTCATTATAAGGGACAACATTAATTAATTAAATTGATTATTAAATTTATGAAGAATGATTTGGAATGAAGTGAATGGTGTATCCAAAACATTATATACCCCCTCAATTCATCGAATAATTTCATGAAACAAATCAATTCTACAAATTAAATTGGGTTCTCCTTGTAATTTTATATTGTTTAGAAGATTGATCATGATAGTAAAGGTTTTCATGTGCATAAGGAAAGATGTTCAATAATATAAAATTTATTATATTAAGAATTATTTGATTATTATACATAATATTTTTTCTATTATATTTTATATTTATGTATTCCATTATTAATTAATTATTTAAATTAATTATTTTATTTATTTATTTAACATTCCATATTTATTTTCCATATCCATTTATTTAAATATAATTAAGGTTCAGTTATTTACATTTCTTTGTTGATCATTTACATTGATTCATGATATATATTGTTACACTTAATCCTTACAGAGCATTTGATATCACCCTTATTCTGTTCCATTCCTTTTAATTCCATGATGTTTACTATGACTAATATGCATTTATATGATTGATGTAATAATGTTAATCATGAAAAAATAATTATTATTTAATTTTTGTATTAAAAATTCAATTTAATACTCATATATGTATCTTGCTATAAATTCATTTTAAATTGATCATTCATTTGTGTCTTATTTACTTATAACTTATGCTAATGTAATGGTAGTAGTCACAAGCTCTGGGCATCTCAAATTGAAGTCTAAACATTTATTATCTTATCATGATAAAAATAATCATAATATAAGTAAATAATTAAATATAAAATATTTGATTTGGTATACATAAATTATATGAAAAAATTAGAAAATATATACTCATGTTGATGACATTGGCTTTCCCTTAGAAGAATCCATGGAAACTCTGGTCTTCCGATAATAAATTATGACCATAGGTTCAATGAAAAAGGAAAATGATACGAGGGAAAGGATTATTGGTAGATTTTATAGTGGAAAATATAATTTTATAATGGTACTTATCGGTTGGTGAAGTGGCCATTTAATAAGAGGTTTGAATTGAAATTCTATACATATTTCTTCTCATTATGAATATAAAGAAGGATTAAAATTTCAATAAGGGTGAAAAAAGATAATAATTTATCAGTAGTGATTTAATAATTATCACATCACATAAATTCATTAAATAGAATGTTTTAGACTTGATTGGAATCCATTTACTCTTAGAAATTAATTTGTTCAATTTTTGTTTACCCTTGATATCTACTATTTGAAACTAAATTATACATTATGTCTAAAAAAGTTAAAATTATTAAATAATTTATACAAACTAATTATAAATACGGAATATATTTTTGTAGACCAAATTTCAATATAAATAAAAGCCAATTTTATCAATAGTGTATTTGACGTCTAAAATCCTACTTTTAAAACAAGTTTATTTTCAGCACAGAATTACTATTTATGGTAAAATTATAAATATATTTGATTTTATTCATTTAATTTGTTTATTATAAAAAAATTTAATTTTATATATATTTTATATTTATCAATAAAAAAATTAACAAAATTTTATTTAATTAAAACAAATGAATTTTTTTGGAAAATATTACATAGGTCCATACAAATTTTTTATAGGATTTTTAAATTTAATAATTTATATTAAAGATGTATAATTAATATATAATGTGTATTTTACAATAAAATAGGTTATATAAGATTCTAGGGAATTTTTATATAGTGATAATCTCATAAAATTTACTGTTTTAGAGAAAAAATTATTTTTTAATATTCACAAAAAAACAAACAATTTCAGAATTATTCTAAAATTTACCACAACGATATATTTTTTATTATATTTAAAATATTATATAAAATATTTTAAATTAAAATAATGAAATTTGATAATTTATCTTTTAAATATAAAATAGTTATATAATAAAAACTATTTTCATTGGAAATTAACATTTTTTAAAATTATTATTATTATTATTATTATTATTAATCTCTTATTAATAAAATCTCCTGAAAACATATTATTCACATCATTAATATCTGTTATCAAAAATATATTTATTATCCTAAAATAATGTTCTGAAAATGATGTTTTACAAGAGAAATATTTAAATGATTGAAGAACTCTTATTAATTACTTATCCCCAATAACTAGTTTTTTATAAATGAAATTGTATAATTAAAGAAATTTATTTTTAGTAATAAATTTCAGACCAATAAAAATTTAAGAGGATAAAATAATAAATGTTATAACCGATGTTAATATATTACATATTTACTTTTGGGACCCTACCTGATTAGAAATCCACCATTAGGAGAGTTGTGTTTTTTTTCGTATGAGTAAATATATTAATGCCATTATATTATTGAGTAAAATATATAATTTAAATTCGCAAATTTATTTATTTTTAAATCAAGATCAAAATATAAATATTTTTTCTATTATTCTATAGTTTATGTTGTTTCTTTAATGATTACTAAATGAGAATATTATAAGAAATATTTTTTTATAATATCAAATGGGATATTTTAAATTAATTAGTTTGATCAACATTGGAGATATTTCTAAAGTACTCGACCAATTTTTATAATTATAAATAACATTGAAAATATAACTTCCAGATATATGAATGGATATATTATTCATATTATCATATGAATATAAAATTAATAATATGAATATGGGATAATAATTAAAGATGTGAAAAATGTGGATACTTATTTCTATGGTATAACGATTGTATCAATGAAATAGAAAGAATAGAATGTCAAATAGAGCTTACAATTGAATTTATCATATTTTACACGGTAATAGATTTTTTTGATGATTATTTTGAGGAATTTAAATTAAAGAATAATAAGTTAAATAGTGTGTTCATACTCTCATATACAATTTTATCATTCTAAAAGCTAGAGGAGAAACAAAATCATGCATGTTTCTAATATAATATTATTCAATAGGTTGAATACCAAACCTGAATTGAACGAACTTATTTATTAATTCTATTTCAAATAGAAGAGTACTGAAAAGAATTTTCACATATAATTAAAAAATAAATATTCATAAATCCTGGTGGTTATAATAAAAATAATTCATTAACAAAATCAGAATGTTGAAAATACCTACAAAACGAAATGGATGATTCCCACACAAATAATTTGTTTTATTGTACATAAATTTTGGTATCTATAAATAAATTTATTGTATGATATATTAATTGGTAATTAATTGAACATATGGTGTATTTGGTCACCAAATATGATTCAAAACTTGTAAATTTTTTTATAACTTTAATTTTCATTATATTATTATAAATGAGAAGAATACAATTAAAAAGAGTGAATAACAACTCTAAAATTTTATAAGATCAAATCTTAAAAATAAATGTTAATCTCCTATAAAATTGATTCAACCCCACCATATACCCTTCTATTTGGTATATAAATTGACCTAGTAACATTATGCAGTGTCAATACGAATAAGGATTCATACAAGATCAGTATTTACTCATTTTTTATGAATAGAGAATAAGAGTTTTATTAAAATGATTTTACTTCCAATAATTATGGGAAAATATTATTGCTTGAAAAATTGTATCCCATATCATATATCACTAGGTAATAATGAACTTAATCCGATCAAAATATAATTTTTTGACCTTATTCCATGAAATTCTCCAATTAGATAAAATTTGATGTAGATGGAAAATCCAAAAAATCTAATAATGTCATCCTTGTGTGAAAATGTAATGTCTTGAATAGTCATAAATTAATTTTTCCCTTTTTTAATATAGATAAATTATTATGTAGTATAGTTATAGAAAAAAATATACTAATTTGGATTTATTATATATTATCGAATTTAAAATAACATTAAGTATCTTATCATTGATATTATAGCCATTGAACATTGATCAAAAGATTAGTATAAATATAGAGTTTTAACAAATCCAATTTAAAATGACAAAGTATGTGAAAGGATCAATTGATAGGATTGTACACTATGAATCCCTTTTATCATAGCTTATGAGGAAGATAGCATTTATTGTATTTTTCTTTAACAAAGCCCAATAAGAGATCCAAAAAGTCAAGAAACAGTTAAACTGTTTTTTAGATGTTAGATCTCATCAAGATCACGACCCAAACAATGTCTACCGAGCTACCCCCTGAATGTTTGACTATAAAACAACTTACTCTTAGAGAGTATGATATTGTATTAAAGGGATATATGTCTAACCCTTTTAATTATTAACAGGTAAATTATGTTAATAGAATAATGAACATATTTAAATCATACAATTCTAACATTATAAATTATTTTTATTTTGATTCGATAAAACATAAATAATATTTTTGGATAATATTCAATTTTAATTCAAAAATTTATTTTCATGAATTGTTGGATTATTGAAATAAATAATATTTGAATAAAATATTCTTATTAAAAATTTCCTATTCTGTTATATGATTATATAATATTTATGATAAAAATGTATTTTTTATATAGATTTGAATGCAATTATTATCAATAAAACATTATATTGTTAATAAATTCCAGTAATTATATTAAATATTGAAATATCACATATTTATAAATTTATTTATGTAAAATATAGATTATTTTTTAATTCATAACATCAAATTTATACAATGGTCGATCTTTAATATTTTTCTGAGACAATTATATTTTCATGTTGAAATTAAATTTTACATAAATTTACTTTCAATTCTATGAAACCATTATGAAAAAATGGTGATATAATAATTTATATAAATTAGATCCATAAGAAAATAAATGTTTTATCATTAAAAAAATTTTATTTTATGTTTATTTGATATATTTTTAAAATATATTATGAATCCTCCAATACCTATAATATATTTTAATGTTTTAAAATCATTTCATTAAATATGCAACTCACCTCGAAATATGAAAGGGTATTATTTTATTATGTCTAGATCATGGCCTTATAAAAAAAAATAAAGATAAAGGCCATTTGGTAGAAACCATGTGATAAAACCAAGGGATGTGTTGTGTTTTATGATATTTTAATATGTAAAGTCAAAAATGTTATAACAAATAGTCACCCTAATTTCTTATATATACCCACCAAAGCCCCCATTTCTCATCACTGAAACTCCTTCAAGAAAGACCTTTCTCTTATATCCGCTCTCTAGAGTCCTCTTAAAGTTACTCAAAACTCTCAAAAAATCCCCTCCCATACATTTGAAGTTATACACTCATGTTTGTGACCTTCCCCTCTTTTCAATTCCATTACATTATTTTAGATTTTACCTTCATAATTTCATTTTTTAATGAATTAATTTATTTAGAAACACCCCTTACTATGAAATTGATGTTATTTTGATGATATATAATTTATTATATCTCAATTTCACCTTCATGTATGTAGTTATTATTCTGAAATCCAATAAGGGATTTCATTCTTTTCATATCCATTCACTCACTCCCTTTATCTTATGTTTATTAAATTCCATTTTCTTTCATTATGATTTGTTAAAAAATATTTAAATTACATTAAATTTAATATATAAATTAAGGGAACCCCATTATCACTCTCATTAATCCTCACATAATTTTCTATGTACACCTGTTACCATTCTGAAATTTAGTAAGGGATCCATTCCTTTATCCTCATTATTAATGTATCTTATTTACCTTAAACATTCTATCTTAATTTAAGAAGTATCTTATACCATTTTGATACATTATAGTATGCTAATCTAGAATTTGAGATGTTCTAGGAGGTCATGGATACTCAATTAATCCCATTACAAAAATTTCCCAATTTAGCCATGTTTAACAGTAGTGTCTCACTCTAACGGTGAATCACTAGTGGTGACCCACTGGTAGTCACTTGCGGGAGGTGTCTCTTTGACAGTGGCTTGTTGGCGGGGCCTCACGAGTAGTGACTAGCTAGTGGTGACTCGCTGGCAGTGACTCACTAGCGGTGACTGGCTACAAATTACTCGCTGGCAGTCTCGGGCTGGCGGTTCATTGATAAAGGATGCTCATTGGTTGTCTCTCTCCTAGAAGTGCCTCATCTAGTATATCATTATCCAGCAGTGTCTCACCTAGTTTTTACTATCTAATGGTGGTATATGTACCATTATATGCTTCTTCATCTGACGGTGGCTCTCGAGAGGGTCTCGCTGAGCGGTGCCTCACTTAACGGTGGATCAGGAATCGTGTTTTTTCAAGCAGTGGGTCAACCAACTGTGGCTCATGCACAATGATTACAGAATATTGCAATTCTTCCCTTTCCACATGTTTAATTAACCTAAAACGCTTTTAAAACCTTTTTCAGGATTTGAGACCAATTCAAAGCCCATATATCCTATCTTTAATTCCCTAATGGGTTGAGGGATTTTAATTGGTCAAAATGTGTTATATTCACTAGATCCTTCATTAATGGAAAATCAAAAACCTATCTAAACCAATAAATTTGTTTATATATTTCTTAAGTCGATTTTTCATTTCCCCTCTATTCTTACTTGTTGTTTCCACTTGATACTTGATTTTTAGTAGTCTTCCTTCAATAGGATTCCTGTAATGTGTTGCAACTTTTTATTGATGATTCCCTGTAGTTCTTCATACTACATGCATTCCCTTGTTTCATTGCATCTATGAAGTACCGATATCCTTTCTTCAATGTAGTTTTTTCCTTTATCATTATTAATTTCATGTCATGTGGGGTTGGTATTTGAATTTAACCCATGTTAAAATAGTGTCTTCCATATTAATAAAGTTAATTGAACCAGTTTATGATTTATATTTGTGAGAATGGGAAATGTGACACATGTTTCTACTGTGTTTTTCTTTTTTTGAAGTGGTGATTTTTAGGGGTTAAATACCAATTGTAAATCAGGGTCATTGTGGTTCCTTGTTTAAAAACATAGTGGATTATAGAATTCATATTATTCGTCCACTTTTGAATTACTATTATGAAAAATTTTAAACATGCATATTATGTTAATAAAATGATGCACTATGATCATCTGGTTTATGTTATAAGACCTGAATTAATCAGTGGAATTAAATAATGGATTTCTTGTTAAATAAAAAAATATTTTTTTTTGGTTGGTGTGGTGAGTTGGTTGTGGGAAAAGTTGTGCAATGTGGTTTGGTTCTATTGATGGGGTGATCTGGGCATGTTACGATGATGAAGCTGGGATACGAAACTGGTTTTGGGTTAATGTTTTATTTTATGTGGTTACGGGTAGATGTATTGGGAAGTATGACTTTGAAGATGGATAGTAGTGGTTGGTATGGGTGATTATCCAATATTAACATGTATTAATATACACCCAATATCCAAATGTTGTGGTATGATTCGTCTATAATGGGATGTTCATTAATTTTCCATGGTTCTTTCCCCCCAAAGCGACTTTGTTTGGTTTTACATTTTCATTGTAGTTCTTAGTTGATGGCAAAGTAGTGATGGAATTAATGAAAATTATTTAATAAAATTTTGTAATTACATGTCATTGATTGATTAAACACAATGGAAATGGTTAAATAAAATTGTTTGGGAATGTGAAATGGGTTTCACACCATGAAGTGTCATGTTATTCATTTAGAGGTAGTTATAAAGGTTGTATTTTTGTGATTTAGTGTTTTGTCAAAGGACTGAATAGTTGGGATTGATTGTTTGGTATCATATATTTATATACTTCTATTTTAATAGTAATTTTTTATCCACCCAACTTTAGTTTATAAATATTGAATGAAGACACCAAATATCATGAGGGAGGGTGTCCTTACCGAATATTTTGGTGGGAGTATGGATGAATGGACACCCATGCATCCCTTCTCCCACTTCTAGGAGGTGATGGCCCAAGTTTATTTGGGTAGGATGTTGTGTGATGTGGTAGTCCAGGTGTTTGTAGGTAGGGTAGAGTATTTCACAGGTGTCATAGTTTTGTGTTGTAATATTCCCTTACATGTATAATTGGGGTGATATGTAATGTGTTTTGAGTCATAGATGTGTTCATATATGATGTTTTGTGAGGATCAGGCTTTTCTTGGAAAGATGTGTTGTGAGGACTAGGTGTGTGCGGGTGGGATGTGATATAGTATATTTATAAGAGGTCGGAGTGTGAGAACATTTTCTATTGGGGTGTGAGAGAATAAAATTAGTTTGATATTATTTAATGGTACAATATCATTGATGTGCTTTAAATTATATTACAAGACAAGAATTTATTGAGGTGACTTCTTTGGTGAGGTTGGGTGTTTAGTAAACCTTTATATGTTTCGTGTGGTTCTTCTACTTTCTCAAAGTTGAATTTGTACAGCTATTTCACTTGTTCAGGAGAGAAATTGTTTTCCCTACACATTTTACCTATATACCCATGCTACATATATACAAAAATTTATAGGTTTATAGGGGGATTTTACTGACCATGATGGAACTTACTAACTCAAATCATGACATGTTATGTGTCTATGCCTATCTTTAATCCTAATATTTAGTTTAGACATTTGTATTTCTATCAGTTCTATATTACGCATGCATGTGGGATAGTTGTGGGTTTCATTTATATATATCACTGGGTTTATTTTTGTATTATCTATCATATATCCTATATTGTTTGATTAAAATGGGTGATGCCTCCCATATTGTGAAATTTGAATAGCCTTGGTTCTTATCTTCAACCCAATGCATACTTAAGGTAAGACTCATGGGTCATTCTCACCCATTCGTCACTATGATCCATGGAGGGGTATCTTTTGGGGGATGGGGTCATGAGAGAGTGTTCTCAATGGTTATGGGTGAGTGATTGGATGGAGTCAAGAGTAATGCACAATGACAATTTCATTGGATGGAATGGAAATAGTTCCTATTAATTGTGGTGCATCACAAATTCAGGGGAGAATTGCTAATAAATGAAATTTTGGGGCCCCCTATGGTCCCATGCACAAACTGTTATCATATTGAATAACCATGTAATACAAACATGCTTGCAGGTTAGAGAACTATGAGAGGTACATGAATCAAAATGGCTTGAGTTATTGTTTGAATTGGGTTGTTTTGGTATGTTTAAAATAAATAAAATAAATTATAATGATTTTTAGTAAAATTCCACACCACTCAGGCTTATGAGATCATTACTTACCTTTAATTTGTGGATCCTGGTCATCATCCACATGTGGTTCAGTCAGTAGATGTTTATCAAGATGATTATGTTGATCACCATTGTGTTGATCTAGTTGAGAATGATGATCAGTGGAAGGGGATATTTATTGCATTATATTGTATGGATTTCAGTATTTATGTGCGAGACATGTATGATAAGAAGATATAATGTTTTCTAGATGAGTTTGAGATCACATTCAATTATCCATTCCCTGATAGAGTACAATGTCCCTTTGGATTTCTATCAGATGTGGGGAGATGTGCATCTAGGGCGGACATTATATCTAAAGGAGAATAAAGAGATGGACTTTTGGTGGGTTGAATTCCATAAGGGGTTCTGGGATAGTTCCTTTCATCGACCATGATGGGTGGGAAGAGGAAGGAGCTACTCTCCCTTATTTAGTGGAATACGTCTGTATATGAGATTGGGATCATGTTCATTTCCCTTCTCTATTTTTCCCATTCTTTTTTTCCAAATGAAGGGTCATGTGGGAGACATCTTGAGGAGGTTCTTTTCCATTTTGTCCATTACGATGTCACCCCCTTTACATTTCCAAAATAGCTAATGGTTCTGAAGAAGGCAGTGGTGATCGAGTGAATGCACTCACGAGGAGGAAAAATGTGAGAGGGGAGCCTGTAATGTTATTTTAGGGGATGAGTTTTAAGTGGTAGGTCTAATGCACAAGGACAATTGAGGATTTGACCAATAGGGATCTTTCTTATGTATCTTCATTTTGTTCTTTATGGTTTCCATTGTTTTTGTGCTTTTCCTGGGAGATTTACACCATTGTGTTTTGACTATGGGATCTGTGGTCATCTCTTGGGAATGTGACTAGTAGCTGCACAAACTCAGCTTGTTGGAGGTGGAAAGGCTCAGCATCAGCATCCATAGAAGTCTCTGACAAGTCAGTTTCAGTAGTAGGGTCATTACTATATTTCTCCGCCGAGAGGAGATGGAGAATGTAGTGTAAATCCGTAATATTTTCTTCAAATTCATAGACCATGACCTGAGAATTTTGATGAATGTAGTAGTCATCAGAGAGGTAGAGGAGTGGGGATTGGTCAGTTTCATATAGCATAGGCCTTAGACCCATCGACATAAAATATCATCATAGGTATGATTAGTTTCTTTAGCACTCTTTTTTGGGTCTTGTTTTATTACATATATTATCACTTTTTTACCACTTTAGCCTATTCCCTAGGGATAGACATAGAAAGGATTCCCATGACCTTGGTGTTGGGTGTTCTAGTTGATGGATCGAGAAACTTTTATTCTATGTGCCAGGGGTGTAGACAGATGATGGGACCTCATCAATCCCATGGGTATCAGTTCTTGCGATAGATTTTTCCATATAATTTCATTACTGATTTCGACTGGTTGTATTCAGTATGTGTTGATATCGACTTCTTCCATATTAGTCACCTTTTTGAATGTGGATGGTCAATGTGTTCTTTTAATGGGTAAGGGGGATATTTGTGTGGAAATTGGTGTGGGAAGTACCATATTTCTATGTTGACTAATCTATTGTTGTAATCAATGAACATTGATATTTTATGGTTTTTGAGGGTTGTTGGAGAGTTCCAGGATGGTTATACAAAATATGTTGTGATTCATCCATCTCTTCGTGATGTAGAATTCAAGATATACTTGCATTCTGATGCTCCATGAATTTCATATGATCCTTATCATATGGGACCATTTGCATTGTAGGATTTTTGGATTCTGATTGATGATCTAAAGTAAAAGGGTTTTATCGGGCCTAGTGTGCTGCTGTGAGGTACTACATTGTTGTTATCCAAAAGGGGGATGGTGTTCTGATGTTGTTCGTAGACTATCGGAGGTAATATCTTGTTAAAGTAAAGAACTACTACCCTACACCAAAGATACAAGATCTTTTTGGCCAGTAGAGTGAGGAAATTTGGTTTTCATAGATTGATATATGGTCTACATTTCACAAGTTGAGGTTGAAGTATGGTGATATCCCAAAGACTACCTTCAAATCCAGGTATGGGAAATTTGAGTTTGTAGTCTTGTCATTGGTTGATACAAACAAACCAACCATGTCCATGGGGCATATGAACTTTTGGTCCCTAAGTTCTGAGATTAGATCATCATCATATTCATTGATGATATTTTTATATTTACTATGTTAGAGGAGGAACATTCCTGCATTTCATAATTTGCTGAAGGATCTTCGATGCTAGACACACTATGGAATGTTTTCCATGTGTATGTTTTGGACACGAGAGATGAATTTCCTGAGGCATGGGGTGTCTCAACAGAGTGTGTTAGAAGACCCATTTATTGTTAAATTGGTTGTTTCTGGTGAAGCACCCAAGAACATGGAAGGGGTTTGTACTTAACTTTTTCTCGTAGGCTGTTATCAAAGGTTTGTACCTGATTATTCTTGAGTTACAGAAAAATTGATAGCATTCTACATAAAAGACCATGATTTTTTGTGGAGTTATTAGTTCTAGGAAGTGTTCTGTTACCTGATAGGAAATTTGGTCAGTTCCCCAGTAGTACAATTTCCTAAGGAAGTAGAGATGTTTGTGTTGTTTTGCGATGCTTTAAATCCAGTTTTGGGATTCATGATGGTGTATTAGTGAGAAATGATATCTTATGGGTCTATGATGTTACGTCCCCACAAGCGTAACTCTACCACCCATGATATAAAACTATAATCTATTGTGTTCGAGCTTATTTAGGGGAATAATTTCCTCTCTGGGTAGTGATATGTGGTCTTCACAGATCCCAAGAGTTTGATATATATGTTTTCTGAGAATGAATTGAATCTATGAATGTGATGGTGGATGTAGTTTTTTTGGTTTTATGATTTTGATATCTCTAACACATAATGATAGGGAAATGTTGTTGCCGATGATTTGATGTGAATGTCAAAGAAGGATGTTTATTTAGATTCTATGGGTTCTTGGAGTGTGATGGAGGAGTTGCTATCCATTTTCTAATAAAAAAGACTAGATGGTGGTAATGTCTATTTGATTCAAATGAAGGTGAAGTCTACTCTGATGTAGTAGGTGGTGGAGCCTCAGTGGGGAGACATATAGCAGAGGTGATTCGAAATTGGGTTGTCCAAGGTGATTCTCTTTAAGGGTGGTCAATGAATGTTTTGAATAAAATGTTATTTTCAGATAATTTTTTTTTTCAAGAGGTGATGTATAGTGTGTTCCTTTGTGAGTTTTATAACACACCCTTTGTAGTACACTCCTAAATTTACAATATTTAATGTGTCTTGAATCCATTTTTTTTGTGGCTATGGGAAAAACCTGTTGTAGAAGAGTTTGTGGAAAAGTGAATGGTATTACAGCTGGTGAAGGCCATGCATTGTGTTCATGGTGTTTTTTCACAATCCTTTTATGTTATTGAGTGGAAATGGGATGTTATGTCAATGTATTATGTCATAGGGTTACCCAAATAATAGGAAGGGTATGATCCTATTTATGTTATAATGGATCTGTTGATGAAATCAGACTACATCGTTGTGATCAAGAAGTCATGCATAATATATTTCATCGATAAGAGGTATGTGGATGAAATAGAGTGAGTAAATGGACTTTTGAGGTGATTTATCTGAGATTGGGACACATGTTTTACCTCACAAGTATGGAAGGGATTCCATTATTCTTTTGACACCTTGTTACACATTAGCACTACCTTCCACCATCATACAAATGGGAATACAGAGTAGAAGATCTAGAAGATGGATGATATGTTATGGGAATACATCTTAGACTCTGGATGATCTTGAGTATGACACTTTCTTTTGGTAGAGTTATCTTATCATAATATCTATCACAGTTCTGTTGGATTTTCCCATTTGAGGCTTTGTATAAGTGACCATTTCATTCTCTATTGTTCTAGGATGTGTTTAGGGAAACAACTATTCTTTTTCCTGATGTGTTGAATAGGACAATCAAGAATGTGTAGCTTGTTTGTGAGAGGATTAAATACTTACAATATTAGAATAACTGATATGTAGATGATAGAAGGAGGCACTTGTATTTTGAGTTTAGGGGCATAATTTATTGATGGATTTCCCTTGACATGAGAAATAGGGGTTTGGAATAAGGAGTAATCTTCTGCCCAGGTTCATTGGACCCTTTAATATGTTGTTGACTGTTTGTGTAGTGGCATAATAGTTGGAATTTTCACTCCAGCTAGAGAGGATCCATGATTTATTCCACATCTCTCATCTTCGTCAGTAAATTCACAATGACTACCATGTCTTACACCATGGAGATTTGGATATCAAGGATGATGTGATGTTTGTAGAGTGACCAGTGGAGATCCAATATCATTGAGAGAAGTTGTTTCATGGAGGAATCATTCCTTTGGTCTCTCTGTTGTAGAGGCATGGTGGATACAAGGAGAGTACAGTGGTGACAGGGATACAAATATGTTCCCATCACACATGGTTATTTCATTTTATTCCATTGAATCATTTTTCTTGTATCTTTATATTTTATCAGATGATTTTTTCCTTTGGTTTGTAATGTGTGTGGTGTGTTGTTTGATAATGTTATGGGATTTAAAAATGAGAGGACCTAATTTTTATTCTATATGCATTAACTATGAGGTGATTAAACCCATGCGGGTGAGTCAGTGTCACCTAGATTAGATTTCTTATTAATATGGGGTTTGAATTTCCTGATTCATATGTTTGGATAATGTGGTTCATCATTCTTGTGTTGTGCATTTTTTGGGTTGGTTGGGTCGATACGAAATTGGCTTTTTTGCAGATCTCAGAGGTAGTTTTCTTGGATGTGAGGTTTCCAATTCATCATTCAATGAACACATGTGTTTTATCATTGAACATGGATGTTCTAGGTTGTTTGTGGTGTTTCATGTGTGGTGATATCATTGAGAGGTATCTTGAGGGATGGTGGTTTGGACCCTTCCTAAATTTTCCTTACAGGTTGGTTTCAAATTATTGAGTGAGAGAATAGTTTTGAGATGTATCAAATTTAATGCCTCAAACATTGTTGTCTTGATAGTTTTACCATTTCTTTTAATGGCATCTCACTCTATTGGTGAGTCTCTAGCATTTTGTTGTTGGTAGTATCTTGCTGGTGGTTTCTCACTTTTGGGGACTCATTCGGGGTGAGTCACTGGTGGTGTCTTGCTAGCAGTTTCTCATTGGTAGTCACTTGTTGGTTGTCACTTGACAATATTGTCTCACTGGCAGTCCCTCATCTATTGGTGTCCCATATAGTGGTGCATTTTTTATTAGTGTCTCTCCTAGCGGTGACTCACAATTTTTTGTGGGCATTCCATCTGACGTTGTTTCATCATACAGTGGCTCTCAAGCAGTTTCTTTATGGCACCCTGAGATTTTTTAAGATATATTCTTTTTTATTTATTTGATGACTTTTGTTGTACATAACACCAATATAATCATTAAATATATAAAACATCTTATTATCTTGTGGTATATGAAAGAATATTCATGCGTTTTTTAACAAACAATTTCATGTTACTTTTATATAATTAATTTCAAGCAATACCGAGTATAAGTGAACATCTAAACATATTAAACTAGTCTTTATAATGGCTAGTATGAATAGTATTAACATCCTTGAAGAAAAAAACTATTTGAATGAAAATAAAAGATACTATAAAATTATAAATTCAATCTTTATGGAATCAATAAAAATATTAAAATTCATCTTATATTTTTTCCAGAAAAGATAGGAGAACAAATTTAATTTTTTTATAAAAGAAATATATTTCAAAAAATTCAGTTGTGAAACATTTAGATGGTGCGCCCATTTTGAATATAGTATTTGACACATTTATAAATTATATTTTATATATAAACTTCTTTTTTTAATTTTTGATATTTTTTTGTATGTTTTAAATTTTGATGAATAGTAAAATTGTACTAAATATTAATTAAAAATAATTTTTTTCATCAAAATAATTTATGGAATTAAAATATATTATTGAATTATTTTAAAGTATAAATAGAATATATTTTTATCATTTAGTATTATTCATTCCATTCGAATTAATTTAACATTGCATTCTTATGAAAAAACATTTCAACAATTCGCAATGTTTTAACATTAAAAAAACATGTTCTCTCTTTTCAAAAACAATAATTATTTTATATTAATTACAACAACTTATTTTTTCTGAATTTTTAATAATGTATTCCATAGTTGGAATTATTAGGTCCAAATTTGGTAAATATGTTCATTTTATTTTTGGTCATTATGAAAATTAACTTGGGTAATTTCTATTAATACAGTAAAAGGGTAAAACGTGTAATTAAGGATAAGAATACTATTATAAAATTAACCTAACAATTGAATTCATACCATTGTATTTTTTTGACATAAATTATTTTAAGATCTAAATTTTTTTCTAGGGAAGCCACTTTTATGAGATTTGGACACTTTATTTATTTATTTAAAGAAAAGTTACATATGTCTCACGCCAATTTTAATAACTAAACCATATTTTATATTAGATTATTAATAAGATATTTTTAACTATAAATAATAATAATAATGATAATTAATTTTTTATCATGGTAATATATTTGTAATTATTAGGAAATATATTATTACAATATAGACTCATACTGTGATGGAGTGAAAATTAATTAATTAATGATAAAATAAATAAGAAAATTTATCATTAAAATCATAATAAACATCAAAAGTTACAAAACCATTCCAAATTATTTTTTTATTATATATTGATAATAAGTATCCAAGTATTTTGTTATTATTCATTTGGATTCAAATGAAAGAGATTGTGATAGTAATATTATTTTATTTAAAGTGATGTTAATGTTTTCAGGAACATAATTTAATAAGTATAGAAATTTTAAAGTGGACATTTCTAGAATTAAATTTCAAAACATGTGTTATTATGAAAAATAATATATTTATCATTATAATGTTTTTTTATTTTTACCCAAAAATAAATATGTTAAATAATTTCACAATGTTGTCATAATTATATTTTAATGAAAATATCAAATTAATGCTATTAATAATATTAAAATAAATATAATTTTATCTAATATATATATATACTTATTTTTCTAGATTACCTATTCCAAATATGGATATAATTATATAATTATTTCATTGATAAAATATTATCTTGATATTCTTAAAAATCCATTAATTAAATTGTGCCAAAAAGGACACTATTGTTTTTTGTCAAAACAATTATTTATTAAATTATATTAAAATCATAAAAACATTCTAAAAAATATATAATAATTATTATAATTTTAAATTTTTTAAGGTACTTATTTATGGATTAATTTACAGAAATTAAATCAATATTGCACACTTTTTATATTTAAATATTTGATATCTTAATTATAATTGTATATATTAACTTAGTGTTAATTAAAAAGAAAGGGTTTAAATTGACATAAATACTTCTATAAATTTTATTTTTTGGTTATTTTACACTATTATAGTATCTTATCTTAGAATATATCATAATTTAGAGGTATTTTTATTGATTTTGAAATAATTATAAATTAATATTTTTTTGAAATTCCAAAAGTTCCCCTGACCTCGATTATAAAAGGGAACCTCCTCCCTCACTTCTTCACATCAATTTTAGACTTACTGATAGTCAATACCCTAAAATATTCACTTATGTACTTCCCTTGTTACATTCTACAGGTTATGGTATTCTTCAATGACTACCTCTAGTGCTCTAACCAATGATTTAGAGAAAACACGTCGAAGAAGAGGTATTCTCCTATACCGATTCATTCAAACATATTTCTTCCCATACTTTCACTTCTTGAGTTGATTAATTATAAAGTAATAACTAAAGCCCCACTTATAAACTTATATGATATTATAAATATTAAACATCCATATTACACCTACTATCAATCCTACAAAAAAATTGAAATCACCATGTGTGCGTACGTACGACTTACCATCTCCACACCAAGGTGAAATCTGTTTTTTACCACCACATAAATAGGAAGGGTATAATTATGGAAATAATTAATAGTTATTAAAAATAATAATTATTATGAAATTTTATATATTAGAAACTTTAATACCATTCATAATATTATGGTAATGATTTAATCTCTCATGCGTATGTACGATCTACCGAATCCATGGTGCGATGCGATTCATTCTTCATTATATTCATAACCCATGATTATATAAATTAAAAGAATTAAGATATTTGATTTATATTATACTAATATCATTAATTAAATGATATAAATATATCCTAATAAGTGTAACATTATCTTTTCGAAAAAAAACATGCATAAGATTATAATACAGTTAATATCCAAATAACGAGTGATAATGTAATGTTACTAACAAACCAAAGATAATATAATTATATATGATATAATAAAAATTACAATTATTATTGAATAAGTAAATTACATCATTTAAATCATCATACATGGGTTTTCGATATATTCAATAGATATTATACCTATGGTAAGGATTATTTTGTCCCATTTTTCTTTCTTTGGGACATATGTTTTATACACCACGTATTTATTTTATTATTGTGTTTATATTACCCATGATTTTTTTGATTTTTATTATGAAGGATATGATATTTAAATATTTATATAATTTTATTTATTTAATGGGTAATATGATTTGACTGAGTATAATTGGTATGGGATAATTTATCAATCTTGTTATTATTTGAGATTGTTTATATATTAGTATTTACTAGGGTATATTTATCAGTATGTCCATGTTTCCTAAATATATATTATTATTTCAATTATTATACTATTTTTTATAGTCAATTTTACTCATTGGTTAATTTTAATTAAATGTTGTGGAAGGAATCATTTTTTCATTTTTCATACTAGGAACTTTTTTGGATTTTCTTGAAAGAGTATGAGAATAATATTGTTTTAACCTATAAAAAATTAATGGATTTTTATGATATCATAACACCTTATTTATATTATGATTATCATAAAGTTTTTCAAGGTTATTTTCAAGGAAATTATTTATTTTAAAAATGTGATGGGTTTTATGGAAAGAAATTTTTTTTCAAGAAGATATGAAATTTTCTTAATGAATTAATTTCAACTTTTTTATGATGTAATTATATTTCTGAATTACTATTGTTTTACATGGATTATTTTATGATTGAATCATGTTCAATAAACCCGTTTTATTCAATGTGTTATTTTATGATTAATGATTTATTTTTTTGTGGGACACATAAGAATGATTTCATTACTTATGTTATTTCCACAAGTTCATGTTTTATGTTAATGATATGATATAATAGTTGGTGTTCCCTTATGATTTATGACTTACGTACTTCCATTATTTTTTTATGAATGAATATTTTGATATTTCAAATATATGTTAATGTTTTTATATTCTTATGTTTTTGCTTTCCATGTTTTCCTTTTGTGAGAATTTTTTCCCACCCTATTTATGTTTTAATTTTCCCCAGGATATAAAAATAGGTTTTGGGAAGGAAAAATAATGTGAAGATATTTATGGGAGATGTTGAAGAGATTTATTTAAGCTATAATAATGTGTTATGTGTTTTTAAATACACTAATCTAATATGGTCTTTGGGAATCTATTTGTGTAATGTATTATGTCTTTTGAAAATTAAATGTAATTACTATTTACATAAATAATTGGTCATTATATTTGGTATTAGAGAGAAGGATTAGTCATCCTTGGGAAATTAGGATGCGAAAACATTAGTGTGATATCTAGTGATATTTTTAAGAATATTTCTAGGGATTTCTTAATGATAAGTATATGTATAGGATAAAATCTTAGGGTTTTTTTATAATCATGATAGACCTAGGGTTTAAACAAAGACATCATAGATTGAAATATTATAAGTAATTTACAATACTTATGTTTATTTCTCACACTTTTCAATCTGGTCTTAGTTAATAGCCAGAATTATATAGTATAATGTTATCCATTGTATGTTTCAGAAGTGGAATGTATGGGAAATATGAGGACAAAATTTCTAAGTGAAAATATCATGAAGAGGATCATAATGATGGTATGCGTATTGGTCATAATACTGTGGATAAAGTGATTATAAATGGTATGTTAATGGTATCTGATTTTCATCCAGTATTGTTTAAATATAATCTATGAATCTTGAGGATGAGAAATCTTACTATGTAGTTAATATTTTAGGAAAGATGATGATGATGGATCCTAAGTAATGAATTAAGAAAAATGTTGGCTGATTGATTTCAAAATATTTAACAATTCAATGACTATGTAATATGAATAACGAAACATATAAGGTTTTTCAATATGTGTTTTTCCTTAAGGATTGGATTGAATTTGTTAAATATTTCTAAGGATCCAAAAAAGTGATTTATGTGTAAGGTGATATACATGGAGACCACATGATTAAGGGAAAAATAACACTTAATATGTCTATTGTATTATGATAATGATGTTTGGATAAATATATATTGGATTTAAAGAAGAAAATTGGATGATTATGGATATTTTTACAAGAGGGATATTCTATCATACTACTCTTTGGTACCTATGAAATATATCAAATATGTTTTTGAATGAGAAAAAATATATTTTTTTAATGTGGATATCTAATAATTCATGTTTTTATCATGACACAAGTGAATATATGAGTAAGGTGCTCACAGTTTTTTAATGTGACCAAACAATGATACCTTATAATATAGAAGGGATAAATGTTAAGATGAATTTTTGAAAATTTTTCTATGGTTTTGAGTTTTCAACACTCTTAGGAGTTATATGGTTATTGTATATTTTTTTAAATTTTATGTTAAACATTAGATGTTGTTTGTTAGAATATTGTATTGTCTCACCATATATTGAATTATAAATGTTTCATAACATTTTCTATCCTTTTTATGATAAAGACATATGGAATGACCTATCATTCAATATATGGATCACATGATCTGGTAACACTTCAAGAATGAAAAATTCAACTTTATTTCATTGAATAAGAGATGGAATTAAAAAATTATCAAAGCATGACCAATATTTAGATTGTACCAAAATAAAATAATTATATCGTATCATGAAAATTATTCAACATTTGTAAAATTTATCATGATGTAAAATAGTGTCTTATTATCATCATATTTTGTGATATCAATGGCGTCTTACATAGTTTTTAAGTTTCTGGTTCTGTGATTATCTTTTTATGGATCATGCACATACTTTTGATTTGTGTTCTTTATCAATAACTATGATTATTTATTCTTTTCATCCAAGACCAAATCTTCAACTATGATCTCCTATGTAGAGACCAATTAATGATTTACATTGGAATGATTTTATTTTCAAAATGTGATTTTTTAAATGAATGTTAACTTATTTGGTTTTATGATATGGGTTTCTATGAAAGAAAACTTAATTTATTAATACTTTTATAACACATTCTAATTTTGTGTGATAAATTCATTTTAGAGACAGTATAATGTGAAATACCACTATTTAATGAGATATATTTGTTTTAATTTTTTTGATGTCCTGTGTTGTACGCTACACCAAGATTATCTTGTGCTATATGAAATGTCGTATTAACTCACGATATACACAACATTATACGTGTCTTGTTTAACAAAAAAATTCATGTTATTTTGATTGAATTCATTTCATGCATGACTGGGTAGTAGTGAATAACAAAATATTATAACCTAGTTATTATCATGGCATGTATGAATAGTAATAATATTATTCTAATAATTTAAAAGGAAAATAATTGAGTCTATAGAATAATAAAATCACCCTTTCTGGATTCAATCTATTGTTAAAAATGCTTCTTATTTTATTTATAATCATGATATATGAAAAAATCAATTTTTCCGGATAAAAGAAGTATTTTTGAAAAAAATGCATTATTATCGTCTATTAATGGAAAACCCCTTTAAATTTAAATGTTGAAACTTTTATATATTATATTTATAAATAACATCTTATTTTAATGTATAATTTTAATATTTAGTTTCTTTTGATTTTTTATATTTTTCTCATATGTTTAAAATTTCGATGAATAGTAAACATATACTAAATTTTAATTGTAAATAAAATTTTCAATCATAAGAATTTTTGTAATTAAATTTTATTATTGAATATTTTAAATTTATAAATATAATATATTATTATCACTAAATATTTTTTTTTCATTAAATATATTTTTACATTTGAATTTATATGTAAAAAAATTTGAATATTTTTTAATGTTTTAACATAAAAAAAATCATCCCCCTTTCCAACTATTGGAGAAATTTTAAATTAATTACTATAATTTATGTGTTTGAAATTTTGAAAAATGGATTCCATATTTTGAATCAAATGGCCCAAATTATGTAAATAAATTTGTTTAATTTTTGGGCATTATGACTAGTAACTTCAGTCACTTTTATTAATATGGTAAAATGGTAGAACGAGTAAATAAGGGTAAGAATAATATTATAAAATTACCAAAGAACTTTTCTTAATATCATTGTATAAGTGTATTTTGACCTAAAAAATCCTTTGGTCGAAATATTGTGTTTCTTAAGAGACTTGGGGGATATTGGGACAATTAATTTATTTAATTTTATAAAATGTAAATACATCTCATGATTTTTTTTACCTAATCCATTTTTAATAAAAGGTTATAAAAAAGATATATTTTATAAAAAATACTTATTTTAAAGCTATTTTTTTCATTATTATTTAATTTTTTTTCAGAAATATATAATTAACTTAATGTCTATCACTTTGATTTTGTAAAAATAAATAAATTAATTATGAAAAAACAAAACAATTATTATTAAAATGTTAATAACCCTCAAAAGACCCAAAAATCACCATATGTGTGTACATACAGCTTACCGTATCCAGGTCATGGTGTAATATTGTTTTCACCACCACATGACATTGATGGGTATAATTATGGAAATAATAACTATATATGATTATTTTAACATGATACTAATTATGAAATATAATATGCCATCCACATCAATGTCATTCAAAAATTATGGGAATGATGTCTTTTCTCTTCTATACGTATAACCTACCATCCCAATTATATGATGGGATTAAGTATACATGAAATTAATTAAACCATGATTATATACATGAATGGAACGAATAAATATTATTTTTTTTACTAATATAATTTTTTATATTATATAACTATTATGTATGAAGTGGAAAATGAATTTTTCTTAAAAACATTCTTAAAAACAAAAAGCCGTTAATATTTGAATAATGAGTGACAATGAAATATTACTAATAAATGAATGATAATATAATCATATATGATATCATAAAAATGAATATGATTATGGAATAAGTCAATGACATTATTTAATTTATTATAAAGGTTGTTCATATTTATACAAAGGTTATCATAACTAAGGTATGAGATTTTATTATCGCGCCTTTCTTTTTGTGGGACATATACCTTACACACCACCTATTTGTTTTTTTGTGGTGTTTATATTCCCCACGATTTTTTATGATATTATTATTATGTTTATGATATTTACAAATGTATATAATTTTATAAATTTTTTTAGGAATATGATTCAACTGATTATGATTATTAAGTGACAATTTCACAATCTCATTATTATCTGATATTATTTATATATAAGTATTTATTGGGGTATATTTATCGTCCAAGTTCATTTTTTCTAAATATATAATATCATTTATATTCTTATACTATTTTTTAAATTCTAAATTACCCATTGGTGAATTTTTATTAAATGGTATGTAATGAATATTTCATTCATTCCCTATACGATGTACTTTTTGACTTTTCCTGAAAGAGTACAAGAAGAATGATTTTTTATTATATGGCCTAAATGCATTTTTATGATTTATTAATGCCTTATTTCTATGAATATTCTCTTAAATTTTTTCAAGGTTATTTTCATATAAAATATTTTTTTAATTGTGATGTGTTTTATGAAAATAATTTTTTCAGAATAAAGGATATTTACCTCGAGATTTATTTTCAAGTGTTTTATAAAAATTATTTTCTAAACAAGACGAAAGATATGTTTCAAGTATACTATCCCTATTATTATTACGGTTTATTTAGTTTTTTATTGAATTATATTTATGAAATCCATTTTTTACAAGGATTATGTTTTGAAGGAATTATTTTTATTGAACCCATTCTATTTATTAGGATACTCTACGATGAATGGTTTTTGTTTTTGTCGAACCTATAAGAGTGATTTAATTAAGAGATGGGTAGGACATATATCTCCCTCCAATTTTTTGGGTAAATATCTATATATCATGATATAGCTATGATAGGAACTTCATGTAAACACGGTTTCGTAATACATGGCTGAAAGTGCAAGTAAATATGGTTTTGTAAAATGGGGATGAAACAACCAGTAAATATGGTTCCGTAATGGAATTTTTCCACTATGAAAGTATTATAAAATTTGGAAATTATTTTCTATAATTATGTGTTTTCAGCAAATTCATGTATTATTCCAATGATTGGTTGTCATGGTTAATTTTATTTTATGATTTATTCCTTATATACTACCAAGATTTATTTTATTACTGAAGATTTTGATATTCAAAATATATGTTCATGTTTTTACATTATTATATTTATGTTTTTTATGTTTTACATTAATGATAATTTTAGATAAATGTAATCATTTTTTTCTCTCCCCCTGGTTGTAAATAATGGTTTTTGGTAGGAAAATTAAAGCTGAAGATATTTATCGATGGTGTTGAAGATCATTCACCATTCGAAAAGAATGTGTTTAATGTTTCTAAAGACACTTAAGTAATATGTTATTTGGGCATATATTTGTTAAATATATTATGTATTCAAAAAAATAAATGAAATTTCCAAGTACATAGAGATTGTGTCATTAGAGTCTCACTTATTGGTTCTTCTCCTTCTACACTTTTATAATGGTGGCTCCTCAAGTATGGATTTTTTCGAAAGTGTACATGTAAATTTTTTCCAACTTCATCCAGTGTTTTACTTTTGAATTGTTTTTGCGATGGAAAAATACATTTAATGACTTTTGTAAAGGGATTTTATACAGATTTAAATCCTATAAATCTTATTTTTAATTTCATATGGTTCTACGGGCTATTAATTTTTCTAAATATTTTACCTTAACCAAATCCCCCATTAGTGGAAAATGAAAAATGTATCTAACCCAACAACTCTATTTATATATTTCCAAATCCAATATACCATACCCATCTTTTTGTTTGTCTTATTTCCTCTTGCTATTGGACTCCCAGAACAATTATTCCCATAGGATTTGAGTAATGTTCTGCTTCTTTTGGATCTTATTTCTTGGTGTTTTTTTCGTATAACTTATGTGGCGTGTTCTAGTGAAAATAGGAAGTGATTATTTACTTTCATCGATGTATTTTTTCCTTATTCATTCATAATTATGTATCATGTGTGGTTGGTATATGGATTTTCCCCAAGATAAAATAGTTTTGTTCAAATTAATAAAGATAATTTAACTAGATTAATATTTTTATACATGGTGCTAGAAAAAGTGCATCAATATTCTACTTTTTTGTTGTTTTTTAAATGTAATGATTTATATTGGTTAAATATACACTAAAAAGTGTTTTTGTAGGGGGGTCCTTTCTCTCACACAGAGTGGTTTTATGTTATTTATGTCATTTTTCACCTATTGGATGGATTTTATGAAAAATGATAACCACATATATTCGATTCATAAATATATTCCCTAAGATATTCTAGTTTTTATGGAAACCCCATAAATATAATGTGGATGAAAATAAGGGATTAAATGTTAAATTTTAAAATATGTTTTCACTATTTGGTTTTATGATTTGGTTGTGGGAATAATTTTTCATAGGGGGTTCATTATGTTTATGTGATTCTATGGTAGTGGTGTGATTATTCAATAGGGGTGAGAATCTGGTTATGGGTTAATGAGTTATTGGATGTGTTTGTGATTATATAGATTCATAGGATTGAATTTGAAGAAGGATGGATATTTACTGTAGGTGTTCTTCCCCATTGATAACATTCAAAAATAATAAACCTATACTTTTAGGTCATGGTATGATGTGTCATTATTGTGAAGTTCATTAATTTAACATGGTTTTCCATCCCCCAGAGTGGTTGTGTTAAATGTTTCTTATTGGGGGTAGTGCATAGTTTCTTCCTATGAAGTGATTGACATAATGAATATTGCTTCCAAAAATCATGTAATTACTTTTCCTGTTTTGATTAATTAGACTGGAAATGGATAAATGAAATCTGTTGGGAATGTGAAATGGTTTTTTTGGATTTATTTGTCATGTTGTTCATTTAGATGTCACAAAAAAGGTTTCAATGTTGTGAGTTGGTAGCTTATATCATAACCCATTGGTTAGGCTTCATTTTTTGGAATCATATGTGTATATAATTTTATTTTCAATGTGATATATTTATTCACCCCACCCTAGTTGAGAACTAGGTAATGAAGAACCCCATTCTCACATGGGAGGTTGTATTTCCCAAACATCTTACTGGGAGGATAGATGGATGACCACCTGCCCATTCATACACCCTATTTCCGAAAGTGATGGCCCACATTTCCTTTTGCAGGATGTGGTGAGATGTGGAAAACTAGGTTTTGTTAGATGGGTTTTTTTCAGTTGGCTTTGGGTTGATTTGTGAGGTTTTTTCTCTAGTGTCTTCAATATCATATGTGATATGTTGTGTAATATAGGTGTGTATTGGTGGGATGTATTGTGAGTCCTAGGAGTGTGTGGGAGGGATTTGTTGTGAGGACCAGGTGTGTGTAGGTGGGAAGTGATGTAGTATATTTGGAAAATGTGGGAGTGACATGACATTTTCCATTGGGGGTGTGAGAGTGGATAATCAATGGGAAAGTGTTGTGGGTTACCCTATAATCACATTGATTAAGATTATATTAAATTAAATTCATTACATTGTTATAATTCCTTAGTGAGGATTGGTTGATAGTATCTTTGTTATAATCCCTTTGGTTTTACTTTATTCTCACAGGTGCATTAGTATGTGTATTTCCTATGTTCAATAGAGATGCTGGTTTATGTACTGAGTATATATGTATAACCCCCCTACATATATACAACTATTTTCATGTTTTATGTGGATTTCAAAGACTTTTTTGGACCATTATATCTTTGATCTTGACAATTATTATGTCGCTCTCTAGCATCACTATTAGTATTTTCTTGGATAAATATAAATTCGTATCGATTTTATTTTATACATTTATGTCGGATGGATTTTCGTTTCATTTAAATATATCAGCATTTATTTGTGGAATATCCATCATATAACCATATCTATTTTCTTTATTAAGGGTAATTCCTCACAAATTGAGAGATTGTAACACCCCTGGTACAAGTTTTCAACCTGGGGCCTACTGGAGGCAAGACTCAGGGGTCATTATCTCTTATTATTCATTGTGTGTCTAGGAGTGGTCTCTTTAGAGGAAGGGGGTCATGATAATTTTATTTGTATAAGATATTTTAGTCCATGACCATTATACTATCTAACTGATGTTCACATAATGATAGACCAATTTATATCTGATTAATCTATTTTATGAAATTTTATGTAATTTCATTACTCTAGTGAGATTTCGTCGTGATTTTTTCTGCCAAAACAATTTTTTATTGAAAATCATACCCATTGTTATATCGATGAAAATTGCTTATGTGTAGATATACATATTTATTTGGAACATACATGTATATATTAAATATTCCATGAATATGGAATAAATTATGATGATGATTTGATACATGTTGTCTTATTTATGTGGCACACTTAAGCATGATAAAGAAATTAATTTGATCAGTGCACCTAGATAATCCTCTAATAAGCTGGGTAGTTTTTAGTGTAATGATATGTCACATTGGGACATGGAGTGAACCTGATTATTTTATAATCCTTTTTTACCCCATGACATGTCAGTGTTTTATCATTTTCCAATGTTTCTGACTTAGTTCTTTAAGTTGTTTCTACATTTTTCTTGTTATGTTTATCATGAAATATCATGAAATAATATTCATGTTACTTCCATTCCTATTTTATATGCATTTTTTATAACATGTATCACTAATTCCATTTTTATTACATTACTATGTTTATAGGTAACCCCATTCTTATGTATGTCCCTAGGTTATCCTAGAATGTTTTATGTCTGATATTGTATTTTTAAAAAGTTAATGAATAATTCAATAATGATTCGATATTACATGTTTTATGTTGTTATGTAAGGTAACTAATTCACAACTACACAATAATTCTCAATCATCTAGGTTTTGTTATATGTAGTGATATTTAATAAATAAAGTACCAATGTGAAATCAAGAGTAGAAATATAATTACTAATAAATAATGCTATAGAATGATAATCATATCCTGGAAAATGTGGCATCAACTTAGAACACTAAATCATAATCATAAGTCAAGGATAAACCCACAAATATTCCATAGTGGACCATGACCCATAATTTAATTAGGGTCACTCGCTATAACACTGGGAAATATCATGATACTAAATATTACCCAATACATTATAGCATTACCTGGGAACACCGAGATATTCATTTCATTCTCATGCTTATGTTTTCAACATATATCATACAACATGGAATAATTCATCCCCGCAGAATATTCCAAAATCAAGTACTATTGAATAAATATACGTAATTCCTGGGTAAATATGTTCATGTGAATAACTGTGAATACCTTTGATAGGAAAATGGGTATGGTAATCACAACACATTTGTTTTGGCATGAAAATTTATATTGAAATTTTAGCAGCGTAAAACCATTTTCTTAAAAGGTCGCAAAAGGGATTGATTAGAGAAAAGGTGGTGTCTAATAATTTTTAAATCAATTTTAATATATGGGAGACATGTAATGACATATCACACAAATATAAAATAAATATTAAAGAAAAAATGTAAAGAAGATACTTGAATAGTGAGAAGAAAGGAAAAGACCCCTTACAAAATTTCGGCAAGGTAACAGTTGTACATAATGGATCGTGGGTGGATAAATGATAATTGATATTATTGATACCATCCATTATATATTAAATAGATTATAAGGGGAATATATAAGAACATATCCGAAAAAATAAAATTTATTTTAATTTACATAACATAAAATGTGTTCTTCAATAGAAATGAGAAGAGAAAAATCTATTAGAGAATTTGGCATATTAACTTCTTAGATTAAAGTCAAAATGAGAGAGAATGTATGATCCCACATTAAAATTGTTGGTCGGAGTGGACATTCAATAGGGGGGTGAATTGATTTCCAATTAAAATTTCTGTTAAAATATTGTCTATTTAAAATACCCCGATTTATAAAATAAGTTAAACTGTAGTGAATTTATATAGATTGTAAATGTTCACCTAGCTTCTCAAATATTGATTAGGTCTCAGTTAATTTAATCACAAGATCAAACTAACTTTTGAAACTAACCTACTGATTTACAATAAGTGTAAAACCATGCTAATTTAACTATCAATATAGCTATAAAATAGTTTTTTATTTCAAAGTAATAACAGTGGAGTAAAAAATATATATGTAGTATACTTTGAACTTAAACTAATGTCGAACAGCAGATATAACAAGAGGTTCAGTCTCAATCCGAGAATTAGTCCTCTCAAATTTATATAACTTTGATCCACACCCTGGATCGGGGTTAACAATAGTTTACAAAACTGTCCAGCCCACGCAGGGACCTCTACAACTGTTTATCGTGGGAAACAAAACAACGACCAGGCCACACAAGGACATTTTCCACAGTTTACGTGGGCAAACATGTGTTAAGAGATTTGGATTAAGGATTTTGATATCCTCCAGTTTAGTGCAGGAGACAATGTGTGTATAGGAAATACAGAGTAAAACACACTGCTCAAAAGTTAATAAATAAATCACTTAGAGAGAATATATAAGAGTGTAGAAAGCTCTAGTTATTATCAATGTAGCTCTGGACTCATTGGATTCAACAAGAATGCTTCTGAGTCCTTCCCTGTTTATTCTGTTGAAAAACAGAGTGTCGTAGTTCATCTTTTATTCTACAGGAATGAAAATGATCTCTTTATTCGTCGTGTGTTCTTTAGTGGTTTTGGATTACATTCATAAGAATTCTTTGAAAGTCTTGTAATCTCTTTCTTACTGAGGATTTTTCTTCTCATTCAGAACAGTGTTCTTGGGTGTATGTAAGTTCTTCTCGTTGTATATTCACACTTTCACACCACACGTGTACTTCATCTCAAACTTCTTTATATTCCATGAGTTCTGGCAGTAGGAATGATTCCCTTTCCATAGGTACGAGATACAGTTTCCTGACATGCCAACCACTATCATTAAATAACATTAATTGCATTAAAAACATCAAATATGACCGTTAGAATTATTTAAATAATATTGAAAAAAAGTTAAGAAACAATGTCACAATGATTAAGTAAACAATGTCTTCTTTACGATATAGTCTTCACGGTATGAGGTTCACGGTATGAGGTTCACGGTATGTCCATATCATAGTGTGTAGCTCACGGTGTATAGATCATGGTTTGTCCTTCACGGTTTCTGGTTCATGGTGTCTAGTTCACGGTGTTTGGGTCATGGTGTCTGGGTCACGGTGTCTGGGTCACGGTGTATGGGTCACAGTGTCTGGGTCACGGTGTTTGGGTGGCGGTGTGTGGGTCACGGTGTCTGGGTCACGGTGAGTCCTTCATGGTGTGTCCATACTTAGACCAATATCTGTATTTGGACTTAGATAGTAATATGCAGAATATAGATTAAGTTTAATCATTAGAGAGTAAGAGAACATGAATCCTAAATATAAAGGCTTGATAATATATGTGAGATTTGTGATCATGTATAAGACATGTAAATAATAAGGAGAGTAATTAACATCCATAAGATTTGTTATCATTAAAACATGATGTGTAGTTATTATTTGGATTGAAGAGCATTAGAAATATGTGTAATGAATATTGAGATTAATTACTAGTAATAGGATTTGTGATCATTAAAACATGATTAACACATGAGGAGTCCAACAATCTACCCCTTTTTGTTGATCACAAATACTATATAGTCAAAATATAAATGAAATTCAATATTAAAGAAACTAGCATATTAGAAGAGAATATCTCATTATAGTACAAAACTTTTAGTTTTTATCCCCCTTTTATACTTGTAGTTTTTCTCCCCCTTTTGGGATTATCAAAAAGTAGAGAAAAAAAATGAAAAGAAACATGACATTAGTCATTAAACAAAGGGTTCAGAATACAATAAAAAAATTAAACAGAAAATGAAATCCCATCAAAAAGAAAACACTCCCTGGACTCTTCAGGGATCCATCTTTTCCTTGCCTTTATCAGTAGCAGGAGCTGGTGCTGAAGTAGAAGAAGGCATAGATGCGGTAGACAAATAGGGTAAGGGTAGACCATAAAAAATAGATGGAGCCAAAGTAGGAGCAGTGGAAGATCATGGTTGTGGTTGGTCAAGAATGACTGGTCGGATCTGAGAAAGTGCTTGACTAACTATCATGGCCGATGAGGCTAAGGTAGGTTGACCAGGTCTAAGGGGTGCAGCAGCTAGAGCAACTATAGAAGTACTCTACACATGAAGATACGGCTTCAAAAGATTGTTGAAATCAGTAATGATTTCACCACCATATTTCATAGCCTTTTCAAAATCATTCTTATTCTCCATAAATTTGTCCAACAATCTGGTAAACTCTGTAAGTTTCTAAACATGAGCATTAAAAGCTTGAGTCACCAGAGAGATTCTCACATTTTCCACAAGATATCTAAAGTGATCTGTCATATCACTTTTTGAGAAAATCCAGGAGAGATACAAATCTATTTTCTTGGTGATCTCTTGTTGAGCATCATTTTCTATCTTATAATGAATCCTAACCAAGTCCAATGCTCTATTACTATTCTTAACCACTTCTGACAAAGAAGATAGATCAAAGCCATTGAAGGCACTCTGAAGTTCTTCCTTGATTATGGATCTCAGCATAGAATCATCCAAAGAAGATGTGGAGGTCTGACTAGAAGTAGGTGAAGCCTTATCAGTTTCGTTTAGAACATTGAGCTATTTTATAAATTTTTACAGGCATCCAATGTATTAATCTGTATGCTTATTCAGATTTTATAGAAGCTCCCTCATGCATTCCATCATTTTGGTGTGTCTTTTTCAAATATTCTCATCAAATGAAAGTAGATATGGATGAACTTGAGACACAATTTCCCCAGAAAGGAGGGAATTAGATGGCTCAGGAGAAGTAGCAACTGGTGTAGGGGTAGAAACAGGAGAAGACACTGATCTCAAAGATAACTCATTCTCCAAGTTTGATATCATATTTTTCTGATTTCCAACATCATCACTAAGCAGCTTATTCTCAACTCTAACTTCTTGAATTTCTAGGATCATCCTTGGTTGAACATGCAAGATAATATTTTCCAAGAGAATTGATGCATCTTCTTCATTTAACTGAGTCACTGGACGAGGTTGAGTGGAGACAATTTTCTCAACTCCAGCTAACAAAGTCTCTCCAAAAAATTTTAGATCATATTTGGTCACAAAGGAGTGATGCTCAGGTAAGGGATCAGGTAAAGACATAGGTTCATATTCTGGTTGAGTTTTAGAGTCATCTTCAGACTCAGATTTTGATTCAGATTGAGGTTGGGGCTCTAGTTCTGGTTCTGGATGAGCTATAGACTTCAGTTGAAACCGAGAAGAAAGATCAATTCCAGTTGTAGTCACTTGTTGTTACTCATTTACATCATAAAAGCTTGGGAATTCATATCGAGTCTACACATAATATGTGACAGAAGGTTGAGAAGCTTCAGCAGATCCAGCCTTTATAATCTCAAGGTCTTGAGGTTCCTCCCCGTCAAATTTTGCTTCCATTTCAGAGACTATAGGCTCACCATGATCAAGATCCACATGATCATCCCTAATCTCTTAAGAAAACTCTTGCCTTTCCTACTGAAAGGCAATTTCCATCCTCTCTTCAGCTGAGGGAATAATCTCAGGAACCATTGTTCCACTAGTTAAGCTTCCATACTTGCTTCATTCTCAACAGAAATAACCTCTTGAACAGGATCTCCCCCTAAGGATGCTTGCTATTCTAAATCAGGAAAAACCAATTTTCTTGCAGCATTAGGATGAGCTTCTGGATTGACATCCGCACTAGAAGCATGATCTTCCTCTTCTCTCAAACTAATTGCAACTTCCTCACCTTGAGGTAATTCAGCATGGATAATAGGAGGGACAACAGTCCGTTCTTATTCAACATGAGTTGTTTCCATTGGAGGTCTTCTAGCTTCTTCTCTATGAGATACATCAGCTGTTACTTCCTCTTCTTCTTCTTCTTCTGAAAACTCTGCCACTTCATCTGGTTCCAAACCAGGATCAGATTCATTTTTTGGCCTTCTTTGATAGTCAACAGGATTAAACATTTTATAGAGTTGATCATTATCCTCAACCCACTGCTTCTTCCAGGGGTTCCAGCTAATCTTCATCCTTCTCATGATAGGCAAGGATAAGTAGAAATCAAAGTCCGCTAACTTTTCTTCATTTGGTCCATCCATCCCTTTTGCAACTAACATAGCTGAAATCATCCTTGAGTAAAACAAGGAGGTGGATTTGGAAGTGACTTTGATCAGCTCAAAGATATGGTTAATAAAATACTTACAAAGGTTGATCTTATGGCCATTCTTCAACAGGTGAATCAGGAATACATCCTGATACTTCATCACAGAAAAATATCCTTTTCTTGGACTAATCAAATTCTGAACAAACTTGAATAGAAGTCTAGTCTCCCCATCTAATTCAGTAGCTATGGCCCTTTTCCTGGGGCCATTTCCACTCAGGATTTCCAAAGGATTCTAGAGGTCAAAGATGTCGGTTTTTGGGGGAGGGTCTCTCTAGTAATCCTCACAAACTCATTCATGTAGAATCCCTAGGCATGTAGCCCACAACCTCGAAGAGAAAGAGAACTTATGGCCATTTATCTATCTTGTCACCATAATTATTTCTCCAAACTCAAAGGAAAACATCACATACTAATATAATTGAGATAAAAATCTCAGGTAAATTGGTCTATTCTGTCCAGTGAACCATTCAATCCATCATTGTTCTCATAAAAATTTCAAAACTAATGATCTTCTAGACAGAAAAAACTATGGGAAAACCTCTTTTTCAGGTACAACTATACAGCTTACCAGGTTTGGGTTTAGAGGTCCTTCGGGAGCTATCCTCGGTATCCTCTTCTGTTTCTTAGAGCGGCGCTTCTCAGATGAGGGTGAAGATGGATGCTTCATCCTTGGCATTCACTGAAGGTTCAGGAGAGAGGGAAGAGAAGGTTCATGGGAGAGTTCGTTTAAGGAATCGAATGAAATCCTTATGTTTTATCATTTGGGAATGTCAATCATCATAAAAAAACACAGGAAATCAAATAGCGGTGAAATAAAAATTACCGCGATACGGATTAAAATAAGAATATAAAAAATCTTCCTTGTGAGACCATGAGTAGGAATTACGGTGTGATGAAAACTAGTCATCATGCTGAGACAGTTGGTAGTCGTCACGGTGAGATAGTGAGCATTTTGTGTAGTCATGGTGAGATAGTGAGTTGACAGATGGTGAGCATAAAGTCTTGACGGTGAGACCATGAGAAAAAAAACAGTAACATAGAAACAGTGACCAAGAAACCGTAAAGTAAAATACAGTAAAGTATTAAACATTTAGATCAGTAAGATATTTACTATTGATTAATCATACCAATATTATGTATGATTTAGTATAATCTCTCAAAATTTAATGGTTTAGTGAGTATATCAGGAAATTGAAATTCAGTACCAATGAATTCCAAAGTGATATCAAATTTTTGATAATGATCCCTCAAAAAGTGATGTCTTACATCAATATGTTTTGTCCTAGAATGAGAAATAGGATTCTTAGCAATATTAATAGCACTTTTGTTGTCACAATTTATTGGGACATGTCTGAATTGAAATAAATAGTCTAGTAATGTGTGTTTCATCCACAAAATTTGTTCACAACAACTTATAGCAGCTATGTATTCAGCTTCTCCAGTAGATAATGCAACACAATTTTGTTTCTTACTACACCAAGATACTAGTGACTTGCCTAAAAGATGACATGGTCCAGAGGTTCTTTTTATATCTAACATATATCCAGAAAAATCATCATCAGAATAACTAACTAATTTATATGATTTTCCTTTGGAATAGAACAGTCCTAAATTGGTAGTATGCTTGAGGTATTTGAAATTTCTCTTCACAACATTTAAATGTGACTCTTTAGGGTTTGCTTGAAAATAAGCACATATACACACACTAAACATAATATCAAGATGACTAGAAGTCAAGTAGATTAGACTTCTAATCATTCTTCTATAAGTGGTTTGATCAATAGATTTACCATTTTCGTCATGATCCATCTTACAGGTGGTACTCATGGGAGTGTCACTAACTTTTTTTCCATTCAATCCAAAACGTTTTAAAATATCTCTAGTATATTTACTTTGAGTTAAAGTAATTCCATCATCATTTTAAAAGATTTTAAATCCAGGAAAGAATGTAAGATAACCCATTAAACTCATTTCAAATTCATTTTGCATCATTTTAGAAAAATCAGTACATAGGGAATTTCATAAAGATCCAAAAATAATATCATCTACATAATTTTTTTTTACTAAAACATCTTTAGAAATTCATTTTATAAACAGAGTAGGATCATATATTTGTTTTGTAAAACCTTTTGAAATTAGAAATGTACTTAATATATCATACCAAGCTCTTAGAGCTTGCTTTAAACCATATAATCCTTTTAATAATTTGAGAATATGATTTGGAAAATGGGAGTTTGAAAATATAGGTGGTTGTTCAACAAAAACATCCTCAGCAATATATCCATTCAAGAATTAACTATGGACATCCATTTGATATAGTTTGAAATTTAGATGTGCAGCATAAACAAGTAAAATCCTAATAGCTTCTAATCTGGCTACTGGAGGAAAAGTCTCCTCATTGTCAATACCTTCTTCTTGACTATAGCCTTGTGTAACTAGCCTATCTTTATTTCTAAATATGATTCCATATTCATCTAATTTATTTCTAAACACCCATTTTTTCCCTATTGTGAAAGTGTCCTTAGGACTTTCAACAATATTCCAAACATTGTTTATTTCAAATTTATTGAGTTCTTCTTCGATAGCAATTACCCAAAATACAACATTAATATCATCATCAAAGTTTTTAGGTTCAAGTTGTGACAAGAAGGCTTGAGGTTCAATCTGATTTCTATGAGAAACTCTAGTCTATGTCCCTCTATCAAGATTTCCTACAACAGCATCTAAAGGATGATTCATTAGAGTTCTATATGATCTAGTAAAGGTAGGACTAGAAATTTTAGGTTCTTCCCTAGGTTTAGGTTCATTAGGAGTAGATTATGGAATATGTCCAGAACTGGTTGTTTTTATAGCAGGTTCATTAGATTTGTCATTAAGGTCTAGAATAGATAAATCTTCTTCAAGATTCTCAACAGAGGTTTTAGGATCATGTGGATCAGTTTCATCAAATTTGATGTTAACAGATTCTTCCAGACACTGTGTTCATTTGTTGAAAACTCTATAAGCCTTGTTGGTCAAAGGATATCCTTAAAAAATTCATTCATCACTCTTAGAAGCAAACTTATCAAGATTATATTTTGTATTGAGAATAAAGACTTTGTAGCCAAAGACTCTAAAGTAACTAACTTTAGGTTTTCTATTATTCCACAACTCATATGGGTTCTTCTTAAGAACAGGTCTAATTAAGACTCTATTAATAATATTACAAGCTGTATTCACAGCTTCAACCCAAAAGTAAATAGGCAGGTCATATTCATTAAGCGTAGTTCTAGAAATTTCTTGCAGGGTTCTATTGCTTTTTTCAACTACACCATTTTGCTGAGCTGTCCTAGAAGCAGAAAAGTTATGAATATAGACATTATGCGAGCATTAGGATTCAAAATCATGATTCTCAAACTCACGGCCATGATCACTTCTTAGGGTTTTAATCTTAAGTCCACTAAGATTTTCTACAGATTTGGAGTACTTAACAATGTAATAACAAGCTTCACTTTTGTAAGCTAAGAAGTATACCCAATCATATCTAGAAAAGTCATCTACTAGGACATAGACATAGTGCTTCCCATATAATCTAGAAACTCTAGATGGTCCAAAAAATCCATTTGAACCAACTCGAGAGGTTGAGAAGTTGAAACTTCTTTCTTTGATTTAAAAGAAACCTTATGTTGCTTTCTTTTTTGATAGGGATTACAAACTTTGTCATTTGGAAACTCAAGTTTAGGTAGGTCTCTAACTAAGTTCTTCCTAGTTAGTTTTCTAAGTGAGTTTATATTGCAGTGTCCTAAACTTCTATGCCATAACTAGGACTCTTTATGAAAATTATTTAAACATGTAACATTTTTCTTAGCTAATGAATTTAAATCAACAGCATAAACATATTCATTTCTTAGAGCAGAAAATACTGAAACATTTATATAATTAAAAAAATTATAAGAATCATTTTCAAATTTGACATTAAAACCATCATCACATAATTGAGAAATACTTAACAGAATATATTTAAGTCCATCAAAAAATAAAACATTAGGGATTAAAACTGAACCAGTGTTACCAATTTGCCCTAGGCCGATGATATTTCCTTTAGAATTATAACCAAAGGTGACATGACCTCCATCAACCTTTATTAAACTCGTGAAGCATGAGTAATCCCCAGACATATGTCTTGAACATACACTATCCAAATACCACGTCATCTAGTGGGAACTCTTCAAGCAGCTTTCCTACAAAACATATTTAGATAGGAAATGATTTTGGTACCCGAATTTTCTTGGATCTAGACAGGTTAGCAATCAAAGCTTTCGCTACCCTCATTTATCTTCTGGGACTCATATAATTTATAGAATCAAAGTATTTTGAAAGATAAACTCTATTTGATTAATAACTAGGTGAATAAATAGTTGAAGCATATGAATGTCCCGAACTAGAACTAGCAGTATTCTTTCCAAATTTCGGAATAAATATATTCTTAGTAATCTGTCTCTGTCCAGGTTTGTAGAATATTCCAGTAGTGTATTTTGGCACAACCTGCTTTCCTATCATTTGAGTTAGTATATCATTTCCATTTTTGAACTTCTCTATGTCTTTTCTAAGTTTCTCATTAGACATTTTCAGTTAAGTGTTCTCCTTTAATAGTTGATCATTTTTCTCTTTTTCAATATTAAGTTCGGTTTTAAGAATAGTAGTGATAGAATACTATTTCTTTAATGATTTGTATTTATCCTTAAGTTCATTGCATGTCTCTTCCAGCATATTACAGTATTCAAATAATTCCTCACTAGTCATGTTTTCAAAATCAGAATCAGATTCTTGAATCATCTCCAGAATAATAAGAATTTGAAACAGAAGTATCTAAGTTTACCTCAGATGTGTTTGTCATGAAACACATGTTGGCATAATTTCATTCAGAATCAGACATTTCAGATTCACTTGTGCTATCTTCAAAAGCACTCCAGGTAGAATTCATAGCCTTTTTGTACTTACTATCCTTATAATCATATTTCTTCTTGAATTTTAGCTTTGGGTAGTCTTCTTTAATGTGTCCTTTCCTTTTTCACTCATAGCAAACAACTTCATCACTTTTATCTGGCTTTTTCTAATCCTTCTTCAAATGTCCCTTATTTTCATACTTTCCTTTGTAATTTGATTTTCTGAAAAATTTCTTCTTCCTATAAAATTTCATAAACCTTCTGGCTATCCGGGCCATTTCAGCATCACTATCAGAGTCTGAATTTTCACTGGTTGAACTGTCAGTTTGTATTTGAGCTTTTTCTTTGTCCTTATTCTTTGAAGCAGTAGTCTTGAAAGACACATATTTTCTCTTAGGTTCATCATCTTCCTCTTTATTCACCTTGAGTTCTTCCTCTTACATCATAAGCTTACCACAGAGTTCTTTGAAAGGTAGAGCATCAATGTCACATGACTCTCTGATTGAAACTGATGTGCTTCTCCATCGGTCTGGTAACATCTCAAGATTCTTATAATTTGTTCCTTTCCTAGAACAACCTTTCCGAGTGAATTCATTGTATTGAATATCTCATTAAACCTGAGAGACATATCATAAATAGGTTCATCAGTCTTCATTTTAAAATTATCATATTTAATAGTATAAGTATTTCATTTCATTTCTTTAACATTGGCTGTTCCTTCATGAGAAACACCCAAAATATCCCATATTTCAAAATCAGTTTTTACAAGTAGAAATTCTGTTAAAATCCTCATCTCCGAGAGCACAGTACATGCCATTCATGTATTTTCAATTATTATTGTAGGCAGTCTTTGTAGGTTCATACACAATTACTCTTTCATCTTATGAAATTTTATATTACGACTCTATAGTGGTCCAGATATCAAAATCCATGATTTCTAAATGAATTTTAATTTTAAGTTTCCACTGAGCATAGTTTGTACCATTGATGAAAGGTGGCATGTTAGTAGCAGAACCCTCTAGTCTATTATCCATAACTTGATTTTAGAAAGATAATTTAAAGAGATAAAATTTAGGACTAACAGAAATATAAGATATTTAAAGATGCAACTAAAATCACAATTGAAAAACAGAGTATTTCAAAAATTCTTAAATAGAAAGAAAACCTCTGATACCAAATGTTGGTGGGAGTGGATAATCAAGAGGGGGTTGAATTGAGTTCTAATTAAAATTTCTGTAAAAATATTCTCTATTAAAAATCCCCCGATTTATAAAATATGTTAAACTGTAGAGAATTTATACAGATTGTAAATGTTCAGTTATCTTATAAAATATTTATTAGGTCTTAGTTAATTTAACCACAAAATCAAATTAACATTTGAAACTAACCTACAGATTTACAATAAGTGTAAACACTTGCTAATTTATCTATCAAAGTAGCTTTAAAATAGTTTTGTATTTCAAAGTAATTGCAGTGTAATAAAAAAGATATATGTAGTATACTTTGAACATAAACTAATGATGCACAGTAAATATAACAAGAGGTTCAGTCTCAAGCCGAGTCTTAGTCCTCTAAAATTTATTTAAATTTGATCCACACCCGGGATTGGGGTTAACAATAGTTTACAAAACTATCTAGGACACACAGGGACCTGTACCACTATTCTTCGTGGGAAACAAAATAAAGACCAGGCCACACAAGGACCTCTTCCATAGTTGACGTGGGTAAACAAGAGATAAGAGATTTGGAGTGAGGATTTTGATATCCTCCAGTTCAGTGTAGGAGATAGTGTGTGTATAAGAAATAAATAGTACACTACACTACTCAAATGTTAATAAATAAATCACTTAGAGAGAACAAATGAGAGTTTAGAAAGCTGTAGTGATTATCAATGCATCTTTGAACTCGTTGGATTCAGAATGAATGCTTCTGATTCCTTCTCTGGTTTTTCTGTTGAAAAACAGAGTGTCGTAGTTTAGCTTGTGTTCTACAGGAAAGAAAATGATCTCTTGATTCGTCGTGTGTTCTTCAGTGGTGTTGTATTGCATTCATAATAGTTATTTGAAAGTCATTCAATCTCTTTCTTTCTCAGGATTGTTCTTCTCGTTCAGCACAGTGCTCTCGGGTGTATGTAAGTTCTTCTCGTTGTATATTCAAACTTGCACACCACACGTGTACTTCATCTAAAACTTCCTTATATTCCACGAGTTCTGGAAGTAGGAATGATTCCCTTTTCTTAGGTACGAGATATGGTTTCTTTACATGCCAAACACTATCATTAAATAACATTAATTTCAATAAAAACATTAAATTTGACCATTAGAATTATTTAAATAATATTGACAAAAAGTTAAGAAACGGTGTCACAGTGATTAAGTAAATAGTGTCTTCTTCACGGTATAGTCTTCACAATATGAGATTCACGGTATGAGCTTCACGGTATGTCCATGTAACGGTGTGTAGCTCACAATGTCAGGATTACGGTTTGTCCTTCATGGAGACTAGTTCACATTTTCTGGTTCACGGTGTCTGGGTCCCAGTGTCTGGGTCACGGTGTCTTGGTCACGGTGTCTGGGTCACAGTGTCTGGGTTACAGTGTCTGGGTCACGGTGTCTGGGTCACGGTGTCTGGGTCACAGTGTTTGGGTTATATTGTCTGGGACAAGGTGTCTGGGTCACTGTGTCTGGGTCACAGTGAGTCCTTCACGGTGTGTCCATACTTAGACAAATATCTTTATTTGGACTTAGACAGAAATATGCAGAATATGGATTATGATTAATCATTAGAGAGTAAGAGAAATTGAATCATAAATATAAAGGCTTGATAATATATGTGAGATTTGTGATCATTCATATGACTTGTAAATAATGAAGAGAGTAATTAACATCCATAAGATTTGTTATCATTAAAACATGATGGGTAGTTATTATTGAGATTAAAGAGCATTAGCAAGATGTGCAATGAAGTTTGAGATTAATTAATAGTAATAGGATTTGTGATCATTAAAACACGATTAACACATGAGGAGTCCAACAAAAATAAACACCATTTTACTATAGGGTATTTTTATAAATAAATTAAATCATAAATTATTTTAATTATGAATAAATATTCCAAATAATGTTCTTGAATTGAATGAATGAGAGGAATATCCGTTGGGTGTTTGACTTCCAATGCATGGGATGTGGTTATTGACATAATGAGGGAATATTGGGTGGAATATAGATAGTATATAGAAGAGTATGTCATGATACATGAAGTTTTTATGAATTGAAATTTAATCGTGGGTGGGTTTATATCAGAAATGTGGGGGATTTAATTATTATTTATGTTTTGGACTTTACATTATAAAATATCCAAAACAAGAAAAATCATCCCTTGGTTTTTTTCTCAAGGATTCTATGAAATTGTAGTTTTTTTATTTAATAATGACAATGTATGATATTAATAAAATAATTCAATTTAATATTTTTAAGTGAGTCACATTCTTAATGAAATCATTTTGAAACATTTAAAAATATAGTAGGTTTTGGAAGATCCATAAGGGATTTACAAAATAATTCATATAAACACAAAATAACACTATTTTAATGGGAAAAAATTTATCTTTACATGTATCATATTTATATTAATTATTCAATAACATTTTGATCATTATGATGCCATAAATTACAATTTATATCTATATAATAGATATTTTTTACTTGAAAGGTTGACCATCTAAGAAAATTATAAAAAATTCACCATTGTATAATTTCAACTTTCATATTACAAAAAATAATATCAATTTTATCTAAATAATGTTTTGGAATGTGAATAATAATATATTTATGAAATTATTAAGATGAAGAAATATTATTTTTGGAATCAGAATGTTTAAATTGTCCAATGATGATTTTTTCATTATTCACTAACATATTTCAATTATAGAGTAAAACATAAATATTAAACTAGTATACTTTATGTATTAAGACATTATAATGAACAAAAAGTGATGTAATAACTAATATAAATGATATTGAGGACCAAATAGATTTTTTCCATTTAATATATTTCAATTTTATGTTTATTCTATTTATTCTATAAATCAATTATGAATCCTTTAAAACCTATAATTTATTTTTAGGTTTTAAAATCATTTCCTTAAGTGTGTGAATTACCTCTCTATAAGAAATGGAATTATTTTGTTTTGTTTATCCCTTGGACATATAAAATAATAAAATACACTCCCATTTTGCATAAAACTTTGGAAAAAAGAATAATATGGTTTGTGGTTTTTGATATTTTATTTTATAGATTCTAAAACATATATATTAATGACAACCCACTCATTTATTATATAAAACCATCCAATATACCATTAATCATTAATAAAAATCATTTTATCATGATCATACTCTTCACAGAACACTATAGAGTCCACCTTAGGTTCCCCTAAACTCTGGAAAATCCCCTCTATGATTTTGAAGTCACACTGTCATGTAAGGGAATTTCCTATCCTTCATTAAATTAATGAACTTTATTTTAAATTTATCATATTAATTTCAATTTTTTATGATACAATTTATTGATATTAATCAGATAATATCCAAATGCTGTTATTCTTATGATTTGTAGTTTACTCTCTCTCATTTTGACCTTCATCTAAGTAGTTACTATGCTGAAATATCATAAGGGATTTCTTTATTCTCATTTCCATTCAACCAATCATTTTATATTATATATATTTTATTATATTTTATTTTTTTGGAATATGTTCTTACATTTTCCCCTTAATATCCATTTAATTTTTAAAATATTAGATCCCCTTTCAACTCTCATTAATATTCCCATGATCCTTTATATACACCTATTACCATGTTGATGTTTTGTAAACGATCTTTTCCTTTATCCTCCTTATTCATGTACATTATTTAACTTATTTAATTTATAAAAACTTAATTATGTTGGGATATGTAATTTAATATCATTTGTAATTTCCAATTTAAGTCAAAAATTTTAGATACCACTTTCTTTATCATCAGTCCTTTTTATGAGATTTCAAGTAATTTAGTTATGTTGCTGGAATTTTACCACAATTTTCCATACCAAAATGAGTGTGTAGTGAATATCATAACTATTTTTATATCAAAGGATCTAAATTTTATTCACTTGTACTTATTTATTATAGGATTAAATTAATTTATTGCATTTTCCTTGATTGTGGAAAAAATTATGATGATGAATGAATCCATGTTGTACCATCAAGGTGGCACACTTTATCCAGAGAATGTAATGAATTGGATGGGTGCACCTTGATAGCACTCCTTTGCATTGGGTAATGTTTAATATCATGATGACTCGCATTGATAATGAAATTTAACCTACTTCCTGTAGGGTACATTTTTCACCATGATGGCTTGATGGGTTTATCCTCGACCAATGGTTATGATTCAGTGTTTTATATTGTAGACAAATTTTCCATGTAATGATTATCATGAAATATTATACCTTATTATTTGTCTTCCTTTTATTCCTTATTCATATTCCTATTTTATAACATGAATCACTTATTCCATGTTTATTTCCATACTGGGATTTATAGATAAGCCCTTTATTATGTTTTTCCCCTAGTTATCCCATCCAGTTTTATGTTCGAAGGAGTATTTTTTACACGTTAAATAAGTTTTCAATGAATATGTTGTATTCCCAGTTTTATATTGTTATGTAATGAAACTAATTTTCAACTTCACTAGACTTATCACTCATCTGGTTTTTATTAGGTTTAGTCTTATGTAATAAATTAGGTATAAATGTGAAATAATGAATTGGGTTGTTAGAGTTGGTATCAGAGGAAAGATTAGTTATTTTTGGGATTATGATTTGATGATTCTAGATAAATACATATGTATAAGAATACTTTTGATAATATATACATAATTTTTGGTTATTATAGATTATGATTTTTTTTCAGAAAAATAAGTCCCTATATAGATACTATAAGATGATGTGGTTTTGGGACAACTATACATAGGAGTAACGACACAGACAATGTAACACCCCATGATTTTATGAAAAATTTTCATTTTAATTTCATTGATGTCTTGTGTTGTACGCTACAACAAAAGGAGCTTGCACTACAAGCATCCCTGACTTGGCTTGCATTACACGCAATCGCGACCTTCCATGATAGCGTATGTTGTATGCAATACTGAGTTTCACTAAACAACGATTTTTTATATAAACTAGCCATTATTAATAGTAATACCCACTTTTGAAATTTTATTTTTCAAAATGGACTTCATTTTTGGTTTCGGAATATCGAAATTAGACTAGGGTGAAATTTTGGTATTTTTCGGAAAACTTTCAATTTTTGATGAATAATGAAAACACTAGGTTACTATTTGAAAACAGACTTTTAATTTAAATAATTATTTACTTTATTTAAATTTATTTTTGGTAAAAATTGATAAATAATATATATATAAGTTCAATGTAATTCATTAGAGTCATTTTATAATTATTTGAGATATATAAAAATTTTATTGAACTTTTCACCGTCTTTTACCCTCATCCTAGGAGAATTTGGAAATTCACATAAAACACAATTTTACCACTTATGTGTGTGGAAATTCCAAAATCCGAGAGATGCGGTTAATATCAAGGACTAAAATGTGGTTCAATGAGATGAAAATAATTTTTGGTGAATAGTAACTTGTTACTTTTATTTACCATGGTTAAAAGTAAATAGGGTAATTAAGGGTAAAATGATATTATTATTACCCTAAAACATGTCCTATTTCTATTGGATAAGTGTAATTTGACCAAAAACAACCTTAGGAATAAAATATGACTATTTAGGTCCACTTGGATTAGATTAGGACATTTATTATTAATTTATTTAAAGAGGGGTTAAAATAGTTAAAATCAAAGTTTAATAACTAAATAAATTTTAATATAGGGTTATACAGAAGATAAATTAGCCTATACGTATTAATTAGAAATCTAAAAAGAATTCCTACATAATGGTATTTTATTTATATTTTTTAGACATTAAATAATTTAATTTATTTGTGACACAATGATGATGCAAAAATTATCTTATTAATGAAATATTAACATAATTGATTTTATAAATACCGAAATAAATGTAATTTGAGACTTTTAATGAATTAAATTAATTTTATAGGTTAATATTACATGTTATTATTGAGTTAATTAACTTCTTTCGAACTCATCATGCTTTTATGATTTTCACAAAAATCAATTACAAAATAGTGTCAAAATTGGAAAAAAATAGTTTTTAAAACAAATATTATATTATTGATTGTTATTATACTCTTAAAAATATAAGGTTAGACAAAGATACTTATATCATGATAGGTGTATCATTAATGGAACACTTTTGGGTCGCTTGGATGTATATGGTAAGTTTATTAACTATATAATATAAAAATACAAAGTGACATGCTAAATGTCAATCTAATTAACTAAGAGTTAAAACATAAAGATATGGTTAATATAATGACCCAAACATGTCTAAATTATATCTGTTGAGTGGATTTCGACCCATCCCCACATTAGCTTTTAAATTAATCAATTTAGAGCTATTATAAACCGAATATGACTTTATGATAAAATAATATTTTATGTTTTTCTAATGGTGCCCCTCTCCTCCCTTATAAAAAGGGCACCCCTTCCCTCTTCTCTTCACACCATTTTGAGACTTGAAGCTCAGCCAAACCCTGACCATTTCTCTTCTCCACTTCCCTAGAAACATTCTGGAGGTTCTGGTCTTCTCAAAATACCAACTCTACTTCCTTAAGAGAAGGCTTAAAGGGGGTGCGTCGAAGAAGAGGTAATCTCTTCTTCTGATTCTCTCAAGTTTCTTTCTTCTAAAAATTCATCTTCATTAGTTGTATCATTATAAAGTTATATCATCAGTATTACTTATATACTTATATGTTATTATAAATATGAAACAACATTATTTCACCTTCTATCCTTCCTACGAAAAACGAAATCACCGCGCGTGCGTACGTACGGAATGCCGTCTCCACGGCATGGTGTAATCTGTTTTCTTCCACCACCATACTTGGATGGGTATAAAGGTGTAAATAAATAACGATATATGATTATTGTAATGTGATATTGATTCTGAAATATTATACATACACTTCAATACAATTCCACGATCATGGAAATCGTATCATCGCTCGTGCGTACGTACGGACTACAGTCTCCACGACGCGATGAGATTCATTCTCCATGTTAACCATTCATGAATGATTATAAAGTATATATAATAAGTAATCATGACATATATGACATAATAATGATACTGGATTTATGTATATGTCTATGTATGTCATCTATTTAATTTCATTCAATTCAATAAGGAAACGAAAATAGCGTTCATGCATACGTACGGCCTACCGTCTCCATGAACGGTGTATTTCATTCCATTTATCGATCAATCATATATATATAAATATGATGAATATATATTATATATAAATCATGTTTTACATTCTAGAATTATTTAAATTAGGACATATGTGATAATATCAAGAACAACAAGTCCAAACATGTACGGTAAATAAAACGATTTTACCCAAAACGCTGCTTTAACATGGAATATACAAAAGAACGGTTAATATAAAGTCATAATTTAACCATTTATGACATCATAACTGTGAATATGATTCTTTAATAAGTCAATGACATTATTTAAATCATTATACAGGAGGTTCGGATATGTACGAAGCATATCAGGGTAATCTGGTACATGAAAATAGGACGTACTACACACCAGATTTGACAGTCCTAGTATATAAACATTGTCAAATTCATAATCACATTACTACACATTATTTATAGAATCATAAAATTACCATAATAATTTATGTTAGAAAATGGATTAGGGATAACACTGATTTCAGCCTAAAAATTAATATGTTAAGGAAATAAATGAAAATTTTACGTTATCCCATTAATGTAATTGGATTTCCCTGTATCTGTTTAATAGTTAAAAATAAACATCCCCAATTTTCCTTTTATTATATTTAATATCAATAAATGGGAGTAATTTGGTAAAACATTGATGTGAAGGGAAATGTATTGACTACCCCAATGAGATCCAAAATCAATGGGAGGTGGGCTCACAAAATTTATAAATATACTCTATCATCTAATGGAGGTTATAAATAGAATCCTACAACAAGAAGAGTTTCTAAAACCCCTAAAATATTAATAGACACAATTTATATATATATGTGACAAATACCTCTTACATTAAAGTGATCATACAATCTTTTAATTGTGGAAAATTGATTAACAATATTGATAATATCTTCTCTACACTTCAATGTTACGAACATGAGAAGTTTATTATAGCTGTTTGTAATACGGAGGGATAATATGATCAGTTTTGGACACTGATAAAAAAATATGAAGCCTGTGTAAGAGATAAAATTATTGGAGTGAAAGGAATTTTGAAAATTGACTTTTGATTAATACTTTCACCACACTCTATGATTTAAAATGAAAAAGTATATTCATTGCCTCAAGGAATAAATAATGAATATTAATTTTAATATTAGACAAAGTAAAAAAAATACATGCATGATACACATTTTACTTTGTCATTACCCCCAAATACAACGTTTTGAACCTTCTTTGGTGGGATAAACCATTGTCTATGAAAATCCCTGGTTATTAGTGCATTGATAGATATGAAGAAATTTTTTATATGACGTCAATGTAAAAATAGAGATGGGAAAATCCAAAGGGTATCATGAGGATAAATATAATAAATTGGATTTTAATTTTTCTATTCTGTTGATGAAATATAGTAGTGCCATTAAATATCCATATCTCACTTGTCAAATGGGTGAATAAAATCACATCATAAATTTCTGAAGGGGAAAAAATAAAGTATTTTGGTGTGGGAAGAATGGACACCAAGATAGAAATTGTTAGTGAAAGAAACCCACTAATGAGACAAATGAAATGAATGATATGTTCAACCCTCATATTATATTCTATTTCTTCAACTGTAAGGAATAATGACACTTTACCAACCATTTCTCTCTTCCAAGGGTTTTCAGAGACAACCAAAAAACTCCAAGGTAGAAAGGGTGTGCTTTTTTCATCATTACTGTGGAAGAGGATACTAATAATGATGTGAATAATGGTAAGATAGTTATTTATTAAATAATTGTAAATGTTTTTATTGTAGTTTCCAATAATTCCTTCATATCACAAAAGTTTACTAGAACAATCCAAACACCACCATATATAATGGAAGTAGAGGTATTGGTGGAAATGGAAAATGATTGAAATATTACATCAAATTTATATAACTTATTCCTTGTAACAAATTGTGGGATGAACATCCTAGAAAAGATTGTCATACATCTTTAGTGAAATTTTATACAATTCAAGGTAATAAATGGTTTTCCCTGTATAGAGCCAACATTAATTTCCATGATAATAAAATCACTCTTAAAATGGAGAATAAAACCTTTATTATATACTTGTTCAAGGGGGAGGATGAATCCTCTTTAACACAATAATATCAAGAATTTATATTATTTCCCTATGAGATATAATAACTGGATCAAATGATTGAGTTTATGGAAAGATCCAACCTTGTTGACATGCCAATTATGAGGAGATGCACAAATGTTTTTCCCAACGAAATTGTATGGTATTTATCAAATATGAGAGGATAAATTTTCAATCGATATTATACATGGAGAGTTTCCATTATCAAAGAATTCATATAGAATGATTATTTATGAACATGAGGAGATGAGTAAAGAACTACAATAAAATCTAAATAAAGAGTTTAGAGGCCTAATTAATACATCATGTGGAACACCAGTCTTTGTCATCAAGATGAAAGATGGGTCACTGCTCCCTTCCATTGATTACCATGAGCTCAATAAGGTCCCGATACAGAACAAGTATCACATGCCTCAAATTGATAACTTTTTTGATCTGCTACATGAAGCAGAATACTTCTCCATGTTGGTTATTCTATCAAGATATAATCTATTAACGGTGAATAATGAATATATCCCCTAGACTGGTTTTCGTACAATATAAATGCATTATGATTTCATATTAATTCCATTATTACTCATTAATGCTACATTAATCTACATAGACCTAATGAAAAATGACTTCATTGATAACTGTAAATAAATCATGGTAGTATTTATATACGGTTTTATAATATACATCAATGTTAATGTGAATCATGAAGAGTATCTCAACAATGTTCTACAAACCATATAAAAGGATAATCATTATTCTAGGTACAACAAATATTTATTCGAGTTAATGGATGTCTCTTTCATGGGTTATATCATCACACAAAATGGTATCTCTCTGAACCCTTTGAAGAAAAATTATCTGAATAATGGAAGAGTCCAAAATCTATCACGGGTATCCGTAGTTTCCCTAAGTTAGCTAGGTATTATTTCCAATTTGTGGGAAATTTATCATGATATTCAAACCCTCTTATGAAGCTAGCTTAGAAGGGAGTCAATTTTTATTTGAATGACAAATATGAATAGTGGTTCACTGAATTAATAATGAGTCTCATCACTGAACTTGTTCTCACACTAACCACATGTGGAGAACTCTTCATAGAATTGAGTGATACATTGAACAAGGGAATGGGTTATGTGTTAATGTAAAATGAAAAATTTAAATCCCATGCATCATGGATGTTCCAAGTACATGAGAAAAAAATCTCACATTTGATTTGGAGTTGGAAGATATTATATCATCATTGAAAATATGGTGTAATTATCTCTATGGGGAGAAGTGTGAGATATATATGGACCAATAAAATCTCAAGCATATATTCACATAGAATGAGATGAATACGTGAAAATGAAGATGGTTATAGACGATAATAGATGATGAATGTTCAATCCATACCATCCTTGTAATGAAAATAAATTGTAAGATTATCAAAACAGAAAGGATCCAACATCATTATCAATGATGAAATTTGAGAAGGATAAATTATTCTTAGACATGAAATTTATGGACGTGATAATCATAATGAATGTAACATTATCAATTCTTTCATAAATAAATTTTCAACCATATAATTTTGAATTGATAAAGGATTCTTAATGAAATGATGTTGACATTAAAAAGAAGGTGAAATCCTTGTGGAAGGGGATGCTCTCATTTGTTAAAATTTATAAAGAAGGAATTATTAAATTTGGGTTATGATTATATGTTTTAATAAATAATTAGTTATGGAAGGAACTATTGGATGATACACAACAGTCATATTTCTTCATTCATCCATGGAATAAAATAATGTATTTAGATCTACATGAGCACTATTTTTAGGATAATATGAAGAATATGGTCAATGAATATGAATAAACATTCCTTGAATTACATGATGCTAAGGATGAAAGGTATAAGTTTAAGGGGATGATAAAACCATTACCCATACCAAAATATAAATGGAAGAATATTTCCATTTACATTGTTAATATAATTTCAATGAAATATAGGTGAAACAATTTTATATGTGTATTTTGTATCATCATACAAAGGCTGCTCACTTTATTGCAATTTTATAGGACTTATCATTGGATAAACATTCAAAGATATATATTTCATATTTTTTTACGGTTTCATGGAGTACCCCATCCAATTATATGCGATCAAAATTTGATATTCACCCAAATGTACTGGAAAAGTCACCAACATGCTCTAAACATTGAGCTAAATTTTAGTACTTCATATCATCCTCAAACTCATGGAATGCCTGAGCAGACTATTTGTACACTAGAAGAAATTTTCTGATCAGGTTCTATGGTCCTTAATGGACTGTGAGACCAAACTATTCATTTTTCCAGGTTAACATACAAAACAACTTTCCAATAAAACATAAAAATGGATACATATGAAGTACTTTATAAAAATAATTATAAAACATTAGAATGTTATGATGAATTAGAGGAAGGAAAACTAAAATTTCATGAACTATTTGAAAAAAATTTAGAAAATGTAATGACCATTTAATAGTATATTAATGCTCATCAAAGTTGATAGAAGAGATATGATAAAAATCATCGAGTAGAGACATAGTTTAATGATGGAGATATGGTATTCTTAAAAATATTTCGTGGAAGAATGTGATGATATTTAGGAGGATGGTAAATCATATTCCAATGTATATTGGCCATTTTAGATCCTTCATCACATGGGAGTGGAGGTCTATCCACTAGAAATCCCACCGAACCAATTCAAGGTACAATATCTATTCTATGTATCCATATTTAGGATGTACATACCAAACCCCTCACATGTACTATATACACAGCAGGGAAATAAATATTTTGAGTGTGAAATATATAATGTGGGTAGACTGTAACTAACTAACCTATTATAAAAAAACATCCCATTTTATTTATTGAAATGTATTATTATGTAAAATGATCATAAAAAACAATTGAAATTATTTAGTTTCATTATATCATATCATAGTTAAAATATCATTAAGTATATTACCATTGATAACATTACCATTTGAAAATGATAAATTTTTTATTGTAATTATATTGTTTTTATTAGTCCAGTTGACATAGACAAACAATGTGATGGCCTCAACAAGTATGGCTATACCATATGAAGCACATTTATCAGATCTTCCAAGGGTGGTAAAATACCTAGTATTTTCCATTTACCAGGACAATGTTTATATCCAACAACTGAAGCCAAGCTGAAACCATTTACAAAAGATGTTCCATCTTATTGTGATCATGACGAAAACCATGTTCACTGAACAACCCCATGAATGTCACATTATCAAGCACTATACTCTTAGGTTGTTTTATAGTGTGTTAAAGAGATATATCTCAAGAACCAAGAATTATGAGAACGTAAATTATATTTTAGTTAATAATGAATATATTTTCATTCAATTAATTTTATTTCTAAATGATTATTATTTTCATTAAATAAAACAAAATTAATATTTTGGGGTAATAATCATATTTAAATATTGAATTTATTTAGATGAACTATTATATTTTGGAAATGAAAAATATTTTTTATGATATAATTATTAAAATTTTCTTATTAAATGAGTGGGAATATAGTTTTTATGAATTAAAATTTAATTATTATAAGAGTTTCAAGATTGTTATTTTTATTAAAACACAATCTTTTCAGTAAATGTTGGTTATTATTAAAAAATTGGAAAATAAAATATTTTGAAAAATATTTTAGTAAAACTAATATTTTAATTGTAATTACATAATAAAAACCATCAATTGGTGAACATTTCTTAATTTTACGAGACAATTTAATTTTTTGGGAAATATTAAATAACATATAAACATACGTTGTGTTTTATGAAATCATAATGACACTAAAGTGATTTAATAAATAATATAAATGGTATAAAAGACAAAATAAATGGTTTAAATTTTAAATAATTCTTTTTATTTTGTAAACCCATCATGAATCCATTGAAACATTTAATATATTTTATGGTATTAAAATAATTTATTTATTAGTGTGACTCCGCTCCACAAAATAATGGACATTATTTTATTATATTTGGAACTTGGAAATATAAAATAATAAAAACCACACAAATTTAATGAAGCCATTGGAAAAAATCAGGTGACTGTTTGTGGTTTTAGAAATTTAATTATGTATGGTCCAAAACCTAAATAATAATGAAAACCCCCTTATTTACATTATAAAAACACACAAGATCCCACTCATCATCACAATAAATCCATTAATATTTAACATAATCTCCTCTAAACTCTCTGGATTCCTCACAAGGTTATCCTAGGATCTCTAGAAGCTCGTACAATACTTTTTATATAACATAGTCATGTAAGGGACCATCATCCCCTTCTATCAATTCAATCACTTTCATTTGAATTTGTCTTCATAATTTAATTTTATTATGATTTAAGTTATTTATAAAAATCCATTAATATTTATTGGATCTTATATGAATAGTTACTATTTATTATCTCTCATTTTTATATTACCCTATGATATTACCATGCTGAAATTCTGTAATGGATTTATCTCTTCTCATTTCTATTCAATAACTCCTTTATATGTTTTTTATTTAATTCATTTTGATATTGATGGGATATGTTCTTACATGTTAACATAAAATTAAAATTAATGTACAAATTATGATATCTCTCTTTTTCACTCTCATTAATCATCCCACGATCATTTATGTACACGTGATTCCATGCCAAACATTTGTACGAGAACCTTTTATTACTTCTCATTTTTCAAGTATCATCTGTAACATATTTCATTAATATTATTTTACTTATGATGGGATATGTTATCCTATATAACCCTTATTATATATGATATTTTATAATTACGAGGGTACCATTCTCTCTCATAAATGACTTTTATGTTCTTTTCTATAAAATATTTACACTACAGATATTTCACAGTGATTTTACATGGAAAAAATATTTTGTTATGAATACCATATCCAATTTTATATAAAAGTTATTATCATTTATGAACATGTGATAATTTATTTGGTAACTACGTGTATGTATTATACATTCCCTGATCATAGACTAAATTAATAAGATGAATGAATCCAAGCTATATTATATGTATGGAACACTTAAACATGATGATCAAATGAATGTGATGGGTGAACCTAGATAACACTCCAATGCATTAGGTAATGTTTCATATCATGATATAATTCATTGGTATAGGGAGTGAACCTAATTACATTATTGGACTCTTTCCACCATGATGTCATTCTGAGTAAATACTTAACCTATGATTATGATTCAGTGTTTTATGTTGATGCCAAATTTTCTATTTTATGATTATCATGACATTTCATGACAAATTATTCATGTTACTTTTCTTAACCATTGTTATTTATATTGTCTAACATCTATCCCTTATTCCATATTTATTTTCATACTGGTCTTTAAAGATCACCCCTTTATTATTAATTTCCTGAGGATATCCCATGTAGTTTTATGTTAGAATGAGTATATTGCGCATGTTAAATATATTTTCAATAAAGATTTTTTATTACATATATCATGTTCTTATGTAATGTTCCTAATTCTAGAAGACACTATAATTCATGATAATATATGATTTATTATATATCGTCTTTTTTAATAAATCTTGTGTTATTGTGAAATAATGACAATGGATGTTATAGATTACGTGTATAAAAATTTAATGGGACTAAAAAGTGATAAGTAATTATTATATAATCATGAAAAAATGAATGAAGTAATTTTTAATGTTAATTAATATAAATCATTAATATATAATGAAAAATTTGAAAATATCTAAAAGGAGTTAGATGTTATGATTAATAATTATTACACTTGGGTGGATGAGATTGTGAGTCACATTGAAGGATTTGAAGATACATTGGATAACTCAACCTACGAAATAATTTAATGGATAATTTGATAGATATGATTGGCCAAAATAATTGTAACATAGAAGTAAAATAAAATAAATATTTATATAAGTTACATAAAACTTTCTATAATAACGAGATATGAAAGGAACTAAATCATGATGAAGAAAATTGAAACGTATAGTCAACCAAATAATGATGAGGAAAATTTTGAAGGCCATTAAAGAATAATGGACCTTACCTTCAAAAACATAGAATAGGAAAACAACCATTTAATTGATTTATTTTTGGTTAAACTGGAAATATTTTTGTAATTGTAAATGAATTACATCTCTGTATTATGAATATGAATAGGATGGTGATAGGGCATTGAGAATAAAATAAATACTTATTTCTACAAAATACATAAAATCATAAAATATAACATGGTAAATTTAAATCATAAAGCCTGTCTTAAAATAAACTCTCAATATTTGTGGGAAACGAAATCCAAAATGTAAATTATTTTGAAGTTAAATGTATACAAATCTGAATTCTATTACAATAATATTAAAATTTATTAAATTAATCATTTTAATATGAAATATTTAGAATAGAAAATGAGAAAAGATTCTAAAAATCTGGTTTCTTCGATTGAATAAGAATTATACATTTTACAGTAATGGTGTCACCAATCATAGAAGTCATTTGAAAAAATTATTTATAACTATTATAAAAACTTCTAAATAAATGATTGTTCATTATAAAATGTTGTTAAATGTTTCTAAAAATCTTATGTAAAAATTATACTCAAGACACAAAAAACTTTTATATATGTTTTATCATAATGTATAGTTTCAAATAGAACATTTTATCCAAATTTGGTTGAAAAATAGTTTGATATGGTTTTCCAACATACATGGGATTTGGGACCAAATGCACATGAAATTATTCCCCAAGGATTTATAAAAAATGATGGATATTTACAAAAATATCACATTAGATTTCATAGAGATATTTAATAATATCATAAAAGAACATATTTTAAATTATAATTTTTTTATGGAGTATTTGATAAAAAATTATATGTTTAATTATATGAAATATTTATTTATTATAGTTATAGAATGATATTTTTGAGGGGTTTTGATTCAGTTAATATACAAAGAATGTTAGTGATGGAGAAAGCAGTGAATATTAACTTATCATAGTTAACTATAAAAAAATCATTTCATTATCCAGCGGAGATCTATGAAATGTGTGAATGGAAATGCCATTATTTTTATAAATAAAAATTAATTATTATAGTATAATATGAACATCATTATAATAGTAATGAGGTTCAAATATGAATAAAAATGTATAATTTGTTACATACTTATGTGTCTCTAAAATCCACCAAGAGTATTAAGATATATGTTTTTTATAGTGGATGATAAGCAGTTAGGAATGTAAGATTCATGATCATAAATAAAATTTAATAATTTAATGGTGATTAAATATAATTCATTAAATAATTCACTATTAAAATAAAAGGAATAGGTTTCAGTGAAATTGAACATCGAAATTTGAAATATGATGATTAGTTTTTTATTAATGTGCTCAAGAACTAATTAAAAGGTGTGAGTTAAGTCATTGATCATGTTAATGTTGTTATTTTGAAGATAATTACTTCCCTAATAATAAGAATATAATTTTTAATAAACATTACCAACTACTAAAAAATAATCAGTAATCATTTTTTTGAACATTGATCAATGCAATCCCAATTATTTAAGAAAAAAATAAAATATGATATTTTTTATAAAATGATAAGACATCATATTCAGAATTTTTTTGTAAAAAAAAATATAATATTATTTTGTGATAAATATAACCAATATTTGAAGATATTAATAGTATGTTTTTTATTCTTTTAAAAATAGATAATATAGATCAGTGATAATTTAAAATAGTGTAAACCCAATCAATGAGGACACATTATGTTTTCATCTCAAGTTTATATGAATCTATGAAGATTAAATACCCTATAAGTGATTTATACATCATCAAATTCAATTATATAATTTTATTATTAATCATTGTTTTAAATATAAATAACATGACACCTGAAATAGAGATATCAATTATTTTAGAAATGTAATTAAAGAGGGAAATGGGGTTCAGATAAAGATATTTTCAGTTGAAAGTGGATTGATATATAGTATAATTTATATTTCAATACATAATTTTTAAACATGGGATTATAAAGAAATAATTTTGTCCTTACAATATTAATAAAATTGGTTTTGTAAAAATAATTAATTAGAATGATGTTTAAATGGGAATCCCAACACTTTTCAATAACAATAATTTATTATTTTATAGAAGAGAATCTATATACATAACTTTGTACATTTATAACATATTTTCATGAATACCCAATTCATTCATTACTTCTTTTGAGATTAAATATATAATGAAACCAATTTTTAATTACATTACTATCATTTCAATGACAATACGTGGAAAAATAAGAATATATCTCTAATGAAATTTTATGATAAGTTTAATGAAGGTATTGTTATGGGTTACTAATAAACTGAAAAATAGTTTAGGAAATATAACAAGAGGATTACCAAGATGGTTAAGAATAATTATGAAATAGATTTTGAAAATAAAATTTATAATAATATTATAATTGAAATTTTTTTCAAGGCACTAATGGATAGAGTGAGAAGTTTCATGAAGATACCAATGAGGAACAAGAATATAATGATCCCCATGATTCTTATATAAACCATAATAATTATAGTCATGATTATGATGATTCTAATAAATATGGAATAAAATATCAGATAATGAAGAAGTATTTGAAGTTATAATATATAATTAGAAGTCGGAGTATAGTAGTTAAAATAAGAATACTGGAGTTTTACCACTAAAAAATAGTTATTAATAAAACATAGACTCATTTGGAATGTGAGGATATTTATAAAAAGATTTGGATTAGTTTAGGAATGATGAACTGGATATGATTAAGTGAAGTTATACTTGGAATATTTTACCTAGAAAAAAAATAAATTATTAAGACCATGTGCATTATCAGAAAAAAATTTAAAGATAATGGTGATGGGTCAAAAAATAAGTACATTCTTGTATGAAAAGAATATAGATAAGTTTACTGATTTTACCTATATGAAACCATTATTCCATTACAAATTCATGAATGTATAGTAATATTTATGGAATATTTAGCTTATAGGTAGTGTGAAATATGAATAATATATATGAAATATAATATCCTGAGTGAGGAGAGAGAAGAATAATTTTTTATTGAGATGGTTGGATAATATGTTGTGGATAGTGTTAGAATAATTGTTTATAAGATGAAGGAGGGTCACTATGGGATAATGTAAGCATCGTGATCATGGCACTCAAATATGGATGGAATCCTTAGACAAATGAAATTCACTATGGGGAAAGAGAATATAAACCATTATATATTGGGAATAGTGGTAGGTAATATCATTATAATTGTATATATTTGTTATTTAATTTTTCATCATGTTAATGTGACTTACACTACATAAATGTTTACTATGAAAAAGAGGATTCAAAATGATTAATTTAATCAATTTAGGAGAATATAATTTAAATTATATTTCCAATCATTTCCTCTAACCAATGGAATGTCTCAAAAATAAATTTTTTATAGTTCCTTGGAATCAATGAACTTATCATTTAATATGGGATATTATTTTTATGAGTTTTTTTATATTCAAATGTGGTGAGTGACATTGAAAAAATATATAATTGGGGAGATTAATGTTCCCAATAGAAATTTTGAAGAATTATTTATTTTTTGTAAAAAAGAAGCATTAATATTTTATTAAATATAGTTTTGAGTAGGCCTAATATTTTAATATATTGTTTGATGATGTCATTATATTGTTATTTAATTCTACTATTGGTAAATATATGATAAAATTTCGAACAATTTAATGATATATATGTTGTGTAACTTTGATTCTTTTGAAAAATAATTATTTGTAAAATGAATCGATGCCTCCTATTTTTTCATAATGATATTTATATGAATTGTATGTTTACTTTTCAAATAAGTATATGAAAATATGGTTCATATATTAGAAAATTTATCTATCAAAAACATTTCATAAGTTCCATTCCACGATTTCATAAGGGTTATAGTTAGTGAAAATTATTTATGTCATAAGATAAAAATGGTTATTAGTAATTAATTAAAATATTACCAACATTTCATATGGGTCCCATGAAAATATAAATTTAATTTAATCATATGTTATATAATTTTTAGTGGATAATCAAAAAAATGTGGGGCCTATAGATAAAAATGCTTTTGTTATCAATTTTCATCCAGATTGTAGTGAATATATATAGGTAATCGGTGATAGGAATGGTCACCCAAGCCAACTAAACCAGAACATATGATCAAATAGATGTGATTTTTTCACTTCGATGTGTGTATATTGTAATTTTATTTTTAATTCATCAATTTCTATATAGAGAAATGACATTATACATAATTTATTAGACATATGAATTTTTATTTAATAATTCTTTCTTATGGTGAGTAATAGTCAATATAGGTAGTTATTAAGGGTTTCCTCATTCTTAATATTTTAGGGGATAATGAAATTATATAAGATAATGTAAGTTGGAATGTGTGATAATGCGTTGTTGTATTTTAAAAAAATATCATGTGGATTGGATTTAATTTTGATTCACACAGTGGTTTAACTGATATATAAATTAGATATCAAGGACAAGATATTTGGTAATTTGAAATAGAAACCCTATATTTCAATAAAGTGGTAAAATTGGAACATATTTTTTTGTCAATTGTCTAGTTTTTAATTTAATTTTTAAAATCAATGAATAGTTATAATTGAAAATTACAAAACTATTATTAAAATAATTATATGAATATAAATGATGAAAAATGATGAAGGGATAATAGTTTTATTAATACAAGAACCTCTTACTATGTTGTAATTTATAGATAGTATATAGAACAAAGGGAATTTAGTGATTTGAAATTAGCTTACAACTAAATTGTACATCAATTTCAAAACATTTCATTCCATTAATGATAATTTTGATGACACAAATATGAATAGGATAATGACTAAGGTGTTTGGGAAAACAATCATTCATATCCTAATTATTTATAAATCCTCAAGAGAAATTTATTCATATGATACTCTATTGACATTGTTATACTAGACAAAGACATGACAAGAAGAAGAAGATAATATATCATAATGCTTATACATTAAGACAAGCATTGACTATATCATTCATATCCTAAATCTATTTCTAAATTATTTATTATCAATGGTTTTAGTATTAATAACACACTATTTTATTTGTGAATTTGAAGATGCCCTGTTTAGTAAGTGTATGATACCAACCCAATATATTCTTCTAATGATTAAAAACATGTATTTTTTGAAAAAATAATAGTGATATAATATATGAATTTATAATAATCTGAAAATTGTAAATCATATGTTTCATCATTAGATTAAACCCATGTTAAATTCTAGTTTACTTTAAATTTCAATTTCTGTTACATATTTCTATTGAAGTGATTCAGAAATAGAGGATAATGACCATAAAAGGTCACATTTGATAATTTATAAAAGATGCTGTTAAAAAACATTCTAATTATTATATGCTACAATTTTTGGAGTAATATTAATAGTTTCATTATCAATATATTAAAATAACATTAAATACATTTATCTCCATGATGTCTATTTAATAATCCCTATTTTTATTTTGATTCATAAGAAACTATTATTTATCATCTCCCCTAAAAGGCTTTACAACCAAATAAAATTTTTCTTCTTAGTATAAAAATATTTACTGAATATATTTTCTATATAATTTTTAAATTACTATTTTACCATAGGATTATTGATTACGGAAATAGTAATTATTATATGATTTTATAGAAAAATATTATCAAAATTAATGGGAAATTATTATAGGGAAACTTAATTATCTAAAAGGGTACATACATTTTTTATAAAATGAGATAATGTAACATAAATATCAATAAAATTTTCAGCACCAACCTTATCATGTTTTTTTAAACAATATATATATATATATATTCATCACGATTATTGACGTAGTTTACATTCCTTATTAAAAGTGTAATTTCTAAAATTTTCATTAAAATTATTTATAAAATTATAAACTAAAAATATAAGATAAATTATTTCTATATCATGTTTTCTAAAAAAATGTACAATATATTTTTATGTATTCTTCTGAAACCAATTCATGAATAATTTCTATAATATTGTTTCTCTAGAATACATATTCTCTATAATTGTTTATCAAGATCTAACACCAATGGTTTATACAAAACATTTATCTTATACCAATTATAATACATTCAACCAAAATCACATAAAAGTAGTGGTTTATTTATTACATGGCCATCATATGAGAAAACATCACAGACTGAACAATGTTGTGTGCTTCTCCATAAAAATTATATACATCCTCATTAAATTACCTTACCAATAGGAAAATTAACAATTATTCAATAAATATTATTTTCTTTTATTTCTACCCATATTCCTGATAATACAAATTTTTTTATTACCTAGAGAGAAGAGAAAACTATGAAAATGGTGAGATAAGATTCTGTATATGGGATAGTGTACTAGAAAAGCTTTCATTGTGTAAAAAATACATAAATGAAATAAAAAAAATTGATAGATAATTAAATAAAAATAGATGAAAGTATAATCATAGAATAATAAATGAATGATATTAGAAAATAAATCATCAGATTTATAATAGTAATTGATCCCATAATCCAGGAAATGATTGAAATTCATAATAGTAGACCTCAAAAACCGAATGTTTTGGCCTTATTATAATAAATAAGACATATGTGGTTGGTGTGCACCAAATACATTGATATGTTATATTATGAGTGCTAATAGTGAAGTGAGGATCTTATCCATGCTCCACCCATTAGATAATAACATTTAATGAATAATAATTAGAATAAATAATTCATTTCATAATAAAAACTCATTCTGGGGGATATTATAAGACATAATACATAAATTATTGAGGTTACACATAATAACCATTCTAGTTTTCTCATGAGACATACCATTATATTTTGGGGTGATATCATTTTCGGCCTCACCCATCAGATAATAGGATAATTTATTCAATCAAATAGTAGACAATCATATACCACTCATTTCTTAATTTTAAATAATTAAATCCCTAAAAAATAAAAAATCATAATATCCTTATATTGATTATATAAAAACATTTTACAATATTAGAAAATGTATTATACATACTTGCTATTCAATTTCCTTAGTCATTGATTTAATAATGATGTCTAAGAGAGTCACCTAAATCTTATCAAGAATAATTAGGGATCCACAAGGTCAAAACAAGTACCCTTAACAAGGGATAAATTTTGAATTGTAGAAAAATGATACATTTAATTATTATGTAGATCAATATTTTTATAAAATTTTGTAAATATTTCTCAAATGGTTAGAAAATATTGAAACTATGTATAAAATCTATCTAAATAATTAGTATTTTCATCACAATTATTTGATAGCCAGTAGGGATATGAAATTTATTTATGAATAAACATACATGATTGTATTTTTTTATGGTAGATGTTTTTTTTCTTAAACGATTTCATTCAACTTGGGACTTTATATAGGCTCATAAAAAAAATTCACTATCATCCATACATAATAGAATCCACAAATGCTGTGATTATACATTCATATACCAGAAATTTATATATATATATATATTGTAATGGGACAAAATAGACTATTGTGAGTCTAGATAACATTTTGATATTACAATATCATATGACTAGAGAAAATTTTTTGTTAAATGGGCTCTTACACATATAATATATCATAAGGATATTAGTCGTAATGATATGCCCAAATTTTAGAATAAAAAATGAAAATTTAAAAGGACACAAAAAAGAAAATTTAAATAGTAATTGAAAAGGTAGAGAGAAAATGTCACATATATTAGGATATGAATGGAATATGAAAAGCCTAATATTAGAGTAAATTGGTAAATATATCAATGATAATAGAACAATGATGTGAAAGTAACATTGATATATATAAATTTATGCAATGTTATATTACATTTTAGAAGGCACTATAATATAATAAATTAATTATTTTGAATTTAGTGGGATAAATAAGAGCTTCATGTGTCTACACATGTCGTTGAATTCACATGGGAGAGATAGTATTAGAAAATAATAGTCCCAAACAATAATAACTACTATAGATTATTATAGGGGAAGTGTGGGGTCGAACTCCCAAAGATTACGGGAAGGAAAGAAACTAATCAATAAACCGCTTTGAAAGGATTCATCAGTTTACTATTAAAGGTTTTATTTTTATTAAACAATGTATGTTGGATTTCATTTTGGTAACTAATAGTGGTTTAGGTTTACTTTTTGGGGATCTTGGAAGAATATAATCCTAAATATATCTTAGAATGGTCCCACAAGTAAGGGACCAAATCTACTTGGATCGACCCATTGCATGTTTTTGAAGACCAAGGTGCTCGGAGAAGGCTTGTAGGATGTTTGGAGGAGTTCAATCTTGATAAGATAGAAATAGGGGGGATACATGATGGGACCATGGGGGACATGGAGTGTATTGGTTGGGTTTAAAAAAAATAAAATAAAACAGAGTGTATAGGTGAATTGTTTTTTGACATAAGTCATACTCAATATTGTACAGGATGTGACTCGGAGGTACACATCATGTACTGGACTGCTGCTGGGCATTCTAAAGACACCCAACCACTCATGGGTTTTCAATCCCTACTGCTTGAGAACACCCTCTCTCGAATCTAGATGACATAGACACCAGCCTCTTCAATGCTTGGGGAATTCATAATCCTGGATAGGTTCCCCACTTCCTTTCATCGAACTGTATTCAGTAAAGCATAATATCTACCCCCTTTCATTGTTTTTCATCGATCCGTCTTCTCCTATTTATCCATTTCATTATATAGAATTTGGTCTCCTATTTTCTATGGGAGTTAATTTATGTTGTTTATTATGCTGTTGTTCCATGAAATCCTCAGGTGGATGCAGTTGTTTTGGGGAAGATGATCATGATCCATTTCTATGATCCATTCTCGACTGAAGAATGTTAGAATCATTTTGAGGTAGGGGATTTGTGGCTTCTCCAGAAATTTATGTGCAAATATAGAGTTATTATTTTTTATCCAACCCGATTATAATGGAATTGACATAAGAAATATTTGAACAAGATAAATAAATTGGTTACAATCGTATGTTGTGGACTCTTGTTTTTCTAGATAGTTTGATATTTATTCTTTCCTTGTTTATCATGTTCTTCATTATATAATTTGTTATAGAACAAAAACTGGGATTAATTGTAAATTATTTTTCAAATATTAGGAGGCATGCAAATGAATTTGGTTTTTTTAAATTGATGATAAAAAATTGATGCAGTAAGCATGTTTTATTAATTTGTGGTGGATACGATAGCTTTTTATTTAGGTTTTCTATAGTGTGAGTGTCACACCTGTTTTTTTAGTCATTTTATTTATTTTATTTCTCTTAGCGTCGTATGTTTTTGCGTAAGTGCGGGTGAGTCCTAGTTTAAATTTTTAATGTTGGGATGAGTTTATGGTTTGGGATAGTGTGTGAACACCGTACGATTAAAACATATTTATTTGTGGAGTTCCATTCCTCCTTTCGTTGGGGTTCTACAATTTTCGCACGTGTCGAGGTAGGTGATCCATCCATTTTCCATTTTGATTCAAACCTTGAGCACTTGAATATTTTAAATAAATTCTTATATAGTTTTTCCATCTCCATTATATTTATGAAAAACATATAACAGGTTTATTAAATTGTTTTAAATTTCTAAAAGTGGTTTTGATGTTGGTTTATATGAAATGCATATGTTCTTGTTAAAGTTAAATTGAGTGCCTTGTGATTTGTTTGATTGAAATTGATGGTGATTGGGATTTGAAAATGTAATATTGGTTTGGTGTGTTTCTAGTTAACAAAATTATACACTAATGATTTTTTTTATAAAAGTTTATGAAATGGAGATGGTTTGAAAAAGAAATTTTGTTTTAAAAAGTGATGTGACAGGATCAGGTTTGGTTTCAATACTAAAGTGTTTTATAAGGGATGGGTTCTATGGTGTTCCTCCTAAAAACTAGATGTTCCATTAGATGTTGTCACATCCATGGAGTGCTAGGTGCTCACATAGATGTGCCTCCAAATGAAAATGACACATTCAAACTATATTTTTTGAAAACATGGTTTTGCTGAATGGTTGGAATTGTGGTTGGCCTGGTTGGCTTTTTGTGTGATTTGAATGGTTGTTTGGTGTAAAGGTCCATTTGAAATTTTAAAATTTATAGAGATGATTGTGTTGGATTTTGAAAAAGTTGGATGTGCCCGATTGGCAACCCAACCCATTTGTGAAATGTTTAAAGTTTCTAATGTTGTGAAGGCCCGGTTGGCACCTTATTGAATGTGAAATAACTTTTTATGTATACATGCTTGTGGGGAATCTCTATAGGGGACTTCCCTTGAGGGTTGTCGTGTAGTGGTGTCCGTGTAAGGGGTTGGAAAGTGCGGTGAGGTGAGTCACACGTGCAAGGGCCTCCCACTTACCCAGTATTACTAAAACCACTATGGGTTCTGGGGCATCCTTTAGAATATCGAGTGATGGTTTCTAGCCAGCCATGATTAGACGGGTTGGTTCCCATTGGTAGGTAGGCCTTGTGGGGCGTGCCACTGGATGGCTATTGGGGCGGCCAGTTGGTTATTGACTATGGAGTACCACGCCGACAGGTAGTCTGAAACCAAGTACGTCCAAAGGTTTTCTAGGGATGTTTAGGATTGCCTATGGTTATTTCTTACTTCTGCTTGTTTACTTTTACTTGCACTTGGTTTCTAGCATTTACTTATTACATGTTCGTCTTGTGCATAATGTGATAAACATAGATTTGAAATCCAGTTATTTAGAAATTCATTGTTTTGGGAAAAACTGGTTGTGGCGTGTGTTGGTTTTGAAATAGTAATTTAGGATCATTTTTCCATTAAAATGTGAAAAACCTATTTTCTATCATTGTATGTGCAAAATAGTATTTTTTGGGTTTGTTTCTAGAAAGTGGTATTGGTTGGATCCTGTGGCTCACTTTGGCATCCCTAATGAGCATTTTTAATGCTCACACCTATATTATCATTTCAGTTGCAGGTTCATTTGCTCAGGTTTTCATGGTCGAGATTCTCGTTATGGGAGCAAGGGTGGCCTTAGTTGGGAGGCGACCAAAGGGTCAAAAGGAGGTATGTGACATTTGTTTCTTTCCGCTGCTGGTTTTTTTATCATTAATTTTAATTTTTTTTTTATCTCTCTCGCCTGGGCCAAATCATTCCCAATTATTAATGTTTTGATGCCCGTCACTGGTTGATAGTCCATGGGGATTGGGAACGCATTTCGAGCCATGTCGCAGGCCGGCTCGGGTGACCGGTTCATGGTTGACCCGGGCTGGTTCATGAAAAAATGGTATCGAAGGAGGTCCTTGTTATTTGGGGTGTCTGGTAGAAAGAGATTAGGACTGTCAGGGCTCAAGAGGTAAGTTACGGGTCGGTGCCTGATCATCATCGCTCGTGACGAGACCTGAGTTACCAGGGTTAGTCCGGGATTTGAGTCTTTTTTCTTTGGTTATTTTTTATTGAAAGATGAAAATGGGAGCGAATTGGTTCACATTGCAGCCTCAAATGTGGTGGTGACCCATGTGGAGTCCAAGTGCTCAGTTTAAGGTCCTCTTAGTGTTATGTCTAACTAGGGGCATGGCTCACCACCATGTCCCCAAGTTATGTATAGACACTAGTCACCCATTCCGATGGGTTATAGTTGGTTGTGTTTTATTTTAAACTTGGACTATGTGTGTGTGTTGAAAATTAAAATGATTTAGAAATGAAAAAGGGTTTCTTCCAAATTGTTTTAGAAATTAGTAAAGTGGGTTTTTAAAGAGAAAGTGTATTGGTGTGGAACAATATGGCATGTGTTTGGATTTGGTAAGGAAAGAGGTGTTCGAACCTTGGTATTCCTTATTGAGGGTCACATGTGAATCGATAGGTGTAGAGGGTGCGTAGGGGCACTTGTTTACAGATGATGTGAGCGAGATTGAATGAACGCACATGTGACGGTTCATAAGGTGCCATAGGTAATTTTTAAAATTTTACGGAAATAATCATTTTGGAAGGTGATTTATGCTTGTGTTTGCATATTTTTGGCTTATGGGCCTTTTGACCTTGGCTTGTGTTGTTTCCTTGATTGAGTTTTGGCTTGATGACGGTTTCGATGATGTTTCACAAGTTGTCATGTTATGCTGCCCAGAAAGGTCGCTAAGGTTGATAATGAGTCAAACTGAGTTTTCAATTCTTTTTCATGTTGCCTATCGATCAATGAAATCAAAGTCTGTGAGGAGTAGTTGTGTGGTTGTCAAATTGGAGTGGGTGTTCAGGTTTTTGGGAACTCCCAGGGTTGTTAGGGTGCGTACTGTCTCAGGTTTATTTGAGGGTTCAGTTTTAGACTAGTAAAGATGACATGTCTCATCATCACTGGAGTTTTGGGTGTTATTGATGGTGGTCGACTTCCGAAAAGGTTCCCCACCTGGAAAGTAGTGTGGGCCAATGGAAGCTATCCCCAATAAACCGTCCTCATTGGTACCGGCTCATAGTTCGTCAGACCGCTCTATTGTGTGATACCAGTATGGCTTGTCCAGACATTCTAAGTCGCCTTGCCACAACCCTTCGAAGTCTTGCTACCATGTGGCTGTTCAGGCAACCAAGGAGAGTTCTGGAAGAAGCGTCACTCGTGAAGGAGTTAGAGACCAGTAGATGAAAATTATTGACTGTGAGGCCGGAGATGCTTCAGCCATTAGGGCGCCAGCCACAGGTCTCGGGGTGAAGCTCGCGCACAGTCAAGAGTTACCGAGGGTGTGTAGAACCTCGCTTCGGATTATGTTTTCATCTTTCTGAAGGGAAATATCCAACGTTTCCTTGTCCTGTTCTTGTCACCATTGTAAGCTAATCATATTTGTGGTGATGTGATTAACTTTTTCTACCACAGTCTAAGAGGTCATGTCTGTTCTCAGTGTGTTTTAAAATCGTTTGGTTCTCCTTGAAGGGTGATGGGCCCATGAATGAATGGGTCGTTCTAATTTTGAGTTGGGTATCAATTGTGTTCGTTAGGGGGATGTTTGGTTTCGTGAAATTAGCGTGCGGTATTTAGAGGACCTTGGTGAGTTCGGGCTAGGAATTCTCTAGTCTCTGGTTGCGGTGAGGAGTTTGTTCGGTCGGTATGGGAGGGGTTGAGTTAATTCCTTATCCTCGAGTTGTTGGGTCATTTCATAGCAAGCTTCCCGTTCAAGTCTACAATTATTGTTCGGTCTATCTGGAGGAATTTAATGGGTTTAGTTTGGGAGATCCCGTGTTCCACCCCCTAGGGGTGGTGTGTTCGAGTTTCAAGGTCTCTGTGTTTGTATATTTCAGTGGTGGGGAGAACCCTTCCGTGTTCTCCCATCAACCTCAGACAATAATTGTACTCTAGTTGGTCAGGTGTGATTTGTGTCGGTAGTGGTCACCCCTAGCCTCTTAGTTTCTTCTGGTTTTTTCTGGGCACGGACTCGAGGTATGCTAACTGTTGGTTTGGTGACATTCTGGGGGCATAAAGTGCTTGTGGTGGGGAGAATTGTCACACCTGTTTTTTTAGTCATTTTATTTATTTTATTTCTCGTGGCGTCGGGTGTTTTTTGCATATGTTCGGGTGAGTCCCAGTTTAAATTTTTAATTTTGGGATTAGTTTATGATTTGGGATAGTGCGCAAACACCATACACTTAAGACGCGTAGTTCGCTTGGGCACGTGCTTTCCGCTTGGGTACGTACAGTCCGCTTGCAGTCCACTTGGATACCTTACGGTGTGCGAATACCGCACTGTCATCCCGTTTTTAACGTTATGTGGTAGATATATGTATATGTATGTTTATATTTTTATATGTGTGTATATATATGTGTATCTACGTTTGTATGTGTTTATGCTTTAACATTGTGTGTAAATATATATAATGTATGTGTATTTATGTTTATAGGTGTATATATATACATGTATGTTCACAAATAAATATGTTTTAACGTTATATGATTATGCATATACATGTTTATATGTAGGTTCATATAAGTTTATATGTTTATATATGTTATATATATGTTTACATATGTATTTATATGTGTATTTATGATTATATATGTTATATATATTTTTATATATGTATATATGTTTATAATAATTATGATTTATTATTATTATTGTTTTTATTTTATTAGAATTATTATTATTATTATTAATTGTTAATTGGGTATGATAATTATTATTATTAAATTTTTTTAAATTATTATTACTATTAATTATTTTATTATTATTATAAGAAAAAAATGAATGAAACCCTAGTACCCAGCTCCCCCATTTCTCCCCCCCCTCTCATTCTGTCCTCCGCGAACCCCCCCCCCCCCCCCTCTCCTTTTGTCCGCCGTGAACCCACCCCCCCCCCCCCCCCCGGCCGGAATCCTCCCTACGTCGTCCGCCGGTGCCCTCCCCCGGCTCCCTATCTCCCTTTGTAGCGCCGTCCTCCGCCGGTTTTCCCCTCTGTCAGCATCCCCCCGTCGCCCTCCCACAGCGCCACTCCGCCTCCCCTCTTCTATGCCGATGCAAAGTCGCCCGCCTCCCGGTCCAGCTCTGACCACGGTCCCTCCCGAATCGTCCTCCACCCGGCTGTGACTCCGCACCCCCGTTCCGCGTCCAGTGCCCAGCCGACCCCCTCCGGTTCGACTTCCCCTCTCACCGGCACTCTCCCTTGCGGTTGTTCTTCTTTATTATTATTAATATTTTATTTTTATTATTTTTGGTGTTATTATGAAATCCATAAAACTCTAATATCGCGTTTCATTTTGGCACATTTTTCTCGATATCCAGGTTATGCGTTTAGTCTGTGGAGTGATTTTCTTCCTTCCGTTAATGCGCTGTTGTATTCATGCCCGTCCGAGGAAGGTGAATTTGCGTATTTTTATCTCTGGATCACTCTGCTAATGTTTACAAACTTTATTTTTGTTTTAAAATTTTATTCTCAGCTTTGTTATGAGCTTAATTATCTTTCTATAGAGTTATGAAATTTTTTTAGAATTTGAGTTGCGGTCCCCTGAGCTCTGTATCTGGTCCAGAGTCATCTTTATCTGAGTTGTTAGATTTAACAATGTTTTGTTGTTTGTGTTTTAAGATATATATACATACCAATGATGTATAGGTATATAGTTGTATATATATATATATGCTGATATGTATATATATATATGTATGCACTTCAAGGTCGTGTGTGCTTTGGACATGGGTTAACCGAAGTTGCGTAGTTGGTCTGTGGAGCGTCATTCCTCCTTCCGTTGGGGTTCTACCATTTTCGCAAGTGTTGAGGTAGGTGATCCAACCATTTTCCCTTTTGATTCAAACCTTGAGCCCTTGAATGTTTTAAATAAATTCTTATACAGTTTTTTCATCTCCAATATATTTATGAAAAACATCTAACAAGGTTATAAAGTTGTTTTAAATTTCTAAAAGTGGTTTTGATGCTGGATTATATGAAATGCATAGGTTCTTGGTAATGTTAAATTGAGTTCCTTGTGATTTGTTTGAATGAAATTGATTGTGATTGGGATTGGAAAAATGTAATATTGGTTTGGTGTGTTTCTGGTTAACAAAATTATACACTTATGAGTTGTTTTATAAATGTTTTTGAAATGGAGATGGTTTGAAAAAGAAATTTTTCTTTTAAAAAGTGATGTGACTGGATCAAGTTTGGTTTAAATACTAAAGTTTTTAATGAAGGATGGGTTCTATGGTGTTCCTCCTAAAAACTAGATGTGCCAATAGATGTTGTCACATCCATGGAGCGCTAGCTGCTCACATGGATGTGCCTCCAAATGAAAATGAAACATTCAAACTATATTTTCTGAAAACTAGGTTTTGATGAATGGTTGGAAGCGTGGTTGGCCCAGTTGGATTTTTGGGTGAGTCGAATGGTTGTTTGGTGTAATGGTCCGTTTGAAATTTTAAAATGTAAAGAGATATTGTGTTGGATTTTGAGAAAGGTGGATGTGCCCGATTGGCAACCCAACCCATTTGTAAAATGTTTAATGGTTCTAATGTTGTGAAGGCCCGGTTGGAACCTTATTGAATGTGAAAGAACTTTTGATGTATGCATGCTTGCGGGGAATCTCTACAGGGGGACTTCCCTTGAGGGTTGTCGTGTAGAGGTGTCCGTGTAAGGGGTTCACAAATGCGGTGAGATGAGTCACGCGTGCGAGGGCCTCTCACTTACACAATATTACTAAAACCACCATGGGTTCCTGGGCATCCTTTAGAATATCGAGTGAAAGTTGCTAGCCAGCCCTGATTAGACAGGTTGGTTCCCCATTGGAAGGTATTCCTTGTGGGGTGTGCCACTGGTTGGCTATTAGGGCCGTCAGTTGGTTATTGACTATAGAGTACCATGCCGGCAGGTAGTCTGAAACCGAGTACGTCCAAGGATTTTCTAGTGATGTTTAGGATTTCCCATGGATATTTCTTACTTCTACTTGTTTACTTTTACTTGCACTTGGTTTCCAGAATTTACTTATTACCTGTTCGTCTTTTGCATAATGTGATAAACATAGATTTGAAATCCAGTTTTTAGAAATTCATTGTTTTGGAAAAAACTGGATGTAGTGTGTGTTGGTTTTGAAATGGTAATTTAGGGTCTTTTTTCCTTTAAAATGTGAAAAAACTATTCTCTATCATTGTATGTGCAAACTAGTGTTTTTTTTGGGTTTGTTTCTAGAAAGTGGTATTGGTTGGATCCCGTGGTTTACTTTGGCATCCCTACTAAGCATTTTTAATGCTCATTCCTATATTATCATTTCAGTTGCAGGTTCCTTTGCTCAGGTTTTCATGGCTGAGTTGCTCGTTATGGGAGAAAGGTTGGCCTTAGTTGGGAGGTGACCAAAGGGTCACAAGGAGGTATGTGCCGTTTTGTTTCTTTCTGCTGCTAGTTTTTTCTATTTTTATCGTCAGTTTTAATTAGTCTGTTTATCTCTTTCGCATGGGCCAAATCGTTCCTAATGATTAATGTTTTGATGCCTGACACTAGTTTCCTACCCGTGGCGATCGGGAACGCCCTTCGGGCTGGCTCGGGTGACCTGTTCAGGGTCGACCCGGGCTGGTTTGTGACATTGATCCTACTAATGATGAATCAGTTAAATCAAGTGGGATTATTGAACAAGTTGTTGGAAAAAAGGCAATGTCGTGTAGGGTTCTGAGTTACTCAATTTCATGTAATGCAATGTTCCATGTGCTTTGGATCCATGAGTGGTCATTATGTATGTAGGTTGTATGCCATTATTAAGGGACAACAGCCGAGTTGATAAGATGTTTTTTTACAACTAAGTGCGTTATTATGTGATCCTGGATGGAGTTTTTGTATTTAGGGGCACAAAGTCCCATTGGTTGTGGTATCAGTTGATTCATATACTGGTGAGATGTATTAGTTTATGCATGAGGGTGTTGGAGAGGACATCAAAGATGATGAAATAGGTTATATTTGTATGATTGGATGTTTTTTTGAGTGTTTTTGGTTTATTATATACATTACATTCCCAACATATCAAGGAAGTTGGTCTTTCTTACCCTCCTTCCAAAAGGGGAGAAGATGCTCATGGTATTCCTTGTGCTTCCCTTTTGTTTAGCTTCTCGAGAGAGGATGGGTCTGCGTTCTAGATATAGGAGGAAATGACATGACCGATAGTTCATCTACTAACCGGGTTGATCTCCCTGGTGTTTATTATCTTAGAATGTTTTCTATAATTCCATGTAATAGGAGAATGTAATAATGAATTTAATAAATGATTGATTAAATGATGTTGACCTACGGGGTTGGATATCGCGGGGATGCAATGCTGAGGAAATATTTCTTAGAAGCTGTGGACTTGGATTTGTTATTCGGAGAGGGCATGAAATGATGGAATGATTATAATGAAATAAAATTTTGACTTGTTGATGGTTACAAAATTCTTAAAGAATTAATTAATGTAAAGTGAAACTAAGAAAAAGGATATGATGTAATGTAATAACTCTCTTAAAATGGTGTGTTGTTATAGGATACTTAGTCTTTGTAGTGGAAGTTGGGAGTCTAAGATACATTTTCTCAATTTGAGGATATGACTAGGTTATTCCTATATTGTGGTTCTGATCTATAGTATATTCAGAAATTTTTTTGCTTCTATGTGCTAATCCACCCCATGAGTTTAGTAAACTAACACCCTGGGGATTCTGAGCCTTGGGGGTGTTTTTTGAAATATTCTGGTCGGGGGATGGATGGATGACTTCCCCATTTGGCCCTACTCTCTTCTCTTCGTACATACTTGTGCTAGTATGGACAATGGTACATTTTCCTCATATATTTTTGTAGACGTCTGTAAAGGATCGTAGTTATTCATAATCATTTATTCTAGATAATGTTTTCTATGGACTACAATAGGTGTAACATATGTAGGCTATTATGGCTTGAGGATCCTTACTCGGTGTATGAGTTTAAATGGATTTTGGTATAATTCTCAATGTATGATACACTTTATGCGAGCTGTGGTGGCTCCTAGAAACTACCTAGTTACCTTGGATTCATTGACATAGCAGTTGTGTTACACGTGGTGCATATTATGGGGCTTCGCTGAGGTGTCTATTGGAAATCCTATTTGGAGAGGGGTTATTAGGACGTGCAATGTTGGGGAAAACTACATACCAATAGGGAAGTGAAGCGGGGTACAATAGAAATTATTTATTATATTATATACTCTTTTATGCGATACTTGGTTAGTGTAACCATGGTGAGGTAGGGAACTATGTATACATGTTTAGATGATGAGTTAATTTCACTTTTTTTACTATGATTTAGTATGATTTCATTACATTTTCATGAGATTATCTGAGGAGGATCCTACTGAGTATACTGTTATACTCCCCACCCTCATATAAAACTATTTTCCAGGTCACATGGAGTATGTTGGAGTCATGTCAGTTACTACTATATTGTGTTTGCAGGTGCTCATTGGTATTTGTGGTCTCTGCTGTGTTTAATTACTTTTGGCACTTATAGTTAATCCTTTCATATATAGAAGTTTTTTCATTTCATTCCATATGTGTACATGGTTTTCCTTGTATATTGTAGTCTAATTTGGAGTTAGTTTGTTTCTATCTCATATCTCTCTTTCTCATTCATTTTATAAGAGGGAAATTCCTCCCATTTATGTGTTTATTATAACAATAGTTATAGTCACCAAAATGGGGCCTACTGTAGGTGGGACTTGGGGGGTCACTATATCCTATCTCACATTTTCTTTCTAGGAGAGGTACACCTTGTGGGGTGGGGGTTCTGACAATGTTGTATTAGAGGGTGGGGTTGAGGGATATGATGGATTTTGTTAGGAACATGTTAGGTTGCAAGTGTTGGTAGGTAAATAGTTTCAGTTAATTACATAAAGTTATGTTAACACCGAATACCAACTGAGATACAAGATTTTAGGTCCCCTTGTGATCAGATGGACGAATCATTATGTTTATAGAGTCTACTAAATCAGGTGATATTGGTTATATCGTAGAGACCTCGGAATGGATCATGCATCATTATTCATTTTTCCTATGATTGAATTGGTAGAACTTTGGATAGGTTAACAAAAAAATAAAAATTAGAAAATAATTATTTAAGGACAGGTCTTAAATATTCTAGGTTTAAGAGATCAAACTGTTTTTTATATTGTAGGTATGTATCCAGGTCGATGTCCACACTCGATTTGTGAAGAATTTTTCTTGTAGGCCGCACCAATAGATCGTCGCAGGTTAGAGGTTGACAATGACAAAACATGGATGGGAATACACTAAAAGCTTTAGTGCCAGAGTATACTGAAAAACGGGGGCCCATTTTTAGATGCACTCATAGAAAAATCATTAGAGTAGGTTGAGATAATCTTCTATTCAATCAATTATTGGATGGATCACTGGTTGTCTTTGGTTGTCATGATGCTGCAGGGGGAAGCGAGGCAGTGGTGGTTATTGTTCCTTGGAGATTTTGAGGAGTTGGTGATCTCATGGTAGGAGTTTCGAGACAAGTTCAGAGATGAGTTTTATTCTTTGAATATGTCAACGTACAATCACCAGGAGCTACTTAATCTTTGATATGGGATCTCCTATGTGTGAGTGTTTGGAAACTATTTATGGAACCTTTTATGATATTCTTAATACATGATTCTAGATGTGATGGCCATGTCGAGGCATTTCAAATATGCTTTGCATCCAAAGATCTTGTGCCAGGACACCCTGTTTATGCTGTATAAATAACTTGTTGTGATGGTAAGGGTATAGGTCATTGAGTGGATGTTGGCATGAACTGAATAATCAAGAGAGGGGAGTCTTCATGATTCGTCAAGAAGAAGAGTTGTGGTATGGGGCTCCCGGTATTAAGGTCGAAAATTTTCCGTTTGGCCAGGGGTAGGTCCCAGTCCTCAACATATCATTTTTCTAAGGGCAGCGGCTCTCAGTCCTATGACATGGGATGAGGGGCATGTTTTTCCTTATATTGGTTATGGTCATCAGTAGCGAGAGTTCTTTACCATTCAAAGCCTTTATCATGCACCAGGTGTCCCTCTCCAAGTTCATATATTGAAGAAGTTCCATCCGAGGTAGAAGAAGTAGGATTCACAATCTTTGGATCTGTAGAGATCATATGAGATAAGAAGAGGACAACCCTGGGATACACCCCTTCCTCATAGAGACGAGTAAAATTGTGGTGGTAATTACCATTGGGGTCAGAGAGGCTTTGAAGGACGTTGTGGCCAGCTTCACACATTAGCTTTGTTCGTGCCAGGCACTCCAGAAGTTGTTTGAGGTACACAATACATGTTCATTAATTGGTTGTTTTACTTCTTTGAATTAGAAGTGACACACTCCTTCATATATCCTTCCCTTGTCAATTCATTGGGACTTGAGGTAGATATTTTTATAGTTCCCTTAGCTTTAACATCCCCAGTTTGAGGTCAGGCTGGCTATTATGAAGTATGTATAGACTGTGAGCTAGTTCTTGGGATGCATCCCTCTTGGGGAAATTTCTTATGTTTACAGATACAACCGTATGATTTCATCCTCAGCATGGATTTTTTGTATTAAGTGTAGGCTATCGTAGATGGCTTCTAGAGGCAGACGACTTTCTTCGATGTTGATGGAGAGCCAGCAGTATTTGTTGGTGAGTGATACTCTCAGATGGGTTAGAGGTGTGTTCCATCATTGTCATCCTTGATTGCTGATATGGTGTTCATTACATCAGATTTTCAGTAGTTGTAGATTCCAATCTTCGTAGACGAGTACCTTGATGTCTTTCTAGAATAGGTTGTAGCATTACACCATTGACGAGAGATTGATTTTGGGATTGAGTTATATCCAGGAGAATCTATTATCTCCATGTTTTCATACTGGGTTCCCCCTTCGGAGTTATGGGACCTATGTATACAACTCAATAGTCTGTTATATTGTGGTTTTTTACAGCCGAGTGTGTCGCTGTGGGGCTCACAAGTTTTTTTTGAGACATTCCGCTAACAGTTTGAACTTTTTTAATGATTATCGTAAACAAAAAAAGATATTGAAGAATCTCTATCCTCTTCTATAGATTTATGATTTATTTGATCAATTGGTTAAAGTGGGTTCTCAATGATCAACTTGCGGTCAATATATCTTCTGATGCATGTGAAGGATGATGATATCCCGAAAACTATATTCTGTTCTCATCCTGGGCATTTTGAGTTCATTGTACTGTCATTCGATGAAACTAATTCTCCAAATGTGTTCATGGTATTGATGAACACCATGTTCCATGAGTTATTAGATAAGTTCTTTGTGGTTTTCATTGATGAAATTCTTATTTACTCCCCACATTAGAAGGAGGATTCCAAGCATCTGCACACTATTTTGTGAGTTCTTCATCAATATCAACTATATAAGAAGTTTTCAATGTGTGTGTTTTAGGCTCTAGATGTCTTTCCCTTAGGTCATGTTGTCTCATATCAAAGAGTATCTATGGATCCATCTATTATATAAGAGGTTTTGTCTTGGGCTTCCCCCAAGACAATGATAGAGGTGCTATGTTTCATTCGCCTCACAGTGTACTACATGAGTTTCTTAACAGATTTCTATTGGGTTGCAAATCCTATGACAACATTGACCATGATGGATCTGGCATTCATGTGGACTAGTCAGTTTAATGTAGCTTTTAAATATCTAAATGGGAAGTTGGTAAGTACTCCATATAATTTTCTTCCAATAGAGGGAGTTCAATTTGATGTTTCCTACGATGCTTTTCATTTTGGATTAGTCTATATTCTGATGTAGTAGATATTATTTTTTTCTTATGGGTCTTAGAAATTGCGTCCCCATGAATGTTATAATGCCACCCAAGAATTGTGTTAGTGGAAGTGGTGTTTTTCTCTACATTTTTTGAGACATTACTCCATTGGTGAGCACTTTATGGTCATCACCGATCATAAGATCATGAGGTATTTTTTCTCCCAATGTGACTTAATCTTGTAGTATCATCATGGGATGGAGTTCATAAAAGAATTTGGCTTCCAAATATTTTATAAACTTAGAAAGGGTAATATTGTATCTAATGCATTGAGAAGGAAGTCATGTAGTGACGCAGTGCATGAATCTTGTAATTTTTGGAGTGTGATAGAAGATCATTCTACATTACACCTCAATATGGGATAATTTTGGGACATAGGATGTATTTTCCAAATGATGGTACAATCCTTTATGATGAAACAAGTTGAAGAGTCCCAAATAAGTGTCTAGAGGCAGAGGTTCAAATAGAATGAGTTGTTTTTGGTGAGGCCCATGACGGTTGGTTGGAGGATAAAAAACACAGAGTTTCGTATTAGGGAAGGATTTTTTTCCTTTGGTTTTGTGCAATAATGTTCATAGTGGGTTCTCTAATTCACCATTAGCGGTCCATCCTAAAATAATAAAAAATAATCAAGCCTTGCAGAGTTTGTTTTTGTTTCCATGGATGAATCATGTAGTTGCAGAGTGTGTGTTTCGATGTTCAGTCTGCCAAAAGGTGATGGACGAGCATCGTGTCCCCAATGATGTTCTATAGCTATTAAATACTACTTTGTAGAAGTTTGAGGACATATCATTGGATATGGTTACTAGTTTACATCGATCTCATGGATTCCATGATACTATACTAGTGGCAGTGGTTCATTTGATTAAATCATATCACATTATAGAAATAAAGGAATCGAGATCAGAAGAGGTTTTTTCAAGGTAGTATTAGGAGGAGGAGGTGAGACTCCACATAGTATAAATGATTATTATTTCCAATCAAGATACTTTTTTTACCTCTATGGTGTGTAGACGTCTCCAACATGCTTTTTGTTTTTAGTTATTCCATAACAGTACTTATCATCCATAGATGGATGGCTAGATTGAGCAGACCATCCAAACTATTGAATACATGATGTGCTATTGTTTTCTAGATTTTGGAGGATCATGGATGCAATATTTACACTTGGTGGGGTTTTCAATAAAAAAAATATTTTTTAATACAACATTATTATGGTTCTATTTTAAGCCTTGTATGGCTGAACATTAAGTTCTTCATTATGCGGGACTGTGGTCAGAGTGATAGAAAATCTTGAACCAGAACAAGTGTAGAATACGATAGAGATGGTTTAGATAATTTTTGGGAAGATAAATGTAGCACAAGATCATCCGAAATCTTATGATGATCAAAGGAGGACACCGTTGGAGTTTGATTTTGGGGATCTCATGTTTCTGAAAGTGACTCCCTATTGTGGGAAGCAATGGTTTGTTTGTGGGAGTAAGTTATCTCCCCAATTTGTTGAGACTTTTGAGGTATTGGCTCGTTTTTTATCCATGGAATATCAAGTGTCACTTCCCATATAGATGATCTGGATACACGAAGTTTTTCATGCATCACAACTCTGTCATTATCATCATGATGAATCTCACGACATCCCTTGACAGATCTTGATGATGAAATGAACTTCTAGGAGTATCCTATAAGGAACTAGGGCCGTAAGGATAAGGTGTTGAGAAGCCATTCAATTCCCTTGGTTATTGTCTTGTGGTGACACTGTGGTAATGGGGATAGTACATAGAAATGTGAGTCATATAGACATGCTCAGTACCCTGTGTTTTTTAATGTTAACCTATATCCTTATAAAAATAATCATTTTGTGGTTCTAGACCATTCATTTCTATGAGATGGATTCATTTCGTTCCTTGTTGTGGAATACTCTCTTTTAGAGGTATCTCCCCTATAATAGTATTTAGGGGATGGTTGTGGTTTTTGTTATGTGTCTCATTGTTCTTTTTATGTGTTTGATATCCTATCGTGGTGAAATCCTTGAGAGGTATCTGGTGGGGTGGTTGTTTAAAAAAACCTCTTTTCTATTTCCTCTCTAAGATGGATTTTGATTCTTAAGGATGATAGTGATTTGAGAGGTATTTGATGTAATGGTCTAGATCCATGGGGATTGACCAATTTCATTTATTCTATGACCTTATTTCTTGAAGAAGGCATGAAGGAAGTCTTAAAATATTTGGTTGCAAGGAGATGGAAACTGGGGGATACACAATGTGACCAAAAGGATACGAGGAGTATTGATCAAGCTTCAGAAAAATTAAACCGAGAATTGAGGTGATGTGTTTTCTGTCATTAGTAGGCCTCAAGGTTGTACATGGCATGATGGGTAGGTATACATTGTGTTGTGCCCCACATCTGAAAATTTGAAAGACAGATGACCTCTTAGTATTTTTCAAACCCTGGAGCTTTACCAAACCCTCCCGTGACTCTAGACAACCCAAAAACCACCCTCTTCAACATTTTGGTATTCTTTCTTCCTGGATAAGTTCTCCCATCCTTTCTTCAATTCATCTTCAATACAACATAATATCTACCTCTGTTCATTGGTTTTCTTCAAACCATCTTCTCACATTTCTCAATTATTTTCATTAGAGTTTTGATATCCATTGTTATATGGGAGTTTCTTTTGGTTGTGGTTGATGAAGTTATGTCGTGAAATCCTTGGGTGGATGCAGTTGTTGTGGGGAAGATGATTGAGTTACATTGCATCGATCCATTCTCGAGCGATGAATGTCGAAATCCTTTTATGGTAGGTGATTCATGGATGGATTAAAATGTAATTTTCATAATAAATATTTGAACATGATAAATAAATTGGTATCGATCATATGTTGATTCATCTTGTTTTTTCTAGATAATATGATATCTATGATTTCCTTGTTTATAATGTTGTTCTCGATAGATTTTTGAAAAGAATGTAAACCTAGATTAATTGTAGATTAATTTTCTAAGATAAAGAGGCATATTAATTAATATGGTTATTGTTATTGTAAATTAATAATATTCATATTGATGTAATAAGAATGTTTAATACATTTTTGGTTACTATGATAAATTTATATTTATGATTCCCATAGTTGGAAACTACTACTGATGAATCGGTTTATTCATGAGCGATTAATGAACCGGTTTTTTGATAAACTATAACTTCTAATTAGGTTCTGAGTTAACCTATAGTTTGTAAGGCCTAGTTCCTTGTTCTTTGGATACACGAGTGGTCATTATATATGTAGGATGAATGCCTTGTTTGAGTGCCAAGAGCCAATTTGACATGATGTTTTTTTCTACTGCTTGTGTTTTGATGCGATCCTTAATGGTTTTTGTGATAACTGGGGGCTGGGAGTCCCATTGGATGTGGTAGAAGTTGACACCTTGAGTGGTGAGATGCATTTATTTATGAATGAGGATGTCGTGGAGCACACCAATGTTGATGAAACATGTTGGATTTTATTGATTGGATGTTTGCTGAATCTTTTTAGTTATTTATGTTTTTTACAGTCCCTGTATCATAAGGCAATCGGTCTTTCTTACAATCCCATTTTATAACTGTGGTAGATCACTCAAATATGATTTCAAAAATGGTTAAACAATCATTATATATATAATAATCATGTCATGTCGAACCATGGAACCCCAAATTAGAAGATAATATGAGATAGGGTATACATAAAACAAACCACCATATTGTGGATGGTTTTGGAAAAATTGTAAGCCTTATCATCAAGTTAATCAAAATAAAATACATTTTATCATTATCTATGATAAATTAACATTTTACCTAAAATACATAACTTTATGACCAATAATATTAGGTGAATTCTATTTTTTTAATTTTGATTCTAATTTTTTGTTCCATATTTTAAGTTTAATTTCTATTGGTGGGAAAATAATTTTTTTTATAAGAACCCCGAACACCTGAAAATAATTTTTTGGAAAATACCTCATTAAAGCCTAAAAATAATCTTACCTTAAAATACCATAATAAAATATTTTCCAGAATATATTTTTTATGTCCTTAACAACTCTGGTCCATTACATTTTGAATATAGGGTATTTAAGGTGTTCGGAGAGGTCAAGGAAGCTTATTCACAACACTTTGCATGATTTCCAGTTCTGTGAATAGAATTTCTGGTTTTATGAATAGTGCTGTCAGTGGGCCATTTTTGAACAACGCTTGTGGTGAGTCAATTTTGAATAGTGTTTTCAGTAATTCATTTGTGAAAGTGTTATTGGTGCGTCATTTGTGACCAGTGTTTTTATCTTCCTATAGTTATTCCCTTTTAACTTTTTCATAGACGTAAATCATATTCCAAGCATTTTATAAGGGATTAAATGCCGACTCAAAGCCCATAACTCCTATCATAATTTCATTAAGTGTCGTAGTTCCTTTATATGGTCAAACTGTTAAATATTGTCAAGATCCACCATTAATGGAAAATAAAAAAATGTATTTAAACTAATGCACTATTTATATTTTCAAAATACTGATATACATTCCTCATTGTTCTTCATTCTTTGATTTCTTCTAGCACTAGATGACCATATTTCTTCCTCCCATAGGTGTCATGTGATCAAACTGTGATCCTTGGATCATTTTCCATCAAGTCTTCCTACTACAAGCACACTGCAATATTGGTGCAATAATGAAGATTCGATCTATCTCCTTTATAAGTTTTCTTTTATTTCTGTTTTTGGGTTCTTATCCTTCCATTTCTACTTGCCATGTTATAGAATTTGATCTTTATGTTTCTAATAGAGTTTTAATGGGTGTTGGTGGCTGTGGTGGGGTATCTGCATCATCGAGTGGATACAGTCATCTAAGAGGTGTGATCATGATCTATTGTATTGGTATGTTATTGTGTAATGAATATCATAATGTTTTTGAGGAAGGGGATTCATGTATTCCATATTAATTTATGTGCAGTCATAGGGATAGAATATTTAATCCACTATATCACATTGAAATCGACATAAAAATATTTGAGCTGGAGTAATGAATTTTTATTGATCATAAGCCGTTTAATTATATCATGATAATGGCTTGCCTCTTGATTTTCATTTCTAGTTTATCATGTAATTTTTTATGGAAATTTTAAAGGATTGTAAAGATCTTATTAATTGTATATTAATCAGCCAATTATAAATAGGCATGTTTAATGAATATAGTTGTTGTTTTTGTTTTTGTGCATCGATTAAAATAAAATTGATGTAGTAATAATGCTTAATTTAAATTGATTGATAAACCTATATCATGTTAATGTTGTTTTTCAAAGTCATGTGAATGTATTTTTCATATCTATGATTGCTTACTTGTTATGTTTCCAATGTTGGAAACTACTAATAATTAATCTGTGAATTCAAGATGGATTAAAAAACCAACTGATTGATAAAAGAAAATTACTTATTGGGTTTAATTTATCCCCTTTGTTGTAAAGCCATGTGCCTTTTACATTGGAGCCATGGGAGATCATCATGTGTGATGGATGAATGCCTTGCTTAGTGTTAAGCGCCCCATAGCATTTTTTTCTGTTTCATGCTTCCCATCGTGTGATGTGATCCTGGATGGATGTTGTGATATGTTGGGGCAAAGAGGCCTAGTTTTTATGTTAGTAGCTGACGCCTAGAGTGGTGAGATGAATCGTTTTATGCATTTTTGTGTTGGGGAGGACACTGTAGATGATGAAATGTGTTAGATATGAATATTGGATTCTTTTGAAATCATGTTGTATTTTTATCTTCGTTACTTTTCCAACTTCTAGAGGTAGTTGGTCATTCTTACATTTATTTCAAAAGAGAAAAATATGCATGCGGTATGCCATGTGATGTCCATGTTTAGCTTCTCTAGGATTTAAGGGTGTACACTCTTAATATAGATTGAAAAGTCTCTATAATGAGTTAACCAACTCACCATGTTGATCCCCTAGTATTTGGAAGCTTATAATTCTTTCCATGATTTCCTTGGAAATATGGAAAGTTATAATTATTTTAAAAATGATAGAATAGATGTTATCCCATGGGCGTGGATCTTGTTAGGAAACAATGCCTAGGTTATAATTTAATGTAATTGTGGAAAAGTTTTTTTATGCATGGAGGGCATAAATATTTTGTTCTTATTCTAATAATATATAACGTACAAATTGATAAGGGTTAGTTAATTATAAATTAATTAATTACAAATAAGTGAAATTGATGAAGACAAATGATGTAACATATTATACCTCTTTCAATCATTATTTTATAATAGGATATCTTGTCAATGTAGTGGTAGTTGGGAGTCATAGAGATGCGTGTTGCAGTTGAGTCTAATAATAGGTTTTCTTCCATAGTGTGGTTATGAGAAATATTATATCCTATATATTTTGTGATTCTATATGAAACCCAACCATGTCCATTAGCGTGACTGGTACCCCAAGTATTCTGATCCTTGGGGGGGGGGGGGGGGGGGGGGTGTTTCCCACTATATTCCGGTAGGAGGATGGATGGATGACTACACACTTTGGCCCCACTCTCTTCTCTTATAGTTACCTATACTGGTATTCATGACAATAAGTGTTCCTTGTATATGTGTGTAGAGGGATATAATGTATTGTGGTTTTTCACACCCATATAATCTATATATAATTTTTTATCAAATACTATAGGTGTAACATGTATAGGCTATAATATCTTGAGGATCGTTACTCGGTGTGTGGCCTATAATGGTTTGAGGTATAATACCTGACGTATGGTATATTTTATTCGAGCTACGGCGGCACTAGGAAACTACTTGGTTACCTTTGTTATGTGAAAATACTGGATGTGTTGCACAAGGTTAATGATGTTGTTCTTTTACCAAGTGTCTGTGGGAGAGGATTCTTGGAGAGATATTATTAGGAAATGAGACATTGGGGAAAGTGGAAATCTTGTGTGGGTGTGGTAGTGGGGTACCCTTGAAATTATTTATTAATTTATATACTCTATAATTATGTACATGGTTAGAGTATAAATGGTGAAGCTCGGAACATAATATATCTATTTAGGTGATAAGTTAATTTCACTTTTATTTCACTATTCTTTAGAATGATTTGATTATTTTTTCAGAAGAAGATCCCAAGAGAATATTACTAAGTAAACTATTATACGCACCTTACATCTTTCAGGTCATGTGGAGCAAGTTGGAGATCAGGGTGGTTACTACTATCATGGGGTTTTAGGAGCTATTCAGGATTTTCTGTCACTATTGTATAACATTCTATTGGTACATTAAATTTTTCAATTCAATTATAGTAGTTTTTTCATGATATTACATATGTGTACATTGGATTTATTTTATATTTTAATCTGAGTAGGAGTTAGGTGGTCTATGTTCCATCTCAATCTTTTTCATGTGTTCTCGTAGAGGGTAATGCCTCCCATTTGTGATTTTATTATATCCACCTCTATTCTAGTGTCCAATCTATGGCCCAATATAGGTGGGGGCATAGGTTTCATTATGTATCTTAGCCCATTTTTTGCCTAGTAAGGGTACACATTGTGGGGAGGGGGTCACGGTAGTGTGGTATTAGAGTTATGGACGAGGGATGGGATGGAGTTTGGAGTTATGCACATGTGAGGTTGCATGGGTTGGTATAAAGACCATGCCATCTATGTTTATCAAGAATTGTAAACACAATAGTCCCGTTGAGACATGAGTATATAAGGCCCCATGTGATATGATGCACAATCCATTATGTTTACTGTAACTACTAAATAATGTGATGATGGTTGTAGGGTATAGACCTAGGAAAGGATCTTGAATCATTATTCTATGCGTCTCTGTCTGAATGGTCATTCTTTGGGATAGGTTAAAGAAAAATGAATAAAAAATAGTTAATTATATAATGCAGTGCCTTCCATATTATAGGTTAATGTGCTCTATCTTCTTTTTATTCTTTTGATATGGCTCCATGTAAACATCCTCATTAGGTTTGAAGTGGTGATATTTTGTAGGTTGTTCTAGTGGATTTCTTCAGTGTATAGGTTGATGATAACAATACATGGATGAGGAAACATAAAGGGTTTCTGCATTAGAGTTTGCAAAAGTATGAGGGATCAATTTTAGATGTAGTCATAGAGGAATTGTTATAGGATTTTGAGATATATTTTAGATTTGATCTGTGCTCAGATTGAGCACTAGGTATCATTGGATGTGACGATGCTATGTGGGGCTATGAGGAAGAGGGGGTTCTTGTTTCTCAAGGATCATGATAAGTTGGAAGTCTCATTGGAGGAATTCTAAAACATGTTTAGTGTCAAATTTCTTTTTTTTCTGTGAAGGAGTCCCGTTACCAAGAGTTGCATTCCCTTCAATATGGTATCTTCAGTGTATGAGAGTTTGGAATCCATTTTCAAAAACCATTATGATATTCTTCGGACTTATTTTCAGATGGAGAGGATAAAGAGAGGCATTTTGAGGAGGCTTTGCATCCTGTGATCCAGGGTGAGTTCACCACTTGTATGATGAATACATATATTGAAGTTCTAGAAATGGTATAGGTCATCAATAATATGTTAGCCAGAACCAGATCATCATTAGTGGAGAGATATCAGGATTCCACATGAAGTAGTGATATGGTCTAGGATTCACGATTTTTTTGAAGGAAAGGTTTTCATTCGGATGGGGGTATGTCATAGAACTTAGTATCTCATTTAACTATGGTTAGCGGTTTTGTACATATTCCAAGGGATCAATTTTTTGTTTTTCTTATTGAGGTTGAGGTTATTAGCAATGAGAGTTCCTGCCCATTATGAGCAGCCAGTGTGCATCAGGTGTTTTGGTTTAGGTTCCCCAATAGTGGTAGTTCCAGCCAATGTAGAAGAAACAAATTGCACTAGGATTAGTTTAGTAAAGAGATGATGGGGAAGGTAAAGGAAATCCCTAAGACACCATCATCCAGAGAGAGTAGATCACTGATATAGTGTTGGTCGTTATCAAGGTCCGAGATTCCACGAAGCAGGTCATGGTTAAAACCATCCTTTTGCATTTTCAGTTCCAGGTGAGCCAAACATCATTCTAGGTACACTTTTATTATCATATACTTTGTTGGATTATTCATTTATTCATGAGAGAGACAATAATTAATATAAAATTCCCTTTCCCATGATTTGGGACATGAGGTTGGTAAGATTCCATTGCACTTTGCATTGACTACTCTAGTAGGAGGTCGAGCTGACTTGTTTGAATTATGTAAAGACAATGAGATACTACTAGGGAGCACCGCACTTGGGATTATTTCCTAGGTTTATGGATACAACCATATGATATTATCCATGGCATGGATTAGTTGTATTCATTCCAGAATATCATGGATTGCTTCCGGAGATAGGTGGTTTTACTTGATGCTAATGGAGAGATATCATTGTTTTGGTGAGAGAGACCCTTTGATGGGTCAGAGTCATGTTCATCCTTGTCATCCATCATGGATGAGCTAATTTTTTGTTCATCAAATTTTTATTAGTCATCATTTACTAGGATAATGGAAGAGTACCATGATGTCTTTCTAAAAGAGGGGTTAGTTTTTCCCCATCGATGTGGTATTGAGTTTAGGATCAAGCCACAACTAGCTATGTCTTCAATATGGATTTCTTCATATAGGATGGTGCCTTCAGTGTACTGAGAGCTGTGTATATAGCTTGCTGGAATTTTTATATGTGTTTTTTTATCCGTGTGTGTTACTGTGGGGTACAACTGTTTTTTCATAATAAAGACTAAAAGTAGTTTTTGGATGTATATCGATTATCATCTCTTGAAAAAAGTGATGATGAGGTATCTATATCATATTCAATTGATTTATGATTTATTTGATAAAATAATGTTTTAATGATGGTTATTGAATATCTATTTGTAGTCAGGATATCATCACATGCATGCGAAGGATGAGGATATCCTGAAGTCTACATTCTGTTGTCGTTATGGTCATTATTGGTTCATTCTGGTATCATTCTGTTTGATGAATGCCCTGGCTATGTTCATGGGGTTGATGAAATATATGTTCCGTGAGTTCTTGAAAACTTCCTTGATTATCTTCATCGACAAAATTATGATGTACCTCTTATATGAGGAGGATCATACAGGGAATCCGCATGTCATCTTGTGGTTTCTTCATTGACATTAACTATTTGGAATGTGGTCAAAGTGTGTGTTTTGGGAATGATAATTCTTTTTCATGGGTCATATTTTAACCCAACATGGGGTAGATATGGATCTATCGATGATAGAAGTATATTTTTCTCAGGAATCCCCCAAGATAGTGGAAGAGGGGAGAGGTTTCATTGGTCTTTCAAGCTATTATAGGAGGTCTGTAGACAAATTCACTCGTTTTGTGACTCCTATGATAGTGTTGATGAGAAACGATCAGGGGTTTGTATGGACTGATCAGTGTGAGGAATCCTTCAAGAATCTAAATGTCATGTTATTCAATGCTCTAGTTCTTTTTTTTATAGAAGAAAGAGATTAGTTTGATTTTCTATATGATTCTTTGCATATGGGGTAAGGATGAGTTCTGATGGATCATATATTTGACATTTCATATGGTTCTCAGACGTTACATACCCATAAAGATAACTATTCATCCAATGATCTTAATTGGAATTAGTGTTGTTTTCCATGAGGTTGTGGAGGAATTACCTCATCAGAGAGTTCGTTGTGGTCCTAACCGATCATAAAATAATGTGGTATGGTTTCTCCCATCATGACATAAACTCATAAAAACATTTGTTGATGGTGTTCTTATAGTATTATGAAATTAAAATATCATATACACGTGGTAAAAAGAATATTTTTGCTGATGAGCTGAGTAGTATATTATATAGTGATGCAGTACGTGAATCTGGTGACTCTTGGAGGGTAATGTTTGATATTTCAGCATTATATCTTGATATGGGAGAATTTTGGGGATGAAGTTATATTTTATCATAGACAGTTCATCCAACAATGGTGAAGTAGGTTGAAGATTCCCAATTGGGGGATATAATGTTTTGGGTCTGGAGAGACAGAGTTGCCTATGGCGAGGCCCCTAATGGCTTGTCTGAGAATGAACAATAATGAGTGTTGTTTCAGGGAAGGATGTTTGTTCCTTTTGCGATGTGTGAGATTGTTCTTAGACGTTTACATATTTAACCATTAGTGATATATCATAGAATAAAAAGTTATACAAAAACATGTGCAATGAGTTTTTGTGGCCTAGATTGATGCATGCAGTTGTATAATTTGTGTCTCTATATTGTTCTTCCAGAAGGTGAAGGCTGAGAACCATTTTCCTGATGGTATTCCTCAGTGGTTATATGTTCCTTTGTGGAAGTGGAGGGACATATTGTTGTACTTTGATATAGTTTTACCTCAATATCATAGATGATATGACACTAAATGGTTGGTACTTGATCATTTTACTAAATTACCCCACATTATAGAGGTAAATGAGTCGAACTCATTGTAGTTTTTCTCTAGGTAGTATCTAGATGTGCTGGTGAGACTCCATGGATTTCTTAGGATAATCATTTCTGGTAAAGATCCTCATTTTACCTCCTAGGTATACAGAGGTATCTATCATGATTTTGGTTCTAAATTTTCCTTTAAAACATCTTTTAAATTGCAGACGGCTGGTCAGACCGAGCAGACAATCCACACTCTTGAAGACATGTTGTGCTCTTATGTCTTTGATTTTGGAGGTTTGAGGAAGAGGCACTATACCTTGGTAGTGTTCTTCTAAAATATATTCCACTCCTCTATTCATATGGTTCAATTTGAAGCCTTTTATGGATGACCCTATTGTTCTCCACTATGTTGTACTGGGTTTGGAGAGTGAGATATTCTTAGGCCTGAACTGGTAAAAAGCACGATAGAGATGGTTTATGGGATTCATGAGAGGATGAAGACAATATATGATAAATTGAAATCATATGAAAATAATAGTATGAGACCATTGTAGATTGAGTTTGGGGATTAAAATATTCTTAATGTGACTCCCCTTCATGGGTGGAAATGGTTTGTTCATGGTAGTAAGTTTTCCCTATGGTTTATAGGGACTTTCAAGGGCATGGATCATTTTGGAGACATGGTGTATGAGGTATCACTTCCCTTAAATAAGAGAAGGATACATGTTTTTTTATTGTATTGTAGATATGTCATTATCTTCATGATTACTCTCAAGTAATTGATTTATGGGAGATTGATATCGACGATGATGTGACCTTTGAGGAGCAGCTTATAGAGATCTTTGACAACAAAGAGAATGTGTTGTACGAGAATTTAATCCCCTTTCTTCGTGTCTTGTGGTGGCATGGTGATGTGGGGTAGAGAACAAGGCAACTTGATTCGTAGATACATGCTCACTACCCTTTTTTTTGTTTAACTCTTTTCTTGTAACTATGTTCATTTTGTGGTTATAGACCTTTCCTATTTATGAGATGGATTTGTTTTGTTTTTTTTTATAACTTTATCTATATTCATATGTGTCTTCCTAAGGATAGTTTTTCTATATTTTTCATGTTTTTGTGTGGTTTTTTGTGTTCCTTTTTTAAGTGGTTGAGCTTCAATGGTTGTAGGATAATTGATAGGTATCGCGAAGGGTTACAGTTCTGACCCCTTTGTCTATTTTCACTATCAGTTAGTTTTTGATTCTTGAGGATGAGAATGTTTTGAGATATATCATATTTAATGTATCAGTCCTCTTTGGTCCAATACATTATGAAAATCGGGTGTTTAAGGTGTTCTTGGAGATCAACGTGGCTTATTCTTAATACATTGCATCATTTCCAGTTCTATGAATAGTGTTTCCAGTTTTGTGAAATGTGTTGTCCGAGAGTCATTTGTGAAAATCTTTTTCAATGAGTTATTTGTGAAGCGTTTTTTCAATTAGTCATAGGTGAATAGTTTTTTAGTCATTTCTTAATAGTGATGTGGGTGTCACTTTTATAAAGAGTGTTGTTGGTGAGTCATTTGTGAACAGTGTTGTTGGTGAAATAGATGTGAACAATGTATCCAACTTCCTACAGTTTATCCCCTTTATCAGTTTCTTTGATGTAATATGAATTGAGTTTAATGTTTAAAGGTATTTAAGGATGATTCAAATAATATAAATCATATATTAAATTTCATATTAGTTGGAGTTCTTTTACTTGTTTAGAATGCACAGTCTTCACCAGATCCTCCATTAGTGGAAAATCTAAAATTGTATATAAACCAATCCTCTCTTTAAATTTTTAAAAGTCTGAGATACTTTCTAATTTTTTCTTCCATCTTTTTTTACCCTATAACCAGATTTCCAATGTTATTCCTCTCATATGATTTATGTGATCGAACTACGATCCTTGGATCATTTTTCTTGGTTTCTTCCAGCTATAAGACCACCCCTGTTTTTATGCAATAAGGAGGTTTTGTTCTCTATCTTATATAAGGTATGTTTTACTACCACTATTCTAGGTTCTTATCCACATGTTTTACCATTCCATGTTATTTCATGTGATATACATGTTTCTAATAGTTTTTCTTGTGTGTTGGTTGGTGTGGGGGTATCTCTTTATCCTCGGGTGGCTGTAGACTTCTCGGAACGTGATCATGATAAATTATTATAGAATGTTCTCATGAACTGAATTCAATCAATATTTATAGGTATGTTATTCATGTATTCTATATTTTTTTACATTTAGATATATATTTTGTGTGTTTTATTGTCTAGTTCACATCGAAATTGACATTATAAATAGTTGAACTAAAATAAATATTTAGTATCGATCGTATGTTTTTTCTTTATAACGTGATAATAGTTTTACTCTTGATTTTATATATATATTGATATAAATGACTGACTTGTTTATAATTTCATTCTTGATGTAAATTGGTAATGAATGTAAATTTGGGATTAATTGAAAATTAATCAACCCATGATAAAGAGGTATGTTTACTGAATAAGATTTTTTTATTGTCGTTGTGAATTTATGATAATTAATATGATCCTACAAGAATGTTTAATTGTAATATATTGATAAAACTAAATCATGTTTATTATTTTTATTAAATCCATGTCAAATTATTTGTGATAGCCATGATAGCTTGTTTTTTAAGTAGCCCATAGTTATAATCAACTAATAATTAACCGGCTAATTATAGATGAAATAAAAAAAATATTTATTCGATGAATGTTAATGACTTGTAGTTTTATGAATTACCTAATTTATAGTAAGAAAGAGTGCCTTTTCATTAGATCCATGTGAGATCATCATGTGTGAAGGATGAATTACTTACATGGGCCCATGATCCCATTTGATTTGTTTTTTTGTTTCATGTTGCTCATGCCATGATGGGATCCATGATTGATTTTAAGACATGTGAGAGAAGATATTATTAGTTTTGGTGGAATTAAATGACTCCTAGAGTGGAGAGATCCACTAGTTTATTCATGTGTGTGGCGGGGAGGGCATTATATATGATGAAACATGTTGGATGTGGATGTTGGTTTCTTATTGGGTCCTATTGTTTGTTTATCTGCTTTACTATCCCCAATAATTTAGGTATAAAGTCTTTATTTAACTCATTCTAAAAAAGGCAAAGACCTGTGGTTATTCCATGTGATTTTTTTGTTTAGCTTCTCAAGGACTAAAGCGTATACACTCCTATTATAGTTGGAAAATACATGATAGATAGTTCACTTAATCACCATGTTGAGAACATTGTGTTTGGTAGCATAGAATGTATTTATATAATTCCTAGGAATTATGGGATGTGATAATGTTGTAAATAAATTATTGAATAAATTTTAACCCAAGGGGTTGGAGCTTGATGGGATGAAATGGTGAGGTTAAAATTTTATGAATGTGTGGGCTTCGTTTGGATATGCCCGGAGGGCCTGGAACATTGTAGTGATGTCAATGAAATGTAGTGTGGAAATTGATATTTGTTAATTAATGCTTCAATAACTAATTAACATAAAGTGAAAATAATGAAAAGTGATAATTTATCTTATTGTATCTCTTTAAATTGTTGTGTGCTTATAGGATATCTAGTATTATAAGCGGCAACTAAGAGTCCATGAGACAATTTCCGCAGTTGAGCCTCAGACTATGTTTTCCCATAGCTTGTTTATGAGATATATTATATCATATACTTTTTTATGTTTCTATATGCTACCCCACCCTATCAGTTAGGATTACAAACACCCCATGGATTCTGATACTGGGGTTGTTTTCCCCAACAGTCTAGTAGGAGGATGGATGGGTGACTACCCACTTTCCCTCCAATCTATTCTATTCGTTGTTACTTGTGCATGTAAGTATAATAGTTATATTTCCCAATATATGTGTGTAGAAGGACGTAATGGATTTTTGTTATAAACACACATATATTCAGGATATAGTTTCTTATGGACTACTATAGGTGTAACGTGTATAACATACGATGGCCGAGGATTTTTACTTGGTGTATGAGACATAATGTCCTATAATATAATACCAAAAATATGATATATGTCATGCGATATATGGTGGATCCAAAAAACTACCTGGTAACCTTGGATATGTGGATTTGGTTGTTTTTAAACAAGGTTCATGTTGTGGTGCTTCTCCCATGTGTCTGCGAGCAAGCCTTTTGAAGAGATATGCTTAGAACATGCGATGTTGGGGTAAAGTTGTAAACCGGTGGGGATGCGGTAGTGAGTTACCCTTGATATTCTTTATTATGTTATATAATATTATATGTGATACATGGTGACATTGTCCATTGTCAGGCTTTGAACATAGTATTCATGTTTAGGTGAAGAGTTAGGTTCACTTGTTGTTCAGTGTTCTTTAGTATTCTTTCATTATTTTTTAACGATATGCTCAGGGGAGGATCCTAGTGAGTATAATGTTATACTAAACGTATATATATATATAAACCATTTTATAGGTCACATGGAGTAGGTTGTAGGTCTAGATGGGTACTACTATCTAGGGGGTGGTGGAGGTGCTGGGGGTTTTTGGGCACTAACATTTTACTTTCCATTAGTACTTTTAGTTTTCCATTTAAATTTTACCAGTTTTTAATTACATTACATATGTGTACATGGTATTTCATTAATATTCTAATATGAGACTTAATTAGTTTGCGTATATCTTATCTACCTCTCTCTCATGAGTTCTCTTATAGGGAAATGCATCTCATTTGTGAGCTTATAATACCCTCAGTGCTAGTTGCCAACCTGTGGCCTACATGAGGTGGGAGTCACGTGTCAATATGTCCCTTATCACATTATTTTCCCATGAGGGGTAAACTTTGCAGGGAGGGGGTCATGATAATTGTTTCCTCCAATAATAAATACATGAACTTTTTAGACATTTTTATCAATGAAACATTTCCTTAAATCAACTAACAATTCCATTACATTTGGAAAAACCAAAACTATTTTTTTGTTTGAATAAATTATGAAATATATTTTCCAAAGAAAAAAATGGGTTCACAAATTCAATATATTGTTTCAACTTACAAAATTTAACTACAAAAATATTTTATTTTGTGTATAAACACACATAAAATATGATAATATCATGATTTAGAAAGATTTTAGTGAATTACTACATTGTTTTATCCTTTATTTACTTGTATTAGCCTTACTGTGTTGACAAATGTTTTATATACTTACAATTATTAATGCATCAAATTAAAAGAGAATCATTTACCAAATTTTAACATCTAGATATAAAATATGTAAAAAAATTCATGATAAAATTCATAGAAGTGGTAGAAATTAACTTAAGATAAAAAAGAAAATTTTAATGAATTTTTTAGATTGTGCACTTTTAAGAAGAAAATGAACATATATGAAAAGTAATAATAATGTTGTTTTATGATTAATTAATTATTTTTTATATAATATAATATTTAATATGTTACTTTATGAAAATATTCAATGATAATTTGAATTTTTTTAAAAATAAAATATTGTTTTATACAAAAAAATATATTCAGTAATAAAAGAAATAATGTTATTTTCAAAAAAAATCCGATATATTTTTAATCTATGATATTATGGGATTTATGATTTAAAAAAAGATATCAGTTAAATAAAATACCATTTATAAAAACAGAATAAATTAAATATGTTATCCACATACAATAATTAATAAAAATATTTTAAATAAAATTAATTTTAAAGCATAAAATTACATTTTTCCCATTCAATTCCTAATGTACATAATTAAAAGAATATTAATTCATTAAATTTATTATATCATATAATTATTTAATTATTGTAATTTTTTAATAGTGATAAATTAATTCTATTTGGATTAAAATACATTACACCCATAACTTTTTTATGAAAAATAAATCTATTAATATAAAAATATTTTACCTCCCTTGATATGTGGTTGGTAATAAATACATATTTTATTATTAAATATATTTATGGAATAAAATTATATATATATCATAAAATGTTTATCCCTATTAATTCATATCAATTTTATTTCATTCTTAAAATAGAAAATTTTAAATCATTATGTTTTCATAATATATATACATTCCAATAAATATTAGTGTTTCATGTCCAAAAAGAAAAAAAGAGTAATGATTTAAAATAAATTTTACTGGTGTTGCATTATACACTTTTTAAATGATTTTCATTCTTGAAATATTATATCTTTTATACTAAAAATGTTTTTTAAATTTTGTTGATGGAATGGAAAATAAAACATAGGATATTGAAAGGAAACCCCGTTTTATTTTTTAAATGTATCTTTGTTAAAAACCCACATCAAAAAAATGAATTGGATAAAATACTTTTAAACACCGAATAGGCCAAATATGTAGTTCAACTAAAATGACACGTTATTTTGTTCCCAGAGTAAATAATCATTCGTGGGATTTGAAAATACAAACATATAGAAATACACATAACATCTGATTAATTTTAGAGAGTGATAGAGGCTATTGTAATGAAAATTCTTATAACCACACAACTATATGTTAGTAGGGTACAAATATTCCCATCAATTTGTCAGATGTTAAATTAATAGGATGAAGTTTTTTACTGAAATATCATTTCTATCAATTGTGGGACTCATTTACTATCAACATAGATAATATGAGAACATATACTTTCTTATTTTATTTACAATTCATTATCCCATTTCCAACATATTTTGTGATTGTATAATATTTCCATCTACTATTTCTTCTATTACTATATAAAAATAATATTCATGATGACTTTTTAATTTCTAAATCACAAAATAAACATCAAATAGATGGAATGATACAAAATGGTTAGCATGTTTTCCCTGCTTTATTTAGACATTTATGAAAACCAAAAAATAGTAAAATATGATAATAAAATAGTCAAAAATAATAATCCATAATATAAATAAATAAAAAACTGGTAACTAAAATTTACTAATAATACCAATGGTTCAACATAAATAATTCCATTAATAAATAACCATTTAACTGTTCAAAATAATCATTACCATTTTTGAAACAAAAAAGTAGAAAAACATCATCACTTATTCTTCTAAGATAAATTTAATATTTATCTTCAATCAACATTAGCAACTAATTATTTCATATACCTAAAAGTTAATACATCCTAATTGTGTAATGTCCAAAATATGCTGTTGTTTTCCTAAAATTATCTAAATTTCCATAAATCCATAATAAAATCATACATGCCTACGAATGATTATTCAACCACAATTCTTTAAATAAAAAAACAAAATATAAAAAAAATCTATTAACATAATATTATTTGGATCCCAAAATAGTAAAATTCAGTAAAAATAGTCTTATTTAGATAATCACAAGAAGCACTTTTCAATTCCATAGTAAATTATATGATAAATCAAATAGCCCTAATTTATAATAAATCATCACCTAAAACTTCTACTTAAACTAAATTTTTTAATACCCATAAAATTTGTACATAAAATATAAAATCTTCATTCATTTAATAACATTCATACAAAAAATAATAATCTCAAGTGTAGTATTACAATAAATGTCTCCCAAATCACTCTAAATCAACTTGAAATCCCATCACCTATAACCAAAAAGGGGTTTCAATGCTTGTGAATGTATTCTCAACCTTATATATATAAACCATGATGGTTCACCATAAATATTTTTTTACCCTCACAATAACACTACCAAATATCAAAAGTTATATAAATCAAACACTAATACCAACTATAACAACCTCTAACCCATATTCCATGATCTCGTGAAAAAATATTTCTTTAAATTACGAGAATAGATTCTAATGAATGTGAACCAAATTTTATCCACCCAAAACATAAAAAATAACATGAAAATATTAGATCAATTACATGCCAAAGAACTATTCTGGTTTAATTTTTTAATTAATTCATAAAAAATTATACATAATAATGCTCATGTATTTATGTGATCATTTTCACAAGTTTTTCTTGGTTTTAAATTCTACATAAAATTTTCATAAGTATTATAAATCATCCATAAACACTAGAGAAATAAATTGATGATATGGGATGTGAAAAAATATCATTGTAAGGGATATATAACAAAGAAACCCATTAGTACATTTCTAAATGAGGAGACCATAAACGTGAGTTATTTTCAACATAAAAACATGATCATAAATAATAATTACCCTATAAATTAAATAAACATTAATTATACAGTTTATTTATAAAATAATTTATTTGAAAACATAAATGAAAATATCAATTTATCTTATATCACATGATTACTCTTAAAAAATGTATTCATAAAACATAAATTTTTTTCCCTTAATGGGAATTATATATCCCATAAAAAAATATTACCATCTGATATCAAATTATTTCATTTGAAATAATAAAATATAGTTTTAGGTAACATGGGGCATCATTTTTATATCACTCTTATAAAAACTAGTACAAATAGAATAACATATCTAGCAACATTAAAAATAATTTTCTAGGAAAAATTTCAATTACATAATGATTTAAAAATATATACCAGTATCACCCAATAATAAACGATTTGAAATGACAAAAAAAATTAATATATGTATTCTTTTAATTCCATTATAAAACTCATCAAAACATACTTTTGAACCCATAATAATTTTTTTGGATATTGATGTACCACTTTTCTTTAAAATAAAATTATAATACTAAAGTTTATAGAACAAAGAGATAGAGGGTTTTAATATTGATACAACATGGAAGATTATAAAATAATCCAAAAATCAAATAAAAGTTACAATGGATGTAAAAATCATTGATTAATTAGGAATTGATATAGAATATTGTTTTTCCCTTTTTTCATAATTTTCCATATGAAACCTGAAAAAAATCCATATGAGAACCATTTAAAGAATGTAAAATTTTTCATAAAATGACCATTATAATTTATTTATTTCCATATAAACTTTTATATAAAATAATTTTATGAACATAAACATTGATGAATTTTTTTGAATATCTATCATTAAAATATTTAAAATAAGGGTTTTAAGGTAATGATTCTCTTTCCATTAGTTTGAGTAATAATGTAAATTCATTATATCATATAAAGTGTTCTAAAATAAATTATTAGCATTGTAAATATAATTTTCTATAATTACTATATTATTATTTGACCTATTTAAATAATATATTTCAATTTCATAATCAATTTTGTCCATATTAGTTATTTGGAATATTTTTTGCATTAGAATTATAAAAAAATCAATTTATTCACTAAGGAAAAGTGGTAATTTTTATAAAAATCAGAATAATAATAATAAAAATATAATAAATAATTTTTTACATTTAATAAATTTTTATTATAATTCAAAATAGGAATATGTGAAAACTGAATCACGTCACTTCTTGGATGTCATATTCTAAAAGAAAGAACAATTGAAGTTATAATTTTATAATGAATATAAGGTCTAGAAAAGTTATGATATATAAAATTAAAAATAGCTAATAATGTTATAAATAAAATATATATATATATTTATTACATCATTAACAAATATCTTGAGAGAGAGTAATAGAAACAATTTATAAAAGCATGTGAGGTTGTAGTCCTCCGTACACATGAATGATTGTAACATTTCTTATTCGATGGAAGTGGATATATATACAAGGGTTGTAACATAATCATAATAAAACATTTGTATTGGTGATATACTATTGTTATTATTTAATTAGGATTAATAGTGTTCGAAATTTAAAGAAGAATAAATAAAATGAAAATTATTGGTTAAGAAATACATCCCTATTTCCAAAAACTCTACCATTTTATAAATAAATCCTTACTAGGATTGTTTTATTATTAGACCAAGGCATCAAATATGTGGTTAGGAATGTTTACAATGTATTATTTTAGTTCTCTTAAGAAAAAAATCTTTTATATGTAGTCAATCCTTGATGAGAGGAGGTGTAATTTTATAACTAAAATAATGTATATACTTCTAATTACATAAAATATTAAATAATATATATATATATATCATAATCATGTTAATTGAGTCCAAGGAATGCTAAAATAAGATATATTCTATTGTTTGGTCAACAAAACAAAAACCTATAACATTTATTTAAGTGTTTAGTAAAATTTAAGAATTATCACTTTTTTGAAACACATTAAGTTATTTTAACATTATATTTGATAAAATAACTATTTAAAACAAAACATAATTATATGAAAAAAATACCAGGGGATTTAGGAAACATTATATTATAATTAAAAATAATGGATTAATTTAATTCAGTTAAAAATATACATGTGCATGTGAATAATTTTCATATGAAATGAAAAATTCATGAAAAATTGTTTCATAGAAAATACCAGATTTAGCTATAAAAATAATATTCCACTAAAATATGGTAATAAATTGGTTTTAATAATATTTTGAATTAAATAATAACAATTAATTATTTTTATCCTTCAATATAAATAAAATATAATATAGAATCTTTTAACTATTCAAATATATAAAATTTCCGAAAAATAATTTCACAGTTTAGGTAAAATATAACATATCATATATAAAGTAATGTTTATTTTCCCAAAAGAAAAAATTGATTCAGATACATTATATCTCTTCATGAAATTTTATTTGAAATAAAAAACTCATATAATATGACAAATTAAAATTTTCTTAGTATCTTAATGAAATACCCCATAGTTGTATCCATGTTTTATTTTTTATATCTTTATTGAGTTGAAAAATATTTATTACAGTTACTATAATTAATTCACAAAAATTAATGTTTCCTATTTAAAAAATAACCCTAAAATTCAAAAAATTTAATCCCACTTCCTGATTATGTTTCTATAAAATGCATATGTTTATTTAAGATAAAAATAAAAAATGAAATGAAAATTTTGTTTTAAAAGAATGTGTTTTAATACAAAAATAATCTAATATGAAAATTAGATAAAAATGATTTAAATTTAATTAATTTTATTATATTAATAAAACAATTATTATGTTACATTATGATCATATTAAATACCTAATGTATTTTTTATGGAAATGTAATTATAGTTAAAAATTAAAATTGTCAGTATTCAATAAAAACTAAATCTTTCAGAGTAAATCAAAAACTATAACTCAAATAAAAAATATGTATTATAATTTAATAAATAATATAATTATTATAAAATATAATTTCTAAATGTGAACTAAATTCATTATATTATTCACTAAAATATTAAAAATCACTTTAGATGGTAATTAATTTTGAATGATAAAATGTCCTGATTCAAATTCGAATCATATTAATGACAAATATATTAATTTTAATTAATTAAATTGAATATACAATATAAATATAAAAATTTATTCATTTATATAAATTTATTAATCCATCCTTATATTAAAAAATATAATACTCCAATTAAATGTATTTAATGAAAATATATCTCTTACCTTCAAAATATTTTATCATTATTTCCAAACAATTAATGATCACTTAATAATTGTTTTTTCACATTTAATTATGGTAAAAAATTATATACATCGAAATCATAATAGTTTTATTATTATTAATTAACATAAATTTAATAGAAAGTTTATATAGATAACATTTAAATAATGGTGTTTTTTTATTATATTTGAGAAATCACTAAAATATTTTGGATGTGTGTTAGGAAGGATATTAATAATAGTATTATTTTCAACTAAATATTCATGATGTTATATAATTGAGGGAAAATGGTGTAAATAAATAAATAAATAATATATAATATAAGGGGATAAGTACAATCTTCTGTTAATATTTATCAGTGAAAATGGGTAATCATAAAATTTAAAATTCGGCAGACTGCCTCCATGAAGGATACTTAGACACCAAAGTTTCATTCATTCCAAATAAAAAAATTTTTGTTTTTCATTAGGGAAAAAATATTTTGGTTAACTTTTTTTTTCATATACACCAATATTGATCTATAGTTTACTTAAGTGTAGAATATAAATTTATGGTGAAGTCTCACAAGTGACATTCCCACCCATAATCAAATGAAATCCTCTATGTAGTGGTCATCTCCCAATAACAAAATTTAAAAAGCAATGAAGTATTACTACCCTATAAAATAAAAATATTTTATCATGAATCTAATATATGACTTCATGGAACTTCCCATGAATAAAACACTATATGGTACTACACCCTCAATTATGTAGTCTCTCCGAAGTTGCTCAGAACACCAGAAAAAACAAAAACCACCCAAAAAATGTCTCTTATCCTAGAATAAATAACATAAAAAAATAAACATGATGATTTCATGAGGAATAAAATTAAAGTTATTTATATTTTATTATTCATACGAATTATAGAATTTTAATTACCAAATAATTATAGAATGAAAAATTTCACATTTTTGTACACTAGTTATTGTCATATATAATAGATCAATAACAATGAATGTGAGGAAGATCAAGCTCTCATTTTGTTATTTTATTTTTCACAAATATATCAATATCATTACTAATAGATTCAATAACTAAAACAATAAAATATTTGATCGCATGAATAATTTAGTTCATTCAATTAACTGTGTATCCATACATATCCAGTTAATAAAAAATCTACTAAATATACCATTAGATTATAAATTTTATCAACTATATTTTAATTTTCTAATTTTTTTCATAGATCTAGTCTAATAAATGTTCTCTTAAACAATGAATTAAATTAATGATTGAAATTATTTTTTATGTGGTCCTTGAAAATTATCTTCCTTCTCTATGGTGAAACTATTTTTTATTTTCAGAGAGCATTAAATTAAATAAATCATCTAAAAGAGACATATCACCAAATTTTTTAATGTTCTATATCCTTATAATTATATTATATTTTAAACATCTATCATGATTCCATAAACATATTTTCATTCTCTTGATCATACATTGATTTTTTTTGGAATACCCAAGGTGTTATATTAGTCGAATACAATAACTCTCCATCCTAAACATATGTGAATTACCCATTTTGATTACAAATTATGTTATATGATTTCATTACATCTTGAACCATACAAACATTACTCTCTATGTTTTCCATTTAAGGTTTTTCCACTAAAGGTCAAAAATATTATTAGTCGGTTTTTTAAAAATGGTTTTCTTTCTTAATTCTATTAAATGTTTGGTTTGGATATACATTCATTGAGAATATCCTTATATGGATCAAATGGTATTTTTTAAATAATTATTTCTAATAAATGAAACAAAATATTTGAGTTATTTATGATTCCCAAAACCCAATTTGAACATTAAAAATAAATATAAAATTGTACATTCTTTCACCTAGATTTGAATAGAAAAAAATGAAAATCAAAACAATAGATTGTGAAAACACAACTCTTTATGTTGATGGTAAATGAACATTTGACTATATTCATGGATTTAATAAAGTATAGTATAATATTATTATAAAATTTTTGCACAAGAATAATATACAATTTATATGATCCCATGAGATCCAAAATCCTTTATTTAACAATATGAGTCATCCGAGGATTATTTATGTTAGAAATAATAATGTAAGAATAAGGAGAAAATTTTTCAATCCTCCATTCATTTAATCAAATACTTATGATGGAAAATATTATCAATGGCCCCATCATTTATGTGAAAAAAATTAATATTTCAATCAAATAACATATTAGAGAGAGTTATTGTCTTTCTAGGGAATATAATACTTATTCAATGATTTATCATTAATGAAAATTAATTATCATACATTTAGAAAAAATAATTATATTCAATAGTTTGTTTGATGTGTTATTTTCTTAATTAATTCCAATAAGTCCATCCACATTTCAAAATTCAAATTTATACATAAATGTATGGGAATTATGCCCAAATGAATTATAGTTATTCTTCTATATCGGTGAAGACAGATCTTTGTCACCAAATGATATCCACTTGTAAATTCCCTCAATTTATACCATTATCCCTCTAAATTACAATCTATTAACTTTATAATAATAGTTCAGTATATTATATAATAACAAAAATTAAATGTATACATTAAACATTTGAATAAAAATTAAAATATTATTAAATAAATATTAAATTAATGTACATTAAATTTTAATTACACATTTATAATGGAATAAAATATATGATCATTATATATATACATATATTTAAATATTAAAATTTATAATAAATAAATAATTTATAAATTATTACATAATAAATTAATAACACACACACACATATATTAACTACCTCATATATTTGTATATATCTACATATAATAATTATATAAATCTAAAATATAAATAATAATTGTCATTATATATAAAAATTCAAATATATTTCATATTTAATATATATAATGTTTTACCAAAAATATATATTCTAAAATAATAATTAAAATATAATAAATTATATTTTTATAATTCATATAAATATATATTTTAATAAGTATTTTAAAAATTTCATAATAAAATTATTAAATAAAATTAAAATATTAATATAGGTAATTCAAATATATTATTAAATAAAGAAATTTTTTGACTCCTATGAAAAACAATCACAAAAAATTCTCTACACATATAGACATACTGTGGTTGGAAAGAAAATAAAATAGTGTAATTGTAAAAGGAAATAAAATGAGTCATGAAAAGGGAATTTATTTTTAAAATTATACTTGGTGGGGTTGTATAATAAATTGGAATTTTAAATACGAACATAATTGTAAATATAATAAAAAATTAAAAATGACATGTCAACCAATGGGTTTGACAAACCAATGAGTCCTCAAGAATCTTACTTCTTCATATATTGTGACATTACAAATATTTCAACTACCTTATTCAACTAAAAACTTAAACCATATATAGTCCTCCTCCCTAGGTGACCTATTTAAATAAAAGTTCTAGTAAAATTATACCAACACAATATTTAGAGGTATATTTTTCTACACCACTAAGAGACTCACTATCAATTCTTTTTATTTAAATAATGTTACCATATATTATTATGATAATCATAAAATAATTTTATTATTTGAAATCTCGTCATCAACTATTTAAGAAGCCAACATTTTCATCAATGGGCTGTTAGAATTCCTAATAAGGTCTTGATTTTTATTCATTAGTTTTAAATTTTTATATATTTTTTATGTCTAACCTAGGGGTGATTTGTGGTTTTAATAGTTTTAGGTTATCAAAAAACACTAGTGGAGGTATGATGTATTTATTTTTTCTATTGTAATGTATTCTAAAACTATTTTTGATATAATTTAGGTGGTGATTTTTGAACATATGTTTTGAAATTGGATTTCCATATTGAAATTTATATGCCTAAATTTATTCTATTTATGTTCACATCCATGAATGAATTTTTTTATTTTTTTATGATCAAATTATATGTGATGGATTTTTCATTGGTCGTTGAGATCCTAGGATTTTTTGGGGATCTTGTGTGATGTTGTTGGTTCTAAATTCCTGCTAAATTCATCATAATTCCTTTATTTTATGATTTTTCATAGAGATCTGGGTTGGGATCATTATTGGTAATAAATTACCATAATTTACCTTTTTATCTTGGGATTTCATATATTTCACTTTAATCAGTTGGATTTTTGGTTCAGTTGGATGGAATTTTTTGGCATCTATTAATTAATTAATGTTGTTCGATTACCTATGATGTGATAGTGGAATTTATCTCCCATGTACCCCTTTATTTCACCTGATTTGATTTTTATTCATACACTATCATTTTTTTTCATTATGTTATGAAGAATCCTTAGTTTTTATTTCAGTTTTCTACTTCATGTGATATTATATTTGATAATTTCATCTTTCAGGGGTACCATTCAAATTACATTTTTGGGGTTGTTAGAAGACATTCCCCATGAGTTGAATTTGTATATATATTATTAATCCATATTTTCCCTGAAAAAATTTAATGCAAGATCCTGATGAATCTCACTCTAGTGTGTGGGTACAGGTTCTGAAATGGGATCCTTCGATGTTGTATAAATAAATCCAAACTCTTAGATATAAAAACTATCAGACCCAATATTTTCATAAACCCATTTTTTTCCTTGGTATTCATGACTCAATTTTATGTTTTCTAGATTCCAGTGATTATGTACTAGACTATAATTCTATAATTATTTTTGTATTTTGAATAATAAAACAAGTGTGTTGGTGGTGTTCATTACATGCATGTAAGTATAAAATAGGAAAAATCTAGTTAAATTCTTTTTTTATCTTTCAAGTCATCTTTTATATTCTATAACTAATGTTATATATTTTTTTATATTAAACCTTGAACATTTCTAAACTCATCATGAATCATCTCAATTTTATATTTTACTTGTTTTGTGGTCATTTTTAGGAAAATAATGATTTATTTTTAAATAATAATTTATTAAAACCAATTAATATTTTATTATCCTTGATTTTCATGGGGATATACGCCTCAATATTGTCCCAAACAAATTTTATTTTTGGAAACTAGTGTTTGTAAACAAAATATGTTGTTTATCCACCTATGTATAAAAATGAAAATTATGATGAAGAAAATTATTTTTACTTATTTCATATTATGTTGAGGGAAATGATGGTCAGACATGTGCTTATAAATTCTTTTCATGAACCAAATAAATATATTATTACCTTTTACAAGGATAAAAATACATGAACTATTTCTAAGGATGTTGCTTGTAAAGTTCTGATTAAGGCCCATGATTTTTTTATATTGTACCTAGGTGATAGGTTCCTCCTAGAAATTTCATATAAATCAAAATCAATTGGAATATTGATTAAATGTTAGAATCATAATGCTAATGATATTTTTGTTAATATATTGTAAGGGATTTTTAGAATGATCGCTTATAATATGATTTATGTGGTTTCTATTAAATCCTTTTTTATGAGTTTAGTAAAACAATTCTTGATCCATCTAAAGTAATGTGACATAGGATGATGATGATAATAATATAAAACTCCTTACTTATTTGGAAAATTATTATATTAAATTAATGGAAACTACAATATATATTCAGGTATCATTAACTAATTAAGAATTAAAATTTTACTTTATTTTGAATGGATTAAATTATAAATCTAAATACAGGGGTGTGTCTGAGATTATTTTCAAAAGAGGTAGGCCTCAAAATAATTGTAAAATAAACAGTAAATAAAGAGAAATAGCAGTAATAACCCCAATGCTAGGTATAATTATAAGGAAAGAAAGATATATAATGCATTTAATGGAAACTATGTAATATTATAAATATGTGTAAGAAGCCATAGTAGAATTCTACAGAAGACGAACATATTGATTAGTCCCTTCCTTTTTATTATGGTTTTGATGGTGTAGATGGCATAAATTTGTCTGTGAATGTGATCACAACTAAAAATATATAAGATTCAAAAAATTATATTAATATATGTACATATATATTCATTCTATGAATCAACTAAATGATCAGAATGAGAAATGATATTAGGATAAAATTGGATATGTATGGTCTTGGTTAGAGGTTAAATTTTTAGTGATATACTTGAAAATTCCATTATCACATTTCTAGATGTTTGGTTTCCCCCTATCCGTATAGGAATCTAATCATTGTTGGTATTCTAGACCAGAAAAAAAAATATTTTTTGTCTAAATTAGGCAAGCATAAATTATCAAATGTCCATATGACATATATCATGGGATCCCTTTCAAATAGACTTCATATTTGGAATAAAAAATACATTGCATAAAATTATACAATTTAAATGTTACCAATACATGTATAACTAAATTTTCACAAATGGGATTTGGGAATAAAATATATAAGGGTAAATAGAATCATATGAAACCCGATCTATTGAATAACATCCCACCATGCAATCTCATTGATTATGATGATTGTTTAATGGGTATGTCTAAAGGTTTTAATTTTAAAAGATCATCTTCAAATCCAATAAACCTTAAAAATATATACAATAATACATTATTTCTATTTTTAAGGAAACTAATCATGTTGAAGGATAATATTTTGATACATATATTGATTAAAATTACTAAAATGTGGGGATTTAGATTCATAAAAACTAGTCTGGTGTGTTTGAATCATTTAAAACATGGAAACACCTTCTTAAAAATCAATATGGAAATAAAACTAATTTAATGATAATAGAAAATGGAATTGAATTATTTTATATTGAGTTTATATATTTTTATGAATCATGATGAATATCTTTGTACATGATAGTTATTTAAACCCCCCAACATAAAAATAGACTTCCTGGGTGTATGAATTTCACTATTCTAGACTGTGTCTAAAGCGTGGTTATATGGTTGAGCCACAAAAAATCATTTATGGTCAATATTATAACTACATGAGTCTATTAATTGAAAATATTTCCCTCTTATTATAGTCACTTAAGAATACTAGATGATCCTTAGAACAAAAATAAGCCTTCATACAACCACTTTATATTTATTGGTTCTACTTCTTTATCCCATTCTAATTGTATGATCAATGATAGTGATCATACACCTCACATTGAGGATGTTCAACCTGGACTACCATTTCCATTTCAGGAAGTAGTTGAGCCATCTCATCATGATCATCAAATTGTGATATGATAAAAATTGATATATGATTCAATGTATGTGTTCAAGGACCCTAAAATTAATAATCATTTTCAACATACCCAATATTGATATTTAAGGGTTACAATACCCCTACTAAATATTGAAAACATAACATGACATATTTTTCTTTCCTTATACCATTTATTCTTATATATAATGATACAAAATTATTTTAATTTTTAGTCATGAATACATTTACAAACATTATTTTTCATATATGGATGAATAAATAAAATCCCTAAATTACAATAAAAATGATCTATTTTTGAAAGACCTATAAATGCATAAATCATTGGATGAAATTTGATTTATAAAATAATAGAATACAATAGAATATAAATGATAATAAAAATTTAATCCTGAATATAAGAAAATGGATTCTATAAAAGAGAATGAATTGATTATGGGGAGAAATTTTAACATATGCCAAAACAGCCATCCTTCCAAGTGTTTATATCTTTTTATTGTTACAAATATTTTCACATTGGTTAATTATATGTGATGGATACCATTATTTATGATGAAATTAATGAAAATTATAGATTTCTCCTATATATATTATTATATGAATGACTCCAAACCTATCCAGGTATTCTACATAAGAAGTATTTTAATGGATAAACGTAATCTTCTAGGAAAAAATATTTGTAATTTGATTATTTTAGTCTAAATAACCAGTTTACATAGTGTAAAAATATTGAATGAGCTTATTTTAAATCTATAAAAATTACAATGGTAACCTTATATAATATATAGATGGCATGTTAATCAAGTGAAATTATATAAGTCTTATTCATTCTATTATTTCAAAATTTGAAAATAAATTGGAAATGATTGATTTAGAAGAATATGACCAAATTATGATTAAGATATTAATATTAAATAGAAAAAAAATTATCGATTACACGAATCCCACTATTCCTATATCATTAGATTACATAAAAGAATTTGTTTTAGTCAAATAAACTAGTAATTGTTCCCTCAGAACAATATTTCTTGAATTCATTAACTCAATTCAATATTGTTGTTTTTGATATATATTACATGACCAAAATACCTTCTATTAGTGTAGTAGCACATATCAAGTGCACTATATTATATAACAAAATAGATTTCTCCTCTACCAGTTTTACTCTTAATATACATATGGCCAATTCTATAAATCCCCAATTGCAGGCCCTTAAATGGATTCTTAGGTGCATATCAGATAGATAAACTCTTTCATTATTCGATATTAATTTTCTTTATCCTAATGAAATAATTTTTGTATATATAGATTCAAATTATTTAAGAAATATAGATTTATTAAAATTTATTAATATGTATTTATTCACTAGTTTGGATTCACTATTTCAATGAAATATATCATGTAATTAGTTATAGAAATTCATATTGAAATACTAATATATATTTATGAACTACATTGTGAAAGAGGTTTTTTGGCTGAATTTTTTTTATAAATATTATTTATATAATTATTTACTTAATATTTATTAATAAATATAATAGACATTAAATATTTATTAATAAATATAATAGACATTAAATATTTATAAAAATTTAGTGTTCCATAGAAAATATGAACACATTTATAATAGGTTATATATTAAAGATAATATTTAATGTAGAACTATACATGTAAATTTCAAAAACATTGATAATAATATCGATTATAGGTCTCCAATAGTCTTAGTGTCATCAAAATCAAATAACAGTTTTGATACATTGAATTTGGTTCAAATTCTATAACAATATGTGAAAGAGGAAGAAAATTTTCAAATGAAATTAAAAAAATTTGATATTTTTTATTTATATTTAGAAATTTCTATTATTATATTTCATCGATTTATTTTTACAAGAATATATGAAATACTATGTAATTTTCTAATCCTAAAATTATATGTGATGGATTTTACATCAATCGTTGTGCTTTTGGGCTTTCGCATGTGCACCCGTGTGAATTGTTTGTTTGGAATGCTTCCCGCTTTCATTAGCACAAGTTTTTACTACCCTTACATTACAATAAATGTGGTGGGGATAGTTCTTGGTGGTTGATTACCTTCAACATCTATTATTTAATTAGATTACATGTGTTTAGCTTTTGTCAGATTGGTTTTTTTGTTTTATTAAATGGGAATTTTATGGAAACCACTGATTCATTCATATTATTTCATTTTAGTGGTGTGTTGGGTAAATTTATAATTCATATGCCCCAATATTTCACTAGATTATATCAGTAAACATACATCCATTTTTATTGGTAATGGTATATTGAAACATTATGTTCTTTTATATAGTCATGTTTAATTTAATATAAGAATTGAACAAATAATTATTTTTCGTTTTTATTTTTATATAGTTTCTGGTAAATATTTAAGATTTTCCCCTACTGGTAACGATATATATTTATTCTTTAACTATAATTTTCTAAAGAATAATTATATACATATCCATACGAAAACAATTTGGTGTGTATATACATGCCAAGGAATTCACACCTTTGAGGATGAATAATGATATCAAAATAAATATATATTATATAATATTTCTTGCCATAAGTTCACCAAATAATCATTTTTTTCTATGATTAAATTTAATGTGAATTTCTTCAATATAACTGATCATTGAATTTAATTTTATACTACATTTATCTGATCTTAACAAACCACTTGTGTTTGGGTGGTGTTGTTATAATGCAGATAAGTTCAAAATAGAAAAAAAATATACTAAATCACGTGTCTATCATTACTTACATCTTACATGTTTTATTTATATTTTTTATGTTAACTATATTATAAATTTCACATGATTGATAGCATCTTGAATAGATTTATATTCATATTTTATTGTAATTTTTGTCACTATTATCCCAAAAATAATTTTTTTTGATACTTAATTAAACCCAACGACTATTTAGTGGTCCCCTGATATATTGGGAGAGTACGCCTCAATGTTCTCCATAATGTTAATTTAGAACTACTCTATTATTTTATGGGGTAAGTAGAGCCAAATAATTTAATGGGTATACTAAATATAGTCTTCTAAGGGGACATACAAAACCAAAATTTACCTGTTTTTTGGGTAGTATAAAATTTTGTAGGACTCAGTAATTATAAAAAACAACCTAGAAAGATATAGTACAAGGAATGAATAATAAATTTCACTCAATGAATTCTCTTCAATAGAGATGATGTTTTTCGGTTTAGTTAGTTCTTAGGAACATAAATATTTTGAAAAAATAAAGGTTGGGAAACTAGAAGTTGACTTTAACATCCAATTGAATGATAAACCTCGAGGAGTCATTTTAAAACTATACTACACAGAAAATAAATGTAATGTCTTGTTATTTTACTTCATTAAATTATTTTTTCATTTTATTCATCATTTAGAAAAACTATTTTATCCATTATTGAATCCATGTTATTATTTTACAAATTCCAATGTTAAAAGCATCACATGGAGGTAGATTTTAATAAGCTTCAACGAATTGTAAAAATAAAAATCGTTCTATTAAAATAGTATTGCTTGAATAATAAAAAATTAAAATAGTAATAGATATATACATAAAAGATGAAAAATATTCCTTGGAATACTCCCATAATTCTTACGAGACTAACCATTCATATTGAAAATTATAATTTTAATGTCACTAATTTTTATTTTATTGATAAATGATTTATAATTATTAATTAGAAATAATAGATAAAAATATCTATGTAAACTACACCTTAAAATTATATGGATAATTTTTTAAATAAAAATATTATTATTCCATAAAAATTTCACAAAAAAATCCACGAAAAACTCTATATCTTCCAACAATATTGAATTTTATTGTCTTTAGTTCTGAAATTTCTATAGAAATATTATTTAATGAAAAACATTATATGAAAAATCTTTGATTCATCATTCTGAAGAATAATCTTTTTCATATATTATATATAATTAATGATTATTTATTGAACAAACAGTTTATTAATTATATCTATAAAATAAATCCAATAATTTGAAATGTGAAGAATAACATAAAAAAGAAAATATTTAATTTTTGTATAAAAACCTATATAAATTCACAAAACCATGTAGGATAATCAAAAAGGGATTTTCACGTATACATTTTTTACTATGTAAACGGGCCTCTATAGTTGAATATTTATACCAAAATACATGAACCTGATTTCATGTAAGAAAAATCACATAAGTATTTCACGTACATGGTATCACATAGCTGATTTGCATAAAATAATGTACATATTCATATCATGTACGAAAAATCACATAACCATTTCTCTATATATATATCCAATTATTCATTTAATAAATACCTATCACCTAGATGAATATCTATGTGTCTATTTATACTGAAACTAATTTTCCCATATAGATTAATTAATTTAAGTGATTATAGAAATATTTAAAAATAATGACTTATCTAATTTCATACCTAATATCGACTATATAAATGGTATAATTAACATTAGGCCTAGTTGACCTATATTTAAATTATTTCATTAAATTTCAAAAATAATTAAGAGTAAAATTAATTGGAGCTATATATCCCTTGTAATCATTAACATACTGATGTAAACCTATTCTAAACAACTAAAACTTTCTTTATCAAACCCTAAAATAATTTATATACAAATTTAGAAAATTATGGAGCTCGATTTCGTTTATTTTATACTCTAATTAAATTTATCTAATTTTTTTCCTTTAAAATAATAATGAATCAATCATGTTAGAGTCATGTAGATAATGTCATGACCTAAATAAATAATTTGATCAATTCTAGTAAATCAGCTATATGAGAGAATTTTCTACCCGAACGTAGGCTACATGGAGAATTTTTCTACATGAGAAAAATTAATAAGCTATATGGGAGTTGTTAAAATCCAATATAAATGATATATTAAGTTATTAAATGGATCTTTCAGACCAAGAATGCTTTATTATGCCTATAGAATATGTTATAAAAAATCATTAAATAAAAAGATAAATTACGTAATGAATATAACTATATAACCATTGTTAAGAATTATTATAATTTATATATAAGATAAAATGTAAAAAACATTAAATAATTCTATGATAAAAAATATAATTAATTAAAAAATTGATGAAAAAATAAGATTCCCACATAATGATTTCACATGAATTTATAATTATTCAATTAAATGTATTAATACATTATCAAAATTAAACACATAATATTTTGGAAATATGAAAACTATTTTTTATTGTTTTAAATTTTTATTTTAGTGGAAAAATATATATTATTTATTTATAAAAACATAAATCTACTCAAGGATCCACTCACAAATAATATATTAATAAATATAATCCATGGGAATAAATCTAGTTTCCTCTAAAAAGGATAAGATGGATCTCTTATGCCAAGTTAAAATACTATAAAATAATAAAACAATAGTGTATACCAACTAAAAATTCATTTTTGAGAACTTATTATCATTTTTGTCTTTAGAAAAATATTTATTGGTGTACCATGATGCTAACATGGTGTAGATCGCTTCACTTTCTTTGACTTTTTAAGTTGTAGAGATCAAACGAATAGCTGAATCAAAAGTAATGACCACTTCAATTTCAATTCATTTATTCAACTTAAGCTATATATTTAATTAGTTTATTTATTTTTATGTCATCCTATAGTTATTAAATGACTATTAATCAATAATAATTAACAAAATATGAATTATTGTTACTTTGTAAATTATTTTATATGGAATTTTGACTAAATATGTTATAAATTATGTGTAAACAGTTATTCATCCTTATATAAATCATATTTAAAAAATTTATTGTATTGTTTTGACTAAAAATATATTTATATAAAAATATATTTTTTTATAATTTAATTTAATTTATGAAGTTATATTTTTATAATTTCTTGAAAAAATTGTTGATACACGGTGAATTTTTTCAGCGCAACTAAAAGAGTAATGATAATGACTCCACTATTATATGCGCTTTTTTTACTATCCCTGAAAATGGACCCCCCCCCCTTATATTTTTTTTAAAATCATTGATAAAATATTGAGTTACAAATGCTTTGTTAGTGTGGATGAATCACACTATATTATTTCAATAAAAAATCATTGATAAAGGGTTTCCTTTATTAGTGCTAAAAAATTAAGGAAAAAAGGAAGGAATTTTTAGTGCTAAAAAAGCTCCGATGAAAGGGGTAGTTTTTAACAAATGTTTTTGAGCACTACTAAAGGTCCCCTTTATTTGTGATTTTTTTCAACATGGATAAATGATATCTCTGTATTTCATTCGATATGTTTTAGCGATGTGAATATTACATGTATGTAGAACCAATATCATTTTAAAATCATTGTATTGTGGAAAATAAAATAAATTTATAAATAAATAATTATCAAATATTAATTTAATTTTAATCATTAATTTTAAATTTCATAGTAAAACCAATTAAAAATACCACAATATATAAAAATAGAGACAATAAATATGAAAAATTCATTAAATCTTTTAAAAAATACATAAAATTCCACGAATAGGTATATAACATATTTTTAAGAAAAATATTTCATATTTTGAACAAATAAATAACATATTATAAAAACATATGTTACATTTTTTATTCATTCATGGATGATTTGATTTTTTCTAATATTATTTATGAATATAAAAATTATAAATATATATTCATTATAAAATAATTTATAGAAAAAAATTTTACATTTATTGGTGAGTTGGATTAAAAAAGAAATGAAAATAAAATCATATAAATTTAAAATAGATTATAAACACATAAAATAATAAATCATATATGTTCTACCTAATTAACAGATAATAACATTATTTGTATGTATGTTGGAAAAAATAAAAATTCATAAAAATACACATTCACGAATGAGATTTTATATAACATGAATTAGTATTTGAGGATTTATTTATCATATAATTTATAATTTACAACATTTATAATATATCTAGTAATTATAAATTTGATAGTAATGATTTTCTTTACAAGTGTATTAAAATTTTTTATTCTTTATTGGAAAATTTGGGTGATTTATGTCATGCGAAAGTAAATGATTATTTTTATATAATTTTTACTCAAATATTATTCAATAATACTCATTGTAAATCTACTTATAATGAGGTGATTTCTATAAAAAACTATAGGAAAATCCATTGAAGTGACCTTCATGAATTCTATATGACCATACACATGGGTAGCCTTATTGTAATCCATCTATTTAATTCTAATGTGGATAATTTATCATGAAATACCATTCAATAGAAATAGGAAAATCCACCAAATTGTGAAATATTATCCAACATTTATAATAATTAGAGTACCACGATTCTATAAATGATTAAACTAATAATCATGATATACTATATTAAATCCCATAAAATATTCTAAAACCAAAATACATGATAGATAATTTAAATAATAATGTAAAATCTAAATTCAGCACATGTTCACCACCATTCAAAAAAACTATACTCGAAATTAAAACATGAATGGAAAAAATACTAAACTTGGTCAATATACTATCAAAAAAATAACATTTAATTTTAAATAAAATGAATAAATATATTCAAAATCATATCAGAATAAAATAATAATATATGTTTCTAACAATACAATTATATAATATTTCACATTGTATGACATATTGAAAAATATCCCCACAACTTTCCAACTAAAAAATATTTTCATAAAATTCTATAATACATTTTATAGTCTGACGTTATCATATTGTTTATTACGGGTGACTATATAATCACTTATAAAAAATGAATAAGTCTATTAATTCATGTTTTAGAACATTCCTTGTACAATAAATTATGACTCCATTAACATCACATTTTAATAGTATATTATATTGTTTAATTTTTTTTCGTTAGTCAACATTAAAAATGGAAATTACTATATAGAGACGAATCTTTTAGGTATTTTCACAGCCTCATCTAAAGCTATGTAACCTTTGGTATTGTTCTCCATGCCATTACATTATTAATAAATCTCACTGAAAACATTAATATTGTTTGTGAATTGCCATTCATTTCCCTTCAATTAAATAAGAACATGCATAAAGATAAAAAATTAGGCACAATTTTTGATTTAATACACATCCGTTAATGATCAACTTGAAATATTAAAAAAATTAGATTATTGTATCTATGATATTATAAAAGAAAAATAATAGTCTCAAAATTTATATGATATATCTGAACATATCCATCGTAAAAATATTTTTTAGTTATAACACAATGTAGTTTAGGGTCTAACTCAAAACCTTATGAATTAAACATTTAATATTTACTTTTAAAAGGAGTTTATACTGACTTTATGAAATATTAAATATATTGTGTTTTTAAATCCTTAAAATCATACCCTTTTTCAATATTAGTCTCCACTTGTATTAAATTTACTAATGGAAATCATTATTTTATATAATATATACCTTTCCCATATAATTTCAACATGATATAAACATTCATTTCATCTTATTTGACATTATAACGGTTAAAAATTGAATTTTAGGTTTCATTTTTCATCTCTTAAATGGTCAAGTTGTACAATTTAGCTAATTAGGAAACTTGTTTCAACAAGTTATAATAAGTAGAATAATTAAAAAATACATACCATAGTAAAAACAAATCAATTATAATTATAATGATATGAAAAATACAGAAATATTTATCAGGTTCAAAATGTTCATAATAACCCTGAACACAATATCCTGAAGAATATTATCTGTGGATAAAAAAATCATAAATTTGAGTGTCAATGATATTAAAAAAATTGTCCCATTTTTTTATGTTACCCCAGGCATTACATTGATTATTATTTTTCCGATACAACTGGAGTTCATATTTGAATATTTTGACATTGTATTCATACAAATCACCTTGGTGAATTGTGTTTTGGAGTAGAAAAAATATATTAAAATTAATTTTTTTAGAACTATTTCAAATGATTGACTTATTATGACAGACGATACATAATTTTACATTATAAAACCGCACTCAATAACAATATATGTTGGCAACTGAAATAAATTTCAAAAATATTTAAAGTGACCATATCTTAATTCACATAAATATTAATTTTCTCTATATAATAGTGACATAAAAATTTTGTATTTTTTTACCAAAGCTAATAACCTTGACTATAGTAATAGAGAGCCAATAGTTACATTATTAAATTGGTACTAGATTCAAGTAATCACATACCAAAGGAATAAAAATTATGTTGTCTTGGAAAACTAGCAACAAAATTGTATATCACGTTACATTTTTAAAAATAAAACAAAAATCATAATGAATGTTAATTTTATACATACTTCAAATCATTTAATGTTTAAATCATCACATCCCATAAATTGGAATCAAAATAATTGTGAGATCAGATAATCATTATGGGTCATGCATGATAGAAGATTGAATTTGTAAATAAGGAATACTCTTTATGGTATGGTTAATAACTAAAAACAAACGAAATTTAATAGACAACTTGATCATGAAATGAATCTATGGATAATATTAGTAACAAAATCCTATGAATAATAATAATACAATTCTCAATGAAAGAAATACATTATATTGGACATTATTACCCAAAAAATTATGATATCATTATCATCAAGACCCTATGATGAGAATTTTTAATTGGTCATCAGTTATTCATGAGAAACAAATTTAATTTAGCTAATTAATTTTCATTATGGAACTTGTCGATGAAATAATGATCTATCTATAACTGGGTCCCACACTAAATTTCATGTCAAATTCATTCCTCATATATTAAATAATAATTTAATTTCATAAATAATATTCCATATTAATAAATATTTATATTGTGTAATGGATAGCGATTTATCAATATTTTTCCTAGTAAATCAAAAAACATTTATAGTAAAACACCATAAGTAAAAAACGTATATAGTTTAAGAACTAATCATATCCCTTAAACCTAGAATTTAGATATTTAATATAAATATAATTTCTATTTATCATTTTAATATGAGTGATTTATAAAAATTATAATGATGAAAAAATTAAGAATATCTAAGATATGACTAAGGATTCATCAAAAATATATGTTTTGTAATAAAAAAACCATTCGAAGAAATAAATAAAATTTACAGAAATATTGAAATAAGATATTGTAAGATATTTGTATTAATAAAATAATTGAAATATTATAGAAGAAGAAAAATAACGTAAAATATTTATGGTGTTGAGAAATCTTATTAACACTATATTGAATAAAAAATCATTCCTTTTGTAATTTTTTATGGAATTAAAATTTGATCCTTTTATAAAATATTTTAATGAATATTTTCAAACCATCTAAAAATTCAATGATACAATTTAATGATCTTGATAAATTTTTGGAGTAAATAATAATACTTCTTGAATATAATTTTGTATAATATGGAAAAGGATTAAAAAATATACATGCTCAAAAAAATATCGTAACATTTTCTATGAAAAATTTAATTGAATTATTCTAGTACAAAATTGACTAAAATTAAAAAAAAATATAAAATCTATAAGTATAAAATTTATAAAAATAATTTATGGATTTTATAATGTCTTTATTATGATATTCCATCAATATAAATTAAGGCACTACCAAAAAATGTGATTTTAAAATAAATCCAATCCACTTTGGTAACATTTAAATTACAGACCTTTCACATAAGAAACTAGAATGGAAATAATAATCACAAATAATAAATAGTTATTTATGTTAAGTATATATTATGGGAAATATATACAAAAAATAAAAGTAAATATGTTAATAATATCCAAAATATCTCTATGGAATGTAAATTTAGATGAAATCACATATAATGATCATAATGGTTATGTGAGAATTAATCAATGATGTTATTATGTCCAATAAATATAAATCAATATAAAATAAATTGAAAATAAATTAGAAATAAAAATATATCCATTTCACACACAATCCTAATATAATATAATCTATGAATAAGGATCGTAACCTAGTGAAATAAAATTGAGTTATGAAACACATACCACATGGTAACATTCAAGTCAAATCCCCAATACTGAAATAATATTAATTGAATCTCAAAATAAAATTAATTTTTATATAATCATAATATAAAATGTAATAATGGAAACATATACACCATATAAAATAAATTTGGTGCATAAAATTAATACATGCCTCTATGAATGGAAATATAAATGAAATCCCTTACCTGAGGGCTGAATGACTATGTTCGTTATTTATCATAATGAATTATTAAAATATATTAATTATTTACATTATTAATAATATTTTAATACTTTACTTTTCCTTTAATTCTATTTATTACCATATAAAATATAGTTATATAATCATTTATGTTCTTGAAAGATGCTTTGATGATATTCGATTCATATGTCTAAAAATGTCTTTGGTTTGTTGACTATAGTAAAAGAGTCTATTGATGTATCATTTGCATCATAATAATTATGATATAATTCTAATTTTTTTACATCAAAACTAATTTTAATCCCAATAATGAATGGTTTTTATTATTGATGAACTATGTTACAATCATGGGGATGGTATGAAGTGCATAGAGTTGAGTAACATTTTAATTTTACAGTTATCCTGATAGAATAAATGTTAGTATAGATTTAAACTTCTAGAATGATTATAATATAATAAGAATTATATGTATTAATTAAATAATTATATATATATATATATATAATCCATGTAATGTGGAATTGAGAAAAATAATAAAAACACTACATGATTGTGCTCATCCACAATTACAAACGAATGCCATTATCATTTTTCAATGAATAGATATGTAAAAATATATATTATTAATCAATTTACATAATTATATATATATAATTTTTATAAAATATATACATTAAATCCATCCTCATAAATATGTGTGGGATTTGATGTTGGAAGATTCATTAAATCTGTTCATGGGGTGGTAATTATTCGTACACACGAACAGATATTTTGTTTCAAAATAGATGAAAGGGGAGAATGATGCAGGTCAATCCATTAAAATATTAAAATCATATTATTTGGGTGGTACATTTTTTATTATATCATCATGGATAAAAAAAATTGTATGGATGTTAATAAACAAATAAAAAAAATTCTCTATAAATAATCATTCATCTTCTTCAGACTACCACTTTTGGTTTACAACAAAACCCTGTAGTGGAGGTGTTCTTAATAAAATAGTGTAATTCATGACATGTTTATGGAATTAATTATGGTATTTGGGTATTTATTTTTTAAAAACATTTTATGAGTTATAAAAATAGGATACATTGATCCCATTTATACGTTAGTGGATGTATCATAAAATATTAAATTTATCAAAATTAATTTTCAGGATAAAATAGACCCAAAATCATATAATTCAAAATTTGGAAGATTATTGTTTGTTATAATATAATATAATAAAATTTTTAGAAGTTCATATTTTTATTTTACCCATATCTATTTTTTAACCGAAATTAATCATTGGTGTCAACTACAATGATAACAAAATTTTAACTCATTATAGGTGAAAATAGTTACTATAAAAGTAAAATTTTGACATCGATTGACCATAGATCATATTTTTAAACATAGTAAATTTACTTGTATTGTGATATAATATTTATGAATTTTAAATCATTCAATATAATATTATTTATTACATATTATATTAGTTTCATTTTTTAATACTATTCATTTAATTTAAATTTAAATACATGAAGACAATTTTGTAATTTAAAAATTGAAATTTTAAATATAAAAAATAATATATATACATCTATATAAATCATTGAAAACTATAACTACTTCAAATTAAAACACCATTAATATTTTCAGAATCCATTCATTTTTTTTCTAATAATTAACGAAACAATATGTCGGCATTGTGTAAAAATAAAATATAATAATATAATTACTATATATTAGAAAACTTTTACCATCCATATTTTTTATTATTATAAAAAAATAATAGTTATAGTTAATTTAAAACATACTATTGTTCATTTGGGAAAGTAGAAAAGATATTTAAAATTAATTTACTGAAAGTTGATATTTTCCATTACATAAAATATTATATTGGTCACCTTCAAAGAAAATTGTCCCATAAAAAATAAGTATCTATAGTAAGTTAAAATATGACCTTAATCCATTTAACAAATAAAATTATTATAGTAAACAAGATTACGTATCACTCTGTATAAACCTAGGTTATCTCAATTTATCATTATACCATAGTGAATTTCATTTATTTATTATTAATTATAAGAAAAAAATTATTATAACATGTCAAATAATACTATTCATTCTCACTATTAATATGGAATACAATTACCTAATTCAATATTAAATTTTGAATAATTTGTTTTATAAGTATACAACAAAGCGTGATGAAAAATGGTTTCCTGAAAAAAAATGCCTTTTATGTAAAAAAGTATTTTTATTCCACGATCATGTATAATAATATATTATATTTAATTAAATATATTATCTCTTAATAAATAATAATTATATTAATTTAGAATTAAATTCAAAATATTTTTTGTTTTTTGAATGAAAATAAATGATAGTTTTACAAAATGGGAATTTTTCCCAATTCACTGAGAAATAAATATTTTTTAAAAATCCAAAAATTTCCCCCAATGTATGCTCTTCCATATTTAATTAAAAAATTATGTTCATTTTTTACAATACAATTTTTAATATTTTTATAAATTTTTTATATTATATTCTCTTATAATGAATTAAAAACGATTTTGATGAAAAATTATATTTTAGAAGCATGTAATGGAATTACTATTAATTTAGTAATTATTTATAAATATATTTTTTTTGTAAAATATATACATATAATTTTCAAAAAACAATTCCTATTCATATCTCCAATTTAGATGGTTCTTTTATAATTATCACATTTATATATTTTAATATTATTAAATTGATCCTTCAAATTAGGTGTTGCGTCTAACACAAGTGATATAAGTAATAAAATTAATTTAAATAGAAATATATTCTAAAATATTTTGAAATTAAAATAATAAAGAAAACATTTCTTTTCATGTATAGGTAAACCATTTAATTATTTTATTGCATTATTTTAAAATGTTATTTTATCGACAAAACCATAAAACCTTGTATGTTTAGAATTAATGTGTCCACCACTATTATAAACCCCATTAGAATTTGTATTAATTATTTTATATGTCATTCACTGCATTCCTTGGAACCTAATAAGAATTTAAGTTTTATTTGTGTTCCATCGAATGCTCATCGATAGTTCTAAAAAATTATTAAACAACATATATCCTTGTATCACTATAATAAAAATGTTAGTAATAATTTCGGTAACAGTCATTTACATGATGCATTTTAATTTAAATAGGTTGGGTCATTTTTCTTTGATTTCATAGAATTTAACTAATTCATTTCATTATGAATACTAATATTTATAACTTTATGAATGTAGAGACCCAAATCATGGCATACATGGACATTACATTACTTTTAGGAAACACTTTATACATAAAAAAACAGACACGTAGGGACCATAATAGTTTAGTTTCTTTGGAAACTCGGAACATAATCTTCTAATCGTGGTGATTGATAGTCAACATCTCCCACAAAGATCTTCTCATTTTTTGTTTTCTAACCTAAAACCATTCTTTAAATCATGGGGAAAAGAAAACTTATAAAGGGTGAGCTCAAATTCTCAGTAAGGGTATGCATGAAAAAAAATAAAACAGACCATATACATTTGAACTTCAAAACATGAACATAATATTTAAACATAAAAATATTGAGCAATGACATAACACATGGCATTACGTAAGGAATAGATCATAATGGATAATAAATAATTATGAAATAGATTGGAAATAAAACATGTAATTGTGGAAAAACATTAATCACATGATATGATTTCCATAGTAGCCAAGGGATTGCTTCCAAGACCATCTTAGTGGACAAATTCCCTTTCTGAATCGAGTTCACTCCTCGTTTATGTCCTGAAACACTGAACCAGATTATCTTACTGTTCCAGCCATGTCTATCTCATGAGATATAAATTTTTTCCAAATGCATTTGAGGGAGATATAGGTCCCACCCATGTCATAATGAAATCATTATTACTTGTGACTCAAAATAAACAAAAATCATTCATCATAACACAAAGAATAAAATGGGTTTCATAAACATCATCCCATCATCAAATAATCCATATAAAAAATTGATATCATTTCATTATAAGAAAAGTGAAAACATTTAAATCAAATAGATATTATACTTGAAACATACACATATGAAATAAATTCATCTTAGATGGAATATGGTTTTGATAAAACACTTGAAATGAATTCTTGAGAAAATATCCTTTCTTCTTCAAAATCATTTTATTTTCACAAAATGCAAGGAAATTTTAAAGCAATGTTATTTTTTGAAAATATTCATAAAATATTGTAGAGGAAACTTCATTGAATTTTTTTTATGAAACCATAAAAATATATTAACGATGTATAAGTTAAAAATAACATTCTTCTAGTACTTTTGTCGGAAAAGTCAAAAGGTTCCTCATATGGTAAACAAAAGAAGTATTTCTTCCATAACACAAAGTAAAAGATAAAGATGGGTAAATATAACATTAAACATACATTTAATAATATTAAACACTTTATTAAAAACATTTTATGGGCATGGATGAAAAATATAACCCCAGTAAATACATACGAATAATCAATCTCAGATAAGAATGAGATTGGAATAATTATCCCATACCTTAGGTCAGATATGCTTCGTACGTATCTGAACCTCTAGTATAATGATTTAAATAATTTCATTGACTTATTACAGAATCATATTCATTGTTATGATGTCATAAATGGTTCACTTATTACATTATATTACTCATTCTTTTGTAAATTCCATGTCAAAGCAGCGTTTTGGGTAAAATCATTTTATTTTTCGTACGTGTTTGGACTTGTTATTCATGATATTATTACTTATATCTTGACTTACATAATTATAGAATGTAAAACATGATTTATATATAATATATATTCGTCATATACATATATATATATGATAGATCGATAAATGGAATGAAATACACCGTTCATGGAGATGGTAGGTCGTACGTACACATGAATGCTATTTTCATTTCCTTATTGAATTGAATGGAATTAAGTTGATGACATACATATATATATACATAAATACAGTATAATTATTATTTCATATATTTTATGATTACTTATTATATATATTTTATAATCATTCATTAATGGTTAACATGGAGAATGAATCTCATCGCGTCGTGGAGACGGTAGTATGTACGTATGCACGAGTGATGATACCATTACCATGATTGTGGAATTGTATTTAAGTGTATGTATAATATTTAAAAATCAATTTCACATTAAAATAATCATATATAGTTATTTATTTACACGATTATTCCAATCCAAGCAAGGTGGTGGTCGAAAACAGATTACACCACGGCATGGAGATAGTATTTCGTACGTACACACGCGAGGTGACTTCAATTTCCATAGGATGTATAGAAGATGAAATAGGGTTGTTTCCTATTTATAATAACATATCAGTATATATGTAATACTGATGTTATTACTTTAAAATGATACAACTAAAGAAGAAGAAGTTGAAGAAGAAAGAAACCTGAGATAATTGGAAGAAGAGATTACCTCTTCTTTGATGCACCTCCTTTAAGCCTTCTCTTAAGAAATTAGAGTTGGTGTTTTCAGAAGACCAGAACCTCCAGAATGTTTCTAGGGAATTACAGAAGAGAAATGGGCCAGGTTTAGCCAAGATTAAAGGCTCAAAAGGGTGTTAAGAGAAGAGGCAAGGGGTTCGCTTTTTATAATGGAGGAGAGGGGCACCTTTGAAAAAACATAAAATATTATTTTATAATAAAGTCATATTCAGTTATTAATATCTCCAAATTGATTTATTTCGAAGCTAATGTGGGGATGGGTCGAAATAATCCCTACCAATAGATTTTAGAGAGGTTTAGTTCATTATATTAACCTTATCTTTTAGTTTTAACTCTTAGTTAATTAGATTGACATTTACCATGTCACTTGGTATTTTTATATTATATAGTTAATAAAATTACAATATACATCCAAGCGACCCCCAAGTGGTCCATTAATTATAAAAATATCATGATATAAGTATCTTTGGTGAACCTTAGATTTTTATAAATATAATAACAATTAATAATATAATATTTTTTTTAAGTCTATTTTAGGTCAATTTAGACACTATTTGGTAATTGATTTTTGTGAAAATCATAACACCATGATTAGTTTGAAAACCCTTTATTAAATAAATACTAACATGTCATATTAACCTATTAATATAGTTTAATTCATAAAAAGTCTCAAATTACATTTATTTGGGTATTCATAACATCAATTATGTAATATGAAATTAATAAGATAATTACTGCATCATCATTGTGTCATAAATAAATTAAATTATTTAAGGTCTAAAAATTATAAATAAAACACCATTATGTATTAAATCTTTTTATATTTCTAATTAATATTTATAGTCTAATTTATCTTATGTATAACCCTATATTAAAAATGATTTAGTTATTAAACATTGATTTTAACTATTTTAACCTTTCTTTAAATAAATTAATAATAAATGTCCTAATCTAGTCCGGGTGGACCTAAAGGGTCATATTTTATTCCTAAGATTTATTTTGGTCGAATTACACTTATCCAATAGAATTGTTACATGTTTTAGGGTAATAATAATATAATTTTTACCCTTAATTACCCTATTTACTTCTAACCGTGGTAAATAAAAGTTAAAAGTTATTATTCACCAAAAATTATTTTCATCTCATTGAACAAATTTTAGTCCTTTAAATTAACTGTGTCTCTCGGATTTTAAACATTCAACTCACAGAAGCGGTAAAATTATGTTTTATGTGAATTTCCAAATTCTCCTTGGTGGTGGGTAAAAGACGGTGAAAAAGTTCAATAAAATTTTTATATATCTAAAATTATTATAAAATGAATCCAATGAATTACAATGAACATATATTGGTATTAGGTATCAATTTTTACTTAAAATAAATTTAAATAAAATAAATAATTATTTAAATAAAAAGTCGGTTTTTAAATAGTAACCCAGTGTTTTCACTATTCATCAAAAATTGAAAGTTTTCCTAAAAATACCAAAATTTCACCCTAGTCTAATTTCGATATTCCGAATCCAAAAATGAAGTCCATTTTGGAAAATAAAATTTCAAGAAGTTGTTAGTACTATTAATAACAACTAGTTTATATAACATATCATAGTTTAGTGAAACTCGGTATTGCGTACAACATACCCTATCATGGAAGGTCGTGACTGCGTGTAATGCAAGCCAATTCAGGGATGCATGTAGTGCAAGATCCTTTTGGTTTAGTGTACAACAGAAGATATCCATGAAATTAAAAAGAATACTTTTCATAAAATCTCGGGGTGTTACATTCTACCCCCCTTAAAATGAATTTCACCCTCGAAATTCGTCGGGGTTATAAATGGTTTACTACTTGAAAGTTTCTTTAATAGAAACCCACATCATACAATGGAATACCAAAACTTATCTTTAAAAACTAAAGTATGAAACATAATGGTTACCCAAATTAACTAATCACTGGGTTTCCACGTACAATAACATTGGTGAAAATATGGATATGGAAGAGAAATATAACTGTCATGTTCTGATGGAGAGCGATAGAGAACATGGCTATGAAAAAACCAACAATCACAAAGCCTTAAATTTTTGATGATCTAAGGTACCATCTGATTCATCGGATATAAGAGCACTAGGACAACATTTTTGGTTTTCATGATCATTTCCCTAAAGTTGAAGAATTTGAATTAGAAGAAATACTTACTTTATTTTGGTATAATCTCACCGTTGTTCGTGCCTTGAACAATTTCCACTTCATCTCTTAAAGAAATGATGTTGAATTTGTTTTTCGTAAAGTTTTAGCAGATCATGTTATAGAATGATAGGTCATTCCATCTATCTCAAACATAAGTTAGCAAACGTTATATACATAAGTCTATCTATGGTGAGATTAATCAGATATGGTTCCAAAATGGACTTATACTTCTTCTATCATCCTACATAATAAAATAAAAATAGTTTATACTAAACAGAGACTTCCTGAAATCCAGTGGTATGAAATAAATGCCTTTCGCACTTTGGTTGTGGGATCGATTCCCACAGCCTTGTCCGATGCGAGGGTTTGTCTCCTGTCCTGTTGGTTGTCCTTTTTCTAAAAATACATTATTATAAATTTGCATCAATAATATCGAAAAAGTTCTAGCCTTAAACAATACTAACTTATGTCTAACATAATCCATTCCAATCCAAAATACTACTATCCAATCTCATATTATAGTGAAAACGATTACCAGAGAGTCCATATAACAAGCATATTAATACCATCATTGACCCCCATATATCATAATATATGACTTGTTGGTCACATTCCAAACATTCAAAGGCCTTAATAATGTATTCTCTTGATAAATAAATACACATTGAACTATAGTGAAAACATGACTGCTGTCAAAAGTTATCTATTTCCACATACCAAAATCCCAAATTTCTGTATTCTCAAACCATGATATCACTTAGTCCTTATAACAATCATGAGCTCATGAATACTATCAATCATATTATTTCCTCATTATCCATTCATTTTGTGCATATCAACTTCTTTCCAAAAATATCTTAATAACCCTTCATGGTTACCCGTACCATTCAATATATACTTTCATGTAATTTAGGAAAAACAATAGTGTAACAATCCTTAGATGTTTCTTTATTCCATAGTACCATCAAATTACCTATACAACATAGCTCTTGATAAACATACAATCATTCCACTACCTTCTTAGACCATTGACCAAACTTCAACACATCTTTCATAACATATATCATTTGTAGTCTCCTCATCATCATCAACATAAATACTACCCATATGACCGTGCTGATTCACTTCATGAGATTTTCCCTTAGGGAATTGGTTTTCATAATGCCCATACATTCCACATTTAAAACATCTAATCATTGTTGATGTCGTAGAAATACCATTATCATTATCCATGGTGTAAACTGAACCATTTCCTTTGCACTTACTGGATTTTTGTCCTTATTTTCCACACCCAAAGCATCTTCCAGTTCTTTTGAAACATTCTCTTTGATGCCTCCTCCCACATGATTTACATGATTGGAATTCAACTTTCCTTCCTCTGTGATCATCATGAAACTCCATCTTTCTCTTATTATCTGAGTCGGTAAACTTACCAAAGATGAGATTATTAATCATATTATGAGATTTATGAATAGGCATAATAATGATATGTTGACCTATAGATCCAATTTCATTCGGTTTCTCATGAAAAATATCATTCTATTGTCCATCATATCCTCCATTATCGTGAGTCTTCCCGTTCCCAGCCATTTTCTAAAACCCAAAAAGAATAGTGTGAGAGGCCAAAATCATAATCAGGGGGATTACCTTCAATATTTAACATCTTAAGTTAAATTCTATGATTGTTATCATAATTCTAAGACTATAAACTATACATATACTTAACCATAGGGACATCCCTAGACATACCTTATAAATATATCTATGGATCTCACTAAAGTTTTCGCATCCTAGTTTCCAAAGGTTAACTAAACCTTTCCCCTTATACCAACTGTAGAGTCCCAAATATTTGCATACATGGACATTACATTACATTTGTGGAACACTTTATACATAACTAAAATATACATGCAACGACCATAATCGTTTAGTGTCTTTGGAAACCCGAAACGTAATCTTCTAATCATGGTGAAAGATATTCAACATCTCCCATAATGATCTTTCCCTTTTTGGTTTTCTTACCTAAAACCTTTCTATAAATCGTGGGGAAAATAAAACATATAAAGGGTGAGCTCAAATGCTCAGTAATGGTAAGCATGGAAAAAAATAAAACAAACCATATACATTTGAACATCAAAACCTGAACATAATATTTATACATCAAAATCTTGAGCAAAGAAATAAAGCATGACCGTACGTAAGGAATAGATCTTAATGGATCATCAATCATTATGAAATAGCTAGGAAATAAAACTTGTAATTGTGGAAAAACATTAATCACATGATATGATTTCCATAGTAGGCAAGGAATTGCTGCCAAGACCATCTTATTGGACAAAGTCCCTTTCTGAATCGAGTTCACTCCTCATTTCAGTCTTGAAACACTGAACTAGATTTACCTACCATTCCATCCATGTCTATATCATGAGATATAAATCATTACCCAATGCATTGGAGAGAGATATAGTTCCCACCCATATCATAATGAAATCATTCTTACTTGATCCACAAAATAAACATAAATCATTCATCATAACCCAAAGAATAAAATGGGTTTCATAAACATTATCCAATCATCACATAATCCATATAAAACAAATGGATATCATTTCATCATAATAATAGTGATACCATGTAAATAATAGAGACATTATACTTGAAACATACACATATTAAATAATGTCATCTTAGATGGAAAATTGTTTTGATAAAACACTTGAAATGAATTCTTGAGGAAAATATCCTTTCTTCTTCAAAATCATTTTCTTTTCACAAAATGTGATGAAATCATAAAGGAAAAGTATTTTGTTGAAAATTTTCATAAAATTTTTTATAGGAAACTTCATTGGAATAAGTCTTTATGAAACCATAAAAATCTATTAATGACGTATAAGTTAAAAATAACATTATTCTTGTACATTTTTTGGAAAAGTCAAAAGGTTCCTCGTATGGTAAAAAAAAGATTCCTTCCATAACAGAAAGTAAAAGTCAAAGAGGGGTAAACATGACATTAAACATACATGTAATAATATTAAACACTTTTTGAAAAACATTTTATGGGCATGGATGAAAACTATAACCCTAGTAAATACTTATAAATAAACAATCTTAGATAAGAATGAGATTGGAATAATTATCCCTTACCTTAGGTCGGATATGATTCGTACTTATCCAAACCTCCTGTATAATGATTTAAATAATTTCATTGACTTGTTACAGAATCATATTCATTGTTATGATGTCATAAATAGTTCACTTATTACTTTATATTACCCGTTCTTTTTTAAATTCCATGTCAAAGCAGTGTTTTGGGTAAAATCGTTTTATTTGTCGTACGTGTATGGAATTTATGTTCATGATATTATTACATATATACAGATTTAATTAATTAAATAATGTAAAACATGATTTATATATAATATATATTCATCATATATATATATATATGATAGATCGATAAATGGAATGAAATACACCGTTCATGGAGACGGTAGGTCGTACGTACGCATTAACGCTGTTTTCATTTCCTTATTGAATTGAATGGAATTAAGTAGATGACATAAATATTTATATACATAAATATAGTATCATTATTATGTCATATATTTCATGATTACTTATTATATATATTCTATAATCATTCATGAATGGTTAACATGGAGAATGAATCTCATCGCGTCGTGGAGACGGTAGTCCATACGTACGCACGAGCGATGATACCATTCCCAGGATCGTGGAATTGTATTTAAGTGTATTTATAATATTTCAGAATCAATATCAAATTAAAATAATCATATATTGTTATTTATTTACACCATTATACCCATCCACTTAAGGTAGTGGTCGAAAATAGATTGCACCACGGTGTGGAGACGGTATTCCGTACGTATGCATGTGAGGTGATTTCGATTTACGTAGGATGGATAGAAGGTGAAATAGGTTTGTTTCATATTTATAATAACATATTAGTATATAATTAATACTGATGTTATTAATTTATAATGATACAACTAAATATGAATAAGATGAAGAAGAAATAATCTTGAGAGAATCAGAAGAAGAGATTATCGCTTCTTCGATGCACCTCTTTTAAGCTTTCACTTAAGGAAGTAGAGTTGGAATTTTGAGAAGACGAGAACCTCCGGAATGTTTCTAGGGAAGCAGATAAGATAAATTTTCAGGGTTTGTCCAAGCTTCAAGGCTCAAAAGGGTGTAAGGAGAAGTGGAAAGTAGTTCCCTTTTTATAATGGAGGAGAGGGGCACCTTTGGAAATACTTAAAATGTTATTTTATTATAAATTCATATTCTGTTTTTAATAGCTCCAAATTGATTTATTTAAAAGACAAGGTGGGGATGGGTCGAAATCATCTCATCCAATAGATTTTAGATAGGTTTGGGTCATTATATTAACCTTATCATTTAGTTTTAACTCTTAGTTAATTAGATTGACATTTACCATGTCACTTTGTATTTTTATATTATATAGTTAATAAACTTATCATATCCAAAAAAATGACCCCCAAGTGGTCTATTAATGATACACCAATCATGATATAAGTATATTAGATGATACATATATTTTTAGGAATATAATAAAAATTAATAATATAATATTTTTTTAAAAACTATTTTATGTCAATTTAGACACTATTTGGTAATTGATTTTTGTGAAAATCATAACAGTATGATTAGTTAGAAAAAAGTTGATTAAATAAATACTAATATTTCATATTAAGCTAAAAATTTATTTTAATTAATAAAAAGTCTCAAATTACATTTATTTGGGTATTATAACATTAATTATGTTAATATCTCATTAATAAGATAATTACTACATCATCATTGTATCATAAATAAATTAAATAATTTAATGTCTGAAACATATAAATAAAACACAATTATGAAGTAAATCTTTTTAGATTTCTGATGAATATTTATAGTCTAATTTATCTTATGTATAACCATATATTAAAAATGATTTAGTTATTAAACTTTTTATTTTAACTATTTTAACCCTTATTTAAATAAATTAATAATAAATGTCCTAATCTATCCATGTGGACCTGAATGGTCATATTTTATTCCTAAGGTTGTTTTTCGTCGAATTATTCTTATCTAATAGAATTAGGACATGTGTTAGGATAATATTAATATCATTTTTACCATTAATTACCCTATTTACTTTTAACTGTGGTAAATAAAAGTAAAAAGTTACTATTCACCAAAAATTATTTTCATCTCATTGAACCAAATTTTAGTTCTTGATATTAAATGTGTCTCTTGGATTTTCAAAATTCCACTCACCAGAAGCGGTAAAATTATATTTTATGTGAATTTCAAAATTATCCTAGGAGGTGGGTAAAAGACGGTGAAAGGTTCAATAAAATTTTTATATATCTAAAATTATTATAAAATGACTCCAATGAATTACATTGATCTTATATAGGTATTATGTATCAATTTTGACCTAATATAAATTTAAATAAAATAACTAATTATTTAAATAAAAAGTAAGTCTTTTAATAGTAACCTAGAGTTTTCACTATTCATCAAAAATGAATGTTTTCAAACAAATACAAAAATTTCACCCTAGTCTAATTTCGATATTTCGAATCCAAAAATAAAGTCCATTTTGAAAAATAAATTTTCAAAAACTGGTTTTTCTATTCATAATGGCTAGTTTATATAAAATATCATTTTTTAGCGAAACTCGGTATTGCGTATAGCATACGCTATCGAGGAAGGTCGCGACTGCGTGTAATGCAAGCCAAGACAGGGATGTGTGTATTGAAAGCTCCTTTTGGTGTAGCATACAACATAAGACATCAATGAAATTAAAAAGAAATTTTTTCATAAAATCTCAGGTAGTTACAATGAAACTATTTACATATAATTTCATCTGATTTTTTAATGTTAAATTATATTATCTATCTCTTAAAATTATGCTCATAGATATATATAAAATTACAATTTTTTCATTTAAAACATAGTTTTTTTCAACATCAATGATAGAGATGTAGCCACTATGTCCCACATATCCACGTAGTGATATTAGTGTACAACACCAAGACATACACCAATATACAAGGGCATGAGACTAGAACTGGGATAGCATAAGGGATATATTGTAGACCTTAACATATAATATATGAATCACCATGCATCATCATCTAAGCACAATAACCAAAAACTCATAAGATAAAACTATATTGAACATAAACATGCAAGTTTTACAAACTAAATATCATCACAGAATATTGTGAGAATTCTAAAAGAAGAGGCTGAAACAATACAAGTCCCACTACAGAAAAATATGATATCCCATAAGTGATTTCAAATAATGGAATCAATACTAAATACCAACTCTATTAAACCAATTCAAACAATGGATCCATCATATTATACCGATCTCCATCAGGACTGAATCCAATATCTTTGTTACCACTACTAAAACATAATTGACCTATGTATTGTTTTCAATGAAAATATCTTTTGTAATAACCCATATACATGGATAATTTAAAAATACATAGTTTCTTCCCGGAAAATAATTTGGGTGATAAAAATAGGTTTCAAATCACTCCAAAAGAAAAAACATAAAAAAACTCAATCAATAAGGGGAAAAATATTCATAGGATGAAGCATTCACATAACATCCCAACAAGAAAATGACATGATCTCGTAGAAAATACAACAGAAATAAAATTTACTATTAATACATACCATGAAATGTGAACACCACAAACAAAAATATCATAAATTAAAATAAATTTCATCCAATATTATAAAACATGTGGGAAACACTTCTTTATCTATCTCAAATAGATATACCCCATGCCTCGATGCTTAAAACCCCCTTCTCCTATATTACAACTATGATCAAATCATATCACCCAATATGGGATGAATAAAACATAAAAAACCACATTATACCAGGGGATATAGTCTAGATATTAAAAATGAAGGGGTACATCATCAACAAGACACTTCCCATATAGTTGTATCATCACTCACCTGTCATGTGGAGTGTCCAACCTAACTAACTTGTGAAATTTTAGTTCCTATAATATCTTATTCCATAAGGTTCCTCTAAAAAATCATGATCAAATTCTATGTATGGTATTATAATTTGTGCGATCATGCAAGACTCACACCCTTGATAATGATATGTTGTATATGGTGTTACTGAGAACAAAAATTGGTGACCCAAACCCCTCCCAATCATATATATGAAAAATAAAACCTCCAAAACAATTTATGACCAAATAAAATTTTTATCCCAATATTTATAAAGTGGTGAAAAAAACTGTTTTGTTCTAGATATACTCATCCTATCTCCAAGGGACCATCATCTCAAAAGGAATCCAATATTACATGGGTTCTATAGTCACTATAATCCTCCCCTAATTCTTATTTTCAGTCCCCACCACCATAATATCAATTATCATTAAACTTTCAGTAAGGGGATCAGGACAAATTAGAAAGTGCAGAATTCTCTAAAGATTATTTCTAGCCAAAATATCAGAGTCATTTCTACTAAACAATCACAAGAATCATCTCATTCACACCTGAAATCATATTATATAATCTTCTCCTCAACCATGGAAAAAATCACATATAGGGTCTATATAAAATGAAATTTTTTACAAATTTAGAAAATCATCATCAGAACTACTGGTTTTATGAATGTGAAACTTGAAATTTTCCACAACCTCCACTCTCCACATCTAATTATTAGGACCACATGAAAATGGGGTTGATAAAAAACCTATCATATCAATCTTAGACAAGACCAAAAGCCTAATATATAGAGAATGGGAAAATCCAAATTTCTATCCACCAATTTTCTATCATCAAACATCTATATCAGAGGGATACATGTGAAGGAGGTAATTACTTCATGTTAAAATCATATTCAAAAGACTATATGTGACCCATTATTGAATATGAGAACCCCCATGTTCTAGGATGACCTCCAACATCATGAAATCAAAAATAAGTTAATGATACAATATCTCACCATGAAATAATCTTCATATTGTAAAAAGATTATGAAATCATTATACATATGAAACAATATTCTAGATATATAATGTATTTTACTGAAATAGAAATTCATGTTGTAAATATACAAAAACATTCACTATTTTCTATTTGAGCCATGTGGATGTGCCTCAATATTCCACTTGGAATACTTTGGGGTGTGATGGGCTTCCCACTAATGGTTTTATGTATGATTGAATGGTTCTCAAAAACATTAAATCTTTATCCTCACACCATTATCCTTGGTTAGGTCAAGTCAGAATCTACATGTTTTCCTTAGACCCATCTAACACATATAATTTCAACTACACCAAGGTTCGGTTAGGGACAAAATGGGAAAAATAACATAATAGGGATCATGGACTATGAAATACCCTACCACAATGTATCAGGTACTGTTTCATCTGAATCCCAAGTATGGTAATGAGGGATAGAAATCCCAACCCATTGCTTCATTTTTTTCCTCTAGAACAATTTCAGTCTCATGGTTACAATGCCAACTAATGATGTCAGCCACTAATGTATTTATCCATTATCATTTGGAATCAAATAACTCCATATAAAAACGAACCACCTAATTATAAATCACACCAACATGAAAAAAACTCAGTACCTCTAGAAAAGCCCATACCACCCGGGCCATTGCACCCCTCGCCAAATCTGACCTAGAAAACATTATCACAACTGACAAGCTTAATCCTTCTGATGAGACTGAAATATCTATGTCATGTAATATCATCCAAATATAATAATAAAAATTTAAAATATTATAGGGATTAAATTTTTCCTTAATATTAAATTAAGGGGAATATGATCCCATGAATAAGGTGAATTCCACAAATAAAGTCCCAGATAATGATGACGTACTTAATATTTAGGGCTTACATGCCCTGATCCCACTCCAATAACCTGCTAAAATGATATTAGACACCTTATCTAGTGTTCTCTTGTTATACATAGGGTGATTTGTCTTCCTCTGGTCTTTATAATAAGTAATATAATTTTGGAGGGGTAAACATTAATAAAATAAATAGAATTAATAATTATTTAATCCAATAATGATGGTTGAAATTCAGGAACCCTAATGTGAACTAAAATTATAGACCTCCTATGGTAAACCCCACACACCAGATAAAATTATGATATCAATATGTTAATACATGGTTCCATGTAGAATGAAAATATTAATGTGTGATATAGAAATAAAGAGGCAAATATTTTATATTTATATAAATTATTTATTTTTATCAAAGCACCATAATTATTGTATTTACACACTTTCATATCTTAGGATTAAACACCACGAACTTGTACTAATAGAAACAGTTTATTTTATTCCTATAAAATTTTTAAGTAAAAATTTACTATATTATTCAATGTAATGGTAAGGGGAACTGAAGCTCCAAAACAAGATTAATTTTATTTATGGGAAAACTTGGGTTATTATTTCCACCCAACAAGGGATAATTTCCACTATTGAAAAGCAAGACATCATTAAAATACACATGATAAAACAATAACACATCCTAACATTGGAATATAACATTACCACACAGGTTTTGATCATGAAGCTACAAGTTTATATATCAAAAAAATCCCAGATGCATCCCTGTATAGAAATGTATCTCTTTCATATCATATAGATCAGGAATACCACATATGAGATTCTCATTCCTCTATGAATTCCAATAAACATAATCATTACACATGAGATGTTTCTTTCTCCCAAACATTATATAATGAATCCCTAAATATTTTTATATCAATATATTAAAACAACATCAAACTCTAGTATTTGTAACCTGAATATGGGAACCACACCACACCATAGAGGCCCAACACACATTTTATACACACCAAAAACATACAAGAACATATATTAATATTTTTTCAATTAGGTCATTTGGATCAAATCAATCCTTTTATCCTCCATTGAGTATAACAGACATGTAAACTTCATTCACCACTAACATTAGTCAGGTTCTCATCTACCACAATTGACTAGATAAATTTCTTTAAGATCATGGCTTGATCTTTATCAAAAAATAAAAACACTATATCCATCAACCTAAAAAAATGTTTAAATTATATCATATCTTCAGATGTTATATGGTAACTATCTCAAAGACTATCATCGTTTTACCCAATTTTCCATATATATTAAAAGATATGTCATTTTTCAAAATAATCATAAATTTCAATGGTAATATATAAATTTTAGATCAATAATATCACATTTCTAGGCCCAATTATTGCCACATCACATTTAACTATTAGCATAGATCATTCTACTAGAAACAAAAATAAATATCATAAAATATGATATACTTAATCTCCTTAGAATATCATAAACTAGAAATTCCCTTAAACTCAATAATAAAGTACTTCAGACTAATAAAGATATATCATAGGGATAGAGATATGAATAAATAAATATTCCAGGTGGCTAGAATTTCTCATCAAAATTCTTTTATACCCCATTTACACAGAACCATGACATGTTTTATTGATAAAAAATAAAAATATAGAAAACCTCAAAAACTCAATATATAGGTTAAAATCCTCCTATATTGATATCAATATCATTACACACTGTTCTATTACTTAATATATGGTAAAACCTCTCTACATACTCAATATGACAATATTTGTAGAAATAAGTGAATATTATCACCTCTAATAAAAGTCTATATTCATGTAATGATGGATTAAAGATTCCACATGCAAGCTTAGATTACAATATATCCATGAAATCATCAAGGAAAAATCACACACTAGTGATAAAATTCTCTACAAGAAACATCCATAATTGTCACCACATTCTAAATAAGGAACTGGATAATTAAATCTTCTTATTACCCACACAAAGAGATATTGTTCATGAAAATCAACATCATTCACATGTCTACTTCCTATGAGACATGATTTCTATATTTTACGGGTTCCTTGCATACCCAATGATTAAAATCATATATATCAAAGTCTCTCATGACATTTATTTACCTCATCACACTCATCACCCACTACATAATAGAACATTTAATGATACAGAAATCCATATTGATGGATCATCCTGAACGTCCTAGATTTACTATGGTACATTGGCTGGTTTTATTTTTATTCACTCACCTAGAAAATGGAATTTTTATGTGTACATAAACATATTTATAGACACCATAGTTTTTAGTTAATAAAATTGGTTTTACAATGAACCTATGATGATTTTGAAATAAAACATGAGAAATATAGGAATATAAGAGGAATTTGGACACATTTTATTTAGTGCATGTTTTTTATTATGTCGCCAAAACCATAGAACCAATAAAAAACCATTATAAGACCAAATGATTTGAGATAGTGTCCCTAGAATGGCCCCTCATTGCTAATAAATACCCTATAGGTTCCCCAGAAGACCATACAAGATAATATTTAAGAGGTTATACCAATTTCAAAAACTCCATAGTATAGGGTAAAATTTTTAGACCTACCTAATAACAATATGACTCAATAACACTTGGATAGAATGAAAAGAAACCTTTGGAATATGGTTTATCTCAAATATTCTGTATGTATAACATGTTAATTAATAGACGCCTACCTATTATCTACCCCCATAATATACCTTTAATCCATGATTATGAACCCTAACCACCACAAGATACTGGGTAATAAATAGTAATGGATAACTATCATTTTTTTGAATCATCAATCATTTGGGGGAGGTCCATCTTTCCACAAGGAGATCATTAAATCTATACTGTGGAAATTTTAAAGATTTGTTTTGATATTGATTGTATATTCCCTTCCATATTAACATACGAAAATACATGGGTGTGAAGGGATAGTTTTTCTTCAATTTTTATAAGATAAATCTTACGTACTTTGGTTGATGAACAACAATATAGTATTTTTTAGATATTGTATTTTTTTTGTAATTTTCTTTATATAGAATCATATATATTCCTCTTAATTTCCCTATACCATCTTGAGTTAATCCAATAAATACATTTTACCAGAATAAAAATATAATATATAGTTATCTTCAAAGAAATTACAATAATTACAAAAATGGTCATTAGGTGTAATAGATTTCTCCTTGGGTATTATTTTAATTCAAATTTATAAATGTTAATTATTGGATCGAGAAATTATTATCGCCAATTTTAATCAAAACCTATTTAACCAAGTCTATTCTTAAATATTTTAATCCAGGTGATGAGGTTTTCAAATGAATAACACTAATATCAAGGTAAAATCAATTCAAATAATATCTATTGAATATCCCATCATTGATGAACATTTATTAAAAGGAATTTCTAATTGTTTCCTTACACCACTAATGATTCAATGTTGTAATTACATGAAGTCATTATTATTTGGGAATTTTTAAATATTTTATCATCAAATAATGATTTCATATAATCATTCGAATCAGAAATAAACTTTTTAAAAACTTACATTGAAAAATAACAAAATATACCCAAGGATTGTCACTATACATCCACTATACACAATGTGGGGTTGTGTTATAATTATGTTTTTTAAATATAATGTAATTATTTATCCAGAATAGAAAACAATTATTCATTAATTTATATATAACATTGAAAAGAATTTTAGAAATTTTATTTTTGATTGATTAATTTGAAAATAAATAAAAAAATTAAAGAAATTATGATCTTTACTCTCTTTATTTGGGGTCTTTTAGTTTTTCAATTTTATTCATGTTTCTATTCTTTTTTTATGTGAGACCACAGATGAAGGAGTCTTATTCTAACTCATTAGAAGTGTGTTGAGGACATTAAGATATTTCCTTTTGATCATAATATTTTTAGGATTATTTCAAGGAAATGATGATAATTGTTTTGTGGTCACATTGAAAATGTTCCCATTTTGAGTGTACCAGTAGAAGAAAAAACAAATATACATGGATTTGTAGAATATTTCATACATAATGGGGTGAAAAACCAACTAGTTAAACATGATGGAGAAAAAAATAAATATCCCCCTCCATTTGTTGAATATGTTCCATGTAATAATTAACAACTAGTAAAACAAATTCCATGATATATACTACAGCAAGAAAAATATTTTCTAGGGGGAAAACAATATGTTATATAAATTGATTAGAAATATTTTACATAAGAGTAGAAATACAATAAATAATATCCTTTAGATCAGCTCCCACTATATCATTCCTTGATAGAGTATACTCTTCCATCAATCCATGATGATGAAATAAGAATTTTTTGGCATCTAACTTAAAAAAACATCACAATAATCATATAATAATATATAATATTAAAAATACAATTTAATTTTGTATTTTCTTGATTAAATTTCCCAATGACCACCTTTCAAATTTATTTGGGGATATATAAAACATATCATTAACAAATATTGTCTATGGGTTTAATAACTCTTCATTATTTATGTTCATATTAGTGGATAAGTCCTACGATTAGAAAAAATGGATTCTATAACATTCTATTGTCACATGGGAAAAATTGTATCAAGATTTCATGGTAAAGTTTCCACCATCCATGATGTTAAAAGATTAAATAAGATAAAAATTATTTAGAAATGTGAGTGTGAGTCTCCTTATGAATCATGTAAAATCCTTTTGGATATATTGAAATGTTTTCCTCATCATGTACTCCAATTGAGAATAAAAGTCCAAAATCATTATAGGGGACTAACTAGAAGTAAAAAAACTATTATGAATGCAGTATTGATAAGAAAATTCAAGAGGGAATATCTTGAGGATTTATTTAACTCAAATAATTTTATGTTATACAATATAGTTCAATGGAAATATAAATGGGGAAATCTTAAATGGGGATAGCATAATTATTAATGAATTATAATGTTAGTTGTATAATTTGATGAAATTTAAATGAATATTGATATAATATATCCCAATAAAATTCACTATGTTAATGTTATGAAATATTTTTATTTCCTATATTATGGTAAGATCCATATATTAAGAGAATTTCCAAGAACAGGTTCTAGTCTCTAAAATTTTGAGGTAAGAAATGTCTAAAAAAATTGTGGGGACACTTTTTTCCACAATACCAATATTTGACATTAAATGATAACTCAAATCTCATTTGAAAAGGACATTAATAATAAGGATATCAATAAATTCCCCAATGCCCTATAAGGTACACCAAAACACAATATAAGAATCTATATTCATAGGATTTGAAATATAGAAATATATACACGAAGATGTCAAAGTAATGAAAAATTTATTAGAACACCAATCCAATATAACCCCCTAAATTTACCACTACCTTTCATGGAAAAAATTATAATGTTATTTTCATGTAATAAACTCAATAGTTTCCTCAATTGTTATTCAGGTTATAACCGAATTTCCACTGCACCTGGGTACCATGTTAAAACAATGTTTATTTTCCTATATAGGACCTTTATATATATCCACATTTCATTCATTATATGTTATTATTCTTACACAATACAATGATTCATGTTAGATTATTTTCATGACATGGTGTAGATAATCTATGAGGTCTTCATGGAAGAAATCTCGGTAAATGGAATGTCACTAAAAAATTTCATAATGATTTGTGATATTAATCTAGAGACATGAAAACAACACATTCGTGTTTAAAATGTGACAAAATTAACCATTATTGTGCGTCATGGAATATTCTTTGGACAGAGAATATTTGTAAATGGTATTCATGTTGACCCATCATAAATTGATTTGATATCAAATATCATCTTTCCTACATAAGTTTATTTCATCCAAATTTTCTTTTTGAATACATGTATTTAGTTAATGTTTCTTATAATAATAACTAAAATTAATCATTCCCAAATAACATGACTGAATTTGGATACCAATTTTTAGATATAATGATCCATGTTTAATGTATTTTTAGATGATCAAGAAATAGATAGTGGATGTGATGATTATCATCACCCTAAATTGAAATGAACCATTTTATTTTATGTAAAGCACAGAACATTATGAATTTGATTTTTTCCTTATTCAAAGGATTGAACATACAATTCATCTAATTTATTATGAACATCACACATTAATGGTAACCCATATGAACAATACAGTAACTGAAATGGTTATTTTGGAAATGGTTTTTTCATTTGAAATATTTTATTCATATTTGGTGTTGTACAAGGAAATTTTCAACAATGATCATAAAAATCCTACGTACATTATAAAAATAATACTTTAATACATTTCTTATTTTATTGGTAACTTTAATCTAGGGGTTTGAAATATAAATTCATGAATATAAATAGAGAATAGAATGGATCAGAAATCATGTATACGATTTAGAGATACCTCATATAGGTATAAAATAAGACCAATAAATCCTAGTATATTTTCCAAAATATAATATTTATTTTTTAATAGAAGTGTATAGACAATGGTTTGTTAATATTTTCATATATTTGGTAACTATAACATCACACCCTAATTAATTATTTCATTAATGGAAATGATTTTAACAACATGATGATTTGTTTTTGGGAAGACCCACCACTATTTTAATATAGTGGATAAAGAATAATACATTGTTGTGTTCCAGAGATAGAAGTGTTGAATTTGATTAATTTTTATCATTAATTTCCCTATAGTGGACATCATGGCCAATACCAAAATATTTTTAAGATACTAAAATCTATTTTTTCTAGTTATACAATGTTTAAAGATGATTGATTCTCCATTCCCTATTGTTACAATTTCCAATGTTGCGATTATACTGGTGGTCAATATAATATTTTATGATAACCCATGATCGATGGGGAAGTCTGTTATGTTTGGGGTGTTGTTTTTATGTGGACATTTTCACCCTGATATGGAAACACCAAAATAAGTGTATGTGTTGATTATATCTAATGATTAATGTTGTAAATTATAATAAAAAACAAGAAACATTAACTATTATCATTCCTAAAAAATATTACATCCTTCAGCTTTAGAGTTCAATGTGGGTTGATAAGTGACTGGGGAACTTATTTTGACAATAATTTGTAGCGAAATGTCTTAAAAATGAGTGGAAAAGTAAAAAACTTGAACACCCCTATCACTAACTGAAAAGTTATCACATGATGGTGTCCAATTTAGATATCATATACAATCCAAAAAATATTTTTGGATCACATTTAAGGACTATTCTAGGAATATTCATGAAACCTTATGGTCATCCGAGTAGTGTTCATGACATCTCTTAGCTAGTCACCTTGATGAATGTTTTACAAAAAAAAATATCACCTATTGGTCAAATAATAACATAAAACCTTATTTATAACCATTGAATTAAATTTTGGTCACAACTATGCCAAGGAAAAGATAAATACTAAACTAATTATGACTATTGAAACTAGAGGAGGGGCATATGAGAATTAATTTATTTATTATGATAAAAAGAATATGTTATATATCCCAGTGATATCCCAGTAATCATTATAATTTCATGAACATAAACATCTTTTTTATTAATTATTGAGACTTTTTTTTGAAAGCTAATGTACCAATAGTTCAGGAAACATAAAGTAGTTAATTTATCCAAACCTGATGTGGTAGAGATTCAACGTTGTGATGAGAAATAATTTATTATTTGTCAGAGAAATAAAGAAATTATTTTAATATAAAGATACATTGTGGGATAATTCACCTCCTTCAACATTATATGATAATATATCACTGTACATATATCTTTCAATGAAAAATGGTTCCTATATTGAGGGGTTACCCACTATTTTGGCATAATTTCAAATAATTTATTTCTCATTTGTGTGAATTCTTATAAGATCATGTTAGTGTGTTTTAATTTTGGTGTGCTATATTTATTGGATAAATATAAAGTGACAGATTTATGATTGAATTTATAATATATAGGTCATTATATTTTATATGGAAATGGAAATTAAATTTTTTCAAAATAATTAAAAAAAATTAAATTTTCATCTTATCTGAATTAAGTAATTTAAAAAATTTCATTAGATTAAAAATTCCAACAATAGACCCACACACAATGTTTGAAATGGTAAATAAATAATTCAAATTTATAGAATGTGGTGGACTCATACATTACAAAATAATAATTCTGGATCTCCAATGCTCAAAAAACCATGAACCTCTATAATGAAAAGTGTACTTCTATTATATTTACAGGTGTATGGTTACTACATGGTTAAATATACAATGTATTATAACCATGTGTTGTATGAAATGTACTTGAATTTTTTATTTTTTTTTAAAATTTCCACTTTTACCCAGAAATCATGAATTGACCTCTAATTAATCTTTGATCCTCATATCTATCAACCATCTCTTCCTTACATATAACCCCTTTCTAAAGTTTCCTAAATTAAATCCTATCGGACACAAGATCAATGTATTTACTTCATTATCTATATTCTTTTTTTTTCATTTTCTCTCTTCTAATTTTCTTACTCTCCAGGATAGGGTATCCATCCATTTTCCCCATCCCATTATTATTTTATCCATTTCATTTTTTTATTCAAATTTTATATGGTTTTTCATGTTAATATATATGATAACATAATTTCATACACTTCTTCTATTAAATTATTAAAACTCCCTAATTTTAATTCATCTATTTATTTGGGTTTATGTTTATGATTTTATGTACTTAAGAATTGCATAATTTAAATTTACTTATATGCATTTTAGAATTTCGAGTTTGTTTTATATATGATTTCAATGTGTTCATTATATCATCCCCAACCTCACCATGGAATCCTTTTGAAGATGTTCAACCTTTATTCATATTACTATATTGGTTACATATAATAAAATATACAATAAAGAGGAGAAGATATGTTTTGTTACATTAATTAAACTGTATGTTACCACATAAATATTTTTAAACCCATAAAACAAAACAACCCCTGTGATCGAAGATGAGATCTATAACCTTATTTTTAGAGGTAACCGTAAGGAGGTCATCTTAGAGTATAATATAAATTACAAGGATCCAGTTAATGAATTTATAAAATTATTCTAATGTAATCATAATTTATCCCCTAACGTCAACTACGGTATTATTAAAATGGAATACAATTTAATATTATGCCAATAAATTCACCAATATACCAATAACCTTAGGACATTTCCATCAAATATAATTATGTATGATGGATATTTTTTTAAAAACACTACTTATATTGAGGATTTATTGACATGAGATCTTGAATAAATCTTGATTACGTTGGTATGAATTTATAAATCTTGGTAATGAATATGTTAATCATAATTCTATGTCCTCCAAATTTCTTATTATTACCCATTGGATCTTCCTTCAATCCATCACATCGTATTCCACTACCCTGGCAGACATTAATGGAAATAGTACACTATTGGATTAAATTTTTATTTATTACTTGAGGATATTGAAGCCTGTGAATTTTTATTATGTTTTCACCATAAATCTATCATACATGTTCACAAAAACTTGGGGGAGTGGGGTTCTTTGAGGCATTCATATAATACCATTAGAAGAGAATATATAGATTTATTTTGATTGGGATGCATTCATTATGATTAAATCATCCCTAAAATTTTATATCATGTCATTCAGGTTTATTGGAATGCATGAATTTTATGCAAATAGAAAAAATATTAGTGATTCCCAAATGGTTCCCTCAATCTAAGCTTCAAGAATTCAAACCTCAACCCGATGGTTTTCCAAAAATTTTACAAAATAGTGATCTCCAACATACCCATTATATACATCCCTATTCCGACCCATACATCCTAGACACCTCCAATAGACCCTTATCTTACATCCAATATAATACTGAACAATTAATACAAGAGACTCTATACACAAATAGAGAACTCCTTTTGATGCATTGATCATGATATGTATTTGATGTATGACTAGAAAATTGAGTAGGCTGGCCTCCAATTCGGTGTCACCAATATACAAGATTTTTTACCATTAAACATGAAAATTACACTCCCAACATTCCCCATCCTCTAAAAGTTCCATTGATGTATCTATGTAATATGAAACATCTTGTCCTTCATCAAAACTAGAATAAAACAATATGATAATTCATGGTGATCCTTCTATTTCAGCATTGACATCTGCATGAATGAACTATGATAAATTTTGGAAGGATCCATTTTTGGATATTGCATCTTGGTATTCATTTACCACCCTTATCTTAGTGTACCCCTAATAGGTTAGGAGTCACCCCTCTTTTGGAATACATTATTTTAACTTCCCACCCATTTCCCTAATGGCAATTATAGATAATTTATTTATCTTTTCAGTAACTACTTTATTATGTCGATTGATGTTATTTCAATGGTTTGATTATGTTCCATATTAATTATCGTTTATATATTAATTATTTTAATGAATTTTTCTATATTTATTTTGATAGATAATTTCTTATTCCACCTTTTTGGGGAATACTCATCCACTAGATGGGTTCTTTCACACAAAATTATTTCCATTAATTTAACATCACATAAGTGATTTATTCTTTCAACATCACAGAAATATACATATTGATCTATTTTATAATATAATGTTTTTTACATTCCATTATATTGGGGACATGACAACATCTTTCATTTGTACGGAGGTCTACTACCTCACGAAGTGATGTAATTCATTTTTAACTAACTATTTTCGTAGATGATAACAAGGATAGAATTAATAAATATTTGAAATATAAATGAAATATATATTATATAAATGAAATATATATTATTCTAAAATATAATATATCATTTTAATTCTTACCATTTCATTCACTAAATGATGATAATGTCATTCCTGATCATGTGGACTTCCACTTTCATAAATTAACACAACTTTCTTTTCACATCACCACACCACATTGCTGACATGTATACATTTGTTAAATTAATAATATTTTATTTTTGATATATTTATATTTATTTAAATATATATTATTACATACCATATTTCCATAATTATCGTTTAAAAATGTGAATGTTACACATGCGTACATAGGACATACTATCTTCATAATCATAACATACACCCATTTCAAAAACCATATATCATGACTGGTATTGAAATTATAATCAAAGAATAAATATGATAATTATTTACTTATTATTAATCTAGATATTAAATAAGAATGATAAAATAAATTTCACAAAAAATAAAATTCAAAACATAGAAGAAAAATAAAGTAGTTATTGCCAGAAACATGAGTTTAATAAGGAATTTGTAATAAATGTTAAATGAATGGTAATTATTATATCATAAGTTGTATAATATATATAATTATGGTACATTAAATATTTATAATAAAACAATATTTATTATGAAAGAGTTTCTAACACATATGAATGTTATTGAGACTTATGGTAAAATATTTTTATTGGCTCTTTTATTTCTGGGTGACATATAAAAAATCCATCATGCGTTCTTTTTTGTGGATTATAAATTGAAACATTTATATTTTATATCAAAAATCAATGAATAGTAATTATAATAAATTTTGAAGTTTATATCATAATATTTTAGGGCTTGTGGTTCAAAATATTACTACAGAGATATGGGATTTCGATCTCATTTTTTAACATCTTTAAGATACATGACATATTTACCACTTGTTTCTAATATCTAGAATATATATTACCCATGAATTTGTTATATATTTATTCAAATAAAAAATATGTTTATTTAAATATTAAAATTAGGATATCACCTTCATGGGTTATTTGGTTAAAAAGATACCAAATTAGTAACAGATCTTTGTCACAATTTTCAATCTTTGAGAGATAAGTTATGTTATGCACCAATATTCTTTATGAGGTGTATATAAAACCCTTTTGAAATTTAATTTCCTAAACTAATTATCCATCTAATGATGAAATATTATAATTTAACTCAAAACTAAGCATCTATGTTTACATAAAATGGTTATTTATTAAGAATACATGTCTTATATTAATGTTTCACGCATTATATACTCAAGAGATCAAAATAATGTCATGAGAAAAATCATCTTTATATTTCACTTCGATAAAAAACACTTTTTTCATTCCAAAACAATGTTTTATGGAAAATATTTCAAATTTATTAAACATTATTTAAATGATCTATCACAAAATGTTTTATCATTTTTGATGATTTTTTTTATAATTTCATGAGAATAATATTCATATCGTTTTCCATAATATTCATGTATTTCTTTTCTTGAAAATGTTAATTAAATATGTATTTTAATGTGCATGATATGAAAAGAAACCCATGCCATTATGACTATAATTTTAATTGAATATCCTTTTATATTTTCTCATGGTTATTATGTAATTAAATTATTTTAATTATTTTCTCTAATATGAAGTGATATTTTTCTCAATAAATATTGTGAATGATTTTTAGAACTACATTTATATGTTTTCTAGGTTATTTTCAATCTAAATAATTTTGAAAATTCATTTAGTAGGGTTTTCAAATTGAAAAGTTGATTTTTATAAATAAGTGTTTTAGATGATTTTTGAAAATTAATTTATATTTTAATGAGTTTATTTTCAAATAAAATAATAAAAAAATGATTGCTGATTTTTTATTTTTAAAAATGTATTATCAATAGAAATTTATTTTTCTCATTATGTATTCCATGTGATTTATCATTAAATATAATTTTACATATAATATATATTTTTTATTTATCTTCTTATTTCTATGGGATGCTATCCAAGGATACCATAATAATTATTTATCTAATTATTATTTGTTTATGAAAAAATGATTATTTAGGAAACTAGTTTTTATTCCATGATATATACCATGATAAAATTATTATGAAACATTCTACTTTTAATGGGAGAGTATATGATGAAATGGTGAAATGATTATGAAATCAATATATTTTTTATAGATTATGTTATGATGAAATGTTTAGGAAACCCATTTTAATTCAGCGGTTTTTTAAGATGAATTTTTATAACCTTATGAAACAAATATGTATGATTTTCATAATGTGATAGTGGTTATATTATAAATATGTATGGTGGGAACATTATTGAAAATTATGGACGAGACATATATCTTCATTTAATTCATTTGGTAATTATATATGTATAATGAGGCATCTTGGGTGGGAATAATGAGTGAACCTGAATCAGTTAGGAAATATTTCACCTAGGATAGACTTGTTAGTGAAGTTTTAATTCTATGTTGGTTTGGGGAGTGATGTCATTCCACTATGATGGATTTTTAAATTATCCTTGAATTCTATTGAAATGATTTTATATTGTTATGTGCATTCCATAATTCTTTATCTTATGCCAATGTTATTCTCTCATTGTTCATGTTTTTTAATTTCATTTTGATTCTTGTATTATGAAATGTGAATATTTATTTAATTTATATAGATTTTGTTAGTTGATATGTTGGGAATGGTATTTATAAGTTATGATTATGTTGTAATACCATTATATTTATGTTATTATTACATATCTATCAGGTTTACCCTTAGAATCTGAGATCACCCATTATTATGTTTCCTTTCCTCCAGTTATGATGAAATTATTTATGTAGGGTCTATATGTGAATATTAATAAAGTGTAAGATCATTATGGTAGATGTTGATGATCATTAAAATAATTAGAATATTGTCTACATTGTCTCTAGAGACACTAAACTATTATAGAACTCAATATTCTGTTTATGTAATGTATTTAATATTGGTCTAAAAATATGAAATATACATGTATGAAAATATTGGATCACTTTATTTTTTATTAGAGGAATGGTTTAGTTAACTATTAGAAACAAGGATGAGAAATTTGTTTTGAGTTCCATAGGGATAATAATGGTGATATTTCATGGTACATTTCGATGTGTAATTGTAATTCTGATTCAATGAATATGAAAATTTCCTATACATTTTGTAATGGATAGAGAAAGTGTTTTTTATTAAATTACATATCTTTCTTGATTGTATTTTAGGGTGTGGCTTTGAGAAAATTGTACCTAGGAGAAATAAGTACTAATAGGGTTCATTGAAAAAGAATCAACCATCACCTTGTTCACTAGAATGGGCCTTTATATAAAACATATTTTATTGTCCACGGATATATGATTTGGAAATGAATAGAATCACTATGAACCAACATAATGGATTTATATAGATGATGATCAGGGATGACCTGGGCTAAACCTAAGTATTCATAGATTTAAAATAAGGCATCTTTATTTGGATATAGTATAAGGGATTATCAACCCAATTTTGTTTCCCATTTTTATTTGAATTTCTCACACTATAATTTTTGGTTTTATCCAATGGTGGGAACCAAAAAGATTTGATTTAAAAGAAAATGAAATGGAAAATTTTCTAATGTACAACAAAATGGTATAACTACTATTGTGAAAAAAAATTTCATTATTCCAAATCAGTTATCACCAAGCATAACTAACTTTGTTCACTTATGCAAACTATCAAGCTCAATAAACATGGGATTTATATAGATCACTAAGAGTTTGGGTAGTGGATACCATGGAGGAACGAAGATTCAGTTTCATATATATTGTGATTTTGGGAAGAATAACTCATGGTAATGCTGAGAGGGATAATAAGAAGTTTTGGGTGTTTAAAATAGTGGCCCAATGAAATAACTAAAATGATAAAATGAAATGTTTGATTTACTTAATGGATTAGAATAATTTTATCTCTAAGATATTATCGGCTCCTGATTGTTTTAAATATAGAATGTACTATTATTATTCATATCAATATTCTATGTTGAATGACCATTAAAATAATCAATAATTTTTAATTAGTAATGGTAATATTGATGATGATGAAGAGACTAAAAATGACATTTGAAGGGAAATAACTATTAAAGAATAAGATGAAAATTTTAATATAATGGTTTGTGAAGGAATATGGATGATAGAAGTGATTAATAATTGGAATTTAAAAAAATTATGTTATATGAATCAGAAAATATATATGGAATATTTAATATAAGTTTTTCAATAAGGATAATAACAAATATGTTAAATAGTACAAATGAAGTTGAAAATTTATTTTATAGAAACAATATATTTTATAGAAAATTGATGATTATTGGATGATAATAGTAAATATATTCATTTTTTATAAAATAATCATTTAGGTCAAAAAGATAATTGATATGGATAAAACAAATCTGATAGTATTGATGAAATCATAAGTGATAATGTACTTGTTTAAAAAAATTCTGTTATCATTGATGGAGTTTACAAAATTATTTGATAAATGTGCTATGATAAATAATCTATGGTTTTATTCAATGAATAAGGAAGCATGAATGAGTTTATTGAGATTATATGGTAATTTGGGTTATTACAATGATCCAAGATAATATATGACATAGAAATTCACACATTTTTCATGTTACCATGGAGGGATTATTAAACATATTTTGTGGTTAAATTTTGATTTTGGGAAATTTGGTGAACATATTTAATATTTTTAATGATTTTGGAAGGGTTATGTGGTCATTTGTTTAAAAATAGTTTAATCTCAACATTAGATGTGGTTTTAGAGAATATTGTAAAACATGACCATATGATGTTTTATTAATGTTAGATAAAATGTGTTAAGCATCATTTTAATAAGTATATAAAGATTGAATTAAAGTTTTTATGGATCTTATTTAGTATTATAGAAATAAAAAAATTAACTCATGAAGTATGAGATGAAGCATAAATTGGACAGGGAACAACCAATGGAAAAATTGTGCCAACAGAATAAAAATATATTACATAAATACATAAATACATATTCTTATTCTTGATATAAAAAATTAGCATAAGGTAGGAAGAGTAAATTGAATAAAATATTTGTCACATTATCATATTTCATGATAATATCCATGACGCCTTTCTTTTTTATTATGTTTATTGATTTATGGTCATAACATTCACTTGACCATATTCTCTATCACTCTACATCAATATTGGGGAGTTATATTTATCTTATATTTCCATATTTTCACATCTCACCTATGTTAAGTTTTTTATAATACTATCATTTTTTATTCCAGATGACTTTAATGAATCCCTTTCTATTTTTCAAAATGATATTTTATTAACCCATTTTATGATGTGGGTTTTTATCATGGAAAATTTAAATGATAAAACATTGATGAAATAGATCAATTTTGACAAAAAATTTCATTTTTAGCAAGGGTAGAATGTAACATCCTGAGATTAGGTGAAGTAATTTTTTTAACATTAATATATTATTGGTGATATTATTCATTAGTTGTAAAACTGGATTTGTATTATATTTCTTAAAACTCGTATTATAAATGTAAAATTCATGTTAATAAAATAATATTATATAATATTTATCATTTATCCATTACATTGAGGTTTATGAATAATATTAACTATATTTTGAAATATATATGAAGGTAATATTTAATAATTATTATTCTTTATTCTTAGTAAATAAGAAAATAGTTTTTAGTAATTTCACTTTATTCTTCAAATATAAGTTTTAACCAAAAACTATTTTTGTTGATATCAATGTTAAAAAATATAAGTAGTTTTCGAATCATTTAGAAAATAAATTTATCAAAATTAAATTAATTTTTTAAATCTGTGTACCAATATTATCTTAGGTAGATTTTTCTGTTTTTTTTAATATTCAATTTCTAATGAATAGTCAAATTATATAATTTTATTAAAAAATATATTTTTAATTCAACTATTTAAATGATGTATTTAGTTTTGGTCTGAATGTAATATTATTTTATTATATAATAAATAATCCAATTATGTAAATTGGAATCAATTTTATTGTTCTATTTTTATTAAAACATTTTTAAATATAAAATAGAATTTTTCTCAAAAAAATGATTTTTGTTATGTTTTAACAGAATAAATTTAAATTTTATTCTAGCACATTTTTTAAAAAAATTTAAAAAAATAGAATCCATATTTTTAATTTGAAAATAAATATTTTCTATATTTTTTCTTTAATTTTAGGATAATTTTATTAGTAAACTTATAAATTTTTGTTTCCACATTTAAGGTTATATTAAGAAATTAAATGTAAAATAATATGATAATGATTATAAAATTATCCTAAAACATATCATTATTTTATTAGATCAGTATGTTTTGACCAAAAATATCCACTGATAAAATTTATGACCATTTTTATCCACATGGTTCATAATAATTCTCTCATTTTGTTTTATTTTAATAAAATTTAATCATGTGAAGTATTTTTTTTAATGAGTATTAATTTTTTATTATATGATAATCCAGAAAATATTTTCATCAATTAATTTTTTTAATTATTAATTATATATATTCATCATGATAATATCATGATTTATCAAATGTATTTAAATATAAGATATGTGATGGTGTGTCCGATTCATTAACCAAATAAAAAATCTCTGGGTGTTAAGACTTTTAATTTTCGATTATTCTCTAATTCAAAGTGTGAGTCTACTAAAGTGAAGAATAAATTATTCAAAAATCATCCGATGAAAATTGTTGAAGATAATCATATAATATTGTAGGAACATATTAAAGATTGAAAATTATAGATTATTGGGAAGCTTGTGATGGTGCCTAGAGATCATCATTGGACGCTTCCAGATTTATATACTATGCATCAAATGTCATGTGGATTTAAAGTATAGCACATAGTGTAAATAAGTGAGAGATTATTTCAAATTGTATTCCATTTGGTGGAATTAAAATATAGGGCTAGGGGCTGTGGTTTTACCTATTTAATGTTAGAAATTATAAGGTTCCAGGATTGGGACCATCTCTTTGACCCTTCCAATGTAAAACAACTGTGATACATATTTATGGATTTAGATTATAGGGTTGTGATGGATTCTCTAAAACCCTCATAATTATTTGGAATATAATTTAATATATTTTACTCCAATCTAAAATTTATTCTTAAACCACTTTTTTAGAATATTTACACTTATAAAGTTTCTTTATAGGAGCTCATTTTTATGCATCTGTCAAAACTACAAACATGATAGTTTGTAGAGAACACGGACATGAGTTTCCTGTGGGGTTTGAAAAGAAAATATTATTTTGTACCAAATGCTCTTTTACTGGAAGATATACTGATTAGTGTCATATGAATTTACATTTTGAGATTTGTAAGAAGTTTGATCGTAATATGGGAAACTACAAATTCTATGTGAATGTTTATGATCATGTAGACATGGATAATGGCAGCTAAAAGGATACATGCAAGGGTCTCCTAGACGGGGGTCTCTCTTATGTTATTTTTGTAGGTGTATGTGGAAATATATTATAAAAAGTGGGACAAACACTACGTATCACTGATATTAAATTCCATGGGGAGGCCTCTATATGTAAATAGGTTGATATTAAAAAGTGGCCTGAACATCAAGAACAGACTATTAAATTTAACGATGATTCTGTTGTCTAGTAGGTAGAACTATTATTCTCAACATTCATGGTTAATAATGTTGTAGTATAGTTTAAAGGGAATATTTTTCAGGATGTGAACTGGGTTGGGGTGGCAGTAGGTGGCACCCATCATATATTGCCATCTCATGGGGTGAAACACGATTTGGTGGATATGGAGGCACACTATCTCAATGATGTGGATGACTTTGTTCCCTCCTCACCCAACCATGATTAATTTAATGGATACAACATAAATTTTTTGACATTCATGATCATCATAATAACAAATCTATAAATGAGTACAATATAAATGAAGCGGAAAAATATATGGATCTTTTTAACAGGCCTCAATCCTAAAATGGTTCCATGATCACATCAGGAAAATAGATTCAATGAGTAATCCATCGAGTTTTCCAAACTGGCCACTCTCTCACTGAAAATATTGAAGCTGAAGTAGAACATGGAGGAAGGAAATTAGTTGTGTTTAGTGAAACAGAAAATGATTCAAATGTGGCACAAAAATATGTGATGATAGAGGTAGAGAAGGAGGATATAATTCCACTGATCACATCGATGTGGAAAAATGGTCTGCATCCCCAGGGAAGAGGAGGTTTTAGAAGATGAGGATGGACATTCTTCTAGGATTTTCTGAAATTGGGAATGTTTTTCAATTTATATCATCATTTATTATTCAAAAGGTTTCATTTTTTTCAATAAATATCTGGACCATGGGCTTTCCCATGGTTCATAATTTTTCGAAACTAATATATTATTAATATAATTAAAAAAAATAAAATATATTTTTTTTTAAATATTATTTTTGATATATTCATAAAATTATAATGCATAAAATGAATTTTTGAGATATTTATGATATATTATATATGTGTTAACTTGTTATATTTTAATTACTTCTTTGTGTTATTATCTTTAAAGTGAAATTAAATTAATATAGTAATAATTTGAAATAATGATATTTTGCAGAATTAATCACTAATTAAATTAATTTTAAATAAGTTATATTAAAAAACAAAAAAGGTAATTGTTTTGGTGAAAATGGAATGAATTATATATTTATAGGTCATTTTAATAAATTAACTCTAGAATCGTATTATTATATTTAAATATTATGTGAAATTATGAATGATCCCCAACATCAATTATAAAAGTGCATTTCATCATTCACAAATTCATAGAACATTGAACCATATATACTGACCAATAAATACACATTTCTCTTCCGAATATCTATATAAATATATTATAGGTTTTGGTATTCAATAAATTTTAACCCTAGTGACCCAAATAAGAGGTACAAAGAGGGTTTCTTTAAGAAAAGGTAATCGTCCTTACCCACACTTTAATGATTATTTTATCTTATAATTACTCTTCATGTTTTGTATCCAAGATAAATTAATAAATATACTATCATATATATTTTTATTTTTTTAATATGATTTTGGTACTATGATAATCATCCTTTTGTCCATCCTATGAAAAAAAGCACCACTCGTGTGTATGTCTTACTTATCATCTCCACATCATGGGGTAATTTTTTTCATCACCACATTAATTGAATGGTTATAATGATATGAATAATTGATAATTATTTTAATTATTATGCTATATAAATTATTTAAATTTAATATAGAATGTTCTCCCTAATCCTTTCAATCGTTAAGGAAATGATATCATTGCTCGTGCGCTGGTATAGACTAAATCTCCAAAATATGATGCGATTAATTTTCCATGATCAATGATTATAGTGTGGTTATGAAACTATATATAATGACTAAATATGATATTTAAAACATTAATATAATTCAATAGAATATGTTCTTATATCCTATCTAAAAATAACTTGGTGATTATAATAAAAACATTTAAGAGAAAACAATATAATTATCACATGAAACAAAGAAAATAAAGAAATATATTTTATGAATAAGTGGTAAGATGTTATAAAAGTTCATATATGATATTATAAATTTTAAAAAATTTCTAATATATATTATATAAATTTTTAAAAACACTATACAAGGGGATTGAATACATCTAAATGATGTCGATCATGAGGACATGTAGAAGTATTTTATGATTGATAAGAATGGATATACTAAGGGAAATAATGGAATTATTGAAGTAATATCATTGTGTATTTCATGTTTTAAAATGTAATGTGAGTTGATATTTTTCATCAAGCTTACCAAGACCAATAAATTATTCCGTTCATCGGGATGTGATTCCATATATATAGTTCTAATGAAATAATGTAACCACCGACTCTTGGCAACTTTGGTTAGGTTATTTACATTTCTGATTTAAATAAGGATTATTGGATTAGAGGAGGGAGTACAGAATGGATTTGGTTATGGATTGGATAAAGAAAGGAGTTTTTATTTGTAAATAGTATATGACTTTGGGTGACCATTTATATGTGTTGGAGAGGACACCCTTGGCATTTTTAATAAGAATGACATGTATACACATTTTGAAATTTCCAAAATGAACAATAATGGATCCTTATTAAAATATTTAGGTGATATGGTTGATATGTGTAATTCAATGCGATTTGGACAAGAATATATGAAATTTTTACACCTTACATGTTTTATTTTTTTCTCCATTAAATACCATTTTACCTTAACCACGATAAATGTTCTTCACTCTTCATTTTGAAGAAAAATTATGTTTTGATTATTATATATTATAAATAATGATGATTAAAAATATGGAATATATTTTTACAAATTACATTAATAAAATATTAATGATTTAATTTATTATGAAACATGTATAGGTGACGAGGAAAATGTTTTCCAAAGATAAATTGCTCAAAAGATTAAAAAATTTTAAAATCAAATTTAAATATAAAAATGTTTGCAGTGAAGTAAATTGAATTAATATTTTTATAGTTTAACAATATTTACATTTAATCATTTTTAATGAAAATTTAAACCTTATAAATTATAAAATTGAAATTGATGTTTTCAATTAAAATATATATTTTTCACCATTCATCCAAGAATAAATGATGTCAGAAAAATCCAAAAAATCTGTATAATTTATTGTTGAAATGATGATATCAAAAATGATGTATATTTTCTCAAGTTATTTTTCTAAAATTTTCAAAACTTAAAATTATTATTATTTAAAAAAATAAAAAAAATTATAAAATATAATAATTGAATCCTATAATGACTTTATAAAAATTAATTTATTTATTTTTGATATTATATATATGTAAATCATTCTTATTAATAATTAAAATATGTTAATTCATATTTTTAATGGAAAAGTAGTAATTATCATGATTAAATAATAATGTTAATATATTTTTGTGGTAATTGAAAACTCTATGTTGCATTTAACATAAGTTATCAATTAAATTCAATTTATTCAAAAAACTATTTCATAAAATATAATAGTGTTACATAGGAAGGTAAACATCCTCAAATAATAGTTGATATGATTATAGGATAAAACTATCAAGTATAGACCAAGAATGGAATAATATAATGTAATTGTTAGAATAAAACAATTGAAAAATATAGATATTAATAAAATTAATGATAACACGCCTTGAAACATTTGGAACCAACTTAGCACAATCAAAATTATGTGACAATATTCATTAAAACAACCAAAATATCAATAAAATTTACCAAATCATTTGAATATTGGGATGATAAAATTGAATGGGATTATCATTAATAAAAAAACACATGAATATGTGGCTGATATAAGAATCAGACCTCTGATCGTACAAATTTAAAAATAAAAGATAGACGGAGTAGGTTTTGAAACCTGAAACTATCATTACACTCTATAATTGGATCCATTATAACTATATTTCTTTGTTCCTCCTAAATTGTATGGTCATTTCTATTTTTGGGAACCATGCAACCTGCCCTAGTATAAATGTCAAGTGAAACTATATATACTGGTATACAAAGCTATAAATGAGTGCCTCCTTAATTAAGGCACATATCCCGATCACGTAACAACTATAAAAACACGAATGTTACAATATAATTTATTAATACAAGACAACTTATGACCAAAAAGACACTACTATATTGGGTGAAGACATTGTGAGTAATTCTGGATAAACTAGGAAAACATAAAACACATAACTAATCCATGATCTAGATATGAAAATTTTATACCCCAAGAATACCAATCTACTACTAACCTAGTCAAACTTAGAAGTGTTTAACATTATCCATATGTCAAACCCCTATATATCCCCACTAAATCATCCAAGACATACCCATGGCTTCCCTTAATCCCCCATAAATAATTCATGATGGATTTATCACATTTATAAGGGTGATCAAATGAAACATGTTCATAGATGAGATAATCTCATAATAAATCCAAGACTAAAAATGTTATCCTTATAATATCATTATATTCCAATTATTTTAAAATCATTATAATGTCTATGAAACATATAGAATAGACCATCACTAATAAGGCCCCCTATAATAGATGTGTTTAATAAAAATCTTTCTCATCCCTCGATGTCTCAATATAAAAAATTTCAAGATATTCACCTTTAAATCCTTCCATGATAACTCATATTCCTCATGAAAATCCTATATATGCATGGATGGTTCTAAAATCATATATGAAGATTGATTTATTGGTATATGAGGGTGTTCCATGGTGGGTAAAGATTATCTGGAATGAATCATTGATAAACTCATATTCCATGGGGACACCCTCCCCATTTAATATAGGTGATTTCTATAGGAGAAAATATCTCATTAGATGAGAAATCAAAAGTACAATTTGAGCATTTTATCTCTCTATGCATCCCATGACCATTAAGAAGCTGCCACTGAGCTGATAATCCATTTGATTCTCTCATGTTAGTGGAATATCCAGATTATCTATATTAAGAGTGTGTTGATTAATACTCCACTAATACTAAAATAATATATAATGAGGTGGAATTTTCTCTTGAAAGATAAACATACTATTTGTATCTCATTATAGAAAATAAGGTCATCCTCAATAGGTGATAGAAATGGAGAACCACTGAATAATGGTTATTTTTTACATGAATTAACATGTGAATTGTAATGACATAATTATTCCTTTTCATATTTTAAAGAATGTATATAATATAATTTCATTTCCTTGATCATATGGGAAGATATTACACCTTAAATAAATATATCTCTATAATGAACAATTGATGTCTACATATATCCATATTTTCCTATAATGATGAATGTGTAAATATCTCCTTCCATAAAATTCCATGAGTAAAATATCATAAAAAAAATAATCTCACAATAATGTGAATCACCTATAGTGAAAGAACAAAAAATCTGTAATAAGATAACATAATTTACACCAATCCCCTCAATGAGCACCGTGTTTTCCCCTATAAATGGGGTTGCTTCTCCCATTTATAATATCATTATTATGTCCAAACACATCATATTATCCATTTAACCCTTCCAAAATTGTAATAAAACAAAAGAAACCCCATTCTATGATAACACATTGAAACATCCCTAACCTAGCCCTCACTCATGTGACTAGGTCGATTGGGTTACATGACCTCAAGAGAACATCTTCATATGCTAGATATTTCCAAATTGTAGAAAATATCTAAATAATAATGCAAGGAGTCTATAATGACTATAATAGAATATTTATAATAGAAGAAATAATAATTATAGTAGCATAAAAATAAATGAAACCGTGTAGTGATCAATAGAAAACCATGCTAAAAGAAGATACATATAAAATAATCCAAATGATAATAATAAATCATCTCATGATAAGAGAAATTTTAAAAATAATTGTGTTAAATGAAATCGAAATAATAGGATACAAAACATTTTATAGAAAAAAGGGACCACATTCTCAAATTAATTTCATTTACATCTAAAAACAACATACATGTTAGAATTAAAATCCCTGATAGGGTCCATTTTTAGTGTCCAAACTAGTATCTAAGAATGACAAACTATTTACCAAACTACGACTCATCCAGGGTGTTAGCATGAATTAGTATGTTGACACCTCCATGTTGAAACAAATACATTATTGGGAATATAGTACATAAAATAATATAAAAAATAAAGTATTGATTTAATCAATTAATACTGTACATAAAATAACATAAGGACCCTTATGTTTTTGGGTGGCACCTATGGAAAGTCTGACCGACATTGGAACCCTACTATATATCACTATTCAATAATGGACACTCTTGTATTATGATGAATACTCTAATTAGTACCTGTTTATCATACAAAGGATGAATCACATAAAATATTACATGAAAAAAATGGAATAATCGTACACTCTATCCATTGTATTTCCCTCTAGCATCCATTGATGTAAAAAAAGTCTTTATGCATCTTATATAATCATAAAATCCACCCACATGATTCAATTAGTTGTGTACATTGAACATAAGCGATACAAACTCATTAATATATTCATCATGTGTCTATATAATCATGATTCATATCAAGATAAACTCAATAATTAGCAATGCATCCCACCCACAAGATTCAATCATATTACATTCACTTAAACAAAAATTTTTGTAAGAAAATCCTAATTCTAACAAAACACAAACAAGGTATATCATCATATAAAATAATGATAAATTTTTTAAATGATTATTTTTTTCGTAATATATTTATGTAATTCAAGTTACCAATTATCATCATAATTGTATAAAAATTATTTTAAATTTATTTTTTCCAAATGATTAATATAATTCTAATTAATTAGTTTTATCCCAAGTGATCCCATGCTATGAAAACATAAAAAAATATTTTCTAACAATTAATAGAAGAGTTAATAAATTATATTCTTTTTCGAATCATCCTAGGGATCTAATGTCAGTCTGACCATGTTAAAACAATGGATAGAGTTGGAAAACTATTTGAGTTGTCATAGGTATCGACTTCCAAACTAATGAACCCAAAAAAAGATAATGGGTGTTCTGAATGAGGGGTTATCATCAAAAATGAATTCATTATATTCTTTACGTATCATGAATATAATAAAGATGTGATCACACATATTGAACATTTTATGTATAATTAATTACATATTTAAGAAAGGATTTGTACCACCCACTTGAAAATTATATAAGGTTTATAAAAAAGATCATGTCAGCAATATCAACTTTCATCCACCTTCCATCCAATGAGAATAATAAATTTAATTAACTGTGGAAGGAGAAGTGGGGTATGAACTAGAAGGATTACATTAAAAATATAGGTTTGGAACACCTATATCCAACATAGTCCTTCATTTCCATCAAAGAGGATGTAAATATCACTAATGTTAGGGGTGGGGTTTATATAAAGGGTTTTATGGTCACAAAATACATATTCCAGATGGTTAAATTATGGATGGGTGATATTATTAATGAATTGAATGGTATTAACATCATGAATTCGTCGATTACAAAATATAATGAAAAAACCATCAATATCAATTAATAAAAATGTTGAAGAAAGTAATTTCAAACTATGAATCCATCACACAACGTGAATTTCTAATTCAAGGATTTCCATAAAACCAGTCATGCCTTGTATGGAAGTAAGAGTCAGCCTAAAAAATGAATATCATAAATAGGATTCATGTGACACATTCATGATTACATATATATTTAGATCACTTTTTACTACTTCCTTCACCACCGCAGTACATACCCAAGACTAGCCCAAATATCTAAAGGCTTGATCACCTTGTTTAAAACCAAAACTATCTGAACTAAAAAAGGTCATCAATAAAATAAAAATTTATGTTCATGGAAGAATAGATGATCATATATATTGAAAGTTAATCATATATATATAACATATATATATATACTATATACAAATTTTTAACAATTAATATGAAGTGTTGATTAAAAATTAATATCATCCCGTTTTGAATATGATAAACAATACATTCATATGAGTGATGATTACATTATGCGATGGATTAAGAAAAATAATGTTAAATAATTTTTTTACAATATATAATATATTTTATTAGATAAATAACTTATATTTTTATAAAATTTATCCTTTTTCAGTCCACTTAATTTACATATGACAAAAAAATAAAAGGAGTTCTTGGAGTTGGAAATCTATATATACACAGAAATGATGTTGTCATTTACTAGTAGGTCATAATGTAAGAATTATATATGATATTATAATTTAAAAATAATAATTTTGTTGTAAGTAAGATATATATTCATTACAACCATCATAATATACATACAAAAGAATGTTTTTGAATGTTAAATGTATCTCCATGTGAAGGGGATTGTCCATACATATGAACTTGTGGTAATTTTTTAATACATTGGATTTATATAATGTTGTAAATGGTTGATAAATAATTATAATAACCAAAAAAATATTATTGATACTATATTTTTTGTGTTTAAGGAATTAAACATGTTAATATAATGTTTTAGATGATATAAAATTATAATATCTTAGTTATGATTTTTATCTCTTCTTTGAGAGACCTGTTTTGTATTATACTATAAGACATTCAATATTTGTCTTAGAAGAATAAAAAAATATATATTATTAATGGATTGATTTTATAAAGAACATGAGTGGAGATTTGTTGATATAGAAGGAAATAATGGTTTGAATAAAGGATATATAGAGATTTATTTTTTTTAATTTATTAGATTGACACACGTGTAATTTCTTAAAAGACATCAATTATATAAGCTCACATAATTAGAAAAGTGTACCCAAATGGATAGGTACTAAAATTTAGTTGAATAAAAGGTTTTTATATTTTATCAAATAAAAATTATTTATATTTATGGTTTCAATTATTCTAGTATAGTTGGATTAAAACCCCTATGAAATATTTTTTAACCCTAAATGTGGTACTAAAATTTTAGTAATTTATATAATCACAATTTGAAAACATTAATTTGAACCTATTATGTAAGGTTAATTATTAAAATTAAATAAATGATAATAATTTTACTATATTTAATTGCAATAATTAAATGAGTGTGTACATACCACAATAAATACACATGTTATATAATACATTTTTATGTAGAAAATAATATATAATTCAACTAGTTTCCTTGTAAAATCAATAAAATTAATTCTAAAATATATTATTGAATATAAATAATATATAAAATTTATTAAAAACAATATAAAATATATATTAATTTATATTAATAAGATAAAAACATAATGAACTCTTAAAAATGCATTTTTTTGAAAATTGTATTTTGAAACCCAAAAATTGAATTTTAAACAATCAAGTATAATTATTATTCAAATGTAAATTTTTATAATATTTATAATCAATGGATAATTAAATTATACAATGATAAAATTTAAAACATAATGGATTTTTCACATGAAAATAAACAAAGGATTTTATATAAGAGGGTATTCATCAATATTCACTAAAACCTAAATAATTTTATAAAGAGTTAATAACTATTTACACTACAATAACCTATAAATTATTATATAAAAATCATATTAAATTCTATAAAATTGTAGAAATTATTTATAATATTTTCCAAAAAATTAAATAAAAACAGTTATCGAAGAAACTATATTTGTGACACATTTGATGACCTAAATGAAAATAAATTACCTATTTAATAAAAATAAATAAATACATTTTACTAATTTAAAACATTAATATAAATTTTTTATAATTTGGATATTAATATTAAAATCTTCCTTTTTAGTGGAAAAATTATAATGGTTTACTATATCACGGTTCATATGGACTCAGGGTTGTGTGTTTTGAATGTTATCGAACAGTTAAAATATATTTAATGGAAAAATATATTATGAAATTTGGTGGTGATAAATTATGATCTAAAAACACCCCTAAATACTAGAAGATGTGTAGTAATGTATTATGGACAATTTTTAGAGCTCATCAATTATATGGGAGTGTCCTATCATTGCTATAGTATATCTTGACGAACATTCTAAAGATGTTTTTTAGATTTTTTTCATTGAGTTACTTATTCTATGAATACTATTTTTCTGTATTGAACTCCATATGTAATAATATATTGTTTTTAATTATTTATTTCATGATTAGATAAAACTCCCCATTGAATTAGGGTTGTGAATGATAGTAGAGTATTATTTTTATAATTGATTTGAATTTGTTGTGTTCCTTTATTTTCTTACTCCTTCCACTCAATATACTCTGGACATATTTATTTTATTCTAAATAATAATAATATCATAATATGAATAAAATGAATAATAATATTTGAAGATATAATGATAATTATAACTGTCATCATTAGTTATAATCACCATCAAATGATTATTATTTTTATTCAAATTTATCAATGTACATTTTCAGACCAAGAAATAAATTTCTATATGATTAACCAGAACTGAGTATACTAAAAGTGTTTAAAAATATTCTTATTCTTATGATGAGGATAAACTACAAACAAAAAAACATATAAAAAATGAATCAAACTATATCTATGGGAAGTCCCTTCTCCAACATGATTTTATTATTCGTTGTTTGGATTTGTTCCCCTATTATATAATTATTTATATGATGTTAATTTCCCATGTGTTTTATGAATCTAGTAATTTTGATTTCCTAAAATGTTAAACTAATGGTTTTAATCTAATAAATAATATAATTGGTTAATTATCTAAATACTTAACTTATAAAATACCCAAACATTCTGAAAGATAAACCCTATACTCCCACTACACTCATAGTATTACGTTATAGTTAAATTTGGGTCACCAAAAGTAATCATTAATCCATAATTACACCAATTCACAGTCAAATTCGGTAATCATATCAAAAAAAAATATTTCAATAAAAATCATAATAATCCTAAAATTATACAGAATGACATAAGCTAAGTAGAGTGTCTATAAGTTATTCATAATGGTAGAAAACTACTATAGTGGTGAATTCTCACCACATAAATCTATATAAGAGTAGGATTTTTTATCTAAATATTTATGAAGTTTCATGTCCCCTAATAGAAATGATATAACATCATTAAAACTAGTATATGGTGGGAATCAAGAATGTATTCGTAAAGATAACAACATATATGGGATATCATGGCCTCATTTTATTGGGGGAATACTATAATTATACTAAAAATGATATAATGAAGTCCCTAACCTAGGTATATGGTGGTATTATTAACAATATATGAAATTATAGAAAAATAAAAATTTTCTCGAAGATCACATCCTCATGTTTTGTGGTATAATTCTCACTCTAGTGGAGGATCTAATCATTGAATGTGCTTTTAGAAGGGGGAAATATCAACTTCAAAAATAGAAAATCTGATCCCTGAGTACATGGGGGAATAATATACCACATAGGATGTATATATAGGTGGTCTAAATATTTCTGTAAGATATATAAATTAGTTTGAAAAATAAAACAAATCATTTTTATTAATGGGGAAATTATTAACCTAATTAAACCATGCCACAAGGGTGTGTATAAAACCCCAAGAAACTTATGGTCATTATAATATAAATAGATCAATACATTGAGAAAAAATGAAATTAGAAAGTATATGAGTAATATAAAAGTAATATAACATGTACTTTCGTAGTCTCATTACATCCATCATATGAAAAAGGCCAATTTCACACCTCTAGAGAAAGAAATACCATGAGGTAGAATATATATCCTCAATGCAATGATATAGCATAGAATGTAAGATATTTCCTCTAGAAACCAAAAATTATTTAATTATTATATGACTTGTTTACATACCAAACATCGTACATTAACAAATTCTCTATGTACTTCTATTAGGGAATAAATTATCAGGGGTTGGGTGTATGATTGTGTCAGCCACCCCATCCAAGCATGGTCACTATGCACTTCTACCAATCATAATCTCCGCCATGAATTATCAACCCACTTTTCCTAATCTAATATCAAGATACCCCTATCATAAAACTCTGTCCCTTGAACCATCCATTCTTTAATACGAATCTGACATGAACTGAAAAGACATATACCCACCTGTCTTGGTGGAGAGACGAGAGTACCACCCCAAGCCCAATCAAATAATCCCTAACCAGAAAAATATAACTATAAAGTATTTACTAATATATCGTTTGTTTTATCCTATGAATTTATTATCAAGATACATGTAAAAACTAGATATTTTTAAAATCAATAATGTTTGATAGCGTATACAACACACTACACTAGTAAAAAATGAACCATTTAATACTATTAAAATATATTTTTTAGAATATGATCATTATTACCTAGATGATAATATTTTATTTATAAATAGGATTAAATAATGTATTAATGAGTAATGATGTATTGAATAAATTAAAATTTATTTATAAATTCATTGGAAATAATCATCTAATATTTCATAAAAATATTTTTTGTCAAAAATGTTTTTAATGATTTTCATGAGAAAATATTATAATTAATTTTTTTAATTTTTTGAAATATTGGTTTCTAAAATGAAACTAATTTTTTTAATCATCATATCTACAATAGAACATGGTGACATATTTATATTTTTATGAAAATATTAATTTTTTAGTTAATATTAAAAATACTAATTTTTGAAAAGAAACCATTTCTTTTTATACATTATGTAATTTAATGTAACATTATTATATTATTTTTTTAAATGTTAAAAACTAATTTTTATAATTTATATATAATAAATTAAATTTAATTTAATTAAAAATTTTACATGATTTTAGTATTAGTTTAATTTTATGGATAAGAAGGTATTTTTTTCTATACTCATTTCTAATGTAAATTTTGTTCTACCATTTTTAATAATTAAAAAAACCTAATGATGAATTACATAATTGAAATGTTTAATATATATATATATATTTCCAAATTTAAATTTATATAATGATTATTTCCAATCATATATTTAATATAAGATCAACTATTCCATGAAAATTGTGTTTTTCATAAAACCATTTTTTCACACGAGCATGATTATTTCAAATTAAATTATACCAACTTTAGGATTTTAATTTTATAAAATTAATTCTACATTATTAATCATAAAAACATATATAATATTTTATGTTTAACATATTTTTTCATAAAGAGTAGAAAAAAATTTATAACACTAGTAAAAATAGTAAAAAAAATTTGTAAAATTGAGTAACTTTGGATGTAATGAGGAACCATGTTTAAAATATGTTTATTTTTAGTGGTATAGGTTTTGAACAAAATTTCTTCTCCTAAAAAAAATTTGAGGTGGAATTTATGTGACTGACATATCCATATTAAGTAGTTTGGGTATATATAAAAAGTTCACACATCCTCAATTATAAAAGTTAAACCCATCTCCTCACATTTTCATAACTATCAAGGCATTTGGATCGACAAAAAAATACACAAATATCCCCCTCACAACCTTTTCCACATTCTATATGTAAATACCCTAACCCCAAAATATCGATGTTAGGGACTTATTTTAGTACATTCGAATAAAATCTAGGGAGATTTATCCCGAAGGGAAAAATAGTTTAGTATCTTTATAACACCAGATACCTACATAAATTCATCATTACAAATTGAAATGTAATACAATCCATTAGTAATTCACATAAATCCAAGTTTTCCATGAATTTCAATCAAAATATACATGTTCAAATCCTATGAAAAAAATAAAACATAATAATTTGGTGGTATTGAATTTTTAGTAAGGGTAGAAAAAGAATATCTAATAAGGAATGGGGAATAAATAAAAATAAAGTTTCCATTACAACATAATATTGAGAATATTGTGGTAAAAATAACATATTAATAAATAATTCCATAATAAAACACAACCATGGGAATTCTACTAGTTTAATAATTAAATTTATTATCAATTACATGTTTCTTAATTAAAGAATTCATAATTCAGCACATCATAACCTTACTGTCAAGCCCTCAGGCCAAGATCATACATAAATGAGTGAAATACCAAACTATTTTTTCCCATGAGACCAGCTGATTCATTGAGATGATAATGTCGTCCCACACTTCACATTATATTTACAATTAATTACTCAAATAAATTTGGATAAACATAAAACACAAGATAATATGAAATGTTAATAACATTCCCTAATCTGTAATAATAATCACTAACCAAACTGAGTAGCTTAGTGAATGGTACCATGATAGCACATCTAAAGTCAAACCAGTCAAAAACCATTTAATAACAAATGGTAGACGAAAATAATGAGATATCAATCATAATAAATCATAAAATTCAATATAGGTGTTTATATATATTAAAATACTCTAATAAAATCATCGATGCATTCTTGAGAGAAATACAACATTTACTATTCAAAGGAAGAGTTCTTATGGAAAAAATAATTTTTAATTTTCATAATTTTTAATATAAAACAAATAATGAAAAATTATAGAATTTCATGGAAAAAGAATTATTTTAGAAAAATAATTGTTTCTTAAAATGGCATGATTATCGTACTTCTAAAAGTGGTAAAAATTGAGACGTTCCCTTTAATCGGGGTTGTATATTGGGAATGATTGAGGAATATAACAATAAAACATTTATCTACCCATCAAAGAAATATGGATTGTGATTGATTTAAATACATAGATAATTAAAATATAATATATGAGGAAATAAATCTTAAAAATTAAGAATTTAATTGGGTTAAATATAGAGAATGTGTAATCCCGAATATAAAATGCAGGTTCAGGGAGAAACCCTTACTAAATGTCCAAATGAGTTATGTACAAGACCTTAATGCCAGGATAATAAAATAGAATTGATTAATTAATTAATTTAGAACCATCAAAATAATTATTTGATTTAGTATAATTTTATTATAAATTTTTCCCTTTTTGATAATTTATAAGAATCAAATTTATCCCTCGAGAGTATTCGTTTCCTTCGTATTCACCATCGGTATTAATGTATATGACTATGCGTGAAGATGTGGAGTCAATATAATTCTCAAAGAATGAATTCATATTTTACTAATTGTAATCTATACGTCTAGATGGTTATATAATTAAAAGATTTATATATTGTTAATATTTGTTATTAGATAAAACATTAGTGATAATCATTTAGAATATTACGGTGATATTTCGATCATATCGAACTATTTTTGTTGTATAAATTAATATCATGTATATATAATTGTTTAAGAACATTAAATTTGAAATAATACATATAGAATTATCTGATTAATCCATAAAAATTGTTTCCTAGCCATCCTTGAGGGATAAATTAAAGAACAAAGGTTCGTTGTCTACGAATATTGGAAATTGGCACCTCACAAATGGTGATTTATTTTTAAAAATAAAAGAGAGTGAGAGACAATAGTTTGATAAATAGGTTTTCATTATCATAATATAAATCCAATATAGAAATTATATTTTACTCATCATGATTATTTTTTAAAAGGAATTTATGTGAAGATTAGAGAATAATGTAATATGAAAATGAAATTAATAGAAAAAGGAAGAGGGTTTACCTCTTGATTTAACTTCCTTGAGAACATCCATAGAGAATAAGGTATTGTCTTTTGGTAATAACAAGAGCACCTAGACATAAGGAGATACCATGAAAAATAATTTGGATAAATCATTGACATGATTCATGTCTTTTAAGGGTGAGGAAAAAAGGCAGTGAGGGGTGGTATTTATTGTGGAAATAAAGGGTGATTTTTGAAAAACTTATTCATTTTCGTTATTTTGGAATAGGCTATGAATAGAATTATAATTGTTAAAAAATATTTCAAAATAATTAAGGAATTATTAAGGTTAGTATTCATATATAAGGTATTACACAATGAATAATTTATTTTGATTATAATGTATTTATACCGTAAATTATCAAAATTTACTATTCACTACAATTTCAAGGATTTAAGAAAAAACCTTAAAATTCATCATCACCATTTTTTGATGAGTATAATTATAAAATTGAATCTATTTTATTAAATTAATTTTCTAAAAATGTGAAATCTAAATTTTAAATAAATAAACTATTTTCATAAAAAATATATATTTTAAATATAAAACTAATTTTATAACACTTTTATAAATTAACTATATTATCATAATATAATCCTAAAATCATATGACAAAAAATAATTTTTTATAAATTCAAATTCAGAAAAGAAATTTTATTTTAAATAATTTTATTATTTATAAAATCCTATGTAAATATTTATGACTTATAAAAAACCCAATACTTATATATAATTTTTAAAAATATTAACTTACATATACTGTGATATAATTTTATCATAAATTTAATTATGAGATCCGAAAATTTTATTTACACTTTCACGGGATTAGTAACTATTCATTTGTCATGTTTACAATTCATAAGGGTCAAATTAATATTTCTATGGTTTAATTAAAATTTCATTGTTATATATTCTTTAACGTTTATAAATACCTCTTATTTCATTCTTTATTAATTTATAAAAGCTATATTGTGTTATCTATATGGTTTTATATGATTCACACTATATAAAATATAAAATTGAAGGGAAATATTATTGATGGAATTATAGGTTTCTACATTATCCCCTAATATTAAAATTTCACCCTTGATATTATGAAATTTTATCTCATAAAAATAGTTGGGTAGTTATTCATCATAACTTTCTTAGGATCCCTTGTTCCTCCTAAATTTTATGATTTCACCACAATACCATCAACATACTAGTAATCTGAATCATTAACACCAATTCTTTAGTGTCTAGAGTCCAGATAAGATCTTCACAATATGTCAAATAATGTTCTATGTCAATTCCTTCATAACTGATGACATGCATTGGGTCTGGTAGCTACTTTCTCAATAATGAGGCATAGAACAAATTGTGTACATTAGAAATGCTAGATAGGTTTTTCAAATGAAATGATGAAAATAAAATTCTCTCTATGATTTTGAATGGTCCAATGTACAAGGGTCTCAATTTCCCTTTATTCCCAAATCATATAACACCCTTCCATTGATATAATTTTAGGAAAACATGATATCATATATGAAATTATAGATCATTCTTTTAATTAAAATCATTTTTATTTTTTCTGCATTGTGCTACATTGATATGAGTTCGAATAGTCTTTAATATGGCTATTGTTTCCTCTATATGATCTAGGCCAAAAATATGGGGGGGCCTCTCTAAACCATTACTTAATATTGAGTTATGTGAATAATTTGACTATATTTCACTTTGAGGATCATTTTATCTTTAAATAATTATAGAATTCATCCATTACATGTACATAACAATATAAATATTACAAATTAGGAACTTTACTCAATATATAGTTTCTTATAAAACAACAAATATTTAAAAGGAATCGTGGTTTTATTTCTGGTTTAGTCTTCAAGAAATTTCCCTGATCCAACCATGACTCCATTCTTATTTAAAACCTGTGAAAACAATTTCAAAACATGGGATGATCATAAAATTCTCTGTAATGGATAGAAAAATAATGAAAATTTTAATCCTTTAGAAAACATGTAGACCATGAATAATTTTTCATAAATATCAAATTTCACCATTTTGATGTAATAATTACACTTCACTAAATATAAGCTCATTTCTTACCATTTTTATAATCAAAATATTTCCTTAAATCCTTTAGAAATCAACACATAACACATAAAAGATACAATGGAAATAATCATACATAAATGGAATAAACATATTACCAACTTACTCACATATCACTAAATTAAATATCCATACAACCAACTTCCATACCCAATTAATTATATGTTATAACGTACCCATCCATCATTAGTTTATCACATAACCACTAGTCATTAGATTATCTCTTATCAAACTGTCTTTGTCTTATCACATAACCACTTTTCAAATGACAAAGTACCATTATATAATCATATAACCTAAAATATTTCAATTTTAATCATTTGAATAATAAAATTTTATTTTTAATCACAATAAATCATTTCAATATATTGAAATATTCTATCCATTTCCAAAACCATTTAAATATATTAATAAAGATTCTTCTGAATGAAACTGTCCCATAACATTTTAAAAATTCTGAATGAAATTGATATTTTAAAACATTCATGGTCATATAAAAAATTCTAGAAAACCCATTTTGAAAATATGGACATGAATTATATTGTTATAGAATAATAAATATTTAAATCGTTAAAGATGATGTTTTAGTTAAAGAGTCCATTACAACATGAGAAATAATTGAATAAAAGTCATTAAGGAATAACATTATCCAAATTTTTATATAACATGAGAATATATTATTTAATGATATAACACATCCAAAGGTTCGTATATACCCCTTATAGAATAATAAAGGTTCATATCTCCACAATATTCCTCAATAAAAAGAGATTGAGACCATGTCCCTTACAAATATTGTATCATTAGATTAAGAATAAATCAATGAAATATTTATTTGTGAAAAATATAAATAAATGAAATAATGTTATAAATTCAGTGTGAAACAATCAGTAGTCATTTACAGATATTCTTGGAAAAAATAACCAATTACATGGATATTTAAACTAATGAGTAGTGATTAAGATAAAATTTCCCTAACCATGAAAATTAATTATCTCTTTCTAGTTTTTTTTATAAATAATAATAATTGGATAATTTTTTATTTCTTGGAAACCTTTTAATCATACACTATTCCATTAATATCAATTTGTACTATGTAATAAAAATTACATAAACAATTAAGTTCATATCGTAGTTTTTGTTGATATTCAGTAGTTGAGTCCAAAATGAACTTGTTTTGATGTAAATTTTCTATTTGGTAAAAAGTAAATCATCTCGAGAAAATTATTCATGACATAAATATAATATATATTAAAAATATATTTATATAAAATAATCTATAATATTTGGGTTAATGAAATGAAATACACTATTTATAGAAACTGTAGGCCATACAAACAAATAAACAGTAATTTAATTTCCTTTTTCATATTAATGAATAATAATTCCACTATATAAGCTTATATTATGATACCATTACTATATTAATTTCATATATGTCTCATTGTAATAATAAAATAATCTATTATAAGTTCAATGTAAAACATGAATGTGTCATGTCGCTTTGTGGGGGTAGAAGTCCAGATTTCCTCCAACAAAATTATCATTTTTACACAACATGGTAGAAATAAAAGTATATTTTAAATAAAAACCACATAAGTATAGAGTCAAAATAAATATAATATATATCATATTTAAAAAATATTGTCTATTATATTTTCCACCATGAGAGGTGGTAGGTGAATATTGAATAATCATTATTTGGTGAGGCAGTAGTACATCGTACACCAAAATAGTAAGTTCGTTACCTATTAAATAGAGGTGTGTGTATGTTTATGTAGAAACATTAGAATATAATGATCCTAGAATATTTTGGATTTTATGTTTTATGTTATATGAGAATAATAAGAGTTTAGGGAGTAGAGAATTCAAATGAAACTGAAATGCATGAGAGAAGGAAATACCTATTAATTATGTATCTTCTTTGAGTTTATACCAAAAGGATTGCATGGGAGGCTTGTTTACCTATGTTTTGATTCCAAAAGTTGGGTAGGGATTCTATTATGAGGTTTGGGTTGGTCTGGGCTGATCTAAATGGTTCTTTATGTGTGATTATTATTGAATATGGGATACCATTTTATTGAAGAGGAAAAGGACACCCTAGAAACTCTTAAATTATTAAATTAATATAAATGTATTATTTAATTGAAATGGATAAAAGATGAGTTATATAGAATATAAGATTATTATAATTTTAAATCATTTCATAAAATAATTTCGTGACATGTATTGCTTTTATTTTAAACCATATCTTTTTTGTTTACCCTTAATTAGTCTCTTTTAATTTTAATTGTTGTAACAACATTTTAATTATTAAGAGGCTATTAATTTTTTATATCAAGGGTAAATTTTCTATATTGATTTACATAATGAAATTTTGGACCGTATCATAGTCACATTGAGATTTTAAATAATTTTTTCGGATTTTAATATAATTTAATAAATATAAATTTTTATAAAACACCAATTATATCATTTTTACAGTATTCGTTATATTAAATTTAAATAAAATATAAAAAGAGGGATAAATTCAAAAATATTATTTAATAGTATTATAACATGTCACATTCACGTATAAAAATACTTTATTACCTAAATTATGTAAAATAATATTTAGTTTAATATTTATAATGTCATTTTTTTATTACTTCATTAACAATGAAATCACTACATCATCGTTATGTCATAATTAAAATTTTATTATATAAGGTATCAAAATAATAAATTAAATATCATGATATAGAAAATAATTTTATATTTCAAATTACTATTTATAGTTGAAGAGATAACCTATAAACATTTATATTAAAATTGTTTTAGTAAGAAGAAACGTTCTTATAACATATTTTACATTACATTAAATTAAAATTTATACATTTTAGAATCCCAACCATGTGGATTAAAAAGAAAAAAATTTAATCCCAGTGGTTTTTTTCTATCATATCTCATCCAATAGGTTATAATATGATTTATGGTAGTTTTATAGTGTTATAAGTTTATTTTTACCTTATTTATCTGATTTACCCTTTAACTGTGGTAAATAAAAAATTACTAAAGGTACTACTAATTAAATCAAAAAAGAAAAGGTAATTTTTTTAAAAAATAGTGTATATATTTAAAATAATTAATATAATTATCCAAATACAATAAAATTAATATTACCATATTAAATTTAAATTTAATCTACATTGTCTGTACAACAAAACAAGTTTCTTAAACAAAAAACCCATGAAAATATTAACATGGGTTTGTATAAAATTTCATTGTAAAATTACAAAAAATTTAATAAATTGGATTAAATGATAATAATATTATCCCATTATTCTTTAAAATCAATTAAACACATAATCTAACAATATATATAACATAGAAATAAAAATTTGGAATTAAAATGTAGTAGTTTTAACTATTCTTTAAAAAATGAATTTTTAATAAAAATTAATAAAATTTCATCCAAAGTAAAATTTTATGTCTATTTTCCAAATAATAATATAATTTTATCAAATAGAACATATAATAGTGTTAAAAATATATTTAAATGCGTTCTCCATCAAAATGTTGTAAAATTGCATTTTTTTAAAAATATTTCATTTATGATAAAAATTGATTTTCTTCTTATATCATGCATATAAAACATATAATATGAATTTTAAAATTAAGATAGAGATTAAATTTAATTAGTATATTCCAAAAAGGGTAATTTGATTTTATAGACACAATTATTCTCATTTAGATATGTTTTCATAAAAACACATCGTTTATATTCAATAGGTTTTTAATTAATTTTATAATAAATTTGGTATCCAATGAATAATTATATAATCATGTATAAACCATATTTTTATATTTTTGTTAATATTTATCATTCCCTCTAATCCAATGAGAAGTTTATAATGGTAACATAATAATATTTGGTTATTTTTTAATGCTCGATGGTCGTATCATGTACGTTATTGAACATAATGATTCCTTCCTAAATCATGGGAAGTAACATCCTCTACCATCCCCATAATAAATAGAGTCCTTGCTATTGGAGTTTTGATGACAGTAACTTGTGTATAAATTTTAAAAATAAAACTATTTCAATCCCACGTTGAAAAAATGATTAACTAAATAACAACATTAAAATAAAGGAAGAGAAGTAAATTGTTCACCCGAGTTAACAAATATTATGATTACATGATTGAAAAAATTGATATGGAAGAAAAATTATGTGTCATGTTATGATGAAGTGTTATAGAAAACATGATCAAGAGAAAGTTACCAATAAAGAAACCACAAACATGGTATGGGATAAATGGTCGTTGATTTCGATGTAGTAAATGAAGACAATAAGTATTTTTTAAGATCGTTTTCATAAAGTTGAGGAATTTATTTCGGATGTTAGATATGAACATAGGGAAAATTTCTTACTTTTCATATAGAGTTTCATCATTTAATAAATTTCTACCACAATCCTTTCTTTTCTCCAAACAATGAGTATTCCACATGACATGGTCACACCTGAATCACTTGAAAAAACTTCTAGAAAATCACATAATCCAAAAAATATTAACTATATATTAATCATATCTTAAAATATTAACCAAATCCAAAAAGGATACGATAAAATACAATAATTCCATTAAAAATAATAATATATTGTATAGAGAAAAACTAATTTTAACCTCTAAAATTCTATAGTTATATCCAAAATATAATAATAACCATTCGAAAAATAAATTTACTTAAAATTCCTCAAAATAATCCAATCCATATTTGAAACCCAAAAATTAGAAGTATTTGATAACATACTCACCCAGGATATATATAAACATGTTTCTCCAAATAATATTAAACTCCCTTAATGTCTTATACTAAAAAGTAATTAAAAAAATCACATTTTCTCCAAGATAGGTTAATCACTTATATAAATAACTATAATCTCATAAGTCTACTACAGAAACATAGATTATTCTAAAATAAAATTCAACCATTACTCCTCTAATAAAATCCCATAGTATTCAATTTTCCTTAGGCATACAGGGTTTCAAAAATAGAAAATTTCTTCCTGAATTACATGTATCACTCAATCCTCATATCATTTTTCAATCCCAAAGATATCCATTCAATGAAACATAAGTTCCCAAAATAATAATTATATTATTTTGTAGAATAGTTTATCTAAAAAAATCATACTAACTTGTGACTTTATGTAGCCCAATAAAAGGAGATACCCCATTCTCTCCCATCAGTTGTGGGTTTGATTCTCATGGTCATTGCCGTACGTGATGTGTTGTCACACATCCTCTGAGTAGTCTTTTTCTAAAAAAATATAATTCATATAATATTAAAAAAATATTATAAATAACACATAAATAAACATAACATATTTTAACCCCAATGGTTTTTTCATACCTCACATTTTTCATCCCAAAATATAATAACTCATAATTTCCTCAAAGGTGAATGTCTCAAAAATAAAATAAAATTAGTCACCATAATATTTCAGACCATAAATCCTAAAAATGGGATTCTAAATCATTGATAATATTGTCACGACCCATCCCATGGGGCCCATATCGTGACTACCCCAAGCCTGCCTTCCATAGGCCAAGGGCTGGTGACTAGCACCAAAGTCATAAATCCCTAAATTGGGTTGTAATTTACATTATAACTGTAAACAAACGCATCATAGTACACAATATAAAGAAGAACACTAAGTAAAACTATCTACAAAAGAAGTGTTGTAAAGTAAAAAGGGGCTAGAAATACCAGCCCAATAGGAAAGTACAAGTGAAACTGAAATAAAGTACAACTAAAGAAAAGTAAAACAGCTACTGGTACCATCCAGTCCTGCTACTTTCTGCCTCAGTCACTGAGTGGTCAACCTTGGGGTACTATCCAGTCCTGCAACTCTTTGCCTCAGTCAACACTGTCTTTCGTCTACAACCAACACAATAAGTGGCGGGCATAGCCCATGCATGGGTGAGTATAATGATACTCAGTAGGGACCCTGAGACCCTCAGGGTATCACAAAATCCAACAAATATATACCACAGTGTATGAAATCAACGGATAACTGTTACTTAGGTATATGCCCATACATATACCTAAATTATCTATTAACCCATATCAATCATGAGGAGAACACAAAAGTCATTCACTCAGCTCAAACCATGTTTTTTCAATATAGAAACCATAGATTCTACAGAACTCTTCATCTGTCGAGTACAGTGGGCATGTTGCGACACCAAGGCGCTTCTCACTAACCTTAGACTGCTGAGGTACTCCTCCTGTCAAGTACCACGGGTCTGCTGCCAACTACCAGATGGTCCTCTGCGGTGGGTTTGCCGCCAACATACAGGCTCTCCCCTAATAGCCTGCAGAGGTACTACTCATGTTGTGTACCGTAGTTCTGCCGCTTACTACTAGGCGCTCCTCCGCCGTGGGTCTGCCGCCAACTACCAGGTGCTCCCCACTGGGCAAGTCAAATAACTCTGAGTAGAATCGGTCATGCAGTCATTATGACTTCTAACTACTAGGTCTCCACACTCTATATACTCGTCGTTGGAAAGATCCACTCCACAAGCTACTGGAAAAGACATCATCTATCGCTAAGTGCCATGAAGAAGTATCTCAAGGGTCTGACACGTCATAGGTGTCTTCACGCAACAAAGAGCATTTCAATCAGATGCCCGGTCTGTTAGTTATTAGGCATTTTTTCCTAGGGGCCCAGTTGGATTCGTGTGCGATCTAACATGACCATAACATAGATATACCCTGAACTCAAGTTGGGTATTCTCAAAAGACTTTCTTAGTTCCATGAATACCGATGCCGCTAACGGTTCGTCAAACAGACATCTGGTGCCAAAGATATGGCCCATGAAGGTATTGGGTCAGAAATGGGCCCAGGTCCAGTCTGACCCGGTCGAACCAACTCGTCCCAACCCCATCTGGGCCAACCCAGTCTGGCTCGACCTGGTCAAACTCACTGGGTCTAACCTAGCTAGTTGTCCGAGTCATCCTGCTATGTTTTAGCCTGGTCTGCTGGGCCTGGCCCAGCGGACTGCGAGGGCAGTTCAGCCAAGGCTCGGGGCCAGTTCAGCTCTGAGAATTGTGAGGGCGCGACCTATCATGGCTTGGCCCGAAGGGCGCAGATGGGTTGGTTCGTCCAAGTCACGGTGAGGGATCCGGGACACCGGCTTGGCTGGGTGGCCCTGAGGGAGCCGAGATGCCATGGGGGCATGGGTATGGGCCGGGCAGGCCGCAACTGGGGCTGAGCAGGCCGCGTCAGGGGCTGCGCTGGCCGCGACAAGGACTGATCAGGCTGCGGCAGGGGCCGGGCAGGTTGCGGCAGGGCGCCTGGGGCACTGAGCAGGGTGCAGCATGGTGCCAGGGGCGCCGAGCAGGGCGCAGTAGGGCACTAGGGGCACGGGGCATGGTGGAGCAGGGCGCCGGGGGAACTTGGCAGCATGCGGGGAAGCGCGCTGGGGCATAAGCAGTGCATGGGGGCACCGGCATGGCATCAGTGGGGTCAGGCATGACGCGGGGTAGGCCACAGATTGGAGGGTAGGGAACCACATATCCAGTGGTGTTCTGCCATGATCGTCGGTGTGCTACATGGGTGGCATGATTCACGATGTCTGCAGGTAGCGTGGACCTCATCATTGCTACATTCTTTTCCTCTTGCTTCATCTCATTGTCGTTGAACGTCACAACAAGGAAGAAAACAGACGGAAAGTTCCGGGCCATGTTAGTTTGGCCCGAACCCTCCACATTTAGGGAGGTATCTTTTGGATCATCATGAAAAGTAGATGATCAATAACATGCCCTCAACAATCTATTTTTATCCGATAAAGTAGATTAGAAGAGGGTATAATAATATCAAGCAATAAACCCCCAACCTTGCTCGTAGTTGGTAGATGTTGGCACAAGAATGCAGACGTTGATTTGTTACAGATGAGGACTTCTCACGTCATAAGAAGTTCCAATTAAGATCATCTAAGTCAAGGTCTACATTCTTCATCAGTGGAGCGTTCTTCATTGGAGAGCGTAATCCTCCAAGTGTTGGGCTTAGCATCACTTTACCAGCGCTCCGTCGCTTGGTGAAGCCATCCCAAATCCTCCTTCCAAGCTCCCTATATAAATGTGAGGGGAAAAGGTATGTAACCATCATGGAATTTATGGCGGTTCAATTATTAAAAACCTTCCTAAATTCCAAATATGCGGTTACTTAATTTAAAATGGGGGTCAAGCGAAATAAAAAGATTTGGTGCAAAGTAAGAGGTGCGTTGGATTAAATATTTTGAGGATTCCAAGAGGCTTCCCCACATATCCTTCATCAAAACAAAATATAGGATTTAATTTTATGTTGACACATAAAATTAATTTAACAACAATTAATTTAATGTTGACACATAAAATTAATTGCTTTCAAATTAATTTTACTTTGACACATAAAATTATTTGACGGAGTTGAGTTGTTTCTTATCCCTCCCCATTAATTGGGGGTTAGGCTTCGTTTGGTCCCCACAACGTAACCTCTCATGGGGGGTTATGTTCGGGTGGGCCCCACCACCATAACCTTTCATGGGAGGTTAGGGTGTGGCGGTCCCACCACTAACTCCCATGTAGAGGTTTTAACCAAGAACCACATACAGTCATGGAGGCTCAAAAATAAAATAAAGTGTTGTACAATTTATTTTTTTATTATTTTATAAAAAGAAAAATACCAACTTTTAGTTTTGACCAACTGTTGTCTAGGTGAAAGTATTCTTAAGAGAAAACTGGTGTTGCGAGTTCAACGGTGCCCTCAGATTTCAATTCCAAGCTCTAGTTCAAAAGATATAAAATCCCGCTCATATGTTTACTAAACGTACCCAAACAAAAATTCAGAAAATTATTCCGGGCACACCGGGCCTTGAAATCAAGTGCCGTAAATTTTTCCAGACTCGTTAAATTCCCATGTATTTAAAAAAAATCCACAGTAATTACGGGTCTTTACATTCTCCCCACCTCAAGGATTTACATACACGTAGGCTAAAACTCGAACTATGGGAACAAATTGGGTACAGAGCATGCATCTGAGCCTCCTGGTCCCATGTGCTCTCCAGGAAGTTCCCGTGTTGCCAGCGAACGCGCACTAGATGTATCGACCGTCCATCTAGGACCCGCTCTGGTCTATCCTCAATCTCCACTAGAACCTCTTCAAAAGTCACTCCATCGTCGATGTCCATCTCTCCATGGTCGATGATGTGGGAAGGTTCGTGCAGGTATCTCCTCAGCTGGGATACGTGGAAGACGTTGTGCACCCGGTAAAACTGAGGTGGAAGAGCTAAGTAGTAATCCACCTTGCCTACTCTGTTGAGGACCTAGAAAGTTACGATGAATCTCAAAGGTAACATTCCACCTAGTCCAAATATCTATATTCCTCGTCAAGGTGAGACCCGTACAATGACATGGTCGCTATCCTCGAACTCTAGAGGTCTCCTTGTCATGTTAGCATATGACTTCTACCTGCTCTGTGCGGTCTTCATCCACTCTTGGATGATGTGAACCTTCTCCATAGTAGCTCGTACCATCTCTGGTACCACTAGTGCTGACTCCCCAGGTTCAGTTCATCACAAGGGTGATCTGCAAGGTCACCCCTACAATGCCTCAAAATGAGCCATCTCTATGGTGGAGTGATAGATGTTGTTGTAGGAAAACTCTACCAAAGGAAATTGATCCTCCCAACTATGACTTAAATCATGGAGAAATTCACGTAGCATGTCCTCGAGGGTCTGGATGGTCTTCTCTGTCTGACCATCCGTCTGAGGATGGAAGGCGGTGCTAAAGTGAAGTTCTGTCCCGAAAGCCTCCAGCAACCCCTTCTATAGCTGGGAAGTAAACCATGAGTCATAGTGAGAGACACTAGAGGAAGGTAATCCATGCAGTTGCACAATCATGTACACATAGAGGCATCCCAACCTCTCTACAGAATCCTGCTCTTTGATCTGTAGGAAGTTGGCCGACTTGGTGAGTCGGTCGAAGATCACCCAAATCAATTTGTGACCCCTGGATGTATGTGGATGACCTGTCACAAAGTCCATGGATATCCCATCCCACTTACACTCTGAGACCACTAAAGGTTGAACCAAACTTGCTGGTACCGAGTGCAATGCCTTCATCTCAAATCCAAAACTAGCACTTCGAGAGCTTAAAATAAAGCTTGTTCTCTCGTAGTGTGTCCAGTACTAGCTACAAATGGTAGGCATGCTTCTCCTTAGTAGTCGAGTAGATCAGAATCTCATCGATGAAGACTATGACAAAGTGATCGAGGTAAGGATGGATAATAGGGTTCATGAGGATCATGAACACTGATGGAGCATTGGTTACGTCGAAGGGCATAACTAAGAACTTGTAGTGGATGTAACGACACCTGATGGTTATCTCTTGTATATCCAAATCTCAAACTATGAGCTGGTGATAGCTTGATCTGAGGTCTATCTTCAAGAACCACTGAGCTCCCTTCAGCTGAACAAAGAGGTCATCAATACTCAGGACCGGGTACATGTTCTTCACGGTCACCTGATTTAGGTGACGGTAGTCAACACAAAGCCTCAATCTCTCATTTACCTTCTTGGCTAATAGACATGGGGATGCCTAGGTAGAAACACCGGGCTAGATGAATCACTTTTTTTGTAAGTCCTCTAGTTGTACCTGCAGATCGCGAAGCTCAGTGGGATCCATCCGATATGCTGGAGTAGATATTGGTGTCATCCTGAGGTACAAGTCGATTTAAAAGTCCACCTCTCTGTAAGGAGGTAATCCTGGAACATCATCAGGGAAAAAATTTGCATACTGGTCTACCACTATAGGATAAGTTAGACTCTCCACATTAACTACTCTGAGGGTAAGGTAAGCCAAATAATGAGTGATCGGCTGCACCCTCCGTCAAGTAAGTCTGTCTTGTGCTGCAAAGGTTCCCTTATCACCAGTAAAGTCAAACCTAGCCCCATACATGAAAACACACCACACTTTTCACCTAATATACTAAAACTGAGCATAGATTTTAAAAAGCCAGTCCATACCCAAGATGATGTCATGAGGCCTTGACCCTCCTACAAGGATATCTCATCCAAAGCTCTCTCCTCCTAGATTATTCTCACACTATAGGAACCATTGTTTAATTGTCGAGTCCGCTTCCATATGAGTCACTAGCCATAAGGATCGAACTAACAGATACATTGGAATCTACAATCCTTGAATGAGGGATGTGGAAATGAATGAGTGACTGGAACCTGTGTCTATAAGAATTGAAGCAAAGTTTGAGTAGACATAGATCATACAACGAATCATCTTCGGAGCATCATCATCGTAAGCCTCAGCTTCCTGAAGCTAAGCTCTCTTCTTTCCACCTGTCCCCTATGGTCAGGGTGGAGCTCCTTGTGGTGGCGGTGCAAACACTTCGAAACATCATCCACTTCCAGTTGCACACCAATTTCCTCTGCCACATCCTCCTCCTCCATGAGGACCTCCTCGATCGAACCTTTGCCTCTAATTGGTGGGTCCCTCAACCATCTGCTGATCATCAGAATGGTGGGTCATATAGTCACAATCCATGTGACCAAGCCCGCGGCATGAGTAACATTGTAGGCTCCTAGAATGACTGGCTCTATCTCCACTCTGGGTGCCCCGCACAACCAATCCCGAGTCATGCAGTAGACGACCTATCGGTCTGGTTCTCTTGGACCTCTGTCACATCTGTCTACTCCCAGCATCAAAAGACTCCAATCCTTGTTGGTTAGTGTTGGGTCTCACTGCTGGAGACTGCTTAGCAAAGAAACTCTCCACTATTAGGGCTCTCCCTAGCACCCACGCCTGCTTCGGGATTCTAAGTGAGATCATCAGAGCTCTGATATCTCATCTGAGCCCCTGCTCGGAGGTCTGAGCATTGAAGAATGGGTCTCGTACCATATGAGTGGAGTAGTGCAAGAGGTCGGTTAACCTCGTTGAGTACTATTCTACTGCCATTCTACCATGTTTTAGATACCGTAGCTCATGTATCTGCACCACTCGAAGGGTTCATGGTACAAACTCTGCCTAAAATAGGCTATCAATGTCTATCCATAGTATCATCATCTCATCATGAACCTAGAGAATTGGGCTCCACCATTTGCCTTTTGCTTCCTGAAGAAGGCTGGCAGCAATGATCCCCATTTAGTCTACTAGTGTCCCTACTAGCCTGGAGACTCTCACCATAGCCTCCATCCAATCCTCATCCATCTGTGGGCATGTCTCTCCCATGAACCTGGGTGGCCTCTAGCACTATATCTCATGAAACACGCTCAATAGGCGTGCATCATCTACTATTGGGGCTGGTGGAATCAGTTTCCCAATGGGATGTAGTACCACTGGTGCCTCTGCTGTTAAAGTGCCATGCACCGATGCCTCATCGCTCGGTGGGATATCAGTACGTACGACTCATGGGGATATAACTGGTCATCCATGGGGAGGCATCCTGAATGAAACAGATGTGACATGGTCAAAAGAAAAAACCAGGTGAGCTAACCTGGTTGAGTTGAATTAAATAAATCTTTTGAAAAAACACACACAATCAGTATCTTCTTGCACTGAGTCGAAAATCAGATGTCAGGGTCCTGGTTTATTGATATGTTAGACCCCCACACCAACACTGGACTCCCTAAACTGAAAACCACACATAGTTCCATTAACACTATTATTTCATAGAAAAGAAATATCATAGTCCTCATTTCTATGGTAGAACTGACACCTCTGATACCAATATGTCACGACCTATTTCCTAGGGCCCATATCATGACTACCCCACACACGCCTTCCATAGTCCAGGGGTTGGCGACAAGCACAAAAGGCATAAATCCCTAAACTATGAAAGAATTGCCTTTATAACGGTAAAAAAACACATTAGTGTACACTACTAAAAACAGAACACTATGTAAAACTGTACACAGAAGAAGTGATGTAAAGTAAAAAGGGGCCAAAAATACGAGCCCAACAGGAAAGTACAAGTACAACTGAATTCAAGTACAACTAATGAAAAGTAAAACAACTATTGGGTCATCCTTCGGGGTTCCTACCTGAAGGGTAGGTATAGACGGCCTCTATAGCACTCACGTCCATTCGTCAATTCCATGTACCGTCACACCCAGTGGTCCACATCCTGGTACCATCTAATCATGCTACGCTCTACCTCAGTCAACGCTGCCTGTCGTATGCAACCTACAAAATGAATTGCAGGCATAGCCCGTGCAGGGGCGAGTATAACGATACATAGTAGGGTCCCCGAGACCCTCAGGGTCTCACAAAATCCTACAAGGATAAACTACAAAGTATGAAATCAACAGATAACCATTACGTAGGTATTTTTCCATTCATATACCTAAGTTATCTAGTAACCCATCTCAATCATGATGAACACACAAAAGTCATTGACTCGGCTCAAACCAGGATTTTTCATTATCGAGACCATGACTGCTGGAGAACACCTCCTCTATCAAGTACAGTGGGCTAGTAGCGACACCAAGGTTTTCTCACTAACCATGGACTTATGAGGTACATATTCTGTTGTGTATCGTAGTTGTACTGCCAACTACCAGGCACTCCTCCATTGTGGGTTTGCTACCAACTACTAGGAGCTCCCCCTAATAGCCTGCAGAGGTACTCCTCCTGTCGAATACCGTGGTTCAACCACCAACTACCCAATGCTCCCCCATTGTGGGTCTGACGCCAACTACAAGGTGCACCCCACTAGGCTAGTCGAATTACTCCAAGTCGAATCGGTCAAGCAGTCGTCAGGTCTGCTAGCTACTAAGTCTCTATAATCTATCTGATTTTAGGTGGAAGGATCCGCTCCATGAACTATGGGGAATCACTCCAACTATCGCGAAGTTCCAGGAAAAGTATCACAAGGGCCAGCCATGTCATATGGGTCTCAATGCAATAAATGGCGCGTTAATCAGACGCCCGATCGGTTAAATATTTTCCTTTTAGTCCCGTGGGCCTGATTGGATTCGTGTGCGATCCAACCTGGCCGTAACTTAGATATACCCCAAACTCTAGTGCGGTATTTTCAAAGGGATGACTTCGTTCCATGAATACCGGCACTACTGATGGTTCGTCAAACGGGCGTCTGGTGCCAAAGATATGGCCCAAGAAGGTAATGGGTCAGAAATGGGCCTGAGTCTGGTCCGACTAGGTCAGAACCACTCAGCCCAACATAGTCTGGGCCGAACCGATCTAGGTCGACCCAGTCAGACTCGCTGGGTCTGATCCAGCCCATTGGGCATGTTAGCCCGCTATGTTTTTTCATAGTCCACAAGGCCCGGCCCAGCGGACTGCTAGGGCGGTTTGGCCCAGAGTCAGGGCTAGTTTGGCTTTGTGCGTTGAGAGGGCGCGGCCCGGTGTGGCTCAGCCCGGAGGGCGCAGGTGGGCCGGTTTGGCCAGGGCACCGCGAGGGATCCGGGACACCTTCTTGGCCTGGTGGCTGTGAGGTTTCTAGGATGCCGTGGGGGAACCGGGCAGGGCGTAGGGGCATTGGTCAGGCCGCAGCAGGGGCCGGGCAGGATACGGAAGGGCGTTGTGGGCACCGGGTAGGGTGTAACAGGGTGTCGGAGGTTTCAGGCAGTGTGCAGGGTAGCACGCGGGGGCACGGGCAGTGCGTGGTGGTACCGGGAAGGCTGCAGGGCAGGCCACTTGTGCGGCCGAGCTGTGCTTCGGGAAGGGCACCGTTGGGGCCGGGCCGGCTGTGGGACAGGCCACGGGTTGGCGGGTTGGGCACCACTCGGTCAGTACTGTATGACTCTCACAACCCGCCTTCACCAAACGGAGGGAAGGGTCAGCATATTTCCAGGCCCTTCCTTCTTTAAGTTCAAGGAGATATAATGACCCCCGAAACCTGCCTTCAATAGGTCCTGAAGTGGCGACTAGCACCAAGGGTATTGAAATTTCTTACAAATGGAAGGTATTACCCCCATTCTGTTTTATTGGATCGGGAGATAAGATAATGGAACTCAACAACACCATGATAAAAGAAAATTAAAGCCAAAAGTAGACCATTCCCACATGCATGTTCCAAAAGTAAAAGCCCCAAAGTATAAAAGGTGAGTACAAAGGTAAGTACCAAAGAAAGAAAAACAGCAACTGCAACTGCCTCAAAGGTCCGAGCTAGTATGGTCCTGCACAATCCCCGAAGTCCTCCTGAAAACTGAAAGCAGTTTTATATACGTAGGGTTAGCATACAAGTACACTCAGTAGGGAAAACTAAAGACTCTTGTGCACATGTGAGGGAAAGTAATAAAGTCCCAAGAGAAAGGAGTAAACCAAACACCTATCAAGGTAAACTATCCACCCAAGACTCACCAAGGCACACTCCCAAAATAACACAAGTCAAGTAATATATATAATAAGAGAAGATCGATGTTTGGGTACCCCGCGCCACTTTCCCACTAGTTATTGAGACATCCTACGCATCGAACCAATCCCACCATTCTCACCGCAGTCCCACTGCCACACCCGCCCGCACACACCTGGGCCACAACCACACACAGTCCCACTTCTGAATCCCTCCTGCAAACACGTGGGCCACAACTATCACATGAAACCATGCCTGCAAACACCTAGGCCAGAACAACCACCGCCACGCCTGAAGACACCTGGGCTAAAAAATCCACTGCCACACCCGAAGACACCTAGGCCTCATCCTGAAGACACATGGGAAACCACCTTCCACACATACCTGTCCAACCACCACACAACCCCGCCTGAAGGTTCTTGGGATAATAATGGGCCTCAGACCATCATAGCATTCCCAAAGATACTTGGGCTATCCAGGAAATGGATCAGAAAGGAGCTAACAACCATCCACTAATATATGTGTTGGAAAAAACACCATTTCCCATGAAATGGGGGTGTTCGGGACTAAGTGTTCAACTTGGGTGGGGGCGCGAATAAGAAACAAAAAGATACATGTATATATATTGGTAACAAGCACTCACCCCAAACTAGGATTTTCTTTAGACAGTCTACATATCACAATGGCACTCATGTCCGAGTCACAACTCTCGCCAACAAAACCCATTTTTCCCATTCATGCTTTCATGTTCAGAAATAATGTTCAAATAAGTCTATGCACTACTGGGCGACTAACACCATAAGCATAAACAAGGAAAAGAATCCATCCAATCATCAATTTAAACATTCACACCTGGTTCTCTTGTAAAGTCACAACCACAAGGAAAAGTGAGAACTCTCGAAGTCCTAGAACCAGAAAACTCGGAGACACTACCCCATGTCCCCTCCCCCAAAAAGGTTTTTCATGAAAAGAGGATCCCACCACAATTCTTGAAATAAAAAAGTAACCATCGGGTCTTAAAACTCACAACCACCAAATCTATATCAATAGGGGATCCCATCCACAAATTCACAACCACTGGAAGTATAAAAACAGGTGATCCCATCCCCTCCCACATTTCCACCAATCATCTCGTAAAAGAAAAACAACCAAACCACTGTCACCAACACTAAGCAAGGCTATACCGGTATTTTCATATTTAAACGATTTAACACACTCCATGATTTCAATTCAGTGTTTTGTCCAGGGTTAGCATAGAAGGGTTTGATCCTAGTGCATTCAATTTATTCACCTAGGTATACGTGATTAACCAATTTACTTTTCACAGCAGGAATTTTCAATTAGGAAATAGCCATTTAAAACACCAAGACGGGTTCATTAGTGCACAAACAATGACCACCAACGGCCTCGTTTTTATGAAGGCGTAAGCCAGCACAGCTCAGGAATATGATCATAATATAAACAACATCAACGATCATGGCCCCCCTTAATTCCTTACAGGGTTCATTCATTATCTTTAATTAGATCTGGTTTATCCATTTTTATAGAAACAAAAATCACGCCCACCCCACATGATACACAAATGGGAGAGGCGAAGGAAGAATTCCCTACCAGTTGATAGATGATCGACGTTTAGGCCGGGCGCGGAACATCACGGATAACGATGCGGCTCGCCCGATGCACCAAAAGCTGTTCGTGAGAAGCCGTGATCGAGGAAAGAAGAAACCACGGGTAACCCTTAGTTTATAAGAGTTGCGGACGGTTGAGGTAATAACGCAAAACCGCATAAGGCGCGGGGTTGTGGGTTGGCCACGTGGCCCCACTCGTCATTAAAGGGGGTCGGGTGGTTTAAACCGACTAACTAATTCAGTAATTATTTAATTAAAACTCTTATGGGCATTATAGGTCTTTACAACACGCGTAAACAGGTAAAAAATTTAGGGTTTAAAACCCTAATTGTGCAAGAAGGAACGCCACTGGAAAGAACCCATGGGGTAGGCCAGAGCCACCGGTGGCTGAGGGCCATCAGTGGGTGATGGCTACCAGTAGGCTAAGGCTACCGGTACGCCAAGGCGTCCGATACGCCAAGGCTACCAGTACGCCAAGGCTACCGGTACGCCAAGGCTACCGGTGCGCCAAGGCTACCGGTACTCCAAGGCTACCGGTGCGCCAAGGCTACCGGTATGTCAAGGCAACCGGTACACCAAGGCTACCGGTATGCCAAGTCTACCGGTAGGCCAAGACTACCGGTACGCCAAGGATACCGGTACGCCCAGGCTACCGGTACGCCAAGGCTACCTGTAAGCCAAGGCTTCCGATAGGCCTACACCGCCGTGATTCCCAGACCAGAAAACCCAACGCGACATTTTCACAAAGTAAAGGATCCCCACAAAACATGGGTCATTACATCAGATACCTCTTAAATGATTCTTGTCCATGAGAATCAAAACAAACTAGAAGGGAAGAGATGGTCCGAACAACCACCTCAAAAGATACCTCTTAGAAGTGAACCCATGCTAACTAAAAACACCTCCCTGAAAAGAACCAAGCAACATACCATGCCAAACTACCTAGACGTGTGGGTTGGGGAGTCTCCTCTCCCATGTCAAGATATTATCTGCCATGGGCAGCACTGACTCTCTAGCACGGGTTTAATCACATCCACCTTAATGGGTCTTGATTAGGGGGTGGGTTCTCTCCTCCCCATAGCCAGGTCTTTTCACACACATTCAGAGGAAAGAAAATCACCACGTTTCATAGACAAAAAGACAAAACCTTCTACCACAACAGGTACAACAAGGAACAAAACTCAAAACAACTCAGGGTACTGGGTACGCATATTTGCTTCCCTATCCGGCGTACTCTCCTCAAGCCCACTATATCTCCACAACACACGAACCAAGGGAATGGTTTTCCCAAGAAACACCTTCTCCTTACGATCCTCGATCATCACTGGTCTCTCCACAAGGGTCACATCGTCCTCGATGTCCAGATCACCCCAATCAAGGACGTGTGAATCATCATGCAGATACCGATAGAGTTGGGACACATGAAAGACATCATGTATCCTCAGTAGCGGAGGTGGTAATGCTAGATGATAAGACACTTCGCCGACCCACCACAACACATCGAAGGGTCCAATGAACCTAGGAGAAAGCTAACTCCCCTTGTTGAACCTCCGCTGACCACGCCGAGGGGAGACCTTCAAGAACACGTGGTCTCCAACCTCAAACTACAAGGTCCTCCTCCTGGTATCAGCATACGTCTTCTGCCGGTCCTGGACCGCCTTCATCCTTTCCCGTATGAGCTGAGCCTTCTCTGTCGTGCTTTGCACCACCTTCGGGCCAAGGATGCATGCGTCTCTTACTTTCTCTGAACATGTAGGTTAACAGCAGGGGATCCCGTACAAGGCTTCAAATGGGGCTATACCGAGGGTATAGTGATACCTATTATTGTAGGTGAACTCTACCGGGGTCAAGTGTCGCACCCATGATCTTCCTGAGTCCAGAAAACATGCCCGTATCATATCCTCCAAGGTCTGGATGGTGCGCTATGTTTTTCCATCTATCTGGGGATGGAAAGTAGTGATAATATGTAACTGTTTTCCAAAAGCATGATGCAATCCTTTCGATACTCTAATGGTAAACCGTGCATCCCTATCCGAGACTATAGACCTCGTAACTCCATGAAACCGCACCACCTCATCCACATACCTTCATGACAAATTATTCACTACACTCGACTCCCTGAGCGCCAAAAAGTGATCTGATTTCATCAACCTATCCACCACCACCCAGATGGCATCGTATCCCCCTTGGACCTTGGGTAGTCCCGTGAAGAAATCAATCGAGATGTCATCCCACTTCCACTCGGGGATATCTAGAGACTACAGCAGGCTTCCTGGAACTTGGTGTTCATCCTTCACTTGCTGACACACTAAGCACGTGTCCACATACTCTGCCACTGCTCGCTTCACTCCAGGACACCAAAACTATACCTTCAGTCCCTGGTACATCATCAAAACTCCTGGGTCTACCGCCAGGGGTGAGTTGTGGAACTCACTGATAACCTTGCGTGCATCACTCCTGGAACAAACATCCTTTTCTGGAAAATCATCTGGTTCTGACCATCCTCTGTACATCCTTCCAGAGCATTGCCCTAGTCAACTCAGTCACGCATCACTTCGCACTCCGGGTCTCCCCACTGAGACTCCTCCACGTTCTGAAACAGAGATGATTGCACTATCATATAATATATTCAACCTCTACCACCATCCATTCTCGCATCTAGGTGTAAGGCGGCCAACTCCTCTATCACTTTCCAGGCGTCTGCCGACTCTCGGACCACATCCTTCTGCATCCTCCTGCTCAATGCATCAGCCAATACATTGCCCTTGCCCTCAGTATAAGAGATCTCGAAGTCGTAATCCTGGAGGAACTCCACCTATCTCCGCTTTCGCAAGTTTAAGTCCCGCTGGGAGAAGATATATCTCAAGCTTTTGTGATCCGTGAAGTCCACAAAGCGTTCTACGATGAGGTAGTTCCACCATAGATTTAGCGCAAAAATGACCGATGCAAGCTCCAGGTCATGTGTGGTGTAATTACGCTCATGGGGGAGTAGTTTCCTGGACCCATAAGAGATCACCCCTTTTCGCTGCATCAACACACATCCCAGGCCCTGTCCTGAAGCATCACAGAACACCTCATAGGCCGCCCCTTCTTATGGTAATCTTAGCACTGGGTCACTAACCAACTTCCCTTTCAGATAGATGAAGGATGACTCACAATGATCACTCCAACCGAAAACCAGGTCCTTCATGGTAAGGGCTGTCAAAGGGGCTGCTACTCGGGATAATTTGGGTAAGAACCTCCGATAATAACCTCCCAGCCCAAGGAAACTATATACCTCTACCATGTTCTTGGGTGCTGCCCAAAAAACAACCACCTCAACTTTTGATAGGTCCACCGCTACCCCCTTCTCGAACACCACGTGCCCAAGGAAGTGTACTTCTCGTGTCCAGAACATGCATTTTGACAACTTCCCATAGAGCTGATGATGTCAGAGGACCTCCAAAACTGTCCTCAGGTGCTCTACATAGTCTTCTTCTGACCTCAAATAGATCAGGATATCGTCAATTAACACATCCACGAACCGATCAAAGTACTCCTGAAAGATGGTGTCCATAAGCCCCATGAACACAGCTGGGGTGTTCATAACACCAAAGGGCATGACTACGAACTCGAAATGTCTATATCTTCACCTGAAGGACGTCTTCGAGATGTCTCTCTCTTTCACTCTCAGCTGGTGGTACCCAGATTGGAGGTCGATCTTCGAGAACCATCCCGCCCCTTTCAACTGGTCGAAAAGATCGTCTATCCTCGGAATAGTGTAGCGATTCTTGATCGTCGCCTAATTCAGCCTCCTGTAGTCTATGCACAATCTGAGACCACCATCTGCCTTCTTTGCGAACAAGATTGGAGCACCCCACGGTGACGCACTCAGCCGAACATAACCCCTCTTCATCAGATCGCCAATCTGAATCTGCAACTCCCGTAACTCTGAAGGTGCCATCCTGTAAGGAGCCATTGAGATCGGACGAGCGTCGGGATGCAGGTCTATCCCGAACTCGATATCACGTCGAGGGTGTATAGTCGTCACCTCCTCAAGAAAGATTTCCATAAACTCACAAACAACCTCTTGCACCCCCACCATCTCAACATCTATGGACTCTACTGACAGCTCGACTAACAACAAGAGGAGGGGTTCCTCTCGCCTGCTGACCTTCTGCCTGCTCCGCTCGCCAGTGAAGATAACATGTCGGCCGCCCATGTCCGAGGACACGACCCTTCTTCAGAAAAATTCGATAAAGGATCACACAAGGAATAGCCATTCGATGCCTAGGATGACATCATATGGTTGTATCTGTAGCAGAAGAAGATCCCTAACCAACTGATGTGGCCCCATCATCAGTCTACATCCTCGATAAACAAATGACCAGTTAGTCTGACCTTTGACTGGTGTGCTCAACACCAGGGGAACTGGAAGTCTCTCAGCATCTAGACCCAAGTCACAGGCTAGAATGGGTGCAAAAAAGGAGTGCAAAGCTCCGGTATCGAACAAAGCATAAGCAACAGTGATAATTAAATAGATCGTACCTCGAACAACCTTAGGCCCTGCTGGAACTGTTGCCTCTACGACGTGCAGCTATCCACTCCCAGCTCATCTGCCCCTCAGTTGTTGGACACCTCTCCGACCGTACCCCGATCGAGGTCCCTGAGGTGCGCCCTGAGGTCGGCCTCCTCCTCCTACGTCTGCCCTCGGAGGAGTGGGAGCTTGCTGTCCCTGCTGCTGCTGCTGGAAGGGTCTGGCTGGAATCTGCTACTGGGGTGGGTGGTGGGGCTATCCACCACCGCAGTACTGTACCCAGTCCGGGCACTGACTCCGGAGATTTCCAGGGCTCCCACAGATGAAGCACCGCGGTCCCGGTCTTGAAGTAAAAGTGCAAGGACCAGGGGATCTAAACTGAAACTGTTGCTGCCTACTCCCTACGGGTCGGAACTTGGAGGGTCTTGACGCTGGAGACATGGTGCTGATGGCCTTCCCCTTCGATGGTCCCAGATGGATCCCCTATCGTGACACATTTCCTAGAGTATGCATCCTCTCCACCACTTCGGCCTTCTTGGACCTCTAAGTATGTCGTTAGGGTAAAGGGGGTAACATCATACTTGAGGGAGGGTCGAAATGCCTCCTCCAAACGTCTTTCCCGAGACTCCACGTCGAGAAAGAGGTCCAGATAAAAACGTAGGAGGTCCTTGAACTTGATCCATATCTCCCTCACGGACATACTCCACTGTTGGAGGGAGAGTATCTCCTGTCTCTTTTCCACCTTCATCGTCGAAGAGAGGAATTCCCCCTAGAACTCCCTCTCGAAATCCGCACAAGCCACCTCAACCTCTCTCCTCTCCCCCAGGTAAAGCGTCAACCACTGACACGCCGCTCCCTGCATCTGGCTGATGGCCAGAGGAACCCAGTACTTGGTCAGGGCGCGAATCAGGCCAAAAACTATAACTAGCTCTTCTAGCCAGCCTTCCGTCTTCATGTCGGAGGTGCTTCCCTCATACTTATCGAGGGTATATTGCTGGAAGGCTCGGAGATTCCTCTTCCACTGGTAGTCTGCGGGGCCTCGATCAGCCAATCGGCCAAGGTAGTCTACGGGGCCTCGATCGTCTGTACCACACGCAGTCGCCTTCCAGGTTCCATAGCTGCAAGGTAACAAGGAATGCCTAAGCCCAAGTAGTGCAGAATATCATTCTTAAAACTTCTTAAAATTTTAATTTATTCTTAATTCCCATGACATCCGAGAAACAAAATAACTCAAGTCATTATGATGCATGTTACTTTCCTAGGGTCTCTACCCTGCAATCATCTTGGCCTCACTTGGTCGTTCGGTAGGTCCAAAGTCCTTGCATCAGATCACGGGGGGGCCTAAAATCCTGTGTCCTAGCCTGTCTTCCCTAACCTAATTCACGCGCCAAGGTCACCCAACACTGTTGCCTTATCATCCCATGCATTCCTCACTGTGCCTAACTCCAGGCTCCATCCTATCTCTCAACCATCATCTCTGATACCATTCTGTCACGACCCGCCTTCACCAAAAGGAGGGAAGGGTCAGCAGATTGCCAGGCCCTTTCTTATTTAAGTTGAAGGAGAGATAATGACCCCCGAAACCTACCTTCAATAGGTCCCGGAGTGGCGACTAACACCAAGGGTATAGAAATTTCTCACAAATGGAAGGCATTTATCCTTTTTGTTTTATAGGATCGGGAGATAAGATAATGGAACTCAACAACACCATGATAAAATAAAAGTAAAGCCAAAAGTAGACCATTCCCACATACATGTTCCAAAAGTAAAATCCACAAAGTACAAAAGGTGACTACAATGTTAAGTACCAAAGAATGAAAAACAAAAACTGCAACTACCTCAAAGGTCTGAGCTAGTATGGTCCGCACAATCATTGAAGTCCTCCTAGAAACCTGAAAGTAGTTTTATATACGTAGGGTGAGCATACAAGTACACTCAGTAGGGAAAACCAAAGACTCTCGTGCACAAGTGGGGGAACGTACTAAAGTCCAATGAGAAATGAGTAAACCAAACACCTATCAAGGTAAACTATCCACCCAAGTCTCACCAAGGCACACTCCCCAAATAACGCAAGTCATGTAATATATATAATAAGATCACATCTATGTTTGGGTACCCCGTGCCACATTCCCACTAGTTATCGAGACATCCTGCGCATCTACCAATCCCACCATTCTCATCGCAGTACCACTGCCACACCCACCCGCACACACCTGGGCCACAACCACACGTAGTCCCACTGCCGAATCCCGCCCGCAAACACCTAGGCCACAACTGTCACATGTAACCACGCCTGCAAACACCTAGGCCAGAACAACCACCACCACACTCGAAGACACCTGGGCTAGAAAATCCACGACCATGACCGAAGACACTTAGGCCTCATCCCGAAGACACTTGGGAAACCACCTGCCGCACACACCTGGCCAACCACCACGCTACCCCGCCTGAAGATTCATGGGATAATAATGGACCTCAGGCCATCCCAGCCTGCCCGAAGATACTTGGGATATCCGGGAAAGGGAGAAAAAATGAGGTAACAACTAGCCACTAAAAATAGTGTTGGGAAAAACATCATCCCCCATGAAATGGGGGTGTTCGGAACTAAGTGCTCAACTTGGGTGGGGCGTGAATAAGAAACACAAAGCTACAGTATATATATAGGTAACAAGCACTCACCCCAAACTAGGTTTTTCTTCAGACAACCTACATATCACAAAGGCACTCAAGTCCGAGTCACAACTCTCGGCTACAAAACTCAATTTTCCCATTCTTTCTTTCATGTTTAGTAATAATGTTCAAATAAGTCTATGCACTACTGGGCAACTAACACCATAAGCATAACTAAGGAAAAGAATCCAGCCAATCGTCAATTTAAACATTCACACCTGGTTCTATTGTAAAGTCACAACCACAAGGAAAAGTGAGAACTCTCGAAGTCCTGGAACCAGACAACCCTGAGACATTGCCCCGTGTCCCCTCCCCCAAAAAGGTTTATCATCAATAGAGTATCCCACCCCAATTCGTGATATAAACAAGTAACCACGGGCTCTTAAAACTCACAACCACCGAATCCATATCAACAGGGGATCCCATCCCCAAATTCACAACCATAGGAAGTATAGAAACAGGGGATTCCATCCCCTCCAACATTTCCACCAATCGGACCGTAAAAGAAAAACAACCAAACCACTGTCACCGACATTAAGCAGAGCCATACCGGTATTTTCATATTTAAACAATTTAACACACTCCATGATTTCAATTCAGTGTTTTGACCGGGGTTAGCACAGAAGGGATTGATAATGATGCTTTCAATTTATTCAGCTGGGTATACGTGATTAACCAATTTAATTTTCACAGCTAGAGTTTACAATTAGGAACAAGCCATTTAAAACACCACGAGGGGTTCAATAGTGCACAAACAACGACCACCAATGGCCTCGATTTTCAGAAGGCGTAAGCCAGCACAACTCAAGAAGATGATCATAATATAAAAAACATCAACGATCACAACCCCCTTCATTCCATACAAGGTTCATTGATTATCTTTAATTAGGTCTGGTTTATCGATTTCTATAGAAACAAAAATCACGCCCACCCCGCATGATAGAAAAAAAGGAGAGGCGAAGGATGAATTCCCTACCTGTTGATAGATGATCGACGTTTAGTCCGGGAGCGGAACTTCACAGATAACGATGCGGCTTGCCCGATGCACCAGAAGATGTTCGTGAAAAGCCGCGATCGAGGAAAGAAGAAACCACAGCTAACCCTTAGTTTATAAGAGCTGCGGATGGTTGAGGTGATAATGCGAAAAGACGTAAGGCGCGGGGTTGTGGGTTGGCCATGTGGCCCCACCTGTCATTAAAGGGGGTCGGGTGGTTTAAACTGACTCATTAATTCATTAAGTATTTAATTAAAACTCTTATGGGCATTACGGGTCTTTAAAACACACTCAAAAAGGTCAAAAAAACAGGGTTAAAACTCTAATTGCACAGGAAGGAACGCCACTGGAAAGAACCCACGAGGTAGGCCAGAGCCACCGGTGTCTGAGGGATACCAGTGGGTGATGGCTACCCGTAGGCTAAGGCTACTGGTACGCCAAGGCTATCGGTACACCAAGGCTACCAATACGCCAAGGCTACTGGTAGGCCTACACCGCCGTGATTCCCAGACCAGAAAACCCAACGCGACATTTTCACAAAGTAAAGGATCCCCACAAAATCCAGGTCGTTACAATGACCAGGAGCACCGGTGCACCGCAGGGGTGGCGCAATTTGCGGAGGATGCGGGTAGCACAACCCTCATCGTTGCCGCATTCATTTCCTCTTCTTCATCGCCTTACAGTAGAATGTCACCACAAGGAAGAAAACTGATGGAGGGTCTCGGGCCATGTTAAGTTGGCCCACACCCTCCCCATTTAGGGAGGTATCATTTAGATCATCAAGAAAAGTATATGACCAATAACACATCCTTAAAAATATCATTATATTTGATGAAGAAGATAAGAAGAGGGTATAACAATATCAAGAAAAAAACACCTACGTTGCTTGTAGTTGGTTGACGTTGGCGTAGGAAGGCAGATGTCAATTCGGTGTAGACGAGGACGTCCCACATCGGAAGGTGATCTGAGGAAGATTGTTGAAGTCGAGGTCGACGTTCATCGTCGGAGGAGCATTCTTCCTTGGAGATCATAATCATTCATGTGTTGGGCATCACATCACTTTACCAGCACTTCGTCGCTTAGTGAAGCCATCCCAAATCCTCCTCCCATGCTCCATATATATAAGAGAGGGGGAGAGGTATATAAACATCATGGAATTTATGGCAGTTCAATTATTAGGATCCTTCCTAAATTTCAATGATAAAGTTACATAATTTAAAAAGGGGTTCATGCGAATTAAAAAGAATTGGTATAAATTAAGAGGTGTGTTGGCTTAATTATTTGTTAGGATTCCAATAGGTTTCCCTCACATAGCATGAATCAAAACAAAAGATAGGATTTAATTTTATGTTGACACATAAAATTAATTTGACAGCAATTAATTTTAAGTTGACACATAAAATTAATTGGATGTATTTAATTTCACATATACATAGAAAATTAATTTGAAAACAATTAATTTTATGCTGACACAAAAAATTAAATTGGATGCAATTAATTTTACGTTGACACATAAAATTAATTGAGGGGGTTTAGAGGTTTTCTCTCCCTCCCCATTAATTGGGGGGTTATAGTTCATGTGGTCCCCACAACGTAACCTCTCATGGGGGGTTAGGTTCAATTGGGCCCCACCACCCTAACCTCTCTTGGGAGGTTAGGGTTTTGCGGTCCCACCAATGCCTCCCATGTGAAGGATTTAACCAACAAACACTTACACTCATGGCGGCTCAAAAATAAAATAAATTTTTGTACACATAATTTTATTTTTTTTTATTAAATGCCAAAAACAAACATTTATTCTCGACCAACTACCTTCGAGGTGAAAGTCTTATTAAGTGAAAACTGGCACTGCGAGTTCAATGGTGCCCTCAGATTTCAATTCCGATCACTGGATCAAAAGTTATAAAATCCCTCTCGTACGTTTACTGAACATACGAGAAAAAAACTTCAGAAATTGATTCCGAGCACACCGGGCTTCGGAATCAAGCACCGTTAATTTTTACAGACTCGTAAAATTCCCATGTGTTTAAAAAAAATCCACTGAAATTCAAGGTCTTTACAAGTATAGTAATATTTAAAAATATAAACCTCTGATGATGTCCATAAATCCTATGAAAACATCCTAATCTCCAATATTTTCTAAACCATCATTTTATACCAACTATAAGGCCCAGACCTTAAATATTAATTAGTATTGAGTTAAGTCGAAAATTTGACTTCATTTCACATTATGGGTGTTTTTCAATTTTTATCATTAGATAATTATGCAATAACTCATACATTACAACCTAAATATTACAAGGTAGACACATTAAATCACTGTCCTTTTTTTCATAAAAAAATGATTAAAATGAAACATGTATTTCTTTTATACATCAAAATAATAACTTTTACTTGACCCATCAATTATTATATTATTCGTTATATCTTATGGGAAACATTTCCAAAATTTGGATGAGCATAAAATTTTTAGTAAAAGATAACAATGAGGTAAAACTATTAGCCTTGTGATAAGAATTTAAACCATTAATAATTTATCATAATTTAATATTTTCTATTTTTAAGAGGTATTAATTACACTTTACTGAATATATGATCCTTTGTTACCCTTTTGTAATCAAATTATTACCATAAAACCCATAAAAATCAACATATAACTTATAAAGATATTTTCAGACATCATCACACATAAACAGAATAACCATAAAGTTGACTTCCACACATATCACTAAATGGAATTGACTTGTTGAAGACTTCTATACCCAATGCATTCGAGGTTATAATGTAACCCCCTGTAATTTTTTTATCATAGATCCACCCATCATTGGATTATCTTGTAACCACCCATCTTTGGATTACCTTGTAACCACCCGTAAAATGTTTAAGATGCTTTATTTAATCATCACACATAAAGTATTTAAATTAAAAAAATATCAATCACAAAATTTCATTTTCAATCATAATAAATCTTTACATGATAATGAAATATTTAATCCATTCCCTAAACAATTTAAAACATTTAATAATGAGACATTTGGATCAAATTTACACATTCCAATTAGGAAAATCTAAATGAAATAAAAAATTTAAACCATTCATATTCATATATATAAATTCATAAAACCCATTATGAAAATATGGACATGATGTATATGGTTTTAGAAAAATAAATCCTTAAAACATTAAAAATGATATTTTAATTAAAGAGTCTCTTGCCATTTGAGAAACACATGAACATCAATCATTTAAAAATAAAATTAATAAAGAAATTATATAACATGATAATATATTAATTCAAAATATAATATGTAAAAAAGGTTTTATATACATCTTTTAGGACAATAAAGGCACTTAAAGTCAAAATATTCCTCAATGAAAAGAGACTGAGATGAAGTCCCTCGCAAAGATTGCATCATTATATTCGGGATAAAACCATGAAACAATTATGTGTGAAAAATACAAATACACCAAATATAATTGGATATTATTTTAAAAATAATAATTGGTCATTCACATATATTATTGAGAAAATAAAACCAATAACATCGATATTTAACACAATTTATTGAGATTGAGTTTATATTTACATTACCTTGAGTTTGACTTGTCTTGTACTTTCTTTATATTAGTAAATAATAAAATTATGATAATTTATAATTTCCTTAGAACTATTTTCTTGTTTATTTTTCCTTTTAAATCCCTTATTAACATGTTATAAAAATTCCTTAACTTTTTTATGTTCATATCAGACATTTTTTTGATATTCGGTACATGAGTCAAAAATGAACTTATTTTGATATAAATTGTCTCTATAAACAAAATTAATTCATATCCAGAATAGAAATAATGTTCTAAATATCATATATATATATATATCCTATAAATATTTATTTATATTAATACATAATATTTTTATATAATAAATTAAATGCACAGTTTAGGGGGATAGTAGGCCGTATGTATGCATGACTGCCACTGTAAATTCTTTGTCATATTAAAGAACAATAATTAAATTATATAAATGTATATTATACTACCATTATTATATTAAATTTATATAGGTCTTATAGGTTTAGTAAAACCATCATTCATATTTTCAATGTTCAACAGGAATAAGTTATACCGCTTTGTGTGGTGGTAGTCCATACATAAATGAAATTATCAAATTTATAGAACATGGAATAAAAAAGGAATGTTTTAAATAAAATTTATAGAATTATATTAAAAATAAATATCATATATATCATATGTAAAAAAAATTTACATTATATTGGCCAAAATGAGAGGTTGTAGATGAAAATTAAACAATCATCAATTTGTGAGGCATTAGTTCCTCAGAAACAATAAGAGTATGTTCTTTACCAGTTAAATGGAGGTTTTCTAATGTGTAGATAGAAAAATATAGAAAAAAACATACAAGAATATTTAGGATCATTTTTTTCATATTTAATAATTTAATATGAAGATTTTAGGTAGTGGATGATGGAAAAGGAAGTAAAAATAATGAGACAAGGTGTTACCACTTAATCAGGAAACGTATTTGGTTTTATTCGAAAAGTCTTCCTTGGGAGGATTTAATCCCAATAGGACTAATCTAGGATGAGGCTAAGGATTAATGGAAGTTTTTATCACTAGTATTTTTCTAACCTAATGGTTCTTGTTGTGAGATTATTTGAGAATATAGGGTACCTTTTTATAGGATAGGGAAGTGGCACCTTTCGAAGCTATTAAATTATTATATTAATATTAATTATTTTTCTAATTAAATAGGATAAAACATAATATTTGTCGAATATAAGATTATTATAGTTCTAAATCATATCATACCTAATTTTTATTCATGTATTTTTTCTATTTCAAAATTTATCTCTTTCAGATTAACATTAATTATTTTCTTTTAAATTTAATTATGGTAAAAAATTGTTTTTAATATGAGGCTATTAATTTTAATTATATGGGTTAAACTTCCCATAAGAGACACTTAATGATTTTTTAGAACATATAATAGTATTTTTGTGATATTAAAATAATTTTAGGAGTTTTTAATAATTTAATAAATTTCAATTTTTTATAAAATATCAATTTTGTCAATATATACACTATACATTTTATTGAATTTAAATAAAATCTAAACACAAATTAAACATCGAATAATATTGTTTAATATTATTATAACACATCATAATCATCTATATAATTCATGGATAACATAAATTGTTTCAAATAAAATTTATTTTAGTATGTAGAATATCAATTATATTATTCCTTCATTAATAAACAATCACTACATCATAATGGATCCCTAATTAAATTTTATTTTTTAATGTCTAAAATCTATAAAGAATTACACGATGAAATAATTTTTCATTCTATTTACTATTTATAATCAAAAATATCACTTATATAAACCAATATTATAATCGTTTTTAAAAGAATATATATGTTTATAACATATATTACTTTACCTTAATTGAAATTTTATAAGTGTCCCAATCACACCCAAGTGGCTTCCAAAGGAAAACTTTTTATCCCAAGGGTTGTCTTGGTCTGAAATATATAATCCATTATTATTTTAATAATTGTTAAGATAGTTTGGGATAATTATAATATTACTTTTACCAATATTTACCTAATTTACCCTTTAACAGTGGTAAATAAATAATTACTGATGTTAATATTCATCATGCCCAAACATAAATGGGTCCTATTTACATAATATGGACACTATTATTTCAAATATGGATTCCATTTTTTCTAAATTCAAATAATATAATTGTCTAGAATTAATTTAAAATTAATCCACATTGACAAATTGAAAAAACTAGTTTTTTAACTGTAAACTCCATCATAATATTGATGTCTGTTTACATCTAATTTCAATGTGAAATTACATAAAATGGATAAAGTGGACAAAATTATAAAAACATAATCTAATTAAACATTTAAATAAATGAAATAGGTTATGTAAAAATATAAATAACTTGGATGAAAAAACATTTTTTAATTTAAATGCAGTATTTTTCATTATTAATTAAAATATGAGTTTTATCAGGAAAATATAAAAATTTCAACCAAATTAATTTTTTTCCCAATTCAACAGAAAAATTAATTTTGAAATATATAACTTATAAAGGTGTCCATATCAAGATTTAAAATGTGTTTTCCTTTAAAATACGGAAAAAATGCCTTTTAAAAATAATTCTTTTTTATACATAAAATTGATTTTGTTCTTATATCATGTATTGAAAACATATAATATAAATATTAAAAATCCCATTTATTTTATATTTCATTAATTTAATTCACCAATAGTAGTGTGATTTTATAAACATAATTATTATCATTTAAATTGGTTTTCATTAAAACCCATTCTTTATATTCAGTTGGTTATTCTATCCTTATCTAATAAATTTGGTAACCAATTAATCATTATATAAAAAATTTTAAACCGTATTTTTATACTTTATCTACTATTATTTATTAGTTACATTCCAATGGTTAGTTTATAATGGTAACATAATAATATTTCATTGTTCGTTTAGGCTCAATGTAAAGTATCATATACGCTCTTAAATGTAGTGTTTCATTCATAAAACTTGAGATGTTACATAAAAAATCCTCTCAAAAACATAATTCCAACATGTTGGTTTATAAAAATCATTTCCATATACTTTTCCATATGGTTCTATTTGAATACTGTAATGGGAACTATTGTTGTAGAAAAACCCCACAAATGGTAAATATTGATCAAACATACCTTGAAAACCCATTGTAATTGATCTGAATATTTAATCTAATATTGGGATTATCCTTTATGACTACTCATCAGTATGAAGGTGATATGTAGTACTCAAATTAAGTTCAATATCCAAATACTTCTAATGAATTTTCATGAATTTTTATGTGAATATTGGATCATAATTAGACACTTTTGAAAGAGGTACTCTATGATGTCTAACAGCATCATTGATGTAGAGTTTTGGAAGTTTCTCTGGTAAAAAATATTCCATTATTGTATGGAAATGTGTATATTTGGTATGTAAATAAAAAATTACCCATATTGAATAATTATTTTTTGGTGTTTTTGGTAATCCAGTGAAAAATTCCATGGTTATGTCATCGCATTTCCATGTAAGAATTATTAGATGTTTCATGATTCCTATATGATATTTTCTTTCTTCTTTCACCTATTTCCAAAAAAAAAATATTCATATATAATCAGAAATTTTATCCCTCGTATTACACCATCAAGAATTCTCCTTCAAAAATCAATACATATTAGTGTAACTAGGGTGCATAGAGAAATTTAAGCTATGAGAATCATACAAAAACACTATTTTTCAATTGGTTATAGACAGAACACCTAACCTCCTTCCAAATTTTAGAATTCCAACATCATAAACCATGTTTGGAAACATCCAATCACTAACAAATTGAATATTATTTTTATGAATCTCATCACCATGATGAGAAATTTTAAATCTTCCCAATTAATATGTTTAGCTACACTACTAAAAAAGTAATTATTTTTCATCTTTGATAATTCTCATATTCAAATTTACAAGATCTATGAACACATAATACTTTTTAATTCTGGGTTTTCTCACAACCACATAATCCTTCCTAATTAATGCATTAGATACATTATTTTCCTATATAGGATGGTAGTGTATTGTATTATCATAATTCGTGTGTAGTTCGTTCCATTTATTTTCCCTCAAGATGAGTTCATCCTTTCAGAAGATATATTTTAAGATCCTTTGATCTGTATATATCTCACATTTTTCAACATAGAGGTAGACTCTCCATATTTTAAGAGTAAGGATTATAGCTTCTAACTGAAGATCATGAGTTTGATAGTTATGTTCATGAATTTTTAAATTCATTAATTATCATTATTCATAATCACACAAAAAATTCATTTATTTGATGCATCACTATAAATATTAAATCCCCAAAAATCCCAATTGTAGAGTCAATATTGGATAATTCACTAACCTATTCTTCAAATTGTCAAAAAAACTATTCAAATTAATTTTTCCATGAGAACTTAACCTCGTTACAATCACGCTTAGCTAACAGGTTTTTTAATTTGGTGAGGATATGAAAAAAATGCCTATAATATCCTACTAAACCAATAATATTTCATACCTCAATTATTTTCCTTGGTGTAGGCCAAACTTGAACTACCTTTCTCTTTACATGATCAACTAAGAATCTATCCATAGACACAATATGGCCAAGAAAAGAAACTATTTAAAGCTAGAATGCACACTTTTCTAAACATACCATATAACACATTTCATCTAAGAGTCATTAGAATAATGTCTAGTGATTCTTATGATCTTTATATTGTTTTTTGTATACCACAATATCATAAATTAATATCATACAACATTCATCTAGATAATACTTGATAACTCTATTTATTAGATCCATATAAATAGAGAGTGCATTAGTCACTCCAAAAGGAATTACTATAAAAATTTAATTCTCATAACAGGTTCTAAATGATGCCTTTGGAATATCTTCATTCCTCTCCAGCAATTGATGATATCCAGATCGATGGTCAATCATTTAAAAATATCGGGCTCTGTGAAGTTGATCAAATAAATCATCAAAAGGATAAAGAGGTTACTTTTTTTATCGTAATAGCATTGACTTATCATTATTCATGACAAAACCTCATAGACCCATCATTGTTATGAAAAAATAGAAAAGTTTATCCCCATGATGAAAAATAGGGAGATTTAATCCTTTATTACAAAATCCCTTTGGTTATTTCTTTAGCTCCACTAATTCCACTCTGGCCATTCTATAAAGAGTAATTGATATAGGCCTTAAACCTGGAATTAAATCAATAGAAAACTCAATTTCCCACTATGGAGGAAGTATAGGAAAATAATTTGAGAATAAATCAATGTATTTTTGCAAAATATATAAATACTTTTTATGAGAATTTCTTTCCTCACCCATAGATACTACAGTCTATTCCTCCCAATGAATTGAATTTAGTTGAGGTACAAGGGTTTGTTTCAAGAAAAGAATTAGATAGAAAGATTTATTATATATATATTAGGGATAATATATCATTCTCCAAAAGTGTAAATTCTTTCTTCGTGCAATATATCATTGCACCAAAAGATTAAATCCAATTCATACATGGAATTAAATCAAATTCAGTCATTGATATTATAATCAGTCTGAAAAAAGTACATTTATGTGTCATAAGGTAGTCTGATCAACACATCATTATTTTAATGATATTAAACATAGGATTTTTTAATGAAAAATACATTATTAAATAAAATTTTAAATATGTAATTTTATGGGTAAAAAGGGAAGATAAAAAATTATTTGATGATCGAAAGTCAAATAAATAATTTTCTATTTATTATGAATTTTTTATTTTTCCTTCCACCACATCATTTGGAACATCAAACTCAATAGTTTTAACCACATAATTTTGTATTTTCTCCCATTGATTTCATTAGGTAAATTTTCCTTGACACATAATACATTCATGTATATAATGTACCATATCATTGCAATTGTATATTTAAAAATGTATGGTTTCTTTATTTCCCTTGAAATCACATGATTGGTGGCCTTTTTCTCCACACTTATAACAAAAACACATTATCTTTTGGAATGTACTAGGGTGTTTCTTCCACAAACTACTACAAGGAAGAATTTAAAATCATCCCTTCTTCCAAAATTCCTTATTCCTTTTTCTAGATTGTTCAATTGCCTTTTTATTCGATTGATGTACAATGACGTAAAATGACATATATAATTATTTTTGTTTCATTAGAGCACATGAAACTATATCTTCATGTGATGGGAAATTCTGACAGGCTATTTACCTTCTAAGGAATGGTTTTAAACCATCAAAAAATTGATCAATATTCCCTAGATCATGTATATAGTTCACATTATGACTTTCTAACTCTGTAATGTTGGATTAATAGTTAGAACATGTTCATCCTCTTTATATCTTAGAGTTCAGAATTTGTTCTCCATATTAGCTTGATGTTCCCAAGGAGAATATTTTTCACATAAAATTTCCTTAAAATCTCTCCCTTTCATACTTTTAATATGTTCCTCCTCATTTTTTTGAATCAAATTTTACTAATGATTAGAATATTCCTATAGATGATACATTGAAATGGAATCCTTCTACATTTCATTACTTCTCAAAGTGAGTAATATCATTTCTATGGAACATATCAAATTATCTGTAATGAATGGGTTTTTAGTCCTAGTAAATAATAGAGTTTTATGTCACATAATTTTGTCTAACAATTATTCTCCACATTTTGGGTTAGGATGCGCCATAAGGGTAAGGGTATTGTTCATAACCTGAGTCAGCTAGCCCAGTATAGTTATAAGTTTCTCACAAGTAATGAATGATCTAGAACCAATATCATTATCCTGCATAGGAGTGAAATCCATAAATAAAATATGTTCATTCAGGTAGTTTCTATTATATCAAATAGGTTTCATTTCTTAAAAATTACCTGCACCAAATTAAGTTGTGAATCATAACGTATAATATCGAACTAGAAAAATACATTACATAAATTTAAAATATATTTATCTCTAACCTCAAAATTAAGATAATTGTTTCCTTGGGTAAATATAAAAATTTAAATACTTCTTAATGGTTATAAGGAAAATGTGAATTATCGTAATAATATCCACTATGAGTTTCAAACTAGGTATGTAACAAGGCTTGTTGTCTTGTACTACGTTATCTTTATTGAGGCCTAGAATATCTTATCAGAGTTGTTACTCCTAATTACATCTATTCCAGAACCACATCAACTTGTATTATTGAGATTGGGATGTATTTTATAGTATGTTACAAATAATATATAACATACCCAAATTATAGGAAACTATTTTCATCTTATCCCCAATACTATCTTAGGGTCTTTTTCACTAATCTACATTTTTAATATCTTGTTTCTAAGTATTAGACTAAATATCCTCATACACCAACTGTAAAGACCCCAACCCTAGAATCCTAAAGTCAGGGCCTTATTTTATAACATTTCAATATTATCAAAGAAGATGTAACCTGAAGGACCAATTATTGCATTAGATTTGGAAAAAAAGATACACAAATAAGTTCAACATTATAACTTGAAACAATATAAAATATATCATATCCATTACTAAACCTTATATATCCAATATTATAACTTCATGTCATTGAATATATACATTGTCATATCATTGGGAAAAATAGAAAATATGAAATGGGTGATCTTATATGCTCAGTAAGTCGAAGTATAACAACATAAGCCTAAATATTAAGGCATTGTGAATAAATAAAAGTACACGGCCCATTAAAATATAGTCTTGAGCATAATATTATAGGAATATAAATAGAATAAATAATTTTATAATAAAAAAATGGATATTCTACTAGTTAAAAATCTACATGGACTATCAATTAATTGTTTCATAATTAGGGAATGCATAATGTGGGACATTATAACCATATTATCACATCCTCATTCCATGAGCATAAATTAATTGGTAAATACCAAAACTAGATTGTGTTATAAGAACTAATATTGAATCAACAGGCTATAGAGGGCCCCACCAGTCACTATTTATGTCAAATGAATTCCTCAAATCAATTTTGATTAACATAAACATAATTAACATATGAAATAAAAATAACATTCCCCAATCTATTATCACAACTAATAATGAATCTGTGTAGTATGGTGAATTATATAAAGATTGCACATCCATATTCAATCCAGTCACAAACCAATTAATAATATATGGTTGATGAAAATAATAAGACATCAATCCAAATAAATCCTAAAATTAATCATAGGTTTTAAATAAATATAAATACTCTATTAAAATCATCGAGGACTTCTTAAGATAAATAACCCTTTTATTTTAGAAAGAATATTCTTTTGGGAAAAATCATTTCTATTTTACATAATTGATTTTATAAAAAAAGTTACGAAATAATATAGTTTTTCTTGATAATATAATTAATTTTATAGAAATATTTTTTTAAAAAAATATTGTAGATGGTAACTGAAAATGGGTATGAAATTGAGGTGATCCCTTTGATTGGGCTAGCGTATCGGGAAGGATTGAGAAAGAGACATCTAAAAAATGTAACTACCCATAAAAAATTAATTATGATAGGTACACATATATAAAACATTAAAACATAATTTAATAGAATTACATAATAATTAATAAGAATTTCATTTTTCTAAAAAGGGAGAAATCTAAATGCTGAATGAAAAATGGATTTTTCATGAAAAACCCTTAACTTATGTAAGAATGGCATCTGCATATGACCTTAATATCAAGGATAATAATATTAAATCTATTAATTAATTATTTAATAAACATTAACACGTGTGTTAGACTTAATATAATTTAATTACGTTCATTTATAGACTTTTTTATGAATAGAAATATTGAAATTTATCATTTGGGAGCATTTATTTCCTTTGTTTTCGCGATCAGTGTACATGTGTAAAAGTATGGGAGTTCATGTGAATTGGATATGACTAACCATAATTGAACTCATATGTTACTAATTAAAATCTAAAAGTTTAAATTGATATATAATTCATTTTCTTATATTGAATGAAGATCAGTTATTAGATAAATCATTAGTGATGATCGGTTAAATTATTATTGAGGTACTTAGATCATCTTGAACTAGTTTATTATTATGAATATATTATATATATATATATGGGTTTCAAAATATAAAATAATACATAATAAAAATATTATAATCTGGTTCAACCATAATAATATTTTCAATACCATCCTTGAAGGAGAAAATGATGAACAAATGTTCATTGTCCGCTTTGGTTGTAAATTGGCACCTAACAGACAATGATATCATTTTTAAAATAAAATAGACAGAAATGATTTTGATGAAGAATATTGAATTAACATTATTTAATTCTATTATATAGACTATATTGGAGTTATCATGATAAATTGACTAGAGGAGGAGAGAATAATACATGAAATTTATGTAAATTTTAAATGAAATGAAAAGAAACAGGAAGATGGTTTACCTCATGAATTATCTTCCTTAAGAACCTCCATTGGAAATGGAGATTTGGTTTTTTCATAATAAAAAGAAATACTTGACCAGAGGAGAGACTAAGGATGTGGATTTGGGTTGAATTTCTACATTATTCACGGCTTATATGAGTATGGAGAAGAGGGGTGAGGTTTTGTATTCATTATGTAAGAGAGGGTTATTTTCAAATATCATAATCATTTAATTATTATTCTCTCTCATGATAATTAATTGTTTTTGCATTACCATAAATTATTTTAAAATATCGATGTAATGTTCAATATTTTTGTTCTTATAAATTTCATGACTCAATAAATAGTGTATTTGGCATCTATTATATTTATACCAGAGATTAATGTAGTTTACTATTCACCAAAATTGTAGTATTTTAGAAAATTCTAAAAAACTCAAAATAATCATTTTTAAAATTATAAAATTTAAAATTTAATTAATTTTAAGAAAATAATTTTATTAATATTTGAAATTAAATATTAAAATGAAGTCATTTTTTAATTAAAAAACTATTATTTTAAAATTAAATAATTTTATATAACACATTCAAAAATAAACAAACACCTTATAAAATTATCCAAAAAAATATGAAAAAAATTGTTTTATGAATCAAGTTTATGAAAATTAAGCTCTTTTAAAATAATTTTCTCAGTTATAATATTTGAATTAAATATATATTTCTTATAAAAACACCAACACATAAATATTAATTATTATAATATTCACTTTCTTTTATTATATGTACTTATATTATAATTTCACATATGAGATGATTGTGTTTTATTTATAATTTCAATAGTGTGTTGACTATTAATTTGTCCTGTTATCTATTCATAAGGAACCTATTACTTTTCCTAAGTTCTTGTTTCAATTTCATTTTTATAGGTTCCTTAACATCCAAAAATATCTATTATTTTATTCATTTTCCACTTGTAATGATTTTATTATGTTATTGATGTTGTTTTATATGATTCATAAAAAATAAAATCAACAAAGTGAAATATTATTTATATATTTTGGGTACATTATACTATATATAATTTTATTCCCAAAGTACATGTTATAGGGTTCATAATAAGTGATCTAAAGGAGGTTCTTCTAAGAGAAGGTAGTCATATTCAACATGCTCATTCATTTTTAATTCTTCCTTTTCAACAAACGATTTGTTCCAAAAAATAATCATATAAAAAGAATAGTTTGTCTTATATATTTATAATGTATAATTTTTATGTAATAATACTTATCTATATCTTGTTCAATCAAAAGGGATACAAAACCATTTTTGTGTGTATGGCGTACTCCCACCTTCTGAACTTATATAATTTTTTTTCCATCATCATGTCTCATATATATTAATTATTATGGATTTAATATTTATATATGATATTGATGATATATTAATAATTATATATTTTTTAAATATCAAATAATTAATTACAAAACCATTAATGGTGAAATGATAATGATGTCTATGTGTACGGTGTACCACTTCCTTATAAAATGATGTGATCTATATATTTAATATAGAAGAACATGGATTGTATAAGTAATTTTATTTGAATAAATAATAAATTTTTTTATATATTATTATCATTATATAGTGTTAAAATAAAACTTATCTTCTATCTATAATTATGGTTAAAAAATAGAATCATTACACATGCATATGTAGAACCTACTATATTCAATATTATTACATTCTTCATTTTTCAAAAACATAATTCATCTATATTTTTAATTGTATAATTTATTTAAGAAATTTATAATTATATAATGATTATTATTTTTAATATTATGTAATAATTAAACCTACGACCATGATCAACACAGTGATACCATTTTGAAATAATGAACTGATCATTCTCAATTCACCCGATGTAGATATAATTTATTATGTAACTAGACATGTCATTAAAATAAATGAAGTAAATGTATTATTTTTCTTGTATTAAACTAGTAAAGTGATCATAATAAAACAAATAAGTGAAATAAATTTATAATATAGCATAAAAAATTCATACATGAAAAATCATGGACAAGAGATAAGTGTTTCTATCTCAAAACATGTTTCATTGAGGTATATGTTATTTTATACAACTAATTTATTTTATATGGTGAATATAACTACCCTTTAAATTTTATATCTTCAATAATTAATATATCATGGTATTTGAAGATACAATTGAGCTACATTATTCATGGTGTTTATGATTCAAAAGTTACCAAGGAAAAAATAGTTTATACTTTAATATCATTTTAATCTATATTATTTTTGCTTGAAATTACATTGAAGAAAAATATTTGAACATTTTTTATTTAAACACTTTACATTAATTATCCTCGGGTAATTCATGAACATATCAATTGATAATAAAATTTTACTCTCTTTCTACATAAATTTTTTTATTAAATATTAAAAAAATCAAATTCATTTATCTCTTAGTTTGAAAACTATTTCTCTTCTACGTACATGTTTGCTTTAAAAAATTTCCAATTATTTTTAATATTATTAAATAATTTTTAAAATTTATTTTTACCCTTGATGATAGTTTTTAACAAAATGGTTTAAAATGAATCTTCTTGTCATTTTTTGAATGTGGTACTAATTAACATTATACCAAAGTGACATATGAGGGTTTTTATCTTCTATTACATTAATAGAATTACTCAATTTCATGAAAAATTTTATTATGAAAATTTTTATAAGAATTGTTCAAGGGTTCTCTGAAAAAAATATATTCTAAAAATATTATTTGAATTTTTTAATATTGAAAAGTTATATTCAATTTTGAATGGTTATATTCTATTAGATTGTTTTAATCATTTATAAATATTTTTATTCATAAAAAACCATTAATGTTATTTGATGCATCAAAATTATAAAAATTATTCTCTCACATATATAACAAGATCACCCTCACTCCCTTTTATAGGGTAATATATTCCTTATCATAATTTCCAAAATCCCTTCTTTTATAAATTTATTTTGAGTATGATAAGAGAAAATTTTAAGAATCACATTTTATTTACATGGGTATCAAAATATTAAACCTTATGATTTATTTCTATTATGTGGATCACTTATACTAGTACATAATATGAGTTTTATGGGTGGGACAAGAATTATATATCCATCCAATGAATTGGGTAATATTTTAGTCTCATGAGGCATCACGTATGGGAATAAGGAAGAAACCAAATACATTATAGAATCTTTCAACCTTGTTAGGTTTCCTTAGTGGTTATCTCATACATGTATTTATGTAATGATATACGTTTTCTTCATATTTCTTATGATTCTTTTATATTATAATACCTTGTTATTTATATAAATCTTCTATGTGATTACTTCTGAGCCTTATATTTTATGATATCTGGTTATACCCTTGACAGACATGTTATGTTTTTGTATCATGTTTTCTTACCTTATAAGTATTTTTAGATCACCCCCTTTTTTTATTGAATTCCTTAGGTTATCACATACACATTTGGATCTAGAATTAATTTTGGTTCTCATGATGGAGAATAAAATAATGAAGATATATTTTATCCCCATTTTGATGTAATCTGAATCTAATCGTCCAAATGAATTTGGCCTCATGATCTATGGGTTATAATTAATAGATGTTTATGTCAAAAATCAAGTACAAATATGTTTAAAAGTATATGGTCATTATGATTTTCACCAGATAAATTTTATAATAATCCTTTGTGAACCAAGATGAAAAAAATTGGTAGCTCCTAAAAGAAAATTCATTAGAAATGTTTAATTAAAGTAATATGTAATTGAATTTTGTTGAAGGATATAATGACTGTATTCTTATTATTTTATTCCCTATCAGGATACTATAATTGTATATAACTCCAGAATATTTTTACTTAAGGTTAATTACTCTAAAAGGGGAACATTTAGCTACATCCAATAATCCAATAGTGACCGACAAATGTTTTTTCAGCTCAATAGGTCTGACACTCATAGGGGAAATGATTTCGATACTCTCTAACACTTTATTAACCCTTGTGATGGACATGTACAATTATTCATGTTATAATGCTTATTTGGAACCATTTCTATTAAAAATGTAGATAGAAACATAAATAATCATAATTTAGGATATAAGTTTTATTTTTATTTAGTTTCACTTATAATCATATTTTTTTTGTTTTTATATTCTCACCATGTATTTGCTATTTTTGATAATAATAGGAAATATGAAAAATCATGAAACAACCCAATGTTATGTTCAATGTTACTATTTTCCTCACTTGATTACTGAAATAATTATAATTGTAGATAGACATATTTTTTTCATACCAAATAAAAAATTTCAAATTATGATTTACAACTAGAACATAGATGAATTACTAGACACATTTATGATGTGAATGATGACGTATCGTATAAATTCAAGTATTAAATATGACAATGGAAAGAATATTTGATATCCTATATATAAAAATATTCGAATCAACACCATGAAAAATTACTTAATTAAACTGGAAGATATTTTATATTTGGAAAAGGATGAGACAAAGTATATTATTTCTATATAAAAATAAAAGTACATTTAATAAGACAATGGGAAAAAGTTGATTATAAGGAACCACTAACTATTAATTGTCATATATGTGGGGAACATGGTCATTTTCAAAGTAAATTAAAAAATCCATGGAATAACTCATAAGATATTTTATTATAGGAATAATTGAAGTGGAATGATAAAAGTGTTACGGTTTTGGAATTTGAGAGTCAAGTTGTTGAAGTATTTTTTAATGGTGTTATAGTTATGATAATCATAATATTTCTATTGATTGTTCAATAATTGTTTCAAGTAAAGGGTTTTGTAAAATATATATCATTTTACTAATGACCTAAGAAGGTGATTTTATTATTAGGTTATATTTTTTTGGAAATAATTTATTTAATTAAAGATAATATTTGATATTTTGTTATATTTTATGTAATTATAGTCAATTAGGATTATATTATTATGTTAAAAAAATATGTTTTGTCGAAACTTATAGTGTAGAAAAACTTATTTGATGATTAATATTATTTTGAGCATGTTCATCATATTATTGGGAATGTTATATGAATTTTGTTAAAATTTTACTAAAAAAGGGATCACTGACATGTCATGAGACAAATCATAATATTCGTCATTGTCACGTGACTAGAACCCACAATTATATCTTGATGATATTTTAGTGACTATCACCATTTTCAATAATGAATAGGTTAGTATGAAATTATTTTTAATTAAATAATTTTTTGGATAAATTTTAATCTTTTTAAGGAAAAAATAAATATATTTTTTTTTAGTATTTGGAACTTTTAGGTGATTAATTATATTTTAGAAAATGAAATTTTTTATGATATATTCATATATAACCTTTTGGATTTATTAAAATTATTATTTATAAAACTACTATTATATTTTTGGAGTATTAATTTTGAGGGTATGAGATAACCTTTTAGTATAAAACATTCATTATTGTTGATTTTATTGATGTTATTTGGGATATTTTGTTATTTATTTTACAGAATGTTTTTTGTTGAACAATTGTTTCAATTAATGATTTTTTTTCAAATTAATATATTCATATTACTTTTTCATATATACTTAATTTTTCTTAACCAAGATGGTTTCTATACAGATTTGAGAAATAACCTATTATACATTTCTTAAAATTATGATCTTTTAAATGTTAATTTATGTTATTCATGAATAAATATTATTATATTTGATTGTAAAATATCGCACAAAATTCATGACAATTATCTTTAAAAAATTAATCATATTACCACTATATCTAATGATCTAATGATCTTTTTATTACTTGAAAATTTATGGTTTTGTGGTTTTCAAAATTTTCATTATCATTCAGATTATAATGATCGGTAATTTTAATCACACTCTATAATTATTTAAAATTTTCCTCCATGTCAATATTTTTACATCCCACCAACGATCTACTACATTGATACTAAGACACATTTTATTCCACATGACCCTCATGTTTCCCTTTCCCTCTTTAATAGGGTGTTTTGTTTATAAATTTTACGATGTTGTTTTTCTGAATGGTACATTATAAATATTTAACCTTTTATTACTAAGACAAAGTTAAAAATTTTAGGATGAAAATTTTCAACAGTTATAATGTAAGACCTCAATATTTTAAAATGAAATTATGATAGATAGAATATAGAAACACAACTTTGAGATTAAATTAACTATGAATTATTATAAAAATGTTCTTTTCTAAATTAAATAATCATAACAATGATTTTAAATTGTAATGGTTCAATTATAATAAATAATTCATAAAATATATATTAAGTTTAAAATCAATATCATTGTGTTTATAAATTATTACAAAATATGAACACTATTTTTAATAAAATCATTTATATAAAAAATATTTAATATATTTTTATGATTAAATATTATAACTAAATTTGTGGAAAATTTCAGAATTTTAATTTTTGGAATTTAAATATATTTATAAATCACCTTATCAAAATTAACTGAGGGTTAAATTTTTTATTTTTCAAAAATAGGAATTTTTTATTGATTAGTGAAATATATAATTTTTTAAACTATCTTTTCGTTTAATAAATTTAGTAATTAAATTCAAAGTAATTTTTTATATTATTAAAAACTATATTAAGTATTATTTTATAATATCTAATAAAACTAATTACATTTAAATCTCTATTATACTATATTTTAATAGAAATTTAATTTTATTATTAAAAACACTTTTTCATGAAAATGATTTTAATGTGAATAATATTCTCCGAGTTTAATAATTGATAATAAATTATAAAGAAGCATAATTAAAATAAAATTTATTTATTATCTATATTTATTTTTTAATTTAAATACATTTAAATATTATTTATATTTATATTTTTAATATAAAATCATATTTTCATTGAAAAATTCAGTGTTCAGAAACCACATTTATTAAAGACTATATGTATTATATTAAAATAATACGACTTATGTGAATCTAATTTGATCAAATTAGTTACATATTTTAAATCAAAAAATTAAATAATTCATAATATGTTCATTTTTTTCTCACAATCAATAGAAAAATTAGAAAAAAACATTATTAACATTGAAAAAAATCAAAATGGTAAATGTGAGAATCCTTGGAGGTAAAGATCATACCATTCTTGAAATATGTCAGAATTATAACTCTTAAATTCATTTATTTTTAATTTTTTGAGGCACTTGGATTGATAGTGACTTCCCATTATTGAAATGTTTTTGGTATTTTAAACGATGTCAGTCCTCCTCCATTATAAAAGGTGAACCCTCCCCTCTCTTGATCCCATAAATCAATAGATTTTCCACAACCAATCACTTAAACAAAATATCTGAAAAATCCATAGAGATATTATAGAGATTTATTTCATCACGAAATACGAAACTCATTGTCCATAATATGTTACCAAAATCATATTCCTCTATGTCAATCTAGTCATCTTCATGGAGCTCTTTATTTTTCCATCATCATTATCCAACAGGAATTATATATTAACAATTTTAACATATTAGAATTGGTATTTATACACAACATAAATTTTATTGTGTTAAATAATAATATTGTTCCATTTCTTCTACCATCAAATGGGGAATGAAACCATTGTTCAAGTGTACGATAGACTGTCGCATCATGAAACAATATAATTTGTTTTCCAAAATCACTTTTCATGGATATTAATAAAGATTGATTTATTATTTAAATATGATATTAATGAAATATAAAACATTTTAGAAAAATTAATATTTCAAATATTTTCTCATGTTACTCTTTATGAAGATATGACAATGTTATTCGGGATTAGTAAAAACTACCTCCTCAGGTAATGATGTTATTATTATTTTTACACAACACATGGTTTATATTTGTAAGTGTATTTAAATAAATTATATTATATTAATGATATTAAAATAAGTATAGAAATATAAATCTTCACTAAGATATTATCCATGACAATTATTTAAAAATTGAAATGTTTCACATGTGTACAAACGACCCACATTATCCATTATTTTAATATAGATTAATTATCGTATCCATATTTTATAGTTATTTTTTAGTGTATATATTATGTATTAAAAATTAATATTATTGAGTGATTATTATTCCATATTTGATTTAGTAATTACAATTTTTAATATAGTCAACAAACCACTACTGTTTTGAAATTTCAAACCAAGTTTACTCAAAACCCCAAACGCGGACATAAATGATTATGTAATTAGAAAAATATTTAACAAAATTAATTAAATTATTCCATATAAGGGATTAAAATGGATTTTTTTCATTAAAATAAATAATTTCTGTTAATTATGTTTATTAAAAGATCAGACATATACATGATAAACCCTTGACTCAAGGTATGGGATTCCATCTCATAACATCCTTCTTTGAGACACATGTAATTTTATACAAATACATGGTTTTATAAGGATTACAAAACTAAAATTTAAATATTATATCATAAATAATTCCAAAATATTTTTATATTAATTTATAGTTCACATATTTTATTCATGGGGGTTATTATTCAAATGTTACAAATGTGGTAAATGTTTATGCTTCAATATCATTTTAATCGAGATCATTTATGAAAAAAAAATCATTAAAGTATGTTATTTTATCATCTTATACTAAACCCTATTGAATTATATTATCCCCTAGTTATTCATTATCATTTAATGTAATATGAAAATTTTAATCTCTTTGGTTCTTAAAATGGTTGAGTAAATGTTTTTATGAAATATCAAAATTATTTTTATCTTACATTGGATATCCATTCCATTCAATTTCCATGATTTTATTTTTATTTTTTAATAATCATTTTTTTATTTCAATTTTTATAATGTTTATTTTTTATTAAATTGTTAAAATTGAATATCCTTGTCATTTTCTTAATGAGTTAATTTTTGAATTTTTACGAATACAGGAAAGAAATGTTAGTTTAACTTATATAGAATGCATAAAGTTACCCACCATGATACACATTATTTTTATCGATCCATTCTATATATGTTTTAAAAAAATCAAGGAAATTTATTTCCACAATATTCTGTGAATTTTTAGTTTTTCAACTGTGATTTTGAAATTGTAAATATAATGTAAAAAACATATGCATGTACATTATATGAATTTTATTTCTGGTAAGGGAATTTTATAAAACTTTAATGAATTGGGTAATGATTCAGACACCTAATACATCATGTTTGTGATTATGAAGTGAAATTAATCCATTATGGGATTGTTGGTGCCATGTGATGTTGTCTCAGCGGTTATCCTTGACATAAGATTATATTATATTACATGATTTTACAAAATTTACAATGATTATAAGATTTTATTATACCATGTTGATTATGTTATGCTTCCATGTGATTAATGTAAATCTCCAAACCAACAATCCCATCTTTAGTTCGAAAAACAATACATTATATTTTTTTCGTTGATGAAAATAATCATCAAACTTTTTTTAAATCCAAAACTAAAAAAATAAAAAATGAAATATTGGGTCACTTACATACCCATAGCCATTTTTTAGTGGTTTTTTATAATTAGGAAATAATCGTAAAAAAATATCACACCTAACAACAATATTGTCTTTTTATAAATAGCCAATATTTCATATTCCATGTCAAGTCTTCCACATATCCAACAAGTTTTGTTACATATATATCATTTATTAACACAATTAATCTACCATAATATTTTATAATCTAGTATATAGGAAACATTTGAATGGTGTGATCAAATTATAATTATGGGTAAACATATGAATTAATAATTGAATATCATTGGTTTGAGTAATATGATCAAAAAGGTATTATTACATAATCATTGTAAATTATCTTGACATAAGTGAAATAATAACCATAAATATATATATCATTAACAATGAGTCATTTTTAAAAGAATTAACAATGAAAATAGACATAAGACTCACTAATATAAAGCCTTGTGATTTTAATCTTGATCAAAGGAAACATTAATATCCCATAGAAAGAATAAAGAAAATGGTTTGGTATCGTGGAACATTTTCATATCACTATTTAATATAGAAGAAACATCATGGCTATAAATGGAGTAGCCCTAAAAAGTTAAAATGGAATTACTATCCTGGTAAAACATAAGATAAACATCATTATCACATTTAATAAAACCATCACATTTACAGTTTTAATAACTGTTTTAGTATATTCCCATATTATCTTAGAACAATACTAATTATTTAACTAAATCCCATTAACCAATGAATTTCAAAAATATATTTGGCCTAACCACACTCATTTAATAAAAGATCCATCATTCATCATAAATAATTCATAAGATTTATAACATAAATAAAGTATATATATAATTTATTTTAATAGAAAATTTTCAAAAACATCCTTTATTCCATTAATAATTGATTAACCAACTGAAATGAAATTGTTTCCATGAAAATATCTTTGGAACAATAATTATACAACATTAGATAGAATGAGGATGGTATCATTACAAAAAATCCATAGTGGAGCATATGTAATAGCATGCATTATTATCAATGATGTATGGAAATTATACTATTTGGTCATGATATTTGTTTTCAATGAAAATACCCAATTCACATAAAAAATCATATTTAAAGACTAAAAATCCATAAAATATTTTGAAATGCATTTTAATTGAAAATAAAAATGGAATATTATAAAGGAATATTTTGAAAAAATAATTTTCATGAAAGTGTAAAAATATTTTTATGTGGTATTTTTTATAAAATAAACTTTATTTTGAAACATTTTTAAAATGGATTCTATGGCATCCCATTTGAAATTTTTTGATAAATTCTCTTTTTTGAAATATTTTAAAATAAGGTAGTTAAATATAAACATAAAATTTTTAAAATATTTTTTGTATATAAATTTTTTTTTGTACATATAAAACAAATTGATATAGAAGATAACTACTCCAAATCGTAATGTAGACATAATAATGTATTTGTTATAAATATAGTTCTTGATGTTTTTTTAACTAAATAAGGTAGTAAATGGAAATTAATCATGTTAACAACACTCATAACCATAATTGAATAAATGATATGTGGTTTAAGAAACAATTTTCATATAGTTTCCTTTAAAATTAACATATTATATAAATAATCCTTAATAGAATGGATACTACAATAGAAATCCATTTCCACTTTGGTAAAAATTCATTAATTAGTAATATTAAATATAACATCAATTGAATCTTCAAAATTACATTAACATAAATATATTCATAAGATAATATTTGAAAGTGGTAATATATACACCTCATAAAAGATGATGGAAAGATATAAAATACTTATGTATCAAATAAAGATGATTTGGCAAGAATTACCTTGAAAAGGATCATATCATTAAATTAAGAATTAATAAATAAATAGATTTTATGTACAAAAAAAATAAATATAAAAATAAAAGTTTGGAATAAATAATAAATCAATTGGGATAACTATTCAAACATTATCATGGATTCACGACATAAATGAACCAGAGTTGTATCCTATTATAAGGAAATTACTTTACGAATTTTTCAAACATTCGTAAATTTAATTTAAAATATAAATTTATAAAAAATATCAATATAGAACATTTAATATCATGAATTATAAATGATTTATGATATAATAATTAATAAAGAATTATTTACACTGTATGAAATAAATTATGTTCATAATATAAATTATAATTGGATGATGTAAAATTGAGACAAAACCTGTTACCTCTAGTCATGCCTCTCTATATATTCCCTTGAAAAAATATATAGTGAACAAATATAATTTTTGTATAATATAATTTTCCATTTTTATTCATGTACCTTTTATCAATTTCAATTATTTATTTCAATGTGATAATTAATAGATTAATTAGTCAAGTTCACATCGATTATTTGGACAATTTTTTGTCAATAATTTTGTAACACCTTCAATGTTTTGAATTTGGTCAAAGGGGTGGTTAAATCATATATAGAATAATAATAATTATATTAATATACTTTTTTAGAGTAATTATAATTTTAAAAACATTTATGAATAATTTTTAAGTAAAATAATCAATGATACAATCATGGAGATGGTAGGTTGTACACATGCATGACTAACGTTTCCCTTTTTCAAATATCATTATAAAAAGAGGGAAAGTATATATTATCAAAAAATAATTATCATAACATTAAATAATTCATATTAATTTAGATAATATACTTATATTATCATCAATGTGATGTGGTTACAAAAAATGAATCACAACACAATGTAGAGGTGGTAGTTTTCATGTACACATGAAAGAAATTATAATTTTTCTACGATTCATTGTGTAAAAAAATATATGAACTATTATATTATCATAATGATAAATATTTTATGAATATAATATAAAAATGTGAATTCCATTATTTTAACTAGGAACGATAGTTTGTAATTTAAAACGTATTAAATCGCTTCACAAGGAAGTAGTATGTCGTACAGATGAATGATGGATTATATCCCACATTGATAGAGGATGGAGAAGGATATATGTTATTAAAATAAAAACAAAAAATAATTTATATTTAATATACTGAAATTTTTATCATATCATTTTTTAAATGATTTTATGGAGGTGGGATAAGAACTAAAATAAAAAACATTTTAATAACAATACCTCTCCTACACACAACCTCCTATACTGTACACCTTATGACCACTAATTATGATGTACTAAAAAAATAAAGAATAAAAAACATGGGGAGGGGATTTATTATTAATTTTTTTTAGTAAAAATTGGGATAATAAAATGAATTTTTATGTCAGAATAATTTATAAGGGGAAATTCCATTTTATAAAAGAGTGGAGGGGAAATAATTGAATTTTATAAACATATTATACAAATATAAATAAATTTTCCCCATGAAATGGATCAAAATTTATAATATGTTATGGTAATATTAATAGTATTATATTTAATCTAGTAATATAAAATTTATACATGTTTGAATCACATTTTTACCCTTATATGTTTGTTGTACCCCCTTGTTAACCCTTTTCACACTTGCTATGGTAACAAGAATTTTTACTCTCGGATGATAATGATAGGCACCATAAAAAGAAGAAATCCTCATAAATGGTTCATTTATTATATTTTAATGAATAATCAAATTACTAAGAAATAGAATGAATGTTTTTAGGATTTTTAAAACATTGAATTTAATAATATTTCTTCAAAAAAAACTATTAATGTCAATTTAATATGTTTTCAATTAAATTTACATTTATATCATTAATAAAATAAGTGAAATTGAAAAAAAATTCAGTAATTTCATACCTTATTATTTATATAAATATATATTTCACAAATCACATTAATCTTTTAAAATTATTCTACATAAAAATTTTTATACAACATTTATTTTAATTTTCCCAAATTGAATAATTATTATATCGGCATTATGTAAGAATTTAATTTATTTATTTGATAACTAAAAATAAAAAATAAATTACCATGATGAATGAAAACCATTAATATTTTAAATAATATTTATAACAAAACATAACCTTTGGTTATACCCATGTTAAAAATATAATTGTTATTAAATACTAGAGTGTAATTTTTTTTACTTTTCATTACATTTATTAATTTAAAGGATATAATTACATAAAAATAGAAAAAAATCATATGTATAAATCATGGATGACTATATATGAAATGTAATCATACAATTAAAATAAAAAATATTTTAGGATTATTTGTGTTCTAATATTCTTAAATTTAATTACGTTATTTACCATTTATCGTGCTAATAATAATTACAAAGGTAACTAATCGTATTCACCAAAAAATAAAAGGAAATTCTATAAAAAATCATGTAATCTAGATTCCAAATGTAGAATTAGTTTTCAAAATTTGAAAATAGGCAGGTCATGGTATTTTATTTTATGTCAAATTTGAAAAACATGATGTATAATTATTCTTTAGAAAAATGCATTTTCTTCTAGAAATTATTTTCTACTAACGTCAAATACAAAATTTAATTCAAAAAAAATTAACAGTATTTTTAATAATAATTAAAAAAATAAATTTTAAAATGAATAAAAACATTAAATTTAATTAATAAATACATTAAAATAATTTATATTTTTCAATAATAATCAACATTTTTCAGTATTCTTTAAAAATTAAATCCTCTTATAAAATTATCAAATATTCATCTTAAGATAAATTTTACATGGTTATTTCAAAAATTATTTCCTTTTTATAAAATTCTATTTCAAAATTTTCAAAAAAATTAACTCTAATTAACACTCACAAAATGTAATAGATACCATTATTATTGAAAATATATTTTTGATGAATAAAATAGATTTACTAAAAATTATGTGAATATTTCTGAATAACTAATAAATATATTTTTATTTAAAAGAACATTTATATATATATAATTATTTATTCTTATTAAAACACAAAAATTTAATACCATGTTTATAAGGGTTATATAATAATATTTCATGCCTCATTGAAAAATGGCGTTCTGTGTCACACATAGTATCAAACATGGTATTTATTGTTATTATTCTTACTTAAAATCAATGGATATTAAATTCCCCTATAATAAATTTATTCATATAATTTTGTTCTCATTATTGACAATAAAAGGAATAATACTTAAAAATACATTTATTGATATACCTTATCATAGAAAATGTTTACAAAACATCTTATTAAATAAGAGAATGACAATTACAAAATTAATTTAGAATAAAACATAACATGATACCCAAATAGAATACCATCTATAGAAACTAGAGTTAAGGAAATGGAAGAGAAAATTAATTCCCATGGATTAATAAAGAGTGACATAGAACATGTTCCTATTAATGTTAAAAATAAAAAACTATAAATCTATGTTTGTTTTAAAGACCATTGATTTTTTGATAACTAAGGTAAATAGATAACATATTTTCATGATCATTTTACTAGCCTTAATTAATCATTTTACCATTTAGACTAAGTATATAATAAATTTTACATTATTTATAAGATGAATTTATAAACGAATCAATTTTTCTTACAATATTCACTTTTGGTCGAGACGAAATGTATTGAAGATGAATTATTCAATATAGCAGTATTATAATCCTTTTATATCCAATCATACACTTTCATGAACGGATAATAATAATCTTCTACACTATATTGAAATTAACCAAAAAAAATTGGTTTCCAATGGTAAGATAATTTACTAAAATATATAATCTTTTATATTTATAAATTGTATATTAATTGAAAAATTTAGTAGTAATAAAAAAATTTAAAACTAAATCATTCTATAAATAAGGATTCTTAAAATTCATCAAAATATTACAAAACAATCAATAAACCCCAAAATTAGATGGATTTTATCACTCATTACTTGAACAAAAGATTAAAATTTATCTCTAAATAGATTTTTTCATTCATAAACTCAAACAACTAAAATGTATATAACATATTCATATAACCTCCAATATATGATAATCATTCCTCTAATAAACTGAATCACCACAATGATATGTTAAGAGCATATAAAATCCCAAAAGACCATATGACCATTAATCATCAAATAATAATTCATGTTAATCCAAATGGCAATATATACCTTAATCTTATAAAGGTCTCCAAAAATATCATTACTCAAGTTAGAATTAAATCCCATAAAATGTAAAAAGTGGATGTTTAATAATTTAAAAATATGATCATCTTAAAAAAACATGGATGATTTCTACAACTCTTAAGAAAACCTCACATGAAGGAATCCAAATATCCAATTTTATCTAAACCATTTTATGAAACCAACATTAAATCCTCAAAACTTCTCTCCAAAATCTATTGATGAAAACATAAATTTAAAATTTTTGGCAATGATACCAATAAATATGACCAAGTTACATCCATCAAAACCATACATTATAAAATGAAATTATTTTTTTCAATTACATACTAAATTAATTTTTATTTTTATTGCTTATAGTGGATTTGTACAATCACTTACAAAAAAACTGCATAATTCATGATAGTATTTTTCTAAATAACATTCTTTTCATATTTCAGGATGTGTCTTAAAAAAATCCCAAAAATTACCTAATATACTAAACAGATTTAGAATCAAATAATTTACGATAACACTTCATAATATAATAAAAAGGAAACATAAGAAATATGATCTCAAATGCTCATTATTTATAAGCACTGACATTAAAAATTGAATTTCATCAGTGAGAGTAAAATGAGCATAAGGGTATAAAAACATAATCATAGTCAAATAACATAACATAAGAGAAATTAGACCCATCAATAATTAGATTATAAATCTTGAAACAAGAAATAAAATTCTTTCAAAGTTAAGAGTCATATAAATAAATAATCATTATCTGTGTTTTGTAAATATTGATCAAAGGGACATTTATAACCCATAGAAATCATAATGAAAATGTTTAGTTAACTTGGAATATTTTTATATAACACTTACACATGGAATAACTCACATGATTATAAAATGAGTAACCCATATAGTAACACATGGAATAACCATCTAAATTACACTAATAATATCCTTCACATTAAATATAAAATAACCATCATAATTATAATTGGAATAACATTCATTGTATATTAAAATAATATCTTAGGACAAAAGTATTTGGTTATGTCAATACCTTCAAAAAATTAATTATAGATATATGATGAGATTACCATCCTTAGTTGATAATATAACCACAAATCCTCATAAACAATTCACATGAACTATATCATAATTGATGTAAATTGATCTTTCATTTAAATATAAAACTCTTATAAACATCCATTATTCGATTAAAAACATGATTTATCCTTGGAAATAAATCATGTTGCTTAAAAATATATATTAAATAACAATAATCCATGTAGATAAATAATTTTTATTGTATCATTAAAAGATAACTTCTCAAGATAATTTATTATATCAATGGTAATTGACATTAATGAATGGAAATAAAATTAGAATATCCTTAAAAAAATTTGGGAGATAATACAATTGTAGCATTAAAATAAAATTTTAAAATTTAGAAATTAATCAAATATAATCCTTCTATTTTCCCTCAAATTAACCAATGAATTTTTTAATTAATATTTAGAATAAAAAATTTCTATGGCATCCAGAAATTTGATTCTTATTGTATATGTTAAAAAGTTATTTTATACATATTGTAAAGGTAATGTAAGGTAACCCATTTGGAAGACATTGAGAAATATAATTTTTTTAAACCTTCTAAAATAAGGTTATAGGAAAAGTAAAATATATTTTGGACATCCTTTATGTTGTTAAAAGAATATTTTTTCCAAATATTTAATTAATATAGATATGAAAAAGAAATATTCCCATTCTAAAATAAGATATTAAATTTGTATCACATACACACATCATTGTTTATGTATATTTAATCAATAAGTGGGGAAATATAAATTAAAAATGTGAATGAAATTAATTAATAGAGTTGAATAAAATATATTTGGTTAAATAAAATTAGATTATATAATTTCCTCCAAAATGATCCTCTAACATAAACAATCTTGAAAACAAAGGATATGATATTATAAGACCTTTTCCACTTTGGTATCATTTCAATCATACATCCCATGAAATAATAACATCATATTTATTCCCAGACATTATATAAAAAATAATTTTCCTAATATAATATGTAAAAGGAGAAGTTTATAGTTTTCTGAATTTAATATAGGCTAATATATGTAATTTATTTTAAAAATAAAGAAAATTGTAGGTGAATTACACATATAATGATAATATCAACTAATTGAAAATAAATACATGGAATTATTTTTGTGAAAAATATAAAACTGACTAAAATAAAGTGTAAATATATAATAATTTTTTTTATATCGATTAAAATTTAATCATCACATAACAATGTCAATAAAGAAGTGTTATAACTCAATGAATTGAAATTGATATTAAAATACTTTTATCTCTTGGTAACATTAAATTCAAATCTAAATTGATACAATAATTAAAATTAAAACTAAAAATATGATGGACTATGATGTATTCATGATATTACATGTAAATGGGTAGTCTGTATGGAAAATAAAATTATTTCTGAGCATATTAATAAAATATCCCTCAATGAAGGAAAATTGAGATAAAACCAATTATCAGGAGGGGAGTGATTTGTTTCTTTTAAAATTTCTTCATGAGATCATGGTCAACCCTTTTAACATTATCAAAAAGATTAAAAAGTAGAAAATAAATAGTAAAAGACACTCGAAGTATAGTGGTTCGGGGAACAGAACGCCCCTAGTCCACTCCACCAATGCACTACTCCACGAGCATGGTGATTTTCACTTTCTCGCCCTCTTGTAAATAGACCGTTCCACAAATGAGTGCAGGAAATTGAAAAATTTATAGGTTTAATGCAAAATAGAGCCTTTTATTTCATAATCAGAACCAAATACACAAAAAGTAAGAGAAGCTAGTTTCTAGAAGTAAAAGAGTATTTTTTTTCTTTTAAAAACATTCCAGCTTTTATTCAAAATTGCAACATCTGACAATTGACAATTGAATGATCAATGTCTTCATAAAAGATATTATTCAGGTAGAAGTTGTTATGAGCCATTCCAGTTGCTTTAGTTCTATAAATAAATTCAGAAACTTCAACAATTGTAGATCCACAAAATATATTCTATGTATGATCAGTGAATCTACAATCATATTTCTTCTTCATATGAAAATAGAACTTTTTCATTCTTCTTAACAGCAGATCTGTAAGTCTCGATTATCTCTGCTAGTTGTAGTAGTGAAAAACACAAGAGATTGATATATATTTTCAATGAATTTCCTCTATAGCTGTAATAAATAATAATTTAGGTATATATAGAATATAGAAAAATGTTCTCCTTTGTAAATTTAGATCCCTGAATGTTTCCTTCTATCTCAAAATTTTCAAAATATTGAATAACAGAGGAGTTATAACATTCCGTAATATTCCCCATGAAAAGTTCCTCTTAAATCGATCCTCATAATCTTAAATAAACAGCTTTGAATTCGTCAAATACATTCTTTAGATTCTAGCATTAATCTGGCATGAAATCAGACTAATAATCCGCATAAAGATTGTTCCTTTATTAAAGTATTACGTTAAATATCTCACCAAAATATAGGTTTGAACTGCATAACATACAAAATATGAACGTACGGTTCACAATGTAAGGTTGATCTCAAATTAAAGGTTACTGATCCGTACTTTTCTCAGCTTCCAAACATAAGGTTGATCATTCACAAAAGTATGGTAAATGAACTATACTATTCTCTTCAACTCTCAAATGTATGGTTGTTCACAAAATTAAGGTTTATAAACCATAATTTTAAGAAAAAAACTTAATGTTACATACTCACATTATGATCTTCTTCAATACTTTGACGATTTCCCAAATTTAAGGTTCCTTCCAAAGTTAAGGTTCTTCATCCAAAATTAATGTTCCTTCTAAAAGTAAGGTTCCTTCCAAATGTAAGGTTTCTTATTTCATAAATTTCTGATAATTTTTGGTTCCTTAACCATACTTTTAAAATATCCTATAAAGTAAATGATGGAATCCATATTTATTCTACGCTCTTCAACGTATGCTATGAATAATGTTTCCAGAACATGCTCAAGTAATTTCTGAACATGTAGATCATGAACTGTGTTTCCAGAACATTCTAAAAACAACTTTTGAATACTTTTCCAAATATTCAATGTGAATTAAAATATTTAATATTATCTCAAAATAGAGAAATAAATAATATTAATTTCTTGAAATACACTCAATGTAAAATTATTGTAATAACAAATAAGGATATTTGTGGGCATCAAAATTGTTATAAAGAGATACAGTACTGTTCTCAATAATCTCCCCTATATAAAATTATGTATTGTTGAATACAACACATTCTAAAAAATCTCCCCCTTTTTATTATCACAAAACATGTAAAATAACCAATGAAATTAACATAAAAATTTAATTACATATAGTTTATAATTTTGCAAGGATTAAAAACTCTCTCCCATAAAATATTTAAATGATTAAAGTAAAAAAATGTGATTTTAATTTCTCTAAAAAATAACTTCTTAAAATTTTTAATAATTTATCCCCATAAGAAAAAATATTAAAAATCTTAAAAATAATATTTTAATTATCCCTTTTGTGAAAGAAAATAAAATGTTGTTTTTTTTGTTTATCTAAATTTCTCCCCATTTCTGTGATATCAAAAATAACGATTGAATAAGATATAACACATTTCTATGAAGCACTGAATTAATTATATGTTATTATTAACTGTTTATCAATATTTGAATCTAGATTGCTCTAATTTCTGTCATTTAGAGTAAAAATAATAGATAATAAAGATATATTAAAAAAACTAAATTGAAAATATTTTAATAATACAGTAACTACAACAATAAGAATCTAGGTTGGTTTTACGGTAGGTTTCATCTCCTCTGATCTATAGCTTTGATCCCTGCTAACCAAGTTTTTAATCTTCTCATCCTTCCATCTCCCATATGGATTTTGAAATATCTATTTTCTTGAGCCAGATGAAGATCTTAAATCATATTGACACTAAAGAACTCATGAAGACTCTCTTCCTTGTCCATAAATAGAGTTATCTTTTCTATGAACTGATTTAGAAAATTTCTAATGCCTATTTCACTAGAGGTCCACTGGTCTACTAGAAAAGTTTTATCATCCAATAACATTATCAAAGTATCAATATTTCATTGAAGGTTCTGCAATATTTCATTCATATTACTCATAACTACGGTAATGGATGGAAATCATCGGATTATATCAGGTGAAGTACCTGATGTACTAGAGTCATTATTTCTGACAGTAGTGAATTGTTTCTCCGTGAATGATTTAAACTCTAGAAAATCTATCTTCATCACCATTTCAGATGTTTGATTTTCAACTTCATCCATCATTTTCTTCTTGAAAATTATCAACTAATCCCTGTGAAAATGTACATTCTTTCATTATTTCAAATCACAAATTTTCATTTTTCCGATTCTCTCATTAGAGAAGCATTCTCAAATTCATCTCTACTCGACTTTTTATATATGTCTTCCACTTCATCACTCATATAATCAAAGGTTTCATGTGCTTGATTCTCTATTTGAGCTTCATTCTGATGTAATAGTACTAAGGGAAAGTGATCATCATCTAATTTCTCTTCATCCCCTCCATAAACTAGTTTTTCTATAGATTTTTCCTCAAAGCCCTTTCCTGACTCATCCAAAAAATAATAATTATTTAATATTTCAATATGAATCTCAGAAGGGTTATTTACTTGATCAATATGAACATTTTCATTCTCCTCCTGAGCATCAACTTCACGGATCTCTTCCAAGTTAGGTTCATCCAAAACTCATTCCCCTTGATTAATTTATTTTTGAAGATTAATTCTAGGTGTAGCAAATGGCTCTACATCCATCTCAACCTATATTTCTACCTGAGGTATAATTTTCTATTCTACTTGAGGAGTTACCTCAATCTGAGAAACTGTTTATTGTGAAATTTCATGTACTATATATTCTCTAATAAATCTATTGCTCATAAGTGGTTAAGTTTAATTTGCATTTGTTTGAATAGGAACCTCTACAACAAGAGCCACTCTTTTCCTTTTTCATTGAAGTCCTTCTTGACATTCCTCATCTACAGGTGTATCAAAATATTCAAATACGATTATCCTTGAAACTCTTTTTACTCTCGATTCAGCTTTTCCTTCTTTTGACTTTGCTGGTTTTTCTTGAGAACCTTGTTCATCTTTTTCGGCTCTTATAGGCATAAGATTGCAGTTGATTGTGCTCCAAAAAAAACCAAGAATTTTCAATGATCATGCATTGAACATATTTCTGTAGTGGAATCTCACTCGAGCATCCACCAGCCTTATCAAATCATTCTTAATAAAAATCTTTGAAATGAATCTCCCGAAGGGATATAAGTTCATTCTATCTTCTGGTTGGAAGAAATAACTGAGATATCACACCATATATCTCGAAAAGTTTTACTTGATATTATTCATCAGGAAATACATGATATAAATGTCAGTGTATAAAATTTTCTCCATTTCTGACATATGAGTTGCAATCTTGAATTTCACAAACTTAACTAAAATCTTTTAATCCGGTTCCAGATCTTTCAATTTCATCTTCCTTACATTCATTGATCCAAAAAAATACATAATATCCTATGAAATATCTACACTCTAACAAATATTTTTTAAATCAAATTGAAATACTCCCTCATGTTAGCAGTTAAAAATTCAAGCATTTTCCATAGATGAAATCGATATGTCTCTGTCTTTGATCTTTGATTTCACAATATCTTCCTCCATTTACTAGATAAACTAAATAGATTTAAATAAATGTTGAAGTTCTACCACATATAAAATCCATGTATTCTCTCCATTAAAATTCTGTTCTAGGATATGAAAAGACAGGGCTTTCATTAGAATCATATATTTCTGATATAGCCATTCTAAATCAATTACCTTTCCTTGAGTAATTTTCCTTCCAGTAGTGTGATGATGCTTAGCAGTGCTGTTCTCTTGCTCATCGATCCTCTTGGTATTTCCCATTTCTAATGTGGATCTTTAAAAATTAAAAATTTTAGGGTTTCAAAGGTTCAGGTGTGAGTAGAGAAGATCGTTAAATGGTTTTCAAGGTTTCAATCAGTTTAGAGAAAATGAACAGGTTTGGAATGGGAAACGGTTTTCAACATTCTTGAATCTTGTGCCCTTATGTACATAGTAATTATTAAAAATTTAAACGTAAAAACTTACGTGGAAAATGTTTAAAGAATAACAAATGTTGTTTTTAAATTAAGAATGTAATAAATAAAATAGTAAAAAACTCAATTATAAATAAATAAATGTATCTCTACCTTAATAAAATCAAACTTTGCAGTGGGAAGTAGTTCAGTAAAAATATCAGCTAATTAAATTTTAGTGTTTACCAACTCTAAGAATATATCATTTTTAAGAACATGGCCTCTTAGAAAGTGATGTATGATATAAATATTCTTAGTTCTAGAATGATTAATTGGATTTTTTGAAATATTTATAGCACTTATATTATCACATAAAATAGGTGTATTATTAAAATGTATTCCAAAGTCTATAAGAGTGTTTTCCATCCAAAAATCATGTGTACATCAACTACCTGCAGATACATATTCTGCCTCAGCTATTGATAGGGAAACTGAGGGTCAGTTTTTACAAGACCATGACACTAAATATTTTCCTAAAAAGTGACAAGTCCTTGAGGTGTTATTTAGATCTAATCTACAACATCAAAATTCTGCATATGAATATGAAATTAAATTAAAATCAGAATTTTTTGGATAGAGAAAGGATTGAATAATGGTTCCCTTTAAATATCTCAAAATTATTTTGACAGCACTTATGTTAGATTCTTTGGGATCAGATTGAAATCTAGCACAAAGACATTCTGAATACACTATATCTGGCCTACTTGAAGTAAGATATATTAAACTACCAATCATACCTGTATAAAACATGTTGTCAACTGATTTTCCAGTTTTATCCAAAACATTATTTATATTAGTACACATAAGAGTTGAATATGTCTTGATGTTTTCACGTCCAAATGTATTTTGTAAATCATTAATGTATTTTCATTGATTTAAAACATTTATATCATATTTTTGATAAATATTAAGTTCTAAAATAAAATTTAATTCTCCAATCATGATCATTTCGAATTCTTTTTGCATTACTTTTGAATAATCCTGACAATGTTTTGAATTTGTTGATCTAAAAATTTCATCAACAACATAAATTTGAACTAATAATATATTATAATCATTCAATTTCATAAAATATGTTGGATCTTCCATTCTAACAGTAAAATAATTTTTTAAAGGAAAAGAGCATAATCATTCATACCAAGATCTAGGTGATCATTTAAGGTTATAAAGTGATTTAGTAAGTTTTAAACCATAATCTGGTTTTTGAGAATTTAGTAAACTAGAAGGTTTCTAAACATAAACTTCCTCCATTAAATAACCATTTTTGAAGGAAAACTTAACATCCATCTGAAATAATTTAAAGTTCATAAGAGATGCATAGGCTAAAAGGATCCTAATAGCTTATAATATAGCTACAGGTGAAAAGGTATCATCATAGTCTATACCTTCATCCTATTTATATCCCTTAGCTACTATTCTAGTTTTATTTCTTGTAACTATTCCTTGATCATCTTGTAAATTTCTAAAGACCCATTTGGTTCCTATAACTATATAGTTCTGAGGTCTTTCTGCTAAATTCCAAACATTGTTTATATAGAATTATTTTAGTTCTTCTGGAAATGATATCATCCAACATTCATCAAAAAAGTCTTCTTCTAATGTCTTAAGTTCTAATTGGGATAGAAAGGTTGGGAATTTAACAAGATTTCCTACATTTCTTCTTAGTTTTATTCTTATGTCTAAGTCTCCTATTATATTTTCTAAAGGGTGATTCATTAGTATTCTAGACTGTATATGTAGTAAAATGTTAGTTTCATCAATGTCATGTGCCTATGAACTGGACCAAATTTCATTTATATCTTTTTCAAAATAATCATTAATATATTCAAGTCTCATGTTATCATTAGTGTCCGATTCATCAATTTGGTCTTCCCTTTCATCAAAGGGATCAGATTCATCAAATTTCACATGAACTGATTATTCAAAAATCCTTGACTTTTTATTAATAACTCTATAAGATTTGGAAGTTTTAGAAGATCCTAAGAAAATAACTTCATAGTATTTTGGATCAAACTTACCATGATTAACCATGGTTTTTATCTTGTAAACCTTGCATACAAAACATTATAGTAATTTACTTTGGGTTTTCTGTTATTCTAGAGTCTATAGGGTGCCTTTCTGAAAAAAAAAATATAATTAAAACTCTATTCATTATATAACAGGTTGTTCTTACATCTTCTATCCAGAAATAACAAAGAAGACTGTATTCAGTTAGTGTTGTCCTAGCCATTTCTTCAATAATCCTATTTTTTATTTTAATAATTCCTTTTTTTGAGGTGTTCTTGGTACATATAAGGTGTGTTTAATACCCATATTTGATAAAAAGGAATTAAATTATAGATCCTCAAATTCTCCACAATGATCACTTCTTAATGAAATTATTTTAAAATCATTTTCATTTTGAATAGCTTTTTAAAAACATTCAAATATAATAAAAGATTCATTTTGATATTTTAGAAAATAAATCCAAGTAAATATAGAATTTTAATCAGCTAAAACATATACATATGATTTGTCATTCGTGCTTAATACCCTTAAAGGTCCAAATAGATCCATAAGGATAATTTATAGAGGTTTAGATGTAGTAACTTTGTTAACAGTTTTGAAGGATGATTTGTGCTGCTTGACAAGTTGACATGCATCACATAATCTATCACTTCAAAATTTGAGACTTGGAAAATCAAAAAATAAGTTTTTTCTTAAATAACTTATTTAAATTATATATATTATAATTTCCAAGTCATTTATGCCAGATCTAAGATTAAATTATCATATCCGTTAAGAATTTTAATTTTTGATTACACAAGGAATTTAAATCTCATGTCTAAACATTATCTGTTCTAGGTTCTCTAAATTTAAGGAATTTATCATTGAAAATATAACATCAATTGTTAAAAAAATCAACAACAAAACCATCATCATAGAGGCAAGAGATACTTATCAGGTTTAGTTTAAATCCTTGTACATAGAGTACCTTATTGATTGAGACATCTCCTCAATATCCAACTGTTCTAATGCCAATAATCTTGTATTTGGCATTGTCACTGAATATGACTAGACCTCTATCCTTTTGAGTTATAGTACTGAAATTTCACGAGTTTCTAATCATATTCCTAGAGGAACCACTATCCATGTACCATATTTCAGAATTGAATATGTTATCATCTTTATGCAATGTCATTTAAAAAAAGATTTTTTTTACCTGTATTTTATTGGTTCTAGTAGTGTTAGCTATCAATGAACAAGGAATCCATACTTTCTTTGTTTCTATATAATCAATAGAATCATATAAACTGCTTGGAATAAATTCTTTTATAATACCACTTATTTTTGGTTGACTTAAATAAAATTTTTTATATCTGTGTCTTATTGTTCCAAAATAATCACAGAATAATTTTTTAGTACTACAAACAAAGTAATTTTTATATAGTTTAGGTTTTTTAACCTTTTCTACCTATTCCATATCTTCCCTTTTTAATCACATTCTTCACATGTATTTCATTTAGTGTATTCTCTCCTTTTCTAAAAATAAGTGCTACACTTTTTATGTTTCTACTTTTGTTTGAAGTTTTTTTTAGTCTCATGATCTGTATGGTTTGGGTTAATTATGATATACTTTTCCATTAATTCATGATGCTGTTTTAGTAGAGTATCGCTATCTCCTAAAACGAAATTATGAATATTCTTTAATGATTTGTGTTTCTTGAATAAACAATCATATTTATTTTGATACATATTGTATTAAGATGCATGTTTATCATTTGAGAACCTTGAATTACAGTCAGATGAGTAATAGGATTATACCACATCAGTTTCTTCCATAAAGAACATATTGGATTTTAGGTTGTATTCCTCTTTTTCTGAATTAGACTCTGATGAGATACTAGAGTCTTCAGATACACACCAAGTGGATTTCATATCCTTCTTCTCTATTTGCTCAGAATCTTTTCTCTTAAAGAATTTCGTCTTATTTCCTTCCTTTAATTATGGATTTTCATGTCTGATATGACCTTGTTTATTGCACTCATAACATCTGACTTCTTTCTCATCCTTTTTAAAATACTTTCTAAAAACCTTTTTCATTCTATAACACATACATATTTTTATAGCTATTTGAGCTAGGTCAACAGCTAAATTGGATGAATCAGATCTTTCTGATTTCACCTTTATTTCCATTTCCCTAATATTTCTTCTTTTTCTTCGAGATGACACCTTTAAGGTAGTGTATTATCTATTTATTAGAACCTTATTCTCATTTTCTTCATCTTGAATCTCAGCCTCATACATCGTTAGAGTTCCAATTAACTCTCTCATTGTTAAATATTTTATAGGTGGAAATTGAATGATAGTAAAAATAATTTCATTCGATTTTTGTTGTAGTACTCTCAGTACGTTCAGAGCTTGATCAGCTTAATTAATCAGATCTCCCAAAGCAGTGATGTTTTTGAAAATATCAATTAACAATAAATTCATCTGTGATATTATTTATCATTAAATGTGCAAAATGTATCAAATTTTAGTTTAGTATTTGAGTACCTTATATGTCTGAAATTTTTAGTTTCTCCATATGAAACTGTAATAGTATGACACATTTTACATGCTGTTGGGAACTGAGATACTCTATTTAATTCATCTGTTCCATGACCATAGACGATTTCATTCATGTATTTTGAGTTTATGTTGTACTCTTCTTCTGTATTAGAACACCATGTTTTAGGTTTCTCTGGAATCTCATAGAGTGTTAACAATTTTTAGTAGACTATATATCCAAGGTTATTTAAATAAATGATCATCCTTGATTTCGAGCATCCATAATTTTCACTATTGAAGTAGGGAGATCGAACCATTGACATTCCCTCTCATGTATCATCAATTGTGCTGATGTATAATCAAAAAACATTCTTCTAGTTATAGAATTAAAAAAAAAGCTCCACCTCTGATAAAAATTGTTCAACTAGGTTATACAAAATATACAAAAGAGGGGGGTGAGTTGTGTCTTTTACAATTTATTTGTGAGATCGTGATCTGTCCTTTTAAAATTATATGAAATATTAAGCAGAGGAAAATTAATATAATTTCACACATGATGAATTGTGCTTCGGGGAACAAAATTCCCTTAGTCCACTCCACCAATGCTCTACCCCACGGGCTTAGTGATTTTCACTATCTGGTCCTCTTACCAATAGACCATTCCATAACTGAGTGTAAGCAGTTGACATCTTTACCAGTTTAAGGCTAAACAGAGCCTTCTGGTTCATACAATGAACCAAAAACACAGATTAGTATGAGAAGCTAGTTACTCAAAGAAAAAGTGTATTTCTTATTATAAATACTTTCCAGTTGTTCTTTACAATTGCAACAACACTCAATTAAAAGTAGAATTATTTTTGTCTTGAGAAAAGATGTTCTTCTAGTATAAGTACTTATAATCTAATCCAGTTGTAGTAGATCTTCAATTAAATTCATCAACATCATAAAAAATAGATCCATAAAAGATATTCGATGTTGAATTGGTGAATCTTAAATTGTGTTTCTTCATCATGAGAAAACAGAACTTTTTCATTATTCATAACAGTATATCTATAAGTCTCGATTTTCCTTGAAAATTGTAGTAGTGAAAAACTGAAGAGCGTGATATATATTTTAGATGATTCTCTGCTATTTGTTGAATAAAAAATAATAAAGGTATATATAGAATAATGATGAGCATTCTCCTTTTCAAATATAGATCCACAAAAGTCGCCTTCTAACTCGCAGTATTCAAAAGTTAGAATAATAGAAAAGTTATAACATTCAATAATATTCATCATGAAGTGATCATCTTAATTCGATCCTATGAATCCTAAATAAATGACTTTGAATTCATCAAATACATACTTTAGATTCGGGCTTTTAATCTGGCTTGATATCAGCCTAATAATCCGCTAAAAGGTTGTTCCTTTATTAAAGTTATAATTTAAATATCCAGCACCAAATATAGGGTTGAACTACGTATCATACAATCTCTGAACATAAGGTTCACAACATATAGTTGATATCAAACATATGTTTAATGATCCATACATTTCTCTGCTTACAAACGTAAGCTTGATCATTCACAAAAGTAAGGTTGATGAACCGTACATTTCTCTTCAACTCTCAAACGTATGGTTTTTCACAAAAGTAAGGTTGATGAACCATACATTTAAGTAACAAACATAACATTCCATACTCACATAATGATCTTATTCCATACTTTTCTGATTTCCCAAACGTATGATTCCTTCTAAACGTAGGGTTCTTCTTCCAAAAGTAGGGTTCCTTCCAAATGTAAGGTTCCTTCCAAAATTAAAGTTCTTTCCAAAAGTAAGGATCCTTCTTTCAAACTTTACTGACAACGTATGGATTTTTAATAATACTTTTTTGATAACCTATGAAGGAAAAGAGGGATTCCGTCATTACGCTGCACTCTTCTATGTAGGGTATGAACACTATTTCTAGAACACGCTCATGTAATTTCACAACATATAGAGTATGAACTGTGTTTCCTGAACAAACTAAAAATTATTTCTAAATTCTTTGTCAGATATTCCATGTAAATTAAACACTTTAATATTATCTCAAAATAGTGAAATAAATAATATTAATTTCCTAAAATATACTAAATGTAAAATTATTAGAATAAAAAATTAGAATATTTTAGAGCATCAAAATCATCATTAAGAGATAGAGAATTATTCTCCACAATCTCCCCCATATAAAATTATGTGCTATTGAGAAAAACACTTTCTCAACACTTATAAATATAAAATCCCTCAATGATGGAAAATTAAGATAAAACACATTATCTAGAGTACAAACATACTATATATATCCTTCAAAATATATATATTAAACTCATATAGAATTTTTAATAACATTATTTTTGTTTTATAACATATACAATATAAATTTATTACATTTTTTTAATTATAGATATTATAACCTAATCAGTTTAGTCTAGGTCAGGTATTTTAAAGTCATTCATTCCATAATTTCGAAACAACTTCTTTGTGTCTATCGTGGTCAAAGGGGTAATTATTCCCCAATATAAAAAATAATATTAGAGACATAAAAATTATTTTTATACGTAAAATATTCTTCTAAAAACAATATATAATAATGGTTATAAATATTGAAGTATGTTTCAATCATGGAGGCAGATTTTTGTGTATTCGTATGTGTAGTGTTTTAATTTTCCAACGATCATTATATAAAGAAAAAAACAATATTATAACAATATGAAATTATAAAACTATAATTAACATGATATTAATGATTTATATATGTGTATATAAATGCTTAATTCATTTGATGTGTTCATGAAAAAAGAACCACCTCGCTTCGTGAATGTGATAATTTATACGTATGTACGAATGAAGTCATCTAATTTTAATGAAAAAAATGATTTCAAAAAAAATGACACATTTATTTAACAATTGTATATATTTAATTAGTATAATATATGTATACATTAATTACATAATTTTAAATATTCTTGAGATGTGGTGTTGGAAAAAATTTCATTGGTCCCTATGGTAGTAGTTCACATTACACATGATCAATGTATTTCAATCCCATTTATTAGAGGATGAATGCAGATAATGGTTAAGAAATTTAAAAAATTACATCATATTATATTTAAAAAAATTATTTAGTTATATTAATATTTTTTAATAATATAGAAAAAAGATGGATGAAAAAATAAATTAGAAATGTTCGGTTAAACCGATCCATCTTCCTTGGACATCCTCAGTTTCTTTACACTGTAATGCAACAAAACAAAAGATAATTCCTAAATGACGGTCTTTAAAAAGTGAAAATTAATTATTTTATGATATTTTTTATTATATTATTTTTTCCACGTGCATTTTTATGAGTCATGAAATGAAATTAAGATGTGTTTGTTTCTAAGACAGGGGGTGGCACATTTAGAATTTCATAAAATATTAAATTAAAATAAATTAATTTAATCAAAAAAAACTGATCAAAATTTAAGATATTAGATTATAAGATGATAATTTGATTATTTCAATTAATTTATTAAATGTTGTAAAATTTCATATCACATATTAACCTTTTCATTTTCATCCCCAATAAATAGTTTTCGCAATTATAATGATATTCTAATTTTTTTACATTTTGAGGGTCAATATTGAAAGAATAAATGGAAAAATATCATATACTTGAATGTTGTTTTATATTTTAAACTATATGATATTCAATTGAACAAATTTATATATTATATGAATTTTATATCATTTAAAAATTATTATTATTATAGCATACCATAATTAAAATTTTATATCAATTCATTTACATCAACATTTATAACGTCAAAAAATATAAATATAAATTGTATACTTTAATGCATAAATAAACTTTTTAAATTATTTATAACATTTTCAGTTCATATTAATTATTTCAAATAATAACATTAATAATATTTTATATATTATTTATTTTAATTTTACATTAATGGAATAATTAATATTCTGGCATTGTGTAAAAATTTAAGGTAGTTATTTTTCTATAAAAATTATTTATAAATTTCCATAACAAAGTTAATTTATTTTAATTTATAACTAATGTTAATAACTAAACATATTCTCTGAGTATCTCCATGTTAAAAAAATTATTATTATTAAAAACCATAGTCTGACATTTTCATATTTCATTACTTAAAATACTATAACGGTTATAATCACATATTAATGAAAAAAGGTCATATAATAGAATATTAGATTTATAAGGATCAAATTTACTCATATCAAAAATTCAAGTAAAATGTTTGAATCCGTTTTTGTTATATTTATTTTTAACATTAATTATCTGAATTACCCATTACCATGATAATAAAACTAATGAAAGATATCATCATATTGAAAAAGGTAGATAATTAAATAATTAATAAATAATGATTCCAAATATGAGATATAATTTTTAAAACTGAAAATTCTTAGTAATTTAATTTAAAATCAAACTAGAAAAAAATGATGAGAAATAATTCTCTAGAAAAATTATTTTCCAAGAATAAAATTGTATTACAATTTATTCATTAATAAAATTTATATAAATAATATTAGTTTTATTTTTTTAATCAAATTAAACTAATTTATATTTAAAAATAATAAAACTTATAATTATAATTTATAAATGAATTAAATAAAATCCTAATTTTTCATTGTTCACTAGATAATATAAAATATCAGAAAATTAATGAAAATTTATTCTGAGATAATTTTTCTGTTTTTACTCAAAAAATGAAGCCATTTTTATAAAAAAATATTTATAAAGTATCATTGAATTAATTATAATATTCTCTCACAAAAATTAATGGAATTAATTTTTGAAATAATTGATATATTTGAAAAATGAGATGGATTTACAAAAAATTGTGTGTTTATTTTTTAATAATTTATTAATAAATTTTTATTTATTAGAAGCATTATATATATATATATATTAAAAATTAATTAATTTTATTCATACAAACTAATTTAATAGCTAGTTTATAATAGTCGTATTATAAAATTTCATTATTATTTTTGGATTGGTTTTGTGTTTCATACATGCTAACAAATATATTAATTAATTTTACTATTTTTATTTGTATTATTATTTATAATGTCATGATATTACAATTACTCATGTTCCTTATTTAGGATATCATGTTATATGATTATATCACATGTTATGTTTCCTTGTAATGGTTATTCTCCTATATTCTTATTTGATGCCTTTTGTTTATATTTTCTCCTTGTAATTCAATTCATTTTTAGGAGCATGAAACAATTAAGGGGACTATGATGAAGAATAATAGAAATATGTTTCATTTTAGCTACACTTTTTATTATTGTGACCCTATTATTTAATATACACTATGAATAATGGTTTTATGTGGTAATTAATATATTTTTATGTTAAAGTCATATAATAATATTTGTAAAATCATTTGGCTGCTATTATACATCACCATAGAACTGCAATAATGAAAACCACACCGGATAACAATGTTTGAAATATAAAAATCAATTTAGTGCTTGTGAATCATCCCAATAGAATATAGCAATAATTTTGGCATAAGGGTTTGAAATAATTTAAGTCCATATACCTTAAATTATCTAATATAAAGAACAAATGGAGGATTATCCATTTCAAACCAACTATATCTATGAACATCTACATTTAAATTCTAAGATATAAATTAATATCTTTTTAATATATATCCACTTTCTCCAGACCAACATATATATTTATTGATTTAACCTCCATCTATATGAAAACAATGTGTGTGGGTGTATTGCTAATGTAATGGTGATAATAAAAAATACACAGTATAATTTCACTAGAATAATATGGAAGAAAATATTTTTTGGATTGATAAAAAAATATGGTTTGAACAATATGGCCACCCAACACTATCAAAAGAGGGATAACAATATCCCATTATTAAGCTTCGAATTCAGTTCCTAAAATCACCTTGAAATTTATCATTGAAAATATATTAGTTATAACATTTAATGTCAATAAATTCAATAGAATTATGAATCCATGATTTAATAAGATGACTTATGGTAAAATGTTCTTACTTATAAACCCTAATGGAAAACACCTCCCAAACAATCTACAACATATACATAGTATTCCTCTGGCTAGATACCTCCATGATCCTCTGTAAAACCCAACACATCAGTACTCATGAGTAAACCACTACCAAAATAAAATAATCAATATTTAGGGATGTTAATAGAATAATCCCAAACAAATGAAATCATCATCCATGGTCCCCTCTACTAATGGATATATTGTCACTCTTTATTCAAATAGGGGAAACCGACCACATTAATTTGAGAAATCATTGTTCCCAAAACACCTCATTCCATGATATAAAAACCTGGTTCTTATTCTTGAGGTACAAGTTTCTTCTTTTCCTTTCTCCTTATGCTTTTTTAGAAAATAAGGAAAATGGGAAAAATCCCAAATTTTATGGTTACACATGGTGTACTTTTCCACACACCGTGTTCTTTGGCCGTGTAGGATGGGTATACAGGGTGTGTAGGCCTTTCGGTGATAATGGGTGTAAAAATTGACTACAGGCCATGTACTGGGTACTTACACGTCGTGTAATCAGTCGGCAGGTAAACAATAAGGCAGTGAAGGCAGCTGCCATCTAAGCGATGGTACACACCGTGTATGCATGTAGATGAATGAATAGTTCCATGGTGGAAAGAAGATACCACAGGAACAATTTAGAAATGAAAATTACATGTTTTCTACTTAAGAGTACACACCGTGTAGTTTGTTTTTTCCGCATAAAATGGCTAGTATCCTCCTCTTTGAACAGAGGAAGCATAGAACGCCCGAGGAACTCGAGAGAGGTGGAGGGATTTTGGGAGAGCCACTGACCTCACACAAGTAATCATATTCTTTCACCGTCGATCTTGTTGGAACCTCCCAGGTAAGAGCTTCCTTCTCCTTGAGTCTCTCTTACCAATTATTTCCCAATGGGAATTAATTTGAGGTTGACTGTGTAGTTATTTATCTCATATCTATGACTTTCTCGTGTGTTTCAAGATTTTTCTTTCGTGTATATTGATCAATGGAGATCGAGGTAGGTGTTATGCTATTCATTCCAACAATTGAGTTGAATTTTGTGTACCATTGTGCTATAAACCCATGTTTGGGGTGTCATATGGCTGAGGCCTTTTCTGTATGTTATCTATAATTTCATAGATAATCTAATTATAAGTTTAAAATGTTTTTTGGGATCATTGCATGGATCCAGAACCACCCATGGGGTGCTTTTATCTGTTTAGCCGTTTGGCCAAGATACCGAAGGTCATGCCATGATTATATTGTGCATGGAATTTTATTGAGAGAATGTTTATATAAATTATTGTTTATTCTTTATGCTCATCCCAGGTCTATTAGCCTAAGGGAAATGTTGCTTAGCCTGAGGGTAGTGTTTGCTTAGACTGAGGGTAACATTTTTTTTCATGTTGGTAGTAGTCTCTCTGCCTGAGGGAAATATCACGTATTCCTGAGGGTAGTGATAGTATTCCTGAGGGTAATCACCTACGGGTATTCGATTCTGTTACCTGAGGGTATGGATAGTTGTACTGAGGACACAACTATTTAGAATATTCACTGCGGTGTTTTTTTCTATATGGTACCTACCCAGCCAAAGAAAAATCTTGGAGGTGATAAGTAATAATTAAAATGGAAATGAGACTGGTAGTGATAGTTACTTTTGTGAACATACTAGTTTACTTCATTTACTTTTACACACTATTGTTTCACATTTTCAATAATAGTTGGTCACATGCCTTTTTTGGGTGCCTAATAGGATTTATTTCTCACACCCTATTTGGGTCATGACTTCATTCCAAACAGACTATATTACTTGAGGTGTCAACATGGGAAAGGGTCCCCATACATAAACATGATTGTCGAAGAGGAGTAGGGATCAAGGGACTGATCTTAGGCTTGCGATACTGTTGCGTTCTGTTTTCTTTTCCTGTTTTATTTTGTTTTACCCTATACTTTGAGTTGTATGGTATTGTATTTTAGTGTATCTTGTTTTTCCTACATTCATAGAAATAGTGACATGCTGAATTTTTATTATATAACTGGTGGTTATCTTTTAATTTAGTTGTCCATTTCAGTTTTATATTTTTACTGCTTCTACTTTTGTATGTTATATTTCTTTTCTTCTGCACTACACATTGACAAATGAGGGCATAGTTTCTCAACTATTAGACCTAGTCCCTCACTTCTAGTTGGAAGCCTCTACTATTTGGGGTAATGCACTTGAGGTCATGTGACCAATCGGTTTTGGGGCACCAGGGGTGTGGCTTTCGGATCTGGGATGTTACAAAGTGGTATCAAAGGATTTCTTTTTTATGACATACTATTTAAAGAATTAGTCAACAATAGGATAGAGATTGTATTTGGTAATAAGTTGTGCCTGAGAGTATTTAACCAGTGTACATGGAAAATCCAACCTACCTCGTTAGTGCAATTGTTACTGGTTTTTCAATTTTACAGTAGATTTGATTCTCACCATTGGGTGACTCACTTGGGATTGTGTTGTTTATATGTTATACATGGGTTCTATTTAGTTGAAACCCAATTATATGAGGGTGTTAAACCTCATGTATCATATAGTAACATGCTAAAAATCACATTTCATGGATACCTCCCATGCCATGTAGTTGTATTAGAAATTTCATATTGTTGTTATAGTTGATGTGCTAGAAGAGCATGTTGTTCTGATAGCTACTTTGATAAATACATGTTATTTGATAGGGTATTTTTGTGTTAGATTTTGATAGAATGAACACCAAAATTTGGTTCTTGAGGATTATGGGCCCTCAATGACCGGAATTTGGTGGATCATTAACGTATTTTCCTTTTTATAGCATATATAAGATGCCAAGATTTGATTCAGAGGAGTATGGGCCCTCAAGAATCAGAATTTCGTACTTATAAGTTTGTTCCATGTTTTTCTAGGATCCGGATTAGTTTCTAAGGATTAATTTTTGGAAAAACTAACTTAAACACCATGTGGTTTTATGGACACACGATGTGTTTTCTTCTGTTCGGGAAGAAATGAAAACATTTTAAGTACACGCCGTGTACCCTCAATATATGACATGTAGTCTCTTCTCATATCATAGGTCGGGTGGGCAGGGATATGGGGTAGGGAATGGCTTGGGGAAACATGTCGTGTACCAGTTTTACACACCGTGTAGTGTTGACCCGGTGTCCATCCTTGTAACTAACAACGTGGACAGAGGAAACCTTAAGACAAACACACCATGTCAATTTTCAACATGTCATGTAGTCTAACCCAGGTACTTGGCCATGTCACGAACAACACGGGTCAGTGAAAGATTATTGAGTACACGCCATGTGCATGTGGGATAATCAGTGTAGTTTAGTTTTAGGAGATCCATGTGCCTTTGTTGTGTAGAAGGACTCGGGCTGGGAAGGGGGATTCAGGTACATGCCATATAGTCAGAAATACACGCTGTGTATTTGGGGTGTTACATGGCCAGTTTAAGCTGGAGTACACGCCCATGTGGATGGGCTGTAATAACATGTCATGTAGTATTTATACACACCATGTAGTCATGTTTTGTGAATCTTGAATGCTTTATTTCTCATATTCACTTCTTGGTCATCTAGTTGCAGTCTTTGATAATATAGATATAAGGTGTGTGTTTGAACTTGTAGAATCATGCTGCCGAGACAACCACCAGTTTTTTTCCAAGAGAGTAGCGTCGATTTTACACCAGAGGTGGTAGGACATGAGCTACCAATGGAACCTCTAGTAGTTCCAGATACAGCTCCAACCGTTATAGTGTTCACATGTGTGGATGCGTAGTTCCATGAAGGATTCATGAGGTTTATGCAGACCTTCCAAGGAACACAACAGGCCACCAAATTTATGACCGAGTTGACATGTATCTTCCAGCAGTAGAATCTGCCTACAATTACATGGGATAGCAGACCGCAGGTTGCAGATTCATGGTTGGATTCGATGTAGACGATATTCGAGCTTCTGGAGACACCTCCTGGGAGGAGGGTCAAGCTTGCTATATACATGCTGCATGATTCCACCAAGAGGTGGAGGGATGTTACCACTAAGTCTGAGCATCACCGTGATATGGAATTGGAATATTTTTCGGCAGCCTTCTATGCCTTCTTCTTCCCAGAGAGGCTGAGGGCAGATCGATCTCAAGAGTTCATGAATCTACAGCAGGGCGCCATGTCAGTGATGGATTATTCTACTCACATCACCATGCATCAGTGTTTTTCACATGTTCTGGTGGGTGATGAGATGTTGAGGGATAGACGCTTTAAGGATGTTCTTCGGAGTGACATTTGAGTGCTATTGAAATTTTTTTTGTTTCCTACCATGCATTCTATTGTGAACCAGGAACTGATTACAAATAAGAACCTGTAGAAAGCTAGTGGTGTGGGCCAGGGTAGTTCGACACCAGTTTCTAGTACTATTTCTACTGGTAAGAGTAAGAGGTAGACAGAATTCTCTCATTGTGGTAGTACTAGCCAGAAGAATACTTTAGGAGGCTAGGTCATTTGATACAAGTGTGGTAGAGAGGGGAACAAGCGACCTCAGTGTCCCCGAGACCCAGTGGAGTGCCGAGCTTGCAGAAAGATGGGTCATCTATAGTGCTTTTGTAGGGAGATTCCACTAGTGGCTAGTGAGAGGGGTTTTGTGTAGACTTCGCGTGTGGGAGAAGGACCAACAGCTTCTTACCAGTCAATAAACTAGAATACACTTGGGCGTGCAGGTAGAGATGGTGGTCGGGGCCATGGTAGCTAGACAACAGGATCTCAGAGGCAACATGGTGGGTCATCATATGGTAGCCAGGTTGGGTCATAGGGCCGCAGCACTGGGTATGTATATGCAGTGCAATAGACCCAACAGGAGAAGGATCCCAGACCTTCTACTGTCAAAGGTACTATTCTAGTATCTCTTGTTTTTTGTTCATTACTTTTCGATATGGGTGCTACATATAGTTTCTTATCTGTGGCCGTTGTGAAGATCCTTGGGCTCTATGTATCTTCTTCGTCTGATGTTATCATGCTAGATACTTTGGTGGGGACTAGAATGAATTGTGTGTGTTAGTGAAAGGATTTCCCCTTGATGTTGGTGGGTGTCACTTGATATGGGACCTCTGTGTCTTAGAGATGATGAGTTATGGTGTCATTCTCGGGATGGACTGGTTGGTACATTTTCGATTCATTGTAGATTATGACCATCATAGGGTGAGTTTCACATCACTAGAGGGTGGAGAGTTTCTATGCAAGGGTGAATGGGATTTCTAGGAAAGTCAAGCTAGACCCATGCATCGTCAGCGAGGTGGTGTCATAGCCCATATTGCGAGTTTATATCTGTATGATCAGGGAACATGTCATAAGGATTTCTGTCCTATGGTTGATCGCTTCAGGGATGTCTTCCCAGATGAATTTTCATGTCTTCCACCAGAGCAAGAGGTAGATTTCTCTATTGAGCATGTCCCAGGAGTGGCACCGGTGTCCATTACTCCTAATAGGATGGTTACACCTGAGTTGCAGGATCTCATGAGGCAGTTAGAGGAGTTACAGGCAAAGGGTTTCATATGACCCGGTACTTCTCCTTGGGGTTCGCATGTCCTTTTGCAAAGAAGGTAGACAGTACCCTCAGACTCTGTGTATATTATCGGAATCTAAACCAGCTGACAGGCAAGAACCAGTATCCCTTACCAAGGATTAATGCTATTTTTGATCAACTTCGGGTAGCACGAGTGTTCTTGAAGATTGAATTGAGATTCATATATCCTCAGTTACGTGTTAGACCATCTGAAATACTGCTTACATATTTTCAGATAATATATAATCTATATGAGTACTTGACTATGCCGTTCGGACTCACGAAGGAGCCAGCAGTATTCATGGATCCGATGAATCATGTGTTCCATCCTTATGTGGATTCTTTTGTGGTATTCTTCAGGGACGATCTCTTGGTGTACTCCCACACTCGACACTACCATGCCACCCATCTTGAGATCGTACTGAGTACACTGATAGAGCCTCAGTTATATGATAAAATCTCAAGGTTCCACTTTTGGATGGACCAGATTCACTTCCTGGGTTATATTATCTCAGAGGAAGGATTTTCAGTGGACCCAAAAAAAAGTGAGAGTAGTAGATTCCTGGGAGCATCCTAAGAATGTGTTTAAGATAAGGTGTTTCTTGGGGATGGCTAGTTACTAAAGGAATTTTATATAGGACTTCTCTCGCTTAGTTATGTCATTGACGGGTTTGACTTCAAAGGGTGTGAAGTTTGTTTGGTCATAAGAATGTGAGACATCCTTTCAGGTGCTGAAGGGTAGGTTGAAATCATCACCAATCCTGATACATCCGATGTAAGGGAAGAGCTATAAAGTTTAATGGGATGCATCGGGTATTAGGATTGGAGCAGTGTTGATGCAGGTCGATTGAGTTGTTGTGTATGGGTCTCGGCAGTTGAGGCCACATGAGAGGGATTACCCAATACATGGCATCGAATTGGCTGCAGTTGTTCATGCATTATGCATTTGGAGATATTATCTCTTGGGAGAGAATTTTGTGGTTTTCACCGACCAAAAAATTCTCAAGTATATCTTTACCCAGCATGACCTGTATTTGAGATAGTAAAGGTGTGTTGAATACCTTCAGTTCTTCGACATTGAGCTTGCTTATACACCTGATAAGGGTAATTCATTAGTTGATGCACTGAGTAGGAAGACTCAGACATAGGCACTGAAGAAGGCCAGTGGTATGTAGAAGCTTATGGATTAGTTCTCTGAGATGCATTTGGAGGTGCACAATAGTTAGGGGAAAAACAATCTTCCATCCTTATCTATGACTTCTACCCTCTTAAATAGATTGGGGACGAGACATATATTGGATTTAGAAAGCCTAGTTCTATGGGAGTCAGTGGCAAGTGAGGACCCTCCTCCTAGATGGAAGATAGGCGATGATGAGGTAGTGTGTGTCCATGGACGAGTGTGGGTTCTAGGGGATATACGCGAGGAGATGATGCAAGTGTTTCATGAATCAGCTTGGGCAGTTCATCCAAGAGTTACCAAAATGTACCGTGACTTGAGACATCAGTATTGGTGGCCGGATATGAAACGAGAGGTATCTATTTTTGTTGCGAGATGTTCCACCATTCAGCAGGTGAAGGCAGAGCATCAGAGGACAGTCAAACTATTATAGTAGTTACCCATTCCGGAGTGGAAACGGGATAATGTTACGATGGATTCCATGACCGGGTTGTCGAGGAAACCCTGAGGAAATGATTTTGTGTGAGTTTTTGAGGATAAACTCACAATGGTAGCTCACTTTCTGCCAATCAAAGAGATCATCAGTGTTAACGATCTCAAATGTTTTTATATCCGATAGGTAGTACGCCTTCATGGGGTCCCTCGTTTTATCATTTTAGATAGGTATTCCCACTTTATGTCTCATTTAAGGAAGAGTTTTCAGATAGCACTAGGTAACCAGGTGCTTCTGAGCATAACATACCACCCTCAGACTGATGGCTAGTTATAGCATATGATATAGGTTCTAGAGGACATGTTGCGTGCATGCATCCTATACTTTGGGGGATCATGGAAGAAGCACATACCCCTAGTCGATTTTTCCTACAATAGCAGTTTTTGGGAAACTATTGAGATGAAACCTTATGAGACTTTATATGGTAGAACATTCTGATTACCTTTGTGCTGGTTGGAGGTGGGTGAAGCAGCATTACTAGGACCATGTCTCGTGTAGGAGACTACTAAGTAGGTCCTGTTGATTCAGAAGTGGACGACTACTACAGAATCTCATCATAAATCTTATATTGATCACCTTAGACTACCAATGGAGTTCATGGTTGGGGATCAGGTTTTATTGCATGTTTCACTGAGGATGGGACACATACAGATCAGTAGACATGGTAAACACTCTCCTAGGTATGCGGGGCCATTTCAGATTTTAGAGAGAGTCAGGTAGGTTGCCTACCAGTTGAAGTTACCATAATAGTACTGGGCCATGCATGACATCTTTCATTTATCTCAGCTCCACCACTATCATTCAGGCTTGTCTCACATTTTTCATCCCAAAGAGGTTGAGCTATAGGTCGATTCATCCTTTGAAGAGTATCTGATTCATATTGTTGATAGGATCACGAAGGTTCTCTGAGGTCGGTCAGTTCCTCTCGTTTAGTTGTAATGGAAGCATGGCTGAGGGTAGGATGAAACCTGGGAGCGGGATACGGATGTACGTGCTCAGTGGCCAGATTTGGTCAAAGTTGTATCATCACCACCCTTGGAAGGGAAAGTTTGGGACGAATTGTTTTAACGGGGTAAGTTTGTAAGAACCTGGTTCTTATTCTCAAGGTATTGGTTTCTTATTTTCCTTTTTCAGTATAATTTTTTGAGAAAATAAGGAAAATGGTAAAAACTCCCATATTTTATGGGTACACGCTGCGTACCTTAGCCCTGTAGGATGGGTGCACAGGGCATGTAGGAATGTCGGTGATGAAGGGTGTAAATACTAACTACACGTCGAGTAATGGGTATTTACCCGCCTTGTAATCAGTCGGTATGTGAGCAATAAGGTGGCGAAGGCGGCTGCCTACTGAGCGACGGTACATGTCGTGAATTAAGGAATACACTCCCTGTACGTATGTCTACCGATGAACAATATAATGGGGGAAAGAAGCCACCAGAGGAATAGTTTAAAAATGAAAATTACATCCCGTGTAGTTTGTTTTTTTCTCTTAAAAAGGGCAATAGAATCCTCTTTGAACAGAGGAATCATTGAACACTAGAGGAGCTCAGGAGAGGTGGTTGAATCTTGGGAGAGCCTCTGACCGCACACTGGGAACCAGATTCTTCCACCGTCGATCATGTTGGAACTATGCAGGTAAGAGAATCCTTCTCTGTGAGCCACTATTACAAATTATTTCCCGAGGGGATGTTATTTTAGGTTGAGAATGTAGTTGTTCATCTCAGATCTACGCATTTCACGTCCATTTCAGGATGCGTCATTTGTGTATATCAATCAGTGGGGATTGAGGTAGGTGGTTTGGTGTTAATTCCAACTGTTAAGTTGAATTTTTTGTATCGTTGTGCTACGAACCCATGTTTGGGGTGTCGTATGGCTGATGCCTTTGTCGAAAATTATCTATAATTGTGTAGATAATCTAATGATTAGTTTAAACTTCTGTTTGGGTTCACTTATAAGATCTAGGACCACCCCCGAAGTGTATTCCCCTGTAAATCCATTAGGCCAGGATACCTGAGGGTATTCCATGATTATATATTGCTTTTCATTTTCTTGAGAGAATGTTTATATAAATTATTGTTTATGCTTTTAGCATGGCCCGATTCTATTATCCTGAGGGCAGTGTTGCTTAGCCTGAGGTCAGTGTTTGGTTAGCCTGAGGGAAACCTTTGTTTTTGCCTATGGGCAGTAGTCTCTGTGCCTAAGAGAAATATCACGTATGCCTAAGGGCAATGATCATATCAAGAGTTCAATCACTTGTGGGTAATGGATTCTGTTACCTAAGGGTAAGTGTAGTATGTTTGAGGACACGACGATTTAGAATACTCACTTTGGTGCTTTTTTCTATGTGGTACCTACCAAGCCGAAGCACAAACTTGTAGGTGATAATTAATAATTAAAATGGAAATGAAACTAGCAGTGATTGTTACTTTTGTGTACATACTAGTTTACACTTTTACTTTTGAACACTGTTGTTGCACATTTTCACTAACAGTTGGGCAGGGGCCTTTGGTGGGTGCCTACTGGGATTTATTTCTCACACCATATTTGGGTAATGTCTTCGGCCCAAACAGACTATATTACTGCAGATGTCGACAGGGGAAAGGGTCCCTATACATGAACATGATTGTAGTAGAGGAGTAGAGAGCATGGGACCTAGCTTTGGCTTGCGATGCTGTTGTGTTCTGTTTTCTTTGCTTGTTTTGTTTGGTTGTACCTTATACTTTGAGTTGTATTGTATTGTATTGTAGTGTATCTTGTTTTGGATAATTTCATAGAAATAGTGACATATTTCAAATTTATATATTACTTTTGGTTATCTTTTGACTCAGTTGTCCATTTCAGTTGTATATTGTTACTACTTCCACTGTTGTATGTTATATTTCATTTCTGTAGCACTACACTTTGTCAAATGAGGGAATAGTTTCCCCAATATCAGACCTGGTCCCTCACTACTAGTCTGCAGCCTATGGCCTTTGGGGAAATGCACTTGTAGTCATGTGACAAACCTGGGTCGGGGAACCCATGGTATGGCTTCTAGATCTGGGACATTACATATAAGGTTAATCTAAATACATATCACTTGAGTGTAAAATATTATAGTATGATCTCAGCAAGGTGGACTCCCAACCTCATGAATGATATTGTTTCTGGGGGTATTTCAACAACACAAATGAATCACTCATAGCTACATTCATCCTAAAATATGGAAACAACACTTTATTGACCATTATAATACTTGTGGAATCCAAGAGACCAAATAAAATTCAGGGGGGAGTGGCTAAATAATACAAAAACATTCATTTTCTACTCAAATACAAAAAAATAAAAAAATCATATTATTGACATGGTTTAGAACCATGGAAATATGGTCATAAACTATGTCCATAGACTACATCAATAGTTTACTTTAACCACAACCAATATATCCATTTCAATAGGATCTAGAATACAACCTTGGGTTAAACAATGGATATCGGTGTCTACATCTGTAACACCCCAAGCTTCTATGGTACGCTTCTCTTTGAATAATGTGATAGCGTGTGTTGTACGCAACACCGAGTTCTAACACACCATAACTAATCAAACTAGCCGTTTTGAATAGTAATACCTACTTTTTGAAATTATATATATTTTATATTTGAAAATGGACTTCATTTTTGGATTCGGAATATCGAATTTAGCCTAGGGTGAAATTTTGGTACATTTCGGATAACTTTCATATTTTGATGAATAGTGAAAATTACTAAATTTTAATTAAAAACAACTTTTTTAATCAAATTAATTACTAGTGATAAATTATGAATTTGAGTGGTTTTAAAGTATATTTAGAATATATTTTTACCATTTAATATAATTTTGGTCATTGGACATAATTTTACAATTAAACCGAACATAAACAAGTGTCAATCTTTTGATAGTTATTATCTCTTAAAAACACGCTTTTTGTTTTAACAGCGGGAATTAATTTTAAATTAATTTCTGCCACTTCTGTGTTTTGAATTTAGGAAAATGGATTCCATATTTGGAATCAGGATGTTCAAATTGTGTAAATAGGTAACTTTTATTTTTTGACATTTTGAATAGTTACTGTGGTAAATATTTTATTTACCATGGTTAAAGGGTAAATCCGGTAAATAAGGGTTAAAAAAAATAATATTATAATAATACAAAATTACCCTAAAACGTGTCCTAACCTTATTGGTGGACACATACCCGACCATGGGCATCCTTGGGTCAATTTGGGGACCCCTTGGAGCCACTTGTATGTGGTAGGGACACTTTATATTAATAAAGTTAAAATAAAAATAAAAATGGCATAAGCTTACATCTTTTAGAAGAACAATTTTTACATAGGGTTATACATGTTGGATTTTCGATTATAAATATTCATTAGAAAGCTAAAAAGATTTCCTACATAATGAGATTTTACTTATAATTTTTAGACATTAAATAATTTATTTTATTTATGACACAATGATGATGCAGTAATTACTATAATAGTGAAAAATTAAAATAAGTGATATTATAAATACCCAAATAAATATAATATGAAACTTTTAATGAATTAAACTAATTTTCTAGGATAATATGATATATTAGGATTGATTTAATTGACTTTGTTCGAAGTAATAAATCTGTTATGAGTTTCACAAAAATCAACTAATGAATAGTGTCAAAATTGACATAAAAGAATTCTTAAAACAAATATTATATTATTAATTGATATTAAATTCCTAAAAATCTAAGGTTCGGCCAAGAGACTTATATCATGATAGGTTAATCATTAATGGACCACTTGGGGGTCTCTTGGATGTATATAGTATGTTTATTAACCATAATATATAAAATACAAAGAGACATTGTAAAAGTGAAACTAATTAACTTAGAGTTAATAATTAAAGATAAGGTTAATATAAGTACCCAAACCTGTCTAAATTATATTGGATGAGTTGGTTTCGACCTATCCCCACCTCATCATTTGAATAGTCAACTTTGGAGCCTTTAGAAACCGAATATGAATTTATTATAAATTAATATTTCTAGCTTTTCCAAAGGTGCCCCTCACCCCTCTTATAAAAGGGCACTCCTCCTTCTCATTTCTTCACACCTTCAAAGCCTTTTGGTTCGGCCAAACTCTGCCCAAATACTCTCCCAACATCCCTCAATACAACCTAGAGGCCTTAGTTTGATCAGAAATCCAACCTAAGGAGCCCTTTTGATCAAATCAAAAGGAAGAACCCGAAGAAGAGGTAATGATTTCACCACCCTTTTCTAAGTTCATTTCTTCTTCCACTTCTTCTTCCTTTGTTCTTACCATTCTGAAATAATAACTCCAGTATCTCACATATACTGTGATGTTATTATAAATATGGTACAATCATATTCAGTATTCTATCCACCCTTTGAATAACATGTCACCATACGTGCGTACGTACGGCTTACCGTCTCCACGTCGTGGTGTAATTGTTATTCAATGTAATATTATTTGGATGGGTATAATAATGATGTGTAACTCATGTAAATAATAAATATAACATGTTAATGATTCTGTATATATGATATACCATCCATTTATATATTATTTTAATATCAAAAGAATGATATTGTCGCTCGTGCGTACGTACGGACTACCGTCTCCACGAACGTGATGAGATTCATTCTCCATCGTAACCATTAAAGCATAATTATCATTTTATGATTTAAAAATGATGTTTAAGGACTTGATATCATTCTGGATATGAATAATATACAACCTATCCTTTACAACCATGTCTTACGTAACAAAACATATGAAAGAAAACAAGTAAGTTAACACCCGAAACAACGATAATACTAAGATATTATTATCAAATCAATATTAAAAGATCATATATGATATCATATTAATGTATATGATTCTTGTATAATTTAATAACAATTATTTCACCATTATAAAGGAGGTTAACCTACCACAACCAAGGAAAAGTACAAGGTAAGGGATTTTCTTATCTCACTTTCAATTCCTTGAGATTTCCATTGTTCGCCACTAAATTATTGAAAGTGGTGTATTGTGTACTGCCATTTGATATATATTATCATGATTCTATTTATATTCATGTTATTCTGTAAATCATTTAGTGGTTATTAACTTTTGGCCATACGACTCAGTTGATTAACGTGGTAAGGGGTTTTCATCTCACTCCTTATTCTCATGAGATTCATGCCATATTGCCACCATTACCTTTTGTGTGGTGTATGTACTGCCCATAATTATATTCTTTGTGTAATACACTCTAATTTATGTGTAATTACATATTCATTGTATGAAACCTCTTTCATGGGTTGTATGTTTCATAAGTTACCAAACTGGTAAGTGTTATTTCACAATCTCTTCATTATCCGAGGTTGTATTATACGTAATAATCTACTGGGATCTCTTTATCATCCACATCCATGTTTCTTCGAAATGTATTTCAAAACATTGTTACTATTTACAAGAATATGGGTTAAAGTCATTTATACCCTTGTTTGACTTTTTATAAGAGGTTTATAAAGGAATCTTTCCGTCGTTTTCAAAACAAGGTCCTTTTTTAACCTTTTCGACAGAATTGAGGTAAGAATGTTTTTTTTAACGGCGGGTGCGGTTATTTTCCGCCGTTATAAAATCGTCGAAGCTTCCCATACAAGCTTATAAGAATATTTTCAAAGAAAATGTTTTATTTTATATGGATCATAAATGATTTCAAAATAAAAGGAGATATTTCTTTAAAAAGAATTTTGATTTCATCTATGTCATCATCCTTGATGGATTTTAAGATTATTTGAAGTTGATTTATTATGATACAAAACTTCTATATTGTATTGAAGGTTTTGTGATATGTTTGACTGTGGATGTGCTATTTTTATACCATTCATAGTTTATTGTGAAAGTATTGACATTTCGTATGCTAGTTTTAATACGAATGTTTATGTTATGTTTAAACCTTTTCATATGGGAATGCATTGGACTTAATAAGTGACGGGTGGAGCCCGCTATAGCTCCTCGATGCATCGGTAGGTCTCATGAGACAAACTAGTGTCTTGGCACAAGGCCTTGACAAAATCTTATTTGTAGTCTTGGCACGAGGCCTTGGCTATGTGGTTATGATAGTCTGGCATTATGCATTCCAACATTATGAAAGTGGTTATTGATTTTTGCATGTGATTATTCGATTAGTAGAATATCCATGTGAATAAGTAAATGGCATTATTTCATTTTACTTTTGCCATACCATGTTGAAGTTCAATTTTAAAAGGCTTTTGTTTTAGTAATGCATTGCCTTAAATGTTTATTCTTATTTATGAAAGTTTCCGCTATATTGTTATCCTTACTGGGCATTTGAGCTCACCCCTTTTCTATGTTTTATTTTTCCCCAGGATGTGAAGAAGTAAATTATGAATGACCTGCAGGGATATTATGAGGGGATAGTAGTGTGGATTATGGAGACATTATGTTGTTGTAGTAGTTTTTCATTTTATGATGTAATGTAAAACTTATGAATATATCTAGTGTTTCCAAGGCTACTAAACCAATCAGTCTTTCGAGATTTGATCTTTCTTGTGATCATGCCAATGTTATGTAATAATGCACCGACTCTGGGTAACTGGGGTCGGGGCGTTACAGTTGGTATCAGAGGAAGTTTAGTACAAACCTTGGAAACTAGATTTAGATAAACTCTGATTAGAGCACGTAGACCTAAGATGAACTTTGAGGATTAGTATAGAAGAACTTCCTAGAATTTTGGTATTGTAGAGATTTTGTGAGTTTTCCGAGCAATACATCCCTGTCTAGATACGAGCAGGTAGAGGCGGCTCTGGCACAGATGTACCTAGGGGTAAAACCCGAAAACACCGCTTTGAGCTAGACTCGAACGGGAACTGGTGCACGACAACGGGCCTTGCTGCACTCTTGGTTACGACACTCCCGGGGGATATGCTTAGGATAACTCTCATTATCTTTACAAATCATTATGAAGGGTTTATGAGTATATACTTCCTCAAAGAAAAACATTTTTATGATTATGGATTATATCCATAAATAGTTCAATTTATGTTAAGTGTTTTATAAGTATGGGATTATGTATTTTGATTCATAAACTGATCTAGTTTATGCCATTGTTTAGAAATGGCGCCTAGTGGAAGAAATGGAAACCGTATCAATGCGCGCACTCCATGTAGGGATTGCCCTCCTGCTCAAGATAATTATAGTGGGGCTGGTGATGCAACTGGTGCCGATCAGCTAATCACCATACTGGGACAACTTACTCAGGTTATGAATAACAACCTTACCCGTATGGAGCACCCTGATCCGCAGCGTGGAGGATCAATGTTAGATCGATTCATGAGACAACAACCACCAACGTTCAATGGGAGTACAAATCCCTTAGTAGCTGAGCAATGGATATTTTCCCTAAAGAAAATATTTCGGGCTTTGGGGAGTAGTGAAAGGGAAAAAGTTACCATGGCAGTTTACCGCCTCACTGGAGATGCTGATCAATGGTGGTCATTGATTCAAAACATGAAGGAAGATGATGAAGTATCAAACATGGAATGGAGGGAGTTCAAAGATCTGTTTTTAGAAAAATACTTTCCTCGCGACCATCGAGCAGATATGGAAAGGCAATTTCTGAGTCTGAGACAAAAGGAGGATGATAATGTCACAAAGTATGAGGCTAACTTTACAAGGTTAGCGAGGTACGCTGGTGATTATATTCGCAACCCAAGAAGTAAGATTGATCGTTTCTTTGATGGGTTAAAACCATTTCTCCGTCGAGCATTAGTCTCACAATCCTTTTCATCGTACGAAGACATTGTCTCATGTGCTATCAAGACCGAAAAGGAATTCTCTAAGTCTTATGACTTTAAAGCAAAGCAAGAGAAGAAGAGACCTGCTGATCAATCTGGGAATGGAAATAAGGGGAAGAAGGGAAAGGTTGAATATCCATCTTGTGGTAAGTGCGGGAAGAAACACCCCGGTGCTTGCCTGAAGGGAATGGGAGTCTGTTACAAGTGTGGTGAAAAAGGCCACCAAGCTCATGATTGCAAGGGGAAGAAGGAAGCTACCAATGTTCAGTGCTACAATTGCAGGGAGATGGGGCATTATGCAAATGCATGTCCTAAGCGTCAGGAGAACTTACCTCAGAAAAGGCCAAGGGATCAAGGCCAGGCTTATGCTATCACTACTGCTGAGGTAGAAACTCCGAAAGACGTGGTGGCAGGTAATTTAATGGTTTCCTCAAGTTTAGCAAATGCATTATTTGATTCTGGATCATCGCATTGTTTCATATCTTCCCAGTTTTCTAAGAAAATTAGATATTTCCAATTTGATTTAATAAGGGAGTTGTCAGTTAAAACTCCTAAGGGAAGTATCGTTGCAACAAAGTTTTGTGAATCAGTCCCCATTAGAGCACATAAATTTTCTTTATCTGCTGATTTCATCGTCATACCTATGATTGAGTTTGATATAATCCTCGGTATGGACTGGCTTTCGGACTATGATGCGAAGATTTATTGTAAGAAGAAAGAGGTTACGATTCATGATGATAATGATAAGGAGCACCTTATTTTTAGAGCAGAATCGTCACCACCTAATTCTTATTTAGACCCACCCCCAGTAGCTCAACTTAATTCAATTATTGGGGAGGAAGAGAATGAAGTAACTATCGGTGAGGAAAGGAATGTTCAAATAGAGGATGTACCTGTTGTGAAAGAATTTGTAGATGTATTTCCGGAAGATTTACCTGGACATCCTCCAGAACGAGAAGTTGAGTTTTCTATTGATTTGATTCCTGGATCAAGGCCTATATCGAAGACCCCTTATAGAATGGCCACTGTAGAGTTAGTCGAACTAAAGAAACAACTAGAGGAATTGAGTAATAAGGGATTTATTCGCCCTAGTGTTTCTCCATGGGGAGCCCCTGTTCTTTTTGTTAAAAAGAAAGATGGATCTATGAGGTTATGTATTGACTACAGGGAGATCAATGCTATAACGATAAAGAACAAGTATCCCCTACCTCGTATTGATGATTTATTTGACCAACTGCATGGAGCTCAATACTTTTCAAAGATTGACCTTCGATCTGGATACCATCAGTTGTGTGTGAAGAAGGAAGACATTCCGAAAACAACATTTCGAACCAGGTACGGGCATTACGAGTTTACTGTAATGCCGTTTGGATTGACCAATGCACCCTCTGTATTCATGGATCTGATGAATAGAGTTTTCAAGGAGTATCTCGATGAATTTGTGGTAGTATTTATTGATGATATATTGGTATACTCCAAAACCTATGAAGATCATGAAAATCACTTGCGCATTATCTTGAAGACTCTGAGGAGGCATGAATTGTATGGAAAGTTTATCAAGTGTGAATTCTGGCTTCAGGAGATTTCTTTTCTTGGCCATATTGTCTCTAAAGATGGAATCTCTGTTGATCCTTCTAAGACCAAGGCAATCCAAGAATGGCCAGCACCTACGAGTATAACTGAGGTACGTAGTTTTATTGGTTTGGCAGGTTATTATCGACGTTTCGTCCAGAATTTTTCCCGATTGGCAAACCCATTAACGAAGCTCACACGTAAAGGGGTTAAATTTGTTTGGACAAAAGAGTGTGAAGAATGTTTCGAAGAACTGAAGAGAAGATTAGTCAATGCTCCTATATTGACTCTACCATCGGGGAATGATGGGTTCGTTATTTATAGTGATGCATCAAAGAAAGGACTTGGCTATGTCCTTATGCAGAATGATAGAGTTATTGCCTATGCATCACGACAGTTGAAAATTCATGAACAAAACTATCCTACTCATGATCTTGAGTTAGCAGCTGTGATCTTTGCTTTGAAGATATGGAGGCACTACCTCTATGGTGAAAAATGTGAGATTTATACTGATCACAAGAGTTTGAAGTATATTTTATCACAAAAAGAACTCAACATGAGGCAAAGGAGATGGCTTGAATTACTCAAGGATTATGATTGCACGATACACTACCACCCGGGGAAAGCAAACAAAGTAACAGATGCTTTGAGCAGAAAAGACCATGGAGTTCTGAACATGATGAGAATTGAAAGGGACCCAATTTTCATGGATCTAGAGAAGATGGACATGGGAATAACCAGGGAAGGTGAAACATCAATGCTTTTTCAAATGGTTGCCAAACCATCTTTACTAGAAAGGATTAAGAGTTCTCAGACCAATGATGAAGAATTCCAAAAGAAGATTAAAGCTGTGAATGATGGGAGATTGAGAGACTTTGTGTATGAAGATGGAATTTTGAAATTCGGGAAGAGACTTTGTGTTCCCGATTTACCTGATCTGAAAAGGGAATTGTTGGATGATGCTCATAGTTCCAATTTCTCTATACACCCTGGGAGCACCAAAATGTATAGAGATTTGAAGGAACATTTTTGGTGGGACAACATGAAGAGGGAGATTGCTGATTTTGTGTCAAGATGTATGGTTTGTCAACAAGTGAAAGCTGGAAGGCAACAGCCTGGAGGAGTCCTGCAACCTCTTCCCATACCGGAGTGGAAATGGGACAATATTACGATGGACTTTGTCATGGGGCTACCAAAGACTCCTAGAAGGAACGATGCAATATGGGTTATTGTTGATCGTCTTACCAAGTCAGCACATTTTCTTGCTATAAGAGAAGATCTACCCCTGGAACGTCTAGCAAGACTATACATTAATGAAGTTGTGAGACTTCATGGTGTACCCCTATCGATTGTTTCTGATCGTGATCCCCGTTTTACTTCAAGATTCTGGAAAAGTCTTCAGAAATCCCTGGATACTGAACTTCATTTGAGCACTGCTTACCACCCTCAGACAGACGGACAATCAGAACGGACTATTCAAACCTTAGAAGACATGTTGAGATCTTGCTCACTTGATTTTCAGGGTATGTGGGATCAATATTTACCTCTGGTAGAATTTTCCTATAACAATAGCTTCTATTCGAGTATTCAGATGGCACCATATGAAGCGTTATACGGAAAGAGATGTCGTACACCAACCTGTTGGGATGACGTTGGTGAAAGAAAACTTGTAGGCCCAGAACTGGTGGAGGAAACGGTGGAAAAGGTGAAAGTAATCCAAAATCACATCAAAGCAGCTCAAAGTAGGCAGAAGAGCTATGCCGATAATCGAAGGAAGGATTTGGAATTTCAAGTCGGTGATCATGTTTTCCTGAAGGTATCTCCGTGGAAGGGAGTCATACGTTTTGGTAAGAAAGGTAAATTGAGTCCCAGGTACATCGGACCTTTCGAAATTCTAGAACGAATTGGGGCTGTAGCTTACCGATTGGCAATGCCGCCAAGTCTCTCCAAAGTTCACGATGTGTTCCACGTATCTCTGTTGAGAAAATACATGCCTGACCCAACGCATGTACTCACCTATGAGGAATTAGAACTGGAACCGGATCTGTCTTATTGTGAAGAGCCCGTCAAGATTCTTGATACAAGAGAACAAGTACTGAGAAACCGGACGACGCGTCTGGTAAAAGTTTTGTGGAGAAATCATAAGATGGAAGAGGCAACATGGGAACCCGAGAAACTTATGATGAAGAACCACCCGAGTCTTTTTATGCAGTAATACCCTAGAAATTGCGAGGACGCAATTATTTGAAGGAGGGGAGAATGTAACACCCCAAGCTTCTATGGTACGCTTCTCTTTGAATAATGTGATAGCGTGTGTTGTACGCAACACCGAGTTCTAACACACCATAACTAATCAAACTAGCCGTTATGAATAGTAATACCTACTTTTTGAAATTATATATATTTTATATTTGAAAATGGACTTCATTTTTGGATTCGGAATATCGAATTTAGCCTAGGGTGAAATTTTGGTACATTTCGGATAACTTTCATATTTTGATGAATAGTGAAAATTACTAAATTTTAATTAAAAACAACTTTTTTAATCAAATTAATTACTAGTGATAAATTATGAATTTGAGTGGTTTTAAAGTATATTTAGAATATATTTTTACCATTTAATATAATTTTGGTCATTGGACATAATTTTACAATTAAACCGAACATAAACAAGTGTCAATCTTTTGATAGTTATTATCTCTTAAAAACACGCTTTTTGTTTTAACAGCGGGAATTAATTTTAAATTAATTTCTGCCACTTCTGTGTTTTGAATTTAGGAAAATGGATTCCATATTTGGAATCAGGATGTTCAAATTGTGTAAATAGGTAACTTTTATTTTTAGACATTTTGAATAGTTACTGTGGTAAATATTTTATTTACCATGGTTAAAGGGTAAATCCGGTAAATAAGGGTTAAAAAAAATAATATTATAATAATACAAAATTACCCTAAAACGTGTACTAACCTTATTGGTGGACACATACCCGACCATGGGCATCCTTGGGTCAATTTGGGGACCCCTTGGAGCCACTTGTATGTGGTAGGGACACTTTATATTAATAAAGTTAAAATAAAAATAAAAATGGCATAAGCTTACATCTTTTAGAAGAACAATTTTTACATAGGGTTATACATGTTGGATTTTCGATTATAAATATTCATTAGAAAGATAAAAAGATTTCCTACATAATGATATTTTACTTATAATTTTTAGACATTAAATAATTTATTTTATTTATGACACAATGATGATGCAGTAATTACTATAATAGTGAAAAATTAAAATAAGTGATATTATAAATACCCAAATAAATATAATATGAAACTTTTAATGAATTAAACTAATTTTCTAGGATAATATGATATATTAGGATTTATTTAATTGACTTTGTTAGAAGTAATAAATCTGTTATGAGTTTCACAAAAATCAACTAATGAATAGTGTCAAAATTGACATAAAAGAATTCTTAAAACAAATATTATATTATTAATTGATATTAAATTCCTAAAAATCTAAGGTTCGGCCAAGAGACTTATATCATGATAGGTTAATCATTAATGGACCACTTGGGGGTCTCTTGGATGTATATAGTAAGTTTATTAACCATAATATATAAAATACAAAGAGACATTGTAAAAGTGAAACTAATTAACTTAGAGTTAATACTTAAAGATAAGGTTAATATAAGTACCCAAACCTGTCTAAATTCTATTGGATGAGTTGGTTTCGACCTATCCCCACCTCATCATTTTAATAGTCAACTTTGGAGCCTTTAGAAACCGAATATGAATTTATTATAAATTAATATTTCTAGCTTTTCCAAAGGTGCCCCTCACCCCTCTTATAAAACGGCACTCCTCCTTCTCATTTCTTCACACCTTCAAAGCCTTTTGGTTCGGCCAAACTCTGCCCAAATACTCTCCCAACATCCTTCAATACAACCTAGAGGCCTTAGTTTGATCAGAAAGCCAACCTAAGGAGCCCTTTTGATCAAATCAAAAGGAAGAACCCGAAGAAGAGGTAATGATTTCACCACCCTTTTCTAAGTTCATTTCTTCTTCCACTTCTTCTTCCTTTGTTCTTACCATTCTGAAATAATAACTCCAGTATCTCACATATACTGTGATGTTATTATAAATATGGTACAATCATATTCAGTATTCTATCCACCCTTTGAATAACATGTCACCATACGTGCGTACGTACGGCTTACCGTCTCCACGTCGTGGTGTAATTGTTATTCAATATAATATTATTTGGATGGGTATAATAATGATGTGTAACTCATGTAAATAATAAATATAACATGTTAATTATTCTGTATATATGATATACCATCCATTTATATATTATTTTAATATCAAAAGAATGATATTGTCGCTCGTGCGTACGTACGGACTACCGTCTCCACGAACGCGATGAGATTCATTCTCCATCGTAACCATTAAAGCGTAATTATCATTTTATGATTTAAAAATGATGTTTAAGGACTTGATATCATTCTGGATATGAATAATATACAACCTATCCTTTACAAACATGTCTTACGTAACAAAACATATGAAAGAAAACAAGTAAGTTAACACCCGAAACAACGATAATACTAAGATATTATTATCAAATCAATATTAAAAGATCATATATGATATCATATTAATGTATATGATTCTTGTATAATTTAATAACAATTATTTCACCATTATACAGGAGGTTAACCTACCACAACCAAGGAAAAGTACAAGGTAAGGGATTTTCTTATCTCACTTTCAATTCCTTGAGATTTCCATTGTTCGCCACTAAATTATTGAAAGTGGTGTATTGTGTACTGCCATTTGATATATATTATCATGATTCTATTTATATTCATGTTATTCTGTAAATCATTTAGTGGTTATTAACTTTTGGCCATACGACTCAGTTGATTAACGTGGTAAGGGGTTTTCATCTCACTCCTTATTCTCATGAGATTCATGCCATATTGCCACCATTACCTTTTGTGTGGTGTATGTACTGCCCATAATTATATTCTTTGTGTAATACACTCTAATTTATGTGTAATTACATATTCATTGTATGAAACCTCTTTCATGGGTTGTATGTTTCATAAGTTACCAAACTGGTAAGGGTTATTTCACAATCTCTTCATTATCCGAGGTTGTATTATACGTAATAATCTACTGGGATCTCTTTATCATCCACATCCATGTTTCTTCGAAATGTATTTCAAAACATTGTTACTATTTACAAGAATATGGGTTAAAGTCATTTATACCCTTGTTTGACTTTTTATAAGAGGTTTATAAAGGAATCTTTCCGTCGTTTTCAAAACAAGGTCCTTTTTTAACCTTTTCGACAGAATTGAGGTAAGAATGTTTTTTTTAACGGCGGGTGCGGTTATTTTCCGCCGTTATAAAATCGTCGAAGCTTCCCATACAAGCTTATAAGAATATTTTCAAAGAAAATGTTTTATTTTATATGGATCATAAATTATTTCAAAATAAAAGGAGATATTTCTTTAAAAAGAATTTTGATTTCATCTATGTCAACATCCTTGATGGATTTTAAGATTATTTGAAGTTGATTTATTATGATACAAAACTTCTATATTGTATTGAAGGTTTTGTGATATGTTTGACTGTGGATGTGCTATTTTTATACCATTCATAGTTTATTGTGAAAGTATTGACATTTCGTATGCTAGTTTTAATACGAATGTTTATGTTATGTTTAAACCTTTTCATATGGGAATGCATTGGACTTAATAAGTGACGGGTGGAGCCCGCTATAGCTCCTTGATGCATCGGTAGGTCTCATGAGACAAACTAGTGTCTTGGCACAAGGCCTTGACAAAATCTTATTTGTAGTCTTGGCACGAGGCCTTGGCTATGTGGTTATGATAGTCTGGCATTATGCATTCCAACATTATGAAAGTGGTTATTGATTTTTGCATGTGATTATTCGATTAGTAGAATATCCATGTGAATAAGTAAATGGCATTATTTCATTTTACTTTTGCCATACCATGTTGAAGTTCAATTTTAAAAGGCTTTTGTTTTAGTAATGCATTGCCTTAAATGTTTATTCTTATTTATGAAAGTTTCCGCTATATTGTTATCCTTACTGGGCATTTGAGCTCACCCCTTTTCTATGTTTTATTTTTCCCCAGGATGTGAAGAAGTAAATTATGAATGACCTGCAGGGATATTATGAGGGGATAGTAGTGTGGATTATGGAGACATTATGTTGTTGTAGTAGTTTTTCATTTTATGATGTAATGTAAAACTTATGAATATATCTAGTGTTTCCAAGGCTACTAAACCAATCGGTCTTTCGAGATTTGATCTTTCTTGTGATCATGCCAATGTTATGTAATAATGCACCGACTCTGGGTAACTGGGGTCGGGGCGTTACAACATCCAAGTTTAAAAAAATGGAAATATGTGGCTACAACTAATATTTATACTATGGAAATAGGTGGATATGGCCACAGTTTATGTTGTGAAATAATGTGGCTATGGAAATGGTTTAAACCATGGAATTAGGTGTTCATGGATAATATTTAATCCTTTCTTTTAAGGGCCTACAGAAATAGTTTTAATATGTTGGTTTCAATGGTTACGATAATTATATTATACTATGACCATATGGTATTATGGAAAAATATTGAAGCCATGATAGTAGCCTTAAATTAATAATACTTATTTTTGTGCTTTGATCCTCGAATAGCTTATATAATATTTCCATGACATTACCACTATACTGAACTATATTATATATATATATATATATATTAACACAAAAAAATGTATATATAATTATATATAATTATATTTATTAATAATTTCCTAAAAAATAACTTATAGCCACTCTTTGAAACCATATATCTGTGTAAGTATAGTCACATTTTGAAAAATTTTACTTATATGGCTATAGCCATTGTTTAAACCATGACTTTAGAGTGTTGTTACCACCATCTAAACTATAGATTTAGGTGTCTCTAGCTGTATTTTTGTCCATAGAAATATAAATATATAACGATGGTTTAAAAAAATTATATTTGAATATAACCTCAGATTAAACAGTGGAATTATGTGGATATGGTCACAATTTAAACTATAGAAAAACATTCTTTGGGGAACAGATTAAACACTGTCAATTGGTGGCTATAAAAATATTTTACTAGAAAATGGAAGTATTACTTCTCTAAAAAATTCCCACATTATTAGTGTTTACAAGAAACCATGATCCATGAATTCATATAAGCATGGCTATTTGTGGGTTTATAGAAATGGTTTATAGAACCTGCTATTATAGACTGCCTTCGACAACAATTTTTCAGACCATTGAGAAATAAGTGCTCCCATAGTGCCATTTTGTAGTTGAGAAGAAAAGATTACTAATTGGAATATGGATATCCCCATGAATCACATGCCCTTTATTTGGACCATATTAGGATATGATCAATAAGGGGGGTTAATCATTATTAGTTATTTTTCCTCCAAATAATAATTTTTATCTCTTTTCCTCTAAGAACTATTATAAAATTTTATCTCCAGTTAACTCTTTATTTCATAAAAACGTAAATTAAAAAAGGTAATGGACAACACATGATGTTTTACAATGTTCACTAGATAGTAAGACCAAATAATCCTTATTTTTATGGTTTCTACATGCACAACGATTATCCACTAAAATGATATAAAAATAATTTATTTGATCATAGTATCAATCTAAAACCTAAGCCTCGTGCCTTGAACATTTCGTGGGTGATGGGAAAAAAATATAATTCTATGGATGAGTGACATAAATGTCTAACTATGAAACATAATTTCGTATTTATAGTTCATCTATAGATTGGTTTTATCTTAAACAATATTTTTGAAACACCAAGAATTTATTATACTAATTTGAAAATTATATAATTCTACAGTGTTTCATTAATACTCTACCTCTCTTTTTAACATGCGTAAAAGAATACATGAAACTATTTTTTTCTTATCTATTATGTAATGTAATGAACACAACCTTCATACTATTTATATAAAAAATGGGATTTTTTTACATTCATTTGTTAAATAATTAAACGTCACCTATTATTATTCTTTATAGTAGAAAATAGAAATCTACTCTATCATTATCTTTTCATGGTGTCTATAACCTATCAATCTAATTATTCTCTATCCAGTAATTTCATTCTAATATTATTCATTCAAAAAAAGTTCATATGATACCATATTCATCTCCAATAACCTGAATTATGAATCAAGTATTTTTTCATCAGTGGATTCCTACTTTTTTAAGTAAATTACTAATTGTTATGGTGTATTGATCTATTTGGTACATCCTATTCCCTCAGGTACCTTCAATATATCATTCATCCATGACTGATTTCTCATCCCAAAATACAATTAGTCTCAAAATTCATTGTCATCACATAACATTGGATCTATAATTATACTAAAATAAGAATTACCACAGTAAATTATTTAATGTTTTCTTTGAACACCCAATCCTCTTCTTATAAGTATCATTTCTCTAAAAATCAAAGGATGATCATGACCATCACATTCTATATTCTTTTTCAATTTTGAATGTCCTTGTTAAATAATTTCATTTTTAACCACCTTCAATCCTATAAAATGAAATGAGTTAGTTAATATTTATTAATAATTTACTTTGAACTCATGGTCAACATTATTGTTCACCCTTTGTAATATCATGAAAAGAATCTCGAACCATACCTTCATAAATACTAAGTATTGGACCATCCATGTTATCATGATTATAAAGTAAATCATTAAAAACATTAAAATGTTCGAAATATATTCATTCCTTATATAATTATTGATACTTCAATTATTGGATGTTCTCTATCTAATATAACATCATCGAATTCTACATCTTTTATTTTTTTCGATGAACTCTTAATAGTACTTTCAGTAAAATATTTTTGTTGATCTGAGAAAAAATATTGAATTCGAAACAAATTTGTGTTATCTTTTTTTAATAACCATTCATATAGATCTTCTATAAAATTATCATTGTCCCATGATCATTATTAGTTTACTCTATTTTGATACTTCTTTAAAAACCACTCTCATGTCATTTTTTTAACAAAATTCAATCTAATTATTCAAAATCATCTATTAGATAAACTATTTTATATTCATATTACCATCTCATAAACCATAAGTGTTTTTTTATGAATTGTTTAAAAAATAATTATTTGGTGGACTCTATCTAGAATAATGTTATCAGATTATGTTAGTCTAATATGAATATTATAATAACATTTTCTACAATCCTTTGTTTTGAACACATAGATCATACATGTATTACAATATTCTTCTAAAAAAACCCCACCATTTCATAAAGTCTTCTCATCATTAAATTTATATACCTAATTATAGCCTAAAGTAATTTTGAAGTTTAATCATTTATGAGAACATCAATAAGAAATACCTACAATAATGTTTCTAGAAAACCAGTATGATTTTTTTCGGAACATTAATAGTAAAATATTTTGTACCACCTTCTTTCAAATAACTAATATGTGATTTACATAGTTTGATGACCATAGTTCATGATACATCATTATATCACCTTGATCCATTAGCCTCCACTTTATCATCTAGAAACACTATATCAAAGAACATATTCAATAAGTTGTAAATAAATTTCTTTATACAAGAAACAAATATAATGAAATAAATCTAATGAAAACACCAATATTTTTCTAAATTCAATATATCAAATCATTAGAACATTATCTTTTCCATCTTCTCTTCTTTAATAATCTTCAATACATTAACAAAACATACATGAAAATTCTGAACTATATCTACCTCAAGTTATTATCATTAATGAGATCCATATACGTGGTTGAAGATCATTGAAAAGAATTGACAATAATGAAACCATATATAATGTTGAATCTCTAATTTCCTCTTTAATATATTTTTTAAAATCCATAAATGTGAATATTTAAATATGATAATGTCATTTTGTTTCCCTCCAGTATTATTTTGTGATACTCATTTCCATTTTCACCCCATTTTGGTAAAAAAATATATAGAACATTAAAATATTTTTTTATTTCATCCTTCAGTAGTGGTGCATCAATAATTTCACACTAACACATTGTAATATATACCAGGTGTCAAAAAAAGTATTTTTAGATAAAAATGCTATACATTTCTAATTAAACATGATATGAAATATAATTAGTATAATAACTCTTCTCTTGAAGGGATTTATACTAGTATTTCAGGATATAGATACTAATTTTTATATATAATACAGGTATAATAAATCAACATAATTATCCTATATTTACATAATCCAAAAATTATAAATAATTCATGTTAAAATAATACTATTAATGGCCTTGGTACACATACATTAGTTCACTTTCGATATGCTAATAACTAACTCAGTTATTATACGACTGTAATATTAATGTTTTTTTGAAATAAATGATGATATATTACGAATTAAGCACCATTTCAAGTGGAATTAATTAATCAAAATTATAGAGTAAATAATAATTAGTGAAATAATAATCCTTTAATATTTATTAGAATTCTCGAATTTTATCAACTATATGATGAAATTTCACAACATCATTATGATGATAAATTTCTTCAATAGGTATTCTTGAGCATCTCTATATTTTAAATAATAAAATATAAACATTTTCCATGGTTTTATAGATTTGAAAATTTACCCATATTCACCATGGATAATCATTATAAATTTATTCCTTAGAAATTTCAAAAGTAAGATCAATCTAAAATGGGATATTATTTCCTTTTCTATCATCGTTTGACATCAACCACATTATATTCATAAAGTATAATTCTCGTTTAATATTTCCAATTATGATAATATAGGAATTAATCTAGGATGATAAATTATTTATGTAATTTTTTCCAATATTGGTGGACCATCCACTACCTTAGGTTATAACCCAAATATTATGCTTAAACATAAATTCTATGTACTTAAATAGTAAATGGAATAAGATTATCTGAATAATGTGGCTATTAATTGCTTCACAAATTGAATTACATGGATGAGATACTTTTCTCAACAATGTTTCTCCATTCTATTTATTATATATTATTTTATATGTGAAATTCAATTTTTTTATGGTAGTAATGCTATTATCTTTTCTTATTCTAAATTATTTTGATAATATCTCTTATCAACCACATTCAAGTATAATTAATTCTTAATTCTTTTAAGAATTTCTTAAAATCCTGGTAGAAGAGTTACATTTTATTTATCATTGAGGCATTCTTCTAGAAATCCAAAACAAAAAAATTCTCAACACAAGTGTCGTCATTTTTCATCTTCCTCTAACAATGTTTAATTTATTCATATGGTATTTTCATTATTCATGTTTCAAATTAATTTTCTTCTTTATATTCATATTTTCATTCTGTCTATATATCTTCGGTCTACATTACTAAAACACCATTATGTATATTAGAAACATTCATGGCTAGTCCATAGGGATTATTCAAAATTCCATTCATTTAAATATTCTATTAGGTGACATAATCTTCATGAATAGTAATGGAATGGAATATACTAATTTATCACATATCATTATATTATATTCTTAGGACAAGACATATATTTTTTAGAACTTTCCACTATATAATTTTCATGGATTACTCTTCTATCTTAAGAATATTTTTTGGTCATATTTTAAAATTCCATTATGACACATTGAACTATATAGTTACACCAATCCTATGAACACCACTATTATATATTTCAAAAATACATAGATTAATTATAAATCACATTAGTGTATAAATATTTTTCTTTATCTATGTATGATTCATATCTATATCTTTAGTTTAACTAGTTTACATGGGCTTCCTTTTTTCAATTTCATTAATTGTGTTCCACCATTTATGTAATGTGTAATAACCAAACCGATAATGTAACTATAATTGAACAAAAAATCCTGATATTGTTCTATCTAAATTATGCCATATATAATTTATAAAAAATGGCGATGTTTTTTTTTGAGTCATCATCACAACTTTAATAGATATTCATGTAGAACCAACTTCTATACTACTTCTATCATCCACCCTAGAGATTCTGGTGGGATTATCACAGCTATTATTAATAAATAAGTATGCAATTTTTCTTATCATGATCAATTCTCAAAAAATATATTTGGAAAAAACATTATATGATTGTATAGATGGTATATATTTCGTCACTCATAATTTAGATAGAACATTTAATTGGAATTATATTTTATTACATGTCAATAGGCCTTTATATTCAAAATCATCTTTTATGAATTATGTTGAAGCAGAATTTATTCTTCTTCAATCTAATTTATTTCATCATTCATAAATCCAAAATATCCACATATTAGAGAGACTATTTCAATGGGTATATAATATAGAATATATTTTAATCTTTAATTGATAAATATTATGATGCTTTAGATAGATCATTATAAAAACTTATTTATATTTATTCTCCCTCAATATGGATTACACAAAAAAATTACAAAATAATGATAAAATAAACATGATCTAATTAAGGAAGAAACACCAGCCTGATTTATGGTCCGGATTTTACCCATCTATTGCTCACATTCTAGGAAATATAATTTTTATTTTATTCTATTCTGTTGTGTGACTTAATTTTATACTTCTAATTAATCTGATAAGAAAATTTAATTATTTCATTACTTATATTTCATTCTCATACTGTTCATGGTTTTGGTATGCAAATAATTCTACTACAAGATAAATTATTCTTTTACAAAACTACAATTCATCTAAAATATAAGAATGAAAATTAAATCAATATAATATATATATTTCCAATGTTTATAATACAATAGATGTGAATCATGGATCATATACTAATTTTTAATACTAGTTTAGGTTATTCTCAACACAAAGAGGGGGTGAAATGATGTTCAGGATTGTTATTCCAACTAATACTCTTTATTATTTCATACATCATAGAGATTTTACAAAATTTTATTTATAATTAACTCTTTATTTTAATATACATGTATATAAATAATATAAATTAATGAAAATGAAGTTTCACATTTTTCATTACTTTGTAGGAGTATATTTTCTCTGTTATGTGAAGTGGTAACTAGTCAAAAGATTCTACACTATAATTAGACACAAAATAATTTAGGTTTTCATAGAAAAAAATTTAATCATTTGTGTTATACCCTTCACATTTAGAGGGGGTATGAAAAAAATAATAATTCCCTTAATTGGTGAATTACATGTGTAATTATAGTTCGATTTTAGTTTTTATAGTTCTTGTGTAAATAGTATTTATATTATTTAAGATCTATTAATAACAAAGAATTAATTATATTATTTTTAATTCAATTGAATTATATAAGGATGATTTATTTTTTTCCTATCTTCCATTGTTCACTATAGTGTATGAGTAAATATTTTTATTAATCTCTCATCTACACTGTAATTCAAAAACAATTATCATATTAGTATGAAAATGTGACGCTAAATTTCATACCCTATTGTATAAATTACTCTTCATAGAAACAGATAAAAATATTATATTTCATTTTATTCATCTTCCATCCTGAACATGTTTTTCCAATTCTTCTTCCTTTAATACTATCGGAGATATACTATTCTTCTACATCCAATTAATCAAGAACATTCTTATCTTACAGAAACCACACTTCTTGATCCTGAAATTTTTTCAATCTATGCCTCTTACTCTATCTAGAGAATTACTAATATACTTATTGAATCCTACAAATCTAGAAAATCTAGTTCTATATGGTACCTCACTATCTTGAACATATCCATCCCATTCTTTGAACAAAATTAGATTCACATTAATGAATCATAGATGAAACATCACTATGACACTTCACTTATTATACAATAATAATATTTATAGAAACACAAATAACCATTCCATATAACCCCTCTTTATATTGGTATATCTTCTTTGAAAATAAATAGACAATAGTGAGCTCAAAATTTAAATTTCCAACGAAAAAATTGAATATACCTATTAAGTTTTTACCACATTCGTGCATTCTAAATGATAGGAATCAATTAGTATTTATAAATACATTCCTTTAAACTCAAAAAATTATTATTTTACCTGATTCAATATTAATTATTATCATTAACCTTACCTTCAAGATGATTGAAGCATTATACATCAAAAATGTCATCATCAAAAAAAATGTTTTATGAAATTATTTTGTGTTCAATAGAACATCATCGTGTTCATATTTATCATAACATATTTTTCCAATATTTAACTCTCTTAGAAAATAATATGATTCTTCACCATCTAGAATTTTATTGTTTAATAAACTAATAACCATTCCTCAAAAAACAGAATATAATGATCTCAAAACCATTGTTAATTTGGAAAAAATATATATTTCTATCTCTAATCATTTTTTTATCCAAGTCTTCAAAAAAAATATCAATATATGACTATCTTCTTAATTTTCCTCTATTAGGTAAATTTTTATAGAACATATATCCCATGACATCATTTTAATTCCTATGAGTAATTATTTAGATTAAAAACTCTAATGATCTCTCTTATAATCATTTTTCTAACACCTCTTATCAGAATACTCAATCCAATGGAACCTAACTGAATATTATTCCGATTTTCTTTTTCCAGAATAATTTTTTTGGATTAGATCAATCTGTTAAACTCAATCTAGTATGATTTTCAGGAAATATCTATTCAGAAAAATCTTCCCCCATATCCTCACAAAAATAATCCTTTAAAAACATTTCTTTTATTTAAGATTTCATTATTAAAACATTCTTCCTGAATCATATCCGCAAGGGATCATGATGTTTAATCATTTATGGAAACATTACCAATCAAAAAATGATTTGATTTTTCAATAAAACATTGTCTCATTTCCCTGTGAGCATTATTGGGAAAAATTACTTACAATTTCCATTTTAACACAACACTTTTCTATGATTTTTTCAATTACATTATTCTATTACACATCCATTTATCTGGTTGATTTGTATGACTATTCATTCTTTGCCTATAACACTCCATTCCGAAAAATATTTCATATGTTGTTAAAAAATTTTATTCTCTATGTAACAAATAAACTTTAAAAATTCTAATGTCAAGAAAACCATTTTCTCATTGAATATAACAATACATGGCAACTTATTTCATCCATTAAATATTCGTCATTAATCAGGGATACATTAACCAAAAAACAATACAATTTTTTCTCTATAACAACATTAACATATTTACATTAATTAATGACGTATATTACTATGTAAATGATTATAAATCCTTGAAAACAAATATAACACAAAAAAAATGTACACTTCACCCTATGAATTGGTTCCCATTTCACGCGTTGTAAATAATAAAACAAACATATAAACAATTTATAAATACCCCATTACATGTCTTATGCCACTCCATGGAATGTCAAACTATCCAAAGAGTGTTTTATGAAAAACATAATTTAATATATTAATACAAAATGAATACTAAAATATCCATTTAAACACTCCCAATCATAGTGTTGAATCCCTGGCATATGTAAAATAAATTACACAGTGAGTATAAAAAATGCACATATATACCCCAGTCACCCATCATCAACAAAATCATTCTTATGTTGAAAGGGGATTTAAGGATTTTTTATAGCAATAATTATCCACCTCTTAGGGAGACAACCCCATGAAAATGACGGATGTATATAAGATATAAATTTTTTACCACATTAACTAGATGCAATAGAATGTTTTTGAAGGATATAAATGGAATGATTTTCCTTCACTATAGAAACATATATAAAATGAATATACCTCTTTAAAGAATTTTAATGTTAAAATATTTTCAATTTTATAGCTGTTATTATATATCTATATGCCTCCTCATCGTACAGGTGACCACTAAGGTCTTACCAAAACTACAAAATCTATTATTCAATGTTAAATTCATGATATTTCTATATTGAAATTCAATTATGATCAGATATCCAAAATAATGAAACAATAATAACCTATATAGATAAATACACTGGATATGCGAGTCATTTTCAAGAAATGGACACTAATTGATAAAATAGAGAAATACATCAATGAAATGTAGTGGAGTCCATGTCTTGGACACTATATATTCCATGTGGAATTCTAAGGGAAGGGATAAAGATATCAAATAGGTTTGGCTCACCCAAAACATGGCTTTATATTTTGGTATGTGGTGCCCATGCATGATATGAATCCTTCCTATGATAAACTAATGGGTTTGGTTATATGGGAAATAACATAACCACCTCCAACTAGACTAATGAAACCTTGGTTAATCAAACCATAGATCAAGTAATCCATACAGAAAACATTGTCGTTATCGTGTAATATGATCCCCTTCTCTGGTTCACTTTCTCACTATCATTCCAGTGAGCACACATGATTGCATCCTATATGTGTTTTTTCTCTTGATATGGTGTACCCCCGTAAATATCCATAGTCCACAACTATTTTTTTGAATATTACATTTTTTGTGTCTATTCAACATTTTATATTACTCAACTCCTCATTCAATCCAACATTACTACAAAAAATAAGCCCAACACTCAAGATTTTTATTGAATACCTATGTCATACCGACTTTACATGATGCACTATAATGAACCAAAAAAATATAAGGGGTAAAATAAATAATAAATTATATTCCATAGGAGTTTATAATCAATAATTAGGTCCAAATACAAAATCTAGTCCCACCCCATGGAAAATAGTCGAAGAAACATGGCATCCAGTCCGGATTTGACTATAATCTCCTCCCCGGAAAATCTACTACACCTTCTCTATTTTCCCCATGGAATAAATGATAAAAAGTGTCTTCCTGGGATTTATTTATTATTTATTATTAAGGGATAATGAAGAAAATGAATAAAAATAATAATTCCTATAAAATTAATAGGAGTATAATCCATTCATTGTTGGTATAAGTCAAAAAACATGATGAAAACTCAAAATATAGGGATACAAGGGTAAAAAACACATCATAGATATATCCATGACCCCATATTTCTTATTCAATCATCCATTCCGATGGAAATGAATAATACTCCAAAAATAATTTTCATGGAAAAAATAATTATTTTTATAATTTAAATATTTTTATTGAGGAAAACCATCTCCAACTATCATATATCAGCTCTTCCCATGTGTAATAAAAACAAATATAAACAAATAAAACCATTTCATTATTTTATTATGATTTTTATGAATATAAATCTTTACTTTTTCCATTTATAATGGTTTGGGTCTCTGATTCTCCAAAACAAGTTATATTTTCACAATAGGGAAACCTGAGTCTCTATAGTCAATCCTTTATCCATTTATTATATTTCTCATAACCGATCTAATGTATTTTAATTTAGGTGAATAAAATTTATTTATACATTCAGACTTTTATTAAAAAATTATGTATTTCCTACATGAGTAAATTTCTACTATATATGGGACACACCTACAAAAGTTTTCACTTATCATATGATTTTATCCTATAATTTATTTCAATCATTATATTTTATTATCTCTAACTAAAAAAACAAGACTGTTTTTTTTTAAAAAATATTTTATTTAAAATTGGTATTTATATAGAATTACATTAAAAAATATGATACTTTTTTTCAAATTATATATATTAGAATACATGAAAATCATAATGGATTAGAATATAACATTTTATAGGGATTGTTCTTTATATCATGCCACATAGACAACAATAATAACAAATTTTAATTATTTATTAATATTTAAGATAAATTAATATAAAATATTGAAAATATACAATAAATGATTTGGAACATTAAAAATATTAAATATAATAAATAATATTATATATAAAAATCTATGAATATACAAATTCTGTTGAAAATAAATTTAGCAAACAGTTTTAATATGTTATTTCTTATATACATCGAAGATGATTATTTTAATCATGTACCTATCTATTTTTATGTTTATTAACATCATTAATATTGTTGTATTTTTATTTATTTATGTTATGGGTTGTTTACTACCCACTTATATACACATTCATCCACATTTTTTACTTGCACACAAAGGAGTTTGTCATAATTGAGGATTTTAATTGTATCGATGGACTCCTCCTTAACCATGTATATTGTATCATTTTTTTGTGTGAGTCGATCTATGTACTTATATTATTATTTTTTATATTTAAATGATGAATATTTGAGGGAAATCTTGTTTCACAGAGACTAGAACTATATTGTACAATTTATTGTCATAAGTTAGTTCTTAACAAAGGTATGGTTGTAATTCTTTTTAAATTTTCATATCTATTTATTAAACCTCATTCATATAATATTAGATATTTTTTATATGTGGTACATAAAGTTTTTCCTTGTAAATTAAATTATTATTTCATTTTAGATTTTATATTTAGTAGATGTTGGAAATTATATATCCATTAAATTATGGAAAGACCATTGATTTGACATATGTACTAATGAAATCATGCCAACTTATGGTATCTAGCAACATAGTTGAGGATAAATATTTTTCTATGTGAGGTTATTACAAAATGGTATAATTTATTGTTTTTTTATTTTTTAATAAATGTGTAGATAATGTATCTATATATAGTAAATAGATTTTGTTTATTACAAACTTGTCAACCCATGTATAAAAATCTTGTTACTAGGGGTTGTTTAGAAATGAGGCTATCCACAATAAGATGAATGAGGTTTTTATATCTATGTAAAAAATCATACTGTATGAGAATACTAAGTTTTTGAGTCAAAGGGTTCTATTTAGTACCATTTATGACATTAATCATGTATCTTATTATTATCATATATATTTACACGTGAATTTTATATATATCTAACATTGATTTCGATTTTTGTGATAGTATAGAAAAAATTATTTTATTGTTAATCATTATTTTATAATATTAATTACTAACTAAATAAATTATGGGTTAATATATTTAGTTTTAATATAATAATTTATTTGATTAGTTTCAATGTAATTAGAAGCATGTTATAGAATTATTGAAATTTAAATTTTATTTTTGATTTTATAATTGGGACATTTTAAATCCCATAAGAATGTTAATTTTTATAATATTTGTAAAAAACTTTTTTCAAGCATCATTGAGATATAAAAAATCTCTTGGGGTCAATTTATCTTCAAACATATGTCATTCCCATGTAATTTTTTGTAAATATGTTGTTTTTTAGTGGTTTAGAAATGTTTTTGGAATAATTTATTTAACATTTAGTGAATTTTAGTGTATACTATGTGATCACAAAAAACTATTATGGGTGGAGTAATGAATTACATAAAAAGATCACTAATTTTTTCATTGATCAAACTTTTCACCAATAATGAGAAATGAAACAAAAGTTTTCTTCCAACCATTGATCTTCATTATTTAATTTTGTTAAATTAATTAATTCAAATTAAGAATATCATTTAAACATACATAAATCCTAATTTAATAAATTACTGTACATGTTTCACTATTTAAGATAAATATAATAAAACATAAAATAGTTACCTATTTAAATTAGAAAAAAACTTAGACTTCACCAAAATAAGTTATTTCTAAAATACCAACAATAAGGTAAAATTCATCATCACCATATTAATCACTAAAAAATTGAATATTAGTAAATAAATACCTCAACTATGTGGCACAATGTCTTATTTACTCTCACACTAAGATCACATGATGTTTAAATTACTATTATTTGATAAAATATAATGTTGAAAATTAATATATAAATATATAACCAAATTAGCAAATATTTTCACTACTTTGATTTTTTTTATTAGCATAAACACACTTTTAATGGGTGGGGGGGAACCCAACATTACATCAAAGACATTAAACAACTAACATTCCCCCACATTTTAAGAGTTCAAGTCCAAAAACAAAAGAATTCAATAAAAAGAAAAACCATCCCCAATAGAAATAAATTTAATACCTTCTTTCACTATCAAATCATTGATCTAAAAGGTATCCCATGCAGGAATGAATGAGCCTGGTACCAATATAAATTTCCACACCATCTCAAACATTCAAATTCAGATAGCAATGGACATTGAAATATACATTCTATGAACGTCTTCTAGAACAACCCTATGGACAAACTGGTTACCTTTCCCCAATGACTGTAGAATATAGTGATACAACACAATCCCTTAAAAAATAAATCCACAAAAACAAAAAGATAAATTCCCACAAAATCACAAAAATATATGAAACATCGTCATAGATCCCTCACGAAAGCTGCTCCACTATTTTAACAAACACCAAACCCCTATTAAAGTGTTCAATGTATTACACTAATATAAATCACCCTCACTGGGGTGCTGTTGAAGACCAACTTTTAATCATGATCCTATATCCAAATCAAGTATAATAATTTTTTCCTAACCATGCATCCAAAATAAAAAAATACCGACAAGTTAGAAAACATCAAATACCATTAACGAATACTAATGAATTGAATGCCATAAAAATCATGTGGAAGACTAAATGTATTCCATAACTGAAAATCTCATCATCACCTTCAAGATGACACATGGTTTCCAAATCCTCCCAATACACCCACAACTGATGCAGAAACATGGTAGCAACCTTCACCGGAGTAGCTGGAAACTCTAACATTGGACCCTCACTACACCTCAATCTGAATCCCAGTCTAGATCGATGGGAATGGTTTAGAAATGGTTAGAATTGAATAATATCTAAATATATCCTCCTCATAATCACATTCCATTATCTATATAAATCATCTCTCCAATTATTATCCAAATAAATTATAAACACTCTATTCATATTGTAAAAATAATCATAATATTAATTTTCTTTTTTTGATATTCATTATCAAAAACCATGTTCAATTTTCAATATACATTTCCTCTAACTTTATATTCATAAGTATAGTATTTTAATTCCATCTTAAAAACATCAGTGTAAATAAGGTACATTGAAGATTAGTTTGTGGTATTAAATTTTTCAAACACCTTGTTTCAACAACAAGTCTTCATGAATATATATTTTATTAAAAATCATTATATGTGACATTGAACCACAAATTTTTTTGATTAATCATTACAAATTGATCTAAAATTATTATTAATAATAAATGAGAAATGAGTACTATTGAAATAATTTTGTATGTCAATTCACCATTTTTTTATTCTAAATGTTCAATTATATGAATATTTATGTGGAATTCATAATGAAAAATTCCATAGAAATATCCATGATACTAATAGATAAAACACAATATGGATATCTAATTATATATCTTTACTAAACTGAAACTATAATCACACCACAACTCTAATCAATGTGTTTCATAATAAAGTTATTTTCTTGTTAAACTATGATGCATTACATCAATAAACATGAAAAAATACCCCAGTTAGTATTAATTCTCTATAGAAAACAAATTTCCCTATTAAATATATCTTAGAACCCTGATCACTAATCCACCATTAAAATTGTCATCATGTCTTTGGATAACTGTAAATTCTCCATAGATTCATTTTTTTCTTATGAGATACCAATAAAAGGAAATATGTTTTCCAATTATAACCACCAAAACATCAATAAATAAAGTTATACTCAATAATACAAAATAACAGCTTTTTTTAAAAAAGACGGATTCATTAATGATGAAAATCAAAAGATGTACAGACTCAAGGCCTTGCAAGAAAATGGTCCATCTAGAGCTAGTTAACATCAAAGGGGCCAGATTCTTCTAGTTAATGGGAATCCTTGTTTCCTTCCCTTTTGGTAAAGGAAAAGGTATAGAAAAAAAAAGTAGTGATGGATGGAGAGGATTTTCCTGGTGAGGGACCCAAAGGATAGAAGGCTACTGTCGTTGAGGATGATGGAATTGATAATGGTGATGCAGTCTGATTTAATGATGATTTTGTCCCATCCACGGTCAACCGCGAGCAACATTCTGGCCATGATGGCGGCAGCCTCAGCAACCACTGGTTCCCAAAAAACATGATGTGACTCATGTTTGGCTGTAATGATTTCACCAAGACGGTTCTGTGCCAGTAGTCCAAGGGAAACAAAACCATCTTTGGGGAGAGCCGCATCCACATTAATATTGAGAATTCCTTATAGGGGTGGGATCCAAACGGAGTAAAAAGAGGGGGTTCTAAAGGAAATATGTTTTCCATTGTGGTGCTTCCAGCCCTCAAACCTAGAAGAGTCCCGTTCAATCCAGAATTCGGGAGTTTTGTGAACATGGTTGAAAACAGCATCATTGCAGCAGACCCAAATGATCTAGGCCATGATGCAAAGAGAGATTGTTTTAGCTGACGAGAAGTAGGAGCACCATCGCTTCAGGAGAGACGGGTGGTCATAGCACATGATCAGTGAGGAATCTGTAGGATAGCTCCATTTCCTCCAAATCTCTTTTACCCTTGGACATTAGATGATAGCGTGAAAGGGATATTTTGGGACGTTCGGGTAGAAGGGGTGAAACCAGTGACTGGAAATATGTCGGAAGGTGAGAAGGTTCATGGTTTGGAGGGTTCCCTTGCACACCCTCCACAAAAAGTGGCGTATGTTTTGGGGGATATTGAGTTTCCAAAGTGATTTCCAAGGCCCCACTTCCCTCAAATAATTCTGAGTTCTAATAGAGAGCCGATAACTAGATTTCACAATATAGGCTCTAAAGAGGTCGTGGATCCAAAACAAATGGTAGGGGCCAACGTCTGGAACATAGAGGATACTCGGGATAATTTTTATCACTTTCATTAAACCATGCATGTATCCTTTCCATGCACCACCCATGACCCTGATCATCCAAAAGGAATCTGACAATGGCATCTTCAAAGCCTTGTTGGGTAGGGGATGATTGTAACGTCCCAGTTCCGGAAGCCTCCCAGAGGCGACCCATACCTGGTTAATCACATGGCCTCAAGTGCATTTCTCCAAACACTAGAGGTTGTCGACTAGTAGTGAGGCCCTTGGGTGTGATAGTGGGGAAACTATGCCCTCATTGGCATAGTACATAGTGGAAGTGAATAAAACATGCAATAGCGGAAGCAGTAAACATCTAAAAAAATGAACAGCAGAAGACTAAAACAATAAAAAACTGGAGCACATATGTATATAAGAAGTGATTCATGATACATATCTAGGAATGCAGCCAAAAAAATCACAGTGCTGGAAATACAAACAGTACCAAAACTAGTACAAAATAAAAGATAAATAGCTCGGCAGCATCGCAAGCCTAAGCTTGTTCCCATTCTCCCCATGCTCAAAAGCAATCAAGTACCTGAAGTTTAATGAAGTGTTGCCTTGTCTATACCTACAACAAAGTAGTATGTTTGAGCCCAAAATCATGTCCCAAATAGGGTGTGAGACTAAATCCTAGTGGGAAACCACTCGATGATCTGTGCCTAACAGTCAGTGAGCATATGGCAGGTAATAGTATAGTAAGCAGTAAACAGTAAAAGTAAACATTAGGAAGTAATTGGTAAGTAGAAACATGATGATATAAAATAGTAATCCATCCACAGAACAACAAGTTGTAGTGAAGAAAACAGCAAACCTCAACAGGAACCCCTCTGGAAATTAATCACAACCAACCCCTCTGGTTTTATCCATGAAGTACCAACAACCCTCTGGGCAGTGAACTCAGCCTAACCCCTCTTATTTGGTCATACAAAATTATAAGACCCTCGGTGGATGCACGCTCTGTCAATTCAGCTTATATTCTAGGGTAGTCAGGGACTCTCTAAGGAAGAACACATGTTCTAACCCTCTTATAGATCCACGGTCTAGGAACGATCTGAGGAATCTCCCTCGGTCAATTCCTCTAATAGTTTCAGGTTTATCATCGACTCTCTAAGGAAGCTCACTCAGTAAATTCCTTCTCTGTCCTGGAACGGTTTTAAAGAAATTCAAAAAAAGTAAATACCCTATGAGGAAGCTCACTCAGTCTACCCTCCTGAAGTCTATAATATCCAAGACTCTCTGGAAACCTCACTCAGTCTATCCCCTGTAGTATATAATTTCCAAGACTCTCGGAGGAATCTCACTCTGTCTACCCTCTTGTAGTTTTTAATATCAAAGACTCTCTAGGAATATCACTCGGTGTATCGCTTATAGTCTATAGCACCAGGTTCTCATAGTCTCATTATAGTTAGTAGATAATAATGCTATAAGGAAAATGTACACCTACGGAGCTACTGGGTTAACCAATCTAAAAAAATTAAAGCATGTCAAGAATATAATTCCATCCTACAGTCACAAGGTATAGAAAACAGGTATGATGGGAAAAGGCTAATAAGACTTAAATGTTGTAACAAGAAAAAAGGCATGGGAAAACATATATGTATAGAAATTATCCAAAACTATGATCAAATTACCTCTACATAAGAATAAAAGAAAGCCAGGAAAACAACAGGGCGAAAAGGGTAAACACGCAATAACCCGTTCAAGGTTATTGGTGGAATATTCACATAAAACCCAAATACATCAAAAGGTAAGGCACAAACCACCTACCTCGATGCTAGGAAATCAATATACTTGAACCACGAGGCTTGATTCTCCTTATAACGTCGTGGATCTATGAAAACATACAAAACACTCAACCCATGATATCATGAGAAAGAAGGAGAATCATGGAATGAGACTTAAAAAGAAAGAAAATCTCACCGTTGCGGTTCCAATGCAATCGACAATGGTCAATTCAGCAAACAGAAGGAGGCTCGGGGGCTCGGAGGATGTTTGGGGTCATACAGGCGCTCTCGATCGAAGAACCTAGAGAAGAAGGTGTTTCTGTTGATTAGGTGTGAACCTGGTCTATTTAATGAAAAAAAAAGAAACTACATGGCGTGTACTTCTGGGGATCAAGGAATTACTTGGCCTTTCCGTACTTCGATTTAAGCGGCCTCCACATCACCCTTACACACCGTGTGTGTGGCCCGGACATGGCCAACACACAGCTTCGCACTACATCAAAGTACACGGCGTGTACTTATAAAGTACACAGTGTGTATTTTGGTAATTTCCATATTTAAATCTTTTTCACAAAAATGACTAGAAAAGAAAAAACATACTTGAAACAAAGATCCGGGTTCTTAAAAACTTCCCCCATAAAGAAATCTGTCCCCGAATTTCCCTAGAAAGGTGTAGAAGAAGAAACCTCAAACAGCTCTAACCACTACGACTGTACATCAACCTCCCTCTCCCAGGTCTCGTCCTGTACTTTCTCATGTTTCCATAGCACCCAAACCAGAGGAACATACCATCAATGAAGAACCTTCATACTGCGATTGAAAAACTGAATAGGATGCTCCTCGAAAGACACATCTGCATCAACATCAACCTCGTCGTGCTGAACGATATGAGATAGGTCTGAAAGGTAACGTCAGAGCTGAGAGACACGGAAGACTTTGTGCATGTCCTGATACCTCTGAGGTAACCGCAACTAATTGGAAACCGGACCAACTCTCTCTAACACCTCAAACGGGCCGACGTACAACGGTGAAAGCATACCCTGTCTCTGAATCCTCTTGTGTCCCGACCACAGTGCGACACGCAGGAAAACCTGATCCCTGATCTCAAACACCATAGGTCATCTCCGCTGATCATCATAAGACTTCTATCGAGACTGTGCAATATCAATCCTCTTCTGAATCAACTCTATTTGCTCTGAGGTCTCCTAAAGATAAAGAGGTCATAGCAAAGCTTCCCCTCCTGCCTCCAGCCAGCACAAAGGTGATCGACATGGCCTACTGTACAAATCCTTGTAATTTTTCATCTGAATAGTCATATGAAAACTGTTTTTATAGGAAAACTCCACAAGAGGGATATGCTTCTCCAAAGAACCTTTTAATCCTAGAATGAAACCTCGGAGCATATCCTCAAGCACTTGGATCGTACGCTCGGATTGGACATCTTTCTGGGGATGGTATGTGGTACTCAAAAAGTACATGTGTACCCAAATCCTTCTGAAGCCCCTACCAGAACCGAGATGTAAAACATGCATCTCTCTCCAAAACAATAGAGTGTAGAACTCCATGTAGACGTACAATCTCTCAGATGTACAACTGCCCCAACTCATCAATGTTGAACATCTCCTTGATTGGAAAGAAGTGAACAACCTTTTAAGCCTATAGATGACAACACAAACAGTATCACTCCCTCAAGGTGACCTCGGTAACCCGATCACGAAGTCCATCACAAGATCATTCCACTTCCACTCTGGAATTGGTAACTGCTGGTAAAGCCATGCTGGTCGCTGATGCTCTGCTTTCACCTGATAACAAGTAGAACATCTCATGAAAAACCCAGCAATATCCCTCTTCAATCCTAGCCACCAGTATTGGCGGTGCAGATCATGATACTTCTTGGTGATTCCAGGATTAACTTCCCAATATGAAGAATGAAAATCTCACATCAGTTCCTCTCTTATGTCTACTGGCACCCATATACGTCCCTGGAAATGAAAGGTCTCATCCTCGCCCATTGTCTATCCAGGAGGAGGGTTCTCTCCTGACACACTCTCTAACAGGACTAGGCCTTCTGAATCTGATAGCTTCCTCATCCGTACCTGATCAAGAAGGGTATAGGTAACAGATAGAGATGATATAAATGTATGCCCCTGTTTTTCATGCACCTCCAAATGAATCTCAGAGAACATAGCTATAAGATTCCACTCATTGTTGGCTTCCTAAACTGCGTGAATCTAAGATCTCTTGATCAACACATCAGCCACTACGTTTCTCGTTCCCGACATATAGGTAAGCTCAAAGTTGAAGGACTGATGATACTCGACCCACCTACATTGTCTCAGATTCATATCACTCTGAGTGAAGGTGTACTTGAGACTCTAGTGGTTGGTGAAATCCACAAAGTTCCTTCCTAGAAGGTAATGTCTCCATCCGTGTAAGGCATGAACAACAACTACCAACTCCAGGTCATGTGTCGGGTAGTTTCTCTTGTGTGGTCTCTACTGCTGAGACCCATATGTAATGACTCCATCTCCCTTAATAATAACATCTCCCAATAAGAAACCCGAAGCATCACACAGACTGTATAGCTCTTGACTGGCTTTGGAAAGACTAGTATCAGTGCTGAAGTCAACCTCCCATTTAGCTCTTGAAAGGTTGACTAATAGGAATCTGACCATAAGAACTTCACACATTTCATGGTCAGACCTGTCAGTGGTGCTTCAGGGCATGAAAAGTCCTATATGAAATTCCTGTATTATCCATCCAGTACAAGAAAACTCCGCTCCTCAAAGGCATTCTTCGGCTATTCCCAGGAAACTACAACACTCACTTTCTCTCAGTCTACTGATTCTCCTGTCTCAGAGATAACATGACCCAAGAAGTGAATCTAACACATCCAAAATTATAACATTGAGAGTTTAACATATAACTGATGCTCTCTTAGTGTACTCAGAACGATCTCAAGATGGGTACCATGGTCGTGTCAAGTTTGAGATTACACAGAGATGTCGTCCACGAAAACCACCATGAAGGAATCAATGTATGGATGGAACACTCGGTTCATCAGTGCCATAAAAGCTGTTGGAACATTCGTGAGACCGAATGGCATGAACGTATACTCTTATAGACCATACCTTCTTCTGGAGGCTATAAGAGGTATATCTAACGGTCTAATGCACAACTGATGATAACGGGACCTCAAATCGATCTTCGAGAACACTCAGGCTCCTCTAAGCTGATCAAATAGGTCATCGATCCTTTTCAATGGATATTAGTTATTGACCATGAACTGGTTCAGATTCGATAATTCACACAAATCCTAAGGGTTCTTTCTTCCTTCATCACAAACAGGACAGGCGAACCCAAACGAGAAGTAATGGGTCAGATGAAACCCTTTGCTTGAAACTCCTCCAACTGCTTCTTCAGCTCCTGCAACTCAGGTGTTTCCATAATATAAGGAGGAATGGACAGTGGTGCCACTCCTAGAATGAGCTCAATCGATAAGTCTACCTCATGCTCCAGAGAAAACACGAGAAGACCTCTGGAAAGACATCCCTGAAACGATCCACCACTAGAGGAATGTCTAACTATGAAGTCCCCTGGTCATCCAGATAAAGACTAGAAATCTGGGCTATAAATCCTCCTAGACCATGATGCTCTGGTCCAACTCTACCCACCTAGACATCCCACTCACCTCTATGAAGAAATGATCCACCCTCTAGTGATACAAAACTCACCCTGTGGTGATAGAAATTGATGACTGCGTGGAAGGGAACTAACCAGTCCATACTGATAATGACATCATAGCCTATCATATCTAGTACATAGAGGTCCCATAAGAAGTGAAACCATGCAACCTCAAGAGGTAACTCTCTTCACTGACGTACGCTAGAGGTCCTCATTCCCAATGGTCTATCAAGAGTCAACATGTCAGCAGACGAAAAAATACAGAGCTCAAGGCTCTCCACAACAGCAACAGAGATAAAAATATGCAAAGCAAAACTATCGAAAAGGGATGAAGATAAAACTAAGGCTACTAAGATCGTACCTCGAACTATGGAAGGGCTGGAATCCTTCTCTTGATAGGTCTGCTCCACGGTGAAGGTCTGGCTTTTACTGTGGCCATGCACCCCTGGCTGACCACTCTGAGATGATCCACTCTACTTTCGCCGGTAACCTGGTGACTGACCACCACAACCGCAACCTCCACCTTGGCCCGAACAGCTAGAAGAACTCCAGTTCCCATACTGGTGAGAAACTGGGGATACATCTCCTGTACGTAGGGTCATAGAAGAACCCCTAACACGAGCTGTAGATGAGAAGATCTGTCAAAAATGGTGAAGATGGCCCATCTTGCCGCAAGATCAGAACTCCATCGGGTCTCTCTAACACTGAGGCCTAGTATGAACACTCCTACCACACTTCTAGTATACTACCCGGCTTCACGAGGATACAATTCACCTACCCTTATCACCTCGAGCAGACTCACTGTGGTGCTTCCTACTATCAGTAGGAGGAATACTAACTCTGGATGTCGAACCGCCCTGGCTCACTGCTCTAGAATCTCTTAGATTGCACTCAGTGATCAGTGCCTGGTTGACGATAGATGATATCGAAGTCAACCTAAAAATATTCACCTAGGAATTGATCTCCTGCCTAATACCATCCTCAAACTTCCTAGAAAGGAATAACTCATCACCTGCTGGAATCAACGTGATGTGGTGTAGCTCAGTAAAGCGAGACGAGTACTTCATAACAGAAAGAATACCCTGCTCCAGACTCATAAACTCCCAGGCTCGATTGGCCCTCAAGGTCTCTGCATAGAATTAATCGTAGAAGATGTCGAAAAACTCATCCCAAGTCATACTCTACTGGCGCCCTGAATATTTGATCACCTCCCACCACCTCTTGGTGGTGTCTCGGAGCATATAAGTAGCCAGCTTTACCCATTTCTCTGAAGATATCTCCAGGTGCTCGAAGATTGTCAGTGTGGCCTCTATCTACGATTCTAATGCTAGGGGTCCTCCATCCCTTGAGAAAGTTGTAGGATACTGCTACTGGAAAATCTGCGTCAACTCAGCCATCAATGAGGTAGGAGGTGGCGCTCCCTGAAAGGTCTTCATCATCCTCAGGAAGTCCTCCCTGAACTGCGCATCAGCTCCAGCAACGGGTATAACTGCTGGTGCCAAGGTTGGCACAATAGGATGATCTGCAGGAGGATCTGCATGAGATCTCTGATCGGCCATATCTGGTGTTTGATCACCGTCCGGCAGCTGACATACAACCAGAGGACTTCTCGAAGTCATAGCTCTAAAATATCAAAAGCAAACCTTAGATCAATATTATCATGGACAGAGAACACAAGAGTACAAAATGGGAACAGGAGAAATAAAAAACTCAAGTTTTACCAAACACCACTACATGGAATGTATAAAACATCATGGAATGTTCCTTAAGTCCATTCACATGGGTGTGTACGTCTTCCACCAATGGTCGTGTAACACCCCCGACTACATGGCTTGTTATCCCCACACACGGCGTGTACTTGAAATCCATTCCCCTGCACGAGTCTCTTTACACGGCTAACCCACATGGTCCTCTTAACCCTAGACTACACAATGTATTCAATAAGGACACGGCGTGTACTATATAGGGTTTCGGCGATCCGTGTTGTTAGTTACACAACCAACTACACGACTGACCCTTACACGGCATTTTCCAAACAAACATGGTGTGTATAGAAGAAGATAACACTAACCCATTTTGTTAGAGACACGGACAAGTACCTAGAACAAGGTTACACGATGTGTTCAAACAAAACACGGTGCGTACTACACGATCTTCCCCAACCCATGTTGTTAGTGACACGGTCTGGTTCACGGCTCACTATTACACAGTGTGTAAATACTGTACACGACGTGTTCCTGAAAACTTTTTCACCACCTTGTGTTCCTACTCACACAGTCAGTGACATAGTTAAAAACTACATGGTGTGTAGTCAAGAAAATGCCATGTATTCTGGGTTTTTCTGGGAAGTAGCTCAGAAACTGCCCTGAAGCCCAGAAAATACTGAAAAACAAACATGGACATGCCAAATTATGATCCGTGACGGCCCATACTTCTCGTGTATGAAATCTTGACATCTCATACATATCAAATACAAGGGAAACAAGTCAATATTCCCCAAAACTCTGATTCATGAGGGGAAATAGACCTCATGAATCAAAATTTGGCCTTCGGTTAAGTAAAGGTACCTAACAAAAAAGTTCCCTATCAAACTTTCAGGAAACTGTCATAGCATCTATCACAACTGCATGTATAATCTAAAAAAAGTCTATCACAACATCATGGAATCACTAATGAACTATAGATGGGATGAAAAGAATGCATGGAATGTGATTTCTAACATGTGCCAATATGATTCATGAGATGGAATACCCTCATCTTATTGGGTTGCGACAGAAATAGAACCGCAATAGAAACAACAAAACCAACACAAATCATGTGAGTCACTCAAGGTGAAATTGTATTAACCGTAAATCTACAAAACAAAAAACTGCAATAAATGAGGTAGATTGTCTTTTCCCTATACACGGGTAAGCTACTCCCCATGCACAACTTATTACCAAGTACTGAATCCATCCTATCCCTGGATAAAGGCTCCAAATAGTAAATGAAGAGAATATAATTCCTCTGATACCACTTTGTAACTTCTCGGTTCCAGAAGCCGCCCAGAGGCACCCTGTACCTGGTTGGTCACATGGCCACAAGAACATTTCCCCAAATGCCAGAGGCTGCCGACTAGCAGCGATGGACTTGGGTGTGATTGTGGGGAAACTATGCCCTCATTGGCAGAGTACACAGCAGATGTGAATAAAACATGAAATAGTGGAAGAAATAAACATCCAAAAACAATGAACATCAAAAGACTAAAACAATAAACAACTGGAGCACATATGTATATAAGAAGTGATGCATGATACATATCTAGGAAAGCAGCCAAACAGGTCACAATGCTGGAAATACAAACAGTACCAAAACAAGTACAAAAGAAAAGATAAACAGCTCTGGAGAATCGCAAGCCTATGATTGGTCTCATAATCCCACTACTCTGAAGCAATCAAGTACCTGAGGTTGAAGGGAACCTGACATTGTAAATACCTACAACAACATAGTCTTCTTGGTCCCAAAAGCAAGGCCCAACCTAGGTGTGAGACTAAACCCTAGTATGAAACCACCCGAAGATCTGTGCTTAACGGTTAGTGAGCATATGACAGGAAATAGAGCTGGAATCAGTAAACAGTAACTGTAAACAGTAGGCAGTAATCAGTAAGCAGAAACAGGATGATATACAACAGTAATCCATTCACAGAACAACAAGCAGTGATGAAGAAAATAGCTAACCACAATAGGAACCCCTCTATAAAGCACTCACAGCCAACCCCTCTAGTCCTATCCAAGAATTACCAAAAACTCTATGGGTAGTGCACTCATCCTAACCCCTCAGGTTTGGTCATACAAAATTATAAGACTCTCTGGGGAAGCTCGCTTGGTCAATTCCCCTTTTAGTCTTGGGTAGTCAAGGACTCTCTGAGGAAGATCAAATGGTCTAAACCTCTTATAGCTCCAAGCAATAGAAACTCTCTGAGAAAGCTTTCTCGTTCAATTCCTTATATAGTCTCGGGTCTATCACATATTATCTATGGAAGCTCACTCAGTCAATTCCTTCTTTAGCCAATAAATGTTTTAAAGAAATTCAAAAAAAGTAAAGACTCTATATGGAAGCTCACTCGGTCTACCTTCCTGTTGTCTATAATATCCAAGACTCTCTAGAAAGCTCACTCAGTCTATCCCATACAGTCAATAATGTCCAAGACTCTCTGAAGAATCTCACTCAGTCTACCCTCCTGTAGTATATAATATCCAAGACTATCTGGGAAGCTCACTCGGTCTATCCCTTATAGTCTATAGCACCAGGTTCTCACAGTCCTGTGCCAGTCATTGCATAATAATGCTATAAGGCCAAAGTACACCTATGGAGCTACTTGGCTAACCATTCTACAAATTGAAAATCATGTCAAGAATATCATTCCATCCTACAGTCACAAGTTATGGAAAACATGTATAACGGAAAAATTCTAAGAAAACCCAAAGGTTGTAACAAGAAAAAAGGCATGGAAAAAACATCCAAGCATAGAAATTATCCACAACTATGATCAAATTACCTCTACTAAATCATACAAGAAAGGAAGGAAAACAACAGGTTCAAAATGGTAAACATGTAATACCCCATCCACGGTTATTGGTGGAATTTTCACATAAAACTCAAAGACTTCGAAATGTAAGCCACAAACCACCTACCTAGATGCTAAGAGATCAATATAATTGAATCACGAGGCATGATTCTACATAGAACGTCGTATATTTACAAAAAAGTACAAAACGCTAAACCCATGATATCTTGAGAAAGAAGGAGAATCATGGAGTGAGACTCAAGAAGAAAAAAAATCTCACCATTGTGATTCCAATGGAATTGACGATAGTTGATTTAGAAAAAAAATAAAGGTTCGGGGGCTCGAAGGATGTTCGCGGTCGTATGGGTGCTCTCGGCCGAAGAACCTGGAGAATAAGGTGTTTCTGTCGATTAGGTGTGACCCCAGTCTATTTAATGAGAAAAAAAAGAAACTAAATGGCATGTACTTATGGGGTACACGGCGTGTACTTGACCTTTCCGTACTTCACTTTGAGCAGCCTCCACATCACCCTTACACACCATGTGTGTGGCCCAGACACAGCCAGCACATAGCTTTGTGATGCATCAATGTACACGGGGGGTACGTATAAAGTACACAACCTGTGTTGTGGAAATTTTAAGATTTTCCTCTTTTTCTCAAAAACGACCAAAAAAAGAAAAACATAACTGAAATAAAGATCCGGGTTCTTAAAAACATCCCCCCTTAAAAAATTCATCCTCGAATTTCTCAAGCGATGCATAGAAAAAGAAACCCCGAACAACTCCAACTAATGTGATCATACATCAGCCACTCTCTCCTAGGTCTCGTGTTGTACTCGCCCATGCTGCCATAGCACCCATACAAGAGGAACAGACCGGCCACAGAGATCCTTCGTATTGCGATCAACAATCTGGATAGGATGCTCCTCGAATGAAGCATTCACTTCGAGATCAGCTTCCTCTAGCTGAAATACATGAGATAGGTCTGAAAAGTAACGTCGAAGCTGATATATGTGGAAGACGTCGTGCATGTCCTGATACCTCTGAGCTAACCGCAACCGATAGGCAACCGGTCCAACTCCCTCCAACACCTCAAACGGCCTGACGTAACGTGGTGAAAGCATACCATGTCTTCGAATCCTCATGTGTCCCAACCTCAGTGTGACACTTAGGAAATCATGATCCCCGACCCAGAACTCCATAGGTCTTCTCCGCTGATCATTATAATACTTCTGTTGAGACTATGCAGTAGCTATCCTCTTCCGAATCAACTCTATTTGCTCTGAGGTCTCCTGATGAAGATGAGGTCCCAGCAAAGTAGCCTCTCCTATATCCAGCCAGCATAAAGGTGATCGACATGGCCTACCGTAAAAAGCCTTGTAAGTTTCCATATGAATAGTCACCTAAAAACTATTTTTATAGGAAAACTCCACAAGAGGGATATGATTCTACCAAGAACCTCTGAAGTCTAGAATACAAGCTCATAGCATATCTTCTTGCACCTAGATCGTATGCTCATACATGCCATCTTTCTGGGGATGGAATGTTGTACTCAAAAGCACATGTGTACCCAATGCCTTCTGAAGCCCCTTCCAGAACCGAGAAGTAAAACGTGCATCCCTATTCAAAACAATGTAGTGTGGAACTCCATGAAGATGTACAATCTCTCAGATGTACAACTACCCCAGCTCATCAACGTTGAAAGTCTCCTTGATTGGAAAGAAGTGAGAAACCTTCATAAGCCTGTTGACGACAACCCAAATAGTATCACTCTCTTGAGGTGACCTCAGTAACCCAGTCACTAAGTCCATCGCGAGATAGTTCCACTTCCACTTGAGAATGGATAACTACTTTAAAATCCCTTCTGGTTGCTGATGTTTCGCTTTCACCTGTTGACAAGTAGAACATCTCATGATGAACCCAGCAACATCCCTCTTCATACCTGGCCACCACTACTGGCGGTGTAGATCATGATACATCTTGGTGACACCAGGATTAACTTCCCAAACTGAAGAATGAAAATCCCACATCAGTTCCAGGCGTATGTCTACTGGAACCCTTACATTTCCCTGGAAACGCAAGGTCTCATCCTCGCCCATTGTCCATCCAGGAGGAGGGTCCTCTCCTGACACACTCTCCCACAAGACTAGGCCTTCTGAATATGATAGCTGCCTCATCTGTACCCGATCAAGAATGGTAGAGGTAATAGCTACAGAAGATAGAAAACTCTTCCCCTGTTTGTCATGCACCTCTAAATGAATCTCAGAGAACAAAGTCATAAGTTTCCACTCACTACTAGCCTCTTGAACTGCATGAATCTATGATCTCCTGGTCAATGCATCATCCACCGTGTTTCCCTTTCCCAGCCTATAGGAAAGCTCAAAGTCGAAGGACTGAAGCTACTCGACCCACCTACGATGTCTCAGATTCAGATCATGCTGAGTGAAGATGTACTTGAGACTCTTGTGGTCAATGAAAACCATAAAGTTCTCTCCAAGAAGGTAACGTCTCCAATAGAGTAAGGCATGAACATTAACTACCAACTCCATGTCATGTGTTGGGTAGTTTCTCTCGTGTGGTCCCAACTGCTGAGACCCGTACGCAATAACTCCATCTCCCTGCATAAGCACAGCTCCCAATACGACACCTGAAGCATCACAGTAGAATGTATATCTCTTTCCAGACTCTATAAATAATAGTATAGGCACTGTTATCAACCTCCCTTTTAGATCCTTAAAGGATGACTCACAGGAATCTGACCATAATAACTTTTCACCATTCTTGGTCAGACCTATCAGCAGTGCTGCAAGGCCTGAAAAGTCCTGTATGAAACGCCTGTAGTATCCAGCGAGCCCTAGAAAACTCCTCTCCTCAAATACATTCATCAGCTGCTCCCACAAAACTACAGATCTCACTTTCTCTCAGTCTACTGATACTCATGTCTCTGAGATAATGTGACCCAAGTAGTGAATCAGATCCATCCAAAAGTGTCATTTTGAAAGGGTGATCTCAAATACTCTGTAAATATCAAAAACCATAGATGTTATCATATATATTAAATAAAAATTATGAAAAGGTAAATAACTAAACACATATTCCTCTTCATAAATAATAGAAAATAATATAAATATAGAGAAAATATTATAATGAAAATATCATTGATAATAATAACTAAAATTTCAATAACTGTAATTCTTAATTACATTATGTCATGATATTTGGAATCATGATACCTATAAATTTCAGAATGTTCAAAATATTTTTTAAATATCCTTGTTAATTATCTATTAGGTTTTCAGACAACATCTCTATTTTCAAGTCCTTTCACAATACAATAAAAAACTATTACTTACAAATTGATTAGGTTTGGCCAAATAATATTTCTTAAGAGACCAATAAATAAATAAAGGGGTATATATTACCAAACCCAACCTATGTATTTCATGTCAAAATAATTCCATATAAGATAGGTTTAAAGATAATCAACATAATAAATAATATAAAAAATCTAGCATGAAAATGTAAACAACATTCCCCAATTAGAAAGCATAATAATAAACCATCTAGAGTAATACGATTAAAGCCATCTAAATATTAAATTTATTGTAAAATTGATCATAAATCGTTTTATATATTCTATATTACTACATATAAACCATAATTAATCATATTACTCGATAAATGATCTTTGCATAGATGATGATACTTTCTTATGATAATTGAAAAAATCATTAGGAAGATACCCTTTTTCACTTTAAAAATTATTTATTTTTAAATTTATCCAAATGTAAAAAATAAATCCATTTATATAAAAATAAAATTGTAAATTTTATTTTGAATCTTAAAAACATATATGTATTATGATGTTTGGAATATATTTTCATACCCGATAAGCTAAAATGGAATTCGTTTATGATTTTTGTTGGAACAGTTTCCAAGATCCTTGTTTAGAAAACGATAAAATATATTATTCTAAGATTTTTTTAAAAAATAAAACATAAGTAAAAATGAATTTGAAAAATCAATGTATATTTTGAAATGATACTTTAAAATTTTTTATAAAACATATACATGGAATAAAAATAGTGTTTTGTGCAAAAGTTTGAGAAGATAGATATTTAATAAAATAAATTCTCTTAAAGATTTCATATCATTGAATTGATGATTAATAAAATTATATTTGTATATATATCACCTATTAGTAAAAAAATTAGAAATAAAACATAATAGAAGAAAATCTTCATTCACACATAATCTTATCATTAAATAATCAATAAATTATAACTTTAAACATGTGAAAAGAAATTGAGTTAAGAAATTCATTACGACTTTCTAATCAGTCGAATCGTGTGCCTCACTAAATTATTAATTATAAAATATAAAATTTAATAAAATTAATATACATATAGGAATGATATAATCTTTTTAAGGGTATTATATATACTCCACATAATATAAATTAGTGGTGAATGAAATATATTTCTCATAGAAGTAAAAATGAGGAGGGAAATACTTACCTCACCCTTATCTTTAATTTTAAGTTCAATAACCTACATTATAGAGGTTTAAATAATTCTATTTTATCATTAAAGAACCATATTAATATTTTTAATTACTAATATTATTCCACTATAATATCTTACCACCCATTCATTAATAACATTTCATTTTTACCATTTTTTAATGTGTGTTTGTTTCATCGCTTCATTTATTAGTTCTCATGTATAAAATTGTGAATGATATTGTAAAAAGAACGAAAAAATGTAAAATTAAAATTTAATTGTATTAATATAAATCCATAATTTTAAATGTTCCCATAAATCAATTTTTATTATGAAATTAAAATGATTCATTTGTTAAACCATTGAGGATAAATTTTTAGTCTACTTCAGCGGTTTTTGGAACCATCGTGAACAAATTTTGTCTAAAATAATTTTATGTATATATATTGGTACCAAAAAATGGAATATATTATTATATATTTTTTAAGAATTTTATTTATCTAGAATAATAATTTTGTGACTATCCATTAAGGTGTTAAGAGAAAATAAAGAATCAATATCCAAATATACGGTTCCCTTCCAAAATTTGGAAAATGGTTTCATTTCTTTGAACATGAGGATTAAATAAAATGTATGGATTTAATAAATTCTATTGGAAATATTAAATTCCATTATGTATATTATTATATATTTCTTATTCCATGATGGATGAATGATGTGATGAGAAGAAATTATGGGAAAATAAAATAAGAGTGGTTGATTGAGAAATTTACCTCTAGAATGTTGTGTCCTTGAATGATCCCTTAAATTCAATGGAATTTATTTCTGGTGATACTACAAGTACTAGGTTGGGATAATTGTGATGAGGAGTTGGTTTCGATTTGAATTTAGTGTTTTAATGTATTTTGGGGAGAATGGTGTGTTTAGGGGTGATATTTATACATGATGATTTTTTTAAGTGATTAAACAATGATTAGTTAATATTTAAATCCAACCAAATTTGGGATTCATTAATTGAAACTATTTTGGGTATTTATTAATGTTTTAAATGATGTTTATGTTCTTTAAAAACATAAAATAGACATTTAATGTTTATTTTATTTTAATTTTTTTATTTTTATATAGTAACATTTATCTGTAACCTGCTACATTACTTTACCTAATAACAATTTTTTTAACTTTGTGACATATTTATTCCAAAAAAATAAAATGACCTTATAACCAAATTTTTACAACATGATTCAAATAATTTAATAAATTTTACATTATTTAAATTTTAAAACTGATATAAATAAATTTTAAATGTGTTACCTTTATAAGTCCTGAAAAAACAATTATGTACTCTTTAAATCATGGAATTCGAAATTAGTTTGAAAGTGGTATTAAATATAACACCATATGTATTATGTAAATCCATAAATAAATTTTGGGTAATAAATTTAAGAAAATGATATAAAAAATTCTTTAATATTATATATGGTATTACATAGAAACATCATTTTTACTTATTAACCCTAAAATCAACTATTTTATTAATTTAAAAAATAATTACCAAACAATATTTTCAATGTTGTTAGTCAAAAAATGAAATTTATTTTGTGAAATAAATTTTATAAAAGTTAGATAAAATAATTATATTATATTTATCATATTGATAAATACAAATTTATTTTTACGAAGAAATATATTTGATGAGTAAAATGAATTTACACAAAATTATATGTTCAATTACTATGAATATTTAATATCTTATTCAATATAAACTTAATATTTAATTCATGATATATTTAATATTTTTCACACATACAAATTTAATATCTATTTTTAAAAAGCCGAGTGAAAATAATAATGTAATGGTATATAATAGTTTTTTTGAGATCCTTGTTGGGTGTTGTGTAATCAATAGTGTTATTTGAAAATATTGGGATTAAATATAATATCAGTTGTCAAATATATTATATTTAATTAAATATTTATATACTCTAAAATATGGGGTTGTTAAATTCTCCCAATATTCAATAATTTGTCTCTTATCAATTTAATATTGTGATTGGTAATCATGATTTCGATATTTCGATGTTCAATTGTAGTAATTACACATTGTAGAAAGGTATAAAAATTCTTCTTTAAAAAAGGATAAAGTTCAATGTTTGCAAAAAACCATGTTTCCGTATAAGATAAAATTTGTCAGAAGTAAAAACACTAAAATGTAAAATAAATATAATTATCATGTTTTGATAGAGAGTTATGGATAAAATTTTCATTATAATGTTTACAATTAAAAAACATAAATGTATTCTGGGTTAAAAGGCCATTTAGGGAATGATAATTAAAATAAAAAAAATAACTTTTTTTGCTGAAAAATACATTCATAGATTTGAGGGAATATTTTACTATCCAGATATTTATCTTGAGAAAATGAAATTACTTTCTTTATTTCCATTCTATAATCCTAATCTTTTTTATATTGATATTCAAATATTCATTAATACTTTTTCTTAGATTCTATAAACATGATATTTAAGATGGTTTTTATACCCAAATCACATTTACTGAATCATCAAAAACATTATTATTTCATAGATTTTGTAAATATTTTCCAAAATAAAAAATGTATTAATGCATTATCCAATATCATAAATCTTACTTTACCAAAAACAATAATATCCAAGTATAGAATGAATCCATTCCACAATTATTCTATTATAATTATCCTAAAAATATTACCAAATGTAACACCCCAAGCTTCTACGGTACGTTTCCCTTTGAATAATGTGATAGCGTGTGTTGTACGCAACCTCGAGTTCTAACACACACCACAACTAATTAAACTAGCCGTTGTGAATAGTAATACCAACTTTTTGAAATCATATATATTCTATATTTCAAAATGGACTTCATTTTTGGATTCGGAATATCAAAATTAGCCTAGGGTGAAATTTTGGTACATTTCGGATAACTTTCATATTTAGATGAATAGTGAAAATTTCTAAACTTTAATTAAAAACAACTTTTTTAATCAAAATAATTAATAGTGATAAATTATGAATTTGAGTGGTTTTAAAGTATATTTAGAATATATTTTTACCATTCAATTTAATGTTTATCATTGGACATAATTTTACAATTAAACCGAACATAAACAAGTGTCAATCTTTTGATAGTTATTATCTCTTAAAAACACGCTTTTTGTTTTGACAGCGGGAATTAATTTTAAATTAATTTCTGCCACTTCTGTGTTTTGAATTTAGGAAAATGGATTCCATATTTGGAATCAGGATGTTCAAATTGTGTAAATAGGTAACTTTTATTTTTAGACATTTTGAATAGTTACTGTGGTAAATATTTTATTTACCATGGTTAAAGGGTAAATCCGGTAAATAAGGGTTAAAAAAATAATATTATAATAATACCAAATTACCCTAAAACGTGTCCTAACCTTATTGGTGGACACATACCCGACCATCGGCATCCTTGGGTCAATTTGGGGACCCCTTGGAGCCACTTGTATGTGGTAGGGACACTTTATATTAATAATGTTAAAATAAAAATAAAAATGGCATAAGCTTACATCTTTTAGAAGAAAAATTTTTACATAGGGTTATACATGTTGGATTTTCGATTATAAATATTCATTAGAAAGCTAAAAAGATTTCCTACATAATGATATTTTACTTATAATTTTTATACATTAAATAATTTACTTTATTTATGACACAATGATGATGCAGTAATTACTATAATAGTGAAAAATTAAAATAAGTGATATTATAAATACCCAAATAAATATAATATGAAACTTTTAATGAATTAAACTAATTTTCTAGGATAATATGATATATTAGGATTGATTTAATTGACTTTGTTCGAAGTAATAAATCTGTTATGAGTTTCACAAAAATCAACTAATGAATAGTGTCAAAATTGACATAAAAGAATTCTTAAAAAAAATATTATATTATTAATTGATATTAAATTCCTAAAAATCTAAGGTTCGGCCAAGAGACTTATATCATGATAGGTTAATCATTAATGGACCACTTGGGGGTCTCTTGGATGTATATAGTATGTTTATTAACCATAATATATAAAATACAAAGAGACATTGTAAAAGTGAAACTAATTAACTTAGAGTTAATACTTAAAGATAAGGTTAATATAAGTACCCAAACCTGTCTAAATTCTATTGGATGAGTTGGTTTCGACCTATCCCCACCTCATCATTTGAATAGTCAACTTTGGAGCCTTTAGAAACCGAATATGAATTTATTATAAATTAATATTTCTAGCTTTTCCAAAGGTGCCCCTCACCCCTCTTATAAAAGGGCACTCCTCCTTCTCATTTCTTCACACCTTCAAAGCCTTTTGGTTCGGCCAAACTCTGCCCAAATACTCTCCCAACATCCCTCAATACAACCTAGAGGCCTTAGTTTGATCAGAAAGCCAACCTAAGGAGCCCTTTTGATCAAATCAAAAGGAAGAACCCGAAGAAGAGGTAATGATTTCACCACCCTTTTCTAAGTTCATTTCTTCTTCCACTTCTTCTTCCTTTGTTCTTACCATTCTGAAATAATAACTCCAGTATCTCACATATACTGTGATGTTATTATAAATATGGTACAATCATATTCAGTATTCTATCCACCCTTTGAATAACATGTCACCATACGTGCGTACGTACGGCTTACCGTCTCCACGTCGTGGTGTAATTGTTATTCAATATAATATTATTTGGATGGGTATAATAATGATGTGTAACTCATGTAAATAATAAATATAACATGTTAATGATTCTGTATATATGATATACCATCCATTTATATATTATTTTAATATCAAAAGAATGATATTGTCGCTCGTGCGTACGTACGGACTACCGTCTCCACGAACGCGATGAGATTCATTCTCCATCGTAACCATTAAAGCGTAATTATCATTTTATGATTTAAAAATGATGTTTAAGGACTTGATATCATTCTGGATATGAATAATATACAACCTATCCTTTACAAACATGTCTTACGTAACAAAACATATGAAAGAAAACAAGTAAGGTAACACCCGAAACAACGATAATACTAAGATATTATTATCAAATCAATATTAAAAGATCATATATGATATCATATTAATGTATATGATTCTTGTATAATTTAATAACAATTATTTCACCATTATACATGAGGTTAACCTACCACAACCAAGGAAAAGTACAAGGTAAGGGTTATTTCACAATCTCTTCATTATCCGAGGTTGTATTATACGTAATAATCTACTGGGATCTCTTTATCATCCACATCCATGTTTCTTCGAAATGTATTTCAAAACATTGTTACTATTTACAAGAATATGGGTTAAAGTCATTTATACCCTTGTTTGACTTTTTATAAGAGGTTTATAAAGGAATCTTTCCGTCGTTTTCAAAACAAGGTCCTTTTTTAACCTTTTCGACAGAATTGAGGTAAGAATGTTTTTTTTAACGGCGGGTGCGGTTATTTTCCGCCGTTATAAAATCGTCGAAGCTTCCCATACAAGCTTATAAGAATATTTTCAAAGAAAATGTTTTATTTTATATGGATCATAAATGATTTCAAAATAAAAGGAGATATTTCTTTAAAAAGAATTTTGATTTCATCTATGTCAACATCCTTGATGGATTTTAAGATTATTTGAAGTTGATTTATTATGATACAAAACTTCTATATTGTATTGAAGGTTTTGTGATATGTTTGACTGTGGATGTGCTATTTTTATACCATTCATAGTTTATTGTGAAATTATTGACATTTCGTATGCTAGTTTTAATACGAATGTTTATGTTATGTTTAAACCTTTTCATATGGGAATGCATTGGACTTAATAAGTGACGGGTGGAGCCCGCTATAGCTCCTCGATGCATCGGTAGGTCTCATGAGACAAACTAGTGTCTTGGCACAAGGCCTTGACAAAATCTTATTTGTAGTCTTGGCACGAGGCCTTGGCTATGTGGTTATGATAGTCTGGCATTATGCATTCCAACATTATGAAAGTGGTTATTGATTTTTGCATGTGATTATTCGATTAGTAGAATATCCATGTGAATAAGTAAATGGCATTATTTCATTTTACTTTTGCCATACCATGTTGAAGTTCAATTTTAAAAGGCTTTTGTTTTAGTAATGCATTGCCTTAAATGTTTATTCTTATTTATGAAAGTTTCCGCTATATTGTTATCCTTACTGGGCATTTGAGCTCACCCCTTTTCTATGTTTTATTTTTCCCCAGGATGTGAAGAAGTAAATTATGAATGACCTGCAGGGATATTATGAGGGGATAGTAGTGTGGATTATGGAGACATTATGTTGTTGTAGTAGTTTTTCATTTTATGATGTAATGTAAAACTTATGAATATATCTAGTGTTTCCAAGGCTACTAAACCAATCGGTCTTTCGAGATTTGATCTTTCTTGTGATCATGCCAATGTTATGTAATAATGCACCGACTCTGGGTAACTGGGGTCGGGGCGTTACAGTTGGTATCAGAGGAAGTTTAGTACAAACCTTGGAAGCTAGATTTAGATAAACTCTGATTAGAGCACATAGACCTAAGATGAACTTTGAGGATTAGTATAGAAGAACTTCCTAGAATTTTGGTATTGTAGAGACTTTGTGAGTTTTCCGAGCAATACATCCCTGTCTGGATATGAGCAGGTAGAGGCGGCTCTGGCACAGATGTACCTAGGGGTAAAACCCGAAAACACCGCTTTGAGCTAGACTCGAACGGGAACTGGTGCACGACAACGGGCCTTGCTGCACTCTTGGTTACGACACTCCCGGGGGATATGCTTAGGATAACTCTCACTTTCTTTACAAATCATTATGAAGGGTTTATGAGTATATACTTCCTCAAAGAAAACATATTTATGATTATGGATTATATCCATAGATAGTTCAATTTATGTTAAGTGTTTTATAAGTATGGGATTATGTATTTTGATTCATAAACTGATCTAGTTTATGCCATTGTTTAGAAATGGCGCCTAGTGGAAGAAATGGAAACCGTATCAATGCACGCACTCCATGTAGGGATTGCCCTCCTGCTCAAGATAATTATAGTGGGGCTGGTGATGCAACTGGTGCTGATCAGCTAATCACCGTACTGGGACAACTTACTCAGGTTATGAATAATAACCTTACCCGTATGGAGCACCCTGATCCGCAGCGTGGAGGATCAATGTTAGATCGATTCATGAGGCAACAACCACCAACGTTCAATGGGAATACAAATCCCTTAGTAGCTGAGCAATGGATATGTTCACTAGAGAAAATATTTCAGGCTTTGGGGAGTAGTGAAAGGGAAAAAGTTATCATGGCAGTTTACCGCCTCACTGGAGATGCTGATCAATGGTGGTCATTGATTCAAAATACGAAGGAAGATGATGAAGTATCAAATATGGAATGGAGGGAATTCAAAGATCTGTTTTTAGACAAATACTTCCCTCGCGACCATCGAGCGGATATGGAAAGACAATTTATGAGTCTGAGACAAAAGGAGGATGAGAATGTCACAAAGTATGAGGCTAACTTTACAAGGTTAGCGAGGTATGCTGGAGATTATATTCGCAACCCAAGAAGTAAGATTGATCGTTTCTTTGATGGGTTAAAACCATTTCTCCGTCGAGCATTAGTCTCACAATCCTTTTCATCGTACGAAGACATTGTCTCATGTGCTATCAAGACCGAAAAGGAATTCTCTAAGTCTTATGACTTTAAAGCAAAGCAAGAGAATAAGAGACCTGCTGATCAATCTGGGAATGGAAATAAGGGGAAGAAGGGAAAGGTTGAATATCCATCTTGTGGTAAGTGCGGGAAGAAACACCCCGGTGCTTGCCTGAAGGGAATGGGAGTCTGTTACAAGTGTGGTGAAAAAGGCCACCAAGCTCATGATTGCAAGGGGAAGAAGGAAGCTACCAACGTTCAGTGCTACAATTGCAGGGAGATGGGGCATTATGCAAATGCATGTCCTAAGCGTCAGGAGAACTTACCTCAGAAAAGGCCAAGGGATCAAGGCCAGACTTATGCTATCACTACTGCTGAGGTAGAAACTCCGAAAGACGTGGTGGCAGGTAATTTAATGGTTTCCTCAAGTTTAGCAAATGCATTATTTGATTCTGGATCATCGCATTGTTTCATATCTTCCCAGTTTGCTAAGAAAATTAGATATTTCCAATTTGATTTAATAAGGGAGTTTTCGGTTAAAACTCCTAAGGGAAGTATCGTTGCAACAAAGTTTTGTGAATCAGTCCCCATTAGAGCACATAAATTTTCTTTATCTGCTGATTTCATCGTCATACCTATGATTGAGTTTGATATAATCCTCGGTATGGACTGGCTTTCGGACTATGATGCGAAGATTTATTGTAAGAAGAAAGAGGTTACGATTCTTGATGATAATGATAAGGAGCACCTTATTTTTAGAGCAGAATCGTCACCACCTAATTCTTATTTAGATCCACCCCCTGTAGCTCAACTTAATTCAATTATCGGGGAGGAAGAGAATGAAAAAACTGTCGGTGAGGAAAGAAATGTTCAAATAGAGGATGTACCTATTGTGAAAGAATTTGTAGATGTATTTCCGGAAGATTTACCTGGACATCCTCCAGAACGAGAAGTTGAGTTTTCCATTGATTTGATTCCTGGATCAAGGCCTATATCGAAGACCCCTTATAGAATGGCCACTGTAGAGTTAGTCGAACTAAAGAAACAACTAGAGGAATTGAGTAATAAGGGATTTATTCGCCCTAGTGTTTCTCCATGGGGAGCCCCTGTTCTTTTTGTTAAAAAGAAAGATGGATCTATGAGGTTATGTATCGACTACAGGGAGATCAATGCTATAACAATAAAGAACAAGTATCCCCTACCTCGTATTGATGATTTATTTGACCAACTGCATGGAGATCAATACTTTTCAAAGATTGACCTTCGGTCTGGATACCATCAGTTGTGTGTAAAGAAAGAAGACATTCCGAAGACAGCATTTCGAACCAGGTACGGGCATTACGAGTTTACTGTAATGCCGTTTGGATTGACTAATGCACCCTCTGTATTCATGGATCTGATGAATAGAGTTTTCAAGGAGTATCTCGATGAATTTGTGGTGGTATTTATTGATGATATCTTGGTATACTCCAAAACCTACAAAGATCATGAAAATCACTTGCGCATTATCTTGAAGACTCTGAGGAGGCATGAATTATATGGGAAGTTTAGCAAGTGTGAATTCTGGCTTCAGGAGATTTCTTTTCTTGGCCATATTGTCTCAAAAGATGGAATCTCTGTTGATCCTTCTAAGACCAAGGCAATCCAAGAATGGCCAGCACCTACGAGTATAACTGAGGTACGTAGTTTTATTAGTTTGGCAGGTTATTATCGACGTTTCGTCCAGAATTTTGCCCGATTGGCTAACCCATTAACGAAGCTCACACGTAAAGGGGTTAAATTTGTTTGGACAAAAGAGTGTGAAGAATGTTTCGAAGAACTGAAGAGAAGATTAGTCAATGCTCCTATATTGACTCTACCATCGGGGAATGATGGGTTTGTTATTTATAGTGATGCATCAAAGAAAGGACTTGGCTGTGTCCTTATGCAGAATGATAGAGTTATTGCCTATGCATCACGACAGTTGAAAATTCATGAACAAAACTATCCTACTCATGATCTTGAGTTAGCAGCTGTGATCTTTGCTTTGAAGATATGGAGGCACTACCTCTATGGTGAAAAATGTGAGATTTATACTGATCACAAGAGTTTGAAGTATATTTTCTCACAAAAAGAACTCAACATGAGGCAAAGGAGATGGCTTGAATTACTCAAGGATTATGATTGCACGATACACTACCACCCGGGGAAAGCAAACAAAGTAGCAGATGCTTTGAGCAGAAAAGACCATGGAGTTTTGAACATGATGAGAATTGAAAGGGACCCAATTTTCATGGATCTAGAGAAGATGGACATGGGAATAACCAGGGAAGGTGAAACATCAATGCTTTTTCAAATGGTTGCCAAACCATCTTTACTAGAAAGGATTAAGAGTTCTCAGACCAATGATGAAGAATTCCAAAAGAAGATTAAAGCTGTGAATGATGGGAGATTGAGAGACTTTGTGTATGAAGATGGAATTTTGAAATTCGGGAAGAGACTTTGTGTTCCCGATTTACCTGATCTGAAAAGGGAATTGTTGGATGATGCTCATAGTTCCAATTTCTCTATACACCCTGGGAGCACCAAAATGTATAGAGATTTGAAGGAACATTTTTGGTGGGACAACATGAAGAGGGAGATTGCTGATTTTGTGTCAAGATGTATGGTTTGTCAACAAGTGAAAGCTGGAAGGCAACAGCCTGGAGGAGTCATGCAACCTCTTCCCATACCGGAGTGGAAATGGGACAATATTACGATGGACTTTGTCATGGGGCTACCAAAGACTCCTAGAAGGAACGATGCAATATGGGTTATTGTTGATCGTCTTACCAAGTCAGCACATTTTCTTGCTATAAGAGAAGATCTACCCCTGGAACGTCTAGTAAGACTATACATTAATGAAGTTGTGAGACTTCATGGTGTACCCCTATCGATTGTTTCTGATCGTGATCCCCGTTTTACTTCAAGATTCTGGAAAAGTCTTCAGAAATCCCTGGATACTGAACTTCATTTGAGCACTGCTTACCACCCTCAGACAGACGGACAATCAGAACGGACTATTCAAACCTTAGAAGACATGTTGAGATCTTTCTCACTTGATTTTCAGGGTATGTGGGATCAATATTTACCACTGGTAGAATTTTCCTATAACAATAGCTTCCATTCGAGTATTCAGATGGAACCATATGAAGCGTTATACAGAAAGAGATGTCGTACACCAACCTGTTGGGATGACGGTGGTGAAAGAAAACTTGTAGGTCTAGAACTGCTGGAGGAAACGATGGAAAAGGTAAAGGTAATCCAAAATCACATTAAAGAAGCTCAAAGTAGGCAGAAGAGCTATGCCGATAATCGAAGGAAGGATTTGGAATTTCAAGTCGGTGATCATGTTTTCCTAAAGGTATCTCCGTGGAAGGGAGTCATACGTTTTGGTAAGAAAGGTAAATTGAGTCCCAGGTACATCGGACCTTTCGAAATTCTAGAACGAATTGGGGCTGTAGCTTACCGATTGGCAATGCCGCCAAGTCTCTCCAAAGTTCACGATGTGTTCCACGTATCTCTGTTGAGAAAATACATGCCTGACCCAACGCATGTACTCACCTATGATGATTTAGAACTGGAACCTGATCTGTCTTATTACGAAGAGCCCATCAAGATTCTTGATACGAGAGAACAAGTGCTGAGAAACCGGACGACGCGTCTGGTAAAAGTTTTGTGGAGGAATCATAAGATGGAAGAGGCAACGTGGGAACCCGAGGAACTTATGATGAAGAACCACCCGAGTCTTTTTATGCAGTAATACCCTAGAAATTGCGAGGACGCAATTATTCGAAGGAGGGGAGAATGTAACACCCCAAGCTTCTACGGTACGTTTCCCTTTGAATAATGCGATAGCGTGTGTTGTACGCAACCTCGAGTTCTAACACACACCACAACTAATTAAACTAGCCGTTGTGAATAGTAATACCTACTTTTTGAAATCATATATATTCTATATTTCAAAATGGACTTCATTTTTGGATTCGGAATATCAAAATTAGCCTAGGGTGAAATTTTGGTACATTTCGGATAACTTTCATATTTTGATGAATAGTGAAAATTTCTAAACTTTAATTAAAAACAACTTTTTTAATCAAAATAATTAATAGTGATAAATTATGAATTTGAGTGGTTTTAAAGTATATTTAGAATATATTTTTACCATTCAATTTAATGTTTATCATTGGACATAATTTTACAATTAAACCGAACATAAACAAGTGTCAATCTTTTGATAGTTATTATCTCTTAAAAACACGCTTTTTGTTTTGACAGCGGGAATTAATTTTAAATTAATTTCTGCCACTTCTGTGTTTTGAATTTAGGAAAATGGATTCCATATTTGGAATCAGGATGTTCAAATTGTGTAAATAGGTAACTTTTATTTTTAGACATTTTGAATAGTTACTGTGGTAAATATTTTATTTACCATGGTTAAAGGGTAAATCCGGTAAATAAGGGTTAAAAAATAATATTATAATAATACAAAATTACCCTAAAACGTGTCCTAACCTTATTGGTGGACACATACCCGACCATGGGCATCCTTGGGTCAATTTGGGGACCCCTTGGAGCCACTTGTATGTGGTAGGGACACTTTATATTAATAATGTTAAAATAAAAATAAAAATGGCATAAGCTTACATCTTTTAGAAGAACAATTTTTACATAGGGTTATACATGTTGGATTTTCGATTATAAATATTCATTAGAAAGATAAAACGATTTCCTACATAATGATATTTTACTTATAATTTTTAGACATTAAATAATTTATTTTATTTATGACACAATGATGATGCAGTAATTACTATAATAGTGAAAAATTAAAATAAGTGATATTATAAATACCCAAATAAATATAATATGAAACTTTTAATGAATTAAACTAATTTTCTAGGATACTATGATATATTAGGATTGATTTAATTGACTTTGTTCGAAGTAATAAATCTGTTATGAGTTTCACAAAAATCAACTAATGAATAGTGTCAAAATTGACATAAAAGAATTCTTAAAACAAATATTATATTATGAATTGATATTAAATTCCTAAAAATCTAAGGTTCGGCCAAGAGACTTATATCATGATAGGTTAATCATTAATGGACCACTTGGGGGTCTCTTGGATGTATATAGTAAGTTTATTAACCATAATATATAAAATACAAAGAGACATTGTAAAAGTGAAACTAATTAACTTAGAGTTAATACTTAAAGATAAGGTTAATATAAGTACCCAAACCTGTCTAAATTCTATTGGATGAGTTGGTTTCGACCTATCCCCACCTCATCATTTGAATAGTCAACTTTGGAGCCTTTAGAAACCGAATATGAATTTATTATAAATTAATATTTCTAGCTTTTCCAAAGGTGCCCCTCACCCCTCTTATAAAAGGGCACTCCTCCTTCTCATTTCTTCACACCTTCAAAGCCTTTTGGTTCGGCTAAACTCTGCCCAAATACTCTCCCAACATCCCTCAATACAACCTAGAGGCCTTAGTTTGATTAGAAAGCCAACCTAAGGAGCCCTTTTGATCAAATCAAAAGGAAGAACCCGAAGAAGAGGTAATGATTTCACCACCCTTTTCTAAGTTCATTTCTTCTTCCACTTCTTCTTCCTTTGTTCTTACCATTCTGAAATAATAACTCCAGTATCTCACATATACTGTGATGTTATTATAAATATGGTACAATCATATTCAGTATTCTATCCACCCTTTGAATAACATGTCACCATACGTGCGTACGTACGGCTTACCGTCTCCACGTCGTGGTGTAATTGTTATTCAATATAATATTATTTGGATGGGTATAATAATGATGTGTAACTCATGTAAATAATAAATATAACATGTTAATGATTCTGTATATATGATATACCATCCATTTATATATTATTTTAATATCAAAAGAATGATATTGTCGCTCGTGCGTACGTACGGACTACCGTCTCCACGAACGCGATGAGATTCATTCTCCATCGTAACCATTAAAGCGTAATTATCATTTTATGATTTAAAAATGATGTTTAAGGACTTGATATCATTCTGGATATGAATAATATACAACCTATCCTTTACAAACATGTCTTACGTAACAAAACATATGAAAGAAAACAAGTAAGTTAACACCCGAAACAACGATAATACTAAGATATTATTATCAAATCAATATTAAAAGATCATATATGATATCATATTAATGTATATGATTCTTGTATAATTTAATAACAATTATTTCACCATTATACAGGAGGTTAACCTACCACAAGCAAGGAAAAGTACAAGGTAAGGGTTATTTCACAATCTCTTCATTATCCGAGGTTGTATTATACGTAATAATCTACTGGGATCTCTTTATCATCCACATCCATGTTTCTTCAAAATGTATTTCAAAACATTGTTACTATTTACAAGAATATGGGTTAAAGTCATTTATACCCTTGTTTGACTTTTTATAAGAGGTTTATAAAGGAATCTTTCCGTCGTTTTCAAAACAAGGTCCTTTTTTAACCTTTTCGACAGAATTGAGGTAAGAATGTTTTTTTTAACGGCGGGTGCGGTTATTTTCCGCCGTTATAAAATCGTCGAAGCTTCCCATACAAGCTTATAAGAATATTTTCAAAGAAAATGTTTTATTTTATATGGATCATAAATGATTTCAAAATAAAAGGAGATATTTCTTTAAAAAGAATTTTGATTTCATCTATGTCAACATCCTTGATGGATTTTAAGATTATTTGAAGTTGATTTATTATGATACAAAACTTCTATATTGTATTTAAGGTTTTGTGATATGTTTGACTGTGGATGTGCTATTTTTATACCATTCATAGTTTATTGTGAAAGTATTGACATTTCGTATGCTAGTTTTAATACGAATGTTTATGTTATGTTTAAACCTTTTCATATGGGAATGCATTGGACTTAATAAGTGACGGGTGGAGCCCGCTATAGCTCCTCGATGCATCGGTAGGTCTCATGAGACAAACTAGTGTCTTGGGACAAGGCCTTGACAAAATCTTATTTGTAGTCTTGGCACGAGGCCTTGGCTATGTGGTTATGATAGTCTGGCATTATGCATTCCAACATTATGAAAGTGGTTATTGATTTTTGCATGTGATTATTCGATTAGTAGAATATCCATGTGAATAAGTAAATGGCATTATTTCATTTTACTTTTGCCATACCATGTTGAAGTTCAATTTTAAAAGGCTTTTGTTTTAGTAATGCATTGCCTTAAATGTTTATTCTTATTTATGAAAGTTTCCGCTATATTGTTATCCTTACTGGGCATTTGAGCTCACCCCTTTTCTATGTTTTATTTTTCCCCAGGATGTGAAGAAGTAAATTATGAATGACCTGCAGGGATATTATGAGGGGATAGTAGTGTGGATTATGGAGACATTATGTTGTTGTAGTAGTTTTTCATTTTATGATGTAATGTAAAACTTATGAATATATCTAGTGTTTCCAAGGCTACTAAACCAATCGGTCTTTCGAGATTTGATCTTTCTTGTGATCATGCCAATGTTATGTAATAATGCACCGACTCTGGGTAACTGGGGTCGGGGCGTTACACCAAACATATTAAAAACATTATGAATAACATTTCTATATCAACATATCATTAATCCCCCATTTTGTATTATTAATGACACATGTCAATTGCATGATCAATTGAAAAAAAAATTATAACTTTAATAACTATAATAATTTAGGTAAAATATGAAAGCTTCCTTATTCAATAAACCAAAATAAGAAGAGAATATTAAAATAATCAAATCACTATCCAAATTCATGGTAACTTATTATATTCCAAATATATATCTATTAATATAATGACATAGTCTAAATAATAATTATTATCCTTCCTACATCATTTTTTTCAAAAAGATAAAATTTTATCTAAATCACTACTTTTAGTCATTGATAACATTCAGCATATGATCTCAAATCCTAAAAAAAATTAATATAGTGAAATACTTATATGTTTCAAGAAAACCATGAATATAATAAATTTTAAAAATATTTCATCGAAATAAATTCATGATAAAAATAATAATTCAACTTTTTCAATATTGATATCATTAACATGACCTTCATTCCATTGTATATTCTTTATAATATTACAATTATGGTTGGTATATTCATTTGCGTAGTGATCCATAATATTACAATTGAAACATTACACAACTTCTTTCTTTCCCTTGAAATATTATTTTTGGTTGCCTTTATCACCATAATTTTTACAAAATAGCATTCTATTCCAGAATTTAACAGAGTTCCTTTTTATATAATTATCACATGTGGGAAAACCCCTCATTATTATCATCCCCTTATCCATTTCTTCTCTTCCAACATTATCTTTCCTAATTTCCTCCTTAGAAATAAGGTTTGTATGATACATTATATATCTTTATAACACAATATAGTATATCATAATATGATGTAAATGGTTGGGATACCACTTCTCTTTGAAGGATTGGATTATTATCATCAATTAAATGATTAATATTTCTCATTATATGACATATGTCATTCATGGAATGCATTTATATTCTAGTAAAGTTAGCTTCATATTAAGAAATATTTTTACCCTCTTTTTTCTCATATTCATGATTTTGTTTTCCATGTGCACTCATTTTTATTGAGGACAATACTTTTCCATGAAAATTTCATTAAATAGTTCAATTCAATAATTTTTATCTATTCTAAAACCTTATAGTTTTGAATCAATGAAAATTATTTATCTTATCCCTCAATAGATGATAAAATTCCATAGTAAAATTCTACCTTTTATTACATCCCAAAAAAATAAATATATTCTCTAAGAAATAGGTCCCTTGATATGATATTTATGGATTTGTAGTTGAATTAAATGAAGGATTGGGTGGTCAGATAAAGAGGTATAACATCGTTAACACATGATTTAGTTTACACCACTATATTCAACTAAGGATATTATTTATTACCTAATTTAGATGTCCATGTATAGTTATTAGTTTTTTTGTTCCACTTCCTTCTCTAGATATAACATCATTATCATTAATTGTAGGGTAATCCATACATTTATTAAACACATTGATATAATTTCCAATCCATTCACTATATTCCATTTATAAATAATGATATACCCATTATTATTTAATAACATATCAATCTAAAAAAATCCCTGAATTACATAACATATATTGAATAACCAATTATAACTAATATCTATATCATATTTCTTGTTTATTTGGGGTTTTTTTTAAAATTCAATGATAGGGTCTGATTCATTAATAGATGCTTTCCAAAATCTAGTTCCAATTATTTCTAAAAAATTAATTTTATTCCAAGTATAATTACCCAAACTCTCGTATCCCATAGTCTATGGTTACATTATTACACTAGAATAATATTAATGGAATCATATCTTGACGGAGAGAACAATTTTCTAGTTTTTTTTTTTAAAAAATACATACTTGAATCTAACACCAAAATAGATAATTTTAAATACAACATAGAAAATCCTAAGAGACCAAATTTATTACACAATCATCACCATTCATATCAACCATAATAAACTTATTTTCATATTTGAGAAAAATAAAACATAAGAAATGGGGAATATTATATGATCAAAAAGTGTAATGTAAAATATAATAAATTATAAATAAGAAAAAATAATAATGGAAATGTAGAGATAAAATCATATTGAAAATATCAAGGATAATAATTAATAAAGTCATAATGAATCTAATTCTTAAATAATGTATTACTTGGTCTTAGGGATCATATTACCTCTACCAAAAACACCATTCATAAGATGATTCAAAAATAGTGGTTACAAATTTTTTAGGTCTGGCCTAAATCAACTCTACTTTAATATCCTCCCATAATATTGTTTAAAAGTATTGGTTAAATAATATTAAATAGGTTTTAAAATAATTTCTAACATCATATTTTATTATAATAATACATTTATGGCCACCCATAAAGGTGGTAATTGAAAAAAAATCTTTATATGCTGAGATGATTAACTACCATAATCCTGATAATGGTTTTGATTCTTTACATAATAGGATGTATTAAATATTATTAATATAATAGATTACATTAGAACCATAAAATTATTGTATTTACATAATTATAGAGTTTCTATTCCTTGATGGATGAATAGGTTAGGAGAATGTTGAAGAAAAAAAGGAAAATAAGGGAGGTGGTTTGGGAAAATTACCTCTTGAATATCAACTTCTCGAAATATCCATTATAGACATTATAATTGTTTCTTTTTTCTGAGAACAACATCACAAGGACGTTGAGAAATAAATTAAGTTTTTTTTATAATTTTTTTATCCAAAAGTAGTTTGAGGTTAAATAAGGTGGTGAGAGGTGGTATTTATACTTGAGGAAGGGTGGTTTAAATTCACTAAATAATGATTATTTTATATTTAAATCCATCCACATGTGGGTGTCCTTAATTCCAATTAATTTTGGGGAATAATAATATTTTAATGGATGGATATTTCCAAAACACACATTAACCACCTACTTAATGATATATTTTTATATATTTTAATCTTTTACCTTATAACCTTACACTGCAAAATTATTTTACCTATACTGTGCTAAATATATTTTTTTACCAAAAATACGATTTTATGTAAAAAATGAAAATGAAAATATATCATAATTTGGACCTCATAATTAAAAATACAGAAACCATTTTAATTGCATAAATTTGTAAATTAGATAAAAATAAAATCTAAATATGTTATACATATAAGTCATGAAAAAAAAATTAATATAAGGGTCAAATTGTGTTTTTCATAATTTTTAATCTTGTGTTGCTAAATGTAATAAATTATGAATTATTTCATTACATAAATATAATTTGGTTATTAATTTGTATATGATGATAATATAATATTATTACATAAGTATTATGGTTCTTTAATAGAGTAGTGTTTTTTCTTTTTAACCCAAATTTCCATTTTTAGGAAGTTCAAAACAATTTACCATTGGAACATTAAACATTATGAGTCTAAAAATTGAATATTATACTGTAAAATAAATTATAAAAATGATAAAAAATAAATTATATTAATTTTATCTTGGAAATTAATAGAAAACCTTTTTCAGTATAACATAGATTTGTACAATAAAATATCATTACTGAAAATGATGTGTTTATTTAATGAGCATAATTAAATTTCTATCGAATATAAACATCATATTTGTTTCATTTTGTAGTTATCCATATTAAAACATTATAATTTAATAGATTATTTACAATGATCATGTTAAAATAATATTTTAAATGCATATCATTGTTCATTTAAGCTCGGTGTGTCGTGTTGTATACTCTATAGTGTTATTTTAAAATCAAGTGATTTTGTGCAATGTATTTTTTCAAAGAGATTAAATTAGTATAAAAACAAATATATCATAAAATATTGGGGTGTTATAATAATGTAATATGTAAATATCTTATAAAATTTTTCCCCATTAATTTGATAGTACATATCAAAAAATTAAATGATTAAATCATGTATTCCACATATCATGAGATTAAAATGTATACGAGTATAGTACTCATTCAATAGGTTAGAGGGTTACACATATGATATCTTATAATGTAAATTATTATTCTAAAATTTTAATTTTATATGAATTTGATTTTTTTAAATATTATGGATTAAAATCTTAAGGAAATTTAGATGATTATTAAGATAAAATTATAGATTAGTTAAAGAAGATAATTTATTAATTTCAGCATGATTTATCTTAAATAACAATGAATACCATTTAATTCTAATTTTATAGTAATAATAATTTATTTTATTTATGTGGATTATTATGGTCCTAGACTATATTTTTTAGGTGATTGGATTCTTTTAATTTCATATTAAATTACATTAATGGTCTTTGTGTCACCACTTCTCTCATCATGTCAATGAATGTATTCCCATGGATTATTTTTTTGTTATACATATTAACCTATCCATTGGTTCCCCTAACTTATGTATGTGTAAACAAATATTTAATGGATGGATCTCCTATTGTAGTGTAGGTTGTTCCTTTTTTGATAAGAGGTGAAACCAATCGAAGAGATAAACATATGTTGTCATGTGAAAATATTCAGCATGAACCATTTATGGTTCATTTTTTCCCTAATTCAGCCATTACATTATCATATTATAGATAAACTAAAAAAATTTAAAGGGTAATGATCATACCACTTTAATATTTTTTTTCATGTTTCTTGTTTATTCTATTAGGGATTATTTTTCACGATCACATTAATTGGAGAATTAATATAATTTCAATATAAAACATTAATAAATTTCATTATGTGTATATATTATCTATGAAAAGATTAATCAATTATGTAAACAAACTTAATATTATCAATTATGAAATAAAGATACTAATAATTAATTTACACTTAATGATAAATTCACCCAATTGTATAAATGAAATTGGGATAGTCTTCCACTATATCAGTTAAAATTGAATCATAGTTCAATTTTATTTAACAATCAATGTTACGGAAATTTCAATTATCATGGAATTATAAAATTATGGTTTTGTTTGACAATATATACTTAACATCAAGGGTTCTTTGAAAAAGTAGGACTGTGAATCTAAGAGGCAATGGATGAAGAAATCTTATATATGTATTTTGTAATTGAAGAGTCTGCAGAAAATATAACATATGCATCTTCATTTTAGGTATCAATTATATTTTACATAGTCATATGTTTATTCATTGTATTTCATTTGATATTCTAGAGAGAAAATGGAATTTTTTGATTGGGAAGTGGGTGTTGCACGACTTGTGAAATTTTAGGGGAAATTGTGCACTTTTCCCAGGAAACCATGCCCAACGGTGTTATTTTATAATAATATAGAATCACATAGTTGGAACACAATTTTTCAAATAGTGTAACTAACTATGATATATTTCTCTTGTGGATAGTGGGAACCATAAAGATCCCGTATAACGATGTGGGAAAAAAGTGGGGCTTCTCTAGGTAATTAAAATTTGTATTTTTTACTTTTTTCCCCTCTATAATATTAAACCTAAACCCAAAAAATAATCCCCTTTTGTGTTATTCACCTGGGTGCCTCCACTCAGTCCTCTTCATCTCTCGATATCCATTTTTTCATGAATTTATATTGATTTGTCCATGAGTCATTAATTAAGTCCCATATTTCATTTTTTTCAACCTCTCTTCTATGGGTTTCTACCACTATCATTGGAGTTTATTATCTCCAATGGGATGATTGATGTATTTATGGTAAAATCATGATTATTAGGGTTTTATATTAGGTTTTATGTTTTTATCTTTCCTCTATAGGGTTCTAATGGTGTGTAGTTGTTATTTTCCACCATTTTTTAATGGTTTCTTCAATTGAGTTTGGTGGTTTCATGCTAAAACATTTTTTAAAAAATATTATATTCGTGATTGAGATTTTAAATATGGCCTTTTATTTTGGTATCTAATGCGAATGGTTATAAAAATTAAACCATTTTTAATAAATTTTTAATGTGGTGGATAACATGTTTTGGAATGGTTTTCTTAGGATCTTGATTTAATAGTTGGTTTGCTATGAAGGTAGCATTTATCAAGAATGTTAATATTGTATGGATTATATTTAGTTGAATTTAATATTTCACGAGACATGTAAAAAAACATATCAGTAACGGAAACATTGTAATTAGGTGGGAGGATTAAAGAATGTATGCTAGTTGTCTTGGAAGTGGCTTAGCCTAGATTCCTCTTACAAGATGGATGATACGGTACTAAGTAAATGATAATGATGATTGTATACCACTATGCCTCTGGGGTATCCCCTCCTTGTGGAGCTTTCATGATAATGTTGTTGGTTGTCTTTTATATACAACATTTCACTAAGATACGATGTTTATAGTTTCCTATTGAGAGAGAGTCTATCGCATCTTCCCGTGACTTCATTATATTTTTTTGATACTTCTCCAACCATCGGGATATAGTTTATTTCATTGGTGATTTCAAAACAAATTATGTTTTCTTTTGAACTATTTTTTTATAGAAATACTTCAATATTTTCTTCTATAAAACCTGAATTTTCATTTATCATATAGTGTTTTGGTATGGAATAAATTTTATTTTGTGGCATCCTATTGGGTTTTATCTCACACCATACTTACACATTTGGGTGTAAGTACACTTGGTAATGTTTGACTCAGGTAATGGAATGATGCCTGAGATGGTGGTTTGGGATACTAATGGTCATCCCCTGTAGGTTTTATTGGGGTTGATTAAAGATGCTACTACACTTTTTTGACAGTGTTATTTGGGATAGTCTCCCATTAATTTTTTATTATATCCCTTTCGGGTTTTGTTAAATATTATGAACATTGAATAAAAATTAATTCATTGGGTTGTTATGATTGTTTAAATATGGATTATTTTTTAGGGTTGTTTGTTTAATATTATTTAAATGGGTAAAATAATTCCCATGATGTATTCCTGATACCCAGGAGCTAGTTCCTAGCCTATGGGGATCGAGAATGACCTTCGAGCCATGCCACAGACGAGGTCAGCTCTCAAGTTTGATAATACAATGGGTTGGATCATGAAAAAATTGTATCAGGTTCGGTTATGCTCTTTTGGGTCATAAAATTTTTGATGATTATGTATATACCTAATCTTGGACTATCTCATCTTGAGTTTCTGGTTGCGAGTAAGGTTCTTGGTCAGTATCCCTCATGATAGGACTCAATTTCCAATGGGATGTAAATATTTTTTTTGACTTCTCCTCTAGTTGATATGTACATACTGCAGAATATATATAGAAATATGGGTGGGTGGAATGTTTTGGTATTTTTATTATTATTTAAATATATTTTGTAATTTTTTATTCATTTAGTAATGATATTTTTGGTTTTAATGGGAAATTTTAAAATGTTTTCATTGATTTTTTGACTTTTTATTGTTTATTTTTTTAGTAAAATTCATCACTGTAAACTTTTTTTCCCATCATGAGGTGTGTCTGGATAGATCTTTCCATACCAATTGATTAGATACTACTCGAATCCATGGATCGAGGAATTCAGCCTTTGGGAAAATGATTAAGATCATGTCATTCTCATGATAGAGAATATAAAATGGGCCTCGTAAAGTTTAATTATTTGGATTTTATTGAAAACAAACCTCCTTCATTATGAGGAAAAATTGAACCTCGGGAATTATAGTAGTGTCTTGATAAGATAAAGTGAATTTTCTAGTCATTTAGAGGTTGTTCGGGTTAATTGTACCTCATTTATATTGGACGACCCCAATCAAAAGTGGTGTGAATCAGTGTTGAATGTCTTAATGTAAGAGAATATGGGTTGGAAATATATTATGGTCATTTTTAATGAGTATTATTTTCATTAAGTATTAGATTATTCCTTTTCTTGAGAGTTTATAGACCATAACCAGGGATAAATGACTTCTTTGAGATATGTTAATCTCTTTGATGAGTTAGTTTCGTATGAACTTTATCATGATTCCAACTATCAAATGAAGGATCATGGTTTTGAGTGGAATTTTTAGCCAGAAATTTGATCTCAGGTATTCTTATTCAATAAATTTACCTAATCTAAAGGGGACGATCATCCCATTATGGTGGTGATTGATCATAGTGAGTAGCCCCATTTACATGGATCAGTTTCAGATGAGGGTTATGGTAGCTCATCATAAAATAAGAGGACGTGGGATAAACAAGGGGAATATGGTAGGTGGTTGATTTGGCCATCATTTCAATCATTCGTTGACTACATCTTATGATATACTGTATGTTGTGTTCCACCATTTTGGTATGTCATGGAACATATGAAAATTGTGTACATCTTCTTCCAAACCATGTCACTAATGTAGAATGATAAAAAACATGATGTGTTTTTTGCAATGTTCCTCTCCTCATCATAGTGGGGAAGGATCTGTGGATTCTAGTTGGGATATAATCCCATTCAAAGACATCCAAGATAGTGGGATATCAGTTCAGAGGTCAAGGTAGGATGGATGGATCATTTTCTGTGATGAGATGTTTAAGGGAAGAATTGTACACTAGTGGTTGTTCTCATCCTCAGGGTATGATGATGATGCTTCATGTGGTGGATTGAGCACAAGTGGAATTAGATGTAGGAACTACGATTGTATGATGTACTATTTTTATTATATCATCCTTATCCATTATTTTTTGGGTACATCTACTAATGTTTCTTTATCTCTTTCCATCTTGTAGATTCTTCGGGATTTTCAACTGTTCCCTTTCACTGTGTGATTGAGTTAGTAACATCATTGGGTAAGAAGTGAGAGCAGGGTTTCAGGTATCCTTCATGGGTACTCATCAGCCATGGGATCAAGATGGAATGATAAATCCTTGATTTTAGAAATGTAACATGTTGGGGTGATACTGGGTATGTATTGGATGGTGCTATTTTAGTCACACATAGATTGTTATTGCTGGTGAATGAATTTTATGAAAACTGATGGAATTACACTGGTTATTAAAATTGAATAGTATCATTGGTTATATTATTATGTATCTCTACTTCTACAATTATTCAATCTAATTTTTTCGGTTGTCATCACTCATGTTGGAGGACAATGGTGGAGTTCTATAGGGTGGATTACATACTATGTTGGATGTGTTCTTATATCTGTTTCCAGATGTATTTGAAGTCTTGTCTCTAGATAGGGATGGATATTTATTTAGATTCATGGTTCCCAAAACACTTCATATATCTCTTTAGTTATATCATATAGCCTCAACCAAATTGATGCGATTAAAGGTAATATAGTATGATTTTGAAACCAAAGTATTCATTCGTTTGAGTGTATCTCCTTGGGTCACCCTAATATTGTTTTCAAAGAAGGATGACGGATCTCTCAGGTACTGTATTGATCACAAAAAATTTAACAATGTAATAATATAGAACAAATATTCATTTCCTAGAATTTGTAACTTTTTTGATAAATTAAAAGGTGAAAAGTTATTTTCTAAGATAGATTGGGATTTTAATTATCACCATGTTAGGTAGAGGTGTTGGACAACCCGAAAACAACTTTATGAATAAGTTAAAAACATTTTTAAAACATGATCGTGATTTTCTGGATGATAAATGCTCCATAAATTTTTATGGAACCTATGAAAAGATTATTCCACTCGTTTTATCATCTATGTATTTGGATTTGTGGATTATATCCTTTTTAATTCTAAATATGAATGGGTGCATGGGATACATTTGCGAATCATTACGGGAACTATTGAAGACCGTAATATTTTTATAAATATTTTAAGTGTTCCATCAATATTAATGAAGTTAGGTTTTAGGGACATGTGATCTTAAAATATAGGGTTTTTAAATAATGTGAATTGATTAGTGATGTTATGTCATGGATGAAACTAGAGAGTTTTTTAGATCAAAACCTCTCTAGGACTTGAAGAATATTAAAGGAAGATTATTCGAGATTTCTCTCGGCTTGCTTCTCCCATGATGGAACTCTCCTAGAAAGGGGTGTGGTTTGAATGGATCCTAGATTTCCATAATTCAATCGAGGAGCTAAATTTTTGACTGAATACATATCATGTGTTAATATTTTAGGAATATTGAAAGGCATATGGGATTTATTTTGAATCCTTATGTATAGGTATTAGATGTGTTCTTCTATAGGATGATAATGTGGTGGCATATGGTTCCTTCCATCTTTGACCACATGAAAATAACTACCCACCCAATTTTCTAGAGTAAAAATTAGTGATTAATGACATAAATATGTTGAGTCACTATATTTCTGGGGAGAACTTTTTTGTTAATACATATAATTATTTCATTAATTAAATTTTGTCCCAAAAGGATTTGAATCTAACACAACTTCATTGTGTAATGTACATTCACATGTTTGATTTTGAGATATTGTATAATTCTGGCAAGGGTAATTTTGTAGTAGATGATCTGAGTAAAAAATTGTGGGTGAATTAATTGATGAATTCTTGTGATGAGTGGATGTTGATGGTCATTTTTTTTAGTCAAACATAGGACATGAAGAGTATAATGATGGTGAATTCATTTTTAGTGTTCATCTGACTCTTTATCCTTTTGAGTTTATTAAGGTGGATAAACCTTTTAATGAGTTGTTCTAGTAGTCTAGGAATCTTGAAAATGGTGCGAATATTCGTTGTTATTCGTCATTGTCTCCCGAGGGAATATTTTTCTTTAAGGGAATCTTTTTTGAATCATTTTCATTGCGAATGTTAGTGATGAAGGATAGCCACCAGTCATAGTTGGTTGTGAATCCTAGTACAACCAAGTTTTATTAATACTTTTGTCGAAAATTTTAGTGGCTTGGTCTAAGTAAATATGTGTCTAAATTTGTATCACATTTTTAAACATGTCTAAAATTACAAGTAAAGATCTAAAGGCCATAATTTTTGCTTCAAATTCTACCCATTACTACTAATATGTGGGATGAGATCACCATTGACTTCAATTTCGTCTTACCTCATGCACCGTGGATGAAGAATTCAATATGAGTAGGGAAAAATATTTGGACCAAATTAGCAAATTTCACTCTGATGAGATATTCAGTGATGGTGGATGAGTTGGGATATGTTTCGGTGCGGATGTGCGTCGGGTTACGCTGTTCCGCCAGGACGCGTTCGCGCGTGTACCCATCAACCCGAGGGGATGGGCGCGCGGCTTGTGGTCCCGCAGTCCCGCTTTCCAAGGGCGGGCGGCATTCGTCCCTTATTCAGGGGCGTCTGCTCCTTGATCGAAACCGGGATGATGGGATGTCGGCTCCTCCTTCCTTGGACGTCTCCTCGGAACTCGTCGCCTAATCCGGGTCTCCCTCATAGACTTAAGAATGTTCGTGAATCTCGTTCCCGGCGCCATATCTTCATGGACACCGGTTAATTACGCTGCTTCCGCCCGGACGCTCCAAGGAGTCTGGTCGGGGCAGCAACCTGCGGTGAGAAGGCCGGGTGGCTCTGGGTGCTGGGGGCGTGTCGTGACACTGCGGCTCTGCACGTCTGTCTTCCGTCCCTAATAGGGCTTCTCGAAGGCATGATGGCCTGAGGCATCCCGTACTGGGTGCGGGGAACTGTGTCACCTGAGGTTTTCCTCAGCTTCCCATGTTTAACACGGGGTATGCCGCGAGTTTAACGTCCAGCGGGGACGGCATCGGACCGATCAACACGAAAAGTGGATCGGATGACAGAACCCCTTGCGGGGAACCTCCGACGCTGGGGCCAGCACATGGGCGGCTTCCCAAGTAACGTGGAGTGGAGTGAAGTGGCATGACCCCACCGGGACGTGGCGGCCCGAGTAAGGATCAGGGTGGATGATGGAGTGAAGAGCTTGGACCCCGTAGGGGCTTCCTACGTACCGCGCGTTAGCACGGATCAAAGTCAACGTAGTTCGGGTATACAGTTTAACGTCATACTGGACGTCGGCAGGCCGACTCACGAAGAGGTCTAGGCCGCCGGGCGGAGGATTGAACCGAACCACCTCGCACAGAGGGGGACGGAACGGCCGGGTGGATCACAGTTTCACGTCATGCTGGACGATGAAAGGAGAAATGGAGAAAGGGGCTGTGGGGAGGCACCGTGGAGATACACACGGGCAGTCTCCCACAGGGGCGGATTCATAGGTGAATCAACGCAAGCGTGAACCCTGGAGGGGTCCACTGATGGACGAACCGACGTAAATACGACCGGGACGACCAGGTGGCGGGCTTGGACCTCAAGAAGGCTTCCTACGTACCCTGTATAGAAGACAGGGATCAAAGTCCACGTAGTTCATTCTGTCAGGACTTACGCACTTGAGGCAGCCCGGATGCGACGAAACTCAGTTGGAAGGGACTTGGACCGAAAGTAGGAGACACCTCGATCCCAGTCACACCCTCTACTGGCTTCGGCATTGGGGGAGCGCAATGGAGATACACATGTGCAGCCCCCCACAAGAAACAAGGGGTTTATAATACCCTGCCCCCGTAGGGAAAAGCCACTCCCATTAAATCGTCCCAAAAGCGGGACAATCCCGACATCCCTGCAGAGACGAGCGGGTGGGGGCCACATCCAAACCGGGGGGGGACCCTGCGTGCGGAGCACGGGATCAGGTTGCGGACGGTTTAACGTCTTGCCGGACGAAGTACAGTTTAACGTCGTTTGTTGAGGACGAAGCGGACGGTTTAACGTCTTGCCGGACGAAGTACAGTTTAACGTCGTGTGTTGAGGACGAAACACTTGGCAGTTTAACGTCTTGCAGCGCGGACGAGTGTGCAGTTTAACATCATGCTGGACGTATGGGCAGTTTAACGTCATGCTGGACATCTGTGCAGTTTAATGTCATGCAGGACATATGGGCAGTTTAACGTCATGCTGGACATATGGGCAGTTTAACGTCATGCTGGACATAGGTCCGTGTCACTTCGCGCAAGCCTGGAGGGCCGCACGGAAAGACTACGCACGGTGCGGGCACACAGGATGAAGATCATCGGGCGCCACGCAGGCGGGTACCCTCAGGGGGTCAAGGGAGGTGACCCTGGCGGGTTGCGCGCAAAAGAGGAGCTTTGCGCGCAAAACCGCGAGTCGGCGCGCAAAATGGCGGGCTGGCGCGCAATTGGGCCAGCTCTTCGCGCGCGGCTGATGGGGATTGCGCGCACCGGGCTTCGGGTAGCGCGCGGGGGCAACGGCTCATTCTCTAACAAATGGCCACTTTGAAAATGGGGGGTGCGCGCAATCGGGTCGGATTGCGCGCACCCGGGGGGCAATTGCGCGCAAGAGGCTTCTTTTGCGCGCAAAGGCCTTCGGGTTGAAATTTATTCAAAGGAAATGAGCCAAGGGGATTGCGTGCGAAGGCGGACCCCAAGGCTCTATTGCGCGAAAGAAAGGAGGTTACCTGAAGATCGGCATTGCGCGCGGAAGGGGTTGAATTGCGCGTGCGGGAGACCGTTCGACTTCCAGCAACCTTTGAAACGTTGGGGGTCGCCTAGTATTTATAGGAAACCCCGGGCGCGGAATCCAAGGCGCGAGCGCGGAATTCTCCTCGCGGGCGCGGAATCGGGCACGGCGCGCAAGGGAGTTGCGCGCATCCCGGGGGTTTTGCGCGCGGATCATCATCTTTGCGCGCAGGCCTCTGAAATTCCGCGCAAGGCCTCCGGGCCCTCCGAAACATTCTTCCGACTCCAAATATGACCTCGCTTTCCGCATCCGGAGCTTCGTTTGGGAACAACGGACTTTTCCGGCGTCTACAAAAGCCCCCCCTCGGAATCTGATTGGCGAGAGGTCGCAACGATCGGGTTCCGAGGGAGACGCCGGAATGCCGAAGTCCTGGGCGGCGCGGGACTTAGGCGCGCAAAAAGGGGCGTCGGTCGCGAAATTCGCCGCTGCGGTCGCGCAAAGCGCTTTCCGCGCAGCGCGGACCCCGGCCTCGCCTATAAATAGGGGCACTGTGTCCCTCCGTGCCGTACACTGGCCTTCCGCGCGATAAGCATCTCTGCTCTCGTGCGCGAAATTGCCTTTTCCGGCGCGGAATTCGCCCGCTCGTCGCGCAAAACCGTCCAGATTTCGCTCTGCCTTTGCGCGAATACCCGGGGTTTTACGCGAATGACTTCCCGATTGCGCGCCGTCCACTAGGATTGCGCGCCGACTCTCAAACTTTTCCACCAGCCTCGTCCGATTCCGCACACTTTATCCCCTAACCCGCACGACTCCCGAAACTTCTGAGATGGCCGCGCACAGAGGAAATGAGAGGGATGCCGCCACTCGCAGGGCTGAGATGGCGACGAACGAGGAGGTTTACGGAGCCAAGGAGATTGTTTCCAACAATCAATCCTTGTTCTACTTACTGACGCCGGCCCAGAAGACATATCCACTGTCGGACAACCTGCCGCTCTGGAACTTCGGCATCCTAGATGAGGTTCCGGTGCCAGGGTTCGAGATTGATGCGCCGCGGACCTGGGTGACCCGGGAGGACGAGCTTCTCCGCTATAAAATCACCAACAATGGGCATCCTGCCAGGGAGACCAGACACTTGGATGTCTATGTCCTGAACCCGAGGACGCGAACCATTGATGGGGGTGAGCCTACTGCGGAGAATTCTCCAGCCCTCTACTCGAGCATATATCGCCAGAGCGTCACGGACGACACCAAGGGCTGGCTGAAGGACTGGTACTTGCGGTCTGGGGGCAATTTCACCAGCGAGTGGGCCTGGGCGTTCTGGGTACGCCACACTTGCGATCACTTCGCAGAGGAGCTGCGGTACATCGGCCTGTTTGAGGCGGTGTGGACGTCGCAGTTCCACTTCTACCAGCAGTCCGAGCTCGGGCCGGAGCTGTTCACCCGATGGTCTCCGGATACCAACACCTTCCATCTTCACCATGGGGAGGTCGGTGTCGGTCTCTGGGACATCCACTACATCGGAGGTATCCCGCTGGAGGGCTACCAATACAATGAGTTCCTGCCGCCGAAGAACACCTGGGAGGACAGGTCACGGACTCCCATCCTGACCTGGCATCTGCTTGACCTGGCTACGCAGCGGCTCGGGATCAAAGAATTCCAGAAGGACATAGCCTACAAGGAATGGTTCGGCCAGTTCTTGGAGCATGACCCGGCGGTCAAGATGCCAGGCAGGGGGAAGCGGTGCCCGACCGCAGCTCAGAGGAGCCGGAACGGGTCGTACTGGCGGGTCCTGGAGACGGGCGACTACCGCTCATGGGGGTACCGCGTCATCGAGGCCCGGGACCCAAACGTCCGGTACGCGGCGTTCCTGGCCGCCTTTCTGAGTGGGTGGCTCCTGCCAGTGCGGGACGCGAGAATGGGCGTTCGCCCGGCGACACTGGCGGTGGCGGGCGCTATGGCCGCCAACAAACGATACAACCTCGGGGTCCCAGTGCTGGCGAGGCTGTATGCCATCCTGGGATGCATCTCACGAGGGGGGTCGCCACGAAGGATCTGTGGGCCCTTTCAGTTCTTCCACGGCTGGGTGGCTGCTCACCTCGGTGGGTACACGTTTCCGAACGCCATCATTCCTCCGAGCAACGGCCTGCGACCCTCCCTGCTGAACATCGCGGGGGTCGCTCCGATGACCCTAAGTGAGGAGGGCGTGCGGATCCGGATTGGCAATCATGCCAACTTCAACTTCAGTCCGTTCCCCACTCCCGTCGGCCAGATGATCGACAATGGGCAGGGTTTGCTGGAGCAGCATGAATACTTCCTGAACATGCGGGGCGGGGTGCTCGTGGCTCGGATCGACGGGAAGGTGATCTGTGAGCCTTACGTGCCGACCCGTTTCGCCAGGCAGTTCGGGTGCCTTCAACGGATGCCGAAGAGGGTATTCACTGCTGTCCGGGAGGAGACGAACCCTGGCGTCCTTCGCCAGATGTGGCTGATGTTTGCCGCTTTCGGCTCTGGCGACGTCATCACTCTCCCTCCTACCGGAGTTGACGCAGGCTTGGCAACCGAGTACGCCGAACACTGGGCCATCGCGTACCCCGAGGGGCTTTTGCGGAAGCTAGTTCGGCGGCTCGAGGTTACCCGTGCGGAGACCGGGCGTCAAGGAAGGAGGCGAGGTGCCGCCACACGGGGGAGAACGGAGGCGCGCCAAGCAGCGGAGCCGGCGCGGGAAGGGACTTCGGCGGCGGGCACATCGCGAGCTGCCGCCACGACCTTAGCGCCCAGAGAGGGGGCACGTGCGGTGGTCGAAGAGCGGCCCGGGAAGCAGGTGAGACGTCTGCTCGAACCCTCCCACGATGCAGTCTTCCCGGCGCTGTGGTCGGCCTGGATGACCCTGCGGCAGTCACTGGGGACCGACGCCATCTGGCAAAAGATTCTCAGGGAAGGAATCCATCTGCCGGAGGTCGGCAGCCTCCATATTGCCGACAGGGTGGACTTCAACTGGCAGTATGCGTATCTGACGGCCATGGACGAGTACACGCGCCAACGTGGTCAGGGAGCGGAGCCATCCCTTCTGGTGAAGGTGATGCTCGGTCTCGAGCCCGCTCCGGAACAGATGCCGCCGGAAGAAGACGACAGTAGCAACGACTCCGAGGAAGAGGAGGAAATGGGGGAGGATGAAGGCTCCGAGGGAAGATCCCATCAGGGGAGTCCGCGGGAGAGCGGCGAGGTGGCCGGCTCTGACGACGTTGATGTCACTGAGCTCCTCGAGGTCCGCTTCTATCCCTACTCAATCTGCTTCATCCATTCTCTTATGCAGCTTCTAACCCATTTCTCCATCTTTTTCAGGAGCGCACGGATGTTGGTCAGGCGTCCTCAGCGGGAGTAGGAGGGGCGCCAGCAGGACAAGGCGGGGGCCAGACACCCATCATCGAACTGACAAGCGCGGAAGGGTCCCCTGCTGCAACTGTTCCTGCGGCGGCCGGGGCAGCGGAAGATGACGCTCCGAACTCCCGTAAGTCTCCCTACATTACTGCTGGTGCTTGCCGTTGACAATCCGTGACTAACCATGGCATGCCCTGCGCAGTGATCTCAACACTGGAGGCTCATCGGGTTGCCGAACCCGGGCCATCCACGAGTGGACCGGTGGCAGACATGCCGCCTGCTCCGGAACAGACTTCCCGAACCGAGCCGGCCCCACCAACTGCTGATCAAGGGGCTCCGGACATCGGCGGTGCTGACATCAGAGAGAGGTTGGGGGCTAACGAGGGTGTCAGTGCCGCTGGGGAGAGAGAAGAAGGTCGCCCGGATGTTGGGGAACCTATCCCTCGTGAGGACCTCCCAGGGGCGGACCCTGCAGCAGACCTGCTGGCTGCCTTCCCTGCCTACCGGCCTGCCGATCCCGAGGAGATGGACGACTCAGACACGGAGGCGGTCGAGGAGAGCCGGATAACGCGCCGTAGGGGGTGGAAGTGCATCCAGCGCTTCCTCAAGCGAGACCCGTCGGAGTGGCTGGGGCGCATGGGATCACTTCAAACCTGGCTGCGCTTTCTGTGTGCCGGGGGAGCTGATGCTCAACGCCTCCATCTAACGGTCCGTGATTTAATGGCCGAAAAGATGCACGAGAGCTGCCGGCGTGCCGACGTCACACAAAGTCGGGACATGTCGGAGAGCACGCGGGCGCTCCTCGCGGCGGAGCAGGAAGTCCGGCGCCTCGAAGGGCAGGCGGCAGAGAAGGAGGCCCTCGTCGCAACGTGTACCGAGCTTGTGGAGCAACTAGCAGCCCAGCTGGTTGACGCCCAGGTACAGCTGACGGAGGCGGGCCAACAGATGGTCACAATTCAGGTCGAGCGGGAGCGTGCACAGGCCAAAATCGATGAACTGCGCGCTGCGACCGCCGACGAAGAGAGGGCACGCAGAGAGCGAGAAGCAGCTCTGGAGGCCACCAGCCAAAGGGTAGCGGCATTAGAAAGACTCATTCAGCATGCTAATCCCTAAGGGCTTTTGTTTTTCCATTCCCAAAACATTTGCTTCCGCTACTTTGATCCATCTGTATGAATCAATATATTTATCTGCATCTTTTGGTTTAACATGCTCAACCACAATTCGTTGTCTTGCGGGAGTGTTAACCAAACATCAGGCATCCATAATTGGGCCTGGATTTCTGGAGAAAAGAGGGAGGTCATTCCTAGGAAAGGAGACCTCAGACCTAATCAATGTATCATCCCCCCAACTTGTTCCAACACACGAGCGGGACAATGCTAGGGGCGTTGAGATTTTATCCGAACATAGGGAAATGAGAAAGGGTGAATCGCGTGTCCCGAATCCGGACATCCACAACGGTCGGCCTTCCAGGAAATGCCTAAGACGGTAGGCGGACAGTGGATCGACCATAACAACTGCAATAGACGGGCCGAAAAAGGCCATCATTCATATTGCAGGAGGCGGACCACATGTCATCATGAATACCGCTTTGGGGTTCCTTCAGACACAAGGGTGGAAATCCCGATCAACAGGGCATGCGAAGCGTGGGGCGAAGTGACGGTTTGTTCGGACAGAATCCAGCGCTCTCAAAATTGCGCCACCGTGGGGAAAGCGTATTAGGCGGATGCACTAATCTGGCCGTGAGTCACCCCAATTCTCAGACAGCACCTCTTTGACGAGGAAACCGTCGCTTCCCATCCTTGCGATGGGGCATCCCGAGCTGAATCGGGGAGAATATCACAACTGCACCACTCTACCCGAAGCCAGGCCAGACGGCCGGCGACGAGGAGGGGCGGGACTTAACGATCCCTGAGGCTGGACCCGAGTTGAGATGCCCGGGCGTTCCTACGTACTCCATCAGGCTGGAGATCAAGCCACACGTAGTTCTGAGAGTGCAGTTTAACGTCATGCATGACGTAGAATCCCGTTTAGGGGAGATCTTAGTTTAAGGTCGTAGAGCTCGGACCATAAGGGTAGATCTTAGTTTAAGGTCTTAGAGCTCAGACCATAAGGGCTAGATCTTAGTTTAAGGTCTTAGAGCTCGGACCATAAGGGGAGATCTTAGTTTAAGGTCATAGAGCTCGGACCATAAGGAGAGATCTTAGTTTAAGGTCTTAGAGCTCGGACCATAAAGAGAGATCTTAGTTTAAGGTCTTAGAGCTCGGACCATAAAGACCTCAAAGCACGCCGCATCATGGTCATATCCCCTGGACATGCGAAGATGCACTGAGGGATAGTGTCAAGAGTGTCGAGGTTTCGCCTGGTCAGAATGGGAGGTGGAAAATGTGAATCATGCGGCCATTCACTCAAGGACTGGGGGCACCGGAGTAACGATATGGGAGTACTGCCGACCGTGGCGGAAAAGCAGCATCAATATCGCACTAACCGTTGGTGGAATGAGGCAGCAAACGAGCATCGACCTCTCAATCGCAGGATTCATATCGATTTGCTGCCCGAGGCCATTGGGGGTACCGGCCCGAGTCGGTGGGAGAGCACTGAGGCATTGTGTCCGAACCGTTCACGGGGGCTCCACCCAGGGCGTAGACAATGGGTCCGAATGAAATGGGGCACGAAGCCTGAAAAGCGGAAGAAACCTGACCATGCGGATCCTGACCCTCCTGGCAATAAACCAGAGTACTCTTGACACCAGTGGACCACTGCAAGGGGTCGGGGAACACGCCTTGAGGGTGACCTGAAGGCGGCGGATTCCCCAGAGAAGGGGGAATCTCTAAGAGATGGGGGGCTGGACCCGAAGTTTCAAACATTCGGGCGTTCCTACGTATCCCATAAGGATGGGAATCAAGCCGTACGTAGTTCTTGAAGCGCGGCGCAACACAATCGGGCACCAGCGCGGGGAAGAGTGCGGGTCTGACCCTCGCACACAGAAGGAGCGGCATTTGATATTTCTCGTTTGTCCTTAGAGATGAATGGTTTTTCGTGCGGCGACATGCCTGTGATTGAGAAATCTCTTGCGTCGCCACAATGATCAAGCCATGGAAGGCATTGATGAATGGCGTGGTTATTAACCAGCGCCCAACATGAGTGCCCCCTGAGGGGAACATCACGATGCAGTGCCGTTTCTCGTCGGGCGGCCAAGACGATCATAGTTTACGGTCGTGTGGTAGGACCAGACAACACAGTTTAAGGTCATGTGGTTCGGACCATGGAGGAATCCGCTTACCGCGGTACGGCGGACACGGCGGAGGTGGGAACATACCCAGCCCTGCGGTCACGCATGATTCCAGGAAAAGAGTCTTGGGATAGGGGTCTGCGTATGTCCATCACCCGAGGGGCAGAGATGCTAGCCTCCAGACATACTGGGCCTAGAACGCGATTGTTCGAGCAACTCCTCCCTCCTTATGGGGACGAGGGTCCAGCTACGCATGGCCCTTGGGGAGAACATCCGCATATATCCTTGGTGCTCAGATCATGGGAGCCTCGAACGACATCATTACCCTGGTTGGTCTGCCTAACGTGTAGAGGTGTACTGAAGGTCAGTATGAAAAGAGTGTCAAGATTCCACTACAACGCACAAAGGCGGAGTGTGATGAGGACTGCGCAACCAATGTTCAGAGCCTGAAAGAGCTGACAAGGCGATCAAGGATGTTGCTGATGCATTCGCAACACAACATCCGATCGCGTCAGCCTAAGACGGGGCAAGCAAACGAGCATCAACCGCTCAATCGCAGGATTCATATCGATTTGCGGCCCAAGACCCGCCGGTAAATCGACCCGGAGCGGTGGGAGAGCACTGAGGCATCGTACCCAAACCGCTAACGAGGATCCCTTTGAGTGAAGGCTCGAACAAGAGGAAGCGCGAGGCCTGACAAGCAACACAGGACTTGTCGGGATTGAATCTGACACTACGAGTCCTAGACCGAAGTACCCAAAACATGTTAACAGGTCTCCGGAAAGGGTCGGAGGACTCACCCTGAGAGCAACCAAAAGAGGGCAGATCCCCATGATCAACCAAGGGACGGGGCTGGACCTGAAACACAAGCGTCCAGGCGGTCCTACGTATCCCATAGGGATGGGAATCAAGCCATATGTAGTTCTTGAGAGGCAGTTTAACGTCATGCAGGACGATGAGAGGTGTGAGGTGGTCCCACACACGGGGGGAGGCGTACGGCGTGGCCAGTAGACCAACGCGAATGAGGACATAATCCCCCGCTCACGCGATACGCCTCGCACAAAAAGGAGAGGAACTTGGGCCAGAGGCCCGACGCGGGATAGAGATTCCCGGGAAATGGGGCTGGGCCTGAAACATGAATGTCCAGGCGGTCCTACGTATCCCATAAGGATGGGAATCAAGCCGTACATAGTTCTTGAAGTGCAGTTTAACGTCATGCAGGACGATGAGGGGAAAAGAAGGGGGGAGCAGAAGGCATCCCCAAACATGGGGGGGGGGGGCGTACAGCGTGACGAGCAAACCGACGTGAATGAGGGCATAGCCCCGCGCTCACACCATACGCCGCACACTCGGGGGCAACTGGGCCAAAGGCCCGAGATGGGATGGAAATTCCCAAAGGATGGGGCTGGGCCTGAAACATGAATGTTCAGGCGGTCCTACGTATCCCATAAGGATGGGAATCAAGCCGCACGTAGTTCTTGAGGGGCAATTTTACGTCATGCAGGACGAATGCTGAACAGTTTAACGTCTTGTAGCTCGGACGTAGTGCAGTTTAGCGTCATGCAGGACGAAGAACTTGGCAGTTTAACATCTTGCAGCGCGGACGAATGCTGAACAGTTTAACGTCCTGTAGCCTGGACGAATGCAGTTTAACGTCGTGCAGGACGCGGTGCAGTTTAACGTCATGCAGGACGAAGTGCAGTTTAGCGTCATGCGGGACGAAGTGCAGTTTAGCGTCATGCGGGACGAAGTGCAGTTTAGCGTCATGCGGGACGAAGTGCAGTTTAGCGTCATGCGGGACGAAGTGCAGTTTAGTGTCATGCGGGACGAAGTGCAGTTTAGCGTCATGCGGGACGAAGTGCAGTTTAGCGTCATGCGGGACGAATGAACACTCAGGCAAAGTATTGCTTGAGGAACCTAGCGTTGGTGGGAGGAGTGACACGCTCACCATCCATAGTCGCTAGGGAGTATGCGCCATTGGGATAGACCTTGTGGACAACAAACGGTCCCTCCCACTTGGGCTCCAACTTGGGCGGCTTCCTGCCGGGGATCATCGGTGCTCTTAGGGCTAGCACTAGATCACCCTGCAGGAAGGAGCGGAGGCGAACCTTCTTATTGAAAGCTCGAGCCATTCTGCTTTGATGCCTCTCCAAGTTGTGCAAAGCGTGAAGTCTATTCTCATCCAGTGCTTCCAACTCGACTAGACGGGCTTCAGCAACTCTGTCCGGAGCTTGCTGGTCGTAGACCGCAGTGCGCAAGGGCGGTAACTGGATCTCGATGGGCAGGACGGCCTCAGCTCCATACACCAGGGAATAAGGGGTCATCTGGGTGGAATTGCGAGTCGTCGTCCGATAAGCCCAGAGGGCGTTGGGGAGCTTGTCCGACCAACTCTTCTTGTTCTGACCAACCATCTTTTGCAGAATGTTAGAGAGGGTTTTGTTGAACGCCTCGATCTGTCCATTCGCCTGCGCATGATAGCGAGATGTATGGTTCGAGCGAATGTTATACTTGGCGTACAACTTCTTCAACTCGGCTGCTCGGAAATTGGTTCCGTTATCCGTGAGGATAGCGTGAGGCACTCCAAATCGATAGACAATGTTGGAGGTCACAAAGTCAGCGATCGAACATGATTTGACCTCTCTGAGCGGAATCGCTTCTGCCCATTTGGAGAAGAAGTCCGTGGCGGTCAGAATGAACCGGCACTGGCGAGCTGTCGCCGGCGGGTAGGGTCCCACAACGTCCAGTCCCCAAACTGCAAAGGGCCAGGAATACCTTGTAGTATGGAGTGGCTCCGGCGGCCGATGCACAAAGTTCGCATGAACCTGGCACGCATGGCACCTCCTGGCATACTCGATGCAATCATGGATCATGGAGGGCCAGAAGTATCCTAACCTCCGAATCTGGTGGGACAGCTTCGGCCCAGTCTGGTGGGCGCCGCATGAACCAGCATGAACCTCTTGCATGACTCGTGGGATCTCAACTCCCTGAAGGCAACAGAGGAGAACACCATCGAATCCGCGTCTGTAGAGGATCTGCTCCAGGCCGGGACTGCTCTGGAGGACGAACTGCGATGCGCGGCGTCGAACTCGCTCACGCTCGGCCCGATCCGATGGAAGAATGCCATGTTGGAGGTACTCAACCAAAGGCGTCCTCCAATCAGGGGCTGATCCGACTGTCATATCTGGGGTACTCGGGGCTCCGGGCAAAGGGGCAACCGTGGTGAGGTTACTTACCAACGGGCCGCGATCTTCTTCCGGGATAACGGGAGCGATGAGCCTGCGGCGCGTCACGCGGACGATCAGGTTGTCCTGTTCAGGCTCCGCAAGTGACGCAGCAAGGCTGGCCAAAGCATCTGCTCGACCGTTCTGCGACCGGGGAACATGGACAATTTTCGGCCGAGAAGGGAACCGGGCCATCAGAAGGAGGGTGCACTCCAACAATGGCACAAGTTCCGGCTTCCTGACTACGTAGACGCCATTGATCTGCTTAACGACCAGCTCGGAGTCCCCTTTCATGCACAGACGGGGCACGTCGATCTGGAGAGCCAACTCGAGGCCGGTGATGAGGGCATGGTATTCCGCCTCATTGTTGGTACAGCCCTCTGACAACAGGAAAGAGTATGGCAGCACGGCTCGCTCCGGGGTAATGAAGACGATACCCAAGCCCACTCTGTTGAGCTTAGGATTATCGAGTCTTCTACCGGTGGGGCTCCGGGAGGCACCGTCAAAGTGCATCTGCCAGCATGGATCGGCTCGATCAACCGAGAGAATGGTCTCATCAGGAAAGCCTAGATCCAGCGGCTGATCCGTGGAGGTTGGGTGAGCAGCCAGAAAGTCTGCCAATGCTTTCCCTTTGATGGCCTTCTGAGACACATACCTGATTTCGAACTGCTAGAGAATCACAGCCCACCGCGCTAGGCGGCCAGTCAACATAGGCCGGCTCAGGATATATTTCAACGGGTCTACCCGAGAAACCAACTGTACCTCATGGTGCTGCAAGTAGTGCCGTAATTTCTGTACGGCAAATACGAGCGCCAGGCAGCTCTTCTCGATGGGGGAATACCTAACTTCCGCATCGAGGAGCATGCGACTGAGGTAATAGAGGCTATTCTCTGTTCCCTCGTTGTTCTTCTGGGCGAGAAGGGCACCCAGGGACCGTTCCAGGGCGGTCACATAAAGGACCAGCGGCTTTCCGGATACGGGCGGCATCAGGACCGGAGGTTGAAGCAGGTACTGCTTGATTTCCTCGAAAGCGGTCTGACACTCTTTATCCCATACATAGGTGGCACCCTTCTTCATGAGCCGAGAAAAGGGCTTACACTTGCCGGCCAGATTCGCGATGAATCGGCGTATATAGGCTAAGTGGCCTTGGAACCCTTGCAGTTCCCGGACGGTACCTGGGGGAGGCATCTGGCTAATCGCCCTGATTTTCTCTGGGTCGATCTCAATACCCCGGTATCTTACCACAAATCCAAGGAACTTTCCGGAGGTGACCCCAAAGGCACACTTCAACGGGTTCATCTTCAGGCATCGAGACCGGAGGAAGCTGAACACTTTCTCAAGATCTTTGAGATGGTCCTGATGCTGGCGCGATTTGACCACCAATTCGTCGACGTAGCATTCCACCAGTGTGCCGAGGATTGGCTTGAATATGCGGTGCATCGCCCGTTGGTAGGTGGCACCTGCATTCTTCAGGCCGAAGGGCATGACCCGGTAGCAAAAGGTACCTTGGGGGGCCCTGAAGGCAGTGAGCTCCTCATCCTCAGGGGCCATCCGAATTTGGTTGTATCCGGAGTATCCATCCATGAAGGAGAGGGCTTGGAACCCTGCCGTGGCATCAATCAACAGCTCTGTCACTGGAAGGGGAAAATCATCCTTCGGACAGTGGCGGTTGAGATCGCGGAAGTCGATGCAGACTCTGATCTGCCCGTTCTTCTTCCTGACCAGCACAATGTTGGCCAGCCATTTGGGGTACTGAACTTCCCTCACGAAGTTGGCTTTGATAAGCTTGTCAACTTCGGCCTCAACCATGGCACCGTGGGATGGGTGCATCTTCCTGGGAGGCTGCTTGAACCCGCGATGGTTCGCCGGGAGACCAAGGCGGTGGACGGCTACCTGAGGATCTAGCCCCGGCATCTCGTCATAGCCCCAAGCGAACACATCACGGTGCTGCCTGAGAAAGTCCACGTACTGCTGCCGCTCCTCAGAGGGCATGGCGGCACTAACCAATGTGGGTCTTGGATCAGCCTCGGTTCCAAGGTTCACCTGTATTAACTCATCGACCGTGGCGGGGACGCCCTCCTCAAAGGCTGGGGGTGCGTCTTCCATATCCTCTCCGCTCGGGGAGGGATCGTCCATGGGAGAGACTGCGTTGGAAACTGCATTGGGGCTACCAGATCCTGCTGGGCCACTGGTGCTGGCACGGGCGGTTGCGGCCATCTCATCAGGAGACTCGCGGACCGTCGAGACCATGGCCACGTCCAACCGGTGAATCAGGAGGACGTAAGCGTCATCCAGACTTGCCCAGGGATCGCTTGCAACAGCGACAGGCTCAACCTCACCTGCCAGGATCTGCTTATCCTTGCTCTTGTAATAGTCCGCATCCAGATAGCGGGCTTCACACGAGGCAAAAGGAGAGGCATCTCCTTGAAGCACGCCTACTCGACCATTAAGGGAGTATTTGAGGCATTGGTGGTATGATGAGGGAACCGCCGCGTGAAGATGGAGCCATGGCCTGCCCATCAATGCGTTGTACGCAGTGTCCTGAGAGACCACCATGAATTCGGTGTTGGCAACCAAGTCACCGAACTGGGTCTTCAAACGTATCTTGCCGACCGGGGTTTGCTCGGTGCGGTCGTACCCCTGGATCCTGAGGTCGGAGGGAATCAAGTCATCCTCAGACAACCCCAATATCCGGAGCGTCCGGGTTGGAATCAGGTTAATCCCGGACCCCGTGTCGACAAGACAGCGCCGGACTTCAAGGCCATTGAACTGGCCAGTGACATACAGCGGACGAATGTGTCCCTGTATAGGAGGGTCTTCATCCTTACCAGAGAACGAGATAACTGCCTGACATTCGGCGTCCTCGATCGTTTCGGCGTGAAAGGCCTCTGCAGCTGCAACCTCTGTCTCAAACTGGAGGGGGATTTTCAGGGCTTCAGCGAGTGCCTCGCGCATCTCAGATGACATGCGCAGAGCCTCAAGGATGGAGAGCCTTGCTGGGATGTCGGCCAAGTGCTTCAGGACATCATACTTTTTGGCCAAGCGCGAGCCCCTGGTTGCAGGAGGTTGCTCTGCGGTTGGTGGCATGACGGGCCTTGCCGGTTGGATCGGCGACCGACTGGTACATGGCGCATCTCGCTGTTCACTGGTCGCAGTCCGGGAAATGGTCACCGTACTGGAGTCAGGAGGCCGGGATGGACTCGTGGCAGGGCGGAGCTAGTCGCGACGCGGCTGAGGCGGTTCTGCCTGGTCCCACACCACAAACAGTGGCGGAGGCGAATCTGTCATCCCCGGATGGGGGGGCTGCGCGCGCTGAGCTCAGTTTTGAGCCTGCTGCCTAGTCTCAGTGGCGTGCACGGCCTGGCTGGAGGTACCAACGGCTGTGCCCCGGCGACTCCTGCTGCTGCGGTTCTTCCGACGGTGGCGACGACCGGGGACACTAGGGAGGTCCACCTGGTGTTCTTCAACGTCGGGAACCGAAAAGGGATTTACCAGCTCGACGGTGTTAACCGAAGCGTACCCAAAACCGTCATCGGACGAATCATCCATCACCGGGCGGATCCGAGGAGGGACCCCCATCTCCGGGGGCATGAAATCGCCGAGAGTGCGGGATAGTGGCGGAACCGGCGGGGCGCGCTCTTCCTTCTTGCGCTGCCGCCGTTTGCTCCTCTTGGAAGAGGCAGGCTGGGACGACGATGCCGAAGCAGCACCCGCAGATTCTGGGGGCTCAGGCTGATTCAAGCGCGCACGGATGATTCCATGGGCGCGAATGGTCGTCTTGCGGGCCATCCAGTTATTATACTTCTGGGATCCGCGGTCGGAGACCAGCTGCCATTCGTCCTCGTTGCCACTATTGTCATCTGATCCCACGAACACGCCCGCCACTTGTGCTGGAGCTGGGCCCAACCTGATTACATTGTTGTTAATCTGGTCGTGGAGCCAATCCTTAAACACATAGCACCGCTGGATGGTGTGACCCAGGGCCCGGTGGTAGGGGCAGTAGCGGGGGTTATTCGTAAGATGTGCCTCCTCTGGCTTCCAACACTCAGGCAGTCGCACAATCCTCTGCTCCAGGGCGCTCCGGAAATAACCGGGGACCTGATCCTCATGGAATGAGTAAGTCAGGTGTCGCGGGCCCCTGGGAGCGTGGTCTTGACGAGGGGCTGGAGGGGCCTGCCGAGGAGGTGGACCCTGATTATCTCGCCTGGGTTGCGGCGGTACATTACGCGGAGGGGCCGGCCGGTTCTGAGGCTGCCGCTGCTGGGCCGGGAACTGAGCCCGTGGAGGCGGATTCCTGTGAGGCTGTGGAGCTGGCCTCGCCGGCAGCAGCTCCAACGGCCTGGGGGCCTCTATCTGGGCAACAGCAGCGGGCTCAGCCCTACTGACTCTCCTTGCAGGAATCATAGGAGGCAGCGGGTGTGCCTGGCTGGCCTGTTGCAGGGCTTCCTCAAGACGTTGAGCTTTGTCTGAGAAGTCCCTGAACCCTCCGGGGTAATTCTGAGTAATCAGGGAAGGGACCAGCTCGGTCTTGACGTTCACGACGCACATTGTCAGCAACTGCTCCTGAGTCAATGGCATGTCAAGGGAATACGTGAGACCCTTCCATCGCGCGACGAAGTCCGCGACTCGCTCATCAGGCCTCTGCTTGCACTTGAAGAGGTCTGCGATACTCGTATTCCGGGTCGTGGAACTGAACTGGTAGAGGAATTGCCTACGAAGTTCCTCCCAGCTAGTTATCGACCCGACGGGGAGCTGGCTGTACCAGACAAACGCTGGCCCTTCCAGTGTCTGAACAAAGCAGCGAAGCTTAGCGGCCTCCTGCTGCGCCGGAGTCCCCAACATAGGCCCGCACCTCGAGTTGAAGTGGGATAAATGCTGTGGCGGATCTCCAGTTCCGTTGAAGGGGGCGAAAGTGGGATTCCCGAATCCCGGAGGCGCCGGCATGTCATCCACCCATGCTGGGTAGGGTTTTCCGTCCGGTGGGATCGCCACCTGCCGAGTCTCCAAGGCCTCCAAGCGGGCAATGAGTGCCGCCATCGGATCGTCCGAACATGGGTTCGAGTCCTGGCGAGGATCTCTAACCACGAGCGCATTGCATGGCCCTTCAATCGGGTCGTCGACCGGGTCGTCGAACTCGGCAGCTCGTGGGATGGCGGGCGGAGCGGCCCTTGGGGCAGCGGGAGGAATCCGAGCGGGGTCTCTCAGGAAGTCACGCCGCTCGGGAGGGTGAGGCGAAACATACCGCGCCCTCTTGCCGTAGGCAATGGCCTCTCTCCTGTCGGCGAACACGGCGTAATCACGGTTGCCCGGGAGAGTCTCATCGAGGAGCGGTTGTTCCGGTCCCTGCTGTCCTGGCCTGGGATCACCGTAGTCAGGCCGTCGTTCTGCAGCGCACTCGGCGAGGAGCTGGTCAACCAGCTTCTTCTGTTCGGCGAGCTGCTGACGTAGCGTAGCCTTCTCGGGATCCTCCTCTTTCCTCTGCATGGAGGCAGATGGGCCGGCGGGCTTTATAGCCTCGCTGTGCTCTTTTCCTTTGCTGACGTTTCGGCTCAACGTCAGTGCTTCAGTGGGCGCGGGGAGCCCCAGGAGGTTCCTCTGATGACGAGTGACTCTCACCGATTGATCTGACGACGGCTTGTCTTCGGGGTGGAAGCCCCCGTCGAGAAGTTCCAAGTCGTTCCCCTCTCCCGACAGGTCAGCCATATTGACCGTTCCTGTCCCTGGGGATATACCCTCAGGGCCACCCAGCGAATCGGGCTGTCGGCGGATCACACTGAAGCGTAGGGCAGCGTACTGCCCCCATCCACGGATATACACATGGGGAGTGGCTTCCTCGATAACTTTGCGGAGTACTTGGAAACACTCAACGCATCGTTGTTGGAGGGCCTCGTGGTGCCCAAATGACCCGGGGTGCCGAACCGCGGGGAGCATGGCCAGGTCAATTTGATGGCACTGCTCACCAATATCCTCCAAGTGCGCTTGACTCCCGGGGTATGGCATTTGTAGGCGGTGAAGACAGGATCGATTCTCCCGGAGAGTTCGGCGAAAGCATTCGAACTCATCCGGGGTGAGCGATTCGGGTGCATCAAAGCCCGGTCCCGCGACTGGCCAAAACTTCTCAGGGAAGCGGCCCTCTGCAAGGACGGTCCAGAAGCTCCACGACTCAAACTCGGGACCCAGATCTCCTTGGTCCTCTTACATGGCTGGGAACGGACGGGGAACTGGTAGTGGTGCCGAGGCGGGCCGCCGGGCCGACGGGCTGGCCGGCGGTGAATACGGCGAACAGGCCGATTGGCCTCCATATCCCGGGCCGCCCTCTGAGGGTGGCGGTGCCCTGGGTACCACATCACGATAGGACGGGCCGGCGAGTGGACATCCTGCCGTAGCATCGGTGCTCGCCGAGGGTGCACCAGATCGTGGTTCGACCGTCGGTCCCCAGAAAAAGTCTCCGGTTTCTCCGATCGAGACGGAAGGCACTTCCGGAGGGGCCGGTACCAACCGCAAGCTTGATTCTTGGGGGTCTACCAGGCCCTCGTTACTCCGGATATACCTTCGGAGAGAAGCGGGGATCACATCGATCTCGCTCTCGGGGAGCACGAGGCTGACGTGCCGCATTCCTACCCCTGCCCTTGACTGGCGGGATTGGGGAAAGGGCTCTGTCGCCGAATCGTACTCCGCCTCTGAGTCAGAGAAGCAAACCGGTCGGATCTCTGTCCGGAATTCCGTAACATTCTTCCCTCGGCGTCGACGCCTTGCCTTCCTGCCCCTGGGTGGTTCTTCGGGGCAGGGCTGATCTCTGTCCTGGCGTCCTCCGGCCGCACTGGTGCTGGGGCCAAGAGGACTGGGAACCAAGGTGCGAGGGGCACCGGGACAGATATCAAAGGGGACGCGGGGAGAGATGACTCCGGGCAGGCCTCCGGGCCGGGATCGGAAGGTGGGATGACCCATGCCTCCTGGATCGGCCACACAGAGTAGATCCTGCCGGTGAATAGCGCTACCGCGAGGTGGTCCGCGGTGGCTACTGCCAGTGCCAGCAACCGGGAGAGTCAACCCAACCTGCCTTTGGGGCGGTCGGGGCCTCGATCCAGGTCGGGCATAGGAGTTCCCCTGCTCAGGATGCGCAGAGGCCTGGCGACTGGAGCCAGCAGTGGCTTGGGCCAATGCGGCCGCTGTTGCTAGAGCCCCAAGGTGGGAATCCTCTTCCGCTCGTGCCCGACGTTGGCGTCGAGACAGACGAGTCGGGATGAGCGGCGCGGGCAGGTGGAGAGCCTGTTCCTCGACTTGAGTGGCCTGGCGGCGGTGTCGCCGTGGCCTGGCGGGAGTCCTTACCGTAGATCCCTGGAGCGAATCCCGGATAGGGTGATCCCGTGCATCTTCCACCTCATCCGCATAGGGAAGGGAACTGTCAGAGCGCTCCGGGGATAAACTCCCGAAGCGATTGGACGTTGAGGTAGGCAGCGATGCCTCCCTGCGCGGCCCTCGGGGGCAGCGGTGGTGGCGAGGCACAGCCTCCTCAAGGTCTAGGCGAGCCATTTCCCTAGTGGGGATGACTCCCTCTTCCTCGTATCTCCGCACCAGGGTGTTGATCACCCTTCTCTGGATGACCTCCGAGGGGGAGAGAGGGTGTGGTCGTCCCGCAATTGCGGCTGCTGGGACGACTGTGGAACGGGCGGGACCGCGCGGAGTAGCCGCGTCGGTGTTTCCCCTACCCCTGCGCCAGTGGGCGGGTGGCGATCGGGCACTGGATCGGGCGACCTGATTTCTGAAAGCAGGGAGAATGACCCATTAACACTGACAGGAAAAAGGAATCGACAACCAACCATTAGCGCCACGACGCCTTCCGTGGGGGGAACCCAGGCCCTCGACGTTGCGAGACGGAGTGCCCGATGTCCCTTCCCCAGCCCCTGGCGGGTAAGACTGAATGCTTGGCCGGGCAACACGCCGGTCTTCCAACACCTCTGAAATCCATCGTTCTTCGTATCGAGGAGAAGAGATTCACGTCGGGTTCACCATTTTTCTGTTTCGGTGCGGATGTGCGTCCGGTTACGATGTTCCGCCAGGACGCGTTCGCGCGTGCACCCGTCAACCCGAGGGGATGGGCGCGCGGCTTGTGGTCCCGCAGTCCCGCTTTCCAAGGGCGGGCGGCATTGGTCCCTTATTCAGGGGCGTCTGCTCCTTGATCGAAACCGGGATGATGGGATGTCAGCTCCTCCTTCCTTGGACGTCTCCTCGGAACTCGTCGCCTAATCCGGGTCTCTCTCATAGACTTAAGAATGTTCGTGAATCTCGTTCCCGGCGCCATATCTTCATGGACACCGGTTAATTACGCTGCTTCCACCCGGACGCTCCAAGGAGTCTGGTCGGGGCAGCAACCTGCGGTGAGAAGGCCGGGTGGCTCTGGGTGCTGGGGGCGTGTCGTGACACTGCGGCTCTGCACGTCTGTCTTTCGTCCCTAATAGGGCTTCTCGAAGGCATGATGGCCTGAGGCATCCCATACTGGGTGCGGGGAACTGTGTCACCTGAGGTTTTCCTCAGCTTCCCATGTTTAACACGGGGTATGCCGCGAGTTTAACGTCCAGCGGGGACGGCATCGGACCGATCAACACGAAAAGTGGATCGGATGACAGAACCCCTTGCGGGGAACCTCCGACGCTGGGGCCAGCACATGGGCGGCTTCCCAAGTAACGTGGAGTGGAGTGAAGTGGCATGACCCCACCGGGACGTGGCGGCCCGGGTAAGGATCAGGGTGGATGATGGAGTGAAGAGCTTGGACCCCGTAGGGGCTTCCTACGTACCGCGTGTTAGCACGGATCAAAGTCAACGTAGTTCAGGTATACAGTTTAACGTCATGCTGGACGTCGGCAGGCCGACTCACGAAGAGGTCTAGGCCGCCGGGCGGAGGATTGAACCGAACCACCTCGCACAGAGGGGGATGGAACGGCCGGGTGGATCACAGTTTCACGTCATGCTGGACGATGAAAGGAGAAATGGAGAAAGGGGCTGTGGGGAGGCACCGTGGAGATACACACGGGCAGTCTCTCACAGGGGCGGATTCATAGGTGAATCAACGCAAGCGTGAACCCTGGAGGGGTCCACTGATGGACGAACCGACGTAAATACGACCGGGACGACCAGGTGGCGGGCTTGGACCTCAAGAAGGCTTCCTACGTACCCTGTATAGAAGACAGGGATCAAAGTCCACGTAGTTCATTCTGTCAGGACTTACGCACTTGAGGCAGCCCGGATGCGGCGAAACTCAGTTGGAAGGGACTTGGACCGAAAGTAGGAGACACCTCAATCCCAGTCACACCCTCTACTGGCTTCGGCAGTGGGGGAGCGTAATGGAGATACACATGTGCAGCCCCCCACAAGAAACAAGGGGTTTATAATACCCTGCCCCCGTAGGGAAAATCCACTCCCATTAAATCGTCCCAAAAGCAGGACAATCCCGACATCCCTGCAGAGACGAGCGGGTGGGGGCCACATCCAAACCGGGGGGGACCCTGCGTGCGGAGCACGAGATCAGGTTGTGGACGGTTTAACGTCTTGCCGGACGAAGTACAGTTTAACGTCGTGTGTTGAGGACGAAGCGGACAGTTTAACGTCTTGCCGGACGAAGTACAGTTTAACGTCGTGTGTTGAGGATGAAACACTTGGCAGTTTAACGTCTTGCAGCGCGGACGAGTGTGCAGTTTAACGTCATGCTGGATGTATGGGCAGTTTAACGTCATGCTGGACATCTGTGCAGTTTAATGTCATGCAGGACATATGGGCAGTTTAACGTCATGCTGGACATATGGGCAGTTTAACGTCATGCTGGACATAGGTCCGTGTCACTTCGCGCAAGCCTGGAGGGCCGCACGGAAAGACAACGCACGGTGCGGGCACCCAGGATGAAGATCATCGGGCGCCACGTAGGCGGGTACCCTCAGGGGGTCAAGGGAGGCGACCCTGGCGGGTTGCGCGCAAAAGAGGAGCTTTGCGCGCAAAACCGCGAGTCGGCGCGCAAAATGGCGGGCTGGCGCGCAATTGGGCCAGCTCTTCGCGCACGGCTGATGGGGATTGCGCGCACCGGGCTTCGGGTAGCGCGCGGGGGCAACGGCTCATTCTCTAACGAATGGCCACTTTGAAAATGGGGGGTGCTCGCAATCGGGTCGGATTGCGCGCACCCGGGGGCAATTGCGCGCAAGAGGCTTCTTTTGCGCGCAAAGGCCTTCGGGTTGAAATTTATTCAAAGGAAATGAGCCAAGGGGATTGCGCGCGAAGGCGGACCCCAAGGCTCTATTGCGCGAAAGAAAGAAGGTTACCTGAAGATCGGCATTGCGCGCGGAAGGGGTTGAATTGCGCGCGTGGGAGACCGTTCGACTTCCAGCAACCTTTGAAACGTTGGGGGTCGCCTAGTATTTATAGGCAACCCCGGGCGCGGAATCCAAGGCGCGAGCGCGGAATTCTCCTCGCGGGCGCGGAATCGGGAACGGCGCGCAAGGGAGTTGCGCGCATCCCGGGGGTTTTGCGCGCGGATCATCATCTTTGCGCGCAGGCCTCTGAAATTCCGCGCAAGGCCTCCGGGCCCTCCGAAACATTCTTCCGACTCCAAATATGACCTCGCTTTCCGCATCCGGAGCTTCGTTTGGGAACAACGGACTTTTCCGGCGTCTGCAGGATAGTTGTTTGTTCATGAGGTTTTGAGGCTTCATGGTGTACTGCCACCTTATTTTTAGATAGAGACACATGTTTTACCTCACGATTTTGGGAAGGCCTTATAAATGAATTAGTTTGCATTTCATGTTGGGTAAGGCATTTCATCTTTATGCGGATGATCCGACAGAGTATTAGAATTATATATTTGAATATATGTGTTGGGAATGATTGTAGGAATTCATAATTTCATGGGATATCCATTTGGAATTGGTTAGAAATTTTAAATAATAATATTTACCCACCCCCAATTAGAATGGATCCTTTAGAGGTATTCTATAGAAAGTCGTGAAAGTCTCTTTTTGAATGGGACATGGTGGGTGAGACCTCACAACTGGGACTAAGATTATGGAATGTGACATCTAAGAAAGTTAAGATGATCGAACAGTGGTTTTTGATAGCAATGATTCATCACAAATCTTATTTCTATCAGAGGTATGGAGCTGTAGAATTGTTTTTTCGGTGATCGTCCGTTACGAAAATTGGAACCTTACATGGGTCATCGTCATTTAAGAAAGATAATAAAGCTAAATGTGAGGTATGTTGGAACTTTTTTATTTATGGATTGTATTGGTATGGTAGCATACATGTTATCATTTACATCTCATTTGACCTCAATTAATGATGTGTTCTCTATCTCTCAACTGAAGAAGTATACCCCACATCAGTCTTAAATATTAAAATGGGAAGAATTAGAGTTGTAGCATGACTTGTCTATAGTCGAAAGTCAATTATAAATTTTAGTCTCCTAAGATAATGTACTTCAATGTAAGTTTATTCCATTGGTCTATGTTCTTTGGTGGAATCATGATGACATGCATGAGACTTTGGATCAGAATTCATTGATTGAGGTAGAATACACTGATCAAAATTAAGGTTTACATTCTAGGGTAAACCATTTTTATTGTGGGAAGAATTTTAACATATTTGTTTCCATATTTAGGTATTTATTATTTTATTTTCATCCATTATTTATTCCATGTGTTTCCGTTGATTTTATTCAGAAAAACAGGGAAATTTGGCTTTGGAAGATGGTGGCACATATCTTGCAATCTATTAGGGGAAATATGATCCTTGTCTACAAAACTGTGATCCAAGGGGTAATGTTTTTGACATATCCAAATCACATGTTCAACGTCTGGTTTTTCCAAAAACTGTGACTAACCCTGAGGAATGACACTTTTTCATAGTGGAAACTGAACTCTTGCTGCACTGTATGGAAAACTATGTAGGAAATCCTTACAGTATATCCATATAATTAAAATTTTGATTATTTTTACATTATTTATCATATTGAATTTTAACCCTAAACCCCCAAATACCCCCCCTTCATGAATTTTCACTCTAGGTGCCTCCCCTATCCATATACCTCTCTTGGAGATCCATTTTGGTGGAGGATTTGGACTTATTTCTCCATGATTATTCTTTTTATCTCCCTCTCTTCTATGTTTTTCTCCTTCTATATTTGGGGTTTCATATCTCAAGTGGGATGAGTGACTTATTTAGGGCTGAATCACAATTTTTAGGGTTTTATAGTGGTTTATATGGTTGTATATTTCCCCTATAGTGTTCTTTTTGTGAACCATTGTTGGTTTCCATCATTTGACAGATGTTTCTTTACTTGAGGTAAGTGGTTCTATGCTTAAGCATTATTTGATGAATTTGATATGAATTCACGAGTGTCTATGTATGGTATATGATTTATGTTTATGGTGAAAAGTTTAATATTGAATGTGTTTATATGTCTATGGCTTGAAAGTGGAATTTCTAATGAAAATTGGGTGTATTTCAAGTCTGAAACCTCATTGTGAATTTTAAATATTCTTTATAAATTATAAAACATTTTTAATAAATTTTTAAAATTGTGAGTAACATGTTTTAGAATTCTTTTAGTGAGCATTATATTTAAAAGTTTTGTTGGTTATAAAGGTGTTGATTCATCAAGAATTTTTATATTATTTGGATTATGTTCATGAGAAAGTGATGTTTCAAGTGACATATGAAATTAAAATTGAGAACATAGAAAATCTAGTATAACTAGGTGGGTAGACTATGACTAGTATGCTAGTTGACTCGAAAGTGGATTCACTTAGATTCATTTATAAGGATTTAAGAAACAACAATAACTAAATGATAATGATTATTGGTGTCCTCTATGCCAATGGGGTGTCCCCACCTAGTGGATTTTGCATGAGAACATTGTTGGTTGTGTATTTTATACCGCATTCCAACTAAAAATGATGTATCTAGTGTCCCAACGATATAGTACCTATATGGTTTCCCCATGAAATAGTTTTATTTTGTGATATTTCTTATATCGTCGGTATAAAATGATGTTTTTTGGTTATTTTAAAATAAATAATGTTTTCCATTGAAATGTTTTCAATATATATATTTATATTTTTTATTAAAACATTCATATTAATTTATCATATATTGTTTAAGAATGGATTCAAATTTATAGTGTGGAATCCTATAAGGCGTTGTATCAGACCCTACACACCCCTTTTGGTGTATATAGACGTGGTTACGTTTGAGTCAGGTAATGTTAAGTCATTTGGATATGGTGGTTTGGGATGCTAGTGTTCTTCCCTGACAGGTGTTGTGGTGGTGGCTTGAGAACGATGCTCATTTTTTCTCATAGTGGTTTTTCATATAGTTCTTAATTCCCTTTATTTTTGTATCCCCAAAGAGTTTTGTTTAAATATTGTAAAAATTGAATCTATAAATTTTTATTCCATGATTTTTTATGATGAAACATATTTTGATTAATTATTAAATTTTGTTTTAATGATTATTTAAATGGGTAAAATCATTCCCCGGATGTATTGTTGATACGCAAGATCTAGTTACCAGCCTATAGAGATTGGGCAATCCCTTTTGGTTATTCCAGAAATAAGGTTGTGTGTCTAGTTATATGAAACTACAACATGGTTTGTGATAAACAAATATTAGGGAACCATGATTTAATGATGTTGGTATTTGTATTTATTACCTTAAACACTTCATATTTCATAAAATTTCACTGTTTGGATAAAGAGAAGGGGAATATGGATCATTTTAACTAGAATGTCCATGAAACAAGATATTTTTAAGCCAATGTTGAGGGATATTGGGGTTTTATTATTTAGTTAGTTATTAATAAATATAATAATTATTTATTTATATGAATTTTATTTCATAAATTATTAAAATATTTTCATACTATTTTCTGAAATTGAAAAAAAAATTACATTAATCATGTCCTTGTGATCCGTACTTGATATGGATAACCTTCTCACCATAAAAAATTACCAAAAGTGTCAAAGGGAATTACACATATTTATATTACATGTAACGAAATTGTATGTTTTGGAAGATTCTATTCCTGATGAACCTTGTAATTAGGCTAGTGAGGAAGAGTCGACTATCTTTATGAAATATTTGAATGACGTATGAAATTTAAATTGTTTCAGGATTTCATCCACAAACAATGATATTTTGATGATACATGATGACATATATGTGTATAACATGATATATAACCATTAGAATCTAGAAAATTATATCTCATGAAAATAGATCTATGAGATATCAAATTATATTCTTACAAATAATATTTTGAAGTATATGCTATTTTGGCCTCATTTTTTCATGTTTATTGGCCACATTGAATGATTATAAATCATGGGGATTGAATTTATTGATGTGTTTCACATTTATTTCATACATTCCCCACCACCAAACACACTCTCTTGTTTTATTGATAATTATACCATGATGAATAATTACAAGATTCTTTTTGAACTTATCAATCATATTTTTTATGTGTATAATGGATTTGGGGATAAAAAATTCACATTCCTTTTGGTGAACATTAAAATGAAGAAAATTTGAAGGGGACAAATGACCATAGCATGTCTAAAGCTCTCGAGAACCATACTTCTAAGAAGGGAAATATCTAGATACAGGGAAAAGAAAATGATTTAGTATTTTTCATGTGGGAATAAATAAAACTGTAAGAAGAACTAAACCTAGAATAAATGGGAAGGTAATTTTGTGTTAATTATAATGTATAATAACTCTATATCAATACATTGGGTAAGAGATATAACTATTAATACTCAAATCGGTATCCAAAATTGTGCAACCAAGTATATTTCAAAAAAATTCTAGAGGAAATTTGGATTTCAAAAATCCCAAGGGTGTGTTGTAGGGTGCCCTATACACTAGAGATGACCAAAATTCATTTCCAATAAGAATTATATTTTTTAAAATATTTTTATTATGTAGAAACAATTAACAAGAACATAATTTTATATCATAATTAAATACTTATGGTTTTATTTTCATGTTTGGAAATAAAAGACGTTTCATTAATAAATAAATCATATGGTATGGTATGGAGTATTTAAATAATTCTATTTATTTATTAAATTATTAAAAAAGTCTACAATAAATAGATAACAAATCATGTTCGCAGGACTCAAATTACAACCACACATGACATCACTTTCTTGTTCTGGTAAAATAGAAATCTTTTGAAAAAGATCTTTCATGCTGGTTATTTAGACCTTTAAAAGAAAAATCCATATGAAATATATAATAATTGAATATAAAAAAATTACCAAACTAATATTAAGTGGATAGGGAGAAAGGACCATATAACTTATAGGACTGGTAAACATTTATGTGTGTAGAAAATTTATAATAAATGGTATAGGTTTGTATTCATACTTCATAACTTTAATTAATGACTTGAGTAGATATGGATATGTAAACTAGTTGAGGTATATGATTGTCTCCATTGATAAATTCAAAGAATTCAGAAATTATGTATATAAAAAACATTCAAAAACGATAAATAATATTCTATTAGATTGAGGTGGTAAATATCTTAATCAATATTTTATCAACCATTTATGGGTTTTTGGGATTATATATCAAGTCACACAACCTTACACAACATAATGGAATGCTCATAGTGAATGGATCAACCTTGCATTTTTAGGCATTGAAAGGAGGATGATGATTCATGATGATATTCTATTACCCTTTGGGGGATATTCATTTCAAACTGGGAGTTACACACTAAAATTTTTACTAAATAAAGTGTAAAATTAATGTTTGTTGACTACTTGAGTGTAAAGAAACCCATTTTCCCACATACATGTGTATGGGGTTGCAAGGCATTTTTTTGGTCTTATCTAGAAATGAAATAGCAACAGAGGGTATAAGGTTTATCAATATAGGGTATCCCAAGAAAAAGGTTGGATAAAACCAATTCAACCTCTAATACAAGAAAGTGACTATCACAAGACATGTCATATTTCGTGGGAGGGAGAAAATCCTTAAAAATTGATAGTCAGATAAATATTGATTTTAATGAAGATGATGCTGAAGATACACAAGAGTTGGTATTGGAACATAATCTGCAGGTCCACATAGAAGATGTAGTTCTTGAATGTTAGATACTACATAGGATTTCTATATATGTAAGTGAGCTATAGAGATAATGTTTTCTAGTCACCGATGATGGTGACTCATTATTGGATGAAAATGATTTAACAATCCCCTATAAAGAATTGTATAGAATCCAAATGATTAAATATTGAAATAAGTAATGAATTGTGAAATGGAATCCATATATTAATACCATATTTGGGTTCTAGTTGACTCACTAGTTGATATAAATCACGTAGGTTGAAAATGGTTTTTTAAGACAAAATTGTATATTGAAGGTAACTCAAATACCTATAAATAATGGATAGTGGATAAATAATTTAAGATAAATCAAGGAATTGACTTTAATAAAGCCGTATCTCTAGGTGAAATGTTAATATCCATTATAATTCTACATGTTGGATCATCTTACAATGAATATAAAATTTATAATATGGATGACAAAAAATTATTCCATAATGGGAACCTTAAGAAAAATATCTATATTGAACAACCAGATGGGTTTATGAATGTTGGTGATTCCAAAAGGATATATAAGTTACATATATCCATTAATGTGATGAAGAAAACATCAAGGTCTTGGAACACATGATTTGATGAACCCATGAATAATTTGGTTTCATTAAGAATGTATATGAGCCATTTGATTTATAGTGTTTTAGTGGGAATGATGTTTTTATCAAACTATTATATTTTTATGTAATATTACATATATGAAATGACATAATAGTCATGTTTTCTATTTTAGACAAGATAAATAAGCTTTTCTTAATTAAGGACATTCATGAAATAGACAATAAAATAGGGATCAAGAAACATTATGATAGAAAAGAGGCTGATTGGACTATCTATAAGCATATACGTTGACCATATACAAATGAAATTTAATAAAGAATAGTCAAATAGGTTATTGGATCTAGTTTCACATTGTATGTATGTTTAAAAAAGTTTTTCATAAAACAGAACAAGAGAAAAAGAGAATGAGTAAGACCCCATATGCTTCGATAATAGAATAAATCGTGTATTTTATGTTATGTACCTAAATTTATGATTTCTATGTATTGATAATTGTAGAAATTTAAAATTATTTTCTTTTCAGAAAACATTGGTATGATGTGTAATATTTATTTGAATATATGAGAAGAACTGAGGAAACGTTCCTTGTCTATAGAGGAGACATTGAGCTTTTCATCATGGGGTTATACTGATTTGAGTTTTCAAATTGATCCGAATAATACGAAGTCACTACCAGTATTTTTTTTTGTCTCAACGGATAAGCTATGATCTAGTGGAGTCACAAAAATATAGTTTCTATTGATTCTACTATGGTGGCTGATTATATAGTGGCTAATGAGGATACAATGTAAAATGTTTGGATTTGAAACAATATTACAGTTATTGATGTAATACCTTTTAGTAAATTCCCTATCACATTCTATTGTGATAATGATATTGTTGTGTATAATGGAAAAGATCAAATGTAACACCAACAGACAAATAACACATGACAGAAGTATCAGATATTGAGGGATTTTTATCAAAGTGTTGAAGTTATAATAAGCAAAGTTATCATGGAATAAAATGTGGTTGACCCCTTGAATAAATTACTATATTAGTAGATCTGTTAGTTTCATGTGAGAGCTATGGTGTTGATGGTTTTTTATAGTTGGATCTAGTGAAAGGGATAGTATGTTGGATTTGATGCCCAAGAACCAACATATATGTACTTAATGATAACATCTATTAATTTTTTAAATGTTAATAAACTATTTACCACATCTCTGACCTAACATAGTATTTCATAATATCTTTATTTTAGTTGTCACACTGAAAGTTCATAAAAGTTTCTCCCCAATGATGACAACCCAGAAATGAAAAAAATATTCTTAAATTTATGTTCTACATTTGGATTTAATAATATTGAGGATATAAATTACTCATGATATCAGGGTTGTATGTGTGTCATCACCTGACCTGACAGGGGTCGACCTACAACTCCCTAAGTTAGCCTTCAATAGGTCCGAATCAGGAGACTAGCATCGAGTAGGCTATCACCAGCATGGGAGGCCTTATCCTAAGAAACCTATACATACGCACCCTCATACACCTCCATGTAATTAGTGAATATATGTATATATAATATTAAAATGAAGTGAATTCATACACATATCCCAACCAGATTACACCAAAATTATAAAAATTTATAATTAAGTCCCACAAAAAGAAAACTACAAAAGCATCCAACCTACTCATATAGAGGGTATATCCATCAAACTACCATCGGTAAGCTCATTTTCAAATATCCAATAAATATCACAATCACTCTATCTCACTATGATTTTCTTACTCTGGGGCCTCCAAGGATTCTTTAGAAAGAAATATCATCTCAACAAGAGGTGATAAGTGTGGTAAAATATTTTGAAGGGGTGAGTACAATGATGCTCAGTAGGTTCCCCATAACACCTAAAAGAAAAAGATGCATCTAAATGAAATAGTCAACATGAATCAACTAGAGGGAACCCAAATTAGAGAGAAACTCCATCTCAACACCATCCTCACACAATATGACTCATAAGCTCATATCACATAGTGTGTTTTCCTAGATATGACAACAACGTGAGGAAACCCAGAATCAACACTAAGATATACTAGTCTCATGATCTATGTCGCATGAGTTTCAGACCTCATCTCTAATGATATGTTCCTAATAGATACTCTACAATGACACTTGACCAATAGAACAGAAACTGTGATTCCATTCATCCCAGATGACACTTGTATGAGAGATACCACTCAATAAAAAATCATAAAGTCAATGGAAACAACACTATTTCAAGGGAATACATCTGAGAGATCATGATCATCAAATATCCCAAATAAAAACGCCACAGTTGAACTCATTTCATCTAGTTCTTCTATGTGGGGATCCCTCCATGGATCCACTATGATATGCTAATAAACCTACTAGAAAACTAAAACCCAAAACTTCGTAGTTAGGGGATCCCTACAAGGATTGGATATGGGACACCAAAAAACAAAATTGGAATCACTAAGAACTTTCTCAGAGTAAGGATCACTCCGAAGACCATTTGGGGTACACCATAACCCAATATAAAGTCTTAGATATAATATCACTATGATAGAAGATATCACCAATGTAGTGTTGGTCACAACGATTCCCCAAATCCTACCCAATAAACATGTCCTAGAAAGTAAAAGGATTGAATAAATCTTGATACAATGCAAGAAGGTCATCACCATGGTCTCACTAGGGCTCCATCGCATTTTGAAACATTATGGTCAGAGGATTGATGCATGAGTAAATATTGGTCACACTAATACCAAAAACCCTAGAAGAGAAACATGAAGGGATTTGAGGATCAAGCTGAGCCTCTTGGGGTAATACGTGCTCCAGGGCCTCTGAGTATGTAGTTGTTATGGACTGAGATGACCCACTCCAAATAGTGGGCACACAACCATGTTTCAGGTTGTTGAGGGGTCTTTGTCCCTTCATGGGGATGTGATACAGAAAAACCATCATAACAATAAGACTAGGGGACCCAATCAACCCTATTGGTCGACATCACTAACCCAAATGACCAAGAAAACATCACCTTCAATCTGTAAATGCTATTTCCAAACTAAGGCCACCATCGAATTCTATGCAGAATGTTACTCAATATAGGATACTAGAAATAATAAATCCATGTGAATGTGGATGGGTTTTAGGTGGATGAATATCTTCAGAAGATCCCAATGGAGTATGTGGCATGCACATGTCTCCACACGGCGTGTGAGATGTCTCTACACCTAGCAACATATCCTGACTATGTGGTTGTATTACCCATGTAGGTGTGTATGACATGTATAAACCCTACACAGTGTGTCCCGTGTCAGTCATACCTGGTCCGTGTAACTTAAAAACATAGATCACATACTACACAACATGTTGGGGTTTCTCAGACACCTGACCATGTGTTTAACAAAAGCCCATATGCAAGACCTTGTGTCTATGTACTTTCTCTGTTCTCAGTTAAACGACCATGTACACTTACATGGATACATTTTTCATTTCCACCAGCCACACAATGAGGGTCACTGCATGGATTTTAACACCTCAAACATGATGTGTAGACCATGAAATTCATCTTCCTTGGATGGGAAGCACACATGAAATGTAGGACATGTTTACACATTGTGTTGATAGAAACTATATGATGGGTTTTCCCTACATGTTGCTTAGATCACCACCATTCACCCCAAAACACCAAGATTGATCAATCAGAGGTCTCTAGAAAGTATCTAAGGCCTCTAAATCCTTAAAATGATGCATAAAAAGGGGAATCGTGAAAAAAGTTCCTACCTCATTATAGTAATGACAAATCTTCTTTTAGATGTTCTAGGAATAATCCTCATGAAGATAAAATATCAGTGATTCTTCATTTCATCGATTTGACCTCTGAGTCATTATTCACCCATGAGGGAGAGAAGAGGGCACTATGAATCCACTTGTATAAATTCAATGGAGAAGGTAGGGGAGAGGTATTATATTTTTATTAAATTTTACCCTCCTCTAAATGTCCTGACCATGATTATCCTTTGATCCGACACCAGGAGATGACAATGTTTATCTCATGCCTATGGTAAACATGATGTTCAGAACTCAACCATGTTATATGAAATCCAATCCGACTCACCTATCATGATTTATTGATATATCTAGAAAAACAAATCATTGGTGATAAAAAATATTTTATATTTTTTAAATAACCCCGCTCAGGCTCTTTGGTCCCCAGGTTCTCGCACTAACTTATCGCTTGACTTCTAAAATATTCATAGGAATATTGTAATGTGTTACATTTCAAATAAAAAGTCACTATAGACTCCCCACATTACCTATTTTTCACCCAATAAGATAAATACTAGGAACTTGGTAATGAATCCAAGATCTGAAATCGGATTCCCATGCTAGTGATCTCACCACAACCATTATAAAGGAAACCAAGGGTTCACGTGTTGTCTGCAAGCTTGAAATCAAAGGAAACCTCAAGGAACAACACCTCTATATCCAATTCAACCGGTTTTCCATCATGAATCTAGTATCTCATGTCTCCTTAGTTGTGCCCCATGAAAATCACAAAGCGCTTGGTCCACCTGCAATCATAGGTTATAAAGAAACTCACCCCTTGCTAACCTGACATAGAGACCAATAAAATTAAACTTTGATCACACAAGTCAGATGAAATAATAGACTAAAGCTCGAGATTATCCACTATTGTTTGTATTGAATTTCTTTCATGGGTTTTCATCACATCACAATAATGTGTCTTAGATGGAAAATAATTATTTATTATCATTTAGTCTGAAGTCACATCAAACTGAATCATTAAAACCTCAAATATCTTTTGTACAAATCCAATTCAAATGATGTGAGGATACCACCAAAATATAGGTATTCCAAATCACACAAAAAGGGTCTTACGAGGACCTTCTCAAAAACCACCCAGCACACAACCCATTCCCATAAACACAGGTCGGATTGACTCTTCCAAAACAAATAGAAAATATTTTTTTTAGGTGGAACTGACTCAGCCACACTATTTTAGATCATTTCACAAAAATGAATCTCGATGGGGGATGTATCTCACTTCCTCATGCATTAGAATCATGTCATAGAAGAAAAACACATCATCTTACCAACAACCTATGAATAACCTTGAGTAAGATGAAGAAGGAAAAGAGTACATACTAATAGTTTCTAATAGAACTACTTTATAAAGTAAAAAAGGTAATAGAACATAGCTATTTCCACCCTTTGAGCCTTTCAGTTAAAGGCCTCCACTACCTATAGTTTTCCTCAGCCCATCCTATAGCTCCTTGAAACTATTGTGTACCACTAGGGGTGGTAGTGGTGGAAACATTTAACTTCGATATCCTCTACATGCTACACAATCTCATCTTCCGTGTCTACTCCCCTATAGATCAACGTGCTAGAAAACATTCCTCTACCAAGGTGGTCTGTAGACCGTCTCTATCATAGCAGCTTGACAAGTCAAAAAATATCTATAAATATATCCTCGATCATCACAATCATAACACCTACTATCCTATGCTTGAACGAAATTGGACTGACATCCAATTGCATCAAATCATCTATAGTAGGATCACCTCCAAAAAGGACATGAATTCCTAGATCCATAATCCTGTCATTGGCTACCAGCTACTGAACCAACTTTCATGGTCTTAGATCCCACATACCCAACACTAAAAATCAGAGTCTACTCATCAAAAAAAATCTCTCCACAACTAGGGTCCACTCCACCACCCCAGTGTAGGTGTGAATGCATAAAAGTGCCAATGAAACTCTAATATTCTAGTGATAGCCCTGCTCGAAGGTATAAAATATGATGAGTGGATACCGAAACAAATCCACTGAGTAATGTGGAGGGTCTATGAACCTCACTGAGTATACTGTCATAGTCGTGATCTCCAGTCAACGTTGTAAAAGTTCATAGATACGCACTCACCTCAGTGTGTCTAGATAGAATTTCTCCATTATGATTCTTTCAAGATCTACCCATGGGAAAATATAATCATCATGGGTCTATATAACACGACTCTACCAACACCCAACTGAACCAAAACAAATTCTCACCATTAGGGCCAACATCTAATCTTTAGGTATCCTCATGAGGCAGAAGACACATCAGACTAGCTCGAGCCAGTAATCAACTGCTTAGGGGTTTGGGTCACCTCAGACCCCTAGAGGTCACTACCTTTGTAACTAATGTAGTTAACTCATCATGGGAACATACTCCACCTACACTGCCGAAATAACCAGCTGCTTGACGGGTGGTAGCACAACTGGCAGACCACCAGTAGGTCCAGCCTCAGAACTAGTGCCATGTACTAAAGGCTCTCCTTAGGGTGGATCATCCGAAAAATCCAGCCTCAGAACTGTTTTGGGCTACCATTTTTCTAAGAATAATGAATTTGAAATCATGATTCACCATAGTCAAAGAGTATTTCATGGGATCTGGCTCAAGAACGATCAATTATACCAATACAACATCTTATATGATGCATGTACCATTATTTCCCAGTGAGCCGTATCATAATGTACCATGTTTAATGTTAGATTTTTGGTGTCCTAGTGAATGGATACATCGGCTGTCACACCAACATTGTAGTCTATAGCCTGAAATCTGAACTCAAAACATTTGAACACTATCATTGTGTAACCTAAACAAAACTCAAAAATAAGGTCCCAAAGTAGAAATTTCTATGATTCCACTCAATCATGACCCGAACCAACTAGGCTTGAGTGATTACTCCCCAAGAATACCTCCAATTTTCAAGGGTCTAGAGACTACTTCCATGTTATTTATCATAGACACGGGAGGCCTTTGCCTAAGGTACATGTATTCACACACCCACATACACCTCCATGAAAAAGAGTAAATAAGTATATGTAAACTGAACTGAAATGTAATCATTCATCTATCCAAACCAAATTACTACAAAATTATAAAGATTGAAAAATATAGACCCACCAAATGAAAACTACAAAAGCATCAAACCTTCTTTGATGGATGGGATAACCATCAATATCCCACCAGCATGATCCTTAGCCCAACTCTGGTAAACTCCCATATAAGTCTAGATCACTAAGATATACTTACTCTATGTCCTCTTCAGACTCTGTCAAAATTAATGTGGTCTACCAAATACAGAATAAGTGTGGTTAAACCCATAATAGATTAGTATAAAGATACTCAGTAGCTTCCCTAATATGCCCAAATAAAAAAGTGCAAATAAAAGGAAATAGTCAACTTGACATAGCTAGAGGGAACCCAAATGAGAGAGAAACTCCATATCATGCCCATCTGTAAAAAAACATGACTAGTTGGTTCATATCACATGTTGTGTCAACCAAGACGTGAGAAGACCATGAGTAAACCCGTAAATGACATCTATATACAGTCGTCTCAGGCACAAATTCACATGGGGTTCTGACCTCATCACCAACGACGTGTTCTGACTCGATACTCTACCATAAACCTCAAACAAGAGCACACATATCATGGGCCTAGTCATCCATAATGACACTCATCCTAAAGATAAGTCTAAATCAGGAAACAAAAGGATGATTAAAACACCACTATTCAATGTACACATATCTGAGAGAATATTCTTGTTAGATATGTCCACTAAAAACCACAGTGAAACTCATCATATCTTGTCCATTATGGAGTGGGTCACCTATACAGATCAAATGGGGGATTATACATACCATACTCAAAAACCAAAACCTACAACTTCTCTTTTAGGGGATCCTTCTTTGTATCCTTTAGGGGACACCACCATCCCAAACCAGAATCCCTATGTTCTCGTATAGAGTGGGTATCACACCAATGATCTTCTTGGGGAAACCACAACCCAATATGATGTCCCAGAGATAATATCACTCAGATAGAGTATTTCCCCTATGTAGTGTTGGTCACGAATATTCCACAAACCCTACCCAATGAACACATTATGGAAAGACGATGTAATGAACAGATATCGATACATAGCTATAGGGTCAACAACCGAGGCTCATTGGGGATCCATCCCCTATGGGAATATACTTGCTAGAGGATAGATGATTAGGTTAATATTTTTCATAACAATAATGGGAATCCTACCAGGGAAACACAAATGGATTTGAGGATTGCTCCAAGTATCTTGGGTGATACATTCTTCCATTTTGCTGAGTTAATAGTCGAAGAAGACTATGATGACTAACTTGAGAAAGTGGGAACACACCCACACTTAATGGTGAAGAGTGTCAATGTTCAAATAAGGAAATGTGATAGAAAAAAACAATATTGAGATAAGAGAAGGGAGACACACTAAACACCATTGGACATCATCTGTAACCCAAATGAACCACAAGGTTCTGCCTACACTCTACAAATCCATGGCCCAAAACGAGGCAACCATCATGTTCTATGTGGAAAATTAATAAGGATAGGCTATTAATGATTTTGAATCTAAGTGACAAATGATGAGTAATGGGAGCCTGAAAATTCCAAAAATATCCCAAAAGAGTAAAAAAGGAACAATTCCATCTAAACTATGTTTGATCTAGCCTATGTAAAAACCGTGTATCCAAACTACATAGTATGCCTACCCATGTAGTGGTATATGGTGTGTATAGAACCTACATGTTATGTCCTGTTTCACTCAACCCAAGCAATGTCCTTATTTCAGACATCTCTTCTAGTCGTGTCGCTTTCATAACATGCATCCCATACAACATTGCGTGTTTCGGTTTCATGACCATGTGACTATGTGTTTTACCTGAACCAGTCTAATTGACCTCATGTATGTGTAATTTTTCCCTGATCATTTACATGACCAGATAATCTTACACCTCTATGTTGGTTATTTCCATCATCCACACGATGATGGTCAGAACAAGGTGTATTACACAACATACATAGTATATAGAAAATAAACATAATCATCCTTAAACAGGTTGAAAATATTACTCGTAGGACAGGTTTACATGCCATGTTGACGGGAAAATCTAAAAGGTGTTCCATACAATTAGCCTCGATCACCAATGTTCAACCTGAAACACCCAGATCGCCCAATTAGTGGTACCTAGAAAGAATTTAAGGTCTTTAATGCCTTATCAGAATGCATTAAAAGGGGAATCATGATTAAAACCCAAAACCACCTACCTTGCGAGTGAAATGTCTAAGCTTTGATGATTTATTCGCACCCTAAAACATTTGTTGCGTTATTCAGGAGCGGTCGAAATCAAGACCAAGGATCGATGATGTTTTGATTCATTAATTTGGCCTTCTGGTTATTCATCTCCAAAGTGGGAGATGATAAGGGGTTTAGCTCCTCTTTCATGTGCACATGGGAGAATGGATGGGATAGGGAATAAATTTTGATTAAATCATCCACTCTTATTAATGCCCCGACCCCAATTCGCCAACAACTTGACGCCCATGACTGATAATGTTGTGGTGATAACTAGAGTAAACATGACTTTATAAACTCAAAAGTGGTCTCAAGATTAAAATCTGAGACTCCACTAATGTGATATTGACATACCAAGAGAAAATCATATTAAATGATAAAAAATATTTAATACTTTTAAAATCACCATGCCAAGGCTATACATACCATAAGTTCTCACGCTAATGCTATCGTTGGATTCAGAAGTATTATTAATAATATTACAATGTCTTATAGGTCAAAACCTATGTCACTTCAGTTTCATATTATATAATTATCTGTTTACTGATCCTTTGACATTATGGTTAATATTAATTATTATCATAAGTTTTGTACTTTTATGTATTAATTTAAACCATGATGATAAATGTTCTTATATATTTACATACATTGGGGGCATTAGGAGTAATATTTCATCAATTATTTATGTGATAATTTATTTTATCTTTTCTTTCTATAATATTAGATGATATTACATTCTGTTTCATGGAAATGATTTATTCTAAAAAAATGATGGTCATCGTGTTCTTTGTCCATGTACGATATATGGAAATTGAAAGAAGAAGTAATTGAGCACATAGGTTGATGGATCCATAAGAAAACCTTATTGATATTACATATTATGTTTCTATATGAGTTATTATGTCATTGAAACATTTTCTTCTTTATCAAAGGGATCCCTGGTGAGTTTCTAAACACTATCCTTATAACATAGGCTACTTCTCATAATGCCTTTTCGAAAGTGTCCTAGAGGGTGACAAACTAAGCGTATCTAGTATCTCATTTAAATATTATATTATTATTTGTTATTTAATAAGATGAAAAAATATTTTTCATGAACATGGTTTAATAATTATTCATATTTTCTTGATCCAATATATTTTTTCACCAGTTATTTGAATGAATGTATTTTGAGGGTAATATTTTATAAGTAATTATTTTATATATAGTGAATATAATATTTCCTTTTTAATTGGATAATATTACCATGATATTTATTTATTTAATATATATTAATTATACATGGATAAAAAACTGTTGTATTTGAATTGAGGACAATTTATAATGGTCTGGTGAGAAATAATATAAAATGAATATTAATGGAATAAATAATATTTAATTTAATTTGAATTTTTAGGGAATGAAAATTAAAAATATTTTTGTTATTATTAGAATCCTGTGATTTAACTAGGTTTAAATATATAATAAAGGAAAATTTTATATAATTTATTTCTAATTATAGATGTATATAAACCCAATTACATTATTTTTCAATAGATCCAATTCGTTTCACTTCTTATGCATAATAGAATCAGGATAATCCTAATAAATCCCTGGAGGGACAAATTCGCAAAAAAAAATGCACTTGGAATAGGGAGAGATCTTTCTATACCATCCACACTTATGTATTAAGAGACTAATGATAATTCATTATAATCAATCCATGGGTATATCAATGGTGAGTGATACAAGAGATATGATCTTTTGCTCTAACACTCTTGGATTCCAATGAAGAAATTTATAAATTTGTCCAAAATGTGTGGCTAACTATTAGAGGAAATAAATTCTTGATTCATACTAAACAAAAATGGTATGTTGTGGATACATATTTAGATAAATATACATGAAAAACCTTCCACATAATTTATGTATTTAATTTATTACATAAATTATATATAATTTGTGATGAACATGATATTCAGATCCAAAATTTATCTATTATCCAATTTCATTGATTCAATTACATTTAAAATAGAAATTATCATTGTGTAAATTTCAGAATAATCATTGATCAAGACTAAAAGAACTGTTTTTCAAGTCCTGTCTTACTCTCCTTTTGTGTCTGGAACCTACACGAATGATCTATATCGTGGAGGAATCTATGTCTTCAAATTTAGACCCTTCAAAATCCATTAATTTTTTTTCATCATCGTTATCTTTTTAAGATTAATAAATTATTATTACCTAATGAAATTAATAACATTATTCAAATTTAACTAGAATGATATTAGCTTAAATTTCATAAAAACAACTCATGCTTATTTTTAATATTTGTTCTATCATGGAAGGTTTTTCTAATTACATAGATGATGTCACGAATAGACTATAACCACCATACATGAAAGCATTAAAAAATAGATCTAAAGAATATATATATATAATATTAAAATATTATGATTCTAATAAAATAAATTTGTAATTATATTAACGATATAAATAATAGTAATTCATGAACATTTAATGTACCTAATACCATTATACTATTACATGTTTATTAATAAGGATAAATTTTGGAATATATAAAGAACAAGGAAATCTAAATCCCTTAGAAAGACATGAATACAGGTAAAAAGTAACCTATTGATGTTATGTAACTATTGTAAAATGGACATCGACTGTAATTATTAAATAGAAGAATCTTTCAAATCATAAATCGAACAAATGAAAATTGGTTCATCCAAAATAACATTATTTTTAAAATTTACCAAAAAATGAAAAAAATTGGCTATATGAGGTCAAATAAATGAGTATATTATTTTTAAATTAGTCATTAAAAAAATTAACATGATTAGTTTGGATCTAATAGGAATATCTAACGATACTCTAGACTCTTGGGAAAATTTATATTCCTTGTTCACATTATTTTCATTGAATTTTTATTTATTAATGATCTTATCTCCCATGAATCAGAAATAAGATATTAAATAAGTAAATCACTTATTCCTTTATATTACAATAGGGGTATTACATATTCTTGTTCAATCATTATGGATTTCATAAATATATTTTTCTTCATTAGAGTCATATCCTCCACTTTTTTATTTTGAATGATAATGTTCGCTATCAGTATTCATCCCTATAGTGACTCTATCATTTAATCTTGGTTCATGTTCATTATCTCTTAATTCAAATATCTTTCATATCATTTACTTTTATTCCTTTTTCCCAAAAATTTATTTTATTTTAAATTGTTTTCAATATATGCTATGAATGTCGAAAATATTATAATTTACAATAAATGTTTTTAAAATAGAAAATTGAACATTTATTTGACTGGGGAAGCATTGCCAATCCATGTACCCATTATTTCAATATTGATAATATTTTTTATGTATCCCCATATATATAATATCTTGTATATGGAAAAATATTTATTAAAGTATTTATCCCATTAATATTTTATAATTTATACTTTTATGGAACATGTAAGTGACCTAGGAAGCGTGAAATTTTGTAACCACTATATGTATTATTTAATCTTTGGAGAAATAAATACATCTGACTCTGGTGTATTTTAATTCATTTATAAAAAATTCCTTTTCATATTGATTCAGTATATTGGTGATGATTTCATGGAACAAAACCACAATGGTTTGGTTATGATATCAAACCTTATGCATTGCATTATAAATTGACATATTTTATTTCACGTGATAATTTGTTTCCATTATAATCGTCATATTATGTGTTTTTCTTCATTTCTATATAATTTATTTTATTTTTTATTCCTACTATATTATCCACAGTACCGTCATTACATGACATAATCCACTACATGATACCCTTACTTATCCATAAAATATCATACCTTTATATACCTTTCTCATTTCCCGAGCCAACCCTAGTTCTGCCTGCATGTGATCTATGCATATGAAAATATTTCAAAATGAATAATTTTGTTTTTTCATGATGTAATTATTGTTTTAGGGTAATTTGGAAACCAAATATATATTTATTGACATGGTAATACTAATATAAATTTCTAGAGGATTCCAATGCAATAAAAACCCACCAAATTTTAGTATCCTTGGTTGGTATTATTTCATGATATCTTTGTTGAAACATTATTTAATGTGAGTTTTCATTCTTATTTAATCATTAATAAAGGAAATATTATCATGAAAAATAATTGATATATTATTGACTCATTATTTTATGCTTACCCATCACTATTAAATTCTATATTTCTAAATATTTTAGTACAATATCCAATGAATTATTTATCATTACATTATCATAAAAATGTGTTCATTTATGATACAACACCTAAAATTTTTATTATACCAACTTCATATAGAAACATATAAATATAGTGATGATTAATTATTGTTTTATTGATACCCCCATCTATTTAGTTATTATACAGGTTTAATTAGATCATTTATCGTTTCATAAAACCTTTTTATATCGATACCCGTGTACATGATGTCATAAGTAATTATAAAAACCCTCATATAATTCATAATTTTTTTCTTATTATAACATTATACTATTGAGACATATCAATGTTTTGATGTTATCAAAAAATGTTTTTGAATGTGAATCATTCTCATAATCTATTACCACTATAAGAAATCAATGTACTATGATTTAGTGGCATAGATAGATCTATATCAATAAATTATATTTTATTCCTCTAAAATACAAATTTTTTTCTACTGTGTAATAATATATCCTCATAACATGTTTAATTTTTCTGAAAATATATTTTATAATTTTTGAATTTTTATCCATTTATATTTATATATTATAATATATTCAAGGAATAACATATTCTTTTTCAATACTTCCCATCAAACCATTGAACCTATTGAATACATAGTATTTATACATAATTAACATGATTCACAATGAAGTATTAAATAAGTATGAAATTGAGAAAATTTATTTATAGAACTTTATTGATTTATATGTTATTTATTAACGAATATTTTAAAGAACAATTTTAAAGAAATGATTTTCTTGAATCTCTACCAGTACATGTGAAAAATTCAAATTATTTCATCTTTGAAATGTATAATATCCAAAAATTGCCTTTGTTTTTTTTAATGGATCATGTGAGACACTATCTTCTTTTGTTATCATTTTCTTGACCATTTAGAAAATGTGATATGGCCCTCTACGTCTCAATTCATTCTTATCCTTTATGATTAGGGATATGAAATTCCAAGACTATCCCAATTGAAAATATATCATCTATTATTACTATCCTAAAGTAATAATTCTTCTATATTTCAAATTCATGGCTAAAAATATATAATTTAAACATGTTTTATCATTTAATTTATCACATGGTTGATAGATACTCAATAATTTATGTTTCAAACAATTAATACTTGTAGTAATTCTAGAAATCAACTGCATATATCCATTTTTTGTCCAAAAACTTATTTAAGTTTCCGGGATATATCATTATATCATTTTGTTGAGTCGTCCTATAAATTTGTAAATAATTTTACTATCCACATATATTCAATCATATATGATCAACACCAATGGTTGGTTACCTATTTATTTTTATAGATATTCCATCAATGAAACATCAAACATAGTGTAGTTCACCATTATTTTTTATTATTAATTATAATTATTTTAATATTTATTTGTAATAAATTATATAGAAATTTTTATTATGTATTTCAGATCAATGTACAGTAGTTGATATCACATTTGATAAACATTATTAAAAACATTAAGGTGAACATTCATATATCATCCCAAACCCATAATTCCGGATTTTGAGGTAAGAACCCATTCCTTAAACATTTGATTTTCTATATGTTGTGAGAATTGTAACATTATTATAAAAAACTATTTTTTCTCAACAATTAAAACACCCAAATTTTCTCAAAATCCCATGAATTATGAGTTTAGTGTATTTGAATATTGATTAAATGGGAGACTTAATTTTTAATAATTGTGAAAATTTCAATATAATTGAACCATACTAGACTCCATTATATACATATCATAATTCATAGACAACATCATGACCAGCCGAAGGGAAGCATTATAATTTTTTCCTCTTAGATTATCTGTAAGGTTAATCAATAAATATTAAATTCAAATGTGATAACAGTGCATAAGATAAAAATATAGGTTTAATATTGATAGAAAATAAAAACACACCCAAAAATCATATATCACAAATATTGGAAAAATTAATTGAAAAACATAAAAATACTTTATGAAATTTTTGAATATCATAGAAATAAATAATACATAACGAATTGTTTTATATCAAAGGGATTGGGGAAATTATATCTCAAAGAAGAAAAAAAATTTGTATGCTTAATGTCATGAAAAAAATCAAAATGTATTTATGTGATAAAAAATTTCATTATTCATGTTGCCAATAAAAATATAAAATCAAAAAATTCTTATCTCATGAGTTTGAAATAAATAACCATTGTATTATAGGGAAATGCATAACATTACATATCATCATCATTATATATATATGTGTGTGTGTGTGTGTTCCATATTATATCAATGATTCAACATATCTGCAAAACCCAAGGAATGATAATGGGATTAATATATTTTTAAAATGGGATCACATAATGAAATAATTAATAATTCAGAAACCTTTTTAGTAAATACACATAAATAATGATAATAATTCATCATATATTGAAACTATATAAATTAATGGCATATAGTGAAGTCAATAATTCCTCACTGAATTAATTAATTTAATTTAGGAAAAACCCATCAATAGAAGGAACAGAAATGGATTTTTTATAGAGGAATTGTATTGATAAAAGAGATATATTCACATGGATTGTTTGATTAAAAAAATCCAATTAATAATAAATTAATATGAGTTTAATCCCACAATAATTTATTATAATTTGGTGTGAAATTTATAAAAAATAATTTCTGAAGAAATAAAACCCTTTCATAATAAAGAAGATAATTAACGTTAAATGATAAAATAGTTTGTTTAAAAAAAATTTAACCACGATATAAAGGAAGAAGTAATTAGTTATATTTTAAATAATTTTTTTAAATAAGATTTCAACTTTTTTGAAAACTTATTATTTAAAGAAAAAATCATTTATAATAGATAATTAAATATTATGGAAAGGTTATATCAATGAAATTTTTAGTTCATAATAAACAAAAATGATCATGGAATGAAATCCATTTTAAAATTTTAAAACCCCTTTATTAAGCACCACATCTAAAAAATGGATAGTAATGATCCGATTGAAATGTTAGAAATATAAATGTTAAAATCGTAAGAGATAACACATAATTTAGTTTCCACATATAATGGTGAGTATTGGGGGAAAAAGAAAATATATACAATGAGAGGAAATAAACATTATAGAATTATGTTAATTAATCCAAAAACTTATAAACATCATTATAATGAAATTTTATAATGGTAAATGATTTAAATTAAAAGGTAATTTTCAACCGTAGACTATTAAAAATTAAAATGAGATGAATTATTATGGTGGATGAATCCAATACTGGAAAAAATAGGTTCATGAAAAAACAATATAACTCAATAAAGGTAATTGATTTTAAACCCCCCCCCCCACCCATTCAGATATTGTATTATTTGAATCGATGTCCATTGAGAGAAAGAACATGATATGGATATTAAAACCCAATTAATTAAATTAATATGGTAAAATAAATTCATTATACTATAATAAAATGATATTCATGATAACATGATCCACAATATGAATTTTATATCTATAAATTATATTTCAAAAAAAGAACCATATATAATTATTCTTCCTTAGTAAAACATAATCTATACTTATATAAGCATAACATAAATACATTAATAACTAATTTTAGATAATTAATAATATATATATATATATCCTTTTATATTCATCATTCATTAATATATAGGGAAAATATTTTACCCGGATACCATCTATTAGTTTCATAGGATGTTAGGATTTTTTTCTTTGGTTGCATTCACGTTGCATGGTGGTAGGGGCATTCTTCATATATTGGATTAAATTTTACCATTATAAAATTATTAATGTTAAAATAATAATTTTTTGATGATTCTTTAGTTCCCATTTCATTATCTTATTGATATATATATTTGTGTGTGTGTGTGTGTGTGTTTGTGTGTTTAATGAAATAAGAAATCATGGTGAACTTGTTTTAATGTGTTTAAATAACGAAAGGCGGTACATTAATAAATATATTACATAATAATAATAATAATATATAATATTAAAAAAAAATTATATACATTATTATTATATTACATTACCAATATTTCACAATACATTATAATTTATGTATAATTATTTTATCATTTTTAAAATTGGTGGTAAAACAGACCTAAAAAAATGCATGTTATAATGATTACATACTCAGAAATTAATTTTTTATAATGTTTATATAATTTTTATAGAATATTTAAAATTTTTAAATAGAATTTACATTTACTAAATTAATAATTATAACCATCTATTTATGGATTTTATAAAAAATTAAATTCAACATTCATAGAGGTAGTAGTTCACATGTACTCAGGATTAATGATTCCATTTCTAAATGAATTTAATTGAATTAAGGTGTATGATAAACTAAAATTTCATAATTAATTTTTAAATTTTACCCATATTAATTTGGTGAAACTTACATTTTTTACATCTATGAATATATTTAATAAAAAAATCATATACAACACTCTAGGGAGGATGTAGTTTGTACATACATACTATCAATGATGATTTGTTTTTCATAATCGATAAAAATGATTGAATAATAGGTGATTCATTGATATATGAATATAATAATATATTTTTAACATCAATTAAATTATATTATTGTCATTATAAAACGTTAGTAAGAGGATTATTACGAATAAATTACTAATGAATACGAAATACCCACGTTAAAACTTGGGATTTTTTAGGAAAATATCCTTGAAAATAAAGGGATTACACTAGCTAATTGAGAACAAAAGATTATGAAAATTATAAAGGATTCTTTAAGGAGTATAATTTATTAGTTTTTGATGAATTTAAATGAAATATTTATACCATGAAAATGTGTATCTGATACCCTCATATATGTGAATAGGAAAATATCTTTAGAAGTACCCATTACATTTTAAAAATGTTATGTCAATATTATGTAAAAAAGGATTCAAGAGTGTAAAATAATGGATTTGAGGTGGGTGTTTAGAAATCTATCAACAACAAACATTGATTCATAATTTTTAAAGGTTTGAGTTCATTTCAAATTACAATAACTCTTTTTACCCTTCTTAGAATTTACCCCTATAACTTATTTTTTATCCATGGGAATTATTTTTAATAAAAATAATTTCAATTTGAATTTATTAATAACTCAAACATACATATTTAAAATATGAACTCTTTTTATAAAATAATATATTAAATATTTAGGAAAATTAATTTCATTAATAATGAACATGAATCAAAATTGTTTTAAAAAAATAGTGTTTTTAAGTGTAAAATTTGTAAATAAAATAATACTATAAATGGTTTTAATTTCCATGAAATATTTTATTTATTTTATAAATTAAACACATATTTTTTGGATTTAAAATAAATTCCCAACAATTCTTTGCCAAAAAAAATTAATTTAAAATACTTAAAGAAATGTATAAATTCATGTAAAATGATACAAGAGAACATAAAAGTTGGCATATATTTCCTAATTACATAATATTATTTAAATTAAATAATTATACCTTTTAACACCATTTTTTAATAATAGAAAATTGTAATTATTTTAAAAGTCATTGTATAATGATAAATTCATATAAATAAAAATTTTGTTAAAAATTTAATTTTTTAGCCCTCTTAACATAAATATAATTTATTTATAAAAATAGTAGACTTTCATCCTATGATTATTTTTACATATTTATTCTGAAAATAATATCAATATTTTCATTGTAAAATTATAGTATTTTAAAGTTATCTTTTTAATGAATATAAAATTTATATGGAAGAAATATTATATTGAAAAATGCACATAACATTTGGTCTTTATAATCCTATTTTTAATGATGACTAATATAAATAAATAATTTTATTTAAAAAAAATTATTCTTTCTCAATAATATGAATCTAATTTCTCATAGATGATTTTGGTTCGATGTTGAAGGTGAAACAATCCATAAAATTGATTAGTTATTTAAAAAAAATATTACAAAATCATGGGTCACATAATTATCTCCCCATTAAAAAATTTTCATTTTAACAATTTTATATTCTTTCACTAATGAAAAATATAAAATTATCCATTATATATTGAAAGTTATGTGACCAAATGTTTATTGAAATAAACATATTATTAATAAGTTTATGACTATGAAACAAAAATTTTCTATCATCATTGCCATATATTAAATACATTTATTAAAATTAGACTTCCCCAATAGGCTATATACCTAGGTGTATTTAGATAAATAAATTTAATAATGGATATAACTAAGAAATATAATTCTTTTATTTATTTTATGCTCTTATAAGTGCATCATCATGGGCCAACGAGCTGATGCAATGCATCGTAAGGCATATAAAATCATAAAATTCACTTAACCATGCATTAAAGTGAAAAAATATATTAAATAGGGATCACTAATAATAGAAAGTATTATTTGATTTTGGAATTTGGACATAATGTTTTAAAACATAATTACAGACATAATGTTTTAAAACATCATTATAGAAATAATTTCCACACACCAAGGTTATGATATGATTTGAATTGAGTATTTATAATGATGGTTTTTATTAATTATATTAGTGAATTTCATGTAATAAGAGGAAAAAGTATAATACTCTAAGGTCAACCTAAATTTTGGAATAATAGAGAACTATAAGGCCTTTTTTTATCATGCCATTCTAATATTTGATAACATACTATATTGTATTCTCGAAAATAAGATATATGGGATAGTTGTGTAATGAAAATATGATTACCACTTTAATTAGATTCTTTATGATATAAAAGTATAAAATTGGTTTGAGATATATTTTAATGTTTTTTACATGTAATTTGAATAATTAAAATTGTTTCTATATTCCATGATAAATATTTAACAATTATTATTGAAATCATATCCTAATTAGATTTAATAATGCTTCTATGTGACTTCCACTTATCCATCTCGATAATTAATTTCATGATCACCTGGTAATTTATATGGTCTACTTAAATTGATTTGATTTCATGGTTTCTTCCATGTTCACCTGGTTGATGAGGTGTTTCATTCTCACCTTACATGTCAAACATTTGATTTAGGAACTAACTTGTTTAATTCTAATGTTCCCCAGAATGAAAAAATAGTGGGATAATAGGATGGAATTAATTTCCCTTCACCTTCATTTATATTCATATGTTTGTTTATATGGGTCCTTTTTTCCACAGTTTAAAAAACATATATTCCCCTTAATAAATTCCCTGAGTAATTATACAAAATATATTGTCACATGGGAATTTTAATATTTATTCCCCAACGAACTTCATCCATATATATTCCATGAAACTTTACCCCTATATTCATTTGTAATTTTTAATTATCTTCATGGTTTTCATTTTTAATCATAACTAAAACTAGTTGGGTTAACGTCATTATATATTTTTAACACTTGATTCTAACTTAAATATTTTTTCATTAAGAGGATCACAGAACATTCTAAATAATCTTCAATTAAAATAGGTCCTTCAAACTTCATCAATTACAAAAACCAAATAGATTTATCATGAGTAGATAACAATTAACGCCTCCAGAGAGCGATTGTAATATAATTACATGGAAAAAAATAAAAAAGTCTTACTCATTGCCAACATCATATTATTTTATTATACTACTATTCATAGGAAAATATTTATTCAATTTCTGGTTTTTTGAGGTAGGTTCTCTCATAATTCATATCTTTATTGAATAATACGTTAAATAATTCACATTGACATGTAATGAATGAGTGATTAACCAATTGATTTCTCTTGGGAGAGTATATCACAGTGTGTTGTCTTACGTCCACTAATAATGTGGCATAGTTATGATTCGGTTGTTACACAACCATCCTTTTATTGGTGTGCACAACAAGGTGAATCCTACCAACAACAACATCCAAATTCAATCAAGTTTATAGTGATATAATTTCTAGGAAACCCAAGAATCCCTAAATTAAAATATCACTACGAGTTTTTACTATACTTTGACTTATACATTGGGTATTACAAATGTTAAAATCATTCTAATAACTAAAATAATTAAATTATTCATCACCAATAACTAAACTATTCTTTCATTTCAACTATATCACCCTAAACCGGTACTCCTAGATATGGTGGGAGAAAATATTCTTTAAACATTGTCTTTATGAAGATGGATATAAACCTATATATAATATGTATATAATGTATTATTTAAACAATTGAAAACCAAAATTGTCTCAAAATCTTAATAATTAATGGTTTAGAGATTTTAATGTCTAATAAAATAAATAGTTTATATTTAAAAAAGCAAGATACAATTTTTTTACTTAAAATATAATATATTCATCTATAGACTTCAAATATGTTATAAAAAATCTGCAAACCCATGGGAAGGGTTATATAATAATTGTAGAACTTAAATTCTCATTAGTTGTAATCATAATTGAGGAGAATAAAAGATCATATGTGTGAATAAGATGAGCATATTTTTATAATTTAGATATATAAAAATGTTTTAATTAATAAATAATATAAAATAAATTATGCAATAATTAATGGAATAACTCAAAAATATGTCATAGAAATTATAAATATCATTAAATGATGGAATACATAATAAATACTATAAAACCATGATGCACTGGGAAATTATAACATTATAAAGAAACAAAATATACATTCTTCATGTTTTGAATAGAAAAAATAATTATGTTTTGTACTATGATTTAAAAAATGTTTGCACATCATTACATGAACAAACACCATTTCAACAATTAACATAGTCACCAATTGGAATAAAAAATCCTTCACCAATCCATTTTATGGTGATATAGGACCCCACCAAAATAATCCACCCATATATGTTCAATAATATACCAATTAGAAAATATTTCATGAAAACCTATTTAAATAAAATGGGATTCATATACTTTTAAAATGTAATCACATAAATAAATATTCCACTATTCCAATAATAATAATATCATAGTAGACCACTTGAAAATAAATGTGTATCCATATATATTTAATAATTTTTCTGTTAAAAACCCTTCAATAGAGAAAATAGATACATTTATAATTATAACATATAGATATAGAGTATATGATTAAATTAATATTTATACAATAATGAAATATATTGGAGATTGTTAAACACCATTAAATAAAATGACAGAAATATATATTATTCACAATGTAATTTAACTGGAAGAAGAACTATGATTATAAATAATGTATGATTCAGAAATTTAAATGTATAAATGGGTTTTATTGAGTTTATTATCTCTAAATTGTATACGATAATTTAGGGGAATGTTTACGGAAAATATTTTTCAATGATTTTTTTCTTAATATTGAAAATCAGAATGAATTAAAAAATAAGTGTTTTGAGATTGCATTGACATAATTTTAATAATGAAACAAGTTTTTGGACACTTTAAAATGAATTTTTTTGAAAATGTGATATGATTTTTTTTGAATAAATTTACATAAAAAATACCCTATAATTATTTGTATAAGAAAAATCCCTTGGATATGTGTAATAAAATATAATTCAAGTTATCATTGATGGAAATCAATTTTCAATATTTCAAAATAGCTTTGGGGAAACCCACATTATAAAAAGGAAAGGAAAGGTTCCCTTTTGAGAATATCAAAAGTTAAATTTGATGTACACACGATATTACAAAAATTTAGGTTTTTATAAATAAATGACAACGTTTATAATAGGAGAAAATATGAATCAAGATGGAAAAAATAATCAAATAATATTGTAGTTATTTCATTAAATATATAATTTTTGACTATGAATTATTATCAAGTGAAATGATTGGAAGTAAATAACCATTTTTTAATAAATACAAAATAACGGTACAATGAACTAATTTCATAGGGTGGAAGAAAATAATCATCGAATAATGACTTTCAAGATTAACGGTTATAAATCAATGGTGGGAGTTGAGTTTTGAAACCCCATTTCATCATTAGTATCACTTAAATCAAAATCCATTTTAAGATATAACAAGATTTTAATTTAATAATCCCTGAATTAAATTAATAAAAAAATATATTCATTGGGTTTTAATCACATCATATTAAATATATCATGGTGCATAACAATAATTAGGTGCTGTTAAATTAAATTTTAAATGAAGAACCCCTTATAATAAATCCATCTTAGTTGAATGTTCAATAGCCTCCATTACCAAAATAATAAATTTTTAATGACTAATTTAATTTACTTTTTAAATTATATTTCCTTTTACACAAATCATTTATTTCTATATATCACATATAAGTTACATAGTTTATGTTTAATTTTAAAGTCATATATTATGATTTTTTTTATTATTTATTACATTAAAATTTCACAGTGGTGGGGTCAATGCTCACTTATTGGATAAATGATCATTATTTAAAGATTATTCAATATATAACAACAATTTTTCTTGATGATTGTTTATATATCATTATATTTTTTTTATAAATGAACATGGCTAATGAAAATAGAAATTCTGATGAAATATTTTCATCATCTTTAATGATAGAAATATGGTATGTTAGAAAATATATTTAAAATAAATAGTAGCATTATAAAATAATTTAATCATGTAAGACACGCCATTATTACATGAAAATATCATCATCTATAATTCTATAATAATTCATGGTATACAATTTATAACATATTTTATATATGTGGTAATGCTGATCCAAAAAAGAGCATGCTATAAAGATTTAATGACTATGGGAATGATTATTTATAAGGTTAATATATTTTTTAATCATTATCCTAAACTTTTCATGAATATAATTTTTTTTATTAAGATTATTTTTATAATAAAAAAATTATTGTGTTTAAAATAAATGACATTTTTCTTATTTAGATGCAGTTGTCGAAATGCATGCATGATTAACGATTTCACTTATTAAAAAATGTTTTTTATTGACGCTAAATTATAAATGATTATTTATGAATCAAATATTTGAAATATAAATCGTATTAATTCCCAATATTCATTCATTTTACAATACTATAATGATGGTAATTAAAACTAACAACATAACTTCACAGAGGTGATATTTTTCATGTACAGATGATCAATAATATTATATTTCACATAGTGGATTGGAATGAATGAATAATTAATAAAAAATTATTATTATTAACTAATAATATGTTAAGAATAATTTTTTCATTTTTCTATGATTACTGTAATTTTCTTAATAATTATATTTAGTGGAAATGAGTATGCGGTAATAAAGGCACTCATTGAGTGCCTAGAATTTCTCTTAGAAATATCATTGAAAATTTAATCATTATTCTATCTTATTGTGACTATAGTATTATGAAAAATATATATTAATCTAGGATATGAATCATTTAAAAAATAAGACTCCTTTATTAAGATAATTTTGCATCCAAAATTGCTGGAAGTTAACTCTTATCATGAGTGAAGAGAAGATTAATTTTGAAAGTACCCTTAACATTTCAATAATTTCATGTTACTATTAAATGTTACTGGGATCAAAAATATTTATAAAATCTATTGGGGAATGTTTTTCTAAGACACTTATCATCCAAACACATATCAGATTTATTTTTAATCAAATTAATACTTTTACAATTAATAAAACAATTTTTAATATTTTTACGTTTACCATAGTATCATATTTTTAAGTAATAGTATTTAATTTTAATAAAAATAATTCAACTTAGATTTATTTAAAAATAAAACCATGATAATTTATAATATGGAAATAATTTTTCAAAATGAAATTACTATTTTTATTAAAGTTACATCCATAATTAATACAAATTAGTCATCGAAAAAAGTTTTATAAACATATTATTTTTAATCCAAATATTTGTGTGTAGGATTGAATTATCAATGATATTAGTTACATAAACATAATTATGATAATTATAAAATATAAATTCAGTTTGGATTTCATATCATTCCAAAACTAATTTTTAACATAATAAATTTTAATTAAAAATAAAGGCTTAAATTTTTAACATGGAATAAAAAATGCCTAAGATCTGAAAATTAAAAAGGGAATTATACGTTCATATTAGTATTTAAAATTAATAAATTTTATCACTTAATCAAATCATTTATTAATTTAATTTATTAGTTAATATATAATTCATTTTTATGAGAAATGTTTAACAAAATAATTTAAGTAAATTTTTTAATAATTAATCACTATAATTAAAATATTTATATTGTATGTTAGAATAAAAAATATAAAGAAAAGCATCATCTATTAAAAAGTTCCCTTTCAATGTGTTTTTAATTCTATTTTATAATAGTTAATATTTATTAAGAACATCTTATTCACTATATTTTTTAGTATTTTTTAATTTTCATAATAATATTCATATATTATTTTGGGGATTTATTTTTTTTGTAATTTTATGTGATCCAAGATATGGAAAATATTATTAATTTCAATATATATATATATATATATATTCCAAAAGCATAGGATGTTGTAGTAAAAATGAAATATAAATTTTACTATTTTATTTAAACCATTTATTTTTTTAGTGGGTTTTATTCCCCATTATATCCAACATTCCAAATTTTATAAAATCTTCATAACACTTTTTAATAAACCCACAATTACCATATATATTCACATAGAAACCACAACATGAATTGTAACAAAAAAATGTAAACAATAATGAATATATTGTTTGAATACTCTATTGTGAAACCACTTTTCCTTTTATTTTTTTGAACATTGACCTAAAATAAAATTTGAAAAAAAATCATATCTCGTATTTCTCTTTATGTATGATTTATTTATGTTTTCATTATCCTTTAAATTTGTTCCACATTTCTGATTCAAGTCACTTTTTATATATATTTTATGAAAAATGGAATAATCTTCCTAATAAAACAACTTATTTATTATTACCTATTGATTAATCATTATAATTATTCTTCTTAACATCATTTTTTTAATCTACCAAATTATGTACCTAATAAATAAAATTATCACCAATATTCTTTGATACATCATAAAAATTCTTATATCCCTTTGTAAATTCTCAACACCTCTCATAATATTATATAATTAAATAGTTACACTATTTAATTGAAAATTATCTACTAAAACCACTTACTATATATCATTAAACAAATTTTCATATTTTAGGTCATTATATCAAGTATATATTTCTACAAGACAAATTATACATTCAGTATTTTAAATTTTCTCTCCAACTATAACTTAATTTTTTATTGTGGTCTCTCTATATCATTTAATACAAGAGGTACCTTCCAAAAATATTATTTTCTTATCTATATCTAAATTCATCAAAATATATTAATTAAATTAATTTTCATCATCAATTTAATATCATTTTCTTATTTTCATATATCATTATTGAACTAATAATAATTCACCAATAAGATAAATAATTTATCTACAATATCACTAGGTTATGAATCATTTCATAAATCATTTTCATAGTACACTTTATTCACCACCGTTGATTAATAAATATTATTTTTGAAATTAGAAAATCTATATTATCTTTTTTTAGAAGATGATTTTTTTTCTTATTTTCAATATTTTATTCTAGAGAATGTTCTTGATTTCTAATTTTTTTTCATCACTTCATTATACCGTTAGCATTGATATTTATAGTGAAATTTAATATACCCTGTCATATAATCAACAAAAAAGTAGTTTTACTTAAATAATAACTTTTAACAATTGTTTAATCATTGAGATAAATGATATGAGTTGATAAAATATTATAATAACATATCTATATAAATATGAATCTCAATCTTCATCCTTATCCTCTTTATATTATTATCATTTTTCATGGAATTGAATGAAATTTGTTCTTTCATGCATATCATCTTTAAAGAAACTACATTACATATATTACAGTAATATAACACCTTTTTTAAGTCGTATAGTAAAAATAAATTCAAATAATCATATTCCTGATATAAAACAACATTTATAGTTAGATAAAAATAAATTACTTCACAATCATAATGTAATAATGTTTCTTTAAAAAATTATAATGGATCTCATAATAATATTTACAATACAGTGATAATACACCATTTTTTCATTATTTATAATATAAAAAAATTCATATTTCATATACATAATTTGATGTTTTATTCCTTCAATCTAATATTCCCTTCATTAATATTCAATACCTATTAGAAAATTACCTTCGAAAACTTGATCCCCATCCTAATTTAAAATTATATAAATAAAATTTAGTATAATATATAATTTCATTCACAACCATATATAATAAAATGTATTCATTAAAAAACAATCATAACTTCACCATCTAAAACTTTAGTAAAACCATCACTTATGAATTATAGGATATCCATATCCAATAATAAAATATTTGGTATAATTAATTCCATACAATTATTGTTAAATTTAATATAAGATATATAAAAATATTCAAAATATATTCACTATTTTGATCCATTAATTATATAAAAATTCAATATGTGAATTAAGATTTTAAACCATTAATGCATGTCACCTCAAATGTTAATGAATAAAAAAATTATTGTAAAAAAACATGGACACACATCTGGTAACAATTAAATATATTCTGCACACTTATTTCATGATTTGGGGGATGGAATTGGTTTATAATGATATAGGTTGTCTTTTGCACCTAATTCATTCATAATTTCTATTTACTATGGTTAAAACCCAAGAGGTATTTAAAACATTTATATTTATAAAATGTTCTTTTAAATTAATAAACTAAATTATATGGATACATGGGAACATCCCTATAACCAAAATGATAATATATTGATACAAGCTTCTCTTTTATAAATAGATGGATATATCCCTGCCATGGAATTGTATCCTTTAATACTATAGAATCCACCAGTTTTATTCAGTGGTTACAATGTGAATGGTACAAACATGATTTTTATTGAAATAAATATTTCGAAAAAAGATAAATCATCTTACATATAATAAAAAATTATATCAAATATAATATTTAGACTTCACTATCTAGATGAGTCACAAAAATAAAAAAAAATTGAGTATTTCTTCCACTTCACCCTTATGATCACTAAATCTATAAACATTTCCAAACAAAATTTAGTCATCGATCACCCAATTCCTTATTTCCTCTTCTATTTGTATTCATTTATGTGCAAATTAATGTTATATCACCATCCAATGAATATTATATTGATATAAAAGTTTATAACTATAGTAGTTATTCTTATTTACATATTAGAATTCAATATTTACATTATAGTAATTTCACCATAAAAATATATTGATGATTAAATAACTGTACCCTCCTTATTTTTTGTTTTATATTTATTCCTCATTTATCCCATAGATTCTTGTACTACCCAAATTCTCCCCACACACTAATAGTAATAATACATTTTATCACTTAATTTTTAATTTTATTATTCAAATTCATTAAAAAACCAATATATTCAAAATTCATAAAATTATACTTTAGTTTTATCTATTTTATTTTTTATGATCATCACATCACCATAAATGTAATTAATCAAAATTTTGGATCATGTTGGAGTAATAAATTTGTAATTCACTATGATAGATCATCAAATCAACTAAAATATGCATTCAATGACAAATCATGTAACATTGGGAAAAATCATGACATGTTTTTTCATTAACCAAACTAACTAACATAAAATTACTCTTTTTAATTTTGAATCCATCACCAGTAGAGAAAACCACTATATTGTAATTATCATTTTTTATTATCCATAAAATCCTCATTATAAATTATCACATGGTTTTCAAAATCCCAACATCTATAACCCAATTTTACTCAATTCAACCCCAATATCTTTTATAATCCCAAAATAATTGTCTATAAACATTTAAAATAATTATAATATTCTAAACTAACCAAATAATAATATTGATTTATATATAGATGATGAAATAAAATACAACATTCAGTCATAATAAATTATAATTCAATAAAAAATAATTTCCTCTTAACACCAAATACTTACTTCGGTCTAGGAAATGAATATCCATTACAAAATGATTGAAAATTATTGGTAAATAATGATCCATTTAAATTTATTTTTATTTTTATTAAGGATCATATCATCACTGTTGGAATTTTATTCTCTAGTATATCTTGGATTGTGTTTTAATGGGTTTTTTTGGGTTGGGATGACCTTGGAATGAGATGATAATGATATAGGATAGAAACAAATATATGTGTAGATGAGATAATTTAATGAATTTTCATTTTATAAGAATGGTGATTCAATAATTACATATGTTTAATAGTAATTATCCTTATTCATGTATTGAATTCATTGTTTTAAATGGGTATAGATAGATAAGAATGAAAAATTGATTAGATGAAACTATTTGGGATTGTAAATGAGTTTAGACATTATAGAGAAGATTAGGTATTTAAATTATATATATATTCAAAATATCAAAGAAATTATAGTATGAATAATTACCTAATTTCAATAGTGATTATCCATGTACATATATTGATTTGTTACATTTAAAAGGGTCGATATGGATAAGTAGAAAAGGCCAGTTAAAGATAATTATTTATGTTTGTAAATGAGTTTAGATATTTTAGTGATCATTAGGTATTTACTTTAAAGATATCATTTAAATTTCCCTAACCATTTATAGTGAGAAAATTATACATTATTAGGTTTCTCTAGTAAAATAAATTTTAATTGAAATAAAAAATATTGGAATTATATTCATTATTTTTGGAACATTGAAAAATATTATTTTTTGTGTTCTTTTTATATTTTAGTAACTAAAATTAACCCTACTAGGAATTATATTAAAATCCATTCAATTATAGTACATTTTGGAGAAACAAATTAATACAAAAAAAATTATGTATTTGAGATGTCAATATTTTTTCAAATTGTTCAAAATTTATGATTAATAGGTATGATAATTCGGATGGAATCCTATAACAGGATATTAAATATTTAAGGTATAATATACAGTTAATGAGTCATAAAATAAATCATGTATCTTATAGAAAATATAAATTTCTATTTTGTTATTCTCTCTTTATGCCTCGTTTGTTCTCTTTTTGGACTCACCTCACTATAGACTCCCTCCCACTATTACCCTTCCATTGATGGGTTTCAATAGATCACATTTTTCTATTATTCATATTGTTATAGGGTAATATCATCTACCAATCAACATCCCATTCCTTACACCTACTTAATTATTTTATTAATGTCTATTATAGTTTTAAAATGTGTTTATTACTATATAATGGAGAATACGATAAATTTATATGATAAAAATATTAAATTTTTTATTCAATTGTTTATGAAGGGAACCAAAACTGATAATAAATTGAGAAAATTTGAGGTAATGATTAAATTGTTCATAGAACAAAACAAATCAACTAGTTTATATATATATCAAAAAATAATACATTACACAAAATAAATTTTCAATTATTTTATATATTATAGTTAAGCAGATAGAATATATGGGAATATATTAGTGTTATGTGAGTTTTGTTTAAAAATATTTTTTAGTACTATAATAATGAATCATGCTCTAATTAATCTAGTTCTAGAATTATAATCATAAAATTAATTATAAAAAAATTCTTGAACTTTTATTTGACCTTTTCTCTCCTACATTTAGATTATTGATTTATTTACCAGATTAATTATTTTTGGCAAAAAAATGAACTATATTACCTAGTTTAAAATATATTATTCTAAATTTAGAAAATAATTAATCAATATAATATTTTAAATATTTGTAATTAAAATTTTGAATTAAAACATTTCATATATAATAATTACATTAAAAATATATATTTTTTTGTATCGTTATTTATATTTCATTAAAATTACTAATCATTAAATTTTTATTTAAATATATGTATATAATCATTAATTTTGTTTAAATAATTTTTTGAGAATTTCCAATTTAGTTAATTAAAAATTAATAATGTATAAAAATATTTTCTATAAAAAATACCTTGTAGCATAAATTAAATTAATAATATCTCAATAAAAGTATTTATTTATCTCCAAATCATTTAATTATCTATACACTTCCGTATTAAATTTATTCATTTTATTTTTTTAAATTATTACATTGTTTTTTTAATGTACGTAATATATATAAATAAAAATATTGCTCAAATTATTAAATAAAAATCTCTCTCATTATCGTAATAATAACATAATGTTATAATCCTATATATTTGGTGCAAATCCCCTAAACAAATATATAGAGTACTAAAGGATGATATATGTTATAGTGGTTATCAGGATTGGTGATTCATCTTGATTTGATCCAATTTTTTTTACTTCTGCATACATATTTTTAACTGAAATTATGATCAAGTTATAATAGTTGAAATCTATCATGTTCATGGTCATGGGAGTTTTGTTACCACCCATTCAATATTGGACTAATGTGCCATTTAATCATGGGTTCCACTACTTGATTCCATTGTTTCTATAAGAGAGCATAAATTAAAAAATTTGATCCCATATATTTTTATTTATTATTTCAATTATAATATTATAATAAACATTTTGTAATTGAAGATCAAGTAATAGTTACCCTATCCATATTATTTACATTAATATTAAATTTTATATGTGATGATGTGATATAACTAAGATAAATATAATATCGGCCACAATATATGCCCAATTTTCTTCTTCCATACATCTATATAACTGTTAATCCAATTGTAATTTAAAAAAAATCTTTTTTAATGGTTTAAATTATTTTTATACTTAAAATTAATTATATGATATTTATAGAATTCTAGGATGAGGAATAGTTTTCTTGTTGTATTTTTATTTTTATATGGTTTTATTCCTTTTTTAATTTTCTAAATTATGTTTCATTTAGTTGTATTCTAATTTATATCATTTTATATTGTAATATTCTAAATTAATAAATTAAGGATTTATTTAATTTATCATGGTGTTTCTGGAAAAATAATTTATCTAAAAAATTGTGATCATTAATTTGAATTTCACAGTAAAAATATAAGATGTTTTATTCTCCTGTGAACAATAAATCTCCATTCAAATTTCATTACTAAAATTAATAAATGAGTTTTTTTAATTACATATTTAGGTTCCCCCAGATCATCCTCAAACATCTGATTACGATGAAAATAATTGTCTAGGTTATTTGGTATATTTGGAAAAAAGTATAACAATGATCTTATATCTGCATAATGTTATCGATATAAATTAGATCAGGATATAATCGTGTTGATTTTTTATTCGATATAACATTGGTATTTTATATGAACATTCTAGAAAGTGATATATGGATTATGTTAATCTCTATTTAGATGATTCATGGATGTGGAAGATGATATATTATATTTCATAAGCATTAAAGGATCATGATGGGTTGTATGTATCATTGGATCAACATTAAATAATTATTGAATATCACAACCCTCTTCTAAAATGATATTGGATGGAATAACATACCACCAACCTAAAACTATAGTTTTCATGACCCCTCCCATGGAGTCTATGTCGTGACTACCCCAAACCTATTCCCAAAGGGCCAGGGTAGGTGACTTGTGAGAAAGGAATTATCCTGTAAGTGGAAGGCATTTTCCTGAGTACCTATACTTAGGCACTCACACATCCCCAACCCACAATGCAGAAATGTAATCTTGAATTCCACCAATACAACCACATAGAGTAATATGAAAAAATTACAAGTAAAGGGGCTGGAATAAAAACCCATAAAAAGACAACTACAAGCTCTTGAAGTCTATCTAATGTAAACCCTACATGAAGGGAAGGTGAATGAGGTTCCACCTGAAGCTATAGAAGTACATCTCATATATTAGATCTTACTAGAAAATGCCTGGTCCTAGAAAAAAAAGGACTCTATTGAAGTGTATGTTGTCTTCATAAGACAAAACACATGTGGGTGGAAACCTTATAGGTTTGACTAACACAATACACAATAATGACTCCAAAACAAAATGGTAATACCACAAATGAATGTACTGACAATGTAGACTACCAAGGAGGTACATGATGTGTAGTATCTAAGGAGTATCATCAAGAGAGAGTCACAATGGTCCACTGACATAACTATAAATATAAACTATAAAAAGGGAGAATATTTTTTGTAAAGGAATAACACCATTTATTATTGAGACAGTCATCCCTGATGAGTCACTAAGGACTACTAGGGAACCTAGACCCTCTCATCACATGGTTTTGATGGGGAACCTAGACACTCTCATCACATTGGCCTACATTGAAACCTAAACCCACTCGCCTCTTAGGTATGTAGGTTTTCTTAGACCTTCTCATCACAATGTTCTCATCACATCCAGATTTAGGATTCCCACTCATTGTGTGCTTGATTATGGGAAATTATACTCCTCTGTCCCTCATCAAAATACCAACTTCCACAAAAAATCACATAGATAATATCAAGATAACCACCTCATCATGAGCTCCTAACACTGAAAATGACTCATCAATCGAACACATGGTTTAGATGTTGTGATTCATTTAGTGAGAAGTGGCTTGATTGGGACCGAGCGTGGTCCGACCTAGGAAGACAAACCCAACCCGACCCGTTCAGGTCAGGGCCGAACCAGTTTGTCCAAGCCCCTTGGGCCTACTGGACCTGGCCCATTGAGCCATCAGTATAGCCCAGCTGCCCAATCCCCCCCCATTCACCCATCCTGCTATGGTGGTCCAGTTTTGTGTTTCCAAGATGTAGTGGTTTTTGTGTTCGTTCGAGCCTCGTGGAGCACTGCGTGAAATGTGGTGTCTTCACATCATAACCTCCCTATGAATTTTTTGGGGTTCCCTACTGTAATCTTTTTCTGGGAGAAACGGCTCCTAACCGTATCCATCTGAGCATCATCTGGCTGAGCCATCTCTAACCCAGCCGCTGCTGGCCGCCTGCCGATGGCCTCGATCCACCACCTACGGATACTTCCATGGATTCCACCATCATTGGCCTTCGAGCAGACAACCCTTACCGCAGCTGCATCCCTCCATCCTACGGCCATCGGTCACTGATACAGTCCACCTTGAAATGGCCTCTACTCCACCACTAACCTTCCATGATGGTGGTCATTCAAATGGTTCCACCCTTACCCTCTTACTCTAGCTCAGGGTGATCCACCATTGCGGTCCTGCCTGGGCCAAAATTTCTCTCATGTAACGAAGAACATAAATGAGTTGGAGGAGTAGAATAAACTTCAGGGAACACAAAAAGGAAATTCCATGACCATTGTTTTGGTTGGAATGATTTTTCCTTGACTGGTGTAATGAAGGATAATCAAAACATAAATCCAACATCCATTATTTCCCACATTCAAATTCCCATTTCCCACAAAGAAGACCAATCTTTGGGACAATTTATTATTTCATTTACCCACGTTCATCATTTATAATGAATAATGGGGTAAGGGAGATCACATAGAAATGAAAATCACTTACATGGAATCAGATAGATCATTGATGATTAAATGAGTCACTCTACCACCATTCTTCAATTCTCAATCCATAACTCTCATCAATGACAAGATCATTCGAAGGGGAAGGAAGGAACTTTGGGTGATTCTTCTTTTGTAAATGTTCACCACACACCAACACTACTCCTCCAGATCATTAGATCAATACCAAGATCATGGAAATGATCTTGTATCTATATTAAACAATTAATTTGAGGAAACGTATTTCATCGTCTCAGTTATGCAGAGTCGCCAAATCGTAATGTTGTTTAATTTATGAAACATAATTTCTATAACACTTGAGTTGCAATATCAACCCATTGTTTCATTTCTAAAATGTTACAGCTGAGTTGATGTTTTTTTGCAGTGAAACAATTTTTCTTTAATAAAATAAACAATTGAAATTTATTTTATTTTTTCCCTTAAAACTCATGAAAATTTTACTTTTTCAATAGAATCATGCTGATCGAGGTTGTGTCTATCATATGGTAAAGTCTTCATTCTAGATGAAATGCTGACCTCAGGTTTCTAATCCAGGGACTCATTTAGATGTATCCAAAACCACAACCACATGCTTTTTTAAACAAACTAAATAAAGTTCGTTGATTCATTCGGAGCTAACTAGGCCTTAGAATCATGTTCCGTCAAATATCCTAGTCTCGAAATAATCCCATAATTTTTTAAAAAATTTCACATGGAATTTCCAGGACCAAACATTCTCCCCACCTCAGGTTTTTCCATCCTTGAAATCTAAAATTAGGACTTAACAAAAAATGGGGATTATAATTGTAAATCAGAACATCCCACTCCCAAGTGATCTCCTTGAAATTAGCATACTTCTAATTAATGCGCACTAGATGAATCGACTATCTACATTGAAACCACTTCTGTCGATCCTAAATCTCTACTGGGAAGTCCTCAAATGGCACCCCATCATCACTATCCAACTCGACCCCATCGATGATGTGTGATGGGTCACGCATACACCAACTTAGATAATACTTATGAAAGATATTGTGAACCCTATTCATTTGTAGGGGTGATTCAAGAGGTACACCACCTCACTAGCTCTCCTCAGAATATCAAAAGGGCTGTTGAATCTCAAATATAGCATGTCACCCCTATCAAATCTCTACAATCACTGTAGTGGTGAGACCCGAAGGGAAATATGGACTCCTTCTTCGAAAACCAAGGGCCTCTCTATCTGGTCAGCATAAGATTTTGGCCTTCTATATGTAGTACTCATCAACTCCATGATGATCTTCAACTTCTAAGTTATGGAATTTACCAAATTTGGACCCTTGAGTGATGACTCCCATAGTTTTTTCTAGTATAATTATGATATGCATAGTATCCAATACAATACCTCAAATGGTGACATACCAATGGTGTACTGGTAGTTGTTGTTGTACTCATACTCCCCCATTGTTAGATGGTTCTCCCAACTATGAGCAATGTCAAAGATGCAATCATGAAGCCTTTCCTACAAAACCATGATTTTCCTCTATGTATGGACAACTTCCTAGGTATGAAATGTCATGGTCAAACATAGATGAGTCCTGAACATCCTCTAAAATCCCTTACATAGTCGGGACATGAAGTGATCATCACATTCCGATAATATTTTCAAAGGAATCCCGTGAAGATGAACCTTCTCCTAAATAGATAGGCATCTCAAGCCCTCTACAGAACCTTTCCCTCAGATGGGTAGGATGTTGGCCCACTTGGTGAGTTAGTCAACGATCACCAAGATCGTATCATGTAACGACCCAACATTTTATCAATGGAATTCCATTCTTATAATTATGCCTTATAATATAATATCATTTATAAAAACAATGACATATACTTATACTAAATACATTGTGACCTTTAAACATAAACTTCCCACTTTTGTGTTTTGAATTTCGAAAATCTGAGATACACTATTGCGATCAGTAAGATGTTGTAGCCCGATAGGAAAAACATAATTTTTGAGAATAGTAACCTACCCTTATGGATAGTTACATACCCTTATTATTTGAAATATGACCCTTATAAATAGTAAATAATCCAAAATAATATAAACCTCTTCCATGAATGATTAAATAAAATTTAGGCATCTTATAGGTGACAATTTTACTATAGAAACATTATTCGTGTCTTTGTAAGTCATAAATAAATGATTATAATTACTTAATTAATTTAAAATAAAATGTATTTCCCTAAAATTTTCTCATAAATTAAAAATTCTATGTATTTTTTGTTTTAAGATAATTTTATATTACCTTATGTATTTTTTTAAAGCATTATGAAATCAGTTTTAATTTTAAAAACCATATTTTTCAGGTAAATAACGATTTTAATTAAAATTTTAATTAATCATATTTATAAAATTATTTTTGAATAATGGACATAATTTATGGATTCTACAAGTCAAAAAATTCATAAGATGAATTTGTTGGATTTTTCTAAAATACATAAATGTTTTGGTGAATGGTACAAATACAGTTTTTCACATAAACGATATATCCTAAATTCCATCATTCATGATATAATGATGTAATAAAATTTCCATAACATTATATTCTGCCATGTTATATTTATTTTCATAAAATGTTTCTTAAAATACATTAAAATCAATTTCAAATCCTTGAAAGAGCATTCCAAATCCTAATATCAAAAACTGATTCCTTGAAGTATCTTTTTCAATTTCTTTCACTTTCCTTTTAACAAAATAATGAATTCTATTTATAAAGATGATTTACTATATAAAATTAATTATATAATATTACTATATGATATATATTGTCAAAAAATACAAATATTACAAGTCAAACATTTTATATATCAGTTAATGTAATAATTTATTTTAAAAACACCCCCTCCTCATGTATAAATAACCCCTCTCCCTCCCCTTGCCAAACCACTCCAATCATGATTGCAGAATTTAATAAAAACATCCCAATAACCATCAATATTCCCTCTCCTCTTCCTTTTCTTTTAGAAAGGATAGCGTTGTTCGTGATGTGTTAATTTATCACCTTCAAGAATGACATGTTTTATTATTTCCATTTATACATTCAGATCATGTCATTAAAATATTTTTAGGGTTGAACCATAATATTTTATTTTTACTAAATCCAATTTATTTTTCTGGAACTATCGTAGGTACATATTACATAATAATTAAAAGAAACATGTTTGGTGTAGATGAAAACTGCTGAATTATCCCAAACGATCAGCATTGAGATCCAATGTAATGATTCATCCACATGGTATATAATATAATCAATTATATGATCATTTAAAATCCTTGAATATAATTAATAAAATTTAATGTCCTTTATGTATGGGTACCCTTGTTCTACATAAAGTTCCATTTATGAATACATGTGAACTGTTAAAGAAATCCATAAAAACGAATACTCACCAAAAATGTTTTTTAACTCTATAACTCATAAAAAGACACATAAAATAACTTAATGAAACCATAATGAACCATATTAATGTAAAAACGGTTATTTAATTTTTAATTAACTAATCTAAACTGGTTATATATGAAATTAAATTGATGAAAGCATTCAGATAATAGGTATGGGGAAATTCTCGAACCCAACATTCTTAACTAAGATTCTCCCTCTTTCACACCATTTTTGGTATAGTCTCTCAATAAAAATCATCCATTCATCATTTTCATACCTTTTATAGGATACACATGTTTTCTAATGGATTTTATTTCAAAAATATGTTTTCTAGAATAACTCTTATTTCATAAACAGACATTTTATTTCTCACTATAGGTACAAGGTTATTGTGTCAAGTATGTTATTCACATTTTATTTTGGGAACAAAAATTTTATGAATGTATTCGTATGATATGAAACATATTCATTTACATAGGTAAGTTATGCTTATTTTTTTTGTATATGTTCTATATGGAATTCATGATAATGATAATGTTATGATTTGATAAGTGCGCCCAAAATTATAAAGAGCAATATGAATGTTTGAATGTTATGGGTGCACCCATAATTATACAATGCTCTAATTAATTGGTTAAAGTCATTAATATAATGATTTAAAGTGATATGATGTGTGAACAAGATTCTATATTTGTTCATAAGTATTTTTGGTATTTAACCAGTAAGACATGATGTTACATTTTTTATGCATTTCCACATATCAAGTCATTTATTAATGCTTCCGCTCATGTTCATGATCCATTTCCTATGTTATGATTATGCTCACCCATTTATATATTATTCATGTCTATCGTATTACTGAGCATTTATCTCACCCCATTTATGTATATCATCAGGTTACTACATGTACTAAAGGGTTTTCAAGTGCCAATATGTATCAAGAGAAGAAGGAATTAAATAAATGACTTGTTTGATGTTGTAAATGTTATGTATTGTCCTTGTTTCCCCAAGACACCAAAAATTTGGATCCTATATGCGTAATAATGTTATGTTTTCTCTCTTTATAATGATGTAACAGTAATTTAAGAAAAGGCATGGTTTCAATAGTTGGTATCAGATGTAATGTTTAGTTGATTTGGGAATTTTGATTACTGAACTATAGAGAAAACTGTTATCATGAGACTAGGTACAAATATGCAGATAAGAATCTTGAAATAGGGAATCCATATCTTATTATTTTATTTTACATTGTACAAATGAATAAGATATTTATGACTTTTTGACTTATGTTTTGTTCTAACCCTTTCTATTTTATAAAATGGTTGGAACCAGGAGAAAGAAGAACAATAAATTGTGTGAGGGAAATCTAACGAATGCTCGAATGATAACCCCAATGAATTTGGAGGTGTAGTTAAAAAAATAATGGTTATTCTTACACAAATATCTCAAGTTATGAAAAATTACTAGAATAATGGGTAATATCCTCCTTTAACATGGAGTGAGAAATTTTTTATCGAGTTTTTTATTTGGAAAATTCAACCGACATTTAGTGGATATTCTGATCCAGTAGTGGCTGAATAGTGGGTCAACTTCATGGAGAAGATCTTTTTTTTTGCTCCTATATTCTAAGAAAGAGAATATGAATCTATCCATTTATAATCTAATGGAGAGGTTGATAAATGGTGGTCATTGATTATGAACACCAAGCCAAGAGATGAAATTGATGAGACGGAATGGGAATACTCCAATATCATGTTTCATAACAAATATTTCCCACCAAATCTTCATATGAAGATGGATAAATAATTCATAGAGCACATGAAAAAATAATTAGAATCTGTCACAACCTATGAAGAAAATGTTACAAGGATTTAATGGTATGCTTCAAGTTTTTTTATCAACAGTGATAACAAAATTGATAGATTCTTTACTAGATTTAAACAACACCTTCAAAAGGATCTTGAAATTAAAGAATTTTTTATTTATGAAGAAGTTGTTAGATGTGATCTCAAAGTGGTGATGGAGTTTCGAGAATTTTCCCATTGATAAATTGATAAGAAATGAATGATTTAGTTTCAATCTACATGATCTAATGATAATGGTGGAAATAAAACTCAACAACCCACATGCCAAAAATGTGTGAAGTAACATCATGGGGACTACCACAATAGGATGGGTAAATGATTCAAGTTTGGTAAAGAAGGCCACAATGCTAATGAATGTCAAAAATATATATGAAGGAAGGATAATGTGGTGGAATAAAGGAGAGATCCATATGTGGTCCAAATCTACAATTATAGGGAGCAGGGTCACTATTCACTTCATTTCACTAAACCTCGAGTCCTCAAGGGTAATCAGCATCTGTAGCCACCAATTCCAAAGCAACATGGAATGTCTTATGACATCACTACTACAGAAGTGGATCAAGATAATGAATTCCTACAAGGTACACATCCTATTTTCTCAATAATTGAAAGAGTATTATTTGATTCTTCTTATACGCATTCCTTTATATCATGCATGTTTGATAGAACAATAAGATAAAATCCTTGAAACATTGAAGTAGAAATATCTGTTAAAACACCATGTTATGAGATCATATCAACACAAGTGTTTTACCCTTCTCCTATTGATTTATGTGGAAAATTATTCCATTGAATCATGTAATACATCCCTTGGTAGAATTCGACACTATAATGGGAATGGATTGGCTGTAGTTATATAGATCCTATATCAACTATCAGGAAAAGGAAATAATTTTTCATATTTTGTATCATACCATGATCTTATAAAAATGCAACGAAGATCATGAATATCCTTTTAAAAAAGCATCAATGGTGTGGGTCTTGATACCCTGTGAAGAGGCATATGTCGCTCAAATGGTTGAGTGAAAGGAAAGTTCCAACCTTGTAAAATGGCCAATCCTGAGGGAATACAATGATTTATATTCCAAAAGTGTTACTTGTACTTCCCCCAGATCGTGGGGTATAGTTATTAATTGAACTCGTCCCTTAAGCTACTCTTATCTCGATGTGTCTTTATAGGATGGATCCTATCGAACTGGAGGAGTTAAAGAAGAAGCTACAAGATTATTTGGACAAAGAGTCTATATACCATAGTGAATCACCTTAGGGTGTTCCAGTGCTCTTTATGTAGATAAAGGATGGAATAATGTGGTTTTTTATCGATTATCAAGAACTAAACAGGATCACTATAATGAAAATGTATCCCTTTAAATGGATTGATGAAACATCCGATCAGTACAGAGGATCTAAATACATATCAAAGCTATATCTTGTTATGGATATCATCAGTTATAGGTGAAGAAGGATGATATTCAAAAGACTAAGTTTATTAAAAGGTATTAGAACTATGAGTTTCAGATGACTCCCTTTATACTTGCAAATTCACCTGATGTATCCATGGATTTGATGCATACAATATTTAGACAGAACCTCAAACAAAAATTTGGCAGTGATTATAGATGATTTTATCATCTACTCCATGAGAAAGGAGGAACATTAAGAATTTCAAAGACTTGTGTTGGTGACATTGATAAAGGAGAAGTTGTACGCCAAGTTTATCAAGTGTGACTTTTGGATTAACCAAGTCACATTCTTGGGACATGGGATCACAAGTGAGAGAAATTATTTGGACCATTCTAAAACAAATGCGATTGAGGAATGTACATGGCCCTCTAGTGTCACTAAAATCCGTAGTTTTATTGTATTACCTAGGTACTACCGATGTTTTTTGAGGAATTTCTCATTATTTTCAATCCCACTAAATAAATTAACAATAAAATGTGTAACGTGTGTATGGGCCGAAGAATGTGAGGGATGTTTCAATGAGTTCTAGAGAAGGTTGATCATTACACCTGAACTTACACTATAAACAAGTGGAGAATGTTTTGTGATATACAGTGATTCTTCAAAAAATGGGGTTTTTTACTCATGAAAAATGATGATGCGGTTTCCTACACGTCACGATAGTTGAATATCCTTGTGTAGAACTACCCAACGCATGATCTATAGCTTGCAGAGAAGATTTTTTTCCTTGAAAATATGGTGTCACTAACTTTTTGGTGAGAAGTGTGAAAAATACATTGACCAGAATATGTTAATGTATATATTCACTCAAAAGGAGATCAACATGCTTCAAAGAAGATGGTTATAGATAATAATATACTGTTATTTCTATATTCACTATCATCCTGGAAAGGAAAACATCATAGTCGATGATCTGTGTAGAAAAGATCCTCTTACTCTATCCATGTTAGAGATTGAGAATGACCCTATATTCATGGATATGAAACGGATGGATTGGGAAAAAAATAATGGCAGGGGATGAATACTTCCATTGACAAATGATTGCAAAATCATCAATCTGAGAGATGATTAAGGAGGCACAAAAGGATGATTGGAAGTTACAAAAGAGGGTGAATTCATTAAAGGAGTGGAAGCTGCAAGAGTTCCATATCGATGATGATGGTGTGATTAATTTTGGAACTATAATTTGCATACCTTAATCACCTAGGATAACGAACAAGATGTTTGAAAAATCACATAACTCGACATTCTCAATCCATCATTGTACCACTATGATGTACCGAGAACTCTGTGACTAGTTCTGGTGGGATAACCCAAAGAATGAGATCACAGAATATATCTACAGGTTCTTGGTATGTCATCTTGTTAAAGCAGACGGAAAAAATCTCCATGGTTTGATGCATCTATTACCTATACCAATGTGGAAAAGGGAAAATGTTACTATAAAATTTGTCATCAGTATCCCGAAGACATATAAGGGAAATAATGTGATATGGATTGTGGTTGACCGAATCACTAAGACTACATATTTAATAGCTATTTGGGAAGATATATCGCCAGAAACATATGCAACGATATATGTGATGTAAGTGGTGAGACTGTATGGTGATCCACTTTCAATTGTCTCTGGTCATTGTCCAAGATTCACATCTAAATTTTGGAGGATCCTTAGACATACTTTGAGTACAAACATAAATTTTTCCATGACCTATTAACCCCAAACTGATATCCAATCTAAAATTATAAATCATATGCTTGAAGAAATTGTAAGGGCATTCTCTATAGAATTAAAATATTGATGGGATAAATATATCCCATTGGTTGAGTTTTCAAACAACAATCACTTTCACTTGAGAATTCAAATCCCTCCCTAGGAAGATCATTATGGAAATCTATGTAGAACGCCAACCTGTTGGGATGAAATTAGAGAAATAAAGCTACTTCGACAAGACCTAGTGAAAGATATGAGAAATAATTTTAATATCACCTAGAAACATATCAAAGGTGCACAATGTTGGAAAAATAGCTATGCGGAAAACCGTCAAAGGGACATGGAATCTGACGTTGGAGATAATGTCTTCCTTCAAATACCACCATGGAAGAGAGTCACAAAGATTGGAAATAATGGTAAGTTAATACCAAAGAATATTTGCCCCATTGAGATTCGTGACTGCATAGGAGTGGTTGTATATAAGATTTCACATCAATATAATATGGATCAATTTCATGATGTGTTTCATGTATCACTCATGAGAATGTATATACTAGATCCCTCACATGTACTAAACTCAGAGATGGTACTACTAGAAGACGATCTCTGTTATGAGGAGTATCCAGTTAAAATTCTAGACTGGAGAGATACAATTATACTCCACATGAAAACACACCTTGTAAATGTATTGTGTTGGGACCATAAGTTTGAATAATTAACTTGGGAACTAGAGGACATGATGAAGGAGAAATACCATCACCTGTTTTTGTAAAATGAAATTTCATGGGTGAAATTTCATAAGGGGGGAAGAATGTAATGACCCAAAATTTTATCAATGGAATTTTATTGTTATAATTATGCATTATTATATAATAACATTTGGAATCACAATTACATATACTAATATTAACTACTATGGGACCTTTAAAATTAAATTTTCAACTGTTGTGTTTGGAATTTTGAAAATTTGTCATACCCGGTTGTGATCTGTAAGATGTTTGGAGTCTGATAGGAAAAACAAAATTTTTGGAGAATAGTAACCTACCTTATGAATAGTAACCTACCATTATGAATTTTAATATGACCCTTATGAATAGGAAATCATCCAATATATTATTAACTTCACCCATGAATGATTAAATAAAATTTAGGCATCTTATAAGTGACAATTTGACTATAGTAAAAATATTGGGGTTTCTGTATGCCGTAAATAATTAATTATAATAAATTAATTAACTTAAAAGAAAATGTATTTTTCTAAAATGTTTTCATAAATTAACAATTTAGTTCCTTTTTGGGTATAAAATAATATTATAAGACCTAATTTAATTTTTTGAAGCATTATGAAATCATTTTTAATTTTAAAAACTATATTTTTCTTGTAAATTATGATGCAAATTAAAATTTAAATTAATAATATTTATAAAATAATTTTTTAAATATGGATTTTATTTTTTGCTTAAACCCATTGAAAAATTGTTTGGGTGAATTTTTGGGATTTTTATGAAATACATTAATTTTCTGCAGAATAGTAAAAATACAGTTTAAAACATAACTGTTATATCCAAAATTACATCATTCATGATGTAATGATTAAATATTCATTCTAAAACTTTAGATTCATCCATTTTATATTTAATTTCATAAATTTCTCCATAAAATACAATAAACACAATTTTAAAAACTAAAATGAACTTTCGAAATCATAAATTCAAAAAGGGATTCCTTAAAGTATCCTTTTCCCTTTCTTTCACTCTCCTTTTAATAAATTTATGAATTCGAATTATAAAGTTGATTTAGTATATAAAACTAATTATATTATATTAATATATGAATTATGTTGTTAGAAAATACTATTATAATTATAATAGTTCATTTATTATTTTATTAAATATTTTATTCTAAAAACACCCTGTCATATATAGATAACCCCTCTCCCTCCCCTTTCCAAAACAAGCCTCTCAAGCTTCAATACTTTTCTAAAATCATCCAATGAATCATCTATATCTCCTCCCCCACTTCTAGGAGCTTCTGTTATCATCACTACACCAATCTTAACTTCATTAAGGAGGATCTCAAGAGGAGGATTATATAGGTAATTCCTCTCTCTCTCTCTCTCTCTCTCTTTTCCATTAATGTCCTTTCAATTTCATGTTATTTTCCTTTTCACTCCCCACCTATCTTCATACAAATGCTCTAGTAACTAGATTATGATACATATAACATAATTGGATGATACTAATGAGATATTATATCTCCAACCCCCTTCACCTATTCATTTTATTTTTGAAAGGAAAATGTTGTTCATGATGTGTTAATTTATCACCATCAAGAACAACATGTTTTTCCCATTTCTACCTTTCGATCAGGTCATGAATCAATTTTTATGGTTGAACCAAAAATTTATATATGTATTACATAGTATTAAATTTTCTGTAACGAGATTATGTACATATTTCTAAATAATTAAAAGAAACCAAATTGTTGTGGACGGAAAACCACCAAATTAACCCAAACGGTCATCATTAAGATCTTACCTATTGAGTCATCCACATTTTATATAATATAATCTATTATAAGATCATTTAAACTCATATATGATAATAAATAAAAGGTAATTTTAGTTTTTTATGTATACCCATGTTCTACATGAACTTCAATTTATGAATACAAGTGAACCGTTATAGAAAACCATAAAAACGAACATTCCCGAACAATGTTTTTAATCATTATAACTCATAAAATGCCCCATAAAATAACTTAATGATTCAATAATGAACCATATTAATTTAAATTTTTTTATTTAAATGATAATTACTAAATCTAATGTTGTAATATAGGACATTAAAGTGAAGAAGGCTTTCAGATACTAGGTAATGAGAAATTTATGAACCCAACATTATTTCTTCAGATTATCCCTATTTCACTCCATTTGTTGTAATGGTCGCTCCATAAAATCATTTTTCATTATAATCGTACCATTCCTATGATATAATGTTTTTTCAGTAGCGATTATGAGAAAGAAATGTTTTGTAAAAGAACTCTTCCTTCAGAAAAACACCTTTTATTTCTCAATCAAGGATAATGGTTAATGTGTAAATTTTTTTAATCCCACATTATTTTGGGAACTCAATGTTTGTGAATGTATTATTATGATGATAAACACATTTCGTTCCATGGTTTTGTTATTTTCATTTTTGTGGTATATGTTCTATGTGGCATGTATGATAATTATAATGTTATAATGTGACGGGTGCGCATAGAATTATATAGAGAAATATGAATGTTTGAATATGACTGTTGATCCCAGAATTATATAGCTTTATAATTCATTAGGTAAAGAAATGAATTTCATTAATTAATGTGAAATGATTTGTGAAAAATATTCTATCGTTGTTCACAAGTATGTGTGGTAGTTAACCACTAAGAAAGGTTTCTTCCTTTTTATGCATTGCCACATTTCAAGTCTATTATTAATGATTCATATCATGTTCATGATAATTTGCCTATTTTTTATGGTTGTGATCACCTATTCTTATATAGGTAATATCTATACTCTTAATTGTAATTTAGCTCACCCCTTTTGGTCGTATCTCCTCAAGTGACTACATGTTCTAAGGAGAGGTCAAGTGCCAATAAGAATCTGGAGAAGAAAGAATTAAATAAATGATAGTGTTGGACACTGTAAATGTTATGTATGGTCCAAGTTTAACCAAGAAACTAATCCTTTGGATCCTATAAGTGTAATAATATTATGTTTTCTATCGTTATAATGATGTACAATTAACGTAAGAAAATTCAAGGTCCCTATTAATCTTGTCCCCTAGACGTGCATGGTAATCCTTCCACACAGTCCATAGAAATACCATCCCATTTTTACTCTAGTACATTGAGTGGCTAATACAATCCTTATAGAATGTGATGTTATTCTTTTACATGATAACAAGTGAGGCATCGCAAAGGGATCTCTACCACTACCATATTCATCCCCAGCAACCAATACTAACGTCGTTGATCTAGGTTCATCTTTTCTACTCCTGGATGCACCACTAAGGGGTAGGTGTGGAACTCCCTCATAACCTCCTATCATAATGTCACTGATACAATGTTGCATCCTCTAAATCAGAATATGTTCTCCCCACCTATAGAATATCCATCAGGGTCCTACCCTGTGGATAACTAAGAATGTCATGCCTCACAATCGACATCCCCAATTTGTGCCTCCCCAAATCACTCTAAGAGTGGGGGATTGACAACCATAAAATAAAGGAAAGCTTCTACATCACCATATATGGAGGACAAATACATCGTGGATAACTTCTCAGATGCTGCACTCCGAAACAACAACTTGTTTCTCCTACTGAGCATGTCTTTTACCACATTACCTTTCTAAGGAGTAAAGACTATGTCAATGTCAAAGTCCTTGGGAAAATCTATCCACCACTACTATATCATGTTCATGTCCTTAGAGAAGAAATACCTGATACTTTTTTGGTCCAAGTAGATGGTAAAACACTAACCTTTTAAGTATCGATACCATATATTCAATGAGATGACTAATGCTGATAGCTCAAGATCATGGGTTGTGCAGTTCTTCTCATACTACCTCAATTATCATGAACCATAGGCAATAACCACATACTGCTACATCAAGACACCACCCAGTCTGGTCTTTAATGCATCATAGAACACTACATACCCCACGCCCTATTATGGAACATTCATGATTAGGGCACTCTTCAGTCACCACTACAACTCATGGAATCATTGATGGAATTTCTCTGTCCACACGAACGATTATATGTTCTATGTCAAAGATGATAAGGGTTCTTCTACCCTGGAAAAATCATCCACAAACCTATGGTAGTATCCAGCCAATCCTATGAATATATGAACCTCAGTCACCCTCCTAGGTGTCTCCCAAGAAATAAAATCCTCTATATTTGCGGAGTCCACTACAACCCCATCCTCCAAAATTAAATGTCCAAGAAAGTAAACCTCCCAAATCAAAAATTTACATTTCGAGAGATTCCCATAAAGATTTTTCTCTCATGGAATATCTAGTACCATTCTTAGGTGTGTCATGAGATCCTCCTTAGTCCCAGAGTACACCACGATGTCATCAATGAATACCAAAATGAATCGGTAAATGTAAGGTTGGATGATCATATTGGTGTGTCCCATGAACACTATTAGAGAATTGTTCACGAAAAATGGAATTACAAGCAACTCATATTTTCCATAAGGACATCTGATGTTTGTCTTTGGTACATCAAAATCTCCTACACGAAGATGGTGATATCTAGACCTAAGGTCTATCTTTGAAAACCACTTGCTACCATTAGTTGGTCGAAGAAGTCATCAGTTCATATCAGTGTGTATTTTTTCATCATGGTCACTTGATTATGTCATTGATAATCCATAAATAGTCTCAAGATATCATCTGCATTCTCGGCATACAGAATTCAGGGTGTCAAAGGTGAAACATTGGGCCTTACGAATCCCTTTCATTTTGGGTCCTCAAGCAGTAACCTCAACTCATGAAGCTTCAGGGGAGCAATATCATATACTGGTATGGATATTTATATCATCCATGAGTACACATCTATTTATAGGTGAACTTATTCGATGAGGAAATCCCAAAACATCCTCATGAAAAATGTCCATGTACTCATCCACCACTATACGAAATTAAGGACTCATGTTTTCCACTGTATAAAGGTTAAGGCTACCATCTATTGACTGATAAAATACACCCTGATTTGATTAATTCCAACCTAAACTACATTAATTCCCTTCTCACAAGTAATGGATATCTTAGTTCTACCTATGCAGACCCAACACACTCTGTGTCTAAAGCTATCAATATGAGCATGGACATTGGATAATGATTCCATTCCCAGAATGATTTTTTATGGCATCAACAACCCTTCTATGAGATCCCATCGAAATATCTCTCCTCCAAGAGTAATCTCTCACTGTTGGTACCAGTAAAGTATCATCGAATCCCCTCCTGTAAGAGTCTCTATTTGTATTGAAAAAACCAATGGATCTACCAGAATCTTTTAACCCTAAACAAGGTACAAGAAGTGAAATAGTGACATGAACATGAGTCAATAATAAATTAACATAAGACAGAGAAGACTCATATTGTACCCCTATTTATCATCAGAACACCAAGATCATAGGACTCTAATGACAGAATCAGGGCCCACCACTTTCCACATTCTCCTGAAGCTCGTGGTCAACAACCTGGGGGTGGTGGTGGTGGTACATCGAACCTCCTCCCACTGCCTACAACACTACCTAATCCCCTTAAACATCCTCCTCCATAGAGACCACCCTGCTCAACCCTCTTCCTCTACTTCAGTTGTCCCTCAACTGGCTGTTGATCATCTTCAAGGTGGGTTGGGCAGTCACGAGCTAAATTTCCATGCCCGTCGCATGTGTATCACACCCTTCTCCTATGGTGACTCCCTCAGCCCTCAGAGCCTCGTACTACAAACCCTTTGTACCAGGGTTGTCCAATGAAATTCAAGTGCTTAATGGGTCCCTATGTCTATTGAATTCTTCCCACCACTGATGACACTATCTCTTGAGGTATACTGGAAACCCCTACTGTTGGCTCCCAGTCGGTCAAGAATCACTCTTTGAGATGAGATATATCCAGCACCCCAACCTAAGTATGGAATCTAAGAGATACCATAGACACCTTAATATCCCAATGTGGTCCCTTATCAAAATAATGATCCCAAAAGAATGGTTCTCACACCATGTCGGTAGAGTATTGAGAAACCTCATTGAATCTCGAGTAGTAATCAGTAACAATAATGCTACCCTAAGGTAGGTGAAGTAGCTCCTAGATGCATACTGAGTGCCGAGTCACCAAAAATAATTCCTCCCTTAATAGGCACACAAAATCATTCTATGTGAGGGTCACATCATCATGCGTATGGATCATCAAGATCAACCATCTCCCCATAGAGACTAGAAGACGGATCACAGCTACAATCTTTATCTTTTCAGGTGGTGTCCTAACAAGAAAGAAGAAATGGGTGACCACCTCCATCCAATCCTAGGTAATATGGGGGTCTGTCTCACCCTTGAATCTGAGAGGTCTCTGCCTTTGAAACTCATTTATGGAAATGAACCTACATGCATCCTCTACCGGTAACAATGGTATGAACTGTTGATTGATGGGAGGTGGTAGCACTGTTGCACCACCTAGTAAGGACATCTACAATACTAGTCCATGCACTGATGCCTCATTTCTAGGCCTCTCATCCTTGAAGTCGCACATTAGAATCCAGGGGGGTTGTTTGTTTGGAGGCATCCTGAAATAGATAATGATGAACCTAATTAAGTAGATTATACCTGGTGAGCTAACTATGAATCATGTTGGATATGAGAACACTCCCATTACAAATATGATTCATGCAACTAGTGTTTTCATCAACGAAGACGAAAAGCAAAACTCAGGGTCCTAGTGTATGGATACATTGTCCACCGCAACAAAACTGGACTCGCATAGTCTGAAAGTCAAACTCGAAACATTCAACACTATTTCCACAAAACAATACCACTATCCCTCGATCCACAAGGGAGAACCGAAAACTATGATATTGTGATGCCATGACCCATCCCCCAGCCCATGTGTGGTGACTACCCCATGCCCGCCTCTCAATGTCCAAGGGATGGCCACTAGAACCAATAAAATTATTCCACATGTGGGAAGAATTTTACTATATACTTGTACGCAAGGACACACACATCCTCATCCCACAATGCTGAAAAGTAAACATGCATTCTACTAAGATAACCAATGAGAGTAACAGTACAAAACTGAATGTAAAGGGTCCATAATACAAGGACCACAAATTAAAAATATAGAATCCTAATGTCCATCTATAGTAAACCCTACCAAAAGGGTAGGTTAATGGGTGCCTCCTGGATCCATAGAGGTATGTATCATTTTTAGGATATCACTAGGCACCTTCTGGTTTTGGACTGTTGATGTCTCTGTTGAAGTATATGTCTTCTGCACAATACATGACATGTGTGGGTAGAGCCCGTGTAGGGGTGAGTAACACAGTACTATATAAGGACACTAAAATACAAAGGTAATACCCAGATGAAAATTTTTCACAAATTATACAACCGTGTATGAACATAAAGTGTAGTATAAAATGAGAACATTGAATAAAAAATATCCACATTCAGCTCACACACCAATAAATCTAATGTATGAAAATCAAGATATCATTTATAAATTTGGAACACCGTGTACAGTTTAGACAATCATCCCATATGTATCAATCTGGCCTGTGGGGCACCTAGACCTACTCATTACATAGGCCAGCTAGGGAAACTATATTTTCATATCACATAGTCCTCCTTGGGAACCTAGACCCACTTAACACTTATGCTTGTTGGGGCACCAAGACAAGCGATTCACATTGGCCTACTTGGGAACCTAGACCCAATCGTCATAGTAATCTCCTCATAGCCAGCCGCATAATTCCCGCTCGTTGTGCACTTGACCAGAGATAATCTAATCCTATAAACCTATGTTATATTTCAAATTACATGAAAACCCACATAGTGTATTTAAAAAGGATTTTCTCATCGCAAGGGTCCCAAATCCACAAAACAAACATCAATGGGATGCACAATATAGATGTTATGAGGATTTTAGTGAAAATGGAGTCGGTTGAGTCAGGTCTCAGTCTGACCTGGTCGTTCCAACCCGACTCGCCCAGACTGACCCATTTCAGCCTACCCTACCTGAACTGGTTGGGTATGTGCTTACCCGATCCGGCCTATATCATGGGCCTAAACCATTGGGCTTGTTGCACCAAGCCTGTTGGGCCGCGTATCTCGCCCACCAGGCCGCCCAGTATCCTGGTCCTCCTCTAGCCCGACCCGTACTAGGGGACCTGTTCTTTTTAAAAGTGGGGCTTCCCCGGTGGCCTAGTCCCCCCACCTTCAACCATGACCACTATAGTGGGACGGTTAGGTCCAGTTGGGATGCGGCACTTGCCACGTTAACTCGATGCTAGAAGACTACCACCTACAACATGGTAGGTCTGCCGCATAACTGATCTACAACTTTGATGCATGGTCCCTAACACAGTCTTCTACCGTATGAGGCATCTCCTAGACACATCTGACATATCCATCAGGGCCCACCTACTGACGACGCTGATCCACAACTAGAATCTTCCTCTATGGGTCTGATCAAACTTGGCCTTCGATCTGGTGACTGTTTCTGCTACAACATCCCTCAGAGACCATGCCTTCCATCGCTTCCATGACCCAGCTGACCAAAGCCCCATTTCCACTGTCTTCCTTCCATGCTAGCAGTTGTTCACCCAACTCCACCCTCTCCCTCAGCCTCAAGTATGGGTTTATCTACCATTGCAGTCCTGCATGGGACATAGTTGTTTTCATGTCACGAATAACATAATGAAGATGGAAATGTTGAAGAACACTGAATGAAAACACAAAGGAAGAACGAAGACCTATTTTCATGTTGGTTTGGTTCATCCTAGTTAGGATTTTTAATGATGGATAATAAAAATGTTAATCCAACTTCCTTTAATTCCCTGCATGAAAATTCCCATTTACCACAATGATAACTGATTGGTGAGTTAATTTGTTATTGGATTGACCCATGGTTTTAATTTAGAAAGAAGATCAGGGGAATGATGAATACATAGAAATAAAAACCCATTATATGGAATATGATCTCTTGTCAATGAAGAACAAATTCGCTCCACCACCATTCACCATTTCTCGGTCTAATACTCTCATCAATAATGAGATCATTTGATGGGGAAGGAAATAATTTGTGGTGATTCGTCATTCATTTAAATTCTCTAACACCACTCATCCATAGAATCAGAGAAATACCAGGATCATGCCAATGATCTCATAACTTGTTAAAACAATTAAATGGAGTAAATGTGGGTCAGTATTTATGTAACGCTGAGTTGATGTGTCATTATGACGTTTCATTTATGAAACAGTCTTTCTATTATGCTTGAGTTGCAATGTCATTAAACTATTTCATTTATCAATTGAAATAGGTTAATTGAAATTACTTTGTAGATAAAAAATTTTATTTTAATAAAATAAACTTTTCATGTTAATGTTTTTCTTAAACCACCTAAAAATTAACATTTTCCAACGTCCCACACTGGTTGAGGTTATGTCCCTCTTTAGGTAAAGTCATCATTCCAGACACAATGGTGCCCTATGATTCATAATCTGGGCACCCTTTTAAATGTTTCATATATCATGAATGCATTCTATTTTAAACAAACTAAAAAAGGTTCAAATAATCATTTTGAGTTCATTGAGCCTTAGAATTACATGTCGTCTCAGTGCCATGTCTCGAAATAATCCCATAAAAGTTTCACAAAAATTACATGGAATCTTTGGGACATTATAAAATATCTCATATAATATTTTTACCATTTAACTATTTCCTAAAGTTTACCACATTTATGTTTTGTGGTGTTCTTTGAACCTATTCAATAGGTTCATGGAGAAAAATCCGATACAAATACACTCATATATTGAACTCATCCCAATATGTTTTAGTTCTACATCTATCACCATATATGGCCTCATTTGTTGTCTTATGTGTTATGAAGAAACCGTGTATACCCTACACATGAAACCCATAACAACCAATAACATTTCCTGAAGGGCATTCTAGATCCCACCAAGATGGAAACAAGTGAGTGAGCATCAATAACACACCATTAATAAAACAGTTAATAGTAAAATATTCAACCACCATACATGTTATAATATTTAATTCAGCATAACACCTCTATACATCAGTGTGTCAGGTTATCAAATAAAGAAAAGTAAGCCTTTCAAGCCCCATGTTGAAGAATGTAACTTAAATATAAATAAATTAAACCAAATAGAAAAAAATACTATAAACAATAACCATAACTATTAATATATATATAAGGATAAACATGCTAACACATTGGAATCCAAAAAGAAAAATAATATTAAATATTATGGTATTTCAATGAGGTGATTAAATAAATGAGAATACAAATAATAAAATTTTAGGAATATTCAAAAGAACATTTTTAGAGGAAATAATCCAAATAAACTCTAGGTCTATCTACGTAGAATTTTTAATTTTTGAATATCGAAGAATATTATGCCTATGAAGTATTATAAATTTCCTCTATATTTTCTAAAGGGAGTGTTATTGAATGAAATAATTATGGATCAGTTAAACAATAAATATTTCCACAAGGAAGAGATATCAATAAAATGATCAATGTTTTTAAGATTAGGATTCCCAAGTTGCCTAAAGGGATGACAAAATATTCTCTACAATTTGATGAATGTGGCATGTGAGAACAAATATTCTTCAAAAAACATTTCATGATACATTTTATCACATTACCATTGTTCAAAAACTAATTATATATGAAACTCATTCCTTTATATATACACCCTTAACAATCTTATTTGAATATAGAATGAATTTTCTCATATTTGGTATCATCAAATATTATTCAGTAATCAGGACATATTCCTGAATAAATTTAACTAATTCCATAATATTTATTAATTATTTTAATCCATTAATAGTGGATTAATTAATGTTGCATACCATATGGAATGATCAATAGTAATGTAAAAATACATCTAACATTATGTTGGTTTCAATAATGTCTTGGGCTTAAGCTCATGGATATATTGGAACTAACTAATCATTAATCCATATTTTTCAAATAAAAATGGTTTAAGGTATAACCAAAAATCATATACATTCACTAAAATCACTAATGGATATAATAAAAAATGTCACATCTCTATGTGAAGATATGAAAAACTCTATTAAATAATAGTACATCAAGATATAATTATTTTGGAAAAATCATTTTTCGAAACATAATCCACAAAAGGGAATAACTATGTGACCTTATGAGCCTTAGTAGGGTTCAAAATGAAAGAGAAAAAAAAATTATCATAGATTTATGGATTGTGTCGCCTCTAGATAAGGGAAATATGATATTCTCATAAGTAATATGAATGAAACAAGTGAGTGAAAAATTCAATGACTCTCAATATAACTGGATTATAATATAGTAGTTATTAATATATCATAAGAAACGTAATTCTGAGTAAAAAATGGAATAAATGATATATATTAGTGTGTATGCAGAGGGATTTCTACGTAACTATACTTGAACATTAAAAGTGTCTCAAATATTACAAATATTTATATAATATAACACTAGTAAAGAACCATATTTTGAGGTATCTTCTATAAATCATTTTAGCACTTTAATAATCAAACTATCTTAACTAAGTATAAGTGGAATTTTAGATAAAAAAATTTAGAATTCCCTACATAGTGTGTAGGTTGATTCAACCATGTCTTTTAATGAAAAAAAATTTCCCAACCCCATCGATATAGAATGAAAATTCAGAATATAATTTCTAATAAGTACTAATCTATCTATATACAATATCAGTAAGAATTATATACTATAATTAATCAATTTATATAAAAAGGAATCATTATAATCATTGATGAAACCAAAATATTATATTAATTCATCAAAATAAACACTCAAACTTTGAGAATATTATATTAATCCATGAATATACAATTTAATAATAACCTATAATTTGAATCATTTTACTCTTAAAAGTAACACGGTCATAGGAAACTGATAATGAAACATCATGATGGATTTATGTGATGAATCCCAATTGTGTCCCTGAAAATAATATCTTTTGAATCAATATAAAGTGATTTGAAAAATTATTAGATAATAAAATCCTCCTCTATAACTCATTTGGACACTAAAAATTTAATTATTAAGTTCCACTCAAATCATTTATACATAATCACTACTTTTTAGTGTAACATTCCCAACTAGATTTGTGGGTATAGAAAATCCTCCAGTATCAATTAAGAATCCCCAAAACATGCAGATCCAATTGTGTTGGGTATATATTGATAATTGATAACGAAATGTTCATTGAAGAGAATAGATAACGGATATGGAATCTGGAATGGACATCACAAATAAGTTATTTTCCATTACCACACTATGTATAGAATTATATAATCATAAATCCCTTAAAAACCCTACTTATACCTCCTATACAAATCATTACATTAAAACACTTTTCATCCAAGTTGATCTTAGGTAATTGAGTACCTATTATTCAATACACTTATCCCTCATTTGGCAGCACAGAATAATAAAATAAAAAAATTATTTGGGTGGATTGAAACTGAAATCAGCCATGTGGCGAGCCGAGTAGGATGGAGATAAATTTTAAGTGTTGAAAAGATGAGAGCCCGATTTCTTCTCCGCCTAATATTTCCACTGATTTCAAATCATCACTGAATTAGGACAATTCTGATGGGAATGATCTGATTCCTTGATCTATTATTTATATTTACTATATTATCCTTTTTTTCTATATATAATGTTCAGTTCATACATTTTATTTCCATCCTCTATTCACCTTCATTCTATAGTCCTCAGTTGATATTATATCAAGTTGCAACGTCGTTTCACTTCATAATTTTCATCATAATGTATAAATAGTGAAAACAATCAGTGATAAATAATTTTTAAATAATAATAACAATTACATAGAAATAATTTATGACATACCTTTTCAAAATAATACAAACAATCAGATATAAATAATTTTTAAATAGTAATAATAACAACAACAATAAAATCTATATAAATTATAAATAATATTAACAATCGGAAATAAATAATAACAATTACATAAAAATAATTATAAAAATTTGTATATAAATAATAATTACAATAATATATAATTAATAAGTTCAAAATTATTTATAAATAATAATAACAATCATATATAAATAATTTCGTAAATTTTTATATAAATTTTTTTGATTAAAATAATTAAGTGTATATTACTAATCATAAATTATTTATTAGTAATTTTGATTATAGATAATTTTGATTATAAATAAAAATGATTACCTTGAATTAATAATTATTTTTAATTAATATTTTTGATTATCTTGAATTAATAACTTTGTATTAATAAATAAAATAAATACATTATAAATAATTATGATTATCATTATTTAATATTATTTAATATTTTAAAATTTTTAATCATAAATGTTAGTTATTTAATGTTCACCAAATTTTGATGATATGAAAGAAAACAATTAATTTAAAAAAAATTATTATTATTTTATTTTCTATAAAAATTTAAATAAAAATACAGTTATTTAAAAAAGTTACTTATGCCCATTGACATAAATTGCTGATATTGGACAGACATTATCGTAAGTGTGGTATCTATAGGGATCAAATATGTGGTTTTTTATCTTGGGAAAATTTTCACTTTAATCTTGTGTGTATGGGTTATTTTTTAAAAAATAAATTTGGGTCATTTGTACCTAAATCGTTTCTTTTCTTTTTTTTAAAAAAAAAATTGTCACCAAACAAGATGGAGAGAAAGGATAATAATTTATTTTATTTTACTAAGTTATTAATAAAATCATGAGGAGATAAATCATTTATGTCTAGTATTCTTTATGTTTGTGTTTCTTATGATGTTGTGATAACATTGACAATGACACGACGATGTCGAGATGATTTTCACTGGCGTTTCATCCTGTCCTTGTTTCTTAGTTTCTCTACTCTGGTTCCGAGAGTCCCTTAATCTCTCCAAGGCAGAGCAATGAGGTGGTTGTCATGGTTTATTGGGTCATGTGATTGAGTGGCCAGTTCTGGGTAATCAACGGCGGTGGAAAGTTTTAACATCAACGGTTCAGGCGTTGTCGGTTGTGAAGGCGGTCGTCATTGTTGCAGAGGCCGATTTTGATGAGGTGTGGAGGACGATGAAATTGGAGATTTTTTAACGCAAATACACCAATGGGGTCTAAATAAAGACATGTTGAATGTGGTGAAATCGTGTATTGATCTATCTTGGGTTCATGAAAATAACTATGACATTCTTCGGTGGACTAGTGTGGTGTTTGGACTAGGACAATGATAGTGGAACTCTATCAAATCTATAATGAACCGGACTAGAATAGACACCCAAAAAGTTCTAAACAGGTCAGGTGCTACTACCTTAGTTTCTCATCCCCGAATGATAAAGGATTTAGACAAGTAGATAGGGTCTTATAGTTATAATGGGGAGGCTACACCCTCTCGGAGGATAATTACAATGGTACTGGACCAAGTATAACAATAAAGATGCAGTGAAATAAATGACTCCGCAGACTCATACCAGACCCACAGAGCAGAAGAAAATCCAATATTAATAAATAACTAAAGAAATAAATATAAACAACAGCATCAGAAATAAACACAACAACATGTTGGCCATTTGTAACTACTACTGAACAACAAAACATGCATCCAAAGCAGGTCATACATATCTAAATAAAAAGGTCACCAAAGGCTAACCAACTGTAGCTACAAAACAAGTAAGCTTGCTAATACAGGGAAGTACGCAAAACAATTTAAACTTCAGCTAGGAAAGACCTCATGGTCCATACCATCTCCATGCAACACCTAATACAGTCCAACTCCTAAAGTTGTCCTCTTTCCTGCACCTAAATCCATAAACTCTGCCCGCATCCCGAAGGGCATCGGTAGGGTGTGAGATGAATCTTAGTAGGATACCACCCAATAGTGTGTACCTAATATATGTGTTTAAGCAGTCATGAATTTATAAGGAATGTAGTAAAACAAAAGATGAACAAATAAAGAAAATCTCCAATAGTGCTCAACAACCACCATGGAGTGTCACCAGCATCAGCCAACGCCAGAATCTCTTATATGTAACCCAACACCATGTGCCTCCCTGACACCGTGTGTCTCATGTACTGACATCCCTAAGGAACACCCAATAGTAGTAACCCAGAGGAACAGCGATGCAAATCCTCAATATGTAACTGGAGGGACAGCGATGTCTACCCTTCAAAATAAGTAGCTGGTGGGACAATGACGTCTATCCACAAATAACGGTGAGCCTCTTCCCCCAACCTGATAGCCTCAATGTTATCCCCTTAAGTCTCATCACCTTCCATGTGGCTTCCTACGGCAAGCACCCCAAACCAATAGTACCTAAAACACAACTAACATGGGCCTATTCCCACACAAGTGGTCAAAACCACCTCAGCACAGAGTCTCTCAGTGTGCACATAACTCAATGTTTCTAGGTGAGAAGTAATCACAAAAATAGTACCCAAGCCACAAAACCTCTAACACCTTGTGTCCCTGGGACCATTCCGCTCAAGTATGATGGCCTTGACATCCTAGTACCTTAGGGCATGCCCAACCGGACTGTCATCCTACCTCAAACTGACACCCATGACGCCCTAACCCATGTTCAGAACCACCCAATGTAACCCAGGCAAAGCCCATCTTTTTTATCAGCATCACTCAAGAATATCTAGGGCATGACCAACACAACCCAAAGGTCCAGAATATGAAATTCAGCAATTGCATATATAATATATTTAAACAGAAAACATAAAAAGTCAAAACATTCTAAATAGTTGAATTTCCCTAACCCAATGGTTAACAATCTACATCACTGAGGTCTTGAATGCCTCTAAAAAATTATTTCAATTCCAATAAACTAAATTCAATAGTTTAATGAATTATAAATCTATTTTAACCATTTTGGAATCCCTCGACCTAAATGCTCTGATGAGAAATAGCCCCTCATCCAACCCTGATCATGAATAAATAGTAACAAGGCATACCCAAAGGCATCCCATAGGTCCAAAAATCAATTCAATATGTAATAGCAGATAAAACGGATCCTGCTCAAAATACATGAAAGCGGGCCAAAGGTTGTGTCACCAAAATGACTTCGAAAACACAAAAAGAGGTATGCACCACCTACCTGAGACTCATACGATTCTACTCCTCCGATGACGGCCTCTAATTAGGTCTAAAAAGTAGTAGATCCACAAAAGAATAAAACCCTCTAAAACCACTACAACTCACTCTAGAAAATAAATAAAACAAAATGTCTCAAGTAAAATCAAGGCCTTACCGAGGGGTTTCCAACGGATCAATCGGTGTTCGAATCAGATCTTGGACGAACAATCCAGAGCAAAAATAAGGTTTCGACAGCTCTTCCCACTCAACCCGATGAATAAAATTGAGGTTCTACCTCAATACAAGGCAGCTACCCATTTTAGAGAAAAAAAGAAACTGTATGGAGTGTACTTTAGGTCTACATGCGATGTATCATTTTTCTATTGATAAGACGGCTGAAATTATGCCGACTTAATTTCCAGAACCAGCCAACATGAGGACACGGCGTGTACTTAAGGGTACACAGTGTGTACATAGTTTTTCCACTCTTCCTCACTGACTTATTCACACACCATCTATATCCCTCATACACGACTATACTACATGATGTGTACTTGGTTAAATGATTCTACCCAGTCAATAGATCTACATGCTAGGTATGTCCCCCACACAGTTAAGGGTCCACGACATGATGATAACTACATGCCATGTAGTAAGAAATTTCTACACGGTCATCACAAATCATGTACTCAGATTTCACACAGCCGGCACTCGCCTAACCTATACAGTGCATGTACTTAAAAGTACAAGGCGTGTAGTCTGGAAATTTCTAGAACATCCCAGATTTTCCGTGTTTTCTCCAAGAAAAGTAAAAAAATTAAAATATGGTCGGAATTTTGACATGTTCTACGTACCCAAGTTCTTACAATCTCTCCACCTTAATATAGCTCGTCCCCGTGCTATCAAACGAAACCCAGAGATGGCACCGAACATACCACCCCGATCAAAGTAAAATATTCATCCCCAGTCTCAAAGGTCCTGGATAAATAATTCAAGGGGCTCTCCACCTTAGGAATCACCTAATTCAGTATCAACAAGACAAAACTCAAAATAAAAAAAGGTTCACTAACATGTTTTCTGGACACATAGTCCATCCATGATGCATCGTCACCCCGGCACCTCATTGGTGCTCCTAGGTCATTCCCGACACCCAATGTATCCCGCACAGCATCGGTGACCTACTCCACGAGGTCCTGCGTCCCATGGATGCTCAAACATAGACCTGGTGCCTAGAACCTAATATAACCCGCATCCTTGATTCCCCTTTTCCCATGGCACCTCATGTAACCAGAATTCACAATGCCCTGATGCCCACGACACCCATACATATATATAAATATATCATGCACCCAATATGGTGCCAATCCCACTGATTACAATCTTCTCAGTCCACATAGATCATGTGCATCATGTGCACTCAAAACGAGTATGCCTCTACTGGTCATTCCAAAAAAGAAACATGGAAATCACGGCCACACTCGTGGTGTACCTCTAACCTTTGTCGGCTCACTTGCCTGCTCAGCCTCTAGTAGCTCCACAACGTGAACCTGGATTGAAGTATGATTGCCTGATTCTTGACCTCCCTACGGTGCTGAACCAGCCACCGGCCACTAACCCCTCTGTTGTATTGCTCTGTCTTTTTCAAGTCCTCGACGTGCATCTAGACCTCAGCTACCCTCTCCTAGTACCGAATTGGAACAAACTCCACATGACATTGTCTGTCCTGGTCCCTGCATGTCGGCTGTCTGAGAAGGATGCCTACAAAACCTCTCAATGTGACCGACCAGTCCACATGACCTGCAGTTCTTTGGAGTCCTATCACCCTAAGTCCGAACACACTCTGGCTGTCCACCGCAACCCATTCCCCATGGCATCCCAACATCATTTCCTCCTTACCCGCCCCTAATAGTGCCCAGTATCAAAAGTACCTCAGGCCATTCTCATCCCAACAACCAATGTTGCCTCAAACTGATGACTGAGTCACCAATCCTGGTGATCATAATCACCTCATCCAATAGTAGTTTTCTTCTCGTACAAGATCCAAACCCAAATACCTTGTCACATGATATTTTTCAAATATATAAAACATGGAATACACATTGAAACAACAAGAAATTCTATCAAGAGTTTCACCTATCTATATTTCAAGAATAAAAACCATGGGAATTGATTTTTTTCTACACATGGTATTATAAATTCACAAAGAATACATGTAGTTATGAAATTGAAATACGCTAAAAATGTGCCTATAAAAATCCAAGAAAACAAGCCTTGCCATACCGGGCCACGGTACAATTCTTCCTCACCACACTAGGTCAAGGGTTACATATCACAATAATTAACATCACACACCAAGTCATCCACCAAGTGGGAATTCATATAAACTATAATATGAGAAAAAGAAAATAGAAATTCCCACCCATGGAAACTTGGCCCATCCCTCGTACCTAGGGCTGTCGGAACCCATGCACAAGCTAGGAACCCATTTTTTCAGTAACAACCTATCTCTAGTCTAACATTACCCAAGTAGTAAAACCAAAAGAAATAAAAATAGAAGTCTCAATATGATTAGTAGCCAGTAATGCACTGTTACTAAATCCCTATCAAGAACTTCTCTGATACCACTTTATAATGACCCGGACCCGAACAACCACCCAAATAGTGCTAACTGGGTCGGGTTCTATTACCTTAGGTGCACCTCCCCGAACGCCAAAGGCTACAGACTAGCAGCGAGGTTCTTATTGGTATAGTGGGGAAGCTATACCCTCTCGAAGGATAATTACAATGGTACTGGTCTATGTATAATAATAAAGATGATGCGGAATAAATGACTCAGCAGACTCGAACCAGACCCGTAGAGCGGAAGCACATCCAATAACAATAAACAGCGGAATCAATAAATATAAACAACATCAGCAGAAATAAACACAACAGTATGCTGATCATCTGTAACTAATACTTAATAAAAAAACATGCATCCAAAGAAGGTTATACATATCTAAATAAATAGGTCACTGAGGGATAACCATCTATAGCTACAAAACAAGTAAGCATACTAATACATGAAATTACACAAAACATAGTACACTCCAGCTAGTCAAGACCTCAAGGTCCTTACCAGATCTATGCAACAGCTAATACAACCCAACTCCAAAAGCTTGTCTCTTTCCTATACGTAAATCCATAAACTCTACACGCATCCCAAAAGGCTCGTGCAGAGTGTGAGACGAATCTCAGTAGGATACCACTCAACGGTGTGTACCTAATATCAGTTTTTAAGCATACATTCATTTATAAGGAAATTATTAAACGGAACAATGCACAAATAAATATAAACTCCACTGGTGCTCAGTAGCCACCATGGAGTGTCACCTGCTACATCCAATGCCAGAATCTATGTCATGTAACCCGGAACCATGTGTCACCCTCACACCACGTGTCTCATGTACCGACATCCCGAAAGAATTCCTAGTAGTAGTAACATAGAGTAACAACTATTCCTTTCCTCAATATGCAACCGAAGGTACAATGATATCTAGCCTCAAAATAAGTAGTCGGAGGGACAGTGATGTCTATCCTCAAATAACGACGAGCCTCTACCCCTAACTCTATAGCCTCAAGCTATCCCCTAAATTCTCCTCACTATCTATGTGGCTTCCTACAGCAAGCACCCCCAAACCTATAGTACCTAAACTGTAACTAATGGGGGCCTCTACGAACACGAGTTGTTAAAACCACCACAGCATGGAGTCTTTCTGTTTTCCCACTACTCATAGTTTCTGGGGGATAAATAATCACCAAAATAGTACCCAAGACACAACACCTCTGAAACCTCATGTCCATGCTACCAAGCCTCTCATGTCTGATGGCATTTCCATCCTAGTACCCTGGGAAACTCCCAACCTGACAGTCATCCTACCTCTAACTGAAGCCCATGACACCCAATCCCAGGGTCAGAACCACCCATTGTACCCTGTTCCAAGCCCAACCTGATGATCAGCATCACTCAAGAATATCTGGGCCATACCAAACACATCCCAAATGTCCAGCATATGCAATTCAGCAATTTCATAGATAACATATTTAAACAGAAAACATAAACATGAAAAACATTCTAAACAGTTGAATTACCTGAACCCAACATTTAGCAATCAACAACACTGAGGTCTTGAATGCCTCTAATAAATTATATCAAGTCCAATAAATTAAATTCAACAGTTTAAAACCCTATAATTAGATTTTAACCGTTTTGGAATCCCCTGGAAAAAATTCCATGATGAGAAACGACCCCTCACCCGACACCTCTCAAGAAAAACTTGTAACATGACGTACCCAAAGGCATACAATAGGTCAAACAATCAATTCAGTACGTAATAGAAAATTAAACAGATCCCGCTCCAAATACCGGAAAACGTTCCCAAGGCCATATCACCCAAATGACCACGAAAACACAAAAACAGTAATGCACCACCTACCTAAGACTCGTAAGATGCTGCTCCTTTGATGATAACCTCCAATTAGTTCTAAAAAGCTGTATATTTACAAAATAATAAAACCCCCTCAAAACCCAATAACACTTTCTAGAATATAAATCAAACAAAACGTCTCAAGAGGAATCAAGGACTTACCAATTTGGATCCAACGGATCAATCGGTGTTCGAATCGGGTTTTAGATGAACGATCCGGAGAAAAAATAAGGTCTGACCGGCTCTCCCTACTCAACCCAACACAAAAATTGAGGTTCTACCTCAATATGAGGATACTGCCCATTTTAGGGAAAAAAATAAACTGCACGGCGCGTACATTAGGGCTACATGTCGTTTATCATTTTACTATTCATAAGACAACTAAAATTCCACTGACTTACTTTCTAGAACCTCCCGACATGAGTACATGGCGTGTACATAGGGGTACACAATGTGTACGCATTTTTTCTTCTCTTCCTCACTAACTTACTCACACGCCATGTATATCCCTCATACACATCTAGAAATCATGACGTTTCCAAGGAGGACACAGTGTGTACTCGGTTTAACGATTCCACCCGAGCAATCGGCCTACATGCCAGGTATGGCCTCCACACAGTCAGGGGTCCACGGCAAGTGGATAACTATATGTCATGTAGTAAGAAATTTCTACATGGTAATCACACGACATGTACTCAGTAAGAACATGGCCAAAACTGGCCTTACTTGTACATGGCGTGTATTAAAAAGTACATGGCGTGTAGTCTAGAAATTTCTAGAACATTCCAGATTATCCCAGTTTTCTCATGGACAAGTAAAAATTCAAACAGGGTTGGGATTTTGACCTGTTCTAAAAACTCATGTTCTTACAATATTCCCACCTTAATATAGCTCATCCTCGAGCTATCAAATGAAACATGAAGATGGCACCGAACATACCACCCCGATCAAAGTAACCCAGTCTTTCCCAATCTCAGAGGTCCTGGTTAAATTTCTCAAGGGGCTCCCCAACTTAGGAATCACAAAACTCAGTCTCAACACGACAATACCAAAAATAAACAAAGGTTCACTAACCTGTTTTTTTGACGCATAGTCCTTCTCTGACACATCGTCACCCCTATGCCTCATTGGTTCTCATGTGTCATTCTCGACACCCAACGTATCCCACACTACATCGGTGTCTGCCTCCACGAGGTCCTGCATCCCATGGATGCTCAAACACGAACTTGGTGCCTAGCACCTCACATAACCAACATCCTTGGTGCCCTGATTCCCATGGTACCTCATGCAACCTGCATCCTCAATGCCCTGATGCCCATGACACCCATACATATATATAAATATTTCACACACCTGATATGGTTCCAATCCCATTGACTAGCATCTAGTCAGCACACATAGATCTTGTGCATCACATCCACTCAAAATGGACATTCCTATACCGGTAATTCCAAAAAGGAAACATGGAAATCATGGCCACACCCGTGGTGTACCTCTCACCGTCATCGGCTCACCAGCCTGCTCAGCCTCTGGCAGCTCCACAAAATGAACCTAGCCTGAGGTAAAACTTCATGATTCCTAACCTCCTAGTGGTGACGCTCCAGCCACCATCCATTGACCCCTCAGCAGTATCCCATTGTCTCTGTCGCATCCTCCATGTGCAGCTGGGCCTTGGCTACCCTCTCCTGGTACTATACATGAACCAACTCTAAATTCCACCATCTGTCCTGGTCCCTGCCTACTGGCTGTCTGAGAAGGTTGCCTCCAAAACATCTCAAGGTTCCCAAAATGTCCACAAGATCGGAACTCCTTTGGAGGCCTATCTCACTGAGTCTGAACATGACCTATCTATCCACCGCAACCCATTCCCCATGGCATCCCGACCTCATGGCCTCTTTACCTACCCCTAATAGAGCCAAGTATCAAAAGTAACTCAGGCCATGCCCGTCCCAAAATCCAATGTTACCTCAAACCGACGACCGAGTCACCCAATCCTTGTGATCAATATCACCTCAACCGATAGTACCAGCCTACTCGTACAAGATCCAGACCCAAATAGCCTGTCAAGTTAAATTATTCAAATATATAAATCCCGGGATACACATTTCAACAACATGAAATTCTATGAGGTGTTTCACCTATTTATATTTCATGAATACAAATCATGGAAATTTATTTTTATCCTCACATGGTATTATCACTTCACAAATCATATATGAAGTTATGAAATTGAAATACCCTAAAAACGTGCCTATCAATAGCCAAGAAAACAAGCCTTTCCATATCGTGCCAAAGTCTAATTCTTCCTTACTGCTCCGGGTCAAGGGTCAAATATCACAATCATTAACATCACACACTAAGTGAGCGACCAAGGTGGAAATAATATAAACTATAATCTTAGAAAAATAAAACAGCAATTTCCACACATGGCAACCTGGTCCATCACTCGTACCTGGGGATGTAAGCACCCAAGAAAAAGCTCAAAACACAGTTTCCAGTAACAAACTATCAAAAGTATACCATATCCAAAATAGTAAAATGAGATGAAATAAAAATAGAAGTGTCAATCTCATTAGTAGCCAGCAAAACACTATTTCTAAATACCTGTCAAGAACTCCTCTAATACCACTTTTTATGACCTTAACCTGAATAGCCACCCAAATAGTACTTAACGGGTCGTGTGCTACTACCTTAGGCCCACCTCCTCGAATTCCAAAGGCTGGGACTAGCAGTGATGGTCCTATAGGAATAGTGGGGAGGCTATACCCTCTCGGATGATAATTACAATCATACTGGTCCAAGTATAACAATAAAGAAGTAGCGGAATAAATGCCTCTGCAAACTCGAACTAGACCTGAAAAGCGGAAGAACATTTAATATAAATAAATAGTGGAAGCAATAAATATAAACACCAGCAGTGGAAATAAATACAAAATCATGTTGATCATTTGTAACTTCTACTGAACAAAAAAATATGCATCCAAAGCAGGTCATATTTATCAAAATAAAAAGGGCACCAATAGTTAACCAACTATATCTACAAAACAAGTAAGCATGTTGATATAGGGAAGTACGCAAAACATAGAAAACTCCAGTTAGGATAGACCTCATGGTCCATACCATCTCCATGCAACAGCAGATACAACCTATCTCTTGAAGTTGTCCCCTTTCCTTCACGTAAATCCATAAAGTCTACATGCATCCCGAAGGGCCCGTGTAGGGTGTGAGACGAAACTCAGTAGGATACCACCAAACGGTGCGTACCTAATATAAGTGTTTAAGCAGTCATGCATCTATAAGAATTCAATAAACAGAATGATACACAAATAAATACAAACTCCACTGGTGCTCAACAGCCACCATGGAGTGTCACCTGCTTCGGTCGATGCGGTAATCATTGTCATGCAAATCGGCACCATGTGCCTCCCTGACACTGCGTGTCTCAAGTACCGACATCCCAAAGGCAATCCCAATAGTAGAAACCCAGAGGAACATCGATGCCTGTCCTCAATAAGTAACTAGAGGGACAGTTATGTTTACCCTCAAAATAAGTTTCCGGAGGGACAGTGATGTCTATCATCAAATAAAGGCACGCCACTTCCCCAAACATGATAGCCTCAATGTTATCCCTTGAAGGCTCCTCAGATTCCAATAGGATTCCTATGGGAACCACCCCCAAAACCAATGGTACCTAAACCTCAACTAACAGGGACCTCTACCCACATGAGTGGTCAAAACCACCTCAGCATAGAGTCTCTTTGTGTGAACACTACTCAATGTTTCCGGGTGAGCGGTAATCACCAAAATAGTACCCAATCCACAATACCTATGACACCTCGTGTCCCTTCGACCATGCCACTCAAGTCTGATGGATGTTCCATCCTAGTACCCCGGGCCATGCCTAACCTGACAATCATCTTGCCTTAAAATGATGCCGATGATGCCCAATCTGGTGGTCAGAACTACCCAACGTAACCCGTGCCAAGACCAGCATGATGGTCATCATCACTCAAGAATATCATGGTCATTACCAACAGAACCCAAAGGTCCAAAATATTCAATTTATCAATTGAATATATAAAATATTTAATCAGAAAACATAAATAGGTAAAAAATTCTAAATGGTTGAATTTCTCTAACCGAATGGTTACCAATCAAAAGCACTGAGGTCATGAATTCCTCTAACAAATTATATCAACTCCAATAAACTAATTTAAATAGTTCAAAACATTATAATTCGATTTTAACCATTTGGAATCCCTCAGCCAAAATGCCCTGATGAGCAATGACCCCTCACCTAGCCCTTCTCAAGTGAAACTAGTAATAGGGCATACCCAACAGCATTCCTTAGGTCAAACAATCAATTAAATATGTAATAAAATATAAAACAAATAACACTCAAAATACCCAAAAACGCACTAAAGTTCGCATCAACAAAATTACCACGAAAACAAAAAAGGAGGTATGCACCACCTACCAGAGACTCATACTATGCTACTCCTTCGATGAAGGCCTCCAATTAGTTCTAAAACACAGTAGATCTATAAAAGAATCGAAACCGCTCAAACCCCTATAACTCACTCTAGAACCAAAATCAAACAAAATGGAACAAGTGGAATCAAGGACTTACCGAGGGCATTCGAACATATAAATATGTGTTCTAATTGGGTCTCCAATGAATGATCTGGAGCAAAAATAAGGTCATGTTGGCTCCCCCTACTGATCCTGATGCAAAAATTGAGGTTCTGCCTCAATAAGAGGCTATTGTCCATTTTAGTGAAAAAAAGAAACTACACGTCGTGTACTTTAGGGTTACACACTGTGTATCATTTTACTATTCATAAAATGACTAAAATTCCATCGACATACTTTCGAGAACCTACTGACATGAGTACATGGCATGTACTTAGTGGTACATGAAATGTACATAGTTTTTCTTCACTTCCTCACTGAATTACTCACACACCATTTATATCCCTCATACACGGCTAGACTAAAAGGCATGTCCATAGAGGACACTGCATGTACTCTGTTTAATGATTCTACCTGGGCAATAGGCCTAAATTCCAGGTATGGCCTCCACGTGGTCAAGGATCTACAACGTGTCGATAACTACACGTCGTGTAGTAAGAAATTTCTACACGGTCATGACATATCATTTACTCGGAGAGAAAACTACCATCACTCACCTAACCTATACACGACGTGTACTTAAAAGTACATGGTGTGTAGTCTGGAAATTGTCAGAACATCCCAGATTTTCCCACTTTTCTTAGGGATAAGTAAAAAATTCAAACAGGGTCGGGATTTTGACCCGTTCTAAAAACCCAGTGTCTTACAGAATCATGGTGAATGAAAGTGATGATGATAAATCAGAACTCTATGAGACAGAGGTGAAGTTGAAGATAATGGTTATGAGTATTTTGGTTACTGTCTCTGGTATTTTGTTTATTGTTAGTTGAAAGGAAAGGATGTTCAATGCTATAGGACTGCGACTCAAGGAAGGATCTTGACTTGAGATTCATAGGAATCGGGATGGTGATGATGTTTTTGGAAAGTTTTAATTTGAATTAAATAAGAAATTTTGTTTAGAATGCTTGGTTTCCTGCTTATCTATAAAGAAGTTTTTTGGAAATGAAAATAAAACGATTTGGAGGTAGTTCTAAATATACTAAAAGATAAAATCAATAATTTCTAGAAAGTTTTTTCAACAAATATGATGGGGCCATTCATCGTCACACAGTTTTGTCGAATAAAATTATATATAGATGATGGGTTTAGTAAATTATAGGGGATATACTGATGATGTAAATGTCAATTTCTTCTTCAACATCAATAGTGTAGTGAAGCATCCTTTGATCTGAGCCTAGAAAAGAAACATTTAATATAGGATGAAAACTCAAATGAATGTTTGTTTATTTTATTTACTAGAAACCCTTACAATAATATAAAATCACAAGTCTAGTTTTCTTTAAAAAATATAATGTCACTCTACACATTTATCCATGGGTTTATTTATGCATGAGGAAAATAGACTAACAAAGGCTTTTCCACAAGAGATATCCCTTAGTATCATATTCAAAAAATTAAATGAATGAGGGACTATAAATTTTCAAAGAAATAATTACTAAATATAGATTATATTTTGTGTTTACTATGTGTGTTTATCTTGCATAAATTTAAAGGTATCATAAACTCATTCTAGATTACATAATCCCAACACAAATCACATAAAAATCCTACACCAATTGAGAAATTATGATTTCCATCATACATAGAAACCCAAATGATGTTTTTTATAAACGATGAAATTTATCAAATGAATAACTTGGGGTCCAAGATAATTTAATATATATTTATTATTATGGAATAGACGAGACATTAAATGATTGCAACCCTGCCCCAAGAAAAAAATAAATGAAACACCCAATTAATAAATATGACCATTAATGTATTCATGATTCTATTAATATATTATATGTATCTTCGTATATTTTTCAATGGAGAAAAAAAATTCAATTTTAATTTTTTTTTCTATCATTACCAAGACAATATTTAATGGATATTTCTTGCCTTTCATAGAATTTACTTTGAATATAAGTTCTACCATTTACAAAATTGATGCATTTCCATATTATATTACTTAAATTATTTTAAATCCTTTAATAAAATTAATTATATTTATTGATCCATTGACGAATAAAATCATTTCACATATGAAAATTATATTGATATCCCAAAAAACCATACTTGATATTAAATGTGAGACCCACTATTCATGAAATTTAATATTCTAAATATATATTGAGCACGTCATATTCCATGATAGAAAATCATTTGGGTAATGGGTCTCCTTAGAAAAAACCACGAATCATTTTTTAAAACCCATTCATTCCCACAACCCATAAGTTGTATTATATAAATATATAATTATAAGTAAAAAAATATATATTCATAAAAAAAATTAAAAATTAAAACCACCTATAATAATTTATTGTGAAGTGGAATTCCACTCTATCATAACATTTCTCTATTTCAACAATCACAATTTCATTATATTCTACCACATTCCATTTTATATCTAAATAAAATTCTTGAGATTGAGAAATCATCCATGGATATTCATGTCATTTTGAAAATCATGTAGTTCATGTGTAATTTGAAGAGTTGTGAGATTAGATAATATTGTTTTTAATTTTTTTTAATCAACATCTATGATAATTTTCACAATATTATAAGTAATATTTAAACTAAGCTAATGCAATGGTTTTTATAAGGAATAGAAATAAGAACTATGGTAGTGGTAATATAATGTACTGGGAAACCATTTAAAAATTCATACTCTCATGATTATGTCATTTTTGAGGAAATAACATGTTGCAATATAGAAGGATCCTAGGAAACCATTATATCCAAATTCACTATTATACTTGTGGTGTTTAACAAATACAAATATATCTTCCCTATCCATGTGTTATTTTAAATATAACTATCATAATCTTACTTTAAAATATTAATTATATCACTAAAAATGATAATTTCCTTTTTTTTATGAGTACACCTTTCTTTCACAATGATGAGTTCTAGTTAAAAAATCCATGATGATGGAATCCACATGTAGTCAAATGGGAAAAAAGATATGATGGAAGGATAGATAAGTAATATTTAAGATATAAATACCAAATATCTTTTTTCCAAAATGTATGAATAAAAACGTTGTATGTTGTGAAGTCCATTCTCAAGTTAGTTAATTGGAGATCAATATTGTCCCACCCACCCTTTAATAATAAATCAGTTTTCTATGTGTTTATATTTAGTAGGTTACAATAAGAAAATTCCATCATCAAATAGATCATAATGCCTTCTATCATGTTGAATGATCTCATAAAAAATCCATTATATTAATGGGACATGTGAAATCTAACTATTCATCAATTCGATAATGTCACCCATTAGTATGTATAGATTTTCCTAGAACATTAACCATGCATTCCGTTTAGTGGGATGATTCTATGAGATTTAGATTAATGACTTGAAATATTAATCCTACATTTATCCTTCAACATAAGAGATTATATATTTTTGGACATGTGATCCTAGGATCTGATTAATTGTTAAATAATGATCAAACAAGTAATGATATATATGGGATACAACCAAGAATGAGAAATCCATGATTGTATGCAAGTTCATCAAACACATGTTAGTATGACTCCAAATTTTACTACCTATTCTCTTCTCATTTCACCACATGAATCTATCTATAATTTAGGCTTCATAAATGGGATAATAATATTCAAATAATATTTTAAATAATCTATTTTCATTTTTAGATAAAATGAACATTTTTGGATATTCAATAATGTTATTAAAATAGCCACATAAAAACTATGCATTGGAAATTGGTTTTAGGGATGCTATTCCATTATATATTTAATTAATTTTTCTAACCAAACATGTAGAATATATAATGGAGTTAAAATAATATGAAAAATGTTCCTTACATTTTTATTATTCTTCATGGAATTGGTGTTAATGATTTTGTTTCTGAGTAAGATTTTTATTGTGGAGTCAAATGTGAGTATTTGTTGGGCTTCAATGAATTACATTATATATACATCACTTGAAAAAATAATTATAGATAAATATAACGTCATTTTTTTCATCCAAACATATGGTTAATGAAATATTTATGTTCTATATAATTTTTGACAAATAATTTCATTTTTCTAGGGAAAAAATTTCCCTACAAATCCATATAAGTATGGATTCCATGGAAATGGAGATAATATTATCCAATCACCTGAGAAGACTTCGTTGTAGTAGGATAGAAAACTCCAATGATATGTGGGAATATAGTGAGTTTTCATATACACTTATGGGAATGATATACTATTCAAATTCATTTTGTTTTGTATTGAGGTTGGACAGAACTTTATATCATTACTAACAAAATAAAGACAATTCATGGATTTATAAAAAGATATGAGGTCTTCCACAAGAACTGACACATCTTCCATCTCCTAGATCTTGTAGGATGGGGGATCACATTGAGTATTTGTAACTTATCCCATGAGATCATACGAATGGTTCACTTTTTCATTCGAATTAGGGATAAAATAATTAATTTACTAATACCTAAATATGACATATTGTGAAATGGAATTCATAACACAATGTTACCTATTATAATTTTTCCTTAAAAAGTAAATGAATCCATAATATGGATTAACATTAAAATGAACTCTTATATTGGAAATAGCTAGATGATATTAGGGTATATGATCAACATCATTGGATAATGATGAAGGGTCATTCATGTAATGAGATTTAGGTGAATCCATGGAATGGTACATTTGGATGGGTAAGACCTCTTCACACATTTTAGTGTTATTCATAATAAATTCTAATATGGTGGGAGTAATATATTAATTTTTTATGATAATACACCATTTGATTAAAAAAATTCATAATGAATCCAATCAGATGTGAAGATGACATCATTTATCTTGAGGATAGGGGTTTCTACACATATTACTAAGGAAAAGGTGGTTTTTTCTTTGTGGGTGGAATAATAAGCTCTGGTACCTTCTGGTTGTGACTTGATAGAAATTCAATATTAAATTTGGAGATATCATATCCTTGAAGATGGTAGTTATATAAAAATAAAATAGGTTTAAAATAATATATACTTTTTTAGAATTACATGTTTAGGATAGTATGAACAAAGATATATTCAAAACGGGGAGATGATAAATATATTTTAAAAAGAAGATGATAAAGAATGTTTATTTCTACCAATAATGTTCCATTATTTGAACAAAAAAGCTACTAAACATGTTACCAATGGCATATAGGTATTGTGGGATATGAAATAAATGATGGAACCTAGGAAGATGAATCCCAAGAGAATATGATGACTAATACCATCCCTCATGAAAATCCTATGATCATAAAACAAAAGTGGAATATCCTTCACCCGTAGAATCACAATTACCGAAAATAATATCAAAAATATACTATATGAAATAAAAGATGGATGGATATTGATATTTGATGTAACATGGGTAACTATATATGCCAAGATAGGTTATAGGATCTTATAAATTGATCAACATCACAATATAGGGGACACATATTCCAAACATGGAAATAAGAGACCACATGCGGTAGTCTTTAGAAGCTCAAATCTCATTTAGTGAGAGAAAATGTGTTATTCATCGGTCAATATTCTCACTATTTTAGAGTAATTAAGATTGTTATTATTTGAGGATATAGAACTGTAAGAGTGGATGTTATTAAAAAATAATAAAAAAATTAATGACCTATTAGGAAAAAGCTGTTGATCTAGATGAATCTCCAGTGATGAGGGAGTTAAAACCTTCATTATGAGACTAAAAGATACCACATCCCATAAATCCAAAATTGATGGAAAGGAATGAATTTTAAGGCCACTCATTTTTTAGGTGAAAATGTTTCTTCAATGTTAAAAAAAACATTTTTTTCCTTTGGAAAAAATGAATTAATAATAGTTATGAACTATATTATCCATGTCAATTTTCTTTTTATAATCCCACTTTGAACCTATGGGTTTTTATCCCTTTGTTATATACAATAAGTTCAAATTTTGGTTAATGTATATCAAGACCATTTCAAAATAAATTCATTTTAGGAATTCTTCGTGATTAGAACCCCTAATAGCTTCTTGATATATTGTTATATCATCTTCTATGAACATTACCTCACCGTAATTCAAAATGATAAATCCAAATCTCATGTTGTCATGATTAATACTACTAGATATTTAGGTCTAGTGTGTATTTTCAGTATGTATTTTACCAAAAATCATTATGAAACTAACTAGATTTACAACTCATGGACACATCCACCTTTTTGGTCATAAATTTCTCAAATATATATATTCCATCTAGTTAATCCATAATAATATATTACCTCTCAAGGAAGACTCTTATATTGGATACATATACATTGGGATCAGTAGTATTATAGAATTAATGTCCCTTATATTCCATTTGAAAACTGAAAAATAAGTGTATCCATGATTTAAAGTCAATCATATCCAAATTCAATTGCCTTATGAATGCATAAAATCCCATAATCACAACAAAATGCACAACTAGGCGTTTTCAAGTCCATATATATTTTGGAACCATTATGAATAAAACATATAGACCAAAATTTAATATAAATACATCATAATCTTGATCAAAACACTATAATGAAATAAAAATGTCTAATTTACTCATCATCATTTCACTCATGTATAATATGGTATGATTTATCCTCTCATAAACACCATTCCATTATGATGTTCAAGGAGGAGTTATTTTTGAAATAATTCTAAAAATCATCACATTATCAATTAATGACTAGATCATGGGTTCACCAAACTAATTAAATTATAGATTCGAAATAATTTTACTCAATTAATTTTATACATTGTATAATACTCTTTCATGATATCTTATGTTTTTTATTTGTGCCTCTCTAGAAACAGACAACCATAATGACTAAAACTGTTTATGAAGGATAAAAAATAATAAAATGACATATGAATTGAGTACTCATTTTTTAACATATATCAAAATTTACCTTATATAATATTTCGCATGCTTATTAACCTATTTTATTAATTAGTGCATTGGTCATTAATTTCAATGGATGGTTCTCAACATGCCAAGGATTTATAATCGAATTTCTCTAATAATCCATCATTAGGGATTTATTGAATGTATTTTATATGTGTTTGTTCATGGAAATAATTCCAATGGTATGTGGGATTTAAATTAATGATCAACATTATTTACAAATATTATAGATCACATAATCCTTAATCATAAGATATAAAACATCTGATATATTCCCAATTATATAAATCTCCTCATTAATTTATACATAACCAATATTCTTCCTAATAATTAACGGGAATCCCCTCTTACCGAAAAAATATAAAAAAATGAAATTTATATTTATCATGGTAACATAATTAAAATTATACAATTCTGGTGTCATTCCACAAGGTAATTTGATATTATTTGTATTGACATCTTAGATAGCAACTGTAACATCCCATACTCTGGAAACCAAATCCTGATAGGTAAATTACATTATTGGGACATAATACAAGAGTTCCTATGTGATCTAATAAAATTATAGTCTTAGAATACTATAAATATTGATACATTACATTTTAAAACATAATATATAGCACGATAACATTTTTTGAACATTATTAATCCCTATTTCATATCCATGAACATTACACATTATTCCCCATTAGGTTTATTGGGTAATAGAAAAAAATAAGGTTGAGCTTAGATTCTCAATAAAAATAATCATACATCAGAATCGATCAAAAAATAAACTAGTAACCAATGGTTTTGATGGAATAAATAAAAAAATCAATCTATATTCATCTAAAACTAATTCAATTATATATCCATGAAATTAAATGAAAACATGGGTATTAAGAATCATTAGTTTCATAATAATGAATTGAATAATATTGGGCATTAAAACATTATTTCAAGGACTTGATCCAGGAAACATCACTGATATCATGACCAAATTACACCAAAAATATTGTGATTTTGCCTCTTCATACTTTTTGATGCGTTGAGGGGATATATAATCCTTGTGCCACCCATCACATTGTAATATCACTACCATTCACCAAAATAGTAAATTCAATATTTGTTACAATTCCATTTGGAAACATTGGATGAATTAAAAATGGATATCCATATATTATAAATACATAAAAGAAATTTATCTAAATTAAAATTAATAATGAGGATGTCTATGAGAATATCTGTTAATCAACATATATTCATTTTTGTACCTTAAAAGTAATAAGAAGTTCCCATGTCTATGAAATATAGTGGCAATGTTATTTGAAATGTACTAGGTTATCAATAGATGATATTAATAGGATTTTGTATCATTAATTATTATGATACCAAGGTAATCATATAAAAGTTCTATTAACATGGTTCATGAAGAGCACATGAATATTCCAAAACATATTCCCTTGAAATTTCTAGTATGATTTGTAGTTTTAGACCCATTCATTATGCTCCGAGTGATGATTGAGTGAATGATCAACCAACCCTTGAATAGTTCTTAACCCTAGACACATCTTTTCCAAAAACCTCGTCATCATTACAGTATCTATAGAAAGATTTATTTTCTATTAAACTAAAAACACGTTTTCTTTATGAAAAATGTAGATGGGTTTTCATCTTTGGAAAAGGCTATCTTTTACAAAAAATTAGGAAACTCTGGAATCAATACATTTTGAAGGATGGATAAAAATATTAATGTTTAAATCACAAAAAATTAATAAGTAATATGTAAAAATTTATCTAAAGAAATTTATACACCATAAATTTGGAAATATGTGGTGAATATAATAAGATCCCCCACGAATGAAAATTTAATTTAAAAATTCCAATTACTGATTGGGTGTAAATTAAATAAAAACAATTTTAATAATATATGTTATAATTTATCATTAAATTTAATAAATAATTGTAATTTCATGTTATAAAATTGAATACACTTACTATATAAACCATATAATATAAATTATATGCATAATACAAAACAAGTCTCAAAGTGAAAATTTTTAGGCCAAAATCTCATACAACATGTCCTAACATCAAAAAATGTTCATTAACCAACTATATCATGAATATAAATATATTAATTACTTAATTACAAAGCTTATTTATATATATATATATATTTACTCTTAATATATAGTTTTTATATATATGAATACAACCTATTCTCCACATTTAGTTCTTATAGTTGTGGTTGTTTTTACTATTTCTATAATAGCAGTGTATATGTCCAATCTCCTAAAAATATCATTTTTATAGAATATTAATGTTATTTTTAGTGATGTTTTATTTTTATTTTTGATTTTTTTAATTACATTCATAACTATTTTAGTATTTATCCCTGTATATGAAATAAAAAAACTTGTTTTAGTTATTCAAGTTGATCGAAATGTACTTTATTAATTAATGTATTAACTGTTGTTATAACATCAGTAGAACCAATATACATATACATACACACACGCATATAAATTTATATCATAGTATAGTAGTAATTTTTTTACATAGTCATTCAGGATATAAATTCTTTGTATTTATCATGTATGTGGTAAAACCAACCAAACATAGACATGCCCTTGTTTATTGAATGATTATGTGGTGGAAAATTTTTAATATTTTTATAGAGTAAGAATAATGATATTATTTAATTTTTATTAGTGTGATATATATTAATTAGATGGGATTATAAGAAAATTATAAACTATATGATTATACATCATATGAAAAGGAAACCATTTCCCCCTCTTAGAAAAATCTTTCGTATTATTGAAATTTTTTGATTATCTATTTGTCAAATTATTAATACATTTTGAAATATATATTACATTAAAAATAATAATTTAATAAAAATTATATTTATCCATTAAACATATTCTCATTATAGTCAATGTAAGGTTGTAAAGAAATGAAAATGGAAATTTATTATTCCATGAATGTTGTAGTCCACACCTAGAAATATAAAATGATTTTGTTTTTAGTAGAATAGGTAAAAACAAAAATATGATTTATCCTTTCAGAATATAATATATTTCATAAATGTATTTTAAATTTCTGACTAGGATCATATTTTTATTCTTCGTAAGGAAAATTAAAAATCTTGTTTTGTAGATGCATAATCCATTGAAGGTGCGAATTACATTTCATTTTTTTTAATATAAAATTTATTTTTGGTTAACCATTATTATAATAACATACTATTATACTGATGATACAAATGTCATCATTATAATATGGTTTAAAGAATTTTGAGGATGAATAATTTCACATAAATAAATATAAATGAGAATGGACCGTTTAGATATTTATTCCTCACTTCTAGGGCTATGTCATTTTTAAAGGGGGTTAAGTATTTAAGGGACTATAACATTCCATTCTAGGCTAACCAGACCAATCCCCCGTGATATCTCATTAAAGGGAGAAGTATAACAATAAAAATGTAATGCCGAGACATTTTATAATATTTATTTCATATAAATTAATTTTATTTGATGTATTATGTTAATGGTTGCACTGAGTTGATCTTTGGTCATATTATACACTAAGATAAGATTGCACTTTGCACAACATTGACTTGTCTTTCTGGACATGTAACAACAAGTTTTTATAAATTATTATTATTATTATTATCTAAATAATGTGTTTTAAAATTTCCATTAAATGTAGTAATACTAATAGTATGAAATAATTTTAAAATATTAATTTTAATGGTTATATATAAATAAACCATATTTTTCGAAGATTTTATATGTTTAAAAATAAGATTTTCTAAAATAAATTATTTTTTGATTATTTTTCTAAAAAAAATAAATTTAATTTTAAAAAATATTAGATACTCAGTTTTATGAAATGTACTACAGTTATGAAGTCGTAATTCTAAAATTATCATAGGGTAAGGTTTTGTGTCTTTTCTGGAAAACAATAATTTTGGATGAATATTAAAAATCACTGAATATAAATTCAAAATAAATTTTCAATATAATTTATTTTTATTATTACATTATATTTTAATTTGGTTTTAAAATGTACTTAGTTAAATATTACATCAACTAACACAATTTAGGTCATTGTATCCAATTACACATTGAAATTGGATATAAAAACATTCAAAACTATTGAACATGTTCACTTAAAATTCTACCATCTGGAGACATTTATGTGACTAATTTTAAATTAATTTGTGCCACTTATATGACCATAATTTGGGAAAATGGATTACATATTTGGAAAAAATTAACTAATTATGTCAAATTATGTCAAATTATCTTTTTGACAAAAAATACTAGTAAATTTAATTCAAATTACTTACATTGATTAAGTTAAAACAAGATTACATAGTAATTGCATGTTAATTTAAAATGATAAATAACCAAAACACATGACCAACTAAAATTGGATGTTAATACTTAAACTGAGTGGTATAATTTTTTGATAATGTAAAATTATTTCAAGAAAATGATGTATGGGAGACCTCTCAATATTGATTTCTTTTTTATATTTACAACAAGATCACTACTTCTCCATGATAAAAGGAAACTGACACCCCTCACTTCTTCACACATCACAAGAATTTTTTCTCTGAAAAACACTACACAAATTTCCTCCCAATTCTCTCCCTAAAATCCTAGAATCCTATCTTTGGGCATAAATCCAACCAGGAATCCCTTTGGTGAAAACCAGGAGGAGTTACCCAAAGAAGAGGTTACATCATACCCAAGCTCCTTTTATATTTTCATTCTCCACCAATAAATTATTATTATTCAATGATAATATAATAAAAAATTTATCCAATATGTAATTATATTTTTTCATTCCATGTGTTTTTTCTACACCTACACACACTTCTATCAAATGGTTAACGAACATACAATTCACAAGTACATTGAAATACCATCTCATGAAATAGTATCATCTTTTATTTATTTTACAACCACTCATGGTTGGGAATTATAATGAATACTCTATTTTTATATGATATATATTATGTTTATTAGGTTTTTATTTTAATGGAATTATTATATTAAACATACCATCATGATTTAGTTTTTTGGTACATATAAAAACTTTGTTTGTGGACGTGTGGACTACTGCATTCTCAAAGAAATGTGATTCATTGACACATTACATGAAATGTGTCAATGATGGAATTAGTAAACATATATAATATATATTAAATATTAATTATATTATAATGATAATAGAGTTATATATCTATATTTTATTTACATTCTTTCTTTCTACACGAAAATAGAATGAAAACCATGCTCATGCGTACATACGGCTTTTCGTCTCCACGAACAATGTTTTCCATTTCAAATTTATATCATTTATATATTATTTTAAATAAATTGATACTGAATATATATAATTTTTATATAATGGTTTATAGTCTATCAAGCATGATACATGTATGATGACAAAAAATATAACAAATCCAAATACATGTGGAAAACAAAGAAGTTATTTTTCCTAAACCTATCATTAACATGGAATTGTTAAAAACGTCATATAAATTTATAATTATGTCATATACGGCATGATATAATTGAATATGGTTCTTTAATATTTTTATAATATACTTATATTTAATATACATGAGGTTTTAATGTGTGTTAAGACAGTCCATACATAAGATAAGGGAATTTATGGTCTCATTTGTATTTCTGTGGGACTTATTCCTTATACAGAACTCATGTCATTTTTTTCATTTTTTTTAACTACCATGAAATTTTAATATAAATCTTATCCTTCAATTTATTTTTATTTATATATACATTTAATTATCTCTCTTTTGTGGGGTTTTATGGTTCAAATGATCCAAATCAGTAAGATAGTTTTGTATCAATTTTCCTTATTTGAGACACATATTTTGTTATATACCTATATTAATTTTTGAGGATTATATAGTTCTATACTATATGTAATATCATTAGTATAATTATTTTTATTATATTTTATTCTTCATGTAATTTTATTTTGTCAAATGGTAATTTTTATTAAATCTTACCAAAGTGGAAAGAGTTTATTGCAACAATCACTTCACATATTAGGATTGTATAAGATTATATTTACATTAGTGAAATATTATTATCCACATTTCACGAATAGTCATGATGTTTTATCTACTATGATAATCCATGATATTCTTAGGTATTAGTACAATTTTCACACATTTTTTTATTTATGAAATTCAAGAAACAAAATCTGACAATTTAGCCTTATTTCTCTCTTTATTCAGGAATCAGTGTTCTTTCAAGAAATTATTTTTCTAATATTTTGTCATAAATGATTTTAAAAAGATATATTATTCTCATATTAAAGGGAAAAATATTTTTAATAAATTATGTTTTAAAAAGACATTATTAAATAAGGAAGTATATTTTCATTACGAAATTTTTTTAAAAGATATTTCCAAATGATTTTCTATATAATATAAAATTCATTAGTTTCACTAATGAATTTTTATGGAAATGATCGATGGGTTATATTCAAATTATTTCTATGAATGGATTATTTTTTGATGGAAGGATTTTAATGATACCCATTTTCCTTTTAAGAGGTTTGTGCTTATGAAGAATGCTTTTTTGAAAGGCTATACATTGAGGAAATTATTAATAAACCTATAAAATTTCCCCAGGTTATGATATTTTGGAATTTTTGTGATTCCCATTTTATTTAATGGATTATCCTATGATTTTTATGAAAAAAATATCTTTTATGGGTAATGATATGATGAAACATTATGATCTTATGGAATAAATATGTATGATTTTATATTGAGATGTGTGGGGATATATCTACCACAAATTCATTGGGTAATGATTTATTTATCATGATTTAATGATTGGGAATAAGTGATGGAATTGATCTAGTATGGGATGATGGGGAAACCCGATAAACATTGTGAAGAATGGTAAACCTAATCCCATATAAGGAAAGGGTTACGACCGATGATTGTGGTGTTTCCCACCCGATAGATATAATCCCCATGAATACGCTAATATTTTTTATAAATTATCCTTGAAATATATGGAATAAAGTTACATGATTATTTTTCTTCCACTATTACATTTCTTATTCCAATTTTATGATTTCATGTCTTATGATCTTTATTCACTCCTGGTTTAAGTATTATGTACTGCTGAAATTTATTCAAGGATTAATGTTTGTGATCCTTTATATTAAGGGTAATATTTTATAATGGTATGATCCCATTATCATACCATTAAGCAAATGATTATTCATATACATCTCTGATGATTACCTTTATTTGGAATCTTATCTCACACCATTTTATGTTTCCATTCCTATGTTATGAAGATATTTATTATTTATGATTTGTATAATAATATTTCTATTCTTGAAAAATATAGTGGGGGATAATTTTTTTCACTTATGTACCAGTTTTCATGTTTCAAGGATTCCAAATGCATTAAAAAAATAATTTCAAAGGATTTCTGTTTGTTCTCATAACTAAACTAATAAGGTCATTGGATGTATGCTTCTAAGATTCCAAATTCCCTAAACTAAAATGGTCATAATATAAATGTTTCATTTGTTTTCATGTTAATGTATGTTAAGTGAGGTAAGTTATGTTAGTATTATAGGTAAATATTATTTAGAATTTGGAAATTGGGATGAGAAATCCATATTGAGAACTCCAAGTAAATGTATTGGGATACTTCTAGGGTTGCAGAAGTGTATAGGAAAATGTCATGAAATTTTGGTCCAGAATATTATGATTTTATTACTAGAAAGGCATCTCTATATCAATACTACAAGAGGATTTGGATCTTGGAAAATTGAACATAGTGGGAATAACCATGAAAACACCGTATTGAGATATACTCAATCCAATATTGTTGTCCGACAATGAGCCATACTTTAAACCTATTTTAACACTCACTAGGTATATTATTTGGGAATTCAAAAACTTTTCATGATATGTCATGAAGGATGTAAATATATTTTAAATAATAACATATGATAAACAAAACATGTTATTTATTAATGAATATATCATAATTTATACATCATATAATCTGTTTTGCATTATTATGTGGTTTCTCACTATGATATTTGTTTCATACTCTATGGTTTTTGTGTTCAGTTAATGGATAGAATCCAAAAAACCAATATTTACTGTTATTTTGAAATATAATGAAATGATTTATATCCTAAGAAAACATATTCTATAGGAGCTAGAATGAAAAATCATGATGATATGATCCTCCAAATTTCATTAATTATAAATCATTATAAACATTAAAATGAGAAAAAAATGGAAAAAAATTATGTTGAGTCTTTTATAAAGAAATAACCACCATATTTCATATGGTATTCTAATCCACTTTTGGCTAAGAAATAGATCAGTACAACTGAAAAGATACTCTATATTCTCTAGTGTTCAGAAAATGAGAATTGCATTCTAGCTCTTTATTGGATAGAAGGAGAAGAAGGCCAGGGGTGAAATCAACTCAAGAATATAATACATCATGATAAAATTTAATCCATATATTAGGATTAGTTTAATAACTTATTCTTTAATATGTACTTCACTTTTTATCTTCATACAATGTTGGAGAACAATTTCCATGAACCAATGAAAAAGGATGAAGAATATATTGGTACATTGTCAGCTAATTTTACCCAGCTTGCTAGGTATGCTTCTGGAATTATAAACCAACTTGAATTTAATTTTTATAGGTTCCATAGTGGCTTAAATCCACATCTTATAAGGGTGTTGTACATAAGATACATTATGATCTATATTTATTATTATTATTGATAAATCCTAGTTGAAATAGAGGTTTTAGTTACATATCAATCTTAATGGTTTGATATAAAAATGAAGATGGAGTTTAAAGGAAAATCTAAAATCATGGAGAGAAGAAGAAGAGACTTCCTTTATGCTCAATTTTTTGAATTAAGAATCGATGAATTTTTCTTATAGGCTATAAATAATGTATTATGTTAGTAAAAGAAGGAAATAATGTAATTGATTTCCAATCTAATGGGAAGAAGTCAGTTAATGATGAAAATAGAGGGAAAGTTATACACAATACATCTCCCTCACTTCATTGCATAAAGTGTAAGTAGATTGGGAATTATGGTTACTTGTTCCCAAACACGAGGGTTAGTGATGTAGATCAAAATTAGAAGCCACTTATTAAATGTGAAAATTGAAAATCTCATGTGATCACTATTTATAATGAGGGTGGTGATAAAAACATACAAAAAGTTATACTTAATATATGATCTATAGCTTGTAATGCTTTAATTGATTCTAGATCCACCAAGTATTTCATTTCTAATAAATTTAATATTGGTATTATGATTCCACCCAAATGATTACATGTGGAATTAGTAGTGAAAAATACTAATATTAAGATGATTTTTATTAGGTCTATGATTCTATCCAGTTCATTTTTGTGAGAATGTGCTTCCTAAAAATAATTTTGTTCATCCATTAGTTGAATTTTATTTCAAATTAGACATGGACTGGATTTCTGTCCATAAATCCCACATCAAATGTTTATAAAAATAAGCTATTATTCATATTCAAAACCAACTTATGATCTTCTATTAGTGTGATGATATTAAAAAACATCCTATATAGATTTGAAATAGTTTGTGGGTCCTAATTCCCATCCAAATGTGTTTTTATCTCAAATAGTTGGAAGGAAAATTGAAATCGATGACATGCCTACTATTCATGAACAAGTGGATATCTTTCCAAAAATGTTTCCTATCCGTCAACCAAAATGTGATGTTGATTTATAAATAGATCTCATGCACAGTTCCATCGAAATTTCAATGACTCCCTGTAGAGTATACCCAATTGAGATGCAAACATTGAAGATTCAACTCCATGAAAACAATGACAAATAAATCATTCATACCTTTGTTCCACCATGGGGTAAACCTATTATTTATATGAAACATAATTATGGTTCAATGTCTCTCTGCATTTATTATCAATGCTTTAACATGATCCAATGAATAGAAATTATCCCCTTCCTCAAACTGATGATTTTTTTAATCAACTACTTAGAGATTAATAATTTTTTATGTTTGAACTTCACTTTGAATATCATTAATTGAGGTTAAAGTAGAATTATATACCCAATATGTAATTATTTACATGGTTTGGAAAATAAAAATATAGAGTGATGTCATTTGGTCTCACTAATTCCCCATCTATCATTATTGTTTTTTTTAATCAAGTCTCTAGATATTACATTGATCAATTTTTGGTAATCTTTATAGATTATATTATTATCTATTAAAATGGAAAGGAAGTGAAAGAATATCACATAAATTTTATTCTAAATTCCTTAAGGAAGAATAATATATAAGAAAATTTTTTAAATTATGAATTTTGGTTGCAAAATGTTGAATTTTTTGTTCAATATAATCACAAGATATTGTATAATAATAGATTCATCATTGATAGAGGCTAGTGAATTTTGGACTAGACCAACCACGATAACTGACATCCCTTGTTTTCATGTAATATCTAGATATTATTTATGGTTTATGGATAATATTTCATGAATATCTAATCCATTTACCTAGATAAATTGAATGGGTTACATGTTCTACTAGACAGATGAATGTGTGGAATATTTCATGAAATAGAAGAGAAGGTTAGTCACCTCAATTTTAATACATTAACTTGTAGTGTAAATGGTTTTCTAAACTATAGTGATTCATTTAATAAGGTATTGGGATGCATTATTATTCATAGTAACATTGTTAAATCTTATACCACATAAAATTGAGGATTCGTCAGTAAAATTAACCAAATAATCATTTGGAGTCTGCTTCTTTAATTTCTTCTTTAATGATATGGAGACATAATTTTTTTCTAGAATGTTGATATATATTCCAATAATAAAATATTGAATTATATATTCACATAAAATAAATTGAACATAGACCAGATAATATGGTTATATTTGAAAAATGATTATGACTGGTTAATACATTATCGCCTTGAGGAAGAGAATTAGGTGGCTGATGCTTTGAGTCAAAAAGATCATCCTAGATTATCCATTAATATGATAAAAAGACTCCAATTTTTTTTGATTTGGAAAATATAGAAATAGTAATATTGATTGAATTGTAAAATATTATCATCAACTGTTGAATGGTCGACCCTCAATCGAAGTTATGATTAATGAGGCTCAACATAAGATGTAAATCAGTAGAATAATGTTGGAAATGTTCATGAGTTTATCCATAAATATTATGAAATGATAATGCTCAAGAAATATGTATGTGTTCCATCTATATTAGATATTAATAATGAGATATTTTTGGAAACTCACAGCCCTTCATTCTCTATCCATCATGGAAGTACAGAGATGTACAATGACTTTAGAGAATAATTCTCTTGGGATGGCATGAACTTAGATAGTACAGAGTAGGTATATCTATGTTTATTATTCATGTATGTTAAAGAAAAATGAAGAAAAATAATATGTTGATGTTGTATCCATCACACAAACTATAATACAAATAGGAAGGCATCACTATGGATTTTTTCATTGGACACCTCAAAAACACTAATGGTTTTATTGATATATGGGTGGTAGTCGATCACCTTACTTACTAAGCACACTTCATTTATATTAGATAATACTTCTCTCTAGATAAATAATCCATGATATACATTAATTAATTTGTAAGGATTAATACCATACAAAATTAGATTATATCTCATCAGAATCTGAGGATTAACTCAATGTTATAGTGATGTCTTCATGAATCCCTTGATATGGAATTGAGTTTCAGTACTTATCATAATCATATAGATGTATAGTCTAAGATAACAATTAAAAACCTACAGGATATGTCGAGACCATATTCATTGTATTCTAAAGGGGTTTTGAATCATAAAAGTCATATTTTTGAGTTTTCATACAATAATAGATTTCAATCAATCATTTATATTTCTTTTTATGAAGCCTTATATGGGATTAAATGTAGAGCTCCAATATACTGGGATAATGTTAGATAAGGAAATCTATTATAACATAAGATTTATCAAGAAATTACTTAGAAGTTTAGAACCATTTAGCTTCATATCATAGAAGGTCAATGTCAGAGGACATGTTATACTGGTAACCATAAACGTCATCTAAAATTTTATGATGCTAATAATGTGTTTCGATGATTCTCTACCTATGAGTAGGTTATGAGATTTTGGATGAAATTGATACCAATCCCACGTTATATCACTCCCTTTGAAATTATTTATCATATCGGGAAGGTATCCTATGACTAGGAAGTTCCCCCAAATCCCTTTTAATTAAATAATGTGTTTTATGTATCTCTCTTGAATAAGTAAATACCAGACCATTCATATGTACTAAAATAATAATTCATACCACTGGAGCGTGATCATTCTTATACAAAATATACATTTAAAATTCTAGTCATATTTCTAATGTTATATGAAGCAATACAACTCAGTAAGGAATTTTTTATGGGTATTCCACCAACTACAAGAAGATACATGTGAACTTGAGGTTGTAATGGTCTATATGTATCCTTGTTTTTTTTTGAGAAAGGAAAATTTCGAAGGAGAAATAATTTTTAAGGGGGGTAAAATGTAACATCATGAGTTTGTATGAACTATATTTTTGAATAAACGAATTTTATTTTATTTACTACATCTCACACTACACCTATTTATACATTCTGTATATGATACACTAAGATAAGTTGGGGAAACACACAACACTCACATAGCTTACATTACATGAAACACTGAGTTTCTAAGAATCCAAATTATATTATATTAATTATTTAAATGAGTTAGTTACAACATATCAATTATTAATATAAATAAAAATAGAAAAAAAAATTTAAATATTATTTACAATGGTTATATATATATATATATATATATCATATTTTAGAAGAAAGAATTTATATGTTTGAAAATATTATTCTCTCAAATAAACTACTCTTTATGTTCTATTTTAAAGATTAATAAATCAAATTTTAGACACATTTAGATGTTTAATTTGATGAAATAAACATAATTTTAGAATACATAATGAAAACATTATATTTGGGTGAATTTGAGGATTTTTTTTTGAAAAGGCCATCAATTTCGGATGAATATTGTGAAATATAAAATTCTAATTCAAAACTGTTGTTTCATCTAATTTATTTATATTATAAAATTATATAGGAATTTGGCTTTAATGTCTAATTATATCATCTTTAAAAAAAATTAATCCAATTCAGGTCATTTGAACCAACTTCATAATTGAATTTTGTATAAATTTATTTCAGTCATCTAAACATTTTCATAAAAAAACCTTGTTTTCATGAAACGTCTGGAGGATTATTTTTAAATTAATTTTTTCAACTTTTGTGATTCTAATTTAAAAAATATATTCCATATTTTGATCAGAATAATTTATATTTTCTAATAATTTCATCTTATTAGTCAACCAAAAATATTAGCAAAATAATAAAAGTAATTATAGCAATTAAGGTAAATTAAGATTACAGAGTAATTAAACATTAATTCAAATTTAAAAATAAACTAGAAACAAGTCCAAATTCCATTGGATGGAAATATTTTGATCAATTTCCATAATTTCTCAGAAATAGAAAATTATTTGAGGCATAATATGTAAAAAATACCTCTCAATAGTGTTTACCTTTTTATAATTAGAAGACTTCCACTCGTTGTCTACTATGTAGGTGCATTCACCTCCATCACATTTTCTTACAACTCAAGACATTTGGATCAGATATGTTTTTCCCAAATATAATTCGAAATTTACTCCCATCATCCTTAGATCCTCCATTTAGTCCTAAATCTTACCAATAATCCATTTTTCTTAAAACTAGGAGGTGTTAATCAAAGAAGAGGTGGCATCCTTTTGTCTGTATGGTAGAATATCGCCTACTGAAACAATGTTATTCATTTTTTATTTACAAACTCTGATGGTTTGAAATTATGATGGATATAATGTTTTTATATGATATATATTATATTTAAGAATTATTTATGGTTTTTTATTATATGAAACATACCATCAGGCTTTTAATTTATTGTAAATATAATAACTTTATTTATAGATGTATGGACAATAGCCTCCACAAAGTGATGTGAATTATTAATGATTTACAAAAATGTGATAAGTATGGGTTCAATAAATTTAAATGAAATATATTAAATTAAAGTTATAATTTAATTTTAATATATATATATATATTTATTTAATTTACATTCATTTATTCAATAAAATAATAAAACGACCACAATGTTCATGTGTACGTATGACCTACCATCTCCATAAAGTATGTATTCCATATCATGTATATTATATATATATATATATATAAATGAATAGATAAATAATGAATATATATGATATTTATAACATGAACGACATTCTTGAGGTCATGATATAAGTATGAGGACTAAAAATATATCAAATCAAAATACATAGGAAAAGAAAAGGAGTTATTACATGAAATGTAACAGTAATATAGATTTTTTGTTAGAAAGATAATATAATGTGTTAATTAAATCATATATTGTATGAAATAATTGAATATGGATTTATAATATATTTATAAAAAACCTATAATTATTATATAAGAGGTTTAAAGGATAACTATATGATTTATGATATAAGGAAAAGGGATTTGTAGTCTCATTTGTTTCCTTGAGACTTATTCCTTATACAACACATGTTTATTATATGTAGTGAATATAATATTCAATAAATTATTATATGATTCTTATCCGTAAATTTTTTTATTTACAAATGCATTTTCTAATGACTCTTTTAAGGGATTTTAGGGTTCAAAAGTTTCCATATCTATAGGTAGTATAGTTTCAATTTTCCTTCTTTGATACACATATTTTGTTATGAACCTATATCAGTTTTCCTTATGTATATAGTAAACGTTTATATTTTATTTAAATAATATCCTACTTTTCATCATATTTTAAGATTCATGTACTATCATTTTTTTACATGGGGAATTTTATTCAAATTTACCAGAGTGGAAATAATTTATTACAATAATCTCATCATTTTTTATGATTGTGTTTATTATGATTCCATTGATTAAATATTATGACACATATCTCATGAAAACTGATGAATATTATGATATCATAATTTATTTGTACCATTTAAAACTCTTTGTCACTCAAGATAATGAATAAAAAATTTTATGATAATTTGGAATTATTTCTCTCTTCGGTCAATAATCTATGTTCATTAAAAAATGATTCCCAAAATTGTTTTCATTTTCATTAAATTGATCTCATGATGTAATTTTCCAGGAAAAATATGTATTTTTATTATTTTAAATTATTACTTTTTATGATTCCAAATTTTATTAAAACGTTCAATTTTTTCAAAAGAAAATTTGTTTTAAAAACTATCTTCAAAGAATGAAGGGTATTATTATGAAGTAATATTTTTAAAATATTATTACAAATTTTTTTCCATCTAACATATCATACATTGGGGTAACCTATGCCTTTTTGGGAAAATTATCCAATGGATACATTTATATTATTTCTATTACATGGGTTATATGATTCTAAAACCCACTTTTTCTCATAAGTTATACTTTGATGAAATGATTATAAATCATATATCTTTTCCAAAGGATAGATATGATCAAATTTTTTTGAAACCCATTTCAATTCATGCATTAATGTATTATTCTTATGAAGCCAATATATTTATATGGGTCATGAAATGATATTTATTTATAATCCTTGGGAACTCATATTTAACATATTATTATAATATTTGTGGGAGCTATGTCTCCCTCTAAGGAATTTGGTTACGATTTATATATTATGAGATAATGATGTGGAAAAATTTGATGTGGCAGATTAACTATGGAAAGATGGGATAACTAAGTCCACAATGGGATGAATGTGAAACCGAATCCATTATAAGGAATAGACTACAATAATTAATCATGGTGTATCCCTCACTGTATATTTTGTCCCCATGAATTACCAAAATAATGTTTCTAAATTAACCTTCACTTATATGGAATGATGTTACATGTTTATGTGTCTACCATAATTCCATGTCTTTTTATCATTTTCTTCTTTCATGGATAATGTTTGTGTTCCATTATGATTCATGTTCTATGAACTACCTGTCATTATTCCATGATCAATGTTTAGGATATTTTATATGCAGGGTATGATCTTAAAAAGAAAGTATTACATTCACATAACTTATTTCTCAGGAATATTCTTATATATCTTCCTTTTGTACTCTTACTAATCATTTTGGATCACCCCTTATTATGATATAACTCCCAGTTTATAGATATATGTATAATGTATGATGTGTTTAATAAGTTTTATAGTCATGAAGACCCTAGTGGGAGATAATGTAAATCACTTATGTACCATTTTTTTGATTCCATGGTTCTAATGGAAATAAACTAATATGGTCTTTGGGAATCCATTTATGTAACGAATTATCCATTCCCCTAAAATGATTTTATTTTAATGAATGTTAAGAACAGATTTTTTACATATAATAAGAAACTTCTTGTATATATCGAAAATAAATAATACGACCATAGTAAAAAAGTTAAAATAAATGGATATACAACTAATCCTAGTTGGATAAATTAAGAATCACAACATGTCTATGAAACTAGTCTCATTGGGACCAATATTCCGTAAAGATATCCCAATCCGAAAAAATAGATTCCCACATTCTATTATATTATCTTTCCTTTTATAGAGTTAACGCATACCTAGAAACGAAAAATCCAACCACAATAGTGGTCAATTGTTGAATGAAGTTATCTAGAATAGAAGGAGTCTCCAAAAAATAACAAATGTAAGAGCTCTAATAGAGATTATAAGGATTCAAAAACCAATTAGGTCTTAGAAACCAACATGGAATTGTAAAATCTACAACTCATTAGATTACACAGAAGATAATATTTTACATGTTGTGGAACTCTTTCATTATAAGTCATGCAGAAAAAGGGTCGACTTTTTAATTTAAAACATGATTTTCATGTAGCACAAGTTGTAATACTTACATGATGTGTGTAATTATCAACAAATAAAATAAATTTTCTCTATATGTCTAGAAGGAATTTCTTTCCCTATAATCCCCTTACACATCATTTAATTTTACAAAAAATAGTAGAATCATCAAGTTTATGCTGAAAATTTAAGAAAATAACTTCCCCAATACATATATCATATAAATTCATAGTTGGAAATACAATGCCAATGAAAAATGAAAGAACAATCATATATTATAACATAAAAATAGAATGATAATGGGGTTTTATAATCTCCCCACCATAAAAGTTTCTTTGTATAAGAAAGAGCTAAAGATATTGGGTCCACTAAAAGAAAAGGTCACTACATCCTCATCAATGACTCCTGCTCCCACATCTCCTGGGGATCCTGTAACGCTACTAAAGTACCTAGACTAGGTGGATCAATTTACTATGCAATACCTTAACTAGAGATCCATATTATTATATAGACGCTCAACCAAAGTGGCATCAATCTCATGGACAACATCCTCCCATCTAATCACATGGGATTGATCTTGTATATACCTCTTCGACTAGGTAACTAGAAACACTCAGTTAATAGATGTTAATATATATATTAAAAGAAACCGATAGGTCAATATCCCCAATCTCTCGGTGATATTAAAGGGGACCACAAATATTAGCACCAACATACCCTACATACCAAACTAATGATGTTCCATGTGGGGTTTAACTATAAGAAATACCTTATAACTAAACGCAAACTCTAGGGACTGATGATAATGATCCACATAAGATTCATGATGAATTTATTCCATGATCAAATTCTTTTGGAAGAACTACACCATCTCAATATCTCCTGGAAAAAACTCCACCCAATCAATGTCCACTCTCCTAACTCTACCCATCACAAGGGAGATCAAAATTCGTACCCATATAAATCCACAAAGAGAGCCATCCAGACCAAATCATAATAAATATTGTTTTAGAAAAAATAACCAATGAAAAATTATTCTCCGATGATCCAAAGAATTCAGGATCAAAAGTCTTGAGAATATCATCAATAACATGGATATCCCTAAATATTTTTCAATCCAATTATGGATGATATGTTGTGATAAATTTTATGAAGTAACCCATTTACTCTTTCGTACATTTTCTAAATCTAGATATGAACATTGAGTATTTATCAAAAACAAATTTAAAAGGAATACCATGTAGTCTCACAAACTCTCATACATATAAGTCCCAAATATTTTTTATTTTCATTAAAACATTTTTGAAATGAAATGAATTGATTTAGTGATTTTGTATATTATCACTCAAATCTCTTCCTTCCCTCTATGATATATGGTAACCTAAGGGTTAAAGCAATGTAAATCTCATTAAATTTCCATAAACAAATGTTCAAATGATTCAAAAAACCTATATTTCCTTGGTGTTCTGCCTTGATTCTATGAAAATTGAGACATCGAGAAACAAAAGTCGTAGCTGACTACTTCATCCTCAACATCAAATATTGATGTATCAAATTGTCGAACATATTTTTATCCGCAGTGTGAACAAAACGACATTACAAGTGTCCACTTCCTAATAACTCCATAAAATAGGAAAATAGAATAACCAACCTATTACAGAAGAATAATTTTCAACTGGGAGACAAAACAACTTACTTGAGGTCTCCCCCTTATGGATTTATCCTAGACATTGACTCTCAACACCTAACATGCAGTGCAATTGAAACCATCATTATACCCCATTACCTACGACATGTAAAGATTCAACATGTATTAAATATGCTCTAATAGGAAAACAAACACATTAACCAACAGTGAAAACATAATATTATGAGTTTCACCATTATAAATAATCTAGTTCCAAACCTAAAAAAATTAAAAATATACCTCTAAAAGTAGTTGGACCTAATTCATATTCCTCTAGCGCACACTCTGCCACATATTTCTATCCAAACATATCCCCTTAAAAATCCTCGTTATCTGTTGAATGGGACCCTGAAACCATGGTAGCATCAATATAACCCAACGATGCCTCAGTGAAAGTGGATCCTTCCTTACTATTTGAGGACATCTAATCATATTAATGTTTCAATTTTCAATATAACCCCAACATATGAAAAGTACTTGAAGCCTTCATACAATGGGTCATGGTATGATTCCACTACACACACTTGTAGAAAATAAATTATTTCTTCCCAGAAAAATCCCCTGAATCTAGTCCAGTATAAAAGTAACCACTCTTATGCTTATTTTTTTACTAGAAGAAGCTCGTTGGAAAATTTTTTCACATACCAAATATCCTACCAATCCTTTCCTCCTAGCATTATATACATCCTCCAAAGATTATTTATACATTACCTCCATAAATGTGAGAAGTAACCAAATAACTAGCATCAAAAAAATATTTTCTCTCAGACCAATCTAGAACCTCTGAGAATTCGTGTAATAATTGGTGAGATTCTATGATTCCATATTCCCTAAAATAGAAAAATTGGTTGAGTACTCTATAACATTTTTATCGAAATGATCCACAGAAAAAAAAATATCACATATCATTTTCATACCTAATGTCTATATAAAATACTACTAATTAAAGATATTATTAATAAAAACCCATATAATACTTTTATGAAACATATCATTCACTATTATGTCTCTCCTTTCTGGCCCGCCATGCATATACGTGGAAGAACCCACATAAAAGTATTTAGGATCATTCAAATAATTGAAGATCTATTCATTATGTTCAATCAAATATTCTGATTATTGGGACCCATTGTCTCAACGGAATATAGGTGGATGATACCTGATAAATTCTGAGTCAGGATCCACTTCTCAATTCAGGTTCACATTGCCCACTAAATCTTATGACTGAATGTTTCATATCACTACTTAATCTAATGAATGGTCCACTAGAGGCTAAACTTGTATAACCTACCTCATGTCTTCCTATTGCATGTATGGAACATATAATATAAGATGTTTTTTTTAATCCTTTTAAAATAATTATTCAATTTTGAAAAAATTCCCAAACCACTGAAACAACTTCTAGAATCCAAAATAATTCATTAAAATGATAAAAATTTAATGAAACTATGAATTATATCACAAAATAAATATTTTTTTAATGAATATGCACATATAAAGAAATCCCACACATAGATTATTCAAATGACCATACACACACCACGTCCATATAGTTTTGAGATAGGTAATTTTAAAGAATCTTTATATACAATTAATTTAAATGAACTGAAGTATCAGTTCTGGGAGAAAGTAAATATTTTGAAACCACCCTTGGAAACATGGATTTATTCATCGAAGTGAGCTATCCATAAAACGTTTCCACACATACTATCAAAATTCCAATGATCCTATACCTATCTAATCCTGACATAGAATCATCTCAAGAAATACTGACACACCTTCTTCCATGTAACTCCTTTGATTCCAAACGTTAACAGACCAACCCCGACCAACCAAAATTTCCACCCATGTTAGCACATTACGGTGTGAAGTATAAAAATTACGAAAAAAAAGTCTTATAAATAAGGAAAAAATACACATAAATATATTAAAATGTGGGAACAAAGATATATACAAATAAGCCAAGATGACTGAACCAAAAATTATGAGAACTCTAGGAAATAAGTCTCATTCTGACCTACTATCTCATATAAACAATACCAGTAAGAAATAACAACATAAAGTGAATATTTCATTATATATAATTTTATTCCATTTACCAGTATACTAAAAAACATGTTCAATGGCCTCCAATAAGATGAATCATGGTTTGAAAAATATATCCTAGTAGGATACAACTAAGACATGTGTACAAGTTCAAATAAAAATATTACATAAGTCAAAGAATGAAAAATAGTTTTAGAAGAATTATTATTAATTAAATAATATGAAAATATTATTCAAACAATACATATGTCTTTCTCAAATTAAATTCAATATTTCCCAAATCAATAATAAATTAGGTAAAAATATATAAATATAAACATCTATGTGAGATAACCTCCATTAAATAATATATCATTTAATAAAAAATTGAACAAATGAATTTTCTTATCATGCTCTATCCTAAGGGAAAATATGTACATGACACTCAGGAGTTTAATGATAGCATAATGCTATATCCAACTAATATTTATTCCCCCCCAACACATTTATATACAAATGGTTACTTCCTAGTGGTGTCAAACACAACTTGTCTACATTAGTATCTATATCGATGCACCCATAGTTCCCATTTTTCTATGGGTTAATATTTTTTAAAAGTACCCAGTTGAATATAATAATTTAAAATCCAAGACAATATAACTCAGGGTTTAAAAATCCAACTTTAAATATTAATAAAATGCATATACATCTTCACAAAAAAACCCCATTTAAAACACATAACATTACCGTAATCACTTTCAACAAATGTAATTCAAAATAAAATATCATTAAATTAATAAAAGATATAAGAAATTAAAGAAATTAGATCAATTAAATAGATCAAACTACATTAAGGGTGTTGAAATCCTAAACACCTTTAATAATGGGGATTAGAACCCGCAATAATTTCCTTAAAAACATGGAATGAAGGGATTCTGAAAAGAATTGATAGAAAATTCAATTTGATTTTAAAAATAGAGAAACCACAACTAAAACCAAAACTAATGAATAAAAAAATTGGTACCTACATAATATAAATCCAACCGCAATGGTGATAAATCATTGAACAAAGTTATCAAGAAGTGAAGGAATCACCCAAAAACACATAGGGTAAGAGTTCTGGAAGAGAGAAAAATGTTGAAAACCCCAATATGGCCTCAAAACCCATTACAACACCATAATACCAGAATATTGAGTGATTAAATGGAGTTTAATATTTAAAAAATATATAGATTCATTAATTTTTTTCATGTAAAAAATCACTTTTTAATTAAATATAGGAATATCACATTTACAAAAAAATGAAACCCTTACATGATGTGTACAATTCTCATGCCATAAAATCCATTCACGGTATTTTTTGGAAGTCATTATATTTTGTGTAATCCCATTACCTATTGTGAAACTGCATAGAAAATAGATTAAACATTATATTTATGAGGATAATTTTAAAAAACATTGAATTCACCATTATATGTATCCTCTTAATTCATGGTCAGAAATACTCGCCCATTGAAAAATCGGAATTAAAAAGTACATATTAGAAAAAAAAATGTAAGATATGTAATTCTACATTATAGGGATGGTTTATTTAAAATACCATAACACATTGAGGGTGACTAGATATATTTTAAGAGCTATTTTGGTAGTGTTTTAATGAACAAAGTGGGTTCTTAGGTGAGAGATGTTGATAAATTTATTTATCCTATTATAACTAAAAGTTATGTATTTTTCTAAAATACACTAAAACAATTAATAATCGTAAGTCACTCTAAAGTATGATGGATAAAAATTTCGGAACATGTATAGTGTTTTTGATATAAGTTTGATAATCCTTTACCATTCAATATCACACCTTAAAAAATATTTTTTTAATTCATTTCAATTAGTTATTTATCACTTTTACAATTTTATCATTTAATGTGGTAACTAGTTTTTACCACTTAATTTATTCTTTATGCCGAACAATAAAATGGTACCTTTAAAATAATTTAGGCAAATGAATTTCATATTTGATATCTATTTAATAAAATTAAACTTTTAATAGTGACATACTTTAATTTTTAAATGTGAAATGTAAAAGGAAATAAAATAGGTTTAGTGAAAAATGATACATTTGTTTAAAAATCTATAACATTTTGATTTTTATTATATATAATTACATATAAAACATATAATTTTTCATATTAAGCGATTTTTTTATTATTTTATTATTATATCATAGATGAGTCATTAAATTCATGGTTGTAACAAAAATTGTTTATTCACTATTCACTTGAAATTTAATTTCTCTAAAATTACCAAAATTTCATCTTCAAGAAATGTCATTATGAAGAAAAAAAATATAACTTCCTAAAAATAAATTTATAACATTCATAAATTACACTTTTAAAAATAATATTGAATATATGGTCTTTACACTACGCATTGTGTGATAGTTTAGGATATTGTGTTTACATTCCAAGGTACGGTCTCATGTATTACAATAATTATTCCTCCATTATATAAATTAATATCTACATTATCGTTCATATTCTCACATAAATCCCAAAGTAAATTCCTTTCAAAACAAATGTGTGGTATAACCCTGATATCTAATAACCATGATTTAATTATAATGGAATATATCTAAATAACCTTCACATTTATATTCTCAAAATATTTCTCTATCAAGACACTTTGTAACCTGAGATACCAGTTTATAATTATGTTATATGTCATGAATATTTGGGTGTTCAACATGATTATCATGATATAATCCTAAACCTATTATATAGACGTATATTTTGGTGAGTTTCATGTATTATATCATTTGATCAATTATTTTAATTAAATTACTCCCACTAAATTTGATAAAACTGAATAGTATATCCAATTAGCGATCCAAACTGTATATTAAACTTGTAATGTGTCCATGTTGAAATTTCTATCATCATTTAAATATTCAGTTATGGAAACATCTGAAATAAAATTATTTTGATTCATCGACAGTCAATTTGGAAACACATTTTTTATACATATAGTACAGATAATGAAAAAGTCTATTCATCTAATAAAAAATCATATTAATGTGAACAAACAATGCATATTGAAACCTATCTTTGTGAATAATATGGAAAAAGATAATAAAAGGTTATCCATTTTGGGAATTGCCCACAATACAAGATAATATGAATTTATCCATCACTTTATTACCTTAACAAAGATAATATAGGGGAACCCAAAATTGGAAAGATCTACTAAGTTAGATGATAGATTTCTTTATATGTTTAGTTTTATAAGGAATCTCAATAATAAAATTTAAAGGGTTTTTCTTTTTAAAAGTTTTATCAACATAATAAAAATTATAAGAATAGAAAACTACAAAGTAATTTCATTTTATTTTTCATTTTAATAAAATTTTAAATGATTTCTTCAAACAATTTATGTTTTTGGAATTCTAGTTCCCTCCAAAAAATTAACATTTTCACACGACACTTTTGTGAAACTATTTTAGCAACATAATATTTTGTGAAAATGGACAAATATATAATCTAGGAATATCATTATATATGTGATAGTATAAAAAGTGTTATTTAAAAGAACATTTCATCTAAATTCATAATTTTATATGAGATTGATATACCATAAATAAGTATGTTCAGAGTTACTGTTAACTATCCTCTCACAATTCTGAAAACTATAAATCCTATGGCTATTGAGATGTCTATCTACAAATCCCTCTCTTTAGGGTTACATTACGCAAGATTATATTGTGTTAATTGAATCAGTAAGAGCTGATATTCTCAAACTATATGAAACAACTATTCTTTATCTTCTAACTCTTAATTATTTTTGAGATAATGTTATATAAAAACTAAAACTCATGGAGTTTCACATGTAATGAAATGAAAGGATCTACCTCAAAAAACATATATCATATAAATTAATCGTACAAAATAATTATATCTTAGAAAATATTTACTAAACATGAATATAAATGGAATATACAATTAAATAAAAACATTATTTATTTTCAAAAAGACGTGTAAAAAATATTAAATATTTGTTTTTAGTTAATGAAAGGAATAAATTTTTATTATTCCTAGAATTTATAATTTCTTAAAAAATCACAAATTATAACTAAAATTTTTAATTATATTTTCCTATTATTTTTTACATATTTTTTATTTTATAATTGACACCGAGTCATAAAATATGACCATTACTAGAGATAGGGTATTATAAATATAATAATTATTCGATGATATAAGTCTATATCGTAAACATGTAATAATATATTTTCTACAAATTGGTAATTTCTTATAATTCCAGTTTTACATAATATTATTCCATATTTCATATTTACAGTATGCTAATATGGTTCTAGAAAAACACTTTACATATCATGTGTTATGATGTGTCATATCATAAGATAAGATAATAAGAAACCAAAGGTTCTGTGATAAGATATATAATAAGACACAGACCTATAATATTCTGTGGTATATCAATATATATAAATTTATATGTATTTTATTTAATTATATGTTTTTATATGAATTATCATAAAAAAATTAGAAATTAGTAGATTAAACACATATAACAGTTGACGAAAATATATTTGATACCATTGAATGGCTTGGATTTATTAAAATGTGATCATTTTATTAGAGATAACCCATATATATGCCCAATCAATCATCATGGAAATAAATATCTAATAAAAGAGATTAACAATATAACTTTAACACATAAAAGTTAACCTACAAAATTCTTATCTTATATATAATTATTGGTTATAATCATTAATGATAATTTAAATTATTGCTACATATTTTATGTGTAGACATTGGGTAATGGATCTATAATCATAACTTAAGGATTCCCTCAATGATCCAAGGGGTTTTTATGAATTCATTAAAACATGAAAAATATGATTTTTGAGAACATAGGTTCAAGAAAATGTATATATCATCAATATAATGATCACAAAACCATTATTTTAAAACTAACATGACTAGGACCTCACTACCATATATTTAAAAATGTAACATGTTCATATTAATATAGAATGAATTTCTCCATATCAAGTGTGATCAAATTTTACCCTTTAACCAAATACTATTTATTAATTCATTAAACTTATTTATTAATAATTTTCAACGAATTTAATAAATTTATAATGAATTAATTATAGAGGAAAAACAAATGTGATTATTATTTGAAACACATGAATTTAACATAAATTATGTTAGAAAAATCATACTCTCAAGCTTCATATTATGGATATATTAGAACTTACTCTTTCTTATGAAATACGTGTTTTATAAATATGATTCATTTCATAACCAATGGATACAAATCATACCAAAAAGGGACCAATAACATTACAACCCATATATGTGTGAAATGAGGGTTAAATCCTTCCATTCAATCTCCTCTAAACAAATGTCCTAAAAATAAGAAAATCTATTACCTATATGAAAATAATTTCCATTACATATGTCAAAAAAATAACTACATAAACTCAAAGGGTGAGTGTATTGTATAAGGAATAAAATATATAGTGGATCTAACATAATAGTTAATGTGTTTTCCATTATAATAAAACATTAATTTGATCATTTGATATATGATATATAATTATAAAAATTTCATATTTAAAAATAAAGAAAAAATGATATAATATTATCATTATTGTTATAAATTGAAAGCAATGAAAAATCATGTTCATAAAGTGATAGAGTGTTAAAGTAAAACTTCTATATAAGATTCATAAAACCCATCATGGGGAAACTATATTCAATTAGGGTATAGAGTCCCAGACCCCTCAAAAAGAGATACCTAGAAGTATGTGAAATTTAAAAGGACATTATCCATCCTTCTCTATAGTGGAATCATGTTGGTCAATAGTAAAAATATATAATTATCCATTATCCATAGATTGAAATGTGATAGAAATAAATAATATCAATTGTAATTCACAATACCTTTTAATAATTCACATTCCCTAACATAATTCACTATAGATTTTATCCCCTCCTATATCCGTAAGGCTTACCAAGAATCAAATTTTATTTATTAGTAAATTAAGACATATATTTTAAACACAAATCCATTTATTAAAACATTATTTACTTCAAAAGGGAATTTCATAACATGTGATCCAAATACCATGGAAAAAAATAGGATTTTGGAATATTTATTTATTATAATTTGAAGTCTAATCATTACTATAAAAATCAATAATTTTTTTCAATGATACCATGTTGAATTATTTTCTAAAAAATATGGCATGCACCGTAAAAAAACAAGGCATTCATATATATTTTATGCATCCCTCACACTATCTAATTTTGTAAAAGAAAGAATATAATGGTAGTAAATATTTACTATCCTTATAGGAATAAATTTTTTTTGAATATATATATATATATATAATTTAGAAAACAACGTCATAGAACCCATTTTCCATAACTATGATAAGGAAAATGATTCAACTACCAAAAATCAATTAAATCTACTAATATTTTTTGATTAAAACTAATGGAATTATATGAGACCCTTAAATAAATATTATAAAACCATGAAAAGGTAACCGCAAAATAAAAATATATAAAATCCTAGTACACGTCCGCTATAAATGTTGGTTGAGTGGTAGGAGGTATAAGAGTTTTGTAGATAAAAAACAGAAAGTAGTTTTATCCTTCAACAGATTATGAATTTTTGATGAAGAAATCAAATTAGAACCAATAATTATAGGGTGGGAAAAAGTAGATTATACATGTGAGGGATAGGAGGGGTTCAAGGGTTATTGGAAATACCAAATGTGGGGGCCAACCAAGATAAATCACTTGAAACCCCTATTATAAAAATATATTAATATTTAATGTGTATGGTACATAAATATACCCTGTGATAAATCTATCAAAATTCTTATTTTGATCTTAATGAAACCAAAACCTATTAACATGAAAAAACTAAAATTAAAACCCCAAAAATAATATCGTGGTTAAGGGAATTATTCTAACCATATCACATTATTCACCCTATAAAATCATAGTAAATATGTTTAAAATAAGAATGAATGGGGCCCTTTCACACTCATATATATTTCTTACTCCTCCGTTTTGTGAAAATAACATATGTTCTTCTATAGAACCTAATCCTGGGTAATCAATATTCCCTAAATAACAATATATTTTTAATAAATAATCTAGATTGGGTTATAAACCATAGAAAAATTAAAATGAATCTTCAATTCATCCATATTTAAATAATGGTAGGCATCCAAATGTTATTTTCTTAATGAATATACAAATATTATATCATAAATTGAGGTCATTTATGGTGGATGATTTGACGAATATTGATCATTTCAAATAATCTTAGGGATTTTTTTTAATTTATACTTACCATGGTAATATATGAAATATTATTCAAATTATTTAGGGACCCATATGTGGTAAAAAAAATCAAAACAACCATTAACCTACCAAAAACATTAATGGTTGGATATGATGGTTGGAATATGATTTATGTTGATTTTCATCCATCACATGTCACCATTCAATAAAATTATTCTTCTATGTCTTTTACTAAATAAGGATTGTCTCATCCATGGATTTTTCAATGATACCACTACAGTATTGAGAATATTATCAATTCTGACATTATAATACTTCAAAGGGATCTATCATGATAGAATATTTATTGTTATTATAATAATAAATATAAATAAATGATATATTTATATCACAAGTTTCTCTATATTCTAACACATAAGTTGTATAATGTGTTTTAGGAAATGGATTTACAACTGTATTTCTCATCTATTTATAGGTGATTAGTCATGATAAAATTTATTATGGGTCCTAGGTTCCCTTAAATTCCTTTCTAAAACCAAGATGTGAATTTAGGATCCCTGTACGACATTTTCTTAGAGTATTACAAATTAAAATTCAAGATATTAGGGATATATAGATTTTATAATAAATAAACATTCTTAATGACTTTTATTAATATAAATTTGGATCACTAAACCAACCAATCTATGAATACCATAATTAAATTATTTCTATAAGTAAAAAAGTGGAAATCCATTGATAAAATACATAGATACCCCTGCCATTTTGAAATTTTCAATTGATGGGATTGAAGCATAATATAATAATTTTGATTCCCATCATTCAACTGTTAATAGATTTAACTTTATGATATGAAATATTTAATATCTCATCTCATGCGATGAAAATATATAAATTGAACTATATCATAATAATTCGTTAGGGTTCTTAGGTAAACTAACCATTGAAAATATTGAAAATATTTTATCACTTCCCACCTCATATAACATGGAACTTCATAAAGCTTCCTAAAAAATATTATTCCCTTGGGAGATAGAAACCAATCACTAGTGATCTCCCCTCCATATTTATTTATCTCAATACATTAATATTGTTAATTCACAAATTCACTTTGATCAATGAGTTCCAGAAGATAAGGGGTGATCTTAATTTTTGTTGAAAATATTTTTTTCCTTTAATCCTTCTTAAAAATGAACTTTTCAGTATTAAGGATCATTATGATGAACTTATATAAATATTTAATCATAGAATTTGATGGTATCATATAACGTTGAGAGTCTATGAAAATATTCCCATTTCTCACTTGCGATGAAATGTTGAAGTCAAATTGTGGTAAATTATATATTAATTTACTTGTATGGATAATTAAATTTATTTTCGAAATAATATATCCCAATAATTTATGACTATTATAGAATGCGGAAATTTCATATTAGTAGTGTAACCCTAGATGGTTTTTATGAAAACGTTTCTTCAAATAATTTCTATTCATCAGTAGAATGTGTTGCAAACAATTTTGATTTTAAATGAACCATGAGATGACCTTGGTATAAAATTACCATTAAATTCTAGATGTTAGGTTAGCTCTAATAATTACAACTTACTTATGAATCTGTATTGTGAATTCTTTGTCTATCAATTATTTATGAAAAATATAAATTAGATATTTGTATTTTTGAGTGAATTACAGTTGGTAATGATTTTATTAGAATTATATTTTATATAAATAATAATATATTTGTTATTCATACAATGGATATTTTAATCATATGTGTGGATAAACCCTGTTTGTTAAATAAATAACAACTTTTTTAAAAAAATGGTAATCTTATGCCTTTGAGTGGATCAACACGTTTATATTATGATTTTGTTAGATTAATATTTTTTATATGAAATCATAAAAATTTTCTTTTAAAGTTGAATATATAAATTTACTTAGGTTGAGTTTTTGATATTGTTTAATAACATTTAAGTTTTGATGAATAGTAAAAACAGAGTAAATTTTATGTGAAAATAATAGTTTCCATCAAGATAAATTATATGGTTAAATTATAATATATAATGGTTTTAATATATAAATAGAATATATTATTAGCATTAAATATAATTTATGTAATTATCGTTAATTTTTCAATGAATTCATATGTAAAACATATCAATCTTTTGAAATGTTTTTTCATTTAAAAAAATATCGTTCTCTTATTTTGACAATGAGATTTATTTTTAATTAATTACTGAAACATCAATGTTATTAATTTTTAAAAATATACTTTATATTTTTAATCATTAGTTCTGAATTATGTTTATATTCTACTTTTATTTAAGGGAATTATGAATAGTAACATTGGTAATTATTTTTATTAACATGGTTAAAGGTAGATATGGTAATTAAATGTAAATTTAATATTATATATTTACTATTAACACTATAAATATCAAATTGGATGACTAAATTATACCCTTAGAATCTATTTTTTGTAATAGAATCACATTATGTTTAATTACCTATGAATATGACATGAATGTAATAAAAACTAATGAATGTTACAAAATGTAACTATCTCATTTTATATGACTATATTAATTTTAATATCTGGATATCTAAAAGATAATATGAATGATAGATAGTCTTTAAAATCCTAAAATAATTAAAAAAAACATATAAATTTATTTTTAATTTTTAGGGATTATATAATTACCATTTATGATGACTGAATAGTGATGTTGAAATTATTTTATTAATAGAAATATCAAATAAAATGTTGTAAAAAATATTAAAAGAAATATCATATGAACTAATTATGGTTAAAAATAACATTTTTAGGATTCTATGACATTTTATGAGTGTATGGAATATTTTGGATTGAATTTATCTTATGTGTGGATTTTGTTAAGTCAAATAAATGAATAGTGCAAAAAATTTACTGTAAATATTTAATAAAAATAACATTTAATTAAATTAGTTTGAAATCATAAATATATTGAAAAATTACATAGAGATAATTATTTGTTCTAAAATTTCACAATATATCAATTTATGTTTTATTAACACAATATATGTAAATATTTATAACAATTAAATATTTATACCATTATTACCACAATTAAAATAAAATAGAATAACTAAGTGTCAATTAAAAAATATGGATTAAATTGAAAAAATATATTTCCAAAATTTATTTTATGATGATATTACCACCCTATATACTCTCATATTCTAAAATTTGAAATTTTGGTGGTTTTTTTGGTATGGTTTGATTTTATTATAAATTATTAATTACGAAGCTTCCAAAAGTTCCCCTCACCTCAATTATAAAAGGGAACTTCCTACCTCACCAATTTACTTCATTTTGAGCCTTAATAAACTTCCATTTCATGAAATATTTATTTCCAAACATTCCTATTTTTATTCTAGAGGTTATGGTGATCTTCAAAGAACAACACTAGTTCTATAAGAAGAGATTTAGAGGAAGCGCGTCAAGGGATAGGTAATCTCTTCTACTAATTACTTCAAACTTCATTCTTCTTAAACTTACTCTTCATTATTGGTTTCATTATATAGTAATAACATCAGTATCAAGAATACAATAATATGTTATTATAAATATGAAACAAAAATATTTCACCCTCTATCCATCCTATGAAAAAAATCACTTTGTGTGAGTACGTACGATTTATCGTCTCCACGAAATAGTGTAATCTATTTTTCACCACCACATTTCATTGATTGGTTTAATTATAGGAGTAATAACTATATATTATTATTATAATGTGATAATAACTATGAAATAATATACACCATCCACCATTAAATAATTTTTTGGAATGATATCATTGCTTGTGCGTACGTTTGACCTATCATCTCCACGATGCGATGTGATCCATTCCACATGACCTTTGTTAAACCATGATTATATACATGAATTTATGAAATAAATATGATATATATTATAGTAATATAATTATACAAATTATTTAACTTCAAAATCATAAGTGGAACAAGAACTTATCCGAAAAATCTTGGATAAGAACATAAAGCATCTAATATCTGAATAATAAGAGGCAATGAAATGTTACAAAAAACAGATAATAATATAATAATACATGATATCATAAAAATGATTATTATTTTGGGATATGTAAATAACATTATTTAAATAATTATATAGTAGGTTCAGATACAAACCAAGGATATTGATCCTAAGGTAAGGGATAATTTTGCAATTTCAATTTTATCCGAGATTGTTTATACAGAAGTATTTACTGGGTATAAATTTATCTTCCAAGTCCATGTTTTCTTATTTTTTTCATAAAATGTTTACTAATCTTATATGCATGTTTAAAGTCATTTTTACCTATTTTTTACTTTTACAATATGGTATGTAAAGAGTCATTATTTTGTTTTCCATACAATGTACTTTTTGACTTTTTTGGAAAATGTGCGTGAAAAATATTTTTTGACTTCTATGGAATATATTGATTTTTATGATTTTATAATGAATTATTTTCCTGAATCTTACCATACAAGAATATAATTGTATCTTCACATAAAATTATTTCTACTAAAATTTTGTGGAATTATGATGAAGGAAAATATTTTTGAAAAAAAGGCTATTTTCCATCGTAATTAATTTCAAATGATTTCTGAAAATTGTTTTCCATATAAGATGACAGTCATTAAATTTAATTATATGTCTAACCCTATTATTAATATTATATTATATTGTGTTATTTATAAAATTCATTTTTTTTATATCAATTATAGTAGAATTATGTTTATGAAACCTATTTTATTTCATGGGATATGCTATGGTGAATTTCCTTATGTTTTCGTGGAACACATAATAGTTGAATCATTATGAGATGGGTGTGACTAATATCTCCCTATAATTAATTGAATAAATATTCCTATATCATGATATATACATGAGAGGAATGGAAAGTAAATCTGATTCAGTAGTTCAGGGCTAGAATGAGGAGTGAACTCTATTTAGTGATAGACGTTGTCCTCTATGATGGACTTGGCAATGAGCCTTGTCTAATATTTAATTATTTTATATTATTATTTATGTATTTCTTGACATTTAATCTATTATTTTATCACTATTGGGATCAAATTTCAATTTTATGATTTATCCCATGACATGGTATTATGATCTTTTATATGCAGGATAAGATTTTCAATTATTATATTCTTATGCTTATGATATGATGGGTATATATCTTGTTTACCCATAATAAGAATTTGGGATAACCCTTTTATAAGTTTATTTTAAAAAAATTTAAGAATGGTGTTAAGTATCATATGTCAAAAAGGAGACTATTTGTAACGAAATAAGGGAGATAAAATGTGGATGTTTTGTAAACTAGTTGTTTATGTTTCCTAGTTTTTATATACACTAATCCTATATGGTCCTGGTGTGGTTTTTTTGTTATATAATAAATATTATTCAATTTTTAAGTAATTTATGTGTGTATGTAATGGGATTTTATAGTTGGTATCATAGAAAAGTTATAGTAAACCATTGAAAAATATGATGAGATAACCTTAGTAAGAACCCCTGGGATATTTCTCAGTATAGGTTACAATCATATCCTACTATTTTTGAGAAGTTAAGGAATGAGCTAGGATGAAACCTATAGTGAACTAAAATGAAATTTTAATAATGAATTTTTACGTTTTCCCATTTTGATTAGTGTTTCTCACATAAATATTCTTGGTTTTAATAAATGACCGGAACCCAAAGGAACCACATTAATGATGAATGTAATGGTAAATGAAATGATTTCCCCCCTAAGCGACCAGATATTATGGGATCTAGAATGGATAATATTGTATCTATGATCACATAACATTCTCATGTTATTAATCATGTCATACTCTAAATGGAAAAAAAATATAGAGAAACATTCTATTGAATCCTTCTTGAGGCGTCTTCCACCATAATTTAGTGGGTCATCAGATCCATTAGTGGATGAAAAATGGATCAGTACCACTGAAAATATATTTTCACCTCTAAATTGTTCTGAACATGATAAATTCATCATAGTAGTATATCATTTTGAAGGAGAATATTATCAATGGTGGAATCTTATTAAGAATAAAATTCAAATAGATGAAATTGAATCCATGGAATGGGACAATTTTAGGAAATTATTTTCCCAAAAGCCCATTCCTCGTATACTTTGAATAAACATGGAGAAGGTGTTCCTTTAACTAAAGAAAAAAATGATGGATTAGTTTTTACCTACAAAGAAAATTTTACAAGAATTCCATGGTATTTATATGGAATTATAATCAAATATAAGAGTTAAATTGATCAATTCAATTGTTACTTAAAACCAATTCCATGAAGGGTATTATACCTAAGGGACTAAAATATCTACAAGGATAAATATTTGAATACTAAAGTGGTTAGGAAAAGATGTCTAATGATGTGAAAAATGAAAATGCTACATATAATGAACCTCCTACACTTTAATGTTTCATGGTCTTGGAAATTGAGAATTATTCTAATCCATGACCTAATCCAGGTGTTATTGATGATGATCGATGTCAACAAACTATTAACGCCAAAGACAAAGTAAAGTCACATGAAAACACTATCTATGATGCAGAGTATGATAATGAAGTGGTGAAAGGTACAAAAAACCTCCACTCTAAAGTAGAAAATGTTTTATTTTATTCGGTATCCACCCAATCTTACATTTCTGATGAATTTTCTATGGGTGTCATCATATTACCTCAATATTTAGATTTTGAGTTAGATGTGACAACACTTAATGGCAAAACAGTTACACCAAATGTTTATAATTCATATCTAGTTGATGTTTTTAGGATTTTGATTCTGAGAAATCATGTGATTTATCTATAGTAGAATATGATGTGATTCTTCGCATGGATTTTATTTCCCTATATAAAGATAATATCAATTTACAATGAAGTGAAATCACATTTCATATGTCCTATCAATCTATTATTAGCTATCAATACAAGGATGAATATAACATTCCCATATAAATTTATTCTATGTTATAGGTCTTAGTTCCAATAAATGAAGTTTACTTATCTAAAATTGTAGGGGATATACTCAACATTTATATTACACCCATTGTATGGTTGTTTGATGATGTCTTTCTAAAGGAATTTCATATTCTTGCACCATTATATGATGTGGAGCATTCAATTGAACTCATACCATCTGCTATGCCTATTTCAAAGACACCTTATATAATAGACCCAATTGAGTTGTAGGAATTGAAGAAGCAACACCAAGATAATATTGATAAGGGATTCATACTCTCTAGTGTACACCATTGGGAGAAACTATTCTGTTTTTTCAGTAGAAAGATGGATCAATGAGACTCTGAATTGATTATCGAGAACGTAACCATATCACTATCAAGAACAAATATCCACTTCCCTACATTGATGAATTATTTCAAAAACTATGTAGAGCCCAATATTTTTTCATGATTGATCATTGTTCAGGATATCATCAATTAATGGTCAAAAAAGAGGATATACCAAAGATGACATTCTGTACAATGTATGGATACTATGAATTTATAGTGATGCCTTTTGGTCTTACTAATACCCCAACTATATTAATGGATCTAGTGAATAGACTCTTTAAAGACTATCTTGATCAGATTTTGGTGGTCTTTATATATGATATTCTTATATATTCAAAGGGTAAAAAATAACATAATGATCACAAGAGAATTATACAAAATACCTTGATAAAGGAAAATATTTATGCCAAATTTTCCACGTGTAATGTCTTGCATCTAAATGTTTCATTCTTGGATCACATAATCTCAAGAGAGGGGATATTTATGGATCTAGAAAAAATAGAGGTTATTGAATGATGGCTGATACCACCAATGGTATCTAAGACCTAAATATTAATTGCATTGTCCAGATATTATAGACTTTTTTTAAAGGATTTTCACAATTATCTAATCCACTGAACAAGTTTACTTAGAAAGGAGTTATGTTCTTTTGGATGGAGAAATGTGAATAGAATTTTAATGATCAAAATATAATGTTATCCATGGTAGTTGTGGTCACACTACCTTGTAGTGGAGAATGGTTTTTGATCTATAGTGACGCATCCAATAAGGGGTTAGAATGTGTTCCTCTTCAATATGATAAAGTTATATCTTATGCCTCATAGTAGATGATAATTCATGTTAAAATCTACCCAACACATTATTTAGAGTTAGTTGTGTTACTCTATAAATTAATTAAAATGATTAAATTATCTGTATGGTGAAATTTTTGATATATATACTAATCATAAAAGTATAATGAATATTTTACCAAAACATGAACTGAATATTTACCAAATAATATTTATGGAGATGATTAATTATTATTACTATTCAATAAATTACCACACTGGTAATGTGAACAATCTCGCAAACCCATTGAGTCGAGAAGGCCATGCTAGGTTTTCTATGATGAGGATCATTATAGATCCAATATTTATGAATTTATAAAGGATGGATCTGGACATTTTGAAGGGATTGTATAAATCATATATTTCTAGAATAAATTTTCTACCATCTATACATGTGAAGATTAATGAGGCACAAAATGAAGATGTATAGTTACAGAGGAACGTAAAAAAAATTCTGGAATTCAACCATGACTGTGAGGAAATAATAAGGTTCAATAACAAGGTTTTTATTCCTTATATACCAGAATTAAAAAAAGGATTTATTTAATGAGGATAATTTTCTTTCATTCTCTATTCACATTGGATGAACAAAGATGTATAAGGATCTAAAATAGTACCTCTGGTTAGATTTCATGAATATAGATGTCGCTAAATATGTCTCTCGATGCTTAGTTCACTAAAAAGATAAGGGTGAGAGACATATGTCTAAGGGGTTGTTACAACAATTACCCATACAAAAATGGAAATGGAAAAACATCACTATAGACTTTTTCATCAGACATACCATAATATCCTAAGGAAATAATGTTATCTGGGTTATAGTTGATTGCCTTACGAAGATAGCACACTTCATTACTATTAGAGAGGATTTCTCTCTTGATCAGATTTCCAGGATATATGTAAATGTAGTTCTAAGATAACATTAGGTACCACGGTCCATTATATTTATTCATGATCTAATGGTTACCTTGATGTTTGGGAAAATTCTTTAGCATTCTTTGGATATAGAGTTATGTTTCAGCACTACTTATCATCCTATGACAGACGGTCAATTTAAGGGGACAATTAAAACTCTATAAGTCATGTCGAAAGCTTGATATGTAGATTTAAATCATTATTGGGATAAAAAAACTACCATTGGTTTAATTTTCACACAATAATATCTTTCACTCCAGTATTTAGATGGCTCCATTTTAAGCCCTCTATAAAAAAGGGGCAGAACACTAATTTTTTAGGATGAATCTGGGGAAAGAAAGCTATTAGAAATAGATCTTGTTGATGAAATGGAAGAAAATTTCATAACTATTCAACAAAACATAAGAGAAACTCTGTGTCAGCCAAAATGTTATGATGGAAACTGAAGAAAAAACCTAGATTTTTAGGTTTATGATAAAGTGGTTCTATGAATATCAATCTATAGGTGTGTAATGATATGTGAAAATAAGGGAAAGTTGAGCCCAATGTATATCAGTCCTTTTAAAATTTGGGATCGTATTGGGAAGGTATCTTAACAATTTGAACTTCCACCAAATCTAACTCATTTTCTTGATGTGTTCCATGTATCTGTCCTGAGAAAGTACATACCCACTCTTTCAAATTTACAAAGCTCAGAATTCATTTCACTGGTGCAAGATCATTCTTATGAAGATCATCCAATAGTGATTTTCGATTGTAGAGAAAACGTTCTAGAAGACAAGAACACTATCATGGTTATATTTATATAGTGGAACCACCAATTTGAAGAAGCAACATGGGAACCTGAGGATATGATTTGGGTAATGTATCCTTATCTATTTGTTTCTAGGTTAGGAATTTCAAGGGAGATATTCAATAAAAAGAATGTAGAATGTAACACACAAATATTTTTTATGAAAAGTTTTCTTTAAATAATTTTCATTCATTGGTAGCTTGTGTTGCATGAAATAGTATGTTTAAACTAACCACGATATACCCTTAGTTTAATATTACTATTAAATCATTCCAATTAGGTTAGTGGGATAAATTATAACTAACCTATGAAAATGTATTGTAAATTATTTGGCTATCAATTATTTATGAAAAATATAAATTAGGTATATTTATTTTAAACTGAATTGTTATTAGAAATGAAATTAATGATAAATATTTGTTATATATTTAATAAAATATCTTTTATTAATTTAATGGATAATTTAATCATAGGGTGTAAAAAACCTAATTTTTTGTATAAAAACCCACCTTAAAAAAGGTAATCATACACCATTTAATGGATAACATATTTTAAATTATGATTTTAGACATCAATAATTTTCATATGATGCACATAAAAATTTTATTTTAAAGTGCGATATAAAAATTCACTTTGGTTGAATTTATGATATTTTCTGATAACTTTCTTGTTTTGATGAATTGTAAAAACACAATAAATTGTAAGTGGAAAAATATTTTTTCATCATGATAATTTTAATTATTAAATTATAATATTGAATATTATTATTATATAAATATTTTATATTTTTGTCATTCAATATGATTTATGTAATTATCATTAATTTTACATCGAATTCATATGTTAAAACATTTCAACAATTCTCAATGTGTTAAATTTAAAAAACTCGTTCTCTTATTCCGACAATGGGATTGATTTTAAATTAATTACTATGACTTATATGTTTTTAATTTTTAAAAACAGACTCTATATTGGGAATCATTAGGTCCATATTTTTTTAATATGTAACTTTTATTTTTGGGCATTATGAATAGTAACATCGGTGGATATTTTTATTACCGCAGTTAAAGGTAAATCATCAAGTAATGGTAAAAATAATATAATAAAATTACATTAAAACCTGTAAAAATCCAATTAGATGACTAAATAATACCCTTATAGTATAATTTTTAAAATGTAATCACTTGATGGCCACTTACCAATAAAAATGACATGAATGTAATAACAACCAATGAATGTGAAAAAATGTCACAATCCTATATTAACATTAATATTTGGATATCTATAATATAATATAGACTATAGATATTATCTTGAAATATATAATAATTACATACTTCATAGATATTTATTTATAATTTCTAGATATTATTTGATTACCATTAATGATGACACAATAGTGATGTAAATTTAATTTTATTAATTTAAATATCATGTAAATGGTTTCAAAATATTAAAAGAAATATCATATAAAATGATTAATGTTCTCCACAAATTTCGTATGAGACTTTGACATATTATCAGTTTTTTTAATATTTTAGTTTAAATTAATATTTTTTGGGGATTTTTTTAAACTCAAATAAATGAATAGTTTCAAAATTGACACTATTGATATTTTATAAAAATAATATTTTATTAAATTATTTAAAAAAAATTAAAAAAAATTAAAATTTCCAAGAGTTAATTAGAATATATAAAAATTCATTAAATATCCATTTATGGTCAATTAACAAAAAGTATGTAAGTATTTATAACCATTAAATTTTTAGACCATAATTACCACAATTAAAATTAAATTGGATAACTATGTGTCAATTAAAATGAAATGGTGTAAATTTTCAAAATAACATGTCCAAATTTTAATGTATGATGATATTATAACCCTACCTCATCACATCATCTAAATGGGGTCATTTTGGACATAATTTGGGAATGTTTTCAGTTTATTATAAAATATTATTAACGGAGATTCCAAAAGTCCCTGTAACCTCAACTATATAGGGAAACCTCCTACATCTCCTCTTCACGTCATTTTTAGAGATAAATCTTTTTAATATTATTCCCTTTTTCCTTATATACTTATTTATTTTCATTATATAGGTTTTCATCCTATTTGAAAACCATCCCTAGTGCTCTATGACGAGATTTAGAGGAAGCATGTCAAGGAAGATGTGATCTCTTCTTCTAATTCCTTCGAACTAAATTCTTCTTCTACATACTATTCCATAGTTGTTTATTTTTTAATTAACATAATAAATATCATTCATTTACTGATATGATATTATAAATATGAAACAACCATATTTCACATTTTATCCATCATATGAAAAACGAAATCTGTGTGTGTGCGTACGTGCAACATACCGTCTCCACACCATTGTGTAATATGTTATTCACCACCACATTACTTGAATGTGTATAATGATAGAAATAATAAATATATATGATTATTATAACATTATACTAATTGTGAAATATCATGCAACATCAACTTCAATACCATTCAATAACGTTGAGAATGATATCATCGATCGTGTGTATGAATGACCTACCATCTCCACGATGAGATGTGATTCATTGTATATGATATTCATTAAAACATGATTATATAAAATAATTGAATGAATAAATATGATATGTTTTAAAATAATATCATTATGTAAATGATTTAACTATAAAATAATAAGTGTAACATGATCTTATTTGGTAAATCATGCATAAGAATACAATGCTGTTAATATATGAATAACGAGTGATAGTTAAATGTTACTAACAAATGGATTATAATATAATAATATATGATATCATAAAAATGATTATTATTATTAAATATGTAAATAACATTATTTAAATCTTTATAAAGGAGGTTCAGATAAATACAATTGATATCATACCTATGGCGAGGGATAATTTTGCAATCTCATTTTTATTTGTGATTGTTTATTCATATGTATTTATTGGGAATATATTTATCATCCAGGTACATGTTTTATAAAAATTTTCTCATAAAATTTTTACTATTTTTCTATTCATGTTAAATGATATTTTTACCCTTTTTTACTTTTACCACATGGTATGGAAGAAATCTTACTTTTTTTCACCATAGGCGGTATATTTTAACATTTTTGGAAAAAGAAAGAGAAGATTGTTTTTTTAATAGTAAGACATAAATGGGTTTTTATGGTTTTATAATGCCTTATTTACATAAAGCTCCAACTAAAAGATAAAAATTTTATTATCACATAATATTATTTCTTTTAAAATTACGTGGAATTTTGATTGGGGAAAATGTTTTTGAAGAAGAAGTAATATTTTCCTCAGGAATTGATTTCAATTGTTTTATCGAAATAATTTTATATCTAAGATGAAATTATTTAAATTTGGTTTTATTTATATCCCTATTATCACTATGATTTCATTTTGTGTTCTTTTATGAAATCTATTTTTTTGTATCAATTATGATTGAATGATGTTTATAAAACCCATCTTATTTTATAGGTTATCCAATAGTGAATGTTTTTATGTTTTTGTGCCACATTTAAGAATTAATTCATTATGACATGGGTTGGAGATATATCTCCCACCAAATAATTGTGTAAATATTCATATCTCATTATATAGACATGAGTGAAATGACATGTAATCCTGGTTCAACAATACATGGTTAGACCCAGGATTTAACTAGGTTCAGTAATGGACTTTGTCCACTATGATGGCCACGAAAAAGAGACTTGACTAATATGAATTGATTTTCAATGCATATGTAGGTCTACCATAAAATTTTGAGGTATTATTTTATGACTTTTGGGATTACATTTCACTTTTATTATTTATCCCTTGATTTAATATGATGGTATTTTATATGAAAGATAAGGTTTTCAAATTTTATGTTCTTATGATTATGATATGATTGATATTTAATTTTTTAAACTTACTAAGACTTTTATATCACCCATTAATAGGTTTTTCCCATGAAATGAAGAAGTATATTAAGTATGATATGTCAAAAATGAGTCTAATTATGAAGAAATAAGTGGGACAAAATCTGGATGTTTTATAAACCTGTTTTTTATTTTTCCTATTTTCTAGAGACACTAATCATATATGGTCATATAGTGGTTTTTCTTAGGTTATGTTATAAATATTCTTCAATTTTCATGTGATATCAATTTGTATGGTATGGGACATTATATGTTGTAGTGTTTCTAACAATTGGAGAATGAATAAATACATACAATTCAAGTTCATGTGATAGGTTTTTCAAATCGTGTTATAATAGTTAGAAAGATATATCTTACCCCATTTGATCATACTTTATTAGAACTCAACCCAATTATATATTTTAGGCATCACAATATACCATTTAGATTAGACTAGTGTAAGGAAAATTTTTGACCAATCCTTATTTCCACATTAGCACATTGACCTATTTATCGGATTAAAATAACCTAAGGAATATCCATCCATTAAAAGATATATTTTCTAAGGGTAATTGAAAATGTGATAAATACATTAAAAATACAAATTATTATCCATCTAGGTCCAAGAATCTAAGTACACTTTAAAAATTATTTTGTTCTCAATAATATATTTTCTCTTCTACCATAATAATGTCAATAGAAATGCCTCATTATTAAACCAAATATCAAAAGAAATTAAATTTTTAGATATAAAATATTTGCTTGGATATCATTGTAAAAAAGAGAAAATCACAATGTGTTCCCAAACTAATCCTCACATAGTACTGACACTCAATTTGCAACTTATAATAAACCATGATATCATCAACGAACATAACATTGAAGGAGTTAAGGAATAGTTTTGATATGTAATAAATAAATAACATATACATTTTAAAATAATTGGTTAATTAAAATAGAGTCAATAATTACATTAAATGTCCCTATCTTCTCTTAAAATTAATATTTGGTATGTTAAATTTCTATAAACTGGGCTGATGGAATGCTGATAGAAGATTAATCTCAGTAATGAACCTCACACATTTAATTGGATTAAAATTACCATGTATATGATGCAAGAGATATCTTATCTTGATTGTCACATGTTTCCACACCCAATAATCAGTACATTTTCAAATTGATAATTTTATATTTTAAGAAAAAGGGATTGGAGTAATGAACTGAGAAAATATAGGATGAATTAAAACCTTATATTTTATTCCATATGGTTGAATTTTATCTCCTGATACATTTTTTATGTTGTATGGAATGATGTATATGATATTAAATAAATTCCATGAACTATATCAATTTTAAATTCAACTTCCCATACTAAATTTTACATTGAAAATTAATTTAGAAACACTTTTAGGATGACAAAAAATACCAATAGATGTTTTACTCTAAAATTTCAATTGTATATATCTAATGATAGAGAAAATATATGTCTCTCTAGCCTAGAAATATTAGGAATATAGTGTCTGAGCCAATTAGTCATGGAGTTCAATTTTAGATGGAATGTATGACAGATCCATTTAACCGTAGATAAAGATACTCTTAAGATATAAAAATCATAATGGACTCTAACATAAGACACCCAATCTAACATGTTAATACTATAAAAGTGATTAATCTCATAAATGAAGAAATTCAAAGTCATATTCACCTCAATAATGGAATGTGGGTTAGTGGATCATCAAAATAAATTCCAATTCTTTATCTAAACCTGGTTTTCTATTTCTACTCTATATGGTATGTAATAGTGCAATGATATTGAAGGTATATAATAAATATAGATATAAAAGAGTGAGAGGAAATGATATAAATTAAATTGATATAAAAAAATGAAGCAAAAAGACTCACACCACACAAAATATTAGGTTCGGTTTAAAATTATATAAAAAGCCACTATTTTTCATGTACCAATTTGTATTTAGATCGAGGATGAATTTTCCACCATTTTTAAATCTAGTTCATAACTGAATCTTACCAAAATATGATCCCCTACCACCTATTAACCATATAGTTTACGGTTCCTTTTATTTTAGAGCATTAAAATGAACCATGTATACCCATAGGTCTAATGAGAAAACAAAACTTTTATTGGGGAAGTTCACCTAATATAACACTCAAATATGACCCATCCTCCACAAACTATTTGATGATATTATTACACTAGATGGTAATATTGATCTATCAACACTTCCCTTTTTAAACTAATATCTCTTTATTTTTTTAAATTAAATTGAAACTCTCAATAACCCTAAATATGATGAGTATTGAATATTATCATCATCCAAACACAGTTTACATCTAATATAACAGCTTGATCAACCACCTTCACATAGGTGGGAATAATTAAAAGGGTAAATTGAAATATAATGCCCAGTTAATATTCCTTTTAAAGCTAATGGTCTTGTAACTAATCATTTGGGACCACATATAGTGAAAAATATAAAATCATTGTTAATTGATTTTAATATGTTATATGTTTCATTTAATCTATTAGAGGAAAATATAAAATATATCTAACACCCCAAGATTTCATAGCATGTTATTTCTTCAAAGTAATTCAATAACATTCACTACACGAAACACTGAGTTCAAGCGCACCACGACTTACCAAACTAGTCGTTCAAAAGAGGATATGAATAGAATTAACTAAATTTTGAACTTTATATAATTCTTATAATTTTCTAATTCATATTATGAGTTTTTTATACATAATGTAAGAAGAAATTAATTTTTTTCAGATAAAAGAAGTATTTTTCAAAAAAAATGCACTTTTACCGCCTTTTAATGGAGAACCCTTTTTTAAATCCAATATTTGAAACTTTTATATATTCAATTTGACAAAATAAACATCTTATTTTGAATCAGAACATAAGAATTTAGTTTCAATAAATTTTTGGTACTTTTCTGATAACATTCATATTTTGATGAATAGTGAAAATTACTTAATTATAATTAAAAACAACTTCTTTAATCAAAATATTTAATAGGGATAAATTATGAATTTGAGTAATTTTAAAATATAATTAGATTATATTTTTACCATTTAATCCAATTTTGGTCATTGGACATAATTTCAAATTTAAACTGGACATAAGCATGTGCCAATCTTTTGAAAGTTATTATTTCTTAAAAACAGACTTTTTGTTTTGAAAAATGGGAATTAATTTTAAATTAATTTCTGACAATTCTGTGTTTTGAATTTAAAAAAATGTATTTCATATTTATAATTAGGAGGTCCACATTTTTTAAATAGTTATCATTTATTTTTATACATTTTTAATAATTACTTTGGTAAATATTTTATTTACCATGGTTAAACGGTAAATCTGGTAAATAAGGGTGACAAAATAATGTTATAATAATATTAAATTGCCCTAAAACATGTCCTAACCCAATTGGTTGATACAATTACGACCATTTGTATCTTTGGGTCGATTTTGGGACCACATGGAGCCACTTGTAAGTGATAATGACAATTTATATTAATTAAGTTAAAGTAAATTCAAAAATGACATAAGCATATATCTTTTAGAAAAACAATTTTTACATAGGGTTATATAGTTCATATTTTTTTATTGTAAATATTAATTTAAAAAACAAAAATATTTCCTAAATAATGGTATTTTATTTTTTTATTTTTATACATTTAATAATGAAATTTATTTATGACACAATAATGATGCACTATTTTCCTTATTAATGAAAGAATCAAATAATTGGTATTATAAAGGTTAAAATAAATATAAATTTAAAGGTTTGATGACATCCAAGAATTTTATTGTCTAATATGACATGTTATTTTTAATTAATGAATATGGTTTGAATTAATTAAGTTGTTAAGACTTTAACAAAAATCAATTATTAAATAGTGTCAAAATTGACATAAAAGAGTTTAAAAAAAATAATATTATTAATTGATATTCTATTCCTAAAAATCTATGTTTCAGAAAAATGACATAGATAAGGTTATATATATATTAATAATGAACCACTTGGGGTTCTCTTGGCTTTTTATAGTATATCTATTAACCATATAATATAAAAATACAAAGAGACATGGTAAATGTCAATCTATTTATCTAAGAGTTAAATATAAATGATAAGGTTAATATAGTGACCCAAACCTGTCTAAAATCATTTGGTTGAAATGATTTCGACCCATCCTCACCTTAGAATCTAAATAAGTCACTTTGGATCCATTATAAACCGAATATGAATTTATTATAAAATAATATTTTATGTTTTTCCTATGGTGCCCCTCACACCTCTTATAAAAGGGCACTCCCCCTTCTCTCTTATTCACAACTTCAAATCCATTTGGCTCGGCCAACCCCTGCCCAAATATTCTCTCATCTTTCCTCAATTCAACCTAGAGGCATGAGTTTTATCATAAATCCAACCTAAGGTGACCTTTTTATCAAATCAAAAGGAATAACCTGATGAAGAGGTAATGATTTCACCACCCTCTTTCAAGTTCCTTTCTTCTTCCACTTCTTCTTTCTTTCTTATTTCCATTAAAAAATAATAACTCCAATATTTTTTATATACTCTTATGTTATTATAAATACTTTACTACAACATTCAGTATTCTATTCATCCTTTTAATGACATGTCACCATACGGGTGTATGTACGGCTTACCATCTCCACGTCGTGATGTAATTGTTATTCAATACATTATTATTTTGATGGGTATAATAATGATGTATAATTCATGTAAATAATAAATATAACATGATTGGTATTCATTATATATGATACGCCATCCAATTATATATTATTTTAATATCAAAATAATGATATTGTCGCTCGTGCGTATGTACGGATTACCCTCTCCACGAACGTGATGAGATTCATTCCACATCATATACATTCAAGTCTAATTCTCATTCAATAATTAAAAATAATGTTTAAGGACTTGATATAATTCTGGATATGAATAATATACTATCTATCTCTAACAAAGACGGCTTATGTAACAAAATATATAAATGAAAACGAGTAAGTTAACACCCGAAACGACAATAATACTAAGATATTATTAACAAAGCAATGTTAAAATATCATATATGAAATAATTTTAAAGTATATGATTCTTGTATAATTTAATAACAATTATTTCACCATTATACAGGAGGTTAAACTACCCTTGACCAAGGAAAAGTACAAGTTAAGGGTTTATTTCACAATCTATTCATTATCCGATGTTTTTAATAAGTAATTATCTACTGGGACCTCTTTATCATCCACATCCATGTTTCATAAAAATGTATTTCAAATCCTTCGTAATATTTTATAGATTATGGGTTAAAGTCATTTATACCCTTGTATGAAATTTTTTAAGAATTTTATAAAGGAATCTTTCCTTCATTTTCGAAACAATGTCCTTTTTAACCTTTTTTGACAGAATTAAGGTAAGAATGTCTTTTTCTAACTTATACTGCGGGTGCGGCTATTTTCAGCCATTGTAAAATCTTTTAATCATCCCTTACAAGTTTATAAGGATATTTTCAAAGTGAATGTTTTATTTTATAATTATGTTAATTTTAAATGATTTCAAAAAGAGAGATATTTCTCTCAAATAGTTTTGATTTCATCTATGTCAACATCCATTGATGGATTTTAAGATTATTTGAAGTTGATTTATTATGATACAAAACATTCATATTGTATTGAAGGTTTTGTGATATGTTTGACTGTGGATGTATTATTTTTATTCCATACATGGTTTTTCGAGATAGTATTGACATTCCGTATTCTAATTTAATACGAATGTTTATGTTATGTTTAAACCTATTAATATGAGGAACGAATTGGACATAGTAAGTGACGGGTGGAGCCCGCTATAGCTCCTCGATGCATTAGTAGGTCTCATTAGACAAACTACTATCTTGGCACAAGGCCTCGACAAAATATTATTTGTAGTCTTGGAACAAGGCCTAGACTATGTGGTTATGATAGTCTGGCATTATGCATTCTATCATTATGAACGTGGTTTTTGATATTGAATTTGATTATTAGACTGGTAGAATATCCTTGTGAATAAGTAAATGAAATTATTTCATTTTATTTTTTCCATATTTTGCTAAATTTCAAGTTTAAAAGGATTTTGTTTTAGTTATACATTGTCTTAAATGTTTATACTTATTTATGAAATTTTATGACATATCGTTATCCTTACTGAGCATCTGAGCTCACCACTTTCTATGTTTTATTTTTCCTAGGATGTAAAGAATTATTTTATGACTGACCTACCGGGATAGTCTGAGAGGATATGAGTGTGCAATATAGAGAATATTTTGTTGTAGTTTTTCACTTTATGATGTAATCTAAGACTTATGAATGTATCAAGTGTTTCCAAGGCTACTAAACTAATCGGTCTTTCTAGACATGATCTTTTGTGATCATGCTAATGTTATGTAATAATGCACCAACTCTGGGTAACTTGGGTCAGGGAATTACAGTAGGTATCATTGGAATTTTAGTACAAACCTTGGAAGATAAATTTAGATAAAATCTGATTATATCACATAGAACTAAGATGGAATTTGAGGATTAGTAAAGAAGAACTTCCTAAAATTTTGGTATTGTAGAGATTTTGTGAGTTTTCTGAGAAATAAATCCCTGTCTGGATATGAGAAGGTAGAGGCGGCTCTGTCACAGATGTACCTAGGGGTAAAACCCAAAAACACCACATAGATCTAGACTCGAATGAGAACTAGGGCACGACAACATGCATTACTGCACTCTTGGTTACCACACTCTCGGTGGATATGCTTAGGATAAATATCGTTTCTTTTACAAACCATTTTGAAGGGATTATGAGTATATAATTCCTCAATGATTTTTTTTATGATTATGGAATATATCCATAAACTGTTCAATTTATGACAAGTGTTTTACAAGTTTGGATTTATGTATTGTGATTCATAAACTAATCTAGTGTATTCCATTGTATAGAAATGGTGCCTAGTAGAAGGAATGTAAACTCCAGCAATACGTATGATCCAAGGAGTAAGAAGGATCATATATTTCACATTATTAAGACAACATTTATAAGGGAAATATTCTACCATGTATTCTCAACATATGAAGAAATAGTATCATTTGTTAATAAGATAAGTAAATAATTCCTTGAGTCCTATGGATTTGAATGGAAGCAAGAGAAGAAAAGGATGGAAGAGAGAAAGATGGATAAACAGAAGAGGGAAAAAAGAATTTTCTCATATGTGATAACTGTGTGAACAAACACCCTGGAAATTTCCTAAAGGGAATGTGATTTTGTTATAAGTGTGTAGAAAAAGGACACCAAGTACGTGACTGCAAGGGTAAGAAAAAGGTTTCAAATGTACAATGCTTCATCTGCAAGGAGTAGGGACACTACACAAACAAATGTTCAAATCATCATAGTATTCCCCAAATGATGTTATTGGATAATAATCAAGTTGTAATAATACCACATATGAGGAGGAATGATTAGAGTTCTTATGTTGTTATTAATGAAATATGTCATTTGAGTGTCGTATCAATGAGGTACTAGTTATAATAATTATGAATTATATAAGGATTGTACTTCAGTACTATTTCATTATGGACTTGAGATTGTTTGTAACCAATAGAAGTGACTCAATATTTGGTAAATTTATTTGGAAAATAGATAGTTGAGGGAAAGATAAACCATAATATGGTTCTGATACTGATGTACTGATTTTGGAACAATACATGTTTGATTTGGATAAATTATATTAGGTATTCTTGACTACCTTGAAACTAATTAATGATTTGTATATTCAGTCATTATTGGAGTTTACAACAGTTTTGGATGGAAGAAGTATATCTAGTATTATATAAGGAATAAGGGAGCATGAATTTAATGAATAAGGTTTTATTGTAATTCAGGGTGTTACCATGTTTTAAAATAATACATGATGAAGATGTTCACATGTTATTACATGGAAAAAAGGATCTTCATTGTGTTTAACTTCCTTATAAATTTTGGACTGTGATTTTGGATAAAATTATTTTGGATAAGTCTAAAGGTTGGAATGGATTAAGTTTGAAAGGTTATTTTTGGATTTTTATAAAAGGACAGCACGGAGACCGTGTGACAAACCGTCGTGTCGGACAAAGCTGCAGGAATCAAACCCACTACTACAGTGCGATTGGGATTTATCGCCTACCACTGGACTACGCGATGTCCGTAGATTGTATAATATAGTTAATTTTTTTAAAGGGTCTTACATTTGAAATATAAATTTATTATTTTTGAAACACTATACGATTTGGATAAATAGAACTTTTTTTGAAATCTTTTAGAGTGAAAGATGAGATTCTGTTAGGAATTAGATAAAGGATGAAACACTTATTGTCAAGTGTATATATATATATTCCACTTATTTTATGGATAAATGAGTTATTAAACTTTAGGGAATGTATCTTAAAACCAAAAATGTGTTATCCTAATACATTACATTTTGTTTAACCAATGGTATTTTAAATAATCATATATTGGTGGCTTTGAGGCCCAAAATTCTACAATTATTTTTTATTGATGACCTCAATCACTCTCTATCAATATTTACATTTTTCCTCCAATTATGTGTCTCTAATTTTCACCAATGTTCTTGTAATCGAGATAATAATTTGGTGGTGACTTTTTCATTCCCCTTTTCCTCTTATTAAGACTATATTTCATTAACCCAATTTCCGATGTGGGTTTTCCCACAAATGTATTTTATATTTTCAACCTTTTTTTAGAAGAAAAATTTCAAATTTAGAGGTAACAATTTATTTAAGGAGGGAGGAATGTAACACCCCATGATTTCATAGTACATTATTTCTTCAAAGTAATTCAATAACATTCACTACATACAACACTAAGTTCAAGCGCACCACGACTTACCAAAATAGCCGTTCAAAAGCGGTTATGAATTGTATTAACTGAATTTTGAACATTATATAATTATTATAATTTATTAATCCATATTATGAGTTTTTATACATAATTTAAGAACAAATTAATTTTTTTCAGATAAAAGAAATATTTTTCAAAAAAATGCACTTTTACCGCCTTTTAAGGGTGAAAACTTTTTAAATCCAATACTTGAAACTTTTATATATTCAATTTTACAAAATAAACATCTTTTTTAGAATCAGGACATAATAATTTAGTTTCAATAAATTTTTGGTACTTTTCTAATAACATTCATATTTTGATGAATAGTGAAAATTACTAAATTTTAATTAAAAATAACTTTTTTAATCGAAATAATTAATTGTAATAAATTATGAATTTGAGTGATTTTAAAGTATAATTATATTATATTTTTACCATTTAATCCAATGTTGGTCATTGTACATAATTTCACATTTAATCTAGACATAAGAAAGTACCAATCTTTTGATAGTTATTATTTCTTAAAAACAAGTTTTAGATTTTGACAACGGGAATTAATTTTAAATTAATTTCTTCCACTTATGCTTTTTGAATTTAGAAAAATGGATTCCATATTTATAATCAGGAGTTCAAAATTGTGTAAATATGTAAATTTTATTTTTAGACATTATTAATAATTACTTCGGTAAATATTTTATTTACCATGGTTAAAGGGTATATCCGGTAAAAAAGGGTAAATAAAATAATATTATAATAATATTAAATTTCTATAAAACGTGTCCTAACCCTATTGGTTTATACATGTACGTCTATGGGTATCTTTGGGTCGATTTTATGACCCCATGGAGCCACATGTAAGTGATAATGACACTTTATATTAATTATGTTAAAGTAAATACAAAAATGACATAAACATATATCTTTTAGAAAAATAATTTTTACATAGGGTTATATATGTTATATTTTAGACTATAAATATTAATTATAAAGATAAAAATATTTCTTACATAATGGTATTTTATTTATAATTTTTTGACATTAAATAATGATTTTTATTTATGACATAATAATGATGTAGTATTTTCATTATTAATGAAAGAATCAAATAATTGGTATTATAAAAGTTAAAATAAATATAATTTGACAATTTTGATGACAAAAAAGAATTTTATTGGTTAATATGACATGTTATTATCACTTAAATGAATTTTTTTCGTATTAATAAAGTTTTTTTGACTTTAACAAAAATTAATTTTTAAATAGTGTTAAAATTGACATAAAAGATTATTTAAAACAAATATTATATTATTAATTGATATTCATTTTTTAAAAATCTAGGGTTTGGACAAATGAATTAGATAAGGATATATATATTAATAATTAACCACTTTGTGTTCTCTTGTCTTGTTATAGTAATTTTATTAACCATATAATATAAAAATACAAAGAGACGTTGTAAATGTCAAACTATTTACCAATGAGTTAAATATAAATGATAAAATTATAATAGTGACCCAAACCTGTCTAAAATCTATTTTTGAAAGGATTTCGACCCATTATAACCTTACCCTAAAAATTAGTCACTTTTGAGCCATTATAAATCGAATATGAATTTATTATAAAATAATATTTTAGGTTTTTCCTAAGGTGCCCCTCACCCCTATTATAAAAGGGAACTCCCCCTTGTCTCTAATTCACACCATAAAAGACATTTGGCTCATCCAACCCCTGACCAAATATTCCTTGAACATCCCTCACTTCATCCTATATGACTTAGTTTGATCATAAATCCATCCTAATGAGCCCTTTTGATCAATTCAAAAGTAAGAATGCGAAGAAGAGGTAATGATTTCACCACCCTCTTTCAAGTTCCTTTCTTCTTCAACTTATTCTTTCTTTGTAATTTCCATTCTTAAATAATAACTCCAGTATCTTCTATATACTATGATGTTATTATAAATATGATACAACCATATTCAGTACTATATCCATCCTTTTAATGACATGTCACTATACATGCGTACGTACGACTTACCGTCTCCACGTTGTGGTGTAATTGTTATTCAATACATTATTATTTGGATGGGTATAATAATGATGTATAATTTATGTAAATAATAAATATATCATGATAATTATTCTGTGTATATGATACAACATTCAATTATATATTATTTTAATATCAAACGAATGATATTGTCGCTCGTGCGTACGTATGGAGTACCGTCTCCAAGAACGCGATGAGATTCATTCCTCGTCATATACATTCAAGTATAATTATCATTAGATGATTAAAAATAATGATTAAGTATTGATATAATTCTTTATTTGAATAAGATACAACCTATCCATAACAAACACATCTTATGTAACAAAACATATAAAAGAAAACGAGTAAGTTAACACCCGAAACGACGATAATACTAAGATATTATTAACAAAGAAATGTTAAAACATCATATATGATATAATATTAATGTATATGATTCTTGTATAATTTAATAACAATTATTTCACCATTATAAATGAGTTTAAACTACCCTTGACCAAATAAAAGTACATGTTAAGGGTTTATTTCACAATCTCTTCATTATCCGAAGTTGTTTATACGTAATTATCTACTGGGACCTCTTTATCATCCACATCCATGTTTCTTAAAAATGTATTTCAAATAATTTTTAATATTTTACTGATTATGGTTTAATTTCATTTATACCCTTCTTTGACTTTTATAAGAAGATTATAAAGGAATCTTACCGTCGTTTTCCAAACAAGGTCTTTTCTAACCTTTTTTGACAGAATTATGGTAAGAATGTCTTTTTCTAACTTATACGGCGGGTGTGGCTATTTTCCACCGTTATAAAATCTTCTAAGATTCCCTTACAAGATTATAAGGATATTAAAAAAGTAAATGTTTTTTATAATTACGTGACTTTTAAATGATTTCAAAAAAGAGATATTTCTCTCAAATTGTATTGATTTCATCTATGTCAACATCCTTTGATGAATTTTAAGATAATTTGATGTTGATTTATAATGATACAAAACATTCATATTGTATTGAAGGTTTTTTGATATGTTTGATTGTGGATGTGTTATTTTTATACCAATAATTGTTTATGGAGAAAGTATTGACATTTTTTATGCTAGTTTTAATACCAATGTTTATGTTATGTTTAAACATGTTCATATGAGGAATGAATTGGACTTAGTAAGTGATGGGTGGAGCCCACTTTAGCTCCTCGATGCATCGGTAGGTCTTGTGAAACAAACTAGTGTCTTGGGACAAGGCTTGGACTATGTAGTTATGATGGTCTGGCATTATGCATTCCATCATTATGAAAGTGGTTATTGATATTGCATGTGATTATTCAACATGTAGAATATCCATGTGAATAAGTAAATGAAATTATTTCATTTTATTTTTTCCATATTATGATGATTTCCAATTTTAAAAGGCTTTTTTTAGTTATAAATTTCCTTAAATGTTTATTCTTATTTATGAAAGTTTCCGCTATATCGTTATCCTTACTGACCATCTGAGCTCACAACTTTCTATGTTTTATTTTTCCCAGGATGTGAAGAAGTACCTTATGACTGACCTGTAGGGATAGTATGAGGGGATATGAGTGTGGACTATGGAGACTATGTTGTTGTATTTTTTACTTTATGATGTAATTTAAGACTTATGAATGTATCTAGTGTTTCCAAGGCTACTAAACTAATCAGTCTTTCAAGACATGATCTTCTGTTATCATGATAATTTTATGTAATAATAGACCGACTCTGGGTAACTGGGGTCGGGGAGTTACAATATAGACATTGGTTATGTTAACATTTTTATGTTTTACTACTTAGTAAATATTTCCATGATTTCCTTTTAGTATATGTTCTCATATAGTCTATCCTAAATGATCAACCACAACAAAATTCTATTGTTGAAATAAAGTATAAATTTGATAAATTTACATTAATATAATCTTTGGTTTCATGAAATTAAATGGAACTATTAATATTCTATAACCATACTTAACACTCTAGAAGATCATTTCATCATTGAAAAGAATAACTGTTTTAGGGGAGAGACTTAGGGGCTTGATATTATTCATATATTAATCTAGGTCCTACATCCTTAACCATAAACATGTTAATATTATCATTTTGGTCTATTAAAATGATGATGATTTGGAAAATATCAAAACAAATTGGTTAAATCTGGGGGTCACCTCTAAAATATTATCCACAGGTCTCTCTACATGGTGCACATAGTATATTATGCAGGTCATGGTAATATAGAAATTTAATTAATTTATAAACCCTTCAAAATAATTTAACCTCAATTTAAACAATGAAAAATATAATAAACTCATAATAATTATATTAATTATTAATCATAACATTTAATGTCATAAGGGTAATTAATTAAAAAATAACTCATGTCCCATTTGAATAAACATCTTGTGAAATACGTTCCTCATAATAATTCCCAAGAAACTTATGCCAAATATCTCTAGTTTCATTATAATATTGAATTTCACCAATAATAACCCATGAGACAATTCATGAAACAAAATTATACATTATTGAAACCCCTTGGGAAATCCAAACTCATCCAAGGGAATGATGGCTAGATGCAGACACCCACAACATTTCCTAAGAGTATGAACAATCCTATTTCATTTAAATAGAAGACTACAAAAAAATTCTATATTAATAAAATATCATATTCCATTTTTCGTGAACAAAACTATGGTATCCCTAATAGTAAACCTGACCAAACCTATGAAACAGACTAAAGGGTGTTTTTATAATGACTCCAACCCTTGTAGACAGATCTAGTGCCTTAATTTATAACATTATCATATATAAAAGATTAAAATCCTAAAGTAATGATCAATTTAGTAGTTTGGGAGGATAGATTACATACATAAGTTTTACAATAAATCTTTTTGTAAAAAAACATTATAAATCCTTTGAAAGAAATCGTTTTCCCTATAGTTATCCCAAAATATCATTTATAGTATAAATCTTCAAAACATGAGGGAAAATGAAACGTAATAAAGGGTTCAGAATATATTCTCAGTAAGGGTAAACAATACATCAGATGCTATCTTAAATTAACTTAAATAATAAGATAAGTTTAATAACTGAAAACAAATACCATAATGTCAAGAATCATGATCTTAATGTGGAAGGGATATATGTTGATAAAAGAGATATATATAAATAGACACATGAGAATTATAAAAAATCATAGATATTCTACTTGCAGAATAATCTAATGGGATATTAATATCTGATATCATTATGATGGATTTCATAATTCAAGAAATTATAAACATAATTTCATGGATTTTTCTAATACACTCTATATTAATCAGTAAGACGTTAGCCAATACCCAATCTATTTTGTCTCATGAGACCTACCACAAAATCGAGGGGTTATAGTCGGCCCAACCCATAACATACTATATCTAATGAATTCCTCATATAAAAATGGTTAAACACAACCACAATAAACATTCGTATTAAAACAAGCATACAAAATAATAATACATTAAAAATAAACCATGAATGTTATAAAATAAAAACATATAAAGTTAAACATATCATTAACCCATTTAATAAAATATATTATTTGGTATAACTAGATTCCAACCACAATAAAGTATAAAATCCAAAAAATTATGTTGACATAATTGAAATTATACTTATAAAATCATTAAAACCCATTTCATACAATACACTTTTTTATATTGTAAATATTTTTAATGTGACACAAAATTTTAGAAGAATGAATTTTAAATGAAAACAATATTTTATGCATGTAATGGAATAATTTCTCATTTTTTATAAGTTAAAAATCACATTCCTTCTATATTTGGTGGAATATGTCATAAAGTACATAATTTGGAAAACAAAAAAATGATTCCTTCCATGAAATTTTATAAAAATTCCACCATGGGTAAAAATTTAATTTAAAAATATCATAATAATAGTAATTATATTTTTAAATTCATTATTTAGAAACATGGACATGGATATTAAATATGTCTCATTAAATACTTACATATAGACAATCTCAGATAAGAATGCGATTGTGAAAATAAAACATACCTAATACATTACTTTAGTTGATGGTTATTTAACATTATATATAATGGTTAAAGAAGTTTATTAAATTTTTTCATTTCCATGTATATATTTATGATATCATATATAATCCTCTAATTTCATTTTGTTAATAATGATTCATTGTTACCATTGTTTTGGGTGAGAACTATTTCATTTCCCAACGCATGTTTTTTCATGTAAGTACTATTTCATATAAATATGATAAATTTTATTCATATAAATTATGATATTATGTTCATAAATAAAATATTTATTCATCATATACATTTTTTAATCTTTCATAAATGGTAATCCTGGAGGATTAATCTTATCATGTAATGGAGACGATAGACCCTACGTACGCACGAGCGATGATATCATCCTGTAATGGTAATGTTTTAAGAAATTTGATGGTAAATAAGTCAAAGATAATTTATATAGTTTCATATTTTTTATTTATATCAATTATATTCAATAGTATTTTCATCCAAATAATTTGGCGATAAAATTAAAATTATACCATTGCATAGAGATGGTAAGTCGCATGTACGCACACTTGGTGATATTGTTTATCATTGGAGAGATAAAAGGAGTAACTGGTTATCCCATAACCATAATAGCATATCAGGATATATATGGTACTATATATATTACATTAGTGTGGAATAATTATATAAAGATTAATTATAAGAAGAAAATTACTTGAATGAGTTGGTAAAACAATTATTCCTTCTCTGATAGACTAACATTGGGTATCCTCTTAGGGACGCTAGGGTTGGCCTTTTTGGAATCCCGAATCTACTATAAACTAGATAATAAGTTTTTTAGGCGAAATTATTAGTTTTTTGTTGAGATAGAAGTTTCAAAGTAATGTGGGGAAGTGAGGGAAGAGGTTTTATTTTATAAGATAGGGGAGGGGAACTCTTGGAAACTCTAAAATTTTTATATTATTATAAAATAATTGTCAATATAAAATATATTCAAAGTTACTTATTTTGAATATATGAAGAAGGTTAGTCAGAATATTCTAAAACAATAATTTTTAGACAATTTTAGTTCACATTCATCCCCTGATATTTTTTCTTTACCCTTAGTTCAACCCTAGAACTCTTACGATGATAACTTTTCTTTAAAATTTATCAGTTAATATAAAAATAATAAAATACCAAAAGATCCAAAAATGGATAATTTGTGACATATTATATCTTATTATAGATATTTGTTCTAAATTGATACCATTATAAATGTTTCATCATTTTATAAAATATTATATATTTTGAATTATCAATTATCTCAATTTGGATACAATTCAATATTTGTTTTCATAAAAATATCATAAAAACACGAAAAATTAGAAATATTACTTCAATTATATCAGTAACATATATATCTTATCTATTAAATAATAAAATGTAATTAAATTTATGAAATAGTATTTATTTTAAATTATTATTTTCATTTATTTGATATTTTCATTGATTTAACAATTAATGCATCATTATATTGAAATCCCTTAATTAAAATATTTTTAAGAAAAAATTTAAAATAATTAAACATGGTGAAGATAAATTTATTGTATTTAAAATTAATATCTACAGTCAAATTTATCTTCTAAATAACTATGTAAAAAATATACCACTAATTAAAAAAATGAGTGTGACATTTTTGACTTATCAAAAAAAAAATTAAATTTCCTATTATAACCTACGTGGCATAAAAAGGTTATCATTTTTGCATAGTGTTGATTTTGATTAAAAAAATCATCTAATGAAATTATCACATGTTTTTGGTTAAATTTACAATATTGTAATTTTTTAACCTATTATTACTTGATATACACATAACCATAGTAATTTGGTTTTCTAAATTTACTATTCATAATATCAAAAATTTATAATTGGATCATATTATGCTATATATATATATAATTTTAAAACTATCATGTTCTTTTTTCAAATTTCAATTAAAAAATGTGTCAAAATTATGTTTATCACTAATCCCATATATGTGGCAAGAATACGAGTAAAAGAGTCATTCAAATGTTTAATAAGTATATATATCTAATATTAATATAAAAATGATTTAAATGAACCCAATTTGATTAATATATTTATTATTCATATATTTTGACTTTAACAAAAATTTCAAAATATTTTTAATTCAAAATTTATATTTTTAACTACAATTAAGTATTTTTCACTATTTATAAAAAAATGGAACCTCTCAAAAAAATTACCATCAATTTACCCTATGAAAATTTTTATATTATGAATTAAAAAAAATCTATTTATAAAATTTAAATTTAAAAATTTTAAAAATATATGTTTAAAATTGATACATTATTAAAGGGTGGTAAATCCATTTTAAAATAATATATTTTTTATGTGTAAAATCATATTTTTTTCATATATAATTTAATAAAAGTATTTATATGGAATGTACATTAATTTCATAATATCATCAATACTTATTAATAGTGATATTAAAATGTATAGTTTAATAGAACATAGTTCTCTCAAACTTGATATTGCATACAACGTTAGTAATTGAATTCGTTTAAAAAGAAAATGTACTGTGAAATCTTGGCGTCTTACATTCTTCCCTTTTACAAAAATTATATCATCAATATTTACATAATATCACCCCATTAATAGATTAATGTGGTTATGAATCATAAATTCATTTGGTTCTCACATAACCATTTCCATTTTGTGGTGTCTCCAAAGAAAATTTACCAGTTGAGTCATCTGATTTATCGATAGTTGTTCTCTAATGTCATGAATATCGATTGGCACTTCTGTGTAAGAAAAATAACGTTCATGTTATTTTTCATCATAGGTGAGTTCGTGAATTTTCTCTATAGTGTATTTTAATTACAATGATATGTGGAATACGTCATTAATTTTGGAGATACTTTGCGGTAATGGAAAATGGTAATAAACAACTCTAATTTTTTCCATAATTTAAATAGATCTGATGTACCAAGGATTTAATATTCTTTTTCTTGGTGAATATTATGAAACCCTTACATAAATATGACTTAATGAAAATATGATCTCCCATATGAAAATAAAAATTATTCCTTGAGTTGTGGTCAATGATATTTTTCACATATTGATCTTCTTTTATATTTCTTTGAATAGTCTTCACCTTTTCTATAGTTTCCTCAACAGATTCAGGGTCAAAAAAAATTAATTCCCAACATCATCACCACAAGTTGGAGTATAAAATATCTCTCCATATAATTCATTATACAGCACCATTTGAATATTTTGATTGAATATATTATGGTAGAAAAATAATAAACAAGTTAATTACAGATCCCACAAACCATGAAAGTTGTATGAGAATGACCTCAATGTGTCTTCCATGTTTTGAATTTTTCTTTCATAAAACCCATTAGTTTGAGGATGGTAGGCAGTGATCAAACAAATCTCAGTGTCTAGGGACATTTGAATACTTTTAAAAAAAATTCTTTTAAAATAGGATTCCTGATTAGACACTATCATTATAGGTACACCATTAATTCTTACAACTTCATCAGTATAGAGACTTGTGTGGGGCTCATTAGGCATGTGTTCTATTATATCAAAGAAATTTGTATGTTTGGTTTAGAAATGAATGATCAAACATAGTGAATCATTATTTAAATTATTATTTGGTGGTCCCATGATAAATTCCATTGTCATTTCACCCCATTTCCACATAGTAATCGGAAGAGGTTTTAGGACTCCTTTTCTATGTGGCCTCATATATTTCACTTATTAACAAACCAATATCTGGACACATAGTATTCAATTTCCTACTTCATTTTATCCCATCAAAAATGATCATTGAACTCCTTATATATCATTATGATACAAGAGTTTATAGAGAAATTTGATCTGTGATAATTTTAAAAAAAACAAGCATTTTATGTCAGGTATATTTTGAAGACATAGACTCTCTAAATTTTATAACACCATGATGACAAAAAAATCTATTAATATTACTTTTTAAAAACATTTAATATTATTATGAATTTCCTTATCATCATATTGAGACTTATTTATCTTATGTAATAATGATGGTTTTGAAATCATTTGAAATATTATTGATTTATCATATTCCTTTGAAATTAACATATCCATATTCACTAGTTCCATGAATATTTGATCCCTCTAAATCTGTATTTGGGTAAAAACATCATGATGTTTCCTACTTAATGCTTCTTCATCATTGTTTTCCATCCATGGGTGGTAGTATATTGATAAATTATAATCCTTGAGTATCTAGATCCATCACCACAATATCATGTTGAGCTCTTTGTTTGAGAAGATATATTTATGGATTTTATAATCTAGGTATATCTCACATCAATAACCACATAGATAATGTATTCATATTTTCAAAGAGATTATTACAACCACTAGCTCTAAATCATGGTCCAGATATTTCTTTTCATGAGTCTTCTATTTCCTTAATACATAAGTGGTAAAATTATTATTTTGCACTATGACAAGACAATGTCCCCTCATTGATTCATCACTATAAATAAGAAACCCATAACTTTAAAATGGTAGAGTCAAAACTAGAGATTTGAATAATATCTTATTTAGTTTATCAAAACATTTTTCTCATTCTATTTTACATACAATGTCAACCCCTTTATGTGTAATCTTGTTTTATGGGTTATCCAATTGAGAAAATTAAGAACGAACTGCTTAAAAAACATTCCAAACCAATGAAACTACGTACCATCGTTATGTTGATCGGTGTAGTCCTTTTTCAGACCTCCTTTTTCATTATAGGAATTTCTAATATTACATCCTTAAAGAAAATATGACCATGTAATATGACTTCTTTATTCCAGAAATTATGGTTACTAAATTTCCCATAAAGAACTTCACTCTTAAAAGACATAATTATAATCCTAAAGATATTCTCACGATCTTTAAAGATTTTATAATAAAAAAATATAACAAATTAATACCACCACAAAATTTTCTTGATATTTCTTGAATAATCTATTCATTAAGTTAATAGAAAATATAGGGCCCATTAATCAATGAAAATGGAAATATTATTAACTCGTAATGTCTATACCTCATATAAAATGATATTTTTTAAATTTATTCTTTCTTTACTCAAAATTGTTGACACTCCGAAATAAAACTAATCATTGATGAATATTGGGCTCCATAAATTCCATCAAACAAGTCATCTATGTGATGTATAAGATATATTTTTATTATTGTAATATAATTTGTTTCCTATTAATCATTGCATTACCTCATTGATATATCTTTCTTTATAATGATGTCAGCATGGGATCCCCATGAAAAAACTATAGGGAAAATAAATCCTTTATTTCCGAAGTCCTATTTCCTTTTCATCAACTCCACAAATTCCATTGGGTCCATTCTATAGAGAATCCATGAAATTGAACTCATTTTAGGGATTTATTCTTTAGAAAATTAAACCTTATGATTCGGGGTATGTCAAGGAAATTCCTCAGTAAATACATCAATGTATTCATGCACATTATGTACATCATCAATTTTAAGATAACCTTCATTATCATTAAATGTTTTTTTCTCATCCTCTCTAATAATTTCATTCGGTAGAGCTACTGGGGGTAGATTTATATAAGAATTTGATAATGATGCTCTATATTTAAAGATAACATATTCTACTTCTTCCTCAAAAATCAAAATTTCCTTCATCCTGTAATAAATAATTTCATCATATTTTTAAAGAAAACTCATTCCAAGGCTTATATAAAAGTAAACTACTGGTATGAGGACAATGTCCACAAGTAAATCACATTTATGTCTCATAAAGGGGACTAACCAACCCATATTTTTCACAGTTTCACATACCTTAGTTGTATTAATTGACCAATACCCTATAAAATGAAAAGGTAATTTCTAATATTCATAGTGGTTAGGGATGATATAAATGAATGAAATGATCCATTATCGAATAAATATTTGGAAATGTTTGACGATATAATCAATTTATATTCCACAATATCATTAAAAACAAAAACCTCAGTAGCTGGGATTACATAACATGGTATTCTCTAGTGGAATTTTATTAGAACATTTCCTTGATTCATAGGAAAATAATTTTACCATTTCTTTACAATTTTACCAATGACCATTTTATACTTCTTTTATTCCTTAAAAATCATGGCGTTGTTGTCCTTTTTCTCAACACTTTTAACAAACACCCATTCTCTACAGGGATGTATCGAGGCGTTTCATAAAACAATTATTTCAGGATGTAATGTAAAAAATTCTATTCATAACATTTTTATATTTTACATTTTTATAGTTTTCTACACCCACCCCCTTTCTCTTTCATTCCTTTAATTTCATCATACTTAGATAATTAATTTTCTATCTTAATATAATAGATTGATTGGTATTCATATGATTTGAATATTTAGGAGACGAGTGTCTATCGGAGGAATTATTTTATCCCATTAGTAAATTTAACAATCATACTTTATAGATTTTTTACAGAAAACATAATATTATTTTATGTCCCTATGAAGTTATTTTCGTGCTTTTTGACATTATCATCTTACTTTTTTCAAAGAATTAAAAATTTCTTCTCAATATCCGCTCATTGTTCGAGAGGAAAATATTTTTCTATGAAATTTTATTTAAATTCACTCCATTCCTTTTTTCTTATTTCATTATCATCATACATGTTTTCAATAAATTTTCACCATTGATATGTATCTCCTAAGAGATGATAAATTTCAATGAAAACAATCTCCCATTTGTTTTATCCCAATGAAAAAAATATATTCTTGAAATAACTTATATGTTGTTCATCTACATATGGATTTTTATCCCCTTTAATAATGGAGGTTATTGTGTCCTGAAGTGTTATAACATTGTTCCTCTATAATGTCGATCTGGGTGCTCCATATGGGTAGGGTTATTGTTCATAACATGAGTAATCTATCCTAGTATAGTTATAATTTGTTCATTACAAGTTGTAGATCCATCGAAAACATCATTATCTTTCATAATAGGGAAATCCCAACATGGATTACATGTGTTTATATGGTTTCCATTCTGTCCACTAGGTTAGCTTTCAAAATAATGGCATACTATATATAAGGATATCAATCATAACGCATAATTTAGATCTAGTGAAACACTTATAATAAATTGAAAATTTATTCATATCTAATCTTATAATCATAAAAATGATTTCATTAGGGAAATATTTAATTTTAAATCCCTCATAATGGTTCATAAATAAAATGTGAATTATCCTTTTCACATATCCTGAGTGTATCAGTTTAGGTGATCAGTAAGGCCCATTATCGTTTACCAGGATACATCAAGTTTGGCCCGAAACACCTTATCATAGGTGTTACACCTAGGTGCTTATGTACTATAACGATGTCTAATTGTTGTATTCATGCCCAGATGTATTTATAGGAATAATGAAATAATATATAATTTAATACAATTATTGGATATTATTATATAATTATCCCCAATATATATCTTATGATTAGGTTTCGTAATCTTGTCTTCTCAATCTTGATTCCATGGTTACTATTATACTTACTCTCATATGAACTGTAACTACCCTGACCTCATTATCCTAGTGCTAGTGTCATAATTTATTAAATTGAAATATATACAAGATTTATTTCCAAACTGACCGATCAGTTTAGAAAATTGAGTAACCAAAATATATATATACATTTTACATTACATAATGAAATGAAAAACAACATAGTAACCCCTTTAAAACAATCGTATTCATATTTAATTTCATTACTAGTGAGTTATAATATACATTTTCACATATTGGGGAAAAATAAAACCTAATAAAGGGATGATATATTATTCTTAGTAAAGGAATACAATATGTTGGAAGCTATCACAAATAAATATAAACCATAAGTAATACAAAATAATTAAAAACACATTACTGTATAACAAAATCTTGAGAATTATATAGTAGAGATATATGATGATCAAATAAAAACATATAATATCTAGATAAAAAATATACATATCCATAGATATTCTACTTGTCAAATTATCACATTGAATATCAATAAATAATCTCATAATCAATGAATGCATAATTTCAGACATCATACACATATAATCAAGGATTTAGACAACACACCATATATAAAAGGGTAATATGATATCCAACAACAAAACTAGTTTGTCTCAGGAGACCTGCCAATTTATTGAGGGGCTATACCATGACACTCCCATCATATACTATGTATAAGGAATTCAACATATTAAAAAGTTGAAACATAACGAATATAATATTTTGTATTAAAACAAGAATATAAATTGCTAATAAACTAACTTTAGACCATAAATGATATGAAAATAGCAAATCCACTTTAAAACTATCATAAAAACATTAAAAAGAAATACCATATATGGTATCTTAAGAGACTAAATTCAATTAACCAAAAAATCCAACAATTGATTTTGACATAGATAAATGTAGCCTAATTAAATTGTTAGTAACTTCTTGAGAGAAATATACATTTTTGTAAAGAATTTGTTTTAAAAGGGGCGCACAATTTTAAGAGAAAATGTTATCAATGAAGATAATCTTATAATATTATAAAAGAAGCATGTCTTATATCATATATGATTAAAAAAACATTCGTTTTTTTCGAACTATTTATAAAGTACCCTGTTTGGAAAAGGACTAAACTATTACATTAAAAAAAATTATATAAAAAGTAAAAAATGGATAAAATGTATTTAGAAAAATGTAGAATAATAGTAATAAAATTTTTCAAAATATTTTTATGAATCATGGAAATTGATGATAAATATGTCCTCGTAAATACTTACGTATAAACAATCCCAGAAAACAATAAGTTTGTGAAATTAACCCTTTCTTCATTCTTACTTTTAATTGAGGTTTTGTTAACCTCATGTCTAATGGTCTAATCATTTTATTAAATTATTCTACAACAATATACATATTTATTATATCATATATGATCCTCTAATATATTTTTATTTATTATATATTATTATTACAAGTGTTTTATGTGTTTACTATCTCATTTTCTGATGCATGTTTTATCATGAAACTCCCATTTATTATGAAAATGATATATTTTATTCATATCAAAAATGAAATTAAGTTCATATATATTATATTTTTGAAACATATAAATTTTTATATTCATTATTGAATGGTTATATAGGAGGAATAATATCATTTCATCGTGGAGAAGCTAGGCCATACGTACACACGATTAGTAATATAATACTGTTATGGTAATGTGGTAATAAATTGGATAGTATATTAATTTTAAAGAATAAATATCATGTCATATATATTATTTATATCCATTATATTCATTATTATAATCATCCAAATAACATGGTGTCAAAATGAAAATTACACAGTTTCATGGACCCGGTAAGCCATATGTATACACACATAGTGAAATATTTTTTGTAGGATGGATAATATAATAAATATGGTTATACTATAAACATAAAAATTTATATGCATATATAATATACTGGATTTATTTATTTATTCTGTAAACAATATATGAATGAGATGTAGAATTAGAAATTAACCAGAATAATTTAGTAAAACAATTACCTCTTCTTCAATGGACTTATTTTGGGTCCCATCTTTTGGACACTAAGAGTGGTATTTTAGAAGACTAGGAAATCAAAAAAAATATAATAATTTTTTGGAGGGGAAGTGGGGTGGGGATGGTCAATATACAAGGATAAAGTGGTGTGAATAAGTGGGGGAGGAGGTTTGTTTTTATAAAAGAATGGAGGGGATCTTTTGGAAAGCCTCAAATTACTAAATTAATTTAAATTAAGATTTAGTTAAAATGGAAACAAAGTGAAGTATTTAGAATCTCAGATGATTATCGGTATAATTTCCCTCATGAAATAATATTTAGAAATGTTCATGTAACATTCATACCCTTATCTTTTGGCTTTAACCCTTAGTTAAACCCTTTAACTCTTACCATGATAACTTGTCTTTTTACACATTAAGGTTTAATATAGCTACAATAAAATTCCAAACTAACAAAAAATGGATTATTAATGATATATTTAACCTTATTATAGTTATTTTTCTTATTTTTTTCCTTTATATGAATTTTATTTAAATTAAAAAAAAATATTATTTATTTTAAAGTATCATTTATGTCAATCTTGATACTATTCCTTTTTTATTTTTTCAAATATCCTAAAAACATGATAAATCATATGTAAAAATTATAATATATTTCTATCATGTATAAGAATTATATAATTTTTTTATTCCATTAATTATGTAAAATTTTATTTATTTTTATATATTTAAAATCATTCATTTGATATTTCAATTGATTGTTTAATAATTATATCATTATTATGATAAAATAATTTAATTAAGTTATTCATACTCAAAAAAATAAAAATATTATATATGTATAAAGGTGATTTTATTATATTTGAAATTAATATTAAAATTATAATTTATATTTTTTATTACCAGGTATTAGATATGTAATGTTTATAAAAAATGAGTATGATTTTTTTGACTAATCTTAAAAAGAATATTATGATGTCATATTCATACCCGAAATTCACAAAAATTTTATAATTTCATTATAAATTTGATTTTGGTATAAATAAATTCATACAATAAAATTAGGATATCAGTTATGGTAACTTTATAATATTATAATATTATTTTTACCTTTGATTATTCAATTTATCCATAACAATGGTAATTTTATTACTAATGTTACTGTTAATAATACCTAAATAATAATAATTTGATGCAACTAGAATGTAAATAACATACTTAACAAAATATTTTGTGTCTTTTTTTTCAAATTCAATTCAAATATGTTTCTAAATTTTGTTTAATACTAATCTCTTATATGTGGAAAAAAGTATGGTAAAATAGATGTTTAGAAGTTAAATAAGTTTTTTATATAGAATTTTATTATGAAATTAATTTTAATAACCAAATTTGGATTAATTACAGTTTTATTGATCTATTGTGACATTAAAAATCAATTTAAAATAATTGTAAATGAATAGTAACTTTTCTATCTATAATTATTTATTTTTCACTATACATTTAAAAATGTAACCTATGATAAAAATACCAACAAATCACCCTATGCTAACTTTGATATTCAGAATTAATTTTTTTCTATTTCGAAAAAACAATTCATTAAATTTTGAAGACTTATTTTTAAAATAAATTTGTCAATAATAGGTGGTAAAATTCACCTTTTAAAAAATATAGTTTTTGTGCATAAAATATAATATGTTCTTATATAAATGTCTAAAAATAATTATATGGTATATAGATAAATATAATTATTTGGTTAATAATATTCATAAAATTTATTCACATGGTGATTTTAATATATATTGTCGTGCTCAAACTCAATTTTCTGTGCATTGAAATCTATATAATTTATATTAAAAGAAAATGTACTATAATATTATGGGGTGTAATAGTTTTTAATCCCCATGGAAAATATAATAATGTTGAGGAATAAAAAACCTCTCGAAATATTTATTACCAATAAAATAATCAATTATCTTGATGTTTTTTACTATTAAATTACCATGAACCTACCATACATTTCCATGTCAAACACCTGAATAGGGAAAATCATAACATATAAAATACCAAACCTAGCCTAACATATAATAATTATCAATAAAATAAACTATGTCAAAAAATAATTATACATCTTTATTATTTTATAAAAAAATAGGTCTAGAAACTTTTATATGTCAATTCAAAACAAGATATAAAATTAAATGTGATAGATATATGATAATGTGATATGTGAAATGAGTTCACTATAACCTAATCCAAAAATGAAAAAAAAACTATCCCTACCTATATTCTAGTGAAATTAGGTGCACATCCCACAATGTCACCAATAATAAACTCTTTAAATTATAACAATAAAATAAATCTCATTTAATCAGATATATTTTATTACATTTTTTAGAAAATATTGGGTTATCATATAGCCATATAGGGTTTGTACAGTGTGAGGATAACAATTGTAGTAATATTTCACCAAATACCCTTTATGAGATCCATAAAAATTTAGATATAATTTTCTAGTCTGAAATGTGTTATATAAAAACCATTTTGTCAAATAAGTGTAATAGATTATATAAAATTTCATTCAAGAAATATTTGATTGGAAAGCATTTCACATGTTCAATAATAATGTTTTAGCATGTATGACTATCACCAGCATATAAGATGGGAAAAAATAATCATTTGTATACTATTGGATATTTTGTTAGAATAAACGAGAAATAGAATAATTAATTAATAAAATGCTCAAAAAAACTATTAGGTTGTGTTACATCATTTTCGGGAGTGCATCGATGTTCTTCATGAATTATTATGATAGAAATATCGACTAGACATAAATCCTCATGTGATATCATGAAACTCTATTAAGTGGAACACACTATGTCATTGGTGATGGAATATACCATGATAAAGTTTCTATGACATAGGGTCCCTCCTAATTCTATGATTCTTCACACAAATATCATTTTATTCCCTATTTTATGAATACTAATTTTCTTATTCACAATCTCATCTAATCATAAGGCAATTTTTCATGTCAAAAAATTATTTTTACCTAATCAAAATGCATTTAAAAAATATGTATTTTAAATGAAATAGATTTAATAATTCATTATAATCATGTTTTCTGCATTAACATAAAAACATGAATTAAAAAACACCACACCCATTAAAAAACATTTTATACACTTTCCACTAAGGAAAAAACAATGTCACTCATAGAAATTTTATATATCCTTTATACTAAAAACATGGGGGAATCATATTAAAGTTAATTAAAATATTATTTCCTCATTTACCTTAAAATTTACCTTTATTTCATGTCAAAAAAATTAAAAAAAAATTGATGATACATATTGTTAATAACTATTTGAAATTATATAGTTTAACCAATGTAAAATTGATAGAATCCATCAAAAAATTTTGCTTCCCACTAATAGAAGGATATTAGGCCCTTGAATCATTATTATAATCCCTAAAAAAGGTGTACACAAATTAAAAAAAAATCATTTCCCTATGACTCCAGGACTATTAGATTAATGAAAATAATGAGAATAGGTTAGAAGAGGTTTTAAGAAGTAGATATCATTTCCTCACATAAAAATATTCCATGGATAGGTAAAATAAACCCAAATATAACCTATGATAATATATATGGGAATAACATTTAAACCTAGGAAGGATATAGATGGGTGACTCAGTGAAGGGTAAAATATAATAGTTGATTGTGGAGGATTTTAGTCAAATCCAACCTTTTAAAAAAATAACATGTTACATGATACAGTGCATCACCACAGTACCTATAAATTTTTGCATGCCACATCATTGTAGTTCCACAATCCCACATGACCATATTTAGTTAAAAAATACATTTGTTACATGCAATTTTCATATAATATATGTTGAACTTATATTTATTTGACAACATTCCGATAATATTAGAATTCTACCCGAAAATAATCTGAAAATCCTAGAAACCTAATGGTTTCATGTATTTGAGTAAAGTCTTCATATAAAATGTAATTTACAACACATGTGAATATTTATTCAAAATTGATACCTATAAGACTCACCTCTAGTAAATATATGTTTTATAATCATCTTCATAACCTGGTGAATAATACCATATGGGGTTATCTCAATTGATCAATAAAGTCAATACATATCAAGATTTCATTATTTGGAAGATCATAAACATGAGATAAAAGATAATAAGAAGAATAATATATTTTTAAAAATAACATGAAAAAATAATAACTAATTGTGAGACATGATTTAAAGACATGTAATCTCAAAAGAGAAAAAACAATACCGCGTAATAATATTATAGAAACATGAGACTATAAACATGATCCATAGAGAATGGTTATAGTCATAATTATATTTAATGTCATGGAAATTATAAATATGTATCAAAATATATCAGTAGCATATGTATTAAAATAAAAAATAGTTGATCATGAATCACAACTTAGTTGGAATAACATGGTGGATTAAGAATCACTCCCAGAGTCCAATAGTAGAGAAGACATCCTTGAATGATTCCCAGTAACATTATGTATCCTCAAACACTACATGATTTCAGTAATAATGTGGAGTAAGAATTTTTTATTTCCATAATATAGTGTATCGTTCTTAAGTAGTATATTCATAAAACATAATGGTGTATGAATCACACTCTGATTCCCTTATAGGAATAGAAATCACTACCATATTCCCATAAACAAATAGGATCAATAATCCCTTGTCGATCTACATTAAATAGTGGATTATATATCACTTCCTAATATCAATAATATAGTGGGTATCAATACTCAATTCCCATAATTATCACATGGGATATAAATGATTATTTAATGATGAAAATCAAAATGTATTATACATTTTGGACACATCTATTTATGGTATAATAGTTTTTTACATGATAACACATTTGGGTTTGGATTGTTTTTTCATTAATTCATAATTATGTACTCAAATGATTGAATATGTAAACTATTTAAAAATAGGGTTTATGCATCATAAAAGGAGTTGAATGTGTGTATAATTCATTCACAATATACTTGTAGACTAATGGTTAGCTCGTGATAAATTACATAATTTGAGAATAAATTACACATCATGAAATTTTCAAATCCTAATTAATGATATAATATCACAAAATGAATGATCTAAAATTATGGAATCAAATATATTATGTTTAGTGTCAATATACAGTGAAAAAGATCAAGATAGCATATTTTTAATGATAAAACACTAAGATCCCCCCAGATTCATGATTCAAAAAGAAGATTATGAATCTAAAATACACAACATTTAAAGAATTCAGATCTTTTATACGTCAATATTCAAGACACATAAACAAAATACACAACATGAATGTTTTATATGTCATGTGTCTTTCAAGAATATAATTATTTTGGTGAAACCCACAACACCTAGACATTTTTCCCTATTTTTTCTCCAATTTTATCCTCTGTTTATTCCCTATTTTCCTTATAAAATCATTATAATTCAATTATTTACCTATTTTATCACATCCTTTTGAAATATTTTTTTATAGATCTATATGTTTTATTTTAATTTTTTATTTTATTTCCATTGTGACTCTTGATTCGACACCCATTATCACCCATCTTCAATGATTCCACATTTCTTCTATAGGTATTCATTCACATTATGTTTTTGATTGATTCCTACTTGTTTTATGTGTGTATTACTCATTTCTAAATTATTTTAGAATTATTCGGATCATTTTTCTTTTTCTTTTTCATTTTTTCAACACTCTAATACATGGATAATCTGTTTAAGATTATGGGTATTGAGAAACATTATTTATGAACCAAATGAATATATCAATAAAACAATGGTAATTATATGAAATGTATTTATTATAAATCAAATTTATTTTCTTTATCCTACATTACCCTAGCCATGGCATGGAAAATTTATTGAACATGACCCAATTTTATTTTAGAAGACTATGAAAATTCACCCGTTAAACTGCCCTCCATAGAGGAAAAGCTTAATGTATCTTTGTTGTGATCTATTCTTAGAACATGGTATAGTTTCAGAATAGGTAGATCAATTTGGTTTATCCATAACCAATTGGTGACCTGTTCACCACTTCATTTCTTATGTTATATGACTATCTCATGAATGATTAATGATCTGCTTTTTCTATATGTCCAAAAATTAACCCTGATCCCATAATTGTAATTAGAATTAAATCAAAGATTCATAAATTTATAAAAATCATAAATGAAGAGTGAATGTATGTAATCATTTGGTAGGGTTTAAATCACTAGGTTTCTTATCTTCTAGTTGTCCCTATGGGTTCAACCCCACATTGTCTATATACTAGGTCATTGTAGTAAGTTATGTTTGGGAACAATTAATTTCTAAAATAATAATGCTTGGTGGAGCCAATGATGTCTTTTGGGTAGATTAAATTATTGCCCCATTTATTGGGAAAAATTATTCTTAGGAAATGTAATCTTAAAAAAATCTTCAAATTACCTCATCCCTTCCCCAATATTATTTTTCCCTTCCCTTTTTCTATTTACACTCTTTCTCTCACATACTAGAATGTGTGTTTAATTTTTCATAAAGAGTGTATGGATTAGGTCCTTATGAATCATTCAGAGGGCCTTCATGATCAATAATTACTTCCCTTAAATCCTTATATAGATCAATAAATTGATGTACTCCACCAACATACAATTGATAAGCATAATGATCGTGTTTCACCACTCCCCTAAAACTATCAAGGTGATCCACATATCAATCATGGATTGTGGATAACATAGTTGGTGAACTCCATTATAGATTGTAGTTTGATGTCCATAAGTGGTTATTAGTCCATCATTGTTCACCATCCAGTATAGGCCCATACATTCAAGATAAAACCTATAATTATCAAACTAATCAATAATATGGGTTAGTTTAATGGAACTCATTGCAAAGAACACCATTAAAACATTTCCAATTTTCTTAAGGTATTTTATACCTTTTCAACAATGGATTGTCCTATAATATGATTAGATTATGATTACTCTATATATCCTTTCCTAATAGATCCATGTTTTAGCTAAAAAGAAAATTTCCCTAAATAATAATCACCTCGCATGACATAGATAATAAATTTATAGATAATTAATTCTCTTTGATAAGGTCTCGGATGCTCTAGAATGACATCTATATTTTTTCTATAATAGATGGAGAGTTATTCTGCAACCATTTTAATGATCTCACTATAAATCGCCCAAATAATGAACATATTTTTGTATTGAACTTAAAATTTCTTATTAGAGACTCTAACGAGAGTCACTAATAATAATAGACGACATTGCCAATACAGTAATAGTTTTTAAAAAACCATAATTTGGTTGAGGACTTCAAGAAGAGGTATCCAACAATTTCTACCTTTGGAAGACCAATCTAGAACCACATTACTATGAAATATTTTATGTGTAGGATTTTAACATACATTCATCATAAGTATAGAATCATATAAAAAGGGAATATTATTTTCATCTACATCCTACACCACCACCCCTCCTATTCCAATTATATAGATTCAATCCTGTGAAATGTGAAAAGACCTGCACCCAAATCATTAATTTATAACTAGAGTATATGAACCTCAATCCAAATATTTAAATTACATCAATCACAACCAATATGTCTAATAATTCCAACAGACTAAACAAGAATAAAAAATAAATAATACTAGTAGAGACTAGAAATGATACTAGATACAAATAATCAAAGATATATTCAACTGAGGAGTGGACAAGAACACCAATGAAATTAGGTACAACCTAGTATTACACTTCAAATTCCTTCTCATTGACCTAAACACCCTCTTCCCTATATAGATCAACATTATCTACCAATACAGCAATAAGAATTCTATAAATCTCTGAAAAGACCACCATAATAATAACACCAATATAGTAAATTATAGAATTATTATTGGAATTTTTTTTTGAAACAAATATCAATGGATAACCACCTAAGAAAAATATAAGAAAAATTAAAGAGCATACCTTAAAAATTGGGGGAAACAAATGATTAAAATCTGAAAGACCACATCAAACATACTACTAGGTACGTTTCCCGATAACACTGAGACACACCCATTATATGATGAAAAGGAACTAGTTCTTAAAAGTGGGAATGTTTTATAAATCTGTAATCTATTACTAGGAATGAAAGATAGTCCGAAAGAACCTTAATGTCATGAAACCGTCATCTGTGAGGATGTTACAAACTACACAATGGAAATTGGTTAAGAAAAAAATATTGAATCAAAACCTATTGAAAAATATCTTATAAAAGAGATACCATTAAATCAATAATATTATGTCGTAACGCTATCCTACAAAACCCTTATTCCCTTCCGATTCATAATGAGGAAATACAATATTAAAGGGAAATGTATAAAAAAATTATGGTGTTCAAGAAATTACACATCAAAGTCTATGTCGTTGAAGAAACCATTCAAATTCCTAACTATGTAAAATTAGGAAAGGATATTGATATCAAAAAATTATTGTGACAAACCTGAGATTCATTTATTTCAACTAATAATTTTATGTTCCAATTTAGAGGAATCTTCTATAAGAGAACTGAGACCCAAATATTATTTCTACTTCACGCACTATAGGGGAATGCAAAATCCAAATTGCATTAATTGATATGAATAAAAGTAAAAACCTCATTACTATGATTGTTTTATAAATTATATCTCTCAGTGAACTAAAAACGGAAATAGTGTCACTAAAAATATCGGACCTATCACGACCTATCCCCCGGGGCTCGTGCCGTGACTACCCCAAACCAGCCTTCCATTGTCTAGGGGCTGGCGACCAGCACCGAAAGGTGTATTCCCTTAAACTGGGAATGCATTTCCTTTATATCATATAAATATAAACAACCATGCACATAGCATGATATGAACACAAGTAAACTTAATAGTAAAAAAAAGTGTGTACAGTAAGTAAATTGGGACAAAATACAAGCCCAACTTGAAAGTACCAGAAAACAGGAAAGTAAATGAAATGTTTAATAGCACCTATGAACATTCACAAAGGATCCTAGATGAAGGATAGGTACATCTCTCGAATAGTAATCTCTACAGTACACCTTATCAAAGGTCCAACTTCGATCCACCTCTAGTCTCGGTACCCTTTTTCTCAGTCAGTGATGTCTGTCGTCTACACCAAACACAAAAAGGTGTGGAAGTATCCCATGCAGGTGTGAGTATAAAGGTACTCATTAAGGACCCTGAGACCCTTGAAGGTCTCAAAAACTAATTACTGATAAACCAAAAAACAAGAATACATCTAACAACCAAACTTAGGTATATTCCCATACATATACCAATGTTATCAAGTATACACCTCTCATTCATGAGGAAACACAAGGCCCAACTCTTAGTACAAGCTCAATTATTCCACAAAGGAAGGAATACCACAAAGGTAACATCACAATTGTAATCACCTTAGAGGTAAAGCCACATATAAGAATACCATAAAGGTATCACAATGAAAGTAATTACCACAACGAGACGCCACACAAAAGAATAGCACAAAGGTATCACCATGAATTTAAAGAATCAGATCACACCAAAATAATACCCCAAAGGTATCACCATGAAGGTACAAACTCATCTCACCCAAGTTATAACCTATGTATAGGAGTAAAGATGATTAGATGTTACTACTGAATCATCTTACTTTGTTAAGAGGCAGACCCACGAAGGATCCTAAATAATTAGACCCATAAAGGATCCCAAAGCACAGACCAACAAAGGATCCTAGTATAGGTAAACCATGTAGGATCCTAGAGTGGTCCCACATGGATTCCTAGATGGATCCTTGTGAGACTCTCGAACATAGACCCATAAAGGATCCCAAAGCATAGACCCACATAGGATCCCTTTCCCATGTTACAGCCAACTATAGGGTTCCCTCACTGAGATCTCCTAATTCCTGGAGGGTCTACTTCTCAAGAAACATTTTGAAACTCCAACTACCACAATGTACCATGAATAATTATCCCAGAGGACTACCACATAATTGGGGTCTCAATGAAAAATATGGTGCGTCAATCGGACACTGGGTCTGTAAGTTATTAGCCTTTTAGTTACGAGGACCCAGTTGGATTCTTGTTTGATCCTACCTGGACATACCCCAACATAATCCAAAACTCATGTGGGGTATACCAAAAGAACCGTCACAATCTAAGTATTTCGGTGTCGTAGACGGTTCGTCAAACAGATGCGCATAGCTCATGTTACGACAGAAAGAGAGAAAACGGTCGAAGTTGGTCCAGGTCCGAACCGACCCGGGTTCGGCCCTGCGTCGGGCCCGGTCCGTGGGATCTGATACAGCCCACTGGGTTTGGTGAGGCCTGCGGTGTGGTGCACAGTGATGCAGCGTCCCACTGTGTGAAGTCCCATGGTGCGACGGCCCACGGTGCGACAGCCTGCGGTGTTCTGTCCGCCGGGAGGCCTCGGTTGGTCGGATGGCCAGCCTCTCCTCCCCGAGGCGTGGTCATGCTTTGTGCCATCTCTAGTGGATGGTGCCGAGCCTTCTATGCCTCACCTCTATGTTGTGGTCGAAGGCCGTGACTCTTCTCTACCCGGCGACATAGATGTGCGCCGCAGCCCCGTTGCAGGGTCCGCCGCAACACTTTCTCTACTACGGCCGACAGGCCGCGGCTCTTCTTCGGCAGCGTGGTCATGCTGCCCCCTTCATCGTAGCCGGCCGAAGTGTCGGCCATCGGTCCAGAGTTCCACCGGTGCACGTCGCCATCATCGGTCATCATCCCCCTCCATCACGAAGAAGACATCATACACAACAATGATTTGCGGAGGGTTCATGCAATGTTTGTTTGGCCCGCACCCTCCACGTTAGAACGATAGCCAATAGAAATATTGTTCTTGAATAAAGGGTTGTTGAAAAGAATGGGTTAAGGGGGTATAAATCTACAAAAAACCCTACCTTGACTGTTCTATAATAGGAGGAGAGAGGAGGAAGACGATGTTATTGAAGATTCAGCATTTGTTGCTTCTGCAAGGCGCTTCTAATCCAGGCTCAAGGTTGGTTCCACGTTCTTCGTTGGAGATACGTTTTTCATTGTAGAATTGTTCATTATTGGGGAAGAAGAGTTCCTCAAAAGTTATGACCCCATAATTCCCCTTTTTCCAACCAATCCTCTCATTTGTGAAGGAGAGCCAATATAAAATAAAATAATTTTAACAAATTAATTTACATTGGATAAAAAAATAATGTTGGCATAATAAATTTAAAAATTAATTTCATTGCATTGGTAAAATTAAATGGGAGGATTCCAAGAGTCTTCCCCACATTAAAGAGGGGTTCAGGATGTCCCCACCAACAGAATTCAATTTGGGGGTTTTCTATTTCAGGTGGTCCCCACCCCCATAATACAAAAAGAGGGGTATCAAAAGAAAAAGAAGTTTTTTAAATAATTTTATTTTTTCCTCCCACAAAAAAAGTGAAAAACTAACTTCCACCCTCAAACTGCTGCGGTCGATGTGAAGGTCTCTTTAACCAAATATTGCAACTATGAGTTCAACTGTATCCTTATATTTTATGTCCGATCAGCGGTTCAAATGTTACAAAAACCTGCTTGCACATTCACTGAACGTACCTAAAAAATGTTCAGAAATTCATTTCAGGCACACTGGGCCTCAGAATCACACGCTATCTATTTTTTCAGACTCATAATATTCACATCGAATTAAAAAGAAATTTCATTGAATTTCTGGTCCTTTACATTCTCACATCCTCAGGGATTCGTGTCCCCGAAAGCCACACCACCAAAAACATGTAAATCAAGTTGGGGTACTGAGCATGAATCTAAGCTTCCTGCTCCCATGTACTCTCTTGGAGGTTCCCATGCTGCCAAAATACATGCACTAAAGGTTTCTACTTCCCATGAAGGAATCTCTAATGTCGATCCTCAATCTCCACTAGAACCTCCATATATGTCACCAAATCTTTTATATCCTACTCACTGTGTTCTATGATGTGAGAAGGGTCGTGCATGTATTTCCTCAATTGTGATACGTGGAATACGTCTTGCATTCGATGCAACTAATGTGGAAGAGATAAGCGGTAATCCACCTTGTCAACTCTTCTAAGGACCTGAAAGGGTCTAATAAACCTTGGAGATAACTTGCCAGCACAACCAAATCTCTGCAAACCTCATCGAGGTGAGTCCCGTGTAAAGACATGCTCGCCATCCTCGAACTCCAGAGGTCTCCATATCCTGTCAGCATGAGACTTCTTCCTACTCTATGAATTCTTCATCTGCTCTTGGATGATCTAAACCTTCATTGTGGTAGCCCATACAATATCTGGTCCCATGAGTGCTGACTCCCCTAGGTCTGTCCATCCCAAAGGTGATCTGCAAGGTCGGTCGTACAATGACTCGAAAGGTGCCACCCAATGGTGGAGTGATTACTGTTGTTGTATAAAAACACTACCAAGGGAAAGTGATACTCCCTACTGCAACCGAAGTTGAGGATGCAAGCACACAACATGTCCTCGGGAGTCTGAATCATTCACTCATTCTAGCCGTCTGTATGAGGATGGAAGGTGGTGCTCAAACGAAACTGAATCTTGAAGCCTCCTACAACCTCTTCTATAGCCAGGAAATGAAACATTCATCATGATCAGAGAAAATCATTTAGGGTACTCCTTATATCCTCACAATATCCTGCACATAGAGGCATTCCAAGCTCTCTACTAAACCCTAGTCTATGATCGGTAGGAAGTGGGCCGACTTGATGAGTCGGCCAATGATCCTCGAAATTGAATTCTGGTGGAACACCCTCAACACTTCCTCATGAAATGACACTGGTATCATGTTACGTCCCCTGAAGAGGATGGCGGGCTCCCCACCATTAGAAAATCCATCAGGTGCCTACCCTATGTATCTCTGAACACTTCGAGCCTCTCATTTAGTTTCCCTAAACTATGCTTCCCTGACTCACTGAAAAAGTGGGGGAGTGACAGTAAGAGACTGAAGAAAACATGCTCTATCTCGATCAACAAAGGATATCCGCAAAGCAGCCAACTACTCTATCGCCTCACCTTTAAGTCATATACCAGATCTCCTACTGATTGCATCTTCTAAAACATTCCCCATCCCATGAGTATAGACAATATCGAAGTCATAGTATTGGAGAAACTCAGTCCATCATTGCAGTCTCAGGTTTAGGTCCTTCTGCGAGAAGATATATGTGAGACTCTTGTGATCCGAGTAGATTGTAAAGAATTCTCCCATCAATTAATGTCACCACAACTTCAAGGCCTAGACCACTGCTTATAACTCCAAGCCTTAGGTATCATAGTTCTGTTCATCACTTATCTATTGTCAAGAACCATAAGTGATAATTGCTCGCTCTTGCTTCAGGATATATCTGATTCTGGTCCCTGATGCATCATAGTAGAATATGTACCCTACACCCTCCTCCGGAAGCTTCAAGATGGGGGATATACTCAATATCTGCCTCAAATTCTAAAAACTCCACTAGAATCTCTATGACCAAACGATGGTTTCCCCTTATTCTTCAATGTTGATAAAGGTTCTGCAAATCTAGAGAAATCTGGCACAAACCTCAGGTAGTATTCGGAAAAACCTATGATACTTCATGCCTCAGTCACACTCATTGGTGGTTCCCAAGAAATTACCACCTCAGTCTTCGCAGGATCCACCATAACTCCATTTTCCTAGATGATGTTTCCTAGAAAGTGAAACTCTCAGATCCAGAATTGGCACTTTGAGAGATTTCCTTTTAGCTGGTGCACTCAGAGTGTTTCTAGAACTATCTGCAAATGATAGGCATTCTCCTCCTCAGTAGCTAAGTATATTTGAATGTCACCGATGAAGTCTACTAAAAAGAAATCAAGTTATGGCTGAAAGATCATGTTCATGAGTACCATGAACACATATGGAGTGTTTTTTAGGCTGAATGGAATAACCAAGAACATGTAGTGGCTATAATGACATCTAAAAGTTGTCTTTGGCACATCCTCTTCACGTACTCTGATCTGGTGATAGCTTGATATGAGTTTTATCTTTGAGAACCATCGATCTCCCTTATACTGATAAAAGAGGTTTCCAATCCTTGAATGTGGATACTTGTTCTTCACAGTCACTTGGTTCAGGTGTTGATAGTCAACATAAAGTCTCAAGCTCCCATCTGCCTTCTTGGAAAACAAAATCGGGGCTTCCCTAGGAGAAACCTTGTGTCACATGAACCCCTTCCCATATAAGTCCTCAAAATGTAACTATAGCTCACGAAGCTCCGAGGGAGCCATCCGATACGCTTGTGTATATATCGGGGCCGTCCCAGGGTACAAGTCAAAGTAAAATTCTGCCTCTTTGTGAGGAGGTATACCCAAAACATCATCAGGAAAGACATCCGAGTACTGGTCCACCACAATAGGATAGATCAGGCTCTCCACATCAACCGCTCTGAGGGTAAGGCTAGCCAACATATGAGTGATCGTCTGCAAGGGTAAGTTCATCCTGTGCTGCAAAGACTCCCTTCTCATTGGTGAAGGTAAACCTAGTCCCATCAGTGCAGACACACTGTACTTTTCACCTAATATAGTCAATATAGGCATGAAATTTAGATAACCAGCCCATACCCTAGATGATGTCTTATGGCCTCGACACCGCTACTAGGAGATCCCAGCCGAAGCTCTCACCCACTAGATTAAACTCACACTGCCGGCACCAATGTGTAATCATTGAATCTCTCCCATATGAGTCTCTAGCCGTAAGGATCAATCCAACGTCTCTACCAGGATATCCATGCTCTGAACAAGGTTAGTGGCATTAAAAGAATGACTGACACCTATGTATATAAGTACTACAGAAAAAGTGGATTAGACACAAATTGTACCTCGTATCATCTCCAGAGCACAATGACCATAGGCCTTAGCTGCCTGAAGCTTACCTAGCCCATGTCCACCTGCTCTCTGTGGTCGGGGAGGACCACCTTGTGGTGGTGGCTGTAACACCTTGAATCGTCGCCCACCGCCAGTTGCCCGTCCAGCTCCTCTGCCACTTCTTCCTGCTCCCTACAGACCTCCTCAGTTGAACCTCTATCTCGGCCTGGGCAGTCCTTCGACTGTATTTTTATCATTTGTATTGCGGGTCGGGAAGTCAGGAGACATGGGACCCTTCCCTCTGCATGTTTAACACTGCCTGCTCCTCGCATGACTGACATTGTCTCTGGTGCCCTGCACAACTGACACTGAATCCTGTGGTTGTCCATCTGTAGGTCTGGTCCTCTTGGACCTCTGTGACATCTGTTTTCTGCCAGATGTAGAAGAATTCACTACATGATTCTCAGTGGTGGGTCTTGCTGCTGGTGACTGCTCATCAAGAAAACTCTACACTAAGAGGGCTCACTCTAACTCCCATTCCTACGTCAGGATGCTGAGAGAAATCAATGAAGCCCTGATCTCCCAACTGAGTCCCTGCTCGAAGGTACGGGCCCTAAAGAATGGGTCCCACACCATATCAGTGGTGTAGCATGAGAGTTCAGTTAACCTCATTGAGTAGTGAGCCAAAGTCATGCTTCCCTGCTGCAGATGAAGAAGCTCATGTATGTGCACTGCGTAATGGGTCACTGGTACAAACTCTGCCCAAAACAGTCTCTCAAGGTTTTCCCCGAGAAGTTTCCCCTCATCGGGAACCATAAGCATCAAGCTCCATCATCTTCCTACTTCTGCCTGTAGAAGACTACTAGACAGGTTCACCATGATATCTGATGGTGTCCCTACCCGTCGGAAGACTCTCACCATGGCCTCTAGCCAATACTTAGCTACATGTGTGTCCGTCTTACCCCTAAACATGGGTGGTCTCCAGTGCTATAACTTGTGCAATGTTCTCAAGTGGCCTGCACTCTCTACTTATGGGGTAGGTGCCATCGGTGGCCCAACTGGTAATGGTACCGTTGGTGCCTCCGCTAGTGCCACTACTAATAAAGGGCCCTACACCCGGGCCTCATCACTCAGTGGGCCATCATCATGTACTATACTCGGAACCCTTGCCTACTGTCTTTGTGGAGGCATCTAGAAATGAAACAGGTGCGCCACAGTAAATAAGTTATACCTGGTGAGTTGACTCAAAAATATCAAAAAGAAAACATTTCAAATCACACACACAATCAGTGTTTTCATGAACTGAGTCAGAAATCAAAATTCAGGGTCTTGGTGTATGGATACGTCGGTCTTCACACCAATACTGGATTCCCTAAACTGATAACCATAGTCACTACACATAACACTATTTCCATTAAAATATCATAGTCCAATATTCTACATTAGAACTGACTCCTCTGAAACCAATTTTTCATCACCCGTCCCCCGGGGCCCGTGTTGTGACTACCCCAAGCCCGCCTTCCAAAGGCTATGGTCCTCTGACTTGCACCAAAAGGCGAATTCCCTAAATCCGGTAAAACAATGCCTTTATATCCTGTAAACACACATGACCATGCACATAGTAAGATATGAACAAAAGTAAACCAAATAGTAAAACGTGTGTGTATAGTAAGTTAAAGGGGCCCGAATACAAGCCCAACTGGAAAGTACAAGAAAATTGAAACAGCTCTTATGAACACTCTCCAAGGATCCAACCTAAAGGGTATGTATATCTCTCGAATAGACATATCTACGGTATTCCTTATCTACATCCACCCTATGAGCCACCTTCTGTCCTGGTACTCTAATCCTCAATTAGCACTATCTGTCGTCTGCACCAAACCCAACAAGGTCCAAGCATATCCCACGCAGGTGTGAGTATAATGATACTCAGTAGGGACCCCGAGACCCTAAAAGGTCACAATAAACCCAAAAATGATAAACCAAAATGTATTAAAACATCTTAAAACCCTACCTAGGTATATGACCATACATATACCTAAGTTATCATGTATACCCATCTCATTCACAAGGAAAGACAAGGACCAACTCTTAGCACAAGATCAACAGTTCCACGAAAGAAAGAATACCACAATGGTAACACCACAATGGTAACACCACAACGGTATGTACCACAAAGGTAAAGCCATATAGAAGAATACCATAAAGGTAAAGCCACATAGAAGAATACCACAAAGGTATCACCATGAAGGTAAGTACCACAATGGTACGCCACATAGAAGAATACCATAAATGTATTACCACGAAGGTAAAGACTCATCTCACACCAGAAGAATACCACAGAGATATCACCACAAAGGTAAAGACTCAGCTCGCACTAGTTATAACATAGGTATGGTAGTAAAGATGATTATATATAACTACTGAATCATCTTGCACTGTTAAGTGACAGACCCACGAAGGATCCTAAATCATCATTCCCACAAAGGATCCCATAGCACAGACACACATAGTATCCTAGTATAGCAGAACCACAAAGGATTCTAGTGTAGTCCCATGTGTATTCCTAGAGCGGATCCATGTGAGACACTCGAACACATACCCACAAAGGTTCCCAAAGAATATTCCCACAAAGGATCTCTTTATCATGTTACAGCTAGCTATAGGGATCTCGCACTAAGCTCGCATGATTCTGGGAGGGTCTGCTCCACAACCCACATGTTGATACTCTAACTTCCATGAAGTCCCATGAATAAGTATCCCAAAGTACCACCATGTAATAGGGGTCTCAACGCAACAAATGATTCGTCAATCGGACGCTCGGTCTATAAGTTATTGGCCTTTTATATATGAGGACCCGGTTGGATTCATATTCAATCCATCCTGGTTATACCCCAAATTCATCCAAAACTCAATTGTGGTATACCCAAAGTACCATCTTGATCCATGGTTTCAGGTGTCGTAGATGGTTCGTCAAACTGACGCATGTAGTTTATTTTATGGTCAGAAGAGTGAAAAGGGTCGACATGGGTCTGGGTCTGGTCCGACCCAACCATGTTCTGGTCGACCTAGCCCAACCTGGTTCTAGCCCTAGGTCGGAGCTGATCTGAGGGATCCGACCCAGCCTGATGGGTCTAGCCCGACCCACTGGGTCCAGCGCGGCCTAGCCCGCGGAGCGGTCCGTTGGGTGGTCCCGGATGTCTGGATGTCCAGACTCTCCTTCGCATGGCGCGATCGCATACTGCCACATCTCTGGCGGCCGTCGTCGAGTCGGTCGCGCCTCGCCTTGCACGTCGCGGCTCTTCTCCACTGGGCGGAAAGAACATGCACCACTGCCCCTTCGTGTAGTCGGCCTCCGCCCTTAATCCGCCGCTGCCGACGGGCCATAGCTCTTCCTCGGAGGCGCGGTCACGCTGTCGCCTTCGTCGTGGCTGGCTAATAGTCTCGATTACCACCGGTGCTAGTCACCGACACCGGTCCTTGTCCTCCACCATCGCGAAGAACACATCAGACACTATAATGATTTGTGGAGGGGAGACCATAAGAATATGTTGGTGGGAACTCCTGTCATCATTTCCTAAGATTTCGGTAAGGACATCAGGTTGAGGAATTACCCTAGTGACATCCCTGTTATAATTTTCATAGGATATTTTTTCAGACAAATCTTTTTTCCCATTTTCTATTCTATTCACACAATTATTTATTCTCAAGTAAATTATATGGCAACAAAAAATCATCTAGAAATCAATAATGCATTGAAAAAAAAATCTCATACCTCGTACTATCAAAAACAGTGTTCTACACTAATTATGCATCACATAAATATATATTTTGTGAAAATTATTCCATACTGTGATTGATACGATGGATCCTACTGCCACAAGGATTTGAAATAGTAGGAAAGGACATAATTGAAACTGAGAATGTTATTTCTGGTCATTTTTATAGTCTTTCACTTATTATCATTAAAGAGAAAGATAATATTGACATCAATGATGGATTCCATAATGAAACCCTTCTCCCAATAAATACCCAAGACCAACCATGTTTTTTATATATTGAAAATTATCTCCCATTGAGATCACTCTGGCTAGAACTAACCTTTTAGTATAATAAAAAAATTTAATCAATTATTTAAAAAACTAATGTGACGAACCACTAGATTTTATGGACGATGTTGATCTCTTAATATGGTGTTGCATCCCACATGATGAAATAAATAAGTTTACTCGACAAAACTCAAACATCATAGGATGGAGGTAGTCATGGAATTGAATATACCATTGAGAAAATCCTACAAATATGATTTTATTTTCCCACAATACACCATGAATCAATGGTCCTTTTTCAAATATATAATATTTTCCAGTGGATATGCACCATAGGAAAAGGAATAAAATTCTCGAATATCCCACCTTGGATGTTTAAGTCTTCGCTATAGGGGGATAGATTTTATGGGACCATTCCAAAATTCTCATGGGATGTTTTATATCATCTTCAACATTGACTACATTTCAAAAATTATAAATGATAAGGAAACCACTAATGACACATCAAAAGGGGTCAGCAATTTTATAAATTAAATCATCTCCTCATGATTTAGATTCCCCCAATTACTCATTAGTGATCAGTGGACACATTTTTATAATGACGTCTTCAAGTGAGTTTATGAAAAGTTTAGAATTATTTTTAACAAAGGAACTCCCTTACACTATCAGAAAAGAAGTTAAATTTTATTTTCATATAGGAAAGTTCAAAAAAAAATTGATAAGATAGCCAACACATGTATAAAGGACTATAGTATCAATCATGGTGATGCACTTTGGGATTATCTCAAAGAATACAATATAAATGTCGACACTACACTATTTTGACTTGTTTATATAAATACAATCTATCCACTAGTGAAAAAAGATCACAATCCTTTTTGGTGAATAAAAAAAATAAACATGGATGGTCAAAAATATGGGAAAGTTATAATTCTATATATAGATGAGCTGGAAGAAATCAGTAAGGACACCGATAAAAATTCCATAACTTATATATAAATGAATATTTAATGGAATGATGAAAAAATTATGTATCAAATATTCAAAAAAAATTATTATGTTTTATTATTAAACTATTGTTTGAAATAATTCATTGTGAAGCTAAAATGTCGATGGTTGGTACCTTACCAAGACATTATAGTATTCCATTAGGGACAAATGGAAATTAAAATAGGCACAGAACCACCATTCAAGTTCAATGGTAAAAGGTTATATATATATCATGGTACATATTATGATGGGTTTGTCATTACATTAAAATTTATCTAAACTGAAAGGATTCTAGTACTCAAAAGAAGATCAAACTGGGAAGAAACCTAGTGTAGGAGCAATATGATATTTTATATTTTAGGAATGTAATTATTTTAAAATTTTGTTTAGAGGAACTCGATCAAAAGAGGCACAAAATTCAAAATACACACCATGTATCATTTACATGACATGTAATGGTTTAATTCCAAAAATTATTAAAAACCTCATATTTACATGTCATGTATACCATACCTAATTGAAAAATTTGTGGGTGTAATTGTTATGTTTTAAACCCTAGGTCCAAAAACATCCACAATCATTCTCTACATATGAGGGACCCCTCCACTCCTGATAACCTCTCATCCACTCTCCATCACACCTCATCTCCTCCTCCCCTCACATTCACTCCCAACCACCTTCCCTCCTCCCCACCTCTCAATTTCCTTCTCTCCACTACCATTCCAATACTTTACAAAACAAAAATATCCACACATATCCCAACAAAATTGAACTCAAGAGTGAGGATATGCCTCTACCTCTAATGATATTGATGGATGCTACTCCTCCAATATTCATTGAGCCTTCCACCCCATCATTCTATTCCTCATCTACATCTGTTTCGGCCTCTAGGGAATAACAATATTCATATATTGGGTTGTAGGGAACTACCCCCCAAAACCTCATTTCCTTATATCACTTATCGGCACCTAATAATGAGGTCAGGATGGTCTATCTTTTGGATAATTCAATGAGGAAAACCAAGAAACTATTCCTTATAATTATCAAGAGGATTCATATTCACTAAGATGACCTCAATTTCATCATCCTTATAAACCTCCCCCCATTTCCAAGGTACATGAGGTTGTCTTTTGGGATCTATTCCACATGTTTCTGACCACCATTGATTTACCCATTGAGTCAATCACCATCAAACATAGCAGTAGTTTGGGGGAGTTTACCATTGAGATATTTTGTTTTGGGTATGACATTTACTCCTATGACTTACTTTCCTCCCTAGTCTTGTTGAAATTGATACATTTCCTAGATAGAAAGATGATGAACAACATTGGTTGAGGTTATCCCAAGACCATTGTAATATTTAAAATCATCACTTGAAAAAGAGAACCCTCTATAAGGGTCTTCCATTCGGATCCTTCACAGTGCTCAAGATCATGCATGGCAATATTGAGGTAATATTTATGGGAGTGTGATCTAGAATGAGTTTATCATTCTTTATTCATCCACAGATTGAATAGACACCATCATGGATTTTTTTTTGTTCCGTTTTCTAATTTTCACATGTGAGGAGGGCTATTAGTTTGATAATGGGTGGAACATTCATTACCTATAAGGCCATGACTCTAAAGACCTTTAATGTCACATGACCTCCCTCCTTCCATGGAAAGATAAATAACATAATAATATTTTTTCTCCACAGGATAGTGATACTTATATAAAGGGGTAGTATCTTCTTTTGTGTATCTAGATATATTAAGTATTCTAAAAAATCCCCTTCCCAACATGCAACCAACCTAGTATCACCTTCCAATGTCCTTGTATCCACTAATGATACCCCCAAAAACCCACATCACAACCAATACTTCTTCCTATGTAACAACTCCAATACAGCCTCCACTACTACTACTTATTCTCATACGACCACTAACATAAGCCTCACAACCACCACCACCCTTACTACATATTCATCCACACGACCACCTCCCACAATCATCATTCTTGTCATCTATTACATTCTATATAATTAGAGGTAAATTTTTCACTGTATCTGTGTCACATACCCTAAACCCTATAATATCATTGGACCTCCCATGCATCATTACCTCATTGTAAAAAATCCCCTACCTAATGATCAACCTTCTATATCTGTCCCCACACCACCTAATGCATTGGTCAAACAGCCTTTCAATATCACTGACCCAACTACAAAGTGGAAATATCTTATGTTGTTGGCTCGATGGGGAAACTGAGCTACCCTAATATCCTCCTATGATGATTACCTGACTGATCCAGCTTCCATATGCATGTCCACATAAGGGGTCAGTACCTCACCTCCTCCATCACTAAAAAATCCAGTTACCAAAAAACATCTCTTATAGAGTTTGATCCTTCAAACCATGGCTCCATTGATGATATAAATCTATCAGATCACATCCAAAACCCCCCATATATTAAGGGACTTCTGATGCAGAGACTAATGAGGAGGCCTAAACTTCTTATTCTTTTCATTGTACCCTCTCATATTGTACTATATTTTGGGTCTTTTTTTCACCATATGTATTTATTTATTCATAAATGTATCATTCCCCATATATATATATATATATGAGATAGTATTTTTTATAAAAAAAATTAGGGATGATTTTTCATTTTAAAACATCATTTATTTATTCATTTCTAGAACATCTATATCATCAATGGTCATTGAGAAGTCAACAAGGCCACCATCTCATATCCCCCATGAGAACTTTTGGTGAGTCTATAACATATAATGATATATTTTGATATAAGAACTCCAAATATATAATCCACATGATCATAAATACATGTCTTTCATGTAAAAATTTACTTTCTCATGAGTGTTTTCAAAACATACATGTTTTTGAGGAGCTTAATCCTTCCATGTATCCCCATGATATTGATTACAAAACCATGAGTTCTTAAAGTCAGAAACAGATCTCTATGTTGATAGATGGTACTAACTTATTCCAATTTCCATATGTTAGGATTATGTTCTAATAGTTACGGAATTATGGGAAAAAATACATATTTTTTCTTTATTTTAGATCACTTCATAGGTTGACCATTTCCACTTTCTTAAAATTTTGTTTTTAGTTCATCCTACACCTCACAGTATTCACCAACTACAATTATTTGAGTTCTGTTCGCCTGTTATTGACTTTATTATCCAATACATTTATATGATTACATATTAATCATCCCCTATAGTCTAATAGTTAATAAAGTGTGTGTATTTAATTTCTAAAAATATTTACTATTATCATAATTCCCAAACAATAACCAAAAAGATTATTTATGGCTTGAATTGCACAATAAGAACATCTCAATTCTGTATTTTAAATTGATAAGTTCCCATATAAATTTTAGCTATGTTTTACATTGTTTTACCCCCACAATGATTTCTTAAATAGTACATACACTATCTCATTTGAAGGGGTTATTTAATTATATTTTTTACTGATACAGTTGTATTATTTAATATTTTCACTACTCTTGGAGTCATTTTTCATTTTAATAGTTCTTTTATACATGAAATCTAATAATACATTTTAATTAAATGTCATGGTGTGGTCAATGACATTTAATATTCATGTTCTATTCCTATTTATATAATTCGAGGGAATGATAAGTTCAGTGATTTAATAATAAATCTATATTATATCATTTTATTAATGTTGACATATTACAAGATTCTATTCCATGTGTGATGTTATGTTATTATTAAATACTCCCATTCTTGATTGTATTCTAGACATACACTATAATATAATTTTCAAAAAATATTTTATGATAGAATATTGGGACATATAAAAGCATAAAATCATTCGTTGATATGGTATTGAGGCTAGGATTGAACAATTACAATTTGAAATTTATTGTGGAAATATTTGTGAGCCTTTTTTTCTTATAAACAATGTGTACATCTTTTAATTTTCACCCTATTGTATCCTTGAAAATAATTGTTATTATAGAGCTATTTCAAGTGTATTATCTCTTCAAACCTCACTCATGGTATGATGCATGATTGTTCTATAAACTTGTGTGTGGAATTTTTCATCTCATTCATACATTGGATGTTGATACTGAAGAGGTATAAAATGACACATTCACCATATTGATATGACGTGGTTCAAGATTACTTTTGTAATTTTCCACACGTAACCTATTCCTTTTTAAATGTATTAAAAACATAAAAATTAATAATGGGTTTTTTGTTTGGAAAATGAAAAATCACTATTATCATATTGATGATTCCTATGAAGGATCATATGGGGTTAGGTGATTAATGTTTGACATGGACTAGACATGATTTTCAAAAATTTCAAGCAAAATAAAATGAAAGGAAAATTTTACACTATTAAATATTTCATGACTTATTCATAGACCAACATTGATCTATTAGAGCATGGAAAAAAATTTCCATGAGGATTTTCCTCATTTCACTATTCATTATTTTCATTAATTATACATTAGATGTCACCCTACCATTTCAGCATTATTTTTATCACCTTCCATCATTTCCTTATCCTCATATTCATTTGAACCATACTATTGAATCACTCATGATTAATTATTTTTTTTCATTATGAATTGGATATGATAGAATCAATGAAAGACCATATTTAAGAACATGTATTCATGGAACATGAATAAAGTTAGTTTAATTTTATTTTGAATGATGAGAGAAAACTTATTGACATATAAATTATAGATTATGTATTATTTCTACAAAATATTAATGGTATTCAAATTAATAGAAGAATGAATCTGAAAAATGAAGTGAATTATGAGGTGATAAGGGATTTCTATTTGGGATTGATTATGGAGGATATTATTTTTCTTATTTCTCTTAGTTTTTTCAAGGTTGTAATGGTTTTTCCTTATTTTAAAATTTTTATAATTTAGAAACCCTATGGATGTATTTTTTCTTGAGGACCAGAAATTTTTCATATATGGGAGAATTTGATATGATTAATATATATATGTGAGTGTGTTTGTGTATACATTTGGATAAAGTTTTTGACTATGTAATCATGTTTTACTTGATAATGCACTGGGTTACCATTTGTTTCCAATTGAATTAGAAATTTTTAACCCAATGGAATAAATTATCAAAATAAAAAAACTGGTTTTACAGGTCATGAAAGAAGATTACAATGTATATTCCACAATTGTAAAGTCCATGTGGACCAAATTCCATCTTGTGATAAATCACATGATGTAATGAGTTTACATGATGAGTAACTATATTACACGTCATCATATTTTCATTAAAATTACCAATAGACTTTCCTAACAATAAGGAATTCCAATACATGAATCACATACATGACTTGAATAATTTACATGATTTTAAAACGTTAGAGATGTCATCTGGTCAAAGATACATCCCGATGTTCCTATAAGATTTTAGATTATCAAAGGAGATTTTGGATTTACTGTACATTATGTTTGAAGATTTATATCCATATAAAAGTCAAGATAGAATCCAGATAAAAAAATTACCTAAGATTAATGATTTATAGGTTGTGTAACTTTTATGCTCATAAACTTTTGGGCGATGCTCACCGCACCTTGAGATTATAATAATTCAATAATTTACCCATTTTATCAAATTCTATTGTATTTTTTTGTTCCACATGTTTCGTCAAATAATTTCAACTCCATTTCCTTTGTGATGCACCGTTCAAAATATAATTTCATTCAACATAAACATATTCATTGTTCTTATTTGGTTCATCGTGTATATTATATTTTGGAATCATTAATTATTTTTTAAGTGTGGCTTTCTTATTTATAAATAATTTTATGATTGTTCTGATCATTTCTTTTGTCTTGATTATTTTTATCCATGTCTCATTATGTACAAAATCATCTTATTTTTAGTGCTCAACAGTAAGTGTGTTTATAAACCAAATGAATCTAAAAATTATCTTAGTAACCATACTATTAGTAATTAAGTTAAAAAAAATTATCTCATTCTCTTGTATAGCCTAATCATGTGTGGGGAAATTGAATGAACATGATATATTTTGAGTTGATTATGAAATGACCATTATAATTTTCCATTTTAATCTAAATAACCTATGTAAAATTAATCTGGATTGTCAGTTATACTGATACCGAGGTATAGTTTATGTGTAGGTAGAATCAATTTTTTGGCCAAAACAAATTACTTACCCTTCCAATGATTTGAATCAAAAGATATATGACTATACAAACCATGATTTTGGATAAACGTTTTTGTAAATACCTTTTATTTACCCTGACACCTTATTTGATATTTTATATAAATCCAAGATATTTAATTATAGAAAATTAGAACATGAAGATTCCTCTTGGGAAATATTTCAATAGGTTTTGAATTTTTGGGTTTCTTTTACGCCAGTTGACCTTGTGGGTTCAGACTCATACTGCCTTTATAAAACACAATAGGTTTTTCTGTAGTTTGGGAATAATAAATTTCTATGATAATAATGTATGGAGGAATAAATAATTCTACTTTGATGAATCAAATTCATTTTAGGGAAATATATAATCCAAAAACTCATAAATTTAGTTATATATATATGTTCTTAGATGTACCATGAAAACATTCACTCTTCAAACATCACCTAATTAACCCATGTAGAATATATAGATTTCCCAACAAAATATTTAATATTTTATAATACATGTAGGGAATGATATTGGAAGGTAAATAAAAAAAATATCGTTAGTATAACATAATTAGTTTTAATGATATTTTTATAGATGGAAAATATCATTTTTAAGATGTTTGTATAAAACAATTAAAAAATAATTATGAATTCAACTTTTTTAAAGGATTAAGAACTCTAAAAAATTGTCATCAAAATAACATTATTGATCAAGCTAAAATATTTATAAATAATACCATAATATAAAAATATGATTTTCAATGAAAAATAAATTCTATTAAAATGTTTATTTTAAAAAAAATTATATATAAAATAATTGAAAAAAAGTCTTAATAAAAATCCATTACAAATAATGTATTACTTTTTTATAATCAATATTTTTATATAAATAAATTATAAATTTAATCTTTTTCCCTTTCAATATATTTTTGTTTAAAATGAATTTTTAAAACCATTATAAAACATGGAAATTTAGACATAGAATATTCATGGGGAGTATGTGAATTATTCATTATAATGACATTCTTTTTTAGGGAAGAAATTATTCATGATGTAATAATTGAATCCAGCATTTTATTTTTCTTAAAGAAAAGGTAAATAACAATATTAAATATTTTGGTGGATTAAACCATTTATATAATTAATAAATTTAGGAAAAGATATTATAACACACAAAAGGATATTTGAGTCATCAAAACACCCTAAAGCTTTAGTGACATTGGAATTGAACACGCATAAAAATGAAACTAAAGAAGTATTAGTGAATCCATTATATATCCTGAATATTTATGATAAAATCAATCCATAGTTAGTATAAATACACAAAAAAATGAAGTGGAATATATGTATGAAATCACAGTGAAGAAAATATGAGATGCAAAAACCCTAACAACCATAATTTCCATTCTATCAAAATATTTTTATTGAGTGAATATCACATCCATAATTAATACTCATTCATTGTATGAATATTTTAAAATACATCCATTATGTAGTAATAACGTCATATCCTTGTATTATGTTTCATAATATGAAACATGTCTCAATAAATTAAATTTAAGATAAAGAACCCCTTAGCATATATATTTCTTAGTAAAGTGTTCTATAGCCTCCGAATATTGATATAAATATATTAATAATTAATTATGGAGACTTATTTAGTTGAATTATTTCTTAAAAATATCATTTATTACCATCTATCAAAAATATGCTATTCGGATATAATTTATATCCATCATCAAATTTAATGATTTAATGATTTATGGATTTAAAAATGTTTCATGATGAAGATATAGATTATCACTTTTCAAATTCCACCATTCCTTGATTATTCATATTATAATAATCAATTTTTTTAATGATTTATAAAGTCTTGTTTTATTATGTTAATGAGAAGCCTATGATTCATGAAAAAATAAATTATATTGACATACTTTTGGCGTGTTTAACGATTTAATTATGGTATATTAATGAATATAATAAATATTGATAATACATTTAAATAATATTTATATAATCCTATATAAATTATTAATATATTGTAATACTATTATTAAACATTCTTTAATCATTAATGACATAAAAAGTATAACATTGTTCACGTCGATAGTAAAACAAACCTAAACGAGAAAATGTTATAATTATTTAATGATTATGTGAATTTTTATATAAATTTTTCATATAACCATAAAATCTGATTGAAAATTTCATAAATACTATTTAGCCCTATTAAATTTTTTCATATAAAAATCAATTTTTGGTGGTGATGTCATCAAATATTCATAGTTCAAGGAGGCGATGGTCACTACATATACATGATTCACTATTATATTTCATAATGATTCGAATGAAATAAAGGAATATAATAATATGTCTTATTAAAATTATAATTTTTATATAATCATTAAACTAATTCATAAAATTTATCCTTTTTTCCAATCATGACTGTAATTAATGAAAAAAAATCACATCCTTTGGGTGATAGTCCACACATACACAAGATTAAGGTTGTTTTATTTTTTTAATGGATGGTATAGAAGGAATAATGATTGAAAAATTTATATTATAATATTTTGGAACATTAATACTTTAAATTTAATAGGATTATTTTTCAAAGAAATTTTTATAAGAATAATATTATAAATAGAAGACTATGGAGTAAATAAATATTCACATTGAGGAATTGTGGTTTCCCTTGGATATTTCCATTTAAATAATGTTCCCAGGCTAAAAAAAATTAAAACTATGGATTTTTAGAATGAGAGAAGAAAATATTAGAAGTAAAGTGTTATTTTTTAAGATGAATTTCAAAGATATAGGCATAACATGATGTGGTGGAGGTGTTCCAAATAAATTTTCTGAAGAAAAGTGTAATTTTTGAAGTATTTATTACCTTTTAATAATGAAATACCATTATTTAGAGGGAAAATCCTCCATATGATGAAAATAATGAATGGTAGAAGTATTTTAGGAGCCAACTAACTTACAGACACATGGAGACTGTATTTTAAATTTTTTATCTTTTAATCATAGTAAAACACTATTTACAATTTTTATTTTTATGGTGATAGAAAATGATTTTATCTTCAATAGGTAATTATACTTAACAAAATAAAAATTAGTATTGTATCATAATTTAAAAAATATACTTCAAATTTCTAAAAAAATTATTTATTAATATATGCGTGATTAAGAAAATTTAATTTCATAATTAATTCACATGACATGTAAAATTGTTTTATAAATAGTATTCTTTTAATTAAAAATTTATGTGAAGGTTCAAATTATAAATTTTATTAATTTCCATGAATTAATATTTTTTATTAAAAAATTTATGTATCTATTTTTAAACTCAATACAAACCCAAATTTTATCTAATATATTTTTAATTAAATGGAAATTCTGAAAATGTGTTTTAAATTATAAAAACATATTATGGAATTTGAAAAATTTATCATTTTTTTAATGTTAAAAATAATATTTTAAATTCCTGATTTCAACACATAAATATATATTTAGATAATTAAAATTTTAAATAAAATTTTATACCTTTCTAATTTAATGAAAAGATCATAAAAATTTTAATTATTTTTCAAATTTTTATTTTTCACCTTTCACATAAAAGTAAATTAATTGACAAAAAACTAAAAAATTAATCCCAATATAAATTTAATAAATTAAATAAAAAGAATTCATTTTCCAAATTAAATTTCTAACATTTATAAATGCATATTTTAGATGAAAAAAATTAAAATTAAAGGTGATTTTAATAAAAATACCCTTTTAAAACATTTAGTGCTCTTAGTCCTACTTCTTTAAAATTTATTATTGATTAAAATATTTTATTTACTATTTATCTTATTATTATTATATTTTTTGGATAATATTAATCATATATTTCACTACTCCATTTAGTTTGGTGTATTGTGTGAAATGATTAATCAGCACAATGTTTATTTATTATAAAATTATATAGTATAATCTAGGGGTGTTACATTTATACCCACCAAAAATAAATTTTATCCTCCCAATTTTAATTTTTACACACTAATGAAATAGTTAATCATATCTATAGGATATACATGAATCAAAATATTAATTCTACTGTGATATGAACTTTTAAACATTGGAAGTATATATTTTCCTCTCATAATAGTCCAACACTAAATATGATTTTAAAGTGACCCAATCCTTTTTCACAAATTATTAAATTATTTCTAACATCAATATCCTATAAACACAACCTAAGGATAAACATGTGCAATGTATTTCCAAAAATTGGTACATAAAATATTGGTATGAAAATTGAACAAAACATCATTATTTTAATCACAATAATGATATCTTAAATCCCTTAATGCTTTAAAATCAATATAGGATAACCTAGTTAATGCATAAACAAAATGAGTAATTTAGGAGGTATAGTAAAGGGATAAGAAAAATACAAATAATATTATTTTATTCAAAAGAAATAACATGATATCATAAAAGAAAAGGAATGGAAAAAATCATATGATCCGGTTTCATAAATAATAGGGAATAAAAAATCATTGGAACATAGTACTGTGAAAACAATTTAAAACATGACATACAAACATGTAATGGCTAACTACAATGAAAACATCACATGGTGGAAAGAGTCCCATCATGGAATATATTTAATCTATAATATTATACGTATAATCTTATGGAAAATATAAATTAACAAATGCATTGGATTTATATTCAGTTAAACCAATTATAACATGAGAATGAGTATGTTTTTCATTTTAGGAAGTCAAATGTAATGTGTCAGAATCAGAAAAAAAACACTAAAATGGAAATGAGTTACAAAATCATGTCTTATAACATAACCAGATATAATTTAATATTTATCTCCCTAAATAATGGATTAATCCATCCATGTACATTTATATATAACTAATGAATAATTTTACTTGTAGATTATTTTCAGGAGACTTAATGTCATAAAATAGAGTGGAGAAATAATCTTTGAAATATTTATTTTATGAGGGATTTCATGAAAAAAAAGGTAGGGAATAATTAAAGTGCATGATGTAATAGTAATATACATTAATCAATAAATTGATCTAAATATTTCCGTCCATAATAAAATGGAAAATTTAAAAACCAATGGAAGGTATAAAACAATTTATGGAGTGGTATGTGAAAAAGGGTTAAAGTCATAAAAAGTCTCATTAAGAAGGTTTCTTAATAGAATGAAATTGAGAGGAAACCCATAAAATATATATCTATACCGTACAAATTTAGGGCCTTATAACTAAATATATATGTTATGGTAAAAAATATACAAAATCTTAAATTAATAAATAATAATAATAATAGCATGATTCCTTGAGATTTTACGGTATGGGATTTATCAAAATAAAGGATAGTGGTTCGAATCTTCCTATACCTAGTTTATGTATTTAGTCAGTACATGTACATAACATCCTATGTAATCAGATTTGATTTAATAAATTACTTAATTTTTAATATTTTACATATATGTTTTATTTAATATTAATATATTTTGTTCATTTAAAACATTTTAAAATATATATAATTTGGGGTTACGATGTTCTAAGGACATTCATTTCAGGATTCCTTGGTGGGATCACTTATGAATAATTAATGATGTTATTTACAAAATGCGATTAAATATTCAGTTCAAAAATAAATTTTAATTCATTTTTGTTCGTCAATTTATATTATTAAACATCATTATATGTGTTCTAATATAGATATGATCCATTTAGTACAAATGTTTTATTTATATGGTTAGATAATTTAATAGATTTTACTAACCATAATGAACAACATTCATTTAATTTGAATAATTTTTTGGTTATTAAATTAAAAAATACATTTACGATATATAATACCTTTTATCATCATATATAACCATAAGAATATTTAAACTGCCATCCATGAAGGATATGGATAAAAACTAATTATTATCTTTTTGGAGGTGGTAAACCCACCAAAATATGAACAACATTTTCATATCTACAGGAGAGGAGGTTGTATAATATATATTCCGTTATAAAAAATAACATTACATTAAATTTATAACTCAATAGTTAGTATGACATGTTTTATAGTGTATGCGAGCAGTATATGGAAGAATAAATTAATTTAAAAGTATTTATTGAGAATATTTTATCTTAAATGTTGTCTATTTAAATACACCATAATGAAATATGGTTTCTCGATTCAGGGTGACAAAAACTTTTGGAAATGGGGAAGTGGCATGGAAATATAATTACAAAATAAAATATCATGAAATTTTTATATATGAAGTGAGGAGAAGTGGCGTTGATGGATGTCATTTATAAGGGAAGGGGAGGATAGTTTTTCATTAATATATTTACTATACTATTTTTTTCCTCAAGACATCCAATAATGATTACTATAATGAATACATATATTAAATTGAGAACGTAATTGTGAAATAATGGGTTTTTTACATCATCTTATATGAAATAAATAATATACATATTTTTTGACGTTAAATATTATTTTTTTTCAGAATTCACTAATAACTAAATATTAAACTATTATAGAAAAATATAAAAAATTACCCATAACCAATTTTAAATGTGTAGAATAAAAAATAAAAATAATTTGAAAATAATTTTCTACCTTTAAAAAATTTAATATTTTAATTTAAAAAATTAAATATTTTAAATATTCTAATTTTAATATCATTATCATCTTTCATAATCATTAGAAATTTTATAGTGGTCTCAAAAGAATATATTATCACTATAATAAAATAAAATAATAATTCCTAAGACAATTTTGTGAAAATAAAACATTAATTAAATAATTAGACTTATTATAAAAAACAAAACTAAGACATTTAATTCTTAAAAAAATTAATAACATATTTTATTAATATTAAAACAAATATATACATTTATCATAATATAAATAATGTATATTATCATTTAATGAGGCAAATAAATATGATTTTACACCTACATAGGTGAGTACATTGTTCTAAAGGTCGGTTATAATTCCTAACTATCATATTACAAATCCAACTGTCTGATTTCCAATATAATTATTAGATTTAAATTCAAGTGGTAGTATTACAATTCGAATGACAAGATTTTTAATGCTGTTATGGTTTCCCTTCATTCTATAAATAAATTATATATCATTTATTTTTCATTCAGATATATTTTATCCTAATGTTATATATATTCATATTTTAAGGAAAAATATTTTATTACTAATATTTTATTTCATTTGAATGGTATTTTTCATGACGACAATTATTCTTGGCGATCGAGAAGATCTAAATGCCCATATATTGGTTATCATTTTTTTCAATTTTATCTTATTATTTTATTTTCAATTATTATGGATATCTTTATTCTCTAAATAAATTTTTTACTATAATATAATAAAAATTATGTGGTTTTTTTCATATTGTTTTTTTCCTCTTTATAATACTATATTTCTATAAATTAAAAATATTTATACTATGATGGGAAATTATATTGATAATATTTGGGGTCATTTCATTGTTCCCCACCTATGAAACATCATCATTGAAAGTTCATTATTATTATAAGATGATAAAATGTTATGATATATTGATTTCATTGATTCCTCTAGTTACCATGTTGCATCCTCATGCCATTTGGTTCCACCATAATACATTAACTAGGTCAGTTGTCATGTTGCATATAGATTTTTCTCTATAGCCCATTATCTTCACTGGATTCTCCCTATAAGACATATCATTTTGAAAGTATACAACATATGAATTTGATAAATGGGATGTATATGTTATGTCTATCTTCGTGATTGATAGGTGGAACACAACTACACTTGAGATATGGATGATGATAGTGCTAATCAATAAGCCACTACTCTAAAGAGATCATGAATGTCAAAGTCATCTACATACCAAGTAAATAGATTTCCCATCATCCCATATTTCATTACTCTCTTCTATAGAGATATCCATAGGTGAAATTTATCACAAACCTATAAATAGAGATCTGTTCAATGGTTATCATATTAGATATTTTTCAACATTGGGATTCCTTATTTTCATACTAAATGGATTTATCCTTTTCCACCACTTCAGTTACCAATCTATGTACATGTAGCCTGTGTTCGGTAAAAAAATAAAAATAGATTTTTATTTCATATATCTTTCCATTAATAACTTTATATGGGTCCATTTTTATTCTTGATTGAAAAAAAAAATATTTGTTGGGAACTCATACAGAGAATGATGATGATCCCATACTAATTTTAAAACAATCTAGTATTCTCCCAATATGCGTTTTAGCATATGAATATTTCACTAATATTTTCCACAGATTGAGGGTGGTAAGTCATAATGATGTTCAAATAACTATTTAGATCATGTTTTGTTCATAACTAAGACATGGATGTAATCATTGGATCACAATGAATATAATTGTTATTGATGTTCAATGAAGACTCACCACTTTTTTAAGTTTATCATTAATGTTTTATTGAGTAAGAAGTCCCATTGAATTTTAATAAATTGTGAATTCATTTTAAGATGATCCATCACATCATATATAACATTATTTCATTTTTATTTACTTATAAGATAACTGAAAATATCTCCAGAGATATTATCCAAATTCCATATAGCTATGGGTAATAGATTCGTCATTACATTGAAACATTTCCATTACACATTAAACTTATTAAATTCTAGGAACATTAATGTATATTCCCTTGTCTCAACCTCCTTATTTCCCCCAAAATATAATATCCAATCTTTTTTCAGGTATTTCCAACTTTGAGTTTTTTATTAAAATTACTTTATCACACATTTAATTCACCCCTAAACCATAGTGGTGGGGTTCCTTTATGATGGATAGTGATTTAGTAGGAAAATATGTTAATTTATGGGTTTTATATTTTCTAAATTAATGGAGTATGAATATAATTGTTCAAAGTGTAATATGTGGGTTTAATCATAGTTTGTTAGGATTTGTATGTGGATCAAGTTATTCTAGAAAATATTAGGTTAATGCTAACCATAGAGAAATTATAGTCCTCATATATATATTACATGGTATGTAAATACCACTAGGAATATTTTGTGAAATTTTTTCTTGATGTGAAATGAATATGTGCTATGAAGATGGTTTTCATTCTATAATGTTCGAGTAGGGTTATTTTGACACAAGGAAAACATTTATTCACTTGAATCATAAATAAATAATGACACAATTTTTAAATACTAGACACCATATATTTATTAGGATGGGATGTTTTAAAAAGATGAAGAACTTATGTTTTATTTATTTATTCCCATGCGATTCCCTTTATCTCATTATCCCTAGGTGATTTTCATGAGATTTTTTATTCTCTTATTCCCTTCTAAACATATAGTTCAAGGGATCAATCTTTCGTGATTTGTATTCCTAGGATTTTCCCTCTCATCCGTTGAATTTTTTTTCATGGTATAATGTTTTAACCCTTGTTAAAATAGGTGTTGATCATAAAATTGTATGATCTGGATCTTCTTATTATCTTCAACTCCATCATTCATTGTTTTTTGTTATATGTTTGAAGAGTTTCCTCAATTTGAAGATAAATGTTTACGTTCTAAAACCTTACAATATGGTCTATTAAATTTTTATTTATGTGCAATTATTATTGTTACAACAAAACATGATCATTATTTAATTTAATTATTAATGATTATATATCTTTGATTGTATTATTCCTTGGATCCATTTGGATCCAATGGTGTTGTGACTTGAATAGAGGATACACATTGGGTGAGAGAAACCAAGAATAATAATGAATAGTATAATAAATTAAGATGAAATTATTGTGATATAAAATAAACTTAAATTATTAATATATAATTACCCTACTAATGACATACTATTTATCAAAATGAAGGGTGACAATTTTGTATAAAAATAAATGTGTAATTGCCGGAAAGATGTAAATTTGATTAATTAACCATTAAGGATTATGATATGATATTGTGATATCCTTAATGTAATGAATTATGTTGTGATTCATCACATAATGATTATAGGGAAATGATGGAACAGTTTCATGCCTTAATGGTTATATAGAGGGATTTTACTGGTTTAATGTTTTTAAGATTATATAGAGGTCTTGACCTAGATGAAGAAATGATTATATAGTGGGTTTTCCTTAGTTATGCTGAAATGATTAAATAGAGGGATAAGACAAATATGATGAAATTCTTAAATAGAAGGATACAGACGGTAATGTGATTATGCCCCAGATATTTTGTTATGGTTAGAATAGTTATGATAAATGCTAAGAGATATTTTATTGCGGTTCTAATGGAAGTTGATAGTTGTATTATATTAATTGATTAACTAATACAAATTTTTATCACATTATTTCATGAAGTTATTTTTAGGTTGTCTTCTTAGACATGATGGTGTCGAACAACTGAGTTTTACTCACAACCAAATTGGGGCTCCATTTTGAACCCATGCGGATTGCATCGATGAAATTTAGAAAAGATAAAGAGTTCTTATTATAAATATTTTCTTACTATATTGGATGAAGTTTAGAGGTGGTACAAAAATGGGTATCAGGACTAGGGTATTGCGAGTTTATTTATTTCATCTACTTAATTTTTTTGTTACATTAAGTTTATATTTAGAAATATTGCAGTGTGTCATTACACGATTTCTTATTATTGGTTTATTGGTTCCACATTTTTTTGTTAGTTGAATGTTTTGTTTATTGTGCTATTTATTTTAATCGAATATTTATTTATATTATTTTCTATTTTCTTTTTTAACTTTTTAATATGGGTATACTCTCCAAACTATATCATAAAACCTTCTTTTCTTGTCAATAATATATGGTGTAAAGGGGAGAACACTGGAGGTCTTATAACCAACCAGATTTGGCCATGTGAGGGAGATCTATATCAGGGAACATTATGAAGTTTTATCAGAGGGTGTTATTTTCATTTCTATTGCTTTACTTTTTGGGGAAATATACAATTGTTTGTGTTGATATGTAGCATTGATCATAGGAATGGGAGTATATGACACATTTATAAAGGGAAACTCAAGTTCCTAGGGATTTAATTGTTGTTCATGATGTTACCCTATTAAAATTTCTTTTATTTCACCCAGGATGATTCATATGTTGGGTAATGTTATTGTTTCTTGAGATTTATAATCATTCTTGGGTATGTAAAAAAGAGGAGTATTCATGCACCATGGAACGAAAATTGGGATATATATTGATATGATTTGTTCATGATAAGAAATATATTATTTCATGTGATATATTTTCCTATATAATCCTTGAAATGATATATCTATTATATCTGATTAATTAAATGAATGTATTATTATTTCATTCTAAAAAACCCGTAATCCATGTTTAGAGAGACAATAAGTCAATAAATCTTTATTTTTGTCACATTCTAAGGATGAAAATTTTATTATCTAATGTTCTAGGGATTCTGTTAGTATGATATATAAAATGAATCCTCATCATCATCGCATTAAGAACAATGAGAGGTGAAATCCGCACACTCCAAATATAGAAGAATTTGAACTTCTAGTATTATATGAGGTTCAAATGGTTGTTCAGATTTGCAACAGATTCTTGAGGTCTATGATATCTATAGAAAGGGGTATTTTTCGAACTATTACTTTGATGTCTAATATGATGAGAGAGTTTCATCTAAAGAATATGTAAATATTTTCTAGGGAGGGAGGGCCCTAGCAAGTTGAGTTCATGGTCAACAGAATTCATATGATCATTAAGAACCATGGTAAACCTATATATATGAAGGTGAAGCATATATTGTACAAGATCCATGGACCTGGAAAAAATTGGTTGGAAATTATAGATTAATATGGGAAACAAGAGGATTTATCCAAAAAGTAATTTGATATGACGATTCTGATGATCTTCAATCAAGATATGATGAGGGATGATTAGGTTTTCAGGTTTGTGTACCTATCACAGGATGACATGTCACTGATGGAATATGTTGGATGTTTCACTAAATTTTTGTGATTTTATTTTTCCTTCAAATGTGATGAGATATATAGGGAGATATATTTCTATAACGAGACTCATTGTTATATTAGGTCAAAGGTGAATGTTTTGTATTAGAGAAGTGATTAAGAGTTAATGAATCGGTAAATCATTATGGAAGGGAATATAAGATAGGTGTTGATAATATACTAAACTATATTAGTATGTAAAACTTGGAGTTCATATTTGGGATAAAATAAGTACCAATATAATAGATTTTATCATGGATATACATGACAGATCTATCATGGAAATGTAAAACAATATCAGGACCAAGTTCTGTACTAGTTATTTTATTGAGAAAGGATGGAACACTAGCAGAATTGTAGTTCATAACCTTAATTAGAGTTCTATTTTTGGAGTAGGTTGGGTCACCTATTACAGTATTTAGGGGCATGCAGAAAATGAGTGTATAGAAAGGGATCAAGTAAGATACCCAAGTCTGGGAAGGGCTCAATTAACCCTCAGTAGACAAGTTGATGGATCTCTATTAAAATTTTATGTCCATAAAGTGGATGTGGAACCCTAGTGCAAGATTAGAACTACCAAGAAAAGAGAATACCTCAAAAGAGGTATAACATAGACCATGGTAGAGTGGAAAGGAAGCTGAATTCAATATAGAATAATCTAGATTATATGGATACAAGGCCTTCATCCTTCAAAGGTATAATTCTTATATCACATACCATTTCATGTATTTTTTATATAGTACAATCACATTTATTATTATATTATCTTTTTTGAAATGGTTTAGGCTTGGTTTTGGAGATAATATATGGTTTTTTTTACCACTGATATGTCATTGGGAGAATTGATAGATAATATCAAACATTTCAGGGAGTTTTCAATATAAAATAATCGTTATCATTTCTTTTAGGAATATTTATTACTAAAAATGATTTGTTTTCATTTTTTTTATGGGCTCTCTTTTTTATATATCAAGATCATCTTTGTAGTAACCAAAGTATTGTTTCCTTTCTATATATATAAGAGGATATCTATTATAAATAGGGTGAGTGGGATCCTCATGTTGGTCATGCCAGACCAATTCAGAGTATATTGGATTTCCACATGGCCCATATAGAAATATTTATTCTTGATGATGGTAGAATGCAGTACAATAAGTTTTCACTAGTGGCAGACCATTTTCGTTATGCTTTTTCTGGATTAGATATTTTTCATACGACCTAATAGGGAGACTGAGATCATAGTTGATTCAGTGCCAAGATCAGAGCATTTTTTTATCCCATATTACAGGATAGAACTAATAGATAATTAGGAGTTTAAAAATATGCTGGAATATATTTATGTTAATGGTTTAAAATGTACTAGCATGTCCCCACGGGATTGTCTAGTTACTTTCACCAATAATGATGATGATACTTGGATATTATGGGTTTATTCTGACTGATTGATCCAGATAATGGTTAAGAACCAACATACACTTCTTTGCATTGACTATCTCGTTGACTAAATGATAGGAAACAACATCTTCTCCATGTTTCATTTGAGATTATGATACCACCAGTTGTATGTGCGACCATTAGACTTACCTAATATTTATTTTAGGATTATATATGGATTTTATGAGTTCATTGTGATGTTTTTTGGTATGATGAATGCGTAAGTGGTATTCCAATAATTGATTAATTTAATCATTAATCATTTTTTGGAAAAGTTTGTTTTCTATGTATTTTTTATGAAATTTAAGTTTTATCCCCCTCAAGGGATGATCACTCTCAACATATTTACACCATCTTGAGTATATAGAGAGGTCACTTGAATTATGCTAATCCAACTAAATTTAGATTCTGTACTAATAAAGTAAAATTCTTAGGTCCTGTCATCTTAGAAGATAGAGTTCCAATGGATCAATAGAATATTTATTCCATTGTATCTTTGAATCATCACAAGAACATCTTCAATATATATATTTCTAGATATATTGGATTTTTTCATTGTTTTATAGTGTACTTTTCTCATATGAAAACACTATTGGCCTAGATGAACATGAAAGGAGAGATGTTATTTTTGTCAGATACTTTTGAGAGATATTTTTAGGAGATGAATAGAAGTTTAATCTTAAAATAGTTTACTACATTAATTGTTCTATATAATAATTGTATCATGTAACATGAAGAATCCATAGTTAGAATCAGAGTGGTTCTGATACATGAGGACCAAATAATTACTTATGGCTCCAGAAAGTAGATATGACATGAGATGCATTTCCATACTCAAGATCTGGAGTTACTAGAAGTGATACATACCCTAAGATGATGTAGAATTTCCTTTTATGTGTAATTTTTGTATGGAACATGGACCACAAGATTCTCACGTATGAATTTTCTTAGTGGGACCCAAACTAGCGACAAATGGGGTGTGTTGAGTATCTATAATTCTTCTGATTCTACATGTCATATACACCTATAAGGGTAATCTTCATTACTGACAACATGAGCCCAAGGACAACAACAGAGGTAGTTTAGGATTCTTTTGGTGAGTAATAGATGATGGTTCTCTTTTCATACATGAATATATATGATTAGGAGTTTAATGGATTAGTATATGGACCCAACCTGAAAATATTACATAATATTGAATTGTATGAATAATTCACATTGAGGATCATTTGAGGTTTAGAGTTTTAGGTAATTAGGACATAACTATTTCAAATCAACTTGAAAATTATATGCAGACACTACTACTCAGTATCAATTTTTTTCGTTAAATAAAAACACTTAAAAAGATACTTGTCTAGTTCCATGTTTTAGACATCACGATTTTTCCTTGATCCCATTATTGACCATATTCATCATTAATTCCTATAGAAAACATTTCAAAAACATGGGATGAGCATAAAAAGCTCAATAAGGGTTAAAAAATAAGGAAAGGAAACATTAATCCTTATATAAATACAAATCAATGAAACCATTCATTTCAATCATAACATACCTCTTGAAATCATAAGATTTAAGAATAACACATAGAAATCATAAATCATAAAGGTAAATTATGGCATCCATATCATACTCACATTGTAGATATCACAACTATGTATAGAGTAATGATTTAATACCCATCACATTGTATTCCCTAAATCTCTAAAGAGAAACATTATCATTTACCTTCATCACATTACCCAATGCATTGGAAAGCTATCTCGAGCTCACCCTCCCTATGATTATCAAACAACCACCCATATACGTAAACAATACCCAATAACCATAACATATTCATAACAGAATATGGAAAACATAAAGAAAATATAACATTTCTACATAGCAATCACAATATTTCATTTCATGATATTGACATAATCAATGCTCTATCAAACCATTTTCAAAAACATATAAAACATTTAACAAAGAGATTTTTGAATCAACATGTTCCAGACCACTTTGATGCTTTCCAAGGAATCAACATTTAAAAACATTAATGTCTATATAAATAAATCCATAAAACCATTTTGAATACATGGATGTTAATGAGAAAGATTTATAGGATTAAATCATTAAAATGATATTTTCATTAAGGAGTTCCCACCCAAATGAGAGATACACGAATACAAATAATTGAAGAATATCATTCTATCAATACATTATAATATCATGAGAATAAAGGTATTCATGATATAATATTCCAATGTAAATTATATACACCATATAAAAGTGAATTGGTGTATAACAACAATGAAGCCTCAATGGAATGTTAATTGAGACGAAATCCCATATAAAGATGGTATCCTTAGATTAAGGATAAATCAGTAGCATAATTATGTGTGAGAAATATAAATGCACTCAATATGTTTGGATATTCAGTGTAAAATAATCATAGGTCATTCATAAAAATTAGCAGCACGACATAATCAACATGTGGATGTTTAACCCAATGAATTGAAATTGGGTTATGAAGTTCCATTAATGAAATTCGACATGCCTAAAAACGTCACTTTAAAATTCAGAAAATGATTTGATGAGGAAAAATGGTATCTCAACACATGGACATGAAATTTAAAGTGATAAGGATATATATGAATAGATCCCCATATAAGAATATGTAAATTATAAGATATAACAAAAAGATGTCTTTTAAAAAGGGCAGGGTGAAAGGTTCCCTCATCGATTTGGTAACATAAAAAACATACACTACATTAAAGGATTTTCATAAATTAAATATGTAAATACCCATAAAATGAATTATATTATATAAATAATTCAATCATGGGTAGTTCATAGGCCACACAAAAGTAAATATTGGAAAATATAGCTTGAATCTCCTGAGAATGAAAAGTGAGATGAAAACCCCTTACCTCATTGTAATCAATCGAGTCATATGAAAAATAGTTAATAACCACCAAATGAATCCCAGAATACCATAAATATAAATATAATCATGATAATATATATCATATTGTATTAAACAATACACCGCTTTCAATAAATAGGTGGTGAACATTAGAAATCTCACGGAATCAAAAGTGAGATAAGAAGCCCCTTACCTCATGTACGACTTGACTCGTTCGTTCTTTAATATCCTAAATAATAATATAAATTTTGTTTATAATTGATTAAGAAACTTTTTAAAATTTATTTTTCCATTTATATCACTTATTATCATGTTATAAACATTATGGAATCATTTGAGTTAATTATGGTTGTTTTGAGGATATATAGTACTTGAGTCAAAAATGAACTTCTTAGAATTACACGTTGTTCATGTGTTCAAAAGTCCATTATCTCTATAACTATATTCATGATTTAGATATCATATATATCATATATATCATATATATCCCATATGTTAATGTATTTATATTATTACATAACATTTGGAGATAAGAAATGAAATGCACCGTTAATGGAGGCGGTAAGTCGTTTGTTCGCATGAACACATCTTTAATTTCTATTTAATATTTAATGGAATAAAAATATAACGATACAAAGATATATATTAATTCAAATATAATATCATATTATATAAATGAAACATAATTTCATTAATTTCATCCTTTATACGTTCCATGTATGTAATGAACGAATCATATCACCTTGAGGGGGCAGTAGTTCGCACTTCCTCGAATGAAATTATCGTATTTACACATATTGGAAAGCATAACGATATATTTTTAAATAAAAATTACAGAATTTTATAGAAAATATAAACATAATATATATCATATATAAATAAATTTCCATCATAATGGCCACCATGAGAGGTGGTAGGAGATAGTTGAACAATCCTTGTTTCGTGAGGCAGTAGTTCGCCGTCCACATAAATAGTATGTTCCTTAACCATTAGATGAAGGTGTGTGTAAGTTTAGCTAGAATCCATCTCATAAAAAAAATAGTTTATTAAGGATACTATTTTTGTTATAAAATAAATGAATAAAATTATTTTATTGGGTTGGAAAATTAAAATAAAACAAAAAAACTCAAGAGAAGATGTTACATTTAAATAGGGTATCTCACTTTCGTTTGAAACAAAAGTTTTAATTGGATTTCCTTATGCCTAGGGGAAGTGTTATAAGAGGAGGATAGGGATTTATGGAGATTTATTAGCTATAGGATATAAAATCCAAGTGGCATGAGAAGTGTGATGAATGGTTTAAAATTGAGGGATTTTTATAATGGGGTGGAGGGGATCTTTTGGAATGATTAAAAATATTATTTAATTAAATAATGATTTTTGGTTTCTAAATGTCCAAAAAGTATTAAAGTATAAGATAATATGAATGACATTCAAAATAAAATAATCCAATCATAGTTTTATAGGTGTTGGATATTTTTTTAATCATTTTAATCTTATTTATTTAAATAATTCTATAATGAGGTAAACACTACATCATTATTGTGTCATAAATATTTGTATTTATTTGATGTCGAAAAATTATACAAAAAATATCATGACGTATAAAATCTTTTTTCCATTCAAATTATTTTTTATACTCAAAAGGAAAACTTATATAACCCCATGTATGAATTGATTTACCAAAAATATTTGTTTAAGTCATCTTTTTCTTTACTTTTAATTAATTAATATAAAGTGTCATTATCACTCCCAAGTGGATTCATGGGGTCCCAAAATCGACCCTAGGATGACCGTGGTCAGAATTTCATCAACAAATAAGATTAGGACACATGTTATGTTAATTAAATATTATTATAATAATATTTTTTTACCCTTATTTACCAGATTTACCTTTTAACCATAGTAAATAAAATGTTTACTGAAGTAAATATTCATAATGTCTAAAAATATAAGTTACTTATTTACAAAATTTCGACCTTCTGATTAAAAATATAGAATCTATTTTTAATAATTCAAAACATATAAGTAGAAGAAATTAATTTAAAATTAATTCTCACTGTCAAAGTAAAAAGAGTTTTTTTTGGAAATAATAATTATAAAAATATTACCACTTATTTTTGTCCAATTTCAAAGTGAAATTACATCCAATGACCAACATTGGATTAAATAGTAAAAAATAATATAATTAAACTTTTAAACCAATTAAAAATATAATTTGAACATATAAATAAATTATATTAAAAGGAAGTTTTTAATAAAAAATACAGAATTATTCATTATTCATTACAAAATAAATTTTATTAGAAATATACCAAACATTTACCCAAAGTAAATTATGATGTCCTGATTCTAAATAAGAGTTCTATATTTTCAAATAGATCATGTAAAATTTACCAAAACTATATTTAAAGAGTTTTCTCCATCAAATGGAAACAAATCAACCTTTTAATGAATATTAGAGAATTTATGATTAAAATCATATTCTTTCTTATTTTAAGACTCTAAAATTTATTGGATAAAAGTAAAAACATTTAAGAAACATTTTTAATCATAATATTGTTATTTTTTTTCATTACCACCAATACAATGGCTATGCATTATCTACTATTTATAATAATATTATTATATTAATATTTTACAGTATAACTCAACGTTGTGTCCAACATATGTTTTCAATGAAAGAGGTCGTTGCATATCAGGTATGCCATTGAACATAAAATCCCCTTCAAGGTAAACTCTATATTTAATTATCAAAAAATAAAAAATATAAAAATTTTATATTCTTTATTTACCTGGGATATTACATCCTTCCACCCTTTTTCGTAATTTCATCCTCACAATTTTAAAATTGGGCATAGAGACTTCAATGAAAGTTCCTCATCTAAAAAAGTGTAAACAACTCTCACTTCAAAAGAAAGTAAGAGAAATAAAACGGTCACCTAAAATAGCCCATACTATGATTCCATGTATGAAAACATGGATATGGAAGAGAAACAAACCATCAAGGTTTGATGGAGAGTGGTAGAAAACATGATTAGGAAAAAGTTAACCACAATAAAATCACAAAATTGTGATGGGTTAAACGGTCCTTGATTCCCTAGTGGGAAAAGTTAACAGACAATGTTTTCATTTTAATTTACATTTCATAATGTTGAGGAATTAATTTTTGAGCTAAAACAAAAATATAAGGAAACATACTTACTTCTCATGTAGACTTTCGTCCTTTACTAAATTTCTACCACAAACTCATCTTCTATCCAAATGATGAGTATTAAAACTGACATGGTCACATTAAAAGTGCTATAATCAACTTCTATATTATCAGATAATCTACAAAAGATATACTATATATTTCCCCTATCTTTAAAAATCAACCAAAACCAAAAAATATAGTACAACACCAGATAATTCCCAAAAAAGGCTAATAAATTATAAAAATAAAAACTACTCTTAATCACCAAATTTTTTCAAACAATACCCAATGTGCTACAGAAACCATTATATAAATAAATGACCATAAAATTAATCAAAGTAATCTATTATATGATTGAAACCCAAATCACAGAAGGATTTAATCACATATTCTTCCATGATAAATCATAACAATTATCTCCAAATAACATCAGTTACTCTTAAAGTATCATACTTAAATGTAATTAACCTAATCACATATTCTCTATGATAGGTTAATCATTTCCATAAATAAACAAAATCATCATATGTACTCAATAAAAACATAGATTCTTCCAAAATAAAATTTCAACCATTACTCCACAAATGACATCCCATAATATTCTATTTCCTTTAATCATATAATGATTCCAAAAGGGAATACATCTTCTAAAATAACCATTGTCACATTATCACAAAATCCTTTTCTTATATTAATGATACCCATTTGATAAAACATAAGTTCCCAAAATCAACTTATTCTTGATCAATAAAATCATTTAACATAAATGAATAAGTCATACTAACTAGGGACTTCAAAGAGGACAGTGGTAGGTGATGCACCCTTGTCGCCCGTCGGTTGTGGGTTCGATTTCTACGGATTTTCAAGACACAGCGGGTTGTCACCCATCTTACAGGTCTTCCTTTTTATAAAACTATATATTAACCCTAACATTTTTAACCTCAATGGTTTTATTATAACTTTCATTTTCATCCCAATACATTAAGACATCGACATCTAAATTCATAAAGCCTTATATATATTTTCCTTTTTTTCTTATTTCACCTTTATATAATAAAATAAAAAAAATCATAATAGTAATATTCACATACCTTCATAATGGAGTCCATATGGTTTCCTATTTGTCTTGTTAATGTAGGTTGAAGGACCATATATTGCAATAGTGATTTAATGATTTTTTTAAATAATTTTCTTCTTTAATCTAAATATACCTTGTAATTCTTTGGTCATATAGGTGTTAATAGAAAAATAGTTTTGGAAAATAATCATGTATGACATATAATTTCAAAACATCTGATAAAACATGATTTCTATAAAAAAGTTAGACCAGGTTTTGGTTGAATCTTTCAATCCATGGTACTTTTAAAAAACCCAACATATGTGCTGAGATACAATATAGTAAAATCATATATAAATAGGTTGTGCAATGGTATCATTCTTCATCTCCTTTTTCAAAATCATAATATGCTTCTAAATCATGGGAAACGTCTAAATATTTAAAAATTCCTTGATAATATTTACCTTTCTTGAAAATATGAGAATATTGAAAAAATATGATCAGATTAAATACAACCCACGATCCACAATGATATCGAGGTATAGTGTAGGTGTTTGATATCTCAAAAAACTTCTTGCAAGTGATTTGTAAGTAAGAAAATTCTTCACTATCATCTGAACATGACTTAGCAATAATTATTGCATGCATGTCACAAGGAAAAGATAAAAATGTTGTTTGAGATCCTCTTCCTTCCATTTGTAACTGAATTTATTTGATCTCAAAAATATATAAAACAAATAATTTACTAAAATAATAGACATAGGGACTAACCATGTGTTTATCTAAAACTCATAATCCCTAAAGATTTCTAAAATGACCTCGGATTACAGCTATAAATACTCACCCAAAAATATTACATAATATTGAATTAAATGAATAATTTACATTTTGGATATTTTATAATGTTTAGATTTTTAAAGAATTAGGCCATAACTATTACATATCAACTTGAAAAATACATGTATAAACTACTACTCATTAACCATTTTTTATAAATTAAAAACTCTTAAAAAGAAACGTGTCTATATCTAAGTTTTAGACATCCTGAAAATTCCTTGATCCCATCCATGACCCTATTCATCTTTATGTCCTATGGAAAACATTTCAAAAACATGGTATGAGCATAAAAAGCCCATTAACGGTTACAAAATAAGGAAATGAAACATTAACCCATCAATAAATACAGATTAATGAAACCATACTTTTCAATCCTAACATACCTCATGAAATAATAAGATTTAAGAATAACACATATATATCATAAATCATAAAGGTAACTTGTGGAATACATATCATACTTACATTGTAAACATCACATCTACGTAGGGATTTCTGTTGGAATACCCATCACAATATATTCCCAAAACCTATTAAGAGAAACATTAATGTTTGCCTTTGTTACATCACCCAATGCACTCGAGATCTATCTTAGGATCACCCTGCCTAGGTTTATCACGAAACCACCCATATACATAAACAATGCACAATAACCATGACATATTCATAACACATAAAACAATCTTAAAGGATAGATAAAATTTCAATAATGCAATCACGATATATCATTTCAAGATATTGACATAATCAATGCTTTATCAAACTATTTTGATAAACATTTAAAACATTTAATGAAGAGATTTTTGAATCAAAGTGTGCCATACCACTTGGAAGCTATTAAAAAAATTAACATTTTAAAACATTAATGTCCTTATAAATAAATCCTTAAAATCATTTTGAAAACATTTACATTAATGAGAATGAATTTAAAGATTAAATCACTAAAATGATATTTTCGTTAAGGAGTTCCTAACCAAATGAGAGATACTTAAATACAAATAAATGGGGGATATCAATCAATAAAAACATCATATTATCATTAGAATAAAGGTATTCGTGATATAATATTCCAATGGACATTATATATACCATATAAAAGTTAATTGGCATATAACAACAATGAAGACCCAATGGAATGTAAATTGAGACGAAATCCCTTATAAATACGGTATTCATAGATTAAGGATAAATAATTTAAAAAATTATGTGTGAAAAATAGAAATACACTAAAAATTATTGGATATTCAGTTTAAAACAATCATAGGTCATTCACACATATTCATAGCACGGCATAATAAACATGTCATAGTTTAACCCAATGAATTGAAATGGGGTTAAGAAGTTCCCTTAAAGAAATTGGACAGCCTAACGACATCACTTTAAAATTAAGAAAATGAGTTTATGAGATAAAAAAGGGTGTCTCATCACTTGGAAATAAAATTTACAGCAATAAGGATATATAAGAACATATCCCCACATAAGAAGATGTAAATTAAAAGGCAAAAGAAAAAAGAAGTCTTTTAAAAAGAGGAGGGTGAAAGTTTCCCTTGCTGATTTGGTAACATACAAAACATACACTCCATTAAAGGATAATCATACAATGAATATGTAAATACCCATAAAATAAAGGATATTACATAAATAATAAAATCATTAGTAGTACATACACCACACAAAAGGAAATAGTGAAAAATATAGCTGGAATCTCACGCGAATAAAATGTGAGATCAAAACCTCTTACATCATTGTAATCAATCGGGTCGTATGACAAAAAGTTAATGACCACGAAATTAATAAAATAATACCATTTATATAAAGATAATAATGATAATATATATCAAATTTCAGTAAAAAATACCCCACATGAAATAAATAAGTGGCGAACATTAGAAATCTCACAGAATTAATAATGGGATAAGAAACCCCTTACCTCATGTCTGACTTGACCCGGTCATTCTTTAATCTAAAAAATAATAAGCTAAAGTAAATTTCTACTTTCTTAATAACATTTTTAAACTTTATTTTTCCTTTTTATGTCACTTATTACCTTTTTATAAACAATATGCAATCATTTAAGATAATAATGGTCATTTTGTCGATATTTGGTACTTAAGTCAAAAATGATCTTCTTAAAATTACATGTTGTACATGTGGTTAAAAGTCCATTGTCTCCAAAATTACAATAATTAATTAGATATAATATATATAATATGTATCTATTACATTAATGAAATTATAATATTATATAACATTTGGTGATATGAAATGAAATGCACCATTCATGGAGACGGTAAGTCGTATGTACGCATGAACACTACTTTCATTTCTATTTCACATTTTAGGGAATGAAAACATAATGATACACAAGTATATTATAATTCCTGTTTAATATCATAGGATAAATATGTTGCATAATTTCATTAACTCCATCCTTTATACATTCCATGTATTTCATGAATGAACATATCACCTTGAGGGGGCGGTAGTCCGCACTTCCTCAAATGAAATTATCATATTTACACATATTATAACGAATAAAGGTAGGTTTGTAAATAAAAATAATATAAGAATATTGAAAAAATAAACACAATATATATCATATATAAATATTGTTCCATTATAATGGCCACCATGAGGGTGGTAGAAGATAATTGAACAATCATCATTTTGTGAGACGATATTTACCCGTCCATAGAAACAATGTGTTCTTTAACCATTATATGGTGGTGTGTGTAAGTATATTTCTAATAAATATCATAAAAACGACATAGTATATTAAAGAAAGTGTTTTTGTTATAAAATAATGGAATAAAAATATTTTATGGGGTTGTAGAAGTAAAATAAAACAAAATAACTTAAGAGCAGACGTTAACATAAAATCGGGTAACTCCCTTTGTTTTGAACCAAATGGTATAATTGGATTTCCTTATTCCTAGGTGAATGATTATGAAGGTATGATAAGGATATAGAAAGATTAATTGGGCAGAGTTTAGATGATCCAAGCAGTTAGAGAAGTATAAATAATGGGTTAGAAGGGAGGGCTTTTCATAAGGGTTAGGAGGGGCTCTTTAGGAATGTTTTAAAATATTATTTTATTATATAATGATTTTTAGTTTATAAATGTCCAAAACATATTAATGTTGAAGTTAGATGACTCATTTTTGAAATAAAACCATACAATAATAATTGAAAAGGTTTTGGTTATTTTCTTAATCATTATAATCTTATTTATTTTAATCATTCATTAATGATGTAAACACTACATCAATATAAATATTTTTATTTATTTAATCTCTAAACTTTAAAAAAGAATATCATGATGTAAGAAATTTTTTTATCTTTGAAATTAATTTTTATAGTAGAAGAGATATCTTATATAACATTATATAATAATTGATTTACTAAAAATATTTTTGTAAGTCATTTTGACTTTAATTTAAATTAATTAATATAAAGTGTCATTATCACTCCCAAGTGGCTCTATGGGGTCCCAAAATCTACCTAAGGATGCTCATAGTCAGAAATTTATCAACTAATAAGATGAGGAAACGTGTTAGGTTAATTAAATATTATTATAATAATATTTTTCTACCCTTATTTACCAGATATACACTTTAACCATAGTAAATAAAATTTTTACAGAAGTAAATATTCATTATGACTAAAAAAGTTACCAGTTTACAAAATTCGAACCTCCTAATTAAAAATATTGAATCCATTTTTTCAAATTCAAAATACAGAAGTGGCATACATTAATTTAAAATTAATTCCCACTGTCAAAACAAAAAAGCGTGTTTTTAAGAAATAATAACTATAAAAATATTGGCACTTATTTATGTACAATTTCAACGTGAAATTACTTCCAATAAGAAAAATTGGATTAAATAGTAAAAACATAATATAATTAGACATTAAAACCAATTTAAAAGATAATTTATCCTTATAAATAAATTATATTAAGAGGCATTTTTGAATTAAAAAACAGTATTTTTCACTATTCATTAAAAAATGAATTAAATCGGAAAAATACACAAAAAAATCTAAAAGTAAATTTTATATCTCCTGATTCTAAAGAAGAATTTTATTTTTCCAAATAAAACTTATAAATGTTACCAAAACTAGGTTTAAATAGGGTTCACTATCAAAATGTGGTAAACCAACCTTTTAATGAATATTATACTATTTATTCCTAAAAACTGATTCTTTCTTATTTTAAGACTCTATAATTTATTGGAGAAAAGTAAAAACATTTAAGAAAAAAATTAATTCATAATATGGTTTTTTTCATTCCTGCCAATAAAATTTCTCTGTGATAACTAACATTTAATATAATAATATTATATTAATATTTTTTTGTATAAATCAACATTGTGTGATACATAAGTTATAAATGAAACATGTTGTTGTGTATCAGGTATATCATTGAAAATAACATCCCATTTAATATAAAATTAATATTTAATTCTCAAATTATAATAAATTTAAAAAGTTATATCATTTATTTACCTAGGTCGTTACATCCTTCCCCCATTTTGGGAATTGTTTCCTCGCAATTTTAAAATCGGGCTTAGAAACACCATTAAAAGTTCTACATTAGAAAAAGTGTCAAAAAATATCACTTTAAAAGAAATAAAAATATATTAAAAGGTCACCCGAGATATCCCATACTAGGATTCCGTGTAGGAAAAATGGTATTAAAGAGAAACAAACAATCAAGGTTTGATGGAGAGTGGTAGAAAACATGATTAGGAGAAAGTAAACCCTAAAAAAATCACAAACTTGGTTTGGGTAAAACGGTCTTTGATTCCTCAGTAGGAAAAGTAAACAGAAAATGTTTTTTATTTAAGTAACTTTTCATAAAGTCAAGGAATTTATTTATGATCTTAACATAAAACATAAGGAAATATACATACTTATCATGTAGACTTTCTTCCTTTACTAAATTTCTTCCACAAACTCATCTTTTCTTCAAACGTTGAGTATTCAAACTAACAAGGTCACTTAAATGCTCTAGAATCAACTTATATATTATCAAATAATCCACAAAAGATGAACTATATTTTTCCCATATCCTTAGACATCAACCAAAACTAAAACGTTTAGTAAAAGACCTGATAATCCAAAAAAAGACAATACATTATAAAAATAAAAACTACATTAATCTCTAAATTTTTCCAAACAATACAAAAATTTCAACAATGACTATTCAATAAAAAAATCTCCATAAAATTCTTCAAAGTAATCAAAATTATGATTGAAACCCAAATATCCTTAGGATATAATCACATGGTCTTCTATGATAAATCATAACATTTATATCCAAATGACATCAGTTACTCTTCAGTTCTCACACTGAAAAGTAATTAACCTAATCACATAGTCTTCATGATAGGATAATGATTTCCATAAATAAAGATAATCGTCACATGTCCACAATAAAAACATATATTCTTCCAAAAAAATATTTCATCCATTACACCAGAAATAAAATCCCATTGTATTCTCTTTCCCCTAACCATATAATATTTCCAAAAGAGAAAACATATTAAAAATAACCTTTATCACATTATCACCAAATCGTTTTCATATATTAAGGATATCCATTTGGTAAAACATAAGTTCCAAAAATAAACTTATTCTTGATCCATAAAATCATTTAACATAAAATAATAAGTCATACTAACTAGTGACTTCACCTAGGACAGTGGTAGGCAATGCGCCCTTGTCGCCCTTCATCTGTGGGTTCGATTCCTATTGCTTTTTCAAGATGCGATGGGTTTTCACCCTTCTTACAGGTTTTCCTTTTTAAAAAACTCAAAAATAACCCTAAATTTTTTTAACCTCTATGGTTTTATTATACCTTTCATTTTCATCCCAATACATTAAGACCTAAGCATCTATATTCATGAAGCCTTATATATATTTCCCTTTTTCTTATTTCACCACAATATGATAAAATGAAACTATTCCTAATGGAATGAGTGACATACCTTCATCATGGTGTCTATATGGATTCATCGTCATCTTCCTCACGTTGGTAGAAGGTCCATGCATTGCAGCAATGATTTTGAGATCCTTTAAAATCATTTGCATCCTTCATCCAAATACACCATGTACAACATGGGTCATATGGTTGTTCTCAAGAAAAATAGTTTTGGAAAATAATCATGTATTACATATAATTTAAAACCATCTGGTAAAACATGATTTTTATAAAACAGTCGGACTGAGTTTTAGTTGAAACATTCAATCAATGGTCCTTTTAAAATACCATAAGAATGTGATGAGAGACTATACTATAAAATAAAATATAAATAGGTTATGCAAGGGTCATCTTCTTCATCACCTTTTTCAAAATAAAAATATCCTTCAAAATCCTATGATAAGGTAAAATATTGAACAATTCCTTGATAATATTTACCTTTCATGAAAATATAGGAATATTTAGAAAATATGATTTGACTAAATACAACCCATTATCCATGATGATATCAAGGTATAGTGGAGCTTTTTGATATCTCAAACAACTGCTTTCAAGTGATTTGTATGCTAGAAAATGTTTCAAAATCATTTGAACATGACATTGTAGTAATTATTTCAAGCATGTCATCAGGAAGAGATAATAATGTTGTTTGAGATCCTCCTCCTTCCATTTTAACAGAAATTTCTTGTTCTAACAAATTTATAAAACAATGATTTAACTAAAATAATAGACATAGGGGCTAACCCTATGTTTAACTAAAACTCAAAATCCCTAAAGTTTTCTAAACCGACATCTGATACAAACTATAAGGACCCAACTATAAAACATTACATAATCTTGAATTAAATGAATAACTCACATTGGGAATATTTTCAAATTTAGATTTTTAACGAATTAGGCCATATATATTACATATCAACTTGAAAATTACATGTACATATTACTACTCAATATCCCTTTTTAAAAAAATAAAACTCGTAAATGAAAACATGTCTAGATCCATGTTTTAGACATCATGAATTGTCCATGATCCCATCCTAGAACCAATTCATTTAAATTCATGTGGAAAATATTTCAAAAACATGGGATCAGCATAAAAAGATCATTACGGTTTACAAAATATGGAAAGGGAACATAAACCCATTAATAAGTAAGAATCAACGAAACCATACTTTTCGATCATAACATACCTCTTGAAATCATAAGATTTAAGTATAACACATAGAAATCATAAAGGTAACTTGTGGAATCCATATCATACACAGATTATAGCTATCACGACTATATAGGTAGATACGTTGTAATAACCCTCACATTATAATCCCTAAATAATTTTGGAGAAACATTAACGTTTACCTCCATCGCATTACCCAATGCATTGGAGAGCTATATCAGGCTCACCCTCCCTCGGATTATCACAAAACCTCCCATATACGTAAATAATGCCCTATATCCTTAAAACATTCATAACTCATAAAACATCATAAAATAAAGATAAAGTTTCTACTTTACAATCACAATATATCATTTCAAGATATTGGCATAATCTATCTTTTATCAAACCATTTTAAAAACATTATAAAATTTAATAACGAGATTTTTGAAAAAAAAATGTGTTCCAGAACACATTGACGATTTTAATGGAATTAAAATTTTAAAAAATTATTTTCCGTATAAATAAATCCCTAAAACCATTTTAAAAACATGAACATTAATGAGAATGTTTTCTAAAATTAAATCATTAAAACGGTATTTTCGTTAAGGAGTTCCTAACAAAATGAGAGATACATGAATACAAATATTTGAGGAATAGCATTAAATAAAAACATTATAATATCATGACAATAAATTTATTCATGTTATAATATTCTAATAGACATTATATACACCATATGAATGTGAATTGGTGGAAAACAAAAATGAAGTCTCAATGGAATATAAATTGAGATGAAATCCCTTATAAAGACGGTATCCTTAGATTAAGATTAAATCAATTACATAATTATGTGTGAAAATTATAAATACACTCAATATGATTGGATATTCAGTGTAAAAAATTCATAGGTACTTTAGAAATATTCATATAACACCATAATCAACAAGAAGATGTCTAACCCAATGAATTTAAATTGGGTTAAAAAGTCCACTTATATAAATTCGACAGCCTAATAGTGTCACTTTAAAATTTAGAAAAATATTTGATGATAGAAAAAAGGTTATCTCATCACATGGACATGAAATTTATAGAAATAAGGATATTTAATAACCTATCCCCACATAATAAGATGTAAATTAAAAGACATAACAAAATGAAGTATTTTAAAAAGAGGAGGGTGAAAGGTTCCCTTACTGATTTGGTTACATATAAAACATACACTCTATTAAAGTAAGATCATACAATGAAGTTGTAAATACCCATAATATAAATTATATTACACTAATAATTCAATCATGGGTAGTAAAAACACAAAACAAAAGTAAATAGTGGAAAATATAACATGAATCTCACGAGAAAAATGTGATATGAAAACCCCTTACCTCGTTGTAATCAATCGAGTCGTATAAAAAAAGTTAATAAACACCAAAGGAATCAAAAAAATACCATTAATATAAATATAACCATGATAATATATATAATATTGTATGAAACAATACACCACATGCAATTAATAAATTGCGAACATTGGAAATCTCACGGAATTAAATGTGACATAAGAAACCCCTTACCTCGTGTCCCACATTACCCGTCCGTTCATTAATCTCTTGAATAATAAGATAAAGATAATTTCTATGTGCATAATATCTGTTTTCAAGTTTATTATTCAATTTATATAACTTATTATCATGTTCTAAAAATTATTCAATAATTTAAGTTAATAATGGTCATTTTGTCAATATTTGGTACATGAGTCCAAAATGCACTTCTTATAATTACAAGTTTTTCATGTGGTCAAAAATACATAATCTCAGGAATGATATTCATGATTTAGGTGTCATATGTATCATATATATCCAGTATATATATGCATTTATAAAATTACATAACATTTAGAGATAATAAATGAGATGCACCGTTCATGGAGACGGTAAGTCGCACGTACACATGAACACTAATTTCACTTCTATTTCATATTTAATTGAACGAAAACATAATGATACAAAGATGTATTATAATTATAGTATTATATAATATTATATATATATTACATTATTTCATTAACTCCATCCTTTATACGTTCCATGTATGTCATTAACGAATCACTTTACCTTGAGGGGGAGGTAGTGTGTACTTCCTCAAATGAAATTATCGTATTTAAACATATAGAAAAGCATAAAGGTATGTTTGTAAATAATAATTACATAAAATTATATAAAAACTAAAAATAATATATATCATATATAAATATAGGTTCATCATAATATCCCCTTTGAGAGGCGGTAGCAGATAATTGAACAATCATCATTTCGTGAGGTAGTAGTTCATCGTCCACATAAATAGTATGTTCTTTAACCATTATACGGAGGTGTTTGTAAGTGTATTTCGAATAATTCTCATAAAAATAGAATATTATATTGATTATACTAGTGTTCTTATAATATAATGGAGTAAAATGATTTTATGGGGTTTGAGAGGTAAAATAAAACAAAATAACATAATAGAAGACATTGCCTTCAAATCGGGTATCTCCCTTCAGTTTGAACCTAGATTTTTAATTAAATTTCATTATTCCTAGTTTAAGGCTTCTAGGATTATTAAAGGGATTTATGGATCTTAATTTGGAAGAGGATAGATTATCCATGGGGCTTTATTTGTGTGAAGAATGGGTTAGATATGGGGGGTTTTATAGGGGGGCTCGTTAGGAATGTTTAAAAATATTATTTTATTATATAATGATTTTTGGTTTATAAAGGTCCAAAACATATTAAAGTCGAATATAAGATGACTCATGTTATAAATAAAATCATCCAATAATAATTTGATAGGTTTTTTATATTTTTTTAATCTTTATAATCTTACTTATTTAATTCATTCATTAATGTAGTAAACACTGCGTCATTATTGTGTCATAAAATTTTTTATTTTTTTCAGTTGTAAAAATTATAAAAAAATATATAATTATGTAGGAAATCTATTTATTTTTTAAATTAATATTTATAGTTGAAGATATAACTTATATAACCCCATGTAAGAATTTATTTTCTAAAAGATATATGTTTAAGTCATATTTGTCTTTACATTAAATTAATTAATATAAAGTGTCATTGTCCCTACCAAGTGGCTCCATGGGGTCCCAATATCAAACCAGAGATTCCCATGGATGAAAACTATATGATCCAATAGGATTAGGATACATTTAGTGTAATTTAATATTATTATAACAATATTTGGTTAACCATATTTAGCAGATTTACCCTTTAACCAAGGTAAATAAAATTTTTACTGAATTAAATATTCATAATTCCTAAAAATAAATGTTACCTATTTACAAAATTTGTACATACTGATTACAAATTTGGAATATATTTTTTCAAATTCAAAACACATAAGTGGCAGAGATGAATTTAAAATTAATTCACGTTGTCAAAACAAAATGCGCGTTTTTTGGAAATAATAACTATCAAAAGATTGACACTTATTTATTTCCAATTTCAAAATGAAATTACTTATAATGACCAAAATTTGATTAAATGGTAAACAAATAATATAAATTCACTTTAAAACAAATTAAAAAGATAATATAGCCTTATAAATAAATTAGATTAAAAATTAGTTTTTAATTAAAATACAACATTTTTCACAATTCATTAAAAATGTTTTTTATCAATAAAATACCAAAAAATTACCCAAAGTAAATTTTGTGGTCCCAATTCTAATGAAATTTTTTTTTTGTCAAATAAAACATATAAAAGTGAACAAAACTATATTTAATTGTGGTTCACCATCAAAAGCTGGTAAATTGACCTATTAATGAAAATTAGTGTATTTATGATTAAAATCAGATTATTTCTTATTGAAGACTCTAAAATTTATTTTATAAAACTAAATATATTTAAGAAACATATTTAATCATAATATGGTTAGTTTTTTACATTCCCTCCAATACAACATCTATTTATTAACTACCACTTTAAATAATACTATTATATAAATATTTTTCAGTATAACTCTACGTTGTGTGCTACGTAAGTTTTCAATGAAACATGTTGTTTCGTATCTTGTATTCCATAGAAAATAGAATCCACTTGATGGTAAAATTATTATTTCATTCAAAAAATTTAATAAATAAAATAAAGATATATTCTTGATTTACATGGGATGTTACATTGAGTGTGTTTGACTTCAAAATCTACCATACATGTTATTATTCACACTATCATTAAAAAGTAGTTGTATGATCCATAGGCCTTATATATAATAGAATGATTATATGGTGGGGACACACCATCAGGATTGTCTCTTGGAAACAGAAATATCTCCTTTTGTATGGATGAGAATCACTTCATATAGTTTTGGGTGAGTTTATAAATAGTGATTATCATATTCTATATGGGTGGTACATCATTCATTGATGAAGATGTGTCATTATATTCATAGAAAATACAAGTGGTAAGGAATTATTAATGATTTAGTGGGATTTGTGAAGATATTATTCATATGGATACATGAGAACTCTTATAAGCAGATACCCACTGGGATATTACAAATCATCTCATTATGGAGTTGAAATGGGATGATTACACTATGGGTTTTGTTTCAGGATTCCCTATGGAACATCATAAGAAGGGTGTTGTATATCTATTCATAGATTGACTGATGAAGGTATCTAACTTATCGCCTCTCAATAATTGCTTCACTATTAATTATTTTTTTAGTCTTTATGTGTGGTAGAATGTTCAGTCAAAATTTATGTTAAGGAATAACATTTTTGTATAGATATCCTTCTTTCACATTATGACTCTAGATGGGTCTCTATAAATCTCTGTGAATGTATTTTCATTTGACTACAACCTAATATCCTCATACTAACATTCAATCTAAAAAGTCTATTAATATTTTTGAGGATATGTTGCAAGACAATGTTTATTATTTCCGTGTTTCATGGGAGTAAAATATGACAATTTTAGAGTTTGAATATAATAATAAAATACATGTTTCTTTCCAAATTACACCATTCAATAATTATTATTATATTCCATACTGTTCCCCCACTTCTTTGTTGGGGAATGGTGAGTCAATATTTGTTGGACAATGTTTTATAAAGGATGCATCTGAGCATGTTCAATTAATCAGGAGGTGTTTAATAATAGCTCATAGTAGTCATAAATCATATTATACCCACCAAATAATATGATTGTAATTTTATGTTTTTCATCGTGTTTTCCTTTCTGTGTCACTCAGGTTGGGGAAATTCCATATCATGAAATAAGGAAAGCTATTTTTCATGGTTGGTGGTTCATTTCAGATATTGTAAAGGTTTGGTATAATGACATACATATTATACCTCCCATAGTCCAATGATTCCATGAATGATGTATTTCACATGTCATAGATCTAGAGATACCATTATGACCTTTCACATGTGTTAAAGGTTATGATAATTGATCTCGGTGTATATGAATTCATTGAGGATCATTAAAAATGTATTTAAGACCATAGTTATAAGTATGTACATGGTCTAACCAAACCACTAGTTTGAGTGCTATTTTATCATGGTAATGTTCATGGAAAGGCCTTTGATATGGAGTCTGATATGCGAGCATCGTGGCCAAAATATTTCTTCAATAACATATAGCGATTATTTGAGTATCTTGGAATTATATTTTATATGTTTGTAGGAGTGATTACCAAATAATTTTTTATATACATACTTCTTTGATATTTTTTTAAACCTATATTTGTGTAGTTTTCCTTCAACTGTGTTCCTTTGTGGATGAGTTCTTAGTGAATGGGGAGTATTTTTGTGTGGAAAATAACCTATAATTATGGTATGAATGCTAGTTTTAATTATTTTTATTCAATTCATAAAAATATAAAAAGGAAAAGTAATATTTTATCATGGGTTTTCAATGATTCGGAGTTAGTTTAGGTTATTCTCTCGAAGTTGGGATTAATAAATTTTTCAGAATATTTACATGATTGGTATAAATATTACAAGACATATTACAACCACAAAGATGATGCTCTAAAATGGGTACATGGTCTGAAATGAATACACTCCATTAAAATGGTTTACATAATTTCACGTGCTAGTATGAATATTTTTATTTGAGTAAATTAATTTTTCGTCAGAAATCATAAATCTAGATTATCACATCATGTTTATATTACAAGTCATGTATTTTTCAGGCAGGGAAGATTGAAATCCATGAAATAATTATGTTTTAATTCATTCTTCATATATCGTATTCTTTCTTGATCCTCATGATATTTCCTAGGGACATTTTAGTATACACATCCCATTCAGATGTCATGTTTAAGATATCAATCTCATATGAGTTGTTTTTATGTGGATTTTCTCCTCTCATTCATTGATGTCTGTTGTCACAGTGTAGTATTTTGATTGTAGTGGAAAACAGTGATGGTCATTTTCTTGTGTGATCTATTTCATATTATGATATTGTTTTTCGTCATTATTATTTTTATTTCTAGTTGGAATATTTGTCTCAATCATCAGTTTAGGGTAAGTGATCTGAAAACTAACATTATAGTCAGTTAAATTGATAGTATGTTTACTATTATGATTTCACCGACAAAACATACATATTAACTAAATGAAATATGAAAAATTATTTTTTATGTATTTGATAATTACTTAGAAAAAATTAGATACAATGGTGTTATAACTTCAACTTTTGATATATGTTAAAGAAGGTGGAGATGAAAAAATGTATGTTCCAAGAAATTTCTCTAAAAATCAAGGAAATTGTCATCATGTTGCAAGTGAAGATTGTGGTTATAGGTTGGGATGATAATATATTAAATGATATATCCATTTATAGTGAAATTATTTCCTTGGATACTTCATAAAATCAAAAATATCTTTAGGGAAAGTTGTCTACCACTATGGTGGATCTTCATATCATAGATCAATGTAGTTATAAACCTAATATTAGACATATTTAGAAAATTAATTCCAATGAAATTTAGGGAAACCTATCATCCAATGTTATGAATCTTCATGTCATGTACCATTTTGGTTATTTACCTACTGTTGGGACTATTTACATCATTGGGTGTACTTGAATTAGTCCATAAATTTTGTCATTTTCTAGGATGGATGATGTCACAGACTTGCATAGTGATGAATGTAAATGGGATGTGATAAAAACAAATGAAATTAATAAACCTTATGAAATGTTATACTATATATAAATGGAAAATTTTGAGACTTAAATAATTTGATAGGTAGGGGAATAATAAAGGGTGTCTGAACCCAAGATCAAAATCTAAATGATGATTCATTTTTAGAATTGAAAAGGGATAGCTAATAGCCATACAAAATGTTCCCTTAGGCATAATATTCATAAGAATAAGACATTTCATATAGTATTGTATGACCCCAAAATAATATTTTCATCCATAGATTCTAGTTTGGAATATCACATTTTTTATCTCCTCGGTGATAATAGTTATCTAGATGAGGTCAAATATATAAGGGTGATGGGTCACACCTCCTTGTTTTGTCCTTAAATAGTTGTCACTATTGACTATCCTGTTTCATTTTCATTTAATTTTTTGTTTGGATCTCACATATGTCCCATGGTTTGTGCTCAAAATAGGTGTTAATAGCATAAGAGTTCGTGGTAGGAAATAAAATAACTCAAAGCTAATATCACTAATCCATGGGTTGTTGTTGGTGACTATAATGAAATTCTGAATCCTATTTAAAAAAGGGTGTTGTTACTATATTTATAACATATACAGAATTTATAAAATGTATTTATTTCAATGGTTTCATGTAAAAGAATCTGTTGGGTTCCAGGTACATCTGGTTTAGGAAGCATCTCAATGGAGTTATAGATAGAAAAAATCAATATAATTTCGTTACTGATTCCTCTCCAGACACATAAGACTATATTTCTACACTACAATATCATGTGTTAATATATATCATCACCAAATCTTGATTTATATTTTGAGAAAGGACTCTAAATATCTCCTTCCATTTATGTTCAATAATTACTATGTGTCTCATTCTGAGTGTGGTAAAATTGTTGAGGGAGTTTTCATGTCTATTTATTGTAGAAATAATGTTTTTCACGCATTCTAAAACCTAAATTTCTCTAACTAATGTTGAGAAGGTACATAAAGGATCAATTTACATCTCTCTATAGTGATATTTTCTTCCTCAAGTCCCCCCTATGTCATTATCAGGAAAATAGTACCTTCAATGATTTTTCTATTGTTATTTCGAAAGTATCTAATATAGAAGGAAATTGTAATTATCTACATGATTTTAATGAATACACTCATATAAAATTTGTTAAATATAAGTGTCATAAAAGGTAGAAATAAGTTAAATGTTATTTAATTCATTTCAATGATCTATAATGGTCTCTTGGCCCTTATCCTTGCTAAAATATGGTGATCATAATATGGACAGTATTTCGGCTCTCTCAGATAATATGGTGTTTTATTATAAGGATCTCATTAATGGTTATTCCATAATTTCTGGTCATGTGAATGGTATTATTCTGTGAATTTTTAATCAATAGGATAATTCAATGCTTATTTCTCTACCTTTGGAATCATATATTTGTGAAGTAGTTTTTGGTCATAAATATGATAGTTCACACGTTCAGAGGGTTTTACAAACTTCTTCTTTCATACCCATTTAGAATATGTCCAAGTTGATGTTTTTTTGATTTTCATGGATTTATTAAAATGTGGTTCACTTATTCAAGGGATGAATTACCAATTTATTTCCAACATTAAATTTTTTTAAAAATCCCAATAAATTCTCTATATGACCAATTCTTTGGAAAATTCCATCTATACAGTTATTAGTTAAATTTAATACAAAAAGGTGGTTTCTATTGAAAGTGTGATTATTTCTAAAAATAAGTTGGGTTTCATTGAGGAAACACAAATTTAGGATTATGTTATTAATTCCAAAAAATGTGTCAATTTGATCAAAAATCCCATCAGAGGGAGTAATATTTTTCTTTAACTTGGTATTAAAAATAAATTTACATAATGGATTGGATGTAAAATTGAAATGTACATAATATGTTTATTTTTTTGAGGTTTTAATTAATTTGATAAATATCATTATGTGATAATATTGTGTCTTATTTATTATTAATAGATCTCTTGAAGGTTACTTTGCATGCCCTATGGGGGTCAGACGAATTTACCCCATTTCATCATTTATATTTTCAATTGCATATTATTATTATAGAAGACTTCATTACATTATGTTACCAAATGAGAATATTAAATTAATTACTTTTAAATGGGGATCTCTATCCCTACTCAAATTTTCTATATGGATGATATGATTCTATTTTCCAAGGAAACTAAGGGTAATATAAAAAACATCAGTATAGATATTTCTCATTATTTTGTGGTCTCCCATAAGATGGTAAGTTGAAACAATTTTTTCATCAACATTTGTAATGGAATTACTAAAGCTAGGAAAGTAAATTAAATTCATTGATTGGGAATTAGAGAGGTATTTCTACCTTTTATTTATCTTTGTGTGAATTCATTTTTTGGGAGGTCGATAAATAGCTATTTATTAGGGTAATTAGTAAAATTAGAAGAGTTATTTCATCATGGACCCATAAATCTCTTTCCATGGATGGTAATATTTTCTTAGTCATGTATATTATAATTTTAAAATATGATTATTCTTTTATGGTTAATGAATAGTTTGATGAACTACTCAAAATCATGAATGTCTCAATCAAAAAGATTATTTGGAGTGGTAACATTTTGTATAGAAGGTTAAACTATTTTTACTGGAATGATTCTTCCATGCTCCATGAAAAAGGGGGTTAGATGATTAAATGTATGATGTGATTTAATAAATCATTCCCTGATCTCATCATATAGTGTATTTTAAATGGAAATTAGAATGATATTGGTTTCTCCATTAAAAATTTATTTTTAGGAATAAAATATAGAAACTATATTTATATTAGTTCATTGTATGGTCTTCCATAAAGAAAATTTTATCTAAAATAGATTCTCATTCAAAATCATTGGTATCTAAGGATTCATCTCTTAATTTTTGGAATACTAACTAGAATATATACCCATTTTGACACTATCATGGATTATTTATTGAATTTGAATTTGGTAATTTCAATAAAATATAAATTGTTTAATATTTATGTTCTTTTTTATCAAATTAAAATAATTTTTGGTAATTATAATTTTCCATCAATAATATATTTCTGGAATTGGGAACCAATAGTGACGGGTGTAATGACTACATTGATTTTTTATCAAAGATCCACTAGTCCTTTTTTGAATCCTCATGGGATTAACAGGTTGAATAGGTATCTCATAATTCCTTCTATATATATCCTCATATGGAGTACAATACATAACAAATTGACTTTGGATTATTATATTCAACACTATGACATATAACTTTTTTCTTCATGTGTTCTCTTCCATAGGTATCGAGAGGTTAGAAATGAATTATTTCTGAGTTGGGTACAAGAATCGATGATATGGAATGTACTCTATAAAAGTTTGGAGATTTAGCTTCCTCAAACTCCCTATATTTCATATTATTTCAAAGGATGATTTATTATTTCACCGCATTCACAATAGGTTTTTCTTTTTAAAGACTCTTTTGTGACTCATATATTCATTTTATATATGTTGTGTACTAATTGGGAACATTAACATGTTGATTTCATGCTTCATGTTTCCATGGAATAATAACACATTGTTAATAATAAATATAGTACATCACAGATGTATTTTATTCATAATTATATTCATGATCTCTCTGTAATAATAAGTATTGGGGTGAAGGGGTAATTTCATCTTCTATTTAGAATAATTTAATTTTTTTATAAAATTCATTTTTTAGGTTGGATCAATGTTAACATTGATGGGTGATCAAGGGGTAATTCTAGTCCATATGGGTATATATATGTCTTTAATGATCTTCATGTGGATCTATTAAGATGTATTCCAGGATCATGTGGGGTCTCTTATTTTCGTTAAGCTGAAATATTTCGTGTCTCTATTGGATCTTAGAATTCTAAGCAACTAGCATGGAAAATTATCTGGTTAGAGTGTGAATCCACTTTCACAGTTTAATCCATTAGGGCATTCTCTTCTCATCATTCAAGGAATTTATCTAATTGATGTATCAATTTCTTGTATTTTATTTCTTATGTTGACTAAATTGTTACCCATTTTTTACTTCAAGTCAATTCTCTCTTAGATAGTATTTCCAACAAAGTATCTAGTGGAAATAGAATTTTTTTCAGATCAGGTTGCAGATGATCTCATTCTAATTTTTAGAGGTATGAGGGAAAATTTTCCATTATTATAATATTTTAATATTGATTCTATTTATTAATAAATGATTCTTTCAGTTTTAATAATGGTCTCATCATTCAATTTAAAATTATTTATTATGATATGATATTGTGATGCCCTAGATATTTTTTACTTTTGTTGGGATTCGTGGTTAAATACTTATATAGAATGATTATCCCCATTTTATATTTTAATTAATATATATAGGGATTGTCTTGGAGAATAAAATACTAATATAGAGGTCTTAGTGTGGATATCATTAAAATATTTTATAGAGGGTTTGGCCTAGTATTCTAAACATCTTATAAAGTAGGGTTTTCTTAGTAATATGATTCTTCCAAGGAGATATGGTTATAGTTTGAATGGTACAGATACATGCGAATATGTATCTTAGTATGGTGTTAAGGTAGACTACTTAGGGTATTATATTAACTGATTAATTAATACACAAATTTGTCACTTTGTTGTATCCAGCTAATAGAAATGTGGTTTTTTCCGACACGGTGGTGTCAACCAAATGAGTTTTTCCCACACACTATCTGGTCCATCATTTGGTACTCAAGAATATAACATGGATATTGGTTTAGAAATGGGAAATAGACTTTAATGTTAATTGTTTCTTTTTTTCATGGGATGGAGTTTATATATTTCATAGATATCAATTTTGGGATCATTGTCTTCTGTGTTTATTTGGGACAGTTGGTTCATTTATTTTAATTACTCACAGTTGAAATATAGATATATTTTATCTTGTAATTCTATGATTTATTTTTATTGGTTTATTAGTTCATATTTTTTTTTATTTCCCAGTTTTATGTTTTTATTTTCCACCATTTCATTTACTTGGATATTTATTTACATTTCTTATTTGTACTATATTGTAACATTATACCAGGGGGTATAGTCTCTGCATTATTTCAATGCACCCCCACTACTAGTGTAAATCCTCTATAATATGAGGAGGCACACATGATGTCTCTTGACCAACATAGTTTTCCATATGAGATTGTGTCAGATCGATTGACATTAAACCAACATTGTTCTTGAATATCTTGATAAATATTTATGTTCCTAGTATAGTTGGTGGTCTATCTATGTTAATCATTCAATTGTTTGTTATTTTTCTAAGTATTTGATGGTGAAAATATATAGGTAATAAATATTAAAAATCCTTATTCACCAATTTTTAACTCAGAGGATTTTCCTATTCTTATATCATCTACCTTTATTATATTTCAATATCCCGCTTTGACAATATGTTTTTTCTCCAGAAGGGATGGTTGAGGAATAATCAAACAAAGAAATGATGATGTCCATTTATGGCTTCCATGTCTATACTTTTCAAGCTAATGATTACTCAATCCTTCTCAATTATCATCATTTATATGATTACAATATCTTTTATACTAATATCCTTTAACACATTATTTCCATTCTAGAATAGTAATGTTTTTATAATTCATAGTCCTTGATCACCATTAAAGATATTCTCTACAAAATATTAAGCTATTTCTATGTCAATATATAGTTATGGATCTTATCATATCTATATATTTCACACAACTCCCCATAGAGATAATTCCACCAAATCATCAAATATAAGATCATTACAGCCAACTCTATCTCATGTGTTTTTTAGTTATAATCATAAAGATAGAAATTCCATGATGAATATGATTTCAATTTTACATATTCCATTAGTACATAGCCTAATACATTCATGTTACCATGGTTGTATACCATGAAATATACTCCACATGAGGGTAGTGTGAGTTATAGTGTAGTTAGAAGCCTATTTTTTATTCCATGAAGCTCTATTAACATTAATTTGTCATTAAAAACCTTAATCTATAGTGAATTATCATATTTAGTGGGTTTTAAAATCATGAGAGTTTACTCACATATCGTTTATCCCACCTAGGCTAAAGAAACTAAAAAACTATTTTATAGATGTTGGTTGGGGCCACAACAAAAATTCCATTCTCTAAGAAGGATCCACATATATGTCTTTCTTGTGATAAAATTTTCTAATAATGATAATTAATATATCTAGAACTCCCATTTTCATTCCATTTCATATAACATTTTCCTTCCTAGTGCATATAACACAACACTAAAACTCCACCAATGATTATCCATTATTTTTTATGTATATAATCAAATAAAATTTAAAAAATACAATAAATTTTTGAGATAATCTATAATTTATACATTAATTAATTCCATCAATATTTTTAGAGTATTACTGTGTGTAAAGGGAATCACTATGAAACATAGTTTCTATACATTGTTTGAAATGATTTATTATAAATATCATCATTCTTCTCTAGTAATTCATGGTTCCACGACTGAAGGTCATCCTCTAATATGGATGGGGCCCCATGTAAATGATTGATGATGACATAAATCAATATAATGGGATATTTATTAATTATAATGAATTTATTTATTTTACAATAATAAATTTTGAGGAACATTGACCAATCCTTCTTCTTGATGAAGATGATTGAAATTCCCTTTGTGAAGCACTTTGGATTAAAAAAACATTTATACATTCACTTATAAATTTTTCACTGGCCCTTCCATTTAAATACTGTTCATTATAAATGGATACTTGTATTTTGGTAGATATCAAGGTATATATTTAATTAATATTTCAGACTATAAATTAATAAGAGTAATAAAAAATTATTCAAGGAAAGTATTATTACAGTCCCCAACAATGGGTTTCTCTTCTTATATGATTCTATCCTTTATATTAATCATATGATTCTGATATTATTATCCATAAGTATGTAATGTCCTTTCCTGAGAAAAATATTTAAATGGAGGAACAATATCCTCCTAAAATATGTATAGAATTAGCGGATGAATCAAGATAGAAAGAGAGGTATCCATCTACTAAAATTTATTATTGGATATATATATATACATATAAGGACTACTGATCATTTCCAAATATAATGTGAAATTACACGGATGCAATTATGATATCATTAAATGGGGTCACATTGAAAAAATATATTCATCAGGGGATTTATATATTTTTGATTCTGTAATTTCTCCATTTTCTATTCTCAAAGAAATCACAACCCCAGTATATTTAGGATATGTTTGAATAGTGATATTAGACATAATTGATATAGAATATTGTGTACATCCAAATTCAAATATTATATGTGATATTCATTAATGAATAACAAATGTAACTAGCATGACATCATCTTTCTAATCCAACTCAATAGTAGTGATAGAATATTCTCTTATATTCTAAACAAGACATAAAATTTTCTATCAATGATTATATATGGAAACCCTAGTCCTAGATAATTGTATTTCATAAATAATGTGTTACCTATTTTTGAAAAACTATATTACATATTGAATATTTATTGTAATCTTATCTTATTTCATCTCTATAGTGGGATTCATTTTCTCCCTTCAACATTGATTACCCAGATGTCCCTCTTTACCACATTTGAATCGGTTCCTGGATCTAATGAGATAGTTTCCATGAAAATTATTCCCATATTTTTTACATGTTGGATGTTCAGTTTTCATTCCTCCAAGATAATTTTCTATTGATACACTAGTGTTATATTCAATTTTCTAATTCATATAACTATCATGACGATATTAATGATAGATTCAAGTCTCTATCATAAACATATGAGAATAAAATATAATTTATTTCATAGTAATCAAGGTCTTATATCACTAATGAATTTCATATAAATGGAATTATTACACTAATGAATAATTCCACCATAAATTCATAGTTTATTATAGATGTAGAGGCATACCATCAATCAATTTTGAAGACTACCTCATATTCATTGATAGAATTATCTTCCTTTTTCTTCAATCCTAATAAAAATATATTCATTTTATGATAATGACTTCATGAAAAATATTTTTTGAAAAATATATTCATAAATCATTTCCATTAAATTAAATCAAATTAATATTTGGTATTCATGTTTGTGATTAGTTTCCACCACTAATTAGATACCCCATTAATGATATAAACAAGTAGAATGAATTTCCCTTTATTTGTGCAATAAGGTAAAAAAATATATTCCAAACGAAGTTAACTAATTATTCTATAATTAGGGGATCATAAAATCTACATATGGTAAGTGGCCTTTTTCAAATAATGGAATGAAACACAATGTTATTTTTATTTGGTGAAGAAGTGAATTTCACAGGATTCAAGTTATTATACATAACATGAGTTTGTTAATATAGTGATTCAATAATGTTCTTAGCTCCCAATCTTATTAGATAAAAAATATAATTAGTGAAATAATTACATTTCATAGAAAATTTTCTATTTTGAAAAATTCAACCTATTTCACACAAATAACAAAAATAATTTAAAATTATTGATGAAAATAAATAATCTAAAAATTAAATAGAGTGGATTCTATGAATATAGATGGATAAAATTATAAATGAAATTTATATAGTAACATAGCAGTCTCTTGTTTAAATTTTTATTAAACATTAAAATTTTCATTTCAGGTTATCAAATTTAAAAATCAATTCTTGTATTTTAAATTGGTTCATGAAGAGTTCATGAGTTTACCAAAGAATATTTATAAAGAGTTTTAGACCATATTTCTTAGAAGACCTCCTTATCATGCATCTGGTACTTCTCCAGTTAATACACAATGAGCCTTTTGGGGTTATTTTCTCATTGAAAATATGTTCCAAAAAAATCCACTTATAATATCTAGACATGGTTACAATTACTTGGAAACTACTCTCTATAAGATTTACTAGAATTCCTGGGTATATTCCTATATATAAAATTGTCATTATAGTTCTCACTTAATTATTCTAGTCAAAATCCTAAAAAATATCTAGACCATATACTAATAAAAAATGTAGAACCCTAATACATTACACATATTTTAAATTTATTTCTAAAAAATATATCCAATAAAAAAATACAAGGGTCAAGATACATAGTTCCTTTTAAATACATGGTATATAAAATATAGACTTCAAACCAATATAGAAAAACTTATTTTAATATCTAAAATGATCACTTAAATACCATTGAGATTCTAAACATGGATAATATATACAACATCCTATTACTATTTTTAATTAATCCTAAACCCTCTGTTTATTGGGTTTTGTTGGGTTTGGTTTGGGGTTTCTTCAGGTGAAATTGAAAAATTGGTTTGGAATTTTCTAGGCAAGTGCATAGTTGGAACACAATTTTCTGAAACCATGTGCCATATCCCAGAAAACAATGAAACCCAAGGAAAGGTGGATTTTCATGGTTGTTTCCTAGTTATTCATATCATGAGCCCTCCTAGCATAAAATGAATGACCGGTTTAAAATGGGTGCATGACCAAGCTGCATGGTTTGGTCTAACTGTGCGGGTATGATCAGGAAACCATGTGTATGTGATTTTAAGAGATCTAATTTTTTAAAAAAATTCTCAATACCCTGTATTTGGTCTTGGACAGATCTCGTTTAACCCAAAATAATTTCTCCTTTCTGCATAGATCCTAAAAAGGATTCTTGGCCCCTTGAAAACCTTATAGAAGTGATCTAAATGTAGGTAAACATTGGTCAATCCTATTCTACATAGTTTCCTTATTTCTTTATTGAACATATACGATCAATTTCTTTCTCCCTAGGATTCTGTGGATAGTTATTTAGATTTTTGGATCAAATTCTCTCTATTTTGGGTCAATAAACCATGGTTTTATCTTGGTTTCTAGACATCTTGATCATCCTTATTCGTTGATAAATCTCATCAAGGGTTTGGTTATTTTATATCCCTAGATCCCAAGGTAGGTAGTTAAATTATGATTCCCAATTTATATTATACCTATGTTCATTTTTTATATTTCAATTTCTAGAATTTATGTTTTTTTAAAATTTTGGATTATAATTATTTCATTTTGATGTTTGAAAAATCTAATTTTGTGGAATTTGGGTTTTTGAGAAAAATGTATTTTTTTCACTGAATTGGAAATTAGTGACATTTAAATTTTTCAATATTAATTTTTTTTTCTATAGAATTTGTATCAGTTAAAATGTTTAATTTAATTTTTTTTTAAAATTGATGGAATTTTTCTTAAAACCCCCAATTTTCATCTTTCAATATTTAATTACAAATGAAAGAAAAAAATTAAAAAAATCAGAGAACATGGAAAAGGATATAAAACATCCCTTTGATGTATGTGAGTTATTTTGGGCAACATATTATGACCTACAACATTCTAAAACCTCATATCAACACGTAATCATTCCTTAGGCGATGTGGTTGAGTCCTATTTTCCTTATGCCCAAAGGGGCATATGTACATATATTCAATTTCATAGTGTAGGGTCCCTATATACTATATGTATCTTACCTATTTGTCACATGACCATTTTTCTCTCTTCTATGTAATTAAATATTATATTCTATTATTAAAAACTATTTTACAATCCTTGAGAGTATATACAAACTACTTTATATAAATTTGACTATTTATAAAATTTTGTGAAAAGATCCATTTGTGTAATTCACTCTATAAATCAAGTTAAATTCCATCATTTGAAAAGTATTTCCTCCATTTGAAAATAAATCCATTAATTTGTAAAGTATTTTCATATTTTAAATTTTAATGAATTATTTGTTTAAATATGATTTTGAAATTCCAAATCATCTTATTTTAAAATTCAAATCACATAGAATTTTATTTTTATATTGGTATCGTTTTATGGATAATTTGGTGAAATACTAATGGGATATTTATCACACCCTACACATGACTTTATGTTTTTTGATATTATCTCTATCAACTATCAAACATAGAATGTATATTTGAGGGACATGGATTTATCTATGGGACCTCGTACTTGGTGAATTGTAAAATTTGGGACATGGTTTTTTTTAGTTTCAGTACTTATGTTTTAGTACATTGGTAATAAATTCTTATTTTAATTCTAGTATATTACTCACAGTGGAGTATATTTTGAAATTAATTTTTCCTTGTTTTTTTACATCAACATTGTTAATGAAAAAACCTTTTACATAATCATTTTGTATAATGATAGTTGTTATTCATCGACCCATGAGGATCATGAATGGACTTCAGGATATGTTGGGATCAGCTAATTTATTGTTTTACCATGGTATGCATGCTATTTTATGAAAAAGATTTATTAGAACTCAAGGTTGAACATTGGTCTTGAAGTAGCATATAATAGTGAAATATTATCAGGTCTTATGAGGTAGTTGTGTTTGAGTGAATGAACATATCTCATTTAAATAAACCATATGTTTCCTAGTTTGGTTATGAAAAAACATATTGTGGGTTAATTATACTCTTTTCCCTATTTTTATATGGATATATTGAAATCCATATCTTGTTTTTCCTATCTGTTCGAATTAATTTTTTATGTTTCTCAATTTTAGTGTTAATATGATTCCATCCTTAATTTATGATGATGTTGGGTAGCATCATGTATCCAAGAATACATATGAATCATATAAAGGAGGTATTTTCTACTAATCCTCTATAATAGAATCATATTTTTTACTGGAACATATTTTAAGTGATTGGGAACACATTCCATGGTCATGGGCATGCACCTCATCTAGTTCCCATTCTGGCTCCTCCATTGGCACCTAAGGGGGGCTTTCTCGAAGTTAGTTCTCAAGAGTTTCTTCACTAGAATCTAACACTATTTAAATTATGTAATGATACTCTAAATGATGGGTAATGGTTTAGAATTTTGGAACACTTATTTGGGTTGATGGAAACACCTGATGAGATCAAAGTGAAGTGTCCCAACTTCATACCAGAAGGATGGGGAAGAAGATGGTGGGACACATTGGTGACCACAGAGATGCATGAAAGATTAGAGTGTAAAGACATAAAGTTTATTTTAACTAACAATTTATATCATTATTCAGTTATTTTAGGGAATTCCACTATGTTCATCAAAATTGAGCAGGGTGATTGGACCATGATAGAGTATGGAAACCATTTTGTTGATCTCATGCACTTCACACTAGAGATAGTATCGAATGAGATGATAATGGATTAGAGGATAAACTTGGGACTTCAAATAGATATTCTATCATAGTATTTCTATTTAAATAAGACTTATTATGTAGATGTAATGGATTGAGTGCAAATTTTCGAGATGGACCTGGCTAGCAAGTCAAGGTTATCGGGGGCTTCTTTTTCTCCCAGTGGCAGCACGAGATTCTTCAATGAAAAATTTAATTGTGATAGTTCTCGTGAAATTTTACATTACTAGGGTAATTCTAGAACTCATGTAGTTCATATAATATGTCATTTTGTTTGTTACCAATGTTTGTATATGTAGTAAATTCAAAAATTGTTTGCACTTTGGCACCCAAGAACTATAGCTCATGTGGACATCCGGAGAACCTACATAGATTTTTTAATATCTATTCTAGTTTTTGCAGTATAACATGATTTTACAATCGTCCTAAAACATAGAGGAAATAATATTCATAACATACAACAGGTTCTATCTAGTGGAATCACGAATGAACTTCTTCACGCTCTGAATGACACTCTAGAGTAATTGGATATAGGTCCAGTGACTTTGAGTGGTACCATTAATATTTCTTCATCATTAATGACTACTCTATTTGATACTAGTGCTTCTCATTCATAAATTTAAACCCATGTTTTTAATCTTCTAAATATTATTATTGATATTTTCTCTTGTGATATGGATTTTGAAAAACACCTTAGTGTGAAGATATAGTAGGGGCTCTGATGTCCATCATGTACGTTCTCACTAACATATGCTGATCTTGCATGAAATTTTATAATTCTCGGCAAGAAATATCTTTAGGTCATATTCATGATGGATTGTCTCATTTCCAATGAATAATAGATTTATTTTTATCTTTTAATGGTCTCCTTCACTAAACCTAATGGTATGTTGTGTATTTTATAGAGAATGGGACCTAAGGTTGACTAGAACTGTACCTTTTTATATGGAGACAAGGAAAGTGGTATCTGTGTTTTCCTTTGATCTGGAATGGGAATAATTGAGTGGTGATCTCTCTCCTATTTTCACCAATTTTCCTAACATGTTTCCTTTTGATTTATTGGTTTTCCACTGGTAAAGAAGGTTGAGTTTTCTTTTTTACTTGATTCATGTTACCCAACCAGTTTATAATCCCTCTTACTTCATGGAACTAGCTGAACTGAAATCTATGAACTCCTAGTGGTAATATCTTCAGGAGAAAATATTTATACTACTAAGAATGTTAAATTACGTGGTTTTAGTTCTCTTTCCTATTAAATTTTAATGTTTAATTCATAGATGTGGTGATTACAGATATCTCAATCAATTAAAGGTAAATTATATGTAACCATTTCCACGTATTAATTATCTATTTGATTAGTTGATGGGGGAATGATGGTTATCGGGGATTTATCTTCATTATGGTTACAATAAGTTGAGAATAATGGAACCTAGAATTTAGAAAACTCATTTTTAGAATTGGTACAATCACTATGAGTTCCTTTTTATTCCATTTAATAAAAAAATATTATCTTACAACATTAATAGAATTTTGAACAATATTTTCATTGACTATATTTATACTTTCGTGGTAGTCTTTTTGAATGACATGTTTGTTTAATAAATGTATGAGGAAGATCATTTTCATCTTCTGGGAATGAATTTGATTTTGTTTAGAAATCACTAACACTATAAAATCATTTGAAAATGTTATTTTTGGATTCAAGAAGTGATATTCTTGGGGCATGTGGTGTTAGAACTTGATACATCAGTTGATCCTGAACGGTGAAAGATGTTATAACATGGTGGAACCATGGAATGTTATTTATATTTGGAGCATCTTGGTTCTAAATGGGTATTATCTATGGTTCATTTTGTACTTCTCAAAGATGGACTCTCAAATGAATTCCCTAACTCAAATGTGAGTAAATATTTATTGGAATAAAAAATGTCAATGTTTTAATATTAAGATGAAACATCATTAGATTTCTACTATGGTGATAATTCTTCAAGGGGCATTGGGTATTTTGTGATTTTTTGGATTCATGTTTGGGATGAATTATTTTTTGATGTAATCATGAAATTACTTATGGATATTTTCATCTTATACTAGTTGAGAATAATTTTCTAACTCGTGACATTGACCATAAAGTTGGTATGTACTCTCTTAAGAGTTAGTTTAATTACCTTTACAAGGAAATTCATACCAAATATTCTTTCCCCAAGAGATTGTGTTATATATTCTCTCAAAATGTATTGAATCTCATATCGAGGAGTCGAGTAGAATACCTACAATCATTTGTTTTTGACACTGCCTATTCATTTGGAAATGAGAATTTCATTATATATGATTTAAGCTAGAAACATCCAACCCAGCCCGTGAAAGAATATTCAAATGAGTGGAATTGGATGGCACTATATTCAAAGTAACATATTGTAGTTCCAAATAAGGGGATGAGGTTTATATGAAAAAAGTATATTTGGAATATGAAATCATCGGTTTGTTTCATTAAGATTAAAATCCTGATGTGCTATTTTAGCATTAGAGACATTATTAATTGTATGGAGACCATTCATGAATTTTTGATCGAAAAATTGGATATTCTATGCTTTTAAAAAAAATTAGTCCCATATTTGGTGGTAAATTATGTGATTATAGATTTAGCTATTTCCCTATTAGTTATGCACCAAGAAAAAACAAATACTTTCTATAACATGAAACATATATTATTGTGGCCTTTTAATAGACAGGGAATTTCAATTTTTTTTCCCATTATAATACATTCCAATTGTTTAAGTCTGGGGACCCCAAACATTTGATTTTACTTCATCCAATTCACGTCCCTACATGGAAGTGAGATGTGAATTATATGGAAATTTTAATTGGGGATCTATGTACCTAGAGAATGAAGAATGTGATATGGTTTTTGATAGATAGGATGACAAAATAGGCTCACTCTATACCGATCTGTGACACATCTGATGTTGAGGAGTTGGGAAAACTCCAAGTGAATGATATTGTTTGTTTCATGGAGTTCCATATTCTATATTATCTCATCAAGATCCTTGTTTCAATTATTTGTTTCTGAAGAGGCCTTTCGGAGTTACTGGGATCTAAAATCTATTTTAGTATACCATTGCATCTACATTCCAATGTCCAGACAGAAATTTCAATACAAAATCATCTGGATAATCTCTGCACTTGTGTTCTCGACATTGGTGGGGCTTGAAATGATCAATTAGGGCTACACGAGTTTTCTTATAATAATCATTACCATTCCTTAACCATGATTGATTATTTTGAGTAATTATATGGAAAGCCTTGTAAATCTCTATTATGTTGGTCAGATATTGTTTTATGATCCTTGGTTGGACAATGTTTGTTGTAAGAGAAGACATTACAGATTAATTTTGTAACACCCTGAGATTTTATGAAGAATATTCTTTTTAATTTCATTGATGTCTTGTGTGGAAAGATACACCAAAAGGATCTTTCACTACATGCATCCCTGACTTGGCTTTCATTACACGCAATCACGACCTTCCACAATAGCGTATGTTGTACACAATACCGAGTTTCACTAAACAACGATATGCTATTAAAATATTATTAAAACTAGCCGGTATGAATAGTAATACCCACTTTTTGAAATTTTATAAATTTTTTCTTTCAAAATGGACTTCATTTTTTGATTTGGAATATATAAATTAGCATAGGGTGAAATTTTGATATATTTCTGAAAACTTTCAATTTTTGATGAATAATGAAAACACTGGGTTACTATTTAAAAACCAAATTTTTATTTAAATAATTATTTATTTTATTTAAAATTATTTTAGGTCAAAATTATTAAAACATAACTATATAATTTTAATGTAATTCATTGGAGTCATTTTATAATAATTTAGGATATATAAATACTTTTTTGAACTTTTCACCGTCTTTTACCCACCTCCTATGAGAAATTGCAAATTTACATAAAACATAATTTTACAGCTTCTGTGAGTGGAATTTAGAAAATCTGAGAGACACGGTTAATATCAAGGACTAAAATACGGTTCAATGAGATGAAAATAATTTTTGGTGAATAGTAACTTTTTACTTTTATTTACCACAGTTAAAAGTAAATAGGGTAATTAAGGGTTAAAATCATATTATTATTACCCTAAAACATGTCCTAATTCTATTGGATAAGTGTAATTCGACCAAAAACAACCTTAGGAATAACATATTACCATTTAGGTCCACTTGGATTGGATTAGGACATTTATTATTAATTTATTTAAAGAAGGGTTAAAATAGTTAAAATCAAAGTTTAATAACTAAATCATTTTTAATATAGAGTTATACATAAGATAAATTTGAATATAAATATTCATTAGAAAGAAAAAAAGATTTAATAAATAATGGTATTTTATTTATAATTTTTAGACATTAAATAAGTTAATTTATTTATGACACAATGATGATGCAGTAATTATCTTATTAATGGAATATTGACATAATTGATGTTATAAGTACCCAAATAAATGTAATTTTAGACTTTTTATAAATTAAAATAATTTTTAAGGTTAATATGACATGTTATTATAGATTTAATGAACTTTTTTTGAACTAATCATGATGTTATGATTTTCAAAAAAATCAATTACAAAATAGTTACTAAATTGACATAAAATAGTTTTTAAAACAAATATTATATTATTAATTGTTATTATATTCATAAAAATATATGTTTATGCCAAGATACTTATATCAAGATATTTTTATCATTAATGGACCACTTGGGGTCACTTGGATGTATATGGTATGTTTATTAACTATATAATATAAAAATTCAATGTGACATGGTAAATGTCAATCTAATTAAAAAAGAGTTAAAACAAAAAAGATAAGGTTAATATAATGACCCAAACATGTATAAAATCTATTGGTTGAGAATATTTCGGCCCATCCCCACATTATCTTCAAAATAAATCAATTTGGAGCTATTAAAAACTGAATATGACTTTATTATAAAATAATATTTTAAGTTTTTTCAAAGGTGCCCCTCTCCTCCCTTATAAAAAGGGCACCCCTTCCCTCTTCTATTCACACCATTGTGAGCCTTGAAGCTCGGCCAAACCCTTCACATTTCTCTTCTACACTTCCCAAGAAACATTTTTTAGGTTCTTGTCTTCTCAAAATACCAACTATACTTCCTTAAGAGAAGGCTTAAAGGTGGTGCGTCATAGAAGATGTAATCTCTTCTTCCGATTCTCTCAAGTTCTTTTCTTCTTCTACTTATTCTTCTTTAGTTGTATCATTATAAAGTAATAACATCAGTGTTACTTATATACTGATATGTTATTATAAATATGAAACAACCCTATTTCACTTTATATCCATCCTACGGGAAACGAAATCACTGCGCGTGCGTACGTACGGAACACCATCTCCACGTTGTGGTGTAATCTGTTTTCGACCACCACCTTACTTGGATGGGTATAATGGTGGAAATAAATAACTATATATGATTACTATAAGTTTATATTGATTATGAAATATTATTCATACACTTGAATACAATTCCACGATCATGGGAATGATATCATCGCTCGTGTGTACGTTCGGACTACCGTCTCCACGACGCGATTAGATTTATTCTCTATGTTAACCATTCATGAATAATTATAAATTATAAATAATGAATAATAATGAAATATATGACATAATAATGATACTTTATTTATTTATATATATGTATTTCATCTACTAAATTCCATTCAATTAAATAAGGAAATGAAAACAGCGTTCATGCGTACGTACGACCTACCGTCTCCATGAACGGTGTATTTCATTCCATTTATTGATCTATCATATATATATGTATATGCTGAATATATATTATATATAAATCATGTTTTACATTCTGGAATTATGTAAATCAGGATATAATTAATAATATCAAGAACAACAAGTCGAAACACGAACAATAAATGAAACGATTTTACCCAAATCACTACTTTTACATAGAATTTACAAAAGAACGGGTAATATAAAGTCATAAATAAACCATATATGATATAATAACAAGGAATATGATTCTTTAATAAGTCAATGACATTATTTAAATCATTATACTGGAGGTTTGGATACATATGAAGCATATCAGACATAAGTTAAGGGATAATTTTGCAAATCTCATTTTTATTCGAGATTGCTTATTCGTAAGTATTTACTAGGGTTATTGTTATCATCCTTGTCCATGTTTTATAAAAGTGTATTCATGTATGTTTAAAGTACTTTTTACCCATTTTCACTTTTACCCCAAGTTATGGAAGGAATATTTCTTTTGTTTACCCTACGAGGTACTTTTTGACTTTTCCGGCAAAAGTACGAGGAGAATGTTTTTTTAACTTATACGGCATGAGCAGATTTTTGCGTTTTCATAATGACTAATTTTCATGATGAATAATCTAAAATATTTCATGTATATTTGAAAAAAAAATACTTTTCTTTTAAAATTGCATGGAATTTTTGAAAAGAAAATTATTTTGAAGAAGAAATGATATTTTCCTCAAGAATTCATTCAAAGTGTTTTATCAAAACATTTTCCATATAAGATGAAATTATTTCATGTGTATGTTTCAAGTATAATGTATCTATGATTTACATGGTTTCACTTCTCTTATGATGAAATGATATCCATTTTTTTTATATGGATTACGTTATGATGGCATGATGTATAAGAATCCCATTTTTAATACATGGGTTATGCTATGATGTTTGATTTATGATTTTGTGTCACACGTAAGAATGATTTCATTATGAGATGGGTGGGACATATATCTCCCTCCAATGCATTGGGTAAAGATTTATATCTCATGAGATAGACTTGGCTGGAACGGTAAGTTAATCCAGTTCAGTGTTACAGGACTGGAATGAGGAGTGAACTCGATTCAGAATGGTACTTTGTCCACTAAGATGGTCATGGCAGCAATGCCTTGGATACTATAGAAATCATAACATGTGCTTAATGGATGCCACAATTACATGTTTTATTACCATGCTTGTTTATCATGACTAATGTTCCTTTATGATCTATTCCTTGTGTACTTCCAAGATTTATGTCGTTGCTCATGATTTTGTTGTTTATATTTTTTTTGTTCAAGTTTTTGCATTCAAATGTTTATGGATTGTTTTATGTTATCTATACTTACCCTTACTGAGCATTTGATCTCACCCTTTATATGTTTTATTTTCCCCAGGATTTAAATAAATGTTTTAGGTAAGAAAATAAAAGGGGAAGATCTTTATGGGAGATGTTCAAGGTCTTTCACCATGATTAGAAGATTATTTTCCGAGTTTCCGAAGACACTAAACTATTACGGTCCTTATGTGTCTATTTTCGTTATGTATTAAGTATTCCGAAAAATTAATTTATTGTCCAAGTACATCAAGATTTGGGTCTCTATAGTTGGTATCAGAGGAAAGGTTTAGTTAACCTTTGGAAAGTAGGATGCGGAAACTTTAGTGAGATCCCTAGAGATATTTCTAAGCTATACATATAGGTTATAGTCCTAGAATTACAGTAATGATATTAGAATTAAACCTAAGATGTTAGATATTGAAGTTAATCCCCCTTGATTATGATTTTTTCCTCTCACACTATTCTTTTTGGGTTTTAGAAAATGGATGGAAATCTAAAGATTCACGATAATGGAGGATATGATGGACAATGGAATGATATATTTCATGAGCAGCCGAATGAAATTGGATCTGGAGGTCCACATATCATTATTATTTCTAATCAAAAATCTCATAATATGATCAATAATCTCATCTTTGGTAAGTTTCCTGACTCAGCTAATAATAGAAATATGGAGTTTCATGATGATCATAGAAGAAGGAAAGTTAAATTTCTTTCATGCAAAAGAGGCATCAATAAGAATGTTTCAAAGTAACTGGAAGATGCTTTGGGTGTGGAAAAGCAGGACACAAATTCAGTAAGTGCAAAAGAAAAGGTTCAGTTAACACCATGGAAAAGGATAATGGTATTGCTTGGACATCAACAACCGTTAAATGTTTTAAATGTGGAATGTACGGGCATTATGAAAACCAATGACCTAAGGGAAAGACTCATGAAGAGAATCATCATGGTCATATGGGTAGTTTTTATGTGGATGATGATGAGGAGACTACAAATGATATATGAGACGAAAGAAGTGTTGAAGATTGGTCAATGTTGTAGGAAGGTAGTAGAATGATTTTATGTTTATCAAGAGTTATGTTGTGTAGGTAATTTAATGGTACTATGGAATAAATAAACATCTAAGTATTGTTACATGATTGTTTTTTATAAAGTATTTGAATGTATATGTTGAATGGTACTGGTGACCATGAATGGTTATTCAGATATTTTTGGAAAGAAGATGATATGCACATAATGAATAGATAAGGAGGAAATAATATGTTTGATAGTATTCATGAGCTCGTGATTGTTATAAGGACTAAGTGATATCATGGTTTGAGTATACAAAATTTTTGGACTTTGGTATGTGGAAAGAGTTAAATTTTGATAGCACTCATGTTTTCACTAAAGTTCAATGGGTATTTATTTTTCAAGCGAATACAAGATTAAGGCCTTCGAATGTTTTAAATGTGACTAACAAGACATATCTTATGATATATAGGGATCAACGATGGTATTAACATTCTTGTTATATGAACTCTATGGTAATCGTTTTCACTATAATATGAGATTGGGCAGTAGTATTTTGGATAAGCCTAAAGATTGGAATGGATTATTTTTGACATAAGTTATTATTGTTTAAGGCTATAACTTTTTCGGTATTATTGAAGGAAAGTTATAATAATGTATTTTTATAAAAAGGACAACCTGCAGGATGGGTGACAACTCATCATGTCAGACAACGCTGTGGAAATCGAACCCACAACCGAAGTGCGATGGGCCTTTATTTCCTACCACTGGCCAATAGGAAGTCACAGGTTAGAAGAAACTAGTTTTATTTTATTATGCAGGATGATAGATGAAGTATAAGTCCATTTTGGAACCATATCTGATTAATCTCACCATAGATGGACTTATGTATATAACTTTTGCTAACTTATGTTTGAGACTGATGGAATGACCTATCATTCTATCGCATGATCTGCTAAAACTTCATGAAAGACAAATTCAACTTCATTTCGTTAAGATATGAAGTGGAAGTTGTTCAAGGCACGATCAATGGTGAGATTATACCAAAATAAAGTAAGTATTTCTTCTAATTCAAATTATTCAACTTTAGGGAAATGATTTTGAAAACCAAAAATGTTGTCTTAGTGCCCTTATATGTGATGAATCATATGGTACCTTAGATCATCACTAATTTATGGCTTTGTGATTTTTGGCTTTTTCATAGCCATGTTCTCTACCACTCTCCATCAGAACTTGATGCTTATATTTCTCTTCCATATCAATATTTTTCACCTATGTTCTCCAATGTGGAAACCCAGTGATTAGTTAATTTGGGTAACCATTACATTTTATAATTTAGTTTTTAAAGTTATGTTTTGGTATTCCTTTTCACGATTTGATCTTATTTTAAAGAAACATTTAATTAGTAAAGCATTTATAACTCCGATGAATTTCGATGGCGAAATTCATTTTAAGGGGGGAAGAATGTAACACCTCGAGATTTTATGAAAAATATTCATTTTAATTTCATTGATGTCTTGTGTTGTACGCTACACCAAAAAGAGTTTTCACTACATACATCCCTGAATTGGCTTGCATTACACGCAATCACAACCTTCCACGATAGCATATGTTGTACGCAATACCAAGTTTCACTAAACAACGATATGCTATTAAAATATTCTTAAAACTAGCCATTATGAATAGTAATACCCACTTTTGGAAATTTGATAAATTTTATCTTTCAAAATGGACTTCATTTTTGGATTCGGAATATTGAAATTATCCTAGGGTGAAATTTTGGTAGTTTTATGAAAACTTTCAATTTTTGATGAATAGTGAAAACACTGGGTTACTATTTAAAAACCGACTTTTTATTTAAATAATTATTTATTTTATTTAAATTTATTTTAGGCCAAAATTGATACATAATACCTATATAAGTTTAATTTAATTCATTGAAGTCATTTTATAATAATTTTGGATATATAAAAATTTTATTGAACTTTTCACCGTCTTTTACCCACCTCCTAGGAGAAATTGCAAATTTACATAAAACATAATTTTACCACTTCTGTGAGTGGAATTTCAAAAAACCAAGAGACACGGTTAATATCAAGTACTAAAATGTGGTTCAATGAGATGAAAATAATTTTTGGTGAATAGTAACTTTTTACTTTTATTTACCGCAGTTAAAAGTAAATAGGGCATTTAAGGTAAAAAATGATATTATTATTACCCTAACACATGTCCTAATTCTATTGGATAAGTTTTATTTGACCAAAAACAACCTTAGTAATAAAATATGACCATTTAGGTCCACTTGGAATAGATTAGGACATTTATTGTTAATTTATTTAAAGAAGGGTTAAAATAGTTAAAATCAAATTTTAATAAATAATCATTTTTAATATAGAGTTATACATAAGATAAATTCAACTATAAAAATTAATTAAAAATATAATAATATTTACTACATAATGGTGTTTTATTTATAATTTTTAGACATTAAATAAGTTAATTTATTTATGACACAATGATGATGCAGTAATTATCTTATTAATGAAATATTGACATAATTGATGTTATAAATACCCAAATAAATGTAATTTTAGACTTTTTATGAATTCCACTAATTTTATATGTTAATATGACATGTTATTATTGATTTAATTAACATTTTTCGAACTAATCATGCTATTATGATTTTCACAAAAATCAATTTCCAAATAGTGTCTAAATTGACATAAAATAGTTTTTAAAACAAATATTATATTGTTAATTGTTATTATATTCCTAAAAATATAAGTTTCGGACAAGATACTTATATCATGATAGTTGTATCATTAATGGACCACTTTGGGGGTCTCTTGGATGTATATGGTATGTTTGTTAACTATATAATATAAAAATACAATGTGACATGGTAAATGTCAATCTAATTAACTAAGAGTTAAAACAAAAAGATAAGGTTAATATAATGACACAAACCTGTCTAAAATATATTGTTTGAGATGATTTAGACCCATCCCCACCTTATCTTCTTAATAAATCAATTTGGAGCTATTAAAAACTGAATATGATTTTATTATAAAATATTATTTTATGTTTTTCTAATGGTGCCCCTCTCCTCCCTAATAAAAAGGGAACCCCTTCCCTCTTCTATTCACACCATTTTGAGCCTTGAATCTCGGACAAACCCTTCCCATTTCTCTTATCCACTTCCCTAGAAACATTCAGGAGGTTCTGTTATTCTCAAAAGACCAACTCTACTTCCTTAAGAGAAGACTTAAAGGAGGTGTGTCATAGAAGAGGCAATCTCTTCTTCTGATTCTCTCAAGTTCCTTTCTTCTTCTACTAATTCTTCTTTAGTTGTACCATTATAAATTAATAACATCAGTGTTACATATATACTGATATGTTATTATAAATATTAAACAACCCTATTTCACCTTCTATCCATCCTACGGGAAACGAAATCACCACGCGTGCGTACGTAGGGAATATCGTCTCTACGCCGTGGTGTAATCTGTTTTCGACCACTACCTTACATGGATGGGTATAATGGTGTAAATAAAAAACTATATATGATTATTGTAAAGTGATATTGATTATGAAAAATTATTCATACACTTAAATACAATTCCACAATCATGGGAATGATATCATCGCTCGTGCGTACTTACGGACTACCGTCTCCACAACGCGATGAAGTTCATTCTCCATGTTAACCATTCATGAATGATTATAAAGTATATATAATTAATAATAATGAAATATATGACATAATAATGATAATCTATTTATTTGTATATATGTATTTCATCTACTTAATTCCATTCAATTCAATAAGGAAATGAAAACAGCGTTCATGCGTACGTACGGCGTAACATCTCCATGAACGGTGTATTTCATTCCATTTACCGATCTATCATATATATATATATGATGAATATATATTATATATAAATCATGTTTTACATTCTGGAATTAAGTAAATCAGGATATAATTAATAATATCAAGAACAACAAGTCGAAACACGTATAATAAATGAAACGATTTTACCCAAATCACTGCTTTTACATCGAATTTACAAAAGAACGGGTCATATAAAATCATAAGTAAACCATATATGATATCATAACAATGAATATGATTCTGTAAGAAGTAAATGACATTATTTAAATCATTATACAGGAGGTTCGGATACATACAAAGCATATCATACCTAAGGTAATGGATAATTTTGCAAATCTCATTTTTATCCGAGATTGATTATTCGTAAGTATTTTCTGGGGTTATTGTTATCATCCATGTCCATGTTTTATAACATTTTTTTCATGTATGTTTAAAGTCATTTTTTACCCATTTTTACTTTTACCCCATGGTATGCAAGGAATCTTTTTTTTACCTTACAAGGTACTTTTTGACTTTTCTGCAAAAGTACGGGGAGAATGTTTTTTTAACTTATACGGCATGAATGGATTTTTACGTTTTCATAATGCCTAATTTTCATGAAGCCTACCCTATAATATTTCATGTCTACTTTGAAAAAAATCCTTTTCTTTTAAAATTTCATGGCATTTTGTGAAAATAAAATGATTTTGAAGAAGAAAGGATATTTTCCTCAACAATTCATTTCAAGTGTTTTATCAAATCCATTTTCCATATAAGATGAAATTATTTCATATGTGTATGTTTCAAGTATAATGTCTCTATGATTTACATGGTTTCACTTTTCTTATGATGAAATGATATCCATTTGTTTTATATGGATTATGTTATGATGGCATGATGTTTAAGAATCCCATTTTTAATACATGGGTTATGCTATGATGTATGATTTATGATTTTGTGGCACACTTAAGAATGATTTCATTATGAGATGGTTGGGACCTATATATCCCTCCAATGCATTGGTTAAAGATTTATATCTCATGATATAGACATGGATGGAACAGTAATTTAATTCGGTTCAGTGTTACAGGAATGGAACGAGGAGTGAACTTGATTCAGAATGGGACTTTTTCCACTAAGATGGTCTTGGAAGCAATGCCTTGGATATTATGGAAACCATAACATGTGCTTAATGGATTCAACAATTACATGTTTTGTTACCATGATATTTTATCATGGCTAATGTTCCTTTATGATCTATGCCTTGTGTACTTCCAAGATATATGTCATTGCTCATTATTTTGATGTTTAGATTTTATGTTCATGTTTTTTCATTCAAATGTTTATGGATTTTTTATGTTCTCTATGCTTTCCCTTACTGAGATTTTGAGCTCACCCTTTATATGTTTTCTTTTCCCCAAGATTTAAAGTAAGGTTTTAGGTATGAAAACAAAAGGGTAAGATCTTTATGGTAGATGTTGAAGATCTTTCACCACGATTAGAAGATTATTTTCCATGTTTCCAAAGACACTAAACTATTACGGTCCTTGTGTGTCTATTTTTGTTATGTATTAAGTATTCCGCAAAAGTAATGTAATGTCCATGTACGTCAAGATTTGTGTCTCTACGCATTTTATTCTTCAGAGAATGTTTATGGACCATATACTACATATTTATTATGTTAATCATCTTTATAGACCATTACTGTTCTCAGTTAGTGACTAGGTGTTCTTGAATGTTTCACCCTTGTTGGCCATCGATGGCTTGGGAGATAAGGAAATATTTCTCCTAGTTTTGTGGGAGCATTTATGGTCGTCCAGTAGGTTGTTAAAGTTTCATACCATATAGAACATCTGTTGAAAATGATGTCGATACATAATGTGTTTCATGCATCTTTGTTAGGAATGTATCTAACTCATCCATCTCTTATCCGTAGTTGGAATGATCTTGAATTGGAACCTAATTTATATGTGAATAAATGACTAGTCACGATAGTTTATTATATAACCATGGTTCTCCATGGGATGATGATGTTTTTCATTCAAGTTTTATGGGAGAAAAGAATTGATAGTCATGAGACATATGATTGAGAGACACTGATCAGTGAGTAGTAGACTCATCTTTTAGCATGGATGTTTTTGGTAGCCATTCTAGAGAAAAAACTTTTTGTATAGAGGGAGGGTTCTGAAATTCAATTATTGTTTTATGGTATTAATAAACCCCCTTTTTACTGATCATTTCTTATGTTCCATTTGTGGTTGATTTGAGTAAATATTTTTTTAGAAAAAAATGGAATTTTCTAGGCTATTGCATTGTTGGTGTACAATTCTCCAAAACCATTCACCATATCAGAGAAAAACATGAAACACAAAGAAGTATTATTTTCCATGGTTACTAAAATAATATTCATATATGTTACATATTAGTAGAAACCATGTGACACATCTAAAATGGTCGTAGAACCTAGCTACAATGTTTGGTCTAACCTTACAGGGTTTTACCAGTAAACAATGCATATAGGATTTTAATAAATATTAAAAATTATAGAACCTCTATTTTTTATTTGAACTGGCCTACTTTGACTTAACCTCATTTCTACCTTCCTCATAGTTCCCATGGAGAAATTGTGTCCCCTCTGAAACATCCTATAAGTGATTTGATGATATGTTAAATTCATTAGATACACTTCTAGTAAGTTATTTTCTCTCATTATTCATATCCCATAATCACTCTCTTATTTTTAGGGTTCCATGGATCCTTTTTTGATTTTTGGAAAAAAAATATTTTTTGGTTTAATAAACCATGTTTTTATCCTTGTTTCTTCCATTCCTTGATTGTTATTTTTAATTGTCAAATCTCAGCTAGGGTTTGTTGATTCGAGATCCATTAATCCTGAGGTAGTAGGTTCAATTATGACAAAAACTTTATATTAACCCTAATTGATTGGTTTGAATATTATTTTTTGAAATTATGTATAATTATTTATATTGGGATTTTATGGATTTCAATTAGTTTTTTGGATAAACATAATTCTGATGAATTGGGTTTTTTGGGAAAAATAGATTTTTACTTGGTCTTAGTAATTTATGAGATTTAAATTGTTAAATTTAGTTTTTTGTTTTAATATAAATTAAATCAATTAAATTTTTGAATTTTATATTAGAAATTTCCTTTATATTAAATTTGTGAAAACCCCCAATTCCAGTGAATGGAGGGTTTGTGATAAAATTGATGAAATTGTTTGAAAATTAAATTTTTGGATTTAATTGTGAAATAGATTAAAATATTGCATGAATTGATTTCAAATAATTATTTATAAAAAATGGCATGAAAATGTTTTGATGGAAACCATAGGGTTTCATCTTGGTTAAAAGGTGTGTTTATTATTAATAACATGTTATTTTATTTAAATAGGAAATTGGCATATTTGAAATGGGGGATTGGATTTAATTTCACTATTATAAATCTTAATATTAATTTAACATCATCAATTTTTTTCTTGAGAACCTAAAATATTTATATAGTTTGTGAGTTATTTTTGGAAGCACATTAAGATTTACAATGTTCTAAAACAGCTGATGAACACATCATCATTCCTTAGGTGATGGTGGTGAGATCCCAGTTCCTCATGCTGAAAAGGGAATATCTATATACATTCTATTTCAAAATTTCGTTCTCTATATAATGAATGTATCATATCTTTTTAGATCCTGACCATACTATTCAATTTTTTTATTTAATATGTATATTCTATAGTCATAAACTATTTCTCATGCCTTTAAATATTATTCGAACTATTTTATATGAATAATTTTATTTATGAAATTTTATGAAAAGTGCCATTTTTGGAAATAATATTTTTAATAGAGGTAAATTATGTCATTTCAAAATTATTTCCATCATTTGAAAATGTGATTCATGAATTGATAATGTATTTCTGTAATTTTAATTTTAAATCATGATTTTTTTATATATGATGTCAAAATTCCAGAATAGTTTATTTGTAAATTGAAATCTGATACCCGGTTAATTTGATATTGATATTTTTTTATAAAATCACTGGTGTAATCGTAATGGGCCATGGATCACACCCTACACATTCCATAGGTTGTTTAAGGATTATCTCCTTCCTGGTTTGAGAAAGGGAAAGATATCTATTCGAGGTGGATATAATTTTTAATCCTCGGACATTGTGATTTGTGTCCAAATTGACATGGGATATTTTCCCTGTTTTGGAACCTTGGGTTTTTTACATTGGTATTTAATTACTATTTGAACTCTAGTACATATGTTCTAGTGAATATTATTTTGAAATTCATTTTTCTTATTTATTTAACTTTCACATTGTTAGTGACAAAACTATCCCCATTTAATTTGGTATGATTGCAAGTGATTTTGGTTGACCCGTGGGGATTAGGAATGACGTGCAGGTTATTTTAGGACCATCACGGTTATTGATTTGCCATGGTTCATGGGATTGTTCATGATGAAGTTGTACTAGATCTCGAGGTTAACATTTTTTTTGAACTCTGTATTCATTTGTGAAATATTTTCTGGGAATAGAAGGTAGTTATGATTGATTGATTGGGAGTCTCTCCCTGAAATAAACTTTATGTATCTTAGTTTGGTTAGGGAAATGGATCTCGTAGATTAGTTCAATTCCTTTCCTTATTTTCATTTGGTTGGATTGAAATTAAAATCATGGTAATCCTATAATTTGAATTTATTTTCCTGATATCTCTGTTTTATTATTAATCTATTTTCATCCATTTCTCTACAGATGTATTATAGCATCGTGTCTCTTAAAAGATGTGTGAATTGGATCTAGGAGGATGATTAATATTTAACCAACACAAGAAATTACTATTGTGGACTTGATCCTTTTTTATGTGATTGTACACACTATCCACAAACTCAAAAATGAACCACATCCAGTTCCCATTCAGGTTCAAGAAATGAAAACTCATGGGGTATCAACATTAGTTATCAAGAGTTATGTAGCTACAATCCAAAACTTTTTAAATTCTAAAAATTATCCTCAATGTTATATGGAATGGTTGGATAGTTTTGAACACATGTCTGGGTTCATTCAAATATATTATGAGGTCAATTTTAAATGTTACACCTTTATGATTGAAGGATTGAGTAGAATATAGTGGGACACTATCATGATGGTAAAGAAGGATGATGGATTATAGTGGAGAGACATAATGGTTCTTTTCACTAACTAGTTCTATCTATATTATATTCTTTTATACATGTACACTGTGGTCATTAAATTTGAGAATGTAGACATGACCATGATAGAATTTTCCAACTGTTTTTCTAAGATCGTGCATTATACACCCAAGATGGTATCAAATTTGATGATAAAGGCTATATGGTTCATGTTTGGACTTTAACCACATATTCATTCTTAGGTTCTCTTGTTAAGGCTTCCATATTACGTAGATGTACTGGTTAGAGTGATAATGGTTGAGTTGGACATGGATGGAAAGTCATGTTTATCAAGAGATTCCTTTTCACCTAATTAAATCATGAGTACCTTCAAGGGAAAATGGAAGTGTGATGGTTCTCGTGGAATTTATCTATATAAGTTTCATTATATACCACCTCTAGTGATTGTAAGAGTTCATTATCTTTTATTACCAATGTAGAAAGATAGGACATTTAAATATGGGTTTCCCCAAGGCAACCAAGAATTCTGGCTCCTTCAAGCATTCAGGGAACATATAGATATTTTTCCATATCAACTTCACTTAATGCCGAATAATGGGATCAACAACTCATCCTAAAACTATTTAGAAATCAGATGCGTTGTCAATAATAGGGTTCCATCAATTGGAATCTAGAACGATTCTTCTTTATGATGTGGAAGAGTTTCCGGAGGAAGCGGATATATGTCCATCAACTGTGAGATGTATAATTACTACTTCATCATCATTTTTTTGTTCTATTTTATACTAGTGAATATCATTAATTTATTTAGACCCATATTTTTAAAATTATAAATCACTTTAGGGATATTTTATCCTGTAAATTGGATATTAATACAACCTTTGATGTATGGATAGATGAGGGTCTCTATAGTCATGCATATACATTGTCTCTGATATATGTTGAGAATGGATGAAATTTTATAATTCTCGACATGAAATCTCTTGATGTAATATTTAGGATAGATTGTATCATTATGAATAAATCCCAAATTTATGTTTATCGCCGACAGGTATCCATCACGACCCCTAGTGGTGTGTGTTGTGTCTTCCAAGGAGAATGGGATCCATGGTTTAGTTGTGTTGTAAATTGTTATATAGAGTTGTGGAAAGTGATATATGTGTTTTCCTATGATCTGTAATGGGAATCATTGAGTCATTAACTTTTTCTAGTGGTTTTCATGTTTACCAATGTTCTTATTTATTATTTATCTGGTTTTCCACCATGAATGGGGGTTGATTTTTCAAATTACATGATTTATGGTAGTCAACTAGTTTCCATTCCCTCATACCACATGGAACCCACTGAACTGAAATAGTTGTTGTCTTAGGTGGGTGAACTTTGTAAAAAAGGATTTATAAACCTAACAATTTCAACTTTGTTGGTGTGGGTTATCTTTCCTATGAAATCTAATTGTTCACTTCTTCTATGTGTTTATTACTATATGCTTAATCATTTGACTGTAAAGAACATATATCCATTTTCATAGATTGATGATCTATTCTTGAGTTCAAAGTGTAAAATTGGTTCTCGTATATTGATCTTCACTACGGTTACCATTAGTTGAGAATAAAGGATTATTTCATTCATAAAACCACTTATAGAATTAGTTATGGTCAATATGAGTACTTTTTATGGTCTTTGGTCTAAAAAATTCTCATATAGTCTTGAAGTATTTGATAAATAGTTTGACTATCTTGAAACATGCATGGTTGTCTTTGTGGATTCCATCTTTGTTTACTATTTCTATTAGAATGATTATGTGCATAATATCAAAATAGTTCTTAGTTTTTTGAGAAATCACTGAATTAATGCCAGGATTTTTAAATATGATATCTTGATTTGATAAGTGAAATTATTAGGAATTGTGGTGTCAAAATGTTGTATTTTAGTTTATCCTAAAACGGTTGAAGCTCTTATGTCATGGGAGAAACCGTGGAATGTTTTTGAGATTTGATGTCTCCTTGGTCTAGGTGGGTATTATCGATGGTTCATTAAGGACTTCTCAAAGTGGGCTTCTTTTATGACTTACCTAACTCCGAAGGGAGTAAATTTTTATTGGAATGAAAATTTTCAGTGTTCATTTTTTGTGCTAAAACACCTTTTTATGAATGCTCTATTTTTTATTATCATGGAGGCTGGATAGGTCTGTGTGGTGTTCTTTGATGAATGAGATTTAGGTTTCAAATTCATTCTTATATAGGGAACTCATGTTACTACTTATGGATATTGTTCTATTAGGACCCATGTAAAGATTTATCTTACACATGACATTGAACATGAGGGTTTGATTCTCCCTCTTCAGTGTCAGTGAAATTAACATTATGGAGAAATTTTTACCATGAATTCCAACCACATGATATTGTGTTATATCTTATCCAAAAAGAATAATTGAATCTTCACCATAGTAATTGGGTGGAATACCCAAAATCATTTAATTTCAACATCTCTTATACCCTAGAGAATGGTAATGTCACTAACTATGCTTTATGTAGGAAATATCTAACTCAATCCATGAATGAATATTTGGATGTGTACAATTTGATTGTTCTCTCAACACTACTACATATTGGAGTTCATAAAAAAGGGGATGAGTATTTGTTGACCAATGTTCAGTTGAAATCCTCTCAAATCAATTTGATTATTTAGGATTAGCAGTATGGTGTGATGTTTTGTAGAACTAGATACTCTCTTAATGGTGGGGTGATTTTTCTAAATTTCTTATTCTCAATATATGTAATTATATGAATTAAAAACTATTTTTTGGTATAGAATTACATGACTAAAGATGTGATGTGGGTTTTCATTGTTCCTAGTGGGATGTTCACCCAGGACCCACAAAGAAGTTCAATGACATGCGGTGGAAGTTAAGGGGGATTGGTATTAGATGATGAATTTCTAATTTTGTTTCACGTTATTATGTGTGCCAATTGGTTATGGTCGAGCACCAGATACCTTTGAGCTTGATTTACCAACATATCATCCCTACTTTGAAATGGCATTAGATCACTATGGATATTGTCTCTGGGTTTCCATGTACCCATAGAAAGAAGATTATGATATGGTCTTTGATTAAGACGCTAGTGAAATCCACTCATCTTTTATCCATTCATGATACAACAAACATTGAGGAGTTTGGAAATATATATGTGAAATAGACTATTTTTTCATGGATTTTCATCTAACATATTCTCTGATTGGGATACTCTGTTCAATTCTTATTTTGGGAGAGGCCTTCAGGATAAAATAGGGTCTCGCATCCAATTTATTTCGACATACAATAAATAGTTAGATGGAATGACATAATGACTTTAAAAGTCTATTATGATATGCTATGTACTTATGTTATAAATTTTGGGGGGATTTTGATGATAATATGAGGCTAGTTGAGTTTTCATATAACAATTATCACCAGTCCACAACCATGATGGATCCTTTTCAGGCCTTGTATGGAAATCCTGGTAAATATCTGTTGTGTTGGCCGAAGATTGGTGAATTATCATTGGTTAGAAAATATTTTGTGCTTAATATGACCTCAAAGAGTTTGTGGTTTCAATAGTGAATGTTGACAACCAATAGTTTATATATATCTTTTTCTTATCCTTGTCATAGACCGCTGGAGTTCTCAGTTTGTGATGAGATCTTCCTAATGTTTTACCGAGTTGGGTCATCGACGACATGGGTGGAAGTGATGATTTCCCCTAATTTGGTCTGACATTTTGAGCTTTTAGAGAAATTTGGGAAAGTTTCATAACATTTTGATATTTCATTACAGTTGTTGTAGATAAATAATGGGTTTAATTCCTCTCATCTTTGAAATTATATACCTAGTCAATCTCATGTTCTATGTTTGGATGATATTGATGTTGAAATTTTTTTAACTATGATTGAAAAACCCCTCGATATAGTTGAATCTGAATCCATTGTGATTTATAGAAATATTATACCCCTGGTTTAACTTATATGGAAGTAAATATTTGATAGTTATGGGACGTTGTAGAGATATGTATGGATGAGAAGGTAGTCACCTCCAATTTTTATCATGGAATCTTCTTCATGGGATTTCTATGGATATAATCTCTCTATGGTGGGGATGTTTTATCAGTATATTATTTTTCTTATGTATTACTAAACTGTACTTTTTTCTAAGAATTGGTGGGGTTTCATCAAAATAAATTGTTTTATCTTTTTTTAATTTTTTTTGGCTAATTCACGGTTGGAACACAGTTTTCGAAACCATGTGTACTATCAGAGAAAACCATGAAACCCAAGGTAGTTTCATTTTGAATGGTTGGTGAATGTTTAGTAATGCTATATACACTATTAATAAAAAATGTTTGAACGATTCAAATAGTTTCCTAGCTAGGCCGCACTGTTCGGTCAAACATTGTGGGTTTTCCTAGGAAACCATGCATACATGATTTTAGGAGATAATTATTTTTGTTAAATATTCCCAAAAAACAATTTTAGGTATTGAATAGAACACCTAAAAAATATTTATTCTCCATTACTCAGTTTTCCCAAAGATGATTCTTGGCCCCTCTTACCCCTCTTATATGTGATATGATGCTAGGATAACGTTGGTCGATCCTCTTCTGGTTAGTTTCCTTATAACATTTTTGATCCCCCTCGATCTCTATCTATCTAAATAGGTTGATATGGATCAATGTATTGATTTATGGATCCAATACCCTTTAATTTTGGGTTGATAAAACTTCCTTTGATAATGGTTTTCCATATTCTTTGATCATCATTATTCATTGATGAATCTCAGCAAGGGTTTGTGAATTCGAGATCCATTGACACTGAGGTTGGTGGTTCCATTATGAAGACCCCAATATATTAACAATAATTTTTTTTATTTTAATTAACATTGCCACAATTTAAGAAAAAATATTTTTATTTGTATTTTATTGATTTTGATTGGTTGTTAGAAAACCCCAATTTTGATGAATTTGACTGTTTGAGAAAAAATTATTTTTGTAATGGAATTGGTAATATATGAGATTCAAATTGTCAAATTTTATTTTATTTTTTTGATGGAAATTGAATAAATTAAATTTTGAATTTTATAGTATAAATTTATTTCATAGATTATTTTTGAAAAACCCCAATTCCATTGAATTGGGGGTTTTTGATGAAAATGATGGAATTATTTGAAAATTAATTTTTTTATATGTGAAATGCATTGAAAAATTGAATGAATTGGTTTGAAATCCATATTTATAAAATATATACCTAAAATGATTGGATTGTTACCTTAGGGTTTCATCTTGGTGAAAATTCATGTTTTGGAATAAAAAAATGTTATGGTTTTTAAGGAGGACATTGGAAAATTTGAAAAGGGGGATGTGATTTAGTTGCATTTAAAGCAGTCTAAAAATAATTTTCCCATCAAATTTTTTTATATGAGAACCAGAATGCCTTATATAATAAGGGGGTTATTTGGTCTAAAAAATTATGACTTACAATGTTCTATAACCTCATTTCAACACATCATCATCCCTTAGGTGATTGTGATGAGTCCCATTTTCCATAGTCCCAAAAGGTTATATGTACATACATTCTGTTTCACAGTGTTTGGTCAATATATCCTAGAATTATCATTATTATTTGAAATATAACCAGTATTTTCAATTATTTGTATAACAAATGTGTATTCGGTTTTCTGGAACTATTTAACTTTCTTAGAGTATTTATATAAATTTTTTTATATAAATGTGTTTATTTTTGAATTTTTATGGAAAGTATCATTTGTGTAAAGCACCATTTGAATAAAGGTAAACTGAATTGTTTCCAAATAATTCCCTTCATTTGAAATGTAAAGCCTTAATTTCTAAAGTATTTACATTTTTTAAATGTAATGAATGATTTTTTAAAATATTATTTTGAAATTCCAAACCAATTTATTTGAAAACTAATATTACATTCATGGATGTTTTGATATTGGAATGTTGTTATAGAATCATTGGTTAAATCCAGCTGGGATTTTTATCACACCATATTTCTTCCATCAGATGTTTGTAGATAATCTCCTCCTATGTTTTAGCAATGAAAGGGGGTCTATTGGAGGTGTATCTATGTGTTGAACCTTGGACTTGGTGGGTTGTGTCCTTTAGTAATTATATTTTTTCCATGTTTTGGTAATTTGTTTATTGTACTTTGGGATTTAGTTCTTGCTTTAATTCGCGTACATTACACATAGTTATGTTTCATTAAAAATAGATATTTCCATGTTTCTTTTACATCCGCATTTTTAGTGGATAAAACCTATCACATATTCATTTTTTATGATTACAATAGATTTTGGACAATACATGGGGATCGAGAATACCCTACGGGATATGTTAAGATAATCCTGATTATTAGTATACCAAGGAACCCAAGCATGGTCAGGATAAAGGGGTTGCAGTGCTCCATGTTGAATATTTTTCTTGAATTCAATATGAATTTTTTAAATATTGTAATGTAATAGGATGTATTTGTGATTGGGTGACATGAATTATCATACCAAAAATTTAGTCACCAGGGTTGGTTATGGAATTACTTCTTGTGGATTAGTTCATGTATTTAACCAGTTTTTATTTGAATATATTGATATCCAAATTTTGGATGTCCAGTCTGTTGGAATTAATTTTCCCTTTTACTCTATTTGAGTGTAAATATGATGTCTTCCTTATTGTATTCTGATACATTGTATAATAATATCTTGTAGATTACATTTGAACTAGTAATAGGTGTAAGATAATTCTTAACCTAAAAAACTAAATACACTTTTGGATAAGAACCTGTTTGAGGTGATTGCGTGCATTGTTTATGATCTTGAACATGCACCACCTCAAGTTCCCATTCAGTCACTGGCTATAGATCCATAGGGTGGGCACTCATAATTGTAGTTACCAATAGTTACTTCACCAAAACTCAAAACTATATAAATGATTAACTGATCCTCATGAGGCCGATGAATGGTTGATCATTTTGGAACACATGTTTGGGTTCATAGACACACTCGTTAAGATCAATGTGAAGTGTTCCACCATCATGCTAAGAATGATCCCATATAAGATAGTTGGACATTGTGGTGATAGGTAAGAATAATGAGGAATTAGAGTGTAAATACATCATGGTTCATTTCACTAACTAGTTCTATCCATAGTTGATTCTTTTAGACAAGTCCACTGATTTCTTAAAAATCGAGTAGGCTAACAGGACCGTGATAGAGTCTTCAAATTTTTTTGCTGAGGTCATACATGTCACACCTGAGAGTGTATTGAATGAGGGAATAAAGTCTCATAGGATTAAGTTGGCACTTCGACATTATATTCATTCAGAGGTTTTCATATGGAAAACCCATATTATATAGACTTACTAGATAGAATTATCATGGTCAAGATAGACCTGGCTGAAAAGTATGGGTTATGGGGAGTTTATTTTTCTCTTATTGGGAGCATGAATTCCGTCAAGGTGAAATTTAATTGCGATGGATCTCATGGATGTTATCAATGATCGGGTGATTATATACCTCATGTAGTTTCTAGAATATGTCCATTGGATTGTCGTTAGAGTTAAATGACAAGACACACCAAGAGGGATTTCCCTGAGGCCCCCAAGAACTCTAGGAACATCAAACATTCAAGGAACCTACATAAGTTCTTCCTTATCTATTATTCACCTTATTGTGGAATGAGATCATCAGATAATCCTAAAATTGATGGTAAATAAAATGATTCTCCTAAAATAGGGTTCCAATCATAAGAAGATGGAATGAAGCTACTTTACACTATGGAATAGTTTCTAGAGGAAGCTGATATGGGTATTGTGATACTAAGATGTACCATTACTATATCTTCTTCATTAGTGACTACTTTATTTGTTATTGGTGAATCTCATTTTTTTATTTCAACCAGTATTGTTAATATTATAAATATTATTATTGAAATTTTATTATGTGCAATGGATATTTCTACACACCTTGGTGTATACATATACAGAGAGAGAGTAGGTTCTCCATAGTCTTGCATGTACATTCTCTCTGACAGATGTTTATCTTTCATGATATTTTTTAACTCTCAACATGAAATCTCTTGAAGTCATATTCTATATTTATTGGACCATTTCCATTAAATCCCATTTTGATTGTTATATTTGACATCTCTCCTTAATTACACCCAATGGTGTGTGCCTTGTCTTCTAAGGATAATAGGACCCATGGTCATGTTCATCTATGCCTTATTATCTATTTTTGGATAATGTGAAAGTTGTTTTTTCCTTTTATCCAGAGAGGGAATATTTGAGTTGTGATATCTATATAGTGGTCATTTATTTTCTTGATGTGTTTCCTTCTTATTTATCTATTTTTTCACAAATATGGGAGGTTTATTTTTTTATTAACAGGATTCATGGAACTCAACATGTTTTTATCCCCTCTTACCACATGGAAATAGATGAACTGAAATTGGCAAATTCATAGTTGGACAATCTTTTTGAGAAAATATTTATTTTTCCAAGCATGTCACCTTGGGTGATGCCAGATTACTTTTCTATGAAAGCTAATGGTTCACATCCCCTATACGATGATTACCGAAATCTCAATAAATTGATGATAAATAAAATGTATTTATTTCTATTGAATGATGATCTGTTCGATTATTTGAAAAGGTAAAATTGGTTCTCGAAGATTAAAATTCACTCTGGTTACCATCACTTGATTATAAATGAATCTAATAATTATAAAACTGATTTTTGGACCTGGTAAGGTCACTATGATTACCTTTAAATTCTCTTTGGTCTAAAACATTTTCTTACTATTGGAATGTATTTGTAAAAATGATTTTCCTTATGTATCATGATACCTTCATTGAAATCTTTGAGGATTTCATCCTTGTTTACTCTATGTCCAAGGAGGACCATGTTAATCATATGTGAAGGGTTATATGTTTTTTGAGAAATCACTAACATTATTCCAAACCTATTTATTTTAAAATTGATAGCACATTATATGTTAATATGATATTGGAATCATGTTATGGAATATTTTGGGAAATCGTACTATGAATTTACTCAATCCCAACTTATTCTTTTGTCTTCCTGTAGATTATCTCTATCCAGGTTTGAGAAAGGGAAATTATGCTCTTGGAGGTGGATCCATCTATTGAACCTTGGACATGGTTAGTTTCTACCTTTAAGAGATGAGTGGTTTTTTATATTTTATTATTTCATTATTATACATTAGGGTGTAATTCCTATTTGACTTCTGGTACATTACTTCTAGTGGAGTTTATTTTTAAATACATACTATCTTATTTATTTTACATCTATTTTATTATTTGCAAAAGGATTTCTAATTTCATTTTCTATGATTCCATGTACCAATCTCTGACCCATGGGGATCGAGACACCCTTCGAGCTATGTCAGGATCGGACCTGTTATCGATTTTCCAGGGTACTAATGTTGGTTCATAAAATGATAACCATGTGAAGATATAAAAAAATAAATGACTAATAAATCTTGTTAATGTAGTTATTAGGATATAAAGTATTCCATTTTAGAAAAATGAATAACATGAAATCATAAAAGATAAGTCTCATGAATAATTATATGAAATAATGATGTTAATAAGATGATATCATAACATTATTATCACCTAATAATGTTATAAAAACATAAAACATGACATTATCATAACTCATGTCTAACTTACAACACAACATCACATGGTTGATAGAGTCCCATCATGAATTTGGTTTACCTCATTATCCCATTAATATTAATTCATGAGACATAAACATTACCTTATTCATTAAATCTTCAATATGGTTTCAAAAATATAATCATGTTCATATATATGTTTTCTATGTATGTAATTCATACATAATACGTACGCATTAAAAACCTATGCAATAAAAATGGGTTAAATAACAATATCATATATCATAAAAAATATATATCATATTTAATTTCATTATAGGATTGATTAAATAATAAATGGAACATAATATATAAATAATGAATTATAGTGAATGATATTCTAATCCATTTTAATGTAATACGTCCAAATTATGTGGGAATGCTTTTTTAGAAATGTCTTTTAAGTTGGGTTTTAAGGAAAATAGTAGAAATTCATTAATAAGGGTAAGGGGAATTTTTTCCATAAAAAAAATTGAACTAAGAAGGTTTTATATAATACAATGGTTAATTTTAGAAACAATATATGCTTAAAAAAATTAATGGAGTCTTACTTGAAAAGGTTTAAGAAACAAGGTTTTTTTCATTTAATCAAGTTTTCTTACCGAATGAGATTTAGAAGAATGCATTAAAAAAAATATATCCAATAAAATTAAAGGTCATGAAAACTATATATATATATATAGTAGGAATAGATATATATCATTAAATATACATACATGAGAACAATAGGGGATAATGTGAGTTTTAGAGGGAAAATGCATGACTAAAAATATAGCAGGGTGGTTCGAAAGTTCCTACGCAATGTGTACGTATTCATTATGCACATGAAATTAACTTCATGGATGTTCAAATTAGATTCAATAATTTTTAAATTCATAGCCATTTTAATTAATATTTTATTTAAAATTTATATTTTTATATTTAGAACTATTTTTATGACATATAATTTTTCTAATGTTCTGAGGGATTTCAATTAAAGGATCCATGGTATGATCATTTGTGGAAAATTATTGGTGTTAATTTAATATAGGACTAAAATTATATACATAAAATGATATTATAATCATTTCCATACGGAAATTTAAAATTTTCCCAAATTTCTATATGTTTTATATGATATTTCTCATCCATGATCATTGTACCATTGAGAGAGGGATGGGTGATTCTATGATAACTTTTATTATGTTTCCTTTAAATTAAAAAAAAGTAAATACTATTAACAAATTTTCAATTTTATTAAGAAATATGAAATAATACATTCAAAAAAACATATGTATTTAAATGTTTTACTACTCAACATGAGTAGATACATCCTTGGCATTGATTGGAACATTACAACACTAAAAAAACCACTACAAACCTATAGTTTTTTGGGGATCAAAAAAGTAGGATAAAAATTACACTACTGAGGAACTCTGATTACTACAATAGTGAATGTAGTTGAAGTATAAATAATAATGTAATATGAATTTTGGAAATAATTTTTGAAACATTCGATATTTACTTCCAAAAATGATGATGCACTACCTTTTCAAATTTCACTTTTTACAACTATAAAAAAAACTCTTCAAATTCCTTCCCCAAAGTAGGTATGAATATATTAACAAAAACACTATGTCTAATAACACAATATTATTCTTTATTTTGACATCCCAATCATAAAATATATGTCTTTCTGGATACTTTTGATTCAATTATGAAATATATCCATATCAATTTAGAAATCTCAGTCTGATTTCTTAGTCTGATGACCTAGTCTTATTTGATAATCTCTGACCACTTAATTAATTATATTTGGAAATTTTCATTAGGCTAGATCTATCTGGAAACCTATTCTAAATAAAGCAACATAAATTCTCTCCCTTTATCCCCAAGTTAGTATTATTCTAATACTTATGAAAGAAAATTGTACACTATTCTATTTATAGGTAAGTTAAAATTGGTTTATGTTTGATTCTATAAATTTATCTCGCTTAAAAAATTTTATCAAAAAATTAAATTCATGTTTATTTAGGCTCCATATTTGACTACTTTATCACTTCTCAAATATTCTCAAATATTCTTCAAATTTCTTAACTCTTCTCACAACATCATCCAGCTGTGTTAATTTCAATCCATTATTCCAGCTGATACATATGTCATACCAATTATTTTACTTATAATAGATGCATATTTAAGACAATAGAATTCCCATTAATGTTTACCCCACCAACAGAAAAAAACCACCACAAATAAGATTGAAAACATTTATCTATAAACATATTTTTATCTTTTAAAAACATATGTTTGATTTATTTTTCCATAAACACCATGAAAAAATATAAAGATATCCACACAACTTTAGAAACATATCTTGGAAATACTATTAACAATTATCATTTTTCCTCTTTTCCTTAGATCAATGATCATATATCTGATGGATTGGTCTATAGTTTATTCTGATTGATTGAGTATACTCATTGTTTTATTCATTAGTATCAAATATTATATGATTAATCAATACCAATTCATGAGAAATAATTATCACATTTTTTCTCTTTATCTTAGCCCAATTGAAATAGAATAAGGTATGACTTATTTTCCTCTTGAACCTATTGAAATAAAATTCTACCTAATGAATGTGTTTGAAAACATTATTGATCTTCATCAAATTGATTAGTCACTAACTTCATTACATGTATCATTCCCAAAATACAATATTATCTTATCCCCATCAAAAAAACATTCCTACCATCAATTGATCTGTGGAATAACACATCCAATGGAACTATTTAAAATGTGGCGTATTTTTTTATAATTATTAATAGATGATTGGTCGATATTACTAGTTCATCTGGTTAATCATAAAATCCATTATAGCAGCCAATACGAGGGATTAGTAATCCAATGCATAAGAATAGATTCAACTTCAATAACATAAAAACTCTACAACATTTCTTCCTTTAAAATATTATAATTCTTTCATTAAAATATAATTAATTTTAGAACATTAGTAATGTCATAGAATCATTAAACATACATTTCATTGTATTGTGACATCCATTCCTTCCAGTACTCCCTTCTTTGAAATCAATCCCCAAATAGATTTGCACTACTTCTTCTACCCCTTTATTTTAATATGATTTTTTTATAATCTTCTCAGATAACTTATGATAAATGGTAAATTATTTTACATCAAAGAATCAACCAACTCAGTATCAAGACATTCATACAATAATACAATTTCTCATTATGATTTAATCTTTCATTCCATTCCCCAGGTGAGTCCGATGAACCTTTTCTTATAGAAAACTTCTACACAAACTCATGGAATTTGTTAAATAGTTTCTCTCTAATCTTCTTATTATGATGAAATATTTCTAACTTATCATCTAATCATCAAGACATAAAATGTGAATTTATTCCATCTCCTAAAAACAAAATACAATACATTCAACATAAACAGCTTCAAGCTTCCAAATACAACTTCGAACCAATTTGGTCCCAATTGTCTTCCCTTTTCTATTTTTTTTGTCAACTAATGTTTATAAATAACTGAACCTAATAACAATAACAAATGGATCACTTATCAAAAATTATAACCATAATCAAGATAATTCATTATAAAAAACAATAATTATTGACCACAAAACAATGTTGCCCAAATGAAGTGACCCATGAACCATCGTCATCTTTATAACTTTCTGTCACATATTCATTCACTTCTCAATTCACTTATTTCACATTCATGTAACCACATTTTTCCTATTACTACTCCTACAAACATTTAGAATATTTCAAACGCATATATTCTTAAATCATAGCTTACCCACAACTCCACCTATATACATTCTTCCTTAAAATGATTATCTCAAATCAATGGATATATTTACAAAATAGCCACACCCTACAAAACTATATACAAATACTATATAATAGATGGTATATGGGAACTTTCTTAAACCTTCATGATAAATAGGGTAGACACCAATTATAATCTTCATTTTGTAAAACGCTTACTTCGGTAAATGTTTTATGAATATTCCAGTAACATGTTCTGATATAGGAACACAAACCATCTTTAATTCCTTCTCCTACACATTCTCTCTAATGAGATAAATTATATATAAATTTTTTTTAATGATAATATTATTCTAGGTTTCTCATATGTATTATGGAGCTCAAATTTTTAAAAACAAAGAGCAAGGGTAACATTACTTCAACTAGTAAATCTTCCAATAGAGTCTTCATCATCATGATTTATGTAGAATCTTGAGTTGCAGAAACATATTCTGCATAAAACATGCTTCTAGTTACTAAATATTGATTCATATAGTACTAGATGACAAATTTGTTCCCATGAATTAAGAATCCACCATATGGGGACATTATATCATCAATATTTTATGATTATTCACAATTTTAATACAAAAATAATTAAAAACATTTATTACTATCATACATGGCTTCAAAATTGGTTAAAATATTGATATATTTGAAAAATTTATATTTTCATAAAAATAGATGTAATTTTTATAGAGAACTATGGAATAATTTAGATAAGGTAGCAATATAAGCATGACATGGTCATGAGGAAGACATATTAAAAAACATATTATCATCTTTTGAAACTCATTATTGTACACTTCATAACCTTATTTTTCTTTGGTAAACTAAGATCCCATTAATATTTGTGTGGAAATAGGTTTCAAAATATCCCGACCAATCTTCTTTAATATTTCAATATAATACATTTGGTTAGAAATAAATATGTGATTCTTCCTTTGTGATATTTTTAACCCATGAAAGTATTTCATTTAACTCAACATGGAGACATGATATTATTTTTTCATCTCTTCATAAAATCCTTCATAGGATCTTTAATCATTCCTATGAATGATAATATCATCGACATAAACCATTACAATGAGGGAATCATCTTGAAATTATTTAATGAAATGATTAATATCTACCATTATTTTATTAAAATTCAACATTCATAAGAAAATATCGAATATGGAATACGAAACAATCATAGATTGCTTTATCCCAAAAAATTATTTCTTCTGCTTTCAAAAATAACATTTAGGCATCACAACCACAAAGCCACATGGTTTTTAAATATAAACTTGTTTATATATATCTCTATAAAACAAATTTGACATCACATCCAATTTAAATGTTTTGTGTCATCGTTCTGTAGTAATAACAAGAATGATTCTAATTATTTCTATATTTTATAATAGTGAAAAGGTATCATCAAAATCCATGCCTTCTATAGGTGAGTACCCATTTCACACTAATATTTATTTATTATCCCATTTCAATTTTTATTTATCCTGTTTCCTAAAACCCTTCATTATACCAATAACATTTTTTCCATTTGGATTATGTACATGTTCCCATGGGTAATTGTTTTCAATCTAATCCAACTCAACATTCATAGCGTAATACACTTTAGATTCTAAAAATCTTCATTCAAATATTTTTCTTTATATTTTTAATAAAATTAGGTATGTGAATTAACTTTTGGTATTATTATAAAATTATCCTTTTGATGTTATATCCCCAAATATGTTTTAAGAGTCAAAATCACTTTTCAACCTAGGATGATATTTTTGAGCCACATCACTTGAATAAATGAGTCTTATTATATTTATTGAGTAGGATTACTATTGTTTTCATCCTTACAATTTCTCTTAATATAAAATTATTTCATCATGCTTGGCTTCTTTATCTGCATTATATTGTTTATAATCTTTTGCAACTTATGCAAAGACATTCACAACAATAGAGTGAGCTATCCATCATACCTCTTTGTTCAAACATGTATATACTCCTCATTCTAGTGAATATCTATGAAGAATCCCATATTCACATATATGGACAATCATTCCAAGGATTACACCTTTCATATTTATGATGTATAGACTCCCAAAAACACTAATGTGTTTCAATAATATTTTTTTCATAAAAAATTTATCTGGATTCATAACTAAACTTATTATGTAGAAATATCAATTTTTAATAGAAACATCAATGCTCATGGATTTCATCGATATTTAATTAGAGAGACCATGTTCAAGTAACATAGTTCACCCCCTTTCAACCAGACTTCAATTTCTTCTTTCAAATACAACATTTAGATATGTAGTGTATGGTGTAGTGAACTTATTCTGAATTTGATTCTTCTCGAGATTACTTTCCTAAAAATCATTATTATATTCACCACCATTTTCTATTCTCAAATTCATTAAAGAGTACTCAAATTTCTTCACATATTATCTCTTGAACTATTTAAAAAATATTATATAATATGACTAAAATGTCATATAAATTAATACATTATTTCAAGTAAATTCATATATGAGTGTAATGGATTATTAATCTCTTTCAGTGGATTATTTACTCATTATCCCACTGATATTTGAATGAATAAGTTTTAATGATCATTTTTAAATAAATTTAAACATTATTTTGGACATATTTGGTTATCTATCATTTTTGAAAAATTGTGGAACATTAATTTTTTCATCGTGGCATATCATATATTCCATTGACATTGTTTCTCTTTGATAACATAATCATGCTTCACCATAACACGTCTCCCAAACCTTTTTGCACCGACTGATTGTTTTCAATCATACATAATTAAAAATAGTTTTTAATTTAACTGTCATGTAATACATTTCAATATATACATTAGCCTCTAATAAATAATTATCCATCACTATATCTTTTCACAAAAAAAACACCTTATTTAGTAAAAATAAAAATATTTCCTACTTAAAATTTTTTGGAAATACATTGAATGTTTTGATTCATCCTAATAACTTATAAATCCTTCTTAGATTTTAACTTTTCTTCCCCAATGATTTTTAATCCATCCCCCTTGATTATAAGAGACCCATCATTTCCAAATGTTACTCTTCCTTCTTGGAATTATTTCGAATTATTCCAAAATTTCAAGTCTCCTTTCATATGAGAAGAACACTCAATATCCATGATCCTAGGTCATCCTCTTTTTGTAGATATGAGACCTATTTCAACAATAATATATTTTCCATTCCATTTATGTTTTATCACATCTATATTATGATAATATTTATACAAATTTTATTGTGACAGTAATAAAAAGAGACATCTTTTTTCATGATGTGATGGTTTCTCAAATATTTAATTTTCTTTTCAATTGGTGGATTCTATTTTCAATATTCACAACACCTTCCAGATTTGATCATAAATTCCTTCTTAGAATTCTTCATTTTAGTGGATTGACTCATTGACAAAAATATCCTTGTCTAATTTTTTGAATAATTATAATGTTTAAGATTAAACTAACTGATATTTTCAATATGCTTGAATACACCAAGATACCATCCATAACAATAGAAAGAATATTTTCTTCTACAACTTAAATAATATCTTGATACATCGTCATGTTTCTTAGAAACCTTCTTATCGTTAATAGCAAAAAATTGTTCAGCCCCATACTTCATTTTCTCACCCAAATCATCTTCTTTAGCTCATTTTTATTTTCCGTTTTATTGGAACAGGAATTTGTATTATATTTTTTGGACACAAGATTTTTTTAAATTATTTTATTATCCACATTGCTAGTTTTATCCATTTATATAACTATCTCAACATTCATATTCATCGGAAAAGATTCAAAATTCTATACAATAATTTAAGGTTGTTTTTTAATCTTGATTAGTATTATCCTTGTAAAATATTTCACTAAATTCAAAAATAAAAATACTAAAACATGTAACTATATAATCATCTTTAGATTGTTTTTTGTGAAAAAGTTACACTTTTTCTTCAATTTCATTCCACTTTACACTTATATGTTCATTTCAATTCTACTATTTATCAATATATTATTTTTAAGTCATTAATCTATTGTATTATATTATTTTACTTAGTAATAAAAAAATATTTATTGTTTATTAGGGAGAATTAGTTATTTAATGTTCGGATTTAATTCAAAAAACATCCAATATTTCTCAAACATTTTTCAATTCTTCTTAAAGATGAAATTCATAACAATTTTTTTATTCTTCTGAACCACCACTTCAAAACTCTTCATTGTTAACTATTCTAATGAAGGTATTATCTTTATCATTCTTAGTATAATTTTCATATTAACATAATTCTCATCATATTATTTACATAAGTGAAAAAACAACTCCTTTTGGATTTAGATAATTTTTAATTTTTACCCCTTGAATGAAAAATATTATTTATCTTCTTATTTCTTCAATACATTCTGCTCCTTCAATCATCTTTATCACTTTTGTCTCCATTTTATCATTGGGGGAGGTTTTTAGTAATGTTATCAGAAAAAACACAAAAAAAAAAATCAAGGTATGTTTTCCTTTATACGTTCCTATAACTTGTACAAAATTTCTAGAATGAAAGGATAAAAATTTGTTAATATTTTTATATATATCATTTTCATAATTAAATTATATAGTATCTTTTTATTCATGAATCATCTTATGATTTTATTTTTTTAATGACAATAATGAAATATCACTCTCATATTTTGTTTTTTCATTCATAAATTTATCCCTTCTCATTATATATGTACTGATAGTACACTAGAAATAATCCAGAGATAATGATTTAGGCTCCATATATTCCAATGAGTAAACATTGGCATCAAGCATGTCATGAATAATTATAAATATATTTTCAACAGTAGTTTATTTGTATAACATTTCATTAAGACAAATTATGGTGCTAATGATATTATTTACCCTTGTAATCAAGTCATGAACATATTCAAAATCACCCATTTTAGATCATCAAACTTAATAATACGTATTTTTAACTTTTTATTCATTGTCTTTTTATTTCTGTTATAATTCTTCCTCGTCTTATCCTACATGCTATTAGAAACAAAAATTTCTTCACTCCAATAAAATAAAATTCAAAAGGTGATGACATTAAAGATTTATTAATTATTCCATAATTCCCATGATTCTTCTTTTCAAAATATGTAACCTTAACGTTTTCTCAATAAGAGAAAAACTATATGTTAGAGATTTAAGAACATAATACCCAAGATTTATCAGATTAGAAAACATTCTGTTATTCTAGATATGACAGTTCAAACCATTTAAGAATAGAATCTCCTTTATTTTCAAAAAATTCAGATCCTCCATCACAACTTATCTTAAAACCCATCATCAAATTAAACACAATGGGAATCATCCCTATGATAATTATTGGTAAATTTTTATGTGATTAATGTTTAAATGAGAAGGTGATGGGGTGAATTAGTGATATCATTTTCTTTTTTGGTCCTTTAATATGAAGAAAATGTTTCCTCATCTTATAGAATTATCACATTGATGAATAAAACACACAACAAAAAGAACACATGTATTTACAAGGCAAAATACTGAAAAAGATTATATGTGTCCTCAGAATGGTTTGGATACAGTCCAATTAAACCTAATACAATATAAAACAAACTTTTTGTGTAGATATAAAAATTATGATATACCCTTACAATTATGTGGAACTATGAACAATATAAAATTTCAAGTGCTTCATGTACCATGAATGATGTACTACATTTTTGTGTAAAAATTAATGTAAATTTTGCATATCAGTTCAAATAGTATTATTGTTCTACCATATATTCATTCACTTTTGATAACTTTCAAAATAATTAATAACTTTACTACCCAGCTTCGGGTACTAACTTCTTCATATAAAAACTGATTTTAGTTGCATAGACTGATTCTACATTTCAAGATCCCTATCTAGAAATATAATTCATCCAAAATACTATATAAAAAGTTTTAAAATGAATCATTATCAGTCTAGAAATATCATTCCAATTTAATAGTTTGATAACAAAATATGATCTATGAAAATATGACCACTTACTTCCTTTAATCTGGAAATCATTATAATGTAAAATTTATCCAGAAACATATTCTCACCAAAACATTAGAACATATCTCTTATAATCCCCATGAAAAAATAATTATGATATTTCAGAAAGTATAATGTACTATCTTGAATTTATAGGTGCACCAAAAGTTGTTTAGGTGGGAATATAAATAATTTTCATGCAAAACAACATTTTTCAAAACATGAATTCCCCTTCAATTCATCTCCATATTTTACTTCTATTATGTTTCTAAACTATTTTTAGAATCTTCTCAAAACATCATGAATCTTATTACAATGTCAAATGGCTCCATTACTCAAAAACAATTCATTATTTGGATATATATATATATATATGGCATTAAAAATTTCATAATTATGATGGAAACATATATAAGATAGCATACATATCATTATTGTGCTTTATACCAACTGAAAGAAGACCACAGTAAATATGCTTGAAGAGATTAATCCATAAACATAGTTATAACTTCTCCAAGATTATATTTATTTTATTTTATCATCAACATCATGGAAGCTTATGTGGATATCAGATCCCCTTTGAAAACCCATCTAAAAAATCATTATAAAATTCTCATTTTTCTTCTTTTACTCAAAACAATGATATTCTGTCAGATGGATTAGTCTATAGTTTATTCTAATTGATCTGTATCAAGAATTATATAATTAATTGTTATAAACATTAATCGGATGAGTAAAAATATCTTATTGAGAAAGAATCAATAAAAGTGTTCTTTTCATATATACCTAATTGAAATGAAAAAATGTATGAATTATTTTCTTCAATACCCAATTGAATTACACATCAACATGATTAAGGTGGTTCAAAACATTTTTTATCATCATCTTGTTTGATCAATATCTTACTTTCGTCCATACGTAATGTCACTACCTATCCTCGGGGCCCGTGCTGTGACTACCCCAATCTCGGCTTCCATATGCTTGGGGCTTGCGACTAGTACCAAAGGCGTAAATCCCAAATGAAGGGAAGGAATTGCCTTTAAGAAGAACACACACAACAAAGTACGCAAGTGAAGTATGCTCTAAGTAAAACTGGGTACAAGGTAAGTTCTGAAAATTAAATGGGCCAGTATACAAACCCAACTGAAAGTACAGTACAACTGAAAGGAAAGTATGACAGTAGTAAGTAAAACAGGAACACCAAGTCGTCCTCTGAAAATCCCACCTGAAGGGTGGGTACAGATAACCTCCTTAGCTCCTCTGGTCCGGTCGTCCTCTCTGTGTACGTCCCGCAAAGTGGTCCACCTCCGGGTACTGTACATCTCCATAATACACCACCTCGATTAGTGTTGTCTGTCATCTACATCCAACACCACGTAGTGCGGGCATAGCTCGTGCAGGGGTGAGTATACAATACTCAGTAGGGACCCCGAGACCCCCGAAGGTATCTCAGAATCCAAGAAGTATAAAGCACAAAGGAAAGATACAATCACGAAGTATCAACAACACTACATAGGTATATGCCCACACATAGACCTAAGTCATCAATTACAGTTCGGCTCCAGCTCTCGAGCCCAAGCACAACCCAGTCTACATAGAAAAGCACAACCCAGTTCACATAGGAAAGCACAACCCAATCCACACAGGAAAGCAAGTCAACCACCACAATGATAATTATTGAAAATCAAGACTCATCTCACATAGGTATATACTTCGTAAGGAGATAGAGATGATAAAATGTATCCACTGATTCATCTAAGCTGTCGAACCCACATAGGATACAAGACAAGCTAAGCTTTCAGACCCACAAAGGATCAAGACCAGCTACTCTTAAAGACCCACACAGGATATAAGTATAGAGGTCAATACTTTCGGACCCACATAGGATACAAGAATAGTAGTCAACACCGTCAAACCCACAGAGGATTCCAATACGGTCTTCCTCGCTGCCGAAACCACGGAGTGTAACACCCCGAGATTTTATGAAAAATATTCTTTTTAATTTCATTAATGTCTTTTATTGTACGCTACACCAAAATGATCTTGCACAACACGCATCCTTGACTTTCCTTGCATTACATGCAATCGTGACATTCCTCGATAGTGCGTGTAGTACGCAATACAGAGTTTCACTAAACAACAGTATGCAATTAAAATATTATTAAAACTAGCTGTTATGAATAATAATAACTGCTTTTTGAAATTTTGTAAATTTTATGAACATCATTTTTGGATTCAGAATATTGAAATTATCTTAGGGTGAAATTTTGGTACTTTTCGGATAACTTTCATTTTCTGATGAATAGTGAAAATTACTAAATTTTAATTAAAACAACCTTTTTGATCAAAATAATTAATAGTGATAAATTATTAATTTGAGTGGTTTTAAAGTATATTTAGAATATATTTTTACAATTTAATACAATTTTTTTCATTGGATGTAATTTCATATTTAAACCAGACATAAACAAGTGTCAATCTTTTGATAATTATTATCTCTTAAGAACACGCTATTTGTTTTGACGACGGGAATTAATTTTTAAATTAATTAATGCAACTGATATGTTTTGAATTTGGTAAAATAGACATCATTTTTTAATTCATAATATCAAATATAGCTTAGGCCTAATTTTTGGTATTTTTCTGGAAACTTTCATTTTTTGATGAATAGTGAAACCACTAAGTGGTAGTTAAAAATGAATTTTTCATAAAACTTAATTTTACCGCTTCTGTGAGTGGAATTTCATAAATCCGAGAGACATGGTTGATGTCAGAAAGTAAAATGTGGTTCAATGAGATGGAAATAATTTTTGGTGAATAGTAACTTTTTACTTTTTTTTACCACAGTTAAAAGTAAATAGGGTAATTAAGGGTAAAAATGATATTATAATTACCCTAACACATGTCATAATTCTATTGTATAAGTTTAATTAGACCAAAAACAACCTTAGGAATAAAATATGACCATTTAGGCCCAGTTTGATTAGATTAGGACATTTATTATTAATTTATTTAAAGAAGGGTTAAAATAGTTAAAATCATAGTTTAATAAGTAAATAATTTTTAATATAAGGTTATACATAAGATAAATTCGATTATAAATATTAATTAGAAATCTAAAGAGATTTCCTACATAATGGTATTTTATTTGTAATTTTTAGACATTAAATAATTTAATTTATTTATGACACAAAGATGATGCAGTAATTATCTTATTAATGAAATATTGACATAATTGATGTTATAAATACAAATATAAATGTAATTTGAGACTTTTTATGAATTACACTAATTTTGTAGGTTAATATTACATGTTATTATTTATTTAATTAACTTTATTTAGAACTAATAATTCTGTTATGAATTTTACAAAAATCAATTACTAAATAGTGTCAAAATTGTCATAAAATAGTTTATAAAACAAATATTATATTATTAATTGTTATTTTATTCTTAAATATCTAAGTTTCGGCCAAATTACTTAGATAAGGTTATATATATTAATAATAAACAACTTGGGGTTCGTTTGGCTTGTTATAGCATGTTTATTAACCTTATAGTGTAAGAACACAAAAAGACACGGTAAAAGTAAAATTATCTAACTTAAAGTTAAAAATAAATGATAAGGTTGAAATAGTTAACTAAACTTGTCCAAATTCTATTGGATGAGATTATTTCGACCCCTCCCCACCTTATCTTTGAAATATATCAATTTGGATCTATTAAAAACCGAATTTGACATTATAATAAAATATTATTTTTAGTTATTCCAAAGGTGCCCCTCTCCTCCCTTATAAAAGGGCACCTCCTCCCTCTCCTCCTCACAGCAATTTGAGCCTTCAAGCTCGGCCAACCCCAAAAAATTTATCCTCTCCACTTCCCCAGAAACATCCTAGAGGTCATGGTCTTCTTCAAAGTCCAATTTTAGTTCCCTAAAAGGGGTTCTCAAAGAAGCGCATCAAAGAAGAGGTAATGTCTGTTACCAATTCTATCAACTTTATTTCTTCTTCCACTTCTTCTTCTTAGGTTGTTTCATTATGAAGTAATAACATCAGTATCACTCATATACTTATATGTTATTATAAGTATGAAACAACCCTAGTTCACCATCTATCCATCCTATGGAAAACAAAATCACCGCGCGTGCATACATACGGAATACCGTCTCCACGCCGTGGTGTAATCTATTTTCCACCACCACCTTACCTGGATGAGTATAATGGTGTAAATAATGACTCTATATTACTATTTTAAATTGATATTGATTCTGAAATAGTATACATACACTCCAATACAATTCAATGATCATGAGAACGATATCATCGCTCGTGCGTACGTACGGACTACCGTCTCCACAACGTGATGAGATTCATTCTCCATGTTATCCATTCATGAATGATTATAAAGTATATATAATAATTAATCATGAAATATATGACATAATAATACTACTGGATATATGTATATATATATTTATGTCATCTACTTAATTCCACTCAATTCAATAAGGAAACGAAAACAGCGTTCATGCGTACGTACGGCCTACCGTCTCCATGAAGGGTGTATTTCTTTCCATTTATCGATCCATTATATTTATGTATATTCTGAATATATATTATATATAAATCATGTTTTAAATTCTGTATTTATGTAATCATTATCTAAGTAATCATATTAATTATTACAAGTTAAAACACGGACGACAAATGAAACGATTTTATCCAAAATGCTCTTTAACATGGAATTTACAAAAGAACGGGTAAAATAAAGTCATAAGTGAACCGTATATGATATCATAACAATGAGTATTATAACGACCCATACATTAAATACATTGTTAATACTTAAAAATTGAAGCATAATTATTAAAACATATAACAAAACCACGAAAGGACTGTACAGGTATAGTGTCTTTAGAAACTGGAAAGCATAAACAACTGGTTCATAAAGCATCTACTTTTCCTCCCATTTGTTTCATCATATCTAGAGTACCTTTTTGGCATATTATACTTAATAACCAACTTCCTAAACTTGGGAAATAAAACATACAAAAGGGTGAGCTCAAATGCTCAGTAAGAGTAAACAAAAGAAATATCAATCACATCATATACATAAGCACATAACTTTTGGAAATCTTAACCTGTAAAAGAGATAATAATTTCATAACATGAGATAAATCATAGTAGTGAAATGTAATCCCAATAATCATAACTTAAAACATGAAACTTTGTGGCATACACACATAATCATAGAGAATCATTTCTTGTTAGTCAAGACCCATTCCCAAGACTATCTTAGTGGACAAAGTCCATTTCTGAACCGAGTTCATTCCTCGTTTCAGTCCTGTTTCACTGAACCAGTATAACCTACCATTCTAGCCATGTCTATCTCAAGAGATTTAAAATCTTTACCCAATGCATTGGAGGGAGATATAGGTCCCACCCATCTCATAATGATACCATTCTTATGTGTGCCACAAAATCTTAAATCATACATCATTGCATAACCCATGTAATAAAAATGGGAATATTAAACATCGTGAAATCATAAAACAATTCATATAAGATAAAGGAATTCATAAAAATAATTCCAACACAACATAATCAAATAAATGTAATAATAGGGATATAAACAGAACCCTTTATTATCTTAGATGGAAAATAATTTTGATAAAACACTTGAACTCCATTCTTGAGGAAAATATCCTTTATGCTTAAAAAACACTTTTCCTTTCTTAACATGTCATACAATTATAAACTAAAATAAGTTGATTAAAAATAAACTTGAAAACATGTAAAGAAATCTTCTTGGAAATAATTTTTTAAAAATCCATTCATGTCGTATAAGTTTAAAAAAAACATTCTTCGTACTTTTTTCGGAAAAGTCAAAAAGTACCTCGTATGAAAAACGACAAAAGATTCCTTTCATATATTTTACTAAAAACTCACCGAAGGGTAAAATTGGATTAAAAAAATTTTAGGTGGATGGAAATAATATTACATATTGAGGAAACATGGATGTGGATGATAAAATACACCCCAGTAAATACTAAATTATAAACAATCTCAGATGAAAATGAGATTGTGATATTTCCCTTACCTTAGGTCCGATATGCTTTGTATGTGTCCGAACCTCCTGTATAAAGATTTAAATAATGTTATTGACTTATTCCAGAATCCTACTTATTTTTATGATATCATATATGGTCATATTATTAGCTTCTTAGTAGTAATATGTCATTGCTACTTGTTACTCTGGTGTTTATAACTTTTTGTTATTATGCGTGTTTTGTCGAATAAATTCTTATTCTTCACTTTATGTTATTGATACCACATTTCCAGAATTTTATTAGTGTAATATATATCATATTAATTCATTCAATTCATTTATATATTCATTATTAAATGAAGATCATGTAGAACGAGTCGCATCACATCGTGGAGACGGTATTTCGTACGTACGCACGAGTGATGATATCGTTCCTATGATCGTGGAATTGTATTGGAGTGTATTTATACTATTTCAGAATCAACATAACTTTATAATAGTCATATATAGTCATTATTTACACCATTATACCCATCCAAGTTAGGTGGTGGTGGAAAATAGATTACACCACGGTGTGGAGACGGTATTCCGTACGTACGCACGCGCGGTGATTTCTTTTTCCATAGGATGGATAGATGGTGAAATAGGGTTGTTTCAGACTTATAATAACATATCAGTATATTAGTGATACTGATGTTATTACTTCATAATGAAACAACTAAAGAAGAATAAGTGGAAGAAGATATAAAGATGAAAGAATCGGTAACGGACATTACCTCTTCTTGGAAGTGCTTCTTTGAGACCTCATTTTAGGGAAATAAAATAGGTCTTTAAAGAAGACCAGAACCTCTAGGATGTTTCTAGGGAAGTTTAGAGAAGAAATGGGCCGGGTTTGGCCGAGCTTGAATGCTCAAAGTGGTGTGAGGAAGAGGGGGAGGAGGTGCCCTTTTATAAGGGAGGAGAGGGGCTCCTTTGGAAAAACAAAAAATATTATTTTATTATAAAGTCTTGTTCGGTTTTAAATAGCTCCAAACTGATATATTTAGAAGATAAAGTTGGTATGGGCCGAAATAATCTAATCCAATAGAATTTAGACAAGTTTACGTTCCTATTTTAACCTTATCATTTAGATTTAACATTAAGTAAAATATTTTTACTTTTACCGTGTCTTCTTGTGTTCTTATAATATAAGGTTAATAAACTTACTATATCAAGCCAAACGAAACCCAAGTTGTTTATTATTAATATATTTAACCTTATATAAGTCATTTGGCCGAACCTTAGATTTTTAGGAATAAAATAACAATTAATAATATAATATTTGTTTAAAAAACTATTTTATGTCAATTTTGACACTATTTAGTAATTGATTTTTGTGAAAATCATAATAGAATGATTAGTTCGAACAAAGTTAATTAAATAAATACCTACATGATATATTAACCTATAAAATTAGTTTAATTCATAAAAAGTCTCAAATTACATTTATTTGGGTATTTATAACCTCAATTATGTCAATATTTCATTAATAAGATAATTCATGCATCATCATTGTGTCATAAATAAATTAAATTATTTAATGTCTAAAAATTACAAATAAAATACCATTACGTAGGAAATCTTTTTATCTTTATAATTAATATTTATAGTCGAATTTATCTTATGTATTACCCCATATTAAAAATTATTTACTTATTAAACTTTGATTATAACTATTTTAACCCTTCTATAAATAAATTAATAATAAATGTCCTAATCTAATCCAAGTGGGCCTAAATGGTCATATTTTATTCCTAAGGTTGTTTTTGGTCGAATTAAACTTGTCAAATAGAATTAAGACATGTTTTAGATTAATAATAATATCATTTTTACCCTTAATTACCCTATTTACTTTTAACCGTGGTAAATAAAAGTAAAAAGTTACTATTCAACCAAAATTATTTTCATCTCATTGAACCACATTTTACATACTGACAGCAACCATGTCTCTCTGATTTTTGAAATTCCACTCACAGAAGCGGTAAAATTAAGTTTTATGAAAAATTCAGTTTTTTTTAACTACCACTTAGTGGTTTCACTATTCATCAAAAATTGAAAGTTTTCAGAAAAATACCAATATTTCACCCTAGGATAATTTCGATATTACAAATCCAAAAATGAAGTCCATTTTGAAAAATAAAATTTATAAAATATCAAAAAGTGGTTATTACTATTCATAACAGCTAGTTTTAATAATATTTTATTAGCATATCATTGTTTAGTGAAACTCGGTATTGCGTATGATGCAAGCTATTGAGGAAGGTTGTGATTTCGTGTAAAGCATGCCAAGCAAGTTTTGTGTGTAGAAAAAGATTCCTTTTATGATTTATATAATATAAAAGTCTCGGTTGTTACATTCTACCCCCCTTAAAATGAATTTCGCCCTCGAAATTCATCACTTTGTAACAAACAGATGAGGATACCTCTCCCTCATCATATCCTCAAGCTCCCATTTAGCTTCTTCTAATTGGTGGTTCCTCCATAAAACATTCACCAATCGAGTGGTCTTGTTTCGTAGGACTTTTTCGCTACGATCCAGAATCTCTATCGGTTGTTCTTCATAAGAAGATCTTGCTCTAGTGGTACAACTTCTGAGCTAAGTACATGTGAAGGATCAGGTATGTACTTTCTCGGGAGAGATACATGGAACACATTGTGAACTTGAGAGAGATTCGGTGGAAGCTCCAATCGGTAAGCTACCTTCCCAACATGATCCAGTATTTCAAAAGGACCAATATATCTAGGGCTCAACATCCCCTTCTTTCCAAATCTCATAACCCTCTTCCAGGGAGATATTCTTTAGAACACTTTATCACCCACTTCAAACTCTAGGTATTTTCTTCGATTGTCGGCATAAATTTTCTGTCAACTCTGAGCTTCTCTTATGTATTGTTGAATAGATCTGACCTTTTCTGCCATTTCATCAACGAGATCGGGTCCTAATAGCTTTCTTTCCCCAACTTCATCCCAGCAAGTTGGAGTCCTGCATTTCTTTCCATAGAGAGCTTCATAAGGAGCCATCTGAATATTGGAGTGAAATCTATTATTATAAGAAAATTCCACCAAAGGTAGGTGTTGATCCCAACCACCTTTGAAATCCATAGAGCAAGCTATCAACATATCTTCTAGAGTTTGAATTGTTCTCTCAGACTGACCGTCTGTCTGAGGCTGATAAGTAGTGCTGAAACTCAACTATGTATCCAGAGTATGCTGAAGACTTCTCCAGAACTTCGAGGTAAATCTCGGATCCCGATCAGATATAATAGAAAGTGGTTCTCCATGAAATCTTACCACTTCCTTTACATATATCATGGCAAGCTGATCCAGGGAGAAATTCTCTCTAATAGCAATGAAGTGTGCATACTTTGTAAGACGATCAACTATGACCCAGATAGCATTATTGCCTTTGGATGTTTTAGGAAATCCTGTGACAAATTCCATAGTGATGTTTTCCCATTTCCATTCGGGTATGGGTAATGGTTGTAACATTCCCTTAGACTTCTGTCTCTCAGCTTTAACTTGTTGACAAACCAAACATCGAGAGACATATTCAGCAACATCTCTTTTCATGCCATCCCACCAGAAGTACTCTTTCAGGTCCCTATACATCTTCGTGCTTCCAAGATGAATAGATAATGAAGAACTATGAGCCTCATCCAGTAGCTCCTTCTTTAATTCGGGGATGGGAGGAACACAAACCCGATTCCTGAACTTTATTATCCCATCACAATCAAGGTTGAATTCAAGAACATTTATCACCTTCTTTTGTAACTCAACATCTTCTTTCTGTGCCTCTTTAATCTTCACATGTATAGATGTTTGAACATTCATTTGAGAAAGATATGATTTTTCCCCTTTCATTATAATTCCAAGATCCATCCTTTGTAAATCCATACATATTGGATCTTTTGTGATCCTCATCATGGATAAACTAGCATGGTCTTGTCGACTTAATTCATCTGCCACCTTGTTTGCTTTCTCAGGGTGGTAATTGATTGAGCAGTCATAATCCTTAATCAGATCCAACCATCTTCTTTGGGGCATATTCAGCTCCTTTTGTGTGAAAATATACTTGAACCTTTTATGATTAGTATAAATATCATACCTTTCACCATAATGGTAATTCCTCCAAATCTTTAATGCGAAGATTACCGCAGCTAACTCCAAATCATGTGTTGGGTCATTTTTCTAATGGATTTTCAACTGTCGTGAGGCATAAGCTATCACCATATCATTTTTCATAAGAACACACCCCAATCCCTTCTTGGATGCATCACTGTAGATCACAAACCTTTCTCCACTACAAGGCAGTGTGAGCACATGTGCACTGGATAACCTTCTTTTCAACTCCTTGAAATTCTCTTCACATTCTTCCGTCCAAACAAACCTAACTCCTTTCCGAGTCAACTTGGTGGGTGGATTAGATAATCATGAAAAATCGTTCACAAAACGTCGATAATATCCAGCCAAACCAAGAAAACTTCAGATCTCGGTTACTGTTGTTGGTATCGACCATATTTCGATAACCTATGTTTTTGTTGGATCCACAGATATCCCCTCTTTTGAGATTGTGTGACCCAAAAATGAAACCTTTTGAAGCCAAAATTCACACTTGGTAAATTTGGCATAAAGCTTCTCCTTTCTCAGGGTCTTAAATATAATTCTCAAGTGATATTCATGTTCTTCCTTGCTCTTTGAATAGACAAGAATATCGTCTATAAAGACTACCACAAACTGATCAAGATAGTCTCTAAAGACTCTATTCATTAGATCCATGAAGATAGAAAGGGCATTAGTAATACCAATTGGCATCACTATAAATTCATAGTGTCCATACCTTGTACGGAGTGCCGTCTTTGGTATATCCTCCCTTTTGACCCTTAATTGATGATACCCTGAATGAAGATCAATCTTGGAAATGTATTGAGCTCCGCGTAGTTGGTCAAATAGGTCATCAATGCATGGGAGAGGATATTTGTTCTTGATAGTGATCTTGTTAAGTTCTCGATAATCAATGCAGAGTCTCATTGATCCATATTTCTTCATAAAAAATAGAACAGGTTCTCCCCAAGGTGATGCACTAGGGCATATGAACCCCTTATCAAGATTCTCTTGGAGTTGCTTCTTCAATTCCTGCAACTTAATTGGGGCCATTCTATAAGGTGTCTTTGAAATAGGAAAAGCACCCGGTACGAGTTCTATTGAAAACTCAACTTCACGATTCGGTGGAAGACCTGGTAATTCCTCTGGAAAGACATCATCAAACTCCCGTACAATGGGAATATTCTTAATCGTGAGTTTCTTACCAACCATGTGAGATAAATAACCTCCATTTAGTGGAATCAATACCCATAAAATGGAAGAAATTTCCACTGGAAGGTTATGTTCATCCTTGCATCGATAGACGATCATAGATTGATCTGGAATATGAAATGTGACTTCCCTTCTTTGGCAATTGATATGAGATCCATGTAGAGAAATCCAATCAATGCCAAGAATCACATAAAATTCCACTTTAGGAAGGATCACAAGATTTGCAGGAAGCACTTTCCTACAAACTTCAATCGGAGAAGAATTATAAACTTTTGATGCGACTGTTGTGCCATTGGGTGTTGTCACAGCTAACTCAACATCTAATTGTTGAGGTAATATGGTGATACCCTTAGAAAATTCTTTAGAAATAAAGGAGAGGGTGGATCCAGAATCATATAAAACATTTGCTACTTTAGAGTGGATGGTAAGTGTACCTTTCACCACATCGTTATCGTACTCCACATCGCTGATAGAAATTGCATGTGACTTTCCTTTGTCTTTATCCTTAAGAGTTTGTTGACGTCGACCATCATCATCAACCCTTGGATTAGGGAATTTATTGGAATAATGTTCCATCTCTTTCACATGAAACATTGATGTGTAGTAGGTTCATTCTGTGTATCCCTTCCTTTGTTTGCATCATTAGACATCTTCTTCCCATCATCGCGGCATTCAAATGCCCGATGACCTTCCTTTCCACATTTGAAACATTTACTTGTCCCTTTAAGACAACTCCCTCCATGTTTCTTTCCACACTTTGAGCATAAGGGAAAGCTCATCTTCTTTTCATTGTGCTCTTAAGATTTTCCTTTGAATTCCATTTTCCTCTTCTTATCAAACCCATATGACTGATGGGTTACTCCAATCTTCATCTAAACTTTGAGAGCACATCGAACGATTTCCTCATAGCTATTGAAGTCCCATATGGCTAAGGCCCTTCAAAGATATGGTTTTAAGCCACTAAATAATCGATCGATCTTACTCTCAGGTTGGATAATAATACCAGAAGAGTACCTTGCAAGTGTTGTAAAATTTGCTTCATAGGTACCAACAGATTCATCATCCTTTTGCTTTCGTTCAAGAAACTCTTTCTCCATCTTTTTCAGAGAATATGAGAGAAGTAATTATTGAAAAATAATTTCTTGAACTCTTCCCATCCCATGGACTCAATTTCATCCCTTTTCCGCATATTCTTAATAAGATTCCACCATTGATCAACATCACCTTCCAAACGATACACTCCTAAGATGATTTTATCATGCTCAGAACATTATAGAACTGAAAATATCATTTCAGTAGTACTAATCCATTTTTCAGTGACTAATGGATCAGTAGACCCGCTGAATGAAGGTGGACACTGTCTCATGAAGGATTCAATAGAATTTTTCTCCTTCCTTTGCTCGTTTGGAAGACCTGCATGATTTATAGCTTGAGAAAGTTGTGTGAGCATGGCTACAAGATTTTGAATTCCAGCTCCCATAATGTTTGGTTTCTCAGGGGGACAATCATTGCATTTCCCGTCGCATTCCGCTTTAACAAGGTTCCTTCTGGTTCCAGCCATTGACTAAAACCAAGAGGAATAGTGTGAGCAACACTAATTATAATAGGAAAACCACATAATCAAGAATAAAATTTCACACTTAAAGGTCTTATCCTAGGTTATTCATGGACATTTCTAAAACACTAAGATTTTGTTCTATGCTTAGACTTATCCTTAGGGTTCTTACTAAGGCTTTCACATCCTATTTTCGAAAGGTTGACTATACCTTTCCTCTAATACCAACTATAACGACCCATACATTACATACATTGTTAATACTTCAAAATTGAATCATACTTATTATAACATATAACAAAACCATGAAATGACCGTATAGGTATAGTGTCTTTAGAAACTGGAAAGCATAAACAACTGGTTTATAAAGCATCTACTTTGCCTACCATTTATTTCATCATATCTAGAGTCCCTTTTTGGCATATTCTAATTAATAACCTTCTTCCTGACCTGGGGAAATAAAACATACAAAAGGGTGAGCTCAAATTCTCAGTAAGAGTAAACAAAAGAAATTTCAATCACATCATATACATAAGCACATAACTTTTGGAAATCTTAACCTGCAAAAGAGATCATAATTTCATAACATGGGATAAATAATAGTAGTGAAATGTAATCCCAATAATCATAACTTAAAACATGAAACTTTGTGGAATACACACATAATCATAGAGAATCTTTTCTTGTTAGTCAAGACTCATTTCCAAGACTATCTTAGTGGACAAAGTCCATTTCTGAACCGAGTTCATTCCTTGTTTCAGTCCTGTTTCACTGAACCGGTATAACCTACCGTTCTAGACATGTCTATCTCATGAGATATACAATCATTACCCATTGAATTGGAGGGAGATATAGGTCCCACCCATCTCATAATGATACCATTATTATGTGTGCCACAAAATCTTAAATCATACATCATTGCATAACCCATGTAATAAAAATGGGAATATTAAACATCGTGACATCATAAAATAATTCATATAATATAACGGAATTCATAAAAATAATACCATCACAACATAATACAATCAATGTAATAATAGGGATAGAAACATAACCTTTTATTATCTGAGATGGAAAATAATTTTGATAAAACAATTGAACTCCATTCTTGAGGAAAATATCTTTTCTGCTTCAAAAACACTTTTACTTTCTTAACATGTCGTACAATTCTAAACTAAAAGAAGTTGATTAAAAATAAACTTGAAAACTTGTAAAGTAAGATTCTTGGAAATAATGTTTTAAAAATCCATTCATGACGTATAAGTTAAAAAAAACATTCTTCATACTTTTGTCGGAAAAGTCAAAAAGTACCTCGTACGAAAAACGACAAAATATTCCTTTCATATCCTTTACTAAAAACTCACCGAAGGGTAAAATTGGATTTAAACAATTGTAGGTGGATGAAAATAATATTACATATTGAGGAAACATTGATTTTGATGATAAAATACACCCCAGTAAATACTAAAGTATAAACAATCTCGGATAAAAATGAGATTGTGATATTTACCTTACCTTAAGTCCGATATGCTTTGTACATGTCTGAACCTCCTGTATAATGATTTAAATAATGTTATTGACTTATTCCATAATCATACATATTTTTATGATATCATATATGGTCATATTCTTATCTTCTTAGTAGTAATATTTCATTGCTACTTGTTATTCGGGTGTTTATAACTTTTTGTACTTATGAGTGTTTTGTCGAATAAATTCTTATTCTTCTCTTTAGGTTATAGATAACTCATTTCCATAATGGTATTAGTGTAATATATTTCATATTAATTCATTCAATTCATTTATATAATCATTATGAAATGAAGATCATGTAGAACGAGTCGCATCACATCGTGGAGATGGTATTCCGTACGTACGCACGAGTGATGATATCATTCCTATGATCGTCGAATTGTATTGGAGTGTATGTATACTATTTCAGAATCAATATAACTTTATAATAGTCATATATAGTTATTATTTACACCATTATACCCATCCAAGTAAGGTGGTGGTGTAAAATAGATTACACCACAGCATGGAGACGGTATTCCGTACGTACGCAGACGTAGTGATTTCTTGTTCCGTAGGATGGATAGATGGTGAAATAGGTTTGTTTCATACTTATAATAACATATCAGTATATTATTGATACTTATGTTATTACTTCATAATGAAACAACTAAAGAAGAAGAAGTGTAAGAAGAAATAAAGATGAAAGAATCGGTAACGTACATTACCTCTTCTTTGAAGTCCTTCTTTGAGACCTCCTTTTAGGGCACTAAAATAGGTCTTTGAAGAAGACCAGAACCTCTAGGATGTTTCTAGGTAAGTGTAGAGGAGAACTTGGCAGGGTTTGTTCGAGCTTGAAGGCTCAAAGTGGTGTGTGGAAGAGGGGGAGGAGGTTCCCTTTTATAAGGGAGGAGAGGGGCTCCTTTGGAAAAACTAAAAATATTATTTTATTACAAACTCAAGTTCGGTTTTAAATAGCTCCAAACTGATATATTTCGAAGCTAAGGTGGGGATGGGTCGAAATAATCTCATAAAATATAATTTAGACAATTTTAGATTCCTATTTTAACCTTATCATTTATATTTAACATTAAGTTAAATATTTTTACTTTTACCTTGTCTTCTTGTGTTCTTATACTATAAGGTTAATAAACTTACTATATCAAGCCAAAAGAACCCCAAGTTGTTTATTATTAATATATATAACCTTATATAAGTCATTTGGCCGAACCATAGATTTTTAGGAATAAAATAACAATTAATAATATAATATTTATTTTAAAAACTATTTTATGTCAATTTTGACACTATTTAGTAATTGATTTTTGTGAAAATCATAACAGAATGATTAGTTCGAACCAAGTTAATTAAATCAATAATAACATGTCATTTTAACCTATAAAATTATTGTAATTCATAAAAAGTCTCAAATTACATTTATTTGGGTATTTATAACATCAATTATGTCAATATTTCATTAATAAGATAATTATTGCATCATCGTTGTGTCATAAATAAATTAAATTATTTAATGTCTAAAAATTACAAATAAAATATCATTATGTAGGAAATCTTTTTGTCTTTATAATTAATATTTATAGTCGAATTTATCTTATTTATAACCCCACATTAATAATGATTTACTTATTAAACTTTGATTTTAACTATATTAACCTTTCATTAAATAAATTAATAATAAATGTCCTAATCTAATCCACGTGGGCCTAAATGATCATATTTTATTCCTAAGGTTGTTTTTGGTCGAATTACACTTGTCCAATAGAATTAGGACATTTTTAGGGTAATAATAATATCATTTTTACCCTTAATTACCCTATTTACTTTTAACCGTGGTAAATAAAAGTAAAAAGTTACTATTTACCAAAAATTATTTTCATCTCATTGAACCACATTTTACTTAATGACATCAACCGCGTCTCTCAGATTTTTGAAATTCCACTCACAGAAGCGGTAAAATTATGTTTTATGAAAAATTCAGTTTTTTTTAACTACCACTTAGTGGTTTCACTATTCATCAAAAATTGAAAGTTTTCAGAAAAATACCAAAATTTCACCCTAGGATAATTTCGATATTCCGAATCCAAAAATGAAGTCCATTTTGAAAAATAAAATTTATAAAATTTCAAAAAGTGGTTTTTACTATTCATAACGGCTAGTTTTAATAATATTTTATTAGCATATCATTGTTTAGTGAAACTCGGTATTCCGTACGACGCAAGCTATCGAGGAAGGTTGCGATTTCGTTTAAAGGAAGCCAAGAAAGTGTTGTGTGTAGAAAAAGATTCCTTTGATGATTTATATAACATAAAAGTCTCGGGTGTTACAAGTATGATTCTAGAATAAGTCAATGACATTATTTAAATCATTATACAGGAGGTTCGGACACTTACGAAGCAAATCGGACATAAGGTAAGGGAAATATTACAATCTCATTTTTATCCTAGATTGTTTATACTTTGAAATTTACTGGGGTGTATTTTATCATCCACATACATGTTTCCTCAAAATGTAATATTATTTCCTTCCACCTAAAATTGTTTAAATCAAATTTTACCCTTCGGTGAGTTTTTAGTAAAAGATATGAAGGAATCTTTTGTCATTTTTTGAACAAGGTACTTTTTGACTTTTCCGACAAAAGTACGAGAAGAATGTTTTTTTTAACTTATACGGCATGAATGGATTTTTAAAACATTATTTCCAAGAAGGTTCCTTTACAATTTTTCAAGTTTATTTTTAATCAACTTCTTTTAGTTAAAAATTGTATGACATGTTAAGAAAGGAAAAAATGTTTTTTTTGAAGTAGAAAGGATATTTTCCTCAAGAATGGAGTTCAAGAGTTTATTCAAAATTATTTTCCATCTAAGATAATATAGGCTCCTGTTTCTATCCCTATTGTTACATGTATTTTATTATATTGTGACAGAAATATTTTTATGAATTCCTTTATCTTATATGAATTGTTTTATGATGTCACGATGTTTAAGATTCCCATTTCTATTACATGAGTTATGCTATGATGAATGGTTTATGATTTTATGGCACACATAAGAATGGTATCATTATGAGATGGGTGGGACCTATATCTCCCTCCAATGCATTGGGTAAAGATTTTATATCTCATGAGATAGACATGGCTGGAATGGAAGGTTAAACCGGTTCAGTGAAACAGGACTGAAACGAGGAGTAAACTCGGTTCAGAAATGGACTTTTTCCACTAAGATAGTCTTGGAAATTAGTCTTGACTAATAAGAAATGATTATCTATGATTATGTGTGTATGCTACAATCTTTCATGTTTTATTTTATGATTATTGGGATTACATTTTACTACTATGATTTATCCCTTGTTATGATATTATGATCTGTTTTTCAGGTTAAGATTTCCAAAATGATATGTTCTTATGAATATGATGTGATTGATATTTATTTTTTTTACCCTAACTGAGCATTTGTGCTCACCCATTTATGTTTTCTTTTCCCCAGGTTATAAAGAAAGGATTTAGGTAAGAAAAAAAAGCGAAGATCTTTATGGGAGATATTGAAGATCTTTCACCACGATTAGAAGATTATATTCCGAGTTTCCAAAGACACTAAACTTTAATGGTCCTTGTGGGTATGTTTTTATAATGTACTAAGTATTCCACAAAGTAATGTAATGTCCATGTACATTAAGCTTTGGGTCTCTAAAGTTGGTATCAGAGGAAAGGTTTAGTCAACCCTTGGAAACTTGGATGCAAAAATGTTAGTGAGATCCCTAGAGATATTTCTAAGGTATGTCTAGGGATGTCTCTAAGGTTAAGTATACGTATAGGTTATATTCCTATAATTTTGCTAACGATCTTAGAATTTTACCTAAGATGTTAGATATTGAAGGTACTCCCCCTTTATTATATTGTTTTCCCTAGCGTGATTTTTTCCTGTCACACTATTCTTTTTGGGTTTTAGACGATGGCTAGAACCCGAAGGAACCGTGTTGATCAATGTAATGGACAATGCAATGATTGTCCTCTTGAACAAACAAATGTTATGGGATATGGAGTGAAAAATCTTATTGCTATACTTACACAAGCTATTAATCATTCTGGACTTCCAAATGAGCAGATAAGGGAACAATATTCTATTGAGTCCTTCATGAGGCAACGTCCACCTTCTTTCAGTGGGTCTTCTGATCCACTTGTTTTTGAACAATGGATCAGTACCACTGAAAAGATATTTTCAGTTCTTCAATGTTCTGAACATGATAAATTCATCTTAACAGTATATCGTTTGTAAGGTGAAGATGATCAATGGTGGAATCTTATCAAGAATATGAGTCCAAGAGATGAAATTGAGTCCATGGAATGGGATGAGTTCAAGAACTTATTTTTCAATAAGTACTTCCCTCGTATTCTTTGAACAAATATGGAGAAGGAGTTTCTTGAAATAAATAAAAAGGAAGATGAATCTGTTGGTGTATATGAAGCGAATTTTACAAGCCTTTCAAGGTATGCATCTGGCTTTATCGTCCAACCTGAAAGTAAAGTTGATCGATTATTAAGTGGCTTAAAACCAAATCTTCGAAGGGAATTAGCTATAAGAGAATTCAGTAGCTATGAAGAAATTGTGCGCTGTGTTATTAAGGTAGAAATGGAAGTTGGTGTTACATATCCATCTCATGGTTTTGACAAGAAACGAAATATGGAGTTTAAGGAGAAATCTCAGAATAATGGTGAAAAGAATATGAATGATTCCTTATGCTCAAAGTGTGGAAATAAACATGGTGGAGATTTTCTTAAAGGGACTAGAAAATGTTTTAAGTGTGTAAAAGAAGGTCATCGAGTAGCTGAGTGTCGATGTAATGGAAAAAGTGTTGCTAATGGTGTGAATAAAGAAAATACTGCAGAGAACGCACCAACAACACTTCAATGCTTCAAGTGCAATGAAATGGTGCATTATGCTAATCAATTCCCTAATCCAAGGGTTAATGATGATCGACATGAGCAACCACTTAAGGAAAAGGAAAAAGGGAAGTCACATGCGATCACTATTGGAAATGTTGAATATGACAACAATGTGGTGGAATGATTAAGTGTTTATGTAATGGGATTCCAAAATAATGTTGTATATAGTATCATGGAATATTGGAATATTTATGTCTTGGTCTATTGAGGTTTTCAATAATTTTATGGTACCGGTAACCATGGAAAGTGATTGAGATATTTTTGGTAAGTAGATGATATGCGCATAATGAGGGGATAAGAAGATAATGAGATGTTTGATTGTATTCATGAGCTCATGATTGATATAAGGACTAAGTGATATCATGGTTTGAGTATAAATAATTTTGAGTATTTTGGTTTGTGGAAAGTGTTAACTTTTAACTGCATTCATTTTTTCACTAAGGTTCAATGGGTATACATGATTAAGGTATTCACATGTTTGTAATTTGACCAACAAGATATATCTTATGATATATGGGGGATAAATGATGGCATTCACATGATTGTTATGTGACATTTCAAATAATCATTTTCTTTATACTATGATCTTGGACCGAAGTATTTTGGATAAGCCTAAAGATTGGGATGGATTATGTTGGACATAATTTAGTATTGTTTAAGGATAGAAGTTTTTTTCGATATTATTTATGGGATGTTATAGTAATTTAGTTTTAGAAAAAGGACAACCTGCAGGATGGGCGACAGCCCATCGTGTCAGACAAGGCTGTGGGAATCGAACCCACAACCGAAGTGCGACTGGCCTTTATCGCCTACCACTGGCCTACAGAAAGTCCCTGTTTAGTAGAAACAATTTTTATTATGATATAATAAGTATAAGTCCATTTTAGGAACCATATATGATTAATCTCACAATAGATCGACTTATGTATATTTAATAACTTTTGCTAACCTTTTGTTTGAGACAGATGGAATGACCCGTCATTCTATCACATGATCTGCTAACACTTCACGAATAACAAATTCAACTTCATTTCTTTAAGAGATGTAGTGGAAATTGTTCAAGGCATGAAAAACAGTGAGATTGTACCAAAATAAAGTAAATATTTATTCTAATTCAAATTCTTCAACTTTAGGGAAATGATCTTGAAAACCAAAAATGTTGTCCTAGTGCTCTTAGATCTGATGAATCAGATGGTACCTTAGATCGTCACAAATTTATGGCTTTGTGATTGCTGGCTATTCCATATCCATGTTCCCTACCACTCTCCATCAGAACATGATGGTTATATTTCTCTTCCATATCCATATTTTCACCTATGTGGAAACCCAGTGATTAGTTTATTTGGGTAACCGTTATGTTTCATACTTTTGTATTTAAAGATTGGTTTTGGTATTCCTTTATATGATGTGGGTTTCTATTAAAGAAACTTTCGAGTATTAAACCATTTATAACCCTGACGAATTTCGAGGGCGAAATTCCTTTTAAGGGGGGTAGAATGTAACACCCCGAGATTTTGTGAAAAATATTCTCTTTAATTTCATTAATGTCTTATGTTGTACGCTAAAACAAAAGGAGCTTGCACAACATGAATCCTTGACTTGCCTTGCATTACACACAATCGCGACCTTACTTAATAGCGCGTGTAGTACGCAATACAGAGTTTCACTAAACAACAATATGCTATTAAAATATTATTAAAACTAGCTGTTATGAATTGTAATAACTGATTTCTTTAAGTTTTTAAATTTTATGGATTTAATTTTTGGATTCGGAATATCAAAATTAGTTTAGAGTGAAATTTTGGTACTTTTTGGATAACTTTCATTTTCTGATGAATAGTGAAAATTACTAAATTTTAATTAAAAACAACCTTTTTGATCGAAATAATTAATAGTGATAAATTATTAATTTGAGTGGTTTAAAGAATATTTAGAATATATTTTTACAATTTAATACAATGTTGTTCATTGGATTTAATTTCACATTTAAACCAGACATAAACAAGTGTCAATCTTTTGATAATTATTATTTCTTAAGAACGCGCTATTTGTTTTGACGACGGGAATTAATTTTTAAATTAATTAATTCAACTGATATGTTTTGAATTTGGTAAAATAGATATCATTTTTGAATTCATAATATCAAATATAGCATAGGCCTAATTTTTTGTATTTTTCATGAAACTTTCATTTTTTGATGAATAGTGAAACCACTAAGTGGTAGTTAAAAAAATGAATTTTTCAAAAAACGTAATTTTACCGCTTCTATGAGTGGAATTTCAAAAATTTGAGAGAAACAGTTGATGTCAGTATGTAAAATGTGGTTCAATGAGATGAAAATAATTTTTGGTGAATAGTAACTTTTTACTTTTTTTGACCACGGTTAAAAGTAAATATGGTAATTAAGGGTAAAAATGATATTATTATTACCCTAAAACATGTCATAATTTTATTGGATAAGTGTAATTAGAACAAAAACAACCTTAGGAATAAAATATGACCATTTAGGCCCACTTGGATTAGATTAGGACATTTATTATTAATTTATTTAAAGAAGGGTTAAAATTGTTAAAATCAATGTTTAATAAGTAAATAATTTTTAATAAGAGGTTATATATAAGATAAATTCGACTATAAATATTCATTAGAAAGCTAAAAATATTTACTACATAATGGTATTTTATTTTTAATTTTTTGACATTAAATAATTTAATTTATTTATGACACAAATATGACGTAGTAATTATCTTATTAATGAAATATTGACATAATTGAAGTTATAAATACCAAAATAAATGTAATTTGAGACTTTTTATGAATTCCACTAATTTTATAGGTTAATATGACATGTTAGTAATTATTTAATTATCTTTTTTAGAACAGATAATTCTGTTATTAGTTTTAAAAAAATCAATTACTAAATAGTGTCAAAATTGTCATAAAATAGTTTTTAAAACAAATATTATATTATTAATTGTTATTTTATTCCTAATAATATAAGGTTTGGAAAAATGACTTAGATAAGGTTATATATATTAATAATAAACAACTTGGGGTTATTTTGGCTTGTTATAGTAAGTTTATTAACCTTATAGTGTAAGAACATAAAAAGACACGGTAAAGTAAATTTATCTAACTTAAAGTTAAAACTAAATGATAAGGTTGAAATAGTAAACTAAACTTGTCCAAATTCGATTGGATGAGAGGATTTCGACCCGTCCCCACCTTAGATTCTAAATATATCAATTTGGAGCTATTAAAAACCGAATTTGGATTTATAATAAAATAATATTTTTAGTTATTCCAAAGGTGCCCCTCTCCTCCCTTATAAAAGGTCACCTCCTCCCTCTCCTTCTCACACCAATTTGAGCCTTCAGGCTCGGCCAACCCCTGCCTATTTCTCCTCTCCACTTCCCTATAAACATACTAGAGGTACTGGTATTCTTCATAGACCAATGTTAGTGCCCTAAAAGGAGGTCTCAAAGAGGCGCTTCAAAGAAGAGGTAATGTCCGTTACCAATTCTTTCAACTTTATTTATTCTTCCACTTATTCTTATTAGGTTGTTTCATTATGAATTAATGACATCAGTATCACTCATATACTGATATGTTATTATAATTATGAAATAACCCTATTTCATCATCTATCCATCCTACGGAATATGAAATCACCGCGCGTGCGTACGTACGGAATACCGTCTCCACGCCGTGGTGTAATCTATTTTCCACCACCACCTTACTTGGATGGGTATAATGGTGTAAATGATGACTATATATGACTATTGTAAAGTGATATTGATTCTGAAATAGTATAAATACACTCCTATATAATTCAACGATCATGAGAACGATATCATCGCTCGTGCGTACGTACGGACTACCGTCTCCATGACACGATGAGATTCATTCTCCACGTTAACCATTCATGAATGATTATAAAGTATAGATAATAAGTAATCATGAATTATATGACATAATAATACTACTGTATTTATGTATATATATATTTATTTCATCCACTTAATTCCACTCAATTCAATAAGGAAACGAAAACAGCGTTTATGCGTACGTACGGCCTACCGTCTCCATGAACGGTGTATTTCATTCCATTTATCGATCCATTATATATATGTATATTCTGAATATATATTATATATAAATCATATTTTACATTCTGTATTTAAGTAATCATGATCTAATTAATCATATGAATAATTACAAGTTAAAACACGGACGACAAATGAAACGATTTTACCCAAAACGCTCTTTAACAAGGAATTTACAAAAGAACGGGTAAAATAAAGTCATAAGTGAACCATATATGATATCATAACAATGAGTATGATTCTGGAATAAGTCAATGACATTATTTAAATCATTATATAGGAGGTTCTGACACTTACGAAGAAAATCAGACCTAAGGTAAGGGAAATATCGGAATCTCATTTTTATCCGAGATTGTTTATACTTTGAAATTTATTGGGGTGTATTTTATCATCCACATCCATGTTTCATCAATATGTAATATTATTTCCATCCACCTAAAATTTTTTAAATCAAATTTTACCCTTCGGTGAGTTTTTAGTAAAAGATATGAAAGGAATCTTTTGTCGTTTTTCGTACGAGGTACTTTTTTACTTTTCCGACAAATGTACGAGAAGAATGTTTTTCTTAACTTATACGGCATGAATGGATTTCTAAAAAATTATTTCCAAGAAGGTTCCTTTTCAAGTTTTCATGTTTATTTTTAATCAACTTCTTTTAGTTTAAAATTGTATGACATGTTAACAAAGGAAAAAATGTTTTTTTTAAAGTAAAAAGGATATTTTCCTCAAGAATGGAGTTCAAGAGTTTTATCAAAATTATTTTCCATATAAGATAATATAGGGTTATATTTCTATCCCTATTATTACATGTATTTGATTATGTTTTTATGGAAATATTTTTATGAATTCCTTTATCTTATATGAATTGTTTTATGATGTCACGATGTTTAAGAATCCCATTTTTATTACATGGGTTATGCTATTATGTATGGTTTATGATTTTGTAGCACACATAAGAATGGTATAATTATGAGATGTGTGGGACCTATATCTCCCTCTAATGCATTGGGTAAGGATTTTATATCTCATGAGATAGACATGGCTGGAATGGCAGGTTAAACCGGTTCAGTGAAACATGACTGAAACGAGGAGTGAACTCGGTTCACAAATAGACTTTGTCCACTAAGACAGTCTTGGAAATGAGTCTTGACTAATAAGAATGATTATATATGATTATGTGTGTATTCCACAAAGTTTCATGTTTTATGTTATGATTATTGGGATTACATTTCACTACTATGATTTATCCCATGTTATGATATTATGATCTGTTTTGCAGGTTAAGATTTCTAAAATGTTATGTTCTTATGAATATGATGTGAATGATATTTATTTTTATTACCCTTACTGAGCATTTGAGATCACCCTTTTATGTTTACTTTTCCACATGATAAAAAAGAAAGGTTTTAGGTAAGAAAAAAAGGGAAGATCTTTATGGGAGATGTTGAAGATCTTTCACCACGATTAGAAGATTATATTCAGAGTTTCCAAAGACACTAAACTATTACGGTCCTTGTGTGTGTGTTTTTGTTATGTACTAAGTATTCCGCAAAGTAATGTAATGTCCATGTATGTTAAGCTTCGGGTCTCTACACGGAGGATCCAAGTACAGTTGTCCTCGCTGCCGAACACATGGAGGATCGAAGTGCAATCGTCATCGTCGCAGTCACAACCATCCCTAGGGTTCCCACACATAGCATGCTCGATTCTGGGAGGGTCCGCTCATCGGGAAAGAGATAGAGTCGATACATCAACTATCACGAAGTCCAGAGTTGATGTATCCCAAAGTTCTGTCTCGTCAAAAGAAACCCAACGCGACAGATGGTGCATCAATCGAACGCCCGGTCTGACAGTTATTGGCTTTTCCGTTCTAGGGGAATAGTTGATTTTTAAACTAAATCCAACCCGACCATAATCCATCTGCATCCAAACCTCAAGAGGAGTAATCCAAAAGGGCCTTCTCAACAAAAGGATCCCAACGCAATTGACAGGACGTCAATCGTATGCCTGGTCCTTAAGATATAAGTGTTTCTGCTCCAAGGGCCCGATTGGTTTCAGGTTCAAACCAACCTATCTGTACACAAACTTTGCCTAAAACTTGAGTGTAATATACCAAAACAACCATCTCGATCCAAGGATTCCTACGCAATTGACGGTGCATCGATCGGAGGTCTGTAGCTCAAGTTATGTTAAAAAGACTGAAAATGGTCCGAAGTGGGGGGGGGGGGTCTAGGCCCGGCCCGACCCGGCCCAAACCCCCCTAGGTCGGCCCGAACCAGGGAGACCTGACCTGGGTACGGGTCCAACCCTGTTGGGCGTGGACCGACCCAGCTGGGTGCAGCCTGACCCGGCTGGGCGCGGCCCAGCCCGGTCCGCGCGACCCACCCCAGCCCGACCGGGGGGTGCGCTGGCTCGGCCAGCGGGCCGAGCAGGGGGGACGCGGTCCCCACATTGTTCCACGAACATGGAAACCAACACCGCATCTCCCCCAGATCCCACGCAGCCACAGGATCCGATTCCTCGCCGATGCGGCTAAAGCCGCGGTGGGCTCCTGCCGGAGGCACACCGGGGCGCCGCCGCTCCGGCGCCCCGCACAGTCGGTGACTTCCGCGGGTTACCGGAGTCATTCCGGTGGTCCGATTTATCTCCCATCTATGAAAACGGTCGTCTTGGGTCCCGTAAATCACTACAAAGGCTTCCAATTTCTATTTCGGTCCCACTTTTTCGTCTCCAATTATTCCGCTCATCAAGAACAAAGAAGCGGTGGGTTCGGACTTGTTCGTTAGTCCGCACCCACCACGTTAGTGGTTCAAAGCATCACCAAATAAATACACGCCATGCCGAGGTTAAAATTATCATAAAAGATGAATATAAAAATTCTTTCCCCTACCTCAACAATGAAGACAATTGTTGGCGTCGTGGTAGACGGTGTCACGGGGAAGAGGATCGTAGGTGTCGTCGGGGCGCGCCGAGGAGGAAGTGGTGTCTCCTCTCTTTCCAAGGAGAAGGGTATGTGTGGCGCGTCGTCAATATCTACATAACTGGTGTTCTTTGTCATTCTTCGTCGGAGGCCGGCATTCTTCGTCGTTCTTCATCGGAGGCCGGCGTTCTTTCTTGCACAACGAATCTCTCCTACTTAATAAAATAATAGGTTCCTCTTATTATTCAATTATACCCGTAAGGAAACACTCCCATAATTAATTCACCACATTAAATAAAATGTGTTTACAATTAATTAAATAAGGGAGAGAGATGGTCGCCCATTATTAAACATGTTGGCAGTAAAATAAAAAGGTAAAAAGAGGAAGGTTTCTCAATAAATTAAGGGTTGACATAATTTAATGGATTGAGGTGACATTTAATGGATGTTTGTCAAATTAATGGGGTTCTTAATGATATTAGAGGGAATTTAAATGGTGGGACTCGTGTGGGTCCCACCTATCTAATATCCAAACTTGGGTAGTTATGTGTTCGTGGGCCCCACACTTAACTACCCATGGGAGGGAAAAACCTCCTCATGAAATAAAAACTGTTTCGACATTTTTTATTTACTTCTGAAATAAAACCCCAAAAATTATCTTCTCTTTCGAGAACGTAGCTACGGTAAGTGTCCCCTTAAAAAATTACCAGCGTTGCGAGTTCATTGGTGCCCTCAAATTTTAATTCAAGAACCGGTTCAGATGTTAGAAAAACCCGCTCGTTCGTTCACTGAACGTACCCGAACTAAAATTGAAAAATTGATTCCAGGCACACCGGGCCTCAGAATCAAGAGCCGTCAGAATCCACAGACTCGTAAAATTCCTAAGTATTTTTAAAAAAATTCTTTGAAATTTCCAAGTCTTTAAATTACTCCCACCTTAGGGTTTTACATCCCCATAAAGATACAACATAAAATAGGGGAACAAAAGAGGTTACTGAGAACACATCTGAGCCTCCCACTCCCATGTGCTCTCTCGGAGGTTCCCGTGCTGCCAACAAATGTGCACTAGAGGAATCGACCATCAATGTAGGACCTGCTCCTATCGATCCTCGATCTCCACTGGGACATCCACAAAATTTTCCTCATCATCGATGTCCAACTCTTCATGGTTGATGATATGTGTCGGGTCATGCACGTATCTCCTTAGTTGAGATATGTGGAAGACATCGTGCACTCGGTGGAACTGAGGTGGAAGGGCCAGGCGGTAAGCCACCTCGCCTACCCTACTGAGGACCTAAAAAGGCCTAATGAAGTGCGGAGATAACTTGTTTCCCCGGCTAAATCTCCATAACCCACGTCGAGGTGAGACCCGTAGGAAAACGTGGTCGCCCTCCTCGAACTCCAGTGGTCTCCACCTCCTATCAGCATAAGACTTTTTTTCTGTTCTATGCAGCCCTCATCCGCTCCTGGATGATCTGAACCTTCTCTGTCGTAGCCTGAACCATATCTGGTCTTACGAGTGCTGACTCCCTAGGGTCAGTCCAGCACAGAGGTGATCTGCAATGTCGGACGTACAATTCCTTGTAAGGTGCCATCCTGATTGTGGAGTGGTAGTTGTTGTTGTACGCAAACTCCACCTAGGGTAGGTGATCGTTCCAGCTGTGACCAAAGTCAAGGACACATGCACGGAGCATGTCCTCGTGTGTCTGAATGGTCCTCTCCTTCTTTCCATCCGTCTGAGGATGAAAGACAGTGCTCAGGTGTAGCTGCGTCCCAAAAGCCTCCTATAACCCCTTCAAAAGTCGGGATGTAAAGCGAGCATATCGATCTGAGACGATATATTATGGCACACAATGAAGTCGTACGATCTCTTGAATGTAGAGGCATCCAAATCTCTCTACAGATCCCAGCTCTCTGATCGATAGGAAGTGGTCTGACTTGGTGAGTGGGTCTACGATCACCCAGATTGTGTCGTGTCCTCTGGAAGTACGTGGAAGCCCCATCACGAAATCCATTGATATCTCATCTTACTTCCACTTTAGGACCTCTTAGGGCTGTATCAAGCCTGTAGGTACTTAGTGCTCTGCCTTCACTTGCTGACAAGTGAGGCATCGAGAAAAGAACTCTGCCACAACCCTCTTCATACCCATCCACCAGTACTGTCATCTGAGGTCTTGATACATCTTCTCTACTCCAGGACGTACTATTAGAGGGGAAGTGTGAAACTCCCTCAGCACCTCCTCCTACAATGCAACTGGTACCATGGTACGTTCCCGGAAAAGGACAACGTGCTCCCCGTCTTCAGAAAATCCAATGGGTGCCAGCACTGAGGATATCTGAGCACGTCACGCCTCACAGTCAACGTCCCCACGTTGTTCCTCTCTGACCCGTTGAAGAAGTGGAGGAGTGACTGTGAGGGACTGTAGATAGGCTGCCCCATCTCTATCCACGAAGGATATCTATAAAGAAGCTAACTGTTTTGTCGCCTCTCTAAGTAGCTGAATGCCTCATCTCTTGCTGACAGCATCAGCCACAACGTTCCCCTTCCCAGGAGTATAGAAAATCTCAAAGTCATAATCCTGGAGGAACTCGAGCCATCGTCGCTATCTCAGGTTCAGGTCCTTTTGCAAGAAAATGTACCTGAGACTCTGGTGGTCAGAGTAGACTGTAAAGTGCTCACCCATCAGACAGTGTCGCCACATCTTCAAGGTGAAGACCACTACTGCTAACTCCAGGTCATGGGTAGGGTAGTTATGCTCGTGCGACCACAACTACTGTGAACCGTAAGTGATCACTGCTTGCTCCTAAATCAGGACACACTCGAGTCTGGTCCCTTATGCATCGCAGTAAACTACATACCCTACGCTCTCCTCCGGTAGCCTCAAGATGGGCGCACTGGTCAACCTCTGCCTCAACTCTTAGAAGCTCTGCTGACATCTGTCTGTCCACAAAAAGGGTTTCACCTTCTTCATCAAAGCTGTAAGCGGTTCTGCAACTCTAGAGAAGTATGGAACAAATCTCTGATAGTACCTAGCCATACCTAGGAAACTCCGCACCTCTATCACACTCCAGGGCATCTCCCAAGAAAGTATTGCCTCTACCTTCGCGGGATCCACTGCAACTCCCGCCTCTGAGATGACATGTCCCAAGAAGTGGACCTCTCAAATCCAGAACTGGAACTTTGAGAGCTTACCATAAAGCTGGTTCTCTTGGATTGTATCCAGTACAAACCGTAAGTGGTAGGCGTGCTCCTCCTTGGTGGTCGAGTGAATCAGTATGTCGTAAATGAAGACTACGACAAACCGATTTAGGTAGGGCTGGAAGTTCCTGTTCATGAGACTCATGAAAACTGCTGGAGCGTTGGTCACACCGAAGGTCATGACCAAGAAATCATAGTGGTCGTACCGACACCTGAAGGTTGTCTTCTTCACATCGTCGTCCTGAACTCGGAGCAGATGATAGCCTAACATGAGGTCTATCTTCGAGAACCAATGTTCTCCCTTGAGCTGATCAAAGATGTCGTTAATCCTCGGAAGAGGATACTTGTTCATCACGGTCACCTGGTTTAAGAAACGGTAGTCGACACATAGTTGCAAGCTCACATCCGCCTTCCTGGTGAACAGAATTGGAGAAGCCCAGGGTGAAACACTGGGTCGGATGAAACCTTTCCCCGTTAAGTCCTCCAGCTGTACTCGCAACTCATGAAACTCGGAGGGAGCCATCTGATAAGATGAAGTGGATATCGGTGATTTACCGGGGTACAAGTCTATATAGAAATCTACCTCCCTACAAGGAGGAAGTCCTGGAACATCGTCAGGAAAAACGTCTGCATACTGATCCACCACAAAATGAAATCCCGGACTCTGCATGTCAATTGCTCCGAGGATGAGACTAGCCAACTGATGTGTGATCGGTTTCCCTCTCCCCTGTGTAAGTCCATCCTATGCTGTAAAGGTTCCCTTCTCACTGTGAAGGAGAACCTGGTCCCATCTGTGCAAACACACCGCACCTTGCGCCTAATATAGTCGATCTGAGCATGGACTGTAGATAACCAGTCCATACCCAAGATGACGTCGTAAGGCCTCGACGCTGCTACAAGAAGATCCCAGCCGAATCTCTCGCCTCCTAGAGTAAGCTCACACTACTGGAACCAATGTGTAATCGTCGAGTCTTCTCCTGTAGGAGTCTCTAGCCGCAAGGGACGAACCAATGGCTCCGTCGGAATCTCCGAGCTCTGAACAAGGGTAGCGACAATAAAAGAATGACTTGCACCTGTGTCTATAAGAACTATATCAAGGGTGTAGTAGACATAGATATACCTAGAATCATCTCGGTTGCGTCATGGTCATAAGCCTCTATTGCCTGGAGCTGAGCCTGCCTCTACCCGCCAGCTCCCTCTGGTCAGGGTGGACCTCCTGTGGGTGGTGGTGGTAGAGCCTCGAAGTGTCTTCCTCCACCTTCTGCTCAACCAGCTCCTCTGCCTCATCAGCCTGCTCCTTTCAGACCGCCATGGTAGAATCTCTGCCTCTGCCTGGGAGGTCCCACCACTGTAAACTGCTCGTCTCCATGGCAGGCCGGGTATTCACGAGTCATGTGGCCCTGCCCGCCACATGCATAACACTGTTTTCTCCTCGTAGGGTTGGTTCTGCACCGTGTGCCCCACACAGCCAAACCTGTGTCCTAAGTTCTCCCACCAGACGTCCGGATCCGCTTGGACCCCTGCGTCATCTGTCGACTGCCTGCTACAGAAGACTCCGCTTCGTGTTGTCCTGTGGTGGGTCTCGCCGCTGATGGCTGCCCAGCGAGAAAGCTCTCCACTAGCAGGGCTCACTCCAGCACCCCCACCTGGGTGGGGCTGCTGAGTGGAATCGTCAAAGCTCTGATCTCATTCCTCATCCCATGCTCAATGGTTTGGGCCTAGAAGAATGGGTCTTGTACCATGTCCGTGGAGTAGCGTGAGAGGTCGGTAAATCTCATCCAGTACTGGGCTACTGACATGCTGCCCTGCCGCAGCTGTAGTAACTCCTGGATGCGCACCACACGGAGGGTGGCTGGAACAAACTCCGAGCGAAAAAGGCTCTCGAAGTCTGTCCAAATTAGAGATGCCTTGTCGTGCACTTGGAGCATCAGGATCCACCATCTACATAATGCTGCATGTAAGATACTCACGGCAAGGATGACCATGAGGTCTGCTGGTGTCCCTACCAATCTAAAGACTCTGACGACAGCCTCCAGCCAATCCTCGTCTGCCTGAGGATCCATATCTCCATGAAACCTGGGCGGTATCTATCTCTGAAACTCATGAAATGCGCTCAAGAGGCGTACACTCTCCGCCGCTGGCGCTGGTAGCATCGATTGATCCACGGGTATAGGTACCTTCGGTGCCTCTACTGTAATGGGGCCCTGCACCGAGGCCTCGTCGCTTGGTGGGATGCCGTCTCGCACAAAGCTTGGAACCCTAGCTGGCTGCCATAGTGGGGCCATCTTGAGAAGAAACAGTTGTGCCACGGTTAATAAAATATACCTGGTGAACTAACACAAAGTAATCACAAATAAAACTTTTGAAACACACATGCAATCAATGTTTTCGTGCACTGAGTCAAAAATCAGAAGTCAGGGTCCTAGTGTATGGATATGTCGGTCACCGCACCAACAGTGGACTCCCTAGACTGATAACCACACTCATTACTCTAAACATTATTGCTTCACAGAGAATAAATTATCAGAGTCCTGAGTTCTGCAGTAGAACCGACTCCTCGGATACCAATTTGTCACGACCCGTCCTCGGGGCCCGTGCCTTGACTACCCCAAGCCTGCCTTCCATAGGCTCGAGGTTGTCGACTAGCACCAATGGCATAAATCCAAAAAGAAGGGAATCCATTTACTTTAAGAAGAACACACACAATAGAGTACGCAAGTGAAGTATGCACAAAGTAAAACTGGGTACAAGGTAAGTGCTGAAAAGTAAATGGTCCAGTATCAGAACCCAAATGAAAGTACAGTACAACTGAAAGGAAAGTATGATAGCAATAAGTAAAACAGAAACACCGATTCGTCCTCCTAAAATTCCACCTGAATGGTGGGTACAGATAGCCTCCTCAACTCCTCGGGTCTGGCCGTCCGCTCCATGTACGTCCCGCCAAGTGGTCCACCTCAGGGTACTGTCCAGCTCCACAATCATCCACCTCGATCAATGTTGTCCGTCTTCTTCATCCAACACCACGTAGTGCGGGCATAGCCCATGCAGGGGTGAGTATACGATACTCAGTCGGGACCCCGAGACCCCCGAAGGTCTCTTAGAATCCACGAAAGATAAACCAAAAAGGAAATATACAATAACAAAGTATCAAAAAAACTACATAAGTATATGCCAACACATATACCTAAGTCATCAGTAACAGTTCGGCTCCAGCTCCCGAGCCCAAGCACAACCAAGACCACATATGAAAGCACAACCTAGTCCACACAGGAAAGCACAACCCAATCCACACAAGAAATCAAGTCAACCACCTCAATGATAATGATTGAAAATGAAGACTCATCTTACACAGGTATACACTTCGTAAGGAGATAGAGATGATCAGATGTAGCCACTAATTCATCTAAGTTGTCGGAACCACATAGGATATAAGACCAGCTAAGCTGTCAGACCCACAAAGGATACAAGACCAGCTACTCTGCCAGACCCACACAGGATACAAGTACAGAGGTCAATACTGCTAGACCCACATAGGATACAAGAACAGTAGTCATCGTCATCGAACCCATGGAGGTTTCCAGTACGGTCGTCGTCACTGTCGAACCCACATAGGATCCACGTACAGTCGTCCTCGCTGCCGAACCCACGGAGGATCCATGTACAGTCATCATCATCATAGTCGCAGCCATCCCTAGGGTTCCCATACATAGCATGCTCGATTCCGGGAGGGGTCCGCTCCTAGGGAAAGAGAGAGAGTCGATACATCAACTGTCAAGAAGTCTAGAGTTGATGTTTCCCAAAGTTCCGTCTCGTTAAAAGAAACCCAACGCGACAGACGGTGCGTCAATCGGACGCACAGTCTTAGAGTTATTGGCTTTTCCGTTCCAGGGGCCCGATTGGTTTTTAAGCTAAAACCAACCCGACTGTACTCCAGCTGCATCCAAACCTCAAGCGGTGTAATCCAAAAGGACCGTCTCAACAAAAGGATCCAACTCAATTGACGACACGTCAATCGGATGTTCGGTCCTTAAGATATAAGCGTTTCCGCTCCACGGGACCAGTTGGTTTCGGGTTCGAACCTACCCGGATGTACAGAAACTTTTACGAAACCTCAAGTGTAATATACCTAAACAACCATCTCGATCCAAGGATTCCTACGCAACTGACGGTGCGTTGACCGTAGCTCCGTAGATCAAGTTATGGGCAAAAGACCGAAAATGGTCCGAAGTGGGGGGTCTGGGCCCGGCCTGACCCGGCCCAAACCACCCTAGGTCGGCCCGAACTGGGTTGACCCGACCCAGGTCCAGGTCCGGCCCGGTAAGGCGCGGCCCGTTCCGGTCCCCGCGACCCGCCCCGGCCCAGCCGGGGGGGGGGGGGGTGCGCTGGCTCGGCCAGCGGGCCGAGCAGGGGGGACGCGGTCCCCCCTTTGTTCCGCGGACGTGGAGACCGACGTCATGTCTCCCCTGTATCCCACGCGGCTGCGAGATCCGATTCCTCGTCGCCGCGGCTTCAGCCACAGTGGGATCCTGCAGGAAAATATTTATGCTAAATTTAATCTCATGTGGGGGGTATATTGGTGGACTAATTCTTGTGTAATATAATCTCATGTGGGGGTATATTGGTGGACCCTTAAATGTAGTATGGTATTGAAAACAATTTGATACTAATCATGGTCACTGAGATTTATAGTTTTTCGTTTATTATTTATACACTCCTGACACATTTTAAGGGATTTATCATGATTTTCCAACCAACTAACCTTGTTGATTTAGTATAGAGTCGTGTTAATATATACAAATTAATGTGTAGACAATTCCATGGAGGTAAAAAAAAGTTTCCCAATGAAATTATATTCATAATAGATAAAATGGAGAAAGGCATGTGATCTATAATGGTGCCTCAATGAAGGGAGTAGAATTTATACTAATGAATAATGAAATTATGATCACATTTTCCTTTATCAAATTTAAAATTCATGAGAAAAAATAATCGATGTCAAATTTGGAGTTGGAATTAGTAAATTTTTCTTTTAAAACATGGAGGCATTAACATTCTATTGAAAGTATTGATATATATATATATATATATATATAAACCAAAAAATGTTGAATTATATATTCACTAATAATGATTTAAATATTGACCAATGTAGATGGTGGGAGTTGATTAATGATTTTGGCTACTCAATACATTACCACCATGGGAAGACGAACAAGGTGGTTGAAAACATAATTTAGAAATACCATGATAGCTTGTACATTGTATGGATTCAAAGTGAAATGATACTTATGGATTTTCTAATTATGGTTTATAAAAACAAAGATTAAATGGGACATATCATATCAATCTAATATGAATGTCCTACCATCAATCAATGTGAAGATTTTGGAGGCACATAATAACGATGTTGAATTATATAAGAAAGTAAGGATTACTACATAGTTAAACCATTATTAGGGTTTAATGATAAGGTTTTGAAACATAGTTTATTTTCCTTAAAATAAGACTTGTTGAATTTGATATCAAAAGAAACTCGTTGTTTTTCATTCTTTATTCATCCAGGATGATTGAAGATGTAATGATATCTGAAAGTGTATTTCTATTTTGGGAAGCATTTGGAGATATATTTTAGAGTATGTATATTAGTTCTTGGTATAATTTCTATCATTTTGATCATGATATGTCACATTTAAACTCAACTATACATCAATATCTTATTAATTACTTATCGAAATAATTATTGTGGTCCTTACAGATTAATATGAAATCCTTATTTTTGAAGAATCATTTACCCTTAACACCTCATTTATATATAACATATCAAGTTTTCCATGTGATAAATCCTCTCGAATAAAAATTATTTCATCCAAATTTTTATTTAAATCAACCATAACCCAATTTTAATTGATTAAATTATATGTTTTAGGGTGACCTTTGATAAAATTAGTGGTGATAAAATCCTATTTCCATAAAATTATTGGAAAAAATTACATAATTACATTAAAATTATAGTTTTAATCCTTAACATTATAGGAAACCATGAATCTATATATATTCTTTACAAAATAATACTTCATGTTGTCGAAGATTAATTTCTCCATATGATATCTATACATCTTTTCACTTTTGGGAGGAATAGTGAATGATGAACTATGAACATCAACCAAAAGTTACTTATTTAATTTTTGTGTGTATAAGACACATATACAGGTTCTAAATTTTATTAATCAATCTTAGTCAATTTTTTACTCCTAAATATTTCCAACTTTCTGATGTTTCAACATATTATCATTCAATGCCACCTTCGTCTTCACATAGATGAATGATTATGAAATATATTTAGAGAGATAATAATTCATACATTTCCTTATGATTCACATTTTTATCCTGTTTATTTTAATTATTATTGGATCTCTCTAAATCCTTATAATGGATATAAAAATTTGATCATTCTGACTTAGATAACCGTCCACCTTTTTTCATTCCCTATATTGTATTGTATTTCGTAATCATAGGCTTTGATTGTATCAAATCATATCATTTGTAATATGTTCAAATACTTCGATGTGAATATGAATTTTAATGTCTTCTCATCAATTAATATATCTCAATTTATTCTATATATACAATACCCCTAATTCCATAACAAAGAAATTAATTCTTCTGACTCCAAATCCTAAATTTCTTGATTCTTGCATTATTCATTAATTGAAAATTGGCATTATCTACCACCAAATAATTTTTTTATGATGATGAATCCTTATCCATTCATTGAAGTATCATTATTTATAAAATTCAAAGAATCTTATATGGTAGTGTGAGTACAATTATAGTGTCCAACCATATCTTAATCAGCTCAAAAACATCATCAAATCCATATTTAATGAGAAAATTAACTCCCTTATGAGTTAACATGATTATTGGATTATGTAATAGTGATTTATATCTCAAAAAGCATTGATATTATCTTGATAATAAATTAAAACTTCCTATCAATGTAATATTTTCTAGTATAGGCCATTCTTTAATCACATTTACCTTCGAAGAATCCAAATATATATCCTCATTTATGGTTACTTGACCAAAAAAATATACTTTTATAGACAATAATGAAAGTTTCTATATTTGGTATATAATTTATAAATTTTAAGGTGTTTATAATAATATTAAAATTATCTCTATACTCTTAATTTTTCTTGGACTATAAAATAATATCATCTATAAACACAACGATACCGTTCTCTAGGTAATAATAATTAAATATATTAATTAGATCAAACAATATTCTAATGGAATTTTTAATACTAAAAGGAATCAATATGAATTGAAAGTGTACATATTTTATATGGATGGCTATCTTAGTTATAATATCCCACATAACCCATAAATTATGATATATTGATTAATGATCCACCATTGAGAATTATTTTACCCACTATGTTTATTGAATAAATAATCAATATATTGTAGAGAGTACTTTCTCATTATTAATATCTTATTGAGAACATATTAATCAATTAAAATTCATATTGAGACATCCTTATTCATAACAAATAGGAATTTATCACCCCTTATTGAGGCACTTTGTTGAATAAAATATTTTTAAAAATTATGATGATGTTGATTCTTCAATTATTCTAATTCTATTGAGGAAACTCGATGTGGACACTATGGTTTGGACCAAAAACATTAAATATGTTAAACTAGAAACTGAACTACAAATTATAGGGGTAATTATATTAAACTCTTCAAGAAAAAAATTATTATTTTTATTTAATTATTGAGTCTTCAATGTTGATTCCCTCCTAGTCCACTTATTCCATGTATTCCTTGTTTTTTGGGTAATAAGATCCATGCAAAGGAGCTAATTTCCAAAGGGATTTTATAATAAGAAATAAATTTATATATGATAATAGGTTTATTTTTAATATGAACATTAATTTACATTTCTATTTAATTGATATGGACTTGATGTAGGGAGGGTTGAACAATTCCCAAATTAACATCATGTTCCATCACGAGGGAATTATAATATCAACATGAATTTACATACCACAACCTCAATAGGAGATGATTTATATTCTTGTGATTCAATCATTGAATAGCCTTCTGATTTCACTGGTACCTTAATATCCAACCTCTGTTGTAGTGAATAAATAATCTTTCAATCATTAATTATATGAAGTAATTAAAAGAAATAGAAAAATATTATCTTCATAATAATGTTATATAAATAAACTCCCCAATGGTTATACATATTATATTAATTTTGTTAAACAATTATGGTTAGCTAGAGTGATATAAATTTATCTTAAAATGATATAAAAATATATTAATATAATTAATCAATCATAATGTACCTTATACCTTGACACTATTATTTCAACATATAGTACTCTAGGATAAACCTATAAATATTTTTGAAAAAATATGTTTCATAAATGATTATCCTGTTATTATTCATAACATAATCTCAAAAAATTAATAAACTCGACTTTGATACCAACTAAGGTGACCCAAGAATGACATACATATGCATTACATAATCAAAATTGAATAAACATAACAATTTAAAAAAATACACACTATTATGTCTGAATGGATGTGTCTTCTTAGAAATTTTATATATAATGATTTTATTAAATATTAGTTATTAAATATCACCTATATATCACTCCATGCATGTTACGAACCAATATATATTCTTGAAAATAATATCATTGGGGAATGGTAAATATAAGAATGAGTGACATAAAATGACCAATAATGGAAAAAATATATCAATGAATCATAATGTATTAAAATAAAATATATATGAGAAAACATGGTCATGATAAAAAATCCATATTCTAATGAAAATGTAATTATATGTTCAAATAATAAGGTATGATATAATACCATAGGTCAATGAATAAGGGTATTTAACATAACTATGATAATCTTGAAAGAATAATATATATAAAGGAATATGAATTTCAAAATATAAAACAATAATCAAGATTCATGGATTATAACATATGAATGTCTCATATTTATAAAATGGAAAAAGTATAACACTGTGAACATATTTAACAACATCATGTCAATTAATAATGTTGTGAATATTTCAAACTAAAATCCTGCTTGTGAATAATGATGGGAATATGGGTAACCATAATAGTTTCCATGCATAATTTTATAATCAGTTTTTATTAAAATAAGGTATGTCAATAAAATCATTAACATAGATAATGTGACACCCTGACCCATGTGTATATATTTATTTAATTATTTTCTGCCTTAAATAAATTTTTTTCTAGGGTTCGGGTGAGTTTTGGATGAATTTTTTCAATGAGTTATGTAAAAAAGTAAGCTCTTCGGTGTCGACATCGTTGGGTGCGTGGGTGGAGCGTGAATTTGGAAGCCTCACGACTTCGCCATAGCAACGGCGCAACCACCCATTAATGGAAAATAAAAATTAATAAATATTGTAATTAAAACAAATATTAATGGTTGCCTTTTAATTTTTTATATTGATATTAAAGATTTAATTATTATAGAAATGAAATAAATACTTTTATTATTTTTAATTTAATGTTGTTATTATTATTATTATTATTATTATTATTAGATTCATTACTATTATTTATTTGATGTGAAATTTAATATATGTCTATATATATATATATATATTATATATAGCTTATTATTATTATTATTATTATTATTATTATTATTATTATTTTACCCTTTTTAGGGTTTTTGCGCTTCTCATTCCCCCACTTATCGCCCTCTACACGGCACTATTACCCTGCCCGGCTGTCCCCTTCGGTGCACCTCCACTCTGCTAGTCGGCTCTTCCTTTCTCGCCCCATCACATCGCCTTGGTTTGGCTCCCCCCTACAGCGCATATCCCCCTTGTACCGGCCCCGCTCTTATCCTGGGGTGTGGCATGAAAAGGTGTGGCCCTCTCTTCCCCCCTGCTCTTCACGCAGCGAGGCCTCGACCTCCTTGCAATGCGCCCCAGCGACCCGAGAGTGATTTTTTTATCTGGGTTTTTAAAAAACTAAAATTTGAAAGAAGGGTATAGGGTTCGAATAATTTTAAAAATGGGTCCGGGATGCGTGAACGGCGTTCACGCATCCTTTCGCGGCGTGGGATGCGTGAACGCCGTTCACGTATCCTGGACCCCGACGGTAATGCGTGAACGACGTTCACGCGTCCTTTGCTGACCAGCTAAAGGAAGCGTGAACGCCGTTCACGCATCCTTGCGCGGGAAAAGATGCGTGAACGGCGTTCACGCTTCTCTCCGCGGCAAAGGATGCGTGAACGCCGTTCACGCATCCGGCCGAGAAAAGTTATAAAAGGAGGGGTCCCCCCCCCCCCAATACCCATTGTTCTACTCTGATTTTCGTTGCGAAGCTCTGCAGAAATTCTTTCTCAACAAATATTTGCTTCTTTTATTGAGGTAAAATTTCTATTTAATAATTTAATTGTTTATTTGTGTTTATTTATTTCATTTGTATGTTTAATTGTATTTATTTATTTCATTTGTATGTTTAATTGTATTTATTTATTTCATTTGTATGTTTAATTGTGTGTATGATTTATTTATTTCATATGTTATGCATGAAATGTTTTGTATGATTTAATTTTCTTGATGTTGAATGTTCGTATGATTTAATTTTTTGAATGTCTGTTGTCTAAATATTGAATGTTTTATGTTATGTCTAAACTTTTTAATGTTTAGAAAAAGTAATTTATGTTGGAGAAATTTATTTTAATGGATGGTTTTGATGTAAGTGTAAATTAAATTACTTTTATTTGCTAGTAATAATATTTTTAATCAATAAAGTATAAAATATATTTACTTATATTTTGAAAAGTAGAAGAATGGCCAAAAAACATTACAATTTCATAAAATTTAAAATAACAAAAGTGTTTATTATGTAAATCTCAATTAGATCAGTTATAATAAAATTTATTTAATGTTTTTAATAAATAAATATATATATATATATATACACATGAAGTTAAATTTTTGTAAAAGAGGTGTAGTATTTAATATAGATTTTATATAATACGGATAATATAATAAATATACCAAAAAACACGGTATGAGTGATGACTGATCTTGAGATGACCGACCATGCATAATTGAAATTGCATGTTTTATTTTGTGTATGTTGTTATTCAATTTGTAATAATTGCATTTTTTCGGTATTGATGACCTGCGAGTCATCTCTCAGTAAGTGTAAGGACCTGCGTGTCCGTTTAAATTAATTTATGTATTTCATACCCCTAGACCCTCTCACATGCATGTGAGTAAATTTGTAAATAAAAGACTGACGCCCCAAAGAGGTGTCGACGAAGAGGCATCCCCGAAGAGGTGTCGACGAAGAGGCATTTGAGAACTTGTTCAAGAGGTGGCGTTGCTATTTGACAGGAGATTGGCGGTCGCTGCAATATTTGATAATAGAGATAGGAGTTTACTCATATAAATTGTGGTTAGTTTATCAGATAATGATAAACTAATCGCAAGTCTCAAGATCAAGTCATGATTATATATTCATAAGTAATCAAACTTAATGAAACATTATATTAAATTTGCTTTTGTGCTAAAATCACAATCACTATACCTTAACAGTGATAAATCAATACATAAAAAAGTCTCAAGATAATCAATTATTCAAAACCAAATTAAATAATTTAAAATTTTTATGTAGTGTATAATATTTTTAATTTTTTTTTAATAGGTAATTATGTCTGCTCAAATATATTGCAACGGTGAGGTAATTTGTACCGAGCAGGGTTTTAGCTACAGTGTGCCACCTGTCAAAGTGGTAAATCTCCATGGTTGTATGACATTGGATGCAGTTCGTAATAAGATTCATAGTCGGTTAAAATTGAGTGGAGGACAAGCAATCACTTCAATTAGATACCGACATCTTCAATATCCTGAGCGTATGCGGCACAGCGACTACCCTATAGTCGATGATGAGGATTGGATGGAGGCTTCTCAGTTATTCAGGCAACAGTGTATTAATGGTTTGATGGAATTATTTATTGTCATTTCTGATATTGATGTGGTGCAATCGATTACTACAGAACCATGCTTTGTGACCGCTATAGAAGTTGGTCCTTCACAACAGTCTTCTTTATTGCCTCCTTCTCATTCGACTCCTGTGGAAGAATGTAATGAGGAAGATCATCAAAATTTGGAAGGAAATGTAGATGACATCCCTTTCTGTGCTGATATAGTGCAAGAAAGTTTATCTGAGGAAGAAGAATCTGGGGAGTCAGCAGGAGATGATGTGGTTGGAAATGAACCTTCTGAGGTTCCTTTGAGAGACAGACATCCACTACATCCACCAATTAGTGGTAATCAGCCTTCAGTTTTGAGTTCCTTAGTTGGAGGAATGTCTCGTGAACAACTTTTTGATTGGGATGTCATTACACCAGCTTCTGAATTCCCTGGAATTATAGGGAATATGCCTGCATCAAATGATAATGCCATATATGTTGGGCAGGAGTTCGAAACTAAACAGGTCATGAAAAATGTGATAAAGCAATACCACATTGAGCGACATTTCACATTTGTGGTTTATGAGTCAAAGAAGACCAAATATCTCATTCGTTGTGAAAAATATGGGTCAGAATGTAAATTTCAATTAAGAGCAGTATTTGATAAATGTTATGGATGTTGGAAGATAACCAAATTAGAAGGCCCACACACTTGTCTGCATCCCAGCTTGGCACAAGATCACTCTTCTCCTGATGCAGAGTTTATATCTACTGTTATTTGTGAGATGATACGAACAAGTCAGGATGTTCCTGTTGCCCTTATTCAGGAAAGAATTCAACAGTTGTATAACTATAAGGTATCATACAACAAAGCTTGGAATGCAAAACAGAAAGCCATTGTAAAAGTGTATGGTGATTGGGATGAGTCTTATGCGTTGTTGCCACAGCTTATGGAATTGTTGTCTCTCAATAATCAGATTGTTTATCAGTTGGACACTGTTGAGTATGTATCCCAAAATCATCTAGTTGATCGGTCAAAGGTGAAGTTCAAGAGGATTTTTTGGGCATTCAGACCGTGCATTGCTGCATTTCCCTTTTGTAAACAATTTATTCAGGTAGATGGCACATTCCTTTATGGAAAGTATACAGGTGTTCTACTCATTGCTGCCACACAGGATGGTAATCGCGCTCCTCTGCCACTTTCTTTTGCTGTTGTTGAAAAAGAAAATTTTGAATGCTGGAGCTGGTTCTTGGCATGTGTACGTGTTCATGTCACGCAGAAACAGGGCGTGTGTCTGATATCTGATCGTCATCGAGCGATTATAGAGGCCGTGAGTAGTGATGGGGTTTCTTGGACTGAGCCGAATGCTTATCACCGTTATTGCATTAGACATATTGCAAGTAATGTGCATAAGCAGTTTAGAGATGAGGCCATAAAGAAGGCGATCCTCAAATTGGGTATGGTTTTCTAAACTTTCTTTTTTTAACAAAATTTACTATCCATTTTAATACATTATTATGTTATGATTTCAGCATATGAACCCCAACAAGAAAGGTTTGATCGGCGTCTTGAAGAGATACGAACAGTTAATGAGGAGGTATATGAATATATGGTACAAATTTCAAAGGAAAAATGGTCATTAGCATACGATAGTGGCATGAGATATGGGCATATGAGAAGAAATAATTAATTTTTCACTTTTTCCTCTTAATTTTTAATGTGGAATAATGTTAATGGTTATTTAATGGATAATGGATAAATTAACAAACGTAATTTCACAAATAAGAAGAAATAATTAATTTTTCACTTTTTCCTGTTAATTTTTAATGTGGAATAATGTTGATGGTTATTTAATGGATAATGGATGAATTAACAAACCTAATTTCACATATAAGAAGAAATTATTAATTTTTCACTTTTTCCTGTTAATTTTTAATGTGGAATAATGTTGATGGTTATTTAATGGATAATTGATAAATTAACAAACGTAATTTCACAAATAAGAAGAAATAATTAATTTTTCACTTTTAAATTATGGTTTTCTTATAAGATGTCTAGTTTTAGTAATGGCATCTGAGTGTCTGAGCATCCTTAACTAATGTTTATTGTGAGACTAGGCTAATCTTGATTGTGACACCAAATAAAAATGAATATATCATGATTCCACTATTAATAAGTAACGATGATATCATGTGTGCAGATGGCAGGTTTTCCATTGCTTACATCTCAGGCTACTCATGTATCACGACTGCTTTTAGAGGGACGTCCTGTGGCTCCCTTGAGTGTACGTAGATCTCACCATTTCCATCATACTGCACCACCTCCCGCTATCGTCCCACATCTTCGTCGAGCTGGATTTTATGGCGTAGCGATGTGCGACTTCACGTTTCTTGATCATCAGCTCATTGCCGCACTTGTCGAGAGATGGAGACCAGAGTCACATACATTCCATTTCAGTGAGGGAGAGATGACTATTACATTGCAGGATGTGGCTATTATGTTGGGCCTCCCTATCGACGGACATGCTTTGACAGGCCGAGTTTCATCAGATTTGCCTGAGCTTGTTCATAGACTTCTGGGCATAGAGGTCCAGGATGATGGCAGGACCATCGTCGGTGGTAGATTGCGGATGCCTTGGTTAGACCAGCACTTCACACATTTACCAGATGATGCTGATGACGTCACCGTGCTGCGCTTTGCACGGGCATATATTTTGAGGCTGATCGGTGGCACGCTTTTTGTTGACCACTCTACTACTTTTGTGCACCTGATGTATCTATCTTTTTTAGAGGATTTGGACCAGGCAGGTCGATATAGTTGGGGGTCTGCCTGCCTAGCATATACATACAGAGCCCTATGCAACGCATGTCGCATCGAGAAGATGCAGATCACAGGATGCATGGTTCTTCTACAGATGTGGGTATGGGAGCACATACCTCGTTTAGCTCCACATGCTCGTGCGCCATTACCCGTAGATATTGTAGCAGAGGCTCCACGTGGACGTTGGTATGTTATTAATTATTTCTAATATATGACTTACTTGTATAAAATTCTTTTATGAAATGTAAAAAAAATGTTATCTACAGGTGGAGTCAGGCGCATCGACATTCAGATTCTCCCAGACATGATGTTCACGCCTACAGACTTATGCTAGACAGCATTCGTCCAGACGATGTAAGTGATTATTATTTATATTGTTAAATCTTTAATCTTTACTGTAAATCTATTCATTTATTAATTGATTATTCATTTTTTCTTTCAGATTAGATGGATGCCATATACAGATGCTATCCTTCAGAGTCTGCCCCCATACTGTACAGTGATGCTTGATATCGGCTCCTGCATGGTTCCACTGATTCATTTTCATATAGTCGAGTGGCATCAGACGGATAGGGTTATGAGACAGTTTGGATTCCTTCAGCCAGTTCCTGACCCGCCCAGTCAGTTGGATTCATTGCATTCCCTGAAGATGTCAGGGAAGAGAGATTTTGATTGGAGGAGCTACCATGCGAGATATGTAGCGTTATGGGACAGGCGACGAGAGTCCCAGTTGCGAGGGGCAGGGACAGTACGCTTTCATTTGATGGATCAGATGGATTATGCAGGCCGGTACATCAGGTCTCCCGTCAGATTTCTGACACGGCACGGAAGGGGCTTCCATGACTTGGTATGCATTCTTTCTTTCACAGTTAAACATATTTTTTATTCAAATTAGTTAATAAAAAAATTTGTTTTCGCAGGATGCTCGTATTTGTCATCTACTGCATATGTCTGATCCAGTGGAGAGAGCTGCCTTTGACCCAGCATATTTTCACAGCATTGTACGACAGATGCTACCGTCGATGGACGAGATTTATCATGGAATTTTCTTTGATCCGCCACCTGCTGCGGAGGCCGCGGAGCCTGCTGCGGAGGCCGCGGAGCCTGTTGCGGAGGCCGCGGAGCCTGCTGTTGTTCCACAGGATGAGGCTGCTCAGCTTGCTCAGCCACATGATATTATTCCACTGGAGGAGGGTGTTCAGCATGACCAGTCATATGCTCCTCCAGCTTCTCAGGCACAGCCACAGGTACTTACAGACGCTGACTGGATTGAGTTCGATGTTTTATTGCAGTCATCCATAGCAGAGCAGCCATCTACTTCCTATATTGGTGAGAGTTCCAGCCAGCTTCCACTATCCTTAGATGTAGGCCAGGGTACAGGTGGTGAGACTGTACATCCACCGTCTGTCACACAGGAGGATGTGGAGGTGGCTGTCGATGAGGATGCGCAGCGTACGCCAGAGCACAGACGTAGACAGACACGGCGTGGACGCATCCAGTATACGCCTGACTGTGGGACAGAGGAGCATCCACATCGGAGGCGTAGATTAGGTTGACATTTGATTTATGATACGTTTTGTATGTGTATTACTGTTATCTAGACTTCTATTATACCTTTAATAAGTGTCTTACTGTGATCAAATTATCTACCAATGTATATATATATATATATATATATATATGTGTATAATAAATAATATGATTAGAAATTCCATAATACTCATATAAATTCAATAACTTCAACATAAAGGTTAAATAATAATCCAAGGCTATTTATTTTATGAATAACATATTAAAAGACCAAGTAAAATGTTTTGAAGAACTTTAGGAGGATTTTGTTGGCCTACAATTAAATATAGGATCAAGAGAAACTCTTGACTCCTAATATGATATTAGGAAATTAGGTCACACAAGTGATGGAAAAAAGGGAAATTATGGTTCATAGGTCCAAAAAATAGTTAAAAAATGTTTAGGGAAGAAAATGATACATCGTAATGCCACAAATGGTATGGTTATTGTTCATAAACAGAAAGCAGTAATGATTGGTGTCAGAAAACAAGAGCCTGTTATGTGTATAAAGATTTATTTTGGTATGAATTAGAATCAGAATATTTAGTGATCTTAAGGAATAATGAGTGGTGTATTAGTGATGCACATGAATAAACCATTTATCAAATATTATTTTTGTGGAAATATGGGGAATTCTTAGAATGCTCATTCCATAGCCTTGAGGGTCACTATGTGACTTGGGACACACTATAATATTTACAAATAAGGTGTGTATTATCAAGGGAAAATATAGTGGAGTTGTTTTGTAAGGAAAACACACAAAGGGGAATCTATATCTTCTGAGTGGACAAGAAGATATGTATTTTATATCCAAGGAAGAAGAAAATAGGTTGTGGTATAAATTTATTGTTTATATGAGCCAATCATACATGGAAGATCTGTTGAAATGTGACACTGCTCAAGATCTCTCTAATTTATCATGTGATCATACTCATACATGCGACTCTTTCTAACAAGGGAAGATTATTTGAAATATATAAAAGGTTAAAGATCAATGGTCAATAAGAGTGATTGAACTAATGCAAATTGATGTGTGTAAACCTATTTCACCAAGATCTATTGATACGAAGAGATATTTTTAGTGGCCAAGGATCAATTAGGTGGTAATGAGAGGGAGGTGAATCAGTGGTAGCCTTATTTTACTAATTCTTTTTTTAAATTCAACCTATTGAAATTTGTTTAGGTTTTTTATCCACTCAATATAAACTCTCAATCATTCCTCAAGTGTAGCTGTAATGAAATAGGGAGAATCACATGTTATTTACAGGGTTATTTTGAAAATACTACTCATTTCTATATTGGTTATACCCCCAACATGTATTATTCACTATCTCCACAAGTTAATACAATGACATATAATCCATTTTTCCTCTCTATAACAAAAAATAATCCACTATACACTCTCTTTCTCCATAATACATTGGAGATTCATTCTACTCTATAATCCAAAAGATACATCTACTTCCAAATTTAGGAAGAAGTTCTTCTTCAAATAGACTTACTCTATAAGAAATCTAGTCACTCCTACCTTGTGTACTTTATCAATAATTTTAGAAATTATTATATTAAGACTCTTTTCAGATTTTGTGCAATCTAGATTCTCCTCAATATTCAAATAATCAAGAACTCATCAATTCATCTTTCTGTATTTACCTGATACATTATTGTATCGAGTTATCAGAAATAATATTTCAATTCAACACAGAGTCTTCATCACCTTCATACACACTTTATTCACAAAACAAACAATAATTGTTCATGGGTAATATATCATTATTACATGATTTAAAATCAATCATTTAAATCCTTATTTAAATTTGTTTCGTAATAACACATTTAATTACACATTTATATATGAATACTCATCAGTAGTGGTATCATATTTTCCTCATATTGAATGCCCCATTAGTTTCTGTGGGTATTTTGTTTCATGCAACTCATAAAGAATACTAGAAGGATTAAGGTTCCCCTCTTTCTTCTTAATGTAGTGTCTATCTCTATGAATCATTATCTATATTCATACATGTAACTCATATTTAATTACATAATAAAATACAAAAACTCATCAAAAATACCCAATGCTCGGGTCTTCTCCATTCTTCACATAAATGTTACAACTCATGTAAGAATCTGATTCACGTGGATTCATCAAAATATGATCTTCTAATCACCCGAATACTTATGTTTCACATTTCATCACATAGGATATTCATTTTAGAATAATTTTTTACTCTCATCACATGAACTATTCATTTTATTATTTAAATTATATTAATGAAATTGTAACTTCATGAATATATTATCATGATTGTACCTTGGCATTAAATCTAGATCTTACTTCATTTGAAGACTCTATTTCATCAAAAGTCTTGGGATCCTTCAGTTCATGCACGACAATGCATGAATATTGAACATGACTTGTTCTTGGATCATGCTTGGATATTATAAGTTCATCATGGACTTCTTAATATGGAAGGGTCCTTGGTTTTATCCAAGGATTCCCAACCATGATCTTTGTGACTCATCAATGGTAGATAACCAATGCTATATAAAACCTTTGAGAAAGGGAAGAAGGTTCTCACTAATTAGACAACTTGAAAAAGTTAGATCAAACTGTTGTGTAAATGTCTGCATGTTTTTAGTGGAGAGACAATGATTGTGTCACCATTTTCCCATATAATAATATCACTCCGTTGAGTGCTTCCTTATTTATTTTATCATTCCTTCAGCTTGGTAGAAGTGATTACTGGGGTACGCTCTCAAATCCTCACTGGCATCGACCCATGTTGTCTTCTCTAACACCATTCCACTGCACATGATTGAACCACCACTCTAATACCATGTGCCTCATTTGAATTCATGCTCGCCTACCATTTCTTCCCATACAATAGTCAACTCCAGTTCCCACCTCAAAAGTGGCTGCACCTAATTCCCTTCTGTAGCTAGTTGGATGGATTCCTTTTTAAATAAAGTTAAAAATACGTGTTAGATAAAATATTCCACCAAATTCCATATTCACTCCAAATACCAATCCTTATTCTTCATGAAAATATAAATAATATATTTATACTTTTTTCATATATCTCTTCATTTATGTAATTTAATTTCATATTTGGATAATTATCCATGTTTTAAAAGTGAGAATTATTTAAGATTATCTTAAATAGAAAAAAATGTGCAAAGGAGTTTTCAAAAATGTTCACTAGGTATTCTGTGAGATGCGTGAACGCCGTTCACGCATCCCTTCTCTCGGGAAGATGCGTGAACGGCGTTCACGCATCACGCCCGGGTCCGGGATGCGTGAACGCCGTTCACGCATCCCGGAACCATTTTTAAAAATATTCGAACCCTATACCTTTTTATCAAATTTTAATTTTTTAAAAACCCAGATAAAAAAATTACCCGCGACCCGACCTTCCTCCTGCTTCCCCCGATGTGCCCTGCCCACCTTCATCGTGCAACACCGACCTCCCGCACAGCAGCTCGTACGCGGTCCTACTCCTTCAACCAGTTCTCCACCAGCCGCTATCCTCGATTCACAGCAGCATTCCCCGACCGGTCCCCTATGAATAACATCCAATGGCACAACCTCTTCGGTCGGCTTCCATATCCCCTGCGCAGCGCACGACCAGGCCCCTTCCCCTCTATGTGCTTTCCCCTGCCCCAACCTCCTCTTTCTGTCTGACCTCCACTCCTACCAGTGTGATATCCCCTTGCGTGGCCCATGCTCTGCCGAACCACCTATGGCCTCCTCTTGGTGTAGCACGCAACCCCCACCCAGCCACTAAACCATGGTTTATTATTATTATTATTACTATTTTTGGATTATGGGTTTTTGTTGATTGAGGGTTTTTATTAGTATGATTAGGATTTTTAGAACCCACGTGAAGCGATCCTCAGTGAGCTTTGTCTTTACGCCTTGATTCTGGCCGAGCATTGGCGTTGAGCCATGTTTCCGAGTTACGTATCCCTTAAACTCACCTTTATAATTTAGGAAATTTCGATTTCATGTTTTTCACAGCTTAGTAATATTCTAATTATGTTTCATGTGATCCTTGAATGAGCTGCTTAGTGTTCAATGGTTCATTATTCAGTGTCTTTTATTACAAATGTTATTTCGTCCTAAGTATGCTCACCTAACATTCCTAAAACAAAATTGAGTTGGCATTCGCGTATAGTTTATGACAAATTAAAATGAGGTTTAGCAGTTTAAATCCATTTAAGGAATGAAATTTTTGTTTTTCGCATTGTTGAGTGTTAATTATAAATTGGTTTAGAAAATGTTGCTTGTACTGTTAATAAATGGCCTAGTTGGAATCATCGTAATGAATGTTTCATTTCAAGGTGTTCTGGTGTGTTTACACCCTTTAAAAAAATGTATGTGTATGTTTATAAATGTTTTTGTACAATGTTTTTAAATGGTTTCATAGTAAAAGAATGATTGGTTTCTTCTTTAAAATGGATTGTTGTGAAATGGTGATCTTGGGTTTCTAAAAAGTGTTTCAAGTAGTTTTATGTTTAAAAGGATATTGTATTTGGTTTTCAAAGTGGGTTTTGGTTTCATAAATATATAGGTGTTGAGTTTTAAGGTGTTTTAAAATGCGTTGTAAACTATTGACCATTCGACATTTTTATAAAAATGTATGTGCCTTGGGAAATGAAACCTGAATATTTTGAGATAATTTATCAAAGTTTTAGTGTTGAGAAGATGTGTTTTACCTCTTTAAAAAATGAGGAATTTTGTGTTATTAATAAATGCCAGTTTATGAAAAATAAACTGTTTAAGGCCAGTTTGGCCACATTGAGAAAGTTAATGATTTTTTTATGATGAAACCCTCTGGTGGATGTTTCTATTTCCATACATGCATGTGTATAATCATTGGGATGTCCTTACTAAGGAATCCTCATGATCTATTATGATAGTCTCTAATGTTGGACTCTTTATTTTCTTTCATAAATTGTTTGAGATCAGTCCTTGGGGTGGCTTGAGGGGATTCCTATTGTGCATTATTATATATATGTCTGTGTGACTATGTGTGTGTGTGTGTGATTTGATGTTCATATAGCATTGGTTGGCTCAACCCCTATTCTAAATACATATGACATGGGAATCTGGAATATTGATAGTATATTCATAGAATGATTGTTGCACTGGTAGGTTGTGGTACTGACCAGTGACCCATAGTAGGTTGATATATTGGGTTTATTACTATGGTACTTGCCTTTGGCCTACCTAAGAAAGGATGGTCGAGCATTTTGAGCATTTTTATTTTATCGTGTGTGACATGTCAACGGGGATAAGGTCTCATGTATTGGTGTCTTTTATTTTATTCTTGATCTCCTTGGTTCAACCATGTTTATTTAACTTATGTTACTTGAAATAGTGATTATGGTGCTTAAATGTATACCAACATTTTCCGTGTTTGGTGATTTCGTTTGTGTATTTTTGTATATTTTTTTCCTCGGAATGTGGTAACTGGTTTTGATTAGGTTTCTAAAAAATGGGTTTCAAAGGAAAGTGTTTAATACTCATTGTACAAATTTGAAAAATATAGACATCACATTACCTTTCTAAAATGAATTTTACACAAACAAAATGAATCTAGATTTTAAAATGGTTAAGGTTAATGGTTCATGCATTTCTTTTAAGTAGAATATTTTGAAAAACCTACTTTTATAAATTGTTGTTCAAACTTGGAAACGTGTTTCTTATATTTTAAAGATAGTGAATTAAGAATAGATATCAGGGTTGCCTACTGGGTTTTAATAATCAGGCCTATATTTCATTTCTATTTTTAGTGTTCGTTCAGGCTATAACTTGAGTGCGATTTCCATGTAAGACAATTGATCGTTGAATCGGTGAGTGACCTGCGAGGTCACACTGAGTTAGTTTGGACACCGAGTTTGGTTAGTTTTAATTTCTTTTATTTTTGTATATTTTTTTATTTGGTTTATTTATTCTATGCACTTCTGTATTATTTCTGCTGCTTTACTTATTTGAAATGGGTGAAATCATTCCCACATTCTCTATTGATTCCCTGGCGCTTGTCGCTATCCTGGGAGGATCGGGAATGCCTCTCGGGCCATGCCGCAGACCAGCTCGTGTGATCGGTTCATGGTCGACCCAGGTTGATTCACGAAAAAATGGTATCAGAGGAGGTCGGCTCTTAAAAGACCTCACTTTTTAGAGAACCCTTTATTATTTGGGATGTCAAGGTAGGTGGGGGAGGACTGTTAGGACTCATGTGGTATGTGTGGGAACAATGTCGCGAACTCTTGCTCATTATGATCCTCAAGTTTCTATGGGAAGTCTTGTTTAATTAGTTTCATTGGGTTTTAATCTAAAGTATTAATATTGGGATATGACAAAGGGAGTTGGGCTAATGGTCCACCTATGCCAGACGACCTGACAAGCCATGTGGAGCTAGGGGCATGGTCTTAAAAGGCTCTCAATGTCGGTGACAAGTTTGGCATTTGGCCTCCAACCATATGGTTAAGTCACTCACTGACACTAGTACCATGTTGAGTTTTTTTTGGGTTTCCTCTTACTTTTAAAGGTGGTTTGAATTAAAAAAACTCGTTTTGTAAAATGGTTGCTTTAATTGACATATTAAATTTGAGGATTTTTTTTAATGAAGTGGTATGAATGATTTGTTCTTGGAAAATAGAGTTGCTTTGTTTTGGACATGGTGTTCTGATGGATGCTCACATGCTCAATGGTATGTTAGATTATGAACGGATATCTGTTATGGTGGATGGATGCTCAGGGACGCACTGATACATGCATGTGATTGAGACTCTAAGGAATACCAATGGAAAGGGTTTAACTCACCAAGAATGTTTTAAGTTAAATATATTTTCAAAAGAAATTTTTTGATTTTATGATGGATCATTTTCTTGTGTTTAGAGCTTGTCATATATGAAGTGTTTGTTTATGGGGATTTCTAATTATTGAGTGGGACTTTATTGGGTTCTTAACACTTTTTTTCCAGTGGCTATTCCCATGAAGCTTCGATTGGTGATTGTAGTATGGTTGATCAACCTATGGATTTTATGCTTGAGTTTCAAAAGGTAGATACACCTGTCTTTTATTGTCAAGCAGACCATTCCATGCTGGAGGAGTGGATGTCGAAGATTCAAAGGGACTTTAACCTTATTGAGTTTCCCAAGTAATTTAAGGTCAAGTTTGCAACCTTCATGCTTCAAGGTTCACCTTGGATGTGGTGGAAGTCAGTGTCTTGGAATAAGACCCGTCAAGAGATTACTTGAAAGTTTTTCAAGTAATTCATCCTTCGCTGGTATTTCTCTGAAGAAGAAAGGGTGAGGAAGGGGATGGAGATGTGTTATCTGCTTTAGGGAAACAAATCTGTGTTGGAATAATTCTAGTGCTTCATGGAGCTAGTACCTTATGATACAGGGTATTTCACAGATGACTCCATGAAGTCTTGATGCTTCGAGGTGGACCTATGCCCCGATCTATAGTTGAAGGTGTTAAAGGAAAACCTAACTTCTTTTTCTGAGGTGGTAAGACAGGATTTTTAGGTCAAACCTGTGATGGTTGGAGTTCTCAAAGTATTCCTCCCTCCTTCAGTAGCAATTAGCATTGGTGAAGATCCTAGAAAAAATATTAGTATGCAATTGATAATGGATGGAGTTGGTCATGAAATCAAAAGGCCTAAAAATATTTTATCAACCTCTTTGGAGCGAGAGAGCATCTTGTGTTATTAGTGTGGTAAGCTGGGTCACAAGAATCCATCGCGCCCAAGTACTCCTAAGACATTTCATGCTTGCGGACGTTTGGGTCACTTACAACGAATCTTTCAGGGTGTTGCTAGAAAAAGTCACGGAGGAAGTTTGTAGTAGTGATGTGTGGTTAGGTTTTTGTTTGTTTCTTGTGTATGTTTCCTTTTAGTGTAAGGGATATTTTATCATTGTAGTTTTACTCATGGTGTTTTGGGTTTTGACTTGTATGAGAATGTTGTGGGTCTTTTGATGAACTCTAGTTTTCTATGCCAGTATGGTTTTATTTCAAAATTCTATTCTTTCACCTGTCATATCAAAAGATGTATGTTTCTTACTGGGATTATTATAACCTAACTGGGAGGAAAAAGAAATTTTTTTAACAGATATCTATCCAAAAGGCCTCGTAGTGAAGTCGGCACATATTCAATAACCCTGGGGAATTTTCAGGAATCTGGTAATGGTTGTGCCTCTATTATTGTGGTGAGGTAGTTTTAGTGTGTCTCTTGTGGTTTCTCCATCTTTAATTTTCTCTCGTCACAAAAGTACGATGGAATTATCATTCATTAAATATATGTAATTTTGGATTGTAGTGTGTGGGGTGCTAATTAGTGACCTTGCATGGACCACCAATGCGGATCACTTGTGGCTTTGGATTGTTTCCATCTCGAAGTGGTAATTCATGAGCAATTTTCTGTTATTGTTTCATTGATCCAATCCTCAGGCCCTCCCTCCCCGCCCTTGGGGTTAGGGTTTTTATTTTTTATGGATTTTTATATCCTGCTCTTATACCTTTCAGATGATATTGAGTGGTTTTAATGTTATTACCATGTTTCTTTTAGCTTGAGAAAGGACTAGTGTAGGTCTAAGTTGGATTACCTTTTGGTTGCTAATAGGTTGGTTGTTTATGGTGGGGAGACCCATCATCTCTCTGGGTATTCTCTTAAGTCTTTATATATTTCTAGTTGAGTTCTTATGGTGGTGAGTCTGCTCATACCTCCCCTATCCTAGTCATTTATTCCAAAAAAAAGAGTTTGGGTCCTGTTGGTGGTCGATGGAATGTCTTTGTGATAAAAGGTTGGATCAGGATTATGTGGAATCCATCGGTGTTGATCGAACGGTTGGATGGGGTTATGGATTTCCGGGGGCGAAAATGTTATGGTGGGGAGAATTTTCACACCCCAACCCATGTTTATAGATTTATTTTAATATTTTCTGCCTTAAATAATTTTTTTGGGGTTCGGGTGAGTCCCATATGAATTGTTTCTTTGAGTTATGTTAAAAAATACACTCTTTGGCGTCGACGTCATCAAGAGCACGAGCAGAGCATGAATTTGGAAGCAGAATGACTTCACCCTGGAAATGACGCGACCATCTGATCTCAGAAAAAATAAAAATAAATAAAAATAGTAATTAAAACTAATTTTAATGGTTTCCTTTTAATTTTATTATTAATTACTTTATTATTATCTAAATTAAATAAATACTTTTATTATTTTTAATTTTATTCTATTATTCTTATTATTATTTGAATCATTTCTATTTAGTTATTAGAAGTGAAATTTAATATATGTATATATATAGTTTTTTATTTTTTTAACCCTTTTTAGGGTTTTTGCTACATCCTTTCTCCCACCTATCCCCCTCTGTGTGGTGAGATTACCCAGCACACCTCTCCCCTTCGGTGCACCTCCATGCCACTAGTCGGCTCTTCATTCCTCTCCCCAGCACACCGCCTCAGTTTAGATACCTCGTAAAGCACCTATCGCACTTGCACCGGCCCCGCTCTTATCCTGGTTTGTAGTGCGAACAAGCACGACCCTCGCTTCCCCCTGCTCTTCACACGGCGAGGCCTCGGTATCCTTGTAGTGTGCCACAGCGACCCGAACTTCCTCTTTCATCCCTGGACGTTCCCTGTCCTCCTTCATCGTGCAACACTAGCCTCCCACACAGTAGCATAGACGTGTTCCTACTTCTTAAGCTGGTTCTCCACCAGCCTGCCATCTCCATTCATAGTACCATTCCCCAATCAGTCCTTTGTGCGTAGAATCCAGCGGTGCACCCTATTTGGTCAGCTTCCCTTCCCCCTATTTAGTGAATGGCCTGGCCACTTCCCTTTGGTGTGCTCTCTCCTGCCCTAGCCTCCTCTTCCTATCTGACCTCCTCCCCTGCCAACACATTTTCCCCTTAGTTGTCCCTTGCTCTCGTGAACCACCTCTGACCTCCTCCTGGTGCAACGTGAAGCCCCCACTCATCCGGTAAACCACAGTTTATCCACCTAATTATTATTCCATCTTTTTCTTCCAAATTTTCCAAATTTTTATTATTTTCATTATTTTACTATTTTTGAATTATGGTTTTTTTGATTGAGGGTTTTTATTGGTAGGATTAGGATTTTTAGAACCCGTGTGAAGTGATCATGAGTGAGAATTGTCATCACGCCTCGATTTCTTGTAAGCGTTGTCATCACACTATGTATCTGAGGTTAGTCTCCCTTACACTCACCTTTATAATTTTAGAAATTTTGATTTCATTCTTCTCACACCTTAGTTATATTCTAAATATGTGTCGTTTGATCGTTGAATGAGCAGTTTATTGTTCAATTGTTTTTTATTTAGTGTCTTGTAATACCAATGTTATTTCGTCATGAATTTTCTCACCTAGCATTTGGAATAAAAAATTGTGTTGGACTTCACACAAATTTTAAGACAAATGAAAGTGATTTTTAACACTTTAAATCAATTTAAGGCATGAAATTTTTGTTTTTATCTTTTTTGAGTATTAATTATATATTATTTTAGAAAAATTTCCATGTATCGCTGATAAATGGACCGGTTGGCATCGTTGAAAAGAATGTTTTATTTCAAGGTGTTTTGGTATGTTTAAGACCATTAAAAAATTCATGTGTTTGTTGATAAATGTTTTTGACTGTGTTTTAAATGGTTTCAAATTAAAATGAAGAGTAGTTGCTACTTTAAACTGGATTGATGTGAAATGGTGAACTTTGGTTTCTTGAAAGTGTTTCAAGTAGTTTTATGTTTAAAAGAAGTGTGTATTTAGTTTTCAAAGAGTGTTTTGGTTTCATAAATAAATATTTATTGTGTTTTATGGTGTTTTAAAATGCGTTTTCAATTATTGACCATTTGACATTTTTATAAAAATGTATCTTCCCTGAGAAATGTAACCTGAATATTTAGAGAGAATTTATCAATGTTTTGGTGTTGAGAATATGTGTTTTCCCTCTCTAAATAATGTGGAATTTTGTGTTAAAGATAAATTCTAGTTTATGAAAAAGAAATGGTTTACGTCCCATTTGGCCACATTGTGAAAGTTATAAAAAATTTGTTTATTATGAAAACCTCATGTGGATGTTTCGCATGCCATACCTATGTGTGTATAATGGATGAGATGTCCTTAATAAGGAATCTTCATGATTCATTATGATAGTATATAATGTTGGAATATTTAGGTTCTTTGATAAATGGTATGAGATCAGTCCTTGGTGTGGCTCAGGGTGATTCCTGTTGTGTATTATATATATATATATATGTATGTTTGTGATTGGATGCTCAGCTGGCATCGGTTGGCTCACTGCCTTTTCTAAATACACGAGACATGGGAATTTAGCATATTGAGTGAATATTCTATGAATTATTTCTGCATTGGTAGGTTATGGTACTAACATGTGACCTATAGTAGGTGGATATATTGGGTTTATTACTATGTGATTTTCCCTCGGCCTACCTATGAAAGGATTGTCGAACATTTTGGGAATTTTGATTTCATCATGTGTTACATGCCAATAGGGATGAGGTCTCATGTACTGGTGTCTTATGGTTAATTCTTGATCTCCTAGGTTCAACCATGTGTATTAGGATTTTGTTACTTGCCGTAGTGATTAAGATTCTTAAATTTATACCTCCATTACCCTTGAGGCGTGATTTCTTTTGTGAATTTTTGTATATTTTTTCCCTTCAAATGTGGTAACTAGTTTTGATTAGGTTTCTAAAAAATGGTTTTCAATTTAAAGTGTTCAATACTATTTGTACAAATATGAAACATATAAACATCCCTTTCCCTTTTTAAAATACCATTGACACTAATGAAATGAAGCTAGATTTGAAAATGCTTAAGGGAAATGGTTCGTACTTTTCTTTTAAGTAAAATATTTAGAAAATCATACTTTTATAAATTTTAGTTCAAACATGAAATGGTGTTTCTTTTATTTTAATGGTATTTCATTGGAAATAGATATTGGGCTTCCCTATTGGGTTATAATACTCACAACTAAAGTTCTTTTCTGTTTTTAGTGTTTGTGCAGGCTGTAGTGTGAGTGCGCTCGCCTTGGGCGATGCTTGATCGTTGAGTCAGAGAGTGACCCACGAGGTCCCATAGAGGTAGTTCAGATGTTGATTTTGGTCAGATTTAGTATCTTTTGTTCTTTATTAGTTGTTTTATTTGGTTTATTTATTATGTGCAGTTCTGTATTATTTATACTTCTTAACTTATTTATAATGGGTGAAATCGTTCCCACAGTCTCTGTTGATGCCTTGTCACTTGTAGCCAACCAAAGAGGATCAACAACACCTATTGGCCCATGTTGCGGACCGGCTTGGGTGATTGGTTCACGATCGACCTGGGTTTGTTCGTGATAGATAAAGAAAATCATGTCCATGATTAATGCATAGAACTTAGCTAACCACATTATTTTCCATGCATAAATTGATTATATTGTAAGATAAAAATATCATACCAAATGAATTAGATGGATATTTAATAATAGTTATACACATTATATAATTATAAACCATAAATATATGTTTAACATGAAATCAATCATATATACAATCACGAGTTACCAATGGGAATAAAATATTTAGCTTAACACATTCAAATGATATCACATAATAAGAAATCAAGAATATGGTCAACTAGTCCTAAAAAAAATCCCCAAAAATAATTATATCCCAATATCATTTAAAGGTAGATTCATAAAATCATAATTCAATACATGATATTACTTTTAGAGATGTACAGGAATATCCAAATGAATTAATAAAAATAATTCTTCATGAATTTACAATATTTTTTGTTAAAATAATATAGAAGATAATTTCAAAACCCTTTTCAAAAATGATAAAAGAAGTTATTTTATTTTTTTAAGCATTATCAATAGTGGAACCTTGAAAAATTAGATATGTTTTATATAAATGAAATGTATAGTGTAAGATGAAAAATGTATAAAAAAATAAGGAAACCCCATTAAATTTATTTGTTATATCATAAATGAATCCAAATAAAGAAAAAATTATTATTATTCATTTTGAAAAGAGATTAAGATAATAATACAAGATAAAGAAGTGAATACGTAATATTTTTCAAAATTAAAAAAAATATTTTTAAATGAAATAATGTTGATAAGTATTGAAAATATCCAAAAATAAAATATAGACGTTTTCCGTTATATTTTCATATCATTTTGAACTAAAAATACTTCAAAATAGAATAGTGGTAATTAAATATATTATCCTTTGAAAAAAAGATAAAATACCAAATTAAATATAAAATAAGTGGAATATAAACAATATTAGAAAACATATTTAAAGATAAGGAGTATAAATCAATGAAATGATTACTGAGTCAATAAAACCCTTTACCGCTTTTGTATAGTATGAATTAGAGAAAAATGATAAATAATTATGAAATAACCTTGTAAATCACATGAATAAAAATCCATTTAGGATAAAAAGAAATTAGTGGGCCAGTAATTAAAGTATGTAATTGTAAAAAAAGGGAAATTTTGAAAATTTTCTTTATTAAAGAGAAAATGAAAAAATATTATTAGATCCACGCATAGTGAGGTTCACTGAGAGGTGTTGAATTAGTGAAAAGTATAATTTTCTTATATTTTATGATATCAAGGTAAATTTTTCTATATCACTTGAATTATTGTGAAATATCATCATTTAACTTATTTACACTTAGTATGTTTATAAGTGTGGGGTCCTGACATACAAGGTTGAATATATGAAATGGTTAGGTAATATTTACTATAATCTTGGACAACCCAAGAACTATGATCCAATAAAATAATCATAGAAATTAAAAATAAATAGAGATTATTATTTGGAATAAATAAAAGAATATCAATTATTTTTTCCCTTGACAGAAGAAGATATTTTTCCTCCATGATAAAACATATTGTACTTCTATATTTGATTTTTCAATATAGGGATAATCCATCATTATCAAAATATCATCTCTAAAAAATATTCATGTTTTCATATACTTCATTACTATATATTCCCTAACTTTCACTTCAATACAAAAAAGAGTCATGATTATTTAAATAATAATAACAATATGGCCTTTCTATTCTACTTCATTTACTTGCACTTATCTATGTATCATATTTTCTATGTACACTACACTATGAAAAAACTATTCTACCACTATTAAACTATCAAAAAATATTATTCTATTATTCCATTATTTGTCCAACACTTTTGTATTCTTTCAATTTTTTTACACCCAACACTCCTATCTCATACATGTCAGATCCCTGTTGATTTTAATTTTCATGAAACGCCAACAATCTCATTTTAATTTTCATTTAAAAGTAAAAATAAAATTACTATGTACACTTCACTACTTCTCTATTTTATCTTTTATTTTCCTCCATCTTCTTTAGTTGAATTTTTTTTTCATTGTGGATTCTTCTATAACTAATAACACAGATTCATGTGTTGAAGTTGGATTAACATGTTAATGTAGACCAATTCATCCTTATAGGGTACAACACTTTTCTCGATGGTATTATAAATTATTTTTCCTTAGAATAGAGAAATGATTATTTTTTATTAATTCTCATCAAGAGACATGGGATATCATATTTTCATAAAAAAGTACATGATTATAAGAAATATTACTTTAATATCTCATTTATTATTCTTGTCATGATTCTTGTATTATTTAATTAAATTATTATATTTAATCCCAGAAAATAATATCGTAATAGTTATCTAAAATTTAATTCATTCAGATTAAGATAAAATTTACATAAAATAATCAATCCAAAGGATTCCTTATTGATTTTTGTAATCCCTATAGATATCTATAGAAATAATTTTTTTTACTATGTCTGGAACCCTCTTCAGATAAATAAATGGCTCTTATGAAATCATAGTGAATTATATGATATGTTCAAAATTAATCTTATAATATCATTAAATAACTATTGAAATAACAATTTTTCACAAATTTACTCTTAAAAATTGGTAGGAATGAATCTTAGGTTTTCAATCAAGAAAAAAAATGAATCCATTGAATTAGGAAAATTACTATATTTCTTGATATAGTGTTTAGTGTTACTCATATATTTCATTTATATTTCTCTTAAACATATTGGTTGTTTTCTTACCTTCATATAATTTATAACCATCTACTGAGAGTTAATTTTAACACCAGTAATATTGATATTAAACATACATAATATTTCCAAATACCTACTATATTTTTTTCATAATTACATCTACACATACATTGATGTTTTCTATTATTTAATTTATTAGTAGTATTAATATCAAATTGAACCTTTTCATTTTACTGCTTTGATAGTTTATAGAAACCTTACATTTTAATCCATGACTATTACATCATTTTAAGATAAAAACATAGTATAGATACAAATAAAATATTGAAGAATTTAGTGTATTGGGAAAATTAGGTTCATACATAACTTTTATATAATAAAACATAAACATTTATATAAATTCTTCATCTTTCTCCGAATAAAAGGTCCCAATATACATAGTACGTTTAATCTCCTAATAAATTTCATCAAAGAAAGTGGTGAGCTAAAAGCCTTGTTAGAGGATGAATACATGACATGAATTAATAAAAAATGGGAGAGAATAATCATCATCATAATATAATAATAATAGGATTATCATCAACATCATGAGGGAAATTGTGTGATGAGGACATGTAGTGTGGAAATTTATAAAAATGAAACGCCATGTCATTGTGTTCAAATACCCCACATGGTTGTGAACAAATCTGGCATCATGTTAATGCATAATATACTTGTAAAATAGTAACAATATCATATTGAACAAATATATCATCATGTTCAAAAAAAACATTATCTCATTAGAAACAACACATTATCCAATGAATTGTAAATATATATAATTCCATGCCCACCTGTCACGTCATAATATTTATATAATCTTTTCTTCCACAGAGATCATATAATAATCGTACTCATGAAATAAAAACAAGGAAATGAATGGGTTTCAAAATTATTTTCTAAATAATTCATTCATGAATAAAATTATTTATTTCCAAAAGAAAAAGGGATATCATTATTGTAACTGAACATGTCGTTTAATTCACTTCGGTTACGGTCAGAATAGATTTTTTATCCCAAACTACACATTTTATAATGATGTAGAATAGAGGCAGTGTGGGGTTGTTAAATCCTAATACTATTTTATGGAATTCCTAAACCTCTATTTTTATCATTAATTTGTTGGGTATCATTTATGGAAGTTTCAGTTGAATATTTGGAAAAAATTGATGTTCTTGGGTTGTGTATGGTTGGAGCTCTATTCATCCAAACAGAACACCCTACTACTTCAAAAAATGAAAACCTAGAAAGTGGGTTTTTCATGGTCAGAGTATTATTTTACAAATACTATTCCTAGTAAGGATAAATCTTGAAACCCTATCTTTAGGAGTGCATAGGTAGGGTTTATAGTTTTTCTATCCGTAGGGCCCTTCCCAGCTAACTATACGCCCAAGAATTAATTAATCTGAATATTATTTTTACAATATCGAAACCAATTTTTTATGTTCTTGAATTTTATATATGACCCTAATATGATTTCATATTTCATTGATGATTTTAAGAGTTCACATTGGCCCCTCTATAACTGTACATTAGTGATTTGAAAATTGGAGAACGACATTCAATATCATCTTGGTAAGGTTTCATTCTATATTCTATTCCTTCATATCTTTCTTTTATACTCTCTATGGTTTTATAGATATTTGTGTTGTTGGATAATATAATATCCACTATTTTATCTCTAAAATTGATGGTTGAATCTCAAATATTCATTTCTTATGTTCTTTATTGGATTATCCTACTTAGGGTATTTTGATGCATTCTACTGTGTTCCGGAGGTAGGATGTTCCATTTATGTTGGACAATTTAATGAATGATACCATTCTTAATTTATATTTAATTTAATTATTTCTGTTAAAGTTTTTTCAATATTATATCAAAACCATAATTCTATTGAACTGGGGAGTCATTCTCATTTGGAATGAAATAGGGGGAAACCCCCAATTCTAGAAAATTTGGGTGTGATATGGATTTGATGGGAAATTTTGAAATTAAATTTAGTAATTAAATTTGGAAAATTTGAATGGTGAAATGGATTATTGAAATTTATTTAAAATTGGTATTTGTAAAAAATATGGTAAAATTTTTGGATATAAACTACATGGTTTTGTCCTAGAAAAAGTAATGCTTCGATTAAAAAATCATTTTTACATGGAAATTGGCATATTGAATTAGAAAATGAGTCAAATTTTATTTTAAATGATCTCATAATATATTTTTTATAATTGATTGTTATTCGATCACATAAAATCCATTGTATTTATTGAGTTATTTTGGATGAATATAATAGGATGGTAATTCCCTATAAATGAATCAGCACTTATACATCTAACCAAAACTGGTTTTTGGGCCTTATCCTTAGTGGTTTGTTGGTTGGTCTTCATTTAACCGTGTTAAAAGGATGTGTGCGCACATTCTATTTTCATTATATATGTCTGTGAGGATATCATAACTTGGAATTGTCTTACCTCTGGAAAGATTACCATGTTGCTCCTTTTTTATGCCTTATTATATATATTCACTTATTATTAAACCACATTACACATTCCAGGGAATTTTTATTAACTATTCTAAATATAAAATTAATTAATTCATTTGAGTAGAAATATATCCACCATTTGAAATATAAATCCAAATTTCATTTAAATATTATTTTGAACATCCATAACTATTATTTTAGAATTGACAGATTTATTTGGTTAATTAAATCTGCCATCTTGTAATGGAATAAATGGTTATACCCTACTTGAAATTTATCTGCCACCATACCTATGACTTCGAGTGTCTATATATTATCTCCTTCTATGTTTATGCATGGGTAATTTACCACTTTATGAGGGTTCTAATAATTTATTATTGGTCTTGGAGAGTTTGGTCTTCTAGGACATGAGTTTTTGTTATATTTGATAGTACATTATGGTTGCATGTTGGGATGTTTATTCCTATTTATCTTATAGTATAGTTCTCCCCAGGGATTTTTATTTTATTCATTGAAAATGTTTTATCTTGATTCTATTGTGTTTGTGGAAAATTTATTCCCAATATCATATTGTATGATGATAAAATATATTTTCCAACCCATAGGGATCATAAATTCTATTTGGGATATGTCATGACTGGCTTGGTTATTAGGATACTAGGTTATTAATGCATTTTCATGAAAGAGTGGTATTAAAGTATGGTTAATCATCATTCATTGATGATATAATGATATTGTGTTGTCATGTTGGAAAAATGGAGGTAGTTGTGATTGAGTTCTACCCATAATTCCTAGAAGTGAGCCTTAAGTCACTAGGAGTGGTTTAGAAAAGGGTTCATTAGGATTATTTATAGTCTTTTCCAAAATATTTTTTGTAATAGACTGAAATTAAAATCATATTTATCAATTTATTATGATTAATTTCAATTATTTATCAATGGTATTGTGAACATGAATACTTAAATTTAAAATGATGATTCTATGTATCATATTTAAGACAAGAATATGTAAGAATTGGATCCATGAGGAATATATTAATGAACCACATTTAGTAACCCCTATAGTCGACTCAAGTTTGGTTTAAGTGATTATGTGTAATTTCCAATCTCTAGGACAACCACCTGCTATAACATCCCATGTAAATAAAGAATATATAATTTTCATATTTATTTAAATATGTGAAGTAAATATTAATTTTACCTTTAATAATATGATGTAGTTTATAGCATTCCCAATACGCAAAAACAAGTTTCTTTCAAATCTTATGTTGTACACAATGCTGTGTCATACTGAATAATAATAATATAATATTAATTTAAATGATAGTTAGCTCCTAAAAATTGTATTAGAGGGAAGGTAAATATCTAGAAACAATATAAATATATATGTTTTTTAAATGTTTTAACATTTATCCAAAAACAATTGGAGGCTTAAAATAAGAAATAATTTTATTTTAAGCATAAATACTCTAACATTCATTAAAAGGTCTATTTACCACCTTTTGATGGAGAACCCTCATTAAATATAGTTTTGGTACCTTTTATATGTTCTATTTTTCAAAATAATATTATTCTTTAGAATCAGGACATCAAAAATTTTTTGGATAAAATTAGGGTATTTTACTGATAAAGTTCATTTTTTTTAATAGTGAAAAATATAGAATTTTAATTCATAAATGCCTTTTAATATAATTTATTTATATGGTTAGATTTTTTTTAAATGGTTTTAAAGTTTAATTAGATTATATTTTTACCATTTCATCCAATTTTATTCATTGGATGTAATTTTACTTTGACATTGGATATAAATAAGTGCCAATCTATTGATAGTGATTATTTCTTAAAAACACACTTTTTGGTTTTGACAGCATGAATTAATTTTAAATTAATTTATGACACTTTAGTATTTTGAATTAGTAAAAATTTATTCCATATTTGGAATCACGATTTCCAAGTTTTTAAATAGGTAACTTTTAATTCTAGACATTTTGAATATTTACATTAGAAAAAAAAATTACCATGGTTAAACGGTAAATCTTGTAAATAAGGGTAACACAATATAATTATAACAATCCTAAATTACCCTAACATGTGTCCTAATCCTATTAGTGGATACATTTACAACTATGGGAATCCATGAGACTATTTTGGAACCCCATGGATCCACTTGGTAGTGATAATGAAACATTATATTAATTTATTTAAAGTAAAGAAAAAAATGACATAAAAATATATCTTTTAGTAAATAAATTTTTACATAGGAATATATATGTTATATATTGGACTATAAATATTCATTGATAAAATAAATATATTTCCTACATCATGGTATATGTATTATAATTTTTAGACATCAGATAAATAAAATTATTTATGAAACAATAATGATGCAGTATTATCTAATTAATGAATGATTTAAATAAATAAGATCATAAAGATTAAAAAATATCCAAAACCTATCCAATTATTTTTGGGTGATTTTATTTCGAACATGTGTCATCCTATATTCTACATTAATAAGTTTTGGGCTTTTATAAACTGAAAATTATTATATAATAAAATAATATTTTTAACCTTTCTTAAAGAGACCCTCCTCCCCTTTATAAAAAGCCCTCAATTCTATCCCTTTTTTTACCCATATCAAGCTCCTTGGATCATCCAACCTGTACCAAATTAATCTCCCTACATCCCTCTCCTCTCCTAGAATTGTTCCCTTATGCATAATGAAAATCAAGTAAACCTTTTGGTTCAAACCATAGGGAGATACCCAATTTAATTGTAACGTCTTCTCTTAAGTTATTTGGTTTTATTTTTCTTCTCCTACCCAATAAAATCTTTTTTATTTGATTATTTTTTAACCACAAAAGTATCCTAAATATACTAGTTTGTTTTTATGAGATGAATTCGTTCTACACTTACACACAATTTTATTTAATGTGTAAAGAACATATTGTTTCTATGGATGGTGAACTACTACCTCATGAAATGACGATTGTTCAATATTTTCCTACCATCTCTCATGGTGGCCATTATGATGGATCTTTATTTATATATGATATTTATGATATTTAGTTTTTATTTATACTTATGTAATTTTAATTTATATACATACCTTAATGCTTTCCAATATGTCTAAATACGATAATTTAATTTGAGGAAGTGCAGACTACTGCCCTTTCATGGTGATATGATTCATTGATGACATACATGTTACATATGAAAAATGCAGTTAATGAATTCATGTAACATATATATAATATAATATTATATTAGAATTATAAAATAACTATGTATCATTATGTTTTCATTCAACTAAATATGAAATAGAAATGAAAGTAGCGTACATGCGTACGTACAGCTTACCGTCCCCGTGAAAGGTGCATTTCATTTATTATCCCAAATGTTATGTAATATTATATATACATACATATAATTGATATATATTATATACATGAAATCTAAATCATGAATATAATTCAGATGATAATGGACTTTTGACAACATGAACAACATTTAATTATAAGACGTTCATTATTGACTCAAGTACCAAATATCAAAAAATGACCATTATTAACTTAAATGATTGAGAAATGTATATAAAATGGTAATAAGTGATATAAATAGAATAAAAACTTTTAAAAGGCTCTTAAGCAAGTATAAATTAACTTCAGTTTATTATTGATTATATTAAAGAACCAATGGGTCATGTTGGACACGTGGTAACGAGTTTCTTATCTCACTTTTAATATTGTGAGATTTCAATTCATCACCACTTATTTTTTTTAATATGGTGTATTGTGTACTACCATTTGATATATATTATCATTATTCCTTTTATATTCATGGCATTATTTGATTCATTTTGTGGTTATTAACTTTTGGTCATATTACTTGACTTATTATAATGTGGTAAGGGGTTTTCATCTCAATCTTTATTCATGTGAGATTCATGCTATATTTTCCACTTTATTTTCTTGTGGTGTATGTACTACTCATGATTGTATTAATTGTGTAATATAATTTAATTTATTGGTATTTACATCTTCATCTTATGATTCTTCTTTCATGGGGGTTATGTTTCTTATATTACCAAATTTGTGATGAAATCATTCACCCGCCTATTTTTAAAAGAATTCATTTATGTTATGTCTTTTAATTTCAACTTTCTTATGTTAGGATATGTTTTATATATCCTTATTGTTGTAAATTTTGTTTCCATGTGATGATAGAACCATTTATCTGTCATCAAATCTTTTTCTTAATTATCATGTGACGCCATTTGGCTGTCGAATTTCTGTAAGATAACTTCTTAACCCAATTTCAATTCTTTGGGTAAAACATATACTTCTTGATTATGTCATGCTAAAAATAAATGTGAAAGTCCTATGATTATTTGAAACATAATATCCCCTTATATTGGATGTATTATTATTGTTCACACATAATTATGTCATTGATTTTTTATTAATCTAAGGATATAATATTTTCAAGGGACTTTATCTCAATCTACATTACATTGAGGCTTATTTGTTTTTATACACCAATTCACTTTTATATTTTCTAGATATTTCCCTTTTTCATATTATATCATTAATCTATTTATTATCATGATATTATATGCTTTTATTCATGTTATTCCTCAATTATTTTTATTCAAGCATCTCTCATTTGGTTAAGAAATATTTATCTAAAATATTGTTTTAAATGTTTTAATGATTTATCCTTCTAAATATTTCTCATTAATTTCCATGATTTCGAAATAGTTTTATGTATTTATTTATATTTACATTAATGTTTTATAATATTAATTCCCTTAAAATATTCAATGTGGTATGAGATACATTGATTCAAAAATCTCATTATTAAATGTTATATGAGGTTTTGAAAATGGTTTGATAAATCATTGATTGTGTTAATATCCTGAAATGATATATTTTGATTGCAATGTAGAAAATGTTATTTCCCTTTGTTCTTATTTTATGTGTTATGAATACATTATGGTTATTGGTCACTGTTTATGTATAGAGGTGGTTCCGTTATAAACCTAGGGAGGGTGTGCCCAAGATACCTCTCTCATGCTTTGGGTAACATGACAGAGGTAAACGTTAATATTTCTCCTAAGAGATTTAGTGAATATACTAGGTTGTTTTTTCAAAAGTAACTCCCCACATAGCAGTGATAGAAAAAAATTATGTATGATATTGATGCCCCTAGTTACCTTTATGATTTATTATTCCTATGTGTTATTCATAAATATTATGATTTCTTGAGGAATATTATGATTAAAAATTATGCTTTCATTGAAGGGTATTTATTGATGGGTTAATGTTTCCCTTCCTTATTTTATAATCCTTACGTAGATTTTTATGCTCACCCCATGTTTTGAAATGTTTTTCAAATAACTTTAATATGAATGGGGTCATGGATGGGATCAAGAAAAAGTCATGTAGGATAAAATATGGAACTAGAGATGTTTTTTTATAGATTTTTATTTTAATGAAATAAATGGATTCTGAGTTGAAGTGTCTACTTTGTAACTTTTGAAATGTAATGTAATAGATATGTCCTAATTCTATAAAAATATAAACCTAAAAATATCCTATATGTTCATTCTTGAATTAACTGAAGATTATGTAATGTTTAAGGTTGGGTCCTTATAGTTTGTATCATAGGTCAGTTTAGAAAACTTTAGGGATTAAGAGTTTCCGTTAAACACATGGTTAATACCTATGTATATTATTTTAGTTAAATCCTTGTTCTATAACTTTTTTATATCAAGGAAAGTCAGTTACAAATAGAAGTAGGAGGATCTCATACGACATTCTTATCTCTTACTGATGACATGCTTGCAATAATTATTGCAATGTCATGTTCAGATGATTCTAAAACTTTTTCCAGCATAAAACTCACTTGAAAGATGTTTTTTGAGATATCAACCACCTTCATAATACCTTGATCTCATCATGGATCTTGGGTTGTATTTAATCGAATCCTATTTTCTCAATATTTTTGTATTTTCAAGAAAGGAAAATATTATTAAATAATTTTTAAACATTTTACCTTATTATAGGATTTTGAAGCATATTTGGATTTTGAAAAAGGTAATGAAGAGGGAGACCGTTGCGCAACATATATATATATTTGAGTTTACAATATAGTATCGCAACACAAACTTATGGTATTTTAGAAGGAATTATCCACTTTTTATAAATTTGAGTTGTTATTAAATTACTTTGGTCTAATTTTATAAAACATTAAACCTAAAAAGAACCTAAAAATTAATTCTTAACATTAATTAGGATTATTCAATGTTTATTTCTAGGGACTTATATATACTATATGAAAAAATTATAGGATGTGAAAAATTCTATTGATAAATGATTGTCCCGTTACATTCATCCCCCCTTTTGAAATTTAACCCTAAAAATGATTTTACATAAACTGGTGAGGGTAATTCTCCTCCATTTCATCCTCCAGTTCACAAATCTCTTCTTCATACTTATGTTTCCTCACCAAAACATTGAAATGTTTGGATTTATTGTTATGTATGACATTATCTTTCTATTCCACAATCGTTATTGACTTCTCCTCATAAGAGAGATCATATTCATGTTGTGACACCTCTTATTTTAGTACATGTGAGGGATATGGTACGTACTTTCTTAGAAAAGATACATAGAATAAATCATGAATTTTGTCCATATATGGTGGAAGTTTTAGATTATATTCCATGTCTCTTATGTGATCAAGGAACTCAAAGGGGTCCTTTCACCTTGTTATAGGCTTCCCATTCCTTTCAAACCGCATGCCTCTCTTCTACAATGATATTATAATGAATAATTTATCTCCAATGATGAACTCTAAGTCTCTTAGATTAGTGTCATCATATATATTTTTCAAAATTTTTTACTTCTTTGATATTATTATGGATGGATTGAAACATCTCTATCATCTCTTGCATATAATCAGGTCCAACTAGCTTTTTTTCCGCCATCATTATCTGAACTAGGTTGAGTTCAGCATCACATTCCATACATAGCTTCATATGGAGGCATATGAATACTCCAGTGGAAGATGTTGTTGTATGGGAACTCAACAAATGGATGATAATGGTCTTATCAACCATTAAATTCCATTGAGTAAGATCTTATCATTTCCTCATGTGTCGGAATAGTACATTCATATTTCCCATTAGATATGGGGTGATATACCATGATAAAATTAAATTAAATACTAAAATAATGTTGAATACTCCTATATTATTTGGATTTGAACCTTGGATCACAATTAGATATGATCAGAAGATGAAATACATGCATACTCACCATTTTCTTTAGATTATCATTGGATGTTTTTAAAGAAAGGGAAATTCCCGAATGGAAATAATGTTAGAATTCATGGTGAGTCGGTCCGCTACAACCCATATTCCATTGTTTCCTTTGAATGTATTCATAAGGCTAGTGAAAAATTCTATAATGAAATTCTCCCATTTCTACAAGGGTATAGGTAATGGTTTCACCATCCCTATATACTTATGTTACACAACTTTAACATTCTGATATATCAAGCCCCATGACATATATTCTATAATCTCAATCTTCAGGGTATCCAATTATAAGAGTTCTTGAATGTCATGATACATCATGGTACTCTTAGGATGGATAGAGAAATATGATCTATGATCATTATAAAAAATATCATTATTTACCCAATGTGATGAGGGCACAAAAATATTTATCCCAAACATAATCACACCATCATCATTGATATAGAACTATAAAAACATCCCTTTATTTACTACATTCACCTTCTATTATAAATCCAGTTCGTTCTTTTTTCCTTATTATTATTATCTTTGTTAAGTGGTTTGAAAATAATTTGGGAATTGTAGGATGTATTCTCTACCCTTTTGAATTAAAAATACATACTTTTAATATCAAATAAGACATTGTCTATCTTAATCAGCATCATGGAAATAGTGTATGGTTCTTTTTTGTGTAGAGAATTAGTTACCCTATTTTTCTTCCCAAGATGATAGTGTATAGAGAAATTTTATTCATTGATTAAATATAAGATTATGATTTGAATAAATTTGATCTCCTTTTGTGTGAATATATAAATTAGGATATTGTGACCAGTATATATGTCACACTTATAACTATACAGGTAGTGCCATTATATTTTCAGGGAAAAATCATAGTTTCTAGATCCAGATCATGTGTTGTGTAGTTGTGATCATGGATCTTAACCTGATGTGAAGTTTAGGCTATCAAATTATCATTATGAATGAGTACATAAACCAAAAATATCTTTAATTAATCAATGTATGCCACAAGATAGTATCCATTTTTCAGTAATGTGAGTATATGTGCAATGATCAGACACTTATTTAGCACCTTAATGCTTTCCACACATTCTTCCTCAGAGAAATAAATTACCCCTTTCCTTGTTAACTTAGCTAGGGGGTTAGTCAATCCTAAAATTTGTTTCAAAAAACGTTTATAGTATGCTCTTAATCCAAGAAAACTACATATTTCTATTACACTAGTGTGTCCAGGACATTCATCAATTACCTCCTTTTGAGGGTCCATATAAATTTCCTAAATTGTGGTCCCATGTCCCATGCATGTGATTATTTCCTAAATAAATTACACTTTATAAACCAATAATACAATTTATTTGTTCTTAATGTTGCTTGTACAATCCTTATATGTTCTTCATGTTCATCAATTATTTTGGATTAAAAAAGAATATTGTCCCTTAACACTATTATAAATATTTTAAGGTAGTTTTTAATGAAAATATTCATCAAATACATGAAGATAAAAAAATAATTAATATGACCAATTATAATTACTAAAATCTCCTAGAGTGGATACGATGTATGAATGGAAGTATTCAGAATATCTTGCTTCTTTAAATTTAGCGAATGATATTCAGAATAAAGATCCACCATTAAAATTTACCAATCTATTCATAATTCATCAAAAAGAAATCAATTTTAAAAATTGGATCATTTTTCTATATAATGATCTTACTGATTTAAAAATAATTGATACATAGCCACATTGATCCATTTATATTATTGAAAAAGAGCACAAGTTCACCCTAGGGTTATGAAGAAGGGCACATGAACCCTTTTTCGAATTACAGTTTTATCATCCTTCTTAACTCATGCCATTCTATTCGGGCCATCCTATAGGTTATTTTTGAAATATAATTATCTTTCGTGATGAGTTCTATAGATAACTTTACCTAATGATTTGGGAGATAACTGTGCAAATTTTTCAGAAACACATAACTATATTCCATCCCAATGGGAATTTCCCCTATATTGATACCTTCCTTTTACTCAACCATTTTACCGAGACATGATTCATTATAGGGAATCATCACCAACAACATTGAAGGATTTTCTAGTTGATATTCATGATCTTACTTTCATTTTTTAATGATCATGGGATGGTTTGGAATATGAAAACAGATTTCCTTTTTCTGAAAGTTGATGTGTTATCTATATAATGAGATCCAATCCATCCCCATTATTGAGTCAAATTTCACCAAGGAATGTGTCACAAGATTCACATAGATAATCTTCCCACACACATCAATAAGAGGCCAGTACAACACATGGGTTGTAATGGCCACACCACTATTAATTTCAATGGATATCTCTAGTTAAATGTTTTAGGGATTTTAATCAATAGTTCTATCATGATTTCACGATATAAAGGAATGCGTAGAACCAGAATAAAAAAACTATCTCCGTTATTGATTTAATAGGATGTGTACCATATATGTTTTTATTTTTATGATCTACCTCTATAGTAGGTGTGTGTTAAGCCTTCCCTTTCATCTTTGGATCTGGTGGCTGATGAGATTGATTTCCCTCAAGTACTTGTGGTTTAGTGTAATGGATTGCATCGTTCCATTTTGTCCTACAATTATTACAATGGACCATGGGTAGTGTTATCCTTTCCTCCATTATATTGGTTAGCTTAATTATATCTCTTAGACATTTATGATCTTGGAGGACTTCTCTTCCACACTTATAGAATCTATCCACCCCTTTACGGTAGATCCCATGTTGTTTCTTCCCAAATTTTTTATATGTTAGTGATTGATATTTATTCCAACATTTTTCATGAGATCCTCTATCATGAAACTCCATATTTCATTTCTTATAACCGTATCCTAGGGAACATTATCAAAACTCTATATAAACATAGAGAGACCATTAGAAAACATCATCATAACTCTCAATATCTCAAATTTTTAGATCCTTTATAAAATTGGTTTTTATCCAAATGAAGAATATATAAATATTCTATCATTATTGTTAACAATACCCAAAGCATACCCTGAAATCCTTGTGAAATATTTTTTGTAGGCTATGTCAGATTAAACGTTCTTTTGAATTAGCATAATGAATTATGTCTTCATATTTTTATGAATCTTTCAAGGAAGTACTTGTTATGAAAGATTATCATAAAGTTATCACAATACAAATATTCTATTTCTTCCTTCTACTTATTGTTGTTAATTAGTTCCCACCTTTGGTGGGCCTCTTCATGTTCTCGATAAATTGAATGAGTCATGTTCTCCATCTCACAAAAATGAAGGATAGAAAAGTTCTAATCCTCTATGTTGACCCACTTTTTTTCAACTAGAGGATTATAAGATTCACTAAATATTGGTGGTCATTAGCACATAAATGAATCGATATCCAAATTTTACCTATTAGTTTAAATAGGATGATAAAAAATATAAAATGGGTTTTTTTATTTCTCCTAGTTCCAGTCATATTATAATATAGAAAATGTTAGAACAAAACCTAGGTCAAAAAGACATGAATGATTTGTTCCTTTCTGTAATTAAATCTAATAGAATATCTTGTAGAATTCCTAGGTTTATCAAATCTTGTTTGATTACATATACATAGTATCATACTATGTTTTTTCACTATGTTTCCATTATATTATTTTTAATGTTAACTAATCCTTTCTCTAATACCAACTATAGTCCCCTACCTTTAATAAATTATTATTACATATTCTTAAATGTAAATAACATAAAATATTTTCAAAACCAGGATCCAAAGGCTTAGTATATTGTGAAATATAGGACCATATTAAAATATTATATAATAAGGCATAATCATTTATGTACTTCCATATTCTATAGGTTCATAGTGCCCCCATGTTCTCATTAGTACAAGTAATCACCTGAGGATATTCATCAAGAAATAGGTGAGCTAAATCCCCATTATGATGATAGATAAGAAAATAAATCAATATAAAATTGTTTGAGCATAATCATCATTATAATATCAACATCATAATAATGAGATGAATCATTAGATAAAGGCATTGAATGTGAAAATTTATAATAATGAAACATCATGTCTTAGCGGTCAACTACGGAACCTATTTTTGAACAAATCATGCATCATTTTTATGACACTTTTAATTTATCTCATGAGGTACATCTCATTAACCAATGAATTAGAGTGATATATTGTTCTAGGTTCACCCATTACATCAAATCATTTTTATGTTATATATAATTTCTTACACTCTAGTCTTGTCAAAACATTTACATTATCATAAAATCCCCATAGAACATATATCAATCATGGAAATAAAATAAACAATAGATAGGAATGGAATTTAATTAAGAACACATTAATGAAAAAAATTAGGGTTCCCAAAAGAATAAGTGAATAAAATAATTTGTATAAGAATCGTCAATGTTGATTAAGGAAGAAACAATCTCCTAAGATGTAAAAGATGTGTTTCTATAAAGAAGAATTATTTTTGCAAAATATTTTATATTATCATAAAATCAGATTAGATACATGTATATACAAAAAATAAAATTTAAGAATAAAGATATTATATTTAACTAAGATTAATGGTCTATCCATTTAGAAAATTGAGTGAAGGAGGGAAACCCCAATGAAAGAGAGTCGGGTTTGAGAATCCCATTACATTGTATTTGAACACTTTCTTCACTTTAATACCACAAATAATAAAATTAAATTAATTAATTATCAAAAATAAACCAAATTAACAAATTAACAAATTATTTATTTTATTATTTATTTATTAAGTTCATTTATGGCCTTTTTGAGGAGTTATAAAGTTTACATTCATCATTTGGGTGTGTTCTCTTTATTGGTTTTCATGATCAGTCCACTTATATATGAGTACTTAGATTTATATAAAATTAGAATAATTCTCAAGAATTGAAATTATAAGTTATTAATGATCATAAAAAAATTTAAATGGTTATTTATATCATTTGGTTATGTGGTATGAGGATGAATCATTAGACCGTACATTAGGGAAAATTGTATAGATTATTAGGGTAGTTTTTTAATCATCAAAATCATGTTCTGTTTCATTTTTTATTTTTTGTGTATATATTTTAGTTCAAAAACATAAACAGGGTTATATAATACACTTTAATATATTTACCACATATTAAAATTGTTTTATGACCATTCATATAGGGGTAATGGGAAATGAAAGCATGTCATCCTTGAATGTGATACATCAATACATCACATATGGTGTATTCATTTTAAGAATTAAATAGAGAGGGGAAGAGGTTTTATGATCATACTACCATTACAATAATAAAATTAGAGTTTATATATGATACTATATTTATCACTCCACTGGGATAGGAGGTTACAAGGAGAGAATAATAACGGAAAATTAAATGAATAGAAATTAAATAAAAAAGAAAGAGGATTTTACCTCCTGAATTTCTCCTCCTTGAGAACCACATTAGGAATAAGGTTTTATTATTTTTAAGAGACCAAGGGATAGTGGACTTATAGGTGGGTCTTTTGATGATTATATTGAAGAAAATTGACATGATTTAAGGATTCAATGGGGTGAGGAGAGTATATTGTGAGGGGTGGTGACTATTGTAGAGGGGAGAGGTGTTTTCTCATTATTTTAATCATTAATTTATTATATTGGATCAATACTAGGAATAGTTTTAATGTGGTCACAAAATATATTTAAATAATGAAGCATTATTTGATAATATTTTATTATATAATCCATACATAATCTATGACTCAATAATTCATGTATTTATCATATATATTATATTGTTTAATTTCACTATTCACCAAAAATCCAAGTGTTTTATAAAAATAACATAAATTCACCATAATCATTTCTCAACATGTAAAATTAAAAAATTATCTCAATTTTACAAAAATAATTTCCTATAAAAGTTAAATTTAACATCTTATTAAAATCATCATTTTTTCAAAAAATACCAATTTTAAAATTATTACAGATTTTGTGACACTTCCAAATTTTTTTAGGTCTAATAAATTTATCTTATAATCATAATACAAAAAAATATTATTTTATGAATGTAATTAGAAGAAAATAAAATTTATAAATTATGAAATTGTAAATAAATATTTATTACTTAAAAAATAGTATTACTTAATTTATCATTTTAAAAATATATATTTACTTATTTCATGATATTAATATGTTATATTTTTATTCATAAGATTCCAAAAATATTATTTATACATTAAAAAATGATGTTACTATTCTATTGGATGGAATACTATTTAAATTCTCATGTTACTATTCCAAATCTCAAGTTACTATTCCATCGGTAAAGGTTCCTTAATTCATGAAAAGACACTTATTTCATTCTTTCTATATTAACAATGTTTTTTTGTATATATATAATTTTCTATGATTTATATGATATGAATTTATTATAATATCTGCTAAATTCCCATGATAAAATTTTGGGTAGTTACATATATGAAAAATTTCAATAAATTTCACAAAACAATAATCATAATCATAAACCATCAAGTAAAATATGTGGAATGGTATGAAAATATATCATACACAGTCAAACAAATTCTAAAAAATTAAATAAAATATTCTAGATGGTATAATACAATTTCAAACTCAATTAATCATAAAATCCAATAAAGGCTGCCGATATAGATGAAAATACTGTAATAAAATATTTGATTTTTTTTTGTGAGAAATACACCTTTAATTTGAAAACATTTATTTAAAATGATGTGACATTATTAAATAAAGAATTTTCATTTAAAATAGCCTTGTAAAAATATAAAGTACTAATCAATACATTAAGGCCTCTTGAAATTGGGAATATTTTCTCATTCCATATAAGTTAAAAAACATTCATTTTAAATTTTTATTATAAAACATTTGAAAAATTGTTTTTTAAAGACTGATTGAGTACTAACCAAATGAATTAATTATCTATATCAGCTATAAATCCACAAAAAAAAACAAGTTTAAATAGGTAATAACACAATTATTGTTTTTTTCAAACATAATCATAGAATGAAATAATTAATGGAGTTGAATATTAACACTAGGAAATGAAATTGGGTTAAGAATTCTATTAACACATTGCAATCAGTCGAACCGTGTGCCCTATAAAATTAAATATTGAAATGAAAAATTTAATGAAATGAAGATAAATATATTTATTATATGATATATTAAAGTGTATTATTGACACAAAATCCATGAAATAATGGTTGAATAAGGAATATATATCACATAAGTAATAGCGAGTTAAGAACCCCTTATCTCAAATTTGAAAGCAATAGGCACTTTAACATAATTCTCTAGATAATAAAATTAGAGTCATTAAATTCTTAATTAGGTGAATATAAAACATATATTAATTTATTAAAAAAAGTTTTAATTTAATTTATGGTCATTTCATTGAGTTATAATGAATTATTTCATTGTTGTTGGAGCGTTCGTTTCATGGGTTTATGTACTGTCCCCTTTAGTATAAATATGGTGTTCTTATAAAATGGGAATAATTCACAAGAAGTGAAATTATTTATTATTAATTGTCTGAAACGAGTTTAAATTGTCTCATATTTCACTTGGTTATATGGTATGATGAATATTCTATAGTGACAACATTTATTAAAATGTATTGTTTTTTAGCATTTTTACAACTGTCATGAACTTGTGTCATTTATGCAATATTATGTTCATTTATTAGTTATATATCTTGACATAAATTATAAAATTTATAATAAAATATTATTTAACCCGAATAATGGTAGTATACTAGACATGAATGTGGTATTGGAAAATGAGAACTTTTCATCCACGATGGTGGCGAATCGACACATCGAATATGATATTTTCTTTTTTTTAAATTAAAAGTAGATGAGAAGGGATTTTATGATGGATAATACATCATCCCCACGATAATCTAGTATATATTGTATAATATATTTACCATTATACATTGGATAGTCTAGGTGATGAGAGCATAATAAATTAAATAAAATTAAAAGAGAATGAATGGGGATTTTATCACTTGAATATCATCTCTTAGAGAACCTCTTTAAGACACGTGGATTTATTATTTTGAAAAACCCATATGGTCATGGAAATGGTTAAGAGTTATTTTAAGGGAATTGGGAAAATTTTGTAAAATTAAAAGGATTACAAGGTGGGAGTATAATGGGTAGATAGGGGTTCCATTTATAGGGGAGGAGAGATGTATTTTTTGATTATTTTATTCATTATTTATTATTTTTACTCAAAACTGTCTATTGTGTTGATTATTATGATAGAGTTTAGTAAATTGTTCTTTTGAGTTATAAATAATGTGATATTATGTCATAAATGACCCAAAATTCCTATATATTTACTTATAATGTTAAATACTCTAAATTACTGTATTTCACTATTCATATAAAATTCAAATATTTTATAAAAATACATTAAATTCTCCCAATGTAATGCCCTGACCCCAGTCACCCAATGGTAGTGCATTATTTCATAACATTGGAATGATAACCAAAGATTATGTCTCAAAAGGCCAATTATTTTAGTAGCCTTTGAATCACTAGATACATTCATAAAGTTTACATTACATCATAAAGTGAAAACTAGAACAACATCTTGTCTCCACACTCATATCCCCTTATACTATCCCTACAGGTCATTCATAAAATACTTCTTCACACCCAAGGAAAAATAAAACATAGAAATTGGTGAGCTCAAGTTCACTATAAGGATAACAATATAGAAGAACCTTTCATAAATAAGCATAAACATTTCAGGCAATGTATAACTAAAACAAAAGCCTTTTAAACTTGAACTTCAGCATAATATGGTAGAAATAAAATGAAATAATTCAATTTACATATTCACATGGAAATTATACTAGTCAAATAATCACAAGAAATATCAATAACCACTTTCATAAGGATGGAATTCATAATGCCAGACTATCATAACCACATAGTCAAGGCCTTGTGCCAAGACTACAAAAAAGATTTTGTCAAGGCCTTGTTCCAAGACACTGGTTTCTCTAATGAGACCTACCGATGCATCGAGGAGCTATAGTGGGATCCACCCATCACTTACTAAGTCCAATTCATTCCCCATATGAATAGGTTTAAACATAACATAAACATTCGTATTAAAAATAGCATACGATATGTCAATACTTTTTCCATAAACCATGAATGGTATAAAAATAGAACGTCCACAGTCAAACATAACTCATTCAACACATTATGGAAGATTTTATTGTAACATATTAAACTCAATCGATAATAATGATGGATATTGACACTGATGAAAATAATCATCAAAACTATTTGAGAGAAATAACCATGTTTTTCTTGAAAACATTTAAAAGTCACACTACTTGTGAAGAAGCCGTTTGGAAAATTTATTTTTGAATCAAAGTGTAATATAAGACTTTGAAACTTTTAAAAGGAATTTTAATTTTTAAACTTTAATGTCCATATTAATAAATCCTTAAAACCATTTTTAAAACATGGTCATTTATGAGAAATATTTAGAATAATAAATCCTTAAAAAATTTAAAATGATATTTTAGTTAGAGTTCCTAACCAAAATAGAGAAACTTGAATAAAAATAATTGAGGTAATAAAAACTTTGTAATATCATGAGAATAATCGGATTCATGATATACTATGTCACAGTACATTATTTACACCAAATAAAAGTGATTTGATGTATAACAACAAAGGATTCTCAATGGAATGTAAATTGAGATGAAATCTCTCATAAAGACCATATCATTAGGTTAAGGATAAATCAAAGACATAATTATGTGTGAAAAATATAAATACACTCAATATGATTGGATATTCAGTGTAAAATAGTCAAAGGTCATTCACACATATTTTTGTAAAAACAACACCATTGAATTGGATATTTAACTCAAGAAATAGAGATTGAGTTAAAATTACTCTTATCAAGTTCATATCGATGACTTGAGAATTTTTCAATGAAGTGATTATGTGTATCAAAATTATATCCATGGAAAGGGGAGTGGAAATTATGACATAAGAAAATTAATAGTGATTCCACACAGAATCTTGGAGTAAAATAACCAATAATGTATGCGTAAATCCGAATGATTGGAAATTGAAATTTCAAATTCCCTTATCGATTTGGTAACATACAAAACATACACCCATTAATAAGGATCATACAATTATGATTTAAATATCCATAAATTAAACTATATTACAGAATGAATTTAATCATGGGAAGTACACACACCACATGCAATAAATTGGTAGTGTACAATGGAAATCTCACGGAATTAAAAGTGAGATAAGAAACCGCTTACCTTGTATTTTTACATGGTTGAGTGTAGGTTAACCTCCTGTATAATGGTGATATAATTGTTATTAAATTATAAATTAATCATATACATTAATATGATATCATATATGATCTTTTAACATTACTTTGTTAATAATATCTTATTATTATCGTTGTTTCGGGTTTTAACATACTTGTTTTATTTTATATGTTTTGTTTCATAAGTCGTGTTTGTTATGGATAGGTTGTATATTATTCATATACAGAATGATATAAAGTTGTTAAACATTATTTTTAATCATCAAATGAGAATTATAATTACATGTATATGATGGGGAATAAATCTCACCGCATTCGTGGAGACGGTAGTCCGTACGTACGCACGAGTGACAATATCATTCATTTGATATTAAAATAATATATAATTGGATATTATATCATATATACAGAATAATTATCATGTTATATTTATTATTTAAATCAATTAAACATAATTATAATACCCATCCAAATAATAATGTTCTGAATAATAATTACACCAAGACGTGGAGACGGTAAGCCATACGTACGCACGTATGGTGACATGTCATTCAAAGGATGGATAGAATACTGAATATGGTTGTACCATATTTATAATAACATCAAAGTATATAGAAGATACTAGAGTTATTATTTTATAATGGAAATAATAAAGAATGAAGAAGATTAAGAAGAAAGGAACTTGAAAGAGGCTGGTGAAAACATTGCCTCTTCTTTGGGTTCTTCCTTTTGATTTGATCAAAAGGGCTCCTTAGGTTGGCTTTATGATCAAACTAATGCCTCTAGGTTGAAGTGAGGGAAGATCAGAGAATATTTGGTCAGGGTTTGTACGATCCAAAAGTCTTCGAAGGTATGAATTTGAAAGAAGGCAGAGTGCCCTTTTTATAAGAAGGTTGAGGGGACCTTAGGAGAAACTTAAAATATTTTTTTATAATAAATTCATATTCAGTTTATAATGGCTCCAAAGTGACTTCTTTCGAGGCTAAGGTGGTGATGGGTCTAAATATTTTCAACAAATAGATTTTAGACAGGTTTGGGTTGTTGTACCTCTCGTACCCCTCGTGGTTTAATTTTCATGATCACAATCACTCTCTTATTTATCTAATCTTGTTTTTAAGTGTTTTTGTTGCTAGGAAAAAGGTTGCCAAGGAATTGGGCCAAGAAGGACTGAAAGTGGACTGATTTCAGTCCACCGGCCAACCGGTGGATGACCACCGGCCAGCCGATGGATCCTGGACAGAAGATATCCCCTCTGTCCAGACCACCGGCCAACCGGTGTCCCACCACCGGCCAGCCGGTGGAACCCAGACAGAATCCACACCTACTGCCTCAGCACTGGCAAACCGGTGGCCTCCTCACCAGCCAGCCGGTGGCGCCTGGGAAGAATGGATCTCGAATTTTCCAAGCACCGGCCAACCGGTGGCTCTGTACCGGTCAGCCGGTGGAGCCAGTCAAACTAGCCGTTGGGCTTTGACCAGCCTACTCCCAACGGCTCCGAAGCCTTTTCCAACGGCTCCGAAGACCCCGAACGGCCATATGAGGGTTCCCCCTCTATAAATAAAGGACTAGGAAGCCCCGTAACTCAAGTGGAACTATATAGAAGCCAAAGAAATCCCACGGGAACATTTTTCAATCATTTGGCGAACCTCCGGCGGATTCCTTCAAGGAACCTCAATTGCTCCAACTCAATTCCACAACCAAGGAGCACCACCATAGAAGCTTGAGAGCGCTCTTCATCAACTTCATCAATCCATTGGAGCCCAAGACTTCTCCTCTTTACGGTTTTTATTATTTTATCATTTTGAGCATCAATTTGGGTTTGTTCCTACAAACACCCATCTCTTTTATCCTCTCTTTCTTTGGGTTTTCACACCACCTTCAAGGTGTGAAGAGGTTATTCAAGCCTTCCCTTTAAAAGGATTGAGTCATAGGTGAGCTAGCCTTCACCTGTAAGAAGGATAGTGGGTTCTTGCTCAACCATTAAAAGCAAGCTGTAATAGGTTCTAGACTACCTTAAAGTCTAGTGGGTTTCTTGCTAAAACCATTAAAAAGCAAGCGGTAGTAATTCTCTCAATGGTTGAGTTGGGAGCGGAGACGTAGGCTTTGGTTTAAGCCGAACTCCGTTATCAATTTTGTGTCCTGCCTCTTTTATTTCCACTGCACTTTTAACTTTGATTTTAAATTGTTAATTATTTTTTAAAAGGCAATTCACCCCCCTCTTGCCATCACTCTCTGCCCAACAATTGGTATCAAAGGCAAAATTTGAGTAATACCTTAACCGGTTTCAAATTCAAGATCCATTGTGATGGCTTCACCTTCTTTCGCCCCCCGAATGCTATTCTTTGGGTCGTGCTCCATTTTTTGATGGAACCGACTATACCTTTTGGAAAACCCGCATGACCACTTTTCTTAGAAGTATAGGTTATCCTATTTATAAAATTGTCATGCATGGTTATTCTCTCTCCTCTCCCGATGAATCCAAATGGACTCAAGCCGATATTAAAAATTTTGAGCTTGATGGCAAAGCCATGAACGCTCTTCATTGCATCCTTGATCGTAATGAATTCAATCGAGTTTCCACATGCACTTTATCTCATGAAATCTGGAAACTATTGGAGGTTACCCATGAGGGGACCAACAAAGTTAAGGATACTCGATTGGATATGTACCGTCAAGATTTTGAGTCTTTTACCATGCATCCATCTGAAAATATTACTGAAATGTTTAAACGTTTTACTGATGTTTGCAGTGGGAGAAAGTCCCTTTGGTGATGATGTGTCTGCAGAAACGATGGTCAAGAAGATCCTTTGGATCCTACCAAGAACATGGGCACCGAAAGTCACGACAATCCAAGAAGCAAAAGACATCAAGAATATGCCGGTCGAAGAGCTCATCGGATCCCTCATGACCTACGAGATCACCATGAGGAGGAAAGCTGAAAAGGAAGTCAAACCGATCAAAGTTCCAAAGAACATCTCCTTCAAAGTTCAAAAAGAAGAAATCTCCTCTTCCTCATCATCTTCCTCTTCAAGAGGCGATTCAGAAATGGAGAATCTTTCCCGCAAAATGCACAAATTCATGAAGAAGAACAAGAAGAAGAAATCCCGCAAGGCTCAACCCAACGAAAAATCCGATCCCGAGGTAAAATGTTATAGGTGTGGCAAGAAAGGCCATTATAAGCCCGATTTCCCACTCCACAAGAAAAAGTCCAAGCAAAAGGAAATGAAGAAGGCATTCAAGGCCACATGGAGTGATAGCTCCACATCATCCTCCTCCTCCTCCAGTGACAATGGTAAAAAATGCCTAATGGCATTTCATGAGGTAACCTCTTCTGACTCCTCATCCTCTAGTTCTTCAAATTCTTCTAATCATTTATCTTATGAGGATCTCCAACATGCGAGAGATCAATTGGAGGAAGGTTTTCACGAACATTCTTCCAAATTTATTGCTTTAAAAAAGAATTTCAAAAAACTTTCTTCCGAAAAGGAACAACTTCTCAAAGAAAAGGAGGAGTTGTCCCTCAAGATACAAAACCTTCCCGATGTTGATTCTATGGAATTAACAATCAAGGATTTAAGGACATCCCTAACTAAGTTCACCGAAGGTGAACATAACCTTTTGAAGCTCCTTGGTTCCCAATGCGCAGCTAGAACCACCCAAGGGCTTGGCTATTCCAAGCAAGCTTCCTCTTCCCATGCTCCAACTATTTTTGTAAGGGGGAGCTCCCAATACAAATTTTGCAACTATTGTAAAAAACCCAGGCACTTAATTTATGAGTGCGATTGCAAAAATGCCCGGTATGGAAGGCCCAAAACTATTTTCTTTAACGATGAATTTCATAGGAGAAGACCCGCCACTAGACAAGTGTGGATTGAAAAATCCCTTTTAGCGAGTCTCTCCGGACCAAAATCTGTCTCGGTTTAAAAAAAAAAACCTCTCCCCGGTGATTTGTTGTTTTTATTTGGGGGGAGTTAGGATCGTTCAAACCTTTTTGCATTTATTCAAAACTTTCAATTCAAAACATTCAATTCAAAATTTTTCAATTCAAAACTTTCAATTCAAAACTTTCAATTCAAAATTCAGAAATTTCAATTGGTTTAAAAAAACTCTATCTTGTTTTTTAACCTTTCCCTCAATCAAGTTTTATTCCCCGTGCTATTTTGATAATCACAAAGGGGGAGAAATTCTTGGTTGATTGGGGGAGAAATACTTCTCTCATGCTTTTCTTTATTTTTCAATTTATCCTTTAAAGCATGCCTCTCATTTCAATATTTTACATTGCTTGTTTTGGTGATTGTGATCATCAAAATAGGGGGAGATTGTTGTACCTCTCGTACCCCTCGTGGTTTAATTTTCATGATCACAATCACTCTCTTATTTATCTAATCTTGTTTTTAAGTGTTTTTGTTGCTAGGAAAAAGGTTGCCAAGGAATTGGGCCAAGAAGGACTGAAAGTGGACTGATTTCAGTCCACCGGCCAACCGGTGGATGACCACCGGCCAGCCGATGGAGCCTGGACAGAAGGCATCCCCTCTGTCCAGACCACCGGCCAACCCGTGTCCCACCACCGGCCAGCCGGTGGAACCCAGACAGAATCCACACCTACTGCCTCAGCACCGGCCAACCGGTGGCCTCCTCACCGGCCAGCCGGTGGCGCCTGGGCAGAATGGCTCTCCAATTTTCCAAGCACCGGCCAACCAGTGGCTCTGTACTGGTCAGCCGGTGGAGCCAGTCAAACTAGCCGTTGGGCTTTGACCAGCCTGCTCCCAACGGCTCCGAAGCCTTTTCCAACGGCTCCGAAGACCCCGAACGGCCATATGTGGGTTCCCCCTTTATAAATAAAGGACTAGGAAGCCCCAGAACTCATGTGGAACTATATGGAAGCCAAAGAAAGCCCACGGGAACATTTTTCAATCATTTGGCGAACCTCCGACGGATTCCTTCAAGGAACCTCAATTGCTCCAACTCAATTCCACAACCAAGGAGCACCACCATAGAAGCTCGGGAGCGCTCTTCATCAACTTCATCAATCCATTGGCGCCCAAGACTTCTCCTCTTTATGGTTTTTATTATTTTATCATTTTGAGCATCAATTTGGGTTTGTGCCTACAAACCCCCATCTCTTTTATCCTCTCTTTGTTTGGGTTTTCACACCACCTTCAAGGTGTGAAGAGGTTAGTCAAGCCTTCCCTTTAAAAGGCTTGAGTCATAGGTGAGCTAGCCTTCACCTGTAAGAAGGCTAGTGGGTTCTTGCTCAACCATTAAAAGCAAGCTGTAATAGGTTCTAGACTACCTTAAAGTCTAGTGGGATTCTTGCTAAAACCGTTAAAAAGAAAGCGGTAGTAATTCTCTCAACGGTTGAGTTGGGAGCGGAGACGTAGGCTTTGGTTTAAGCCGAACTCCATTATCAATTTTGTGTCTTGCCTCTTTTATTTCCGCTGCACTTTTAACTTTGATTTTAAATTGTTAATTATTTTTTAAAAGGCAATTCACCCCCCTCTTTCCATCACTCTCCGCCCAACATGGGTCACTATATTAACCTTATAATCTATATTTAACTCTTAGTTAAATAGTTTAACATTTACCATCCCTCTTTGTATTTTTATATATTATAGTCAATAAACTTACTATAAACATCCAAGAGACCCCCAAGTGGTTCATTAATAATAAAACTATCAGTATATAATTCCTTTGGCCGAATCGTATACTTTTAGGAATAGATTATCAATTAATAATATAATATTTTTTTTAAAAACACATTTATGTCAATTTTGACAATATTTAATAATTGATTTTTTTAAAGTCTAAAAAAATTATTAATTATAAAAATATTCATTTATGATATCCTAAAATATCATTTTAACCATTAAAAGTTTTTGATGTCATCAAAACATTCAAATTATATTTCTTTTAACATTTATAACACTAATTATTTGATTCTTTTATTAATAAGAAAATACTGCATCATTATTGTGACATAAATAAAATTAATTATTCAATGTATAAAAATTATAAATAAACTACCATTATGTAAGAAATATCTTTATCTTTCTATTGGATATATATATTCAAATATATAACATATATAACCGAATGTAATTTTTTTTTCTAAAAGATATATGCTTATGTCATTTTTGTATTAACTTTAACTTAATTAATATAGTGTCATTATCACTTACAAGTGAATCCATGGTGTCTAAAAATTTACCCAAAGATGGACATGGTCAGACATGTATCAACCAATAGGTTTAGGACACGTTTTAGGGTAATTAATTAATATTATAATATTATTTTTTACCCATATTTACCGGATTTAACCTTTAACAATGGTAAATAAAATATTCTAAATATAATTTAAAAACTAAATTGTATTAAATGGTAAAAATATATTATAAATATAATTTAAAACCACTCAAATTCATAATTTATCACTATTAATTATATTTTTTAAAATGGTTGTTTTTAATTAAAATTTATTATTTTTCACTATTCATCAAAATATGAAAGTTATCGGAACAGTACCAAAAATTCACCCAAAGATAATTTCGATATTCCGAATCCAAAAATGAAGTCCATTTTGAAAGATAAAATGTATAAAATTTCAAAAGGTCGATATTTCTATTCATAACGGCTAGTTTGATTGGTTGTGGTGTGTGTTAGAACTTGAAGTTGCGTACAACACACGCTACTGTATTATTCATAGAGAAGTGTACCATGGAATCATGGGGTGTTACATTCTTCCCTACTTTAAATAATTTCATCCTCGAAATTTCTTAAATACTACCGCGTGAAAAGACTTGGGTGGTTCTTCATCATAAGTTACTCGAGTTCCCACATTGCCTCTTCCATATTATGGTTTCTCCATAGAACATCTACCAGAAGAGTCGTCTATTTTCCCAATAATTGTTCTCTCCTATCAAGAATCCTGATAGGATATTCGCAATAAGATAGATCAGGTTCCAGTTCTAATTCCTCATAGGGGAGTACATGTGTTGGGTCAGGCATGTATTTTCTCAACAGTGATACGTGGAACACATCGTGAACTTTGGAGAGACTTGGCGGCATTTCCAAAAGGTAAGCTACAACCCAAATTCGTTCTATAATTTAGAAAGGTCATATGTACCTAGGACTCAATTTACCTTTCTTACCAAAACATTTAAATCCCTTCCATGGAGATACCTTCAACAAAACATGATCTCCCACCTGAAATTCCAAATCCGTCCATCGGTTCTCGGCATAGCCCTTCTTCCTACTTTGAGCTGCTTTAATGTGGTATTGGATTACCTTCACCTTTTCCATCGTTTCCTCCCCCAGTTCTAGGCCTACGAGTTTTCTTTCACCAACATCATCCCAACAGGTTGGTGTGCGACATCTCTTTCCATATAACGCTTCATATAGTGCCATCTGAAAAATCTAATGGAATCTATTATTATAGGAAAATTATACCATAGGTAAATATTGATCACACATACCCTAAAAGTCATGTGATCAATATCTCAACATGTCATCTAAGGTTTGAATAGTCAGTTCTGATTGTCCATTAGTTTGGGGGTGGTAAGCAGTGCTCAAACGAAGTTCAGTATCTGGGGCATTCTGAAGACTTTTCCAGAATATTAATGTGAAACAGGGATCATGATCCGAAACAATTTATAGGGGTACTCCATGAAGCCCCAAAACATAATTAAAATATAGTCTTGCTAGACGTTCAAGTGGTAAATTTTCCCTTATAGTAATAAAATGCGCTAACTTGGTCAGACGATCAATAATGACCTATATTGCATCTTTCCTTCTAGGAGTCTTTTGTAGTCCCATTACAAATTCCATCCTGATATTATCCCATTTCCAATATGGTATGGGAAGAGGTTGCATGACTCCTCCTGGATGTTGCCTTCCAGATTTCACTTGTTGACAAACCATACATCTTGAAACAAAATCAGCAATCTCCCTCTTCATGTTATCCCACCAAAAATGTTCCTTCAAATCTCAATACATCTTGGTACTCCTGGAGTGTATAGAGAAATTGGAACTATGTGCATCGTCCAACAATTCCCTTTTTTGATCAGGTATATCAGGAACAAAAAGTCTCTTCCTGAATTTGAAAATTCTATCTTCATATACGAAGTCACTCAATCTCCCATCATTCACACCTTTAATCTTCTTTTTAATCACTTTATCATTGTTTTGAGAACTCTTTATCCATTCTAGTAAGGATGGTTTGATAACCATTTGAAAAAGCATTGATGTTTCAACTTACATGGTGATTCCCATATCCATCTTTAGTAGATCCATGTATATAAGATTCTATTGAACTCTCATATTGTTCAAAACTCCCTGATCCTTCTACTCAAAGAATCTTCAACCTTATTTTCCTTCCTCGGGTGGTATTGTATCGTGCAATCATAACCCTTGATTAGTTCAAGCTATCACCTTTGCCTCATGTTGAGTTCTTTCTGTGAGAAAATATACTTCAAACTCTTCTGATCGGTATATATCTCACTTTTTTCACCATAGAGATAATGTATCCATATCTTCAAAGAAATGATTACAACAACTAACTCAAGATCATGAGTAATATAGTTTTTCTCATGAATTTTCATCTGTCGTGACGAATAGCCAATAACTCTATCATTCGGCATTAGGACACAACCAAGTCCTTTATTCGATGCATCACTATAAATAACGAACCCATTATTCCCCGATGGTAGATTCAATATAGGAGCATTGACTAATATTATATTTTGTTCTTCAAAACATTCGTCACACTCTTCTTTCCAAACAAATTTAACCCCTTTACGTGTGATATTAATTAATGGTAAATCCACTCGGGAAATATTCTGGATGAAACGCCGATAATAACCTTCTAAACCAATTAAACTGCGTACCTGAGTTATACTCGTCGGTGCTGGCCATTCTTGGATTTCCTTTGTTTTAGAATGATAAACAAAGATTCCATCCTTAGAGACAATATGGCCATGAAGAGAGATCTCCTGAAGCAAGAATTCACATTTTCTAAACTTCCCATATAATTCATGTCTTCTAAGAGTTATTAAGATAATGCGCAAGTGATTTTCATTGTCTTAGTAGCTTTTAGAATATACAAAGATATCATCAATAAATACCACAAAAATATCATCTAGATATTCCTTGAAAACTCTATTCATTAGATCAATTAAAACAGAGCGTTCATTAGTTATCCCAAAAGGCATTACTGTAAACTCTTAATGCCCATACCTAGTTGGAAATGTTGTTTTCTAAATGTCTTCCTTCTTCACACACAACTGATGGTATCCAGATCAAAGGTAAACCTTTGAAAAGTATAGACCTCCATGTAATTTGTCAAATAAATCATCAATGTGAGGTTGGGTATACTTGTTCTTTATTGTTATAGCATTGATTTCCCTCTAGTCGATACATAACCTCATAGATCCATCATTCTTCTTAACAAAAAGGATAGGGGCTCCCCATTGAGAAACAATAGGGAAAATAAATCCCTTATTACTCAATTCCTCTAGTTTTTTCCTTATTTAAACTAATTCCACAGTGGCCATTCTATAAGGGGTCTTTGATACGGGCCTTGAACCAGGAATTAAATCAATGAAAAACTCAATTTCTCATTCTAAAGGATGTCCAGGTAAATCTTCCAGAAACAAATCAACATATTCTCTCAAAATAGGTACATACTCTATTTGATCATTTCTTTCCTCACCTACAATTATTTCATTCTATTCCTCCCTGATAATTGAATTTAGTTGAGCTACTAGGGGTGGATCTAGATAAGAATCAGGTGGTAAAAATTATTCTATAAAGATAAAGTGTTCTTTATCATCATCATCAAAAATCGTAACCTCCTTCTTCTTACAATAAATTTTCGCATCATGGTCTGAAAGCCAATCCATACCGAGGATTATATCAAATTCAATCATGGGTCTGACGATGAGATCAGTGGATAAAGAACATTTATATTTTCTAATGTGGACTGATTCACAAAACTTTGTTGCAATGAAACTTCCCTTAGGATTTTTAACCGGAAACTCCCTTGTTAAATCAAATTGTAAATATCTAATTTTCATAGAAAACTGGGAAGATATGAAGCAATGTGATGATCCTGAATCAAATAATGCATTTTCTAAACTTTAGGAAATCATTAAATTACCTGCCACCACATCTTTCGGAGCTTCTACCTCAACAGTAGTGATAGCATAACCTTGGCCTTTATCCATTGGCCTTTTCTAAGGTAAGTTTCCCTGACGCTTAGGAAATTCATTTCCATAATTCCCCATCTATCTACAATTATATCATTCCATGTTGGTAGAAACTTTCTTTCCCTTGCAATCATGATCTTGGTGGGATTTTTCACCACACTTGTAATAAACTCACATTCCCTTCAAGCAAGTACAATGGTGTTTCTTCCCACATTTAATACAGGATAGATAATCAACATTTCTCTTCTTCCCATTATTTCCATTTCCATAGTGATCAGCAGATGTCTTCTTCCCTTTCTTTGACTTAAAGTCGTAAGACTTAGAAAATTCCTTTTCTGTATTGATAGCACATGAGACAATATCTTCATATGACGAGAAGGATTGTGAGACCAATTCTCGATGGAGAAACTGTTTTAACCCAACAATGAAATGATCAATATTACTTCTTGGGTTAAATATATAATCTGAACCATACCTTGCTAACCTTGTAATGTTAGCCTCATACATTGTGACATTCTTATCCCCGTTTTGTCTCAGACTCAGAAATTGCATTTCCATATCTGCTCAATGGTCACGAGGAAAGTATTTTTCTAATAAAATCTCTTTAAACTCCCTCCATTACATATAAGATACTTCATCTTCATCCTTTGTGTTTTGAATCAATTACCACCATTGATCAACATCTCTAGTGAGGCGGTAAACTGCCATGATAACTTTATCTTGTTCACTACTCGCCAAGGCATGGAATATTTTCTCTATGTAATTTATCCATTTCACAACTACTTATGGAATTGTACTCCCATATAATGTTGGTGGTTGTTGCCTCATAAAGAGATATAACATTTATCCTTCATTTTGTAGATCTGGGTGCTCCAAACAGGTAAGGTTATTATTCATAACCTGAGTGAGTTGTCCCAGTATGGTGATTAGCTGATCAACACCAATTGCATCACCAGCTCCACTATAATTATCTTGAGTAGGAGGGAAATCCCTACATGGATTGTGTGCATTGATATGGATTCCATTTCTTCTACTAGCACCATTTCTAAACAATGGCATACACTAGATTAGTTTATGAATCTGAATACATAAATCCAAACTTGTAAAACACTTAACATAAATTGAACAGTTTATGGATATAATCCATAATCATAAAAAAGTTTTCCTTGAGGAAGTATATACACATAAACCCTTAATAATGGTTTGTAAATAAAATGAATATTATCCTAATAATATCCCCTAGGAGTGTCGTAACCAAGAGTGCATCAAGACCCATTTTCATGCACCAGTTCTCGTTCGAGTCTAGCTAAATGCGTTGTTTTCGTGTTTTACCACTAGGTACATCTATGCCAGAGTCACCTCTACCTTCTCTTATCCAGACAGGGATGTATTTCTCAGAAAACTCACAAAATATTTACAATAACAAAATTCTAGGAAGTTATTCTATACTAATCCTCAAAGTCTATCTTAGGACTATGTGCTCTAATTAGAGTTTATCTAAATCTAGTTTCCAACATTTTTTCTAAACTTTATCTGATACCAACTATAACGCCCTGACCCCAGTTACCTAGAGTTAGTGAATTATTAGATAACATTGGCATGATCACCAATGATCAAGTCTCGAAAGACCGATTAGTTTAGTAGCTTTGGAAACACTAGATACATTCATAAAGATTACATTACATCATAAAGTGAAAACTACAACAACATCTTGTCTCCACACTCATATCCCCTTATACTATCCACGAAAGTCATTCATAAAATACTTCTTCTCATCCTGGAAAAAATAAATCATATAAAGGGGTGAGCTCAAATTCCAAATAAGGATAACAATATATCAGAAACATTCATAAATAAGCATAAACATTCAAGGAAATGTATAACTAAAACAAAATACTTTTAAACATAAAATTCAATATAATATGGCAGAAATAAAATGAAATAATTCCATTTACGTATTCACATTGATATTCTACTAGTCGAATAATCACATGAAATATCAATAACCACTTTCATTATGATGGAATGCCTAATTCTAAAATATCATAACCACATAGTCAAGGCTTTGTGCCAAGACTAAAAATAAGATTTTGTCAAGGTCTTGTTCCCAGACACTAGTTTGTCTCATTAGACCTACCGATGCATTGAGTAGCTATAGCAGGCTCCACCCATCACTTACTAAGTCCAATGCATTCCCCAGATGAATAGTATTAAACATAACATAAATATTCATATTAAAACTAGCATTCGAAATGCCAATACATTCTCCATAAACCATAAATGGTATAAAAATACACATCTAAAGTCAAACATAACTCATTCAATACAATATGGAAGATTGTATTGTAACATATTAACCTCAATAGAGAATAGGGAAGGATATTGAAATAGATGAAAATAATCATAAAAAATATTTGATAAAATACCCCCTTTTTCTTGAAAACATATAAAGGTCACACTACTTTTCAAGAAGCCGTTTTAAAAATAGATTTTTGAATCAAAGTGTCCCATAAAATGTTGAAAATTTTAAAAGGAATATTAATTTTAAAACTTTAATGTCCATCTGAATAAATCCTTAAAATATTTTTAAAACATGGACATTGATGAGAAAGATTTAGAATAATAAATCTTTAAAACATTATAAAATGATATTTTAGTTAGAGTTCCTAACCAGAAGAGAGACACTTGAATACAAATAATTGAGGAAATAAAAACTTTTTAATATCATGAGAGTAAAGGGATTCATGATATACTAGTCAATGTAAATTATATACACCATATAAAAGTGATTTGGTGTATAACAACAAAGGATTCTCAATGGAAAGTAAATTGAGATGAAATCTCCCATAAAGACCGTATCCTTAGGATAAGGATAAATCAATGACATAATTATGTGTGAATAATATAAATACACTCAGTATGATTGGATATCCAGTGTAAAACAAAGGACATTCACACTTATTCTTGTAAAAAACACCAATGAATTGGATATTTAACTCCAAAAATGGAGATTGAGTTAAAATTACTCTTATCAAGTTCATATCGATGACTTTAGAATTTATAAATGGAGTGATTATGTGTATCAAAAGTATATCCACATAAAGGGGAGTGGAAATTATGACATAAGAAAATTAATATTGATTCCACACATAATCATAGAGTAAAATAATCAATGAAGTATGCGTAAAGCCGAATGAGTGGAAATTGAAAATTCAAATTCCATTATCTATTTGGTAACTTAAAAAACTTAATCCCATGAAAGAAGGATCATAAAATGATGATGTAAATATCCATTAATTAAGGTACATTAAAAAATTAAAACAATCATGGGTAGAACACACACCACATGCAATAAATAGGTGGTGAACAATGAAAATATCACGGAATTAAAAGTGAGATAAGAAACCCCTTACCTTGTACTTTTCCTTGGTTGAGGGTAGGTTAACCTCCTGTATAATGGTGAAATAATTGTTTTTAAATTATAAAAGAATCATATACACTAATATGATATCATATATGATATTTTAACATTTCTTTGTTAAAAATATCTTAGTATTATCATCATTTCGGGTGTAAGTTACTTGTTTTATTTTATATGTTTTTTTAAATTAGTCATGTTTGTTATGGATAGGTTTTATCTTATTAATATACAGAATGATATCATGTCCTTAAACATTATTTTTAATCATCAAATGAGAATTTGACTTTTCTGGATACGATGGGGAATGAATTTCATCGCGTTCGTGGATACGGTAGTACGTACGTACGCACGATCGACAATATCATTCTTTTGATTTTAAAATAATATATAATTGGATGTTATATCATATATAAAGAATAATTATCATGTTATATTTATTATTTACATCAATTACACATCATTATCATACCCATCCAAATAATAATGTTTTTAATAACAATTACACCACAGCGTGGAGACGGTAAGCCATACGTACGCACGTATGGTGACATGTCATTCAAAGAATGGATAGAATACTGAATATGGTTGTACCATATTTATAATAACATCAAAGTATATAGAAGATACTGGAGTTATTATTATATAATGGAAATAAAAAATAATGAAGAAGTTGAAGAAGAAAGGAACTTGAAAGAGGGTGGGGAAAGCAGTACCTCTTCTTCGGGTTCTTCCTTTTGATTTGATCAAAAGTGCTCCTTAGGTTGGCTTTCTAATCAAACTAAGGCCTCTAGGTTGAAATGAGGTAATTTTAGATAATATTTGGGCAGGTTATGGCCCAACCAAAAGGCTTTGAAGGTATGAATTTGAGAGAAGGGGGAGTGCCCTTTCATAAGAGGGGTGAGGGGAACCTTAGGAAAAAACATAAAATATTATTTTATAATAAATTCATATTCGGTTTATAATGGCTTAAAAGTGACTTATTTCGATTATAAGGTGGATATGGGTAGAAATAATTTCAAACAATAGATTTTAGATAGTATTGGGTCACTATATTAACCGTATAATATATATTTAACTCTTAGTTAAATAGTTTAACATTTACCATATCTCTTTGTATTTTTATATTATATAGTCAATAAACATACTATAAACTTCCAAGATACCCTCAAGTGGTCAATTAATAATAAACCTATCATTATATAAGTTCTTTTCCTGAAACATAGATTTTTAGGAATTGAATATCAATTAATAATATAATATTTCTTTTAAAAACTCATTTTTGTCAATTTTGAAAATATTTAATAATTGATTTTTGTTATATTCTTAACAAGTTTATTAATTCAAAAAAAATTCATTTAAGAAATCCTAACATGTCATATTAACCAATAATATTTTTGGATGTCGTCAAAACTTTCAAATTATATTTATTGTAACCTTTATAATACTAATTATTTGATTCTTTCATTAATAAGGAAAACACAACATCATTATTGTGTCATAAATAAATTTAATTATTAATTGACTAAAAATTATTAAATAAAATACAATTATAGAGGAAATATTTTTATCTTTCTAATTAATATTTATAGTTGAAGATATAACATATATAACCTTATGTAAACATTGCTTTTCTAAAAGATATATGCTTATGTCATTTTTGTATTTACTTTAACCTAATTAATATAAAGTGTCATTATCACTTACAATTGGATCAATGGGGTCCAAAAATAGACCCAAAGATGCCCATGGCCGTACATGTATCAAACAATAGTGTTAGGACACGTTTTAGGCTAATTTATTATTATTATAATATTATTTGTTACCATTATTTACCAAATTTACCCTTTAAGAATGTTAAATACAATATTGACCGAAGTATTTATTCAAAATGTCTAAAAATAAACTTGACCTATTTACACAATTTGTAACTCTTGATTCTAATTATGGAATCCATTTTTCTAAATTCAAAACACAAAAGTGGTATATATTAATTTAATATTAATTCATGTTGTCAAAACAAAAAGCGTGTGTTTAAGAAATAATTACTATCAAAAGAATGACAGTTGTTTATGTCCGGTTGAAATGTGAAATTATGTATAATGACCAAAATTTTATTAAATGTTAAAAATATATTCTAAATATACTTTTAAACCACTCAAATTCATAAATTATCACTATTAATTATTTTTTTTAAAAAAATAAGTTTTTAATTAAAATTTAGTAATTTTCACTATTCATCAAAATATGAAAGTTATCAGAAATGTACCAAAAATTCACCCTAAGATAATTTTTATATTCCAAATCCATAAATGAAGTCCATTTTGAATGATAAAATGTATAAAATTTCAAAAGGTGGGTGTTACTATTCATAACGGCTAGTTTGATTAATTGTGGTGTGTGTTAGAACTCGAATTTGCGTACAACACACGCTACTGTATTATTCAGAGAGAAGCATACCATGGAAACTTGCAGTGTTATATTCTCCCATCATTCGAATAATTTCATCATCAAAATTTCTATAATACTACCATGTGAAAAATACTTGGGTGGTTCTTTTTCATAAGTTCCCCGGGTTCCCATGTTGCCTCTTCCATCTTATGGTTTCTCTATAGAACTTTTACCAGACGAGTCGTCTGTTTTCTCAACACTTGTTCTCGCGTATCAAGGATCCTGACATGATATTTTCAATAATAATGATCAGGTTACAGTTCTAATTCCTCATAGGTGAGTAAATGCGTTGGGTCAGACATATATTTCCTCAACAGTGATATGTGGAAGACATCGTGAACTTTGGAGAGACTTGGTGACATTGCCAAACGGTAAGCTATATCCCCAATTCGTTCATGAATTTCAAAAGGTCCTATGTACCTGGGACTCAATTTACCTTTCTTACTAGAACATATAACCCCCTTCCAAGGAGATACCTTTACTAAAACATGATCTCCCAACTGAAATTCCAAATCCTTCCTTCGGTCATTGGCATAACTCTTCTACCTACTTTGAGATGCTTTAATGTAGTTTTGGATTATCTTCACCTTTTCTATCATTTACTCCACCAGTTTTGGTCCTACGAGTTTTCTTTCACCATCATCATCCCAACAGGTTAGTTTTAAACAACTCTTTCCGTATAACACTTCATTTGGTGCCATCTGAATACTCGAATGGAAGCTATTGTTATAGGAAAATTCTACCAAAGGTAAATATTGATCCCGCATACCCTAAAAGTCATGTGAGAATAATTTCAACATGTATTATAAGGTTTGAATAGTCCATTCTGATTGTCCATCAGTTTGGGGGTGGTAAGAAGTGCTCAAACGAAGTTCAATATCCATGGATTTTTGAAGACTGTTCCAAAATCATGATGTAAAATGGGGATCATGATCTGAATCTATTGATAGGGGTACTCCATGAACCCTCAAAACTTCATTAATATATAGTATTTCTAGACGTTCAAGTGGTAAATCTTCCATTATAGCATGAAAATGTGCTGACTTGGTAAGATGATCAACAATGACCCATATTGCATCATTCCTTCTAATATTCTTTGGTAGTCCCATGAAAATTTCCATCGTTATATTATCCCATTTCTACTCAGGTATGGGAAGAGGTTGCATGACTCCTACAGGTTGTTGCCTTCCATCTTTCGCTTGTAGTCAAACCATACATATTGAGACAAAATCAGCAATCTCCCTCTTCATGTTGTCCCACAAAAAATGTTCCTTCAAATCTCTATACATCTTTGTTCTCCCAGGGTGTATAAATAAATTGGAACTATGATCATCATCCAACAATTCCCTTTTTAGATCAGGTATATCGGGAACACAAAGTCTCTTCCTGAATTTCAAAATTCTATCTTCATATACGAAGTCACTCAATATCCCATCATTCACAGCATTAATCTTCTTTTTAAACTCTTCATCATCGGTCTGATAACTCTTTATCCTTTCTAGTAAATATGGAAGACAACCATTTGAAAAAGCATTGATGTATCAACATCCATGGTGATTACCAAATCCATCTTTAATAGATACATTTATGTAGGATACATTCCACTCTCATCTTGTTAAAAACTCCATGTTCTTTTCTACTCGAAGTATCTTCCACTTTATTTTCCTTCCTTGGGTGGTAGTGTCTCGTGCAATCATAATCCTTGAGAAGTTCAAGACATCACCTTTTTCTCATGTTGAGTTCTATCTGTGAGAAAATGTACTTTGAATAACTGTGATCGGTATATATCTCACATTTTCACCATAGAGATAATTTATTCATATATTCAAAGCAATGAATAGAGCATCTAACTCAATATCAGGAGTAGGATAATTTTTCTCATGAATTTTTAGCTATCGTGATGCATAGGAAATAACTCTATCAATCTGCATAAGGACACAACCAAGTCATATATTCGATGCATCACTATAAATAACGAACCAATCATTCCCCGATGGTAGAGTCAATATTATAGAATTGAATAATCTTCTCTTCTATTCTTGAAAACATTATTCACACTCTTTTGTACAAACAAAATTAACCCCTTTATGTGTGAGCTTTGTTAATGGGTTAGCCAATCGGGGAAAATTCTGGACGAAATGCTGATAATAACCTGCTAAACCAATAAAAATACGTACCTTAGTTATACTCTTTGGTGATGGCCATTCTTGGATTTCCTTGTTCATATAAGTATCAATAGAGATTCAATCCTTAGAGACAATATGGCCAAGAAAAGAGATCTACTGAAGCCAGAATTCACACTTGCTAAACTTCCCATATAATTCATGTCTTCTAAGAGTCATCAGGATAATGCGCAAGTGATTTTCATGGTCTTCATAGATTTTGGAATATACCAAGATATCATCAATAAATACCACTCCAAAAATATCAAGATATTCTTTGAAAACTCTATTCATTAGATCCATGAAAATAGAGGGTGTATTAGTCATCCCAAAATGCATTACTGTAAACTCGTAATGCTCGTACCTAGTTCGAAATGCTATTTTTGGAAAGTATTCCTTCTTCACACTCAACTGATGATATCCAGATCGAAGGTAAATCTTTGAAAAGTATTGAGATCCATGCAGTTGGTCAAATAAATCATCATTGTGAGGAAGGTTTTACGTGTTCTTTAATGTTATAGCATTGATTTCCCTGTAGTCGATACATAACCTCATAGATCCATCTTTCTTCTTAACAAAAAGGGCAGGGGCTCCCCATGGGGAAACACTAGGGTGAATAAATCCTTTATTACTCAATTACTCTAGTTGTTTCTTTAGTTCAACTAATTTCACAGTGGCCATTCTATAAGGGGTCTTCGATATGGGCATTGAAATAGGAATTAAATCAATGGAAAACTCAATTTCTCATTCTGGAGGATGTCCAGGTAAATCTTCTGGAAACACATCAACATATCCTCTCACAATAAGTACATACCCTATTTGAGCATTCCTTTCCTCACCCAAAATTATTTCATTCTATTCCTCCCCGATAATTTAATTTAGTTGAGCTACTGGGTGTGGATCTAGATAAGAATCAGGTGGTGAAAAGTCTTCTTTAAAGATAAGGTGTTCTTTATCATCATCATCAAAAATCATAACCTCCTTCTTCTTACAATAAATTTTCAAATCATGGTCCAAAAGCCAATCCATATAGAGGATTATATCAAATTCAATCATGGGTATGAAAATGAGATCAGCGGATAAAGAACAATTATGTTCCCCAATGGGGACTGATTCACAAATCTTTGTTGCAATGATACTTCCATTAAGAGTTTTAACTGACTACTACCTTGTTAAATCTAATTGGAAATATCTAATTTTCTTAGCAAACTGGTAAGATATGAAACAATGTGATGTTCCAGAATCGAATAATGCATTTGTTAAACTTGAGGAAACCATTAAATTATCTGCCACCATGTCTTTCAGAGCTTCTACCTCAGCAGTAGTGATAGCATAATCTTGGCCTTGATACCTAGGCCTTTTTTGAGGTAAGTTCTTTTGACGCTTAGGAAATTAATTTTCATAATTCCCCATTTCTCTATAGTTATATCATTCCACAATGATATCAACTTTCTTTCCCATGAAATCATGATCTTGGTGGCCTTTTTCACCACACATGTGACAGACTCCCATTCCCTTCAAGAAAGTATGGAGGTGTTTCTTCACACATTAATTGCAGGATAGATAATAAACTTTTCCCTTATTCCCTTTATTTCTATTTCTATAGTGATCAACAGATATCTTCTTCTCTTTCTTTGCTTTAAATTCTTAATACTTAGAGAATTTCTTTTCCATCCTGATAGAACACGAGACAATATATTAATATGATGAGAAGGATTCTGAGACCAATTATCGATGGATAAATAGTTTTAACCCATCAATGAAATGATCAATATTACTTCTTGGGTTACGTATATAATCTGCAGCATACCCTTCTAACCTTGTAATGATAGCCTCATACTTTGCGACATTCTCATCATCATTTTGTCTCAGACTCAGAAATTGCCTTTTCTAAATCTGGTCGATGGTCACAAGGAAAGTATTTTTCTAAGAAAATCTCTATAAACTCCCTTCATTCCATATTTGATACTTCCTCATCATCCTTTGTGTTTTGAATCAATGACCACCATTGATCAGCATCTCCAGTGAGGTGGTAAACTGCCATGATAACTTTTTCCCTTCAATACTCCCCAAGGCATGTAATATTTTCTATATGAAATTCATTCATTTCTCATCTACTAAGGGATTTGTACTCCTATTGAATGTTGGTGGTTTTTTACACATTAAACGATATGACATTGATCCTCCACACTATGGATCTGGGTTCTCCATATAGGTAAGGTTATTATTCATAACCTGAGTGAGTTGTCCCAGTATGGTTATTAGCTAATCAGCACCAGTTGCATCACCAAATCCACTATATTTATCTTGAGAAGGAGGGAAATCCCTAAATGGAGTGCGTGCATTGATATAGTTTCCATTTCTTCTACTAGTTTCCATTTCTAAAAAATGGCATACACTAGATTAGTTTATGAATCGAAATACATAAATCTGGCCTGGTAAAACACTTAACATAAATTGAACAGTTTATGGATATAATCCATAATCATAAAAATGTTTTCTTTTAGTAATTATATACTTATAAACCCTTCATAATGGTTTGTAAAGAAAATTAGAATTACCCTAAGCATATCCCCTAGGAGTGTCGTAACCAAGTGTGCAGTAAGGCCTGTAGTCTTGCACCAGTTCCCATTCGAGTCTAGCTCAAAGCGGTGTTTTTTGGGTTTTACCCCTAGGTAAATATGTGCCATAGCCACCTCTACCAGCTTGTATCAATACAAAGATGTTTTTCTTAGAAAACTCACAAAATATCTATAATACCAAAAATTCTAGGAAGTTCTTCTATAATAATCCTCATATTCTATCTAAGGGCTATGTTCTCTGATCAGAGTTTATCTAAATCTAGTTTCCAAGGTTTGTAAAAATATTTCTCTGATACAAACTGTAATTCCCCGACCCTAGTTACCCAGACTCAGTGCATTATTTTATAACATCGGTATGATCACCAAAGAGAAATTCTCAAAAGACTGATTAGTTTAGTAGCTTTGGAAACACTAGATATATTCATTAAGTTTACATTACATTATAAAGTGAAAACTACAAAAAAATCTTATCTCCACACTCATATCCGCTTATACTATCCCTGCAGGTCATTCATAAAATAATTCTTCACATCCTGGAAAAAATAATACATTGAAATGGGTGATCTCAAATTCCTAGTAAGGATAACAATATAGCGGAAACTTTCATAAATAAGCATAATCATTTAAGGCAATGTATAACTAAAACAAAAGCCTTTTGAACTTGAACATCACGAGAATATGGAAGAAATAAAAGTAAATAATGCCATTTACTTATTCACATTGATATTATATGAGTCAAATAATCACATGAAATATCAATAACCACTTTTATTATCATGGAATGCATAATTCCAAACTACCATAACCACATAGTCAAGGCCTTGTTCCAAGACTACAAATATGATTTTGTCAAGGCATTGTGCCAAGACACTAGTTTGTCTCATGAGACCTACCGATTCATTGATGAGCTATAGCGGGCTCCACCCATCACTTACATAGTCCAATGCATTCCCCAGATGAATAGTTTTATACATAACATAAACATTCATATTAAAACTAGCATACGAAATGAAAATAATTTCTCCATAAACCATAAATTGTATAAAAATAGAACATCCACAGTCAAAAATCACTCATTCAATACAATATGAATGATTGTATTGTAACATATTAACCACAATCAAGAATAATGAATGATATTGACACAGATTAAAATAATCATCAAAACTATTTGAGAGAAATACCCTCCTTTTTCTTGAAAACATTTAAAAGTCACACTACTTGTAAATAATCCGTTTTAAAAATATATTTTTGAATCAAGGTTTCCCATTCCACTATGAAACATTTAAAATTAATTTTAATTTTAAAAAATTAATTTTCATATGAATAAATCCTTAAAACAATTTTTAATACATGAACATTGATGAGAAAGATTTAGAATAATAAATCTTCAAAACATTTTAAAATGATATTATAGTTAGAGTTCCTAACCAAAAGAGAGACACTTGAATACAAATAATTGAGGTAATGAAAACATTTTAATATCATGAGAATAAAGGTATTCATGATATACTATGTCAAAGTACATTATATACACCATATAAAAGGGATTTTGTGTATAAAAATAAAGGATTCTCAATGGAATGTAAATTGAGATGAAATCTCTCATAAAGACCGTATCCTTAGGTTAAATATAAATCAATGACATAATTATGTGTGAAAAATATAAATACACTCAATATGATTAGATTTTCAGTGTAAAACAATCAAAGGACATTCACACTGATTCTTGTAAAAACAACACCAATGAATTGGATATTTAACTCAACAAATGGAGATTGAGTTAAAATTACTCTTATCAAGTTCATATCGATGACTTGAGAATTTTTCAATGGAGTGGTTATGTGTATAAAAATTATATCCACAGAAAGGGGAGTGGAAAATATGACATAATAAAATGATTAGTGATTCAACACATAATCATGGAGTAAAATAATCAATGAAGAATGCGTAAATCCGAATGAGTGGAAATTGAAATTTCAAATTCAGTTATCGAGTTGGTAACTTACAAAACATAAACCCATGAAAGAAGGATCATACAATGATGATGTAAATATCTATAAATTAAAGTATATTACACAATGAATACAATCATGGGTAATACACACACCACATGCAATAAATACATGGTGAACAATGTAAATCTCACGGAATTAAAAGTGAGATAAGAAAATCCTTAACTTGTGATTTTCCTTGGTTGAGGGGAGGTTAAACTCCATTATAACGGTGAAATAATTGTTATTAAATTATAAAATAATAATATACATTAATATGATATAATATATGATCTTTTTACTTTTCTTTGTCAATAATATCTTAGTATTATCATCATTTCGGGTGTTAACTTACTCATTTTATTTTATATGTTTTGATACATAAGTCGTGTTTGTTATGGATAGGTTGTATCTTATTCATATACATAATTATATCAAGTCCTTATAAATTATTTTTAATCATTAAATGAGAATTATACTTTCATGGATATGATGGGGAATGAATCTCATTGCGTTTGTGGAGACGGTATTCCGTACGTACGCACGAGCGACAATATCATTATTTTTATAATAAAATAATATATAATTGAATGGTATATCATATATAAAGAGTCATTATAATGTTATATTTATTATTTACATCAATTAAACATCATTATCATAACCATTCAAATAATAATGTTTTGAATAACAATTACACCACGATGGGGAGATGGTAAGCCGTACATACGCACGTATGGTGACATGTCATTAAAAGGATAGATTGAAAACTGAATATGGTTGTACCATATTTATAATAACATCAAAGTATATATAATATACTTGATTTATTATTTTATAATTGAAATAACAAAGAATGAATAAGTTGAATAAGAAAGGAACTTGAGAGTTGGTGGTGAAAACATTACCTCTTCTTTGGGTTCTTCTTTTTGATTTGATCAAAATGGCTCTTAAGGATGGATTTCTGATCAAACTAAGGCCAATAGATTGAATTGAGGGAAGTTTAGAGAATATTTGGTCAGGGGTTCTCTGAGCCAAAAGGTTTTGAAGGTATGAAATTGAGGGAAGAGGGAGTGCCCTTTTATAAGAGGGGTGAGGGGTACCTTAGAAAAAACTTAAAATATTATTTTATAATAAAGTCATATTCAGTTTATAATGGCTCCACAGTGACTTATTTCGAGGATTAGGTGGGGATAGGTCGAAATATATTCAACCAATATATTTTAGACAGGTTTGGGCCACTATATTAACTATATTATTTATATTTAACTCTCAGTTAAATAGTTTAACATTTACCATGTCTCTTTATATTTTTATACTATATAGTCAATAAACTTACTATATACTTAAAAGAGACCCCCCCCAAGTTGTCCATTATTAATACTCCAATCATTATATAAGTTATTTGGCCAAACCATAGATATTTAGGAATTGAATATCAATTAATAAAATAATCTTTCTTTTAAAAACACATTTATGTCAATTTTGACAGTATTTAATAATTTATTTTTGTTAAAGTCTTAACAATATTATTAATTCAAAAAAATAATTTAAGAAATACTAACATGTCATATTAAGCAATAAAATTTTTGGATGTCATCAAAACTTTCAAATTATTTTTATTTTAACATTTATAATACTAATTATTTTTTTCTTTGATTAATAATGAAAAAACTGGATCATTATTGTGTCATAAATAAATTTAATTATTCAATGTCTAAAAATTATAAATAAAATAAAATTATATAGGAAATAGTTTTAGCTTTATAATGAATATTTATATTCTAAAATATAACATATATAACTCTATGTAAATTTTTTATTTCTAAATGATATATGTTTATGTCATTTTTGTATTTACTTTAACTTAATTAATACAAAGTCTCATTATCACTTACATGTGGATCCATGGGGCCCCAAAATCGACAACAAGATGCCCATGGTTGGAAATGTATCAAAAAATAGGGTTAGGACACGTTTTAGGGTAATTTATTATTATTATAATATTATTTTTTATCCTTATTTACCGGATTTACCCATTTACCATGGTAAATAAAATATTTACCAAAGTAATTATTCAAAATGTATAATTTTTTTTACCTATATATACAATTTGGAACTCCTAATTATAAATATGGAATCTATTTTTCAAAATTCAAAACACAAAAGTTGCAGAAATTAATTTAAAATTAATTTCCGATGTCAAAACAAAAAGCGTGTTTTTAAGAAATAATAACTATGAAAAGATTGACACTTGTTTATGTCCGGTTTAAATGTAAAATTATGTCTAATTACCAACATTGTATTAAATGGTAAAATTATATTCTAAAAATACTTCAATACCACTAAAATTCATAATTTATCACTATTAATTATTTCGATTAAAAAAGTTGTTTTTAATTAACATTTAGTATTTTCAATTATTCATCAAAATATGAAAGTTATCAGAAATGTACCAAAAATTCACCCTAAGATAATTTCAATATTCCGAATCCAAAAATTAAGTCCATTTTGGAGGGTAAAATGTATAAAATTTCAAAAGTTTTGTATTACTATTCATAATGACTAGTTTGATTGGTTGTGTTGTGTGTTACAACTCGAAGTTGTGTACAACACACGCTACCATATTATTGAAAGAGAAGTGTACCGTGGAAGCTTGGGGTGTTAAAATCTAACCATTTTTAAATGTTTATATTTCCAAAATACACAGCATTTTATGATTTTTTTTATAAAAATGAAGAAATATATAAAATAATAATTTATTAAAAAGATACCAATTTTAATATTATAACAGATTTTACGACACATAGAAAAGTTCATTACTATATCATAAAATTGAGTTATAATTATAATGTCAAAAAATATTTATTTATGAATGTATTTTATGAAAGTAAGTATTATTTTAAGTAAATGTTTTAATTATAAAATTGTATATAGATAATTAGGTTCCACAAAAATATGAGCACCTTATTTATCATTTTTAAAAAATTTATTTACTTATTACATGATATAAATATATCATATTATCATTTATTATATTATTAAATTCCCATAATAATTTCAAAAGTGAACTTATTATTTTAATTACTTGATTCAAATTCCTAATGGTGATATTACCATTCCAACAATCATGTAAACATTTTATAGTATTATCGGTTTTTTAAGCTTGATGTTGCATGAAAAATAATTTTTGAATTAAATTAAATTTATTTAAAAAATTACGTACTATAAAATATTGGGGTGTTATACTCATATGTCCACATAAAAATTTCAGCCTAAAATTTATCATGAGTATTACCTTCAAAACATATTAGGGTGTTTATTCTTCATAACATCCTCAAGTTCCCACATCACTTATTCAATTTCATGGCTTATCTAAAAAAAATTCTTGCCGATTCATTTGGTTACTCAATAATTTCAAAAAACTATACATAACAAGGATAGTATTTTAAAAGTTAGATAAATAATGATAAAATTATGTTTCTTCAGATGTGAGAACACGTGTTGTGTCTAACATGTACTTATATAAGAAACTCATAAAGATCACATCATTTAATTTATAAAGGTGAGGTGGAATTTCGAAACAATAAGACAGAGATCCAATTATATATATAATTTAAAATGTTCCACTATACCTATATCATAGTTTCCCCTCACATTCTAATTCCTATTACACCCTTCCATGAAGATATTTTCAAGAAAACAAGATCTTCTACTTGAAACCGAATATCGTTCTTCCAGTTATTAGCATAGGTCTTTCTCATACATTTTGTTTCATAAATATGATCCTAAAGAGTCATTACTTTTTATCGTTGTCTTGTTAATATGTTTTGGTCCTATAATATTTTTCACACTAACTTTTTCCCCTCAATTTGGAGTACAAAATCTATTGATATATAATTCTTTATATGGATACATTTGAAAACTATAATGGAAACTATTAAATTTGGAAACCTCTACCAAAGTTAAATACTGATCCCACGTACATTAAATATCACATGATAATGATATAAAAATGTATTCTAATGTTTTAATTTTCCTTTTACAAAATACATCAATTTGAGGTTGATATGTTTTACTCCAATGAATCTCAATATCCGAATCATTCTAAATACTATTCCATGATTTTAGATGTAAAATGATTATCTTGATCAGATACAATTGATAGAGGTTCACCATAAAGTCTTAAAAATTCCATAATATATATTCGTGAGAGGAGATATAGTTGGAAATCATTTCTTATACAATGTAAATGTGAATATTTGGTATGTCGATCAACAATTAACCATATTTACTCATTTTTTTTTATCATTTTCAGGTAATCTAGTACCAACTTCCATAGTGATGTCATTCCATTTAAATGTAGGAATAGGTAGATGTTATATGAATCCTTTAAGATGTTTTCTTTATACCATGACATATGAAAAAAACTAAACATATCGATACATATTCACTAATTTCCCTCATCATATCATCTAACAATTTTTTTAAAATATCTATACATCTTAGTGATTTTGTGGTATATAGAGAAAATTAAAATATAGTGTCATCCAATAATTCATTTTTTCATATCAGGTATAGAAATAAAACTAAGGATCTTCCAAAATTTCAAAATTTCATCTTTATGTATGATTTATACCAATTCCCCATCATTACCTACTTAATTTTTTTAAAAAAGTTCTCATCATCATATTGAAAACTTTTTATCTTTTCTAATAACAATGGTTTAAAAACCATTTTAAAAAGTATATATGTTTCACCTTCTTTAATAATTCTCATATCCATCCTTACTAGATCAATATACAAAGTATCCCATTATATGATCATTTTTTTCATAACTACATGATACTTATTCCTCAATTCATACGATGCCTTAATTTCCTTCCTTAGGTTGTTGTTTATTGAGAAATCATATTCATTGTGTTGTTCAAGACATAGACATTGCCTCATGTTGAGTTCTTTATAAGAAAATATTTATTTAAAACTCCTCTCATCTGTATATATCGGACATATTTCACCATAGTGATTATATCTCCATATCATTAGATAAAAATTATTGTCGATAAATAAAAATCATGAAAATATAGTTCTGCGCATGAGTTTTTATCTTCTGTAATGAAAAGGCAATAACTCTAATATTTTGTATAAGGAAATAATCAATTCCATTATTTGTTGAATCTCTATAGATCAAATATACACCACATACCAAATGTAAATTCAACATTAGTGCATTCAATAATAACTTCTTTAATTATGTAAATTATTATTTACATTACTTTATTTAAATAAACATAACCACTTTATGATTATTATTAGTTAACTAGTAAGATAGTTTGGAAAAATACAAAATGAACAATGATAGTATCCTTATGAACTAATGACAATGGGTACCTCAGTTATTTTCATTGGTGTAGTCCATTCATATAATTCCTTTTTCTTTTCATACAATCTGATATTCTTTCATTGTAGATAATATGACTATGAGAAGAAACTAATTGAAGCCAAAATTAACACATTCTAAACATTTCATAAAACTATTTTCTTATAAGAGTCTCCAAAACAATCTGTAAGTCATTTTTATGATCCTTATAAATTTTTTATTTCCCCAATATATCATAAATAAATTCAAAAACTAAATTATCAAGATATTCAATTAAATACACTATTTATCATATCCATAAAAAATAGGGTGCAATAGTCAATCCAAATGGAATTACTATAAAAACTTAATGTGCACACATTGTTCAAACTGCAATCTTTGTAATACATTACTTATTTATAAGAAATTTTATATATCCATAATGAATATAAATCTTTTAAAAAATTGATCCTTGTGTATTTGGTCCAATAACTCTCCAATGGTAATCATAGGATACTTGTTCTCTCTCCAAACAAAATTGATATTGCTATAATCAATACATAGACTCAGTGATTGTAGAGACCCGAAGCCTGACGTACATGGACATTACATTACTTTTTCGGAATACTTAATACATAACAAAAACAAACACACAAGGACCATAATAGTTTAGTGTCTTTAGAAACTCGGAATATAATCTTCTAATCCTGGTGAAAGATCATCAACATCTCCCATAAAGATATTCCTTTTTTTATACCTAAAACCTTTCTTTATATCCTGGGGAAAATAAAACATAAAAGGGTGAGCTCAAATTCTTAGTAAGGGTAAACAAAAGAAATATCAATCACATCATATTCATAAGAACATAACATTTTAGAAATCTTAACCTGCAAAAGAGATCATAATTTCATAACATGGGATAAATCTTAGTAGTGAAATGTAATCACAATAATCATAACTTAAAACATGAACCTTTGTGGCATACACACATAATCATAGAGAATCATTTCTTATTAGTCAAGACTCATTGCCAAGACTATCTTAGTGGACAAAGTCCCTTTCTGAACCGAGTCACCCTCGTTTCAGTCCTATTTCACTGAACCGGTATAACCTACCGTTCCAGCCATGTCTATCTCATGAGATATAAAATATTAACCCAATGCATTGGAGGGAGATATAGGTCCCACCCATCATATAATGAATCCTTTCTTATGTGTGCCACATAATCATAAATCATACATCATCGCATAACACATGTAACAAAAATGGAATTCTTGAAACATCATGACATCATAAAACAAATCACATAAGGTAAATGACTTCATAAAAATAATTTCCTCAAAACATAATCAAATCAATGTAATAATAGGGATAAAAACAGAACCCTATATTATCTTAGATGGAAAATAATTTTGATAAAACATTTGAACTCCATTCCTGAGGAAAATATCCTTTCTACTTCAAAAATACTTTTCCTTTCATAACATGTCATACAATTTTAAACTAAAAGAAGTTGATTAAAAATAAACTTTAAAACTTGTAAAGGAAGCTTCTTGGAAATAATTTTTAAAAAAATCCATTCATGCCATATAAGTTAAAAAAAATTCTTCGTACTTTTGTCGGAAAAGTCAAAAAGTACCTCATATGAAAAACGACAAAAGATTCCTTTCTTATCTTTTACTAAAAATTCACCGAAGAGTAAAATTGGATTTAAAAAATTGTAGGTGGATGGAAATAATATTACATATTGAGGAAACATGGATGTGGATGATAAAATAAACCCCAGTAAATACCAAAGTATAAACAATCTCGGATAAAAATGAGATTGTGATCTTTCCCTTACCTTAGGTCTGATATGCTTTGTAAGTGTCCTAACCTCCTGTATAATGATTTAAATAATGTTATTGACTTATTAAAGAATCATACTCATATTTATGATATCATATATGGTTCACTTATGACTTTATATTACCCGTTCTTTTGTAAATTCCATGTTAAAGAAACGTTTTGGGTAAAATCGTCTCATTTGGCGTTCGTGTTTTTAACTTGTAATTATTAATATGATTACTTCGATCATGATTACTTATATACAGAATTTAAAACATGATTTATATATAATATATATTCAGAATATATATATATATATATATATAATATCGATAAATGGAATGAAATACACCGTTCATGGAGACGGTAGTCCGTACGTACGCATGAACGCTGTTTTCGTTTCCTTATTGAAGTGAATGGAATTTGGTAGATGGCGTACATATAAATTTACATAAATCCAGTATCATTATTATGTCATATATTTCATTAGTACTTATTATATATACTTTATAATCATTCATTAATGGTTAATCATTGAGAATGAATCTCATCGCGTCGTGGAGACGGTAGTCCGTACGTACGGACGAGCGATGATATCGTTCCCATGGTCGTGGAATTGTGTTGAAGTGTATGTAGACTATTTCAGTATCAATATCACTTTATAATAATCATATATAGTTACTCATTACACCATTATACCCATCCTATTAAGGTGGTGGTGGAAAATAGATTACACCATGGTGTGGAGACGGTATTCCGTACGTACGCACGCGCGGTGATTTCATTTTTCCATAGGATGGATAGAAGGTGAATTAGGGATGTTTCATATTTATAATAACATATAATTATGTAAGTAATACTGATGTTATTACTTTATCATGAAACAACTAAATAAGAAGAAGTTGAAGAAGAAATAAATTGGAAAGATCGGTAATGGATATTACCTCTTCTTTGGAACGCCTCTTTGAATCCTCCACTTAGGGTACTGAGATTGGTATTTGAAGAATACCAGGACCTCTAGGATTATTCTAGGGAAGTGGAGAGGAGAAAAGGGCAGGGGTTGGCCTAGCTTGAGTGCTCAAATTGGTGTGAGGAGGAGGGGGAGGAGGTGTCCTTTTATAAGGGAGGAGAGGGGCACCTTAAGAATATCTCAAAATATTATTTTATATTAAAGTAAAAATCGGTTTATAATGGTTCCAAAGGGTCTTATTTCGAATCTAAAGTGGGGATGGGTCGAAATACTATCAACAAATAGGATTTAGACAAGTTTAGGTTATTATTTTAACCTTATCAATTAGATTTAACTCTAAGTTAAATAATTTAACTTTTACCGTGTCTTTTTGTTTTCTTACACTATATGGTTATTACACTTACTATAACATGCCAAAAGAACCCCAAATTATTTATTATTAATATATATATCCTTATCTAAGTAATTTGGCCGAACCTTAGATTTTTAGGAATAAAATAACAATTATTAATATAATATTTTATTTAAAAACTATTTTGTGTCAATTTTGACACTATTTGATATATGATTTTTGTGAAAGTCATAACAGAATTATATGTTCGAACCAAGTTTATTAAATCAACACTCATATATCATAGTAAACTAGAAAATTAGTGTAATTCATAAAAAGTATCAAATTACATTTATTTTTGTGTTTATAACATCAATTATGTCAATATTTCATTAATAAGATAATTACTGCATCATCATTGTGTCATAAATAAATTAAATTATTTAATGTCTAAAAATTACAAATAAAATACCATTATGTAGGAAATATTTTTATCTTTCTAATGAATATTTATAGTTTAATTTATCTTATGTATAACCCCATATTAAAAATGTTTTAGTAAATAAACTTTGATTTTAACTCTTTTAACCCTTCTTTAAATAAATTAATAATAAATGTCCTAATCTAATCCAAGTGGGCCTAAATGGTCATATTTTAGTCCTAAGTTTGTTTTTGGTCGAATTTCACTTATCCAATAGAAATAGGACATGTGTTAGGGTAATAATAATATCATCTTTACCCTTAATTACCCTATTTACTTTTAACCGTGGTAAAAAAAGAAAAAAGTTAATATTTACAAAAAATTATTTTCATCTCATTGAACCACATTTTAGTCCTTGATATTAATCGTGTCTCTCGGATTTTTGAAATTCCACTCACAGAAGCGGTAAAATTAAGTTTTATGAAAAATTCAGTTTTTTTAACTACCACTTAGTGGTTTCACTATTCATCGAAAATTGAAATTTTTCAGAAAAATACCAAAAATTAGGCCTCAGCTATATTTGATATTATGAACTCAAAAACGATGTCTATTTTACCAAATTCAAAACATATCAGTTTCATTAAATAATTTAAAAATTAATTCTCGTCGTCAAAACAAATAGCGTGTTTTTAAGAGATAATAACTATCAAAAGATTGACACTAGTTTATAACTGGTTTAAATGTGAAATTACATCCAATGACCAAAATTGTATTAAATTGTAAAAATATATTCTAAATATACTTTAAAACCACTCGAATTAATAATTTATCACTATTAATTATTTCGATTGAAAAAGTTGTTTTTAATTAAAATTTAGTAATTTTCACTGTTCATCCAAAATTGAAAGTTATCCGAAAAGTACTAAAATTTCACCTTAGGCTAAATTCGATACTCCGAATCCATAAATTAAGTCCATTTTGAAAAATAAAATTTACAAAATTTCAAAAAGTGGTTATTACTATTCATAACGGCTAGTTTTAATAATATCTTAATAGCAAATCGTTGTTTAGCGAAACTTGGTGTTGCGTACAACACACGCTATCGTGGAAGGTCGTGATTGCGTGTAATTCAAGCTAGGCCAGAGATGTGTGTTGTGAAATCTCCTTTTGGTGTAGCGTATAACACAAGACATTAATGAAATTAAAAAGAATATTTTTCAAAAAATCTCGGGGTGTTACATTCTACCCCCCTTAAAATGAATTTCGCCCTCGAAATTCGTCGGGGTTATAAATGGTTTACTATTCGAAAGTTTCTTTAATCGAAACCCACATCGTAAAAAGGAATACCAAAACTAATCTTTAAAAACAAATGTATGAAACGTAACGGTTACACAAATAAACTAATCATTGGGTTTCCACATAGGTGAAAATATGGATATGTAAGAGAAATCTAACCATCATGTTCTGATGGAGGGTGGTAGAGAACATGGCTATGGAAAAGCTATCAATCACAAATCCATAAATTTGTGACGATCTAAGGTACCGTCTGATTAATCAGATATAAGAGCACTAGGACAACATTTTTGGTTTTCAAGATCATTTCCCTAATGTTGAAGAATTTGAATTAGAATAAATACATACTTTATTTTGGTACAATCTCACTATTGTTCGTGCCTTGAACAATTTCTACTTCATCTCTTAAATAAATGAAGTTGAATTTGTTATTCGTGAAGTGTTAGCAGATCATGTGATAGAATGACGGGTCATTCCATCTGTCTCAAACAAAATGTTACCAAAGTTATTAAATATACATAAGTCATTCTATAGTGAGATTAATCATATATGGTTCCTAAAATGGACTTATACTTCATATATCATACTGCTTAATATAATAAAACTAGTTTCTACTAAACAGGGAATTCCTGTAGGCCAGTGGTAGGCGATAAAGGCCAGTTGCACTTCGGTTGTGGGTTCGATTCCCACATCCTTGACCGACGCGATGGGCTATCGCCCGTCCTGCAGGTTGTCCTTTTTCTAAAACTATATTACTATAACATCCCATCAATAATATCGAAAAAAAAACTTCTATCCTTAAACAATACTAACTTATGGTTAACATAATCCATTCCAATCTTTAGTCTTATCTAAAATACTTCGATCCAAGCTCATAGTATAAAGAAAACGATAACTTGAAATGTCATCAACCAAGCATGTGAATACCATCATTTATCCCCCATATATCTTGTTGGTCACATTCCAATCATGTGAATACCTTAATCATGTATTCTCTTGAAGAATGAATACCCATTGAACCTTAGTGAAAACATTAATGTAGTTAAAAGTTAACACTTTCCATATACCAAAATCCTCAAAATTCTATATACTCAAACCATGATATCACTTAGTACTTATATCAATCATGAGCTCATGAATACTATCAAACATTTCATTTTCTCCTTATCCCTTAATTATGCGCATATCATCTACTTTCCAAAATATTTGAATCACTTTTCATGGTTACCGGTACCTTAAAATTATTTAAAACCACAATAGACCAATACATAAATATTTCAATACACCATAAAAGTACCTCAACAACATTATTCTTGAATACCAATACATAAACACTTCCGTCCATCCACTTCAATGATTGTCCTGGAATAAGTCCTTCCTTGATTTAGAAGTAACTTTTTAGGTTAGGGTATTGAGTTGGGTAATGCCCATGTTCTCCACAAATAAGACATTGAACTCCATAACAATCTGTCACTCTATGACCCTTTTCTCCACACAGATAACATCGGTCCCTCCATTTGAGGTAATCCTCAAGGTTCTTCTTCCCTTCTTTATAAATCTCAATATTCCTTTCTTTATGCTCCTTAACATGCGAACATGCATAATAGTTTATCTTCATCTTCTTTGATGAATTAGGCATACCACTAAATTTCACCTTGTTAATCATATATCGCGATGACTGATTCGACATAATCAAAATATCTTTATCTCTAGGCATTACACAATTTTGTTGCTCATAGTCACCAATTTGTCCATTGGATTCAATGTTAACCAAATTCCTTCTAGTTCCCTCCATTAACTAAAACACAAAAAGAATTCTGTGAGAGGCGAAATCATGCTAGGGAAGAGAACATAGTAAATGGGGAGTACCCTCAATATCTAACATCTTAGGTTTAATTCTATGATCGTTAGCGTAATTCTAGTACTATAACCTATACGTATACTTAACCTTAGAGACATCCCTAGACACACCTTAGAAATATCTCTAGGGATCTCACTAACGTTTTCGCATCCTAGTTTCCAAAGGTTGACTAAACCTTTCCTCTGATACCAACTGTAGAGACCCGAAGCCTGACGTACATGGACATAACATTACTTCTGCAGAATACTTAATACATAACAAAAACACACACACAAGGACCGTAATAGTTTAGTGTCTTTGGAAACTCAGAATATAATATTCTAATCCTGGTGAAAGATCATCAACATCTCCCATAAATATATTCCTTTTTTTATACCTAAAACCTTTCTTTATATCCTGGGGAAAAGAAAACATAAAAGGGTGAGATCAAATGCTGAGTAAGGGTAAACAAAAGAAATATCAATCACATCATATTCATAAGAACATAACATTTTGGAAATATTAACCTGCAAAAAAGAGAATAATTTGATAACATGGGATAAATCTTAATAGTGAAATGTAATCACAATAATCATAACTTAAAACATGAACCTTTGTGGAATACACACATAATCATAGAGAATCATTTCTTATTAGTCAAGACTCATTGCCAAGACTATCTTAGTGGACAAAGTCCCTTTCTGAACCAAGTCACCCTCGTTTCAGTCCTATTTCACTGAACCGGTAAAACCTACCGTTCCAGCCACGTCTATCTCATGAGATATAAAATCTTTACCCAATGTATTGGAGGGAGATATAGGTCCCACCCATCTTATAATGAATCCTTTCTTATGTGTGCCACATAATCATAAATCATACATCATCGCATAACACATGTAACAAAAATGGAATTCTTGAAACATCATGACATCATAAAACAAATCATATAAGGTAAATGACTTCATAAAAATAATTTCCTCAAAACATAATCAAATCAATGTAATAATAGGGATAAAAACAGAACCCTATATTATCTTAGATGGAAAATAATTTTGATAAAACATTTGAACTCCATTCTTGAGGAAAATATCCTTTCAACTTCAAAAATACTTTTCCTTTCATAACATGTCATACAATTTTAAACTAAAAGAAGTTTATTAAAAATAAACTTGAAAACTTGTAAAGGAAGCTTCTTGGAAATAATGTTTTAAAAAATCCATTCATGCCAAACATTCTTCGTACTTTTGTCAGAAAAGTCAAAAATTACCTCGTACGAAAAACGACAAAAGATTCCTTTCTTATCTTTTACTAAAAATTAACCGAAGAGTAAAATTGGATTTAAACAATTGTAGGTGGATGGAAATAATATTACATATTGAGGAAACATGGATGTGTATGATAAAATACACCCCAGTAAATACCAAAGTATAAACAATCTCGGATAAAAATGAGATTGTGATCTTTCCCGTACCTTAGGTCCGATATGCTTTGTAAGTGTCCGAACCTCCTGTATAATGATTTAAATAATGTTATTGACTTATTCCAGAATCATACTCATTGTTATTATATCATATATGGTTCACTTATGACTTTATATTACCTGTTCTTTTGTAAATTCCATGTTAAAGAAGCGTTTTGGGTAAAATCGTCTCATTTGTCGTTCGTGTTTTTAACTTTTAATTATTAATATGATTACTTGGATCATGATTACTTATATCCAGAATGTAAAACATGATTTATATATAATATATATTCAGAATATATATATATATATATATATAATATCGATAAATGGAACGAAATACACCGTTCATGGAGACGGTAGTCCGTACGTACGCATGAACGCTGTTTTCGTTTCCTTATTGAAATGAATGGAATTAAGTAGATGACATACATATAAATTTACATAAATCCAGTATCATTATTATGTCATATATTTCATTAGTACTTATTATATATACTTTATAATAATTCATGAATGGTTAATCATTGAGAATGAATCTCATCGCGTCGTGGAGACGGTAGTCCGTACGTACGCACGAGAGATGATATCATTCCCATGGTCGTGGATTTGTGTTGAAGTGTATGTAGACTATTTCAGTATCAATATCACTTTATAATAATCATATATAGTTACTAATTACACCATTATACCCATCCTATTAAGGTGGTGGTGGAAAATAGATTACACCACGGCGTGGAGACGGTATTCCGTACGTACGCACGCGCGGTGATTTCATTTTTCCATAGGATGGATAGAAGGTGAATTAGGGTTGTTTAATATTTATAATAACATATCATTATGTAAGTAATACTGATGTTATTACTTTATCATGAAACAACTAAAGAAGAAGAAGTTGAAGAAGAAAGAAATTGAAAAGATCGGTAACAGATATTACCTCTTCTTTGGAACGCCTCTTTGAATCCTCCACTTAGGGAACTAATATTGGTCTTTGAAGAAGACCAGGACCTCTAGGATTATTCTAGGGAAGTATAGAGGAGAAAATTTCAGGGGTTGGCCGAGCTTGAGTGCTCAAATTGGTGTTAGGAGGAGGGGGAGGAGGTGTCCTTTTATAAGGGAGGAGAGGGGCACCTTAGGAATATCTCAAAATATTATTTTATATTAAAGTAAAAAATTGGTTTATAATGGTTCCAAAGGGTCTTATTTCGAAGATAAAGTGGGTATGGGTCGAAATACTATCAACCAATAGGATTTAGACAAGTTTAGGTTATTATTTTAACCTTATCAATTAGATTTAACTCTAAGATAAATAATTTAACTTTTACCGTGTCTTTTTGTTTTCTTACACTATATGGTTAATAAACATACTATAACATGCCAAACGAACCCCAAATTATTTATTATTAATATATATATCCTTATCTAAGTCATTTGGACGAACCTTAGATTTTTAGGAATAAAATAACAATTAATAATATAATATTTGATTTAAAAACTATTTTGTGTCAATTTTGACACTATTTGATATATTATTTTTGTGAAAGTCATAACAGAATTATATGTTCAAACCAAGATGATTAAATCAACACTAATATATCATAGTAACCTAGAAAATTAGTGTAATTCATAAAAAGTCTCAAATTACATTTATTTTGGTGTTTATAACGTCAATTATGTCAATATTTCATTAATAAGATAATTACTGCATCATCATTGTGTCATAAATAAATTAAATTATTTAATGTCTAAAAATTACAAATAAAATACCATTATGTAGGAAAGCTTTTTATCTTTCTAATTAATATTTATAGTCTAATTTATCTTATGTATACCCTCATATTAAAAATGTTTTAGTAAATAAACTTTGATTTTAACTCTTTTAACCCTTCTTTAAATAAATTAATAATAAATGTCCTAATCTAATTCAAGTGGGCCTAAATGGTCATATTTTATTCCTAAGTTTGTTTTTGGTCGAATTTCACTTATCCAATAGAATTAGGACATGTGTTAGGGTAATAATAATATCATCTTTACAATTAATTACCCTATTTACTTTTAACCGTGGTAAAAAAAAGTAAAAAGTTACTATTCACCAAAAATGATTTTCATCTCATTGAACCACATTTTAGTCCTTGATATTAACCGTGTCTCTCGGATTTTTGAAATTCCACTCACAGAAGCGGTAAAATTAAGTTTTATGAAAAATTCAGTTTTTTTAACTACCACTTAGTGGTTTCACTATTCATCGAAAATTGAAAGTTTTCAGAAAAATACCAAAAATTAGGCCAAAGCAATATTTGATATTATGAACTCAAAAATGATGTCTATTTTACCAAATTAAAAACATATCAGTTGCATTAACTAATTTAAAAATTAATTCTCGTCGTCAAAACAAATAGCATGTTTTTAAGAGATAATAACTATCAAAAGATTGACACTAGTTTATAACTGGTTTAAATGTGAAATTACATCCAATGACCAACATTGTATTAAATTGTAAAAATATATTCTAAATATACTTTAAAACCACTCGAATTAATAATTTATCACTATTAATTATTTCTATTGAAAAAGTTGTTTTTAATTAAAATTTAGTAATTTTCACTATTCATCAAAAATTGAAAGTTATCCGAAAAGTACCAAAATTTCACCTTAGGCTAAATTCGATACTCCAAATCCATAAATGAAGTCCATTTTGAAAAATAAAATTTACAAAATTTCAAAAAGTGGTTATTTCTATTCATAACGGCTAGTTTTAATAATATCTTAATAGCATATCGTTGTTTAGCGAAACATGGTGTTGCGTACAACACACGCTATCGTGGAAGGTCGCGATTGCGTGTAATTCAATCCAGGTCAGAGATGTGTGTTGTGAAAGCTCCTTTTGGTGTAGCGTATAACACAAGACATTAATGAAATTAAAAAGAACATTTTTCATAAAATTTCGGGGTGTTACAATGATCCAACTTTCTTCTTAACGGAAAGAACATGAGCTCCATAAGGTGAAACAATATAGCCTATAAATACCTCACAAATTAATTCCTCTAGTCTTTTCTTTTACTATATTAACTCCACAATGAATATTTTAGTGGTAGTATTTAATATTGGAATTAAATCAATGATTAAATCAATAGAAAACTCAACTTCATGCTCGAGATGATTTTCAAGTAATTCCTTTTGAAATACATCAAAACATTCCTATACAATAGAAATATACCCGATTTTAAGATCACCTTATTCATTATTAGTTTTTATCAACTCTTATTCTCCATGAACCTCATTTAGAAGAGCTACTAGAGGTGGATCTAGATATGACTTAGATGATGAAGTTTCCCCTCAAAAGATAATAAGTTCTATATATTCATCACGAATCATAATTTCCATCTATATTAAATAACTTTTATAATTATATATTTAACTACAGTATATACAAAGGATTATTTAAAAAAAATACTTATGATAATAAAACTAGTATTTAGACCATGTTTATGTGTCATTATAGGAATTGTAAGACATATCTTCATTGTAATACGGGTTCCACCAGAAGTTTTGACTGAACACTCCCATGTTATAGTAAATTGGAAAAATATAATGTTTATAGAAAACTAGGAAGATATAGAATAATGAGATGATCAATAATCAAATAAATATTTAGATACATTTGATGAGATAATTAAAGTACCAGAAAATATATCATTAGAAACATTTTCGTCATCTATTTTGATGACCTAAGCATAGAATTTCTCTGATGCCCATTTTTGGGAAATGTTTTTTAACATCTTAGAAAGTCATGTGCATAGTTTCCCATATCAGTATAGTTGAAGCATCCCCATTCTTATCTACTTTGTTTCCCTTAAAATCATGGTCTGTTTAACATTTTTCTCCACACTTGTAACAAACTCACATTCCCAATTGACATGTTACATGAGATTTATTTACAATCTTATTACTAGTTATAAATTTTATTCTTCCCTTTTTCCATTTTACCTTATTTCCTTTTCCCATTTACCCGACATCCCTCTTATTATATTTCTCCCTTCTGAATCCATATGTTTTGGAAAATTATTTCTTTGTCTTGAAGTCACATGATACAATATCCTCATATGATTATAATATTTGGGAGACTAGTTATCTTATGTAAATTTGAATAATACAATCACATAAAAGAATATTTTTTCACTTTTGATTTTTTATATAGTATTCTATAGCCCTTGGACACTATGTAATGTTTGATTCAAACCTATAAAAATTTTCATCCTTTATCTATCTCAGACTCAATAATTGTCTCACAATATCCCTCGCTGTTTGTGAGTAAAATAACTTTCCAAGAAATTTTCCTTTAAATAAATCAATCACAGACATTAAATTTCTTCAACCTACTTATTATTTTGAATTAATTAACACCATTAACCCACATCCCCTGAGAGACAATAAAGTGCGATGAAACCCTTATGTCATTCGTTACTTCCCAATGTGAGAAATATATTATCTATGAAACATATCAATTGTTCTGTTAAAAATGATTTCCTAGAACCTTTAAACGATGAAGGTTGTTGTCACATGAAGTTGTCGAACATTATTACACCACACATTTGATAGTGAAGTAATGATATTTTCTAATACTATTTATTTTTCAATTAATAGTGGAAAATAATGTTTTCTCAAATACATTCTTTTCAATTTTATTAAATAAAGTTATTTTAATTCCCCAATATATTATGGATTTGGTCTAAAGCCATCATGTAATAAATTTTTATAATAATTTAATTTTAATGCTTAAAATTTTATATTTTCTAAATTTTTTTCTTATTTCATTTTTCAAATATTTTTTTTAAATTATTTTATTATAATTATAGAGATTTTATTTTGAAATGATGATAAGATATTTGAAATTATGAGGTTCAAATTGGATAAATATGAACCTTTTAGTTTTAGGCATTATGAATAGTAACTATAGTAAAATTGACCACATTAATAAATTGTATATCAAGTTATTAATGTAAAAAATAATATTATAAGTACTAAAACACTCTCTAAATTTTTTTTATCTCACTGGATAAGTGTTTTTTTACCTTTAACATTAAATTTTTTAAAATTCGGAAATTAATTTCCACTTTCCTTTGATTATAACATTTATATTGTTTTATGTAAATATAATTCCAAAAATTTCAGTATATTTCTTTAAATATCTATAACATTTTGTAAAATAGATAAAAGATAACTATGTTATGTTATGAATTTTTAATTTCATTTTAAATAATTTTTTTATCATGAGAATTTATATATAATTTTTATTACAAGCCTTGAAGGTGGTAGAGGGAAATGAAAAATCATCATCCATGAAGGTGGTAAATCAACCCATCATAAATGATGTCTTAATATATGAAAATAAAACTACAAAAAAGGTATTTGATGATGAATAATCCATTATAATACTAAAATTTTATTATATATATGATATTTTATTTTTCATGACACTGTTTATAGTTATGGTGAGGAGAGGATATGAGAAGAGAAGAAATTTAAACAGAAAGAATGAGTATTTTACATCTTGAATATTTTCTCCATGGGAACCTCCTTAAAAGACTTGGATTTGGACTTTTGGTAAGGCCAGATGGGATTGGAAATGGGGAAGAGGCTTCAGAAAGGAATTATGTATAATTCAGAAAACCATTAAGTCTTTTGAGGTGTTGGGCGAGGGTGGTGAGGGATGGTATCTATAGGGGATGAGATGGGTGTTTTGAAATTATTTGATTCATTTATTTATTTTGTTGTATAAATAAATTCAATATTTATGAACCGTGTGGCAACGTATAGTGACTAATTGATGTCCGTCTAAAAAAGGAGATTCTACATCAAAAATTACTTAATAATTCATATATTTATCTTATAATATTAAATATCGTATATTACCATATTTCGCTAATTATAAAAAATCCATCAATTTTAGAAAATAAAAAAATCACTCTATCCATTTTTTAAAATGAATATTTCAAAAAATGGACTCTATTTTATAGAAATGATATTCTAAATATGAGAAATTTAATAAATTATCCTTTATTAAAAAATTATATATTTTAATATTATAACTGATTTTTTTGAAACATTAAAAAATTAATTATTATCTCATAAAATTTTCATATGATTATAATCCAAAAAATAATAATTTAAGAATATTATTCATGAATATAATTTTTTAAAATCATTATATTAATTAGAAAATTGTAAATAAAAATTTAAATTTTGATAAAATGTAAAAAATTAATTTATAAATTATAAAAAATTTATTTACTTATTACAAGATATAAACATATCATATTATAATTTATGAGATACCTAATTTTTTTTTATATTTGAGTTAATTATTCTAATATAATGATTACTATTTGTAATGGTCACATTACTATTCTAATGGTCATGCTAATATTTAATAGTATAACATTGTTTATTTATGCTCAGTGTTGTATGAAATATAATATATCAAATAAATTGAATTTATTTTAGAGGATACAAAATGTAAAATATTGGAGTGTTATATTCATCCATCCTTTAAATAATTTCTTTATTGAAATTTTCTTGAGTAGTAACGTCTAAATATATAATGGTGGTTCTTCATCATAACACGCTTAGGATCAATTGTTAAATCATTCTTTTTACGGTTTATCTAACGAAATTTTACTAGATGAGTCCTCTTATTTCTCAATACCTTCTCTCTAGTGTCCAAAACATCGATGGGTTATTCATAGTAAGGTAAATGAGTTTCATATTCTATTTCACCATAACTGATAACATGTGTTGGGTCTGGAATGTTCTTCCCTAATAAGTATAAGTGGAACATATCATTAAATTTATAAAGGCTAGGTGGAATTTCCAGACGATAAGACACATATATTATTCTCTATAGAATTTCTAAAGGTCCAATTTTCCTAAGGCTTAGTTTCCCCTTTCCATCCAATTCTTATAATACCCATCAATGGAGGTACCTTCAAGAAAACATGTTCTCCCACTTGAAACTAAAAATATTTCCTTTGGTTAGCGGTATTTCTATTTTTACTACTATGAGATACTTTAATACGGTCGTAAATAATTTTCATGACTGTCATTGCCTCTTCAATATATTCTAGGCCTATAAGTTTCCACTCACCAAATCCATCCCAACATATTAGATAATGACATATCCAGCCATATAATTATTCCTAATTCACCATTAGATTACTAGAATAGAAATTATAATTATAGGAATACTCTACCAAATGTAAATAATGACCCTACAAAAATTTATTTTCAACTGAGAATTATCTAAACATTTATTCAAATATTTAAATAGTCTTTTAAGACTATCGAGCAGTTTTAGGGTCAAAATTAGTAATCAAATAAAACTCATTACACAAATATTTTTAAAGAATCATATAGAATATTGATGTAAAATAAGAATCTAGACAAGAAAAAATCATTATTGTTGAAAATTTAATTCTTAAACATCATAATTATTAATTCATTCAAGGAACTATATTGGAAAATCCTCCCTTATTGAGAGTAAAGGTGCAGATTCAACAAGTCGTTCAACAATTACCCATATTGGATCATTATTTCTTATAAAATTTGGTAGTCGAGTGAAAAAATAAAAAGTAATTTCATCCCATTTCTATATTGGAATTGATATAATTTCCTGGAATCCTCTAGGATTTTGTCTTTTATCTTTCACCTAACAAATAACTATGAATCTCGATACAAAATGTGAAATTTCTTGCATCATATTATCCAATAAATAAATATTCCTTTAAATATCTATACATATTAGTGATATAAGGGTATATACAGAAATTCAAGGTATGAACATGAAAAAAAATCATTGGAAATTATCTTAATAGGATATATCTTTTAAATCATTACATTTAAATTATCATTAGTTGAAATTTTGATATTTTTCTAAAATAAATTAGTTTACCTTTAAATAATGAAAATTATAATATTCAAATAATTTTTTTTATTTCATCAAATAAAGTAATTTCAATGAACCATTATATTATAAATTAGTATTAAAGAATCAAATAATGTATTTTTAGAATAATTAAATTTTAATAAATATGTTTAATTATATTGATATAATTTAATTTTAATGATTAAAATTTTTTCTTTTATAAAAAATATATTTCAGTGAATTTTACTATTTTATATTAAAATTAATATCTTATATTTATATAAATTGAATGTTGAAAAATAAATACCATATTAGGAATTATGAGGTATAAATTTGATAAATATGTCCATTTTAATTTTGGAACATAAGAAACATTATTGAGTTCAAATCATATTAATGTAAACTTGCAATTTCAATACCTTGAATGAAATTATATATTTGGAATATCATCATTATTTATATGTAGTCAATGATATCCATTATGAAGATCAATATTTTAAAAAATTTGAGCACTATGAATTTTTTCAAATAAGTAATCAATATTTGGTAGATGATACTTTTTCTTTATAAAAATATCATTGATCAATCTACATTCAATAAAAAACCTCATAGAAACAATGTTCAACTTAATGAAAATAAGATGATTACACTATGGTGAAATAGTCTGGTTTACAAATCCTATACCACTAAATTTCTCGAGTTATTTATTTAAAAATAGTAATTACAATGTGTACATTATTAGGTATTATTTAATATAGTTCTTGCATCAGGGATTAAATAATTAGAAATATCAACATCCCACTCTTGGGGATATCCAAGAAAATTATCTGGAAAGAAATCAATGAATTCTTCTAAAATAGGTACAAATTAAATTTGAAGATAATTTTTTTAATTAGTAGGTTTTATCTAATCTTCTTCTTAAAGAATATAATTTAGATGAGCTAATGAAGCTGGATCTAGATATGCCTCATATGATTAAGTGTCCCTATAAAGATATGAAATTATATATCTTCATCTTAAATCGTAATTTTTTTCACTTTATATTTACTTTTTTCATTATATTTTTAAATATAATACTTACCAAGGATTATATCAATGTCATACAAAGGTATGAGAATAAAATGGAGAAGTAGAGCATGTTTTGGTGTCACAATATGAAATGATTGACACATATTTGTTGAAATTAGGATTCAACTAGGTGTTTTGACTGAAAATTACCTTTTATGGTGAATTTTAACTATCTAATTTCTTATAAAACATAGAATTAATAAAACAAATTTATGATCCATAATAAAATAAATCATTAAAAAATATTTAGTAGGTGTTAAAAGTACCATCTTCCATATCATTAAGAACATTAACCACAACTGTTCCTCCTTTATATGAATGGAGTTGTTCCCATAGCCTTTTGTGGACATTTTCCATTAAATATTGGATAATCACATGAATTGTGTCTCATATCATTATAGATGAATCCTTAAATTTTTTTTACTTCTTTCTTTCCCTTAAAATAGAGGTCCTCGTGGAATTTTTCACCACACTTGTAATGAACTACAATTCCCAATTGGCATGTTCCAAGATGTTTCATTCCACATCTAATTGAAGGTGTAAATTATATTTTTCCATTATTACATTCTCATTTATTTAAATTTCTACAGTATTAAAAAACCATCTTATTATATTACATCACTTAAATTCAATATGGCTTTGAAAAGTATTTGTCCTTCTTAATGAAACATGATACTATATCCTTGTATGATGAGAATGATAGGGAGACTAATGCACTTCATATAATTATTTTAACACCTTACTATAAATGGTAAATCTATCTCTTTCTATTTTACATGTATTATGTAACATTCCTTGATAACCCTATAACATTGGCTTCATATTTAGCAATGTTTTCATCCTCTTTCTATCATAGAGTCATGAATTATCTCTACATACCTACTCATGGTTCAATTTGGGAAATATTTTTACAATAAAATTTAATTGAAATACTTTCATTATATATTTTCAATTTATTCTTACTTCTTTTTTATTTTAATTAATTACCACCACTGATCCACATATCATGATACAAAATATTTTTCTATAACAACCTTCTCCCTTTCGTTACATCACAAAGTATGAAATATATTATATAAATAACTTATCCATTTGTCAACTAAAATGTGTTTGTATTAATAATGAATGATGGATGTTCCTATTTGCATTAGGTGGTATAAAAGTATGTCATGACATTTTGGATATATTGATTTTGATAATTTTCTTAAATAATTTATATTTTAGTGAATATTTAAAAGTATTGAATTTTAATATACTCTCATTTAAATTTATTAAACCAAGGGATTTGAAAGTCCCATTATATTATTGAATAGGAAAAAAGTTATAAAATAATCCATTTGTATAATAATTTAATTTGAATCAACATTTTTAATGATTTTGATATAATATAACATTAATGCATGAAAATTTATTTTTTCTCATATTTTTTTCATTTAATTTAATTAATTTATATTCATATTAATATCTTACACTAAAAAATATAGCCCCTTGAAAAATGTATACCATATTTGGAATTATTATTTATATATTTGATAAATAAGACCCTTTTCATATTAGGAATTATTATTAGAAACCATGTTAAAATGTATCACAACGGTAAATGGTATGTTGGGTAATTAATGTCAAAAAAATATGATAAGGCCTAGAACCCTCACAAAAACATTTATTTATATTATTGGATAAGTCTGTTTTGACCTTTACTATTAATAACTTGAAATTATTTAAATTTCCTTAAACATTACTTTGATTATAAAATTTATATTATATTAAGTATATATAAAGTAAAAAATGTCCCCTAATTTCATTAAATATCAATAATATATTTTTAAATAGATAAAAAAACTTATCTTATGATATAAATTTTTATTTCAGGGTTAAATATATTATTTTTATCATGGAAAATAATTTTTATTTTTTAGTGATGAAATAATTACCTTAACTTGTTATGAATTGTTGATACATTATTTATTAAACCAATAAAAACATAAAATTATTAATTTTAAAAACACAAAAGTATTTTTTTGGAGAGTTATATCTATTTAAGAAATATATATATATATATGTATATGAAATATTATTTATTTTTTAAAAGTCTATAACTGAATTTCATATTTTTTCTAGATGTCATTAACGTGAAATTAAATTATTAGTGTCAAAAATGACATTAATAATATTTTAGGGAAAATAATATTTTGTTAAATTACATTAAAAAATCAAGATGAAAATAATGATCACTATAGTCATATAGTTCAACCATTTTCCTTTTATGATCAAATTAATTCATTATTATTAAAATTATATCCCTTTTGGATTGAGGATTTTGTTACTACGGTTTGAGTTAAAATTATTTAACGAATGGGTTAATCCAAAAGGTAATGATTAAAATAAAAAATAATAGTATCAAAACATTATTGGATGAATGTATTTAAATCATATAATATCGTAAAATTGAAATTAATCCATCATTCTTCCCTTTCGCATAAAAATGAATTTATTATATTTTAATCTTTTCATTGATTCCATGTTTTTTCTTTCATTCAATATAAAAATGCAGAACCCCGCCTCTCGTCTATAAACCACCTAGTGCATGTTATATCCAGAAAGAACCAAAATAAAATTCCCAAATATATATATATATGTTCTATATGTACTTTAATTCCTTCAAATATCACTTCTAGGCCCCGTAAGAGAAGATATACAAGATCTCTTATGATGAAACAGTAATTATCTTTTACATGTCTTTCTAATTAATTTCTTATTAAAATAACTATAAATATATTTAAAACATAATAAAATAATAAATATAGTGTCACCAATATAATATTATTTAATTATGATTATTGTATTATAATTTAACATCTCCTTTTAATCATATGGAAAATAAAAACATCATTCATTCCTACGTACTACATTCCATCTACACATAGTGGTGTAATTCATTTTTGATTACAAAATAACATTGATAGTTATAAAGATGGGATTAATGAGTATATATTTTATTTATGAATTATAAAATATCCCAGAATTATAATATCATATATACTTCCTGACATTCCATTCTATTAGAAAATTGATAACATTTCTCATGCATATGTTTGGAGTACCTCCTCAATGTTGCGATGCTATCAATTTTCCATTTCCCATTTACATGGAAGGAAATAAAGATAGATTTAGTGGTTACATATGATATTTATATAATTTGTTTTCAAGACTATGGAACTATATTCAACGTAGAAGGACAAAAAATACATGAAAGAACATCTATGAGAAATAAAATAGTTAACAAACAAAACAATGATAATAATGAAATATTTTAGACAAATGAGTGATAAGATGTTATAAGAGGATAATATATGATATTATAAATATTAAAATGGTTCAGATATAAATTAATATGTCATTCAAAACTATTATACTGTAGGTTACATAATTCTTCACTAAGGTAAAACTTCACGTAATGGCTTTTTCACATCAATTTCCATTCATTATATTATAAAAATACTTCATAGATTATGTTATCTGATGATTATGGGTGTAGTTAGAATTTATAATATTATGTTTTATTTCTAACTATTTTATGTGGATATAAATTCAATCCTCATAATCACTTAATATATTAAATCTATTTGAAATTTTAAGATCATTATAAGGGATATTTTTTTTTAATTTCCACTCCATTTGGATATATTTGTTATGATAATCCTATTTATTTTTCTATGGTGTATGTAATGATAATTTTTGGTATTTAACATCTATATATATTCATGATGATAAATTTCTGATTTAAAGTCACCCTTTAATGGATTGACAATTTAAATTTTAGCAAATAGACAATAATTTATTTTAAAATCTCATTTTTGAGATTTCATATATTTTAAATGAAGGAATATTATAATCTATCAATCATAAAATCAATATATTTTTCTTATCCAGTAGATATTCATAGAGTTATAATATTTCCATCAAATTTTCGGTCTATTTTTTACTTGAATCCGTAAAATAATTATTTAAAACGAAATTGGTTATTATTTCCCAGTAATCATTTATATTTTTATTCAATATACATATTAGTCAATATTTTTACAAAATAATACATTTATCTTTTCAAATGATTTATCATATTCAATGTTTTTAATGTTTAATTTTTAAAATGTTTTAATAGAATATTTGTCAATTTATCCTAATGAATCATTTTCTAAACACTTTAAAAAAATTATATGGAATGTATCCTCTTAATATATAGGTTGTCAAAAGTCATTCCTAAAAAAATAATTGATTTATTAATTTTTAGATTCATCCATAATATATCCATGTTTTTTAAAAGGGTAGTATTCACGAAAATTTATTTTAAATTATTCATTTTATTTTAATTAAGTAATTTAATATAATTTATTTTAGTACAAAATCATCTTTTCTAATTTTTAGGCCTCTTTGCTTGATTTATTTTTTAGTCATTAAAATTATGAGGAAAAAATATCGTTCATTTGATCATTGAATTTATTTTTCTTATAATATATCCATATTATTGGTATTATATATATGAATATACCGTAAAAAAAATACATTACTAAATATGGTGTAATAAATATATTTTTATTTGATTAACTTTGGAAATGTTGATATTTTGTATTCATTATTCAATTTTGACATTTTTAGGAATATTATTAATGAATTCCATTGATCATTCAATATACATTGAATGATTTGGATATAAAGTGACTAGTTGGGGAAATAATTGTATACCCTCTCAATTCATTGATTGGTATCATTAGACAGAGGATTTTTACAAAATTATTGTATATGTTTTCTCGGTATTCCTACCCATTGTTTAATCTATCACAAATTATGGAATTGATTGTAGAGATATCAAGATGTTTGAGATATTTATGTCGTAAAATATGTATTTATATTATTGAAATTGAGTTATAATTATCCAATATATTACTCTAATGATATTATTAATGGATAAATATCATGATCTTTTTGTTGATTAAATAGAATGAATTTTAAGTTATTTACCATTTCATATTGACTATGCCTGAATTAATCATAATATCCTTCATTGAGATCAACCCTTACTATTAATTTGATCTCATCTTAAACGTTTTTCCTTTCCATATGATATGAATAGAATATATTTTAATGAGTTTCAAGGATTCCAAACATATATTTTTGTTATGTTTTATACATCATTACCAATGCAAATGCTCTTTCCTTTCCGGCCTAGGCCTCTGAGCGGCGTCTCCTCTCCAAATCGTGGTGGCTAGGGTTTCGCTTCATTCTCTTTTTCCCTTCCCCCTCCGGTCTCGCTCAGTCTCATCTTGGCCTCTATTAATTCAGCTCGGCATCGACGAGCGTGAAGTCGTCGTGGCGCGGGGGGATCTGGCACGGTTCGGTCTGTCTTTGCGGTTTGGTGGATCTGGCACGGTTCGGCGTCCCTTTCATGGCGATGATGTCCCTCGGTGTGGATTTGGCCTCTCGGATCGGCTCGGCGTGCCTAGGTGGCGTCTCTGGCGAGCTGTCGGTGTGAGTTTGCGACGGTTCCGGTTTGGCTTGGAGGGGGAAGGATCTCGGTTCCAGGATTTCTTTCAGGCATCCGGCGGTCTTCCCGGTAAGGAGTTCTATGTTCATTATTTTCTTTGCGCGATGGTGTTTATTCAGTGTTGTCATTGTCTGAGGTTGTGATTATGGCTTCGGTTCCAATGGTTATGTTATGGGAGAGTTCACCTTGGCTGTACCCCTTAAGATGAGGTGCTTCTGGCTTTGGCTCCAGCATTGATTGCTGAGGGCTGTGAACCATTTTCGGTTGTTTTGTGATGGTCAAATGGTGATATGGTGATGGTGAAGTGATGGTGAAATAGTGATGTGGTGATCTCCCTTGATGGTGAAGTCTATGTTGGTTAATCTGTTGAAATGTTGGCAATGGTGGATCTCTGTAGTTGTGATATTTCAAGTGTTTGGGTATGTTGTTTTGACTTCATATGTAATTGGGTACCAGCAACCCTTAAACCGGCCATTTGGAAAGGAAAAAAATGATTTGCAGTCATTACCAATGCAATACTATTTTCAATTATGTATTTTCTTATCCAAGACTTATAAACATATTGTTCCTTTAAGATTCGAACCTATATATCAATTACAATGCTATAAATTAGACATAGGCTATAGGTTACTAGATTTGATGTTGTTATACATATGGTCACAACTCCTCATACACATTTGGTAATGGTTCCTCTATCTTCCGAGATTGTACTCCCCCATTCGTAATCTCTAGTGGGGTGATGGTCCACTAATAGATTCATTACTACATCAATTCGAGAATCTTATAGAAAGGTTCATGTCATCTTTTATATTTTTAAAGAATTATATTTGGATAATATCTTCGAGACATCACTAAAACATGGAGGTGTACCCAAATTCATCATCCTTAGTTGGTTGTGAAGAAGAATTACTTCAAATCTCATTTAATTTGTTTTCATATTTGATCATTTCAAATATTATTGGTTTCCCCTATTATATTATGGAATGAGATGACTAAGGCCTTCCATATGTGTGATATGACTACTATATGCCAATACCTAACACCTCGTTTATTGAATGTTCTATTTGGGTGTCTTTATAGACTTTCAGTTTCCTAGGTGGGGCCTCAGTAGGTCACGTTGAGAAAAAATAGATCATTTTAGTTTTTATGTAAATAATACATAATATGTAAAAAATCATTCTAAAAAATAATTTTCAACATTAAATTATTTTAGCAACATCCCTTTAATTATTTAACTTTTAATCTTTAAATTTATTCAATTTATCGGTGTTAAATATCATCAAATAATCTATTAATGAAATAATAATAATATGTAAAATAAATTATTATCACTATATTTTAATCTAATTTTGATTTTTATTTTTATTAGAAATATAAGAATGATATTTCACATTTTATATTACTAATGTACTAATGTTTATATTTCATAGTAACATATATAATTATCCTTTTTATTTTTGTGTTGTGTGTGATATAAGTTACCCAAAATAGTATTTATTTAATGGTAAAATATACTAAAATCACAAGGTGTCACATTCTATACACCAAAAATAAATTACATCATCTTAATTTTAATTTCTATAACAAATGAACTAAATTGGGGTATTATCAATATAATTATTACTGTTGATATGAAAACATATCCAAATCCTTCATATTTTTTTGTAAAAATGGAATGCATCATCTACGGAATATCACCTGGTAGTGTCCAACTATGGGGGTAGTTGTTAATTTTTTTTATTTGTTGAAAATTGAATCAATACCAATAAAACATTTTTCAAGGTTATTAACCATCTGTACATATGAATTAGAGAATTCATAAATTTGTTTATATATATAAACAAATTTATTTTCTAAGATAATAGTCCCTTTATTCATTTCCAAAATTTCAGTATGTTTTCCCACATTAAGATTTATCCTTATGGTTTCCACTAATGTGTTCAAATAATAATTCATAATAATAATAATCAAATAAAGATCATTCTTACTGTATACTATAAGAAAAATTTATTGAAACCAATATGATAAGGATTAAACAAAACCTTTATTAGCAAATATTATTATCCACATTCCAATTAATATATGACTTAATCATATATATTTCCAAAATGACATTAATAATTTACAAAATACAATTTAAATTTAAATGATAAATAATAACATACTAAGACTAAGGTATACCTATAATCTGATCATTTATTTTTTATAAAACCAAAAAACATATATATATAATCAATATCCTTCATATTTAACGCCATATAACCTAAATGGGGTATCTAATCCATTAAATTCAGGATCGAACATAAAGTAATTAACCCATTAGGGTATTTATAACTCATAAGCTATAATCATATGATAACCATCATGTCAATAAATTTATCTAAACATTACATTATAAATAAATATGGAACCCCAAACCCACACTCCCAAATATAATGTTAATAACATAATTATTTCACATGGATTTGACATTGAATCAAGTGTGTCAAACATAACCATTCAAAATTACAATTTGAATAGTTAGTCCTATGTCATTTACATACACCAAACCTTTTAAATTTAGTGTTTTATAAAAAATAAAATAACTTTTATTTACAAAATAATATCTTTCCCAACAAATTGTATCCTTACCACTAAATCAAGGAATTATTATATTCAAATAAGACCTGAATATATCACAATAAATAATATACATAAGAGAACCATCTATATATTTAATATATAATATTATACCTTATGTAACACCCCGAGATTTTATGAAAAATATTTTTTTTAATTTCATTAATGTCTTGTATTGTACGCTACACTAAAAGGATCTTGCTCAACACGCATCCTTGACTTGCCTTGTATTACACGCAATCACGACCTTCCTCGATAGCGTGTGTAGTATGCAATACCGAGTTTCACTAAACAACGATATGTTATTAAAATATTATTAAAACTAGCCGTTATGAATAGTAATAACCACTTTTTGAAATTTTATAAATTTTAATTTTCAAAATGGACTTCATTTTTGGATTCAGAATATCGAAATTAGCCTAGGGTGAAATTTTGGTATTTTTCTGAAAACTTTCAATTTTTGATGAATAGTGAAACCACTAAGTGGTAGTTAAAAAACTGAATTTTTCATAAAACTTAATTTTACCGCTTCTGTGAATGGAATTTCGAAAATCCGAGAGACATGGTTAATATCAAGGACTAAAATGTGGTTCAATGAGATGAAAATAGTTTTTGGTGAATATTAACTTTTTACTTTTTTTACCGCGGTTAATAGTAAATAGGGTAACTAAGGGTAAATATGATATTACTATTACCTTAACACATGTCCTAATTCTATTGGATAAGTGTAATTCGGCCAAAAACAACCTTATGAATATAATATGACCATTTAGGTCCACTTGGATTAGATTATGACATTTAATATTATTTTATTTAATGAATAGTTAAAATAGTTAAAATAAAAGTTTAATAACTAAAATTTTTTTAATATGGGTTTATACATAAGCTAAATTAGATTATAAATATTCATTCAAAATCTAAAAAGATTTCCTACATAATGATATTTTATTTATAATTTTTAGACTTTATATAAATTAATTTATTTATGACACAACGATGATGCAGTAATTACCCTTTAAAGGAAATGTTAACATAATTGATGTTATAAATACCCAAATAAATGTAATTTGAGACTTTTTATGAATTCCACTAATTTTATAGGTTACTATGATATATTAGTGTTGATTTAATCAACTTGTTTTGAACATATGATTCTGTTATGACTTTCACAAAAATCATATATCAAATAGTGTCAAAATTGACACAAAATAGTTTTTAAATAAAATATTATATTATTAATTGTTATTTTATTCCTAAAAATCTAAGGTTCAGCCAAATGAATTAGATAAGGATATATATATTAATAATAAACAATTTGGGGTTCGTTTGTCATGTTATAGTAAGCGTATTAACCATATAGTGTAAGAAAACAAAAAGACACGGTAAAAGTTAAATTATTTAACTTAGAGTTAAATCTAATTGATAAGGTTAAAATAATAACCCAAACTTGTCTAAATCCTATTGGTTGATAGGACTTTGACCCATCCCCACCTTAGACTCGAAATAAATCAATTTGGAGCTATTTAAAACTGAACTTGACTTTATAATAAAATAATATTTTGAAACATTCCTAAGGTGCCCCTCTCCTCCCTTATAAAAGGGAACCTCCTCCCTCTCCTCATAACACCAATTTGAGCATTCAAGCTCGGCCAAACCCTGCAAAAATATCTTCTCCACTTCCCCAGTATCATCCTAGAGGTCTTGGTCTTCTTCAAAGACCATTCATAGTTCTTTAAGTGGAGGTTAAGTGAAGGCGCGTCAAAAAGAGGTAATATCCATTACCGATCTTTTTCAATTTCTTTCTTCTTCAACTTCTTCTTCTTTAGTTGTTTCATGATAATGTAATAACATCAGTATTTCTTATATACTGATATGTTATTATAAATATGAAACAACTCTAATTAACCTTCTATCAATCCTACGGAAAAAGGAAATCACCGCGCGTGCGTACGTAAGGAATACCGTCTCCACGCCGTGGTGTAATCTATTTTCTGCCACCACATTAATTGGATGGGTATAATGGTGTAATGAGTAACTATATATGATTATTATAAAGTGATATTGATACTGAAATAGTATACATACACTTCCACACAATTCCATGACCATGGGAACGATATCATCGCTCGTGCGTACGTACGGACTACCGTCTCCACGACACGATGAGATTCATTCTCCATGTTAACCATTTAAGAATGAATATAAAGTATATATAAGCAATAATAATGAAATATATGAAATTATAAAGCTACTGAATTTATGTGTATATATATGTATGTCATCTACTTAATTCCACTCAATTCAATAAGGAAACGAAAACAGCGTTCATGCGTACGTACGGCCTACCGTCTCCATGAACGGTGTATTTCTTTCCATTTATCGATCCATTATATATATGTATATTCTGAATATATATTATATATAAATCATGTTTTATATTCTGGAATTAAGTAATCATGATCTAAGTAATCATATGAATAATTACAAGTCAAAACACGGACGACAAATGAAACAATTTTACCCAAAACGCTCTTCTACATGGAATTTACAAGAGAACGGGTAATATAAAGTCATAAGTGAACCATATATGATATCATAACAATGAATATGATTCTGTAATAAGTCAATGACATTATTTAAATCATTATACAGGAGGTTCGGACACTTACGAAGAAAATCGGACCTAAGGTAAGGGAAAATCTCGCAATCTCAATTTTTATCCGAGATTGTTTATACTTTGGTATTTACTGGGGTGTATTTTATCATCCACATCCATGTTTCCTCAATATGTAATATTATTTCCATCCAACTAAAAATTTTTTAAATCCAATTTTACCCTTCGGTGAGTTTTTATTAAAAAATATGAAAGGAATCTTTTGACGTTTTTCGTACGAGGTGCTTTTTGACTTTTCCGACAAAAGTACGAAGAATGTTTTTTTAACTTATACGGAATGAACGGATTTTTAAAAAATTATTTCCAAGAATCTTCCTTTAAAAGTTTTCAAGATTATTTTTAATCAACTTCTTTTAGTTTATAATTGTATGACATATTAAGATAGGAAAAGTGTTTTTGAAGAAGAAAGGATATTTTCCTCAAGAATTCATTTCAAGTGTTTTATCAAAATTATTTTCCATCTAAGATAATATAGGGTTATATTTTTATCCCTATTATTACATTGATTTGATTATGTTGTGATGTGATTATTTTTATGAATTCCTTTATCTTATATGAATTGTTTTTTGATGTCATGTTGTTTAAGAATCCAATTTTTATTACATGGGTTATGAAATGATGTATGGTTTATGATTTTGTGGCACACATAAGAATGGTATCATTATGAGATGGGTGGGACCTATATCTCCCTCCAATGCATTGGGTAAAGATTTTATATCTCATGAGATAGACATGGATGGAATGGTAGGTTATACCGGTTCAGTGAAACAGGACTGAAACGAGGGTTACTCGATTCAGAAAGGGACTTTGTCCACTGAGATAGTCTTGGAAATGAGTCTTGACTAACAAGAAATGATTCTCTATGATTATGTGTGTATGCCACAAAGTTTCATGTTTTAAGTTATGATTATTGTGATTATATTTCACTTCCATGATTTATCCCATGTTATGAAATTATGATCTCTTTTGCAGGTTAAGATTTCCAAAAGTTTTGTGCTTGTGTATACGATGAGATTTATATTTCTTTTGTTTACCCTTACTGAGCATTTGAGCTCACCCTTTTATGTTTTCTTTTCCCCAGGATATAAATAAAGGTTTTAGGTAAAAAAAGGGAAGATCTTTATGGGAGATATTGGAGATCTTTCACCACGATTAGAAGATTACGTTCTGAGTTTCCAAAGACACTAAACTATTACGATCCTTGTGTGTGTATTTTTGTTATGTACTAAGTATTCCTCAAAAGTAATGTAATGTTCATGTACATTAGGCTTCGGGTCTCTACAGTTGGTATCAGAGGAAATGTTTAGTCATCCTTTGGAAACTAGGATGCGAAAACGTTAGTGAGATCCCAAGAGATATTTCTAAGGCATGTCTAGGGATGTCCCTAAGGATAAGTATACATATAGGATATAGTCCTATAACTACGGTAACGATCTTAGAATTTAACCTAAGATGTTAGATATTGAGGGCTATCCCCCTTTATTATGTTGTTTTCCCTAGCATGTTTTTTGCCTCTCACACTATTCTTTTTGGGTTTTAGAAAATGGCTGGAAACAAGATGATTCATGATAATGGACGATATGATGGACAATGGAATGATATTCTTCATGAGAAACCAAATGAAATGGGATTTGGAAGTCCAAAAATCATTATTATGCCGAATCAGCAATCTCATAATATGATCAATAAAGTAAAATTTGGTAAGTTTCCTGACTCGGCTGATAAGAGAAAGATGGAGTTTCATGATGATCATAGAGAAAAGAATGTTCAATTTCCCCTGTGTAAATCATGTGGGAAGAGGCATCAAGGAGAATGTTTCAAAGGAACTGGAAGATGCTTTGGGTGTGGAAAAGAAGGACACAAAGCCAGTAAGTGCAAAGGAAAAGGTTCAGTTTACACCAGGGATAAGGATAATGGTATTGCTATAACATCAACAATGGTTAAATGTTTTAAATGTGGAATGTACGGGCATTATGCAAACCAATGCCCTAAGGGAAAGTCTCATGAAGAAAATCAGTATGATCCTATGGGTAGTATTTATGTAGAATGTAACACCCCGAGATTTTATGAAAAATATTCTTTTTAATTTCATTAATGTCTTGTATTGTACGCTACACCAAAAGGATCTTGCTCAACATGCATCCTTGACTTGCCTTGTATTACACTCAATTGCGACCTTCCTCGATAGCGTGTGTATTATGCAATACCGATTTTCACTAAACAACGATATGCTATTAAAATATTATTAAAACTAGCCGTTATGAATAGTAATAACCACTTTTTGAAATTTTATAAATTTAATTTTTCAAAATGGACTTCATTTTTGGATTCAGAATATCGAAATTAGCCTAGGGTGAAATTTTGGTATTTTTCTGAAAACATTCAATTTTTGATGAATAGTGAAACCACTAAGTGGTAGTTAAAAAACTGAATTTTTCATAAAACTTAATTTTACCGCTTCTGTGAATGAAATTTCGAAAATCCGAGAGACACGATTAATATCAAGGACTAAAATGTGGTTCAATGAGATGAAAATAATTTTTGGTGAATAGTAACTTTTTACTTTTTTTTACCGCGGTTAATAGTAAATAGGGTAACTAAGGGTAAATATGATATTACTATTACCCTAACACATGTCCTAATTCAATTGGATAAGTGTAATTCGGCCAAAAACAACCTTATGAATATAATATGACCATTTAGGCCCACTTGGATTAGATTATGACATTTAATATTATTTTATTTATTGAATAGTTAAAATAGTTAAAATCAAAGTTTAATAACTAAAACATTTTTAATATGGGTTTATACATAAGATAAATTAGATTATAAGTATTCATTAGAAAGATAAAACTATTTACTACATAATGATATTTTATTTATAATTTTTAGACTTTAAATAAATTAATTTATTTATGACACAACGATGATGCAGTAATTACCCTTTTAAGGAAATGTTAACATAATTGTTGTTATAAATACCCAAATAAATGTAATCTGAGACTTTTTATGAATTACACTAATTTTATAGGTTACTATGATATATTAGTGTTGATTTAATCAACTTGGTTCGAATATAAAATTTTGTTATCACTTTCACAAAAATCATATATCAAATAGTGTCAAAATTGACACAAAATAGTTTTTAAATAAAATATTATATTATTAATTGTTATTTTATTCCTCAAAATATAAGGTTCGGCCACATGACTTAGATAAGGATATATATATTAATAATTAACAATTTGGGGTTCGTGTGTCATGTTATAGTAAGTTTATTAATCATATAGTGTAAGAAAACAAAAAGACACGGTAAAAGTTAAATTATTTAACTTAGAGTTAAATCTAATTGATAAGGTTAAAATAATAACCTAAACTTGTCTAAATCCTATTGGTTGATAGGATTTAGACCCATCCCCACCTTAGCCTAGAAATAAATCAATTTGGAGCTATTTAAAACCGAACTTGTCTTTATAATAAAATAATATTTTGGGATATTCATAAGGTGCCCCTCTCCTCCCTTATAAAAGGGAACCTCCTCCCCCTCCTCCTAACACCAATTTGAGCATTCAAGATCGGCCAAACCCTAACAAAATCTCATCTCCACTTCCCCAGTATCATCATAGAGGTCCTGGTATTTTTCAAAGACCATCCATAGTTCTTTAAGTGGAGGTTAAGTGAAGGCGCGTCAAAAAGAGGTAATATCCATTACCGATCTTTTTCAATTTCTTTCTTCTTAAACTTATTCTTCTTTAGTTGTTTAATGATAAAGTAATAACATTAGTATTTCTTATATACTGATATGTTATTATAAATATGAAACAACTCTAATTAACCTTCTATCAATCCTACGGAAAAAGGAAATCACTGCGCGTGCGTACGTACGGAATACCGTCTCCACGCCGTGGTGTAATCTATTTTCTGCCACCACCTTAATTGGATGGGAATAATGGTTTAATGAGTAACTATATATAATTATTATAAAGTGATATTGATACATAAATAGTATACATACACTTCAACACAATTCCACGACCATGGGAACGATATCATCGCTCGTGCGTACGTACGGACTTCCATCTCCACGACGCGATGAGATTCATTCTCCATGTTAACCATTTAAGAATGATTATAAAGTATATTTAAGCAATAATAATGAAATATATGACATTATAAAGCTACTGGATTTATGTGTATATATATATATATATATGTATGTCATCTACTTAATTCCACTCAATTCAATAAGGAAACGAAAACAGCGTTCATGCGTACGTATGGCCTACCGTCTCCATGAACGGTGTATTTCTTTCCATTTATCGATCCATTATATATATGTATATTCTGAATATATATTATATATAAATCATGTTTTATATTCTGGAATTAAGTAATCATGATCTAAGTAATCATATGAATAATTACAAGTCAAAACACGGACGACAAATGAAACAATTTTACCCAAAACGCTCTTCTACATGGAATTTACAAGAGAGCGGGTAATATAAAGTCATAAGTGAACCATATATGATATCATAACAATGAATATGATTCTGTAATAAGTCAATGACATTATTTAAATCATTATACAGGAGGTTCGGACACTTACGAAGAAAATCGGACCTAAGGTAAGGGAAAATCTCGCAATCTCAATTTTTATCCGAGATTGTTTTTACTTTGGTATTTACTGGGGTGTATTTTATCATCCACATCCATGTTTCCTCAATATGTAATATTATTTCCATCCAACTACAATTTTTTTAAATCCAATTTTACCCTTCGGTGAGTTTTTAGTAAAAAATATGAATGGAATCTTTTGACGTTTTTCGTACGAGGTGCTTTTTGACTTTTCCGACAAAAGTACGAAGAATGTTTTTTTAACTTATACGGAATGAATGGATTTTTAAAAAATTATTTCCAAGAATATTCCTTTAAAAGTTTTCAAGATTATTTTTAATCAACTTCTTTTAGTTTATAATTGTATGACATATTAAGATAGGAAAAGTGTTTTTGAAGAAGAAAGGATATTTTCCTCAAGAATTCATTTCAAGTGTTTTATCAAAATTATTTTCCATCTAAGATAATATAGGGTTATATTTTTATCCCTATTATTACATTGATTTGATTATGTTGTGATGGAATTATTTTTATGAATTCCTTTATCTTATATGAATTGTTTTTTGATGTCATGTTGTTTAAGAATCCAATTTTTATTACATGGGTTATGAAATAATGTATGGTTTATGATTTTGTGGCACACATAAGAACGGTATCATTATGAGATGGGTGGGACCTATATCTCCCTCCAATGCATTGGGTAAAGATTTTATATCTCATGAGATAGACATGGATGGAATGGTAGGTTATACCGGTTCAGTGAAACAGGACTGAAACGAGGGTTACTCGATTCAGAAAGGGACTTTGTCCACTAAGATAGTCTTGGCAATGAGTCTTGACTAACAAGAAATGATTCTCTATGATTATTTGTGTATGCCACAAAGTTTCATGTTTTAAGTTATGATTATTGTGATTACATTTCACTTCCATGATTTATCCCATGTTATGAAATTATGATCTCTTTTGCAGGTTAAGATTTCCAAAAGTTTTGTGCTTGTGTATACGATGAGATTTATATTTCTTTTGTTTACCCTTACTGAGCATTTGAGCTCACCCTTTTATGTTTTCTTTTCCCCAGGATATAAAGAAAGGTTTTAGGTAAAAAAGGGAAGATCTTTATGGGAGATATTGGAGATCATTCACCACGATTAGAAGATTACGTTCCGAGTTTCCAAAGACACTAAACTATTACGATCCTTGTGTGTGTATTTTTGTTATGTACTAAGTATTCCTCAAAAGTAATGTAATGTTCATGTACATTAGGCTTCGGGTCTCTACAGTTGGTATCAGAGGAAAGGTTTAGTCATCCTTTGGAAACTAGGATGCGAAAACGTTAGTGAGATCCCAAGAGATATTTCTAAGGCATGTCTAGGGATGTCCCTAAGGATAAGTATACGTATAGGATATAGTCCTAGAACTACGGTAACGATCTTAGAATTTAACCTAAGATGTTAGATATTGAGGGTTATCCCCCTTTATTATGTTGTTTTCCCTAGTATGTTTTTTGCCTCTCACACTATTCTTTTTGGGTTTTAGAAAATGGCTGGAAACAAGATGATTCATGATAATGGACGATATGATGGACAATGGAATGATATTCTTCATGAGAAACCAAATGAAATGGGATTTGGAAGTCCAAAAATCATTATTATTCCGAATCAGCAATCTCATAATATGATCAATAAAGTAAAATTTGGTAAGTTTCCTGACTCGGCTGATAAGAGAAAGATGGAGTTTCATGATGATCATAGAGAAAAGAAAGTTCAATTTCCCCTGTGTAAATCATGTGGGAAGAGGCATCAAGGAGAATGTTTCAAAGGAACTGGAAGATGCTTTGGGTGTGGAAAAGAAGGACACAAAGCCAGTAAGTGCAAAGGAAAAGGTTCAGTTTACACCAGGGATGAGGATAATGGTATTGCTATAACATCAAAAATGGTTAAATGTTTTAAATGTGGAATGTACGGGCATTATGCAAACCAATGCCCTAAGGGAAAGTCTCATGAAGAAAATCAGTATGATCCTATGGGTAGTATTTTTGTAGAATGTAACACCCCGAGATTTTATGAAAAATATTCTTTTTAATTTCATTAATGTCTTGTATTGTACGCTACACCAAAAGGATCTTGCTCAACACGCATCCTTGACTTGCCTTGTATTACACTCAATCACGACCTTCCTCGATAGCGTGTGTATTATGCAATACCGAGTTTCACTAAACAACGATATGCTATTAAAATATTATTAAAACTAGCCGTTATGAATAGTAATAACCACTTTTTGAAATTTTATAAATTTAATTTTTCAAAATGGACTTCATTTTTGGATTCAGAATATCAAAATTAGCCTAGGGTGAAATTTTGGTATTTTTCTGAAAACATTCAATTTTTGATGAATAGTGAAACCACTAAGTGGTAGTTAAAAAACTGAATTTTTCATAAAACGTAATTTTACCGCTTCTGTGAATGGAATTTCGAAAATCCGAGAGACACGATTAATATCAAGGACTAAAATGTGGTTCAATGAGATGAAAATAATTTTTGGTGAATAGTAACTTTTTACTTTTTTTTACCGCGGTTAATAGTAAATAGGGTAACTAAGGGTAAATATGATATTACTATTACCCTAACACATGTCCTAATTCAATTGGATAAGTGTAATTCGGCCAAAAACAACCTTATGAATATAATATGACCATTTAGGTCCACTTGGATTAGATTATGACATTTAATATTATTTTATTTAATGAATAGTTAAAATAGTTAAAATCAATGTTTAATAACTAAAACATTTTTAATATGGGTTTATACATAAGATAAATTAGATTATAAGTATTCATTAGAAAGATAAAAAGATTTCCTACATAATGATATTTTATTTATAATTTTTAGACTTTAAATAAATTAATTTATTTATGACACAACGATGATGCAGTAATTACCCTTTTAAGGAAATGTTAACATAATTGATGTTATAAATACCCAAATAAATGTAATTTGAGACTTTTTATGAATTACACTAATTTTATAGGTTACTATGATATATTAGTGTCGATTTAATCAACTTGGTTCGAATATATAATTTTTTTATCACTTTCACAAAAATCATATATCAAATAGTTTCAAAATTGACACAAAATAGTTTTTAAATCAAATATTATATTATTAATTGTTATTTTATTCTTCAAAATATAAGGTTCGGCCACATGACTTAGATAAGGATATATATATTAATAATTAACAATTTGGGGTTCGTGTGTCATGTTATAGTAAGTTTATTAATCATATAGTGTAAGAAAACAAAAAGACACGGTAAAAGTTAAATTATTTAACTTAGAGTTAAATCTAATTGATAAGGTTAAAATAATAACCTAAACTTGTCTAAATCCTATTGGTTGATAGGATTTAGACCCATCCCCACCTTATCCTAGAAATAAATCAATTTGGAGCTATTTAAAACCGAACTTGACTTTATAATAAAATAATATTTTGAGATATTCATAAGGTGCCCCTCTCCTCCCTTATAAAAGGGCACCTCCTCCCCCTCCTCCTAACACCAATTTGAGCATTCAAGCTCGGCCAAACCCAGACAAAATCTCTTATCCACTTCCCCAGTATCATCATAGAGGTCCTGGTATTTTTCAAAGACCATCCATAGTTCTTTAAGTGGAGGTTAAGTGAAGGCGCGTCAAAAAGAGGTAATATCCATTACCGATCTTTTTCAATTTCTTTCTTCTTAAACTTATTCTTCTTTAGTTGTTTAATGATAAAGTAATAACATCAGTATTTCTTATATACTGATATGTTATTATAAATATGAAACAACTCTAATTAACCTTCTATCAATCCTACGGAAAAAGGAAATCACCGCGCGTGCGTACGTACGGAATACCGTCTCCACGCCGTGGTGTAATCTATTTTCTGCCACCACCTTAATTGGATGGGTATAATGGATTAATGAGTAACTATATATAATTATTATAAAGTGATAATGATACTTAAATAGTATACATACACTTCAACACAATTCCACGACCATGTGAACGATATCATCGCTCGTGCGTACGTACGGACTTCCATCTCCACGACGCGATGAGATTCATTCTCCATGTTAACCATTTAAGAATGATTATAAAGTATATATAAGCAATAATAATGAAATATATGACATTATAAAGCTACTGGATTTATGTGTATATATATATATATGTATGTCATCTACTTAATTCCACTCAATTCAATAAGGAAACGAAAACAGCGTTCATGCGTACGTATGGCCTACCGTCTCCATGAACGGTGTATTTCTTTCCATTTATCGATCCATTATATATATGTATATTCTGAATATATATTATATATAAATCATGTTTTATATTCTGGAATTAAGTAATCATGATCTAAGTAATCATATGAATAATTACAAGTCAAAACACGGACGACAAATGAAACAATTTTACCCAAAACGCTCTTCAACATGGAATTTACAAGAGAACGGGTAATATAAAGTCATAAGTGAACCATATATGATATAATAACAAGGCATATGATTCTCTAATAAGTAAATGACTTTATTTAAATCATTATACAGGAGGTTCAGTCACTTACGAAGCAAATCGGACCTAAGGTAAGGGAAAATCTCGCAATCTCAATTTTTATCCGAGATTGTTTATACTTTGGCATTTACTGGGGTGTATTTTATCACCCACATCCATGTTTCCTCAATATGTAATATTATTTCCATCCAACTACTATTTTTTAAATCCAATTTTACCCTTCGGTGAGTTTTTAGTAAAAAATATGAAAGGAATCTTTTGACATTTTTCATACGAGGTGCTTTTTGACTTTTCCGACAAAAGTACGAAGAATGTTTTTTTTAAATTATACGGAATGAATGGATTTTTAAAAAATTATTTCCAAGAATCTTCCTTTAAAAGATTTAAAGATTATTTTTAATCAACTTCTTTTAGTTTATAATTGTATGACATATTAAGAAAGGAAAAGTGTTTTTGAAGAAGAAAGGATATTTTCCTCAAGATTTCATTTCAAGTGTTTTATCAAAATTATTTTCCATCTAAGATAATATAAGGTTCAGTTTTTATCCCTATTATTACATTGATTTGATTATGTTGTGATGGAATTATTTTTATGAATTCCTTTATCTTATATGAATTGTTTTATGATGTCATGTTGTTTAAGAATCCACTTTTTATTACATGGGTTATGAAATGATGTATGGTTTATGATTTTGTGGCACACATAATAATGGTATCATTATGAGATGGGTGGGACCTATATCTCCCTCCAATTCATTGGGTAAAGATTTTATATCTCATGATACAGACATGGCTGGAATGGTAGGTTATACCGGTTCAGTGAAACAGGACTGAAACGAGGGTTGCTCAATTAAGAATGGGACTTTGTCCACTAAGATAGTCTTGGCAATGAGTCTTGACTAACAAGAAATGATTCTCTATGATTATGTGTGTATGCCACAAAGTTTCATGTTTTATGTTATGATTATTGTGATTACATTTCACTTCCATGATTTATCCCATGTTATGAAATTATGATCACTTTTGCAGGTTAAGATTTCCAAAAGTTATGTGCTTGTGTATACGATGAGATTTATATTTCTTTTGTTTACCCTTACTGAGCATTTGAGCTCACCCTTTTATGTTTTCTTTTCCCCAAGATATAAAGAAAGGTTTTAGGTAAAAAAAAAGGGAAGATATTTATGGGAGATATTGGAGATCATTCACCACGATTAGAAGATTACGTTCCGAGTTTCCAAAGACACTAAACTATTACGATCCTTGTGTGTGTATTTTTGTTATGTACTAAGTATTCCGCAAAAGTAATGTAATGTTCATGTACATTAGGATTCGGGTCTCTACACCTTATAACTAGAGAAAATGGATACATCAAAAGGGTGATCGAGAATGATCTTAAAGGGATATCGTATACCATAATCTCTCATGGAATAAATACGACATGAAGAATATGCCAGGAAAAAGAATAATAGAAAAAATCATATATAATTTAAAACATGATCATGTGATATATACATAAAATACTTGTAAATGTATCTACTAAAATGGATATCAACAACTGGTATCATAGTATTGAAATACTTATTTCGAAATATCATAAAAATTCAATTAAGGACTCATTCCAAGACATCATACCAAAATTAGAATGTTATACACAAAATACCAAATATCATATGGATCAAGAGACCAATTAATGTATAGAGATACTTTATAATTTAATATTATCCTATAAATTCATTACATATAATGTAATCATCATATAATGAAATTAGTAAACAACATAATACATTCCCATCATGGATTAGTAATGAATAAATATCCATATTTATAAAAAAAGTATACATGGTGTTAATATATTCACTCTAAATAAATAGAATAAATTTCTTGGTAATCACCCATAAAAATAAATAAATTCATTTTATTTGGTATATAGTTAATTAAATATTAGATAGAACAAAATATAAATATTGAATTTAATATAAAATATATACATGATATTCCTGAATATTGACTGAGAAAAAAATAATGTCAACATAGAGATGAAGAGTTATAGAGAGAATAATCCCTAAAAATGAGGTATGTGTGAATTATTATTTCATAAGAAAATTTAGATATAAATAAATGAACCAAAACTCTAAAAGAGTTATATATTTTATGATTTGAGAAGATAATTGAAGTGCAATTAAATTTTTTTATTCACATTTCGTAATATATTTTTGAAAATAAAATTCTATATAATATTTATAAATATTATTATGGGGTAAAAAGAGGAAACTCATAAAATTAATTTTAAAATAAATATTTTATATTGAAACTATGAAAAAAATTAAATAAAAAATTATAAATGGTGATTGTATGATAAAAATATATATAAGAAGATTGAAATCATTTTATTTATTCTTCCAAAACATCACCATTTATTTTATAAAAATAATAGTATAATTGGAATATGTTTTTATTTGAAAACCCATGTACAATTGGATAGGAATAATTTTTAATGAAAATAGTTCTAATATTTAAAATTGGCTATCATGTGAAAAACATTAGAAAAATCTTATTTTCAAATTTTTTAATGAATGTTAAAAATTAACTGAGAAGAAAATGCTAAAATTATTTTTTTGAAACAATTTTAAATAAATTAAAATGTTTTTGAAAATGATTATTAGGTTATATTAATATTTTATTAATTAGTATTCCTAAAATATTATGATTAAAATAAATGTTGAGGGAAGACATTTATAATAGGAAAAAAGATATATTTAATGGTCTACATTCAAGAAACTGTTTGGTAGAATTATGAAACAAGGGGATGTACAATTCTTTGAAGGATTGTAAAAATCAAAAAATTACGAGGAAATTAAATATTAATCAATATTAGGATGTTATATTCTATACTATAAAAGATAAAATTTAATCATAAACATTATATCATAATTGAATTAAATTATGTTGACAATAACCATTATGAATTACTTAACTAATTGAAGGACAATGAATTTGGAGAGAATAAATCAAATTAAATAGCCTAAGAATAACAATTTATCTATGATATATATAGTCCATAGTTAGTTATTTATATCATATAAAACTACATTGTTTCATAATAAGAAACATATATCAAGGAATAAAATCTGAGAAAAATGGCCCAAACATAAATTCCTATATCACTTTTATTATGTGTCAAGCCTCTAGAATAATAAAATTAAGTATATTATATACCAAATTAATAACCATTTTCAAGTAAATTTAATTTGTGATAATCCATTTATTAGAATACATGTTCATTTATTGTATATTTGTTTCTTTTATTATCAATTTTTGAGTTTTTCGGTTAATTTTACAATGTTAATATAATATGTTGAACAATGTAAAAGTTGTTATAAAATCATTAAATAATCTATTAAATTTTATAAATATTTATTCTTTATGATTTCATAAGTACAGAATATATATTGTTTAATAGGTATTTAATATTATATTTAAATTAAAAGAAAGCGTATTAATAAGCTAGTTTTAGGTGGTTAAATTTATATCAATCATTTATTATTAATATTACAATTATAATCCCTAATTTTTATTCATATTATAGTAAAAATTCCATAAATATCATATTTATTCATTGAATCAACTTTTTAAAATATTAATATTATTTTAATCTTAATAATGTATTAAATTATTCATAGAGGCGGTAGTTAGATCATAACAAGAGCAATGATTTAATTTTATATTAGTTTAGAGGATTGTAGATAATTGTAAATAGATCATCGTATTATGATTTTAGAAAAATAATTACTTTGATAAAATTATTTTAGTATGTTTATGTAAAATTTATAATTGATGGATAATGAAATAAATTTGAAAAATCTTAGACCAAACAATTACCTCTTCCTTTGATGTCCTCATTTAAACCACAACATAGGCATTAATAGATGAATATTTTGTTGAGACTATAAATTATATGAAATGGTTAAGAGGGATGGGGGATTTTTTTTTTGATATTTTTGTTTGATTTATGAGGATCTAGGTTTCAGCAAAAGTGGGGTAGTGATGTGGTCATTTTATAGGTGATAGAGGTAGAAATTTATTAATATTAGTTTCTTAAACTAAAAATATCTGTGTTATTCAAAGAAATTTGATCTTAAAATTAGACATTAAATATGAAAAGATATGTTATAATATAAAAATATCTAATCCCCCATTTACATTTGAGATTTATGATTTTTTGAGACTTTACATATTTATTTAAAATTTTTAACTTATTAGGTCATTTACCAAGGTGACTAATTTTTACCATTGAAACTTTTTTTTTGTGAAAAAACATGAAATATAATTTATTACCTAAATTATGAATTCCCATTAAAAATATGAAATGAATTTTACTGGTAAAAATTTCTAAAATTTATAAAAAAAGATAGTAATACCTAACACAATTTTATTAAAAAATGTAATTTTTATTTATAAAGATATATTATTATTATTCTTTACCAGGTAAAAAGTATTAAATAATTTTTAATATGTTTTATTATATATGTTTTTATTTACATTGATTAATTTATTTATTCAGAAGTGTCCAATATAAATAATAATGATAAAATTATATAATAGATAAAAAAATATGTTTATAAAAAATATGACTTCCTAACACTAAATGATTTAAATCACACCACATTAGTATTTATATTTAAAAAAAATTTATTATTAAAAGATTTTGTATTAGGAGAAATAACGTTATTTTTTAAGATGTTAGTAATTATATTCAAAATAAATCATTTTGAATATCTATATTATTTACTAATGGTTTACTTTTCTTGATATTTTTATAATGATATGTCAAATTTTATTCTAATAATGTTTTAAGGTTTGTCTTGCAATTCAAATTATATCATTTTTAATTTTAGATTGACTATTCTTTTATATAATATATTAAACATAGTATTCATTTATTTAAAAAATTATACTAAAATCAAATGACTTTACTATCTCGGTAGTAATTTAACGTATATTATACTTATAATTAAAAATAACAAAATTTACAGCAATTCACTATTCACTAATATATTTCACTATTTATAAAAATTATAAAAAATTCAAAAAATTATGATAAAGATAAAATTAACCGAAAAATGAAATTCATTTCCCTAATAAAAATTTATAAATTAATTAACAATAATATTTATATCTACTTCAAAAATAAATGCTTTTTAAATAATGAAAACATTTTTAACTAAAAATGTACACTTACACCTATATTGTGTTACCATGATTGAAAAAAAATATCATGTTATTTTGAGACTTAGACATAATCAAGTGAATTTAATTTTTTTTAAGGTTAAGATATCATTTACTGAAAGGATAATTTTAATATGTTAATATTTGGGTTACAATTGTAACTATACGTTAACAATTATATTTGTCGTATTATAGTTATGTAATAATATTAATCCAATAAATACCTAATATTTCGGTAATATTGTATTAATAATATATTCCATAAATATTATATATAATTAAACTAAACAATTAAAATCTTATTTCTAATGTTTTTCTTCCTTTTAACAGTGTTTTTCAAGAGAGAGATATTTCTAGGGGACTATGACATACTTGAATTTGAAATTATGGTAATATTATTCACATGTCTTACTAATCACAGGATTTTTTTAATTTATAGTTATTTTTTATAATTTATTTTCAATTTTCTACAATACTATATATATATATATTCTAGTTAATTCCACTTTTTAGTAGTATTATACTAATATGTTGAGATAAAAGTTAATGTTATTTAATCAAATACTTTTTATAAAACCCATGGCCTTACTCAATTAGTTTACACATGGAGGCTTTTTTATATTATCTGACACATTTTATTTGTAAAGACCCATAAATTTCAAGGAAATTTTTTTTCTTAATTTTCTTTGAAATTTTACAAGAACGCAGTTTCTGACGGCACCTGATTCCGAGGCCCGGTGTGCCCGGAATCATTTTCCGAAGTTTTGGCTCGGGTACGTTCAGTGAACAGACGAACGGGCTTTTCTAACTTTTGAACCGGTGCCCGGAATCGAATTCTGAGGGCACCGATGAAATCGCAGCGCCGGTATTCGCTTAGAAACGCCTCTTCCGGAGTTGCGTTTGCTCGGGTGTGGTTTTTAATTTTCGGGCTTAAAGTTAAGAAATAAAATAATTTTGCGACAACTTTATTTTATTTCGCTTAAGCCACTTGGAAGCCACTTGAAGCCACTTAAAGGCGGCTTGAACTGAGTTGAACTGGATAGGATGCTATCCAGAAATATCCTACCCCTTGGTAGGATATTTGTGAGGTGGGGCCCGCACGAGCCCCGCCGTTTCTTTCGCTAAGTAACGCACCCGCGAAAACCCGTCAAAGTAACTGAAAAGTCAACCGACGCGTTTTCTTTAATTCTTAACAGACCATTTAATTGGGCGGTTTATTTCGTGAATTAAATGGACTGTTTCTTTCGTGAATTTAATGGGTCGTTTCTTTCGAATTGATGGATCGTTTCTTAACCGGTTTCGTGTGTTGGCATGTTTATAAAATAAGACCAACCTAAAAATCCTTTGAAAGGATTTGAGAGGATCTTGTTTCTTCATCCCCCCGCGAAGAACGCGAAGAACGCGAAGAACGCCGGCGACCGAAATTCGACGACGCACACCGAGATCTGCGACGTCGACGAGCTTTACCCGCGACGTTCTTCGGCGACGCCTCTTCTTCCGCAGCCGATCCTCGTTCGGCAGCTAAGGTGAGAAACGAATCTTTGAAATTCTTTTGTGTTGTGTTAATAAAATAAGAGGTAGTCTTATTTTATTTGGAGTTCTTTGTTTGTCTTTGGAGAGCATTCCCTTCATCTCCAAGCTCTGACGAAGAACGAAGAACGTCTTCATCCTCAAGGAAGAACGACAACACTTCGTCAAGGATCATCGACTCGGCGACCCGGTATCTTCGGACCTTTCCTTCCTCCCCGAACCTCCTTCGTCGGCGTACAAGGATTCGCCAACGACGTGCTTCTTCGGACGCGCCTCTTCGTCAACGGATTTGACGAACGACGACCGCGACGCCCGACTTCCGCGACGCCGTCTTCCGCGGACATAGTCGAATCCTCGATCTTGTACCCAAGGTAGGGGTTGTTGGTTCTTTATTTCTTTATTCTTTTCCTTGAACGTGGATCTAGCAAGTCTAACGTGTGGCTTATTTATTTAAGTCTCGTTATTATTTCTTTAACGTGAGGGGGGGCCGGACCGCACGAACACGGCCGAATCCCCCCTCCATCGTTCATGTTTGTTTATGCTGGTGGAAACAAGTAGCGTGGTGCCGTCGCACAATGCGGATGAACGTTCATTTATTTTGCGCAACACCGTCGCGCTTCGCCGAGGAGAGTCTTCAAGAACGCGACGCCGTCGCGCCCCGTTGGAAGGATTCATGGCACGGCGAAAGGGGCGCGGTGCCGTCGCACCGCGCCGGACGACGAAGACCGCGGCCGGTTCCGGGCCGCGGCGGGACGAGGAGACCGCGGCCGGTTCCGGGCCGCGGCGGAAGGAAAGACCGGCGGCCGGGCCGCCGGCGTCGGAAGTCGAGGGCGGGACCGGAAATTCCGGTCCCGTTGGTAAAAACCGGCCGGCCAGCGGGCCGGCCGGATGTCATAAAACCGGGGGATTAAACCCCCGGCCGGATCTTCAAACCCCCCTCTTAATGAGGGGGGCGGTTCAATTAAAGGAGGGGGGGGGGGGCAAAGCCCCCCCGGTTTGTTCCAGCCGGCCCCCATTTGTGGGGGGGCCGTTTTTTTGGCAAAGGCACGGCTCAAAGCCGTGCCGCCCTGTTCAATCCGCGGGGGCAATCAAGCCCCCCGCGTGACCACCCCGTGCGGCGCCCGCCGCCGCCAGCGCGGCCCGCTGCCGCCGCCGGCGCGGCCCGCCGCCGCCGCCCGCGCGGCCCGCCGCCGCCGCCGCCGCGGCCCGCCGCGCCGCCGCCCGCCGCCGCGCGCCGCCGCCGGCCACCGCGCCGCCGCCGTCCGCCGCCGCCGGCCGCCGCCGCCGGCCACCGCGCCGCCCAGGGGGGGGGTCGGGCCGGGTCGGCCCGGACCCGGACCCCCCCATTTCGGACCAGATTCGGTTCTTGGCTCATAACTTGAGCCTCGGACCTCCGAATGACGAACCGTCTGCGGCAACGCGATCCTTGGATCGAGACGGTCGATTCGGTATATCGCACTCAAGGTTTCGGGTTACTTTGAGTTCGGCCGGGTTGGTTCGTTCACGAAACCAACCGGGCCTTCGGAGCGGAAACGCTCATATCTTGAGCCACGAACGTCCGATTGACGCACCGTCAGTCGCGTTGTGTTCCTCTTAGTGAATCGGATCTTTTGGCATACTCCGCCCGAGGTTTGGACGCAGGTGGAGTACGGTCGGGTTGGTTTTTCCTTAAAAACCAACCGGGCCCCGGAGACGAAAATGCCAATAACTCACAGACCGGGCGTCCGATTGACGCGCCGTCTGTTTCGTTGACTTCCTCTTGATGAGACGGAACTTTTGACATACTCCGCCCGAGTTTTGGATACAGTCGGAGTATGGCCGGGTTGGATTGTACCCGAAATCCAACCGGGCCCCTGAAACGGGAAAGCTGATATCTTTCAGACAGGACGTCCGCTTGACGAGCCGTCAGCGGCGTTGGTGGTTACGTTGAGTAACGGTCCCTTTGAGTATACCCTATGGGAGTTCGGGGTGCAGTTGAGATACGGTCGGGATTGGTTTCGCTCACGAAACCAACCGGGCCCCTGGGACGAAAAGGCTAATAACTCACAGACCGGGCGTCCGATCGACGCGCCGTCTGTTGCGTTGAGACCCCTGTGCCGAGACGGACCTTTGAGACACTTCTTCGTGGGACTTTGAGATACTTGGAGTATCGACCAGTAGCTCGTGGAGCAGACCCGTGGTACTTGGCAGTGGTGGTGCGCTTGGATGCAGCAGCAGACCCTTGGCGGTGGAGCGCTTGGTTGTAGCGGCGGAACCGCGATACTCTACGGAGTGTGTGCGCTTGGTTGTAGCGACAGACCCGCGACAGTGGAGACGTGCGTGCGGAGTACGGAGACCGTGTAGCCGGCTGAGACCTGACGACTGCTTGACCGACTCGACTTGGAGTGAGTCGACTAGCCCAGTGGACGGAGCGCCCGGTACTTGGCGGCAGACCCACGGCGGACGGAGCGCCTGGTAGTTGGCAGCAGACCCGCGGTACTCGACGGGAGGAGTACCTCAGTAGGCTATCTGGGTAGCGCCCGATACTTGGCGACAGACCCTCCGCGGACGGAGCGCCAGGTAGTTGGCCGCAAACCTGCAGTACTCGACAGGAGGAGTACTTCAGCAGTCTTAGGTTAGTGAGCGGCAGCCTCGGAGTCGTGACAGGACCACTGTACACTCTAGAGACGGAGCTCTTCAGCAGTTACGGTTTCGATAATGAAAATCCTGGTTTGAGCTGAGACTTGACCTTTGTGTTTCCTCATGATTGAGATGGGTCGCTTGATAACTTAGGTATATGTATGGGCATATACCTGGGTGATGGTTATCCGTTGATTTCATGATTTTTGTGTATCCTTGAGATTGGATGGGTTACTTGATGACTTAGGTATATGTATGGGCGTATACCTAAGTAGAGTCTGATGTTACTTCGTGATTGCTGCCTTTACTTTGTGGATATCCATGTTGGATTTGGTGAGACCTTAAGGGTCTCGGGGTCCCTACTGAGTAGCTTATACTCACCCCTGCACGGGCTATGCCCGCACCTCGTTGTGTTGGTTGCAGACGACGGACAGCGCAGATCGCAGTTGAGACTTGCGGAGCAGGTCGGTACCCGGAGGTGGACCACTGGGCGGACGTACCCGGAGTAGACGACAGGACCTGTGGAGTAGAGGAGCTATCTGTACCTACCCTTCAGGTAGGATCCGTGGTGGACGATCCAGGAGCTGAGCCATCTGTACCTACCCTTCAGGTAGGAATCGAGGCGGACGACCCAGGAGCCGCTTCGTTCTTCCAGCTGCTGTTTTTCCCTTTCGAGTTGTACTTTACAGTTGGGCTTGTATTTCCGGCCCCCTTTACTTTTCTGCACTTGTAGTTACTTTCCGCTTGCTGACTCTGTGGTGGTTGTTACTTATAAAGGCAATGCCTTCCCTGTTATCGGGATTTACGCCTTTGGTGCTAGTCGCCAGCCCCTGGCCTATGGAAGGCGGGCTTGGGGTAGTCACGGCACGGGCCCCGAGGACGGGTCGTGACAAATTGGTATCAGAGGCGGTCGGTTCTACCGCAGACTCTGATCGTCTTTTCTTTCTATGTGAAGCAATAGTGTTAAGGGTACCGAGTGTGGTTTTCAGTTCAGGGAGTCCAGTGTTGGTGCGGGCGGCCGACGTATCCATACACCAGGACCCTGACAACTGATTTCCGACTTTGTGCGCGAAAACACTGATTGCGTGTGTGTTTTCAAAGGTTTCCCCCCTTAAAACAGCTCAAACCAGGTCAGCTCACCAGGTATAATCGTTTGATCGTGTTACGTTGTTTCTTTCAGGATGTCTTTTCTCGGACGACCAGCTAGAGCCCGGAGGGATGAGCGTGCTGACAGTCTGTCGAGCGACGAGGCTTCGGTACAGGGCCCTCTTGCAGTTGAGGCACCAGCGGAGGCACCAGCGGTACTACCATACGTTGGGCCACCGATGCCACCAGCCCCAGCAGTAGGCGATGCCCGCTACTTGCGCGCACTGCATGAGTTCCAGCGCCAGAGGCCACCCAGGTTCGGGGGAGAGATGGACCCGCAGGCGGCTGAGGATTGGCTGGAGGCCGTGGTGGGAGTCTTCAGGCTAGTGGGGACGCCGGCAGACTTCATGGTGATCTTTGCTACCAGCCTCCTTCAGGCAGCAGCAGGTAGGTGGTGGAGCCACTTGTTTCAGTTTTGCGATGAGATGGACTTCGCATGGGAAGACTTTGAGACCTTCTTCAGGGTGGAGTTTGTGCCAGTAGCTCTACACCCCGAGCGTGATCAGGAGCTGCTGCCTTTGCCACGTGTTTCTCGATCAGAAGCCGAGTCATCTGTGGGCAGTAGACAGATGATGCAGAGGCCCAGAAAGACCAGACCAGCAGTTAGACGGTCTCGGGTTTTACGACCGGTGGTGCAGGGCACCCGGAGTGGGAACGGAGCTAGCCGTGCAAGGAGCAGGTTGTGTTACTCATGTCGCGGAAAGGGTCATCTGGCACGTGACTGTCCGACTCCCGATCCGCAGGCTTTGAGGGAGCCACCGAGAAAGAGGCAACGACAAATGCTTGAGCAACAGTAGAACTCTTGGAGCAGGTGGACAGGAGCAGAACTAGTGGATACGTCTCTTGTACTTCTAGTTCCTTGTTGATGTTGCTTTTGTGTAGCGTCTTGTATTATGAGCTGCAATAATAAAAGACGCATCCTTTGTGATGTTTTCATTCCTGTCCTCTTTTGTGATGTTACTAAGAGGTTCCAGTTGACTGTTGACTTGACCCTCACTTGTGAGACATCTACTGGAGGAGACCAGTTACCACACACTGATGCCGACAGTGTGACTCAACCCTTGGAGGCGAGAGTAACGGTTGGATCTCTTAGTAGTAGCGTCGAGGCCTTACGACGTCATCCTTGGTATGGATTAGTATCATCCATGTTAGGATTGACTGTTTTAGGCAAAGAATGTGGTTCATCCAGGGGATGAGACCAGGTTTCTCTTATCGGCAAAGAAGAAATCTCGCAGCTCATGTGGGACCAGAGATGGTCCGGGCCACGTCAGAAGAGGTCCATGTCATCCAGGAGCGGATGAGGAAAACACAGAGCCGACAGAAGTCATATGCTGACAGGAGGCGGAGGCCACTAGAGTTCGAGGATGGCGACCACGTCTTCTTGCGTGTCTCACCTCGACGTGGTTTGCGGAGATTTGGCCGAGGCGGCAAGTTGTCTCCCCGCTTCATCGGGCCTTTCCAGGTCCTCAGCAGGGTTGGCGAGGTGGCTTATCGCCTGGCTCTACCACCTCAGTTGCACCGGGTGCACGATGTCTTCCACGTATCCCAGCTGAGGAGATACGTACTCGACCCCCCTTCGCATATCATCGACCATGAGGAGCTAGACAGTGGCGATGAGTGTCTTATACGGAGGTCCCGGTGGAGATAGAGGATCGACAGGAGCGGGTCCTACATGGGCGATCGATTCCTCTTGTGCGCAACAGATGGCGGCACGGGAATCTCCAGGTTAGCACATGGGAGCGGAAGGCTCAGATGCGTGCTCAGTACCGCTTTGTTTCCCTAAGTTTGTGGTGAAGCTTTACGGGGACGTAAAGCCCTGTGGTGGGAGTAATGTAAAGACCCGTAAATTTCAAGGAAATTTTTTTTCTTAATTTTCTTTGGAATTTTACAAGAACGCAGTTTCTGACGGCACCTGATTCCGAGGCCCGGTGTGCCCGGAATCATTTTCCGAAGTTTTGGCTCGGGTACGTTCAGTGAACAGACGAACGGGCTTTTCTAACTTTTGAACCGGTGCCCGGAATCGAATTCTGAGGGCACCGATGAAATCGCAGCGCCGGTATTCGCTTAGAAACGCCTCTTCCGGAGTTGCGTTTGCTCGGGTGTGGTTTTTAATTTTCGGGCTTAAAGTTAAGAAATAAAATAATTTTGCGACAACTTTATTTTATTTCGCTTAAGCCACTTGGAAGCCACTTGAAGCCACTTAAAGGCGGCTTGAACTGAGTTGAACTGGATAGGATGCTATCCAGAAATATCCTACCCCTTGGTAGGATATTTGTGAGGTGGGGCCCGCACGAGCCCCGCCGTTTCTTTCGCTAAGTAACGCACCCGCGAAAACCCGTCAAAGTAACTGAAAAGTCAACCGACGCGTTTTCTTTAATTCTTAACAGACCATTTAATTGGGCGGTTTATTTCGTGAATTAAATGGACTGTTTCTTTCGTGAATTTAATGGGTCGTTTCTTTCGAATTGATGGATCGTTTCTTAACCGGTTTCGTGTGTTGGCATGTTTATAAAATAAGACCAACCTAAAAATCCTTTGAAAGGATTTGAGAGGATCTTGTTTCTTCATCCCCCCGCGAAGAACGCGAAGAACGCGAAGAACGCCGGCGACCGAAATTCGACGACGCACACCGAGATCTGCGACGTCGACGAGCTTTACCCGCGACGTTCTTCGGCGACGCCTCTTCTTCCGCAGCCGATCCTCGTTCGGCAGCTAAGGTGAGAAATGAATCTTTGAAATTCTTTTGTGTTGTGTTAATAAAATAAGAGGTAGTCTTATTTTATTTGGAGTTCTTTGTTTGTCTTTGGAGAGCTTTCCCTTCATCTCCAAGCTCTGACGAAGAACGAAGAACGTCTTCATCCTCAAGGAAGAACGACAACACTTCGTCAAGGATCATCGACTCGGCGACCCGGTATCTTCGGACCTTTCCTTCCTCCCCGAACCTCCTTCGTCGGCGTACAAGGATTCGCCAACGACGTGCTTCTTTGGACGCGCCTCTTCGTCAACGGATTTGACGAACGACGACCGCGACGCCCGACTTCCGCGACGCCGTCTTCCGCGGACATAGTCGAATCCTCGATCTTGTACCCAAGGTAGGGGTTGTTGGTTCTTTATTTCTTTATTCTTTTCCTTGAACGTGGATCTAGCAAGTCTAACGTGTGGCTTATTTATTTAAGTCTCGTTATTATTTCTTTAACGTGAGGGGGGGCCGGACCGCACGAACACGGCCGAATCCCCCCTCCATCGTTCATGTTTGTTTATGCTGGTGGAAACAAGTAGCGTGGTGCCGTCGCACCACGCGGATGAACGTTCATTTATTTTGCGCAACACCGTCGCGCTTCGCCGAGGAGAGTCTTCAAGAACGCGACGCCGTCGCGCCGCGTTGGAAGGATTCATGGCACGGCGAAATGGGCGCGGTGCCGTCGCACCGCGCCGGACGACGAAGACCGCGGCCGGTTCCGGGCCGCGGCGGGACGAGGAGACCGCGGCCGGTTCCGGGCCGCGGCGGAAGGAAAGACCGGCGGCCGGGCCGCCGGCGTCGGAAGTCGAGGGCGGGACCGGAAATTCCGGTCCCGTTGGTAAAAAACCGGCCGGCCAGCGGGCCGGCCGGATGTCATAAAACCGGGGGATTAAACCCCCGGCCGGATCTTCAAACCCCCCTCTTAATGAGGGGGGCGGTTCAATTAAAGGAGGGGGGGGGGGCAAAGCCCCCCCGGTTCGTTCCAGCCGGCCCCCATTTGTGGGGGGGCCGTTTTTTTTGGCAAAGGCACGGCTCAAAGCCGTGCCGCCCTGTTCAATCCGCGGGGGCAATCAAGCCCCCCGCGTGACCACCCCGTGCGGCGCCCGCCGCCGCCAGCGCGGCCCGCTGCCGCCGCCGGCGCGGCCCGCCGCCGCCGCCGGCCCCCGCGCCGCCCAGGGGGGGGGGGGGGTCGGGCCGGGTCGGCCCGGACCCGGACCCCCCCGTTTCGGACCAGATTCGGTTCTTGGCTCATAACTTGAGCCTCGGACCTCCGAATGACGAACCGTCTGCGGCAACGCGATCCTTGGATCGAGACGGTCGATTCGGTATATCGCACTCAAGGTTTCGGGTTACTTTGAGTTCGGCCGGGTTGGTTCGTTCACGAAACCAACCGGGCCTTCGGAGCGGAAACGCTCATATCTTGAGCCACGAACGTCCGATTGACGCACCGTCAGTCGCGTTGTGTTCCTCTTAGTGAATCGGATCTTTTGGCATACTCCGCCCGAGGTTTGGACGCAGGTGGAGTACGGTCGGGTTGGTTTTTCCTTAAAAACCAACCGGGCCCCGGAGACGAAAATGCCAATAACTCACAGACCGGGCGTCCGATTGACGCGCCGTCTGTTTCGTTGACTTCCTCTTGATGAGACGGAACTTTTGACATACTCCGCCCGAGTTTTGGATACAGTCGGAGTATGGCCGGGTTGGATTGTACCCGAAATCCAACCGGGCCCCTGGAACGGGAAAGCTGATATCTTTCAGACAGGACGTCCGCTTGACGAGCCGTCAGCGGCGTTGGTGGTTACGTTGAGTAACGGTCCCTTTGAGTATACCCTATGGGAGTTCGGGGTGTAGTTGAGATACGGTCGGGATTGGTTTCGCTCACGAAACCAACCGGGCCCCTGGGACGAAAAGGCTAATAACTCACAGACCGGGCGTCCGATCGACGCGCCGTCTGTTGCGTTGAGACCCCTGTGCCGAGACGGACCTTTGAGACACTTCTTCGTGGGACTTTGAGATACTTGGAGTATCGACCAGTAGCTCGTGGAGCAGACCCGTGGTACTTGGCAGTGGTGGTGCGCTTGGATGCAGCAGCAGACCCTTGGCGGTGGAGCGCTTGGTTGTAGCGGCGGAACCGCGATACTCTACGGAGTGTGTGCGCTTGGTTGTAGCGACAGACCCGCGACAGTGGAGACGTGCGTGCGGAGTACGGAGACCGTGTAGCCGGCTGAGACCTGACGACTGCTTGACCGACTCGACTTGGAGTGAGTCGACTAGCCCAGTGGACGGAGCGCCCGATACTTGGCGGCAGACCCACGGCGGACGGAGCGCCTGGTAGTTGGCAGCAGACCCGCGGTACTCGACGGGAGGAGTACCTCAGTAGGCTATCTGGGTAGCGCCCGGTACTTGGCGACAGACCCTCAGCGGACGGAGCGCCAGGTAGTTGGCCGCAAACCCGCAGTACTCGACAGGAGGAGTACTTCAGCAGTCTTAGGTTAGTGAGCGGCAGCCTCGGAGTCGTGACAGGACCACTGTACACTCTAGAGACGGAGCTCTTCAGCAGTTACGGTTTCGATAATGAAAATCCTGGTTTGAGCTGAGACTTGACCTTTGTGTTTCCTCATGATTGAGATGGGTCGCTTGATAACTTAGGTATATGTATGGGCATATACCTGGGTGATGGTTATCCGTTGATTTCATGATTTTTGTGTATCCTTGAGATTGGATGGGTTACTTGATGACTTAGGTATATGTATGGGCGTATACCTAAGTAGAGTCTGATGTTACTTCGTGATTGCTGCCTTTACTTTGTGGATATCCATGTTGGATTTGGTGAGACCTTAAGGGTCTCGGGGTCCCTACTGAGTAGCTTATACTCACCCCTGCACGGGCTATGCCCGCACCTCGTTGTGTTGGTTGCAGACGACGGACAGCGCAGATCGCAGTTGAGACTTGCGGAGCAGGTCGGTACCCGGAGGTGGACCACTGGGCGGACGTACCCGGAGTAGACGACAGGACCTGTGGAGTAGAGAAGCTATCTGTACCTACCCTTCAGGTAGGATCCGTGGTGGACGATCCAGGAGCTGAGCCATCTGTACCTACCCTTCAGGTAGGAATCGAGGCGGACGACCCAGGAGCCGCTTCGTTCTTCCAGCTGCTGTTTTTCCCTTTCGAGTTGTACTTTACAGTTGGGCTTGTATTTCCGGCCCCCTTTACTTTTCTGCACTTGTAGTTACTTTCCGCTTGCTGACTCTGTGGTGGTTGTTACTTATAAAGGCAATGCCTTCCCTGTTATCGGGATTTACGCCTTTGGTGCTAGTCGCCAGCCCCTGGCCTATGGAAGGCGGGCTTGGGGTAGTCACGGCACGGGCCCCGAGGACGGGTCGTGACATTATTGATTTCAAAATTTGAACTGAGGTGTATGAATGATTAATTTAAGTACCATGGATGAATTGATGTCATGGTGGTTATATCGAAAAAACCTAGGCATTTATTCTGAAATTGTCAATGAATTATATTGATTTATGAATTTATGTGGTTCAAATCATGTTGAATGAGTGGGGATTATTTAAGAGGGATAATAAATGGATTATACTAAAAGGATATTATTATGTTAAATACATTTGATTTAAGGATGTATTTTCTATTGTTTCAAGACAAAAAATATTTACGATTATTTTTTATCAAAGCCTAAATAATATAGAATACTATTTAAAAGGATATCATTTTAGTTTTCATAAATGGAGAACAATTGGAGGAAGTATACAATGAGAGTAAAAACTTATTATTTTTTGAGGTGATAATAGTTGTATTGTTAGGTACTATAAAACACAACATGGATTAAAATAAGATCTATGATCCGGAAATTTGATGCTTCCCCCTTTCTTGAAGTTACATGATTTTCCAAATGAGATAATTTAAAAAAATACACATCAAATATATAATAAAGAAATCAATTTTTTTGAAAATTTTATTTTTCATACTATGTTTTTGTGAAAGTGAATATTGTTTTTATAAATACTTTTCCAATCAAATTTTTTATTAATTTTAAATGATATTTTTGGGAGAGATAAAATTGTTCATAGGTATTTAAATTCCCCCAGAGAAATATCCCATTTTTCTTTTTCAATAAAAATATTATCTGGAACTTCTAAAGATTATTTTTATAGAATAAGTGAATCCATTTTATACTCCAATATATGATAGAATGTAACTATAAAAATATGACAATTCAATATAGGATGATAAAATGATTTTAGGAAATGGATTGGTATTTTAAGTATTTTATTTCATAAAGATCAAGATGGGACACACCGAGTGTTAATTTTAGGCGGGGATATATTATTGATGGATTTTCCCCAAGATATCGAGTACTTTTTGATTAAAAATTAATCATTTTGGGACTTTTTCAAAGTTTCATGTTTTTTATGGTATAACTAACCATGAAGGTAGAATGTTCAACCTATTATTGTGGTGATATTCATGGTTAACTATGTATTTTTTTAATTGTGTGGGTATCTTATGAGACCCACTTGAGAGGGGATATTTTTTATTTTTTTATTTTTTTTATTTAGTGTGTCTTCCCATAGGCCCCACTTCAAACCCCATGATTTGGATTCCTTTCTCATCCCTATTATGCTCATACATGATCGTGCAATGTGGATTTTTTGGTTCGTTATTGGTAAATATTCACCTGGTTTAAATGGTTTAGTATTAATTCTTCCTCTTTATTAGTTTTCAATTCTTTCACCCTTCTCCTATAAATAATGTGGCCATTATTGTATGATTTACTTGGTTAGGGATTGTGGGAATTTTTTCATTTTGTTTGTAATGGATGTGAGCCTTCCTAAATATAAATTACCATTGGATTTTTCTTATATTGAATGATTCCACCACATAATGTATGTTTTTAAATTTTCATAATATTTTTACTTATTATTGAGTTTTCTAAATTCGTGTTTACACTAGATAAGTATGGTGTGGGTTATCTAGGTGTTATTTGTTAATGATTTTATTAAATTTTTCTGGTGTTAATGTTAAAAATCACTAAAACAACATGTTTAAAATGATTATGTGATGTGAATTGGTATTTTATGAATTATAAAACCTTTATAAAATTCTTTTTATTATTTTAAGGGATTAAAAAATTTGGATGGTTTTTTGGAAAAAAATAAATTTTAGAAGGGTTTTTTTACTTTTGGTTCAAATAGGTTCTAAATGCTTCAATTGTGTTTTATAATTTAAAATGAATCCTTGTTTAAGAAATTAAATTGGGCTTCCATTTTTTGGTTTGGGGATTCATTTATGTTTGATCATGTTTTCCATTCATTTTATATTTATATTTTAAATTGATTTAAAAAAGTAATTCAAAAAATATATGCTATATATTAAAAAAGTGAATTCTTCATTGGAAATTTGTGATGTGATATTTATTGTTTTCTTTTATCCCCCTTGGTTTATTGATAATGTGTATTATTATATTTTAAATATATTTCATCATGGGATTATTTCATTAGTTATATTTTGTGGCTAATTTTAATGGGAGTACATGAGGTGATAATGATATTATTTTGGTTTTAACCCAAGGGTATTTTCATTATCATGTTATTATGTGAGTCTTACCTAGAAGAAACATGTTATTATTCAAATGAGAAACTAAGGATACTATATTGGATTTAGTGGGGTTTTTTTATGATAGTTGAGTTTTATCACTGACTAGTCCCCCTAGTTATATGTGACACCTGGATAAGGGGATTTTCACCGAGGATACTTATTAGAGTGATTCTTCTTATATTGTATTTTAATTTTTGAGAGAAAGGATAAAAATAAAATCATTGGGACCTGTTGAAATGGATATGAGTTTTACCCACAATGAAAATGACAACCCCCATAGGGGGAGGGAAGCAGTGCAAAAAAATTTCAAAAGAGGCCCACCTATATGTGTATTGTGATGTCTCACTAGTCCTCATGGTGTTTCCTCATTCTATATATCATACATGATAATATTTTATCATTATTTTATAGTATTCTCATTATTACATGGATGGTATTTTCATGATTATTTTATTCTTATAGTGTTTTTCCTTATTTTTTCTAGTTTTATATTATCCTTTTATTTGCATGTTTATAGTTTTTATTTTTCTATTTTTCATTATTTCCTTTAATTTTGAGTGTGTAAGAGTTTTTAATGGAAGAACAGAAATCCATTTTCAAAGTGTTATTTATTTGTTAAAATGGGTTTGAAATGATTCAAACCATGAGAGTGACTAATTTTAAATGTGGTTGGTTTTTATGTATCGGTGTCATGGAATCCTTGGAAATTTTCTCTTTTTGAAAAGGAATTATATTTTGGAAATGATTTTTAAAATGGGAAACATTGATGATGTGAATATTGTTAACCAGTTTTACACCTATCTATTTAAAATAAAATAAAAATCTACTTTACCATGATTTTTTTCTGACTTGAAATAGTACTTACTTTTCTAAATGAAATGAAATGGAATTATGTTGGTATTTTATATGATTCATATTTCACCATTCATACTAATTTTGGTGGGTATGTGGTATTCATGTCTTGTGAAGGTATCCTTAATATTGGTAATGACCACTATGACTTAACTAGAATTTTTTTTTCAGGTGATGGTGTTTATTAGAGAGTCACAATTTGTTTTGATCGATCCATTAGTTTCATGGAACTGATAGGATCAAGTTTGTTTTCATCTCTTTGAACTTTTGTTCTGTTTATTTCATCATCTATTATAGTTGGGAAGCTCAACTTCAAATTATTATTTATATGGTATTTCAATTGTAATGTATCTTGTATGTTTTCATAATATAAATATTAGATTAATTTATTTGAATTTTGACGTTGAAACCATGAACAAATGTTATTTTTTTAATACCATGAATCATGTTGTAATTTAAGGGGGATTGGGGTTTCCCCTTAAGTATGTGGAAGTCCAAATCCAGAATCTTATGGATGCATGTCCAAGGTTAGTTCTTTAAATAAACTACCATATAATCTATTTTCTGGGAATGTGAATATATTATTGAGACTCACCTTCTTGTTATTTTATTTTGTTAGTGGTATAAAGTATGTAGGATCATTAAGACATTGGTGGTGGGTATGGAGATGTTAATGGGCATCATATCCATGATTTAGATATTCGGTTTCCCTCAGTGGGAAGGAGACTTATTTTAATTCGGAAGGACATGATATGTTTTTCTTGAATATTTTTTTGTAGGGTGATATTACTCTAAGTCCTTGGAATATTTCATTGGAAAGCTTATGAAATTCCACCTTTTAGTGAAATTTTGTAAAGGATTCAGGTGGTGAAAGGTTAAAGGGAGTGTTTTTAAACCATTTGTATGTCATAGGGACCATTCTATATAAAATTGTAGTGTCATTCACATGGTTGGTGTACTATCTGGAAAATTTAGTTTCCAAACCATTCATATTAGATAATGTGGGAAATTTGGGTTTCATTCCCTCTTTTTTTGATTTTAATAATTATTCTGATATTTTGGATTTTCTATGTTTTTATGATTTAATTATTGGTCTTTTTAAACATTTTTAAAAGTAAATTTTTATGCCTTTATGTTTTAAATAATTTTGAAAAATTTATTTTTGTTTCTCAAGTTTCTTTGGAGAGAGTGGTTTTCAACTAAAGAATATTTTTATGGGTTGTGTAAGTTTAAAAAAAATCATAGGAACTTATGTGATGTAAATATTGAAATATTTTGAGTGATTTTTTATATTTTATTCCTATGAATGTTTTTTAACTTTAATGAATGAGTTTTTTTGAATATAAACTGATTACAATTTTCTAATATTCACAAAATGCATTGGATTTTTTTTTTGAAATTATTCAAACTATTTTTGGAAGAACATTGAAAATAGGTATTTGTACCCTTGATTTGGATTAATTGGAATTATTTCCCCATTTTCTAATATTTAATATTTATGGATTGATTTTTTTATAATGATTAAGAATAATTCACTGAAGAAAGAACCATCTCATCATGGAGGTAATGCCTTGGGTAATTTTCCTAGGGATCCCAGAGTTTCCTTTTATGACTCTGAACTTTAGAAAACTCATGATGGTGTGTTGTTCTATTATTATCCCATCTCATGGATCACAAATGAGAGTTTCTGTGGTGAATTTGTAAGTCATAATGTATTTGAGTTTTTATCTGAGGTTGACGATATTTTTGGCTTACTACTAACTCCTAAAGCCTCCACACGGGGGGGTGCACTATTCTTTTTTCAATGGATTGTTCATGGAGTGGTAGAAACTCACTCTTAATTCCAAAACATTCAAGGTTCAATCTTGAGAATACATCATACCTACCTTCATTCAACAATTTTACCAAGAAGAAGAAATTGTTGAGAAGGAGATGATGTTTTTGGGTATCTTTTAGGGTAATTAGTTAGTGAAAGAGATTGTCAATAGTTTTTCTAGACTGGTGACTTTCTCTTTAGATTTTTTTAATTATTAATAAGAAAGGTCTAGTATTTTTTACAAGGCCTTCATTTAGATATGTAAACATTTGTGCTTTATTATATCTTGATATCCCATGTGGAATTAATTTATATGGATTTTGTCCTTAATGGAACCATTGAAGGGAAAACTATACCAGTTGATGCATTGTATCCTGCTGAGGATAGTAAATATGATTTAGATGATGAATATGGGATGTATGAGATTAACAAGTATAAGGATCCATATTCTCAACCAGCTATTATTATTTTAAAAATGTTTAATTTATTGGTGTGTTTCTGATGTGGGATATATGGGAACATTCAATATTTCAATCTATTAGATCTAATCACATGTCATATATGTGGCATACCTATACAAATAAAATGAATTTTTGAGATGGTTGAGTGTCATACCAAAATTCCTAAGACCCAGTCTGAATCCAGTCAGTTTATTACACTGTCACATCCATGGGAGAGTTGGAAGATAAACGTTTTTTTTTTGGAAAAATACACTTTTATTATTATTTTTTAGTTCTCCCATATTTTATGTATGCATTTCATTAATATATAATGGATGAAGGATATTTTATCTCTATACATATACGTATTGATATATTAAAACCATTTTTGTTATTTATGTTATTTTTATCTTTTATACATAGTGTAGACCAATTATTTCATATAGTTATAATGACTTGAAGGGATTTACTTTGGTATATCCTTTAGTATTGGGGAAAAACTATTGGTTCCTAGTTAGATTGTGATAGGAACAAAGATGATATTTATTTTTCATGAAAAATAAAATATTCTGCATATTTGAACAAAGCTATAATTTTAAAATTATATGACATTGGGTTTAGAACCATTCCATTAAATGTTAAGGAATGTTCATTTGGGAGTGATTTTTAGGTTCCTTAGATTTATTTTTATTGTGATCAGATGTGATAACCTTTTTGGCTACTATTTAGTAGGTTATCTTTTTTGGTGATATGAGATAGTGATTATGGTAAGGGATTCATTTCTCATTAGTGTTGATATATCATTTTAGGTGTTCCTATCTAATGATTTTTTTTCTATAAATTATAAATTATGGGTATAACTTTAGGATAACGCCATTTGTACATCAAATTAGTGGGAAATTTTCCATTTGGATTACATTGGTAATAATGTAATGTTGTTTGGATCTAGTTACCCCTGAGGTTCTGAAGACAGTCTTTGTGTTTTTTCCGAGGATATGATTTGATATTAGAGAGGCTATTATGAATAATGTTGAAAATAATGATGATCCAGACTTCAAATAAGATCATAAGAGTGTCTACCCCACAAATATCTTTTATTTTTTTGTCTATTTCATTTAATAGTGTGTCTGATTCATAGTTGTTGGAGTTCATTTTCTATTGGTAAATTTCAAATATCTCTATTAGGTTTATAATGAGTAATATTTTTTTATCCACCCTTCCTTTTTTTGAGGTTTCATTAATTTTTTTGAAATTAATCCCTCATTTGAGTGATGTTAGTCTCTGATTTCCCTCATCTATTATGTTTTCAAAAACCATATTGGGGTATAATGTGGCATGCTAAAGAATTTGTGACACCATTAGTGTAAATTTTATGTGGGGGTATTTTATGGATAGATTTTCTCTTCATTTTCAACGTAATTTTGATGAAAATTTGAAATATTTAGTATTTTTTCTAGATCCCAATGTGTTATATAGTTGAACTAACCATGAAACCTTTCTGTTCAACTTGTTGTATTGGTGATCTTTATGGTTACCATATAGTTTTTTTTGACTATGTAGGTAAACCGTGACACCAATTTAAGTAGTGGTGTAGTTTTCAATAATTATTTTTGGTTGGTATTTCATACCATAGGTCGCTCACTTCAAAACTCATGTTTTGGACACCATTCCCAACCCTCTTTTCCCATCCAAGATCATCCAATGTGGGTTTTATGGTTCATTTTTACTGAATCTTCCCCTAATTAAAAATCTTAGGTATTTATTATTCTTCTTCTTTAGATATGTATATTTTACCATTCTCCTCTAAACCTAATGTCCATTCATGGAAAATTTTATTGGTTATTGTTGTAGGGAATTATTTATAGGATTGTAATGGTTCTAAACCATTCTAAGAGTTCATTTTTTGTGAATTTCATTGAAGGAAAAAATGTTCCACCACATAATTTAGGCTTTTAAATTTCATTGAAATTAATTTTAGGCCACAATTTAGAAAGTGTTTTTATAAATTAATGTTTACCATAGATAATTTTAGTTTGGTTTATCTATGCATGATTTTATAATTTTTTCATTGACATGGTTTGATTTTAATGTTGAAAATAATTGGAAATTCATTCTTAAAATGATTCTTTTATGTGAAATGGTATATTATGAAATCATCATGTTTTATAAAATTGCATGGTGTATTTTCAATGATGAAAACCATTTGTATTTTTTTAAAAAAGAAATATAATTTCAAAGGGGATTTTTCCTTCTAGTTGAAAAGGTTTCCCATGACTAGAAGGGGATTAATGTTTTAAAAGAGTTATTTTTTAACAAATGAAATGCTTCCTAGTGTTTTTGGTTGTTCGTTAATGGTTGGTTGTGTTTCCCCTTATTTTTACATTTGGTTTACAATTTTTTTAAATTATATTTCAAACAAAGGATAGATATGTGGTTTATGTAAAGGCTCTGATGGTGCATTGTAAAGTGATGCTTATTTTTCCCTTGTTTATCTCCTTTATGTTATTGATTATGTTCATTGTAATCCATAAAATGGATGTTGTGACATGATTAATTATTTTCATATGTGTTTCAGATAATCTAATGATTTGTGAATGAAGTGGGAAAGAAATTATTTTAATGTTACCCATAGGATATTATTATCATTATCAAATGATGATGTTGATTGTTCATAGTCCACTTCCATTATTCTTCCATTGAAAAAACAAGGATGCTATGTTATAGGTAGTGGGGAATTTTTATCTCAGTTGTGGTTTATCACTGGCCAGTCCCACATGTTGTATGTAAAACATGGATGGAGGGATTTTCACAAACGATATGACTTAGATTGTTTTGGTTTCCAAATTTGTGGCCACTAACCTTTCATTTATATGTCCAAATATAGTCATCTTATGTTTTCTCATTATTCTACAAAGAGAAGCCTCATTCTATGTATCATGAAAAATGTTTTTATATATTCAGGAATGTGTGTTTCTTACTACATGGATGGAATTTTATTAATTATTTCAGTATTGAATAGTTTATCCTTTTTTTTAGTGTTATTACATCCATTTATTAACATGTTTATCTTAACTATTTAAAATCTTCCAATTATTTCTTTTGATATTGTTAATGCTAGGGATTCTAATGGAAAAAATAAAGTTGTTCTGAGAGATAAATTCTTTGGTGAAAATTCTATTAAGATGTCTTAATACTTTGTACGGTTTAATTTAAAAATGGTTTCTTTTAATGGAATGGTGTGCTTGGTTGCTTTAATATTATAATTATTTTGGAAAAGTGCAATCTATATTAAATGGTTTTACCAATGAGACCCCTTGATGAATTGATTGTTTCAAACTAGATTAACTCATATGTTTTTGAATGAAAATGAAAACATACATTACCATTACATGTTTTTTAACTATAATAATTAATTTATTTTTCAAAATAAACTAAATGAAATCATGCAGTAATCTAACTTCTTCATATCACACCCTACATATTTATATTCATGGGTATGTAGTCATCATGTCATATGATGTTATCTTTAGTTTGGGTTATAACCAATCTCTTATAGGATTATATTTCTATTTTGATTATTGTGATGACTAGAAACTCACAATGAATCGGTAATCGATCATTAGATTCGAGAAACAAGTTAGATCATGTTTTCATGAAATCTTTGGACATATTTTGATTATTATTTTATTTCATTGTAGCTCTATATTTTTAATTTGAATACGCATTTATATGAGATGTATCATGGAATGTATTCAGACCTTTTATTGTTATTCCATTTTTGGATTTTTTTTAATTTTTAGTTTGATGGTGGATAACTCCCAAAAAGTTATGTTTGATACCCTTGATTCGTTTCATGAGTAGGGGGATTAGTGATACTCCTTGGTTATGTGAATGGATGACTTTGGAATCTGATGGATTGATATCATATGTTGGTTCATAAAAAAAATATTATCTATAATAATTATTATTTTTAAATACAGAAAAGTGTTCCAAATGAAAATTTCATTATATTAGAAAGTAAAATTCTATGTTGAATTACAGAATATTCATTATATTATTAAAATAAAAAAATTAATAATTTTTTTTTGGTTTTTCGATATTTTTATGGATTGAAATATTGATTATCGAAAGTACATGATTAGTGGAGTGTTTTATAAGAGATATAGGTGTCTTATAATTTTAATAAACAATAATGATTTTTTTATTTTATGTTAAGATAATATATATTTCTACCATCCCTGAAATAAAAAAAACTATATATTTGAAGACAGAACCAATAAATTTCATAGTGTAAATAAAGATAATCATATTTATTGGTTGTTGTAAAAAAAGTTTTATCAATAAATTAATTAATAATGTTCAAATTTAATAATCAAATTATGTTTATATTAAGTACCATTTTATCATGGATATAGTAAAACAATATTTCTAGTTTATGGTGTAACACCCCATGGTTTTAGAATACATTTATTTTTTTAAAAAATAAATTTGTTTGATAGCCTATAATGCATAAAACATTAAACAGAGGTGTATAATAAATTCTTAAAAATATAAAATAAAAATAAAAATGAGAAAATTATAACATTTAAATAAATTAAAAAAATTCATGAAATACATTATAAATGATAAGTATTTTTAGTCTAGTAAATCATGGCCATATAATATTTATTTACCAAAAACATTTATTAAATCATAAATTATATTTTAATCAAAATTTTTATGATTTTTATTAATAAGATCATGGAAAAATATTTTCATTCATATCAAAAAATCAATGAGCCTTCATATAGTGAGTATAAAATTGTTATAAATTATTATAAAATCATTTTTTAAGGGATAATGTGATATTTTGATGATAACTATATTTCATGGGTAATGTGAATTTATGCTTGTAAATTAAATTAATCAATATTTAGGATTTATTTAAAAAAGATTTTATAGAATATATTAAATTAAGTAAATAAAAATTCATCTAATGGTTGTTACTATAAATTAAATGAGAATAAATTATTTTATAATATTGAATGCATATTTTTTCTAGAATTGGGTTTCAAGAAAATTCTAGGATTATATAAGAATTAATTTTTACAAACCCATGGAATTGCATATTATAAAATGAATTCCATATTTTTAATCATTATAGATAACAAAAGGTTATAATTTCCTCTTAATGTCTTTCCATATTAAATAAATGTTGTTCTGAAGAACATGTCCCAATGAGAAACACAAATAAGGGTTGAAAGGGTCAATGAAAGGGTTAAAATAGTATAAAAGATTCACATATCAATAATTATATAAATCCAAATTTTCAGAGTTTATTTAGACCCTCCATATTCTTATATTTTAATATCCTTCAATTTTTGTCCAATATTACGGAAAAATTAATTTACATTATTTTGAAACATTGAATATTTTCAATAGTTCCACTACCATCACACACTAAAGGGAACCTCCTCTTACAAATAATTCCCACAATTTTAGAAAAATAATTCTTTCAATTCCAACCCCAATATCTTCCCACATTTCCCACATATTTCATTGATATATTAGTCTCACTAAAATCCCATATTAGGAAAGATTAATGTGTAATCCAAGGGAAGACACAAAAAGATGAGGTATATGTTCTTACAAACCATTTTCACATTTCTTTCTTATTAAACCTCCTCCAATTATTATGTAACCATAATAATATTACTAAATAACTATATTCAATATAAATAAAAACTAAAATTGTTATTTTATAACTATTTTCTATTTATATTCAATTAACTAGAAAATTATTGTAGTGTTCTTGCGTACATACAGTATACCGTCTCTAAAAAGCAACATACTTAATTTTTCATTATTACCACATATAACTGGTAAAATTGATCTAATTAATTAATATATATATATGATATATATTATACATATGATATAATTATGATTATATAATGTTAAATTATAAATTAAATTCATTTACTTCTATCCAACAAAAAAATGAAATCATCACTCATGTGTACATATAGACTACTGCCTCAATGAAATGATTAAAATAAATATTCATCACATATATGTGTTATTTTTATAAAATTATATATAGTGAATAAATATTATATTTATTTTCGGAATAATATTCTTGATTTGATAAAACAATGAAGAATGTAAAAGGACAACAATTGTTAAATTGAAAAATTCCAGAAAAATGAAATAGATAACAAAAAAAATATTAATTTTCGTTGATAACTATTAAATAATGGGTTATTAAAAATTATGAATGTATCATATATAGTAATAAAATTATGAATATGGTCCATAAATATATATATGTAAAATTAATCTAAATTTTATATATAGGATTATAGTACATGCATAAAGAAAATATAGACTTCAGTTAATGGTATATGTTATAATAACATTTTTTATTAATATTTTTCATTTTTAAATTTCCACTACATAAAATGTAATATATATATATATTTCTATTTATTAATTTATATTTTTTAATTCTATAGTTATTTGTGGGGTCTTATGTAATCAATCTATTTTCCACCTCTTTGAAACTCAAAATACTAAAATAATGTTTTAATCTATGTTGAACGTATTCATTATTTTATATGGAGAATAATTTCTTGTATCAATGTCCATATTTTAAAATTTTAAAAAATTATATTTTCTATTGTATAATGACTGTCAAGATTAAATTTCAATCATATTATAATTTCATTTCTCTATATTAAAATGTAATTTTTCCAACACTTTCTAAACGGGTTATATTTATCTTTTATCAAAAGTGTGAAAAGAATATTTTTTAAAAAATTTATAGTTAAAATGGTTTTTATTTCTTCCATGTCCAAATAACATGAATTAACCTCATTAAAAAGATTTATTGGATTTAAAAATAAAATAAAATTCCCTTTTGGTTTGGAATTTTTTTTATATGTTACCAGGAGAAAATGATTTTCCCCTATTTTCCGTAAAATATATTAAATTCATTTTTAATGAATTATTCAACATTATCAATGTACATTAATAAATAATATGAATTATTTTCAATATTTTTAAACAAAACTATACAATTTATTTCTATATATGGATTATGACGATAATTGTTTTATAGATTTTATAAATACCAAATTTCTCTTCTATGGGATAATTAATCTATAGTATAATGATATATGTTTCTATGATTTTCTAGAAAATTTAATTTTGGTTTTAATTATGTTTTTGTGGGCCCAAAAATATATATCCCTGTAATTATTTTGGTAAATATTTATTTTTCATAAGATAAAATTAAAATGAAATTCTAAGTAAAGAAAATCCAATATGGGACTCATTCCACCAAGAATGAGAAGGGAATTGGGAGTAAAGCCATCAAATAATGAAACATTTTTTACTATGTAATGATGTTATAGGAAGTGATAATTGACTAATGAATTGATTTTATATATAATATAACTGTTTCACAATCATATTACATGTTATTATTTTTATTAAACAAACAAATGGTTCATGATTTATTATTGATGTTTCCACACTTTTATAAGTCACATATTTTTTATTGAAAATATTTAATTATATCAATCATGTTTTATGATATAATATAAATTGGCTATTAATTACATAAGTTAATATCATGATCCCATACCCTTATTTATATTTTATTATCATATATGATCAATGATTTATACCTCCTATTTTATACTATTACTGTTAATTGTTTCTCACCCTTTCAGGTGTTTCCATTTCCCCAGTTTATAAAATATTGTTTCATATATGATATCTCTAAGAATGGTACAATGTGAAAATAAAATTGTAGGAGTTATTGAATATCCTTTCTAAAATATATTGATTATGTTTATATCAATCAAATAAACTAAAGATTTATGGTTTCACGAGATGTATTATTGAGACGTGTATTGAATATTCATTTACAATGATGTAATATTAACCTATAGAAGGAAAAGATAAACGTAGTTTGTATCTAAGAAAGGAGTAATTTTTTAGATATTTGGTTTTTATGAATATAATGACAGAACAATTTATAAACTATCATAACTTAAATGTGATATAGTATGAACCAAAATTGTCACATGTTGATAATAATGTGTAAAAATATATATCATATTATGAATAATTTATATGAATTCTCACTCTAATTAATGTCTCTTAATGTTTAAACAATTATTTCTGGTTCTAGTTAATAAATAAACAATTGGGAGTCATGGTTACAATGATTATGGAGTCCAATTTATTGATTTCCCTCCGAATAAACCGTACAAAATAAGGGATAGAGTTACATGTATTATTTCCAGTATTACAAAATTACCTCATGTTTTGATCATATAATGATTCCAATACATAATAAAAGAGTAATGTAATATTTAGTTATTCATAATATAGATCCTACCTTCCTTTATAAGGATCTCCATTACACTAATATCTAGGAAATGGATCAGTTCAAGTGACAATATATTATCTCTTCCCTAGTGCATGGGGAATTTAAAAGCTATCTTGGGTTCTTATGATTTTTTATTGAAGAAAACAAATGGTGGAAAATTAGTAATAATACAAGAAAATATTAATAAATTTAATAAATATAATTTAATAATGATAATAGGTTATTATTCAGTATAAACCTTATACGAACACTCCACCTAAAAATATAATTGTAAATCCTAGAGAAATATAATAAGGATAGTGAATCCATTGGTTCTTATGAGGTGAATTTTACAAAAAAATAAGGGACTGATTCTTGATTTCTCATAACACCTGAAAGAATTTTTTTTGTTCTTCAGTGGATTTAGACCAAGTCTTTGAAATTCACTATCCATATGTTAATTGAAATTCAATGAAGAAATCATTCAATGTTATAATAAAGTAAAAATAGAGAATATAGATTCAAATTGTGAAAATGGTTTTTGGTAAAGAAGATAAAAATATAATTTTGAATAAAATATTAGAATAAAAGAAAAGGATGAAAGAAAATTATTCTTCCTTAATGTAAAAAATTTGGAAGTAATCCTATAGAAATTAACTTATGTAGATTTGGTAGATGTTTTAATTTTGTAAGAGAATGTGGTGGAGAAAATATATACATAAAGGACAAGAAGAATCCAATAAATGAAATTAATTGAGAGAGTTTTCGTCTAAATACACCATATACACTTCAATACATTAGTATTTAGGTGTATAGGCATTATTCCAAAGAGATCTAGAATTTTATCATTAATGATAACAATCAGGGTCTGCAACCTCTTAATCCAATATAAAATTTAAAATCTCATCTAATGATAATTGTAAAAGTGGGTTATGAGAAAAAAAAATTGAAAGTTAAAATTATAATTTACTCTAGATTTACTAATTTTTCATATAATTTTGGATATGACCACTTTTTTATATATGAATAATTTTTTAATAGTATAAAATCACCAAATTAATGATTAAATATGAAATTGTAAATAAAAAATACTAATGTTAGGGTTATTTAATCTGAATTATGTATCTCATATATGATAGATGTTTTTGGTAATGTTCTCATAAAAATATATTTATTTTATCACTTGTTGAATTTGGAATGATATTGGGAATATATTATCACTATCTATATAGATTCCATATCAATTTATTATGACTGGAAGAAATATTTGATCTTGTTAATAATAATATGATCATTTATTATCATGAGGATGAACTTGATATTCCAATATAAATTACATCCCTTATATTGGTCATAATACATATTCATGAGGTGTATCTGTCTAAAACAGTTTTGGAGAAATTCCAGATTGAATATATTCATACTATTCAAGAATATAATGATTTTTTTTAATATTTTCTTAGACTTCATGGAATCATGATGTTTAATTTCCAGAAGAACTTTTGAATTTTTCTACCCTAATTTCATGTAATCCTTATAGATTTTCCATAATCTAGTTATAACATTTGATGATAAAAATCCAAGAGAATGTGTATAAGTGATTCATTTAACTAAATTAGTATCCATAGGGTTCCCACTTTATATAGTTAAAAATAATGATTCCTATTTTAATTTTTTCATTCATTAACAAGAGATGAATAATATCAATATTAAGAACTTGTATGATCTTTCCCATATAAATTATTCTTTTAACAACCATGACAAAGTCAATATTTTTCTTGGATTGATCTTGGATTTGAATGTAAACATTTAAGGATCCAAAGGGAGGTCTTACCCATGAAATTATTCCATACATTGAATATTATGAATGAAATTTTATTTGTTTCATTTAGTCTTTCCAATACCCCATCTACCTTTTTGTGATCTAATGAATAGAGTATTTATATGTTAACTTTATTAGTTTTTTATTGTAATTTTAAATGATGTTATTATATATACATAGAGAAAGGATGATCATGAACACCATTAGAGGATTGTGTTAAAGAACACGTGAAGGGGGATGTTGTATTCCAAATTTATCAAGTGTGAATTTTGTCTATATAATTTATGATATTATGGAATGTAATTACTAGTGAGAGAATATCATGGATTCATCAATGATTTTTTATTATTGAACACTTTCTAAGACCAAAAAAATCAACGAGATTGGTATTTGTTTTACAGAAATATAATATCACAAAAAATTATAACTTTATCAATTGAATTAATTTTTCGTTCCATGTAATCATATAATGTATTCCAATTAATTTGGGTTGATTCATGTGAATTTAATTTCAAGGAACTAATAAAATAAATGGTCAGTGAATCCAAGACCACACTACCAAATAGTGGATAAGGGTTTTTTTACTACACTGATGAATTATTGAGTGTATTGTGATATATTCTCATGAAAAATAACCTGAGGGTAGAATAGTCCCCATAATAATTGATGAATGATAAGAGAAATTACCCAAATCATTATTATAGTAGTCATATTTAAAATTTTCTTTGAATAACTAGAGAAATTACATTTCGGTGAAACCAGTGATATATATACTGATATGATAATATAGATATATATATTAACATAAAAAGTGTTTAATACATTCACACTAATATAGTTGGTGTTACTTATGGATTGACTTCTCAATATAATACAACCATTGGATGTTGAACATGGTTGTTGATGGTTTGAGTTCAAAGGATCATTATAGCTTATCCATGATGAGGATTCAAATAGATCCAATAATTAAGGATTTATAAAGGATGAATTATGAAATTTTATTTGATGGGTATAACTACTAGTGTTCTTATATTCCTCTTCGAAAACCCATTTAATTAATGATTAAAGAGGGATAAAATGAGAGTGTGGAGCTGCATAAGAAGTTAAGTAATGTTCCTAAAATCATCTTTGACGATGATTGAATGATCAGGTTAATGAACTAAGTATGTTTCCCTTGAATATTATAATTTATGAATCACATATTAGATGAATCACAAAGATCATCATTAACTATCGATATATGGATAAAAAAAGATGTATAATGATCCCAAAGCGAATTTATAGTTGGGAAACCAGAAGAGAGATAGTTTGGATTATATATCTCAATGCATGGTACTAATGAAATCTATGGATAAATTGGAAAAGTCTAAGTGGACGATGAATCCTTTACCCACACATGTATATTAATGGGGAAATATCACCTTAGATTTTAAATTAGGATTACTGAATATATTTAAATTCCATAACTCCACTTGGGTTTACTCAATCACATAATAACATCACTGTGTTTAATTTTTACTAGAGAATAATACTTTATGGACCATCATTCAAGGTTTTAAATTAAAAATGTGTTATGTTTTCATGGATTACAACTCTCAAACATATCTAATCTATATATGAGAATTTACTCATGGTTTTGAAGGAATATTTATATAGTGCTGAATATTTTTATGAGCATCAACACTATATTTCATAATTAAAATGATACCATGTCTGATAGAACTATTAAAACCATAGATGACATTCTTGGGGATCACTTCTAAAATTCAAATAAACTTTTGATACATGATTTCCTATTGATAAATTTTCATAAAACAATGACATTAACTCAATAATTATAGTGATCCTTATAAATCCATAAAAATAAATTAATTTATAAATCCAAAATTATAGGATGATGTTGGATAACGTAATATATTCGATCCTAGTCTAGTTTATAAAATAGTTGAAAAATATCCTTTCTACACACATTATAGTGGCTTTGAGCTGAAAAATAGATATGTTGGTAAGAATTGATGGGATCAAGAGTTTATATATAAGGAGAAGGTATTATTATATATATATCCTTGAAAGAATTGTATTATTGTGACTGTAGTTTCTTTCAAATGTTATAGTTGTACTATTAATATAAATATATAATAAATACTCCCATTGATTAAGATTAATAATGTATTTGGGAGAGTAGATACATAAAATATCAACATGAGACAAAAATACAATATCTTTATTTTATACTTTATAATGATCTTATAAATCCCTTTGATATCCTAATACAACATAGGATAACTTTAGGAATATATAAAAACATGGTTGAACTATAAATCCTTGTAGGGAAATAATCATGGAAGAAGAGAAAATCATATGTTTTAACTGGAATGAAATGATATCATTAAAGGAAAACCACTTTAATAATTTTATGGAAGAATGAAATAATCAATAAGTTATAATAATATAATTGAATCATATTAATTTTAAAATAAAATAAAATATTTTATAATCATAGGTCAAGGATGAATAACAAGAGAACATAAAATGGTGGACAAGTCCCATCATTATTTATGATTACTCAATAATTCTATACATATTATCTCGAGGGACATAAACACTACCCAATTCATTGAAGTACTATCTCGATGAAGAAATTATAACATGTAGATAAAAATTTATTTCATATAAGGAAATCATACATATAAAATAAGTAACCAAAATTCCCGCGGAAATGAAATCGGTTGCATAGTCATTTCTTATAACATACCAAAGGAATATCATAACTAATTACATTAAATAAGTGATTAAATAATTCATTGACATTATTAGATAGATAAATAAGTGTAGTTTAATAAATTTAATCTTATTTTAAATGAATATAAAAAAATTAATGGAGAAATAATTTTATAAATATTCAATTAAAGTTTGTTTTAAGGAAAAAGGTTAAAAATAATTAAATAGGGAAAGAGAATACCAATTTCCATTTAACAAAAAATGAAATAAAATGGTTTTATATAATAAAATTAGTGTTTTAGAAACAAAGGCATGGTAAAAAACATTTTGTTAAGTTGTATTTTAAATGAGGGAAGAAAATAGAGATCTTCCCATTAATCTTCCATTACATAAGAAAGATATTAAGAAATGAACACCTAAAACACATATAGGAAAATTCAATTAAATTCATTATATATTATTTGGACATGTAAAAATAATAATATAATTTTTATGTAATAGTAATATATGACTAAAGAAAGGAAATGTGATATTAATCACATCCTAAAGTCAATAGGGTGGTTCATGTCCGGATTAGTTCTTTACACTTATTTAACCTCACAAATAATATAATTAGATTTTTTAAATACATTATTGAAAACATTATTAAAATATATTTTATTTATTACCAATTTTTATATTAGTCTATATTTATTTAATTTAGATATAATTTCTATTTCTATTATCCAAAGTTCATTCATTGTTTGGTTCAAAGGTAAGAATAATTTGTCTGTAACTATGAAGGTTACTATAGAATGGTTATATAAATAAAGAAGCGTAATGATATTATATTAATAATATTCTATTATATAATATTTTACTAATTATTCTTATGTATTCTGAACTTATGAATGATTTATTTTTCAAAAATGTTATCACAATATTGTCAGTTTATTTAGGAAATTTTACCGACCAACAAGAAATATATCTGATTTATTTAATTAAATTATTATTAATTATATAAATAAAATTTAATATGTTTTAATTTACCTATTTTTAATATATATTTCAATTATATTATTTCTAGAATGATCTATAATGTTAGTCATAAAAAATGAATTACTTTTTAACTTAAGGTGGGGAATCAATAATATATTAAACAGTGTTTTGGGTATAATGAAATGATAAGTGGTTAGATTATTTATATTTAAATAAATAAAATAATATTCAAATATATAGATGATATTGGAGTCATTATACCATGTTGGATTGAACTTTTTTGATGGATTAATGGGACAAGAAATTAAAAGTCATTGCGTATTACCTTCTTAATTGGACATCTTCGGTTAGGTTTCCCCTTAAGGCACCTTGGATTGTACTTTCCATGATATCTAAGATTATAGGTACATGGGGTGTTAATAGATGTAAATTTGGAAGAGTTTTTATGTGGTGATGATGTTATAATGTGTGAGGAGATTAGGTAGTGAGGGGTTGTATTTATAAGGGGAGATGATTAATGTTTTTTGTAATATTATAGTATTTAGTTCATTATTTTACCCCCAGACTACCAATGATATCGATTATGGTGACTATATATCATAATAATATAATGTTATTTTTAAATAATGTTTTATTACATCATCCATGAAACATCAATTGATGTATTGAGCTTATAATGTTAGATATCATTATGTCATATTTTACTATTCATAATAATTACACTCTTTTAGAAAATTATCAAAAATTTCCCCATCCAATTTTCAAACATTTATCTTAAAAAATATAATAAATTTTCTAAAAAATTTAGTTAAGATAAATTTATTATTTAAATAAAATTTTTAATATTTTGATGATTTTTCTGACCCTTTGCAAAAAAATTGGAATTGTAAAATTTTATTATTTTTGTAATGAAACATAAAATTAATTTATTAACACATTTCATGAATATTAATATTTTTCAAAAAAGATTATTTTTTGGTTAAAATGAAAATAAAATAAATTGGTTAAAAAAAATAAACACTTATATTATCATTTTATACAAACTATTTACTTGTATCATTATATAAATGTGGACAAATTTCATTTTATAAGATAAATAATATAATTTTACAATTAATTAGTTTATTTTAAAATTATAGTGGTTATGTTATAATTCTTAATATTAAGTTTAGTATTCCAAAAATCAAAATACTTTTTATCATTCTAATTTTTAATTATTATTTGGGTTATCTACTTTCAGAAAAAACATAATATATCTATCTTTCATAATTCAGATCTATTTTCAACATGGTAATATATAATTTTATATTAGAAATTAATATTTAATTACTAATATTTTGTTTTATTTTTATGGTGTTGTACATGAGTGGGATTATTATTGGGGATCGTGAAAATACAAATTTTCATATTATGTTTTACTTATTGTCAATTTTTTATCCCATTGTACTACATTAAATTCACATGATCATATTTATTCACTATATGGGACATTAAAATTATTATAATAAAATATTTTTTGGCTATATCTTGTGGTTCATGTGCTTTATATAATACTGCATCACCAAATATGAAATCAAAAGGGTAATTAAATTAATAATGTTTTAGGTAATTATATTATTTTACATTAAGAAATTTATCATTAATTTTTTTTAAATGGTTGAAATAGTATAGAGCACTTATACTAAATTTCTTCCACTAGCTCCCATGACACCTCATAATGCATATGGTTCTTCCATGATACATTAACAATATAAATAGTCATACTGCATAGAAATTTGGTTTTTATGATATATGATTTTAATAAAAGTATCCTTTAAAGAGTGATCATGCTCCAAATATATCACATTTAGATTCACTATATGTGAATGATTTTTATATACTTCATTCAGAGGGATACATGGAATAAGTCATGTTACTGAGTCAAAAATATAGATGATAGGAATCAATTTCGATGCAATCAAGAATCTCAAAAGGGGATTGAAATACTTAGGTATTGGATTTTAAATATTCCAAAATCTAATGACTCTAATCAATATATATATATATGTATAAACACTTTATCTCTAACAATAAACTCCAAGTCTCTCTGACGGTTATCAATATAACAAATTTTTTGACTCTGAGGTGTCTGGATGTCCTACATAATGGTCCCATACTTTTATACCATTTAATGAAACATTTTAGTTCCCATTATAATTTATTGAAAATATAAATCCCACCACATAAGTGTTCTATATGTTATCCCTTAATGTTATTCATATGTAGCCATTTGGATACTTGAGAGAATGCTATTATTTTTTAAGAACACAACCAAAGGATACTACCAATCATATCATACATAGAAGTATACTAATTTTTTTCCAATATTTCCCCAAGAGTATAGACTTCCTACTCATATTTTCCATAATTCTAAGGGAGATAGGCCACAATTATGTTCAAATAGATGTTTATATCATTTTGGATACTTTTCCATAACTTTTATGTAAACTATTGATCTGGATCAGCTATAATTGATAATAGTGTTACATGAAACCTCACTACTTCTCTAATGTGGATCCTTTTATATCGATTATATTATAAGTCCTCTCAAATAACAATGAAATGAGTAGTATGTTTAATATGTTACACCACATGCCATATTTCATTATTCCCTTTGGATGTATGAAAATTCATCTGAAAAAATCCAAATTGAAGATATCTAATTTCTATGTTGATATCTATAATGGTTTCATAACCCCCTAAGAGTTTTCCCTTTTCTTTTTCATTGTATAACATAATTGGTACTAAGATTCATATTCTACAGTCTCTTTTTTAATGTATTACCACCAATAGTTTTCTTTATGATCTCAATAAATATTTTAGTTCCCTTAGAGATATAGAATTTTAAATTTCACAAACCATTTACAACTCATTATTTATATAAGTATATATAGGAACACATAACCATTACATAAATAATAAATTCATTATATATATATATATAAATATATATATTACTCATTGGATTTCATTTTACTTATATAAACCACATTATTTTATACATATATATATTATGCCATTGAGTATTAATTATCATATTTTGAAGGAATGATTGATAAAAAATAAATTAATGAATGAATGATGTTTCTTCCATTATGATTCACATTTCCATCCTTTTTATATATATTATTTTTGGATCCTGACTAATACTCATCATGGATAATCTTTTAGGATCCTTTAATTATAGAGAAACATCATGACAACATTCGATACAATAATTGTAGGGAATTGAGCATTCACAATCCATAATTATCCCTAACCATATCCCCTGGAACATATTTTGAACATTTCTTTGAATATATTCTTGGGAATATTATGAAACCTATATATTTTTTATTTATATCCATATAAACAATACGGAAAATTCACCAGTGTATATTTTACTATAATTAACTCTAAATCATGGGATGGACAGTTCTTCTCAAAAACATTAAACATCGATGAGGAATAGAATATCACATTATCATTTTTCATTATTATAAAACCCACTAAATTATTTGAAGCACTAATTCATACAATAAAAATTCCCCCACTAGAGGTAGTGTGAGTATTTTTTTGGGATAGGACAATTATTATATTCCTTGAATCTCTTTTCACATTAATAATTCCAAAAACACACCTGTCTTATCTAAGGAAACCTGGTCTGTAGGTTTGAAAGTCACAAAAAAATTCACATAAATCGTCGATAGTTCCTAATTAGTATAAAGAATCTACAGATATCCATTATTAACGTAAATCTATGCCAAAAAATTATTTTCTTAAATAATCCCATATATATCCATTTTAGTTGATAACATTCTTATAGAATGATAATTTCACCATCTAAAATACACAATTATTGTACATTTCATATAACTTCACCTTTCACGAAGACATTAGGACATTATTCAAATTCTCATAATCCTCTAATTTTTTTATGTGTATAAACATATAATGTATAAATAGCACACTAATTTTTGAGGTAACATTTTGAAATTGTATTAATTATGTCTATAACGACTTTTAAAGTATTAATGAACATGAGTGGAATCACTATGAACTCATAGTGTCCATTCCATTTTCCAATGGAAATATTGGTTATATCATCCTTATACACCTTTAACGAGTGATATATAAACTAAAGGTACACCTTAGATAAATACAAGGTCCCAAATAATATATAAAAAATTATCAATTCATGGAATGGGTCACTTTTTATATATTATGATTTTTTTGTGATAATGGTAATCAACGTATAGTAACATTGACCCATAATTATTTTTGATAAAGAAAACTAGAAAGCCCCATGGAGAAACACAATTGTGAAAAAAACCTTGTCCAGATTGTATTGGAATTTTTTATTTAGTTTTCCAATCACAATGGTGGACATTATATCGGGATTTCGGGATATGGTATGTGATTGAAGTATAATTTGAATTGATAACCCAACCTCGTTATTAGGAGGAACTCCATACCACTATTTACTGAATACACAGGGGTAGTCTCTCACAATATGCATGTATTCAAGCATGATTCTACCTTTTTAATTAATAATTTAATAATTATATTCATTATTATAGGGAAATAATAATTTTTTTTGACATTGATATTCCATATGAGGTCCATTATCCTCCTCATGATTTTACTTATTCATAGAATAACTCATGATGTATCGATTGATCGACTTCTCTCGATAGTTGATGTTGGATTTAGATAACTAAAACCAATACATTATCAATATATCATCAATTTTTATTATAGGAATTGTAGTCTTATTTAATTAGAGGATCATTGCACAATCATTGGTTAAGGATTAGTTATATATTTGGGATAAAATAATTTCCCTATTTTACTATTCTCACAGATAACACAAGAGACACATTTTTATGTGGTATTTGAATAGTTTTAATTATCATGTATTATACGAATTTTTGTGTGGAAATATAATCATATAATAAATTTTATATTAATAAATAGATATTAGGATTACCTCACTCTATTTAATTCTACTTTTAATCATTTCCTAAAAATATAAAAACATTCTGCATAATAATACTCTAACTAAAAACATATAAAATGGAATCACCAAACTTTTAAAGAATAAATTTTAAATGAAACATATATTATAACTTATGAGTATCTACGTTTAAATATAGGTTAAAAATTTTATTTTTCTAAATATATTTTCTTACCAAAAAATTAATTCACGACTTTCATAATGTTTTTTAATGAGATTATGAACTATAGAAATCATATTTCCCTAGTGTACAAAAAGATAAGTGTAATAATTACTCTTTAATATGGAATAAGTACAAGTCTAATTAATTACAAAAAAATTGGTTTACTTCCCCATAGAATATATAAACCAGATCCACATTTACATGAAGTATCAAGCGACAGATTAAAATTCCTACCAACCACTTTCTTGATAATTTATCAAAATTTCATGATATTTTCAAATTAAAAGAAAAATATATAGGATTATACTAATATATTATTATCACAATAACCATAAATAACTTCAATATTCACTTATACCTACTAAAGTGATCAAAGACAGTTACAGTTATAAATACATGGGTTTTAACATAAATATCTTATAAACACAATCAAAGTATTGGGAGGAATATTTCTTCAGGAGAGTATGTACATGAAACATCAAAATGAGAATAAAAAATAAATTCCACATTTAATTATCCAAAATTATCTAATAAATCCCTTTGAGCTCATAAAAATCCATAAGATAACATAAGGAATACATAATCAAAATAGGTGTGTTATAAAGCCTTGTAAGGGAATAAGCTTGATAAATGAATAAAGATTTTGAGTTAATTGGCATAACACGATATCATAAAACAAAAGGCTTGTGAATAATCATATTGGATCATGAAATTAAGAATATGGTATCCTAATATCTATGAATTATATTAATGATGAAATAAAAAAACATGACATAAACATATTTCAAGGCTCGCTTCCAAGAAAAAAAGACATGGTGGAAAATGTTCCATTGACGATTAGGGTTAAACCATTATCCTATAAAAATAATCTTCAGAGACATAAACATTACCGAATAAATTTGAGTTCTATCTAGGAATTACCATAATAATATATACTTGTATAAGTTCTCCACAGAAAAAATTTATATATAAGTCATACTAATAAAAATTCATTAATAAATGGGTTATATAATCATGTCTCATAACCTATCAAAATGGTATATCCTGATGAAGTCCATAAAAGAATTTATTAAATAATTCATCTATTTTTATAGATATATAAAGAATAATATAACATGAAAATAAATTTCAGGTAAATTGAATACACAAAAAATAGTGGATAAATAATTATTGGAATATTCTCTTTTATGTGTGGTTTTAGAAAAACTGGTATGAATAATTAATGATTGTAATGAAAAAATAATATAAATAAACATAAAATGAACTAATTTTTTTCATTAGTAGAATATGTGTTTAAATAAACCATGAATGGTTTAAACAATTTCTTTGATTTTTACATGAAATGAAGAAATAAAATAGATAAGTTCTCTTTAATCAAATCTACATAACCAAAGAAACTGATAAAGGAAACATTAAAATGTTTATATCCCCATAAAGAGATTGTAAATAAAACTAGGTTTGTGTGTGTGTGATATATATATATATATATATAATAAATAAATATATAATAATATTATATATATAAATTTTTTTAAATAAAGATAAATCATGACCTTCAAGAGGCTTGTTCTTAGAGATCCCTTACCTTGTGTCCAAATTCATTTTTAACTATCAGTTAAACTCATGAATAATTAAATAACATTTATTAAATTAATCAATGAGAACATTTTTAAAACAGATCATATATATTTTCAATATTATATATTATTTTCTAGTCATTTAGTTGAGATATACATTTATATTATCCAATGGAAGTTCGTTTCACAGTTCCTATGAGAGATTAATTTATAGTTTATAATGATAGATTTTATAGAATATTTCCATAAATAAAAAAAGTGTAATGAAATTGAATTAAAAACAATAAAAATATGAAATGTTCTCAATTATACATATTTTTTGTAGATAGATAATATTAAATTATTAAATTATTTATATTTATATAGTTAGTTCAATTTTTTAGGTTAATCAACCATCATAAACATGACCTATTTTATTTAATTTAATAATTACCAATACATTCCAAAACATTAAAGAAATTATATTATAATTATTATAATCAATTTAAAAAAAAACAAAAAAACTCTATAATATAATTTATTTATTATTTATTATTGTTTATCTCTTATTTTTGGAACTTTTTTTTCAATACTAAAGGTTTTAGAGATTGAATTTCATGTCACATGGTTAATGATAATATTTTTCCAAACTATAAAAAACCCTAAGATAGCCTATGAATTTTATCAGATCCAACGATTTAGTTATGGAACTATTTTCCGAACCTTGTATCATGACCATGCATGGTGGTTTAGAAGCCAAACAGAGGTTTCATGGTTAGTGCATCATTTTCCAAAATATATAGGCAAAATATTATCATTTTCAATAATTCATTAAAATTAAAATGTATTATTTTACCTAGTTAAAATTTATCACTTTGGAGGTCATTTTTCTCCCCAATTTTACTACCATTCATAATAGTACCCCATTTTATCTTCCCTAAAATCTTTCTCCTCCCATGGTGAATATTTAGGGTCTATTATTGATTTTAGGTCAACTATATTAGGTTATTTCCTTCAGAAAAAATAATATCATTAATCTTTCTATTTTATATTTGGTTATTTCACGAAATGATTCACGGTGACCTAGGTTTATTATTCCTTCAATCTTAATTTGGGTATTTTTCTTTATTGGTGTGAATTTGGACCTTATTAACTTCTCCTTACCTTTTGGAGGTGAATTTGAGCTTCCAGTTAAAAATGAGGAATGTTTTGAGGTAGGTCAACCTATGAATGTGAAATTAAATTGGAAAATATAGATTCAAAATCATTTTAATGTTTTTTAATTATATTATGATGAAATTATATTATAGAAATTGGTTCTTATGCAAGAAATTGGTTTCTATCTTGTTTCCATTTTTTTCTTAGGTTCTCTCAATATGTTTTTTTTTCAATTAATTATTTAAAAATTTCATGTTAAGAATAATAATTTATTTATTGATAAAATAAATAGTTTATATCATTAATAATAAAAATATTTCAGGTTTTTATGTCATTCGACTAGTTTTTATAAAGTCTTAATGGAATGTTCGTTCTCTAAAAATATTGAGAGAGGTTTCTAATTTTCATTTCTTATTAAATTTAAATATACACATAAAAACATATATATGAACATTTTCCTTGTTCATAAATGGATATGTGAATATATATATTTGGAGAAGGGTTATTATATATATATATATATTTAGCAGTATATGTTTATTTTGTGTAGCGCTGTTTTTTATCTTAAAATGCTTCGAATTGAAAATGGTTTTATAGATGATTAATGATACATTTGGGTCATTAAGACTAGGTTGGAACATTGAAATATTTCTTGGAATTTGAAAACACATCTAAAGGAATGATCCTCAAATTATGGATCCTTTTATTATTTAAAAGAAGTGAACTATCTAGTCTATTCAATAAAGGTAAATACAAAAAATATATGATGTTTTGAAAGAAAATACGGTGAAATACGTAGAAAGGGGGTTCATATATTGCAAGGTGTGATTTTTTGTTTAAAAGTTATGATATGTTTGTATACAATAGTTTGATCAAATCACATAAATTTATCTATCATGGGAGGACTAGTCTAGTTTAGGGGAACACTAGATACCCATGATTCACTAGTTGAGTGTTAGCTTATCACTAAAGGCCCAATAATAGATCTCTCATATTGTTATGAAATATTCATATTTATAAAACTATTGATTGTTAAATCAAGTGTCAATGTACATTTTATTATTGGAATCTCGGGTCGGTGGACATTAATTATATTGGTACTAATACCATTTTCCATGGAGGTCTTGACTAGCTTATAGGTTCCCTTGTGTATTATTATACATGTATTATACTTTACCCAATTTTTTATACTATTATGAATAATTTTCCATTAGTATGATTTTTAGCTGACATAATTACATTATCACAAGTTTTCCATTATAAATGGATAGTGTGAAAAATTTCCTATTCATTAAAATCTTCAATGAAAAATGGATGGAAAAAGGTTTTCTAAAAACATCTACTTACTACTTCATTGGAAAGGAAGTGTGATCCTTTTTATATATATACATATATGTTTATTCAAAAAAGTGTTAAAAGGATTTACATTTGATGCTATAGAATGGAGTGTTGTTTTTTAAGAATTCTTACTGAGTATCTTGGTGATCATACTAACTTTATCGCTTCAGTTTTAGGTTCAGTTTTGTTTTGGGTATCTCATTTAGGGAAGATTTTCCATGGTCGATAGAAAATCGTCAGGTCATATGGAGGTTTTTTTAGTTTTAAGAATTTATTAAAATTCTAGTTTTCATTTTATTTATCATTTTCATTTTTTTATCATTTTATAAAGGTACAAATCATTTATAATTGAGTTATACTTGATTCCCAAAAGTATTTTATAGCCTGGGATGATTAAGAATTCTTATTGGGTTTTATTCGGGGTCAAATCGAGGTTCCTTGTTTGGGGTTAATGGGGGACTTTTTTTAAATGGAATCAGATAAAAATCCATTTTTATATATGTATGTATTTTAGGTAAGAGTTGTGATATACATAACTCAATGTGGAATCATGAGTCAGTTCCTGATCACCACATTCATATGATGAGATATGAGTTACGAGGGTAGTTTGGGGTGATTATGTCTCTAATTTGATAATTTATTCTTAATTTTTTTATATAAGCCTTTGATATGCTATTTTTAGTTTCTTTAGGTTTTTCAATTGTTACTCTAGAGATTTATATGGTCAGAGTGAAATTTTGGAAGGAACTGACTAGAGAAGGGAAATAGTGAACTGTTTGTAAAAATGTGCATAAACCATGCAACAATGTCTTGGAAATTATAGTAGGAATCATATTTTCAAATCATGGCGAGAAAAGACATGTAAAAAAATAAAATTATATATATATATTTTCTATAATTTTAAATTTCAATGTTCATTGGGATTTTAAAGTGAAATTTTAATATGATTTTTGGGAAGTGTATTGTTTTTCATGATGTGGGTGGCTTTATAAGTAACAATTTGACTTTGAAAAATTAAATATTGGTTTTAGAATACATAATTTTGAGATGAAAATGGAAGTGATTTTTTTATATTGAAATTATGGGATTTATAAATTTTTAATTTTTATAATAATGGGTGAAATTATTCATCAAATGAGTACTTACAAAAAGTTCAAATTTGGTATATTATATCAATTGAGGGATTACATTATTTTAAAATATTGTGGTTAAATTTTTTAGTTTTTATTTGATAGTATATTGATATTTCTTTATCAATATTTAATTTATCTTTTATAGTTAATATTGGAGGTGCGCCACAATTGTGTTATACACTTCTTGTTTTCTGAGTATACCTGTATCGAGCTCTAAGGATTGTTGTATAGATTATTTTTGGTGATATCATTATCATTCGTATTTGGTTGATAGAGTATAAACTTAGTCATTTGATCCATCCTTTATAAATATGAAACCTTATGGTCCTAAACATATAGTTGAGTATCAAGATTTTTTATATATGTTTTAAAGGTTTACCCCCACACCCCCAATTTATCCAAACCTTTGAAAGAGGGAAAATAGGAGGAATGATTGAAATGTATTAATAATATAATCATTCATATTTTATTTCTCAAGAATCATAACATCATGTGTTCAACCTTTGTATTAGAATGTATAAGTGGAAAGTACATGAAGTCCTTTATTTTCACCAAGCCATAAAATTACAATTTCTGGGAAATCATTAATGGGTTTTTCATCTATTAGTATGTCCCAAAAACCTTGAGGATTAGGATGGTTGTGGAATATTATTTTCCCTAGTAATGTGATACAACATTTTTGATGTATTCTAAGATCTTTTCCATGTAGGTTCTTTATCTTCTAGAGTATTCCAGATATAAATCATTAAAGGATTGATACATTGGAATATGAATCCTACAAAATTTTTTAGAGTAGTGTATTTTATCAACAATAAAAATTATGAATACATTGGTAGGAAAGAGGATTAGTATAATAATGGATAAACTATTTAGCCACAGTTTGTTGATGTGTAGTATATTTCTTGGAGGGGTGATGGTAGCACAAAAAGATAGAATGAGAATAATTATTGTTCTATCTGGTCAAGAAGTCGTATGAAAAATATACTATGTTTCTTCACACAAGATTACTCAAATTGTAAATTATTTATGTACCATTATTGTAGACCGGTAGGTCATTTAAAATATTCGGTCCAAGATGCACAAATAACTTCTCATATTTATAGTAATTTGGGTCCCCAACAAATTCTTGTTTGCGGTGTTCCTAGGAAGAGGTACAGATCCGGAACCACTCCCTCATAGAATCATCTATTTTCATTTGGGGATGATGGAACTGAGTAAATTATGTTTTTAGTTTTATTTATTATTAATGATTTTTTTATTTTTATTATATATGGTTTCAATTTTGGTGGATGATTTTTCTTACACTGTAGAATCATTATACTTATAATTAATTTCATATATTGATATGTTAGTGACACCTAAAACCTAGTGTTTATAATTTTAATGTGTAGAAATTTACATAAGATGGTGTAAAGTACACAATGATTTAACTCTTTTTTTTGAAAAGTGTGTTTTAGTGAGTCTCATGTATATTTTCGACTCCTTTTTTTGGAAACCCATTATTTTTTTGAAAGAGCGGTATCAGTTAATGAGTGATTCCCACCCTAGACCTATCCATGAGAAAAATTTTAAAATTCGACCATTGGATGTTTAGTTAGGGTGTTATAATTAGATGAAGATGTTACTTTCTTGGATCTTTTTAATATTTTTTGTTTTTTATCCTCTTTCTAATAAAGTTAATTTAATTAGATAACCATAGAATAATAAGAATTATAATTACATTCTTTATAGGTGACATTCCTTATGATCTTAATTCTCTTCATAGTTATCAAGTTTGAAAGGTTTGGTTCCTTAGTAAACAAATCTATTCAGATATTATGGTTTTATAATGTGTCATTGTGAGAATAATTATCACACCCTAAGCCAAAACTTCTATATTTTATCATTTATTTAATTTTTCATTCTCTAATCTTTTGGATGATTTTTCCCAAAAATCAGATGTTTTTTGGTCATGGATTTAATGTTTCGCGGTTAAAGTGTCTGATTTTATAAACCATATAGAAACCATGTGATATATTCAATAATTTATTATAACTAACCACATGTTTGAAGCATTTTTTAACAAACTGTTAACCTTAACCATATGTAGTGATTTTGAATCTTAATAGAGGGTGCACAATTGGTACTTGATTTTTCATACAACGTGACAAAAATGTTTGTTGTGCCCAAAATTTTATCAAAGTTAAATCTATCCATTTTTGGTTTGAATTATACAATTTTGGGGATCCTTTTTCACCCACAATTGACCCTCCCTTGTAGGTGTTCCACCCCATTACTCTCCTCATCATTTTTGGCTACATAGATGGTGAATATTGAAGGTTTCTACAAATGTTGAGGTAAGATATCATAGGCTATATCCTTAAAAATTCTTTATCCACTTTTTTATTTTATTTTATATTTGTTTCTTATTCAAACATGGAATTTATAACCCATGTTTCTTTTCTATATTGAGTTCAATTTTGGGGGTTTTCATTGTTCAGATTTATGTTGGTCTTCATCACTTCATTATACATTGTTATGAGGAAGTTGAGAAAATGTTTGAAAAGGACACATGGTTTCAAGTAGGTTACCTAATGTTCGAGCCATTAAATTGAAAAATATTATTTTTTGTTCATTGAAAAGCGTTATTTAATTATATTATAAGGTAATTATATTATAAAACTTTTTTATGCTGATTTTTTTTTCTTCCATGTTTTACTCATTCTTCCAATTTTTTTCTATGAGTTTTATTTATTAAATCATGCCCTCAAACATTTTCAATAATATCCTCATTATGTTCTTGATTGATCTTACAAATAGTTTATAACATGAATGTTTGAAATATATGAGGATGTTTTGTTATTTCAAAAAGTTTAAATAAATACATATTGGAATATAAGTTATATAAATATCCTCAAACCGGTTACTAATTTTATTGAACATATTATTACATATTCACTTATAAATATATAGATATTTATAGGTATTATCTTTATTTATAATCAATCAAGTTTGTTTGAATATGTATATTGAAGCATGTGGTATACGTATATATACATGGGTTCATAGATTTAAAAGTTCAAAGGGAAGTTAAGAACATAAAAATAATTATATTAAAAATCATTTTTCAAATTATTAAAGTTTAATTTAAAACATTGTGGTTCATCTAGTACACTTGATAATTTTTTAGAAATTGAATATCCATTTTATGTAATTCCCTTAAATTTTGGATTATAGAGGAATTATAATTTTTTGACATGTGGTGTATTCCTCGATAGTGGGACTCTATAATATTAGTATTTTTTTGAAAGGAAATATTGGGAAATAATTAAAAATGGTGTCTATAGGTTGGATTATGGGTTATTTTTATTAGTGAAAAGCATATGATTTGAAATTATATTATGTTTTGTTAAACTATACTATCATTATATGTCATATAAATCCTTGGGTATTTAGGGTGTTCTATAGTTTCCTACTATGATCTACATAGTGGCGTTGAGATAAATATCTTGGCTAATGGGATATTTCTCTCACTTAAGAAATTGAGGGTAACATTGAGTTTTCGGGTAGGTTGATTTTTGGTATACAATGATGGCAGTCATTTTTTATACTGGTATTGTTTTATTTATCAATGATCATCTTGGTTTGATCCTAGGTTACTATGATGAATATTTGAAATTTATTATACATTCCACAGTATTGTGACACATTTCCAAAAAAATATATTGATATTAATTTCATCTTATATACTAAAATTTTAAATAAATTTTTAATTAATATTTTTCTAGAAAACAATCTCCATAATTAGATGTTGTTTTGAAAAATGGAATGATTTGTTTTTCAAATGTCTTTCTTGCTATTTATATTCAAAAGAAATGAAATACTCATATATATATATATTCAGAGTAGACTGAAATGATTTTCCCATTAAAGGAAAGTCATGGGACATGGTTTCTTTTAGCATCCAATCTGATAATCATGGTTCTCAAACATAGTTTACCATTTTAGTTTTTGTTCTATATTGGTTTCAGTTCCCTCAAGGAGAGAACATTTCTGTGGTTGGTGGGGAATCTTTTATTCACAATAATGTATGTTTAATTGATTATTTTTCTTTTGAAAAAATAATCTTGTTTAATTATTATGATCTTATTTAATTATTGGTTCTTTATAGGATAAATATTTCCCAATTTTTTTAAGTACAATGCATGAGACTAGGTGCATGCCTGAGAGGATCAAGATTTCCTATTGAGAACTAAAATGGGTCATCCCGGTTTAGCTATTTGAATTCTATCTGGATCTTTTTATAATTTAACAACAATATTGTTTTTATAACAATCCATGGATGTATTAGATAAAAACAAAGTACATTTTTTAGGGAGGTGGGGAACAGAGAATATTGTGAACAACATTTTCATCTAAAAATGAAATTATAAGAGAATAGAAGATAGATATTACATTAAAATAATCAAATAAAATTATATATATTATACTTGATTCATAATTCCATGTTGGGTGGAATTTCATTATTGGATGTGGAGGATTAAAAATTAAATATTCCTCTTTAGGGTATTATCTTCTCGTTTGGATGTATCATCTAAGGATTTTTTCTTTAAGGCACAATGGAAAAATCTTTTGATGAGACCAACGGTTTTAAAGTCATTAGAGATATACATAGAAATAATTTAGTTTAGATTTTTTTTAATGATTTTATTGTCTTTTTGGAGAAGGGGTGGTATTCATAGGGGGAAGAGCAATGTTTTTCATTATTATATACATTATTATTTTATTTTCCCTCAATACCGATGATATCATTGATTACTATTAATTTATAATTTAATCAGAGAATGTGTGTTCTATTTAATGTTTTCTTACTTAAAAAATGACTAATAAACTCACGTTTTTATCCTATAATAAAAAATACCATATTTTACTAGGTTCACTATTCACTAAAAATTTAACTATTTCAAAAAAATACCATAAACCAATATAACCATTATTTGACATTTGGATCAAAAAAGTGAATTGAATTTTATGAAAAATGTTTTCTGAATATGTGAAATTAAATTTTAAATAAAATCATAATTACTTATAAAACTACCAATTTTAATATTATGATAATTTTTATGACCCTTTCAAAAATAATTTATGGTGTCATAAAATTAAATTATTGTTATAATGAAACTATATTTTTTAAAAATATTTAATTGAAATAAATTTTATTCCAAAACATCATAGATGTTAAAAAAATAAAAATAAAATATAGATTTTTTATAAAGATACCATCACATATTGTGACATTTTTAAAATAATTTAAATAGAAGTATAATTATAAAAATATGTGAAATTTTCATTTTATAAGACATATAAATGCAGTTTTATAATTATAAAGGTGATGATACCATTCAACCTATCATGATACTATTTTTAAGGAATAGATTTCTATTCCCATGGTGATATTTTTATTCCAATGGTTATATTTTTAATGGTCATATAGGTTACCTAGTTTCTATAAACACATCTTATTTCATTTATTCTTCATTAAATTATATTTTATCTCATGTTTATATATATTTAACTTTTTACAATGAATATGTAATTAGTGATATTCTTTTTCATTTCTATAGTGTAGTTTGTGTATAAGATTATCCTGTCAAATAGAAAACATAAGCGTTTTTATATAATTGTTATTTAAATTTCTATTTTTTATCTGATTTTGTTCATTGCATTATTATGGCATTATTTTTTCTCTAAATTTAAAGACCAATTAAAAAAAATTGGTTTTTTATTGTGGTTCCTTTGCTTTATATAATTAAAAATAAGAAATATGAAAATATTATATAATCAGTCGAAAAATTCTATTTATAAAATTTTGGTTCACTATTTTTATATGATTTGGAATGAAATAGAAGATGATCTCTAAATATATCAATCATTTAGAGATATATGATTTTTTTGAAAGTATTTTTTCAGTTGGAAAATCCATTAAATGCCTCTCAAGTTCATGATGTGTTATAAGTATCTCTTTTTAAGACATACATACCAGATACATCACATGTAAAAAACTCATATGTTATACCATTCGAGAAAAAAGTTTCTTTTTAGGAGCTACTGGGGGAGGTCCTAGATCAATGAAATAAAGTGATGCGGAATACGACCACTAACTTGGACAATGATTTATTGAAGAATCATAAATTATAGAATTCAATGTAGGATCTTTAAGATTTAATAACGAAGAGATATCCTTATTTATTTCTTTCATAAAATTTAAATTTAAAGGGATTCATTCTTATAACTAGGGTAGAATATAACAACCACTTATTTTTATAATATAACTAACTTTTGTAATTTTGATATTTTTGATAGATTGTGATGCAATCAAAACCGAAAATAAGTTAATAATAATTTATTAAAAATTAAAAATTGATTTTTTTTAAAAAATCAATTAAAAAATAATGTAATAAAATTAATAAAATAGTTGAGAAATTATAAATAAAGAGTGTTAGGTAATCCTCATCTAAACGGTAATGTTTTATATACATCATTATTTTGATTATATGTTTTATTTAAAATATAATTTTGATTTATTTTTAATGTTAAATATCGGGAGAATTATTTTTCATCTTTTTATAAAAGTGGTTGATCATTCATATATTGATTATCGAATGGTTTTAAATTATGATAAAGTCATTTGATGGAAAATATGGATATTGTTACAGAAATTTTTTTTATGTAAACAATGTTTTTTTTATCTAACTAGATTAATTAAATTTCAATTTATAAATTATTTTAATCAAATATTTATATAATATATTCAACCAAATAATTTAACATTCGTTTAATTTGTTTTTTCTAAGAAGTGAATTATACTCAGTTCTTCTTGATTCTTAAAAATACATGTGTTCTTAAAATGGATTTGGGTGTTTTTACACGAATATTTGAATTAATTTCAATAAAAAAACGAAATTTATTCCTATAAAATGAATTGTATATTTTGAATTATCATGTTACATATTAAGAAACATGGTTAGTTATATTTTTATCCATAATTAATATTTATTAAGGTAAAAATATTATCATCCACATAAACATTATAATGGGTTACATTGGTTTAATAGGTTGATAACCTAAGATAAAAGTCATTAGTTTTAACATAAAATGTTTAAAACAAAATTTTTGAGTGGATTCAAACCCTATGTTATATTATGATGGAAACAATGTCCATTTGGTCCCATTATATGATAAAAATATAGTATATTATTTAAAAAAATATTTATAAGGGTTCCACTCCCCTCACTTATAAAATGGAACCACATATTTTCACATTCTTATAGACAATGAGTAATCTAGTTTGGAAATGTCAAATGAAAATTTCAATGACCCAAAATTTATCAATAAAACTCCATTTATAATTGAATTAAATCCCTTATTATGTAATGTGTTTATAGAAAACATTTGAACTTATTTGGTTATATACTATCAAATTTCAACATCCATTATGTATATTTACCGTTAATTTTATAGATATTGAACATTGATCTTATGGCTAGTATATATTAATGGATATGATTCATCAAATTGACATAGAAAAACACGAAGATATGTACTTAACCTGAAATATTTTACCCTATCAAGCCCATTTATCTGGGTATCTTATGGAGATTACATCATAACGATTTTCCCTTGAGTTTTAACAAGATGATATTCAATAAAAAATTCATGAGTGAAAACATTTAGGTGAGAAGATCAAGATCATCAAGATCATGAACCAGAACATGTTCATCTAACCTCTCCATGAATGTTTCACTATCACAAACCTTACCATTAGAGAGTTCAAGTTTTTTAATAACAGGTTTTGTATCATGACATAAATAGTATGAATAAGTATATTTACTATTCAACAAAAAAATGATTATATTTATTCCTTTTTGTTTTTAATTTAAAAATAATTACGTAATGAGTTTTATAATAATTATATATGAATAAAAAAATTGAATTGTATTTTTGTGTTATATGAAATTCCAATTAAAAAATCATTTGATTAAATGATGAAGTAAATGATAATTAAATAAATTTTGTACTAGATTTTTGTGTAAACATTAAATATAAAATAAATATATGGTATGTATTATGAAATAATAATGTTCAAAAATTGATGTAATAAATGTAAAGACCTGAAAATTCCATGTATGTTTTTTAAATTATATGGGAATTTTAAGAGTCTGTGAAAATTGACGACGCGTGACTCTAAGGCCCGGAGTGCCTGGAATGAATTTCTGATCTTTTTTTGGGTACATTCAGTAAACCTGTTAGCAGGTTTTCTAACGTTTGAACCGGTGATTAGAACTGAAATCTAAGGGCACCATTGAACATGCATTGCCAGTATTCACTTAAGGGGACCATCACCATGAACGCTGTAGGTTGAGGGTGAAAGATAGAATTTCAGTTTTTTGTGGAAGAATAAAATAAAATAAAATTGTGTAACATTTTATTTTATTTGGAACTCCCATGTAAATGTTGAGAGGAGGGGACCACAAAAACTAAACCTCCCATGTAAGATTTTGGAGGTGGGGACTACCAGAATTGACCTCCCATGCGGTTTATGGTGGTGGGGACCACCTGAGACTAAAACCTCTTTGAACTCACCTCTTTATGGGAGAAAAAACTCTTGAACTCCGCAAATTTATTTCTACAACCCTGCTTAATTAATTATACCAACTCAATTAATTAACTAAGACAAAAATATAAATAGACAACATATTCGATTAGGTTGGATATTCTTTTGTTTGGATGATGGTTGGAAAAACGCTTGGGAGAACATGGAGAAATTCATCTCCAACGAAGAACATTACCTCCCATGAAGAACGACCAAGAGATATCGTAGAACTAGGAAACTGACCCCAAGCCATATCGGAAGCACCATTCCACGGAAACCAATGTAGAATGTCTTTGATGACAAATGAACTAATGATCTAGGAAACGCCGACGTCACTAACATCCTTCTATCACCCAACAATAATTTCTCTTTCCTTGTGACCTCCAAAGACAAATCACTAAGGTAGGGGTGTGTTTTAAATTGATCATTGTTAATTTTCCTCACACATTGAATCATCCCACTTGATCTGCTTGCTACTACTATAACGTAGAGAGTACGGGCCAAAAAAACATGGTCGGACCTCTCTTCTGTTCTCCTTGAATGGTGGGTTCTTCTAGATGGAAGAAGGCGGCTTTATGCCTCATCGACGAACAGATGCAGCAGCCAGAACATCACTGGGCACGATGAAGGTGACGATCCCGCAGTTCCTCGCCACCCCGTAGCCTCCACGACGCCCTGTGGCCTCGCTCATCCGAGACCCTTCACACCACCACATGGAATCACTGCCTCGCGACCCTCCTCGGTGCCCCGCGTCCTTTCTGCCCTGCGGCCCTCCGCGCCACCACACAGCCTTGACTCCACGCGGCCCTCCGCGGTGCCCCGCTGCCTCGTCACTCTGCGTCCCTCCGCGCTGCCCCATGGACTCGCTGACCCAAAACCCTCCACACTATCGCACGACCTTCCCACCCAGTGGCCCTCTACGGCGCCCCGTGGCCTCGCTGCCCCGCTGCCCTCCTTGCCACCCCGCGACCGCTGCGACCTCCACGGCCCCTGCGACCATGTGCAGCCCTTGTGGCCTCCGCCGCCCCCACAGCCTTCACCTATCCCACCACCTCACCACCCTATGACCTTGCCTCTCCATGGAATCACTGTCCCGCGGCTTCGCCACACCAAGTCCTCCGCGTTGCCTAGCTGGCCGGGCCGGACCCAACGGGCCGTAGCGAACCCAGTAGGCTGGACCAGACCCAGCAGGCCTCTGTGGCTCCCAGGGCCTTACATCACCCTTGTGGCCTCTGTGGTCCTTGTGGTCTCCATGTCCCCCGCGGCCCCTGTGGCCTTCATGGCCCCCGCGGTCTCACCGCCCCATGGCCCTCGCGAACATCGTGGCCCCCGCGTCCTCACCGCCTCACGGCCCCCGCAGCCTCGCGCCTCTCTCAAGGCCTCCGCGCCGCCCAGAGCCGCTAGGCTAGGTCAACTCAAATCAGTTTGGGTCATCCCAGGCCAGGTCGGGCTGGGTCGGTCCAACCGGGTCGGACCAGACCCTGGCCAACTTCAAACTTTTTGCTCTATCATCCCTAATTTTGCATCGAGCGTCCGTTTGACGAACCGTCAGTAGTGCTAAAAAACATGGAGTGAGACGGTACCTTTGAGTATACCCCAAAGGATATTTGGTTAATGGTGGATTATGGTCAATTTGGATCGATCACGAATCCAACCGGGCCCTCAGGACTAACAGGCTAATAACTCACAGACCGGGCATCCGATTGATGCACCGTCTGTTCCGTTGAGACCCCTATAGCATGGCAGTCCTGTTTAATAATTCCTCATGGGACTTCATCGAAGTTATGTATCGATGAGTGTCTTGAGGAACAGACCATCCCAGAGACGAGCAAACATAGTGCGGGAACCCAGTTTGTGGCTGTGACGAGAAGAATTAATAGAAATCCTCTTTGTGTCCGCACCTAGCGATCTTCTATGGGTCAGTACTGAGCAATCATGTGTGGGTCAGCACTAAGTGATCCTGTGTGGGTCAGCACCCAATGATCATGGGTGGGTCAGCACCTAGAGATCCTGTGTGGGTCAGCACCGAGCGATCCTGTGTGGGTCAGCAGAAGTTCCTCATAACAGAGTAAGATAATTCAATACTTACATCTAATCATCTCTACTACTATTCCTATGTTATACCTAGCATGAGATGAGTTTGTACCTATGATGTACTTTTCGTCGTGGTAATACCTTGGTGGTATTCTTCTATGTGGAATACATGTGTGGTACTTACCTTTGTGGTATTTCTTCCTTTGTTGAACAATTGAGATTTGGGATTTTCGGTTGGACCCTATGTTTCGTCCTAGTTGAGATGGGTACACTTGATAACTTATGTATAAGTATGGGCATATATCAAAGTAGGTTTATCAGTTTATTTGATACCTTGTGGTTTATACTTTTTGGATTTTGTGAAAACTTAAGGGTCTCGGGGTCCCTACTGAGTATCGTTATACTCACCCCTGCACGGGCTATGCCTGCATCTTGTATTGTTTAGTGCAGACGACAGACAACACTGATCAAGGCTAACAATACCAGGACTAGATGGTGCCTGGAGGTGGACCATATGACATGTCGAAACGCAGAGGAAACAGGTAGATGTGGAGTGCTGAGGAGGCGATCTGTACCTACCCCCCATGTTGTAATTTCATAGGATGACCTATTAGTTGTCTATATTTTTCTTCAGTTGTATTGTATTTCAGTTTTACTTCTTCCTTTACAGTTGGGCTTGTTTACCATCTCCTTTTTACTTCCATCACACTTTTTTATATTCAGTTGACTTGTGTTTGTATCTTTATGTGTGCTTTCTTGTGTCTGTTTACAATTTATAAAGGCAATGCCTTCCCAGTTTTGGGGAATACGCCTTTATTGATAGTCTCCTTCCCCTATACTTTGAATGGAAGACATGGAGTAGTCATGACACAAGCCTCGGGGGACGGGTCCTGAAAAATCGGAATCAGAGGAGTCAGTTTTACTGTACAACATAAGACTCTGATCATTTTTTTTAACAGCAATAGTGTTAAGTGTAGTGAAATGTGGTTATCAGTTTAGGTAATCTAGTGTTAGTGTAGCGGCCGAAATATCCATAAACGAGGACCCTTAATTCTGATTTATAACATAGTGCACGAAAACAGTGATTGCATGTGTGTTTACAATAGATTTCTTTGAGATATCCTTGAGTCAGCTCACCAGGTATAACTCTTTGACAGTGGCGCACCTGTTTCTTTATAAGATTCCTCCACATAGACTGCTATATAGGGTTTTGGATATAGTACACACTGATAGGCCACCGAGTAATGAGGCCTCGGTGTAGGGCCCTCTTTCAGTAGAGGCACTAGCGGTACCATTACCCATTGGGCCACAGATGCCACCACCCCTAGCAATAGAGGGTGCACGCCGCTTGAGCGCGTTGAAAAATATCTAGTGCCAGAGGCCACTGAGCTTCAAGGGTGTTATGGACCCATAGGCGGTTGAGGATTTTCTAGAGGTCGAAGTTAGAGTCTTATAATAGGTATGAACACTATCTGACTCATAGTGATCCAGGACGCTAGTCTACTAGAGGCAGGAGCGGAAAGATGGTGGAGCTTGGTGCTCTAGGTTCACGATGAGGTGACACTTCTCTGGGCAGACTTCGAGTGCATGTTTCAGGTAGAGTTTTCTCTAGAGACTCTTCGTGCAGTGTGAATTTAGGAGCTACTTCATCTGCATCAGGGCGGCATGACTGTGGTTCAGTACTCAGTGAGGTTCCCTGACATCTCATGCTACTCCACTGATATTGTGCGGGACCCATTCTTTAGGGCCCAGACTTTTGAGCAGGGACTCAGGTGGGAGATCATGTCTTCGATGATCTCACCCAGCATCCTGACATATGAGGGGGTGTTAGAGAAAGCCCTTTTAGTGTAAATTTTTCATTCTGAGCACTCACCAGTAGCAAGACCCCCCACTAGTCGTCACGTAGTGGAGTCTACTACAGCTGGCAGCATACAGATGTTACAGAGGCCCAAAAGTACCATACATACTGGTGGACGACCACAAGATTTGGGGTTTGTTGTGTAGGGAACACAAGGCAGAGCCAATGATGCAAGGAGTGGGCAGTGTTACGCATGAGGTGAGTAGTGTCACATGGCTCATGACTGTCCGACCCGCCGTATGGATGATCAGCAGACAGTCAAAGGACCACCTAGGTAGAGACATAGATTTGACCAAGGTGGTCAAAAGGGAGCAGGCGGATGTGGCAGAGGAGCTGGTCGTCCAGCTGGCGGTGGGTGACGATTCGAGATGTTACCGCCACCACCACCAGGAGGTCCACCCCGACTATAGTGAGAAGGTGGACAGGGGAGAGCCTAGCTTTAGGAAGATAAATCCTATGATCACGGTACTCCGAAGATGATACGAGTTATGATCTATGGCTAATCCCCTTTTTTGTAGTACTTTCGGATCTCAGATATTCCGATAGAGCTATTGGCTTGATCCTTACAGGTAGTGATTTTTATGAGAGCAGATTCAACCATTACACACTGCTTCTGGTAGTGTGAGCTTACTCTATGAGGAGAGAGATTAAGTAGGGATCTCATAGTAGCAGCGTCTAGGCCTTATGACGCCATCTTCATTAAGGACGGGTTATCTAAAGTCCATTCATAGATTGATTATATTAGGAACAAAGTGCGGTGGGTCCACATGGATGGTACCAGGTTTTCCTACAATAGTGAGAACGGAGCCTTTGCAGCATAGGATGGACTTACCCAGAGGAAAGTGCAGCCAATCACTAATCAGTTGTCTAGACATAACCTCAAAGAATTTGATGTGGAGAGTCTGAGTTATCCTGTAGTGGTGGACCTGTACGCATATGTCTTCCCTAATGATGTTCCAAGTCTACCTCCTCATAGAGAGGTGGACTTTTACATTGACTTGTACCCTGAGACAACACCGATATCTACACCAGCATATCGGATGGCTCCATGGGATCATCGTGAGAAATGTGTATAGTTATAGGACTTATAGGGGAAAGGATTCATTCAGCCTAGTGTTTCTCCTTGGGCAGCCCCGATTTTGTTTTCCAAGAAAGCGGATGGGTGCTTGAAACTTTGTGTCAACTATCGACGCCTGAACCTAGTGACCGTGAAGAACAAGTACCCACAACTGAGGATTGATGATCTATTTGATCAGTAGAAGGGAGCACGATGGTTCTCAAAGATAGACCTCAGATCATGATATCACTAGCTCAGAGTGAAAGATGAGGATATGCAGAAGACAACTTTCAGATGTTGGTACCACCACTACGAGTACTTGGTTTTTTCAATCAGTGTAACCTATGCTCCAGCAGTGTTCATGGGACTCATGAACATGATCTTTCATCCATACCTTGATCACTTAGTAGTAGTCTTCATTGATGAAATTCTGATCTACTTGACTACTGAGGAGAAGCATGCCTATCATTTGTAGTTAGTACTGTACACACTCAGAGAGCACCAGATTTATGGAAAGATCTTGAAGTGCCAGTTCTGGATCAAAGAGGTTCACTTTCTAGGACATTTCATATCGGATGCTGAAGTTTCAGTGGATTTAGCGATGATTTAGGCGGTACTTTCTTGGGAGCCACCCAGAAGTGTGATGGAGGTACAAATTTTCCTGGGTTTGGTTCGATACTATCAGAGATTTGTGACAGATTTATCTATAGTTACAGCACCTCTATCAGTGTTGATGAAGAAGGTGAAACCCTTCGTGTGGTCAAAGAGATGACAACAGAGTTTTTAGGAGCTGAGATAGAGGCTGACTAGTGCCCCCATCTTGAGGCTACTGGAGGAGGGAATAGGGTACATATTCTACTGCAGTGCATCAGGGACTTGGCTCAGATGTGTCCTGATGTAGAAGCGAGCAATGATCACATTTGGTTCTCGAAAACTGAGACAACGTAAGAAGAACTATGCTACCCATTACCTGGTGTTCACAACAATGGTCTTCCCCTTGAATATATGGTGAAATAACATGATGGATGACCGTTTTACAGTCTACTCGGATCACAAGAGTCTCTGGTATATCTTCTATCAAAAGGACATGAACCTAAGACATGAACATTGTCTTGAGTTCCTCTAGGATTATGACTTCCATATAGTCTATAGTCCTAGGAAGGGGAACATTGTAGCAAATTCACTCATCAGAGATCTGGTATATAGATCCTAGGAGAGGCGATGGAGCAGCTGGCTGCTTTACATATTATTTTTGTGGATTGGGATGGAGCATCTTTTCTTGCATATTTTATAGTCACCCCCCCACATCTACAGTGAGTCAGGGAGGCGCAACAAGGGGACACTGACTAGGAGACACAACGTGCACAGATATGCATAGGACACACTCATGATGGATTTTTTGAAGATGGGGAGCCAGTCATCCTCTTTAGAGGACGTACTAGGGTAATAGTGTTAGTTCAAGAGGAACTGTTGAGGGAGTTCCACAAATACCCTATAGCAGTATATCCAGGAGTGGAGAAGATGTACTAGGACCTCCTACGACAACACGAGTTGCTGAGAATGAAAAAAATAAGAAGCAGAGTTTGTCTCTCGATGCCCACCTGTCTTCAAGTGAAGGAAAAGCATCAGGTACCAGCAGTCCTAGTTCAACCTTTATAGGTCCCACAGTAGATGTGGGATGAGATATCCATAGAATTCGTGATAGTATATCCTTGTACATCCAGAGGTCATGACTCTATCTGGGTGATTGTCTACCGATTCACCAAGTCGGCCCGCTTCCTACCGATCAGAGAGTAGGGTTCAGTAGAGAGCTTGGGACGCCTTTATGTGAAAATTATTGTGTGGATACATGGAGTACACTCAAAGATTTTTTCCGATCGTGATTCATGTTTTACTTCCCAGTAATGGAAGGGGTTGTAGGAGTCTTTCAGTTTGCAGCTTTGATTGAGCACCGCCTTCCATCCTCAGACGGATTGCCAGACTGGGCAGACCATTCAGATCCTCGAGGACATGCTACGTGCTTCTGTACCTGACATCGGTCGTAGCTAGGAGGATCACATGACTTTGGAGAAGTTTTAATACAACAACAACTATCACTCCACCATTGTGATAGAACCTTTCACGGTGTTATACTGGTGACCTTGCAGATCACCTTTGTGTGGGACTGTCCTAGGGGAGTCAGCAGTCGTGGGACCAGAGATCGTACGGGCTACCACAGAGAAAGTGCAGATCATCCAGGTGTGGATTAAGACTACACAGTGTAGGCATAAGTCTTATGCCGATAAGAGATGAAGACCTATAGAGTTCGAGGATGGTGACCATGTCTTTTTACAGGTCTCACTCAGATGAGGGTTTCAGAGATTTGGCTGAGGTGGAATGTTATCTCCGAAATTCATTAGACCGTTTTAGGTCCTCAACAGAGTTGGCGAGGTGGGATACCACTTTGATCTTCTACGTCAGTTTCACTAGGTGCATGATGTCTTCCATGTATCCCAGATGAGGAGATACATGCACGAACCTTCTCACATCATCTACCATGATGAGTTGGACGTCGACGATGGGGATACTTTTATGGAGGCTCCAGTTGAGATTGAGGATCGATAGGAGTGGGTCCTTTGTGGGTGGTCGATACCTCTGGTGTGTGTTCATTGGCACCACAGGAACCTGCAAGTGATAAAATGGGATCGGAAGGATCTGATATGTGCTCTATACCCCCCTCGTGTTTACCTAGTTTGTGGTGTGGCTTATGCGTACATAAATCCCTAAGGTGGAGAGAATGTTAAGTCCCAAAAATCAATGTATTTTTTTAAATTATATGGGAACTTTATGAGTCCAAAAAGTAGACGGCGCATGATTCTAAGGCCCAAAGTGCGTGGAATGAATTTCTGAACTTTTTTTCAGGGACATTTAGTAAATGTGCGAGCAGGTTTTTCTAACTTTTGAACAGGTGCTCGAAATTAATATTTGAGGGCACCGTTGAACTGAAATCTCTGTTATTTGTTTTAGGGGACCTTCACCTCGACCGTAGTAGGTCAAGGGTGAAAGATAGATGTCACGAACCGCCCCCCAAAGCCGGTTCCATGACTACACCAAGCCCACCTTCTATAGGCTAGGGTCGGGCGACTAGCTCCAAAGGCGTATTCCCTAAAACTGGAAATGCATTCCCATTATAACCTGTAATCACATGCAACCACGAACACAACAAGATATGAACTCAAGTAAACTAAATAGTAAACAGAGTGAGTGCAGTAAGAAAAAGGGGCCAGAATAAAAGCCCAACTAGAAAGTACATGAAACTAAAAGTACAAGATGACAGATTGGTGAAACGCATCTCCTGGATTGTCCACCATGAATCATACCTGAAGGATAGATACAACTCACGAATGACCATCTATATGGTTTGACACATCTAACATCCACCTCGGAGCTACCACCAGTCCTGGTACTCTCATCCTCAGTCAGCGATATCTGTCTTCTTCGCCAAACACAACAAAGAGTGAGCATAGCCCGTGCATGGGTGAGTATAATGAAACACTGTAGGGACCCCAAGACCCTCAAGGTCTCAAAAAATCCACAAAGGTTAACCAAAAATCTAGGAAACAACTAATAACCCTACTTAGGTATACACATACCTATGTTATCATGTAAACCCTTCTCAATCATGATGAAATCATAGAGTCTAACTCCAAATCCCCAAGCACAACTGTTTCACAAAGGATGAAATACCACAAAGGAAAGTACCAAATAGGTACGACCAAAATAATATACCACCAAGGTATTACCACCAAGAATGTACCACACAGGTACAGACTCATCTCACCTCAGGTATAACTTAGGTACAGTAGTAGATATGATTAGATGTTACTGCTGAATCATCTTACTCTATTAAGAGGCAGGCCCACACATGATCACTCGTTATTGACCCACATAGGATGGCTAAGTGCTGACCCACACATGATCGCTAGGTTCTAACCCAAAAAGAATTGCTATGTGTTGACCCACACAGGATCTCTTGGTGCTGACCCACATAGGATCACTCTTCAGTCATCACGTCAGAGCCAGAAACTGGGTTTCTGCACTATGATTGCTCATCTCTGAGAGGGACCACCCCAAAAGCCACTGGTTAATACTACAACAACCATGTAGTCTCATGAAGATGTATCTCAACGGAGTTCCACGTCATATGGGTCTCAACGCAATAGACAGTGTCTCAATCTGACTCCCAGTCTGGGAGTTATTAGCCTTTAAGTCCTGAGGGCCCGATTGGATTCATGATTGATCCAAACCAAACATATTAAAAAATTATCCAAATATTTTTTGGGGTATACTAAAAGGGTCCGTATCAATCCAAGGTTTCCAGTTCCACTGACGGTTCATCAAACAGACATCTGGTGCCAAAGTTATGGCCAAAAGAGCATAAATGGGGCGTAGTGGGTCTGGGTCCGTTCAGACCCAGTCCGAACCGGCAAGGGCCGACCCATTTTGGGTCAACCCAGCCTGACCCAGTGGCCCAGAGGCAGAAAAGACGTGAGGGCGGAAAATCCATGAGGTGGCATGGTGGGGCGCGGGCGGCACGGTGGGGCTGGGGGCGGTGCTGGCCGCAGTCGGCGGATGTCGCGGACGGCGGTGGCTGCGAATGGAGGTGGCCGTGGGGTGGCCTCGTTGACTTCATCATAGCTAGCGGTGGTGTCAGCAACCTTTCTGGTGTTCCACCAGTGCCAAACGTCGGCACAGGTCGCTGTCACCATCGCGAATGACATGCAAAAGAAGAACAACAGAGGGGTCTTTCCATGTTTATTTTGCCTGCACCCTATGCGTTAGAGCAGTATCAAGTGGTTAAAAAATTTTAATCAATAACATGTATGGAAGATATTAAAAAAACATCAATCACCACAACCTTTTTCAATCACTATTCCCAATCCCGCAAAAGAAAACATCTACGGATCAACTAGTTTATGATAGTAGATTCACGTTCTTAGTTTAGAAGGGAAGAACATGGGAAGTTATTATCACTCATAAATAAACCCCTACCTTGATGGATCATTGACAGAGGATACAAGGAAGTATATGATATCATTGGGGATAGACGGATTTCGGTGACATTGGCGTTTCCTCGATCGTCGGTTCGTTCATCGTGGGAGATCTTCCTCATTGGCTTTCTATGTTGTAGAGCTTTCTCCCAATAGTTCTTCTCTCTCTAATTCCACCAAAATGAATGGTACCACACATAGTAGAAAAAGTTATCTACTATGTTTGTTGGCATAATTTCAAAATTGCTTTATTAATTAATTAATTAATGGTTTGACTTGATTAATTAAAGGGGGAGTTGGCATAATTAAGTGGGGGAGCACAAGGGGTTTCTCCCCCATTAAGAGGGAGTTCAAAAGGGTGCAAGGGATTTTAAGTCTCGAGTGGTCCCCACCACCATAACCGACATGGGAGGTTAGGCTCGGGTGGTCCCCACCACCATATCCTACGTTGAGTGGTTTTAGTACAGGTGGTCCCCACCATTAAAACATTCACATGGGAGGTTTCAAAAACAAAAAATTAAAATATTACACATATTTATTTTATTTTATTGTTTCATGAAAAAACAAAAAAAACACTCTTTCACTCTCGTCCCATTGTGGTCAAGGTGAAGGTCTCCTTAATCAAATACTGTAACACCCCAAGCTTCCACGGTACGCTTATCTTTGAATAATATAGTAGCGTGTGTTGTATAGAACTTCGAGTTCTAACACACCACAACCAATCAAACTAGCTGTTATGAATAGTAATATCCACTTTTTAAGATTTTAAAATTTTTTTCATTTAAAATGGTCTTCATTTTTGAATTCGGAATATCAAAATTATCTTAGGGTGAATTTTTGGTATTTTTATGAAAACTTTCAATTTTTGAGTAATAGTGAAAAACAGTAAGTCATTGTTTAAAACAAAATTTTTATTTAAATAATTATTTATTTTTTAAAATTTAGTTTATGTCAAAATATATACATAATAACTATATATGTTCAATTTAATTTATTGGAGTCATTTTATAATAATTTTAGATATATAAAAATTTTATTGAACGTTTTACCGTCTTTTACCAACCTCATTAGAGTATTTTCATATTTACATAAAATTTATTTTTACCACTTCTGTGAGTTGAATTAAACAAATCTAAGAGACATGGTTAATATCAAGTTGTAAAATGTGGTTCAATATGGTAAAAATTATTTTTGGTGAATTGTAACTTTTTACTTTTATTCACCACGGTTAAACGTAAATAGGTAATTAAGGGTAAAAATGATATTATCATTACCCTAATACGTATCCTAATTCTATTGGATAAGTATAAATTGACCAAAAGAAATCTTAGGAATAAAATATGAATCTTTTTGGTTAACTTTTATTAGATTAGGATATTTATTATTATTTAATTCAAAGAAGAGTTAAAAGTGTTAAATTAAATGTTTATTAACTGAACCATTTTTAATATACAGTTACTCATAAGATAAATTCAACTATAAATATTAATTAGAAATATAAAAAGATTTCATACATAATGGTATTTTATTTATATTTTTTAGACATCAAATAATTTAATTTATTTAGGACACAATGTTGGAGCAATAATTCCCTAATTAATGAAATAATAAATTAATTGATATTATAAATATCCAAATAAATGTAATTTGAGATTTTTTATGAATTCCAATAATTTTACGGGTTAATATGACCTATTAGTATTAGTTAGAAAAATATTTTTCTCAGTATTAATACGGTTATGAATTTAGAAAAAACAAAATACAAAATAGTGTCAAAAATGAAATAAAATAGTTTTTAAAACAAATATTATATTATTAATTGATATTATATTCCTAAAAATATAAGGATCAGCCAAAATACTTATATAATAATATTTATATCATTAATAAACCACTTGGGGTTCTCTTGGAAGTAAATAGTTAGTTTATTAACCATAAAATATAAAAATACAAAGAGACAACGTAAATGTCAAACTATTTAACTAAGAGTTAAATCTAAAATACATGGTTAATATAGTGACCCAAACCTATCTAAAACCTAATGGTTGAGTGGTTTTTGACCCATAACCACCTTATCATTTAAATAACCTACTATATAGAAATTAGAAACCGAAAAGTATTTTATTATAAAATAATATTTCTAGCTTTTCCTAAGGTGCCCCTCACTCTTCTTATAAAAGGGCACTCCACCTTCTCTCTAATTCACACCTTCAGAGACATTTGGCTCTTCAAAACCCTACCCAAATGTCCTCCCCACATTCCTCCCTTCATTCTAAAGGCCTTATATTAGTTAGAAATCCATCCTATGGATCAATTTTGATCAAATCAAAAGGAAGAACCCGAAGAAGAGGTAAATATTCCATCACCTCTTTCAAAATCTTTTCTTCTTCCACTTCCTCGTTCTTTTTTTGTTTACATTATAAAATAATAACTCCAGTATATTCTCTATACTATGATGTTATTATAAATATGGTACAACCATATTCATTACTATATCCATTTTTGAATGACATGTCACTATACGTGCATACGTATGGCTTACCATCTCCACGTCATGGCGTAATTGTAATTCAATACATTATTATTTGGATGGGTATAATAATAATGTTTAATTAATGTAAATAATAAATATAACATGATAATGATTCTTTATATATGATATACCATCCAATTATATATTATTTTAATATCAAAAAATGGTAATGTCGCTTGTGCGTATTTACGGAATATCGTATCCACGAACACGATGAGATTCATTCCCCATCGTATCCATTCAAAAATACTTATCATTAGATGATTAAAAAGAATTTATAAATACATAATATCATTATTAATATGAATAATATACATTCTATCCATCACAAACATTACTTACATAACAAATCATATAGTGGAAAATGAATCAGTTAATGCCCAAAACGATGATAAATACTAAGATATTATTAACAACACAATGTTAAAAGATCATATATGATATCATATTAATGTATATGATTCTTGTATAATTTAATAACAATTATTTCACCATTATAATGGAGGTTAACCTACCCTCAACCATTGAAATGTAGAAGGGAAGGGTTAATTTCACAATCTCTTTATTATCTGAGGTTGTTTTTACGTAAGTATCTACTGAGACCTCTTTATCATCACCATACATGTTTCTTGAAAATTTATTCCAAAACATTTTTACCATTTACTAGACCATGGGTTAAATTCATTTATACCGTTTTTTGGACTTTTATAAGATGTTTATAAATGACTCTTTCTATTGTTTCCCAAAAAAGGAACTTTATGACCTTTTCGAAAAATTTATGGTTATAATGTTTTTTTACATATACAACGTGTGCAACAATTTTGTGTATTTATAACATAATCGAAGCTTCCCTTACTAAATTATAAGAATATTTTCAAATATAAATGTTTTCTTTTATAATTACGTGGCCTTTAAATGATTTCAAAATAGAAAGAGATATTTCTCTAAAAGGTTTTGATTTCATCTATGTCTACAACCTTTGAAGGATTTTATGTTTGTTTGAAGTTGATTTATTATGTTAAAGAACATCCATATTTTATTGATGATTTTGTGATATGTTTGACTATGGATGAGTTATTTCATACCATTCATGGTTTATGGATAAATTATTGACGTTTTGTATGCTAGTTTTAATACGAATATTTATGTTATGTTTAATCCTTTTCATATGGGGAGTGCACTGGACTTAGTAAGGGACTGGTGGAGCCCGCTATATCTCCTTAATGCATCGGTAGGTGTCATGAGACAAACTAGTGTCTTGGCACAAGGCCTTGAAAAAATCTTGTCTGTAGTCTTGGCACAAGGCCTCGACAGTGTGGTTATGAAAGTCTAGCATTATAAATTCCATCACTATGAATGTGGCTATTGATATTGAATGTGATTATTCTACTAGTATAATATCCATGTTAGTAAGTAAATGGAATTAATTTTATTTATATTTTCCATATTATGATGAATTTTATGTTGAAAAGGCGTTTGTTTTAGTTTTATACATTGCCTTAAATGTTTATGATTATTTATGATAGTTTCCGCTATATTGTTATCCTTACTGAGCATTTAAGATCACCCCTTTCTATGTTTTATTTTCCCTATGATGCGAAGAAGTATATTATGACCGAACTACAGGGATAGACAATGAGATCTTAGTGTGGTCCATGGAAACAATGTTTTTGTAGTTTTTCATTTTACGATGTAATGTAGACCTTACGAATGTATCTAGTACTTCTAGGGCTACTAAACTAATCCGTTTTTTGAGACTTGATCTTTTTTGATCAGGCCAATGTTATGTAATAATTCACCTAATTTGGGTTCTGGGGTCAAGGCATTACAGTTTGTATCTGTGGAAGTTTTGTACCAACCATGGAATGTATATTTTGATAAACTCTAATTAGAGAAAATATCCCTAAGATAAACTTTGAGGATTAGTATAGAAGAACTTCCTAGAATTTTGGTATTGTAGAGATTTTGTGAGTTTTCCAAGAAATACATCCCTTTCTGGATATGAGCATGTAGAGATGGCTCTAGCACATATGTATCTAGAGGTAAACCCCGAAAACACCACTTTGACCTAGACATGAACGAGAATTGGTGCACGACAACAGGCCTTGCTGCACTCTTGGATACGACACTCATGGGGGATATGCTTAGGATAATTATAATTTTCTTTACAAACCATTATGAAGGGTTTATGAGTATATATGTCCTCAAAGAATTTTTTTTATGATTACGGATTGTATATATAAACTCTTCAATTTATGTTAATTTTTTTACAAGTTTCTAATTATTTATTTCGATTCATAAACTAATCTAGTTTATGCTATTGTTTAGAAATAAAGCCTAGTTGAATGAAAGGAAACTGTATCGATGAACGCGCTCCATATAAGGATTAACCTCATACTCTAGATAATTATAGTTGAGCAGGTGATGCAACTGGTTCTTATTAGCTAATCACTATAATGGGACAACTCACTCAGGTTGTTAATAATAACCTTACCCGTATGGAGCACCCTGATCTGTAACATGGAGGATAAATGTTAGATCCCTTCATGAGCCAAAAACAACCAAAATTCAATGGGGGTACAAATCCACTAGTAGCTGAGCAATAGATACATTCCTTATAGAAAATATTCCACGCCATGGGGATTAGCAAAAGAGAAAAAGTTGTCATGGCAGTTTACCGCATCACTGGAGATGCTGATCAATGGTGGTCATTAATTCAAAACACAAGAGAAGATGCTGATGTATCAAATATGGAATGGAGGGAGTTTAAAGAAATTTTCTTAGAGAAATACTTTCCCCATGACCATCGAGCAGATATGGAAAGAAAATTTCTGAGTCTGAGGAAAAAGGAGGATGAGAATGTCGCAAAGTATGAAGGTAATGATACAAGGATTGTGAGGAATGTTGAAGATTTTATACAAAACCCAAGAAGTAATATTGATCATTTCATTGATGGTTTAAAACCATTTCTCTGTGAAGAATTAATCTCACAATCCTTCTTGTTGTACAAAGATAATGTCTTATGTTCTATCAAGACATAATAAAAATTCTCTAAGTCTTACGCCATTAATGAAAAGATAGGGAAGAAGAGATCTGCTGAACACTATAGAAATAGAAATAACTGGAAGAAGGGAAAAGTTGAATATCCATAATATAGTAAATGTGGGAAGAAACGCCCTGGTACTTTCTTGAAGGGAATGGGATTCTGTTACATGTGTGGTGAAAAGGCCACCAAGCTCATGATTGTAAGGGGAAGAAAGAGGATTCCAATTTTATATTTTATAATTGTAGAGAAAGGGTGAGTTATGCAAATGAACTTCCTATGCATCAGGGAAACTTACCTCAGAAGAGACCAAGGGATCAAGGACAAGAATATTTTATCACTACTGCTGAGGTTGATTCTCTGAAAGATGTAGTGGTAGGTAATTTAATGGTTTATTCAAGTTTAGACAATGCTTTATTTGATTCGGGATCATCGCATGTTTTTCATATCTTCCTAGTTTGCTAAGAAAATTAGATGTTTCCAATTTCATTTTACAAGGGATTTCTCATTAAAAACTCCTAAGGTATGTATCATTGCTACAAGGTTTTGTGAATCAGTTCCCATTAGGGAATATAAATGATCTTTATCTGATGATCTCATAATCTTACCCATTATTGAATTTGATATAATCATTGGTATATATTGGATATCGGACTCTGATGAAAAAATTTATTGTGAGAATAAGGAGGTTAAAATTTTGATGAAGATGATAAAGAACACCTTATCTTTAGAGAAAAAACGTCACCGCCTCATTCTTATCTAGATCCACCCCCAATAACTCAACTAAATTCAATTATTGGAGAGGAAGATAATGACATAACTGTGGGTGAGGAAAAAAATGTTCACATAGAGAATGTACCTATTGTGCAAGAATATGTAGATGTGTTTCCAGAAGATTTACCTCGACATCCTCTAGAATGAGAAATTGATTGTTCCATTGATTTCATTCCGAGTTCAAGGCCCATATCGAAGACCCCTTATAGAATAGCCACATTATAATTAGTGTAACTAAAGATAAAACTAGAGGAATTGATTAATAAGGTATTTATTCACCCTAGTGTTTCCCCATGGGGAGCCCCTGTCCTTTTTGTTAAGAAGAAAAAATGGACCTATGAGGTTGTGCATTGACTATAGGGAGATCAATGCAATAACAATAAATAAAAAGTATCCCCTACATCGCATTGATGATTTATTCGACCAAATTCATGGAGCTCAATACTTTTCAAAGACTGACCTTTGATCTGGATATCATCATTTGTGTGTGAAGAAGGAAGACATTCCTAAATCAGCATTTCGATCCAGGTATGGGCATTATGAGTTTACAGTAATTCCTTTTAGATTGACTAATGCACCCGCTGCCTTCATGGATCTAATGAATAGAGTTTTCAAGGAATATCATGATGACATTGTAGTGGTATTTATTGATGATATATTGGTATAATCCAAAAGCTACGAAGATCAATAAAATCACTTGTGCATTATTCTAAAGACTCATAGAAGACACAAATTATATGGGATGTTTATTAAGTGTGAATTTTGGATTCAGGAGATTTATTTTCTTGGCCATATTGTCTCCAAGGATTGAATTTTAGTTAGTCTTTCTAAGACCAATGCAATCCAAGAATGGAAAGCACCTATGAGTATAAATGAGGTACAAAGTTTTATTAGTTTAACAGGTTATTATCGACGTTTCGTCCAGAATTTTTCCTAGTTAGCTAACCCATTAACAACTATTATACAAAAAATGGTTAAATTTGTTTTCAAAAAAGTGTGTGAAGAATGTTTTGAAGAATTTAAGAGAAGATTAGTCAATGCTCATATATTGACTCTACCATCAGGGAATGATGGTTTTGTTATTTATAGTGATGCATCAAAGAAAGGACTTGGTTGTGTCTTTATGGAAAATGATAGTGCTATTGCCTATGCATCACGATAGCTAAAAATTAATGAAAAATAATATCCTACTCATTATCTTGAGTTAGCAACTTTAATCATTGATTTGAATATATAGAGACATTATCTCTATGGTGAGAAATGTGAGATTTAAACCGATCATAAGAGTTTAAAGTATATTTTCTCACAGAAAGAACTCAATATGAGGATAATGAGATGGCTTGAACTACACAAGGATAATGATTGAACAATACAATACCAGCCGAGGAAAGATAATAAGGTTTAAGATGTTATGAGCAGAAAATATCTTGGAGTTTTGAACAAGATGAGAGTTGAAAAGGATCCTATATACATGGATCTTGTAAATATGGATATGGGAATAACCATGGAAGGTGAAACCTCAATGATTTTCAAATGGTTACCAAACCATCATTACTAGAAAGGATAAAAAAAATTCAGGATGATGATGAGGAGTTTCAAAAGAAGATCAAAGCTGTGAATAAAGGGAGATTGAGTGACTTCGTATATGAAGATGGAATTTTAAAATTTGGGAAGAGAAATTGTGTTCCCAATATACCTGATCTAAAAAGATAACTGTTGGATGATGCTCATAGCTCCAATTTCACTATACACTCTGGGAACACCAAAATGTATAGGGATTTGAAAGATCATTTTTGGTGGGAAAACATGAAGAGGGAGATTGCTGATTTTGTGTTAATATATATGGTTTGTCAGAAAGTGAAAGCTGGAAGGCAACAACCATGAGGAGTCATGCAAACTCTTTCCATACCTAAGTGGTAATGGGATAATATTAAGATGGACTTTGTAATGGGACTACTAAAGACTCCGAGATGGAATGATGCAAAATGAGTCATTGTCGATCATCTTACCAAGTAAGTACATTTTTTTCTATATGGAAAGATTTACCACTTGAATGATTAGAAATAATATATATTTATGTAGTCGTAAGACTTCATGGAGTACCACTATCGATTGTTTCTGATCTTGATCCCCATTTTATATCAAGATACTGGAAAGAGTCTTCAAAAATCCCTCGATACTAAACTTTGTTTGGGCACTGCCTACCACCCCAAACTGATGGAACATCAGAATGGACTATTCAAACGTTAGAAGACATGTTGAGATCATTCTCACTTGACACTCAAGGTATGTGGGATCAATATTAACCTCTGGTAAGATTTTCATATAACAATTGCTTCCATTCAAATATTCATATGGCACCATATGAAGCATTATAAGGAAATATATGTCACAAACCTACCTTTAGGAGATCATGTTTTCATGAAGGTAACTCTATAGAAGGGTGATATACATTTCGATAAGAATAGAAAATTGAGTCCTACATACATCGGACTTTTCAAAATTCTAGAACGAGTTGGGGCTGTAGCTTACCATCTGGAAATGCCGCCAAGTCTTTCCAAAGTTCACGATGTCTTCCACATATCACTACTGAGAAAATACATGCCTGACCCAATGCATGTACTCACCTATGATGAATTTGAACTGGAAACCAATCTGTCTTATTGCGAAGAGAATATCAAGGTTCTTGATAAAAAATAACAAGTGTTGAGTAACTGCATGACTTGTCTGGAAAAATTTTTATGGAGAAACCATAAGATGGAAGAGGAAATTTGGGAACCCGAGGAACTTACGATGAAGAACCACCTGACTCTTTTTACGCTGTAATATTCTTGAAATTTTTAGGATGAAATTATTTGGAGGAGGGTAGAATGTAAAACCCCAAGCTTCCATGATATGCTTCTCTTTGAATAATACAGTAGTGTGTGTTGTACGCAACTTCGAGTTCTAACACACCCCAAACAATCAAACTAGCCATTATGAATATTCATCCGACTTTATGAAATTTTATAAATTTTATCATTCAAAATGGACTTCATTTTTTGATTCGGAATATCAAAATTACCTTAGGGTGAATTTTTGGTATCTTTCTGAAAACATTAAAATTTTGATGAATAGGTAAAAACACTTTGTCATTGTTTAAAACTAACTTTTTATTTAAATAATTATTTATTTTATTTAAATTTATTTAAGGTCAAAATAGATACATAATACCTATATATGTTCAATGTATTTCATTGGATTAAGTTTATCATAATTTAAGATATATAAAAATTATATTGAACTTTTTATAGTCTTTTACCTACCTCCTAGGAGTATTTGCAAAATTACATAAAGCATAAATTTACTTCTTCTGTGAGTTTAATTTCAAAAATTTGAGAGACACGGTTAATATCAAGGAGTAACATGTGGCTAAATAATATAAAAATAATTTTTGGTGAATAGTAACTTTTTACTTTTATTTGCCATGGTTAAAAGTAAATAGGGTAATTAAGGGTAAATATGATATTATTATTACCCTAACACAAGTAATAATTATATTGTATAAGTATAATTCGACCAAAAAACCTTATTAATATAATATGAACCTCAATGGTCCATATGGATTTGATTAGGACATTTATTATTATTTAATTCAAAGAAGAGTTAAAAGTGTTAAATTCAATGTTTAATAAAAAACCCATTTTTAATATAGGGTTACACATAAGTTAAATTATATTATAAATATTCAATAGAAATATAAAAATATTTCCTATATAATGGTATTTTACTTATATTTTTTAGACATTAAATTATTTAATTTATTTAGGACACAAGGACAATGCTGTAATTTCCTAATTAATGAAATATTAAAATAATTGATATTATAAATATCAAAATAAATGGAATTTGATACTTTTCATGAATTACAATAATTTTCTAGGTTAATATGACATATTAAGGTTTGTTAGATGATTTTTTTTAAGTAATAATGTTTTTATAAATTTAGAAAAGTCAAAATACCAAATAATGTCAAAATTGACAGAAAATAGTTTTTAAAACAAATATTATATTATTAATTTATATTCTATTATTGAAAATCTAAGTATCAGGAAAATGACTTATATAATTATATATGTATCATTAATTAACCACTTGGGGTTCTCTTGGATGTATATTGTATGTTTATTAACCATATAATATAAAAATACAAAGAGAAATGGTAAATGTCAAAATATTTAACTAAGAGTTAAATCTAAAAGATAAGGTTAATATAGTGACCCAAAACTATCTAAAACCTATTGGTTAAGTGGTTTTAGACCCATACCTACCTTATCCTTTAAATAATATACTGTGGAGCCATTAGAAACCGAAAATTATTTAATTATAAAAGAATATTTCTAGATTTTCCTAAGGCACCCCTCACTCCCCTTATAAAAGGGAACTCCCCCTTCTCTCTAACTCACACCATAAAATCCATTTGTCTCGGCCAAAACATGACCATATATCCTCCCAAAATTACTCCCTTAATCCTATAGGCCTTCCTTTAGTCATAAATCCATCCTATGGAGCCCTTTTGATCAAATCAAAAGGAAGAACCCAAAAGAAGAGGTAAATATTTCATCACCTCTTTCAAGTTCCATCTTCTTACACTTCCTCTTTCTCTGTTGTTTCCATTTTAAAATAATAAATCCATTATATTATATATATTGTGATGTTATTATAAATATTGTACAACCATATTCATTATTCTATCCATCCTTTTAATGACAGGTCACCATATGTGTGTACGTACGACTTACAGTCTCCATGTCATGGTGTAATTGTTATTAAATACATTATTATTTGGATGGGTATATTAATGATGTGTAATTGATGTAAATAATATATATAAAATGATAATTATTCTTTATATATTATATACCATCCAATTATATATTATTTTAATATCAAAAGAATTATAGTTTTTCTTGTGCGTACGTACGGATTACCTTCTCCACGAACGTGATGAGATTAATTCCTCATCATATCCATTCAAGACTAATTTTCATTAGATGATTAGAAAAAATATTTAAAGATATAATATCATTCTGAATATGAATAAGATACATCCTATCTATAACAAACATTACTTACATAATTAAGCATATAAAGGACAATGAATCAGGTAACACCCGAAACAATGATAAATACTAAGATATTATTAACAAAGCAATATTAAAAGATTATATATGATATCATATTAATGTAGATGATTATTTTATAGTTTAATAACAATTATTTCACCATTATACATGAGGATAACAGACCCTTGAACAAGGAAATGTATAAGGTAAGGGTTAATTTTACAATCTCTTTATTATCTTTGGTTGCTTTTAAGTAAGTATCTACTGGGACCTCTTTATCATCCACATCCATGATTATTAATAATGTATTCCAAATTTGTTTTTCCATTTACTAAAATATGGTTTAAAGTTATTTATACAATTATTTTATTTTTAGAAGATGTTTATAAAGGAATCTTTATGTTGTTTTCCAAACAAGTAACTTTATGACCTTTTTGAAAAATTTAAGCTAAGATTTTTTTTGACATATACGAAAGTTTCCAATGTTTTATGAAGTTATAACATCATCTAAGCTTCCCTTACATGCTTATAAGAATATTTTCCAATATAAATTATTTATTTTATAATTACGTGAACTTTAAATGTATTCACAATAGAAAAATATTTTCTCTAAAAATGTTTTGATTTCATCTATGTCAACATCCGTTGATGGATTTTAAGTTTGTTTGATGTTGATTTATTATGATACAAAACTTCCATATTGTATTTCGAGTTTTTCATTTGTCTGACTGTGTATGTGTTATTTCATACCATTCATTGTTTACGGATAAATTATTGACATTTCGTATTCCAGTTTTAATACGAATGTTTATGTTATGTTTAAACCTTTTCATATGGGGAATCCATTAGACTTAGTAAGTGACGGGTGGATCCTACTATAGCTCCTCGATGCATCTGTATGTCTCATGAGACAAACTGGTGTCTTGGCTCAAGGCCTTGACAAAATCAAATATGTAGTATCAGTATAAGGCCTTGACTGTGTGGTGATGAAATTCTGGCATTATGAATTCCATCACTATGAAAGTGGCTATTGATATTGAATGTGATTATTCGACTTGTAGAATATCCATGTGTGTAACTAAATGGAATTAGTTTGATTTATATTTGACATATTATGAAGAAATTTATGTTTAAAATGATTTTGTTTTAGTTGTATACAATTCTATACATGTTTATGCATATTTATTAAAGTTTCTGTTATATTGTTATCCTTACTGAGAATTTGAGTTTTCCCCTTTCTATGTTTTATTTTTCCCAGGATGTGAAGAAGTATATTATGACTGGCCTATAGGGATATTCTATGGGATCTCAGTGCTATCCCTGGAAACAATGTTGTTGTAGTTTTCCATTTTATGATGTAATGTAAACCTTATGAATGTATCTAGTACATCCAAAGCTACAAAACTAATCGGTCTTTCGAGACATGATCTTTTGTGATCATGAGAATGTTATGTAATAATGCAGTGACTCTGGGATTTTGGGGTCGAGGAATTAAATATATAGGTGTTGCGACTTCAATGGCTCCCTCAAATTTCAATTCCAAGAATTGGGTTAAAAGTAAAAAAAACCCCGCTCGTACATTTAATGAACATACCCAAAAAAATGTTCTAAAATTCATTCTGGACACACCAAGCCTCAGATTCATGCGTTGTTAATTTTAGTGGGCTCGTAAAATTCCCATTTAATTAAAAAAAATTACATGAAAATTCTGTGTCTTTACATTCTCCAACCTCATGGATTTACGTCTCTGTAAGACACAACTCAAACTAAGGGAACATATGGGGGTATTCAACATGCATATAAGCCTCTCACTACTCTGTGCTCTCCTGGAGGGTCCCGTGCTGCCAGCGAATGCGCACTATTGGTATCGAACATCAATGATGGACCCACTTCTTTCAGTCCTCAATCCTTCCTGAAAAGTCTTCAAATTTTACACCATCATCGATGTCTAGCACCTCGTGGTCGATGATGTGAGAAGGGTTATGCACGTATCTCCTCAGCTGGGATATGTGGAAGACGCTGTGCACCCAGTGCAACTGAGGTGGAAGAGCTAATTAGTAAGCCACCTCGCCAACTCTACTGAGGACCAAAAAGGTTCTGATGAACCTCGGAGATAACATGCCTCCTTGGCCAAATCTTCGTAATCCTTGTCGGAGTGAGACCTGTAGAAATACATGGTTGCCATCCTCGATCTCTAAGGGTATTCATCTCCTATCATCATATGACACTTGCCTGCTCTGTGCAATATTCATTTTCTCCTAGATGATATGCACCTTATCTATGGTAGCCTGAACCATCTCTGTTCCTACTAGTGCTGACTCCCCTGGGTCAGTCCAACACAAAGGTGATCTGCAATGTCACCCATACAACACCTCAAAAGGAGCCATCCCAATGGTGGAGTGATATCTGTTGTTGTATCAAAACTCCACCGACGGAAAGTGATCCTCCCAGATATGACTAAATTCGAGGACGCAAGCACACATCATGTACTCAAGGGTCTGAATGGTCCGCTCAGTCTGGCCATCTGTCTGAGGATGGAAGGCGGTGCCCAAATGAAGCTATGTCCCAAAATTCTCCTGCAATCCCTCCCATATTCAGGAAGTAAAAGGTAAATCACGATCAGAGACAATCGTTTAGGGAACTCCATGTAGCTGCACAATCTCCTACACATAGAGACGTCCCAAGCTCTTTACTTAACCATGCTCTTTGATTGGTAGGAAGTGGGCCGACCTAGTGAGTCGATCGATGATCACCCAGATAAAGATATGACCTCAGGGTGTAATTGAATGTCCTGTATTGAATTCCATGGATATCCCATCTCACATCCACTCTGGGATCTCTGAAGGCTGATCCAAGCCTGCTGGTACCTGATACCCCACCTTCACTTGCTGACAAGTGGGGCACCAAGAGACAAATTCTGCAACTGCATTCTTCATTCCTGGCCACTAGTGCCATCGTCAGAGATCATGGTACATCTTCACCACTTCTTGATGGACCTCTAGAGGGGATTTGTGGAACTCCCTCAACACTTCCTCCTAAATTGAGACTGTTACCACGGTACGTCCTCTAAAGAGGATGATGTGCTCCCCATCTTCAAAAAATACATCAGCTCCATGTCCTATGGATATCGGAGCACATCGTGTCTTATAATCAGTGTCCCCATGATGTGCCTACCTGACTCGCTAAAGATGTGGGTGAGTGACTGTAAGAGAGTGAATAAAAAATGATCCATCTCTATCCACAAAGGATATCTGAAAGAGGCCATCTACTCCATCGCCTGGCCTTGCAGATGTATACCAGATCTCTTATTGAGTGCATCTTATACAAAATTACCTTTCTTATGAGTATAGACTATCTCAAAGTCATATTCCTGCAGGAACTCAAGTCATCATCATTTCCTGAGATTCAGGTTATTCTAAGAGAAGATATACCTGAGACATTTCAGATCATAGTAGACTGTAAAACACTCACCCATCAAGTAATGTCACCACATCTTCAAGGCGAAGACCACTACTGCTAACTCTAGGTCATGGGTAGCATAGTTATTCTCATGCTATCTCAGCTGTCGAGAACCATATGTGATCATTGCTCGATCCTACATTAGGACACTTCCGATTCCGTTCCCTGATGTGTCGTAGAAGACTACGTACCATACACCCTCTTATGGAAGCCTCAAGATAGAGGCATTAGTCAGCCTCTGCCTCTGCTCTTGAAAACACAGCTGGAATCTTTCCTTCCACATGAAGGGTTTCCCATTCATCATCAATGCTGATAAAGGTGCTACAACTCTGGAGAAATATGGCACAAATCATCGGCAGTATGCATCCAAACCTCGGAAACTCTATAACTTTGTCACAATCATGGGTGGCTCCCAAGAAAGTACTACCTAAATATTCACTGGATCTACTAGAAATTCAGCCTCTAATATGACATGTCCTAGAAAGTGAACCTCTCAAATCTAGAACTGGCACTTCGAGAGATTACCATAAATCTGGTGCTCTTGGAGTGTGTCTAGTACAACCCAAAAATGATGACCATGATCCTCCTCAGTAGTAGAGTCGATCAACATGACTTTTATGAAGACTACTATAATGTGATCCAGGTATGGGTGAAAAATCCTGTTCTTGAGTCCCATAAAAACCGATGGAGTGTTGGTTACGTTGAATGGAATAACCAAGAACTTATAGTGGTTGTACCGACATCTGAAATCAGTTTTCTGCACATCCTCCTCTCATACTCTGAGCTGCTGGTGGCCTGATCTGAGGTCTATCTTAGAGAACCAATGTTCTCCCTTCATCTGATCAAAGAGGTCGCCAATCCTCAGTAGTGGGTACTGGTTCTTGAAGGTCACTAGGTTCAGGCGTCGATAGTCAACACACAGTCTCAAGTTTCCATACGCCTTCTTGGAGAACAAAATTGGGGCTACCCAAGGAGAAACACTAGGACAAACAAATCTCTTCTCCTACAAGTCCTCCAGCTATACCCATAGCTCACGATGCTCTGCGGGAGCAATCCGATATGTTGGTGTAGATATCAGTACCGTTCCGGGGTAATGTCAATGTAAAAATCTACCTCTCTCCAAAAAGGTAGACCAGAAACATTATTAGGGAGTACATCTGCATGCTAGTCCACCACTAATGGATAATACAGACTCTCCACATCAACTGCTTCGAGGGTAAGGCTATCCAACTGATGAGTGATTGGTTGCAACCTCTTCCGTGTAATTTCATCTTATGCTGAAAAGGCTCCCTTCTTGCCAGTGAAGTTAAACCTAGTCTCATCCATGTAGACACACTACACATTGCACCTAATACAGTCAATGGTCGCATGGACTATAGATAACCTATCCATACCCAAGATGACATCTTAAGGCCTCTATAATTCTATTAGGAGATCACAGTCGAAGCTCTTGCCTCACAGAGTAATCTCACACAGCCGTCACCAGTGTGTAATTGTCAAATATGCTCTCGTAGGAGTCTCTAAAAGTAAGGATCAATCCAATAGCTCTTTTGGGATCTCGGAGCTCCGAACAAGGGCAGTGGAAATAACAGAATGACTAGAACCTATGTCTATAAGTACTACAGTGAAGGTGGAATAGACACAGATTGTACTTCATATCATCTTTAGAGCGTCGTGATCCTGGGTCTCAGCTTCCTGTAGATGAGTTCTCCCCTGTTCACCTACTCCCTAGGGTTAGGGTGGACCTTCATGGGGTGGTGGCAGTAACTCCTTGAATTTTTTCCCACCATCGGCTGCATGACCTTCTCCTCTTCCTTGTACGCTAGCTCCATGCAGACCACTTCGATCAAACCTCTGTCTCTGCCCAGGAAGTCCCCTGACTATCTATTGATCATCTGTATGATGGGTCGGATAGTCACGAGCCATGTTACCCTCCCTGCCTCATGCGTAACACTTCCCAATCCTGGCATGACTAACACTACCTTGGGTGCCCCCTAAAATGAACCTGAATCTTACAGTCGTCCATCTGTTGTTCTGGTCCTCTTAGACCTCTGTGACATCTATCTACTGCTAGCTGCATAAGATTCCACTATGTGACGACTGGTGGTGGGTCTCGCTGCCAGTGACAACTCTTAAAGGAAACTCTCCACTAAAAGGGCTTGCTCTAACACCCCTACCAGTGTCGGGATGCTGAGTGAGATCATTGAATCCCTAATCTCCTGCTTGAGTCCCTTTTCGAATGTCTGGGCCCTGAAGAATGGTTCCCTCACAATATCTGTTGAGTAGTGTGAGAGGTAAGTGAACCTCGCTATGTACTGAGCCACAGTCAGGCTGCCCTGTTGTAGATGAAGTAGCTCCTGAATTCACACTGCATGTAGAGTCACTGGAACAAACTCTAACCAAAAGAGGATCTTGATGTCTCCCTAGAGAAGTGTCACCTAATTCTGAACTTGGAGCGTCAAGCCCCACCATCTACTTGATGCTGCCTATAGATGGCTGGCAGCAAAGATCACCATGAGATCTGCTAGTGTCCCTACCCATTGGAAAACTATCACCATAGCCTCTAGACAATATTCAGCCCCCTATGGGTCCTTCTCTCCCCAGAAGCTGGGTGGCCTCTGGTGCTGGATCTCATGCAACGCGCTCAAGCAGTGTGCACCCTCTATGGCTGGGGATGGTGGAATCTGTGGCCCAATGGGTAATAGTACCACTGGTTCCTCTGCTGGTGTCTCTACTAAAAGAGGGACCTACACAGAGGCGTCATTGCTCGGTGGGCTATCAGTGCGTACTATATACGGAAACCTAGCTACATGTCTACATTAAGGCATCCTGAAAAGAAAAATGTTTTCAATTGTCAATAAATTATACCTGGTGAGCTAACTCAAGAGATCAAAATGAATACTCAGGAAAACACATAAACAATCAGTGTTTTTTGTGCACTGAGTTGGAAATTAGAAGTCAGTGTCCTGGTGTATGTATAAGTCGGCTGCTACACCAAAATTGGATTCCCTAAAATGATAACCAAAAACACTACACTTAACACTATTTTAGTTAGAAAGATCAGAGTCCTATGTTCCATGGTAGAACTGACTCCTCTGATATCATTTTTTCCTGACCCATCCCCTAGGGCCCGTGCCGTAACTACCCCATGCCCACCTTCCATAGATAGGGGCTGGTGACTAGCACTGACGGTGTATTCCCTAAGACTGGGAAGGAATTTCATTTATAACTTCAAATCACATGCAACAAAGAACACAATAATATACAAACTCAAATACACTGAATAGTGAACAGAGTGAGTACAGTAAGAAAAAAGGTCCAGAATACAAACCCAAGAGTAAAGTACAAGAAACTGAAAGTACAAGACGGTTGATAGGTGAAAAATATCTCTTGGATCGTCCACCACGAATCCTACCTGAAGGGTATGTATATATCATGAACGGTCATCTATGCGGTTTTCTTTGTCTAACGTCCACCTCCATGCTACCTCCAGTCCTGGTACTATCTTCCTCAGTCATCATTGTCTGTCATCTGCACCAAACACAACGAAGTGCGGGCATATCCAGTGTAGAGGTGAGTATAATGATATTCAGTAGGGACCCCAAGACCGTCATGGTCTCAGAAAATCCACAAAGGATAAACCCAAAGCAAGGAAACAACTGATAACCCTAATTAGGTACATCAACATACATATACCTAAGTTATCAAGTAAACTCATTTCCATCATGAGGAAAACATAGAGTCCAACTCCAATTCCCCATGATCAACTGTTTCGAAAAGGAAGAAATACCACGAAGGCAAGTACCACACAGGTTGGCCACACAGAAGAATACCACCAAGGTATTACCAAGATGAAAGTACCACACATGTATAGACTCAGATCACACCAGGTATAACTTAGTTACATTAGTTGAGATGATTAAATGTAACTACTGATTCATCTTACTCTATTAAGAGGCACACCCAGACATGATCACTCGGTGATGTCCCAAACAAGATCGCTCGGTGCTGACCCACACAAGATATCTAGGTGGTGACCCACACAAGATCACTATGTACTGACCCACATAAGATCACTCAGTGCTGACTCACACATGATCGCTTTGTGCTAACGCACAAAGGATCACTCTCCATTCTTCACATCATAGCCAGCTACTAGGTTTCCACACTAGGATTGCACGTCTCCAGGATATTTCACTCCACAATCAACTGTTTGATACTCAAACCTCCACATAGTCTCAAGAAGAATAATCTCAAAGTACCACCACATCATAGGGGTATCAACACAAGAGACGGTGCGTTAATCGGACGCCTGGTCTGTGAGTTATAAGCCTTTTAGTTTCGAGGGCCCGGTTGAATTCATTCTCAATTCGACCTGAATATATTCCAAGTTTATTAAAATATCTAGTGGAGTATACTCAAAGTGTCTGTTTCTCTCCATGGTCTACAGCGCCGATGATGGATCATCAAATAGACGTCTGGTTCCAAAGTTATGGCCAAAAAAGCGTAAATGGGTCATAGTGGGTCTGGGTCCGGTTTGACCCGGTCAGACTGACCCGACTTATTCCGACCTAGTTTTGGTCAGTTGGGACCAACCTGATGGATCCTTCCCAACCCATGTTGCGGCCCAGCCCACTAGGCGGTCTGGCCTGCTGGGTCAAGCCCGACCCGCTAGGCGGTCCGGCCTGGCCGCGCGGCACAGAGGCTGTGGGGCCGTGAGGGCAGCACAGCAGGGCCGCGGGCGGTGCGACAGGGCCACGGGGTGGCACTGGCCACGTGTAAGTGTCGTTGTCTTCGTCACGGCTGGAGGTGGTGCCGACCGCTATTCCCGTCTTCCACCGGTTCCAAACGCTAGCACGAGTCACCATCACCATCAAGAAGAATGCACAAAAGAGGAACGACGGAGGGTTCATTCCATGTTTGTTAGGACCACACCCTTCACGTTATAGCGGTAGCAAGTTGTTCAAAAATTTCAATCAAGAACACGTATGGAGGATATTAAAAAAACATTAATCCCAACAACCATCGTCAATCACTATTCCCAATCCCACAAAAGAAAACATTCATAGATCATCTAAATTATGAGAGTTGATTCACTTTCGTAGTTTAGTGGGGAAGATCAAGGGAAGAAATCATCACTCATAAATAAATCCCTACCTTGAAGGATTGTTGATGGAGGACACAAGGAAAGAGACGATGTTGTTGGGGATAGACAAACATCGGTGACGTCTGTATTTCCTCGATCGTCTGTTTGTTCGTCATTAGAGATGTTCCTTGTTAGCGTTCTTAAGTAGAGAGCTTTCTACCAATAGCTCTTCTTTTCCCAATTCCACCAAAATGGAAGGTATCCCACATAATAGAAGAAGTTATCTATTGTGTTTTTTGGCATAATTTCAAAATATCTTAATTAATTAATTGCTTGGATGGGTTAATTAATTAAAGGGGACAGTGGGCATAATTAAGTGGGAGAGCTCTAGAGGTTTCTCCCGATTAAGAGAGAGTTCAAAGGGGTTCAAGGGGTTTTAAGTCTCTGGTGGTCCCCACCACCATAACCCACATGGGCGGTTAGGCTCAGGTGGTCCCCACAAACATATCAAATATTGAGAGGTTTTAGAATAGGTTTTCCCAAATATTAAACATCTACATGGAAGGTTTCAACAAAAGAAAACAAAAATGTTACACATTTATATATTATTTTTTTCTCTCATGAAAAACACAAAAACTATCTTTCACTCTCGACCCACTACGGTTGAGATGAAGTTCTCCTTGAGAGATTATCGGTGCTGCGAGTTCAACGGTGCATTCAAATTTCTATTCCAAGAACTGGTTCAAAAGTTACGAAAACACACTAGTAAATTTACTGAACATACCTAAAAAAAGTTCATAAATTCATTATGGGAAACACCGGGCCATGGAATCACATGCTGTCAATTTTCATGGCCTAGTAAAATAATCATTTAATTAAAAAAATTACATGGAAATTTCGGGTCATTACTATAGAATTTGGGTTTTTTCATGAAAGAATAAAATAAAATAAAAATTTGTAACATTTTATTTTCTTGGGAACACCCATGTGGATGTTGAGATGTGGGGACCAACAGAACTAAACCTCCCATGTGAGGTTATAGAGGTGGGGACGACCATAATTAACCTCCCATGTGGGTTATGTTGGTGGGGACCACCCGAGATATAAACCCCATTGAACTCCCCTCTTTATGGGAGAAAAACCTCTTGAACTCCACCACATTATTTGTGCCACCCCACTTAATTAATTATACCTACTCAATTAATTAATTATGTTTTGGGAAAAAATCCCTCAAGGTATCATTGAAGCATTTTTGAGGTGATTGTATTTGTTGATAAAGTGGACATCTGAGTGGTGATTGTTGACAAAGCAAAAAAATGACATACAAATTTGTTGAAAAAGAGGATTTGATGATGGAATGTCGAGTTCAAGAGATGAGATCAACGATCCGTGTTTGATTGAAGAACGTCGATAAAGGAATGAATGATCTGGATGCAGGATAAAAACAATAGATACAAGGTGGCGCCGTTTTCCAGTGTTCGGAAAATTTTTGGGCCTGAAAATCGAAAAATGAAGAAAAGTGGTTTTTATCAAAGGGACTTGCGCGCCGTGTACATGAACGCTTGGAAACTTGCACGCCATATGTTTTTCAGTCTCAGATCATCAAAATATGGCAAAGGGATAAGTTTTGCGCAAGTATTGTTGGTGTCGCGCAGGTGACTTGCGCGCCGTGAAGAGACTTGCGCGCCGATGCCTTGGAAGCTTGAGAACTTCCACGCCTATGGTTTTTCAAGATCAGAAGATCAAAATATGGATATGAAAAGAGGTTCGCGTAAGTTTGGATGTGGGTCGCGTAAGTGACTTGTAGGGGAAGAGACCTGCAAGTCGAGACTTGCGCGTTGAGGGTTGACTTGCGCGCCGTCGCGCAGGGTGGTCAAATTGCCTATAAATACCAGAACACCCCTCCTTATTTATTACCAGATTTCAACACTTTGAAGATTCAGAGATCCTGTCACATAGGTGTGGAAGTCGTGCAAGTGGTGGTGTGTCACACAAGTGGGACTTGTGCGCCAGAGTAGGATGTTTGGCGCCAAGGGTGAGTTGCACGCCTGAGGTGGTTTAGGCAAAGAAGGAAGTGTGTCGCGCAAGTTTTGAGTTGAAGAATCTTTAGTCGCACAATTATTTGAGGAAGACTTTCGCACCATTTGTGACTTTCACGCTGATAATTGCACACCTAAATTGACTTGCGCGCCAAGTAAGGATTATTTCCAGTAGTGATTTCCGGGCTGCGTGGAAGCTAGAAGCTTGCCCAATACCTTCGGTGCAAAGAGGTATTCATCTACGGGAGAAAGTTGTACTTCAAAAGAGCACTTACATACAGAGGAAGATGAATTCCTTCATAAAAATGAAGAGACCTACAGGTCTATAAACTATGAGTGGATCCTTTCCAGAGCAGTGAGCGAAGGAAGAGGAATAAGGTGATCCTCTCCACCGGAAGTGAGCTAGAGAGAGAGACAGGGAGTGACCCTTGGGAAAGCAGTGAGCTGACCTTAATTCTTTTAAAGGCAGTGAGTATCGGATAGAGTGACTGTACCCGAACCTTGTATCAACAACTAGTGAAGTTTAGTGGAATTTGGTACGATCGAAAACTTATCGGCGTATGCTCCTTGGATATAGCCCAGTGAGGGTGAACCAAGTAAAAATCATTGTGTCATGTTCATTCTTTAATTTTTGTTTACATTGTGCAACAAGAAAGGGAGAGAAGATTGTTTTTCTTAATAGTGAAACAAGATCAGAACAGGTGTTAATTTTAAAATTAGTCATACCCTGATTCACCCCCCCCCCCCTCTCAGGGTATTCAGCCTTGTGGACCTAACAATTGGTATCAGAGGAAAACGTTGATATTAGTTCTTCTCTTAATGGAGGTCACCAATCATAAAGGGATTCCAATCTTCAATGGGAACAACATTCAGCTATGTAAGAATAAGATGAAACACTACTTCTGATCTTTGGGAATGGATGTATTCACACCAGCAATGCATGGTGTTATAGCTGATATTAATAGTGGTGCATTATCAGAAGCTGAACGTAGAGAGTTGGATGCAGATGCCAAAGCAATTAATGCCTTAGGGGGACCCCAATACAATACTAACTATACAAAGGTGATGTCATGAAAAATGTCACGTGCCATGTGTGAAAAGCTATTCAATATATATGAAGGAGATACAAAGGTTAGAGAGGCAAAGCTGCAAGTGTTGTGGAATAAGTATGAAGATCTGAAGATGAACCCGAATGAAACTATTGATGCATTCTTTGACTGGGTAAATATTATTATGGAAGATATGTGAGGTTTTGGTGAAGTCATTGAGGACATAAATATTGTAAAGTGCATCTTGAGAAATCTTTCACCTCGATTCAATATGAAAGTTTCTATTCTAGAAGATAAAGATCCCAAAGAGCTGACACTGGACAACTTGCACAGTACCTTGGTTGCATATGAGATGAGAAATGATGACAATGAGGCTGTAGAAAAGGGAAAATCCAAAGAGATTGCATTTGAGGCCATGAAAAAGCTCACCACTGTAGATTCTAAGGAAGAAGAAGAGACAGATGAGGTTATATCATTCCTTTCCTCAAATCTTCAAAGAGGAAAAGGAATGTTCAAAGGGAAAATTCCACTCGCTTTCTTTAGATGTGGATTTTTTTTCATCTTGCTACAAGATTCCCCAAAAAGTTTCCATAAGAAAATGATGAAGATGAATTTGAAATTCCCAAGAAGAAGTCTTCAGCATTTGTGAAAGGGAAAAAACAATTCAAGATAAATTTCTTCAAGAAGAAGAATATTCTTTCACATGAATTTGAAAGTTCAGATGAGTCTGAAGATGAAGAGGTTGAGGAGATAGAAAATTGCAGAGATCTTGGGGTAAATTCCTTGGTGGCGATTGTTGGTAGTTCTCAGAAAAAGGAAGAAGCTGATGCTAAAGAAAAAGAAGAAATTGAAGGGAGAGTTGATATTGAAGCCGAATTGGAAGCAGCTCTTGAGGAGATATATGTTTGGAGATCCAAAACAAAGAATGACAATAAAGTGGTTCATGATGCCAAACTCTATATGCAACAACAGGATGAAGAAAATTCTGAGCTATTAGAAGAAATTGAAAAACTAAAATCCTCAACACCAGAGAGCTCAGAAAATAGTATTGAGAATAAGCTTAAAATTGAGGAACAAATGAAGGAAATTGATTGTTTGACTAACAAAGGAAAGGAGAAGGTCAGACGTATCAAAGATCATGAAGAAGAAGTGGTCAGTCTGTGATGAAAAATGAAGGATCAAGAAAAACTCTTGACCCCCAATGTGATATCAGAAAAGAAGGCCATTCAGAAGACAGAGAAGATGAAAGAGGAGGCTCGTAGTTCAGTAGGAGTGAAGCCGCAAGAAAGGTCAAATGACAAGGTTGATTCATGGAATGATAAGAAACAAAATTTTGTGGTTGTTGATGTCAGACCGCAAGCACCCGCCCCAAAATTGAAGGTTGATTTGTGCACAAAACAAAATCAGAATATTCAGACATCCCAAATGGAAAATCATAGTGCTGAAGTAACAAGAATGAATTCACCCTATATCAGGTGTTATTGTTGTGGGAAGATGGGACATTCATAGTATATGTGTTCTATAGCCAAGATATATAGAAGGGAACAAGAACAGTGGTGTCAGCCAAATCGAGAACAGTTTTCCAGACCATATTTTGAAGGAAACTATTTTTGGTGTGGAGTATTTAGACACATGGCTAGGTACTATACTTTGACCATACAGAGAAATGAGCCAAAGCAAAATAAAAACATTCCCAAGAAGAAGATCGATAAACCCACCGGTGAGTTAAAAATGCAGAATAGATTTGTGGCTTTGCAAGATGAAACTGGTCCTTCATACTCTGAGAAAGAACATAAGTCTCAATATATGCCGAGTGGGAAGGCAAAAGTTTGGGCCAAGAAGAAGAAAGAAGAAAAGGCTTTAGTTGAGGAAATTTCCCTTAAAGCTTCAGATAGTTTAGGAATATGGATCCTTGATAGTGGTTGCACATCCCATATGACAGGGAACAAGGATCGAATTACAGACATAAAATATGACAAAGAAGGAGTTTTCAAGTTTGGGAATGATGTAGGGCTGAAGATTGTTGGTTCCAAAAAAGCCAAATTTGGGGGAAAAGAAATAAGACGTTCTGATGTCTTAGTAGTAGAGGGGCTTAGTCATAACTTACTCAGTGTCAGTCAATTATGTGACTATAGGCACTCTATTCTATTTACCAAGAAGATGTGTGTTGTGAAAGAAAAAGATTGAGCAGTTGTTCTACAAGGAAAAAGTAAAAAGGGAAATCTTTACATTGTAAGTGGGGAAGAAGATTTGTGCCTTTTATCGAGAAAGGAAGATAACTAGCTATGGAATAAGCGACTTGGTCACCTATGTCAACCATCCATGGAAGATCTGGTAAAATGTGATGCTGCTAGAGACCTTCCCAAACTATCACATGATCGTACTCTTACATGCGATGCTTGTCAACAAAGGAAGATCATCAGAAAGACATATAGGCTAAAGGAATAGAAATCAACCAGAGTGCTTGAATTGGTGCATGCTGATGTATGTGGACCTATCTCACCACGAGCTATAAATGGGGAAAGGTATTATGTTCTTTTCATTGATGATTATAGCATAATGGCTTGGTTATTTTTCATTACCCATAAGACAGAGGTGTTCAGTTATATCAAGCAGTATAGAAGGGAATCAGAAAGGATGCTTGGGCAGAAAATTCTGAAGTTTCGTACTGATAACGGTATGGAATTCACAAACATTCAAGTCAAAGACTATCTCGAGAAACACGGAATAAGGCATCAAGTATCATCAGTGACTACTCCCCAACAGAATGGAGTGGTAGAAAGGAGAAATCTGATCATTAACACCTTGGCCAGAACAATGCTTATTGATAAAGACCTACCCATGAAAATTTGGAACGAAACAGTTTTGACATTGGTCTCTGTTGTGTCTGAAGCAAGGGAAGACTCCATATGAACTGTGGTATGGAATGAATCCAACGTTGAAATACTTCCGAATCTTTGGAAGTAATTATTTCATTCTCAACATAGAAAATCAGAGGAAGTTTTTGGAATGAGGAGATGAGGGGATATTCCTTGGGTACTCAGGGAAAAGTAAAGCATATAAATGCTTCAACAAAAGGCTGAGAAAAATTGTGGAGAGCAATGATGTCACTATAGTCGAAAATGAACGGAATTCTCAACGACCTATTGAACAGTTTTTTGATGAAAGTGAAGATGAGGTAAGCGACATAGGGGGAGTAGAAGTCGTAGAGGCTGACTCAGAAAAAGATACTGACTCAGAAGAATAAACTATCAAGTCTATGTCTGCAAGGAATCCAAAGAGTCAAGATGAAATTGATAGGTAGAATATCATTGGTGAGCAGATAGCTCCAGTTCAGACTCGAAGAATGAAGTCATTACAGAAAACATCGCTTTTATCTCAGGTGGAGCAGAAATTTTTTTCCGATGCAACTGAAGATGAAAACTGCGTTCAGGCTATGAATGAAGAACTTTATAAAGTCAAGAAGAACCAGACATGGGAGATTGTTTCAAGGCCAGCAGACAAGAATTTAATTGGGACTAAATGGGTCTATCGCAACAAGATGAATGAAGATGGAAATGTGATTCGAAACAAAGAACGACTAGTGTTCAAGGGATACTCCCAGATAGAGGGAATAGATGTTGATGAGACCTTTGCACTGGTTGCAAGTCTAGAGACAATCAGAATATTTTTTTCCATAGAAGTGAAAATAAGTTCAAAGTGTTCCATATGGATTTCAAATTCGTATTCTTGAATGGGGTTCTAGAAGAATAGATGTACATTGAGCAGCCAGATGGTTTTCTCATTCATGAGGATGAGAACAAATTTTGTAGGCTGAAGAAGGCATTGTATGGGCGGAAACAAGCACCAAGAGTATGGTACTCAAGGCTAGATCAGTACTTGAAGAAGCTTGGTTTCCATCATGGGGGAGTTGATTACAATATTTATTTCAGCACTAACAGTAATCCATGGATGATGGTGTTGGTTTATTTTGAAGACATAATATTTCACGGATCAGATGAAGCTCATTGCAGACAGTTCTCCAAATTCATGAAAAATGAGTTTAAAATGTCAATGATTGGAGAGATAACATTTTTTTTCTTGGTTTTCACCACATTCCATGCAGCGAGATATCAAAGTGATCCCAAGTAAAGACACATTCTTTATGTAAAAATAATAATTCGGTATATCAAGGGAACAGTGGACTTCGGCTTGACATATACTGACAAATCTCAGACAGAGTTATTAGGATATACTGATGCAGACTAGGCTGGTTCAACGGATGATAGAAAATCAACATCAGGTAGTGCATTATATCTTGGTGGATTGTGTATTTCTTGGCTTATAAAGAAGAATGATTGCATTTCATTGAGCACTACGGAAGCTGAGTATATTGCGGCCACTCAAGCATGCGCAAAATTATTGTGGATGAAGGAGCGGCTTGAAGATATGGGAGTTGAAGTGATGTCTCCGATCAGAATCTAGTGTGATAACTCAAGTTCTATAAATCTCAGAAAAAATCCTATTCCTCACTCAAGGAAAAAGCACATTGAGATAAATTATCATTTTATCAAGTAGAAGGTTGAACAAGTAATCGTGATGTTGGATTATGTGCCTACAGAGCTACAAGTTGTAGACATTCTAACAAAGGCCTTACCCATGGAAGATTTTGAGAGGCATCGACTGGCTCTGGGAGTTCAGTCGACTCTCCACACTTGAAATAGTGTGGATGTGGAATCCCCCTTTACCCCTCTCCCAGAGGTATGATGTGTTTTCCCTAATGTGTTAATATGTGTTCTCTACTCTATTACAGACTAAAAAGGAGTGACCTTTGGGTTTGTTGACAAAGGGGGAGAAAATAGTGATTGTTCAAGGGGGAGATATTGTAAATATTTGATAAATCATGAATGATATGGGGAGAAGATGACTGGTGGAGAAGCCAGATAGGGGGAGTTGAAGATAGTTGAACATGCTTAGCCTGAGGTTAGCTTGGATAACACCGGAAATTGAACTAAAGAAGTTTTGAAGATGACAAGGGTTGATGTTTTGAACAGAAAGGGGTAGCGTTTTAAATCTGATGATGCAAGAAGTGATCGAACAAAGAATAGATATCACGACAGCTGAGGATCATGATAAAAGCAGAAGAGTGGTGTTGGAAAGTGGTAAGGATATTTCAAAAAATTTGTATCAGTTTGGCAACAATTGGTATCAGTTAGGTGTCAACAGAGGGTGTCAGAGTTGAAGTGATTCATTGATGAACTTTTCATTTACACTTTTTTCTCACGCCGAGCATTACTCATGCGGGCTTAGAGTATGTGTTGAATAAATCCATGATTGCTATCAGAATTGCAATGAGGCGAATGGTGACTGAAGAATAAACAATGTATCTTTTTATGGAAGAGTTTTCAACAAACCCAAATGGGGATATTGTTGGGAAAAAATCCCTCAAGGTATCATTCAAGAATTTTTGAGGTGATTGTGTTTGTTGACAAAGTGGACATATGAGAGGGGACTGTTGAAAAAGCAAAACAATGACATATAAATTTTTTGAAAAAGAGGATTTCATGATGGAATATCGAGTTCAAGATCTGAGTTCAATGATCCATGTTTGATTCAAGATTGTCGATAAAGGAATGAATGATCTAGATGCGGGATAAAAAGAACAGATACAAGGTGGCGTCGTTTTCTAGTGTTTGCAAAATCATTGGGCCTGAAAATCGACAAATGAAGAAAAGTTGTTTTTAGAAAAGGGAATTTCATGCCATGTACATGAAGTATTGGAAAATTGCGCGCCATATGTTTTTCAAGATCAGATCATCATAATATAGAAAAGGGATAAGTTTCATGCAAGTATTTTTGGTGTCGCGTAGGTGACTTGCGCGCCGTGAAGAGACTGCGCGCTGATGACTTCGAAGCATGAGAACTTGCACGCCAATTGTTTTTCAAGATTAGAAGATCAAAATATGGCAATGGAAAGAGGTTCGAGCAAGTTTGGAAGTGGGTCTCACAATTGACTTGCAGGCGAAGAGACCTGCATGCCCAGACTTGTGTGTTGAGGGTTGACTTGCGTGTCGTCACACAATGTGGTCAAATTGCCTATAAATACTGGACCACCCCTCCTCTTTTCTTACTGGAGTTCAACACTTTTAAGATTCAGAGATCCCGTCACACATGTGTGGAAGTCTCGCAAGTGGTGTTGTGTCGCGCAAGTGGGACTTGCACTCCAGATTAGGAAGTTGCGCACCAAGGGTGAGTTGGGAGCCTGAGGTGGTTTAGGCGAGGAAGGAAGTGAGTCACGCTGGTTTTGAGTTAAAGAAGCTTGAGTCACACAAGTAGTTGTGGAAGACTTGAGCACCAGTTCTGACTTGCACGCCGATACTTGTGCGCCGAGATTGACTTGCGTTCCAAGTAAGGTTTATTTACCCTAGTTATTTACGGGCTGTGTGGAAGCTGGAAGCTTGCCCGATACCGTCGGTGGAAAGAGATATTCATCTATGGGTGAAAGTTTTACTTCAACAGAGCATCTACATACAGAGGAAGATCCATTACTTCGTGAAAATGAAAAGAGATACATGTCTATAAACTGTGAGTGGATCCATTCCAGAGAAGTGTGCGAAGGAAGAGGAAGAAGGTGATCCTCTCCACCGGCAGTGATCCAGAGAGAGAGAAACAGGGAGTGACCCTTGGGAAATCAGTGAGCTGACCCTAAATATTATAAAGGCAGTGATCCTGGGATAGATTGACTGTACCCAAACCTTGTATCCACAGCTAGTGATGTTTAGTGGAATTTGGTATGACCAGAAACTTGTCAGCATATGCTCCTTGGACATAGACTAGTGAGGGTGAACCAAGTAAAAATCCTTGTGTCATGTGCATGCTTTACATTCTATTTACATTGTGCAACTGGGAAGAGAGAGAAGAGTGTTTTTCTTAACATCGAAACAAGATCAGAACGGGCATTAATTTTAAAATTACTCATACCCTGATTCACCCCCATCTCAGGGTATTCATCATTGTGGACCTAACATTAAGACAATTTGAAATTATTTCAACAAACTAAATAGACAACATATTCTATTATTTTGGATATTATTTTGTTGGGAAGAGTGTTGGAAAATCACTTTGTAGAACATGGATAAATTCATCTCCAATGAAGAACAACACCTCCCACAGAAGAATGACCATCGGAGATCACAGAATGAGGAAGCCAACCACAAGCCAGATCGGAAGCACCTTGCGGAGGCAACCAATGTAGAACTTCTTAAACGATGAACGAACTGACGATCGAGGAAATGTCAATGTCATCAATATCCATCTATCCCTAATGACTTTTTCTCCTTCCTCACGACCTCCATCGAAAAATCTCCAAGTAATGGGTGTGTATTAAATTGATCAATGTTAATTTTCCTCTCACAATGTATCATCCCCCATGAGCCACTTGATACCGCTCTAACGTGGAGGCTGCGGACGAAACAAACATGGCCCAACCCCTCCAACACTCTTCTTGAATGGTGTGTTCTTCGCGATGGAAGTAGGAATCTTTGTGCCATGGTGACGAATAGATGTGGCGGCCTATACATCACCGGACGCGATTCAGACGACAACACTACGGGTCCTCGCTGCCCCGTGGCCTCTGCGGCACCCCGCGGCCTCGCCGCCCCGCGGCCCTCCACACCGCCCTATGGCCATGCCACCTCATGGTCCTCCACGGTGCCCCATTGCCCACCGCACCCCCCTCGCTGCATCGCCACCGTGCGGACCTCTACGATGACCCGCAGCCTCCTCGCCCCACAGCCCTCAGCGATACCTCGCGACCCTCCGTGCCACCCCGTAGCCTCCGCAGCCCTCATGGCCTCATCCCGCCCTCGTGGCCTCGTTGGCCCCCTCAGCCTTTGCGACCCACATGTCCTTGCCGCCCTGTGGCCTCACTGCACTGCGTTCCTCGTGGCCTGACCACCCCGCGGTCCCCAAGGCCTCACGGCACCATAGCGACCTCCGCGCCACCCAGAACAGTCAGGCCAGGCCGAACCCTGTGGGCCGAACCTAACCCAGTGGGCCTCCGTAGCCCCTGCGACCTTGCACCACCCTTGCAGGCTCCATGGGCTCCATGACCTCTGCGACCCCAGAAAAATTTGCGGCCCCTGAAGCCTCGCCACCCCATGGAATCACGCCTCCCTCAAAGCCTCCACGCTACCCAGCGCGGCCGGGCCGAGTCAACCTGAAGAGGGTTGGGTCAGCCCAGGAGGGGTCGGATCGGGTCAGACTAGACCTGGGCCAACTTCAATATTTTCTCTCTATCGGCCATAACATTAGCATCGGGTGTCCATTTGATGTACTGTTAGCCGCGCTCAAAACCTTGATGTGAGAAGGTCCCTTTTAGTATACCCCATTGGATATTTTTATAAATATGTAGTATGGTCAGGTTGGATCGAGCACTATTCCAATCGAGCCCTTGGGAAAAGAAGGATAATAAATCACAGATCGGTCATCCGATTGATGCACCTTATGTTGTGTTGAAACCCCTATGATGTGGTGGTCCATTGTGATACTACTTCATGGGACTTCATGGAAGTTAGAGTATCATCCAGTGGCTTGAGGAGTGGACCCTCTCAGAGATGAACAAGCTTAGTGCAGGAACCCAATAGCTTGTTGTGATGTGAAGAATTAATAGCGATCATGTGTGGGTCAACACCTTGCAATCATGTGTGGGTCAGCACCGAGCGATCCTATGTGGGTCAGCACAAAGCGATCCTCTGTGGGTCATCCCTAAGCGATCCTAAGTGGGTCATCACCAAGCGATCCTCTGTGGATAAGCACTGAGAAATATAGTGTGGGTCAGTAGTAGTGCCTCATAATAGAGTAAGATGATTTAGTAGTTTTTTAATCATCTCTACTACTGTACCTAAGTTAGAACTGGTGTGAGATGAGTTCATACCTATGTTGTACTATCTTTCATGGTAATACCTTAGTGGCATTATTCTGTGTGGCATACCTATGTGGTACTGACCTTTATTGTATTCCTTCCATTGTGGAACAGTTGAGCATTGGGATTTTGGGTTGGAACCTGTGTTACCTCATGGTTTAGATGGGTATACTTTATAACTTAGATATATGTATGGGCATATACCTATGTAGGGTTGTCAGTTGATTTCAAGCCTTGTGGTTTATCCTTTGGAGATTTTGTGAGATCTTGAGGGTCTCAGGGTCCCTACTACATAACGTTATACTCACCCCTGCATGGCTATACCCACACCTTTGTGTGTTTGGTGAAGATGACGAACAACACTGATCGAGGATGAGGGTACCAGGACTAGACAGTGCCCGGACATGAACCATATGGCATGTCCGAACGTAGAGGGTATAGTCAGATGTGGAGTGATGAGGAGGAAATCTGTACCTACCCTTCTGGTAGGAATTCTGGAGGACGACCCAATAGCTGTGTTTATTTTTCTCCAGTTGTATTGTATTTTAGTTTGACATATACCATTACATTTGGGCTTTATCCTGACCCCTTTTTAGTTTCAACACACTTTTTTCTACATAGTTGAATTCTGTTCATATCTTGTTGTGTGCTTGGTTGCGTGTTTTTACAGGTTATAAAGTAAATTCTTTACTAGTACAAGGCAATACGTATTCAGTGCTAGTCACCAGCCCCAAACCTATGGAATGTGGGCTTGGGGTATTCACGACACAGGCCCCAAGGGACGGGTGATGTCAATAAATGTCATATAATAAATACCAAAATATATATATATTTACACTAAAAAATAATATCATTTTTGAGGTAATTTGATTTAATATTATAAGTCCATTATGAATCCTCCGAAACAATTTTTTCATGTTTTATAATCAATTCTAGGTAAACATGATGCATTTCCATAAGACCCAAATAATTATTTTAATATTATAATTTACAATATGTAAAATAATATAAACTAATAATATTTGGAAGAATAAATATTAAAAACCCATGGGATGGTTTTTGGTTTTGATTATTTTATTTTATTGAGTGAAAACCATTGTATTGAAAAAATAATTAACCCCCTATATTTTACAATATAAACCCTCCCATAATCCCTTTTACCTTCAGAAAAAATTGTTATAATATGAAAATAATCTACTATATACTATATACATATCTAACCCATGGTGTACCCAATCTCTCAAGAAGCATATTAAATGCTTCCGGAAATACCATCTCAATGTAAGGAATCCTCTTCATCTGATACTTATTTAAGAACCACCTTTATTTTTATCCTTTTTTTATTTTATCTTCTTAGGGAATGTTATCACATATATATATATTACTTACCATTTTTTATAATTTTTTGGGATACACATTTTACTCCGATTAATCCCTCCCATGTTTCATTATGTACCCCTAATATGATTCAAAAAAATTCATAAGATTTTTTATTACAAACATTTAGTCACAAACTATTGTTACAATATTCCTTATAATTGACAATTGTTAATGTTTGATAATGTTTTTACATATCCGACTTATTTACCATATAATTTAAAATTTATTATATACCCCTTTCAATCGCATTTATCTATCACATGATTCATTATGTACCCCCGTTATCCTGCAGAAATTATCATGGGGAAATTATCATTCAATTTTTTCCATAGCTTACCATGGTATTGTGAATGACATATCTATTTCCACTCAATGTTATAATACTAAAAATAAATATCATTATTTTATTGTGTTATTACATGTATTTATTTTGAACTCTTCAATAATAGGATTACACATAATGAAATATGAAATTATTTTGGATGATCTATGTGTTACAATTATGAATCTACATGATATAAAATAGATAGGTGATCATAGACTTATATTGCACACCGATATGTTGGGTGATGTTTTAGTTTCGTTATATTTCATCTATTGAATTCTGGAGTAAAAAAATCCATTATACGTTTTTTACCATGTTATGTGTTATTTGTGGTTATCCTTGACCTATGTTTAAGATTTCATTTTTAATGTTGTTTTCACATACCGATTTTTCCATTATTCTATAAGGAAATATATTTATTTGATTTTCATATATAAGATTATCTCCCATTTATTTCCCATTTAAATTTCTATTTACTAAAATTTAATACTTTCTTCATATTATTATTAATATTGTTATTCATTATTAGGTTTAATAACTCACTATTTTTTTATGAATATGTCAAGTATATATATTTTAGTTTCAAAAGCTGTAGAATTTTAAAACTATTTTAATGAAGATTTCAGTAATTTTGTTAAACTCAAGTGTCATGATTATGTTTAATATTCCAATTCTCAAAAATGCAATATGTTTTATGATATTATGGGTTGTACTAAGTTTTTGTATTAAATAAATTAGTAATTAATGTGTATAAAATATATGGTGTTCCATAGTAGTTTTCAAAGAAATATGTAGTTAATTTTTGGATATGGATTAAAAAACAATTGTAAAAGACATATGTATAATACTAAATATAGTAAAACATCCCTTTATTTTGGAAATGAATAGAATATGTTTTTCCATGAAAATACATCCCTATATGGATAATACAAGTAGATGTGAATTTCGAAAATATGTACCCAGTTGTAACCACATAAAAATTATATTGAGATAGACATGATCCTGAACTAGTGAATGAAAATGTTCTTTAATGCTGACCTTGTTGGAAAATTAAAGGAGGCGTGTTTTCATTAATTAAATATTTCATTACAAACCATTTTAATGGAAAAATCCTCATATGATTTTATATTATGAAAAATATCTTAGATAATTTATATTAATCCCTTGAAATTCATGTGTTATAGAATATATTATATTTATGTATTATCCAAATAATTTTCATAGATTACATTTTTTGGTAAATTTTCAAATATTACGATTCATAATTTTATTATTTATTATAGTAAATGTATGGAAATAAGAGGTACCGAGTCTACAATTAAATTCATGGTTAATTTGAAGAATTAAAAAATGATATTATGAAATATATTTGGGAAATAATCACAAAATTCATAACTATACAATTTCAATTGACCGAGGTTTTGAACCAAAACATGAATCAGGAGGAACACCCAAATTTTCATAAGAATGATAATGTTACAATTGCTAAATTTATGAAACAAAGAACAATGACATTCAATGGTTATTACAATCCTTTAATAGTGGAAAAAATGGATAACCTTCATTGAAATGATATTCTTAATCTTCCAATTCTCAGAGAATTAGAATGTAATGTTAGATTTTTATTTTATGGAAGGAGAAGCTAATAAATGGTGGATATTGGTCAAGAATACATATCCTATAGGGAATATTTAAGCATTAGAGTGGAAGGACTTCTATAAAATAACATACAATGAATATTTTTATCACACTCTCAAACTGTAAATAGAGAGGGACTTATATTTCCCAAAGAAATGGGATAAGGAATCTATCATGGAATATGTGAAAAACATCCCTAGACATTCATGATTCACCTCTGACTGTATCATCAAACATGAATGTATTGTTGAAAATTTCTTTGGTGGACTGAAACCAAGCCAATGAAAACCCTTAGTCATTCTGATCATTGATATTTATGATCTGATTATATGATTTTCCATCAATGCTGAAATTGAGATCCACAAATCTCAAAAATTTCATGTTGATAAGAAAGGGAAAATGGAGTTTCATTCTAGTTGTGTAATGGATAAATATAATAGTTCAAGAAAAATAAATTTCCCATTTGTCAATGGTGTTGGAATAAAAACCTCATAAATTTATTGAAGGTTATGGGGAAATTCATTAGGCGTGAGATAGTAGGGAACCTAGATTGTGATTACTGGTGTGAGAAACCCCCCAATGTGATAGAATAATGTAATTCTCCAACAAAAACAATACTCCTAATCCAATGTTAAAACAACTAGGACTAAGGAAAATATGTAATTCAATTAACTATGTCAAGTATTGTCAAAAAATAGGGACAAAAACAACCCCATAGCCTAGAGAGAATGGGAGAGATTATGACATAACAATTATGAAGGTGGATACCAGAAAAAAAGTAGTGATAGGTATGAATGTTTTTCGATCAATAATAGTGATCATAATTTGTGTTTCTAGTTTGAAAAGTTATTTCATATCTCATATATATATTAAAACTATTCAAACAAAAATTTCCTTGACTAAATGATAAATACTAGTGAAAATACAAAATGGGGAGACTATTACATCCCAAATATATAACTCATACCATATCAAAATTTGTGAGATAAACTTCCAAAAATACATCATCATACTCCCTTTAGTGGAAGTTGATGCAAAATTATGTATGGATTGTCTTCCCTTACATAGAGAGAATCATAATTTATAAGCTATGGAAACCACGATCTATATTTTAAATCACTATATGATTCTATTAATGTGAATTGAAGAGGATGAATCTATTAATGAGTTATCGTATCAACAATGGATATTGGTTCCTTACAAAAAGTCATATCTAGTTTGAATGAATTACTCTTTTTAAAGATCGTCCTTGAAGACATTCTCACTACAAGAGATTCAAATAATGTTTTCCAAAATAATTTAAAATCATTTTTCATAGCCAAGTGTCTTAACTATATATCCAGATCAAAACTAGGTCCTTGAAAATATTTAACACACCATATAGATTGGTTTTTGTTAAATAGACGGTGCGCAAGGAACATAAATTAGATAATAATGATAAAGGGTTTATATAAACAACATTTTCAATATGGGGAGCATCAGTGCTCTTCATCATGATTAATGATGATTCAATTAGCCTAATAATTAATAATCATGAGATCAATAAGATTATGATAAAGAAAATTTTTTATCTACCACATATTGATGGCTTATTGTTTTGGATATACATATCCTAGTATTTATCTGAGATATATCTTTAGTAAGGTTATTATCATATAAAGGTGAAGATGGAGGATATATATAATACATATCTTTGTAAATGTTATGATGAGTAATAGTACATAGTGATTCCATTAGGACTCTCCAATTATCAGAATATTTTAATGTATCTGATGAATATTGTTTTAGGGAATACCTTGAAAAATTTGTGGAAGTTTTTATTGATGATATTCTTATGCACTGCAAAAAATTAAGAACATGAGAAGTATTTAAAAACTATAGTGATGTCATTTTGAAAAGAAAATATGTTAGAAATGTATAATAAATAATTTTTTTGGATGAAATAAGTATCATTCAGGGTCCATGTCACCACCAGAATAAATATATCTATGTATACATAAAAACATGGATGTTATGGAATTCTTTCATAGAAAATCCTCTATGATAAAAATATATAGCATCCCCAGATTAGTTGTGTATTATCGTCGATTTTTAAGAAACTTTTATTGAGTTTCAAACACCCTTAACAAGATAATAAGAAAATGAGTTATGTTTTTCTTATAATGATGAATGTGAATAATGTTGTAAAAAAACAAATTAGAGTATAATAAGTAAACTTATGATCAAATTACCTAATAATGGAGAAGGATTAGTTATCTATATTGATGAATCCAAAATAGATAGTTTTTTTTAATAGTGAAAAATAACAGTGTGATAACTTATTCATACCACTAACTAAATATCCATCAATAAAACCACCAACCTCATGATCTAGAATTGGTTGTAGTGATCTTTACATTAAATACATAGAGAAATTATCACAATTGGGAAATGTGTGATATATTTATGGACCATTTAATAATCATGAATACATTCAGAAAAATAACAATTAATATTAACCATTATAGGTGGTTAGATCAGATCAAGTATATTGATTGTTCATTCCATTACCATACTGGAAGAGAAAATAAAGTTGCAGATGCTTTGAGGGGAAAGGATCCCACAACTCTATCCATGATGAGGATTACAAGGGATCCAATATTCATGGAGATGAAATGACAGATATGATTTAAAAAAGGATCAATAACATAAATTTCTCATATATATTAATATCCATTAATTAATTAAAGTATCAAGGTGGGTTATATAGATGATGAGGTGTTACAGAAGAAGGTGGTAAATATTCTGAAGTTCATCTTTGTTGAATATGATGTTATATGTGTTGAAACCAGGTTTTTTATAACAAAAAAATATAAATGAAGAGGGAAAATCATGATTATGTTCATAGATAATTCATCTATATTATTTTAGAATGAACTAATATATTTATAGATTTGAAAAAAATTATAGCGGGATAACAAGAAATGATAGACTATTCAATTCAAATCATGATGCTTTCTAAGACAATAAGTCATGTATAAATGACAGAATCATAATGGAATGATGCAACCATTTACTATAACACTGCAAAAATTAAAAATAATAACCATTGATTTCATCATAAGACTTCTGAGGACCTCTAAAGGAAATAATTTCAATTGGGTGGTAGTTGATCACCTTAACAAGTCCACTCAATTTATTCCTATTATTGATTAATTCTCTCTTGACCAACATGATAATTATAGATAAGGTATGTGGTTATATTGCATGGATTTCGACACATCATTGTATTTGATCAGGATATGGGTTTTTCATGAGGTTTTAGAAAAACAATCACCATGTTTTGAATACAAAAATGAGACTTGGCATTTTGTATCACCAAAAAAAAGATGGTTTGACATAAATATCCATTCAAACTCTACAATATATGATGATATTATGTTTAATGGATTACCAAGGATGTTTAGATGAACTCCTTCGATAAGTTGATTACTCATATAAAAATATTTTCCATTATAGTTATCAAATTGAACCTTATGTGGCTCTATTTCAGAAGAGGTATTAGACTCCGATATACAAGGATGATGTTGGAGAGGGGAAACAGACGAGAATTAATCTTATTGAAGTGGTTAGAGAGTAGGTTCAAACCATTCATATTCACATGAAATCATTAAAAAGTAGATATGAAATCAACGAAGACAATCATTGGTGAGACGTAATGTTTGAGTTCAGTGGTAAAGGGTTCTATTATATATCACCATGGAAAAATGTCACAAAGCTTAGGAAGAGTGTAAATATTAGTCTAAGAAACTTCAGCCCTCTTGGAGATCCATGAATGCATCTACGTAGTGTCCTATTGACTGCACTCCAACCTAACCTATCTAATGCACATGATGTGTTCTTAATGTCCCTATTGATAAACTACACACTGAGACACTCAAGTGTATTGAATCTACATGTGATACCATTGAATAATAAACATATATATAAGGACAAACTAGTAATTATTTTTGATCATAAATTAAATGTTATAGGAAGGAAGATAATTCATAAGGTAAAAGTACCATGGAAGAACCACAAGTATGTGGAATTAATATTATAATATGAAGAGTTGATGAAGGAAAAAGTACTCTCATATGTTTTAGTGTATGAAATGAAAATTTTGAGGGAGAAATATCTCATGAGGGGAATAATATAATGATCGAAACATGTATAAATTATATTCCATTTAAGATTGAATTAAATTCCTTATTATGTAATTGTATTTTAGATGTGAATCCTTGGATATATACCATAATATTTAAAATGACATTAATCACGATGACTATTGATACTACTGTCATTGTATATTGATCTTATGATTAATATAAATTAAGGGTTATGAAAAGTCTAATTGACATAGATGATAGAAAAAAACCCTCAATTTGTAGAATCATACCCTATGAATCCCACTGAATGTATTTTCCAAGGGAGGTGGAATCTATGTGATTTTTACTTAAAAATACCATGACTATATTCAAATTATGAAATAAACATTTTATGGTATAATTTCAAGCTCACTGAGATCATGACCCATATCATGTTCGCTGAACCACCATAGGAAAATTTCAATATCATGATACATACCCTTAGGGAATTCACTAATGTATCAAGGGGTTTTGTATATTGACCATTGTAGTATGAATATATGTATTTTCTTTCTAATGAAGTAATTACAACATTTACTCCTTATTGTTTGTACATTAAAAATTATTATTTATTGTCTTTGATAAAAATTATATTTTAATACTAAAAATCTCGATTTTTTTAAGTCATTAGAAAATTTAATTAATAAAACTAATTTAATTAATTCAGGAAATTAATGAAATATTAATAAAATATAATTATTAAATATTATATATTAAATTTAAATAAAAATAAAATTTTTTATTTTGAAAATGTAAATTTTAAATGATTTTAAAACTATTATTGTCAAAAAAACCAGTATTTTTCAATAAAGGGGAATTTTAATTTAAAAGTGTAATTTTTAGTATTTTGAAAAATATTTTAATAAATTATATATTATTTTGTTAATCAACTTGTTGAAATTATATAATGGTTTATTTCCTATAACATTCAGAGATATTCAAATTTTTCAGGTAAAAATTTAATAATGTATAAATAGAAAGCATCTAAAATGACATCACAATGACCCAAAAGTGGTCTAAAATGACCAAAAAATTGTATCAATGAAAAAATAGATATTTCAATTTAATAATGTTTTTGATTTTACTTTATTAATTTTATAAACCATTAATGAATCCTCTAAACTCTATATAGTATTTTATGGATTTATAATAAATTCTTGGTAAATATGACTCATAGTGAGATCCCCAAGGGTATTATTTTAAATTTATTAATACATAAAATTATAAAATAATGAAGGAGAGTCATAGTTTTTGAAAAAATGGGGAAATCCATTTGAATATTATATGGTTTTCATTACATTAATGTATTTAGTCAAAAACCTAAGTTTCAAAAATAATAAAAAACACTCCTTTATTTTCCTACAAAATCCCTCAAAATTGTCATAGTTACTCAGAAAAATTCCATATAGAATTTATATAATATAAATTTTACTTTTTTTATCTACCATGTTTCCCTTATTCTATCAAAAAATCTTCCCAATATTTTAGAAAAACCCTCTTAAGAAAAGGGATTATCTATATCTCATCACTATTTATGTTCCTCCTTTTTGTTTTTCCTTTTAACACCAATTTTTCATGTTTTATAGTCTCCTTAAACATATATATTACCTACCTTATTATTTACAAGAGATGCTAGAACCATTTCAGATTAATTTAACCCTCCGAATATTCATTATGTCCCATTATTTTTATGCCAAATTTATCAAGTTATATTCTGATGCCAAACATTTATTCATGCAACCATCTTGTCTTATTCCTTTTAAATAATAGTTTTTCATGTTGTATTATGTTCATAAATATAATATTAAATACCTTAATATGTAAAATTTATGATATACCTATTTAAATATCATTAATTCATCCCATTATGTATTAGGTACTATTATTATACCTCCAATATTATCATACGATTGTTTCATATGAAAAACTACAGTGTTATGAATTCCATCACCATTTCTACTGATGGGTATTCACAATAAAATTATTTTAATTAGTTTATTGGGTACATACGTGTATACATTCCATAATCCATTATCATAGTATTTAAATTGATGAATTATAATCCTATGTTGAATAATCTATGTGGATTACGTAAACATGTATGTGATATAAAAGTGACGTGGGGTCCTAGAATTACATATTGGTCAATTAAATTAGGCTATATTTTAGTATCATGAGACATCATTATATATCTTGTTTTGGGGTTCATATTATTTATTCTCAAGTGTTTTATTTTGAATAGAAATTAATATTGAGTAACATCTAAAACATTTATTATGATATGATTTTTTTATTCCCCTACTGGGTTTTATACCATACCCATTTCTTATGTTTATCCACGGTTATCCCATGAAATTTTAAAAGCTATGTAATTTTATAAGAATGGTATGGATGCTCTCCATAATGTTATTTTTTTCATGTATCATGTTGATTTTCTATGAAACTATTTTCCCAATGAAAATAGGATTCAAGCCCTTATAGGTTTTATTAATGTGTTTTTATATAATAAAACATGAAATAACATGTATTAAAGATATGGGTTGTAATGATAATATCTTCTAAAATATCCTACACACTTCCTAGATGTCCTAGTCTGATTGAAAACCCATAATATGAATGATTAAGAAATATTCCTAATAAAGATACTAAAAGAATAAGTATAAATTATTACTAAACATTCTTATGTTTATATCTTTATAAACTTGCTCCAAATATTACTAAAACATCAATATATAATGAAATCAGTATATTAAATATACTTTAATATAAATATTTTTTTTATAAAAATTTCATACTACTATTTATTAAAATTGAGGTTGATATCATTCATCATTAAAATGCCTGAAATAAAGTCTCTATAAAGAGATGCATTTAATTTTTCATAACCAACACACATGGAAGGAAATATAAATGTATTTAATAAATACATGTGATAATTATAATTATTTTTTATTATTTATAAAAAACATTTGATTTGTCTCCTTTTCTTTCCATCCATAGAAAAACCAAAGAATAACCCATGTATACTTGGGGAATCTCACCTCCAATAAGTGATGGAAATCATTTTTCATCACCTAATTACATGTATTCATATTATTTTATTGAGGATAAATAAATATTATATTTAATAGATGTTTAATATTATAAAGATGATGAAACCTTTCCCAATATGTATGTATGGGAAATTAAAAAAATGAAACATGACTGGAAACATTAAATAATTAAAACATTAATATTAATTTTAAAAGATAATTATTAAGAAATTGGTTACAGAATTTATTAATGGGTTTATAAGACATGATGTGTGGGTATTCAAGATATTATATTGTGCATGTGCTTTCGTTTTTTTCTAATGTTCTATTTTGTGGTTCATTATGTACCACAAAGTAGTTTGTTTCTATTTTTGAATTTATATTTTTATTATAAATTTCTAACACCATGTACTCTCAGTATAATAACCTTCTTTATTATATTTTTAATATGGTTATTAAATAGATTTATAATAAATCTAAAATTATTTTATAGGAGGTTTGATTTTAAACAATGAAATCCAATACTTGGGGTAATGACTCATGTTTGAATTTTACTTATAATCTGGATTGTTCATGATTAAATCGCCATTGGATTAATTTAATTATTTATCACTCTTGAAACCCATATACATTATTCTATTATTATTGCTTTTGGGGATTTATAATATAATTTCTATTTTCACCATGTTTGATACTCAATATATTGAATAACTATTTTTATAAAAGATAGATTTATTTCTTATTTTACATTATGTCTATTTTTCTCCAATTTCTATATTCATTAACATGTTTCAATAAATTAATTTTTATCATTACATCATAGTGTAAATTACTCTTCAAAAGTATTTTAATTTATATGAAATGTACAAATGATTAATTATAATAATTATTTATTAGATGAAACATTTGACTTTTTACAAAAGATTGAATGGAAAAAAAATTAGTTGTTTAACAAATGAACTGATGTTCCCTCCATGATATTCTATTTTCATTTTTAACTATCATAAAATGATTACTATGTCTCACTATGAAGATAATATAATAAATTTCTTCATAATTTTTATTATTTAGATATTAGCAAAATAAAATGTTCTTTTCTATTCTTTTTCAACGAAAACTGTAAATTCTATTACAAAAGTACTTTATGTAGTTGGAAACACAAATTAAAGAGACTTATGGATCACTAGGGATAATATTTAATGATTCAATAAGAATTATTTCTCTGGACGTATTAATTTTATTATATTTTATTATTTATTTCATAAAAAACATTCTTATCCTATGGGTTAATTAACCTATAATGAAATGAGAAATGTCTTTATATTATTAATGAATACATGATAATGTTTTATATTATGTATTGGGTGGGATGAAAATTTTATTTCCATCCAATTAATTGGGTAAAATATTACTCTATAATGAGATAATTTAAAAGGAAATGTAGAGTGAACCCAATCTAGTATGGGATTATGTACACCATGTATGAAAATGGAATGGGGAGTGAACCCAGTCCTCTAAGGGACACCTACTACTATGTTATGAGGATTTTTGGAATTGAGGCTTGACTAATGAAATGATTTTATATATTTTTTATTACCCCCACACTCATATTAAATATTATTATTTTTATGATATGCCCTTAGGGATCATGATTTATTATTGATGATATTACACTCTTATGTTCCACATTGTTTGTTTAGAGATTTCTTAAAGATATGAATCTGAATATATGATCTATTATTGATTGGGTATTAAAATTTTAAATTATGATAATCCATTAATGAAATTATAATTATCTTATTCTCACATATGATCATTGATTTCATTCTCCCATTTTTACCATTACTATGTATTAGAGCTCACTATTTCTTATGTTTCTATTTCCCTATGTTTTGAAGAATGGTTCAAAGTAGTATATTTATTATAAGGGTTCTATGTGAGAAATTATTTTAATACATAATGAATATATTTCATGAAATAATTTTATTATTTAACTAGTCTTCAAATACAACAAACCACTACTATTTTTGGGTGTGTACTATTGTGATATGTAATGAATATCCATCTTATATGATCTAATATTTATGTATGGAATGACTTGGTTGGATAAGATGAATTATGTACCTATAACAGAGATACTTCAGAATTTTCTTTTGTAATAACCTATGACAATAAAATAATTGTATGTTCAATAGCATATACGACACACAACACTGATCCTAAAAATACCCCAAAATATTATTATTTATCTATGGATGTTATAACATAGATGTTAAATTGGTGGGTATTGATACTATTAACTGATTTAGGAAATTTATATTTAGCACATATTTAATTAAAATTCATTAATTAATAAATATTAAACCAATATAAATGTTTTAGTAAATTTATGTTATACTTCAGAAACATTTTTTATTCAAAATGATTTTTTTCTTTTAAGGATAAAATATTATAATTAATATATGAAAATTATATAAATTATATTTTAGAAACAAATATAATTTTTTTTATGATTATATCAAATTTTTGTTAGGATGAAATTTTTATATTTTTATGAAAATAATTCTTTTATAGTGAATAGTGAAAAATAATGATAATTTTGAAAACTATATTTCTACTTCAATAATTTGAAAAATACATTACATTTTGAAATTGTTGAAAATTAAAATTGGTTATATTATATTATTAATATCCCAATTAAATACATTTTAATCATATTTATATTTAATTTTGGTATAAAATTATTTTTACACAAAAATACATTTTTAAAAAATAATATTTTTTTAAAAAGATGTTTTCATCGAGTTGATAAAATTTTTAGAAAAATAAATTTTCTTTACATATAAAATTTAACTATATAAAATTTATTATTTATTTTTAATTATTTTAATACATTTTGGTAAATAAGTCTATTTTTTCAAGCATTTTAAATAGTAACCATGGTAATATGTATCACCACGGTAAAAGAGAAATTTGGTTCATATTGGATAAAGATAATTTATTTATCCTTAATATTAAATTAGAATTCTTATAGTATGAAGCTAATCTTAAAATTAACACCATATAATTGAAAATAATTGTTTTATTAAGAATGCATCCATGCAAATAACTTATGTATTAATTTAATAAATTGAAGTTGAAAAAGCTTACTCTTTTTGTTTCTAATATCACTTATGTGTCCATATAGGAAAAAAAGATATGAAAAAATTTATATTTCTATATTAATTAAAATATATTAATTATAATAATCTGTGATTATTTTTGGAAAAATGATAATTTACATAAATGCTTGTAAAATTCTAACAAAATATCCATTTAATTTATTAAAAATAAAATAAATGATTTTATTTTTTTAAATGTGAATAATTTGAAGGAAATAATGTTTATCAAGAATTTTCAAGATATATATAACAAATTATTAAAGATTAACTTAATTTTACATGAAATGATAATTTTTCATACTTTATTTAAAGTCAAATTAAATGAATACTGTCAAAATTATCAATAGTGATATTTTATCAAAATAATATCTAATTAAATTATTTCAAAATTATAAAATTATAAAAATTTAAAAATTTGGATAATATATTTTAATAAATGGTATAATGTTTCCATTTATGAGTCACTAGTAATATTATATGTAAAAATATAACCCCTTAACCATGAAAAAGATGTTACTGCAGTTAATGTTAAAATGTGGTAATTAAGGTGTTGAACCAAAAGATATGGTTAAAAATAACACTTAAACCTATAAAAAATATATTAATTGATAATAATTCAACTATATCCTACCCTAGGGTTGACTTCATTACCATTTTTAAGAAATTATATATATAATAGTATTATTATATATTAATTTTTATAAGAAATTCCAAAAGGGTCCCTCCCCTAAATTATAAAAGTGCACATCCAACTCTACTTGTTTACAAAATTTTAAGTCATATATCCTACTCAAAACAACACCATTCATCTTATAAATATTCATATCCTTGTCATTTACAATCATCCCCATATGATAGACCATCCAATAGTCCATTAAGAATTGATCCAATGGAGTTCTTACAAAGAAGATGTAATCACCTTAACTGATCACTTATTATAATCATTCTTTTACCTTTTCAAAATCTATGGTATATATCATAAAATAATATAAATCGTTTCCTTTATATAATAAAATGTTGTTTTTATTTTTAATCCACCCTTACCCACACTCTTTCCCTTCAAATTGGAATATGAATGAATCTATTTTTCATACATAGGGTTCACCGTCTCCACGTAGTGATACACTTCATTTTTCATTTCCACATTATATAGATGTGATTTATTATATCATACCAAATAAATTATTTATTTTATATTTTTAATAAATTATTTAAATAAAATAGAAATCTAATTTCTAAAACCAAACATGGATTATTTTTTTAACAAATCACTAACTCCAATACATATTTATAAAACTAGAAACCACGACTAATCTAGCAAGATTACTATCGGTTCTCGAAAAATAACTATAGCCTGACAAATAAAAACAATAATTCCAAGGGTATATCCTAATTCTCTGGAACCTTCTATTATTATAATGGTGGAAGAATGGAGAATCTAAAAAAATACAAAGAATAAGAGCAATGTAGATCATCATTTTTGAAAAAATAATGTAACTTCCATAGATTTATATCCTTTTTCAAAAACATTTAGGTATGGGTGTTTATAAGAGTATTTATTTTTGACTGTCAGAAACTATCCAATTGATTTTTAGTAGCATTTATGAAACCTTAAAATAAATAAAAATTATATATTAATATTATAATAAGAATAATAAAAAATAATTAAAATTTTATATGAAGAATGATAATAATGTTTAATAACAATAATAATATAAAAAATGTATCATTGATAAATATTATTTTCAATATTTAATTTTTCAAGATACATTTACTATAATACAAAATATAAATCGACCACTAAATGTGTTCTAGTGTTTACCCACTTAGGTGAAATCTAGCCGAGCCTTTGGTTTGTTGTCCTATTAGAAACATGTAGTTTAAGCCACATGTAGGTATTGAATTGGAATAGTACCCACTAGAGATAAGAACAGACCCATAGAGACCATCGGGATCATAGAAAGCTAAGGATAATAACTCAAAAGTCCTATGGGTAACGCCTATATGGTGTGACATTGTGATTTCAGGGTATTAGTGTCATAGGTTGTATAATAAAAATTTTAGAAAATTGAACGATTTGATGTGGGATATAGTTTCAAAACAATGATTACAATTCGATCCTCCCATTAGAGATACACTTCATCTAATCTATTCACTCATTTTATGATACCATTAACTACTATTCATCTTACTAGTTTTATAGAACCAGTAGACCCTCAACTCTAACATGTTCTAGTTTTAACTACTAAAATATTCGTTAACCCATTGCCCAGTCAATGATGAATCTTTAAAATAGAATGAACAAAATAAAGAGAACCATTTACTATATTATGATTATAATTTTCTATTTCCTTCCATTGGATTCTATAGTAATATAAAATTATTATATATATATATAATTCACATTATCTTGTACAATCTAAACAGTGGTGCATAAAAGTTTATTTAAAGGATAATGAACAACATTGTACATTATTTGTTAGTCAAGATTTTAAAATATATCATGTATTCCAACCCACAATTGCGAAGAAACAAAAAATATTCCAATATAGTATTTAACATAAAATTAAATTAATTAAATACATTGAAACCCTAAAATGTTTTTGTTAATAAAAATATACATGGAAACATCTAAATTATACTTTTTTCATTCATTAAAAGAGTTGACATGCATCCCCCAAACACCTTATCTTTTTATCTTGAGTGTGGAAAATATTATCTTTGAAATTTATCCATTAATTTTAAGGGATATATTTTATTAAAATAAATATTATGTTTCAATTTTTAATGGATATGGACTTATATAAATATTTTCTAAGTGGTAGATTTTATTTTCACTAACCTTTTAAAATTTTTGTTTTAAATTCTTAAATGATACGAACTTATGTTTTTTATTCTGTAAATTATTCTTTTTAAAATTATAAGTACTCATTTAATTTCCAATATATATATTTATGTATTTTATGTTTTCTCTTAAGGACTTGTAATGAAATTAGTTTTATAAAAAAAATTCATTTTTTTAAAATAATTATATGAACAAATTTTATTTTTGTATATGATGTCGAACAATAAAAAAACATTGCCTTTTTGTTTTTTAACATTAATTTAAATGGATATTTGATATTTTAAAGATAAAAATTATCATTTCATGCAGTGAATGTCCTAGATAAAATAATTGAAGGTATCAAATTATGTATGTTTCTGTTTTCACTAAGTCACATATAATAAAAAGTCATCATTTTATGGGATAAATATTCATTAAAATTACCTAATTTCATATATATTATTTTTTATTTCCACCATATAATTTATTATTTTCATTCCATAAACATCAATAAAATAGTTTAATTTATAAATTAGTTATATTTATGTATTTTAAAATAATTAAATTCTATTTGTGTGTGGATTTTTCATAGATATATTTTTAGAGTTTATTAAAAATTAGTTTGTTAAATGTAATGAATGTTTGAAAATATTATCTTGTAAAGAAATTATTTTCATATGATATTGGGATGATTTTCGGATATGAGTGTGATAGGAAGTACCATCATAAATATTTTATATAAAATTTTAAAAAGAGTTTTGAAAGATATGATCTGGTTTGGGGAGTATTCACATGACCTTAAGGGGAATCTATTCTATAAGTGATATGAATAATTGAACACATGGTTTTTCTTATGGCCTACTATGTATCATAGGTCATATAGAAATGTTTTTATTTTCAATAAGAATAAATCTAAATAAGTATGTCAATATATTAATATATATTAAAAAATAAATAGTTTCAAAAATAAAATATAACTACTATGGATATTTTAAAAAATGATTTAATTATTCTTAAAAACATTTTTATGTATTTATTTTATCAAATGAATTATTTGATAAATATTTCCAAAGAGATAATTTTTTTAAAGAAAGGTTTTTACAATTGATTTTAAAAATCCATAATCAGTGAATTAATGCACCCCTATGTGATAATATAATTTTTAAATGAATAGTATAAATAAATATTAAGTTTATTTTTTATATGGATTCAGTGTATGTGAAGAAAATGGAAAATAATTATAGCTATGATGAATTGTAGTATTTTGTCTAGTATTTAATAACCTAGATTAAAAAACATTATGGAATGTACAATGCTCTCTAATTTTTTTTGTTATCTATTATGTTACATAATTAAGGAGAACATTTTAGTACTGAATTGGAATGTTAGGGTTAAGGGTTTACATTTATGGTTGGTTTAATTTTTATATATGATATTTTTAACATAATTATTCTTATATAATGATAATATCATATATATCCTCTTACATTACAATCTCTTTTCACCCCATGATTCAGGTAATTGGCCATCTATTTGTTTATTTCAAGTATATCTCATGATTGAGATATGTTTCTTGACGTTTTGAGGGGTTTTTAATTTTTTGGAGGCTTTTTAAGAGGTGAACAGTTAGAAAAAACCATGAAACACCTCATGAAAACCATTTAATAGAAATAGTGGTCACTGGGAAAGTTCACAATTTTTCCTAACTGTGTTCATTCCCATAAGAAATTGTGCGATCCTATTATCCTTGGTATAATATAAAATTTGCAGATGTTACAAATGTTGTATAACCTTGATATCTAACTATATGATTTTTTGAATTATGATAATAGCAACTTCATGGTTGGCGTACTATTTTCCAAACAGTGCGGTCTAACCATGCAATGTATATTAATTCCTATGAAATTTGTAGATCTCATTTTAATTTGATCTTCTAGTACCTGGTTTTTAACTAATAATCCCATAAAAGAAATTTTAATTTCTCCCATGGTGTCTGACACACTTCCCGTTGGAACAAAAGTGATTTGTAGTCGGTTTAAAGGTTGTTAGATGCCTTGAATCACTAGTAAGTCTTCATTCATGAATGTTTCATTTTTAGAACTTATCTAATGATCTCTTCTTATTATATTTCATGGAACCTTATATCTAATATATTAAGGATATATACATTGTAAATGATGGTAATTTATTTTTTTTCATTGGATCTATTGAAGGAAAAGTGTTTTAGGGTCAGATATAGAGAATAATTGTGTGGTTTGTCAGCTTCATGAATGTTTTTTAGGTAGGTGGTTTCTTTCTCAATTCCACATATTTTAAAAATTATGAAATAGTTTTAATTAATTAATTTTCATGAAATGGTTGTGCAATTATATTGTGAATCTTGATGGAATTATTATATTTCTATTAGCTTGGAAATTATGGAAAGTTAATTGGTTTATGGAAAACTCTTAATTAATAATTTTAAAGTGGTGTTTTAAAATTATAGTTTTGTCGGATGCATGTAACATATCTATTGAAATAATTTAAAATACATTACAGTTTGATTAATGTTATTCTTAATGATGTTGGAAAAAATTGTTGTGCGTGAGTTGGACTATGATGCACAATGGTTGTGAAGTTCCATGATCAGTGTGATGGAGTATGGACATGATGTTCCGCCACTAACGGTAACAAAAAACTATAGTGTGTCTGAGTATTTCTATGAATGTACATGGTAAGAGGATATACCAAATGAAAATGAGAAATGTTTTATAGGGTTGTTTTATTTCTTTCATTTGAAAAATATTTTATCTTTGATATAAACAATTTTAAACTGTTTTAAACTCATTTATATAATTTTTTTAACAAGTTCTGTACTAGTAAAATAAGTTTGGAAGTCATTGGTGAAAGCCTAATAAATATTTACCCAACACCTACTTGGGTATTGTTGTATGTTTTCAGATGTCATATATCAAGACACATGGAATGGGAATGTATTGAAATTCATTATTGATTCTTCTTTATAATGTGGGAATGAATTATCGAGTATGATCCCATAATTTTCTACAATTTATGGTTTGATGTATTTGGTTACATTATTTTATTAGTCTTTTTATTCCTTTGGTAAATTAACTACTTTTCTTATTTTTACTCTAATACAGATGTGGGTTGGTTTGGTATTTCTTTAGCTGTATCTTGTACTCATTCAATATTTAGAGGTTTGGTAATTATTGTTATCATGATTTTGTTCTCTAATCATCATAATGAAAATATCCCACAATTCATTATGAATTCATTGGAATTTATTTCTATCATTTTTTGTTTTGGGGATGTCACCTAATTCTAGAAACACCCGCCACCTCTTCCCAATCCAAGGGTCGAGGAGTTGGATGTTAAAAATGGTATCAATTTGTTCGATATACGTGTATAGGCCTTAATTTGATCAGCTATCCTTAATATGGTATAAAATATTATTATTGATGAAACATTAAATGCATATCATACAAAGATATATGTAACCTATTTATGTTTAAATTCATCTTACCATAGAGTTTGGGTACATGAGTTCTTAAGAAATTTCTTGGTAAATTTTCACCTCATCATCATGGGTTCAGTAAATGACAATTTGATGACATGAATTGATAGTATGTCATCCCACTCAGAATTTATTTTTCATTATTGAGTAAATTATTTATGAAAATGGAAAAAAGGTAATTATTTTTGAAAAGTGTTTTATTTTTTCCCCAATTTTGATACCATGAAAAGGCCTAATGGCTATATTTTATAAATTTATAAAATGATTTATTGTAGAGAAACTTAATTGTGGAAAGATATTTAGTGATATATGTAATTAGTTAAATTGAAGTAGATAAGACATAAATTTTTATAAAGTGAGACTAAATAGTGTTTTTTGGGTTATAGTAAAAGCCACTAGGTAGGCATCATAGGATCAAATTGAAAGTGTTTTCTCAAAATGTGGTTACACCTGAGCCACTGGTTAACTAATAGTCGGTCCATAGTATTTTCTATGATTTTCAAGATGTGGATAGAGGAAATAAAGAGGATAATCCAAGGAAAGTGGATCATTATTTTTATTTCCAAAAGAAGAATCAACCCTTCTTTTTTGGTGATTCCAAGATGAAAAAAATTGAGTTGTAGTCGAATAAGATTAATAAAATCATCAATTCTCATAAAAACTACTAGAGTTTAACGTGATGTTGGAAACATATAAACTTGAGGATCTAGAACACCAGTGGTGCGATTTAGTAGTTCATGAAATAATTCACCAAGGCATGACATGAGATAATTTTGAATTATTTTTTAACAATAATTTCAAACCTCACACATTTATAATGTCTACAAAATTAAAATTATTTTATTATATATTGGATATTATATTATTAATAAATTATGCGAATAAATTTATGAATTTTTTTCTCATTGAATTAAAATATTTATGAATTGCATCCTTAAAGGCACACATTTTTTAGTCTTGGTTGAAACCAAAAATTCACCCAATGATTATTGTGCTTTGTATAAAGGATTTTGCTATGTTTTAAAATAGAGTGATTGTATAATAAATAGACTTTTTGGATGACACATTCAAATAAAGAATTTTTTTTCCCACATGAAGAGGTGGGAACAAAAATATTGTGAAGAAATGGATAAGTGTTACTTATTCCTAAGGGCATTGATTATCTCAAAATCAGACCTTGGGATTAGTCAACATACCTCTTTTCTTGAATAGTCATCCTAGATGTTTTTAGTGAATTTGGTTAGATCACATCAAGTGAGATTTTACAGCACCTCCATGATCATGTCACAATTGCAATCAGATTAGACACCATTAATGCTATTTTCATTGTGCTCCATGGTCAGGTGCTAGGGATATATATCATGTTTCTAAAAAATTATATATATCGATGGGATGAGTGAATCAAAATTACTCTCATCAGTAGAACTAAGAAATCTATGGTGATTATAGGAACACCATTTATCCTCAACCAGTACAATATCAACAGGATAATAAAGAGAAATGATCATTGAGGAAGAAATTGTATGGAGATGAAAAAGTGATAATGGATGATCAATCCTGATATTTGATGGTGATAGGTACAATTATTCTAAATTCAACCATTATGAACGATATAATTTATATGAGTCTATACCATTATTTTATTTCTTCTTGCATCATTAAACAATTAGTTCTATATATTTAGATGAATCATTCCATTTTGAAACTCCAAATACATTTAAAAAAAATGAGATTGTGGATACTTGAAATGTAAAATATGATCGATAAAAATAAAATAAACAAAGTTATTATGGTATTTATCTATAATAAAGATGGATTCATTTTACTTGATTATAGAAAGGGATTGGATGAAGTCGTCTGAGGAAAAAAGAGATTATTATTATTGGTTGGTGATATTTAAATCTTTTGATGGTGTTAGATATATTTTTAATGGAAACTAGCTAGTGGATACAAAGAATATAGTACATTTTCTATTGATTTTTAGAACTCTCTCTTACATGTATAATGGAGTTTCTTTTCCATTGTAAGATTAGGTAGGAAATAATTTTTTTCAAACCATGGTGGACATGTTTCGTGATGTTTTTATTGATAATTTCATAGGGGTTCTACTCAAAAGAGATGTAGAGTTTATGATTGATCTAATACTAGGTATCTGTCCAATCTCACTTCCATCAAATCTGATAATACCAATATAATTAGTGTAATTTAAGGAATAGTTGGAATCTATTTATTGTAAACTATATATCTAAATGCGTACATTTTCATGGGAATCATTGGTTCATTTTGTAAAGAATCCATATATAACTGTTAGGATTTGTGTAAATTTTCATAATATTAACTATGTTATGATAATGAATCGGTATCCACTTTCATTCATTGTTTGTTTATTTGATCATATTAGAGGAGCCTTGTGGTTCTCTAAAATTTAATTCATTCCGGATATCCCCAATTGTAGGTTGGAAAAATTAATATTCTGAAGATATATTTTAAAAAAGTAAATGGAGATTATGAGTTTATTTTTATACCTTTTGGTATTTTGAATACACCATCCAACTTTATTCAATTGGTGAGTTATATATGTTGAAGGTATTTTGATTCCATTTTGGTATTGTTTTTTGATGATATACATGTATATTTGTTAAAAAAAATATAGATCCTAAGAAGGTATTGGCTATAGTATTGTTTAATTTGTGGGAGAATCACATTTCTTTTAAGTTATACAATTGTGGAATCTTTATAAAAAGTTATATTTCTTTGTCCAAGTCATTTCTAATGATGTGTTTTATATAGATCCAAATTTGATATAATATGTTATATCTTGGAAACATATGAATAATTCTTCCGAGAAACATATTTTCCTTGGATTTTCATGATACTATAGAAGTATTTTAGGTGTCTTTTCAAGTTTGAAGTCATTGATGATAGATTTAATGAGAAAAGTATTTAATTTTTTGTGAAAATAGGTTTTTCAGAAATGATTTCAAGAGTTTAACATTATACTTTCTTTGAAACTTATTCTCATGTTTCAAGAGTCTATACAAGGATGTATAATATATTATGATGTATCAAGATCAATGGTGGGATTTATTCTCTAGTAGGGGTGTCATTTTATTGTTTATGGTTCATGATATTAACGGTTGAATGAGAAGAAGTAACCATCACATGATATGGAATTGTTTGTTATAGTAAATGTTTTTTATACTTCATGTAATTATCATTTTGGTAGAAATTTTAAAATTTTATGAACCATAAGATCATGAGACACATTTTATCGCAATGAAAATTGAATCTATTGAAAACAATATAGTGGAATACCATCAATTGTTCAGCTTTTACATAATGTATACATTAGATAATGGTAATTCATTATTGAATTAATTAATTAAGAATTCATATGATTTGTTTGATAAAGAATCATTAGATTTGTGGAAGCCAATATCAGTGATTGCTGACATGAACCTAGATTTCACTGACTAGGGTGATATTAGAGCTTACTAATAGGTTCCATTTGTTCCTGCTTTGGATGAAAAAGATATAAAGGCTCTGGTTTATGATTCTAAATTACATTCTATGAGATTAAAAATAAATGGTACGGTGACCATTATGGAAAGGAAGTTAGATTCAGTTTCAGTTTTTTATTTTAGATATCAGATCATTATACCTTTAGTTTTTTATGAATAAATAATAAATTATTTCAACCATTGAAAACAAATTGGTCATCCATGAACTAAAAAAATATAGAGAAATGTAATAATATTTTTTGGTGGGTTTTCATGAAAAGGGAATGTGAAGATTATGTTTTGAGTTTAATTACCATTTAACTGATAAATGTGGATTACTAGTGACCAAAGATCTTGTTAGAGTCTTTACTTATTCATATATGGAAATGGGAGTAGATATACATGTATTTTGTGAATTTGTTATCAATTATAGTTAGGAAACATGATTCTGTATGGTTAATTATAGATCATATCTTGAGTTTGGATCATTTTATCTATATTGATAAATTTCATATAGTGGAGGGCTTGTCCAAAATCTATATACAAGATGTTTTAAAAAGGAATGATATTCCTTTCTCAATTTTATCAGGCATAAAACCTAGGATTTCGTGTCATTATTGTAAATACATAAAAAATACCTTATATATTTATTGACTATGAGAAAAAAGAATCATCCTTAAATGGATGGATAATCTGACAGGATGATCCAAACAGTGAAAGACATGCTTAGGGATAGTGTGATAGATTTTGGAAGCTCACGGGAGGATAAATTAATTATTTTTGGTGTTATCATACTACAAAATTTATTAAGCCTTGATACATATGGATCCTCTTGGTGAAATGTGTAGGCATCCTTGTGGTTATCCACTTTATTGGTTGGAAATAGGTGATAATTTACTATTTGGACCAAGACTTATTTAATTTCATATAAAGATGATTAAGTTTTTCAAAAAGACAATAAAGATTGAGTATAGACATAAAAAATCTTATAATAGTTTTTTATGATACTTCTTGTTTTTGTTTATTAATTACTCATTTTTAAGAATCTCTCTAAGTCATGGAATTCATTTTTTTGGAAATAAAGGAATGTTATCACCTCTAAAATTAGGCACTTTTGTGACACTTAAACTAGTTATTGAGGTAAAATAATAGTCATATTTTCCTCTATGTTGTAGTTTAATGAATAATGTTTTCATGTTTCCCAATTGAAGATGTTCTATCCTAATATTGACTCTATTCTTTGACGGGATCTTGTTGGCCTAGATTCATATGTTACGTTTTTTCAAGTGCTTGTTTGAATTGGGGATATTCAATAGAAAGTCTTATGGTGGAAAAACATCACTCTGGTGAACTTTTGAGGTTAATATGTCCATATTTCAAAGGAAACATGGGAGGGTAAAAATTAAATATTTTAACAGTGGTCCAAACTCTTCAAGGTACTCTCTAGTTCTATACATTATATGGACATAATGACCAATAATGGGGAGAATTTAGGACCCCTTGTTTTTGATACATGGGAAATTATTTTATGTATATGTAATGACTAGATATTGTTTCCGAAGCTTCAAAGGGGTTATGAAACTTGGTGGATTATTTTCTAAGGGTTCCTTATTTGTGTGTAGTTAGTTTAAATAGTGAAACATCTCTAGGAAACTGAGTCGGGAAAAATAGTGGTCACTAGGAAACCACACAGTTTGGCCAAACTATGAGTATTCCTTGAGAAATAATAAAATTGTTCTATCATTGGGATAGTTGAAAATGTATGTTCTATTTAGAATTTGTCTAACAATGCATAAAAACTATGTGTGGTGGTTTATTTAGATAGTTTCAATCACACAATTAGTGTATAGTTATCCAAAATATGAGGCCTAACCCTATGACATAAAATCATCACACCAAAATTCATGGTTGTAATTAGAATTATAAAAATTAACACTAATTATTCTACCAGTGATCCCATAACATGTATTCGTGTTTTTAAAAATGTGTGAAAGATGTATCCCTTTGAACTAGGTGTGATCTATAGACGTTTTAATGGATGTTGGAGACCCAGATTCAAAGTAAATTCTTTATTCATGGCCATTATTCATTGATATATTGTCTTTATCTTTCTAGGAACTATAGATTTAATCCCATAGTGATATATCAATTTTTAGGTAAATTAGGATGTTTGGTGGAAGGATAAAATAAAGGAAAATGTATTTTTGAGTCAGATATAGAGAATAATTTTTCAATTATTCAGTTTCTACAATGTTTTTGATCTTGGAGGCTTCTAGCTCGTTTTGACTTATTTAGAACATGATGTATTTTTAGTTAAATTAATTACATTAAATGTATTGGAAAATGTTGTGTGACTCTTGACGGAAACATTGTTATGGATTTTCTTGAAAAATATGGAAATATAATTGGTTTTTGGAAAATCCTATGATAATAATTCTAAAATGGATTTTTAAATTTCTTTTGGATTGAATCATGTAATATTTTTTCTAAATGAATAAAAATAAGGAATGAATTTATTAAAATTATTAGGAATTGATATTTTTGTTTGAGTTGGATTGGGATTGATAATGATCATGAATTACCACCATTAACGGTAAAAAGTAAGGACATGAAGTTCCTCATTCAATTGTAACACCATGATTGGTTGTGTGTGAGTGGTTGTGTGTGTGGTAATGAAAAAATTATATCCCAAATGGGAATTAGATTTTTTAAAGGGTGTTTTTATTTCTTCCCTTGGAATTTTTTTTCTCTATAATATAAACTATTTTATATAAAGGTACTTATATGTTATGTCTTAGTGGAATGAGTTGGGAATAAATTAGGAAAATAATAATTATTTTAGTGTCACGAAAGACTTAGAATTATTTTTCAATTATAGATGAAATATATTGGTACACATGTAATGGAAATGAATCACAATAATTTAGTTATGTTGTTTGCTAAATTGGGAGTGACTTTTCTGAGTTAGATATTCGATTATGTTGAGATTTGATGGTTTGATGCCTTTGGTATATTAGGGTTTTATTTCTTTTTATTCATATGTTTATTCCACATGGTTTACAATTTTTATTTTAAAATGGTTGTGGTTTGTTTTTTATGTTTCAGTGGCATCTTGAACTAATTCAATAATTAGTGGTTTGGCTGTTTTGGTTGTTAGGGTTTGGTTTTTTTATATTCAAAGAGAAATTCATCGAATTTTTTTTATATATAACTTGGAATTTATTGGAATCCTTTGTTGTTTTGGTGATATCAACTAAGTCCAGTAACACCAAAATTAGCTTCTAAATCCAATTGGTGAAGTGAAGGATTTTATAAAACCACTGGGAAATGATAATGTCACTCTTTTATACGTGTGGAGTACCACATCTACAAAGAAATGTGGTACATTTTTAATTTCTATTTTATGTGAATGTTTACTAGGATAGTTTCAATGAATATATATGATTCGTATGATATTTTAAGTATTCTATAAATTTATTTACTATTTAACTTTCTTTCGATCCATCCATTAAAAATTGAAAAAAAAACTTTCTTGTATACATACGGCATAACGTCTCCATAAATCGTGTTATTAATTTTCTATCTATATCTGTTTAGATAAATTAAAATATTTATATGATGAATATGTTTGATATTTAAATAATTATTAACATTATAGATATGATATATCCATGATCAATATAAATGGGTCGAAACTATAAAATAAAAACATATGTGAAAAATGAAGTAGTTATCAATAGGAAGAGTTATTTTAATAATGAATAATTAATAAATATGTTATTAAATGTAATAATTAAATAATATATTGTATTATATATATGTGATTTAATATAGTTATTTAATATATGTATAATAAATCAATATTTACTCTATTGGTGGTTCAAAAAAATATGAAGGAAGTTAATCATGAGGAAAGAGTTTCTAATCTCAATTTTATATCTATAAGACATATACCTTACACACAACTTATTTTATTTTTGTGGTGTGTATAATTATTTTTTGATATATTATATCATTAATCTCATTATGTTCTTGGTATTTAATGTTTCATTAGTTTTTTTTCAATTTTATGTCTTAAAATAGGATATAAACAGAACTGGTAAGCATTTATTTCACAATGTTATCATTATTCAGGATTAATTATTTTTACATCTTAGTTGAGGAATATTTATTTTACATAACATTTATTTCTATAAAATAATTATTTTTTTTACTATTATTTAATAATTTTATTGAAATCTTATTTACCTATGTTATCCATTTTTTTAAAAATCAAAATAATCTTCTTATTATTTTCAAAATGAGTTAATTTAGATTTTTTTAAAATGTGTGAATAAAATATTATTTTATATTATAAGGCATGAATATAATTTCACAACATTATAAAGCCTCAATTATTTTAAGATTAATTTATTAATTTTTTATGTTTTAATTCAATAGTAAATATTTCATTATAATATGAAGAGTTATTATATTTTATAAATTGATTTTCAATGTACAGTGGGTATTTTAATCAAGATATCTTCCTATAAATATTTTAATATATCATCATCTTTTTGAATATCTGTTATTGATTCTTATGTTTTTTATATACACTAATGATAAAATCAAAAGACAATATTCTAATGGTTTTTAATCTTTTTGAATTAGGGAATGTATTGATATTTCATATGATAGTGATTCTATTTTGGAAAGTTATTTATTATTAGGGAATGGTGATTTAGTGTTAGTATTTATTCACATATGGAATTAATTTGACTTAGTAAGTAGTAGGATAGACCCACTATAGTACCTTGATTCATCAGTTGGTATTATGAGAAAAAATATATTGGCTTTTTGCTGAGGCCTTACCCATTTTCTTAGCTTTCATCGCACAAGACATTGACAATATTTTTAGATTTATTGACAGAGGCCTTGATGGAATGTTTCAGATGTCTATCATTATGCATTCAACCATTGTAAAATATATTATTAACATCCATGTGATTGTAATGTTATTTTTAATATCCATATTAAAATACTATTTATTCTTATTAATTCATTATTTAATACACTATACACATATCATAACCAATCATATTATCTCACCAATTTATTATGTTAAATCTTCCATTAGATGCTAGGTTTTTTGGGATTTATTTGAAGGGATATTTTATTGGGAATAATGGAATTCTAAAATAAAATATTTTTTTATTTTAGGTTTTTAAAATTTATTTTTAATATCAAGTACATATCTAGTATACCAAGACTACTAAAATGTTTGGTCCTTTAGGATAGAATTGATTGTATCTAGTGCCAATACAACAAATTAACCACTAGATATAATCTAATAGAGTCTGGTTCATTACAACTTTTATCGTTAGATATACAATAGAAACCATTAGTTAAAGATTTATGAAAACATATAATATGTAATATAACCCTTTTACGGACTTAAAGGATAATTTTATACATTCGATAACGTCCATTATATTTGGAAATTACCATGGAAAACCTAGGTTTAAACTACAAACTCATAGAGTTTCAATAATGGTTTAGAAAATAGAAATTATTTAAATAATACATCATGATTATTTTATAGCTCACTTTGATTACTATAGTTTAATTATAATATAGTTTATTGGGTTTGATAATGTTTAGAACTATGAGAAATCACGTTAACACTAAATGTCATTGAAAATTTAGTGATTATGGGAATCCAAATTAGATTACAGTTGGAGAGAAACATATTATGATTATGGATAATTCTAAATCCAGATATATGATTAACAATGAAATCATCTATGAGATTACAATAATATAAAATGAGAGGAAAATTGAAATTTATAGACGTTCAGGCTAAAATAAGCATAGAGGTACAGAATATTTGTTTCATTTTTATGAATAATTTCAAAATAAGTCCCTAAAATAATATCCTAAATGTAGTGGAATATAGTTTTTATGTGTATATAAAGGTAAAATAGAAAATATTTAAAAATAATAAAATATATTATAAATGTGGAATATGGGAATTATAAAAATAAATTCCCTGAACTATTGGTTACTTCCTAGATAAAAGAAAGAACTATGCTATAAAAATTGTGAAAGTGAAAGGATTGAAGTGACTATGTTATAGAAGTGGGTTTTTGATGTTATTATGTTAAAATAAAAAAGGAATAATCTAATGATTTTTTATCTTAAGATATTCTTTATGGATTTTAAATTATATTTTCAATGAAACTTTTAAATATGAAAATTATATTTGTGATAATGTAATATTTCATAGAATGATAATATTGAGGGATAAATAACCATTACTATGTGTTTGATATTATAATAAGATTGAAGTGTATTGAGATGATATTTCTATTATTGATCATATTTTTTCATTAATATGTATATCCCTTTTATTTTTTATTTCATAGGATATTTACCTAATTAAAGATACTATGTGATTCTTTTTTATGAATAAAATACTTTAATTTTGTATAAGTTTTACTGAAAAGTTTATTTTGGGAATATATATTTTCTATTACATGGAAGAAGTTTAATGTTTTTTATAACCCTTAAAATTAATTAAATTTATAGGTTGAGTTATTTGTGCATTTTTGGGATAATAGAGTAACAATATTTTGGGAATTTATCATATATAAAACCTTAGTGGTTAAAAATGTAATTTGGGGAGTACTTTTTTTAGGATATCCATCATATTCAGGGGAATGTTATAGTTTTAGATAAAGGAAAACCAACATCCCATGAAAAAACCTATATCATCCAGCAAGATATTTGTGCATGAACAGACGAATGATGGGTGATAAGGTTTCAGTGCCTACAATGAACATAAATGATATCCAAGTTAGTATATTATTATTTTTACATACATGATTTGAAAGATAAATAATAAACTGATTTAGGTAATTATAAAATTAGATCATCTATTTTGAAATTTTATTAGATTTTTATGTGATTAATGAATTTCTAGGAGATTTTGATTTGTTTTTCTGGGTATCTAACCTTTATGTTCAACAATTTTTTTTTTAAAATTTCAATTATTCATTTCGAATTTCATGTTGGAGGGTGTGATGTAACACATTTAGATTTTGAAATATGTATATCATATTCGGTAGAGTTTATGAAAAACCAAACTAATAATATAAGGGAATATAATAACATTATACATTATGATATATTTATTTTGAAAATAAATTTAAACTCTTCAATATTTTTTCATCCTCACAATATCATGTTTGAACGAAATAAGGTACATTATTAAGATATTATTATTTAAATATTACCATTATAAACTAACTATTAAATTTGAGGGTATGAATAGTATAAACTAAATTATATATTTTACACATTATAAATCAATTAAAAAATATATATATTGATGAGAAATTAAATTATAACCATTTGAATGAAAAGTAAAAGTTTTCAAAAAAATATACTTTTTCTATAAGGTTGTTTAGTCGTGATTTGCACAAGTAATTTAGAAATAATTTTTACCAATATTAGAATTATTTTAGAAAAAATGTAATTATTTTTTAAATTTTCAAATCAAAATTATTGTATGGAAATTTTTTGTGATTTTTCTAGAAAATTACATTTTTCTAATGAAAAGTGAAAATACTAATAATTTTATTGAAAACATCATTTTTGTGTAAACTATTTATAATGATAATTTATATATTGAAGTATTTATATGGAAAATTAGTTCAAATCTATAATAGTTAATACAATTTAGTTCATTTTAATCATTTTAATATTTAGTTTTGGTTTAAAAATGTTGTAATCTTTTTAGAATTATCTATTTTAAGACCAACTTTCTCATCACGTTTGCGGGAAATTTTTTGGAATTAAACTTTTCCAATTTTTGTAATAGAATGTGGAAAATTATATTCCATATTTCTAAATCGTGTCATTTATTTTAACTAATAAGGGTAACATAATTTTTGACAATAATTAATACTGAAAATTGTAAAAATTGTTTTTCACAGATAAGGTAGAAATTGATTTACCGGGGGTTAAACTAAATAGATAATAGTAAAATTTCCATAAAAACCTAAATAAAATTTATTTTCTATCCATATTTAAACACTATCATGTCTATAGATCATGAATACTCAATTCTAGACAATTCATTAAATTGAAAAACGTGGTTAAACCATTTTATTTCAAACAATTACAAGTGTTCAACTCGCCTCAGTTATAAAACAACACATCATATCCTCTCTTCTTCACACCTTCATTCCATTTTGGTTTGTCAAATACCCACCCAAATCACTTCCAAAATTATATACTATGTTCTTAGATTGCTTATTTTTGGTATAAATCTTTCCTTGTAAGATTGTTCTATAATACTATGGTGGTTACCCTAAAAATATGTAATCTTCATAAAAGAGAATCTTTATTTTATTTCCACCCCCTACAACAATGGTTACTAATCGATTATTATATAATATACCATTTATATTACATATTCATATATATTATTATGTTATGTGACAGACATAAAAACCTCCTCGATTCGATCATATGGGTCACAAAATTATCATTCTTGTATACAAAAGAGTGTTTCCTCGCAAACGGATGTCATTCATTTTTATATTACCACCTCTCAGGGTTTTGAATGATGATGGATACAATTCATATATATGATAGTTATAAAATAATTATAAATATTTTGTAACACCCTATAATGTTAAAGGTGATAAAATGATAAATTTTATTGCTCATTTTAATAGGGTAAACCATTCATTTAGAGATATTACCAAATTAGAACACCACCAGTAAGAATAATTTTCCAAGAGTAGTGATCAAGATGGGTATCCTTCATGGATGTTTTCATGGGTGTGTTCAATTGGGAAAAAATAACATTGGAATGAACATGTGTTATCATGTATGGATAATCATTAATATGATGACCCGTTCTCGAATGTGGTTGGGCCCAAGGGATGGGATAACATGCCTATAGGGAAATTGGGGGTATATAGAGAGTCCGGACTAGACAACCATGTTAAGGTGGTGTGTATGTACTGTTAGCGGGGCCCAGTTGTTATATTGGTGTTATATGAGGAACCCATCCTTTAGCGTGGTTCACTACATGGGTTGATATGAACAATCCACAATGATAACGTTGTGCTCTGGGGGGTGGGGGGGGGGATTTAACACCCTATAATGTTAAAAGTGTTAAAAGGATAAGTTACATGACAACTTTTAATATGGTTCAAAATTATTTTCAAGGTCCTATATTTATATAAATCTACACATACCTAAAGAATGTTATATTTTTTTAACATAAAAATGAAAATATGGTATATATTAAATTATTATCATTGTATAATGATAATAAATTACTTACCTTCTTTCCACAATAATCATAGAAAAATTGAAGCCATACTCATGAATACGTACAACCTACCGTCTCCATGATTGTTACATTTTTTATTCTTAAAATCCATATTTCATGGAGGGATTCAATATTATAATAAATATATAAATATTATAATAATTTCAGGATTATTAATTTGTAGATGTTTTGATAATGACCTATATGAACATATTCAAACTATGACTTTCATTTTTGAAAAATGATCCAAATGACATCAAAACATTATATGTAACATTAATTTATTAAATAATCATATAAAAAATGTTCTTAAGTAAAATATAATGAATAATTAAAATGAAAATTCTCTTAATCAGGTAAATAATAAAAGTAAGTGCATTATTCAGGATGATAAATAATGCATGTGATTATTTAGACTCAAAGAAATGATTTATCATCTCACATTTCCTTCATTGAGACATATGAAAAATTTCCACGTATTTATTTTCTGATGTGTATATAGTTTTCTTTTTTATAATACATCATTAATTAATTTATATTCATGGTATTTATAAATTCATTTCCTGTTATTTTGTTCATGGGGCATAGGATTCAAAAGTTACCATATTGGTAAGGGTATATTTCACAATCTCACCATTATTAAAGATTTTTTTTATATATCTCTTGAGTTATTTATTTGTTATTTATAAGTTAAATTAAATATATTTTATTATAATATGGTTATTCATGATCTTTATCATGTAATAGTACCATTTTCTAACTATTTGGTATTTAAAATTATTGAGAAATGTTTTTTATAAAAATTTTACTTTATCAATCTTTTTCATTTAGAAGTCTGATTTCATGGGTTTCATAAAATGTTTTAAAAAAAATTTATCAATTAAAAAATAATTTATAAAGAAAATTTTAAAAATATTTTTATTTTTAAAAAATAATTTGAATGTAATAATCATGAAGTTTTAAAAACAATTCCCATTTTTCATTTACCTGAGAATGTAATATTTGTTTTAATATACTCATCATGTATAGAATTTATTTCAATCATGGCCACCCAATGTTTTAAATAATAATTTAAATTTTTCAAAATATATTTTAAGAGTTTGTTTTCAAAAAGTTCAGTGAAATTTTAGTTTTAAATAGAAATGTTTAAAATGAAAAGATAATTTCCCCTATATGTTTTAATAAATAATATTATTGTATTTATATTCATCAATGACAAAAACCCTTTAGTGTACTCATGATTCACTATTAGTATTTTTTATTAATATTATCTTTTTTATTTATATGGATTATTGATGATCAGTTTATTTGAGGATGCATAATTTTATTACATTTCATCATTTTATTCTGAATTATTTATGATTATGTTTATTGATTGGGGTAATTATAAACAGTTTGTATCACAGTTTTTTAATACAATTATTTATGTTGATTATATTTGACCCCTTTTATATGAGTAATGAATTTGAATTTTTAATTGATGGGTTTGTCCTGATATAGCCCCTTGATGCATCAATATGTTTCATAAGACAAAGTAGAAATGGTTTTGGCTGAGGCCATATCCATTTATATTGATTTTATTTCACAGTACTCGATGGTATTAGGAGTCCTAGATAATTCCTTGAGGGAATTAGATTTCTTGATAAAAGCCTTTATGGTATGTTTTAGATGTCAATCATTATACGCTCCATCATTATGAATTCAGATATTGATATTCCATGTAATTATTCAATTATTTAGAATAGACATGGTTAAGTTATCAATATCATGTGATTATTTATATTGAACTATTTGTACATCTTTTATTCAAACCATATTATTCTGAAATTATTTATTAAAGGGAATGTGTTTTAGTTTTTTACCTTTCTATAATAACTATTCCTTATTTATTCATAGCTTTTTTATTCATCAACCCATATAATGTTTACGATATCACTCTTTTATTTTGTTTTATTTTACTCATGATACAAGGACGTATTTTTTCCTTGATATCCTAGGATATTATAATGTGAATAATTTAATCCTTAATTAAAATTAATTCTTTATTTTAAGATTTAAAAGTAAATAAAAAAATTAAGGTATTTTTCATGTTCAGCATGTCTAAAAATTTATTCAGTCCTTCTAGGTGTGAATATATACACCATAGAAAATTATTATAATGTCGAAAACATTACTGGGAGAATATAATTAGGTTATATATATTTTTTATCAGAGAAAGAATAGAATAAATAGTTAGAACTATATTTTGTAAAATATATATTTGGGATCATATATTTTTAAGGATTTGATTATGAGGATAGAAGATCATCGTAATTTTTTTAAAAATTGTTTTGTTGGTTTTCCTAGAAAAGTAATCTTTCTATAGATACTATAAGTATATGTGGTTCAAGAATAGAAGTATGTAGTAGTAATAACCCTGAATAGAGTGCATTGGGTTTGACCAGAATGTCACATGATGCATAAAAATTCTATGTGCTTCACATCTTATTTGACACTCATGATTGATGTACCTAGGATAATTAAAATTTTATTTACAAACCATTATGAGTGAATTGGAATAAAAAATATTCCCAATGAAACCATTTTTTTGATTTTGATATTATATATATTCTTTTACTCACTATTTTTGGGATGATACATTATGTTTCATAAATTTATGATCAAATATGGTGTATGAAACTAATTAAAATGACGCCTAATAGATATAATAATAACTATATAAAAGAATGAAACCCATGTAGGGATTTTCCTCCTTATAATGATATTAAAGCTGGAGTTGGATCTATATTTCAAAATAATTAAATGATAACCCTATTGAGCCATATATCTTAGTATATATGTAATAACATTACCTATTTAGAACAACCTAATGATCCACCATGGTATTTAAAAATAGAATACCTCTTAACGCATCAATAACATCAACCATTCATTGGGGAAAAATAATTTTTTTAGATAATAAATCAATAAAATCCTTAGACAATATATATCCTACTCTAGGATATAGCGAAAGAGAAAAAGTTCTCATTGAATTTTTTCATCCCTCTACAGATATGAATAAATATTGGTTATTGATTTAAAACACTATTCATAAATAAAAAATAAAAATCATGGTGTGGATGTATATCAAGGTAATATTATTTAGAAAATATTTTCCTCACATGAAATTAGTCGATATGAAAATATTATGCTTCATTATAAAATACAATGAAGATGAAAATATTATTATGTTTAATGAAAACACAAGGATAAAAAGGCCGAATAAAGACTATTAGTGTAATCCAAAGATAATTTTTGATTGTTTATTTGGTGTTATTAATCCAATAAAATAAAGGTAACTAGTATCCCAAATATTCACATCATATGATGACATACTGTCATGTTCTATAACGCAAATAATGAATTCCAAAATTATAATGGCTTCAATGAGAAGTAATAGAAGAATGGTGCGGTTGAGAAAAAAGGGAAATATGGGAAGAAGGATTTTCCAAAATGAGATACATATGGATGAAATGAATTTTTTATATAAATAATATGAAAATTAGTTTTCTTAACATGTAGAGAATAATTCAACCATGCATATGATTGAAAGGGAAAGAAAAAATATACCAATGTGCAGTTCTTATACTCTAAAGATAAAAGGAACTATGTAATTGAATTACCTAAGCATCAAGTGAAAACATAAACAGTAACTAAAGGGACATAGAAATTAATACTATATTACTACAAATGAAGTGGAATCATTACAGTTATTTTTTATGAATATAATAAATATGTTAAAAAATTATTCTAGTAAGGAACTTCATGAAACATATAAGTATTTTTCTGTAGTCCGATTTCATAAATTATATATGATCATATGTAAATTGGTATTGATGACCATGTAAATTGATTCGGGGGCTATTTTATATTTTTGGAAGCCACATGATTTTGGAAAGATAACCCTTTAATATGTGATCTGTGTTTAAATAGTATTGACAATGATATGTTTAAGGTGTAGTATTGGTTATTTTTAAATTCGTTACAAATTTGATAGTTAATGTTATTTTTTATGGAGTTTAGTACATATTTGGATATGTGGAATATATATACCAAAATGAGATTTTACTTTTGGAATAATTAATGTTTTAATTAAAGTATTATGTTGATGAAGGTAATAATATATTTAGAATGTGACATTAATATAAACTTTATAAAGTTTATGGATTATAATTTTTATTTAATAAACTACCTTTTAAATTTGATCAGGCATTTTTTGGAAGAGCCTCAATGTCATATATTTCTATAAGAGATTTAGATTTACAATGGGTGTTATTAGATAACATTTTTAACCATTATTTTTTAAAAAAAGTTATTATGAATATACTGTTATAGTTTTATGGATCAAACGATATTATAAATTTTAGTTGTAGTGCTACATGCATAAAAAAATACATTTTCTTGATATTAATTTCATGTTGTAATATATTAAGTGTAAATTGATCAAATAACATCTCAAGGATGGAATTGGTATTATTAAATAAAAATATATCACGTATCAATATTTTATTAAATTGATTGGGAGTGAAAAAATCCCTTAACACTTGGAAAAGAAGATTGAAAAAAAAAATTCCTAATATAATATTTTTTGATGACATCAATGATCTTTTTAAAACATATGGTTTATGGATTTATGAAAAATAAATTTCTATATATCATTTTCTCTATCACTCTTTATCAGTATTTTGGTGTTGATTTTCTCTTCTCTCTATATGTTTTCGCATCCTACAAATGTTCCCTTATTTGAAAACCAAGTATGTGTTTTCCCAAATGAACATGGTGCTTCTATTTCTACATTTTTACTAAGATGTTTAATTATAAATTTTTAATATTTTTTTTAATAGTGTTATTTAAAAATTTAATCCCCATGATTTCTGAGATTATGATTTAATTGTGAAGAAAAAATTTATTTAAGGTGCAAATAATGTAGAATCCCAATATTTTAAATTATGAATATCATATTAGATAGTGTGTATGAAACACAAATCCAAGAATTGAAGGAAATATAGAATCCAAATACATTATAAAATATATTTTTTTGAATAAATTATTTCTATTTGATATCTTTCAATGCACACAACACCAAGTTTGAATAAAACATTATAATTTAGTAAATTATTATTAATTGAACATTATCACTATAAAATAAGTATTAATTCAGAGGGTTTGAATAGAAATAAATAAATTATAAAACATATATGGTTTAATCATTTAAAAAATAAATAAATTTTGTATTTGTTAATTATATGTAAAATTTGAACTAATGGGAAGGAAAATATTTTTTTCTTATTCTCATAGATGGTATTTTTCTATAAAGTAGTTTAGTCACAGTTTGTGAATATAGTTCATAATTAATTATTTCAAATATTATAAAATTTATTTGAAAAACTAAACATCATTTTGGAAATCTCTTTATATATATTTTCTTAGCCTGAATTTTTTGTATTTTCTTGAAAATATTCATCTATAATGAATAATGAAAAATGAAAAATTTAAATTGAAAACTACCTTTTCATTTAAATATTTAAAATGATAAATTATATTTTTAATTGGTTAAAATATAACATTATTTAAATTTTATATGAAATTTTACAATTTATGTCATTGGAATCATTTTCATATTTAATTTTGATAAAAATACATTGTAAATGTTTGATCATTTTCTTTTAAAAACATTTATTTCTCATTGCATATATGGGATTAAATTTTAATTTATTTTTTTCAAATATATGAATGGAATTTGGGCAAAATAGATTCCATATTTTTAATTAGTATAATTTATATTATATCATTAGGAAAAATTAATTTATCAACAAAACTAATAGTGAAAATAAGAAAAATAATTAACGATGTTAAGGTAAATATTGATATAATAACGGTTAAACTAAAAAGATAATAGTTAAATAGACCTAAATGCATGTATAAAAGATATTTTAGGTAACTAGTTCGACCATATAATATATAAGGATCTAGAATAATCTATTTTGGACCCTTTTCATATAAAAACGTAGGTATTCATATTTTTATCAAAAAATGATATGTGTGACACTCACAATTGTAATAAAATGAAACCCCTCTCCTATCGTTTTCACTCAATAAATCCATTTTTTCATCCAAGTCCTACCCAAATAACAATCCAATTTTCCCTATCCCATTTTAAAAGCATTATTTTGGTAATACTTTCTACATAGGAAGGGTTTTCAAAAAAAAATCTAAGGTTGTTACCTAAAGAGGAGGAAATGTTTTCAATGAGTGTTTTTAATTTGTTTCATCATACACCTTCTAAAATTTATATAAAACCATTATTATAAAATAAATTCATTTTATTCCATATAATTTTATGTTTTTATGTTATGGTGATTATCTAAAACCATCCCAAATTCCATTAAATGTTTTATGAAAATATCATTCGTGTGTACAGTGGACTACCGCCTCACAAAATAAGGTCAATTTTTCCATTATCACCTCTCAAAGTTGTGTATGATTATTATTTAAAAGAATATATTTGATATTTATAAAATAATTATACATTTGGAGTCATTATATCATATATATACTTATTTTATATCCAATTCCATATGAGATACAATAACTTTTCTCATGTGTATGGAGGACTACCACCTTATGAGGCGATGCGATTCATCTGTCACTAATGATTTACGTGAAATGTTATTAGGATAATTTTAATGAATACATGTCATATAAGTGATATATTTATGATTTTCATGAAATATTTATTGTAACCCACCATAAGACTTATCAGATAAAATATTAACTGGTATGACTCGTGAACATAGTGAACCTTTCATTTCAAGAGAATACGTGATTAGAAATTCATAGAAACTAATTCTTGTATAGGAGTAGTGATTAGGGTGGGTTACATTCATGGAAGTTTTCAAGAGTTTGTATGAGTGATGAAAAACCACACATGAAAGAACATGTGTTGTCCTATCGGGACATCAATTGTCTGATGACCAATTCAGGAACGTGTGTGGGCCCCCGAGAGGGAGCCACATATCATTAATACAACTAGTGGAACATGTGAGGCTAGGACCTAATAAGCAGGTTAGGATAAGGTGTTTATACTATTAGTTTGGCCCAACTATTACATTGGTATATGAGTAGGAACATTACCATAACTATGGTGGCACTTCCTTTGATAGAAAATAGGGTTCGTAACGAGGATGTTATGATCCAAGGGGATTGGGGAGGTTATGTAACACCCCATAATGTTAAATTGTTAAAATAATAAAGGATATGACTCATGATAATAAGGTACAATATGATTTTTGGGGGTTAAAAAAATAGTACTAAATAGTGACATGTGCTTTTCTTGGAGTAGTGGTCAAGATGGATGATATTTTGGGAAGTTTCCTAGGGTATGTGGGAGTGATGAAAATATACATCGGAAGGAACATGTATTAGAGTTGGGGTAAATTCATTAGTATGATGATCCATTTGGGAATTCGGGTTCTCCCTATATAGGGGACCAAGTTTTTGTGGGGAAAATGTTGGTACCTAGTGGTCTAGGACCTGATGACTATATTAAGGAAACGTGTATGTGTAGTCGACGTGGAAAAATTGATGCAGTTATCATTCAGAAAAGAGAATATATATCCATATTATTTAAATTGAAAAATTATAACATATATTGTCCATGTGTGGAATTCTTCCATGGGTGAGATTTAGGGTCCACAATGAGGATGTTGTGATCTAGGGGATGAAGTTAATGTGACACCGAAGAGTGTTAAAGGGATAAATTATTAAATGATATGAATTATGTCAACAAGGTGCATGTTTATTTTAGATATCCTTACATATTATAACTCTAAATTTATGTTTGATTTTCCTGGAGTAGTGATTAGTATGGATGCCTTTTTGGATGCTTTCCAGGGTGTGAGTGAGAGAGGACCAAGAACAATAGATAAAACATGGGATGGACTATGGGGATAATCACTAGTCTGATCAAACATTTGGAAATATGGGTAAGCCCTAGGAATTACATTTATCATTCTCAAAATATAACACAAAATTGTAATTATTTCATTGAAAAATGATAACATAATTTATCTATGTTTGGAATACCATATTGGTTGATATATAGGGTCTACAATGAAGATGTTGTGATTTAAGGGGGAGGGGTGAATGTAACACCCCATAATGTTAAAGGGTTGAATTACTAAATGGTATGACTCATGACAATAAGTTTAACCTTCATATTATAGATTCTAGCCAATTTGAACTACACTAATAAGTGTGCCTTTCCTAGATTAGTGATCAAGATGTGTGTCATTTTGGGAAGTTTATCATGTTGTGTGGGAGTCAGGAAAATGAACAATAAAAAGTTCATGTGTTGTCATGTACAGATAGTCATTTGTCTGATAATCGATTTTGGTACATGGGTGGGACCCATAGAGGGACCACATATCTACGGGGCAAATTGTGGTATTGTGCGGGCTAGGACCAGATAACCATGTTAATTCAGGGTTTTTAAGTTGTCAGTAGTGACCAATTGTGACATTTATCATTCTGAAAATATAACATAAAATTTTCATTCTTACACTAAGATTGATAAAAAAAATTTGTTTTTGGGAGTACCACCTCCATGAAGTGATGCAACAGTATTTCCAAACCAAACCACATAGAAGATATATGTTAGTGCATTTAAACAAAAAAAAATATGTAAAGATGATATAATGATCATTTTGTAAAGATGAAGTATTACACAAATTATTTTCATAATGAATATTGAGAAATTGAAAGGCCCTAGGGTGGGGACCATGTGGATGTGAGGCACCTGGTGGTACTTGATGGTTTAGGACCTAATGTTCATCTAATGGTGGGATGTATGATTTGTCAGTGGGGAAAAATATTAAATTTATTAATATAAAAATATTATATATCATTTTATTTATTATACTATGTGTGATAACATCATTAATTTATGTGTGGAATACCACCTTCAAAAAGATATGTGATTATATTTTCAGTACCCCACCAAATAAAAGATATATATATAACGAAATAATATATAAATATGAAATTGTGATCATATTTTAAATAGAAATTATTAATTACCTTTTTTCTATAATGAACATTGAAAAGTGTAAATGTTCCTCATGTGTATATAAAACCTATAGTCTCTATGATTTTAATGTGGTTCAAACTTCATAATAATCATTAATGATTAATTTCAAAAGTAAAATTAATTTAAAAATTGATAATGATATAATAATTAATATTATAGAGATGTCTAGATAATTACTTATTTGACCATATTGAATCTTCAAAATTCATTTCTGACCCATGCGCTAAATATCATCGAAACATATGGAATAAACATAATTGAATAAGTAGTAATATATAACATAGTAATATTTAAAATAATATGATTATTAAATGTAAAAACATTGTTAATAAATTAAAAAATTAACATATGTTTATTATTTAGGAAGTTAAAGAACTAACATGATGATTTAAAATCATGGTAATGGTTTCTAATCTCACATTTACATCAAAGATATATAGAACATATTTTCCACTTATTTCTTGTGTGTGGTGTATATACATACATTTTTAATATTATACAATGAATCAATTTATCTTTATTTTATTTCAAATTTATTTTAAGTTATTTATTTCTTGTGGCTTACGAAACAAAATTTACCAAAGCGGCAATAGTTTTGTAAAAAATCTCATCATTTTCAATGTTAGATTTTATTTATGTCTCGTATAGAGAAACTTTATGTTATTTAAATCTTAAAATAAATAAATTTTATTCTCATCTTGTTATTTAGGAGCATTTTTAAGTAATAGTAATAATTTTCACAATTTTGTACAAAAAATAATTGAGAAAATATTTCTAAGAGAATCCATATTTGATTCTACAATTGGGATAAAATATATATTTATAAAAAAACAGGTTTTATCAAAGTTTTTATTTATTTGAACATTTTAAAAAATAAATATTTCATATTTTTTAAAATTTTACATTTTTCATTTTTTTGACCGAAATATTAACGTAATATTAAAAATAATTCAAGTTTGGATTTAATAAAAAAATTTAAAATAACATTTTATTTCAACATACACATAAAATATGGAATTCATTTACATCATGACTAATCATTGTATGAAAGATTCATTTATATACATAAAGGTTAATTTTGAAAGAAAACTGATTTCAAAATTAATTATGAACTTTGATATTTGAATGTTGAATTTCAAAACTAAAAATATATTTTCCTCAACAATGTTTTTAAGGAACATTTTATAGTATTTCAATATATAAATGACATTATACTATTAATATAAATATTATCCACTAGGAATATTATATATTGAAATCAACCTTATTATATTATTAGATGGTTTATGGGTAATTTACTTTAGGATTAAAATTTTTATTAACATTCACCAATTTAGTCTGAATGGTTCATGACTATGTTTATTTTTTTGGGTGTAAATATTAATATTTCATATGTTACTTTTCCAATATTAATGTATATATTTTTATGTTTTAACCCTTTAATATGAGTTTTTAATTTAACTTTGACAATGATGGGTAAGACCTGATATAGTCACTCGATTCATCTGTAGGTCCCATGTGAAAATCAAGATATGGTTTTGACCGAAACCTTACCCATTTCAATAGATATACTAACACAATACTTGATGATATTATATGTATTATAACAAGAGTCATCATTATTATATGTCATGGTACAAGACTAGATGTTATATTATAGATTTCTAGGATTACAAATTCAATCATTATAAATTTAGTTATTGATATTCTTAGTGATTAATCGATTAGGTACAATATCTATAGTTATTTTTTCAAGATCATGTGATTATTTACATGGAATTATTTGAAAAAAAATTATTCTTACCATATTATTCTCAATTTATTGACTTAACTGAATTTGTTTCCATTATTTACTTTATTATATTAGGTTTTATTTATTAATTAATTACTTTTATTGTACACTTACCCTTATTGAGCATCTAAAATCCCCCATTTATTATGTTTTATTTTCCATAATACTTTTTGGCCAATATGAAGGGAAATGATAAGGGGAAATATAATATTATCAAAGGAATGTTTTGTGTAATTTATTTATGAAAATGTAATGCTAATTTTGAGTATGTCTCTAGTTTTCCAAAATAATATAATATTCATTCATTTAGTATTTGATTCATTATATCTTATGAAAATATAAAAAATTAGAATTTGGATCTAGGATAATGGTTTTTGGATCGCTATATTTTATACATCCTTTTATGTAAATTTTTATTTTAATGTTTTTTTATTAGTGTTATATGTGATATATCGAAGAAATATAACATTTATAGAAATTTTGGATATTATTATATGTGATCAATGTATTTGCATGTTTGAAATGTAACGTTATGAACTAGTTTATGTTTTCTCGGGAAAAATGTTTGATTAGATTTTTAGGTTTTGAATATGTTATGTAATACTTTGGGGGAGAGTTTACGTTAACTACTTATGAAATGAAATATATTTAATTTTAGATACTATTGATTGAGACTAATGTATGATTTATTAAATTGAATTACCTGTTCTAACTATTTTAGTTTTGGTATACATCATTAAGATGAATGAATTACTGATGAATCTTATTTTTTTAAATAGTGCATTAGAAATAAAAGAACTAATTTTAAATATCCAATTTCTAGCACAATAGATTAAGTGTAAATTGGTCAAAACACAAACAAACAATGAGATTTTTTTATGATATGGAAGGAAATCATGTAATATTATTTTCTAAAATGATTTAATTTGAATATATAATAATCCCTTGAACTTATTAAATAATCCTTGAATAAAAAATGTTATCCTTCTACTTTTCATATCAAGAAATATTTTAAATTTTAATCCATCACAACTTTATTGTTTTTTGATGGGTAACCTTCCCATGGCCTTAATCTATATCAAACTCAATTAATCCTTAGGTGTTAATTTTCTTTTAAATTTCTATATTTTCAATTCCCACTAATGTAAAAATATTTGGGAACCTTTTTTTATTGTGACTAAAATAGATCGCATTCCCTCTTTCTAAGATGTTGTTCTAATATCCCTTTTTATGATTTTTGTATTACGAAAAATGTATTTTGAAATTTAAATACCTTGATTACGGATCAAAAGGTCCTATTATATGGAGAAAATATATCTAATTCGGGTAATTTAAGACACTATATTTATAAATAACATTACATTTGATAGCATATAAAATATGCAACATAGGGCTAAATAACATCCAAAATTTATTATTATTTATAAAAGAATATTATAACCTAGATATTAAATTAGTAGTTATAAATAATATTAGAATAATTATAATATATATATGACCCAATAAAAAATTAATTGATTAGATCATATAAAATAAAAATTCAATTTTCAGTAAATTTATTTTATTCTTTAGAAATAAGTTTTCTTCAGAAATGATTTTTATTATTTTTCATTAGATAATATTATAATTAATTTATGTAACTTATATATTAATTTTATTTTATAATAATAATATAATTATGTAAATAATCCTTTCAAAATGAGGTTGGGTTTAATTTTTTTTATTTTTCGGGGAAGATTTATTTTTCAATGAATAGTGAAAATATCGATTTTTATGGAAAAATGTATATTTTTCATCCATTTCCATTGTTCCATTTTAATTTAGAGTTGTCTAAAAGTAAAATAAGTTATATTATATTGTTAATAATCCAATAATAATCACTGGAAACAATTTTTTAATTTTTTATTGGTATAAATTGTTTTTATATGAAAATGCATTTTATAAGAACAATGTGTCTTTCAAAATATATTTTTCCTCATATTTGGAAGAATTATTCTTTAATTTATTTATATTTTTTTAATTTTGAATAAAAATTACATATTTTTAATTAGGAGACTCTATCATTTAAAATAGGCCACCATTATTTTTGAGCATTATAAATAACGACCGTGGTAAAATTTATCACATTGATAAATGGTTAGTCAGGTTAATCAAGGCTAAAAAATTTGATAATTCTATAATTTTTCATAGTAACTCTTATCTGTTGAGAAAAAATATACCCTTATCACAATAGGATTTAAATTGAGTTGTTTATTGGAACTTGTCAATGAAAGATACATATATATCATTTAAATCAATGAAATATATAAAATGTTACACTAATTTTAATATCCATTATGTGTCAAATTAGGGGGAAAATTATATGAACGAAATTAATATCTATTATGATATTAATAAAATAATTTTCATGATATTAATTTATTTCAATTTTTATAAATTAAATAATTACATTAAATTATTGTACACTAATAATACCATATTTATTTAATTAACAGGAAATTAAAATAAATGTTTTTAAAAATCTTTGAAGTTATATAATATGACTGAGATAATATGTACCATTAATTTTATTTATTAATGTTACATTTTTTAATTTTTTAAATGAGTTAAATTTGAGATACAACTTTGTATTGATGCATATCATGTAAAATAGGATGAATAGTATCAAAATTGATATTAATGATATTTTATCAAAATAAAATTTTATTAAACTATTTAAATAATATAAAAATATTTAATATATTAAGTTAGTATAATATATGGTCTAAAATTTCATCCCTTTTCTGTTTAGGGATTAATTTTTTTCTTATATGTAAAATTATAACCCTTCAACTTCGTAAAAGTTTTTACTGTGGTTCAGGTTTAAATAGGATATTAAATAGATAAAACAATAGATTTTGTTTGGAATGGAACATAAAATAGTCAAAATGTTATTATATATTTATTTTTAAACCACATCTTATCATAGGATACAATTCATTCCCATTTGGATGAATTTTAATCTAGAATACTCATATTATATATATTTTTAATACATTCTAAATGTGTAATGAATCGACCCCAATTACCCTCAAACCCAGCACCCAACTCGGTCTGCTACATCCCCTAAGGGTGTTCCCGGTCCCCACAAGCTGGCGAAAAGCACCTGGGAATCAAAAAAGAAAATAGATTGAATTATTTCTACCAACATGATCTAACACATGATATATATATGGAAAAAAAATAAACTGTGGAAGACTGACAAATATATATTCCAAAACTATATATAAAACAATGAAAACCTGACACAAACCTCTCCACACCACTGTAGCTCTTTCCCATTCCCTATACAGGAAGATAAACAACTGTGTGCATGACACCGATGATGTAAAAAGGGTGCAAGATAGTAGTCTGAGTAGGATATCACCCAGGTGTTCCCCAAAAAGTATCTATATAAAAAATCATGTATGCTCAATTTAAAAAAAAAACATGGCATGATAAGCAGTAAATAAATATTATGGAAAATATGGTAAACATTAACCTTTTCTATAGTTCTAGAAAAATATGGAATAACATATTAAAATTATGTTTTTCTATATCACATTATAAGAATATAAACATTTATATCATGGATAACTCACAAAGTTAATAAATTCAAAATAGAATCAAATGTATCACAACACCAAGGATTACTAAATGTCCATGCCATAGACTACTTGTACAACAATAATCAAGTGCATAAAAACTAATCCAAGAACAATGGGATCATAAAGAAAAAAAAATACACCATGGGTAAACTCCTTAAAATGATAATATCTTCCACTAGAACAATAGGCCTAGGAAACATAGGAATTCCACAAGACAAACCCACTTGTTTTTCAAAAAATAATGGATGATGGCTTCAAGATAAACCTCCTAGAAAATTACCCAATGTAACCCTGGTGATCAATTTCAAAAAAAATTCAATTCTTTGAAAACAATTTCGAAACCATAAAAACAATTTCAATTCGTCCAAGATACCCCTTTTTCAGCATATTTGTTAGTAACCAAGGAAATGATATTCAATGAAAGTAATTTTCATAATACACAAAACAATGAAGAAAATCTTTTAATAGGAATCAGTTATAATGCGAATAAACATGATCCATTATCATATGATAGAGACAAAACCACCAACCTAAAATTTTGGTTTTCACATGCCCAGAATGGAATCCACCAATAGAGATACCCAACAACATCATGAAAGGCCCTATAATAAAATCACCACATTTTAGGATTGATCCAAATATAAACACAAGAGGTTGGCAGAAGATAGGAAACCCACCTACCTCGAAGAAGAATTCCAACCATACCACATCCAAAAAAGGAAAAGGCCTACAAAGTGATATCTCAAAATGGATATGGAAGAAACCAAAATGAAACATCCAACATAGATCAAAACATCCAGTACAACAACTCTACGGGCTATATAAACCAACAACAATGAAGAAACATAAAGAACGCTGACCCAAAGACATGCACCAAAAATGAAATAATGATCCAAAGTCCATCATATCGATCCATAAAGAGAGGTTCCTATAAAAATTGCCACGGAATAGTCTAGGGTTGAGAGAAAAATATCCTATAAATAAGGAAATTATCAAAAATAATGAACATGTGACATAAACCTAGAGGCGGGTTAAGTCATGATGTGTACCCCTTGGTCATGTCTTGTTAGCCAATTTGGATATGTATGCAGAAAAACCCATCACCTTGGGTTAAAATCTGATTTTGAAACACTACATTCTATTTACCTTCTCACAATATGACCTCTCCATTATCAAATTTTATATATAAAGAAGCGCACAACATATACCTCCATTACACATCGTGTACCATCTCTACACCCTATAGAAAATTCAGAATGATAATAGTAATAATGTTGAACCAAAATGGGATCATAGAAAGAAAAAGAAAAATTACCCTATCCAGATAGCGAGATGTTTCAAACTCCACACTATAAAGAATTTATGTCTCTATAAATTCATGTAGAAGATGTAATCCCAAGAAAAATATGAGAAAATTGCTCCCTTATCAACTAATACTATTCCAATGTATCATGAGAATATTGTCCTTTTTTACGTATACCCTTGACTAATAGAACCGATTTCCCATGCATGAATATCATATGAGAGTCAAAGATATCAATTGGTTTCTAAAAAATAGAAGAATCTGGATATAAATCAATTTTTTCTCAACTTAGATATTGAGCAGGGTTGGGGAGAAATGTCATGAGTTGAGATATGTGGAAACCATCATAGATGTTATTTAACTGAATTGAATAATCTAATAAATAAGTAACCTATCAAATTGGCTCATTAGTCTCAAACAGTCCAAAATATATCGGTGCCAACGACCACTAATTTCTGTGTTGACGGTGACCCAAACAAGGAGAAAATTTCAATAAACCCTATTTAGATATGGAAAACTCTGAACGAAGATGCCACCAATATATAAACACTTTATATCGACTATGGGATATAACCAAATGTCATCGTACATGTTGAATCTTCATAGGAATCTATTGAACAAATCATGGCCCATCCAATATTTCTTCTCCCACCACAGCCCAACATTATGGTGATATTCACAGGAGACCATAAAATGCCTCTAAATGATACATTCTTATCAATTACTAATAACTATTACTATAAGAAAACTCAACCACTCCCAGATGGATATCCCATGATATAATGAATTACAAGACCCATGCCCAATGCATGTCCTTGATGATCTGACTTACATTCTCAATCTGACCATTTGTCTCTGGATGGTTTGTTGTGCATAACTTGATCTGAGTTCACATTTCCTTTTGAATATTTCTATATAATGTCATGGTAAAACTAGGATCCTTTTTTGAAAAAAAGAATAATAATTCCAATCTAAAATCACAATATTTTTCACATACAACTTATCTAGGTTATCAACCTTAGTGGTATCCACAATTAGAATGAAATGAGAAGACTTCGTCAAATGATCAACAACCACATAGATATTAATTTTTCATTAGGGTGTCTATTGAAACCCATCAAAAAAATACATAGAAACCTCATCCCATTTCCAAACTAGCAGTAGAATGGATAAAGTAAACTAGAGGAGATTAGGTGCTCTAACTTTATCAATTTGTAGGTGTAATAGTGAGACATAAAATCAATGATGTCACACTTCATATTCAGCCACCAAATTCATCTTCTCAGGTTATAACACATCTTCGTAGTTCCTAAATAATGGACAATATAGAGTCATGTCAATCATATAATAACAAACTTCCCATAGATTATGGGAGTTTAAATCACTTCTTAAATTTAAGTATGCCATCTGACGAAAAAGACCTAATAGAAATGGTCTCCCCACCATAAATGCTTTCCCAAGTCTTCTGAAACTCACCATAATACTAATTAACCTAAAAGATATACTATGAGAGATATGATAATAATTGAGAACCTATTAGAACCATACTGGAAACATCCTCTTGAGCATCCATGTGAAACATAGCGAAAATCCACATAAGATTTTACTCCTCATTCAATTCCAAAACATTCTGTGATGGTACCTTCTTTATTAGAGCATCTTCAGCAACATTACCATTCCCCAGGGTGTCGACGATGTTGTAGTCAAACATCTGAAGGTACTCTATCCATCATCTCTATCTGAGACTCAAGTATTTCTGACAGAAGATATAACTCAGCTTCTTATGATTAGAGAAGATTGTGAACATCTCCCCAAATAGGATAGTGTCACTGACACTAATGCACATGTGTAGCCATAGAAAGATCTAAATCATGAGTGGGGTAGTTATACTTATTTTTTCTAATCTGAATAGATCCATAAGCTACCCCAAAATCATCATGTTTAAGCAAACATTCTAAAACAACACCTGATGCCTCACAGAACACCATGTACCCTTATCGGGCTTAGGTAAGATCCTAATAAAACGCGATTCTTGAAGCTATTTTAGTTCATCCGAAAAAATTGAAACATTACATCCCTTTTAAATTTTACCTTTTTCCTTGTATGAGTAGTCAATGGTAATTCCAGGTTAGAGAAATCCTTAAAGAACCATCAGTGGTAACCAAAAAGACCATAGAAGGTTTCGAATTTCAATGAAAATTTGTGGATCATTACATGAAATATTAGCCTTTACCTTCTATGTATCAACTAATAATCCACACTCCTAAATTTTCCCCAAGAACATAACTTTTCATATCCATAAACTACATTTTGAAAGCATTCCATATAGATTTTGACTTCTCCGAATTTTCATAACCAAACTCAGATGGTGCTCATGCTCATGATATGATTTTGGGAATGACAAGATATCATCCACATAAACTACAATGAAGGTGTCAATATATTTTTGGAACATCTAATTCATCAAGGAAATAAAAACAATTAGAGTGTTAGTCATAATAAAAGGAATCACAAGATACTCATAATTTATATACCTTCTCTTAAAGGCAGTATTCGGTATATCAGACTCTCAAACACTGAGATGATGATAACCCAACCAAAGATCAATTATTGAGAACAAATTTTACCCATGTAACTGGTCTATTTAATCATCCACATGAGGCAACAAATATTTTTTAACAATTACTTGGTTCAACTTTCGATAGTCCATGCACAACCGAATTGAACTATTCACTTTCTTGGAAAATAGAATATGGGATTCCCAAGGGGGAACACTTGGGGGAACAAAATCCTTTTTCAATAGGTCATCCAACTGAATCTTGTGCTCATTTATCTCCGCTGGTTCCATACCATAAAAAGGTATCGATATCAGTAATGTACATGGAACTAGATCAATAATAAAATTTTCCTCTGTCTAGAGGAAGTTTATAGAAATTTTCTGGGAAAATGTCAGGGATATATCTAACTATAATGGGATGGTCATCAGTAGAAGAAGCATCATCCTGATCAAAAGAAACAAAAACCCAAAAACTCTTGAGATCTGGGTGATAATGTCCTCCCAGACCTGACCCTGGGTCCCACTCTCTAGGAAACAGATGGGAGACCCTGTTAGAAGAATCAAAAAAATACCCTAATGATAATAATCACCCTCAGCTTGATGAGTGATAAGCTAATCCATACTGATGATGACATCAAATAGATCCAGATCAAGAATGAGAAAATCCTAGACTGGCTTTGTATCATCAATCATTGATAAACAATAAGGACACTGAAACCACTATTGTTTCCTCTTTCTAAGAGGTGTCCCAAAATCTATTATAAGGGGAATATCTTTCGTTGAATGTATAAGCGCATCAACAAAGCATGTCGATATAAAAGAGTGATAGTCAGTAATATAAAAAAATTGTAATTTCTACTAATGATGTAATAAGATGTGTACATATAACTATTGTGGGAACTACATCAACTTCCATAGGGAACTTATGTATTGTGTGAAAATGCTTCACTCCGGAGTCATGTGGTTGGAGCCATATATTCATTGAAGCTTTTGATTGTACAATAGTATATTTTGGAGACAATAAACCCTATCCATAATGAGGAATAGTCATATCCTGAAAAAATAATTTTGGATGACCAACACATGAACAGATGTTTCACGTCTTCAACAGCATAGGAAAATAATGTCTATTGTGCCCTCCCTTTTCACACTTATAGAAAGTCAAAGGCACATTACCTATTGTAACAGATGGATCAGAGGTGGATCGCAATTGAGACCCACCTCCACCGCCACTTTGATGATCATTCCACTTCAACTTCTTCCCATGAGCGCTATTGAAGCTCTCACTAGTGGGAAGAGAAGAGGTGGTAACACCAACCTTTCCTACCACGTTCATCTCTACCATTATTGCGCTGTCAACCATATCCACATATATATAAATAATCTACACAAACACCTATGATGTAATATATGATCGAGAACCAAGTAAGTATTTATGAGCCTTTAGATTTTCATTATTTATCACATCCAACGAAAAAAAAATCTTAGAAAAGTAGATGTTGTATGCTGACAACAAACAATCTCTCTATTGTCAAGAAAAGAACTTCATACACTTTTCCGACATCCCAGAATCTAGACAAAATTGCTCAAAGACAAGGGTTTTGGAACCCCTCCAATTCAATCCCACATGTTTGTCTTCCTGGACCATATAGTCCCACCAATGCATACCGTAACCCTTGTGTTTTAATGTTTCACACTTTACACTGATATTTTCAGGTGTCTCTTATAAGTCAATGATTTGATCAATCATTTCTTGACAAACCTTCGCCTCTTAAGGTTATTTTTTCCCTTAATGGTCTGTGCATTCTAACACATGAACTCTCGCGATCAATCTTTCTCTCCTCTAGCTCTGGGTTATACCTCTACCACTACATTAGGTACTCGTGGTACATCCTAATCGACAACACGGACTTCACGTAAGATACTTTCGTTGAGATTATAATCCAAAGGTGGAATTTTCTTGAGGATAATTAGCTTCACCTTCATGAGAAACCTATGTAAGATGTCTCGAAGGTATACTACTGCACACTGAAACATCAGAAAAATCATAAAAAAGTACAAATCTCATTCTAAACTAGAAAACCCATTATCAAAAATAAAAATTTTAAAACAAAAATCAATACTTAAGACACACATCCAAACATACCATGGAAGCATGAGTCGCATTATGAAAGGATTTATCCTACCATATATTGAAACATAACTCTAAAGTCCAGACAATCATATCTATAGTCTAAAAAATGTCTTAATAAAAGAATAATTTAGGACACACCTCTCTCTAATACCAGACTATAAAAAACCGACTTGAGCATCCATCAAACCCTACACCCACCCTGATCTTCCACATCCCTGAAAGGGGTTCCTAATCCCCTTGGGCTAGAGACAAGAACCCAAGCATTTAACAAGACGATAAGTGGAATGTTTTATCCCAACCATATCAAACACGAAGCATATATATATATTATAAATAAGTAAATATCCTAATACTGACAAATATATATTCCATAACTCTAGGTAAAACATCAGAAATAGAAAACCATGATAATATCAAAAAAAAGTCCAAAACTAAATTCCAATTTCAAAGTATTACAACCAATGGAAACTCCAAATGATGGCATGGAGATAACCCCCACTATCTCACCACCAGCTACCCTACTATATAACATGAACCTCTTCATATAACTGCATGGGATTTCCTTTCCCTGTAATATAAGACAAACAATCATCTACAGACCACTGATGTGGTGTGCATGATGTGTGTAAGAAGACTTTTTAGGATCTAACCAATGTGTTCTACAACAAATATTTTTAAAACAAATCTTGTGTGATTATTTTAAATTAAAATGTGGCATGATTGGATGTAAATTAATTTTATAGAAAACATGGTAATCATTTTAATTTTCCATAGTTCCTAAAAAATAACATATATTAGTTTTAAAGCATGTTTTTTATATATCACTATCCAAAAGCACAAACATTCATGTCAAGGATAACTCAGAGAAACAATAAATACAAAAAATAAACATAGAAATCTCAACACAAAGGAATACTACAGGTCCAGGCTGCATAAAACTTCTATCGCAATAATCATGTGCATAAAAACTGATCATAGAACAACATTCCCAGGAAGAAGAGGAATACTACATGGGTAAAACCCATAAAATTTCAATATCGGTCCCCTAGAACAATTGGCTCATGAAGCAGGGTGAATCCCCAAGACAACCCTACTTGATAATCAGAAAAAAATGGACTATGGCCTCAAGATAATCCTTCCAACTAAATAACCAAGGTAACCCAAATGTTAAATTTCACAAAATAATTTTAATTCATAGAAAACCATTCCAAAATAATATCAAAACCATTTAAATTCTTTCAAAATATCCATTTTTAATCAATTTTTTAATATCCATGAAAAAATAATTCTTCGATGAAAACTGTTTTCTACACACACAAAATATTCATACCAATCATTCAATATGATTTATTTTGTAACAAAACAACTATATCTATTATCATAGGCTAGATATGGAACCACCTACCTCAATGTTCGGGTTGTAGACACCCACAATCGAATCCACCAACAACGAAACCCAACAACACTAATGATGGTTTTAAAATTGAATCCCCGCATCTTAGGATTGGTAAAAACCTTAATACAAGAAGTCAGAGGAAGAAAGGAAACCCCCATACCTCAATGAAGGACAACCTACACACTATATCCAATGAGGGGAAACTCCTCTAGAATAATATGTCACAACAGATCTAGAATAAAATGAGAAAAAACATCCAAATTAAATCAATAAATATGGTACCATAATGCTAGGGTGATATTGTGATCAACTAAAATTAATTACTAGAAATAACTCTTACCCAGAGGGATCAACAATAGATGCAATGAAGATCCAATGACAATCATAACAGTCAAGAAGGAGAGTTTCATCTGAAAATCACATAGTAAGATTCTAGTGTCGATAATAATAGTGTTTGAAAAAATAGAACTGAGGAAAACTACCGATCATGTTATTTAAACATGGATGCAGGCCGGGTCAGGATGTGTACCCCTTAGTGAGGTCTTATAGACCCCATCGGATAAGTACCCCGAAAATCCCATCACCTCAGGATAAAAATACGCTAATTAAACCCTACACAACATGTACCATAGGAACATGACATTTACCAACACACAGCTTGGTCTCCCTATTTTCAAGTTCTATCCAGCAACCAGTACACAACATGTACCTCCTCTTCACCCTAAAAAAATGTAAAAAAACACACTTAAAGACTTTGAACCAAAAATGGAAGTTATAAAAATTGAAACCTTACCCATTAAAGGTAATAGGTTGTTCTAAAAACTACCCACAACTAAATTATAAATGGTCACCATCTCCTTCACATATTTAAAAATAATTTGTGCCATCTAGACCACCCAATACATAAATATTTATTTTTTTAAAATTTATACAGAATATTTGAGGTTCGAGGCCTTTGACATGAGAAACCATTAGTCCCTTAAGAAAATAATCAAAAGTTTTATTCTTAATACGAGGTATTTTTCTTAACCCATCACATTCATTTTAATTGTTATTTTACCTAAAATAAAGAAAAGTTATTTATAATAAAATTATCAATTCATTATCATTAATATAATATATTGTTATTTAGATTATTAATTAACCATTACAGATACATTTTCCAATCAAATTGGATATGAATGTATCACTTATGCGTATGTACGTCTTACTTTCTCCATTTAGAAAGTCAATTGATTTTTCACTACCACAGTTTTGGTATTGAAATTACAACAGTGATAATATTTATATATCATATTTATAAAATAATTATTCCAATATTATGATAATATCATATTAACATTATTACAATCCAATCTATTGGGAAACAATAACGTCGCTTATGCGTACTGGTGGACTATAACCTCCATGAAGTGATGTGAGTAGTCTTTCATTTCCTATTTACAAGGATTGTAATAGAGATGGGTTTGATGAATATATTTCTTATCTATGATATAAGAATTATTAAATATAGGTTAATTATTCTATTACTTCTATTCAATCCATCTATAAAAAATTTAAACCAATGTTCATGGGTAGGTACAACCTACCATCTCCATGAATAATGTCATGCATTTTTTCTATTTATAACATTTTTTGGAAAAAACTAAATATGTATATAAAGAAAACAAATATGATATTTTTAATGATAATAATGTTACATATATTATTTAGTTTTTATCAATATAAATTGACCAAAACTACCAACTAAAAACATACACGAAAAACCATTCTATTATCACGTAGAAAAATTTACTTTAATAAATAATTATGAATAAATATGTGATCAAATCATATAATTAAATCATATATGGTATAATATATACTAATGAGGTTTTTAATAAATTTATAATAAATATATATTTATTATACATGTGTTTTAGAGATAGATAAAGGAAATTTAGCATGAGGTAAGGTGTTCTCATCTCAATTTAACTTCTGTGAGACATATTAAATATTCACCACTAATTTATTTTATATGGTGTATAAATTTACCCTATGATATTTTTTCTCTTGAATCTATGTGACTTCTTGGTATTTAAAGTCACATTTGAATTCATTTCATTCTAGGTAATTATGATTCAAAAGAATCTAAAGTGGTAAATGTTTATTTAATGATCTCATAAATAGTGAGGATTGTTTATTTTTAAGTCTCATCGGAGATATATTTCTTATCAATGTCCATTTTCTAAAAATGTTTTCAATTTTTTTATTATTCTCAAATTAATATTTAAATTCATTTTTAGATTTTTTACTTTTTATAATATTTTTAAAAATTTATATTCCTATGATTTTACAAATAAGTTACTTTTCAACCTTTTTTTATAGAAATGCAGATGGAGTGTCTTTTAACCTAATCTAATTTAATAAAATTTTCCAACTATCTTGAAAAATAAAAGAATTTATGATTCATTTATAATATTAAAATTTAATTTTCAAAAAATAGTTTTTCTTTATTATATATATAACTATTAGAGTTTAAAATTTTATTTTCAAATATGATAGAGTAGTTTCCTCAATAAAATTTTCTATAAACTTTGTAATGTATTTTATTTTTTAACAGAAACATTTCATGAATCTTATGATGAACATATACTCAAATAATATCATCTACCATATTTATTAGGATGTTTTAAGGTCATTTTGATTGAGGGAGTGTTTTGACATTCCATAAGTTAATTCATCCAATATGGAAAATTATTTATTATTAAGGAATAATTATTCAATTTTATTAGTTATTCATATTAATAATTAATGGGACTTAATAATTTTTGGGAATGGTTTTATTTATACCCTCAATTTTGTGGTGGGTCACATGAGAAAAACTATATTTGGTTTTGGTCTAGGCATTACCCATTTTTGTATATTTTTGGGAATAATTCCTAGAAAATATTTTTATATTTCATAGAAAAGTCCTTATTGAATTATTTATATATTTAACATTATAAATTATATCATTATGAAATCTATTATTGATATCTCTGTGGTTATTTGATTAGTTAGAATATACATGGGCATGTTTCAATCACATTTGACTATTTATTGTACTTATTTGATCAATCATTAGTCCTACCATTTTAGGATCATGTTATTATTTAAAGAAAATGCATATCAATTTTTTATCTTTTCATATTATTTGTTATTATTTTTTCATGACAACTTCAATTGTATTCATACTGTTATTGAGAATCTATGATAACTATTTTTTTATGTTTTGTTTTCACTTAGATTGTAGGAAGTGTTTTTTGACTGATATGAAGGGATATTTTAAGGGGGATAATGGCATTATAAATGAAAAACCTTTTTTATTTTATGTTTATAAATTGTATTTTGAATTATATGTATGTATATAGATTACCAAGACAACTAAACTATTTGGTCCATTAGGATGCGATTACTTCTATATATTTAAAAAGTAAAAAATTAACCACCATCTTGGGGATACTAGGGTCCTGTTCTTTCTAGTTTTACAAACTATTTATTTATGAGAATTTTAAAAAAATTATGTTGATGATTTCAGTTCAACCTTAATAATCTAAATAAAATTATATGGAGATTACATCATATTCTCATTTATTATTTGATGAAATAATTAATTGGGGAAAATAATGAAATCATAAATCAAAGAATAGATATTTTCATTATCATGGAAAAATTTATTTATTGAAGGAATATAAATTCATGGGTAGTTTTTAAGGAAAATTGGGGAGTTTAGTAAGAAAATTGATCTGTTAGTCTATATTTTATTCTTTTATTTAAACATGATAACGTATATTAAATATTAATTGTTTTGATCAATTTATAAATATTTTTATATGAAACAATATTAGAACATATATATGGTGTGTTTAATTTATATGAAAAGATTATGAGAATATTCTAAGTGAATTTAATTTACAACTATATGAAACATTATTATTTTTATTCATTTTACATTTTCCCTAGGATGATCTAGCTCACAATGAATTAAAATGATTGATAATGACTAATTAATATATTTTAAGGTTATTTATATAAAATTGGTTGAAAAAAATAAAAAAGGGTTTATTTTAGTGAATAAGTTATATATCTGTTCTATGGAGTAAAATATTCATTTAACAGGTTATCATTATTGTTATTAAACAAGGTTGTACCTATTTTTGGAAGTATATAAATCAAAATACCTCTGAGTTAAATTTAGATCAATAAGATGTGTTGAAAATTGAATTTATGATTTTAAATTTATTGTTGTGAGTAATATATATATATATATTAGTATGATGTACGATGTTCAATGAAATTTTTGAGGGAAGGTAAAGAAAGCATGTTTTATTTTTAAAAACACCGTGTCATAGTGCATCACTTGAGAAAATTTTAAGCAGGGATAGAGAAAAATTGGAACATTAGTTATTTATTCCAAGAGATTGTATAAATAACTATGAAGCCTCAAAAAATTAATCCTCAAAATTGTTTTATGTTATATAGAACATGAGAATAGTATCCTAGATCTGTTGTTTACTTTATTATATTGGTTCTAGATATATGTGATAAAATATGAAAGGAATGAATGGTTTATTAGTCTAGGTAAACTAAAAATATACACGAGTCTCAAATTAAATTTGAAAACATAATTTAAAACAAAGGTAAAGTCAATATTAAATTTCCTTGAAATCGTTCATTGGTTCCTGATTTATATCAGGAGGAAGGAAAAAAATAAGGGTGAGCTCAAATTCCTTGTAAGGGTTATGTAAATTTCAATCTATCATTAATCAATATTTCATAATAAGTATGTTATCCCATCGATTATTACATAAAATTACATATCATTTTATAGAAATATGGTCCTTTAAGGATTAAGGTCTTGGAAAAAGGTAAAAAACACATGAAAACTGAAAAAATAATTCTAGACTACGTGAAGGGTTTATTAAATGTTCATTATATGTAAATTTATTGCATCTCATAACCTAGAGACATAAATAAAAGGAAATATTGAGCTTAAGGCCTTGTAGTGGACAATATGGGAAACAAACTACTTGTGATCTTGAGGAATATAAATAAGAATATGAGGAATATCACAGGAGCATGACAGACATGCATATCATATATGAATGAAAAAGAATCATAAATTCTAAATTTTGATACAACATGTAATTTATAAATTAATAAATACATAACCAAGGTCTATCCCCAAGGTGTCAAAATAATTACATAGGGTATTTACCAAGGTATCGTAAAACATGTCACCTATAGATATTAAATTACTTAACTAATTTATTGTATATCTATCAGGTCTCACCATTAATATGTATTTATTTTCACGTTATCCACATACATCATTATCATACATTTCTTATATTACCCATAGATAATAAAAGAAATTGGTTTCATATCAAAATCATGACGTTTTAAAAAGTGCTTGAAAAAATGATCATTATGTCATTTATAACCCAAGAAAAATAAATGAATGTTTTAGATATGTAAATTATAGAATAAAATAAATCATTTTTATTTCATTATAAATACACCAAGACATGAAATTTGTTTTGCTATTCAATTAATGAAAATAAAATTATTTTTTGAGAAAAAGATAATGATTTTGAGACAATAATTCTGTATTATAACGGGTATGAAGCATGGTTTCGTACAACATTAAATATTGAGATGGAAAAGGTAAAACATTAATAAAAGAATCATAATATTGTATAGTTAAATAATAAAATGTAAATAATAACATGGTATAGAAATATTAATTACATACCACATAAAAGTGAAATTGAAAGGAAAATAGAAGTTGAGAATTTTCTTACTTTAATGAGTAACATCTAAAACTCTATGATTTGGACCCTGGGTGTTGGAGGACTCCTTAATGGATAATATTATAATATATTCTTGGGGGTTATTCTGGAATGAATTGAAATGATGTAATGAGTTCGTATTTTTAGTATAAGAGTGGAATATTTTTATTGATTTTTGAGGATGCCATTAGTGGTATTTGAAAAACCGTAGGCTTGACCATTTTATTTTCCAATGGTATTTTCCAATAAGGTCACATCATATCATTTTTTAATCCTAAAGAGTTCACCAGAATTATTATATCATTTTTACATTGTTTTTATGTCATTAAACAAACACGAATCTAAAAACTATATTTTTAGTATTCACTAACAAAATTCATAAAAAACTAATAAATTTACTGTAACCTAATAGAATACCTCTAAATTAAAAAAACTAAATTTATTTAATCATAATAATTCCATAAATGGGAAAAATCATCTTTTTACAATAAAAATCCAAAATTATTAAAAATAATAGAGGATAGATAAATCATAAAAACATTCATAGTAAAATTTTCGAAACCTGAAAAAAATAAAATTATTTTATCAATTGTAATTAACTTGAGTTTTTATAAGATTATTTCATTATAATAAATATTATTAATAAACCAATAATTTAATATAATAATTTATATCCTTCTAAAAATACTATTATTACCTATAAAATCAATTTATCAAATTCCATATCAATTTTTACAAAAAACTATTCACAAAATAAAAATTATAGAATTAAAATTTTTTTAAACAAAGGGATTAAATTTTATATAACTAGTTACATTACACATAACCCCATAATACATCCTTATATAACCTAAGGGTATGGTTTGTGTTGGTGACAGACTCTTGGGGTGGCTCAGATAAAATTGCTCGGGTGGTAGTCTCTTTTAACTTGAACTTTTACTATAGGAGATTTCATTCAAGCATAACATGTTAAATCTCAGATTGAGATTTTTCTAGAGGGAAGCCCAGTGAAGTTACTTCATTCCCAAGTAGTGAAAAATTGGCATTTAACTTCTTGATTCTACTGGTCAAGGCTGTAAACTCTATGTTTTTCATTAATTAACCATTATCATTTCAATTTATAAATGATAATTATAACTTTATGAGTATAATATCAAGTGGTCATGTTGACCAAATTTCATAATTGACACACTACCATATAATGGTTGAAACCTAATGGTTTATTTAATATATAGTTATTCCAATATTAATGAGATGTAGTTCGGTTTTTTAATAATAAAAAACACATTTTCACAAAACAATTATCATTTAAAAAGTGTGGTTTGTTACATTCTTCCCCCCTTGAGAAATTTCATCCCAAAAATTTCAACTCATTCACTTGATTGGGAAAAGTTGTTGGTACTTTTTTCTCATTGTCTCCTCTGGTTCCCAAGTTGCATGTTAATATTTATGGTTCCCCCATAAAACCTTAATGAGGTGGATAGTCTTATTTAGTAGCACATTGTCTCTACAACCCATGATCTCTACCAGCTTACCCTTATAAGAGAGGACTTATTCTTGTTGAACAACCTATGGATTTAGTGCATGTGATGGGTCAGGTAATTACTTTATCAAATGAAAGACGTGGAATACATCATGAACAACAGATATATTTGGTAGAAGTACTAGCCAATAGGCCACTACACATATGTGATCAAAGATTTTGTCAGGGCTAATGTACATGGGGATAAGATTCCCCTTCGTCCCAAACTGCAAGACAATCTTCCATGGTGAAATTTGAATAAATAATATTTCACCAACATTAAACTCCAAGTCCCTTCGATGGTTGTCTGTATTGTACTTTTACTTACTCTATGAATATTTAATGTTTTGTTTGATGACATGAACCATTCCTATTATAGATTTCACAAGATCGGGTCCAAGAAGCATTATCTCCCCAACTTCAACCCAACATGTAGGAGTTATAAATCTCTTTCCATAGATATATTTATAGGATTAATTTTTTTTTAATTGAAGTTTATGTTCTTAATGAAATCAAATAATTAGAGATAATGATCCCATCCACCTTTAAATTATTTTGAGCAAGTTCATAGAATTTCTTCAAGTGTCAGAATAGTCCATTCAAATTGGACATCAGTTTGGGGATGATAGGTCTAAATGAAATTAAATTTGGTGCTTAGAGCATGTTTAAGACTTCTCCAAATATTTTATGTGAGCATTGGATAATGATCAGATATGATAGAAAGTGGTACCCCTTGCATCTCCATCACTTCACATAAATCATGGAATGTTTTTCAAGAGATAAATCATCACAAATGGATATAAAAAGGGATGTCATGGTGGGATGGTCCACTACAACCCATATCGCATTGTTTCCTTTGAAATATCATGGGAGACAAGTGAAAAAGTACATAGTGATATTTTCCCACTTCCATACTAATATCGGTTGTGGTTTTGAGACCCTTTTAAAAAACTTTCTATCTGCCATCACTTTTTGACACCCCATTTACCTTATAGTGTTGTAAAAAGTATCCATTTTCATGTTATCTCACCGATAATGATTATGAATTTCCCTATACATTTTTATTCTTATAGGATGTATAGATAATGTAGCACTATGAGATTCATCCATCTACAACTTCTTTATTTATGGAATAGGTGGAACATATAGTCTTGTATGAAATGTCAAAACAACATCTTGATCAATATTTAACTCATAAAACATCCCTTTCATGATATACTCTATCATCTTCATTAAGAAGGGTCCATCTCTTTGAGATTTCATGATCTTCTCTAGTAACGAACGTTGAGAAATCATTTGGGGAAGTTTCGATGATGATCATTCCATTACAAGTCCCATGTCTATTTTTACTAGACCAATGATCAAATGATCTCTTTGTATCATCATCATTTTTTAGCATAACACATTATTTCCTACTTAATGCATTAGAGACATTGTTTCCCCTTCCAAGACGAAAATGTGTTGAACAATGATAGTCTTTAATAAGCTATAACCGTCTCATATGTCTCACGTTCAGTTCCTTTTTCCTGAAAGTATACATCAAACATTGATGGTCTGTGCATATATCAGATTTCCCCCCATAAATATATTACTTGTATTTATTTAGAGAAAAAAACCATTGGGAGCTCAAGGTCATGTGTCGGACCGATCTACTCATGGGGTTTCAGTAATCAAGATTCAAAAGAAATCACCTTTTCACATTTCATGAGGATGCACACAATCCCTATCAGAGATGCGTCACTCAAAATAAATAATCCTTATCTGATAAAGGGTTGAGTTAACATGGGTGAAGTAACTAATATCTTCTTTAGGTCTTGGAAACATTCTTCACACTCCATTTCCCAGATGAACTTCACCCATTTAGAATAAAATTGGTTATTGGATGAGAAAGTCTTGATTTTTTTCACACAACTTTTAAAATATCCTGGTAATACATGGAATCTATGAATATCATTTACTATTGTTGGATGAGGTAAATCCCTACCAAACATTTTTTTGTAGGGTAAATAGAAAATAAATCACTAGTTACTGTGATCCCCAAGAAAGAAACTTACTTTAATAAAAATTCCCACTTTATAATCATTCCAAATAACATATCCTTCCTTAGAGTTTGCAATATACCTCTTAGATGATCATCATGGTTCTACTAAATGTTGGAATATAATTGAATGTCATTAATCAAAACTACCATGATGTTATCATGGTAGTCCTTAAACACTCTATTCTTTAAATCCATAAAAATAGTTGGAGAATTATTTAAGACTAAGGGCATAACAACAAACCTAGAATTCCCATATCTTAATCAAACGAGAGTCTTTGAAATGTATTCTTTATTCACCATCAATTGATGATAATCATATCGATGATCAATATTGGAGAAGAAATGATCCCTATGAAGAAATTAAAATAATTCATTAATTCTTAGGGGAGTGTAGTTGTTCTTTATTGTGATCCCATTTAGTTCTCTATAGTAAATTCATAACTGCATTGATAAATCCTTATTCATCACAAAGTGAAAAGGTTATCCCTAAGTAGATACACCTAGCTAGATATACCCATTCTCCAAAAGATCATGGATTTGCTTATTTAATTCTTCCAACTCTGCATTCTATAGTCTATATGAGGTTTTTGAAATATTCTTGGAAGAAGGCATGAGTTCAATAGAAGACTATACCTTTCATTCAAGGGGATGTCCAGGTAAATCCTCAAGAAATACTTCAATGTATTATTGTATGATGGTAAATTTCTATATACGTGTACTTTCATTTCCTTCTTCATATTTACCAATCAATCCCATAAATAATGATACGGGTGGTGCCTCTAGACAAAGATCAGGTTGTGATATCTCCCCTCTGAAATTGACTACAGGTTTTCTGATAAAGACTACTAATATTTCCTTTCATCTGTAGTTCATTTTATCATTATAAATTTAGACCCAGTCTATACCTAGTATAATGTTGAATTTCATCATTAGAATGACAACTAGATATTCTATGAGATTATGGTCACCAATGTAAACACTAGAGTTTCTAAAGTATTTTGTGCTTGGATAGTCCCAAAAAGTGTCTTTAATGATGAATCTACTTTTAGAGATTTATTGGGTGATTTTAAATTCCTTGAAAACATAGGTGAAATAAAGGAATGAATAAAAGAAGAATCAGAAAATTTACATGCTAGAATTTATAGATCAATAAGAGAACATACCACCACATCATTTTGATATTCAAATATAGATATCATGATCTCAATAGAACAACCATGATCTCTTGGCCTATGTTGAGGATGAGGGTGATTGTCCACCAATTCCCTCAGATTTGGACAGTGATTGGAAAAGTTCTGTAGATATCTAAACATGAATCATTAAACTTTATTTAGGGCATATACCATTTTATATTTTTCATTTATGCTGAAAATTTGAGGCATTACATCACTATGATTGTTACTATTGATATATAAATCTCTTCCGCACTTGTACCATTTACTGCTCTGGAGAAATCAGTTCCCTAAATTATTCTTCCTATATTTGTTGTATGTGGAAAGTTACACATTATATCCACCTATTACTTGATCAAATGTCCTCCCCAGGTTTGGATATATATAGATCTATTCCTCTCATTTTTTTGAGATGACTACATTCCTTCGAAATATAGTTTGAACTTAAAGACACTTATTACAATTTTCTCATTGTTCTCATAGCCTTGATTGGATAAATTATTTCATAGAATACATCTTAGTCCACTAAATAATATGTAAACCTTACAATTAAGACATGTGAAAAAACTAGAGGCAAAACATAAATGTATAGTGATGTTCATCTCATAGATTCTAAAATATTCATTCTCCTTCTACTACATCTCATGGAATTCCTTCACAATTTTCATTCTAAAAAAATGAGGAAAATATTTATTGATGATGATTTCCCTGACCTCTTCCCACTCAATAAATTTATTTTACCCTCTTGGACCCTTGTTTTTAATCAATTTCCACTACTAATCAGCTTCTCTCTCTAAACAGTATACAACCAGAGTGAATTTAACTTGTTTCGAACAATGTAGAATAGAAATGATCTTTTCTATTGAGATTATCCACTATTACAAATTCAATGGGTCAGTAGAACCACTGAACATTAGTGGTTGTTGACACACAAAGGAATCAATGAAATATTGTTACCTTCATGGTGAAATTGGTCTCATGGGTTGATTCAAGTTATTTCCCACAATAGGATTTAGTTAATTCATTAGTCTCATAATGGTTTTCATTCCGGATTCCATCGGAGGGCTATCAACACATGATCCATTATGCTCACAATTTACATGGTTCCCCCTATTTCCCAGCATTTTTTTAATGGGGAGATACTTAGTGAAAAAAATGATTCATTTAATAATCTTAAAATTATAAAAGAATTTCATTTCATAAAACATCATTCATAAATAATGTATTCTTTAACAACAATTACATTTAATACAAATTCTTCATAATGGTTCATAAAAATCAAGAAATTAACCAATCATATCCATTAGGAGTATCACATAAGGAGTGAATCAAGACCTATTTTCATGCGTCATTTCCCATTCAAGTCTAGAAAAAAGCTCTGTTTTAAGGATTTACCCCTAGATACGTCTTTCCTAGATCCACATCCACTGTATCATATCCAAACATAGACTTATTTGTTCGGAAACAACTTACAAAATATTTCAAAAAAATTCAAGGAATTTTTCTTATATTTAGACTTTTCTATATGAATATTCTTAAAGTTTAAAAATCATAAATTCTTAAAATAACTAAACTATCCATTTATACCAACTACAAAATACCTTTTATTATTACATGACATTACATAATATTTGAAAAACAGATGATCTTTTAAGGTATAATGTCTTATAAAAGTGGTACATAAAACATGAAAACATAAAACATCTTTTCACTTCACATGAATGGATTGTTTGGGGGTTCTCCTATGTACATTTAGTGAATCTCAAAACATGGAGAAATAAATTAGTGAAAAGAGTGAGCATAAGTCCCTGTAACCGTAAACAAGTGAGATAGTTGACTTGTGATCTTGAAGAATATCAATAAGAACTTGATGAATATCATAAGAGAATGATAATGTGGCATAAAATATATAAAATAACATCAATCATAAAATTTAAATGTGGATAAAACATTTATTTTATACATAGATAATAATATCACCATGGTCCATCCCCAAAGGGTCATAAAAATTACCATGTTTATTAACCAATGTATCATAAAACATGTCATCTCTAGATATTAAATTCCTTACCTAGTGAATTGGTGTACAATCAAGTGGAACAATTAATATTTATTTAATTTAATGTGTTCCACATTTATTATAATCATAATTTCATAAATAACCCATATATTATTAAAGAAATGGGTTTCATATAAAATCATGGAATTTTTAAAGGTTCCTAAAATCATGATCAATATGAAAATAATAAATAATTGAAAGATAATTAGCTATTTATGTCTATCAATTACAGAAAAAAATAAATCATTTTTATGCCATGATGAATACCCCAGAAATTATTGAGGTTTTTATATTTATATAACTAATAAAAATGAATTTATTAAGAAAAAGAGATAGATTTTGAGACAAAAATTTTGCATCATAATGTCTATTAAACATGGTTTTGTAAAATATTAAAAATTTTGGGGAAATAGTATTCCTTCAATAAAAGTTTCACAATAATGTATAGGGATATAATAAAATGAATATAAGTACATAGTATCGAAATTTTAATGATAAACCACATAAAAGATGATTTAAAATGAAAAGGGATGTTGAGAATTCACTTACCTTGAAGAGTATCTTCTAAAACACTATGATATAGACCTTGGGGGATTGAGGATACCATGTTATGACTCATTAGGAGATAATAATAACATATATTCCTGGGGGATTATTTTGTAATTAATGAAAATCAATGAATGGGTGGTTATTAATAGAAAAAGAGAGGGAGTTTTTTATGAATTTATGAGGACACCTCATTAGTGGTATTTGGATAAGATTAAGCTTGAAAAAGGTATATGTTCATATTATTGGCCACATGGGACACCTCATAACATATTTAAATTATAATGATTCCACCATAATTTTTACTTCATTATTACATCACTAATGATGTCATCAAACAGATTGAATACTCAAAACTGAATATTCACATTTCACCGAATGATAAATTATTTTATAAAAATATCATGAATTCACCATAAATAATATCATCATTAGGAAATAATAAATGTAATATTTTTATCCAAATAATTGTCTATATATGATAAATTTATCTTTTGAGTATAAAAAAACATAATTAGTAAAAATAATAGATCACATAAAATGCATTGTAACAAGCATAGTAAAATTGTTGACACTTGAAAAAATGACATTATTTTATCATTTATAATTAAAATTATGTTTTTTATAATTCCATTTAATTATAATAAACATAATTAAGAAAACATAAATTTAATATATTAATTTATATCTTTATAAAAAAATTACTCGAAAAATCAATTTATCAAATTCATTTTCAATTTTCAAGAAAAAACTATTTACAAAATAGAAATGATGTAATAAGAATTCTATTTATCTAAGAGGTATTAAATTTTAGGTAACTAGGGACGAGAAAAATAACCCCTTAAAATACATGCATACTACCTATTGGTATGGTGTGTGATGCTGATGGACTCTTGTGTTTCCTTAGATAACATATCCCTGGTGGTATCTCCACTAAATTAAACTTATCACGTAGAATATTTCATTAAAGATTAACATAATGAATATTAGATTTGGATTGGTCTAGAGAGAAGAGCAGTGAAACTATATCCCTTCCAATCTCGGACAAATGAGCTTCGTACGGCATAACTCTACTGCTTGAGGGCATCGACCCTTCGTTTTTTTTGTAATTAACCATTATCATTTCTATTTATAAATGATAATCCTAACATTATGAGAATATATTCTCATGGTTATATTGACCAATGATCATAATTGAACAATGATCATATTGTGGTAGAAACGTGATGGTTAAATTAAAATGTACTTACTTCATTATTATTGAGATATAGTTTTGTTTTGTAATAATAAAACACATATTTTAATTAGACAATTATCATTCAAAAAGTTTTGGTTGTAACAAAATATATGTAAAGGTACATAACTGAATTCACATAAAATTTATTCAATAACTTTACTATCATGATTTTCTAATGAATAATAATTATAGAAATGTCAATAAATCGAAACACATTCCATTTAATCAATCACATTAGAATAATATGCATTAATGGATTATATGAAGAAAACAATATAATGTGTAAAAATAAAAAAAATTATCAGTGAAGTAAATGAATAATATTTTACATAAAGAATTCATAACTCATGATTTCTACACCATCAAAACCTTCAATATATATAGTTTTTCATTTTTGGTAAAAACCCATTTAATTCATGTTTTATGGTTTGTCTCATGATACATACTAATAAATCAGTGTGATATATAATAACCATCCCTTCCAATCACTACATGTCTGATGATGTCATTTTATATAAAATGATTGATTCAATTCACGAATAAATATTCCTATGTAAATAATATCAATATTGGGTAATAAATATTGATTTATAATTATATTTTCAATTCAATAAAATAAAATTCCTAATAATAACCATTATTTGAAATGATATGAATTTATACAATAATCATATTGATGATAAATAATATTTTTATTTATGAAAAATTCAATGTTCAATGACAACTTGAATGGATATTTTTTCAAGAGAAGGTTAACAACCACAAAATCAATCGAGAAAGTTATGGTAAAAATTCTCCATAGAATAAATGATCACAAACCATATAGAGAAAAACAAATTATGGTATCATTAAAATATATACCAACTGAATATTAAGTAAAATAAAGGATTTTTATCATTTATGAATAGAAATATTAGGAAAATATCATTAAAATATAAAGGGAAGATACAAATTCCACATTTGAAAGATTTTTTTTTAAAATAAATTATTATAATGTACAGAAAACAATTTTATTTGAAATGAACTTTGTATGAATATAATAAAAGATTCAAAAAATTGAGTGGTCGTGACGAAGGTAAAATTACACACATGATGATTACATTAAAATAATGATTCCTTACACATTTTTTTAAGAATAGTTAAAAAATACATTGTTTGGAAAATGATATAGATATTATTTTTTGATTTTATTTTAAAGTAAATAATGGGTAAGAATTATTATAATAAATCATTTGATAATATTAAATAAATATCATAAATTTTTTATCCATTTAATTGATTTTATAAAAAATACAGTCTGAAGAAAGTAATAAATTCTGATTCTCCTAAAAATAGTTTCTCTATCATTTAAACTATGAAATAGAGGAAATTGGATTTGTAACATGAATATTTACTTCATAACCAGAAGGAAATAAAATTAATTGAAATTACTAGACACTAATAATGAAATTTACATCAATGGGAATTCATGTATGAACAATCTTAATTAGGGTGAGATTATAATATAACCACTTATAAATATATAACCATTGGGATGGGAATTAATTGTATAATTTATTATATTAAAAAAATATAAATCCACATAAATAAATTTAAATTTAAAAATAAATTAATCTATTTTCATTATAGAGATATTCATTGAATATCAATGATAATGAAAAATTTATATTAAACAATGATGAGAAACTATGATATAAAATTTCTAACAACTTGGAAACTTTTATATCAAATCCCATTTTATTAAATATTTCAAATTAAAACATATAATATGATCAAATATGAATTATTGAAGATATAAAATGTATAATTTTGATATATATAAACCTTATAAAATAAATTAGGTGAATAAAATAATAATATTCCTCAATGAATAGAAATTGGAAAAAATCACTCACATCATGTTTCCCTTTTATTAAAAATGCCTTAAAAAAATCGATAACGATTTGTAAATGTTATAAATATGTATAAAACCATATTAATATACAAAATATCATATATGATCCTGAAATTACATCTCATCTCCCATTTTTAAACTATATTACATTATTACAATTGTTTATGGTGCTAATTGTCTTGTTTTCTCATATCTATTTTATCATGAGTTATGGATTTTTGGGAATATGAAATATATATTTCATATATATATTTATTTTAATATTATAAATATCATGTTAATTATTTTTCTATATTTTCAAAACCATTAATTAGTGATGAGAATGGAAAATAATCCTCTTCACATCGTAGAGATGGTCGGATATACATATGCATTATGGACGATATCATCCCCTTAATGGAAGAAAGGGTATGAAAGTTGATGATATATATATATATATATATTAATTAATATAATGTCATATGTATCATATATATTAATTATTTCCATCGTTATTACTATCCATGTGAGACAATGACGGGAAATAAATTACATCGATTCGTGAGGTGGTAGTTCTCTGTAAAAATGAGTGATTGATTTGATTCACATTTGATAGAGGGGGATATGTATAAGAAAAAATTTAAATAAAAGAAATAAAATATAAATATATATAATTTACTAGTTTTACTATATTTATATTATTATGAAATAATTTATATTGGTAAAAGAATAAGAAATAAGAAGGATCTTAGTGAACATAATTACCTTTAATTAGAATAACCTCATTTGGATATCTTAGTATAGTCACTATGTTTAGAATTTTTGGATTAATAGTAGATATAGAATGTGGATAAATAGTTTAAGATGAATTTTGTTATTTTTTTGTTCATGAAATTTTCTTTAGTTGTCTGAATAATTGATTGGAGTGGATTCCCTTTTATAAATGAGGAGTGGTATATTTTTAATACCAAAAACTATTTAATAATGGGAAGAAAATCAAACACCATGTGCATCAAAAATTGATAAATAATGTGTTTTAATGAAGCTATGATATAGAAAATCCTCCATTAAAAAACATGATATATGTTATAAAATATTTATTACCATATCATATAAATTTAATTCATTTTGTAATTTTAGTATTCACCATGGTAAATTGTATATTTAAAATATGAAATTTATCTTATAAGCCTAATTTTTTTTGGATAATTAGATAATTTTTCCCATTTATTATTAATATAAATTCCAATTTTTCACTTAAAAATTACATGTGTGTGGAAAATAAAATATAACACAAGATCGTGTCATGCACAAAACCAAATTATAACCATAATTTCTATAATTAAATTTCTATACCTTTATTAATAATTATTAAAAAAATTGAAATTACATATATTATATCATTTCAATTAAGATGGTTAATTATATTTAATCCATTTTATTAAATACAACACATATAAATGAAATAATTTTATTTAAAAATCAACACACATATTGTGTCGAAAAAAGGTTTTTAGGAAATTCATTTTTCCACCATAAGATGATCAAAAATTAATGATATAAATATTAATCATCAGTACAAGGGATTAAATTAATATATTTATATAAATTATCTATGAATCTTATTTTTATAATTCATCATAATGGAATTTTTTAATTAATTTAAATGGAAAATTATTGTACACTTAAAAATCATTTAATGAAAAAATCATTTTAAGCATAAAAATATCATATAAAATAATTTATATAAAGATTATTCAAAAGAAATTAATTATATAAAATTCAATTTTAATAATAATTATGTTAAATTGAAATAAATTTATAATAATATTGATACTATAATATTATATAATTTTATTAAAATATATATCATTATTTTAATAAAATATCATAGTTTTTTATTGTTCACATAAATTAATTATTTTTTTAAAAAAATTAATAATTTCACCATAAAGTAAATATTACATGTTTATTTAAATAGTTTCATTTTTTTAATAAAATAAAATTTAAAAATTAGAATAATTTTTTTATATATATCAAACATTAAATTAAAGATAACTGCTTTTAAGGAAAATGTATTTATGATTCATAAAATGACTTTAACATAAATTAAAGTGATTATTTGATTAGAATTTAACAATGAATTTGTAATTATTAAGAACTATATATATATATCATAATTTTGTTAATAAAATTTAAATTAACTAAATCAACGACTATATTATAACAATCATATTTAGAAAATATATTATTTGGGCCATTTAATCTCGGTGTTGTATGACATATATTATATAAAACACAATGTCATTATTTTACTATATTTGGATTTTAAAATCTCTGAAAAATTTAAAAAATTGTTTCATTTAAATTTGAACTTTGACCTACAAATGAAAATTCTGATATTATAAAATACATTTTTTAAAACCCACACTTTAAAAAGGGTTAATAAAACATCAAATTAAAAGATAAAAAGTGAAATATGTAGGTTATGTAGAGAAACACATAAATTGATTTAAATATAGAAGAAAAGTATTGGGAAGTAATGATATGGGTATGGAAGAAAATTGTAAATAATTATAGATAGAGATAGATATCACTGATCCAAATAATGTGAATAATAATGATGAAGTCAAAAACTAAAAAAACATATATAGTTTATGAGTTTAAAGACAAATTAGTAAATTAAATTTATCATAATTTGATAATACTACTATATAAGGTTACATTTTCTAATTTTTAGGAATTCTTTAACTATCTTTAGATATATAAATATTTACATAGGTAATATTTCTATATTTCATAAGAACAATATCATTCTTTGGTTGTGATTTGACACCTCAAAATATAAGTAATCAATATCCAATATAATTTTTTTATTACTTATGTACTTAAATTAAATTTAAAAGATCATATTAACCATAAAATACATACAAATCCATCTTTATGTCAATAAATATATAGTAAAACCAGAATAGTTAGTATTACCTATCAAAAACTATAAATTAATATCTAAACCCCAACAGTAACAGTGAATTTTCCACATAATATTTTTTATATGTATATATCAGTCATATTATTTAGGTAAAAACAATGTCATATTAACATAATCATCACATACACCAGTATTAGTTGTTGAACACTTATCGCCCTTCTATTGTAGTTTCAAGCCCCCCGACCTTTCGAGATTCGAAAATTTGTCAGCCAACATGTGGTTTGTCCTATTTCAAAAACTATATAGTTACAATTCAAATATAAATACAACATTTAAATGAACCATCTTCCCCATGATATAAAATAAAAGATAAAATTTAAAGTTTACCAGTACGTTTATTCTTATATCCATAATATTTAAATTCATTCCACCTTGAATAATTTTATCTATAGAACATACACTAATCCAATGGACATATTTACACAAATTACATCCAAAATACAATTACGGTTGATAAAGTCCTATAATATTCATCCTTAACATAATTCCCTAGGGGTATATGTATTTTAAAAAATAAAAATCATCGTGTAAATATTTTCAACTAAGGGATGGAGAAGAATGGACTAATGTGTGATAATATTTTTTGTTTTATTATTTTATGATTTTCATCACGTTCTTCATTTTTTACTCTAAGGAAAATAAGGCCCCAAAGACTATTTTGTGGGTTGAGGGGGAGTTGAGTGTTGTTTCAAAATCCTTCTGATTAGATTTAAAATTTTCATCTCTCATGGATATTATAAATGGATCCCATATTCCATACATTATGAAAAACATCTTTTGAAAGTTATTTGACAATTTTGGGTTTCAATCCCAATGACACAGAGGAAATAGAATTGTTAGAGTTGATGGTAGGTCAAGCTCATAACACCATTTTGTTGGAGGAAATATTTCATGCTCCGTAACTCTATTATATATTTATCATATGTTTCATAATATTTCTGAAATCATGATACGAGACCAGATATCCTATGGAAAAACTTGGGTGTATACAAAATGGTGTTACAGTAATGAAACCATCAATATATTTCAATACTTCCCTATATAGTTCTCTTTTCTTCTTAAAAATGGGATATTTCTTGTGTTCTCAATCTGTATGACCACGACCACTAGTGTTTACTAATATATAGAAAATTAATTAGTATTTTTATAATTCTATTGAACCTCTAAGAGGTGTCTTATATATACATTGTTAATTTGAATCAAAATACATTTATTTTTTGACATAGATTTAAGAAATATTGTTAGAAAAAATTCTGAAATATATCATCAGGGAAAAAAGGATCTATATGAAGACACATATGCATTTTTTATAGTGCATGATACATAATTAGTAATCCTACATATCCTTATTATATTAAGATATATTGTTCTAATAGTTTAGTTTTTCGTTAACCAAGTGATGGGTGGTGAAAAATTATTGATACTTGTGATGGTTCATTCTAATGTGTTTATCTATATGGGAGTGCTATAAGGACATAAAACAAGGTGTAATCCCCATGTAAAGTGGAATTTGTATAAATTTTCATGAAATGAGAATACAAACTAAGGTTTAATTGATTGGGTAAATTTATTATACAATTGATAAAATCATTAAAAATTAATAAGATCATTTCTGACACACTCAATATGATAACTAAGAGATATAAAGTAATTGGATTCACTACATATGGAAAAAACACTTATGCACTTCAGAAACCATGATGGACTGTTTAATATTGAGTTCAGGACTTAGAAATGAATCTTACATATCCTGTTAGGGTAGGAATCTAAGTTCTTATTATTCAGTTATTTTTTTGAATCCACTAATTCATGAGGAATAATAGTATAAACATAGAGAGTGGGTCCTATGGCCTATAAAAATGTAATATCAAGGGACTAACACTAAGTTGGAACCCATTGGATAATATCCAACCCTTATCCGTAGACAGTTATATAATGGGGATCAAGAGTGATTCACTGAGCATGACTGGATGGAATGAGGTTCCAATAATACCAATAATGTTTTATGAGTTCCAATCCATAATATATTATATAAATCCTAACATTAAATGGGAATAATCCACTATATACCCATATTTGGGGGTTCACATAGTATGACCGTACATTCCCATATACTTCTATTGGACAAGATAGACATGTCTGATAATTTTTACCTAACATGTCCAGGATGTATACTTTACATATCTAGAGTGTCAATCTGTTATGTCAAAATTATCTACCTAATATGTACTAATATTATTCCAAAAATTCTATAAATTTCTTTTCAATATGTCCAGAGTTTCTTGCTTGACATGGTTGACACATACAAGGGTCTTCACATGATCAAAGTTGGAATGGGTGAGGGATATTACAATATCTAGCTATTAAGTTGAGGATATGTTGCGTAATTAAATACGAAATTATTTAGGAAAGTTATGTGATTCAATTGACATGTCTATGTTGTCACTACATGATCCAAGAATTTCTTAAATGTAGCACATAATTCCTTCTCATGGAAAAAAATATCTTAATTCACATTATGGCGCCCATATTTTCAGCCATCATCAAGAAAATTCCCCTATATTTGTATTGAATTTTCCTACCAAGGAATCATGTGATAAAATTGACAAGCTGATGTCCCTTAGAATATTCTTGATTACATGTCATAGATACATCATGTGATAAATGAAATGATAAAAAATGCACATATACATATCATGAAATTCCTTAAGTTACTCACCAAAATTTCATTAGGTGGGACACTCCTAAGATCATATGATCCATCATTCTTAGAAATTCACTTGTGCCTATACATGTGATTTTATCTGTGCTAAGGGGATATTTTATTGGAATCACTATCATCAATCTATTATACATTCTATAGTACATAACCCTCATATCACAGCATGACTCAGTGGAGGGGGAATTCACATATTCACTTCACATGATCCCTTGAAATATCATTAATTTTCTCATCATTATGTCATGTGATAAAAAGTGAATGCTTGGTCACCCAACCTTACTAGCTTTCACAGGCCCATGTATTTTTAATAGGATTTCAAATAATTACTATAGAATATAAAAATAATGTTCACATAATCAAATACATATGTTTGATAGTGTTCACATGTTTGTGTTAACATGAAAATGGTCCTTTACAAGATTAGGATGACATGCCTGGGCCCATCATAAGATGAAGTTAGTGTGTAATTTGAACTTCCAGTGATCAAGAAGGATAATTGAAGGGACTTCACATGATCAGTGAACTGAACATATGAGTCACATTAATCTGCATGAAAAATAGTGAAACTAGTCATCTCTTGAAGCCTCCACCTATTAAAAAAATTTATTTTATGAATGACTTCATCGATTGTTAGGAGTCTTTAGATTTACTAATCGCATGATTCGAAGAAATCGTCCCAGGACCACTCATGATCATCAGGGATCATTAATAAGATTTTGAGAGATAATGATGGACTTCTAGAGGGGCCTCATGTGATTATTAATAAGTCATATTAAGAGAAAAACAAATTATCTTGATGTTCCATAGTGACATAAGATCGTGATTCCTATTAAAGGACACATGGTTCATGTGGCCTAGGTGATATAACCATATTTATCCCTTCAATAAGTTATTTAGTAAAAAATACATGTCCTTCAGGTATTTATTCAATAATAAAACCAAAAATAATCATTTAGTATATGTCAAAAAATTTCCCTATATAGAAGAAAATCAAAATGGAAAAAGGACTCAGTTCTGAGGTATAAAATAATTAATTGAGTCCCTTAGGCTTCTATTGATTAGTATTACGAGAATCTGTTGTTCTTCTATGATACCTTTTTTATAATATGGGATTCTTTATAAATATGGGTCAATAAGAAATTCATTTCACATGTGACACAATACTCTAGATCTCTCATGATTAAATATCTTGTGTGATTTCATTGAAAGGCCTCTTTGTGTAACCCCTTTGTGAGAACCATTCAAAAGAACTAGTCATTTGACCTCATAACAGGACCACTTTACATGATCGCCCAAACATGATGAAACACACAACAAATATACTAGAAAATCATTACTAAGTCACACAAAATTGGATGCAGGGTCACTTTTCGTGTTTTGGGAGTCTCTTGAGGGCTATTGTGTGAATACATAATCATTATGTGATTCAAATGAACTTCATATTCCCACACAATAGGAATTCCTAAAATTGATCATGTGATTATTAAATGATACCTGGGTCACATGAGTCAGGTTACTTTTGATTGTTTATGGAATCATTATCCCTTATATTGGAAACAAAATTAATATGATGCATAGTGGACCATGAAGGGCCAAGACCCTATATAGGTCATGTGATTCTCATGATGCCACCCGAGTGATGCACTTATTTTATTCGACCAAATTAAATGACTCATTCATTAGTGTTATAACTTTTATGATGTATGCATCATGAACTATGCACCAGACATCCGGTATACAAGTAACATAAAATTTGAAAAACCAGAGAGAACTGATTTCTAGAAAACACAATGTCAATCCTATGTATTAGGTTTTTCTTACAATTTGGTTTTATTAGGGATTCTTCTAACTAAGCTAAAAAACAATCCCATGTTTCACAGACTCTATTTTTATAGATTTAGACACCAGGATTACATTTCTATTAAATCATATAACTAAAATATTCCATCTCTATAGCTATCATACTCTTTTGAATACATTTAAAAAATAGTTTTCAATGGTTGCCACGTAATTCTGGAACCGTTCCAAGGGTAATCATATACATTGTTATGTTAACCTATGGGTATATAAGGTCATGAGGTTTATCATCAATAGATTTATCAATGTTAATTAAAAATAATCATCCCCTCTCTAGAAAATATATTGAGTTTCTAGAGTTCAATATGGGATTTATTCTCTGGTGGTATCTTTTTTGCTGAATGGGAATAAACATTTTAGGTTAGGTAGCCCATTATATAATTTTATGGTCAATTATATATTTTCCATCATTATTTGTGACATGGATTTACTATTTTATCATCAACCATTAACAAAAAATCCTTATGTAATTTATTATATTTTAGTGTACATGAATCAAAACATTCAATGAAACCCAAAATAATGTAGGGATTGACTTTTGGGACATTTATCAGCTGAAAATAATACTCACTCTTGGAGAGATGTAAGGTGAATTTATTCATTCCAATTATTTTTTGGATGAACTTAAAAAAATACAACCCTGTTACATGACATTCATAACATTGTAGAGGATAATATAAATAAGGACTCAAATTTATTCTCGTTAATTTATTTCATGGATTAGATTTCCACCTTTCCGTGTCAAAGTTGGACTCAAACAACATCCATATACCCTCATCATTTTATTATGTGTATCAAATTTCATAAATTTTTTTCATAACTCTTTTGAATTATTTGGTTAGTTTTTTGTGTTCAATTAACCTTATAATATTGATTCCATTAATATGGATGTAATTGACTTTTTTTGGGATGAAATTTTTTTACATCTAAATTTACATTTCAGTGGGATGTTATTGTGCTATTATATTATTAGTTATTTAATTTTTCTATGTGAGCTGAGTAATCTCTAGGAATGAGAGTTTTAAAGAAACAAACTTTTTTCTGGTAAAAAATTAAGGTGTTGTAGAAGCTCATTTTTTGAGTAAAAAAAGGAATTAAATATAGCTACACTCCATTCACATAGATGATCACCAGAATAAACTCCACACTACTATCATGGAAAATTATGTGGGACCCATTATTTTTTATGAGGAATAATAAATTTTACATCCACCATAAAAAGATACCACATCTAAATAGGACTATATTTTGAATTTATTCCTAGTTAGTTGAAGGAGATATCATCCCTATCATCTACAGTCTCATCCAGAATCAATTTTTTGGAATTAAAAATCAATCAGTCTAATGAAATAAAATTCAAGGAGAGCCCTAGAAGACTAATCAACATGAAAATGTCCATAAAAAACTTATTTTTACCTCTATATGTCTATGTACCTGTATACATTAAAATATTATAGGTTGATAACTTATAATAGATGTCACAAGGAATGATTTTTGTAACTCGGGTGAGCATGGGTAGGAAGGTGATCATAATTCCCAATCCTATAGTTTCTCTTCCACATTTCATTTTGTATGTAGTAAACTTGCATGAAAGGTCAACCTGAGTTAATGATGACCAATCAGATAAGTGGGTTATAATATTATATCAGGATTTGGATAAGTCATAATATTCAACTATGAGAATGGAAATGTCTATGCCGGAAGATTGGATTTTTGAAGGTATTCAGAAAAATAAATTGAATGTATTATATCATAAAAATAATTAAAATAGATGATTGGATATGAAACAAGTTAACTATCGGGAAAATCACATACATAGAATAATTCTCCCACATCAAAAAATCACTACGTGGTGTGAAATGACAATATCAAAAAACAACTATGTGAGAAAATGCATTTATAATTAATTCTCCAATATTAAAAAATTATTATGTGATAGAAATATTATAAGCGGAGTATATTATTGATTTTGGTTAAACAGTAACATAAATCGTGAATCATATATCTAATATAATTTTCCCAAAGATATTTAGTGCACCAAAAAAGCTTGAGGGAAATTCTACTGTGAATCATATCAATGGATTACCAAAATATTTATTATGGGATAAGAACAAGATAATACAAATTAAATCAAAGATAGATGATAATAGTAGCCTAAAATTGTGATCCAGAACATGGATATATCCGTATAGAGAAAATATTGGTTTGGAATCATAAATTTTGTATGACAGATAGATTCAAGGAGTTTCACATTTTATTAAAGGGAACTTAGCCTCAGGTACCAAGTAAGGATGATGTTGTGTGGCAAGAATTCCATGTGGATTCTATATAGTTTGTTGAGGATCCATGAATGTGATATCGAGGTAGATATTTGTGTGAAATTGGAAAATTAATAAAATAATAATAATAAATAATGTGGTAGGTTGATACACCCATAATTATATTTGAGAGAGCCACACCATTTGGAGTAAGTAGCAGAATGAGATAGCCAAGACATCAAGAGCTACTAACAATTGAGCTGGAGTTGTGGGAAAGAGAAGCTTCTATTATTTTATTTGATATTTATTATTTATTTTCATGTGTTATTCTATTCCAAATGATTATTATACAAATAATATATTCATATTTTTTTTCTATATATTTTTGGTCCAATAGGTTGTTTTGGATGATGTTTTTTACCTTCCTAGTAGACTCTCTTAATGAGTCTCTTCTATCAATTTCTCTCGTGATGATAATTTTATTTTAAAACATCAAATTAAAGGAAAATCAATATTTCCCTTTATTTAATTTAACCATTATTAAATCTATATATTTATCAAAATATTAAATCAATCTATAGAGAGAGTTATACATCGAGTTCAACAAACAATTTGAACATAGGGAAAAATGATTTGTTCCATTTAGTTATTGGGTTTATTATACAGTTAAGAAGTAGTAGAATCAATTTAGTCATATGTTAAATAGATTAAAAATTGGATTAACAACTATAAATTAGTTCATTGTCCATTAATTATAATATATAAATTATTGAAAATCTTTATTAAAACACGCCAACCAAAATCCCATACATCATCAACTGATATCTCTCACAAGCTATGGTGTTCTATCATATCTATTTATATCATTATTATCTTAATATCAATCTAAAATTCACACAAATATTAATTATCATCACTTCTCCACCACTATTAGAAATTTCATAATTTTATTTTCAATGATTTTATGTTAATATTTTTCAATTTATCATCTTGGTTACATAGTTAAATCACAACCCCTGAGTCCTTCTTTGTCGATCGAGCCCTTCTCACCACTAACTAGTTATATATAGAGTTATAAATAATTAATTTTAATAATTCCAATGATAATGTGTGAATGTTTTCAATTTTTTTAGGAGAAAACATGTGAAATGATAAAAAAAGTATGAATAAATAAAATAAAATAACATATTTAAAAAAGCTATAAAAAAACTCCATAATAATTAAAGGTCATTTATATTAAAGTTGTTGTGTGATGAAAAATAGGTCTAAATCTAGGAATATATATAATTTCATACTAGAAATTGAGATCCACCATAGATAATTAAAAAATTCAAAAAAGAAGATCAAGACATAAAATAAAATTGATGTTGAGAACATTTACTATCATCAACATGGAAATATGAATCCACCTGGAAATGAGGTCATTGAGAGACATAATTTGAGATATTTCTTTTTCCATGAAATATCTAGTAATCTATCATTAATTTTACTCCAACCATCATCTAGGAATTATGAAGTCAAACAATAAATGTTTTTCTTGTTTCTAACCTTCAATGGAATTCCTATTGAAGACATTATTACTATAGTAGGGAATTTGAATATAGTGTTTAGATTATTCATCTTAGATGTCACAATGGGGAAGAGATTAATCTATGTTTCTCTACTTTTTCAACAAGGATATTTTTCAAATATGGATTTAAATATAGAAAATATTTTATCAATTCAGACCGTATTTATAATGAATTTACAAAGAAGGTTTTTCTTAGGAGAATGAATTTTGAAATCAAACAAAAAATAATTATTTTATTACATGATGAGGGAGAAATAATCAATGATTATTTTGATAGATATTGGGTATTACATAATAAATATATGAACCACCTATTAACTCCCAAATTTCTTATGTACACATTATACAATTTTCTAACCGCTTATAATATAACATTTGTTTACCAATCTTCTAGGGGGAATTTTGTTATAAAACTACTAATTAGGTGAAAAAAATAGTTAATAAATTTGGAAAAACTAAAAATAAAAATTCCCTAGGAGAATAAACATTCTGAGGAAAGATCACAATCCCATTACATAAGATTAGGCACATGCATCTATATTTTTCAATTATAATAAAAAACTCTTTATGTGAAATTCCACGATGGTGGAAAGATTGGGAACTTAATCTTATTTTATCCCAATTACGATATTCCTTCCCAAGATCATAAAAATGAATATTTTTTTTGTATTTTTTATTAGGATGTTGCATAAGGATAACACACTTTTTAAGACATATAATTAATGATATATAGACCACACAAATTACTCTTGGAGGGAGCATGGATTTCTTAAACCACATGAAACCCTGGTTTTAAAAAGAAATTAGGTAGTCATTTTTGTCCCAACTAAAAGATGAATCATAAAAATAATATCATTATATAAGAGGTATCATCTATAAAATGATAGGTAGGTTTGAGGGACAAAATAATATTTTTTTATCAACTAAAATGTGATTTAAGGATGAAAAATCTAGAAATAAAAATGGAGAATTTCACTGAAAATTTTTGTTTTAGAGGTAAGGGTAAGATTCCATTATCCAAAAAAGTGAACCATAGAGAAAATTTCAAATGGTGTGACCACTTGGAGTGGCATTAAAACCCACCACGAATAAATAAATGATACCAAATATTCCACGAAAACTATATAGATATAGAAACTCTTATCTGGAAAATGTAGTATCTAGATATTTAAATAGTAGCATTGGAAAAACTATAAATTATGTTTTTTGTGTCAAGAAACAATAATAAAATAGATAAAAAATAGATAAAATAAAAGAAAAAAATATCATGAAGAAGATGAAGAATGGATTACTAAAATTTAATAGATATTTTCTATAAAAATTCCATTAATAAAAATATTTAATAATGAAATCCATGATATTAAAAGTTTGGAATTTCTCAATGTAGTGAGAAAACTGAACGTTGACATTATGTTCCAAGAGGCCCAAATTCATTGACCTAGATATCTAAAAACCATCCAAAAAATATTTTCAAACAAGAATTTATTTAAATAATTTTAAACTTACTATCTCATAGAGGATTTTAGTTATGAGTTCCATAATAGGATACCTCCCCAAATTCTAGATATAGTGTGTTATATCATACCATTCCCCACTATAGATAGATGTAGAATGTTTAATTCTATGTGTGATCATAGATCAATAAATAATTAAATTCTGCTATCATTAATAAAAAACACGAGACTATGTGTTAACCTTCACACACATTTTTAAAAAAAATTAATGATCGATCCATCACTCACCTTCTTGGTGGGGTAGAAAACTTTTTAGTGGATGTAGAAAGAATCAATTTTTCTGCAAGTTTTATAATATATGATATGATGTGGGAACATGAGGAACCTATCATTCTTGGTGTGACCTTTCTTGCAACATGTGAAGATTTTAATGATGAATGAAATGTGAAATAAATTTTTAAATTGGGATAACATTATGAATAATTAAATATTTTCAAAAAATTTAAAGAATCCATCCAAAACCAAATACTTAATAGTGATGAGTTTTTATGGGCTGATGAATTTATTGATGATGATTAAGAATAGGTTTGGAATTTTCAAGAATAACTTAATAGTGTACCAGAGTTCCAGATTAAATCTTTTGTGGAAATTAGTTCAATTTAGTAGAAAGATCCATTATACTAATTTTAGCGGGAATACATGGAGCACCTAAATGGGTATTACTTATAACACAACTTGACCCAAAATTAATTATCTATATATAAGGAAAATTCTTCTAGAAACAATAGTGATGAATAATATTCTTTCTTCACTACTTTTCATAAGAGGCCTCATGAAAAACATTGTCTACCTAGGAACAAGTGTCTTTCTACAAGAAAGAACCAACCAATATAGAACTTTTCCCCCTAACAACCAATTTGAATTATTCTCTTTTTTGGATATATATTTTAACTACCTATAATTATATCGTCAAAATGAGATTACATTCATGATGACCCCTCATTTTGCATCTTTAGGAAGTAGTTTTTTTTACAACTCAATTACTCATATCAGGGGAAAATTTCCATCATTTTACCTGAAAAAATACTCATGGATACTAATTGTAAACCAAGGGTGGAATACTAGATAATATATAAACCAAATATAAAAGATATTTTCTAAAACAATTGATCATTTTTCATGATGATGGGATAATATTTTATATCCCTTGTAGTCTATGTAGGTCATGTCCCTGAATACCCAATGAATAAAATTAAAATCGAAAAGAAATTAGAAAATTCAAACACAAACTTTAAATAAATGGAGATAATTTATAGATTAATGAAAATACAATTCCATCACAAGGATGGATAACTTTCCTATGTCATTTTTGGGAAATCAAATATAGAGGGACTAGCTATAAATGAGTATTTTAGTTTTCTTGATGGATACCATGATTACAACTAGATTAAAAATTCTCACAATTATTAGTAAAATAACAACACCATTTTTATATTCTATACATTTCCAATAAAAAAATCCATTTTTAATATAGGATTTTTCATTAACTTTTCAATGATTCTAATTGTAATATTCTTATACATGATTAAAATTGTTTTTAAGTGTTCATGGTTGATTTTCCAATTGTGGATAATTATTTTTAAACTACCTTCAAAATATTAAATCTAATATGAAATTATTCTTGGAGAAATATCTATTAAAAATCGGGAAATTTTTATGTTTATCCCCACTAATTTAATTTTTTTGGGTCTAATTTTTATAATATGAGAATAAAGGATGATATATAAAAAATTGAGGATATAATAATGCCTCCACAACATTGGAAGTTTTATTGGATCAGAATCTATTTAGGATATGATGGATTTTATAAGAGATTCATTAATGAATTTTCTATTATTAATAGGACATTATTATATTTACATGTTAAATACATATCATTTTTTTTCATGATAATTCATTGATTCCTTTTCCATTCTTAAGGATAAGCATATTACATCACTAGTGATCAATGCCCTTGACTGGGAGTTCAACTTTTATGTAATATGTGATGGTAGTCATCAATTTTATGTTCATTTCTGGTGTGGATGAAAGAAAATAGGATGAATGCCATTTATTATTATAGAAATATACTAGAAGACTCTTAGAAAAATTATTCGACAACTTAAAAGGAAGTTTTTACTATTATGTTTTCCCTTGAAAAATTTAAACAATATTTGACAGTGTCCAAGGTGATTATTTTCACTGATCATTGGTCCCACAAGTACATTAAAGCTAAAAAGGGTTCAAATATTATTTTATTTATGTTTACAAATTATTTAAAATAATTTGATATGGTAACACAGGATAAAAGTGGGTTGTAAAAGTTAATGCCAACCATTTGTCTTTACTTTCTAACACCCAAATTGTGGAACCAAGGGATATCATCACATAATTTCTATAGAAACAATTGATTGATTACACTGTGAAACAATATTATATGTTTATATACTATTATTACTTTCTAAATGAGAGATTTATATGAAATGACCATTTATATATCCAAAGGGAGAGGTTCATTTCTGAGTTTTGATGTAAATTCTGGGATGACCTGCTTCCTTTTGGAGGATACGATGATAATATATTAAGGAGATGTGTGGATGAGGAGAAAATTCTACCCCTCCTTGAGAGATGTCATTCATATCCTTGTGGATGAATTAATGAAGTTGAAAAGACTACTTCATAATTTTTTAATGGTTGGTCTCTACTTGAAAACATTGTTTAGGGATGTTATGTGTTTGAGGATTAGGAGGGAAATTTTATTGTTACATGGGAATCATGGAAGAATGAAGGATATAACCTAAAAAAGAGTATTGTAGTTTTATTTTTTTGATGTGTGGGTATTTGATTTCATTATACCATTTAATTTGTCTTATTTGAAATAATATATTCTTCTGGTTGTGGTCTGTGTGTTCAAATGGATTGAGGTTATAGATATTCCCTCTAATGTTTCTTATATTTTGGTCAAATTTATAATGAAAAAATATTTTTCAGGTTTGGATTCCATGATCCTTAATTACATATAATGGAACCTATTTTGATATTTATATATGCATATATTTAATTAATAAGTAAAGTTGTTCTCATAGAAATGTTAAAACATACCTCTCATAATGTTGTGGAGAGGATAAAGTGTCTCACAGAGAGCTACAAAAATATTTGGAGAATGAAATTTATAGATCAATAATGAATTATTTTGTGATGTTAGATGATGCTATATGGTCTTACCAAATTTCATAATAGACCCCTATTGAGATGTCCTCATATAGAATTATCAATGGTAAAACTTTTCATTTTCCTGTAAAACTATTAGAAATATATTTTTATGAAGTGATGTCCTTGAAATTTGAATTTATGTATGATGCTGAGAGGTTGTTGTTACAATGGAGTGATATAGAGTAAATTATGAGAGAATATTATGAAAAATATGAAATTTACAAAGAGAAATAAAAATAAATTGATAAATTAATAATTCCCAGTAGTTATATAAAGGATTGTCAAAGGGTCCTTATATTACATTTTAGGCTGAATCTTTTCCCCAGAAAATTCAAAAACCAAGTGTTCAGGACCTTTCACCATTCTGATATTTCTTATTTATGGAGGTATAGAGATAGTTTAAGATGTAAATAGACCATTCATTGTGTATATACAAATAATAAAACACTTATTTAAGGGAATACAAAGGGATTCCATACCATTTATCTTCATGAAGGATGAATATATCTCAAGTATAACTGAAGAATATAAACATAGTGTTTTAGGGGAAATTTCTCAACTATTTTCATTATAATTATTTTATTTCAATTTTATAATAAATTTAACTCCTCATTTTTTTCTACCAATATCAAATGACTTGTTAATTCTAGGGTATTACAGATATAGGAAACATAGAATATGAAAATGAAGGGAGTAACACATTAGATCCTTTAGATACAAACACCAAAAATATATTTTTGTATACGATTATTATTAATATTTATAATTTTATTCATATATATATTATCATAATCCTCAAAAAAATTGAGAGGAAAAACTATAGAAATAAACTAAGGGATATAGAGGGGGATATTTTAAATAAATTTAAATTATCAATGATCCCACATTCAAGGAAGTAATTTTTTATTTTTTCCATTTCAATGACCTTAGTAAATTTTATTACATTCTATTATTATCTATATTTAGGGGAATATAGCTTGATCTTATGAAAATTTTAAACCTGATTTATAGCTTTGGATTTGGCCCCATCAATTATACATGGTTTAATTTTTTTGAGATTCATTGGGAATCCATCTTGCACCCATTACAATCACATTCATTAGAATATTTATATACAAAAATTTTTACCATATTAATGTTTCAACTACATTGGAAATTATTTAATTTTTGTATAAAACTCCAATAAATTAACTTTAAAAAAATTATGTTAAGTTAAAAATAATTTTTGTTTAGTTTCATGGAAAAATTTATTTTCGAATATTCATGAAACTAATTTAACATTAATTTTAATATTAAATTAAAAACATGATTTGAATGAAATTTAATTCCCCCGTAGGATTCATCATTTAGGAAATTATGGGATTAAAGGTTGGATGAAAGGTGATTTTATCTGTGTTATATTGTGATTCAATTATAGACACATAAAATTCCCATTAATTTTAATTTAAAATGTGGTCATTTAGTTTCCTAATTTTATCACAAATGTAGGATTATTGGTTTCAAATCGCACTAACATATTTACTTCCAATAATATAATAACATTAACATTAATGAAGATTTAATTGATACTAAAGTTCTGTGGTTGTATTATTACTGAGTGGTGTTTCATGTAATTTGAACATATATTATATTTTGAAAATTAAAAATGAAGTGGTATATGATAAATTTGTTTTCAAATTTTGATCTCAACATAAGGAAACTAGAAATATTAACTCAATCAAAGATGTCTCACCTTATAGTAAGGAATGAAATTATCTAACCAAGTGAAATAATAATCATATAATTATTTACAATATAATGTAAAATAATAATTTTTTATCCCATGAGGATCCTATGAGACACGTTCAATGAGCTTAGTTTTGTAAATAAATAAAATTCAAACTCAAAAATAGATCGAAATTATGATATTAATGATCATTTGACCAAGAGAAATAAGAAATAAAGGATTTTTTCTAAAATGATATCATTATTGTGATGTGAATATTTAACTCTAATGAAGAAAAGGAAAATTGATTTATTTTATTATAATACGATTTTTATCAATGAAGTGGTGAAAATGATTTTGGATTTTTAGATCATTGGAGAAAGTAATAATTAAATTTACATAATGTTATTATTTTATTTCAACTTAAATTCACCTTATATCTATCATATAATTGGAAATTGAATTTAAATTAATGTAATGACGTCAGTCAACTCATCATGGAGGAATGAAATCTTAAATATTGAATGAAGCTATTTTTTGATGATTTATACATTGTATTGGAAGTTATTAAGGAACTCCAGTGAACATTCATTGAAAGTACAGACTAACATAAGAAATTTTACAATAAAAAATAATTCAATTACCTTTATTCATTTTGATATGTCTATGAATAACATTTATTATATTCTATAAAGAAAAAATAAAAGATATTTTTCATGGAAAAACAAAAATTTATGTGTGGGGATTTTTTATGTGTCTCTTATTTTATTACTTTTTTACATATATTTTAATTTATTTAATTTATTTTTGTGTTTTTAACTAAGATTATAATATATAATTGTTTAATATTGAATAAATTGACTACATTTTATTATTATTTTTATTGATTAATTTATATATTTTTTCGATGTTATTGGGTTTTTTAATTCATTATTAAGTCCTTATAAATTTTAAACTGCTTGGTTTCCCTGATTCAGTTTTTTAACCACATAGAATTTTTTTTCTCTTATTTTTAGATGAAATATGGGGTCACATAAGATTTATTTATATATATATATAAAGGAACTAAACAGATGCAATACTTACTAAATTTATATCAAAAAAATTAATATGCCACTACTACCAACACTGATTATCCGGGACCTCCATTACTGAGTAGAGAAAAACCATTTCTGCCTCCACCTACATGAGCTTGCCCATACGGAGAGGACTAGAAATTGATCGGAGTTTTTTAGTGTTGAATTTGAAACCATCCCCAACATCAGAGGTCTTAGCCAGCATCCCCTATTTCTAATTCAAAATTTTGCAATCGAATGGACAACAATTCAAGCTAATCCATGTCCAAATAAACCTTATACACCACCTTTAATAAATAATGATTCCCCCAATGAATTCAAATCTCATTCCATTAAAATATTTTAGGGTGATGGTTTTATAAATGATCATTGGAGAATGACTTCCAAGCAGGATATGAGTTGGGGTAGGAAGGGGGACATAATTCTTGGTCATTATATGCCTCAGTCACTTGGATTTTTGAATTTAGTGGTTGAGAATAACTATTTTAATCATAGTTTTTAATGACTAATCTGATATGTGATTCAGGATGCAAATTCAATATTTAGATATGTCATCAAATGAATCCATGAGAACTAAAATGGATGCATTTGTTAAGTGGATTTGTGAACGAATCAACTTTGTAAAATAAAAACAAGATTAAATAAAATTTGGTATGTTGATAGAGTATATATTCCACAAATAAACGACATATAAAATCACATATGTAAATAAATTCACCAACTTCAATAAATGGTTACGTGATGAGAAAATCACACATAAAAAATGGTTTCATGGAGAAATTATTATGTAATCCATTCTCCTAATTCATGAAATACACATGTGATAGAAATCTGCAGCATAGAGTAAACCAACAACCTAGGTGAAACATTCATTCCAAAATTGGATCTTTTCCCAAGGATATTTTTTAATTATCTTCAATGAACCCACAATTCATGAGGAAAATTATGGTAGAAATTATATCAATGAAATACACAAATCTTTATCCTGGGATGAGTACACACTCATGATAATTAAATCAAATACAAAAGGTATATCCAGTCTGAAAAAACGATCATGACCATTAATCCATCCACATGGAAAGAATCTAATATTGGAATCATGATTTCTAAATGACACAAATATTCTGGGAGTTTCACATTCTTTTAGAGGGAGTCTAACTTTGGATACCAAGTGAGGATAATGTACAATGTAAATCATGCCATGAAGAAGTTTGGGAGTTAATTCCCATGATATGAACAAGAGCGTAATGTAGAGATTATTTTTCATTTGGAATAGTAATAGAATAAGAATAATCTATAATGTTGTATCTTGAGAAACCAAATATCATAGTAATGAGATGAATAATATATAGGGGAAGTTTTATAATGTGAAAACCAATACATCATGAGCTATATTGAATTGAGAAAAAGCAATAGAATAAAGAATACACTTATGTTTTCTCATTGTTTTTATCATTTATTTTTTCATGAATTATTAAATTCGATACTCTTTGTGTCGTATTAATATGTCCATTAGTTTATGTTAAATGTTTTTGAGGCAATTGGTTGTGTTGGTTGGTATTTTTTACATTGATACTAAATTATATTAAACAATTGATTCTTTATATTTATATTTTGTTGGTCATTTTCATTTAAAACATCATGTTTAGTGAAAAATTAACTTGACCATTCATTAATTAAAACTTCATTCAATATAAGGATTTCCTTGAAAGGTAATCCAAGCTCAGGGGAGATTTGTACACTGAGTTCAAATACAAATTTTAACTTAGTGAAAAGATAATTATTACACTTAGTGATTAGATGGAATATTTTATGTGGAAGATATAATATTTATTTATTCATTGGTTGGTCTGAGAAAAAAATAATGTTATCTTATTTAAATTAGTTATATTTTTTTAATTCAAATTCCAAAATGAAGGAAATTATGTTTAAAACCATCCAACCAAATTCATCATACATCAACACTTATTCACTCTCACTATTTTTGTTCTTATATCCCTTTTTTTTCTAATTATTCTCTTACCCCCAAAATCCCATCCATGAAAATGTTCATTATCATCAGTACTTCACCAAAAATCTAACTTTCATCATCAGAGTTTGTGTTTTTTTATGTTAATCATGTTTTTATCATCTAAATCACACACTTAAATCAAAAATTGTGATTCCCTCCACATGGATCGACCTCTTCACGAAACTAAATAGTTTTAATTAATGATATTAATAATTAATATTCCAGTCACAACCCTTATAGATCAATTTGGTATAGCATGGGATCATATTGGGCTATCATAGAGGTCTAGGAATACACATCATGGGGATATAAGGTGAGACCATAGGTATCCCTACTCCTTTAGTTAGGAGGATCTTTTCTATGTTTTTAAAAGTATCTATTTTTCAAGCCATGTCCATGGAGTTGTATAAGAGATCATTTTTTCCATTACAAGTATTAGGATACAGTACAAGATTGATAGCCCCTTTAGTATGATCATTATTCACTAGCTAGCACTATTAAAGATCCCTGATTTGTGATTAGAGACTTTAACACTATTCTTTCCCCTCGTGAAAAAATTAGACCATCACATTCTTCCATTTCCTCTAGGGAATTTATAACTTCAATTTAAGATTGCGACCTAGTTGAAATTAACCTCCCTGGTACCAGGTTCACTTGGTATAGAAGACACAATAATAGTGTTGTTTCCACTATATTGGATAGAGCCTTCACCAATATACCTTAAACAGACACTTGGGACACCATTTCTAGCATCACATTGACCAAACATATTTTATACCATCATCCCATTATTTCCAATATTTTTACTAAAAAGGTTAAACCCAATCATTCTTTTAGATTCAACAATTATTTTTTTGTAGATCTATAGTGATCTAACATCATAAAAAAGTGTTAGGATTCTATTAATTAGTTCAATGATTATTTTTCTTGTGTTGCCAAAATAAAACACATCAATCTATGTCTCAATTGGTGGTGTAGTGTGAAATAAAAAAATGGACAATGTTATATCAAACCTTTAGCATGATCATATCCAAAATCAAATCTCCTCCGATATATTTGATTTCTCTTTGGACGCCCGGATTGAAATCAACAATTCCATGAAACTAAATTCTCTCCATACATTGAAAGATAAACTACAAAACAATTTAAGGCTAAATGGATTTGTGATAGTGAACAAAATATTAATTTCTATAACTCTCTTCAAAGAATCAAAAAAATTTGTTGGAACCTTTCTCTTGTTAGGGAGGATGATGTTCTCATTGTCTCTAAGGTGGGCATTACAAATCATGTGGTCTCTTACTTAGATAATATTTTTAATTACCCAAATATCAATAAAGACCTCCTTCCTGAGGTCATTATAGTTATGGTAAATGATAAATACAATTTTTATCTTCTTATAGTACCTCTATATCATGAAATCAAAGATACTATTTTCGTTCATAACCCTGATAGTGTCTCGGGACCTGATGGCTTTAACAATGGTTTCATTAAATAATACTGGGAGATTATTCAAATAGATGTTTGAAAACTCTCAAATCCTTTTTTACTGATGGTAATATTCATCATGGCCTAAATTCTCAATTCCTTACTATAATCCTAAAACTGGAAAATGCCTCTGAAATTCATCTTTTTTGAACTATTCCTATTCATAATTCTATTTAAAAAATCATTACTAAACTGCTTTCCAATAGACTTTCTTCTCTATGAAATAAAATTGTTTCATTGAATCAATTTGGGTTCATCAAGGGATGGTCTATATAAGACTAAATATATCTAGCCAATGAGTGTACCAACACTTTAATTAAAGCCGATAGAGGAGGAAACATTACCATTATGATTGATTTTAGGAATGATTTTGATACAATTGACTAGGGATTCATCTTCAAAGTCCTTTAGTCCATTGGTTTTAATGAAATTTTCATCAACATGATAAATTTATTATTAAATTAGGCTTCTATTTTTATATTTATCAATGTTTCTCCTATTATTTAGTTTACATTCACCAAGTGAGTCAGACAAGGTGATCCCCTATCTGTCATTCTCTTTTCTATTGTAAAGGATTATCTTAGTAGATTTCTCACCCGCCTTGTGGATCAAAAAAATCTCCACTCAATTCAGGATACTAGAAACATAACAGTGCCTACTAACCTTATATATGTTAATGAAATCATTTTTTTCAAATAAGATAATAATAATATTCAAATCATAAAAAATACCTTGTCTAATTACAATGATATTTATGGTCAGTCTATAAGCTGAAACAAATCCTATGTTTTCTTTGGAAAAATTTTATCTTCATCTAGAAAAATTATAATATAAATATTCTAGGAATCGAATAAGTATATTTCCCCTTTACCTACCTTGGAGTTCCTATCTTTTGGGGAAGAACCAAACCATGTACTTTTCCAACTTGGTGGATCGGATCATAAAGCAACTATCCTCCTGCAAGGGTAAGTCCCTTACTATGGATAGAAGGATATATCTGGTTAATTTTACCATTATTTCCAAGATGGTCTATTCATTGATGGTCTATAAATGGCCTGATAGACTTTTTAAAAACAATTAGCATTTACATTAATAATTTTGTTTAGACATGCAGCATTCTTGAAAGGAAACCATTAACCATTCTCGGGTCTATATGATGCAATCCTCTTGAAAAGGTGGTCTTAGAATTTAAAATATACATATTATTAATGAATCGCTAAAAGAAGTACTAACATGGTGGACAATCCATAACAATTCTAAATCCATAATTTTCCTAAAAAAATATTTCTTTCGTAGTTGAAGAAAGGAAATTTGAACAACATTAATTTCTTTATCTATCCCTCCATTAGGAAATCATTTACTAAGATTATGATTAATTCTAGATAGATGGTTAGCATGGACTCTTCCTTGAACTTTTGGCAAGATAATTGGTTGGTCACCCCCTAATCTCTATGGTCTCTACTAATTCTCTTCTGGAATAAACCAACACTACTGTTAAATATGTTATACAATCTCATATTGCCAAATTCTCTAATAACATCAATCATGTTATTGATAAGTGTGACTTCACTAATTTTTAGGATTTCATCATTTGGGAGCCTACTCATAATGATACACATGATTCAAAAAAATTCTATAAACACAAATTTTCAAATTATGATCTTGATTTTTATTGGATGAAATCTTTTGACAAACCCTGGATTAAACCCTCAATAGTTACTCAAGTTTGGTGACTTGACCATAACTGTATCACCACTGAGGTTTCTCTTCAGGACTTTGGGGTCCAACTCAGCTCCAGGTGTTATTTTTTTCACCAATAATGATAGGATACTATTCTTATGTTTTTATCTTGTTCTACTACCTATACCCATTGAAATTATATTTCTGTCATTTTTTATTGTAGATGGATTCTCATTGATTATATTAGCTTGCAATTATAACAACGTGTGAATCATGATTTCTCTCAAAAAATCAAGAACCATTTCCTCCCTCCTATTGCTGAACTCCTCCATGTGATATGGTATGATATAAATGAAATTTTTCACAACAATTATTCAATCTCAATGAATGTAAATGTGATTTTCCATTGCCATTAGAGACGCTGCTTCGATCTAGAAGGATTATTGTGACAACATTGTTGGTGCTTTTGAGGTCCTCTGTCAACTTTGGATTGATGGGATCTATAAATATACAAGGAAAACGTTTGATGTGTTCTGGAAAGCTCCACATCCATGATGGATCAATGTCATTGTGGATTTTGCTTCTAATGGTAATACAAGACCCATGTGATGCGGTACTATCTTTAGAGACTATCTTGGTTAGTGTCTTCGATGGTTCTTTGCCATCTATGGTACTACATCATCTCTGGAGGTGGAAATGGTGAGTTTGATACATGCCATAATCTTTTCCAAGAAAAAGGGTAGGATCTATATTTTTATTTAAATTAACTCAACCACTATTTTCCATGCTATTTGGAAGGGTGTGGTTTATCTTGCCTGGCCACTGACCACCCGCTAGATGAACATCCTTGATTCACTTGTAGGGACTAACTTCATTTCCGCACATTCCTTTTTTGAAGCGAACATGGTTGCTGATAGTCTTGATAATAAGGTAGTCAACCAGGGTATAATAAGGAATGACGACTTTCTAGTTGAGATTCTACCTCCCTATAATAAATATTGTAATAAGATACCTTATTTCAGACTCATGTAGTTCCCCATTCGTTTATTAAATAAATTGTGTCTCGGCCTTTGTAAAAAAAATTATATCAAAAATTCCTCATACCTTATATAATCCTAGGATTCTAAATGTCAATATTGTAGAAGTGATTTCATAGGTACAGTTGAGGTTATCAGTATGTTTTGCTGGAATAACGATTTAAATTTTTTACCATACCCTACACTTATAGGGAAGATTATCAATAAAGGTGGTGGATCCCCATCCAAGATATCATATAAGGTCTCCCTTTGGGATGTGATTAATACATGACATATATATAAGCTAATAATCTTATAGACAAACATAATATACTAGTTTTATCATTAATTTTGTACCACTCATATGAATTGTACTCTTCTCATAGCTTGTATGCTGGGATAATAATAACATACACCTAATTTTCAATTTTCAATTATAATAGCACACCAGGATACAAATTTCAAATTCATTCCTCCAGCTACCGATGTCCCAATATGACTATATTAGTATTATTACCAAGCCTTTGTTTAATCTTTCTAATTAGGTATGTTGAGTCAACCAGTTTTTTATGTATGTAAGTTTTGTTTTTTTAAATACCCTTGTATGTTGTCTTTATGTAGTTGATTCAAGACTCAATAGAGACCACAAATATTATCTCAATCCATATTTATGAGACACTTTGTTTTAGGGAATGGTTTTTATAGAATCTCTCACTATAATACCAGTGATAAAAGATGCACCGATCATGGGATAAATGCAAAAGAATTTATATATTTCTTTCTTAATAGATTGGATTATCCTTCAATAAACAGAACTAATATTGAATACATCCCATAATCTATTATTCCTTTCAATGAGCTCTAAAAAAGTTTCTTTTTGATATATATTTTAGGACGTAAAATTTGGAAGTGAATCCATTCATTTATTAATGATACCCAATAGGGGAAGATCCATGACCAAGAGGAATACCACTTTCAGATGAGTCATTACATGGGATATGGTGGTTTTAATATTTTAAATCACAAGATAACAATATATATATGTTAATGGATTAGAAAAAATTAGCCAATATGAATAGGTACTTTTGTGTCTTTTATTATAGGATATTAATTGTTGAATTAATAATGGAAGCTTCAATGGTTCTAGAATATAGGTTCTAGATAGACTCTCAATTGCATACTCAAATGGATGATTTGAAAGTGTAGATAATAGAACATGTAGTTCTCAAAGCTCATGAAATGTTATATCCTTCAAAATCATTACAATTTTTAAGGGTCACATTGAAAGGGGGTGAAATTTTCTCTTATATTGTTAGGAATATTTTCCCATAGAAAATGGTGAAGGAAATAGTATGGAAATCACTTCATCATTTAGTTAATTTCTCGTTCCACACTATAGATAATTTTTAAATATCAACCATTCATATTTTATTAAGATTCATCAATTTTCATTTATATGTTTTTTTAAAACCACATGAGAGGCTTTGGAATGTGTAGGTTCATTCCATCATATCTACATGATCAATGAAAAAATATTCCCCAAGAACTGATTTTATTATTAGGTTTTCCCTCATTCATCATGTTCATAGAATTACATCAACTTAATATTTTATAAAATTTTAGTGAAATAATTTCCGATTTTAATAATTTCAAGAAAACCCATATTTTAAACTAAAATAATGAAATATTAATATATATTTCATGAGAACTACACATAAATTATTAACGTAATAAACATCCTTATTGATGTATATACTCATGTTATTATGAAATCATATCATCTGTGAGGATATTTTTTGGTAAATTTGTCCATAAGAGATTTTTCTCACATAGTTTTCTATGGTAATGGGATAAAGAAGCATTTAATGATTTATTAGGGATTTAGAATTACCTGAAAGTAATTTTATGATTTTTAATATTTTCCCAACTATTTCCTAAGTTTTATTAGAGGATTTCTTAGAGGGAATGGACTAGTATATTCATAGGAATCACTTTATAGGATTCTAGCCTCAAAAAGTTTATTCATTCTATATATTATAAATGATCAGTATTTCCTTCTTGGTTAAAGTCTTCTGACTAGGACCATATTTTTATTCAGTTTATTGCCTTCTATCGTAGACCATATATTGCTCTAATTTTTGTTCTTCAATATGAGAACACATTTTGTTGAAATTTATTGTCTCCTAGCTCAAAGGATATTTATATGTAGTTTACGGTCCTCTAGATAAAACATGTTTTTGTTGCTGTAGTTTACAGTATTCTTGCTTATAATATTTTTATTATATTTTTGGGACATCTATCTCATAATGTTAATTTATTAATATTCCTAGAATAGAGAATTGGTTCATGATGGGTAATCAAGAAGGGTGATTCAGTACCCTGTATCCTTACATAGGTTATGATGTATTGTTGTTCATAAAGGGTTCTCCCACCCCATATCTTTAGTATGATGATAAAGTATAGGCACCCATTAATGGTTTAACTAGTCATTTTCCTTACAAATATGAAAGGGGAGGGTATTTATGATGATATTTGTCACCCTAAATCCTTATGGATTTTTTTGGTGTATAGTTTCAAAATGTAATGGATAAAAAAATCCAAAAGGATAGTTTGAATATGGGTTTTGAAATTCACGCCTATTAGAGTTTGAGATGAGGGTGATGGAATGGGATATACATGTCTTGGATGATCATAAAACACTTCGATGTTCTATGTGAATCTAAAATTCTACTGATTCTCATGGGGATTTTTGGTCCCTTCCTACTAGGATGATATACCCCTCAATTGAAGGTTCTAGGGCCCTTTTGTAGACTCAACACATACATGTAAAATAATATGGTCCAAACCCCTTTCCTTGTAATGTGGATGACTTATGAAGATTAAAACACCTATAATGTAATTTTTATTATTGAAGTAAGACTATCCAAAAATGGTTCGATCATCCATTGGGCAGATCTGTTTATGATTGTATTACTTGGGCCTTATATCATGTGCTTTTGGGAAATGTAGTGTAGGACATCAAATAATTTAAAAAAGTTATGTAACATTCCTTATTTAATAATGGGAACAATAAATAGTGATGTAACATCATGGATTGAAAATACTATTGATGATTATATATATTAGGATTTTATATGTTGATCTAAATATAATAGAGTAAACTAAAAAAAGGGGGATAATTGTTACTTGTCAATTGTTTGTAATGGTTGAAACTAGTAGTGTTTGTAGCTTGGAAAATAATCCATTAACATAATGGTGACCTTTCATTATGGTCCAAAATATACACTATTTACAATCTACAGGTCCTTTTATTCCTCAATAATAAATCATAGAGGAGTTCCCTTAGATCATTTGATCCCTATTTCCATTAGACTAAATGGTAGAACAAAAAACAATAACTCAAGGACATGTGGTTCTTGGAGTGTATTATCATAAGGAATTTGTGGGTGGTAGATCAGAAATCAATGAAATAATAGTGATTTTTTGAAAATAAAATATTTTTTAAGGGTTCATGAACCTTAAAAGTCATGTTTCCACCCAATGAACACATTATAATGGTGAGGAAATGTGAGAAATCATCTCTCTAAATTTTTCCTAGAACATTGTGTCAATTGATCATAACTAAGCTTTTATTGGTCTATGAGATGGGTTGTTTTATCTTTATGGAATTTTTTTTACACACAAACACGATTAGAAACTCTAGATTTTAATAATTTAGAGAGTGGGGACTTGACATTTCATCAGAATGACTATTTCTAGTTTTACAACTAACAAGATTTATGTCTCTTTGTCTAGTAATTTAGGGACTTGTGACCTGGTCCTTTAAAGTATAATGTTTAAGGTTTTACAACTTTGTCTATGGTGAATGTATTTCAAGGTCTTGACTCATAAGGAACTATTATGAGTTGGTGATACACAATAACTTATGGACAATTCCTATGATTAAAAGCACTACAATGACCTCTAGATTAGGAGATGAGAATGTTATAAATCAATGATCAAGGTTCTTGGATAATGAGAAATGGTATGTAAAAATATTTTAAAGGATTTTCTTGAATAACACTATGGTTATGTGTTCTACTTTGATGAATTTAGTGTTCATCAGGATCAGAATGCCTTTTCTCAAGGTAAAGACACTTTTGGATGACTGTTCAAGAGCTCATATGCAAGAACTAGGGGCAAATACTCATATTCAAACAATGGTTCACTTGAATACAAATTTTATTTTCCATGTATAATTTATTATTGTTATAATATAATGAACTGAATAAATTATGTGTTAATTAAATGATGATGTGATAGAAAATAATATGGATTCACCCCAGATATTGGTTGACAATTTTTAAGATGTAGTTGTCCTTTGATAACGAGTGATGATGGATGATTGTATGAAGAGATTAACATCATCCAATTGGGGCACATATGTCTTGCATATTACCATTATTCGAGGACAAAATATATATTACCATTTAAATTAATGTGTTATGTTTTTAGAAAACAACCTTTAATTTTGAATGACATCCTTAATAACACACTACAATGGTCGGTGAAATTTATATTTTGGAGACATGTTTTATCCATACATATTCATATTAGTGTTTAGACATATGATGGAGCCTATTTTATAAAAAACTATTTCAAAAGAATGAAAACCACACAGATATATAATTAATATGTTGATGATGTGAGTTTTTATGACTTGGCCATCCTTACATAGTTTAAGGACTTTTCATGATTTAATGGAGCTTAGGTAAATAAATAGTTAATATGGCTGGGCATACATGGGTTTCCCTATTAATATTAAAATGGAATTAATTAAGCTGTATTCATCTCATTTAATATTGAATCCCTATATAGATCATTCACATATACATAGAGGGGAAAATTTTTATCTTTAATTAATGATCTTTAACATCATAATCAGTTTAGGTGTTCACATGTATATTGGGTTCATATGAAGGGAAATGTAATTTAAATATTTCATTATGGAATGGAGATTAAATATTCATCTCTATGTTGAATTTATGGATACAATGACCTGATATTTTTAATTTTAGGTATTTAAGGTTGGACCATAAATTAAGCAGTTTAATATCATGTGACTAAAAAACATTCATAAAGTTTAACAACAAGTAAGTTGGATGTTTTGGTGAATTTTACCATCAGGTTACTATTATTTTTTATGTAGATTAAAATAATGTGACATTGTTGTTTTCTTTTGGTTTAAAATAATGATACTAGGGGATTTTATTGAAGTTTAACATCATGTGACTAGAATTTTTCCATGTAGTTTCACATCATGGGACTAGAATATTATCATAGATTTCAACATCCAGAAACTAGGATGTATATCCAATAATAATGAACATCTTAGGGAATTTGGGTATTCCTAGGAGATGCATACCCCATGATAAATGTGTAAATGTGTATGATATTATAATCATTCTTTTATAATGGGTAAGGTGAAAAAAGTTATAGTATTGAGAGTATCCGAATCCAATTTAATAGTTTTCATATGGTATGTTTATATCATAATATTTGAATAGTTTTGTTAATAAGAGATAGATAATGGTCGGTCTAGTTTACCCATAAAAATTTATGTTAGGACATATTGAGCACAAATAGGTAAATAACTCTATGGTTTTAGGGGGGGCCTCTCCCATGGGACTACAATATCTTCTAAATGAAATGCCTAGGGCCTAGTGTTATTCACTAGATAATCCTAATGTATTACCATTGTATTATCTAGTACCTGTTACTATTTTTATATAGGCTTGACCAATAATAGGATATGATAAAGTCTATATGATTTCTAGAGAAGTATATAAACCCTATGAATTTTATAGCATCAACTAAACTATCTAAAAAAATGAAATTAGTAACTATGGAATTTAATATTCATGAAGGGAAAAATTATCATAATGCATATGAAAACATTTTTTAAACACATTTTCTTATAAAGGGATAAAACATTATTTCTTGAGTACAAAATCACAAGAGGTAATGATCCGTTTAAAATTAATACCTCTTATGTTATAGTTTAATGTCATTTGATAATGATTTAATCATAAATTTTGATATCATGTGAAAAGGACATGTTCCCTACCCTACAGTAGAATGCACCTCAATCATACTAGTCATAGAGGCTTTTTAGAATTTATAATCTCACATGATTTATTCTTGTAATGAGAAAGAATAGAAAACTATAAAGTCAATTGCTCTATATGAGAGTGAATGAAAGGGATTATGCAGATTTTAATATGGAATCCCCATACAAATTTGGTTCTCATCAAGGTTTATCATTGGGATACATGGTAATTCATTGTTGGGCCCAAAATGAAGTTTCCAAGAATCACTACATATTCTATCATAGGAGAATCAGTCCATATACAGTTCTAATTAGTGAATCCCTTGTACAAATCTATCCCATACACAATATAAGGGTAATTTTCATTTTTCATCGTTGATGAACCATAGATTAAAGACCCATTATTCACTATGAATTTTTTTGTTTCATTAATCAAAATTAATGTAGTTATTTAAAATAATGTTCCAAAAATATACCGGGATAGTTTATACATATTCAGTCCCAATGATTTTTAGTTGTGGTCCATTTATATAATTTTTTTATAAGTATTTACATCCCATGTAAGAATGATTCTTAGTTGACACTAAATGTGATATAGATGCATCCCTACATATCTATGGGTGATGAGAATCAAGACATATAAAACTCTTATATTGGGTACCTACATAGATTGAACTCATATGTGAAAAGGGATTATTTTATCATTTCATAGTAGCTAGATATAGGATTAGAGACATGTTTCTCACTACATATCATGTTCTACAAGGAATCAAGTCACATATTCTTCTAATATAAACATTTTTAGTTTAAAATATTTCCACTATGATAGTGAATATGAATGGATAAACAGTAATATATTATTAATCTCTAATAGAAATGTGGATGATTAATAGAGGAAATAATGTATTTTACATCATTTATCAAATAATGATCAATCTGTGATAGGTGGGACTGATGCCACACCAATAGAGAAATAACACATTTTTATTAGGGGGGAAATTCTGTTAGCACCAAAACAACCAAAATTCACATGTTTTGGGGTGTTTCATTATTCACTAGTCAATCCTTGTGGGGCCTCATTATTATTCGATAGTCTTTATTAAAAATACACTTCATTGGGATAAGTAGTATGATATTTGCTTGAGGTCCATTAAATAAAAAGTGAATATGTGGTCAAGGAATCTAGTGAGTTATACATGAAATGGGTATGCTGTTTTTTGGTGGAAAAGGTGGTGCCTATAAGAAATGTTTTGATCAAGGAAGTTATGTCTTCATATGGGATGCATACACTAAAATGAAAGGGTACATGAATGTGATGTCAAAATCATTCATTTGAAATATTTATGATGTAGATATTAATATCATAAATGATATTCGAATTACTATAATAGTTGGGTTATGGTATGATTAAAGCATAACCAATGAATAAAATGAGTCTATAGGAGGTAGAGACTTATGTGTAAAGGTCAAACACTAATAATGGAATAATCCCATATTCAATGTATTTTGGAATATCGCTCCTGGATTGAATTAGGGCCTCTATATTGGGATAAAACATCAGCTAGGTGCGAGATATATTAAATTTTGTTATCCACCAGAGAATCCTTATGGGTCCCTTTGGATTAACAAGTCATGTAACTGGTTTTCAATAGGGTGAACTATCATTTTCAAAGCCCAAGGCCCATTATGTTCAAAGAGATGAATATCAACTGGAAAAATATGTTTGAATCATCTCTGATATCGAAGATATGATGTTTTTTCATGGGGAACGTAAGATCATAGAATGATTGAGTACCCAAAATACTACACTAATGTGTATCGAAGAATGTTTTAGGGATAAGGGTTAAATCATTAAATTCATCAATACACAATCATCAAAGGGATTATCATCCTAGAAAGAAGACCTATTTTCCATCAGTTTAGCATCCCATGACTATGACCAGACATTATATATAGACCATGTCTCAATTGAACCATTCAGAGTAAATTAATAGGTTCCCAATTATCAAAAGAGTCATTCTTTTTATGGAAAGAAAGGGTAATAGGGAAGTAAATTGAACTATTGGGTATTGTGTGACATGGAATATAAGTGTTTATTAATATTATAATTCAAACAGGTACCTCTAAAACAATCTATCTATAATGGATAGTCATTAATAGGATTTATGTAAATATGTGGATGGTCCTAGGATTGATAATCCATGAATTATTATGTTTGTTATGAAGATAGGAATTGACCCCCACATAGTTCATTCATGGGATCATTCCAATAACTTATGTAGTTTATATGTGGGTGGAGAGAACATATACCATATTGTGGTTGTGAACAAGACATTGGATCTTGGTGTAACTATATATCATTTGGGAGTATTAATCAAGACACTCATATTTCTTGAAAAAAAAATCTCCTCAAAGGTGTCACCCATATGTTGGTAAGGGGGTATATTTGTTCTTTCATTGTTGATGGACCCATGATTTGATATTTTGGAATCACCATGCATCCTTTAATAATAGGATTCAATCCCAACATAGTCATTATATGAAACATTCCATTCATGTATTTGACCCATATTTTGGGAGGAAAAATGTTTCATTTCTCTTATGTATGTACCCATGATTTTGGAGTTGGGTTTCACCAAATATCCTTTTGAAACAAGAATCAAGCTACACATAGTTTTTAGGATTATTTCAACACATTGCAAGTCCTTATGTGGGAAGGGGTAAAATTTCATATATCATACAGTGGGAACCAGTATTTGTGATCGTTATGTCACTGTATATCCTAAAAAAAATCAATCCCCTCATATTCCATATTTGTAAAATTACATTCATTGATTTGACCTATACAAAAGGAGGGGACACATTTCCATTTATGTTGAATGAAGACACAATATTTGAAGTATAGGTGTCACTATGTATCCTGTACCAATTATAACCAAACTACACATTGTTCTTGTAAGGAATAATCTTGGTGAATGTCATATACATATATAAGGAAGTCATTTATTTCCACTTATGTTCTGAAGATATCATCGATTTTCGATCTGAGCATCGATATATTCTCTATGAAAATTTTAATCAATCATTATTTTGTTCTTAGAAAATATTTACTTAATGTGTATATGAAACTAAAATAGGTATCGGTGAATTTGATTTTCCTATACATATATAGAATATACATAGTAAAAATCCAATGTATTAATTTCTTTTAACCAAGAAATAATGAATGCTATTGTGAATAAGAATTATGAGTGTAAAACCAAAATATACCACTTTTTTATTATGGATAGGCAATATAGGACATATGTCGTGAGTTAGAAGGCCCCTACATTGGGAACCATTTAAAAAAATTTAGATATTGCATAAGAAATAGGGGTAGGCCCTACAAATTGTTCACATGTAAAATATATTTAGATTTTTTTTGACATGGAACTTATTTCATGAAATTAAATTCTATGAGGAATGGATGCCACCATGAAGTTTAATTTCATTTTATAAGGACATAATCTATGATGATTATCATCATGGAATGTTTACATAATCTATTTAATTTAATGTAATGTAGTGATGATGTTTAAAGATATATAGTTTAATTTATAACCACTAGGTATTTGATTTCATGATAGTAGTTATGTGAATTACATATTATGAAACATCAAATTTGTGGGTCAGGGGATGTAACATGTTTTTCATCCATCATGGATAATGAGTAATCTCTATTTTATTAGATATTATGTTCAATGTTATGTCCTTTAAACTTTGGTTATAACTTTGGATGTTACGTCCATGGTATCATCATGGATTTTACAACCAATGAAAATTATCCTAGGAAGAATGAGTGGTGAATACCTTTTTATTATAGGTGTGTGTATTCTGATTCAGATAATATTTGAGGTTTATAAACACACACAACCATTTCTTATGGAGTCATTATAACTCATCCCTCTACATATGTCATTATTTTTCATATAATAGGTTTATATAGATAGATATTCCAAGAAATGTAAACTGGAATTAAAACAGAATCACTTCCACTAACCCATAAACCAAATAATATGGGGCCTCCTATAGGGCAGTACACATGGAGGTACTGTAGGCTCGTAAATAATGGTGGACAATTTTCAACCAAGAATTGTTTTATTTTTTCAATATATATTGGAGTGTATTTTGTATAGTATTATGGAAAAAAAATTTCAATCCATTTTTTAATGCATGGTAGAAATATAAATGGTTGCAATATGGGTTATACTCCTGATATATTTTTATAAATTCAGAATAATAAAAGTATGTGCCATTGTTCATTAATTTCATTTGTGGGACACTGATTCTGGTGGTAATTTTAGAAGTTATGATGTTGATGGTGCTCTTTATCCTGAATTCCTTGAGGTTTATGAACTTATCCCAATTGGTAATGAATTTATTCATAGTGTAGATGTATTTAAACAGCTTATCTATAGCTTGGGGATATAAACCAACAACATCCATTCAATATATAGAAAATGACCAAAAATAGTTATATATATTTTGCAACACTATTGGATTATGGATTAATTTTACATGAATCTGAAATATGTGGAACTCCATTGAGGAAATACCTATAGTCATTCATTATCATTTTATATTAATAAAAAGATACTAAATTTGGTGGGAAATTCTATTTCAGGACATGTGAGCACTTGAGAAGCCTCTGTGAACATCATCCATGATTGTGTGAATATTTATATCCACAATTCGTATGAGGAGTAATCCATTGTTGTCTCATTTGTAGTTTTATTTCTACATATTTATCCCATATGAAAGGGTGATGTTTTCTTCCCAATATTGAATCAATTACCTTTTTGTTCAATCTAATGGGAGGGTACCATTTTGGATATAATCTATTATGGGATCCATCCATCTAGTGGTGGATTTTTTCTCGCCATTCTTTGGGGGTATTTTTGACATGATTTATTTACCTTAAGCCATAGAAAATGATTCGTGAGACCACCCTTTGGCATGTGATGTAAAAAAAACTTTTTTCATAATTGGGAATGTCCGACAAAATGGTTTCATTTTCCAATGCATCTTTTTTTTATTTTCTGATTTAGGGGAATGATATAATGTTAGTTCAATAGGTAATTCAACCATTAATCCTCCAATGTGACTGATAAAAGGCTAAAATTATTCATTCATGAAGGAATACTCAACATTGTATTATTTTGTTACTATATCTGATTCCCTATTGATATTTATGTAGGCTTTCTAAAAATATATGTATATCTCCATGCTAGTATCATGGGTTTGGTAATACTTCTCATTATTAGTTTTGAATTAAAAAATAGAAAACAATAAGACAAAATAGCACTGCCTATGGATCCAAATACAATCACTAGAGAAATCCATTAGATATTTTTATATTATATTCACATTTAAAAAAGACTTTTTGAGGAACTATCATTATACATCTCCCATATTCATGGATTTTCATTGGAATAAAAACCTTCTTCCTCTAAAATATCGGTTTCCACATGAATGCTTTCTAGGGTGGGATGTGGAATAATAAAATTATCTTGGGAGTACCCATTTACTTACTTATATGACTTGAATTGGATTTAATTCCTTTTTAAGATAACCACCCCTTTGTCTAGAGGCCATGATAATACAGGGATTCCAAGAATGTTACATTGTGGGTCGACATGAGAGAACATATTGACTTCAGGATGCTGAATGTAATGAATCATCCTTTTCATTGCAAAGATGAATGTGAGATAATTCTATCCATATATAAATAGTGATTATCAATATATAACATCATTCAGATGAGATTATAGAGACTGTTTTCCTTCCATGAGAAATTTTTCTATCAGGTGATATCACCATGAGATCATTCCATGGAAGCCAAATACAAGATATGTGGATATCCTTATACTAGTGGAATAAAGTCCCATGGAGGAAGTATGTACTAATATAGATCCTCAAAAGATTATTGGTAGTTCAAATCCAATTAGCAGGTGACCCACTTATTTAGATAGTTGGTGAAGGTTAGGATGTTTCCAGCAAGGTTGGATATAAAATGTCGAATGTACGAATGGTTCCATTGGAACTCACTAAATTAATAATGGTTTTCAGGTGGTTTAATTAATATCATTTCACTAGTATTATGTGTACCAACATAGAATCCATGGTGGAATACCACAAATTCATAGAATTTACATTAAATTGCCCCAAAATCACACTTCATAGTATTCATATTTAATTTGTTATACTATAATTTGATGAAGACTTTATGAAGATCGATGAGGTGATCACAAAACTATAATGGTTTTCCCATTAGGTCATCTAGGGAAAACTTGATGGTTCCTACCAAGATGGGATTAATGATATGATTCTGAACATGTTGTTAAGTAGTGTCAACATTAAATAATCCTAATTTAATTACTAGGTAGAAAAATTTATCATGTGGTTCTCTAAGGGAGGTAGACTCCATGTTTTCAAGGGTCATCATTATCTAGTTTTACCCTAAATAACCACAAATAAATTAAAGTGATAGGAATTATTATATTTTATTGATCAAAATATTTATGATCCATAATGGGAAATCATTTATTGGGATGTGTATTTTAGGGTTTCTAATATCAACGAATAATATGATCATTCCATTCTTATTCTTAATGTGGATGATTCCTGTAATCCATTTTTTGCCACAACACCTCTCGAAAATAATCAGATTTTATTAATTAATGTAATTTTCATTCTATGTTGGTGGAATGAAATTGTTGTATTATTTAAAATGTTGTCATAAATGCTAAATGTCCATGTGGCTAGCCTAGGTGATGAGTAGCCACATGAGGTTTAATCGTAGTAATATATATATAATTCCAATTAAAATTGAATTGACATTACTTTACAAAAGATATGTACAAATGTTACTCTTTTAGAGGATGGTTACCATAATCAACATTGATTATTGGTATTATTTTGTTCCTATATTCTATTAATAGATAAAATCTATAGTAGTGGGGACTTCTTCCTAAAATATGGGAGTATTTTTTCAAATTTAATTCCCTTGTTCTTTTTTTTCTATATCTACTGGTGAATTTTCATAATGGGTCGGTAATTCATGGGAATATCATTCTTTTTCAAGGTAATAGATTCTACGATAGGTGGAATTGACATCCTAAAATATGAGAGTAATAAAATATATTCCAAGGATGCATGTCTTCCTTTACATAGCTACTAGTGGGAAATGTGGTTTGAGAAACCGGAGTTGCAATGAATATATAAGGATAGATTAGAAATTTTTCTAATAGAATGATGGAATTCTTATATATTGTAATATAAATAACCTAAAATAACATTGATAAACCCACTTACTACTGTCACATTAAAATGAGATATTGATTTTGTTTTAAAAATGTCCTTATAGGATTTAGTATACTACAACCGCCTATTTTATGGGAATCACATGATCATGATTGACCATGCTACATGATTTTTTAGGGGTATTTATAAGGAAATTTTGAGTAGCTACCTTTATTTCACTTTATACCATTGGTTTATTTATTCCCTATTTTTAATATTAATATAATCATATATAGATTTTTGAGACTCAGAGGGGGTGACTTCACCATTAAATATTATGACCTTTCCATTTATGGGATATTTAATGTATTGATGAAATGTTGAAGGTAACGCTACATGGAAATAAATACATGGTCTTATGATGAATAAATTATTTACAGTGTGTTAGTGGACAACCTTGATCTTAGTATTAGAAGTGAGATCCTTTAATTGATCTTCAATATAATTCTTTCTGATATGACGTTTCTTGTTGTTTTCATACCCACAAATGGTTTTCATTAATGGGAAAAAGGCCCCCATGTTATATTCTAAAATTAATAGGGTATGGTTATGGATAATGATGACATAAAAATATTTTCAACACCATCCCTTTGAATTTTGACTTTATCTAGTTTTACTTTAATATACAGGGGTCTAATATGTAACTGGATAAATTTTTCTCTGCCTTCTTTTGTGAATGAGATAGTAATATGACATTCTATTAGCATAGTCAACAGTCAGTAATCCTCGACTATTATAAATTCTATATCAACGTTTTCTGGTCTCTGGAGAGCCTCAATAAGTGAATCTACATGTTCTTTTAGATTTTGTAGAGAATCTAGGATTTTTAGTCTCTCTAGGACCATCACCATTATCTTATATTTCCTTATTTATTTAAATAGTTTTGTTCTTCCGATGTCAGGGGTTCTCTTTATAATTCATCTTATCAAAATAAGTGTTTGAGTTAGATTGTATTGGTACATGGGAATATGTTAAGGATAATCTATTTCATGTGGAATAAGCCATTCTCTCATACCCATTTTATTGTGTTGATTAGAAAATACCACATCTTCTAGTATCTATTGAAAAGTAATTGGTTCGGTTGAGAACTAACTATCAATATGGTATTTCTTTTCCTATGTAAGTCTTGATGAAGTTTCCAACCATATATATATTATGTGAATATGGATTTCATTAATATGTGACCAAAATGTTGGGTTTGAAAACACCGGCTCTATCCCATGTACCCACATATTTTTTTTCATCAGCCACATGATCTCAATTCAGTTATGGGGAACATGTACTCATGGGAATATTAATCATAAAATAATTAGTTTATTTAGTGATATAAGATAATAGAAATAAAAATGAGATATATATCTGATGATGGTTTCATTTGGTGGGAGATTCCTATTCTATGATTTTTGATGTAATGAAATATGAAGGAGTCAGAGTTTTTGTGAGAGTATGACACAACTCCCAAAAATGTGTATTTTTTTCATTTATAATGATTAGGTACACCATTATTAGTTTTCTTCAATTAAGACTCTTAATATATGGGAATAGTTAATAGTTTTTAGAGTAGTTATCTTAGTATTGTATGAGATCTATTGACTATTTTCCCTATCAACTAGCAATTTAATATCAATTCACGCATAGTCAAGACTTTTTTTAGTCACCCACTTCTTCCAGTAGGTTAATGGTTACACATGTCACCTCTACTAAGGCTTTTCCTAGTTTCACCTACCTAGAAATAACCATTCTCTAGTGGATTTCATTGGTGAAAAAGTAGCCTTGTATAATTTTATTCAGTCTCTTGTGAAAATGCATATAGTAAGGAAGACCATTGAGGATGACCACATTGGGTTTTATAGAACCCAATATCACGATGAGGTTATTACAAAAACTATGAGGAAATAATAAGAAATATGTTCATTTGGCATTGAATATAATTTATTCATCCATTCATAAAACCTGTGGTGGGATTGATAACATTTCTCTTTTGACAAAGGGATATTTTATTATTAATATTTCTCGATAGGATGATCTACATGATTTGGTGCATTGTAGAGTTTTTTAATTGGCACCATTACTATTTTGAGGGTAAAACCAATAGTCTATAACTTACCAATCAATTTTATCCATGTTGTGGGTGTGGGATGAGATTTTTCCTGAGTTCAATGAATTTCAACAACTTTCTATTGTTCCATTTTTGTGAATTCATGGAATCCACCTATATATTTCATCAATATCAATGGTTTTTGTACCTCATCTTAACTATTCTAATAAATATGTACAAAAAAATTCTCTTCCGATTGTAGGAAACTAAGTGTATAGGGAAAATCATTCTATATAAATGAAAGTTATAAACCCACACATATTCATTTTTTTTCTATTTATGTGGTCTCCAATCATCATTTTACATAACATGGAGTTGAATTTATAGAGTAATTGACAACTAATTCCTACCAAACCCACAACAGTTCTAGATAATGTTTTTTTTACAAAATGAATATTTGACGTACTTGGGTTTTAATAAAACATCTTAGTTTTGTTTCCATCTTATGGTTTTGAGGGAACTTCATTAGGCCATATCCAGAAACAAAGTGTGTGAGATATTGTTCTATACCTACCATTACATCAAGGGTTTATCATATAGGATTTTCAAATTTCATATAGTTAAAGTATCATTCAAACATTTAAGATATGAATTATTTTTGGATTTCACTAGTTCAATCCACACTTCCATGGATTCAATTGGAGACACTAGGGACTGGATGTTGTTAAGGATTTATAGAGGTATCATTACTTATTTTATCTCTTAACTATATAGAGTAGGTGAGATATTATGTGGAGGCCTCTCTTTCATATTCCATTTATTCTCAATACATTCCAGGATTGAATGATAACCTTAATGGGGGAGAGGTATTCACTATAATAGATGAATGCCAAAACCATCCTAAACTTTTTCATTTATGTAGAGAGATTTGATAAATCCATAGCTATACATATGATCAAATAATACTCTTTCATGTGAAATATCCTTCTCATATAGGTTGTGAGTAGCTATGTTCATTTTTAAGGAAATACATATAGTGAATGATACTCTCTAATAATTACTCATTGGGTTACCTTAGGTTCAGTGTCTCATTTTCATATTGTTTTATTAATTATTCAATATATTTAATTTCATATTTTCTAGGTGGTGACTATTATTTATCCACACCATTCACTTTATCCTTGGAAGAATTTCCACAATGAGGTGGAAAAAAATCATTTAGTTTTTCTAGATTCCAGATCCTTCTCTGATTCCACATACGTGCTACCTCATTTTTTATCAAGATTGGATACCTCATGAAGCATCATTTTTAAGTGGAATCTATATGTGTTTAAATCCTATTCCACTTCATTTTCTAGAATCATTATTATGGAATTCATTGTTTCAAACCATGTAATAGTAGTAACCCTACCACTTTTCACGGAATCGAGAAATTAGTTACCACATTATCCTTTTTCAAGGGTTGTATTAAGGTAATATATTTGACCCTTGATGAAATTATATAATCTAATATTATTACCCCTCTAAGGGTTTTATTATATTTTATTGGAAACCCCTCTATATTAGAATGTAAATAGTGTCCATAATGGTATTTCTTGTTGAAAATTCTAAGCGTGCACCAAATGAATGAGGATTGTTTCATTACTGGGGGAATGACTGGATGGTAGTCATTTGTACATTACTAAAAGACTATAAATGTATGATTTAATTCATGGTAATGATAATGAAAAAAATACACCATCCCTATAGCCTTGGGTTGATTTGGGGATACTGCTAGAATTTCTTAATCTGATTTTCAAGGATCTACTATCTAAAAGGTTAGAAATTGTGATAACCCCCCACCCACCATAAACCATAGGGTTTGGTTGAATTTGAATAATTTTTTATTTAATTAGGACCCACATGGGGTGTGAGAATCTTGATGATGGTCGTTGAGATAAAAATTTTCATATCCTTACATGATGGGATTTTTATTGGACAACTATCATGGTGACGAAAATAATGATCGTCATAATTTTTTATAATCTGAGGCACAAACGGTTTAGGTGTAATAGACTATTGTGATGGGAATCACATATTATGTGAATATATCACTTATTTCACAAAATAATCAAAAAATTTAGAGTTGTTTTTCCAATTTTTCAGAGGCCCAACATAAGAGTCTATGAGTGTCCCTCTCCCTTTATTCACATTGTCTTTTCATCTTCAAAGTAGAAGAGTCTCAATGTATTGAAAAATTAGACCACACATTAATCGGTCCCCTAATGTCTCATATGTGTATAAACTTTAAATATTCTAGAACAATGAATTATTGATTCCCTAGGGATATCATGATGTTTAATTTTTCATACATTTCATATCAATATAAATGAAAGTTTGACAAGGATTTATAAATTAGACATCAGGGGTTTTCATGTTGTGAAGGTAAAAAAACCATAATCATTTTTTTCATCCCCATATCTTGGTTTTCAAGAAATGTAAAATTTAACCTTGTTAAGAAAAAAATTGGGAGTATTTAGGATTTGGATGTGACCCTAATGTCATTGGTAAGAGAGATTTATAGTCTTTAATCACTGGTAGGTTGCCCATATATTCTGGTGTATGTTGGGAATTTAGTCCTCAATAGATCATCTATGATATCATGGTTATATGTTTTAATCAAGTCGAACAATAGATGTTTCTTGTCTATGTAACTTGATGACCATGTAGTGGTGATGCTGATAGTTGACAAGGATCTATATAAGTGTATCCTTAGTGTTTCAAGCTCCTATATATAAAATAGTGTCTGCTAAAATGGTGGTTTTTTTAGTATGGGTTAGAATATTACCATGGGTAGGTTTTCCACAGTGGATATCCAGAGTAGTGTACCTATGATTCATCTCTATAATACCATCAAGTAGACTACCATGATAGTTATCATCATATTCTAGGGATGAAGATTCAACATTCCCTTGAAGTGTTTTAGATATGAATTATATATCCTGAGGGACATAGAAATTTAGAAGATTAGGGATATGATCCACATATTATGTTATGTTCGGAATATTTCAACCTCATTTTGGGTTTTATCAGGGATATGAGAATGGTGCATACTAGTCCAAACAATATGTTTATAACAATTTGTTTCATTGAGAATATGGTTTTGTCTTAGAGAAGCTGGTAGAGTATTTTAGACAGCTTCTATATTGTAATGACCCAATCTTTTTTAGTAGTATATTAACTTACTCTTAATGATTTAATAAGATGTTAATGGTTAATGCAGAAAGAGGAGTCGATGGCTTCATCCAGTAGACTCGACCCTTATGAAGCCCACTTATCAGAGCTTGGGAAGGAGGTAACATCTGTGGGCTTCGCTTTGGACCAAGCCCAAGCTGAACTCCAGCGTGTCAAGCTTGAACGGAAACGCCTATGGGGGAAGTTCGAGTTAGTAGAGATTACTACTAGGGCAATGTTATCTGAGCCTCCCTCAGATTCTCTTAACATAGCACACCTTACACTTAGGTCATATTCCGGTGTTATAAGGGGCTATGTGACGAGACCCTATCTCCTTTTTGTAATCCTTTGCGATGAATGAATTGAGATTTCTTCCTTTAGTGATGTTTGTGAAATTTCAAATGTCCAGATAATTTTAGAATGTACTTTATTGATGAATTTTGGAAAAAAGGATATTTTAAAATTTTATGAAAACCCTAAATAACTAATGACGTGTAATGATTTTCAAAAAATGGTCTTCTACAAAAGTGTTCAGTAAGGAATTTGGAGTCTAATAAGATCAACTTAATTTTTTATGAATAGTAAATTATGAATAGTAATTTTACGCTTAGGATTAGTAATGTGACCAAATGGATTAGTAATTTCACTCAAAGAAAGTTTTAATATAATTTAGACACCTAGATTAAGTAATGTGATTCAATAAAATGGGTAAATAACGGTTTCATAAATTATTAGTCAAGTATTAGTTTTTTCAGGTTAATAGTGTTTTTAATTAAAAATTTAATGAAAAATAATTAGAAAATTATTTTTATAAAAAGGACATTATTTTTGAACTCAGAGCATCGATATTATGTTAAGGTAATTTTTGGGGATTTTTCTGAAAAAAAAAATGAATTCTCATTGAATAGTGTTTTTATTTAAAAATTAAATTAAAAATATTTAGAAAATTATTTTTATAAAATGGATTTCATTTTTGAAATCAGAGCATTGATATTTGGTTATGGTGAAATTTTGGGATTATTCTGAGAAAGTTGAATTTTTGATGAATAGTGAAAGTATAGTTTTTAAGTTACAAGTGTTTAATGACATCATTAAATGATGTATTTAGTATATATTCAATATGGTCGAATTATGAATAGTAAGATAAGGTATGAGGTGTCCCAAGTGGCCAATACCATGGGGAAATACCATGGGAAAGCCCATGGTTTTTTCAAAACCACTAATGAGGTGTCCCTTGGCCTTTATTGCCTTGTCCCCTCACTTTCCCTATAAATACCCACCCTTTCCGCCTTTAGTTTTCACTCCCAACTCTCCCCCAACGAAGTTCGGGTCTCCTTACCTCCCAAGGAGTCCTGCCAAGGTGCCCCCAATCCCTCAAGGTCCAAACCATTGAGTTTCAAGAGCCACGTTTTAAGGTAAGGGATCTGGCCTCTCTCTTTCTTTTCATGTAATCCTTTTTATGTCATTCCTTTATGCTCCATGTTCTTATGTGAGAGGATGTTCTTTTCTATTTCCTCTTACTTCCATTTTCATGTTTATATGATGAGAGATCCCCTCTTACTCTCATCATTTCGTTTTATGAAAGTTTAAGTGACGCCGTTAGGCTGCCGAATTTTTAATTGATTCCTTCACCATTCTCATTTTTCATGTTCGATTTTCATGTCAAGTCTTTCGAGTTCCTTTTTATTATGTTGGGGTATGATCTCTATATCTGTCATACTGATCTCTTATGATCATATGATGAGGGACCCTATTTGATCTTGTCAAATCATTTTTTTATTGAAGTTAAGTGACGCCGTTAGGCTGCCGAATTTTCATAAGAGAAATCTTGTTTTGTCTCACTTCCATGTTTTTCATTTCATATGGTATATCATTCAAATTCCATTACCATGTTCTTAAATCCCTTATATTCTATCCCCCTACAGTTTTATGGATCATTTATGAGTGGGTGACCCATGTCCCCTCTATTTTCAATGTTTTCTAAAACCTTGTAACATAGCCGTTATGCTGCATAATTTTCGTCTCAAAATGCCTCTCTCTTTTCTCAAAATTATTTTATGTTATAAAGTGAATACTCAAAGCTCTTATTTCAACAAGGTTATTCACATATATATATCAAAATGTTCTATTTTAAATTCTGGGATTTACATACATGAGACCCACTTTCCCTTTCCGTGGGTTTAAAGTGACGTAAATATCATGTCTTTAAAGAAGTTTTTAAAACGTTATGATTATGAAATGAAACCCATTTATTTTATGCTATATGGGTGATTTACGAAATGTTTGATGATGATATATGTGGCTCACATGATAATAAAGGAAAATTTAAGGGTGCGCCCTGATAGCGCTCCAATGCATTGGGTAATGATGTAACCACTAGAGATTATAATTTTCACGATACCTTGGTGAATAACCTTGGTAATTTTCAAATGACACCTTGGGGATGGACCTTGGTGATATGTTCATGATTGTCTATGTTAAATGATGTAGCCACATCTTCAAGTTATGGAAAATGTTATTTTTATTATGAAATTCCTCATGATTTCTTTCTCATTCCTTAAAGTTCTTTTCATGTCCTTATTGATGTATCTCAAGTTCACATGTAAAATGTTCCTCTTGTTTCCCTTACTGGGCCTCCTCCTCACCCTTTCTTTTGATGTATGTCCCCAGGTTATGAGATGCAGTAATGAACCTAGGATGAACTTAAGGAGAAGCCTTTCAAGTGTTTAAGAATAATTCTTTATGTTGTTTTCATGTACTATGTTCCTGTTTTCCAAGACACTAAACCTTAAAGATCCTCAGTTTTGTGTAATGTAATGAAAGTTTATGTTATAAGAAGACGGGATGCTATAGTTGGTATCAAAGGATGGTTTAGTTATTTGTGGAAATTAGGATATAAAAACTTTAGGAAGAACCCTATAGAAAAGTTTAAATATAGGAAAACTTCCTGGTATTTTGGTAAGTATTGAGTAAGTGGTTTATCAAACAAATACATCCCTGTCTGGATACAAGCAGGTAGAGGTGGCTCTGGCACAAATGTACATAGGGGTAAAACCCGAAAACACCTCATTGAGCTAGACTCGAACGGGAACTGGTGCACGATAACAGGCCTTGCTGCACTCTTGGTTACGACACTCACAGGGGATATGTTTGGTTAATCACAAGCTTTTTATGAATCATTATGAAGGAATTATAGAAAAGTGTAATTTTCTAAGCATTAATTCTTAGTTAAAAGATCCATAAATGAAATAAGTTTCTAACTAAGGTTTTATTCTTTTAGAAAATGGCGGAAAATAGGAGGAACCGTGCCGATGGTGACCGCAATGCACCATGTGCTGACAGCCCTCCGATGGAAGCCGGAATGGAAACATTCATGCGAATGATGAACCAACTGACTCAAGTTATGAGTAATAACATTAATCAAGCTGAGAGGCTGACCTCACCATGAAGGGAACAACTTTCTGTTGAGTCCTTCATGCGTCAACGACCACCAACATTCAGTGGATCTACTGACCCATTGGTTGTGGAACAATGGATAAGCTCCATTGAAAAGATCTTTTCTGTACTTCATTGCTCAGAACAAGAAAAAGTCACCCTTGCTGTTTACCGCCTAGAGGGAGAAGCTGATCAGTGGTGGTCACTAATCAAAAACACGAAGCCATGAGGAGAGATGGAAGCTATGGAGTGGGAAGAGTTCTGGGGAATATTCTTTAATAAGTATTTCCCTCGTTCGATGAGAACGAGACTGGAGAAAGAATTTCTTGAGCTGAAGCAAAAGGAGAATGAATCAGTCGGAACCTATGAGATGAAGTTCACAAGGCTTTCCTGTTATACCTCAAGCTTCGTCATAGATCCTAATGGGATGGTTGATAGATTCTTTGGTGGACTACGACCTCATCTGCGGAAGAATCTAGCCAGCAGGGACTATGATAGCTATGAAGAAATAGTTCGAAGTGCCATGAAAGTTAAACTAGAGTTTGGGGAGACACAGTGGTCTCACAAATCTAATGAAAAGAAGAGAACTCTAGAACCGAGCCTGGGAAGAAGTTTTGATCAGGAAAGATGTGGAAAGCATATGCAACATGCCACATGCAATAAATGTGGAAAGAAGCATTCGGGGAACTGCTTGATCGGAAGTGGTAAGTGCTATAGGTGTGGAAAAGAAGGCCATATTTCTCAGAATTGTCGTAGTGATGTGAAGCCTTAACTTCCCAACACTAAAGACAGAGGAAAGATGGTTCTGGCCCTACCCGAAGTCACATGCTTCAAGTGTGGACAGCTTGAGCACTTTGCTAATCAATGTCCAAATCCAAGGGCGGTGGAGGGGAATCACCATCAACCTCAGCAGAGGACAAGGGAGAAAGGTCGTGCTTTCGCTATCACAACAACTGAAGTTGAAGTTCCAAATGATGTGGTAGCAGGTACTTCTGTCGTCCTCTCAAAACTAGCAAGTACTTTATTTGATTCTGGTTCCACGCATTCCTTTATTTCCTCCAAGTTTACAAGGAATATAGAATCAATCCCCGAACTGCTAGAGGTAGAGTTGTTAGTCAAGACTCCAAGTGGGATTATCATTGCATCAAAAGTATTTAGAGACTCTAGTGTTTACTTTGGTGAGCACAATCTTATCGCAAATCTAGTAGTCATTCCCATGATGGAATTCGACATTATACTAGGGATGGACTGGCTCTCAAAGTATAATGCTAAGATGAAATGCAGAAGTAAGGAAATCTCAGTGGTCTTGAATGAATGACCTACAGTTATCTTCCAAGGAGAGATATCCCGAACTGATCCCTATCTAGAAGCACAACCTATAGCTTTCTTTATGGAGTTAATCAGTGATGAGGAAGAAGGGAAAGGGAGCATACAAATTGAAGATGTTCCGATTGTTCAGGAGTACATGGATGTATTTCATGAGGAGTTACCTGGACCTCCCCCTGAAAGAGAGGTAGAGTTCTCCATTGAACTCGTACCTGGGTCTCAACCGATATCAAAGACTCCGTATAGAATGGAAAATGTGGAGCTAGAAGAGTTAAAGAAACAACTCCAAGACTTGTTGGAGAAGGGGTTTATCCGACCGAGTGTGTCTCCTTGGGGAGCACCAGTTCTCTTTTTAAAGAAGAAGGATGGATCAATGTGGCTATGTATTGATTATAGAGAACTAAATGGGATCACAGTGATGAACAGATACCCTCTTCCAAGAATTGATGATTTATTTGACCAACTAAATGGGGCTCAATTCTTCTCTAAGATTGACCTTCGATCTGGTTATCATCAACTGAGGGTGAAGAAGGAAGATATTCCAAAGACTGCCTTCCGATCAAGATATGGGCATTATGAGTTTATTGTTATTCCTTTCGGCTTGACTAACGCTCCTTCTATTTTCATGGATTTGATGAATAGAGTCTTTAGGGACTACCTTGATAACTTTGTGGTAGTTTTTATTGATGATATGTTGATATATTCAAAAAGTCATGAGGAGCATGAAGATCATCTAAGGGTTATATTGAAAACTATGTGGAAGGAGAGGCTCTTTGGGAAGTTCAGAAAGTGTGAGTTTTGGTTACAATAGGTGGCTTTCTTGGGGCACATCGTAACCAATGAAGGAATCTTGGTTGACCCTTCAAAGACAATGGTTGTGGAGGAGTGGCCTCAACCCACAACATAAACTGAGATTCGTAGTTTCCTTGTCTTAGCGGGATATTTTAGGAGGTTTGTGAAAAACTTTTCACGGCTTTCTAATCCACTAACCAAGTTGACTCGAAAAGGGGTTAAGTTCATCTGGACAAAGGAATGCGAGGAAAGTTTCCAAGAGCTGAAGAAGAGATTGGTTACTGCACCTGTGTTAACACTACCCTCTATCGGAGAAGGATTCGTTATTTTTAGTGATGAATCTCTGAAAGGGCTTGGGTGAGTTCTCATGAAAAATGACAAGATAATTGCTTATGCATCTCGACAGTTGAAGAATCATGAGTAGAATTATCCTACGCATGATCTAGAGCTGGCGGCAGTTGTTTTTTCTCTAAAGATATGGAGGCACTATCTTTATGGGGAGAAATGTGATATATACACTGACCACCAAAGTTTAAAGTATATTTTCACACAGAAATAATTGAACATGAGACAAAGGAGATGGTTGGAGCATATTAAAGACTATGATTGTTCAATACATTATCACCCTGGAAGAGAAAACAAAGTCGTGAATGCGTTAAGCAGGAAAGATCCTGTTGTTCTGGCAACAATGAGGATCTTAGGAGATCCCTTGATTAAAGATCTAGTAAAACTGGACATGGGAATTATAAGGAAAGGGACATCATCAACCCTATCCCAAATGATTTCTCAACCTTCATTACTAGAGAAGATCAAGAAGGCTCAAAAAGAAGATCCTTTTCTACAGGAGAAGTTCGAGGCTGTAAAGGATGGGAAGTTCCCTGATTTCAATATTGATCAAGAAGGTGTATTGAAATTTCGTACAAGACTATCTGTTCCATCTATTCCAGAGATAAAGAAAGAACTGATGGATGAAGCTCATAGTTCTACTTTATCTATACATCCGGGAAGCACTAATATGTATAGAGACCTTCGTGATCATTATTGGTGGGATAACATGAAGAGGGAGATTGCTGATTACACTACAAGGTGCCTGGTGTGTCAGCAAGTAAAGGCCGAACGAAAACTTCCTAAGGGGGTATTACAACTGCTACACATACCAGTATGGAAGTGGGATAATATCACTATGGACTTTGTAACTGGTCTCCTGAAAACATCCAAAGGAAACAATGCGATATGGGTTATTGTGGACCGTCTCAACAAGACATCCCATTTTATCTCTATTCGGGAAGATTTCTCTCTGGATCAGCTTGCCAAGATATACGTTAAGGAAGTGGTAAGGCTGCGTGGGGTACCAATATCCATCGTATCTGATCGTGACCCAAGATTCACATCAAAATTCTGGAGAAGTCTGTAACATGCTCTGAATACTTAATTGAATTTTAGTACGGCCTATCATCCTCAAACTGATGGCCAATCTGAAAGGACTATTCAGACACTCAAAGACATGTTGAGATTATGCTCAATGGAATTTAAAGGTGGATGGGATCAACACCTCTCATTAGTGGAGTTCTCCTATAACAACAGCTTCCATGCGAGTATCCAGATGGCACCCTATGAAGCTCTGTATGGAAAGCGGTGTAGAACTCCTACTTGTTGGGATGAAACTGGTGAGAGGAAGCTTCTTGGGTCTGATCTTGTGCAAGAGATGACGAAACAGGTTCATGCTATCCAACAACACATAAAGGCAGCTCAGAGTCGGCAGAAGAGCTATGCTGACAATCGTCGAAGGGACTTGGAGTTTGGTGTTGGTGACAAAGTCTTCCTTAGAATCTCTCCATGGAAGAGAGTCATGCGGTTTGGGAAGAAAGGGAAGCTCAGCCCTAAGTACATTGGCCCCTATGAAATCCTTGATCGCATAGGAGCAGTGGCCTATCGTCTAGAACTTCCACCGAACCTAGCTCAAGTTCACAATGTCTTCCATGTATCTCTCTTGAGGAAGTACATACCCGACCCTTCGCATGTACTGAACCCAGAGGTGGTACAACTGGAACATGACCTCTCTTATGGGGAGCATCCAGTGGAGATCTTGGACCGTAGAGACAAGGTTCTACGAAACAAGACTACACACCTTGTGAAAGTGTTGTGGAGGAATCATAAGTATGAAGAAGCGACTTGGGAGCCTCAGGAAACGATGAAGCAAAAGTACCCTCACCTTTTCGACTAGGCCTCAAGTATAAATTTCGAGGACGAAATTTCTTAAGGGGGGAAGAATGTAATGACCCAATCTTTTTTAGTAGTATATTAACTTACTCTTAATGATTTAATAATATGTTAATGGTTAATGCAGAAAGAGGAGTCGATGGCTTCATCCAGTAGACTCGACCATTATGAATCCCACTTATCAGAGCTTGGGAAGGAGGTAGCATATGTGGGCTTCACTTTGGACCAAGCCCAAGCCGAACTCCAGAGTGTCAAGCTTGAACGAAAACGCCTACCGGAGAAGTTCAAGTTAGTAGAGATTACTACTAGGGCAATGTTATCTAAGCCTCCCTCAGATTCTCTCACCATAGCACACCTTAGACTTAGGTCATATGCCGGTGTTATAAGGGTCTATGTGACGAGACCCTAGCTCCTTTGTGTAATCCTTTGTGATGAATGAATTGAGATTTCTTCCTTTAGTGTTGTTTGTGAAATTTCAAATATCCAGATAATTTTAGAATGTACTTTATTGATGAATTTTGGAAGAAAAGGATATTTTAAAATTTTTATGAAAACCCTAAATAACTAATGATGTGTAATGATTTTCAAAAAATGGTCTTCTACAAAAGTGTTCAGTAAGGAATTTGGAGTCTAATAAGATCAACTTAATTTTTTATGAATAGTAAATTATGAATAGTAATTTTACGCTTAGGATTAGTAATGTGACCAAATGGATAGTAATTTCACTCAAATAAAGTTTTAATATAATTTAGACACCTAGATTAAGTAATGTGATTCAATAAAATGGGTAAATAACGGTTTCATAAATTATTAGTCAAGTATTAGTTTTTTCGGGTGAATAGTTTTTTTTAATTAAAAATTTAATTAAAAATAATTAGAAAATTATTTTTATAAAAAGGACTTTATTTTTGAACTTAGAGCATCGATATTATGTTAAGGTAATTTTTGGGGATTTTTCTGAAAAAAATGAATTCTCAGTGAATAGTGTTTTTATTTAAAAATTAAATTAAAAATATTTAGAAAATTATTTTTATAAAATGTATTTCATTTTTGAAATCAGAGCATTGATATTTGGTTATGGTGAAATTTTGGGATTATTCTGAGAAAGTTGAATTTTTGATTAATAGTGAAAGTATAGTTTTTAAGTTACGGGTGTTTAATGACATCATTAAATGATGTATTAAGTATATATTCAATATGGTCGAATTATGAATAGTAAGATATGGTATGAGGTGTCCCAAGTGGCCAATACCATGGGCAAGCCCATGGTTTTTCCAAAACCACTAATGAGGTGTCCCTTGGCCATTATTGCCTTGTCCCCTCACTTTCCCTATAAATACCCGCCCTTTCCTCCTTTAGTTTTCACTCCCAACTCTCCCCCAACGAAGTTCTGGTCTCCTTACCTCCCAAGGAGTCCTCCCAAGGTGCCCCCAAGCCCTCAAGGTCCAAACCATTGAGTTTCAAAAGTCACGTTTTAAGGTAAGGGATCTGACCTCTCTCTTTCTTTTCATGTAATCCTTTTTATGTCATTCTTTTATGCTCCATGTTCTTATGTGAGAGGATGTTCTTTTATATTTCCTCTTACTTCCCTTTTCATGTTTATATGATGAGAGATCCCCTCTTTCTCTCATCATTTCGTTTTATGAAAGTTTAAGTGACGCCGTTAGGCTGCCGAATTTTTAAGGGATTCCTTCACCCTTCTCATTTTTCAAGTTCGATTTTCATGTCAAATATTTCGAGTTCCTTTTTATTATTTTGGGGTATGTTCTCTATATCTATCATGTCTGATCTCTTATGATCATATGATGAGGGACCCTATTTGATCTTGTCAAATTATTTTTTTATTGAAGTTAAGTGACGCCGTTAGGCTGCCGAATTTTCCTAAGAGAAATCTTGTTTTGTCTCACATCCATGTTTTTCATTTCATATGGTATATCTTTCAAATTACATTACCATGCTCTTAAATCCCTTATATTCTGTCCCCCTACAGTTTTATGGATCATTTATGAGTGGGTGACCCATGTCCCCTCTATTTTCAATGTTTTCTAAAACCTTGTAACATAGTTGTTATGCTGCATAATTTTCGTCTCAAAATGGCTCTCTCTTTTCTCAAAATTATTTTATGTTATAAAGTGAATACTCAAAGATCTTATTTCTAAAAGGGTATTCACATATATATCAAAATTTTATATTTTAAATTCTGGGATTTATATACATGAGACCCACTTTCCCTTTCCGTGGGTTTAATGTGACGTAAAGATCATGTCTTTAAAGCAGTTTTTAAAACGTTATGATTATGAAATGAAACCCATTTATTTTATGCTATATGGGTTATTTATGAAATGTTTGATGATGATATATGTGGCTCACATGATAATAAAGGAAAATTTAAGGGTGCGCCCTGATAGCGCTCCAATGCATTGGGTAATGATGTAACCACTAGAGATTACAATTTTCACGATACCTTGGTGAATAACCTTAGTAATTTTCAAATAACACCTTAGGGATGGACCTTGGTGATATGTTCATGATTTTCTATGTTAAATGATGTAGCCACATCTTCAAGTTATGGAAAATGTTATTTTTATTGTGAAATGCCTCATGATTTCTTTCTCATGCCTTAAAGTTCTTTTCATGTCCTTATTGAAGTATCTCTAGTTCACATGTAAAATGTTCCTCTTGTTTCCCTTACTGGGCCTCCTGCTCAACCTTTCTTTTGATGTATGTCCCCAGGTTATGAGATGCAGTAATGAACCTAGGATGAACTTAAGGAGAAGCCTTTCAAGTGTTTAAGAAGAATGCTTTATGTTGTTTTCATGTACTATGTTCTTGGTTTCCAAGACACTCAACCTTAATGATCCTCAGTTTTGTGTACTGTAATGAAAGTTTATGTTATAATAATATGGGATGCTATATATATCATTGACAAGGATATGTGTCTTCTTGTTGGTGGTTTCTGGAATATGAAAATCAACCATTATATAAGAAGGGGTATGAGCTGGGTTTATGTTTTAATTCCCATTTCAAATATATAAATAGAAAAAATGAATCAAGAAAGGTATGTTATCCTCTTTATATATATAATTTTAAGGGTATTGGTGCATTTTTTCACTAGAAGGATCATAAATATGATCCTGAATCCAAATAAATATTGTAACATACCAAGTACCTTAATCAATAAGAATATGAGTTGGCTGAGGTGATTCCCAAACAATGTTGTAGAACCTATGTTGGTATATGGATATGACCCTGATCCATTATTTTTTTAATATATCACTATCTTTGTTCGATAGGAATGTAAACCAATCCTATGGTTTTTCCAATCTAGGTTAGTGAGACACAACTAGAATAGAAATATGATCCCAATACTATGTCTTTTACTTTATTGAAATTTAACTAAAACCCTCTTGTTAATGAGGTTGAATGTATAGCTGCTCAAAATTAGCCCCCATTTCATGCTAATAATGGTGATATACTACTCTAGATGTCGGGATATTAAAATTATTATGTCCCTGTATCTATACCAGCATAGGAATATGTTTATGAATCATTTCTTATATTTCCATGATATAGTGGAACAACTACAGAGTATGTTCTGGAATGGGGGTCTGTACATTGTTGTTCTCTATGATATAATGGAATATGTACTCAATTTAATATGGGATGTAATCCCACTTACAGCCTCCTTATTCTATCAGAATATAGTGATGGGATTCATGTGTGGGAGAAGAGATATGTGCCTCCCCAATTCATGCTGATGAAATATTCCGGAAAACTAAATCTATTTGAGAAGGGATATGATCCTATACACTTTATGTTTCTAGAATATAATAATGAGCTTCTTCATTAGAAGTTGTAATATGATCAAAAATCTATTGATATATATCTTTATGTTCCTGGATAGATGTCCATGGTGCTGAGGAATTAGTGTAATGGCTTGAGACCTGTCGGGTAGTGTCGTCCAAAGGAAATTGAGAGGCACTAGTGATACGGTGTTGGTGATGATGTTTGATAGGTTTCCACATAGATATCTCCTAAAACCAGATGGATAGAGGGTTGAATCCTTGATCCACCCTCCCAATGTAATGAAGGAACTGATTGTCACACTTTAGTGATAGACTTATGAAGTTGTTGGATATCCTTCAAAAAAAGATCATGTTAGATTATATGTATGGATACATATACCTACATCCTCATGTTTTACAGTTTTACAACATTAGTGGTATTATTTAACCATTATGTCTGCCACCCAAATTTGATGGGTTTGGGAGGACGATGTGGTTTTTTGAATCATTGATGTTGCAATAATATATGAGGTTCCATAATATTATTTTTGTAAAGGCATGGTCTTAGGTCAATGTAATGTTTTTTAGAATGTTATTACAAGTCAGAAGAAAAATAAGTAAAAACATCTCCAATCAGTGTATCTTCTAATGTATGAAATACAATCAATTATCCTTACATTAAAAATTCTATTATACATTTTGTATTAGGAGGTCATCTATTTTTTATCTCGGGAATATGCATGAACATTTGTCATATATCAGGGAAAACCCAATTATATATTTTTTTATAATAGGATTTCATGTAGGTTAACTATTTTTGTTTGTATAGATGACACAAAAAATGTCTCTAAGAGTGTAAAATGATTGTTTTTATTGTTGAAAAATTTCACATCAGGTTCCCCAATTTTATTTTCTTGGGAGACAACAAAAAAAGTGTCTCAATATGTAGTGAACTGATAATTTGTATTATTTAATGTTTTTAGGATAGGTACACCATTTTCGTTTCTATCTAGGGGTTGGAATAGAATTTCTCTATGTCAAAGAATCCCCTTCCTTTTATTATTTCTATATTCATATCGATTTAACCATTTTTTTCATCTGATGAATTTCAGGATCAATGATTGATTATGATGGGTGTATTATGGTTTCTCATTAATTCATATTGGTTTTACTCTTCTCACCTTTCACGGAAACTTACAACAATACCAACATAAATAAAATGTTTTAGACCTTCTTTTCAAATATAAGTGATCATATGGGGTTTCAATCCCAATAACACTTAAAAACTCACATTGGTTGGGATAATAAGAAGTTGGGATCATTAATATTTTTTGGGGGGAGTCATTACCTACATTGATACTCTCTTATTTATTTTTAACTGGTTTTTAAATCATTTCCAAATCAAAATATAGGGAAGGTTACACTGATTAAATAGTTGGGTATATGAAAATGGAATTACTCTAAAGAAAATTTATGTATGTATTATAATTTCACCATATAGTTCCCATTATTTTTTGTAAACAGTTGATTACTTATTATTTGAACCCATATAACCTACCACATTGAAGATTACAACAATCTCCGAAGGCGATTAGTGTTTAAATATTGGTATGAGACCTCTAAGTTGAATGCTACATATATAGTGAGGATTGAAATCAGATCCCACATAGTTCGTTTGACATAGTTCAAACTCATATAAAAATAATTCACCATAAAATTTATCATAATGGGACAAGTATCTATAATACAAAAATTATACATCAGGTTTAGATTGGAAAAAAGGGAAGTCATCTTATGAATCCTTCTTATAACATGAATCAATTTATTCATAGTTTATTTAGTCTTAATCTTGAGGAAGTGTGGGGAAAATGATTGATACTTATGATGATTATTACCACGTAGTTTGTCAATATGGGAATTACATAGGGACCCACAACTAGAGGGATTCCTAGGTAATGATATATTTTTATCCATTTTACTAAAAATTTCTTACAAAATAAAGATTCCTTGAATTTTGAAATTTATGTTGCTAGTGATTCAATGATTGAAAATCACTAATATCTTGTGAGTCAAGCTTGGTGTGATAAAAAAGTGATAGAAATTGATTAAATTCATTCTATATGGACGTGAGAATTTGAAACTAAATAAGCCATAATGGTGTGTTTTATAACGATATTCGGACATAGGAATGAATCTTACATATCATATTTGGTCCTAAATTAGATTCCCCGTAGTCCAGTTAAGTTTTCAAATCAATTTATGGTTGGTGAATAATTACATACACATAGGAGTGGGTCCTATGAACTAGGAAAATTTAATATAAAGGTAATTAAAACCATGTAGACTATAATTAGATGATATCCAACCCTTATCCTTTGAATGATAGAATGATGAACCCACGAGTGGTTTGGTGAGAATGATTCGATTGAATGACGACCCCATAATACCAATTAAGGTTTAGTAGTTCTTATCCCTAGTTTTTTAAATATAATACCCATATTAATATATAATTATAAACAAAAGAAACATGGTAGAGTGTTGAAAATGTTCATGGTTACAAGCACATGTAATCATGTTGGACTAGGCTATCATGTCTGGGGTTGTCTACATGACATGCCCAGGGTATCAACCAGAAATTTCTAGACAATCTAAATGACATGTCCACAGTGTCCCCAAGAAATGTTTATAGTGTCTTCCTAACATGACCAATGTGTTCTTATAACATATTTAGAGTATCTACCTGACATACCTAGAGTGTCTTCCTAACATGGTTTAAATGTCCAGGGTTCTTCTTGTGATTGATGTTGACATTATTGAGGGCTTCTTATGATCCATTTGACATGATTGAGGTCTATCTCATGATCAAATATGACATGATTGAGGGTTATTGCGTGGTTTATATAAAATGACCAGGGTTTCATCAGATGATCCAGCAACAAAATACATAAAACATGTAGGTCCATATCATTAAAAATAGTGCATGTTATTTATCATAGTTCTCCTATAATTTTCATCTTCATCATTAAAATTACTAAATCTTTTATAAAAATTACCTTACAAAGGAAACATGTGATGAAGAAAACACATTCAGGGACCTTCTCATGATGCATACGACATGTTAGAGATTTTCATATGATCAATGAAATGATTATGTAAAGAACATTCACATATCATGAAATACTAAAATTTACTCACTAAACTTTTTTAAAGAGTTAGGATCATGATATTTCTGAATCCATTGCTTTAGGATTTTCAACCTCACCTCATTGTGTGTTTTTCTATGTTTCAAGGGGGATTTTAGAGGAATCACCACAGTAAATATATAACACACTATATGGTTCTTAACTATCATATATCTAATTGATTTAGTGGAAAGATTATTAACATACACAATTCCCATCTTCACAAAATTTTTTATTAATGACTTTTTCATTATATCATGTGATAAAGGGTGACATCATAATCAATCCATAATTTCTAACTTTCTTGAGCCCATGAATTTCAAAAGGGATTTCACATGATTAATTTGGAATGACAATATGTATTTTGTATTACCAAATCCATTTGTATGAAATTTAGAATTTGATTAAATTGAAATAACTAAGGGAATTTTAATGATTATAATGAAATTCATAGGCCTTCTATGATATCAATATTATGTGTTTGGGTACCTTCACAAAATCATGCCGAAAAATAAAAGTGGCATCAAATGATTGTTAAACCTATAATAAGAATCGCATAATATATTAACATGAAAAATAGTGTAACTCTTCTTCCTTAGAATATTCTATATTTTTCATTTATTTATGAATGAAAATAAATATTTTTAGGAATTAACTGATTTATTCAGTACATGATAAGAATAAATCATGGGAAGGATCTTACATGAATATGATTGCTCGTCTGAAAGACTTTGTTATAGCAAGAGGTATAGCAAGAGAGGATTCAAGTGATCGTCGATAGGTAACATGATACACAAAACCCTTTCATTTATATTCATAGGGAAATGTTATCATGAGTCTCATTTAAGGATACACAATTTTCATGACTAAAGTGATGTACCCAAGATTCTCTTTTTATTCATTAGAATGGAAACTAAAACATGTTCCTCTAGTATTTCTCTAATATGGAAACTAGTTATTCTCCGATGGTAGGAATTGAAAATGAAAAACATTAATCAATGTTGTAAAACAATATAATTATTTAGTGGTTGTCTAAATCAAAACACATACATTGCAATATAAGACACTATAGGTTTAACATATGTCATTCATTTTCACTATCTATTGAAATTCTTCATGATGGTTCATAATGATAATTATGATTATCCTATTCATATACCTATTGAGTTTCAAACCATGTATGGGGTAAGTCACATTGTTTTTAATTAGGTAATGATTGATTCAAACACAAATGCACCATTTACAATGTTATTACCCATAAGTACTAATGTGGTAGAATCCCATTAGTTTTTTGTATTCAGAAAGGGTATTATTTCTAGGAAAAACTACATAATATATTAATTACATAAACTTTAGTACATTATTTTATACTTTTCCTCAATATACACAATAGGGTTATTCTCCTTAATCAATGTTTTTGTAGTTTCATTTCCCAATGATTATACTAAACACCCTTTGGTACAAACTATTAAAACCATGACCCCAAAATCCTAGAGCGTTTGGTTTCACTATTACATTATTTCTAGGATAAATTGATAATATATCTAAGGAAGGAATGGTTTAGTAGTTTTGGAAAACAAGAATCATACATGAGTCTCAAATTCAATTTGAATAAATAAATCGCAATATTGTGAATTTAAATATTATGCATCCTTGAACACAATCAAATATGTTTTATATATATCATGGAGCTGGGAAACAAAATAAGGGTGAGATAAATTTCTCAGTTATGGTCACATAAAATAAATGATATAATGAATAAATTGAGAAAAAATGTATATGTGAATGTAAATAATTGAACAGACAATCTATTTAAACTATAACATTAATATCATGATTATATAAGGAATAATTTATATGGAAAGGTAGATAATGGAACACACTTTTTATTTAATAAATAACATGATCAAAAATGTATCCATATATAATATAAATGAAATAATATCATTAATAAAATTAAATTAATTTCATATAATGAAAATGATTAATATTGTACATCATTATCTCATATATCATGATATATGTACTTTTAGGAACATTTTCTAAGATAGTTCAAAACTATGGTTAAAGACCAAGTTAATGCTAGATTACTGATATGTATCGTGATACTTATTAAGGAGTCATGGATGTATATAAATATAGGCTTCCCACATCCCTACATGTCCAAATCATTCTTCATTTATTTAATGGTCTAATTAATTCATGAATTAAAATACCTTATCAATTAATATCCTTATTTTGTAAATAATACATATATATAAACACTTTCCCAAATAATGAAATAAAATTCATAACAAAAGAGCATCTATTGAAATGATTTACAGTTTAATGAATTATTATATTCATGATAAATAATTTGGATATTTAAGGTAAATGAAAAGTACAATGTTCATAATAAAGTGAATGTTTTCATGAAAAGTATAACCAAAAAAATTAATTGAGAAAGTGAATATAAATACTTTTCCTTCTCAAACTGGTAAAAAATAATCATTAGAAATAATAAGGATGTAATCATTACATTTTTATCTAGTGGATTACAATTATAATAAATGGTCGTTGGAATTTATTAATAGGATTACCATACAAATATCATTAAAATAATTATGGAGTAAAAAACCTTTTCAAGATAAAAATAACATTTTAAAAGATGACATTTCATTGAATTTTATGACAAGAAATTTTATTGATATGAAAATGTTTACTTGTAATTAAATCATTAATACAATGATTTTTCATGATGATTGTAAAATTCCATACATGATGAGTATGTTAAAAATGATTTATTTAATATTTTTTGTAAGAAAATTCAAATGGTACATAATTTGGAAAATGAAGGGATGAATCGATTTTAGTTCTTTTTTAATTAAAATACGAATCAAAATGTATTTGTTAAACAATTTCACCATATAAAAAAAATTTCTTTATATTTTTTTTATAAATATTGCATTTGGATGAAAAATGATTTTTGATCAGGTAGAGTAATAATGTAATTATTTTTAAAAAATAATAAGTTAATTATCATCAATTCCAAAGAGAGGGAACCTGTAATATTAAATTAACATTTCATATATAATCATAGGATTATATAATTAATTTTCATTTTTATACAATTACCATATAATTTACTTCAATGAAATTTCAATCATGAACAATCTCAAATAAAATGATATTGTGAAACGACCCCTTACATAGATCATAAAATTGATGTAATAATTAATTGGAGAATAGAATATCTGTATAAAATTTATATAAAAATATTGTGTTTAAATATAATCTAAATTCACCAAAGGTCGATAGACACGTAATATTAAAATATCGATTATAATGAAGACGTATTATAACCCAATAAAAAGAAAATGTGTTATGAAATTTTATACCACTTGGTAACATACATATAAAATATAATTGGATAAAATAATTAATATTGAAACTGTAAATTCGTTTAAATATTATAATTTCATTATATAACATGTAAAAGGGGATGTATATGCACTATAGAAAACAAATTAGGTAAAAAACATTACACTATTCGTCAATTAATTAAAATTGAGTCAAAATCCATTACAACACAATTAGATTTAGTTGAACATGATTTGAAATTATTTATAATGGATTTAAACATTATATTAATTTACTATATAACCGTATTAATATTTATATTACTATATATTATTTATAATAATATTGTATCACCATTTATTTAGAAATTTTTCTTTATTACCATTACATAATATGTTAATCTCTTCATTTTCTCATGCATGTTTTATCATTAAATATATAGTTCTTATCTATAGAATATAGATCCATCATATATAGACATATATTTATTTTATAAATATCATATTTGTTCCCCAGATACATCCTTATAAACATTATTTATCATTGGACATGGAATATAAATTACATAGCTTTATGGATATTGTAGGTCATATGTATGCACGAGTGATGAAATCATTCAATTAATGGGTGAAAGGGTAAAGAAGTGGATGTCATATTAAATTTTAATAATTAATATAATTTTTTATTTGTCATATATATTCATTATTTTCATCCCTACCACTATCCAGGTGAGTTGATGAGGGAAAAAAATTACATCAGTTTGTAAGGAAATAGTCTTTTATATTCACGAGTGATGATTTTTTCCCATTCAATATATAAAAAGGTGGATAAATATTATGAAATAAATGTTATATAGTATTTGAATATGGGATATTCATTCATTATTAGTTATCAATTTTTAAGACATTATTTATGTGGAAAAAAGTCATGAGAAGGAATATAGTTAAGATAATTAAATTCTCTTAAAAGAAAAAACATTTGATATCTTATTAAAGACCATATGATAGTACATTTAGGAACACATATAGCTCTATAATGTGGTTCAAGATGTTGGGGATATATATTTATAAGGGTTGTTCAATCCAAATGGCTTGAGTGGTGTGAATACGTGATGGGGGAAATTTCCCTTTTATAACTGAGGAAGAGTGTAATTGTTTTATATATATTCAATAATTTTAAGTCACTATCACCAATGTGTAATAACCCATGATATTAGGAAATATATTATTTTAAATACATTTAATTTATTCAATAGATTGTGTTACACACGACATCATGTTTTGATGAACAACGCCAAACTATTAATATTATTTTTAAAACACAACCATTATTACATTGTACTTAAACACAGTTACAAAAAAATTAATGTTAAGTATAGTTATTTTACATAAATAAAAAATACATAAAAACTACATAATTTTCAGTAATTTATTTATTAGTTTGTAAAATTCATTTTTTACAAAAAAATTTCATTTATTTAATTATTAAAACCACAATAAATATAATTTCTAAATAATTTAGAAAATAAATCAGGAAACATTAACATTTTTTTGGAATCATCATGTTAATATTATATTAGGGTTATTTTTTGTGATTTTTTCTCAAATGATTATATTTCTGATGAATAGTGGAAAATGATTATTATTGAAAAATACCTTTTAATTTAATGAATTTATAAGATTTTATTTTCAACTAAAAATATAAGGTGTAAAATCACAAATATTTATTTAAAAATAAATATTTATGGAAATATATAGACATTATTACATCTAGGGTTTGATAATGATCCATTTTTAATCTTTTACATATGTAAAAAATGTGTACAGACATGATTCTTTTCAAAAATACCAATTGTGCCTCTCGTCATTTTTAGAATTCCACCCATTATCCACTATACACACATCCAATTCCATTTTATTGTTCTAATATATTGGAAATTATCTCTATTAAACCCATTTCCAAATATTAGTCTATTTTTTGAGATCATAAATCAAATATAGAAATACTTTTGGTTAAAACTAAGAGGTTTTCTTGAATAGGATATAATGTTTTTAACTATGTATTTTTGTTTTACAACTTATTCTAAACAAATTAAATCTTATTATATTATAGTGATATAATGAAATTGGTATAAATAACAATATTTTATTTTATTACTATGCTTGAATTATCTATATCGATCTCCAACCGAATTAAATGTAAAACAAAATCATCCGTTTTTTACTGCGAACTACTGCCTTGCAGACCAATGTTTTTGATTTTTCACCACCACCTATCACAGATGGATATAATAATTGACTAAATTTCTATATATTATAATTATGATACTATTATACTTATTTATTTTTTATATCTTATATTCCTTGTGTCTTTCCATTACGTGGGAATAAAATCACACCACACCTATGTACACTTGCTTATCACCTCGCAAACAGATGTAGTTCATTAATGCTTTACATGGATGGTCATAAAGAAATTTTATAATTAAAAAATATGATATATATTATATAAAAATTATTTTTTACTCGTAATATATTTTTTACTTATATTTCTTTCAATTTATCAAGAAATTGGAAACATCATTCATGCGTAGACATGACCTACGGTATCCATGAACGATGTATTTCATTATCTATGTAGAAATTTTATAGATTACTATAAATAAATATATAACAAATATATATGATATTTATATCATTTTTAATATTCTAGATATAAATTTTCATTTTTGAAATTAAGTGGGACCAAAATAAGAAATCAAATCCTACTTGAAAAAAGCAGTTATTGCTAGAAATGTGAATTTAAAATATATTTGTTAATAAATAGGTAAAATGGTCATATATAAGTCATATATAGTATGATATATATGATTATAGTTATTTAATATATTTTTTATAATATTATATTTATTATAATGGTGGTTTCAATATGTGTGAAAGAAGTATACACTTAAGGTAATTGATTTTCAGCTCACTTTTAATTTCTCTAAGACACCTTTTATATTGACCACATGTATAGTCTATGTGGTGTATATACTATACATTAATTTATTTTAAATTTATTATAACAAAAATTATGTGTATTTTTATATCTATGTTTAATTCTCGATTTTATGTGGGTTATGTTTCAAAAGTTATTATAGTGGTAAGGTATTTTTGTCTCTATATTCTATATTTGATACATATGTTTTTATGTACCTATATTATTTTATGAGTTATATATACAATCCTAGTAACAAGTAATATCATCAATTTATTTATCATAATGATATTTTAGGTTTCATTTAATTTTATTCATTCCTAAGGTTTATAATTCAATTTTACCAAAAGTGATATGTTTTTTACAATATAGTCACATTGTTTATCCAGATTGTCATGTTTTTTATTACAATGATCTAATATTTTAATACAAATCCCAATAAATTTCAATCCATTCTTATCCTATGGTTATCACATTAGAATTCATGTATTACCTTCATTTTACTCCCTTTATGTATAAAATAGTTAAAAAATAAAAATTTATATAAAAATAATATTCATATATATCTTCAGACAGAAAATGGTTTTAATCCACAACCATGTTTCGTATAAAAAATTAATATTTTTTTTAAATTATATAAATTATTTAGTAAATACATTTCCCCATTTGTTGAATTTTTAAAAAATTGTTTGAATGGAATCGTCATGATGTTTTCCAATCAATTCCATGTAGGTTTTACCATAAAATGTGAAAAAATTATTTTAACTTATACAGAATGTTTTTAATTTCTCAAAATCATGAAAAACCCATTATTTAATGATTACATTATAATATTTTGTGTTTATTTTCAATAAAATGCAATTCATAAATAATTTAGTAATTTTTCATTTTATAAATTTATCTATAATGAAATTTTATTTTCCTCAACAAATGTAACTGTGATCATTCAAAATAATATTTCATATAAATTGAAATCCTTTCATGTGATATATTTTTAACAAGGGAAATCATCAATATATCCCATCATTATTATTTCTTTAAATAGTTTATATTTATGATAAAACATTTTTATGAATCTGGTTCCTCTTCAACTGGTTATACCATGATTAAATTCATATGAAACAGACTTCTTTTTCTTGTGGGTAATGAATTGATGAGATAAGGAAATGATTATAAAACATGTTTCTTTTCCATATTTTATGTTGTGATTTTTTTTAGAAAATTCATTTACTTTCTAGTATTCTAATATAATAATTGTTTTATGATCTTTTGTAACACATATATTTGATTTTCAATATGAGATAGGTGGTACCATTGTCTCCTTAAAATGTATTGGGTAATGATTGATATATCATGATATAAATAAGACATGAATGGGTTGTGATCACTATTCAGTTATGGTCATTTTCCAATATAATATTATTGAGAGTGAACCACGACTTCTATGATAGTTTGCTGAGTAACCCATTCCATTATAATGTCCTTGCAAATAATCATTGAATACAATTGAAAAGATTGTTTGTTCATCCGTGTATGCCAAAAATATATGAAAGATGTCAATGTTACGATCTCACTGTTCTTTTTATTTTATTATATTATTTTTTATGTTTTAGGAACTAAAATTATTTATTCCATCACTCATTTTTATGATATATGACATGTATGTTATTTTTTTAAAATATTTTTCTCTTATTATGATACCATTATTATAATTATATATTGATATCTCACATGATTAACCTTACTGAGCATCTAAAATAACCATTTCTTTTGTTTCATTTAAACATGTTATTATAAATGGTATTATGAATGATGTGTCTATGAAGGGATATAGTTATGAATAACATAGTGAGAGATGATGTATCTCACCTATTGACCAGTTCTTCATGTTTCCAATTTTTTTTAATGGAAGTAGACCTAAATGATTTTGGCATGGATTGTTATTTAATGTTATTAATATTTATTTATGATGATTTAATATTTATAAATGTTATTTTTTGCCTTTACATTTAGAATCAGATAAATGTGTCAACAAACTTTGGAAAGTAGGATGAGAAAACATTTCTGAGATCACTAAGTATTAGGCTACTGATATTTCTATGGATAAGTTAAATTATAAGAAAATGTATTTTAATTTTTGGTAAAGGATAAGGTGATTGTTTTAGAAGAAATTACATCCCTTTAATGATACTAAATGTGGATTTGGAACTAAAATAGACTTACCCAGAATTAATAATGCGGAAAATGGTTAATTGTGATGAACATGATAATAACATAGTTCACAATAATGGGTATGGATACACAATTGATTTGACACTCCCAGTTGATATGATTGGGTAACTCACAAACTATTTATGAACTATCTTGAATAAATTAAATACATAGTGATAATTAAATTCATTAGTCAAAAATATGTTGTCATAGATTAAATAAAGGTTTCATTATTTTGAAATCCTATAACTGATTTTTCTTGATTATGTGTTTCCCCACAAAAAAAAATTGTGACTTAAAAATTTCATTTTAGACATATTCAATGGATGGAACCTGATGGAACCCTGAAAATACTGAGTTTGATTGAAGATGATATGGTTTTTCTCCCAGTTAGAAAAATGTTTTGGGATAAATAATATGAAATTTCTTTCATATGCTCACACAATACACTTATTCTATGAATTATACTAAACATTCAAGTTAGAAAATGAGGGGAAAATATTCTATTGATTCCCTCGTATGGAAACACCCATCATCTATTAGTCGTTTTACTAATCTTATTATTAGTGATAAATGGATCTGTACCACTGATAGAAAATTTATGACCTTATACAATTCGTTATATAATGTGATACTATTTTTGATGAGGGGTATGAAATAAAAATGATGATATTTACTCTTACAATCCATTATAGAACTGCTATATTCTTATTTTACTATAGATCTATGCATTCAGTCATATATAACCAATTTTATAATGGTATAATGGATCCACCGAAATGATAATATTTATAATTTGTAGTGAGAAATACACATTGTATGATAATCACATCTCCAGTATATGACTTCTCTCTAGTTTATTTTTATAAGATTCTGTATCATGAAAATATTAAAATTATTCCTCCAGATGTATTATATGTTTTCTTATTAATTTATTAGATTTATGTACACAAACACCACATTAATTTCCAAGTATGGTAAGTGTCATTTGATATTGAAAGCAATATATGATAATCTATTAGTGTGATGATAAATATGAATATCTTATGGAAATAACATATATTGTATAAGTTTTAATTCCAACAAAATATGGGACTCTATATCATAGGATTGGTTTGAAAATAAACATAGATTATATTCATACTGTATATGAAATTTTTTATGCCTTTTAGGAAGATTTTACAATCCTTCCCCATAAACAGGAAGTTATTTTATTAATAGAAATCATTAATGATGCCACATTCATTTCAAATAATCCCTATATAATAGACCCAACTTTGTTAAATTAATATAAAAAGTAACCCAACTGAATCATGAAAATGGATTCATTCATCCATGATTTCCACATTTGAGTACACCAAGAATTTTTGTTAATAATAATTATATAATAATGAAAGTCAAATTTTTTTATCAAGTTCTGAACAAGAAAAAATTAATAAAAAAATTAATCTAACACACATTGATGATCTATTTGGTCAAATTCCTGGATCTCAATAATTTTCCACGACTAACCATTATATTGGATATAATCAGTTGAGTGTCAATTTGGATGATATGCCCAATATAGAATTTTATATAAGTTATTCACATGGCCAACATTTAGTGATTCCATTCTATAATAATAATTCCTATGCAATCCTAATGTATTTTGTTAATATATTTATTAGATATTTATTTTATCATTATATGATAGATTGTATTAATGATATTATAATCAATATAAGGATAAAGGAAAAGGAGTAAGGAAACTTGATAATTTTACAACAGGCACTAAGGAAAGAGAAATTATTATCAATATTTATAAATTTTTAATTTTGGAAGAAAAATATTTCATTTTTTGTACACATAATCTCATGAGAGGGTATATAATAATATTCATCAAATATGTAATCTATGGAATGTTGGACCACACTATACATTTTGACTAATATATATTGTTTTACTTTTTTATCTTGACATTATCAAGGACTTCTAGATAATTTAATTTTGAATATCTAATCCAATCTTATGGATACCACTAAATGGATCCATGTTTATCTGGACATAGTAATTAGTGAAAAACAGCAAGGAACTGAAGATCATTTTACTAAGAACACATTTTCTTACATTAACCTAATGTGAAGAAATATTTGTAATATATTTTGACTTATCCAAGATGTGGTTGAAATTCATTCTTATGTAGAATGGAATTGTTTTGTGTAATGAATCAAGGGAATTGAATATTCAAGAGAAGAATTATGAAAATCTTGATTTAATGATAGTTATAATAATTTTTTTTCGTTATTGATATAGAGACATTATATTTATGAAGAAAACTGTGATACATATACTGATCATAAAATATTTTTGTATATATTTATATAGAAGGAGTTGAATATATCCTAGATTAGATGGTTTAATTTAAATAATGATTTTGACTGGTCAATAAATTACCTCACTGGGAAAGTGATAATGGTGGATGATACTTTGAGTTGAAAGGATTGTGTTTTCTTATCCATGATGGGGATACAAAAGATCCTTTATTTTATGTTTTTGAAAATATTGATCTAGAAATCTTGATTGAAGGGTGAATATTTTATCTTTTCCAACTGAATTATCAACAATATATCTATGTGAATATTAATGAGGAATAGAAGGATGATTTCAAGTAGAAATATAGGTATATAATTGTTCTTGAGTTTAAATATGATCATGATGTAATGATAAGGTTTATGAACGATTTCTGTGTTCCATTCATAAAATATTTGAAGAATGAGTTATTAGAGTAATCTCATAGTTATTAAATATCTATTATTCTTAAAAATATTAATATGTTTAGAGGAATTAAATAATACTTATCAATGGATGTAATTAATAGAGATATCATAGTGTTTGTGTCTTAGTTCTTGTCATGTCATCATGTTAAGATAAGAAATAAAACTATATTGGAATATTCCATCAATTACCCAAATTAAAAGGGAAAGAGGAAAAAATCACCATGGATTTGGTCATTGGTTCCATAAAATGTATAAAGGGAATAATACTATATGGGTTGTAGATGGTAACCATATAATGTCATCACAACTCATTAGTGTAAATGATGATTTCTCATTAGATTGAATTTCTTGTATCTATATCAACGAAGTTGTAAGGTTTCATGGAGTACCATATTCAATTGTATATTATTGGGATCTAATTTATACAACAATGATATGGTGAAGTCTATATAAAGGCCTTTATATAGAGTTGGGTTTAATAATTTTTTATCATACTAAATAATTTTTTTAGCCTAGGAGAAAAATTTATACCCAATAAGAAATTTTGAGATCTTTTTCTTATGATTTTGAGGTTTATTGGGATGAATAAGTTCCTTTTGTTGGGAATTCACACAATAATAGATTTCACATAAATATTCATACGGATCCCTATGAATCAATATATAGAATTATGTAAAAAAAATCCAATGTATATGAATGGGTATATAGATACATACTTATTGGGAGCTAAGATAGAAGATGGAATAACAGAAAATTATTGAGCCATTCATTAGAACATTAGGGTAGTATAAATTTGGTAAAATCGTTATGATAAAAATCACTGAAGAGATTTTTAATTTTATGTCACTGATAATGTGTTTCAAATAATTTATCCATGGAACAATGTAATTTGAATTATTTATATGGGAAAAAATCCCTTGGTGTTTCAGTACCATTGATGTTAATGATTGTATTGGGATGGTATCCTACCAGTTTTCACTTCCACAATACCTCTATCAAGATCATGATGTGGTCTATGTATATATCTTGATTATGTAAATAAATGAACCTTCGCATCTACTGAACTCATTGTTCATACCTTTAGATCAAGATCATTTATTTAGGAAGAACTGTTGGAGATGCGGTATTTAATATAGAAGTTTCTATGAAACATGATTGGTCACCTAGTAAAATATTTTGTGGAGAAACCACATGTTTGATGAAGCTAAATGGTAACATGGGGATATGATGATGAATAAAAATCCCTATATGTTTATATCATAGTGATGATGTTTTTAGGGACATAAATTTTAAAGAGGGATTGAGTGGAAGAAATTTAGATTTTATGATTTTTTTCATAATTAATTTAATTTCATTGATAGCCTTCATTACATGAAACATTGGGTTTTAATGAACCATGAAAACCTATTAATATCAATATTTTCATATAAACATAATAAAATCTATAGTAAATGTGAAGTAATAACCAAATTTTAAATTTTAATTATAATAATTCTTTCAAAGGGAAAACAATATTAATAATAATGCACTTAATTTTTGGTAGTCATTATGGGTTTCAAAAATTGTATTTTATTAAAAAAATATTGTAAGCTTTTAAAAAAAATTAAATCATGATGTCTGAATTACATTTGAGAAAAATATATGAATTTTAGAGAAAAAAATATTTTTTCAATGAATAGGGAAAATACTGTTTTTTAGTTAATTTAACATTTTAATTTAAATAATTTATAATGATAAATTTTGGTTTATTTTTTTAAAGTAATATTAGTTCAATTATACATTTATTAATCAATATATTAATTTTAAATATTATCAAACTTAATTTTCATAAAAATGCATTTTAAAATTTTGAACATTTTATCTTTGGAAAAATGCATTATCATCATTATAGTTGGATTTATTTGAAACAATAATCTTACAATTATGTGAATGAAAAATGGGAAAATGGATTAATTATTTTAAATAAGTGACATTTATTATATATAATTAGTTCTAATTAATTTTACTTTGAAATCAAAGAGTTAAAATTAAATAATTAATCATTGTTGCTAACATTAAAATGGGTTTACCAAGGGTAAACCAAAGAAGATATGTAGTAAAGTAACCTAGAAACTTGTTAAAATATAATTGAATTTTAATATTTATACTTTATAACCTCATAGGTTTAATAATTAACCATTTTAGAGCATTTTACCATGTAAAAAACATAGGTAAACATTATTCTATTCAATAATAACAAGTGTGTCTACTCCCCACATAAAAATACCACATATTCTTTTTTATTATTTACTCTTAAAATCCCATTTTTCATCAAAAATAAAATAAAAAATATAATAATTAAATCTCTTCTTATGCATTAGATTCCTTTTTGATATCATAAAACTAATATAGGAAGGAAATATGTTAAATATAAATTGGTTGTCCAAAGACGAGTTAATGTTTTTTAATATGCATTTTTATTTTATTTATTCTTATAACTATATTAAATATTATTAAATATTTATAATATAATCATATAATAATATAAATTATTCTAATATTTATTATGTTAACATCATAATCTACATCCTATCCACCTCCAGCAAAATGGAAATGAATTTTCTATCGTCTATACAATGGACTATCACCTCGAAAACCACTATTAATCATTTTCCATTACCATCTCTCACAATATTATATAACGATGGATTAAATGTTTTTATGAGGAATTTATGATATTATAAAACGTAAGTGATTATTATATCACATATATCTTCTTAAATTCCCTTATATGGGCTGACGATAATTTCGCTCGTGTGTATGGTGGACAACTGCCTCACAAAGCAATGTGATTCATTCAATTTTTATGTGGATGGTAATAATGATGGTTTTGTTGAAAATATTTGATATATATTACATAAAAAATATTCTTTTATGTTTATAAATATTTTATCAATATTTATTTTAATCTTTCAAGAAAATGGAGACAACGTTCATATGTGTGTGCGACCTTTCATCTCCATAAACGGTGTATTTCATTTTCTATCTCAAAAATTTATGGATTCGTATAAATATATGTATAATTAATATATATTATTTTCATAAAATGTTTAAAAAATATAATATTATGGAGGTGTGATCAATTTATGAGGACCAAAAATAACAATTCCAAATATATATGAATAATAATAAATTTGTTACCTAAAACGTGACTTTAATCTAGAATTATTAATATATGGGTAATAAAAGTTCATAAGTAAACAATATACAGTATGATGTATATATATATAGTAATGGTTCTATAATATATGTATAATATAGTTATATTTATTATATCGTGTGTTTTAATGGGTACTAGTGAATTAGAGAGTTAAGGTAAGGGATTTCCATCTCACTTTTACTTTCTATGAGACTCATGGAATATTCACTAAGTGTATATTTTATGTATTGTATGTACATTCAATAAATATTTTTTTTAAGGATATTTTAAAATGTATAGGTATTTACATATCAATTTTTGGATCAAACTTTTATGTTTTTTGTGGTTTCAAAGTTACTAATGTTGTAAGATACTTTGGTTCTAATTTTTCTTCTTTGAGACATATGTTATGTTGTACACATATCTATATTTCATGAGATGTATAAAAAGGCCTATTGACATGTAACATGAGGAATATTTTTTTTCAAATGATATTTTATGTCTCATTTAATATTATTGTTTAATTAGTCTTTTTATTTAATCTTACCAACGTTGTAAGGGTTTTATAATACAATCTCATTAATGATCAAAAATGTTTATTTTAAAGCTTCCAATGATGAAATATTATGATCAGTATCTCACGAAATGTGTTAATTTTCTTCTTATATTGTAATTTCATAGTAATTCATGTTTTACATTCCTTTTTCTCTCTTTATTTACTCATGTGTTTGAGAAGTATTTCTAAGAAAACCCCCCTTTATTTTTATTTTTGGTTGAATGTATATTTTCTCCAAATTAATGTTATATAAAAAAAATTAAACATTTTAAAAAAATTATTAAATACCATTTTACCCACCTATGAATTTATAAAAAAACATAATGAAATATGTATTTCATTTTCCAATCAATTCCTATTTGTCTTTACAAAAAAAATCTGAATAGAATCATTTTTTTACATTTATGGCATGTAGATAATTTCTTACCATCTTCTACACAGCATGATTCAAATAATACCCTATAAAAATACACATTTAAATTCATTGAAAATATTTTCCAAAATTTTTTATGAAATTTTTTATTTAAAAACAGAATTTTATAATGAATTTATTTTCCTCAAGAAAAGATCCTAGAGATCTTTGAAAATTTTATTCCCTCTAAGAAGGAAAACATTTTTTATACTTACTTTCTTATGGTGATGTGATCATAGGATGACATTCTTATTCAATATATGGTCAATTATTTTAATTATTACATGATTTTTATAAAACCATTTTCCTTCCATCTGTTTTCAAATGATAAAATGCTTATGAAACCCTCTTTATTTCCCACTTGTAATTATTTATTGAACTGATGAATTGATTACGAAACCTATTTCTTTTACACATGTTCTATAATATTGAAATTTATATGAACACCACATTATTTCACTTATTCGAATATGATGAATATTTTATGATGTTGATGAACAAATATGTATTATTATCATTTTTTGACTGATGGTACCTTTATATCCCTATAATGTATTGGGTAAAGAATAAAATACCATGAGATTAGCATAACTAGAATGGGGATTAAATCCAGCTTATTAATGTAATTTTTCTTCTATGATAGTACTGGGAGTTGACATTGACTACTATGATGGTTTTCAGATTTAACCCATTCCACTATGATATCATTAGAAATGATACTTGACTACTAAAGATATTCTTTTTTTATGTTTATTTATAGGCCACAAATCAATTTCTGGTGATAAGTTATGTTCTCATGGTTCATATTCGATGATTCTATTATGATTCTCCTCATATGAAATTCAATGAAATAATTTGTTCTTCTATGGTTTGTAGGTGGTTGATTTCAATGTTTATTTTCATGCCCTCATACCCTTATGTTTATAATATATTGATATGTCCCTTATTTACCCTTAATGTGCATCCAAGATCAACATTATAAGGTTTCCATTCCATGGGTTATATTGAATGGTATTATTTATGATTCGTATAGAATGGTTTATAGTTATGAAGATCGTAGGGCGAGATGACATATCTCTATTATGGAATATTTTTTTTTGTATGAATGATTCTAAAGGCACTAGTGCTAATTGATTATATCATTGACTATTATATTATGTAATTATAGTTTTTCCAATAAGACATATTGTTTATGTATTTTTGGTTTGGGTATTTACACCAACGTCCTAAAAATTGACAAATAATGTTGTGTTTCGATTGTATGGGAAAGCCTCACCCCACCACAAAAAAGTAACATGTTTTAAACTAGTGAATCACTTATCCTTTATGTTTTCTATTACCATTATATTTTTCACCACTTTAATTAGTTTATTTGAACTATACTATTTAAAAATTAAGTGTAAATATAAAATGATAAATATTATAGTATTTGGACATAATTATTTTAATATGATATCAAATTTATCAAAATAATTACATGTGTGTGGAAGACTAATTTTAACATAAGCACAAGTTATGCGCAAAAACATATTTTAAAATTGATTGTGGAAAAAATATACTATATTTATGATTCATTATGAAGAAAACTAATTTTTTATTTATTATATTATATTATTTATTATTATTATTGATATGGAATCTGTTAAATAAAATTACATTCACATAATTGGTTAGATTTAATTTAAAAATGAACCCAAGAAAATGTGCAAAAAATGGTTTTCGATAATTACATTTTTGGTATAAAATGATATTAAATTAACTATATGACTTATAATAATCATTATAGGAGTTTAAATTAATATATTTATATAGATAATATATATTTTTATTTTATTTATTTTGAATGATTAGAAATTTTAACAAATTTTAATAGGGATATTTTCCACAAAATTGTTTTTAAAAAAATTGCATTTTAGGACTATAAAAATTAATTTCATAATCAAGTATAAATATGATTATATTGAAATTAATTATATTAAATCTAAAAAAAATAATACTTAATTTAATTTTAAATAAAATTTAAATCAGAATTGGAAATTTAAATTACTTAATTATATGAAAATAAATTACATTATTTAATAATTTGGTATTTTTCACAATTCACTGAAAAATCATCCTCTTAAAAAATATCAAAATTTCATTGAAAGATAATTTTGATGTTTTTATTTAAAAAATGATATTATTTTTAGAAAATAAAATTTTAAAAAGTTCAATAAATTAATTATAATTCAAAAAAAATAAAATGAAAAAAAAAACATTTTTTGGAAAATATATTTTCAAAATGTAAATGATTTTACTCAACAATTGAGTGGTTATTTACAGAAAAATTTCCATTAATTTTTTTATTTCGACCACTCTATATTTTTAAAAATTTGGTTATTCTTATTCATATATATCAATTAAAATTCTATTTTATAACTAAAATATTTAAATAATATATTACGTTAGTCATTTAAGAATGATTATTCATGTATTATACACTATCAAACAGAATTTTATTATTTTAAAATCATGTTATGGTACAGATGTATTTATTAATGTTTTCTAAAATAAGGGATTTTAGTTTAAGGAGAAAATTTTATATTGACATATTATATTGAAGATAGATTGGGAGTGAGGATTATTTAAAATTTTTGGACAAATTAAATTGATTATAAACATTATGGTTTATTTATAAGAATCATATTTTTATCAATAAAGGTATTGGTTAGGTAATCAAAATCATAATAGAGATAATGTTATATAAGTAATAGAAAAAACACTGAATTTAAAATTTTTTCATGCCTTAAGTTGTTATTTTTAAAATTTTATGAAAAGTTTTTGATTAGTTAGGGAGTTTGAAGAAAAACACATGGTTTGTATACCCAACACATCATGTTCTGTTAGAAACTATATTTCATGGGGATTTTATGTATTAACGTGATAAAATTTAAATAAAATAATACAATTAGATCTCTAATGTACTATATTCATATATATATTTAATATATATTTTTTAATGATTATATATCTAAATTTTATTATAGAGTTAATGGATATTTAGGATAAATGTATATATATATGTGATATTCTATTAAAAAATTTAAAAAGAATAGGATGATAAATGTTTTATTAAAAATATTTTGGAAAGAATTTGTTATTAGAAAAGAAGAATATTTTATTGAGAAAGATAGTGGATCTCAGTGATGATGTAGGGAATATTATGTTTTTATGAACTCCATTCAAAAATTAAAAATATTAAAATGTTATGTTTGAATGGTTCTGAAGAAAAGATGGAATAATTTGATTATAAAGTGTTATGTTGAGTTTACCCAATCCTTTTTATTATTAAACATGTATTTAAGCATTGAGGTATGTTAGGGTTAGAGTAAAGATGAAATTGGGTGTTATAATAGAGGTTCTTGTTTTCTAAAATTAAACATTTTGGTGATTAGTGATTAAAGTTTTGAGGATAAATAAAAACAACGTTGAAATAATTTCAGATATTCATTATGATATTTAAGACTATATTTTTTATTTCATTTTATTGAAATCATTTGTTATGTGGGGGGATATTTATCATTTCAAATGAAATTTTATTCAGGTGAGTTCATGGATGAAAGTATCGTCTTATAACTATTGGGTGATACTAGTGGATCCATTAGAAATGGAAATTTTCTTCCATTTATAAAACTTATCCATTATTTCTCATTAGTAAAAATTGTTAATTGTTGTGTTACTATTTATTCACATTTTATAATGAATAATCTATATTATAAATGAATGATTTCATTATTTGATGGGTTGATGAAAAATGTTTATATGGTTATAATTATTTATTCATCTTAACTAGTGAAAAATTATGATTTATGTGGAAATAATAAAATATTTTTTCATTAATTCACTCCAACTCAATAAATATGTGTGGGGTCTATTACTAAACTATATTATTCAACAAATTTTTAAATTTTTAAAAATTGTATTATGGGAACGCCAAAACAAAAAAGGTAATTTTATAAATTATCATTTGTGTCAATAGATTTTGGAGTAAAATCTACCTGTTGTTATTTTCATATCTTACACCAGCTTAAAAATAATAATTTAAAAATATAAAAATGAAAAACAATATTCATTACTCTTCAAAAATAATTTGATGAATTTATTCTATTAAAATATAATAAAATTGCATGACATTCTGGTCATTCCATTGAAAAAAGTACAAATTTATATGAAGAAAACTAATATTATCACCATACTATTTGACTTGAAAAAATATCTTTTAAAATTTAATAAACACGAAATTAATTTTCCTTAATCAATAAAAATATTCAAAAACAATGATAGATATATATAAAATTCATGTTTTTATATATATTACCCTGATATAATGAATTATCAATATAATATATGGTACACATCAAATATGATCAAAAACAATTACATAATTTTTTAATATCATTTTATTTTAATATACATATTAAATTACTCAAATATAATAGAGTTCTTAGAAACAATAAAAAAATATCCTAGAGTAACACTATTTTAAATCATTTTTTTCTAGTTAGGAATAGAGATAATTATTTCTTCTAGTATAGTTAAGTATTCCCCACCATTAAGAGAATAAATTCAAAAAAATTAAAACTTTTATTTGATTCCGTATTGGAATGACACAATGTAATATAACTAGATCCCAACCTATGTACCTTTAGAACAAAATTGGGCCTCTGAATATTTAATAGGATACATAATATAGGTATTTAACATTATTTTATGGGCTCAATTATCTAGGCATATAGAAGATATAAAACATGAAATAATATATATATATATATATAATTAAAAAATATATTAATAAAAACATTTTTTTAAAATACAAAACATATTAATAAGTTCAAATAATATGATAAATATATTGAAATATAAATTTATAGAATTTTATTTAATAAGCATAGTATCATGATTTAAAATTGGACACCTTAATACCAGTATCTAAGATACATGATCTACCATAATGAGACATCAACCAAATATGAATGGATAAAAAGAATAATGTATTACCATAAACACTAGAAACCATATAAGGTTAATGGTTATGTATTTCACCTTGATATAATAGAAATCCTTTTCTATCCTAAAATATTTTGGGTAAAAATGATAAATTTGGATGTATGTTCTTAAATATGGGGGAATCACAACCTTAGCTAATAACTAATCCCAATAATAATCATAAAAATGGGGTTTATAATATTTATGTGACATATGTACATAATTGAGAAAAAATAAATAAAGAAATAAGTGAGAAATAACTCTTGTTCCTAAAATAAAATACTCATACACTTGAAAATCGAATATCATTGAATCCATTATATAAACCCGAATAGCTTTTTATGATAAATGGTATATCAATATAAATATTACCAAAGTTTCCAAATCATAAAAAAAGGAAAAACATCATCCAATGCTAGAAATGCTATGGAAAAATGCACTTTCTATATCTTGATGCCCCTAGTATCTTGTGATATTGGATTTAAATTACTATATATTTATATCATTCCAACACCTCAGCTATAAAATATTATATTATAATGGAACTAGACCATATAACCCAATATATATAGTGTGAAATTTTCATCACTAGACCCCATTTATTAGATAATATTTTTTGACAATCAATAATAATAAAAATACACAACATCTTATTTACACAAGGTAAAATAATATGATAAGAAATGAAATAAATCACATGATAAATAAATGAAACATATATATGAAAATTAATAATTTAATAAAAACCAATTTAAATAAAAAATTAAATATTATTACAACGTTTCACTTCATGGTCAACTATGAGGATGGCACTGGTGATCATAAGAGCAAAAATAATAATTTTTTTAGTATATTTGATATTAAAAAATTTAGAATGTTATTATAGAACAATATAAAAAAATTTAGAGTTTATATAATTAAATATATCATAATTATGAAAGAGAAATATTTTTATTACATATATTTACATCAACGATATGTTAGCGTTGGAAACATATGATCGCTTGGATTGTATTGATTTTTAGCATATACTATCATTGGATATAGATTCAATTATGTGATAATATATAATGTTATTAAAAATAATTTTTAATCCTAATTAAAAAACTTACCACTATAATATATCCACTGAATTTTTATGTATAAATAGTTGCATGTAAATTATTGAATTTGTTTAGAAATAAAGAATAAATTCTACATAGAGAATAAGCCTCAAATATAAGTATATATTTTATGACCATAGATGGAATTTTTAATCACTAGGGTTTTCCATTAACTATAAAAAATATGATTTTCTAAATGTATGACATAAAAACAATTATATACAAGAGAATTTCAATCTTGTAAAAATAATAATGACATTCATGCTATATGAATCACTACCAATGAATGTAGACAATTATTATCTCACATTTTAATATTAGAAAGAAATTTTTTTCTTTTTAGTATTAATGTATTTCTTTATATCAAAATTTATTTGTTAATGCATTAAATAATATTTTTTAAAATTGTTTTTAGTATTATGTGTATTTATATAGATTAGTTTTTTTCAATTTAATTACTTTTAAATGAATTTATTAAATTTAATTTAATATTTTACTACTAATGGGTAAATAAATTTAAATTATTAAAAAATAAATTAGTAACATGTAATGAAACATGATTAAAACAATTTAATTTTAAAGGGGATATTTTTCAAGAAAATGTTATTATGTTTCATTAATTTTTAAGAAACAATATATGTTATGATCAAATTATTTTAATAAAATGAATTATTTTACAATGAAAATATTATCTATTAGGAGATATTTAATAAGTTATAAGAAATAATATTATTAAAACTCAATATTTTGAAAAATATATATAATTTGCTATTGTATACTATATTCATTGATTTAAAAATAGATTTCCTATATTAAATGTTTGAATATTATAAAATGAGTTACAAATATGGAATGCTCATAAAAAAAATTTCTATGAAGGGTAATATTTTTATCATTAAAAAGAACAACGTGGTAAATAATTAAATCTTGTAAAAGTGGGTAAAAACTAGTAAAAATTTCATGGAAGTAATTTCATGTAGTTAATGATATTTACAATTTAATTATTTAATATTATAGGTTTATGTGTTAATAATAAAATTATAGAAAACATATCCCTACCTTACATATATAACACATAAATTATCCAATCATTACCCATCACCCAACTCACATTTTCCATGAAATGAACCTTGTTTTCATTGAAAATAGAACCTATACTCCAGCTACACTAAATAAACTCTATTTATTTTTATCATGAATCTAAATAAAACTATACATCACTAATTTACTCTCCCATAATATTAAACTACTTTTCCTAAAAATGAGTCATAAATTCTTTATTTTGAAAGAATTATTTCCAATAAGGATTGATTCAATCTCATAGGATATAGAAAATTTGACCAATTGGGGATCAAATGAGAGGGTCTATTAAATAGACCAATAGATGGTTTGTGGAGATTAATGTTCCCATGAAAATGAAGGTGGACCTAAAAATATTTCGGAGTTCTTAAATTTTTTTCTGTTATATAGAATTGAGGATGTTTCCTCATGAAATTTTCATGTTTTCCATAGAATTAAAATTAAATAAACATATGTAAATATATGTAATATGGTAGTTTTTAAAAAAAAATATGTATATATATATAATATTCAAATAAATATACAATAATATTTATTATATTATGTGAATTTTATTTACTATATTGGAAGTTATTAAAATATGTATTTATTTGTATAGAATTATTCTAGTGGTTTTTTGTTATAGATTAAATCTGGACCAGTAAATTTTCTACGGCCAAGATTCATAATATTAATTTTACTTGAAACACATAAAAAATATTTCATTAAAACCTCCAGTGCTATCAAATTGGAAATTTATATTATCCTAAACAACAAAAACATCAAACACGTAGTAAACTGTAAGTACATGGTCGAACCCATAGAGTGAGGGGAACAAAATGATAATAACTCATAACTAATGGTCAGGTCACTCAAATTTTAGTTTAATGTTATTTAAATAATAATTAAATTAAATAAAATAAAACAAAAAATCAAAATTTATTGGAACTAAGTTTCATTGGTAGGTTGGCTAAGAATAAACCCTGTTATTTGTGGAAAAAAAATAATAATTACATGAAAAATCAATAACAATTAATTTATTATATATATGTCAAAAACCTATCAGTATACCATATCATCTCAAATAAGGGTGGTATGATGGATTAAAATTTCCATTGTTCATTATGCTCATATTTCCAAATGTAAAAGAATAATTTAAATCAATGGTATGAATTAGTCACCACTATCACATATGGTTTCATCAGCTACCAAACAAATTTGTTCAATGATTTATTAATATATATGACTAACGTTAATAGAAAAAAATATAAATTAAATAAAATATCTATGTAAGTGAAAAAATAAGATAATAATAATTTGGTACTCACCCAATTTAAATGATTCTACATCCTCAAAAGGTAAACCCAATCCTCACCTAGTGATCGTCGATGATAATTAAACCCAAAACTAAAATATATAGAATAAAAAATGTATAATAATGATAATATAATTAAAATAAAATTTATATCATCTAGATTTACATGAATGAAGGGAAAATAACACAACAAAGAAAAAAATGTAATACCCCGACCCTAGTTACCCAGAGTTGGGGCTTTATTACATAACATTGGCATGATACAAGGAATCATATCCCGAATGATAGATCATTTTAGTATTACTTTAAACAAGATACATACATAAGTTTAACATTACAACATGAAAATAAATACAACACTAATTTATTCAATTAGAAACATCTAATCCGCCTACATTATGCCTACAAGACACTCATAACTAACTTATTCATATCCTAGGAAAATAAAACAAAATAAAGGGGTAAGCTCAAACTCTTAGTAAGGGAAAGCAATACTGCTGAAGATAACATAAATATCAGGCATGGTGAATATTTAAAAACGCATGCCTTTACAAATAATAATCATGAACACTTTATGGTAAGAATATAGGCTATGTACATAATGAAATAATAAAACATAGTCATGGGTATCATACTAGTTGAATAACCACATGAACTGTCATTTTTATTTTCCTAATGAGGGAATTTATAATGCCAGAAATTCTGAATCATCTTCTCAAGGCCTTGGACAAGACATCTAAAAATGATATAGGCATTGTGAAAACCATATATCAAGTTGGGAAAGGCCTCATCCAATTCCATGTATAATTGTATCATGATACCAACCAATGCACTAAGGAGGTTTATCAGGCTCCACTCATCACATACTAAGTCAAATACATTCTTCAAATGAAAATGTTGAAACATAACATAAACATTCATATTAAAACTAGCATACAAAATGTCAATAATTTTACCATAAACCATGAATGTTATAAAAATAACACATCTATAGTCAAACATATCACAAAACCATCAATACAATATGGAATATTTGTTTCATAATAAATCAACTTCAAATATATTTAAAATCCATCAAAGGTTGTTGACATAAATGAAATAAAAACTATTTGAATGAAATAACTCTTTATATTTTAATACCATTTAATATTCAAATAATTATAAAGAAATCATTTATTTTTAAAATATTTTTATAATCCTTTAAGGGAATCTTTGTAGATGTTATAACAGTGGAAAATAGCCACACCCACCGTATAAGTTAAAAAAATCATTCTTACCTTTATTTTGTTGAAAATGTCATAATGTACCTTGTTTGGAAAATGATGGAAAGATTCCATTCAAAACATATAAGGTCAAATAAGGGTATAAATGACATTAACCCATAGTCTAGTAAATATTAAAAAAAATTAAATACATTTTTAATAAAATATTAATGTGGATGATAAAGAGGTCCCTGTAGAAACATATGTAAAAACAACCTCAGATAATAAAGATAGAGTAAAATTAAACCTTACATTGTAATTTTCCTTGGTCAAGGGTACATGAACCTATTTTATAATTTCTAAATATTTTTTATTAAATTATACAAGAACTATATACATAAATATGATATCATATATGATTCTCTAATATTTATTTGTAAATAATATTTCAGTAGTATCATCATTTTGGGTGTTAACTGGTTCATTTGTCTTTATATGAATGGTTAGGTAATCCATGTTTGTTATGGATATGATGTATTTGATTCATATATAGAATGATATTATGTTCATAAACATTATTTTTAGTCATCAAATGAAAATTATTCACGAATGATTTTAATGGGGAAATGAATCTCATCGCGTTCGTGGAGACTATAATCTGTACGTACGCACGAGTGACAATATCATTATATTGATGAAGAAATCATATGTAATTGTCTGTTATAAGATATTTAAAGAATAATTAAAATGTTATTTTTATAATTTACATTATTAATAATCATTATTAAATCCGTCCAAATAATGAAGTGTTTGAATGACAATCTACACCACAACATGGAGATGGTAAGCCGTACGTATGCACGTATGGTGACTTTTTCATCTATAGGATGGATAGAATAATGAATATAGTTTTACCATATTTATAATAAAATCACATTATGTAGAAATAAATTTATTTATTATTTTGGTATGGAAACAAAAAAAGATAAAGGGGGAGAAAAAAAGAACATGAAAGAGGTGGTGGAATATTTTCATCCTCTTTGGGTTCTTCCTATTGATTTGATCAAAAGGGCTCTAGGGGTTGAATTTCAGACCAAAGTAAGGCCTATAGGATTAAGGTACGAAATTTGGGAGGATATTTGGGTAGTTTGTGGCTGATCCAAATGGATTTGGAGGCATGATTTTGAGAGAAGGTGAAGTCCCCTTTTATAAGATATATGAGGGTCACTTTATGAAAAACATGAAATATTATTTTATAATACAATAATTTTCAGTTTCTAATGGATCTAAACTGATTTTTTAGAGGATAACGTGGGGATGATTTGAAAACCTTTCAACCAAAAGTTTTTATATAGGTTTATGTCACCATATTAAAATTATCCTTTAGATTTAACTCTTTGTTAAATAGTATGTCATTTATCATGTCTCTTTTTATTTTTATATTATATGGTTAATAGACTTACAATAAACTGTCACGAGAACCCCAAGTGGTTAATTATTAATATATATAACCTTATCTATTTCTTTTGGCCGATCCTTTGAGTTTTATGAATATTATACCAATTAATAATATAGCATTTGTTTTAAAAACAAAATTATGTCAATTTGACACTATTTAGTATTTGATTTTTTAAAATCCATTAAAACATTATCACTTTGAAAAAAATTTATCTAAACATCCCTAACATGTCATATTAACCATGAAAAGTTTTGTATTAATCAGAAGTCTCAATTTACATTTATTTAGATATTTATAATATCAATTATTTTAATATTTCATTAATAAGGTAATTACTATATCATCATTGTGTCGTAAATACATTAAATTAATTAATGTATAAAAAATATAAATAAAATGAAATTATGTAGTAAATATTTGTATCATCCTAATTAATACTTATAGTCGAATTTATATTTTGTGTAACTCTATATTTAAAATGGTTTAGTTATTAAACTTCGAATTTACCTATTTTAAATCTTCTTTAAATAAAATAATAATAAATGTCCTAAACTAATCCAAGTGAACCAAAGGGGGTCAAATATTATTCCTAAGGTTCTTTTTATTATAATTATACTTATCCAATAGAATTATGACATGTGTTAGGGTAATTATGATATCGTCTTACCCTTAATTACCCTATTTACTTTTAACTGTGGTAAATAGAAATGAAAAGTTACTATTTACCAAAAATTATTTTCATATTATTGAACAACATTTTACTTACTAATATTAAAAGTGTATCTCAAATTTAGTAAATTCAACTCACAAAAGTGGTAAAATTATATTTTAGGAAAATTTGTAAATACTCCTAGTAGGTGGGTAAAAAATGGTTAAAAGTTCAATAAAATTTTTATATATCTAAAATTATTATAAAATGACTCTAATTAATTACATTGAACATATATAGGTATTTTTAATCTATTTTGACCTACTATAAATTTAAATAAAATAAATAATTATTTAAATAAAAAGTTGGTTTTAACCAACAACGCAGTGTTTTCACTATTCATAAAAAATTGAATGTTTTCTAAAAAATACCAAAAATTCATCCTAAGATAATTTCGATATTCCAAATTAAAAAATGAATTCCATTTTGAAAAAAAAATTATAAAATATTAAAAAGTGGCTATTACTAATCATAACATCTATTTTGATTCGTCGCGGTGTGTTAGAATCTTGATGTTGCATACAATGCAAGCTATTGAATTATTCAAAGGGAAATATACCATGGAATCTTGGGGTGTTACATTATTAACTTCTTAAAATAATTTCATCCTCAAAATTTCTAGAATAAATCCACACAAAATGACTCAGGTGGTTCTTCATCATAAGTTTCTATGGTTCCCACATTTCCTCTTCCATCTTATGGTTTGTCCATAGAACTTTTACCAGACGATTCATTCAGATTCTCAACAGTTGTTCCCATGTATCAAGAATTTTGACAGACTCTTCACAATAAGACAGATCGGTTTCCAGTTCAATTTCCTCACATGTGAGTACATGTGTTGGGTTAGGCATGAATTTTCTCAATAGTGATACGTGGAACACATCATGAACATTAGAGTACATAGAGGCATTGTCAAACTATAAGCTACAAACCCAATTCATTCTAAATATTTCGAAAGGTCTGATGTATCTGGGACTCAATATACCCTTCTTATCGAAACGTATAACACCATTCCATGGAGATACCTTCGTGAAAAGATGGTCACCTACTTGAAATTATAAATCCTTTATTAAGTTATTTTCATATCTCTTTTTTCTTACTTTGGGCTGTTATGTTGTGGGTTTGGATAATCTTCAGTTTTTGCATTGTTTCCTCTAAAAGTTCTGAGACTACGCATTTTCTTTCACCAACATCATCCCAAAAAGATGTTGTGTGACATCTCTTTCCATATAACGCTTCATATGGTTCCATCTGAATACTTGAATAGAGGCTGTTGTTATAGGAAAATTCTACCATAGGTAAATATTGATCTCACATACCATGAAAGTCATGTGAGGAAGATCTCAACATGGATTCTATGGTTTTAATAGTCCATTCTGATTGTCCATCAGTTTGAGGGTGGTAGGCAATGATCAAACTATGTTCTATATCCAGAGCTTTCTGAAGACTTTTCCAAAATCTTGATGTAAAACAAGGAGAATAATCAGAAAAAATCAATAGGGTCACTACATGAAGTCTTACAACATCATTAATATACAGTCTTGCAAAACGTTCAAGTTGTAAATCTTTTCATATAGTAAGAAAATGTGCCAACATGGTAATATGATCAGTAATGACCCATATCGCATCATTCCTTTTATGATTCTTTGGTTTCCCCATGCCAATGTCCATCGTAATATCATCCCATTTCCACTCAGGTATGGGAAGAGGATACATGACTCCTCCAGGATGTTGCCTTCTAGATTTCACTTGTTGAAAAACCATACATCTTGAAAAAATATCAGCAATCTCCCTCTTCAAGTTGTCACACCTAAAATGTTCCTTCAAATCTCTATACATCTTGTTGATCCCCTGGTGTATAGAGAAATTGGATTTGTGAGAATCATCCAACAATTCCCTTTTTAGATCAGGTTTATCAAAAACACAAATTCTCTTCCCAATTTTCAAAATTCTATCTTCATATTTGAAGTCACTCAATATCCCATCATTTATAGTTTAATATTATTTTAAATCTCAACATCATCAGTCTAAGAACTCTTTATCCTTTCTAGTAAAGATGGTTTGGAAACCATTTGAAAAAGTATTGATGTTTCACCTTCATTGTTTATTCCTATATCCATCTTTTCTCGGTCCATGAAAATAAGATCCCTTTCAACTCTTATCTTGTTCAATACTCCGTGGTTCTTTCTACTCAAAACATCTTCCACCCTATTTTCCTTCCCCGGGTGGTAGTGTATAGTGAAATCATAATCCTTGTGTAGTTCAAGACATCGTCTTTTCCTCATGTTGAGTTCTTTTTGGGAGAAAATACACTTTAATCTCTTGTGATCATTATAGATATCACATTTTTCACAACACAGATAGTGTATCTATATTTTCATAGAAATGATTATAGCTTCTAACTCAAGATCATGAGTATGGTTGTTTTTCTCATGAACTTTTAGATGTCGTTATGCATAGGAAATAAATCTATCATTCTGCATAAGGACAAAACCAAGTCATTTCTTTGAAGAATCCCTATAAATAACAAACCCACCATTCCCTAATGGTAGAGTCAAGATAGGAGCATTAACTAATATTCTATTTAGTTATTAAAAAAATTCTACACACTCTTTTGTACAAACAAATTTATCCCATTTACGTGTGAGCTTGGTTAACGGGTTAGCCAACCAGGAAAAATTCTGGGTGAAACGTCAATAATAACCTGTAAACCAATAAAACTGTGTACCTATGTTAAAATCATCGGTGCTTTCCATAATGTATTACCTTGTTCTTTGAAGGATCTATATATATTCAATACTTAGAGACAATATGGCCATGAAAATAAATCTCCTGAAGCAAAAATTCACACTTACTAAATTTCCCATATAATTCATATCTTCTAAGAGTCTTTAGAATTATATGCATGTGAATTTCGTAATCTTCATAGATTTTGGATTATAGAATGATATCATCAATAAATATAACTAAAAAGTCATCAAGATATTCCTTGTAAACTCTATTCATTATATCCAAGAAGACAAAGTGTTCATTAGTCAATCCAAAAGGCATTACTATAAACTCGTAATGCCCTTACCTGGTTGGAAATGCTGTTTTTGGAATGTCTTCCTTATTCATACACAATTGATGATATCCAAATCAAAGTTCAATATTTGAAAAATATTGAGCTCCATGAATTTGGTCGAATTAATCATCAATGCAAGGTATGGGATACTTATTGTTTATTTTTATAGCATTGATCTCCTTGTTGTCAATGCACAACCTCATAGATCTATCTTTCTTCTTTACAAAAATTACTGGGGCTCCCAATGGAGAAAAATTGGGGTGAATAAATCCCTTATTACTCAAATCCTTTAGTTATTTCTTTATTTCCACGAATTCCACAGTGTCCATTCTATAAAGAGACTTTGATATGGTTCTTGAACCAGGAATTAAATCAATAGAAAACTCAATTTCTAGTTCTGGAGGATGTCCAGGAAAATCCTCTTAAAACAAATCAACATATTCTTGCATAATAGGTACGTCCTCTATTCGAACATTATTTTCCTCACCCATAATTATTTCATCATCATCCTCCCCAATAATAGAATTTAGTAGAGCTACTCGGGGTGGATGTAGATAAGAATCAGACGGTGACATCTTTTCTGTTAAGAAAAGGTACTCCTTATCATCATCTAGAATAGCAAACTCTTTCTTATTTTAATAATTTTCACGTCATGGCCTGTAATCCAATCCATACTGAGGATTATATCCAATTCAGTCATGGTTATGATGATTATATCGCCACATAAATAACGTTTATATGCCTTAACATGGACAGATTTCGAAAACTTTGTTGCAATGATACTTCCCTTAGGAGTTTTGACTAACAACACCCATGCTAAATATAATTGTAAATATCTAATTTTCATAGAAAACTAGGAAGATATGAAAAAATTTTATGATCCAGAATCAAATAAATAATTGTCTAAACTAGAGGAAATAATTAAATTACATGCCACCACATCTTTCGAAGCTTCAACCTCAGTAGTAGTGATCTCAAAAGCTTGGCCTTGATCCATTGGCCATTTATGATGTAAGTTCCTCTGATGCATTGGAAATTCATTTGAATAATGTCCCATCTCCCTGCAATTGTATCATTGAAAATTGGTATCATATTTCTTCCCCTTACAATAACTATCAAGATGGGCTTTCTGTCGACATTTGTAGCATACTACTTTTCCATTTAGACAGGCACTATGGCGCTTCCTTCTAAAATTATCACAGGTTGGGAATTCAACTCTTCCCTTCTTCCATGTTTCCATATTTCCATTCCCAGAGTGTTCAACATATATCTTCTTCTCTTTCTTAGCTTTAAAGTTGTAAGAAATAGAGAATTCCTTTTTTTTTGATAGAACATGAGACAATATTTTCATATGATTAGAATAATTTTCTGACTAATTATCAATGGAGAAATGGTTTTAACCCATCAAAGAAATAATAAATCTTACTTCTTGGGTTATGTATATAATCTGTATCATTCCTTCCTAACCTTTTAAAGTTAGCCTCATACTTTGTGGCATTCTCATCATATTTTTGCCTCACACTCAGAAATTATCTTTCCATTTCCGCTCGATGGTTATGAGGAAATTATTTTTCTAATAAAATCCCTTTAAACTCCCTCCATTCTATGTTTTATACTTATTCATATTACTTTAAGTTCTGAATCAATGAACACCATTAATCTGCATCTCATGTGAGGTGATAAACTTCCATGAAAACCTTTTCCCTTTCGCTACTCCCCAATGTATGAAATACTTTATCTATGTAACTTATCCATTTCCTAGAAACAAATGGATTTGTAATCCCATTGAATTTTGGTGGTTTTTAACTCATGAAGTGTCCTAACATTGATCTTCTACATTGGGGATCATGTTACTTCATACAGGTAAGGTTATTATTCATAAACTGAGTGAGTTGTCCTAGTGTGGTGATAAACTAATCAGCACTAGTTTCATCACCAGCTCCACCATAATTATCCTGAGTAGGAGGGAAATCCCTACATGGATTACGTGTGTTAATACATTTTCTATTATTTCCACTAGGAACCATTACTAAACAATGGAATATAGTATATTAGTTAATGAATCTCAATACCTAATTCTAAACATGTAAAACAGTTAACATAAATTGAAAATTTTGTGGATATAATCTAAAATCATGAAAAAGTTTTCTTTGAGGAGGTATATACTCATAAATCATTCATGATGTTTTGAAAAGAAAATAGGAATTATCCTAAGCATATTCCCCGGGAGTGTCGTAACCATGAGTACAGAAAGTCCCGTTGCATGCACCAATTCCCATTCGAGTCAATCTCAAAGTGGTGTTTTCGGGTTTCACCCCTAGGTATATATGTGCCATAGCCGCCTTTACATACTGGTATCCAGATAGGGATATATTGTTTGCAAAAATAAGAAAATATCTATAGAAACAAAATTCTAGAAATTTCTTCTACAAAAATACTCAAATTCTATCTTAGGGTAATGTTCTTTAATTAGAGTTTTTTAAAACCTAGTTTCAAAGGATTGTACTAAACTTCCTCTAATACCAACTGTGATGCCCCAACCCTATTTACCCAGATTCGATGTTTTATTAAATAAGATTGGTATGATACAAGGAATCATGTCCTGAAGCACTGATCAGTTTTGTATTATTGGAAACAAGATACATACATAAGTTTAACATTACGACTTGAAAACAAATAAAACACCAATTTATTCCATTAGAAACATCCAAGAATCCGAGATTATGCCTAAAAGTCATACATAAATAAATTCTTCATATCTTGGGAAAATGAAACATAAGAAAGGGGTGAGATCAAATGCTCAGTAAGGGTAAGAAATACAGAAAAAGATAACATAATCATTAATATTGGTGAATAATTAAAAACACATGCCATTACAAATAATAGACATGAATACTTTAGGGACGGAATATGAGTTGAGTACATAATGCCATACTAAAACATAGTCCTGGGTATTCTACTAGTTGAATAACCACATGAACCATCATTATTATTTTCATAATGAGTGAATGTATAATGAGGTACATTATGAAACATCTTGTTAAGGCCTCAACCATGATGTCTAAAACTTATTTAGACCTCATCTAAAACCATTTATAAAATTGGGAAAGGCCCTAGCCAATTCCACATCAAATTGTCTCAGGAGACCTAGTGATGAAACAAAGGTCTATAATGGGCTCCACCCGTCATATACTAAGTCCAATACATTCCTCATATGAAAAGTTTGAAACATAACATTAACATTCATATTAAAAATAGCGTATAAACTGTCAATAATTTAACCATTAACAATGAATTGTATAAATATAACACATCCATAGTCAGACATATCATAAAACCTTCAACAAAAAATAGAAGATTTGTATCATAATAAATCAACTTAAAAAAAGTATAAAACCCATCAAAGGATGTTGACATAGATGAAATGAAAACTATTTGAAAGAAATACCTCTTTCTATTTTGATTATATTGAAGAGTCAAATAATAATAAATGAAAACATTAATTTTAAAAATATTCTTATAAGATTTTAAGTGAAGCTTTGATGATGTTATAATGGTGGTAAATAACCACACTAACTGTATAAGTTAAAAAACATTATTACCTTAATATTTTTCGAAAAGGTCATTAACTACCTTGTTTGAAAAATGACAGAAATATTACTTTAAAAACATTTAAGGTCAAAGAATGGTATAAATGAATTTAACCCATAGTCTAGAAAATAGTAAAAATGTTTTGAAATACATTTTTATGAAAACATGGATGTGGATGATAAAGAGGTCCAAGTAGATACTAATGTAAGAAAAACCTCAGATAAATAAAAAGATTGTGAAATTAACCCTTACCTTATACTTTTCCTTGGTCTTGGGTACGTTAACCTCTATTATAATATTAAAATCAAGATTATTAAATTATACAAGAACTATATACATAAATATGATATCATATATGATCCTCTAATATTTCTTTGTTAATAATATTTCAGTTGTATCATCGTTTCGGGTGTAAATTGGTCCATTTTTTTATATGCCTGGTTACATAAGCCATATTTGTTATGGATAAGATTAATTTGATTCATATATAAAATGATATTATGTTCCTAAAAATTACTTTTAATCATCAAAGTAAAATTATTCTTGAATGGTTACAATGGAGAAATGAATCTCATCTCGTTCATGGAGACGGTAATCCGTACGTACGCACGACCGACAATATCGTTATATTGATGGAAAAATCATATGTAATGTGATGTTATATCATATATAAAGAATCATTAACATGTTATATTTATTAATTACAATATTTATACTCATTATTATACCCATCAAAATAACAAAGTGTTTGAATACCAAAAAACACCATGACGTGGAGACGTTAAGCCGTACGTATGCATGTTTAGCGACTTTTTCATTTATAGGATGGATAAAATAAAGAATATGGATGTACCGTATTTATAATAACATCACAGTATGTATAAGGTACTAGATTTATTATTTTGGTATGGAAACAACAATGAATAATTATGTGGAATAATAAAATAACTTGGAGGAGGTGATGAAATATTTACATCTTCTTCAGGTTCATCCTTTCAATTTGATCAATAGGGAACTTTAAGATGGATTTAAAACCCAAGGAAGGTGACTAGGATGAAGGGAAGAAATTTTGGAGGATATTTGGGTAGAGGATGGACTATCCAAATGGCTTTGGAGGTGTTATTTTTAGATAAGTGGAAGTTCCCTTTCCTAAGAGGGGTGGGGGACACTTTAAGAAAATAATGAAATATCATTTTATGATAAACTAATTTTCGATTTATAATGGCTAAAAAATGATTTATTTAGAAGAAAAGGATGGTATGGGTTGAAAAACTCTCAAAAAATAGTTTTTAGATAGGTTTATGTCACCATATTGACATTTTCTTTTAGATTTAACTCTTAGTTAAATAGTTGTCATTTAGCATGTCTCTTTGTATTTTTATATTATATGGTTAATAAAATTACTATAACCTTCAATGAGAACCCCATGTGATTAATTATTAATATATATAACCTTATCTAAGTATTTTGGCCGAACCTTATATTTTTATGAATATTATATCAATTAATAATATGGTATTTCTTTTAAAAACACAATTATGTCAATTTTGACCCTATTTGGTTTTAGATTTTTTTTGAAAGCCATTAAAACATTATCACTTCAAATAAAATTTATTTAACAACCCTGGAAATGTCATATTTACCTAGAAAATTAGTTTAATTAATAATATGTCTAAATTTTATCTAATTTGGATATTTATAATATCAATTATTTTAATATTTCATTAATAAGGTAATTAATGCATCATCATTGTGTCATATATAAATTAAATTATTTAATGTTTAAAATTTATAAATAAAATTCCATTATGTAGGAAATAATTTTACCTTTCTAATTAATATTTATATTCGAATTTATATATTATGTAACCCTATATTAAAAATGGTTTTTTTTATTAAAATTTAAATTTAACTATTTTAACTCTTCTTTAAATAAAATAATAATAAATGTCCTAATCTAATTCATGTTGACCAAATGGGGGTAATATTTTATTCCTAAAGTTTCTTTTGGTTGATTTTATATATATCAAATTGAATTAGGACATGTGTTGAGGTAAGTATGATATCATTTTTACCCTTAATTGCCCTATTTACTTTTAACCATGGTAAATAAATGTCAAAAGTTACTATTCAACGAAAATTATTTTCATCTTAATAAAAACCATTTTACTTACAAATATTAACTGCGAATCTCATATTTTTGAAATTCAAATCACAGAAGTGGTAAAATAATGTTTTATGAAAATTTGCCAATGCTTCTAAGAGGTGGGTAAAAGACTATAAAAAGTTCAATAAAATATTTATTAACTAAAAGTATTATAAAATGACTCCAATGAATTAAATTGAACTTATAAAGGTTTTATGTATCTATTTTGACCTAAAATAAATTTTAAAAAGATAAATAATTATTTAAATAAACTTCTGGTTTTAACCAATAATGTAGTGTTTTTCACTATTCATCCAAAATTGAATGTTTTTTGAAAAATACCAAATATTTACCCTAAGAAAATTTTGATATTATGTATTCAAATATAAAGTCCATTTGGAAAAATGAAATTTCTAAAATTTTCAAAAGTGGGTATTACTATTCACAACGGCTAGTTTCGTTGGTCATAGTGTGTTAGAATCTCAAATTTGCGTTTAATGCATGCTATTGAATTATTCAAAGGGAAACGTATCGTGGAAGATTGGGGTGTTAAAATTAAAACCAATATATTTACAACTTCAAGTCATGGATTCTTGGGGTGTTACAAATAAATCCTCTATATGTAGAACATCAAGTTGGAATCCTATGGTACCATCTAAATGGACACGCCTAATTTGGGGAATGGGATCCATATATCATCATCTAAACGCATATAAATAAACATGGATGTCATCCTTATGAATCCTATGGTCAAAAATATCAATGAAAGTTCTTGAATGGGTAAAATAAAATCTTCCCATCAAAAAATATGATGAAAATATTCATGTTTTAGTCTTTTCGATGCTTTTAATTTAGGTACTATTTAAAAAAATATAATTTAAAGGCCTAAAATGATTCATTGAATAATGGGTTATTCTTATTCATGAAATTTAAATGTTTTACTACTTCCAAATTCATGCCGAATATTGATTTTACATGATATATACAATGAATTTTGCACTTCAAATTTTTTTTATAAATTTATTTAGTTTAAAGACACTGGAACATCAATTATTCATCTAAAATAATAAAAAAAATCATTAAAAAATAATTTTTTTCCATTTATCTTCATTCATAAATCATTTATTTATCATCAATTTCCATTATCGTTCCATGTCACAATGTGGCTCCTTGAGTTGTTCCATTTTATCCCCCCATTTTTACATTTTCCTTTATGATTATTTAATTGACTATCATACATAAGAATACAAAAAACATAAATATTAGGGAACCACCTCATATTAAATCAATTAATATTATATTTAATCTCTTATAAAAACAAATGAAAATAACGATTTAAAATAGCTATATCAAATACATCCACAGTAAAATAATTTCATATCCTCAAGAATAAACCTAAACATTTAAACAAAAAGGGTCCAAACATAAACAAGGGAATTATTAAATTATTTTTCTAGAGAAAAATGTTATAATTGAAATTATAAAATCAAAAAATAAAAACATGAATGAATTCATTGATAATGCATCATTTATATTTTTTCAATTGAATCCCTTTCCCATTTTCACTCATATATTTTTACATTTCATCCACTCCCATTCAATTTATAATTTATCTAAACATAGATTATTCCACTCCTAAATAAAGGAAGTAATTGAATTGATTTATTCTCATACCTAAAGAACCATATTCTAACCCTATTCATCCATTGAGTCTACTTTCCCCACCTCATAATGGAAAATATAATAATTAATCATGAGGGCATTGCAATTAAGATCAAATGACTCTAAGGTTAAGGGTATGTTTGTAGTAATGTTTGAAATAAATTATATATAATTAATGAGGATAAATTATAATAAAAAATACATGACATTCAAATTCTAAGTTCAATGAAATTCACCTGACTAAAATATAATGTCATCACCACCCCCCAAAAAAAATGTGAAGGCCCATGTATAATATAAGAAAAATGAAAATTTACCCCATATTTTTATTATTTATTTTTATATTATATATTATTACTTACTATTCAAAATCTATTACAAAGTGAATTCATTAATCTATCACCTAAAATTGTATCATTTTGAGATCATTTATCTAGAAGTACTTATTTTTGACATACCAAAAAAACATTTATTCTTTTTTTTAATGTAATGTTTGGAATTGACCTGTCATACAACACATCACCACATATGACCAAAATCATCAGTATGGAAATGTTTATTTTAGAATATCCCATGTCACAACCATGTTTTTTTAATTTTTTAATTTTTAATTTTTTTTAATGTTTTCCCTATAAGAGGAATATGTAATAGAATATGTTGAAGTTAAAGATGAACCTTCTTAAAAATCCCCATGGATACACCAAAAAATCACATATCAAGATACAACATCCCATCATGACCCTGAATACCCCCTCCCAATACACATTTAATTTAATATCAGGATAAATAAAATAATTTGGTAGGAAAGGAAAACAATGGTTTGTAATATGGATCAATGCTAACAAGGTCATCAATGGATTTTACTGGCTAATAAAGATAAACATACATGTGGGTATTATGATAAATAGATCACCAATAAAATTAATAAATCATTTAAAAAATAAATTTATTTAATGATATATTTTATAAGATAAGAAATCATGTTCTATTAGGTTTATATTACTCATGTTTCACATAATAAATATGATAAAGAAAATAAGAATTTTTCGTTCCAGAATCCTATTGGGTATATGAATAGAATATAATATAATTAGGTCATGGAATGAAATAATAATTATTATTTTAATCAATGAATTATTATATTAGTAAAAATACAAAAATATAGTCAGGGGAGAAATCATTTTCAAAAAAATATAACATTGGATAGAATTATTCATCATATGATTTTGATTTTGTAACGGTGGTCAATGATTTATTATTTATGCGACACTATCCAACTGGATAAGGGATTATTGTATGGGTGGATCACATGATAATATAAAATATATTCTAATTTAGATAATATATTTTTAAAGATATATTCAAGTGGAATATCATAATAAATTTGATATTGAGATTGGTTATTCCATAAGTAAGTGAAACGTTATTATAGATTATCTCAGTAATAATGAATTTGATTCACTAGATATTGGAGAGAATCCTTCAGAGGGAGAGTGGTTTATGATATGTTTGTTTTATAATTAAAGTATTCGTGTAGTTGAGGAGTAATGAATATTAAATTCTACACATTTTTCTTCAATTTAGTTTAATTTGAAAAATTAAAGGGAAACCAGGAGTAAGATCCAGAGTGTGTAGTGATACAGGAATGGTTGGTTAGAGATTAGATTATTCTTAATTGTTCAATAGATAACGACATCATTATTTATTTACAAGGGATGGTTTTATATCCTAATTTAGTAAGAGAATAGGTTATGAGGCGCTTCTATTACTGACATTAAATACTGTTTCTAATATTGATGATGTTGTATCATGAAATTAGAATATAATTTTGGGGGCAAGTTATATAGAGGCATATCACAGGTTTTATTTCACAATTTCATTTAAAAATAATTGTATTGAATGAGTATAAATAGCTTAGATGTTTATTCTAGACACTTCTAGTGACCATATAAAAAATGGAAAATTTCCTAATCAAACTTTTTGATAATTTTACCACATACCTAAATGAATGGAGATATCATATTGGTGATGGTAGATTGGATGACTAAGGTGATCCATTTATTCATAGTCTGGATGACTCTTTCTCTAGATGAGTTGGGAATGATATTTATTCATTACATTATATGTCTTCATATATTTCCCTTGATCATTGTACTAGATCAAGAAGAATAGATCAAGTAATAGTTTTGGAATTAATTTAATTAATTTATGGGGACTCATCTAAGATTGAGCATGATATATCACCCATATAGAGATGTGTAGTCTAAGAGAAAGATATTAATTCCAAAGGATATGATTCATTATTATGTACTATGCATTATGGGGTTAAGGATGTATGCATATTCTCTTTAATTGTTTATATAATAAAATTTAATAGGATTCAAACATGATGGAACCCTTTGAGGCTTTCCATGGTTGACTTTTCCTCTCACTATTAAGATGGCATGAGTCAGGTGAGGTAGCTATTTTGGGGATGATAATGGTAAAATTTACATCAGATAGAGTTCATATGACCTATAAGTACATGTTCATCACTCATAGAAGTCATAGATCCTATGCTAGCTATCATAAAATACTATTCGATTTCATTATATGAAATATGGGTGTCTTGCCTATGAATCCTGAATTAGGGATTAGGGTCTCCAGAGAATTGGAATAATTTTAAAATGATTTTAATGACCATTAAAGACTATCTAGTTTATAATTAATTCGACCACCTATGTATTCTTTATTTTTATATAGGTATGCATGATTTGTTAAAAAATTATCATCTTCAGATATACATGCCTGATCATTTTCATGTTATAGATTGTGAGGATGTTGAGTGGGATCTTGATGCATTATATGATGAACTTTTAGTACATTTTTTGGCCAAAGTGAATATTATTTTTATGGAATGAAATTGAAATGAATCATATCATATCAATTCATAGATGGGTATATGATGAGAAATGGTTGTGGGATTATGATGTTCACGTGCAATGTAATGTGTAATTTTTTCATGACTCTAAAGATACATATTGAATATGATAATTCCTAATAAAAAATAAATATTAACACCCTTATTTTCAGTTGTAATGTAAATGTTTGTTTGAACATGTCTTAAGTGATTTTTTAAACCTTTAGATGGTAGGGATCAGTAAAATATTTCTTTTTTATTGATTTAATGTGGGGTTTAATGGTTTTTATTTCTACATATCAAAAACCCCATAACCCAGTGAAAGATATATTTTAAATTGTTTTCTTTGATGTGAAATTATAATGGGGGAAAATTTAATGTAAAATTCACACCATTATAGTTGTTTATAGGGGTTGATAATACTTACCATATCCATGAATAACTCACCGCACCATTTTTATATGGTATGGGCTATGAAAACAACCAATCCCTTGTCACAATTTCATGGTGGGATTGTGGTATTTTGATGTCTCAATAATACCATGGGAATGGCTATGTCGTGGTGCTGGGCATGGTGAAAGTGTTGATAGATATTTCAAATTCCCAAAAATCATCCCTTTTCTTATCTAATACTAATTGAATCCCAGGAAAAATTTCTTTATATTAATTTTGGGTTATTTAATGCATTTATTAATTGATTCCAAACTATATATTGAATTGAAACCCTTTATATTGTTAATTCATTAGGTTTCATGATAGATTTCTAGATAAACTATGAAACTCAATTCCCCAAGTTGTCCGACCATCATCTGAGATATTATTTCCCTCTAGTTTAGTAAAAAATTTCCTCTCTTTTTTTATACTAATTCCCTATTTTTACATCAATACTGTTTATTTCGGGTTTGGGAGTTTCAGTGGAAAACTACATCGGGTCATTCCTTTCTAGATGAATTTATTCTCCCATTCATATTCTATCATGGAATGCGTATATTATGTATTAATCTATAATTATTTATGGGTAATTGTGTAGTGATTCATATTATTGGTTAAAAAATAACCATTCTTGAGGATCAATGGCATTCTACAATGTATCAATGGAGTTTCTATTAGAGAACGTTGATGTTAATGTCTAAGATCTTGAGGTAGGAAGATCTATACCACATAGAAACTTGAAAATTATGTTGCAATGATTTGATCAGATATTCATAGAAACCATTAATTATATATAGTTCATGTATGTGTGTGAGTGTCCCCTCGACACATATCCCTGATATCATCTCTTCTGATATGTGTATATTCATTTTTACACATGTGTGATTGTGTTTTAATTGAGATGTCTTTATAAAGCCTTGTGAATAGTTCATAATATTTCTTAATTATTCTTTCTAGGATATGAATAATTGGGTTATTTCATTTGATGTGGAACATTTATTTAGGAATAATAATGTAAAAGTTACTTAATTTTGGTTAAGGGACACCTTAGAGGGGGATACTGATGATTTAATAAAGTCTACAAATGATTTATCATTTGATTGTTTGAGTGGGATCATCGGATTAGGGACTTACGTGGGAGTATAAAATATAGGGGTGTTTTCTATCCTTTTTCTATTGGATAATATAGTTAATTTACTTGTAGGGGTGACATTCACATCAAAATATGTGGAATAAGTCAGTTGTAATTTACAATAATTCAAGGTTTATTACCACTATCAGGGTGGGTAACGCGGTGTTCTTGTTAATCACTACTATCAGGGTGTGGTGTGTAATGTTTTTTGAATAGTGATACATGGAAGTATAATTATATTCATTTGGTGAAAAGTATCACTTGGACCTATGTAACATCTTGTAGCATGTATGAAAAAAGTGATTCCTTGAATTTTGTGGAGTATTTATGCATTTTTTTTGAAATTCTATAGAATAAATATGTTATTCATTCTTGTGAAAAATATGTATCCATTGAAAGATAAATAAGTTGAGGATAAGTAGTTAATCAGTCCAAAATGTAATAAATAATTTCATGAGTTAAGATAGTGTACATATCAATATATCTATTGGCGCCAAAATGTTGGAAGAGAAGAAAGAAGAAAAAGAGGCCCCGTGACCAGCTCTGTGAAGCCCCTTCATGGACACCCCCAAGAAACGTGGCCACCGCGAAGCCGAGGAAGCAGTACCCTCCGCGAACGCACTTGATGTTCGCGAGCCCGCCACGAAGTAGAGGAGGCGGTACCCTCCGTGGACTCAGTTGATGTTCGTGACCTGCAACAAAGCAACTGTAGCCCTCTTCATGCTGCCTAAGCTCTACTTCACAGCGCCTCTTGCCAATAAATACCGAGCCCCCTAAGCCCTCGAGACGGACAATCTGACCTTTCACCTCCCTAACTCCGAAATCATAAAGTACCCATTGCTCTGCAAATCATGAGCTACCTAAGGTATTTTTTCTTCATGGGGTGCCTTCACATTGTCTCGTTTTGATCCCCTATTCCGAGAGGGATGCCTTTTAGGTATCCTAAGGGATTTCATGAAAGAAGGGAATCCCCAAGGAGACCCGGGTTGTCACAGAGTGTTTATACTTAGAGAAACACCCCTCACATACACGTGGTCCACATGCCAAGGTAGGGTCACTATACTTCGTGAAGTACATTTCTTCATGACACTTCGCTTTGCAGGGTGTTTGTGCTCTGTGAGACAGTGCTCCACGAATTCATTTCCACTTCGCGAAGCACCTCCCACTTGCACCTCCACCCCATGCTAATACTAAGGCACCCCACTTCACGAAGAACACCCCTTCTCTAGTTCCATTCATAAGGAAGATCAACTGAGCTCCACAAGGCCCATGCATTTGGACCCCTTTGCTTGGAAATCCCTTCGCCCGTGTAACCCTCCAGGTTTGAACAATGCGACTTCAAAGTCCTCTAGATGATACCGCCCGTAGCGTTGCTTCGCCTAATGCTTCTTCACATAGGCACACTAATGGATTTTGCTTCTTCGCATAGCCATGATAATGTGGACCCCTTTATGGTTCGATCTGTGACCCCCCTTCAATACAGCATTGCTGGTACCTTCCCTCCCACAAGGAGCAGATGGAACTGGTTATGTATGTCCTAGGGGTGCGAAGTAAACCCACCTCGTCCAAGCTGCAGGATGTTAAACTGCCAAGCACCCTCGTCTTCAACACACGGTGTTAAACTGTGACATCTCCCCATGACTCTCACGTGGGGTGCCCCCACCGTGGATATTCTCCATGACCCCCAGTCTCCACAATGGATGATATCCTCATTCTGGGAGTGGCGTTTGTCCGTGGGGAAGGGAATCTACCTTGGTATATGCTCATAGCCGTTCTTGCATGAGGCAGATCCCCCTACTCCCTCATTTCATCATTCGTCCCCAAGGCCAGGAGAGGACGTAATAAGTATCATGCCTCCCTTATCTCTTCCTGGGTGCCAAATCATTCTCCCACTATGCTTTATCTCCCTTGGGCCTCCATCATGGAGTAAGCCCCAGCACCATGGGCCGCCCAACGCATAATACCCTATTCACTTCCCACGGATGCACCCTTCGCGACGTGATCGTTTGGTCCCTACAACCTCTTGTTTCTCACAATGAGCATGACTCCCGTGACCTTAGAGTGAGCACCAACCATGACACACCTTGGGCCTCCTCATAGGGTAAGCCCCAAATTCACCCATCCCACATGACGTTAACTGCATTCCGATCCAACAGTAAGTCATTGTGACCCACCTGAACTACGGGGACTCTGATCCATGGAAAGGCATGGTATGTAGGAAGCCTCCAGTGGTTCAATCCCACCATCCACCTAGACCAAGGTCCTTATTCACATCGGTTCTCTGACACTTCCCCGTCCCGCAAGATGTTAAACTGCATCCCAATCCAGCGGTAACCCGTTGTGATCCTACCATCTAGTTGTTCCGACACCACTTCACGTCAGTTCAATAGCCCCTTTCCAACCTGAACTATGAGGACTTTGATCCATGTCAAGGAATGGTACGTAGGAAGCCTCCATGAGGTTCAATCCTTCCATCCACCTGACCAAGGTCCCTATTCACGTCGGTTCTCCGACATGCCCTCGTCCCTCATGACGTTAAATTGCATCCCGATCCAGCAGTAAGCCATTTTGATCCCACTATCTAGTTGTTTTGACACCCCTTCGTGTGAGTTCTATAGCCCCTTACAAACCCGAACTACGAGGACATTGATCTTTGTCAAGGCATGGTACATAGGAAACCTCCATGAGGTTCAAGCCCACCACCCACCTGAACCAAGGTCCTTATTCACGTCGGTTCGCCGACACACACCCATATGAACTACATGGTATTTGATCGATGTCATGGCATGGTACATAGAGAGCCTCCCTGGGGTTCAAGACCACCAACCATTGGTCTCGACCACCTCCATGTCGGTGGGCCAGGACCCTATCCCGAACTACATGGACTTTGATCCGTGCTAAGGCATGGCACGTAGGAAGCCTCATGAGGTTCAAGCCCATCACCCATCGGACCAAGGTCCATCTTCACGTCAGTTCACCGACACCCACTCTAACTATGGGGACATTGATCCATGTCAAGGCATGGTACGTAAGAAGCCTCATGAGTTTCTTTCCCAACACCCATTGGAAAAAGTTCCTTCTTCACATCGGTTCCCCGACATCTATTCTGAACTACATGGTATTTGATTCATGCTAAGGCATGGTACGTAGGAAGCCTCACAAGGTTCAAGGCCACCACCTAGTCATTCTGATCTTTTTCATGTCGGATCCCCAACACCTGGGTGGCCCAGAGTGAATGTCCCACACATACATTCTGCAACTACGAGGACTTTGATCCATGTTGCGGCACGGTACGTAAGAAGTACCTTCGAGGCTCAAGACCAAAACCATCATCCATCCTGATTCATACCCGAGCTGCCACATCCCGTTGAAATCATGCCATCTCATTCCCCTACACAGTATTCAGGATGCCGCCCATGCGATGTCCCCAATATCGGTGTTCCCTCGTGGGGGTTCATTAATCTGATCCACTCTAACTAGTGTTCTGATCAGCTCTATCCATCTCTGTTGGACGTTAAACATACGGCATACCCTATTTTTGACATGGGAAGCTGAGGAAAACCTCAGATATGTGCCTATGGCATATGATTCCCCATGCTCGATGTAGGCTACCTCAGGCTTCTGCACCCTAGAGAAGCCCTATAATAATGGACAAAATAAATACACGCCAATTCCCCAGCATCCAGACACGCCAGTGATGCCTCAACGTGAATACTCCCCCAACCAAATGTTGCTGCCCTGACCGGACCCCTTGGAATGTCCAGACAGAAGAAGTGTAATTAACCGGCGTCCATAGAACCATGGCACTAGGAAGAGGTTCATGAACAATGTATTAAATCTATGAGGGAGACCCGGACTAGGTGACGATTTCTGAGGAGGAATCCACAGAGGGAAGAACTGACATCCCATCATCCCATTTAGATCAAGGAGATAACGTCCCTGAATAAGGAGCGAATGCCACCCACCTTTGGAAAGCAGGAATGCGGGGCAACAGAGTTGGGCTGACGTCCCCCGAACGTGATGGATGCACGTGCCCCATCAAAATCATCAAAATCAGAAATGGTGAACCTGACGTGAAATTCTTCTTCTCAATATATTGATTAGTAGCGCTCGAGACATCAGTAGAGTGACGTGTCACTGGATCCAGATATCCGGTGATGGGTCCTGCCAAGAAAATAGCGGGTGTGGCATGAAACTCACTGGATGTTGGGGAAGTCAAAATGTTGGGCATCTCAGTCTGTGATGTTGTCAGCGTGGATCCCTCTTACCAGTCATGGCAGACAGAATGCACGGTGTGTCGATTCCTTTTTCTATTAGCACTAATGAGTTGATCTCCCTGCCTTCAGGAAGCATGTTGCCGCATCCAAAACCCGATCTCTTCTTGTCCACCGACACAGGGGTATGGTCAATCTCAACGTGACTACCTCGCGTGGTTCTACCTCTTCTATGACGGCCTCGACTGCTGTGACTACTGGGCACCCATGCCCCCTCTCCCTATCAGAAATTATCCAACGGAGGGAAATCAATGACCTCATACGTAGGTACGAGGAGGAGGGATCATCCCTACGAGGGAAATGGCCCTCCGAGATTTAGAGGAATTTGCGCCTCACTGTCAACGCCGCCCTCGAGGGTCTAGCAGGGAGCCACTGCTCCCCACTCCAACCTTCAATAGTTTTGGGGGCCTATCCTCAGAATTCCTTGACAACTCCATGCCCTACACCGATGAGGTAGGGGATGTTTGGGCCCATCCGACCAGAGTTCCGTCCGAGGGGTACCCAACGAGGACCCCCACCAGGCTGCGCTAGTGCCACCAACTAGTTCCCTGAGCTGAAGAGCAGGTGGACTACCTACTGGCACCACCGGTACCAGCCTGTCTGACCCGACTCCAGCATCGGGCACAATCCAAGGAGGACTCCCATCAAAGGGCGTCAATGTCAGCGGCTACTATGGCCCGAGCCACCGCCGAAGTTCATCATCACCCCCTACATACGCCAAGCAGGGGCAGCTATACGCCTGACCCGGATCGAGGCCCCAACCACCCCACGGGCTGTCTGGGTCAACTCCATTGGTCGCAGGTACACGAAGTGGTCACCGCGGACTAACCCATAGTAATTCCACCCACTACGGGGGCCCTCCCCACACAACCACCATAGAGGACGCTGGCCTTTACCACTCCCAGGCCTAGCTCCGAGGTATGACCTATGCCACCATTGACCCGAATGAGGGCATTCCCTGTGGTAGCAACACCTCATATGGGAGCCTCTCCCGCTCTCATTGCACTGGATACAGAGTCGTCCCTTCTGCCATGGACCGCCAGGGTGGGGGCATCGCACATCCAGTCACTGTCTGATGTGAGGACCTTCCTCATGTCCTTGTAGTAGCCGATGGAGGTCATATTCGTCTTATCAACCAGATGGGGGGAGATCAAATCACACTGATGTCCCCAAGGGAACCAGGAATGGAGGTCCTACTAGTGCCCCTATCAGTTCTGGCGGGGGTCTCACCTATACCAGCACCCAGCAGGGAGGTCCCCCTCGTGTCCCCTTTCACATTTTCCCCGATGCTCCTCGCACCCCGGCCCACTCAGGCGGATGCACTCCCCACCCCAACACTAGTACGGACAAAGTACCTTATAATGTTGGGAATTTTCCCTTCCCTGAAGATCCATCCTGGGGAAGGAAGGTGGGTCGTCGTTGCTGCAAGAAGAATATAGAGAATCATCAGACAGAGATCAAACTGGTCTGTTTCTTGGATTTTGAAGGAGGGTACAACTCAGCGGTAGAACCCTACCCTCGGTCCTCTGTGTTAAGGACCAGGGCAGGAACAATGTGCATCATAGTCATCATTCTAGAGTGTGAAGTCCACCAGATTTCTGCCTCTCTTTGCAGGTACATCCATGAGGAGTAAATTTTGGGAGTCCCAAAGGTTCTGACCATGCAGTCACCACCATCATCACTAGAAGCGCCCTCTACCTTGACCAGAGATCATGGAGAGCTATTTTTGGGACCGATGGTGGTTGAGCAACAACGTGACCCATCGCCGGTAACCGTAATACCTGCACCAAAAGTTGTGGTTTTCATCCCATCGTATCATGACATTGTAGTCAGGTCACCGTATTCCTCAGAAGATGGCCTGGAATTTAGTGGCTAGTCGGCTCATTCACCATATTCTCCGCCACCCAGTCTACCATCTTAGCAGTCCACCTCTGTACCACTACTAATTCCTCATCTTCCTCTGGTTGATGAGTGGGGAAATATGGGTCCAGACCCTAAATCCGAGCCCACGAGCATCTGGATCATTCTTGTGGAAGACCACTTCCCAGAGAAGTTCTGGCGGGCTGCAGCATCAAACTTCTATACGCCAGAATCCCTCACCCCAGAAGAAGTCGAGTGCTTCTATAAAACCCTATTGGTGACACACTTCTGTCTTCGTTATCATCGGGTGGTGTACCCTAGGATCCAAGTGCACTTTGAGGAAATCGGCGAGCAGTGTCATCTAGTCGATTTGGCTGCACTCCCCATGGCTAAGTGCCCTGAGTCACTTGGTCACCAGAGGACCCTCCAACAAAAATGTGTTCAGAGTTTCAAGGTACTCTATAAAATCATCAGGGAGGCTACCCCCCACGTGCAAGTCCATGGTTGGGGGAAGTACGCTGCCCTCCTCTTCAGCCCTATTTGATGGCAGCTCAACTTGATATTAGATATTGAGGACGTACCCCTGGGAAGGGTCACGGTCCACATGGACAATGTCGTGGAAAATGAGGATGAGATGGAATTTCTTGAGGGAGACTTCCCCCCTGAGGGTGTGCCACCATTGTTGGATCCATCAGGGAAGATTACTCGTCGGCAGAGTAACCTCCTAGGTCTCCCTATGCCCACTGAGTCATTGGTACTCAGTCGGAATGCCGGTAAGGGTAAAGAGAATGTCCGAACTTTCAAGCACTCTGATCCGTCCACCTCAGTGAAGAAGATGGAGGGAGAGCCTAAGAAGGCTACATTGTTCCAGCAACTTGTTGATCATAAGAGGTTGGTCGATGAACTCATGGATGAACGCGCTATAGAGCGACGACCCGACTATGGTGATCCTAGGCTGGGGCAGCCGGGTCAGGAACAACTCCTCCCCAGTGAGATTCTTTAGGGAAACCCTAATCATACCGATCCCACAGACATGGTTGAAGATGGAACTCATGGAAAAAGTGCACGATACATCTCAATGAACCCACTCGAACAGTGCAGAAATCCGAGGAATCCAACTCGGGTTCCCCTAGCTGCCCCTCAGGCTGCTCCGCAGGTCACTCCATGAGTCGTTGAACCCATCTACCATGTCGAGGAGCTCAGAAACGCACACGTGGTTTGGGATCCCCATCAAGACAAGGACCCCTACCTGTACGATCCAATGGCGGCACTCATCGCCCACCTCGATGCATTGGAAATGCGACAAGTGGCAGTCCCACTAGATGGCAAGACATATCCAGCATGGGTTGATGATATGCCTAAACCCCGAGTTTTAGAAATCCCACCTTCTCGCCCTTTAATGGGACAGGGGACCCGTCGCAGCACCTGTCCCACTTTTCCTCCAGGTGTGGCCCCATGTTGGGGACTCCAGCACAGCAGGAAGCCGCCAAAACTCCGATGTTTTGTACCTACATTGGAAGGACCTACATTTTTTTGGTACAACCATCTCTCCATTGGATCGGTGACCGACTAGGAGGAACATTTTCGGCAATTAATATACCAGTTCATCTCCACCATGCAGAAGACCAGCATCGCAGGCCTCTTCAGGTCTAAGAAAAGACCCGATGAGCGAGTTGCGGACTTCATCACCTGGTGGAAGGGGCTCACACACTCCCCTAACATGCCACTGACTCAGGAGAAATTGGTGATTATGTGCGTAGGTAATGTCAAAACAGAACTGGTTCCTTCTCTCATCACTCAAAACTACACCAGAGGGTTCCGATAGTTCTCAGATAGGGCCCAATGCCTCGAGGAAACTCTACAACAGGCTAATCAGGGGCGTCTGGTTCCCCCTGTAATCCCAGAAAAGAGGGCTGCCAGAGCCGATCCTACCACATTGGCCCAAATAGAAGCCCCAGGTAGCTATAATTTCTACCAATAGCACCGGCCATGCAACCTCACAGAGGCCCAGCACCGCGAGCACAACCTCCTGCCCAGCAGTGACTGCCTCAGAATCGGCAGGCTCCCCCGCGCTTCGCGCCACCACCGCCTAGGCGAGATAATCAGGCTCTAACTCCTCGACAGGATCCTCTGTCCCCTCGTCAGGGATAGGGTTCTAGAGCTCCCTATCCGGAGAAAAGACACCATACTTACTCCTTCAGTAAGGATCAGGTCCCCGGTTACTTCTGTAGTTCCCTAGAGCATGGGATTGTGTGCTTACCTGAGTGCATAAAGCCGGCAGAGGCGAATCTCACTGATCGCCTCAAAAATTTCCCCTGTCATCGGATTCTGGGGCACACCATCAAGCAATAATACATGTTTAAATACCGGTTCCAAGACTAGGTCAATATCAACATAGTCCGGTTTGTCCCGGCCTATAAACTAGTGGCAGGTGTATTTGTGAGGTCAGAAAGCGGTAGCGATGATGAGGGTGAGTGGTAGTAGGTTCCCAGTAATGGATCCCAGAAGTACAATGACTGGATGTCCCATAAGACAGTCGCCCGAACCCATGGTATTATTCAGGTATGCCTAAATCAGCCAGAGCCTTCAGAACCTGTGACCAGTGCCTTTGCATCATCACCTCAACTGGCCTCTTCCCAGAAGAGCAAGCATCAGCAGCGCAAGAAGAAGAAACGTGCTCCCTCAATGTCATCTTCATCCCACACCCTCTGTGACTTCATTCCCCCAAAGATAGGGATCCCTCCCAGAATCTTCCCAGTGGTGGATGATTCATCAAGCGACAGTCTGGGGTACACTTCGGTTAATACCGTGGAGTTGGTAAATCCCTATATGACTCCCGATGAGGGGGAATGCCAGGCGAACTTCCCTAATGTCCCCAGTCGATGCCAACGTCGACATAACTGTAGCCATATGGGTCATCAAGGAACTTCATCTGGGGCTTTCAGCCAGGCCGTGTATGCCACTAATACCAGACACAGGCCCAACGCAGATCTCATCAAATGCAACCTCTTCATCTGGTGTCCTCAGATCTACCTCCACCACCGTTTGTGCTACTAGATTAGGCGGAGATGACTCATCTGTACCGCGGAAAGTCTCACCCTACTACAGGCCAATCTCAGTTGTCCGAACCTCATCTGGAATCTACTCTTTAGGCCTCGACTAGTGAGCAACGAGGCATACCTAGCACTAGCCAGCCACCGATCCACCCCGTAGGGCTCGTCATGCCTCCAATTGTAGAGCGGCCTCCTGTAAGTAGATGTTCACGCTTGGCGTGGATGTACAATGTCCTCAAGCACCTTGACGAAATCCCAGAAAATATTTCTATCCTTGAGGCTCTTCTCCTGTCATCAGACATGTGTGAGATGCTTGCAGATTCCCTAAGGAGCCCCCTCCAGTTTGAGACGAAGGTAGCAGCTGCAGAAGCCTTCCATGCTGAGGAAATTGAGAACGCCGAATGCCAGGCAGTTATCTTGTTCTCTGGTGAAGACTATGACCCTCCCATACAAGGGTACATTCATCAACTCTACATCACTAGCCAGTTCAATGGCATGGAGGTCCTCCAGTATCTTGTTGACATGGGCTCTGGGATTATCCTAATCGCGACTCGGACACTGCAGAAGTTGGGGTTGTCTGAGGACGATTTAACTCCATTATACCTAAGAATCCATGGATACAACAAGACCGAGGATACCTCAGTCGGAAATATCAGTTTAAAGACCCAATTTGGTGGCCTTGTTTCCAGTACTGAATTCATGGTTGTCTCGTAGGACACCTCATACGATGCATTGATGGGTAGGCCACGGCTCCACTTGCATGTATTAGTCCCTTCATCATATCACCAATTCCTCAAATACCCCTTCAATGGTCAAGTAGGCATGCTCCAAGGAGATGCGTCTCCATTTTCCTCTTGTGAAGCCCGCTATCTGGATGCTGACTATTACAAGAGCAAGGATATAAAGATTCTGTCAAATGAGGTTGAACCCGCCCCAGTCACAAGTGATCTGTGGGAAGGTCTGGATGACGCCTACATCTTCCAAATCCATTGGTTGGAGGCCATGACCCCCGACATGGGGTAATGTTTTGTTGTTTCGGGTACATTAGGAAGGAATATTTCCAGGTACATGAGATGGTGAAAAATCACCTCGTACTCCTACACCAACCAGGATCAGATGATCCCAGAACCTTCTACCCCTGTACAATATCAGGACGTCAGGCTCATAGAAACAAAGATACGCCATACGTGTCTACTTCTCCCAGCTGGAATTAACCATCTCAGGCCGACATTCCACTACTACTTTGATGTTATGAAGCACGGTCCCATGGGCCAAAGGCCAGACTGGATTGGATCGACTACCTTAATCGCTATGGTCTCAGTGGCGCATGAGTCTCCTGATATGACGACCACTACCGCTCAAGCTAGCACCAGCCTCCCATCTGAGTCTGGTGGCTCAGAAGAGACTTCCCCCTCAGAAGATCCCTCCACAATTTGGGAAGAGGATCTAGAGGATGCTCCCCCTGCCTTTGAAGAAGGCGTCTCTACCATGTTCAATGAACTGGTACATGTGAACCTTTGTAGCGAGGTAGATTTGAGACCCACATTGATCAATGTCACAATGTCCCTCGACGAGCAGCAGCAGTGTGTGAACGTCCTTAAAAAGAACCCTGATGTGTTTTCCTAGAGTTACGGCGAGATTCCTGGACTAGATCCCCAGGTAGCCATCCACCGCCCTGGTCTCCCAACAAACCATCGTGGGTTTAAGAATCATCCCAGAGAAATTCATCCTTCCCACAGTGCTGTGGTTGAGGCCGATGTTGACAGGATCATCAGATCCAACTTCATCAAGGATGTCCAGTACCACAAGTGGCAAGCCAACATTGTGCCAGTCAGGAAGAAGAACAGGAAGATCAGAGTCTGTATCAACATCCGTGATCTCAACCGCCACTTTCCGAAGGATTATTTTACCCTTCAAGTGACAGAATTTTTGATCGACGCTACGGCCGGGTTCTGGGCCCTCTTCTTCATGGATTGGTATTCTGGGTATAATAAGATCTAGATGGCCCCCGAGGATGAGGATTGCACCACTTTTAGGGCACCCCAAGGTACTTTCTATTACCAGGTTATGCCTTTCGACCTGAAAAATGAAAGTTCCACCTATCAGTGGGCCATGCATCGCATATTCAAGCCGATCCTGGGAACATTGGTGGAGTGATATGTGGATGATCTAGTGGTAAAATCTCACTAGTTCTAGACCCATCTCAAAGACCTTGATAAAGTGTTCGGTTTCCTCTATTCCCACCACTTGAAGATGAACCTTCTTAAATGTGCTTTTGGGGTCACCTCTTGGAAGTTTCTTAGCTTTGTTTTCAGGTACCGAGGTGTCGAGATCGACCCAAATACATTCATGGGCATCAGCCATATGCCTCCCCTGAGCAATATTCGGGAGCTTCGAGGTCTCCAAGGCCACTTAGCCTACATAGGCCGATTCATTGCAAATCTGGCTGGCATGTTTAATCCCTTTTCCCGGATCATGAAGAAAGGTTTTTCCTATGAATGGGTTGAAGAGTGTTAGACTATGTTCAAGGAATTCAAGCAGTATCTACTGCAGCCTCTGGTCTTGATGCAACCCTTCACCGGAAATCCGTTGGTCCTTTATTTGACCATCCTGGAATGGTTTCTCAGTGCCCTACTTTCCCAGAAGAACAATGAGGGGACAGAGAATAGCCTCAACTACCTCATCCACATGCTCCTCGATGCGGAGACTAGATACTCCCCCATCAAAAAGAGCTTCCTTAAGCTCGTGTTTTCCGTACAGAAAATGAGACATTACCTGTAGCACCATGATGGTCTCTTGATTAGACCCAATAAAGTACATTCTGAACCTCCCCATGTTGACTGGTCGACTAGAGCAGTGGATAGAAATTCTCTAGTAGTTTGACATCAGGTTCGTGCCTTAGAAGGCTATCAAGGGGCAGGCATTGGCATACATCCTTTCTTCCCATCCAACCTCCACAGATCAATCCCTGGAAGTATATTTTTCTAATGAAGCAATCCTCTCAGTCGATCATGTCATATCATGTTGGAAAATGCACTTCGGCAGAGCCTCCCAGAGCCCCACCGGTAGGAGGCTCAATGATCCTAGGCTCAACAGACTGGGTTTGGGTATCATCTTCATCACCCCGGCGCAAGCCGTTCTTCCATACTCATTCCTGTTGTCAAAAGGTTGCACCAAAAATAAGGCAGAGTATCAGGATCTCATCACTGGCCTCGAGCAAGCCCTTGAGATTGTTGTGCCCCATTTTCATGTAAAAGGGGATCCTGAACTTGTCATCATGCAGGTAAATGGAGACTATGTTTTCAAGAATCCAGAGCTCGTGCCATTGTTGGAGTGCACCCTCCATCTAATGGCCCAGTTCACTTCTCAACCAGAGGTTACCCATGTCCCTTGATCAAATAATGGTCGAGAGAACGCTTTGGCCAGCTTAGCTGCATCACTTGCAGAACCATAGTAAGATGATCTGATTATACATGTGGCACACCGGAGAGTCATCACCCCTGCCACCCTAGAGGATGACGACAACCCATAAGTAAGCCATCTTACCGGTAGATCCTCCATGTCAGGAGACCTAGGTCATTCAGATTCAGTGGTTTAGATGACTCCGGACTAGAGAGCACCTTTTGTCATGTATCTCCAAAATGGTTGCCTCTCATATGATCGGGCCAAGCACGAGAAAATTTGACACCGCGTGCTGCAGTTTACCCTCCAGAGTGGTCCCGGTCTTGAGCATACCCTCTATAAGCATGGTTTCGATGGTGTTATCCTCTGTTGCATTCAAGGAGTCAAGATTTCTCAGTTCATGCAAGAGGTTCATGCCAGTTCCTGTGGATCCCATAGGGCTGGGCCAATACTGTCCCATCAGATCCGGAGACTGGGGAACTTCTGGCCCTCTATGATCCACAATTGAATCGAGTTCGCCAAGAGATGTCTCACGTTCCAAGTTCATGCTAATTTACTGCATCGGCCGCTTGAACCACTCCACTCCACCAAGTACTCTTGTCCCTTCATGGTGTGGGGGCTTGATGTCATGGGGTCGTACCCACTGACGACATCTCGCCAGTGCAGGTTCATCCTTACCGCTATGGATTTCTTCTCCAAATGGGAAGAGGTCGTCCCACTCAAGGATGTCAAGGATTGATCCATTGTGTATTTTCTAAGCTCCAACATCATCTGCCAATTTGGAGTCCCCCACGCTGTCCTCACCAATAACTACACCAACATCTGAGCAACTGTGATGAAGAAATTGTATGCCAAGTGCACTATCCATTCGAACCATACCTCTCTCTATCATGCACATTAAAATGGATAGATCGAGGGGTTTAGCAAAATCCTCTCTTACATTTTGTAGAAAATTGTTGATCAGAACAAAAAGTGTTGGCCAGACAAGCTCCTCAACACCCTCTAGGATTATCAGACGACAACTCACAATTCAAACCAGGTGACTCCATATTCCTTGGTGTATGGGGCTGAGGCTGTCCAGCCCATCGAGATCCAGCTACCATTGTTACGCACTGTATTCTATGACTAGCAGGTGCTAGATAAGGTTGCTGAAATCCGTCTAGCTGAATTGGAAACACTTGACGAGAGTAGGCTCCATGCCTGACACAATCTGGAAAGGCATCAGAATAAGATAGCTTGAACCTTCAACAAGAAGGTTCACGTCCGCTATTTCTTTCAAGGCGACCGGGTATTGGCCCTCCGAGCGCCAATGATCACCAGCAGGAAACCACCCATTTTGGAGCCCAAATGGGATGGAACTTACATCATTCATAAGGTTTCCCCAATGGATCATACTCTTTGGTGGCCGTGGATGGTGAGAGCATAACTCCTCCCACTAATGAAAAGTTCCTCAAGAAATACATTTCCTGAGCCCCTCGTTCCGGCACAATCATAAACAGTACGGTCCTATACGACCTTAAACTATACGGTCCTACATGACATTAAACTATACGGTCCTGCACGACCATAAACAGTATGGTCCTGCACAACCTTAAACTGTACGGTCCTCCACAAACATAAACTGTATGGTCCTGCATGACCTTAAACTATATAGTCCTGTACAAACTTAAATTGTACAATCCTGCATGACCTTAAACTATATGGTCTTGCATGGCCTTAAACTGGATGGCCCCGCATGACCCTAAACTACACGATGGTCCTGCATGACCTTAAACTGGATGATCCCGCATGGCCTTAAACTATCCAGTCCTCCATGAATTTTAGCTCTGCATCATCCAACATGACATTAAACTGCATTTTTTGAACTATGTATGGCTTGATTAACATCCTTATGGGATACATAGGAATGCTCAGAAGCCTCGTCTTGAGCCCAGCCCTGAGCTCTTCTCATTGACTATCCCCCCTATGTATAGAATTATTGGAGGGTCCTCGAATGATGTGGAGTAGGCTTCCATAGCTCCACTCATATGAGGATTATAATGGTCACACCATGTGCCCACTCTCGTTCTTCTATCCTCCCACCTATTCACCACAAGACGTTAAACTACATGGACTTCAGGAATTACGTATGGCTTGATTCCCATCCTCATGGGTTATGTAGGAACTCCCGAACATTTTTTCTATTGGCCCAGCCTAAAAGCCAGAATCTTCCCTTCGGGTCAAGACATATGGAAGGGTGCATAATTTTTCCCCAATTCACGTTGGACTAGCCTCGATCCGGCTGTATGTCCCCCTCCCTGGATATGTTTGCCTCTTTTGCAGATGGGTACAGTAATGCTTCACCCACTCCATGACTGGTATTCCATCACCTTCCCCTTCCGGAAGGGACCCTGATTAGTATGGATGATAGGCCTAAGGGACCTCTTAACACTTCAGGCAAACACCCTTGAAGATGTCAAAAAACAAGCTAATACAAATCCCACATTTCGAATGTGGTCACTAGTCGATGCTCGTTTTTTTCTTCCATCAGGTCACTATAGGGACGCTATGTTTCAAACATGGTCAACACTTGTCCTGGATCATTAGGACCACCCCAAGATGTCCCAAACATTGAGTGTAGTGGTTTGTTATGCCCCGTCGTATCTAAGAGACGAACTCCCGTCGGACGATGCCGGCTATCAGGACCCCTTGGCTGGAGATAGCCAAGACAAGGTCTTCGTTTCCCACACAGAGCACCAGTCACGTGGGCTTAAGAGCTGGGATAAGGAAGTAAATGTACAAGATGGTGTATGACCTTACACTTGGCCTAGTTTCTCTCTGATAGGATTGTATGGTGAGGTGTGGGATTATTTCCTCATTCACGTCAGGTTACTCGTCGTGTCGTACATATCCCCGAATGAGACCTTCCCCCAGCCCTCATCCTCACTGCATGATGTTAAACTGCATGTAGTTCAGGCCTTCCTGACCGAAGCCCTGCCTCGGTCCCCTTGGCCTTCTAAGGCCCTAGCCCAAGTTCTTACTTGGAGTGTACGGTGTGGTGTGGGATTTTGTACTTATTAAGATCGGGTTACTCATCATGTCGTACACCTCCCTTCTCTAGGGAATCGTAATCCCCGACCGTCTTCCTCACTTCAATACATTAAACTAAAAGTATGTCAGGCCTTCTTGATCGAAGCCCAACTATCTGGCCGCTTGGCCTTTTTAGGGCCCCAGACCAGGTCCTCTCTTATGGGAGTGTATGGTGTGGTGTGGGATTATGTTCTCATTCATGTAGGTTTATTCATCGTACCATAAACCTTCCTTGTTTGGAGGTATCCTACACCCCTCCTTGTTATTGATGACATTAAACTGCATCTTGAGAACTACGTGTATCTTGATTCCCATCCTTATGGGATATATAGGACCACTCTAATGTCTAGGCTTCGTGTCCAGCCCCATCTCTCGAAAAATATCAATTTCACCTTGGCCCCTTGGCCTACCCTTCCCCGGAGAGGGGAATATATGGCATGATACAAGATTATGTCCCAATTCGCATTAGGATTATAATGACCACGCAATGTACCTCTCCCTCTTTAGCATCCCTGTCGACCCATGTTGGTGGTTCACCAATGTGCCCAAGGGTACTCCGGTTTAGTACCTAGAATCTTGGATTCTTCTCAAACATGTTTTCACCCACTTTTTAGGCATTGAGTCACCCTTCATCAGGGCTTTAATCACATTTCACACCTAGAGGGACCCCCACAATTGGCATGGATACCCCATATAAGGGCTCTCCTACCATTACGAGCCAACGCCCTCGAGGGTTTTGGACAACAAATTGATACAAATCCCGCGTTTCGAATATGGTCAGTGATCGATGCTCATTTGTTGTTCCCACTTCAGGCTAACGCGATATAGATACTATTTTTCCTCCATGATTAACAATTATCCTCCATTACCACGCCAACCCCATTAAGCCCAAAGTGTCGGTTACATGATTCACGTCCTTCCCCACCTCCTCATGTCCGAGTAGATCTTTGACACTCTTGACACTATTCCTTTGTGCGCATCTGCACATCAAGGGAACAAAGCTGTGGTAAGGGCATCCTTCGGGTCTCTGCACTGATTTCCCTTTGATGGACATTCCAAGTATTTCAATAAAGTTCTTCATCCCTTATTTCACACACCGTGTTTGACTCACATGGGCTTAGGGATTGGGTCGAGGTCTGTGCTTACATGGAAAGCCGCCATCCCTCCATGGTCAGACCTCTAAGACCATAAACTAAGATCTTCCCAGAACTATGTTTGGCATGATTCCCATCCTCATGGGATGCGTAGAAACGACCAGACCACTTGTCTTTCAGTCTAGTTTGAGTTCTAATAATTTTCCTTTTCTGTCCCACCTTCGGGACCTTGATTACGGGACCACGTGACATGGTGTGGGATTATGTCCTCAATCATGTCGGGGTTGCAATAGCCACACCACATGAACCCCATTCTATGAATTATCCCTCATGTTTCATGTCCCTCATGACATTAAAAGGCACCCCCTAGAACTACATATGGCTTGATTCCCATCATTATAGGATACATAGGACCACCCATAGGTCTTGTTTTCGGGTCCAGCTTAGCTAGGAGCTAGTTTTCCTTACCCCTTTCACTTTCGCCCATATTTCAGCCCCTTGGCCAGAGGTTCCCCTCTACGAATTGCATATAGTGTGATGTGGGATCATTTCCCTACTCACGTCGGTTATGATTCATGGAACCATACACACTCCCCAACTAGCATAATTTCTACTACGTATGTGCTTCATGATGTTAAAATGCATGCTGGGTCCTATCACATGACTCTAAACTGTGACATTAGCATCATGTCCGCATGACTAAAAATAGCCCTGCATTTTGATTACCTCATTTTGGAGGGCGTCACATTGGGTATTGGTCATATGCCATTCCATTTTTCAACCCCTATTATGTCTTGATTCTTGTGGTGACACAAAGGCATGCTTCCCTAGGGTTGTCCTTCACAAAAAAACAACTCACCTTAAAGTACAAACATGAATTATCAAATACCACTTCTCTTGGTGTGAGGGCTATACCCACGTGCCCCTTTCATCCTTTTCACTTGTACAATATCGTGTCGTGCCACCCTCCATGAACTATGCATGGCTTGATTCTCATCCTCATGAGATACGTAAGAGGGCCCGGGTACTTCCCTGCGGGCCGAGCCTAACTATCCTGTTCAGTCCCTCAACTTGAGCACTTCCCCAGAGAACACATGGTAAGTAGGGATCATGTTCTCATTCACATCGTGTTTTGTAACCATCTTACCATGTGTATCCTCCTCTCCTTACCCATTCATGGTCCGAGTACTAAGACCTTAAACTAAGAACCTTTAAATAACTATGTGCAGCTTGATCCCCATCCCCATGGGGTATATAGGAATGCCTTTGCACTTTGCTTTAGCCCCAGCTGAACTCTCGTTTTTGGTTTCTTGACCTAAAACCTCTCCCCAGGAACATGTTGTGGTCAAAACCCCTGGTTCCCATTCACGCCGGGTTGTTGTAATTGCTCTCCATGAGTCTCCCACGTTTCCTCCCATCCATGGTCCGAATTCTACGACCCTAATCTACGATCTCCCAATGGGAAAGGACTTGCATCCATCTATATAATACATCTCGTTGACATATTCATATGAATTTTAACAAATAGCCCGAAGTGTGGATTTGTCATAGAGACATTCCTCACATCCCATGTCCATGGTTTGTGAGCCCCCTATTAGGATCCTCATCCTCTTCCACATCCAAAATTACCCTCACACAACATGGATGCTAGACTTAAGGGATCTTCACGAATGATGGTCCTAAGGTCTCTCCTTTTCTTTCGGGCCAACATCCCTAAGGATCTCAGATGACATTTGCAACAGGTCCTGTGTTTCAAACATGGTCAATGGTTGACCCTCATTTGTCTGTCCCCATTCTAGGCTAGTGCGATATGGATACTATTTTTCCGCCATGGTCAAATATTATCCTCCATATTCATAATGCCAACATTTTGATCCAAATTTCTAGCATCATGATTCACACATTTCCACTTCCTCATGTTCAAGTGGAATTCCATCATACTCGGCTTTATCTCTTCGCGCATCTAGGTGCTCTACATACGGGTTAGCATCATTGGACCAGTACTCACCGAGTGTCCCTTTTCCCCACCATGTCCTTTCCTATGTTGTGAAAGTCCCTACAATAATTATTTTTTCCCACATAAAGGATGTCTCACATGGAATTTTATGTTTTGGTAGGATGTGTACCGGTGCAACCAGGATTCTTATCGTCCTGCATGATGTTAAACTGTGCTTCCAGAACTATGTGTGTCTTGATTCTCATCTTCATGGGATATGTAGGGACACCCTGGTGTTTTTCCTAGGTTTCATCCCCCATGAATCATAAATCTTTTTTTCCCCTATCTATCCCCCTGGCCGGACCCCTCGTAGGGAACCGTACAAATATAACTCTGTTATGAACAAGTTTGGGATTCCCCAAGATGACATTGGTAAACGACGACTCCATCGCCAGAGAGGCTTCATCTGAAGGAATTAATGATCCATGATCAGACCGATGCTCCTTCTAGTGTGCATCCACCATGATGGCGTAACCTCAAGAGTGTTGGATTCTATTCGAACCAACCCTCACTCCACATTCCACACATTGTGTCCCCCCTTATTCGGACCCTCTTCCTCTTTCTTGTCTAGAGGAACCCCCTAACAATATGGATGCTCGGCCTATGGCCCGCCTATTGTCCTGGGCAAACGTTTTGGAAGACTAATGAGTAGCATTTTGAGTTATGCCCCTTGTTTCGAACATGGTCAACGGTCGGCCCTTCATTTGTTATCCCCGTTTCAGGCTAACACAATAAGGATATTGTGTTTCGAATATGGTCAACAGTTATCCTCCAATGTCACACCACCCCCATAGTGTTCTAAATTTTGGGTATCGTGATTCACACCTTCAACTTCCCTATGTTCGGACTAATCCCAACAACCCTGGTGTTACCCCGCTCGTGCACCAGATCACATCAGAATAACGGCTTGTCGATTGTTCTGAGGTCCTAATCCTCTGATCTGGCCTCTCTCATGTATTCTTGGAAGATTCGGATTGGTTACCTAAACCCCAGATACCTGAATCTTGGTCGATACATTATGTTCATATGGAATAGCATGGTGATCACCCCTTGTTTCTTCCATTGGGATCGACCCGTGTGAGCTTAAGGACTGACCACTGGACATTTCAAGAATATAATAGACACGTGTGAAGCCAAACTCGATAATGAGACTCATGCATGATATGGAACCCAATAAATCAAAACATGAAAGTACGTTAGAGTGTTTGAGATCCTTGCTACACTTAGGGGTTTATTCCTTCCATGGACGGATTGACCCCATCAAAAGAGAGTTTCAATTCCACCACCCTTCGACTTGTGGCATCCAGGATTTTCTGCCACTGGCTCAACTCCCGCTCCTCCTCAACAGTGATGGGGCGCAGTTCATCAGCCTCAGTTTGGGACCACTCTATTTCAGCCTGAATGACGACCATCTCTTTGGAAGCTTGCCTCATACGCTCTTCTTCCTCTGCTAGTTGGGCCTTCAATCGCAAGATCAACATTGATTGTTCAATAAGAGAGGTTGAGTGCTTATATACCCAGATCTATAGTCGTTGGACTTCATTCTCATACTCCCAGAGCTTTTGGATGTTTGTCACCTTCCCCCTCTTCCAGGACATGCTGAGGCCGTGATCATTCTCCTAGATCATCTATGCCATGAGATCTCGGATGAGTAGATGAGGGAACAGGGCATCCACTCCCCAAGAACACAGTTCATGCAGTCTTGAGTGAAGTTTTTCCATCTCATCCAACCATAATGCATGGGGGTCTTTTCGATAAAGCGCATGATCAGCTTCCATGATCGGCGGAGGACTATGTCACTATCCTTTTAATCATAGGTCGTCTCATCCCAGTCCGCACGATTGGCAGACTCATATGCTGGGTTCACCCTCAGTAAATCTTCATCAAGATCTGCGTCTGGCATGGGATTAGGTTCGGCATCTGGCGTCGGATCAGGCATGGCAGGACTTGGGTAAATCGATCGATCCTCATGGTTGGACCCCAACTTAATAACCTTGGGCACGACCCATCTTGCGGTCCTGCCAATGATAGGTAGCGCCGCAGATCGGCTGGTCATGGTAATTATCTCCATGATTACTAGCATGCCCCTGGGAAGGGTGCTTCCAGAAATCCTGACCGACCTCACCGCAGCAGCCCATGCCAATCGAAGAACTATACATGACAGAGAAGGGAATGGATGTCAGTTGGCATGATCAGTGTGTGGCAGCAATGAATTCAGTTGTGAGGACTTACAAAGATCTAACTCTTGGTGGTACTCCTGAGTTGATGTTCATGGGAGCCTGAAGCGTTTCCCTACATATATTGCCAGAAGGTCCGGTGATTCTGGAGGAGCCACCTCGCGTGTCCAAGCCCCGCCGGACACAGAACTGGGCGTGGCCACAGGTGCGGGTTCTGAGGGTCTTTCATCATCACCCACCAAGGGGAGAGAACTAGGTCTTTGCACAAGGTCCTCCTGCATGGTTCAGATGTTGGTAAGAAATCCATAATGACCAGATAGAAGACCCTAAGGAAAGAAACTTGGAATGTAACCTCAAGAGACTCTGTGAAATCATCGAGACCCGAGTCTTGATTGCCGACTTCGCCTTCTTCCAATGGGCTCCCTCCACCAACCTCATCTCCCCAAGAGGATTCATCTGAATCTTATGATAGGTGGAAGTGATTTCTCAACTCAGCAACCGATAGCTGTGGGGGAACCGTCTGATCCAAAACTACCCTCTCCTAGTCACCAATTGGACACGGGGTACCCTTGGAATGTACAAAGTCCTCTAGCTCATCGAGATATTACTCCGCCTCCACAGGAGACACTATGAAACCGGCCAAGACAGGTCCTATACCTGGTAAATACATCTTGAGGTGGTTTAGGAATTTCCATATCTCGGGTGGGCCGAGGAACTGCCAGTTGACATCCCAGATGTCCTAGGCCTCTGGGAAAACAGCATTCTCTAGCATGTTGATATGACGCAGCCTTTTCCCCAGGGCCTAAGTGGATATCATGTAGAATCTCTTCAGTGGACGCCCATCCGGATGGCTCTGCTCTCTTAGGACCATCAGGTCCACTACCATTGTTGGATCCACCATCGCTACCTCACCCTCAGCTGGTGCAGGTATCGCTGCCACGACAGCCCTGCCACCGCGAGCGGCCCTTGCAGCCCTCCGACCCTGCCCTTGGGATGGGGAAGGCCCGCCATCACCTGCCCGAACAGTTGGCTACTTCAGCATTTCCCCTGGATAAGATGCCTTCTAGCTTATGGAATACTCCTTCACCAGTCTGAAGGTGGCAGTAGGCGGAGGCAATGCATTTCACATTTTCTCGTCTTCCCATGTGAACATGAGACACAATTTCCTCATCACACACGAGTGCTCCTCTTGGTTCACCTCCCAGTAGACCTATGGGGTTAGCCGCTACAGGCACCAGAATTACCTTGAAAATTGGTGTGGGGTGTACGACATGCAGAGAGGCTCATGTTCCACCCTTTCCACCAAGACTCCACCTCGAAAGGCCAGAAGATAGGCCCTGTTGTCCTCCGTTCCATGACTGTCATTGGTGAGTACCCCTTTCGGCAATGGGAACGGGTGAAATTTAAACTCATCCACCTTCCAAACTCGATTTAGAACTAAAGGTACAGTCAATTTGGCTGGGAAGCTCCCGACAGCATTCAGAATGGATGGGAGGATGTTTGACCCCAGAGGTGAGATGGGGTTCAGATATTCGTAAACCCCCCTGATATGTGCTGCGATCCACCCATACAGAAGATAGAAGGGCCCACATATCCTTTGCAGCCTCTTTCCCTCTCTAACATCCATAACATCTTGTATAATCTAGCGAGCATCAGAATCCCTAGATTGGACCACCCTCATGTGGCCAACATGGATGCCGTGATGAATGAGCTGGGCCACACCCCCATGTTGGTGTCTCAAACAGGTAGGATCCAACCACATATAAGGGCCACGATAAACACCTCCAATCTGACTATCAGCTATTGTTCAGTGTTCAAACTGAAACCCCTGGTCTTCCATTGGCTATCCTCCAAGAGCCACCAATACGAATGATCCTTGCCCCGTTGATCCCCCTTTGGGAATGTTCGAGGCATCGTGGGAAACAATCGATCCTCTGGGAAGTTCCAGAACTGCTAGAACCACTTCTTGAGGTGGACATCTCTCACCACTTCTTTGTCTTCTCCGGGGACCAGCCCCATCATTGCCAGTGCCAGCCGCGGCATCTGCTTCAGATCCTCCCATGTGCTTAGGACATGGAGGAACTCATCGTACATAGCCCCAAAGATCGTGGACCCTGAAATATGATAAAAATCCCACAGACTGATGCCAACCTCCAAATGGTGTAGGTGAAAAGTGTTTGTACTAGAAGAACATCTTCTCAACAACTCTAGAATCACCTATTTCGGTTGATATACGTGGAATAGGGAGGCCCATGCCACCTCATACAAACCCACTCTCCTCAGCTCAGCTCCAAAACTCTCGCATGAGGTGCCTACCTGGTAGGCCCATGCCCAATCATCTATGAAGTTTCCACCCTGGCGCAAGTCCCATTCATCGAACCACCCATTCTTTGAATCCCTCAAGGCTGCCTTCAGTATTGTACAGTACATGGGAGGGGACATATCCATCTGCAATTTCATCCCATCAACATTGTTCAGATGATTGTATAGGCAGTCAGTGATGACAGGTGTCAAGTCCTCCCATGCATGACCATCAGCTTCCATGAACCACTGGCACTGGCACGATGTGCTCCTAAACCAGTAAGTTGGTTCGTCCTTACTCGACATAGGAATGAATATGTCATCCCTCAACCCAAAACCATACATGGGAGGCCTCTTTCACAATTTATAATTCTTCTGGCTCTCCGACATCAGCTCCACCAAATAATTATGGTCCGAGTGGCTCTGGACTAGCTCCCCCAGACCCAGACAATTTTCCATCTCATCCCTTCGGGCAGCGTCTACAAGCACCACCTGGGAAGCTTCATGATGGGCCATTTATTTTTAAAGGTTTGGAATTTTTTTTCCCGGGTCGTGAAGCCTATTTGGGGAGCTCCTTCTCAAAGCCGAATCTTAGTGTCTGGCCTCATTCTGCAAGTGCACGCTCACGTAGCGCTATTGTGGAGTCAAAGTATCACAGTTTGTCGCGAAGCCTGATTCGTGGAGAGCATGCGTAGAGTACACGTAGCATCGCGAATCAAGAGCACAAAAGGACCAAATTTTGGGTAAGGGAATGGAAAAAAGATATGTCCATCCTCCTATTTATAGGAGGAGGCCTTCGCAGATTCGTGGTGCATCTAGTCCGCATAGAGCTTCACCGCGCGCCCTGCCCGCGCGGCCCCTATCCACCTCGCACACCCTCTTCGCGAGTTAGCACCGCGAACGACTGATGATTTTGGATATTTCACTCAGACGTCGAACCTTGATCCCTCCATGGCTCCAAGTCTGAGTGGGGAATTTGTTAGCACAAAAATGTTATAAGAGAAGAAAGAAGAAAAAGAGGCCCCGTGACCGGCTTCGCTAATCCCCTTCACAGAGACCCCCCAAGCAACGCGGCCTCCGCGAATTCAAGGAGGCAGTACCCCCCATGAACGCCCCTGATGTTCATGATCCTTCCACGAAGCAGAGGAGGAGGTACCCTCCGTGAACCTAGTTGATGTTTGTGACCCACTACGAAGCAACCGCATACCTCCTTAGACTGCGTAAGCTCTGCTTTCCAGTGTGTCTTGCCTATAAATACTGAGCTCCCCCTGAGCCCTTGAGATGGACAATCTGACTATTCACATTCCTAGATCCCAAATTGCGAAGCACCCTTTGCTCTATGAATCACGAGCTACGCGAGGTGCCTCCACATTGTCCTATTTTGATCCCCTCTTCTGAGAGGGATGCCTTTCATGAAGCCTAAGGCCTTTCACGAAGGAAGGGGATCCCCAAGGAGACCTGGGTTGTCGCAGAGCGTTTGTGCTTTGCGAAACACACCTCACATACATGTGATACACATTACAATGCATGGTCACTCTAATTCATGAAGCACATTGATTCATGACACTTCGCTTCACGAGGCATCTGTGCTCTGTGAGGCAGTGCTCCGCGAATGACTTTCCACTTCATCAAACACCTCCCACTTGCACCTCTGCCCCATGCTAAGGCTAAGGCACCCCACTTCCCGAAGCACACCCCTTCACCAGTGCCCTCGGCCATGTAGATCAACCGAGCTCCACAAGGCCCCTGCCTCTGGACCCCTCTGCTTGGCAATCCCTTCTCCCGTGCATCCCTCCAGGTTTGCACGATGTGACTTTATAGTCCCCTGGACGATATCGCCTGTAGCGTTGCTTTGCCTAATGGTTATTCACATAGGCAAGCTAATGGTTATTGATTCTTCGCATAACCACGCTAACGTGGACCCCTTAATGGTTCACTCTGTGACCCCACATCAATACGGAATTTTCGGAACCTTCACTCCCACAAGGAGTAGAGGGCACGAGTTATGTAAGTCCTAGTGGTGCGGAGTAAACCCAACTCGTCTGAGATACATGACGTCAAACTGCCGAGCACCCTCATCCTCAACACATGACTTTAAACTGTGACATCTCCCCGTGCCTCTCACATGGGTTTCCCCCACCTTGGAAATTATCCATGCCCCCCAGTCTCCACAAGGGATGATATCCTCCTTCTGGGAGTGGCGTTTGTCCGCATGGAAGGGCGGCCTCCTTGGTATAATCCCCTAGCCATTCTTGTAGGATGAAGAGCCCCCTACTCCCTCCTTTCATCTTTGGTCCCCATGTCTAGCAGAGGACATAATAAGGAACAAGCCCCCTCCTCTATTACTGGGTTCCAAATCCTTCTCCCTTTGCGCTTTGTCACCGTTGTGCCTCCATCCTATAGTAAGTCCCAACACCATGGTCCACCCAACACATAAGCCCCTCTTCGCTTCCCACAAACGTAGCCTTCACGACGTGATCGTCAGGTCCCTTCAACCTCTTGTTTATCACGATGATCATGACTCTCGTGAGCTTAGAGTGAGCACCGCCCATGACACACCTTGGGGAACCTCAGAGCGTAAGCCCCAAATGCCCCGTGTCCCACATGATGTTAACTAAATTCCGATCCAGCGGTAATCCGTTGTGACCCTCCTGAACTACGGGGATATTGATCCATGTCATGGCATGATATGTAGGAATCCACCATGAGGTTCAAGCCCACCATCCACCTAGACCAAGGTCCTTATTCACGCCGGTTCTCCGACATGACCTCGTCCCGCATGACGTTAAAAAGAATCCCGATCCAGTAGTAAGTCGTTGTGATCCCACCATCAAGTTGTTCTGACACCCCTTCACGTCGGTTCAGTAGCCCCTTTCCAACCCGAACTATGAGGGCTTTGATACATGTCAAGGCATGGTACGTAGGAATCCTCCATGATGTTCAAGCCCACCATCCACCTGGACCAAGGTCCTTATTCATGGCATTTCTCCAACACGGCCTCATCCCTAATGACATTAAACTGCATCACGATCCAGCAGTAAGCTATTGTGATCCCACCATCCAGTTGTTCTGACACCCCTTCATGTTGGTTCAACAACCCCTTTCCAACCCAAACTATGAAAACTTTGATCCATGTTAGGGCCTGGTACATTGAAGCCTCCATGAGGTTCAAGACCACCACCCACTTGGACCATGGTCCTTATTCATTTCGGTTCACCGACACACACCCATCTCAACTACATGGTCATTGATCCCTGTCAAGGAATGGTACGTAGGAAGCCTCCCTGAGGTTCAATCCCACCAACCATTGGTCCCGAACACCTCCGTGTCGGTGTCCCAGGACCCCATCCCGAACTATGTGTACATTGATCTATGCTAAGGCATGAAACGTAGGAATCCTCAAGAGGTTCAAACCCATCAGCCATCGGACCAAGGTCCATCTTCACGTCAGTTCACCGATGCCCACCCGAACTATGGGGACTTTGATCCATGTCTAGGCATGGTATGTAGGAAGCCTCATGAGGTTCAAGCCCAACACCCGTTGGACCAAGCTCCTTCTTCACATCGGTTCACACGAATCCATTCTGAACTATGTGGTCTTTGATCCATGCTAATGCATGGTACATAGGAAGCCTCACGGGGTTCAAGAACACCACATGGTCATTCCAATCTCCTTCACGTCGGCTCACCAACACCCGTTAATCCTAGAGTGTAATCCCCACATATCCATTCCCGAACTATGAGGACTTTGATCCATATCGAGGCATGGTACGTAGGAAGTCTCTTTGAGTCTCAAGACCAAAACCATAGTCCATCCTGATTCTTACCCCGACCACCACATCCAGGTGAGATAATGCCTTCTCATTCCCCTCCACAGTATTCAGGAAGCCGCCAATGTGTTGGCCCCAATATCGACGTTCCCTCAAGGGGGTTCTTCAATCTGATCCACTCTATGTAGTGTTCTGATCAGCCCGATCCATCTCCGCTGGACGTTAAACTTGTGGAATACCATGTGTTGAACATGGGAATCTGAGGAAAACCTCAGATACGTGTCTATGGAATATTATTCCCCATGCTCGATGGGGGGTGCCTCTGGCTTCAGCGCCCTTGAGGAGCCCTATAATATGGGACAAAAGATAGAAATTCCAATTCCCTAGAGTCCAGACATGCCAGTGATGCCTCAACGTGACTACTCTCCCAACCGAAGGTTGCTGCCCTGACCTGACCCCATGGAATGTGCTGACAAAAGCATTGTAATTAACCGACGTCCATGGACACATGGTTCTAGGAAGAGTTTCATGAACAACATATTAAATCTATGAGGGAGACCCAGACTAGGTGACGAGTTCCGAGAGGGAATCCACGGAAGGAAGAACTGACATCCCATCATCCGATTTCAATGAAGGAGAAAACTTTCCTGAATAAGGAGCGAATGCCACCCACCTTTGGGGAGCGGGAATGCGGGGAAACATAGCTGCACCGACGTCCCCCAAACACGACGGATGCACGCACCCTGACGAAAGCGTCAGAGACAATATCCAACAACTGAATAAGAAGAAGGAAGAAGAAGATAAGTTAAATATATACTTTGTGGATGTTTCTTTTATGAAAATTAATTTGAAATTCAAATTTCAGTGTGAATGATATTTTGGTATCAATGATAAATTTAAAGGAGATCATTTTCCCATATTATATGTGTGTTTTGAAAATAAAATTAGAATAAGTTTCAATTTTCTCACATGCGATCGAATAATCTATAAAAATATTTTTGTAGAAATAGTTTGGAAGAATGGTTTGGGTTCAATTTAGTGTATACATGAAATATGATACTTTTAATAGGGATTTTAGAAGAATAAGAATAAGATTATGATAGAAAAAACACACAATATTTTGTTTAAATCATCACAACCATTGTCTAGAGTAATGTAGGAGGCAGTCAGACATATTCTATGTAGTGATGATGTGTGAGAGAAAATTAATATTTTTTATGCTAACACCATAAGAGGATAAATGATTATCTGTTCCTCATAAAATACATGTCAATAGTGCATCTGTTTAAATAAAGGATGCCCCCGATATTTTTTATGTGTGAATGAAACATTTTTTTAATTCTTGTAATGTCAGTAAAGGATAAACTCTACTATCGTGTATTAATAATGGAAACTAATGTGGATCAAATGATCTTGGGATTTTCAAGTTTATTCCAAAGATTAGATATTCTTTTTGATTTATGAATCATGTAATTTTAGTATCCTTATTTTTTTTGTTTTTTTGTGTTAATATATGATATCACACACTCTAACACATGATGTAGGTTTATTTTTCATGAAATCATAAAATAGAAAATAATTATATCATTTTTTGATTCACCCCCGCTATTTAACCCTCACAATGATCAGATCACTAATTATTAGTACTATTGAAACCAAATATTCATCCAAAGACAATGACATTAGAGTGACCTGAAAAAACCCACCAAGACCCATATATGATAATGATAATTCAAGCGCAACACCCTAATACTACCTATTATGGAATACGAAAGAATGAATAGAACATAATATGAAAATCTCATAAAATACTAACATGAAATTATACTAAAATACCCACTAATAATGAAAATAAAGGATAAAATCCTTCTATACATAAAATAGGATAGAAAGAAAATTATTTGAAGTGTTGTTTTCATGGTAATATATCTCCTAAATCATATTCAATCCACTACAATTAAATCCCAATCCCACTATACTCATATTATGCCTTATGTATCATGGTCACTACTGGGAATAATATCCAAAATAGTACACCAAATCCAAATCCACTATAAAATTCTCTGACCTATGCATTGATTACATAACCAGAACATGTGTGGGAATAAGGATTTTGAATTGGTGAATATTAGGGTACACAGTAGGACAACCTAAAACTAAAAAAATCCTAGAACAATAGGGAATATCTAATCTCCATATATTTGTGAGAATAAACACTAATGTGGAAAATATAAAAACATATGTATTCTCCATAACTATAATTCCTTTGAATAAAGAGAATCTATAGTCATCTTATCGTAATACAAAGAAGAACTAAATTTATGGGAATCTTGGGTTGCTTAATGTATCTATAGAACATACATATATTTAATTTCATTTTCCAACTATACATCTTATATCAACGGTAATTCTTGAGTTATGTAAGAATCAAAAAACATAAGAAAATATGACATTATATGTTTTCTATCCTATATGCTACAACTTGAATCCCTAAATGGACTGCCTACTAATGACCAAGAATTATCATAAATCATGATTATATCAAATCATGTGGTCCATAATTTACATAACACCATAAATTAACCTGGACTACCACTACAATCAACCCAAAATACACAATTTCAACTATAAGGGGGGATCCCAAACACACTATAGTACACATCATTTGAAATGATTTATTAATCTTGTTGAAGATTTCAGCTTTCAATGAGATCATAGATGGGGGGAACATAGTCTTCAATGAAGGAGGATTTTATCCCCATGAATGTGGAGGAAATTCTAATAATACCTATAAAGTGACATATAGATCGAGGTCCCAAGACTATGCATGTGTGGGGGAGGGGATATATACTCCTAAAAAATATAAGAATGATATAATCATTATAATAAATACCATCTATATTCCTTATAAGGTTAAACTAAATTCTATATACATTACCTCACAAATAGAATACAATTGAAAAAATAGACCATTCCATTATGATCTACATAGAATGATACTAATGAAGTTCATTAAATATTTTAAAAATTTACAATAGGTGAAATATATGAATTTAATTAAAACATATATAAATCATGATTACATGATGGGACCTATGGAACATGCACCAAATTAGAATTATATATCATATATTGGTCTTAAAACGTCCATATTGATTCAATGAACCTGATTTCTAGGAAAAATCAACAAAATGAATTGATAAGAAAAACTTATATCCATGATTAAAACAAATTATCATATAGTGTTGATTACATCCACAACCAACAAATAGAATTAATTAGTATAATAATAATAATAATAGTAAATATAATAATAATAAAAATATTATTATTATTAATCGTAAATTTATTCAATGATATAGATTGGTGGAAAAACCCCATGCAGAACCTATAATCATTCCACTATGACCACTCTATAATATTCCCAATATCATCTATTAGATTTAATTGTTATGATGACTGTTTACTCTAAAACCATTGTTTATATTCTTATCTTATCCCCTATATCCCTCATTAACATCACATTTGATTTATCAGTGATATGCATATAAATTTTTTCCACCTTTCCCAGAAGTGCTAAAAATCCTAACTAGTTTTTTTACTCACCCTATTCATTATTCCAAGGATTTCCTCATAGAATTCACTACCTGATCTTCCAATCATTGATGTTGTTAAATATCATTTCATGACACATCAACCATATTTACCAAATGACAATACCCTCATCACAATGACCATCAACCACTATCTCTTGATGATTCTATTCACAGTCTCATATATAATGTTGCACTGGCTTCTCATTCCTCTAAATCCATGATCCAAATATTCTTGACCATCCTCGGACCATATAACCTCACATATATCACATTTTGGTCTTTAGGTATGATCAATGCCGTAAGCCACCATCCAAGGACACAATCAATGTTAGAATTGTTTGAGTAGTAGGAAAGAGAGAGAAAAGAGAGGGGTGACATGAGATATTTAATATATCATTTAACTCTCATTATTTTTCATCCCACAACAACTCTAACTAAAATAAATTACTTTGATAAGGATTATAAATTATTGTTTTAAAATCTAAAACACATAGGGGTGAGAATTTAGTAGTGAGGATCTATAAAAATCAATAATAATAAATATAATAATAATAAGTAACTAAAAATAATTGAAATCCAATATCCTCTTGTTATTTTATTATGAATTAACATTCCATTTTATAAACCCAATTTATAATTTTAGAATAATGGAAGAATAATTTAAAATAACAAGACAGACTTTCATGTTGAAAAGTGATTAATCAGTATGATGAATTTTAGCAATAATTTTATTATCTCCATAACTTGATAAATGAGAAATAAAACAGAATAAAAATACTACCTTGAAGTTATATCATCTATTGATGTGATCACATATACATCAATATCAATTAGAGACATCAACTAATAATTTCAATACTCAATCTATGAAATCCATATCCTTTTCACCATCACCTCCTCTCCTTCCCTATATCAAGCTATAAATTATTTTCTAAAACAACTTAGATGGATATGATTATTCCTAAAAGGGGGCTTCTAAGGGGTACTAGAAAACATTATAAATAATTAATTAAATTAATTAATTTCATCTATGATTTCCTAAAACTAATGACCCCAAAAAAATTCCAAATATATTTCTCCAAGGGGAAAAATATTATCGACTCAATAGAGATTATAATATTCTCATTAAGGAATACATTTTTATAATATTATAATTTCATCGCACTTACATATTTTCATGATATGAATAATTTTTAATCATTATATATTTTTATCGAATACCTTCAACATTTTTTTCTTCCTTGACGGCTCAAAATATGGTCAATCACCACAACCTATATTCAAAAGGATAATTACATATTTTTTTAGGTTGTGAAATATTATTAATATAGTATTTTATCCCAAATGATACCCTAAGCCACTTATACATTAATATAGAGCTACTTGATGTGTTAAAATACCATTTTTCACTATATATAATTAATTTCTTTTATGTTTTTTCAACTCATATGTTATTTGAATTATTATCACTCCTTCAAAAGTGAAGTGTTTTTTTAATGTGTTTCATAGAAGTTGGAAGTTTAATATATGATTTTAAAACTATAATGGATTGTAAATATTTTATATACATCTTGTTAGTTCCCATATTTATTGGAAAAAATTAAAATATTTCTATGGATTGAATGAAACCATATTGAAATTCATTATTTACATATGTTCTAGATACTATAACTGATGGTTGTTGTAAATGTTTTACATAGTGAAACATTGACTTAAGATGCTAGGAATAATTTTTAGATTTATTGGTGTGTTATAATTTCAAAAATGTAATTAAATTTTTAGAAGAAATTATAAAATTTTTTGTGGATCAAAACTAATAAAGGAATTTGAGATAATATATAAATTTATATAATGGTATTAAAAAACAAAAGGGAAAAAAAATTTGTGATTCATGTATGAAATATGAATATTATTAAGGAGAATGTATCAATGAATTATTTAAAATATTTAATGAACTAGAGTAAACTATTAATGTTTTTATTTCCACTCTCATATATTCAATGCGGTTTCTAATGACACATGTAATATTTCATGATAGATTTGATGCAAATGTTTGGTTCTAGAAGATCTGATCTTGAAACACTTTCTTAAAAAAATGAAAAAAATTCATTGTTACATATCAGCTTTTAATGGAATTAATCTAGAAGAAGAGTATTTGTACTCGGAAGGATTTTTGTTTCAATTTTGTGAAGAAAAAAAATTCACAATGAAAATTGAAGATGATGAAGAATATTTAGTGTGATTTTGTTATTGTGATGATAATGTTAATGTGAATTTGGATATTATCATGTCTCTTATATTAAAATGTGTCCATATTTAAATTGATAAATTTCATTTTAAGCTACCTATGTTGTATTTCACCTATAGACTTATTAGAAATTTTATTACATATTGAATAATATTTGATGAATTTGAATGTGAATATGAATAGGATTCCTTATATAATATATCAATGATGAATTGGTGGAACTATAGAAGAGGTATTTTTAAATCAAGTAGTACAAGAAGGAACATTTAATATTTCAAAAGGAGGAGCTATTAATTTGATATAGAATAATGAATTAATTCTGTTAGTGAGTGTTTTTTCCCTCAAGTAGTATTATTTATATGAAAATAATTTCAGTAAATAATGACTAATATTCATGTTTTAATGATTACTGAAATAAAGAAAAGGATGTTTCATCATGTATTGATAATGAGGTATAAGATTCATAAATAGAGAAACTAATGAATAATTAATTGAATAAGATAATATCCAATTATTTAAAGTCAGATTAGAAAAATAGAAGATTTATGAGTGCCTGAAATCATATTAATTGGATAATTAAAATTTTATAAATAATAATGTTGAGTTTCTCTTAATAGTAGAGGAATAAAAATATAGACTAACCATGTAAAATAAAAATAAGGAATTAATGAAATTGAATAGAGATTTATAGGATAAAAGTCTTGTAACACTTACTATTTATTTTCTTGAGAAAGGATTCTATATATAAAATTGAATGTATGAATTTTATAATTCCAAGATTTAAGTACAAGATTGGTTAAGGAGAGTGAATATTTATGTTTCTCATGAGAGGCATCGTGATCGTTCAAATGAAAATGAAACTCAAGAACCAATTCATGATGATCATGGAATCAATTAATAAATTGTTTCATCCCAAATATAATTTTGATAAGTGAATAATAACAGAGAGGATATGATTATCAAGAATCAATATTATTTTGGAAAAAATAACATTTAATGAAAATAATTTATTTTTGGTGAAGATAATTTTTTGGAAAAAATATATCAAAAATTATAGGAAAATATGTACAGTATCTAAGAGTTTTGGTTTGTTAAAAAATGGTTAATGTGTATTTCAAGGTAAATAATCTTAAAGATGTATTTCTGCTCAATAGCCATGCAATTCACAATAAATATTGACCTTATATGGTAATAATTTAAATTCATGAATATTTGTGTGGATGTTGATATGTTTCTTATTAATAGGATCTTTATTTAATATTGTGAAAAAAAATATACAAGATACACATTTTTTTGTTCACAACTATAGAATCCACACAAAGTCAAGAAGAATGTTTTTCAAGAAAAAACAATGATATTGAAGAACCACTTTGCGAACAAAAATGATGTGTGATGGATTTGTGAACAATAAGGTAATATAATTGAATAATTTATCATGATATTTTTGGATTAACAGTTTCAAAAACATATCTTTGGTGGTTATTAAATCAGTGCAATGAGAAATAAAATAGATATGAAAAATAAGCCTCATTAGAAGAAATTTTTTAACATGTAGTATTTTTGAAGAACAAGAGAAAAATTTATCTACCAGGATAAATTATTAGTTCAATAAGAATTCAAATAATAAAAAAAGGCTTTCATTAAAATGGGGTGTTTAATACCAAGCCATGGTGTTTGGGAAAAATTTCATGTCCTTTATTCTTAAAAAATTATAATATTAATATTTTCCCACTCTTACATTTTTATTGGGTATATTTTCCAATAGAGAATAAAGAAAATAGAAATCTATATTTACATTTATCCCTTTATGTATATAAAATTATAATTTCAAATGGTAGATAAAATATAATAGATAAAATCTATTGATATGTAATTAACCTAATGGGGGTAGATGTGTTTTATTTATGGAGATAATATACGTAATGTGAATTATTAAAATGGATAAGATATAAGGTCAAATTGTTACCAATTATAATATATTTTGTGATCATAATGTTTATTAAGCTGATATTAACATGTTAAAGGGACTTTTAAGAGTGGTGAATTAATAATTGGTTCTCATATGGTATCTAGAGGTATTAGTATCCTCATTTTTAAGGGATTCGAATAAAATGATATAAGACACTATTATAGACATCATGATATTTGATTTCAATATTCATAATTCCTATACTGATTTCCATCACAGAGGAATATATCTATTGAATAACTTTTCATTTCTATGTGTGATAAGTTAAAAAGTAATTTTTGGTCATTGGATGAAGAAATACAAATGGGGATCCTTTTAAGACCAATAAATGATTTGGGGAGAATTTTAAATCCCTGAAAGAAGATGAATTCCTTGGGGAATTACGGACCCCAAAAGAATGGTTTCGATGTTACGAAGATGATGAATGTTCCGATAGAATGAATTATTTAATATATAGAAGAAGAGTAAGAAATTATTAATATGTTGGATTTTGTATCCAATATATATATCATATTTAAAATCACCCCCACTAAAGTATATTATGTAGGGTGAAGTATATTATTGTTTTTTAATTGATTGAATATATTTTGAGTTGTGTGGAATTATTAATTATATTTCTATAGTTGATCAGGTATAATTCCAAAAATTGGCTATGTCCCAAATTTACGACAATGTGACAACCCAATATTTATAAATGATATTTTTCTTCAAAAATAAATATATTTTGTAATATTGAATATTATGGTATAAACATAAGGAATCTAAAAATAAATTATTTCATTAAAAATAATGTTAAATTAACTAGTATTAAAATTAATTAAAATGCAAATCATTATAGTTAGAAAAATAATATTATATAAAAAATATAAAATTGTAAGATTTGGATCAGCCGAATCTGCTAGAACCATCACCCCGATAAAAATTACTATAGTAAAGGAATAAAATATTAATAAATAAATCATAATATTAGATAATTAAAATATATAAGTCTATTAGTAATATTATTCAATACAGAGATAATGAATGAAGTGTTATTTATAGTAGTTAATGCTACTTTGGAATAGTAATGTCACCTTTGAATTATTAAATTGAATATAGAGAATTGTAACCTGAACATTGGGAGTAGTAACCTAACTACAAGAATAATAATTTTCCTAATAAAAATAAAATAAATATATAAATTACATTTATCCTGATAAATTTATGTAAATATCAATATTTTAATTCGAATAAATAAGTATCATGATTAAAAAAGTCAATAAAAATATATAAACAATTTTAATACACTGTATTTTGAAGCACTTCATAAAAATCCTAATATTTTATAATAAAATTTAATATTAATTTTTTAAATACATTTATTCCATAAAAAATTAAATCAACATTTAAATCAGTATATTGAATGTTTCCATGGGTGATGGTTTTTTAATTTTCTAAAATACATTAGTTTTAAGTTTTTAGTAAACATACATTTTTCACATAATTGTTTTATCTTAAATTACATCATTTATGATGTAGTAATAGATAATAATTTATAGAATTTTTTTTATTAAATTAAATATTTAATTTCATAAATTAGTCATTAAAATTTAATAAACTTAATTTTCAAAACTAAAATGCATTTTAGAAATCCTAAATTCAAAAGTGATTCCATAAAATAAAAATTTCAATTTATTTACATTCTCCATTTTAGCAAACTATGGAATTAAAAATATATTGTTTATTTAAATTAAAAAATCCATTATATTATATTTAATTATTATTAATTTTTTCTAAAATTCACTAATACAAGTTTTACCTTTGATATATTATTTTATTTTATATTGTTTTCTAAAAATACCTCTTCTTTCTAGCATAAATACCACCTCACCCTCTCCTTAGTAAATAACTATTCCCTCTCTTAAAAAATCTAATAATATATAAAAATAATCTATCTAAAGACCATTACAATCAACAAGGATGTTTTAGTATAGTTCAACATCAACAGTCAATGGAGATTTAATGTCGTGTAATTGAAGCTACACCAAGGATTAAGATAGATTCAATTAACTCGGCATTTTTTTCTTGTTCACTTTATTTTTTCCACCCATTTCAAAACAAAAATCATACAAGAATAATTATTTTATAGAATACAATTATATTAATGATTTTAACCTAATATATGATTCTTATTTTCTATATATAAAAATATAAATTTCTTTTTCGCACTCTCCTGATAATGTCCTGTCAAAGGCCTGTTAACAATTCAAAAATCCATTTCCCTATCAAAGAATATAACAATAATCAGGAATTGATGAAAAGTACCACATATAATATATAATCTTGTATATAAAGTTGTTAAAATATTCAAGGATTAATTATACTCATGTATAAATATTACGAACAAAATAAACGAAATCAAAGAAAAACGATATATCTTTTTAAGAAAAACATTATATCAAAATCTATGACCCATAAAAAAGGTAGTTAATAAATATAAAAAATTTAAAATAATTGATAAATATTGATTAAATTTAAAATAATTCACGTTTTTATAATTGTTTTAATACATAAATAATTATTATATAGGAGGCACAACACAAATTAAATAAAGATGGAATTAATGTCAGGGGATTCTCAAACCTAAATACCTCTCCTTAGTTATTCTATATTTAACATAAATTTTAGTATGGATTCTACATTTATGATTATTAAATATAATTTATGTAATATTTCCTTTTCATTCAATGATATACTAATTTCCACCATTATTTTTCAATGAAATGCAATGATTTTCCAAAAAATACATTTCTTTCCAAAACAAATCATTAAATCATCATCTTTAATTTATTATCCAAATAAAAATGATATTTTATTCCAATTCTTCATCTCCATTTTTCTTATGGGAAAACTAATTTCTATTCATCAATTTAATCATTAAAAATAATTCCAAAATTTATTCCCTTCCATGGGATTATTAATTTACTATGATTTTTATACATTCTATGTGTCATGTATGATTATGTAAATATTTTGATGTGAGGGGTAGTATTAGAATTATATATCCCTCCAAAAAATAAGGTAATGTGATTCCTGTCATGGGATAATGTGTCTTATCCATGAACATTATGCTATATTTTTTTTCATAATAATTATTTTATATTTAGACACATTTATTTTCTATGAAAATGATGTTGTATTTGTTCACAACCATGTATGGTATTTGAGAACTATTAGATGGTGTATCATTTTTATAAATTTCAAAATTACCTTTATTTGGCACATGTATTCCCTATTTCTGTTTCTGATTATCTTATTAATAGTAAATGATGATGAAGATTTTTCTCACCCATGTTATATGGATTCATGTCCTTATTTATCATTTTACCAATATTTTAGATCTACCATTTATTCTATGTATATCCTATGGTGATTAAATTAAAAAAGTATAATTCAATCATTAATTATTATAAATGATAATGGTTTAAAATTATTTTTATGATTTTTTATGTACAAGTTTTGTATGTGCGCAAATATCCAAATACATTGAACATTTTGATCTTCGATTTGTATCTCTATTATAATGTTTGTCTTAAAATGATGTTATAGTCATTAATGAAATAGTGGGGTCAATATATCTTGTATGAGGGTGGGGTTTTTTTAATTTAGAAATTACGATTATAATAAAATAATGAAAATCATAACAATAAGTATATAAATAGGTAAAATAGCCTAGAAGAATGCTATTACAAATGGATAAACATATAGATCCCATAAGACTTTATTATAGTAATAATTGAATAAAAGAATAAATTATTCATTATATCATGAATTAATTTTTATTAAAACGTTTTTTTATTTTATAAATTGACAGGAACCAATATAAAATAAGATAACAACCAGTGAAACGGAAAATGAAACATTTTTTCGGAACGACATCGCCAATGTAATGTGAGGTGGAGTTCAAATTTATATGGAAATGCATACCCGGTTTCCTCAATATATGAATAATAAACTAAACCATATCAAATATACTTAATCACCCAAGATAGAGAACCCTTCTATTAAGGCTATTATACAGCAATGAAAACTGATGTTTATTTGATCTTCCTATCCACATGACACAAAATAGTGTGTTGACACAATAGAAATGATGTTTTTTGTGATACATTATTCTGTGAAATATAAAGTGACTCTATACATATATCATTTATATTTAGAAGAGTATCAATGTTTGGTGTCGATTAATAACACCATGGAAATGGATGAAATAGATTAGATGGAGTTGGAAGAATTTAAGAATATATTTCTTAACAAGTATTTCCCTTGAACTATTCGAATAAATATGGGAATGGAATTCGTAGATAAAATGAAACATTAATGTGAAACTATTATATTTTTAGAGAAAAATATAAAAAGGATTGTATCATACACATATGGATTAGTTATAAATAATTACTGAAAAATTGATAGACTGTTTAGTTTTTTTAAAACAACGCCTTCAAAAGGATCTATCTATCCATGATGTTCATAGTTATTAAAATGTTTTCAAATGTACTCATAAAATATAAATAGAGTTTGAAGAATAGTACTATGGTTATATATATAATAAGATGATAATATATTTAATTCTGGTGGGAAAAATTATAGATGATAAAATAATATCAAACTACATACGTGTAAAAAATTGTGGGAGGAAAACATAATACAAATTTCTATAAAGGGGCACGGAAATTCATTGAGGTTGGATAAAAGAAAAAAAGATCATGAATGATGAATATACATGAAGAACATGATAAAAATGATTGAGTATTGTACGAATACTCCTAATACACCACCCATGAATCATTGATTTATCAGTAGAGAACAATGTCACTATGCAATCCAGTTCACTATGACATGGGTCATTGAGGGTAATCCACACCATCAACCACCAAAACCAGAGAATCAAGGGAAAGCATACTCCATCAATACTGCCAAACTAGACCATGAAAATGAAGTTATACAAGGTAAACATCCTATTCAATCATTAATAGAAAAAATTTATTTTATTTTTATTTTACACATTCCATTATATCTTACATGTTTTATAAAAATATTGATTTAAAGACTTGATAAACCGTTATTGATATATCTATAAAAATTTCTAATTATGAGATCATTAAACTCATGTGTTGGAATATTATCTTCTTAGAATATGTGGGAATATTATTTTTGTGATTCTCATAATATTTTCATTTGTGGAATTTTATGCTATACTAGTTGTGGATTGGATGTCATAATATAGAGCACACCTCAATTGTTAGGAAATGTAAATATCTTTCCATATCCTTAACAGTCCAATTATATTCTTAAAATGTAAGGAATATCACAACTCCCCTTTGGATAAACCATCAATGTTGTGGGTGTTGATACCCTATGAAGAAGCATACATTTCTAAAATAGTTTACTCACCATAAGGAATTGTCCAAGAAAAAATTACCATTATTATAGAATACACTGATGTATTTACCAAAGAGTTACTTATAAAATTACATGTAGTGATGTTGTATATTTGTCAATAGAGGTCATACCCAATGCCACTCCAATATCTAATTTACTATATAGGATGACAATGAACAATCTGGATGTGTTTAAGAAGAAAATATAAGAGAATTTGGATAAAGGGTTAATATTTCCCAGTTCAGCATCTTGGGGTACAGCAGAGCACTTTGTTAATAAAAATGATGGGTCTGTGTGGGGTTTTATCGATTATCATGATATCAACAAGATCAGAATAAAAATAAATTACTTCATACCATGTTTTAATGACTTTTTCAATCAACATCAAGGAGGATATTTTTTCACGTTAGTAGATATTCATTCAGGATATCATCAAATTAAGGTGAAGATGGAATATTTTAAGAAGATTTCACTCCATAAAATGTATAGAAGCTAGGATTTCACATTGATTCCATTTCTAAAAAATATTTTCCAAAAAATAGTCATGGATTTCATTAAAATGTTTTTTGGAGACTACCTAGAACAATTGATTTTTTATCAGTGATATTGCTATTTACACTGAGTTTTAATAGGAACATGAAGAGTATAAAAGATGTGTTCTTGAAACATTAAGGGTAGAGGTAGTGTATTTTATATTCACAATGTGTGAAATTTTGTTAAATAACATATCATTCTGGTCAAACATGATCACATCCGATGGAATTTCTAAAGGCCCTTAAAAAATAATGAATATTGAGGAATGGACCAAACCCAATAGATTTAGAGAAATCAATATTTTTCTTTTATTATTTGGGAACTATTGACATTTTTTGGGGAAATTGTCATTATTATTTATCTCAATAAATAAGTTGGAACAGAATGGGATATAGTATATTAAGATTGAATAATGTGGGGAGAGGCTTCAAGGATCTCAAAAAAAGGTTAAGCTCAACACTTGTACTCATCCGAACAACACGTGGATTAGGTTTTTTGATAAATGGGAAACTTTAAATAATTTATTAGGTTTAGTAATCATGCAGAATGATAAATTTATAGCCTAATCCGGATTACAATTGAAGGATGGTGAATAGAACTATCCAATACATGATATGTATTTAGTAGTTGTGATCATCCCATTGATGATTTAGAGTCACTATATCTATGGTGAGAAGTGTAACATATATAACTTTCAAAATATTATAAAGTTTATATTAACACATAATGATCTCAATATGAATCTCATATGATGGTTATATATAATTAATAACTAATATTTCCCTATTCACTACATTCCTGTAAAGGTAAAAATGACAACTAATGCTCTTAGAAAAATAGAACCTGCTACTTCACCCTTGACGTGGATAGAGAAGTACTCAAATTTTATAGATATTAAAAGTGTTAATTTTGAAATAACACTTTTAGGGGACCCATCCTTCCATTCCCAAATGATTTTCCAACTATCTATCCAAAAGAAGATCATAGAGATATAATGGGATGATATGGAGCTAAAAAAGATAAAGAAATTAGTAATGGTTTGGAAGATACCTGAGTTCCACAACAATGATGATGGTATGATTAATTTTGGAATAAGGATTTTTGTGCATTCATCTCTGGATATAAAGAAGGATTTATTGGATAATGTGCATAGATCACATTTTATAAAAAAATCATGGAATTTCGAAGATGTAATGCAAAATTGGATAACACTTAAGGTGGGTAAACACGATAAACGATATTTCAAAATATATCTCAATATTTCTTTTATTTCATCAAGTAAATGTAGTTTTGTTGAGGTCCAAAGAAATTATATAACCATTAAATATACCCATATGGAAATAATAGAATTTAAATATGAACTATTTCACTTGATTTTGCAAGACATCCATATGAAACAACATAATATTGATTTTTGTGGATCAACTCTGAAATAATACCTAGTTTATTATTATTTGAGACTATTTTCTACATGAAAATCATTACTTGATATTTGTGAATAATTTGTGAGATTCCATGATGTTATGATTTAGATCATTTCTGATCATGATTGAATGCTCACATCTCCATTCTGGAAAAGTCATTAATATTATTTGAGTATTAAATTGAATATCATCATGAACCATAACCCTCAAATTAATTTACAATATTGAAGGACCGTTAAGATTCTCAAGGAATTTCTAAGATCATAGTAAATGGAATTAAAATGTAAAAGGGATCACCATCTCCCATTGGATGAGTTGTTATATAAATATTTTTTCCAATCGAGTATTTCGATGGTTCCATATGAATCTCTGTATGGAAATAAAGGTATAACATAACTTTTTTGTATGAAGTAAGAAAATAAATGGTACTCAGACCTCATATTGTACAAGAGATAAAATAGAAGGTTCAGGCAATCCAATGACATATAAAATCTACTAAGATTCATAAAAAGAGTAATCAGACAACCATCAAAGTGAATTGATATTTGGATATAGGGAAGGAATTTGATTTTAATATCCCTAGGTATGTGAGTTATACAGTTTTGAAAGAATGTGAATCTTAGACCAAGGTAAATTAACACCTTTGAGATCCTTAATCGCATAATATTAGTGGAATATTGGCTTTCAATTACGCAAAATATGGCTCAAGTTCAGGATTATTTACATATATCTCCCATGATGAATTACATACTAAACACCTAAAATGTACTAAATCCAATGGTGGAACTATTGGAGAATGAACTCTCATATGAAGTGCATTAGGTGATGATCATGGATCACATAGTTAGTGTTCTACGAAACAAGACAACTCACCGAGTAAAAGTGTTATGATGGAACTATAATTATTAAAGGGAAACCATATAACTAGTGAAAAAAATGAAACATATGTACCCTCACAAATTCTCAACTGAGTATAAATGTTGACATTTTGTGGAAGAAATTTCTAAAGGGTGAATGATTGTAATAAATAACAACTAATAAATGATACATTTCTATTTATATAATTTTTTTAATAGAATTTATAGTATAATAAACTTAATGAAACTAAAAATAATTTATTTAATTAATAAATACTATTAATTTAATTAGAAATGAAACCAGTGAAAAATCCATACATTTCAAGTGGACAAAAAATATAAAATATAAAATGTAAAATGTGTAAATATGGATCACACAAATATACTAGAATTACTACCCCCACATCCAACACCATGGAAAATAAAAATTTATTAATAAATCAATCTATATATTATTAAATGAAAATATGTATCCATGGGAGGAATTTTATTGAATATTGATTGAAATAATGATGTTTTATTTATAATAGGTAATGTAACTATTGGAATATTAATGATACATTTGGAATAGTAACCTGACCATTAGAATATAAATTTTTCTAAAAATAATAAATTTTTTAAAAAATAATATTTATAATGAATATTTTATGAAAATATAAATATTTTCTTTCCATAAAATATATATGATGAAACAAAACTCAAAGAGAACAAAAGCGCATTTTAAATAAAATTTACTTTAGTATATTTTATAAATATCATAATTTATTATATTGAAACATAAAATTAATTATCCTACATGTTTATTTTGATAAAATTAATGACTATTTTGAAATGGTCTCATCTAAATTTCCCAAGGTTTTTTTTCAAAATTTTATCAAGTACTTAAATTTTTTGGTGAATAATAAATATATAGTTTTTTACAAAAACATTGTATCTTGAAATACAACATTCAAAATATAATAATGACATAATACTGTATTAAATAATATGTTATTACATTATATATTTACATTTGTAAATTAGTCAATAAATACAATAATCAAAATTTTGAAACATAAAAATTTATTTCAAAACCCTAAAGTGAAAAGTGAAACCATAAAATAATAGTTTTTATTTCATTCCATTTTCCATTTTATTAAAGCTGTGAATTATTATTATAAATGGGTTTTAAATTAATTAATAAATTATGTTATATTTAGATATGATTTTCATTTTCAAAAATTTTCTATTACAAGATTCACCATTGATATATTATTTTATTTAATATTTTATTCGAACAATGCTCCCCTCCTCGAGTATAAATTACCACTCAACATATAGTATGAATGTCACTCATCCCTATCATGTGAAAGATAATACATGACCGAAATCCTCCCTTATAATACCCTTATAATCCACAGGGTCATTCATGTGAATTTTGACTCATTCAACAAGGGAGTTTTTTTTGTAAGAGAATCTACACTAATGATTAAGAAAGTTTCAATTTACTCTGATCTTTTTTCTTATCACTTTTCTTTTTTTCCCACACCATTGAATAAAATACCTTATTTCCCTCCCTAGGTCAGTTAACCAACTACCAAGTCATTTCCATGTCAAACCTTATAACTATAATCATTTATTGAAATTTGTAAATTTATATATAATATCAAAATCTAAATGAAAATTTTAAAACTTACGTAATTAATTTTTCTTGGATACAATGACTAGAAACAAAATTAGTAAAATTAGATAATAATATTAATTTTCTAAAGTATAACATTATATCAAAATGACTACCCTATAAAAATGGAAATTATAAAATATAATAAAATTAATATATTTGATAAATATATTTAAATATTACAAGTATTATCTTATGGATCAATGTTTATATAAATATTAGCTTATTATTAAAGAGGCACACAAGTGATTAAATATAACGGGAATTAAGGTTAGTGTATTCCCAAACCCAACGACTATTCATTGGGTCTTTCCAATTAAAAAAAGATTCTGTATGGATATTCCATTAGTATTATTTAAATATCATTTAATTATTCTTGAATTTTATTTTAGTGATATAATTGTTTCAACCATTATTTTAAAACCAAATAATCTTATTTTTCTAAAGGAAATTTCATTATAAATCAAATATTTGAATCCTCCTATGTTTTTTAATATCTAATGAAAATTGATCTATTTTTAAAATATATTATTGATTTATTTATTTTGGGAACCCAAAAGTTTATTTTATATAGTATTCAATATTTAATCATCATTAAATCAATTCTTTTCCTTGTTTTTATTTCTGTAATAGGTTTTTCATACATTTTATATTGAACACATAATTGTGTAAATATTATAATGTGATGTGTGGGCCTAAAGTTTTGTACCCTTCCAATGTGTTGGGTAATTTCATGTGTTTGATGAGATAATGTGTATTATGAATAAACATAGAATTGTTCACAATGATGATTTCATTATTAATAACATATATTATATGTGTACATGATTCTATATTTATTCACATCCATGTATGGTATTCGAATACGATTACAAGATGATTCATTAAGATGAATTTCCAAATTCCATGTATTCATCGAATGATTTCACTCTTGAATTTAATGATGATAGTATTATTATGAAATTATTATTATTATTTTTCACTAATATTATATTCATTAATGTCTGTTAATCATCCTCTTACTGGCATTTTATCTCACGCATTCCATTGATTCATATCCTCTGGTGATCACATGAACTAATGGGAATGTGATATTTTAGAATGATAAAGATGAATAATTTAAATAAATGATTCTGTTTTATTATATACATGTTCTGCATGAGCCTAATTTTCCCAAGACACAAATCTTTTGATCAAATATTTATATCTCTACTATGTTTTTTATATTAAAATGATAGTGAAAAATTAGGGTCGTTGTAAATGGTATCAGAGAATTTCCTTGTTAACATTGTAACTAATTTTAGAAAATTGGAGTTAAAACCATATGTATATGTATATGTATATGTAAATGGCCGTAGAAGAATATTTTGAAAATAGGTTAAAAATAAGGACCCCATAAAATATTACATTAATGTTACATGCATAAAACTATAAATTATTCATGATCTTCTCACATAATTTTTTCCTGAAGATTTATTGTATCAAAAAATATTTGGAACTAATAGAAACCATGCTAATAACTATTATGAGGGAAAAAATCAATGATTTTCTAAATGACATCCCCAGTTCCATTGGTGGTAGAGTTTAAAAAATTATTTCTATTATTTACCCATAGTCATACGATATGAATAATAACATGAACCACATGGAATGTATGATGTCACCAAAGAAGGTGAAACTAGCCACATAGTCATTTAGATAGCAACAACCACTAATGTTTAAGGGAACTTCCAGTTCACTTGTCATAGAATAGTGGGTAAACTAAATGGATATGATCATTTCGTTGATCCATTGTTCTGAAAAGTATAAAGTGTCTCTATCAATCTATAATTTAGATGGAGAGGATAATAAATGGATATAATTGATTAAGAACACCAAGAAGATGGATAAAATAGAAGAGATGAATTGAGAATTATTTAAAAATACATTAAAGAATATTTCCGTAGAACACATTAATCAATGATAGAGATAATCTATAGAGATGATGAAAAAGGAAGGTTAATCTCTCATGGTTTATAAGAAAACATCACATGTCTTGCAAGATACACATCTGGATATGTTAATATAAATGAGATTAAAATAGATAGATGATAGAGTGGATTAAAACCACGCCATAAAAAGGATCAAGCTATTTGAGAAATTGAGTTCTATGATGATTTTTATTGATGTTCTCTCAAATTACACATGGAGTTAAAATAATGTTCCCAAGGTTATCAATATAAGACGATAAGAATGGAGTTTCAATCTAGTTAGTGAAATAAAAAAGTATGAAAAGTATCTTACCAACCACATGTCAAATATGTGGTATGAAACATCATGATAATTATATAATGGGATATATAAATGATTCATCTTCTATATATAAATCCACCATGCTCATCAATGTAGAAGTTCCATGAAGAATCCAAACAACATTATGTGGGGAAGGAAGGAACCTAATAATGTATTTCCCATAGTTTTGTTATTTAATTTTATGTAGAAAGGGCACCATGCATTCCACTAAACTAAACCATGGGTCCTTTAGGGTAATCAATATATACAACAACCAAAAAAAATCAATGTATATCTTGTACAATAACAAATGATGAAGTGGATCATGAAAATAATGTCATATAAGGTACACTTTCTTTTCACTAAAGAATAGAAATTTTTTTGTTTGATTATGGTAGTAAAAATTTAATTATATCCTACAACATGTATAGAACAATTGATTGGAAGACCCGAGACATTGGAGTAGACATATATATAAGAAAACATAGTGTTTAGATAATTTCATCCCAATTTTTGGACTCTTACACTACTAGTGTATATGGAAATATGCATCAATTGAAACTAGTAATCCCTCACTTGGTAGAATTTTAAGTAGTACATGGCATGGACTAGTTATAATTATATAAAGAACACATAAAATATCAGGAAATGGGTGTCAATATTCATATTCCGAACCACCTAATGATCCTCAAAAAATTCATGGAAGATCAAGAATCTACATTGTAAAATCCTTCAATGGTGTGGGTGTTGATATTTTTGGAAGAAGCATACCATTCCTAAATGGTTGTATCAATGGAATGTATCAACCTGGGGGAAATTACCCTTGTTAGGGATCACAAAGATATATTTCCCAAACAGTTACCTAGAATTAACTTAGAAAAAGAGGTAGAGTTTTTAATAGATCTTAAACATGGAGCCACTAATATCTCCAAATTCCCCTATAGGATGTATCCAATCAGCCAAGAAGAGTTATAGAAGAAACTATAAGATCATTTGGAAAAAATGTTTTATACACACTAGTGCATACCCATGGGGTATGAAAGAGATATTTATAAATTATATGGATGGATAAATGTGATTTTTTATTTATAATAGGGATCTCAAAAAGATCATCATATAGAGCATGTATCATCTACCATAGATTGATGAATTGTTTGATCAACTTCTGGGTGATCAGTTTTTCTCAATGGTGGATCTTAATTTTGGATATCATCAACTGAAGGTGAAGAAGGAATATGTTTAGAAGACTATATTCCATACAAGGTATAAACACTGTGTGTTCATAGTGATGCATTTCTATATCTATTTGATGAAAATAATCTTTAGAGACTACATTAACTAATGTTTGGATGTTTTTATCGGCAATATTCAAATTTTGTAAAAGAGTAAATAGAAATATTAAGAGAATATAAGGATTTTGATGAAATAATTAAATGAATATAATATGTTAACTAACATTATAAAGTGTGAATTTTTGATGTATAAAGTCACATTATTATATCATGTTATCAGTCATGAGGGATATTTTGGGGCCCTAAAAAATAAAAAATTAGGAATTTCCCAGAACTAATAGTGTTATGGAAATTTGTATTTTTCATAGCTTAATCGAGCACTATAAATGTTTTTTGAGAAATATATCATCATTTTCTATCCAAATAGGTATGTTAATATGGAATGTTATAAATTATTTTTAAATATATTTTCATGAGGAAATCGTCATTGTGATCAAGAATTGGCTAATAACTACATGTGTGCTCACATAACAATTATGTGATGAAGTTTCAATGAAATACAGTGATGATTCAAAGAAATGTTTTAGTTGAGTACTGATACATAATTATAATGTAATTTTATATATGTCACTATAGTTTACAATACATGAGAATAACTATGTAACTAATTATCTAGGGTTAGTGTCAATGATCATCTCTCTGATTATTTGGTGGAAATATCACTATGGTGAGAAGTGTGACATTTATACAAATAATAAGTGTCTAAATAACTTTTCCACACATATGGATATTCATATTTTTAAAAAAATATGGCATGATTTAATTAATGAATATTATTTCTCTAATCACAACCATCCTAGAGAGGTGAACAAGGAAGCTGATGCATTTAGAAGAAAATACCATTCCACATTATCCATGATGCATATTGAGAAATACCCTATATTCATGGATATGGACAGAATGATTCTAGAAATAATAATGGCGGGGATTCTATAAGACCTTGAGAAAACTATTTACTAACCATAAATCCAAGACAAGATCAGGGAGGAATTTGAGGATAATCTGGAACACGAAAAAAACTGAAAGTAGTACATGGTGTGAAGATACATGATTTTGACATCGATGATTATGGTATCATTCAAATCAGAAAGGTGAATTTTGAAACATCCTCATCTGATATACGGAATGATCAATCCTATTAATCTAATAGATCAAAATTCTATATCCATACTGGAAGTACCAGGATGTGTTGTGATCTTTGATAGAACTTTTAGTGGGAGAATATGAAGAAAGAGATTACAGAGTCTATCTCAAGTTGTTTTTCATGATAGATAGATAAATCATACTGAAACAGTAAAAATGTATGATTAAACCGTTTACAATACCCATGTTGAAATGGGAAAACATAACTTTCGATGATTTTAGTGGTATTTCAAAGAGATCCAAAGAAAACAATGTAATGTGGGTTGTGGTTGATCGAATCCCCAAAACTACCCACATTATTACGATCTGTAAATATTTCTCACATAAAAATATTCCACGATATATATGAATATGGGGTTAGTCTACGTGGGGATATGATTTCAATAATCTCTGATTGTGATTCATTTTTATACCTATATTCTAGAGAAGTCTCCATTATGGTTTCAGTGATGATTTGAATTTCAACATGACCTATCACCACCCAAATAATTTCCAATATGAATGGATATTTTTTATTCTAAAGGACATTATAAATTCCTAATCAATTGAATTAAAATGTTTAAGGTATAATCATAACCCATTGGATGATTTCTCATATAAAAATTGCTTCCGTTTGATTATTCAGATGACTCCACATGATCCACTTTATGGGAAGCATTGTAGAACACAAAATTGTTTCTATAAATTTGGTAAAAAAAGATACTAGGACCTAATCATATGGATGATATGACAGAGAAGGTTCTTGAAATACAAAAACATATAATATTTGAACATATTAGAAAAATTATCAATATTGAAAACCGTTGAAGTGACTTGGAGATTGAATTTAGAGAAAAATATTTTCCTTTGAATATCACTATGGAAGATAGTCCGGTAGATTGAAAAGAATGAGAAACATATCCCAAGGTACATATCAACATTGAGTTTCTTCACCACATATAAGTAGTGGACTGTCGAATTTCACATCAAACAAATATATCTAATTTTTATACCGTTTTGAACATGTACCTATTAAGGAAGTACATAACAAACCCCTAACATGTACTAAATCTTGAGGTGATACAAATGGAGAATGAAATATCATATAGAGAGGAGTACATGAAGATCTTAGATTACAGATTCAGTGTCATATGAATGAGGACAACTCACCTTGAAAAAGTGTTGTGGGAAACCATATGTACGAACAAGTGACATGGTAAAAAGATGAACCAATGAAACAGAATTATACTCACCTATTCTCAACTGAGAAAATGAGATGAAATTTCATTGATAAAATTTCTAAATAGGGGAAGAATTTGAAAACCAAGTGTTTAAAAATGGTAAGGTCCTTCGAAAATAAATGTTTGTTATAACTTAATATATATTTTTATAAACATAAAGAAATAAAACATAATTTAACATATAAGTAATGAATGTTAGATTAATTATAAATGAATCTAAATAAAATTATAAACATCACAATTAGAGAAAATTATATATATAAATTCTGAAATGGGAAAATCTAGATCTCCCCAATCTATTGGAATCAGTACCCACACTGAAAAATCTATATAAAAGTAAAAAAATATTAATAAACTAATAAAAATTTTAGAAAATTAAAATATTTAACCTTGTTTATAATTGATGTTAATATAGAATTAAGTAATGAAGTTTCATTTATAGGAGATAATGTGGCTATTGAAATAGAAATGAAACCTTTAATATATTAACTATAACACCCCAAGGTTTTGAAAATAAATATAGAATAAAATTTTATAATATAGCCATTAAAACAAAAATTTGCCTCTTCACTGCTTTGAATTTCGAATAAATGGTCATCTAGATTTGTGTTCAGTAAGTCATTTGGAGTCTGATAGAACAAACATGATTTTTTGGTGAATAGTAACATACCCTTAGAAATAGTAATATGACCCTAATGAATAGTAAATTTTATTATTATTTTATTTTCTTATGGCTAGAAGATAATAACATCTTGTTTATGTTTTCATTGTGATAATGAAGTAGTTGTAAAATTAGAACTGTTAATTTTTGAATTAAGTATGATTTTATTTAAAAAATATATTAATACGATTTAGAAAATTAATTCTTAAAAATGGATATCACTTTTTAATTCTACACATTGAAAAATAGTAGGGGTGATTTATTTGGGATTTTTCTAAAATACATCAATTTTTCATGAATAGTAAAAATACTGTTTGGAGTTTTCGGTAGTTTAATAACATCATAATGATGTAATAAATAAATAAAAAAGTATAGTCGACTTGGGTATAGTAACTTATGACATGAGGTGTACCAAGTGGCTTAAAACACGGGAAAATACCATGGGCAAGCCCATGGTTTGGAAAAAAACACTAATGAGGTGTCCCTTTGAAATTATTAAAAAATTACCCCTCTTTTTCAATAAATACCCACTCATACATTAGTTTTATTTCATTTAAAATCCCTCATACTCAAAGATCTGGTGGATTTACCTCTCTAGGAGTCCTCCCAACGTGTCCCTAAGCCCCCAAGATCCCATCCTTCATGATCGAGGAGTTATTCTACAAGGTAAGGGAATCCTTCATTACCTTCTTTAAGTCGACCCTTCTTTTGTGTTAGCTATTTTAAATTACTTTATAATATGATGGGGGTTTGATTTTATTTATTATTCTTACAGTACTTTTTATTTCAATATGATGAGATATCGTTTTGTTTCCATCATTTGATTTTATGAAATTTTAAGTGATGTCGTTAGGCTGCTGAATTTTCATAAGGGATCTCTTAACTTTTCTTTTATTTTCATGTTCATCTCGTTTATTTTACTGTCCTCACCTCCTCTGTCCAATTAATCCTGATAACTCGAGTTACATCTTTTTAATGGATTTATATTATGTGAATGGAAGAACCGTCATAAATATTCTTACTCCATTCGGTTTATTTTCTATAAATGAAATCAACGTCCATGAGGTTCCAATTTATAGCCTTCGTGGACGACGATGTTTCATTCTTCAATTTCTTATTAATTACTGGTAATGAAACCATATTAATGGTTGAAAAAACTATAACATATGTATTATAAGATAATTAATATTCAGAAACCAGAATATGTACATATAATTAAGTTATATGACAAAACTAGTTCATAATTTTCCAAATACCGCCGAATAATAGAAGCGGTGGTCATCTAATGTTTCATCCTAATTCCATGTAATAAAATGATAGAAATGACAATTACCAATTATATATGTTCATTAATAATATATAATTCTAATCCTGGAGACTTATAACCATTCCGCATGAACTTCATTACGTAAAAACAAGTGAACTGGATATGAAAATAAAGGAAACGAACACTCCAGAACGACAGAATTCAATAAAATAACTTGTCAATAAAGAAATTAATGAATTAACCTGGATTATGGTAAACTAAATACATGTATAACATGTTTTTAAATAAGTTATTAACAAGTATAATTTCATAATCTAGGAACTTTATTATAAGATAGGAACATGTTTGGGGTTAAGGTAAGGGGTTTTCACCCAAACTTTAATTTTCATTTGGGATACTTTCATTGTCTAAATACCTCAATGAAATTATTATTTATTGTTATGTACTCCACATATATTATGTGTGAGTTTCATATATATATATATTTAAAAACCATAATCCTTACTTATTTTATGGATAGTTACATGTTTTAAAAGGAACTTTCAAAATTGATTAAAAAGTACGAGCCTGATTCAAGGGAATTTCTCAAATTCTTACCTACATTCAAGGGCACTGTATAATATGTTTTTGGAAAAAATTATCTTTATAAAATAACTCATGTTATTATGAAGATACTATCATACCTAAATTCTGGTTTTATACAAAATGTTTTCCAAAATAACTCTTTTTTTCAAAATAAAAGAGTATTTATCTCGAGAATTATTGAATGATTTTATAAGAGTGTTTTCATCTAATTCATCACTCTTGTTGATTCCATGGTATTATAGGGTTTAATCATTTAGGAGGTCATCTACTATATTTGATTTAATGGTTTTGACTAACTCTATTTTGGATGATCTATCCTAAAACCAGTCACCATATTACTCGGAATGGTTAGTGTTTTATGTTTAATGACTGGGGAAAGCTTGTTACATTTCATATGATAGTTTCAATATGAAGGTATATGTTGTTTATGTTTATCCCTGCTCATATGAGGAATGAATTGGAATTATTATGTGATGGTTGGGGCCCTCTGTAGCCCCTCGATGCATCGGTAGGTCTCATGATACAAATAGACGTGGAATTGGCCGAGGCCTTTCCCAATGTGATATAGATTTTGATCGAGGCCTTAATCACTAGATGTATTTGCCGAGGCCATGAAAAAATGATTCAGAATGTATGGAATATGAACTTAACTCATTATGAATCTAGTAATTGAAAGTTCATGTGATTATTCGACTAGTCGAATACCCATTATTATGTTTTATTATGGCATTATTCATTCAGCTCATATTTCTTCCATGTTGTGTTCAAGTTCATTTTTAGAGGGATGTGTTTTAAATTATTCACCATGTATAATGTTTCTATTATCTTCCACTGTATTTCTTACTCTTACTGAGCATTTGACATCAACCCTTTCTTATGTTTCATTTTCTCAGGACATGAAGATGTAATTTATGAATGACTTGAATGCATAATCTAGGAGACATGATTTTTCTAGTGGAATAAAATAGTGTTCTGTTTCCCTTCATGTTGTAATGATAAAATTATGTATGTAATTTGTTTCCAATAATACTAAACTACTCGGCCTTTTGAGATTTTTATTCCTTGTATGTATGCCAATGTAATCAAACAAGGCACATGCTACGAGCAACTGGGGTCGGGTCCTTACAGTTGGAATCAAATGAAGATTATTAGAATACCTGGAAACTAGATTTAGAAAATGTAGAATTAGGTAAGAGTCCCTAAGTTAGTATTTGATGGTATAAATACAATAATGCCCTATTATTTTGGTAAGGAATAGATTATTTGGATCTTTCAAGCAATACATTCCTGTCTAGATATGAGCAGGTAGAGGAAGCTCTAGCACATAAGTATATAGGGGTAAAACCCAAAAACACCGCATTGAGCTAGACTCGAACAAGAACTGGTGCATGACAATGGGACTTGATACACTCTTGGTTACGACACTCTTGGGATATATTCTTCGGATAATTCACATTTTCTTTACAATCCATTATGAAGGTTTGAAATATAAAATATTCTTCAAAGAAACCATATTAGTGAATATGGGATTATCCATGCGTAGGATCTCAATTTTTCTGAGTATATTTAAGTTAAGATTATACATTATGATTCATAACCTAATCTATTTTATTCCATTATCTAGATATGGCTCCTAGTGGACGGAATGGAAATCATATGAATGCATGTGTCCCCTGTAGGGATTTTCCTTCAATGCATGATAATCATGTTGGATCGGGTGCTGTGACTGTTGATGAGAAACTCATAAATATACTGGGATAACTTACTCAGGTTGTGAATAATAACTTTACCCATATTGAGCATCTGAATCTACCACATGGAGGAGCCAAGCTAGATCACTTTATGCGACAACATCCTCCATCATTCCAGGGGACTACAAACCTTTTTGTAGCAGAGCAGTGGATATGATCCCTTGAAAACATATTTCTCACCTTGTGATGTAATGAAAGAGGGAAGGTTATCATGGAAGTATATCGTCTATCAGTGTCACGACCCGACCTCGGGGCCCGTGCCGTGACTACCCCAAGCCCGCCTTCCATAGGCCAGGGGCTGGCGACTAGCACCAAGGCGTAAAATCCCGGTAAACAGGGAAGGCGTTGCCTTTATAAGTAACAACCACCACAGAGTCAGCAAGCGGAAAGTAACTAAAAGTGTAGAAAAGTAAAGGGGGCCGGAATGCAAGCCCAACTGAAAGTACAACTGAAAAAGTAAAGAACAGCAACTGAAGAAAAGACGGCGGCCTCGTGTCGTCCACTGGCAATCCCACCTGAAGGGTGGGTACAGATAGCCTCCAGGCTCCTCGGGTCCCACGTCCGCTCCGAGCACGTCCCGCCCAGTGGTCCACCTCCGGGTACCGTCCTGCTCCATGCCCCAACCGAGATCAGCGCTGTCCGTCGTCTGCATCCAACACAACAAGGTGCGGGCATAGCCCGTGCAGGGGTGAGTATAAAGTACTCAGTAAGGACCCCGAGACCCCGAAGGTCTCCCGAAATCCACAAAGGATATAGCAAAAAAAGAAAGATGCAATCACGAAGTAACATCTGACTCGACTTAGGTATATGCCCATACATATACCTAAGTCCCCAATTCTAGCTCTGCTCACGAGCTCAAGAACAACTCAATCCAGGCAGGAAAACAAGACTCAAATCCACAAGGAGAGTAAACAGTAAATCCACAAAGGATAGTTCAACACAAACCACAAAGGAGAGTAACATAAGATTCAGCTCAACCAGGTATACTTTTTCAGATGACGTCAAAGATGATCACTGATCCATCTAAGTCGTCGGACCCACGAAGGATCGATAGGTACTAACCCCCGCAAAAGACCCACACAGGATCGGGCTCACACAGAACCTGTAGGCAGTGGCTCACACAGAACCGGTAGTAAGGACCCACATAGGATCGGGCTCACACAGAACCTGTAGCACTGATCCACGTAGGATCGCTGAGTGCAGTAGTCGACGCAGTCCACTGAGGATCTCTGCACAGTCGTCGCCGCAGTCCACGAAGGATCTCTGCTCTGCCGTCGTCGCAGTCCACGGAGGATCTCTTCTCTGTCGTCGAAGTCACAGCCAGCGCTAGGGTTCCCGCACACAGCGAGCTCGTTTAGGAGGGTCCGCTCCACGAGCCGAGAGGCTGATACATCAACTTCCACGTAGTCCGAAGTTGATGTATCCAAAAGTTCCGTATCGACAACAGGATCTCAACGCAACAGACGGCGCGTCAATCGGACGCCCGGTCTGAGAGTTATTGGCATTTTCGCCCCAGGGGCCCGGTTGGTTTTTAGGGCAAAACCAACCCGACCGTACTCTGCCTGTATCCGATCCTCGGGCGGAGTATGCCAAAAGTTCCGTCTCACATAGAGGAAACTACCACAGCTGACGGTACGTCGATCGGACGTCCGTAGCTCAAGTTATGAGCGTTTCCGCTCCGAGGGCCCGGTTGGTTTCGTGTACGAACCAACCCGGCCGAACCCAAAGTCTTCTGAAACCTTGAGTATAATATACCGAAACGACCGTATCGATCCAAGGATCGCGTAGCCGCTGACGGTTCGTCAATCGGAGGTCTCAGGCCCAAGATATGGGCAAAAACACCGAAGAAGGCCCGAAAATGGGGGTTCTGGGTCCGGGGCGACCCGGCCCGAACCACCCCTGGGTCGGCCGAACCGGGTCGGCCCGACCCGGCTCGACCCACCTAGGCCGGGTCCGGTCCGGCCTGGGCGCGGCCCGGCCGACCGGACCGGCCGACTCGGCTTCGGCCGAGCGGCCGAAGCAACCGCCGCGGGTTTGACCCGCGGCTTGGAGGAACGCGGCCCGCGCGGGCCGCGTGCTGGGTGGCCGGAACGCGGACGCGGTCGGGCGGTTCGCCGCCGCCGCGGCTCGGCCGCGCCGGCGTTTCCGGCGGCCCGCCGGGCGCCGCCGCCTCCGGTCGTCGGCGCCACCGCGCTGGCGACCCGCGCCGCCGCCGCCTTCCGCAGGCCGCCGGAGTTGCTCCGGTGGCCCGTTTTGCCTCCCGTCTACGCCATTGCTCCTCCCAGGGGCCGATCTTCACCGCGGGATCAACGGATCGCCCTTGCCGCACGGTTCGTCGTCGTCCGCCAAATCCGCACAACAAAAGATCGGCGGAGGGTTGCCGGGTCTTGTTCGTTAGATCCGCACCCTCCGCGTTAGTCATAAACAACGGGAGGAAAAGAAAATAATCAACAATAATTTTAATTAAATTAAAATTGTTCGGAGATCAGGTTCTTTATTTTAAAAGAATAAACATGGGGAATAAAATATTCCAACATCCCTTACCTTGTGGTCGTCGGACGTGAGGTCGTCGCGGAATCGCTCATCGCGGAAGGAGGGGATCGTCGCGTCGTTGCGGAGGAGACGTTCGTCGCACCGCGGGAAAAACGTCGCGCCGACGATCTCCGGATCAAGATCAAACGGATTTAATTAATTTAAATCCGTTGATATCGAATTATAAAAAGGGGAGAATTAGAAGATTCGATTCTCACCTTTAACCGCTGATCGTAGGTCCGCCGCGGAAGAAGAGGCGCCGTAGAAGAAGAAGGAGAAGGTCGCGGAAAAGTTTGTTGACGTCGCGGATCGTGAGTCGTCGAATTCCGGTTCCGGCGTTCTTCGCGTTCTTCGCGTTCTTCACGTTCTTCGCGGGGAGAGTGGAGGTTTAGAGGATCTCGCACAACAGGAGGATCCTCCAAAATAGACAAGTTTGTCTATTTTATTATTTTTCCAACAAACGCAAAACGCGTAAGTAACGACCCATTAAATTCGTTGAATTAATTCAACGAATGAAACATCCCATTTAATTCACGAAATAAACCGCCCAATTAAATGGTCTGTTAATAAATAAATAAAACGCGTCGGTTGACTTTTCAGTTACTTTGACGGGTTTTCGCGGGTGCGTTACTTAGCGAAAGAAACGGCGGGGCTCGTGCGGGCCCTACCTCACAAATATCCTACCAAGAGGGTAGGATATTTCCGGATAGCACCCTATCCGCTTTAACTCAGTTCAAGTGGCTTCCAAGTGACTTCCAAGTAGCTTAAGTGAAATAAAATAAAGTTGTCGCACAAATTTTATTTTATTTCTGTCTTAAAGCCCCAAAATTTAAAAACCACGTCTGAGAAAAAACAACTCCGGAAGAGGCGTTTCTAAGCAAACACCGGCGCTGCGATTTCATCGGTGCCCTCAGAATTCGATTCCGGGCACCGGTTCAAAAGATAGAAAAACCCGCTCGTCCGTTCACTGAACGTACCCGAGCCAAACTTCGGAAATTGATTCCGGGCACACCGGGCCTCGGAATCAGGTGCCGTCTGAAGCTGCGCTCTTGTAAAATTCCAAAGAAAATTAAGAAAAAAAAATTTCCTTGAAATTTGCGGGTCTTTACATTACTCCCACCTCAGGGCTTTACGTCCCCGTAAAGATGCATCAAAAACTAGGGGAACAAATGGGGGTACTGAGCACGCATCTGAGCCTCCCGCTCCCAAGTGCTCTCCTGGAGGTTCCCGTGCTGCCATCTGACGCGCACAAGAGGAATCGACCGCCCACGTAGGACCCGCTCCTGTCGATCCTCGATCTCCACTAGGACCTCCGCAAAAGTCGCCCCATCGTCCACGTCCAGCTCCCCAAAGTCGATGATGTGCGTCGGGTCGTGCACGTATCTCCTCAGCTGAGACACGTGAAAGATGTCGTGCACCCGGTGCAACTGAGGTGGTAGAGCCAGGCGATAAGCCACCTCTCCTATCATACTGAGGACCTTGAAAGGCCCGATGAAGCGTGGAGACAACTTGCCGCCTCGGCCAAATCTCCGTAAACCACGTCGAGGTGAGACACACAAAAAGACGTGGTCGCCATCCTCGAACTCTAGTGGCCTCCGCCTCCTGTCAGCATATAACTTCTGCCGGCTCTGAGCTGTCCTCATCCTCTCATGGATGATCTGGACCTTCTCTGTCGTGGCTCGGACCATCTCTGGTCCCACGAGTGCTGACTCCTCAGGGTCTGTCCCGCACAACGGTGATTTGTAGGGTCTGCCGTACAACGCCTCGTATGGTTCCATCCCGATGGTGGAGTGGTATCTGTTGTTGTACGCGAACTCCACCAAGGGTAGGTGGTCCTCCCAGCTGCGACCAAAGTCGAGAACACATGCACGGAGCATGTCCTCGAGTGTCTGTATGGTCCTCCCCGTCTGACCATCCGTCTGAGGGTGGAAGGCTGTGCTCAGATGGAGCCGCGTCCCGAACGCCTCCTGCAACCCCTTCCAAAGCCGGGAAGTGAAACGAGCATCTCGATCGGAGATGATAGACGATGGCACACCGTGAAGCCGTACGATCTCCTGGACGTAAAGACGTCCCAAGCTCTCCACTGAGCCCTGCTCTCTGATGGGTAAGAAGTGTGCCAACATGGTGAGTCGGTCGACAATCACCCAAATGGAGTCGTGACCTCTGGAAGTGCGTGGAAGTCCAGTCACGAAGTCCATAGATAAGCCATCCCACTTCCACTCCGGGACCTCCAAGGGCTGTACCAAGCCTGCTGGTACCTGATGCTCTGCCTTCACCTGCTGGCAGGTGAGGCATCGTGAAACGAACTCTGCCACAGCTTTCTTCATGCCCGGCCACCAGTGCTGTCGTCTGAGATCCTGGTACATCTTCACCACTCCGGGATGCACCGCCAAGGGAGAAGTGTGAAACTCTCTCAGCACCTCCTCTCGTAAAGAGACTGGTACGAAGGTACGTCCTCTGAAAAGGATGTCGTGCTCTGCTCCAAGGGAGAAACCATCAGGCGCCTGACCTGAGGATATCAGTGCACGCCGGGTCTCACAGTCAGCGTCCCCACGCTGAGCCTCTCTGACCCGCTGTAGAAGTGGAGGAGAGACTGTGAGAGACTGAAGAAAGGCTGCTCCGTCTCTATCCACGAAGGATATCTGTAAGGAGGCTAGCTGCTCCGTCGCCTCCTCAAGTAAATGAATGCCCGTCCTCCTGCTGAGGGCATCGGCTACCACGTTCCCCTTCCTAGGAGTATAGACTATATCAAAGTCATAGTCCTGGAGGAACTCAAGCCATCTCCGCTGTCTCAGGTTCAGGTCCTTCTGAGAGAAGATATACCTGAGACTCTGGTGGTCAGAAAAGACTGTGAAGCGCTCGCCCATCAGATAGTGCCGCCAAGTCTTCAGAGCGAAGACCACTGCTGCTAACTACAGGTCATGAGTGGCGTAGTTCTGCTCATGCGGCCTCAACTGACGTGATCCGTAGGCGATCACGGCCCGCTCCTAAATCAGGACGCACCCGAGTCCAGTCCCTGACGCATCACAGTAAACTACGTATCCAACTCCCTCCTCAGGCAACCTCAAGATAGGTGCGCTGGTCAACCTCTGCCTCAGCTCCTGGAAGCTCTGCTGACATCTGTCTGACCACACGATGGGTTTCCCCTTCTTCGTCAACGCTGAGAGTGGTGCCGCAACTCTGGAGAAGTCTGGCACGAATCTCCAATAGTATCCGGCTAGGCCCAAGAAGCTCCGCACCTCTGTCACGCTCCTGGGTGGCTCCCAAGCTAGCACTGCCTCGATCTTCGCGGGATCCACTGCAACTCCGGCCTCAGAGATGACGTGCCCCAAGAAGTGGACCTCACGTAACCAGAACTGGCACTTTGAGAGCTTGCCATAAAGCTGGTGCTCTCGGAGCGTGTCTAGCACAACTCGCAGGTGGTAGGCATGCTCCTCCTCAGTCGTCGAGTATACCAAAATGTCGTCAATGAAGACCACGACAAATCGGTCGAGGTATGGCTGGAAGACCCTGTTCATGAGGCTCATGAACACTGTTGGAGCATTGGTTACGCCGAACGGCATAACCAAGAACTCATAATGGCCATACCGACACCTGAAGGTCGTCTTCTGCACGTCCTCGTCTCGAACTCTGAGCTGATGATAGCCTGACCGGAGGTCTATCTTCGAGAACCACCGCGCTCCCTTGAGCTGATCGAAGAGGTCATCAATCCATGGTAGCGGATACTTGTTCCTCACTATCACCTGGTTCAGGCGACGATAGTCGACACACAGTCGCAAGATCCCGTCCGCCTTCTTGGCGAACAAAATTGGGGAAGCCCAGGGTGAAACACTGGGTCGGATAAACCCCTTGCTCTGCAAGTCCTCCAACTGTACCCGCAGCTCCCGAAGCTCGGCGGGGGCCATCCGATATGCTGGAGTAGATATCGGGGCTGTCCCGGGGTACAAGTCGATGTAAAGGTCTACCTCTCTACGAGGAGGTAGCCCTGGAACATCGTCGGAAAAGACGTCCACGTACTGGTCCACCACTGCAGGAAAAGCTGGACTCCGCACGTCCACTGCTCCTAGGATGAGGCTAGCCAACTGATGAGAGATGGGCTGCACTCTCCTCCGCGGAAGTCCATCCTGTGCTGCAAAGGTTCCCTTCTCGCCGGTGAAGGTAAACCTGCTCCCGTCGGTGCGAACACATTGCACCTTGCGCCTAAAACAGTCGATCTGGGCATGAACCGTGGATAGCCAATCCATGCCCAAGATGACGTCGTAAGGCCTCGACGCCGCTACAAGGAGATCCCAGCCGAAGCTCTCGCCTCCTAGAGTAAGCTCACACTGCCGGCACCAGTGCGTAATCGTCGAGTCTGCTCCCGTAGGAGTCTCTAGCCGTAAGGATCGAGCCAACGGCTCAGTCGGAATCTCCGAGCTCCGAACAAGGGCAGAGGCTATGAAAGAGTGACTCGCTCCTGTGTCTATAAGTACTGCAGCAAGGGTGGAATAGACACAGATCGTACCTCGAATCATCTATGGCATGTCGGGGTCGTAGGCCTCCACTGCCTGGAGCTGGGCCTGTCCCTGCCCGCCAACTCCCTGTGGTCGAGGTGGCCCTCCTGGTGGTGGGGGGGGGGGGTAGAGCCTGGAAGCGTCGCCCACCACCCGCTGCTCGGCCAGCTCCTCTGCCTCGTCCGCCTCCTCCCTGCGGACCGCCACGGTTGACCCTCTGCCTCTGCCTGGGTGGCCCCTCCACCGACTGCTGCTCCTCTGATCGGCGAGTCGGGCAGTCACGAGCCATGTGACCATGCCCGCCGCAGGAGTAGCACAGCCTGCCTCTCGGAAGGCTGGCACTCCGTTGTGTGCCCCGCACTGCTGAGCCGTTGTCCTGAGGCCGTCTGCGTGGGGGTCTGGTCTGTCTGGACCCGAGAGTCATCCGTCGGCTACCTGCTGCCGAAGACTCAGCTACCTGCCGCCCTGCGCTAGGTCTCGCTGCTGAAGAAGGCTCTTCCAGGAAGCTCTCGATCAGGAGGGCTCGCTCCAGCACTCCCGCCTGGGTCGGAATGCTGAGGGAGATCAGCGACGACCGGATCTCCTGCCGCAAGCCCTGCTCGAAGGTCCGGGCCCGGAAGAAGGGGTCACGTACCATGTCGGTCGAGTAGCGAGATAGGTCAGTGAACCTCGCCGCGTACTGAGCGACCGTCATGCTGCCCTGGCGCAGCTGGAGAAGCTCCTGGATGCGCACCGCTCGGAGGGTGGCCGGGACGAACTCAGAGCGGAAGAGGCTCTCGAAGTCCGTCCAGAGCAAGGATGCCTCATCGTGAACCTGGAGCATCAAGCTCCACCATCGTCCTGCCGCCGCCTACAGGAGGCTCGCCGCGAGAATCACCATGAGATCCGCTGGTGTCCTCACTAGCCTAAAGATCCGTACCACCGCCTCTAGCCAGTCCTCAGCGGCCTGGGGGTCCGCCTCACGGTGAAACCTGGGCAGTCGCTGGCTCTGAAACTCATGCAGTGCCCTGAGGCGACGTGCATCGTCAGCGTCTGGTACTGGTAGAATCGGTGGCTCGACGGGTAAAGCTACCGCCGGTGCCACTGCTGGCAAAGGGCCCTGCACCGAGGCCTCGTCGCCCGGTGGGCTGCCGTCGCGCCCTACACTCGGAACCCTAGCTGGCTGTCGTCGCGGGGCCATCCTGAAAAGGAGAACAAGAGCACCACAGTCAGAACAATATACCTGGTGAGCTGGCACAAGTAATCACAAGGAAAACTTGAGACTTTCATGAAGCAGATCAGTATACCCGGTGAGCTGACACAAGTAATCACAAAGAAAACTTGAAACACACACGCAATCAATGTCTTCATGCATTAAGTCGGAAATCAGGAGTCAGGGTCCTGGTGTACGGATACGTCGGCCGCCGCACCAACACTGGGCTCCCTGAACTGATAACCACACTCAATACACTAAACACTATTGCTTCATATAGAAAGAAAAGACGATCAGAGTCTGCGGTAGAACCGACCACCTCTGATACCAATTTGTCACGACCCGACCTCGGGGCCCGTGCCGTGACTACCCCAAGCCCGCCTTCCATAGGCCAGGGGCTGGCGACTAGCACCAAGGCGTAAAATCCCGGTAAACAGGGAAGGCATTGCCTTTATAAGTAACAACCACCACAGAGTCAGCAAGCGGAAAGTAACTACAAGTGCAGAAAAGTAAAGGGGGCCGGAATGCAAGCCCAACTGAAAGTACAACTGAAAAAGTAAAGAACAGCAACTGAAGAAAAGACGGCGGCCTCGTGTCGTCCACTGGCAATCCCACATGAAGGGTGGGTACAGATAGCCTCCAGGCTCCTCGGGTCCCACGTCCGCTCCGAGCACGTCCCGCCCAGTGGTCCACCTCCGGGTACCGTCCTGCTCCACGCCCCAACCGAGATCAGCGCTGTCCGTCGTCTGCATCCAACACAACAAGGTGCGGGCATAGCCCGTGCAGGGGTGAGTATAAAGTACTCAGTAAGGACCCCGAGACCCCCAAAGGTCTCCCGAAATCCACAAAGGATATAGCAAAAAAAGAAAGATGCAATCACGAAGTAACATCTGACTCGACTTAGGTATATGCCCATACATATACCTAAGTCCCCAATTCTAGCTCTGCTCACGAGCTCAAGAACAACTCAATCCACGCAGGAAAACAAGACTCAAATCCACAAGGAGAGTAAACAGTAAATCCACAAAGGATAGTTCAACACAAACCACAAAGGAGAGTAACATAAGATTCAGCTCAACCAGGTATACTTTTTCAGATGACGTCAAAGATGATCACTGATCCATCTAAGTCGTCGGACCCACGAAGGATCGATAGGTACTAACCCCCGCAAAAGACCCACACATGATCGGGCTCACACAGAACCTGTAGGCAGTGGCTCACACAGAACCGGTAGTAAGGACCCACATAGGATCGGGCTCACACAGAACCTGTAGCACTGATCCACGTAGGATCGCTGAGTGCAGTAGTCGACGCAGTCCACTGAGGATCTCTGCACAGTCGTCGCCGCAGTCCACGAAGGATCTCTGCTCTGCCGTCGTCGCAGTTCACGGAGGATCTCTGCTCTGTCGTCGAAGTCACAGCCAGCGCTAGGGTTCCCGCACACAGCGAGCTCGTTTAGGAGGGTCCGCTCCACGAGCCGAGAGGCTGATACATCATCTTTCACGTAGTCCAAAGTTGATGTATCCAAAAGTTCTGTATCGACAACAGGATCTCAACGAAACAGACGGCGCGTCAATCGGACGCCCGGTCTGAGAGTTATTGGCATTTTCGTCCCAGGGGCCCGGTTGGTTTTTAGGGAAAAACCAACCCGACCGTACTCCGCAAGTATCTGATCCTCGGGCGGAGTATGCCAAAAGTTCCGTCTCACTTAGAGGAAACTACCACAGCTGACGGTACGTCGATCGGACGTCCATAGCTCAAGTTATGAGCGTTTCCGCTCCGAGGGCCCGGTTGGTTTCGTGTACGAACCAACCCGGCCGAACCCAAAGTCTTCCGAAACCTTGAGTATAATATACCGAAAGGACCGTATCGATCCAAGGATCACGTAGCCGCTGACGGTTCGTCAATCGGAGGTCTCAGGCCCAAGATATGGGCAAAAAGACCGAAGAAGGCCCGAAAACGGGGGTTCTGGGCCCGGGGCGACCCGGCCCGAACCACCCCTGGGTCGGCCGAACCGCGTCGACCCGGCCCGACCCAGCTAGGCCGAGTCTGGTCTAGCCTGGGCGCGGCCCGGCAGACCGGACCGGCCGGCTCGGCTTCGGCCGAGCGGCCGAAGCAACCGCCGCGGGTTTGACCCGCGGCTTGGAGGAACGCGGCCCGCGCGGGCCGCGTGCTGGGTGGCCGGACCGCGGACGCGGTCCGGCGGTTCGCCGCCGCCGCGGCTCGGCCGCGGCGGAGTTTCCGGCGGCGCGCCGGGCGCCGCCGCCTCCGGTCGCCGGCGCCGCCGCTGCCTTCCGCAGGCCGCTGCAGTTGCTCCGGTGGCCCGTTTTGCCTCCCGTCTACGCCATTGCTCCTCCCGGGGGCCGATCTTCACCGCGGGATCAACGGATCGCCCTTGCCGCACGGTTCGTCGTCGTCCGCCAAATCCGCACAACAAAAGATCGGCGGAGGGTTGCCGGGTCTTGTTCGTTAGATCCGCACCCTCCGCGTTAGTCATAAACAACGGGAGGAAAAGAAAATAATCAACAACAATTTTAATTAAATTAAAATTGTTCGGAGATCAGGTTCTTTATTTTAAAAGAATAAACATGGGGAATAAAATATTCCAACATCCCTTACCTTGTCGTCGTCGGACGTGAGGTCGTCGCGGAATCGCTCGTCGCGGAACGAGGGGATCGTCGCGTCGTTGCGGAGGAGACGTTCGTCGCACCGCGGGAAAAACGTCGCGCCGAAGATCTCTGGATCAAGATCAAACAGATTTAATTAATTTAAATCTGTTGATATCGAATTATAAAAAGGGGAGAATTAGAAGATTCGATTCTCACCTTTAACCGCTGATCGTAGGTCCGCCGAGGAAGAAGAGGCGCCGTAGAAGAAGAAGGAGAAGGTCGCGGAAAAGTTTGTTGACGTCGCGGATCGTGCGTCATCGAATTCCGGTTCCGGAGTTCTTCACGTTCTTCGCATTCTTCGCGTTCTTCGCGGGGAGAGTGGAGTTTTAGAGGATCTCGCACAACAGGAGGATCCTCCAAAATAGACAAGTTTGTCTATTTTATTATTTTGCCAACAAACGCAAAACGCGTAAGTAACGACCCATTAAATTCGTTGAATTAATTCAACGAATGAAACAACCCATTTAATTCACGAAATAAACCGCCCAATTAAATGGTCTGTTAAGAAATAAAGAAAACGCGTCGGTTGACTTTTCAGTTACTTTGACGGGTTTTCGCGGGTGTGTTACATAGCGAAAGAAACGGCGGGGCTCGTGCGGGCCCTGGCTCACAAATATCCTACCAAGAGGGTAGGATATTTCCGGATAGCACCCTATCCGCTTTAACTCAGTTCAAGTGGCTTCCAAGTGACTTCCAAGTAGCTTAAGTGAAATAAAATAAAGTTGTCGCACAAATTTTATTTTATTTCTATCTTAAAGCCCCAAAATTTAAAAACCACGTCTGAGCAAATGCAACTCCGGAAGAGGCGTTTCTAAGAAAATACCGGCGCTGTGATTTCATCGGTGCCCTCAGAATTCGATTCCGGGCACCGGTTCAAAAGATAGAAAAACCCGCTCGTCCGTTCACTGAACGTACCCGAGCCAAACTTCGGAAATTGATTCCGGGCACACAGGGCCTCGGAATCAGGTGCCGTCTGAAGCTGCGCTCTTGTAAAATTCCAAAGAAAATTAAGAAAAAAAATTTCCTTGATATTTGCGGGTCTTTACAATCAGGATATGCGGATCAATGGTGGTCATTAATCCAAAACTCAAAGGAGGAGGAAGAGATAGAAGAGATGTTATGGAGGGATTTTAAGAAAATCCTCTTAGAAAAATATTTCCCTCGTGAGAAGCAAAAAGATATGGAGAGACAATTATTGAATATGAGGTGGAAGGATGTTGAGAAAGTTGCAAGGTACGAAGCTAACTTCACAAGATTAGCAAGAAATGCTTTATACTACATACTAAATCCAAGAAGAAAAGTTGATCGATTCTTTGATGGCCTAAAGCCATTCCTCTAGAGGGCACTGGTCTCCCAAAGTTTTTCATCATACGAGGATATAGTTTCATGTTCCATCAAGAAAAGAAAATAATTCTCTAATTCTTATGACTTTAAAAGAAATAAATAAAAGAAGAGGGTTTCTGAAAACCCTAGGAAAGGAAATAAGTGAACAGTGAAGAAGGGAAGAGTTGAATTTCCACCATGTGACAATTGTGGGAGGAAACTCCCTAGTGATTGCTTAAAAGGAAAAAGGAGTATGCTACAAATATGGTCAGAGAGGCCATCTTACTGGTGATTGATAGGGGAAGAAGGAAGCCAATGATGTTCAATGCTATAGTTGTTTGGAGATGGGACACTATGCTAATGATTGTCCAAAATGTTATGGAAATATGCAATAGAAAGAACCAAGGGATCAGGTACAAGATTATAAAATCACAACTGCAGAGGTTGAAGTTCCTAATGATGTGGTGGCCAGTACTTTAATTGTTTCCTCAAGTTTAGCCAATGCTTTATTTGATTTTGGATCATCCCATTGTTTCATATCTTCCTAGTTTTCTAAGAAAATTAGATATTTACAATTTGATTTAACAAGTGAGTTGTCAGTCAAAACTCCTAAGGGAATTATCATTGCTACAAATTTAAATCAATCAGTTCCCATTAGGGAATATAAATGTTCTTTATCTGTTGATCTCATCATCATACCCATGAGTGAGTTTGATATAATCCTCGGTATGGATTGGCTTTCAGACCATGATGCAAAAATTTATTGTAAGAAGAAGGAGGTTACAATTTTTGATTGACAATGTTAAAGAACACCTTATCTTTAGAGCAAAATTTACACCACCGAATTCTTATCTAGATCCACCCCTAGTAGCTCATCTAAATTCAATTATTGGGAAGCAAGAGAATGAAATAACTATCAGTGAGGAAAAGAATGTTCAAATAGAGGATGTACCTATTATGAGAGAATATGTTGATGTGTTTCCAGAATATTTACCTGGACATCCTCGAGAACGAGAAATTGAGTTTTCCATTGAGTTAATTCCAGGATCAAGGCCCATATCGGAGACCCCATATAGAATGGCCACTGTGGTATTAGTGAAACTAAATAAGAAACTAGTGTAATTGGGTAATAAGGGATTTATTCGACCTAGTGTTTCTTTATGGGGAGCCCCTGGTCTCTTTGTCAAGAAGAAATATGGATCTATGAGGATTTGCATTGATTACAGGGAAATCAATGCTATAAAAAAGTATCCCCTACCTCGCATTGATGATTTATCTGACCAACTGCATGGAGTGGTAGCTTACCATTTAACAATGCCTCCAAGTCTCTCCAAGGTTCACAATGTGTTCCTTGTGTCAATGTTATGAAAGTACATGCTAGACCCAACACAAGTAATCACTTATAAAGAAGTGGAACTTGAGCCCGATCTATATTACAGTGGAAATCCTATCAAGATTCTTGATACTATAGAACAAGTATTGTGAAATCAGATGACTCATCTGGTGATATTTCTATGGAGGAACTATAAGATGGAAGAAGCGACATGGGAGCCTAAGGAGATTATGTCAAAGATATACCCGAGTCTTTTTAGGTAATATTCTAGGAATTTTGATAATAGAATTTTGTAAGGAGGTGAGAATGTAAAACCCCAATGTTTTGAAAATAAATATAGAATGAAATTTTATAATATAGCCATTAACACACAACTTTTCATCTTCAATGCTTTGAATTTCAAAAAATGGTCATATAGAGTTGTGTTCAGTAAGTCATTTGGAGTCCGATATAACAAACCTGATTTCTTAGTGAATAGTATCATACCCTTATGAATAGTAATAGGAATAGTAATATTACCCTAATCAATAGTAAATTTTATTATTATTTTATTTTCTTAAGGCTAGAAGATAATAACAACTTAGTTATGTTTTTATTGTGATAAAGAAGTAGTTGTAGAATTAGAACTGTTAATTTTTGAATTAAGTTTGCTTTTATTTAAAAATTAAATTAATATTATTTAGAAAATTATTTTTGAAAAATCAATATCACTTTTGAATTCTACAGGTCGAAAAATAGTATGGGTTAATTTTTGGGATTTTTCTAAAATACATGAATTTTTCATTAATAGTAAAAATACAGTTTTGAGTTTTCGGTAGTTTAATGAAATCATAATGATGTAATAAATAAATATAAAAGTATGGTCGACTTGGGTATAGTAACTGATGACATGTGGTGTTCAAAGTGGCTTAAACCATGGTAAAATACCATGGGCAAGCCCATGGTTTGGAAAAAACCACTAATGAGGTGTCCGATTGAAATTATTAAAAAATTAACTCTCTTTTTCTATAAATACCCACTCATCCACTCGTTTTCATTCTTTCAAAATCCAAAATCCTCGAAGCTCTAGTGGTTTTACCTCTCTAGTAGTCTTCGCAAGGTGTCTCTATGCCCCCAATGTCCCATCCTTCACGATCTAGGAGTTATTCTACAAGGTAAGGGAATCCTTCATTCTCTACTTTAAGTCGACACTTCTTTTATGCTAGCTATTTGAAATTACTTTCTAATATGTTGGGGTTTGATTATATTTACTCTTCTTATTGTCCTTTTTATTTCAATATGACTAGATTCCCTTTTTTTCTCGTCATTTGATTTTATAAAATTTTATGTGACGACGTTAGGATTCCGAATTTTCATAAGGGATCTCATAACTTTTCTTTTATTGTCAAGTTCATCTCTTTTATTTTACACTCTTCACCTCCTCTGACTAAATGATCAAGATAAAACCAATAACATATTTATACTGGATTTATATCATGTGTATTTAATAACCATCATAAATATTCTAACTCCCTTCCTTTTATATTTTATAAACGAAATCAATGTCCATGAGGTTCCAATTTATAGTCTTCATGGACGATGAAGTTTCATTCTTCAATTTCTACTTCATTACTGGTCATGAAACCACATTTATGGTTGAAAGAGACTATTACATATGTATTATTACATAATTAATATTCATGAACCATAATATGTACATATAATTAAGTTATATGACAAAACTAGTTCATAATTTTCCAAATACCGCCGAATAATCGAATTGGTGGTCATCAAATGGTTCATCCTCATTCCATGTAACCAAATTATATAAATGACCATTACTAATTCATAATGTTAATTAATAATATATAATTCCAATCCTAGAGATTTATAACCATTCCACATGAACTTCATTACATAAAAACAAGTGAACCGAATATGAAAATAAAGGAAACGAACACTTCAGAACGACAAAATTCAATACAATAACTTGTCAATAAAGACATAAATGAACTAAACATAATTATGGTAAAATAAAAACATGAATAATATATTATGAAATAATTTATTAATAAGTATAATTTTATATTCCAGGAGCTTAAGTATAGGAGAGGAACACAGTTGGAGTTAAGGTAAGTGTTTTTCACCCAAACATCAATTTTCATTCGGGATACATTCATTGTCTAAATAACTCAATGAAATTCTTATGTATTGTTATGTACTCATAATATATTCTGTGTGAGTATCATATATATATTTACAAACCAGAATCATTCCTTATTTTATGGATAGTTACATGATTTAAAAGGAACATTCAAAATTGTTTAAAAAATACGAGCCCGATTTAAGGGAATTTATCAAATTCTTACATATAATCAAGGGCACTCAATAATATGTTTTCAAGAACCATTATCTTTATAAAATAACTCATTTTATTATGAAGATAATATCTTACTTCACTTCAGGTTTTATAAAATTATTTTCCAAAATAACTTTTCTTTTCAAAATAAAAGAGATTTATCTTCAGAATTGCTGAATGATTTTATAAGAGTGTTTTCATCTAAATCATCAATCGTATTGATTACATTGATATTATTGGGTTTTATCATTTATGAGGACTTCTAACAAATTTTATTTAATGGTTTATTACTAACACTATTGTGTATGATCTATCCTAAAACCATTCACCATATTACTCAGAATAGTTTGTGTTTTATGTTTAATGATTGGGGAAATATTGTTATATTTTAGATGATAGTTTCAATATGAATGTATATGTTGTTTACGTTTATCCCCACTCATAAGAGGAATGATTTGGAATTATTTTTTGATGGGTGGGGTACGCTATATCCCCTAGATGCATCACTTGGTTTCACTAGACAAATAGACATGGAATTGGCCGAGGCCTTTCCCAATGTGATATGGATTTTGGGCGATGCCTTAATCACTAGATGTCTTGGCTGAGGCCATGAAAAAATGATTCAAAATTTCCAACATATGCACTTCCCTCATTATGAATCTAGTAATTGAAATTTCATGTGGTTATTCGACTAGTAGAATACCCATGATTATGTTTTATTATGGCATTATTTATTCATCTCATATTTCTTCCATAATGTGTTCAAGTTCATTATTAGAGGCATGTGTTTTCAATTATTCACCATTTATAATGTTTATATTATCTTCCGATGTATTTCATACTATTATTGAGAATTTGAGTTCACCCCTTTCTTATGTTTCATTTTCTCAGGACATGAACTTGTAATTTATGAATGACCTGCAAGCATAATCTAGGAGACGTGATGTTTCTAGTGGAATAAAATAGTGTTTTGTTTCCCTTCATGTTGTAATAATAAACATATGTCTTTAATTTGTTTCCAATAATACAGAACTACTTGGCCTTTCGAGATTTTTATTCCTTGTTTGTATGCCAACGTAATCAAACAACGCATCGACTCCGGACAACTGTGTTCGGGTCCTTACATTAACCTGATCATTCAGAATAGTAACATGACCGATGGAATAATAATTATCCTCAAAACAATAAATTTTATTGTAAATAATATTTATCATTTTATATATATATGTAAATATATAACTATTTTAATTCCAAAATATGTATTTTTTTTAAGAAAACAGAAATAAATTATAACAAATTTGTAATAAACTCTATATTGTAGAATTTTTTTATAAACATTATTCTTATATTTAATATTTAAATTATTTATTATTGAAAATTATTATGATATAATGAAAATTAAATTTCAAATCATCAATTCAATGATTTTTTGGGGTTATTTGTTTTTTAATTTTATGAAATGATTTAATTTTTAGAAGAATAGTAAAAACCTATTTTTAATATAACTAACATATCTTAAATTAAATCATTAATGATGAAATAAAGACCAAATACTTTATAGAAAATGATTTTAAGAAAATATATATTTAATTTGAAATATTATTCATTAAATACAATAATCATAATTTCCAAACCAAAAATGTTTTTTACAAAAACTTAAATCAAAATTGATTCCATAAAATAACAAATTTTTCATTCATTCTATTTCTCTTTTTATTAAACTATTGAATAGGAATTATAAAGATGTTTTAATGTTTTAAACCCATTATATTATATTTATATATTCTATATATTTCCAATAATTTACTATTAATGGTATTTATATTAATATATTATGTTATTTAGTAAATTATTCTTGAAATACTTTTCCCATCATATAAAAATTACCCCTCTACCTCCACTTAGAAAATCTGTCATCCCCCTCTTACCATGAAAATTATCTTTAAATAATAATCTCTATTATATCCCAATGATCCTTTGTGGATGTTATTAATTAATTCAACATGAAACATCAAGGGATTCTTAGTGCTGTGGAAGAGATGTTACATTGAGGATTACATATGATTCCATTAAATTTTCACTTTTTTCTTGTTATATTTATTTTTTATCCACCTAATTAAAATCCAAACATTATATGAATAATTATTAATCTATGTAACATTTTAATTATTACATTATCATACTATAAGTATGATGTTTTCTGTATATATCATTTTCAACTTCCCCTTATCAAACTCCCGATAATGTCCTATCAAAGGAAATTTAACCTCCTATGAAGACATTTCCATGTCAACCCTTATAAACATTAGCATGGTTTTAAATTATTAATAATATATAATATATAATAATATAATTAAACATAATATATGTTCATGGAATAAATTTTACTCGTATATAATGAAATTGATCAATGTAAGGGAAATCGATGCAATATAATAATTTTATAACTAAAACATGATATCAAAATGAGTAAACTATAAAAAAAATAAGAAATATAATCAAATGAATATAATAGGAAAATATTAGTAATAATTAAAATATTTCAATTTTTTATCAATGTTATGATAAATATATTATTATTATTTATGAGGCTTGAAAGAGATGAAATAAATAATGAATTATGGAAATGGGATTCAAAAACTGAACTCTCATTCGTTGGGTATTCCCTCTTTCACATCAATTATATTATGGATAATACATTAATATCCTTTAAATATCATTTTATTAATATTATATTTTAATTCATGGATATATGGGTTTACAGTATTATTTAAAAACCAAATATAACAATTTTACAAAAATACAATTATTTTGAAAACATATATTCAACTCATCATGTGATGTTTGTTATCCAAAGAAAAATGATATTTTATTATAATGTCTGATTGAAAAGATAAAATTTTATATTCCTTTATATTCATTTAATTTATTATCAATCTTTAATTCTTTTAAAATGGAATAGGTATGTGGTGATTATTATATAGAATGGGTTTCCATGATTCCAAAGGAAAACCTTTGAAAACATTCCAAAAGTGGAAATTACATATTATGAATCACTTACATGACAATAGGATTCATTCACATCATTTCATAAATTCATAAATATTTTTTTGAAAAATTAAATGTCATGAAAATATTATATTAAATAAATATATGATATATTTTGTGTAAGATTCAATGTTTACTTCCTGCTTAATGTTGAGGTTGTAAGAAGAATTATGTATTGAATTCCAATTACATATCGTGAGATAAGTCAAATTTTTTAATGCTAAATGTTTGGTAAAATAATATTTATTGATCAAATATATGTGTAAAGAAACACGGATCATTATCACACGAGGTGAGAAGTTTACACGTCATGTAGTTCTTCAACTATTTGCCTCCATAGCATGCATGATATAATGAAATATTCCATCATTTCAATTTTATCCCATTATTTATCATTTCCTCCTTTATATTATCTCCAAATATAACTCTAAGAAATTCCTTTAACCATTTTTATTAAATCCTAATGACATTGATTGATCTAAACACGTTACTGAATTCATTCTTCACCATTTACCATTACTACATCTATATTCTGTTTCCATTTACATTCAATTGGGACTTCACAATAATTTATTTATTATTTTATATTTTAAGTATGTGTTTGATTGGATTATTTCTTAATATAATTGAGAAATACTTGATTATTAAACCCTTGAATGAAAACTATTGTATTTAAATTATTTTATTAATTTTTAGAGCATGTCTGTAATGTTTTCTTTGATCATGAATGTTACTATAATGATAGGGTAAACCAATTTTGGTAAGGGTTGAGAGTAGGGGTGTTCTGAACCCAATTAATGTATAAATAGTAACTTGGAAGCTCTATTTCTAGTAATCTGGTTACAAAAAAACTATTTATTCAATTCCTTTTGGTATCCCTAAACATGGGATGTTTAAATGAACAATCATATACTAATTTTGGCAGAGTAGTCTATGACCATTAGCGTTCAACACATTACTCCATATAAGCTAGGAATAATACCTCCATATTGTTATCTATATCAATATTATGTGATAGTTTCATATTAGGTGGACCTTTTTTTTAGAACACTGAAAAATGGCTCTATGGGTCGCTTCACAGCCTTAGCCCTAGTACTATTTCTTGTTCAGATCTAGATTATCATTTTCAACTCAACCCCAACATTGACTCTGATCACTATCATCTTCCAGAATCTAAAACCAAACTAAATAGGATTATTTAAATACCAAAATCAACACAATTCATTAAGGCTTATACATAATTGTTTTTAGGTAGCTTGTTATTTATCATCCTATCATTCCCCATAAGTTCAGAACCAAAATACCTCTCTAAAAAGTCATTGTAGCATGTGTAGTTTGAGATAGAATGAAATCATAATGTGAACATAGCCCATGTGAATTAAGTGATTCTTAAAGGTGAGTAAAATTTTAATGGTGACTCAAGGGACCTCACATAATGTGATTAGGCACAATAATGTTCAAGACGAACATGGTATTACCTCACTAGTACCCCTATAATATTTTCATTCATTCTAGTTTCATTTGGATGCTACATAATGCTTCATTATTCTAGAATAGTTTATACATTGAATAATCTCTACTCATTTATGGACCATCAACGCCCATGAACCTCTTACCTACACACATGAAATCTAAAGGAAACATTCTATGTGGTTTAATTGATGTATGGATGACTGCAACAATCCAACAGGTCTGAACCCACCGAACATGCAATATGTGCCACTGACACATCATAAAGATAAACCTATGAAAATTGAGTTCACCAATATGGATTAAGAATTGGAATCAATTCATGGTTCCACACCTAGTATTGTGTTTCTTCCTATCTAGGAACATACATTTCATGTCAAGCCCAGACTCATTAGTAGTATCCACAACAAGGGTCAATTCAATGGACTTAAGAGAGAGGATTATCCTGAGAAAATGTTCACCTTCATGGAATTCTATGATACCTTTTGAAATTAGGGAGTATCCTCTGATGATATCTTATTGTGGTTATTCCCATTCTCCTTGCTCGATAGATCCATGGATTAGATAAAGATTCAAGCTCGGTATTTAATCACCACATGGGATAAGGTAGCTAAGAAATATCTGGATAAATATATTCCACCTATAAATACATGGTAACATCACATTGACATCTAAACATTTATAATGTCGGTATAGAATTATATTAGGATACCTCTAAGAACATTAAATAACAAACTAGGTAATTCCCACCTCATGGACTTGATGTGTGGCTCTAGATGAAAACCTTATACCAATGTCTCAATCCAACCACTTATATAGTAGTACATGTAAATAATGAAGGCACCTTAATGCTTCAAAAACCTAATGTAGGCCGACCACATCACGACATGTTCTCCCATGATGCTAGTTTGTGGTAGAGAAATCACGCTCCACCTCAGTGTTAAATCCCAATGATTAAGAAAACATGTCTATCTGCACAGGTGGAGGCTGTGACTAAGTATATGGAAACTTTTATGCTAACTACTACACATAACTCACTTCCTACTCATATAATATAGATTCAATCATAAGATATGTGTAGTGTCCCACACCTATATCAAGACTTTAGGGGAACATGTGGGAAAAAGGACAGGATTGTAATTACATTAATTACAATAAGAAACTAATATTATGATAATCCAAAACAATATTTCTACTATCAGAAGACTCAATAAATGCCTCATATAAATTAAGGGTACTACTAGTAGATAATTAGTTATAAAACATCCATTAACCAAGTACCACTAAGCTATCCACCTATGAATCATTTTAATATGCCATCTCAATAAGTACTCCAACAACCTTTCCATCCTAAAGGCCAGTAAACATTTCAACATGCCACACAAAGACCAACCCAACCAGCTTCACCTATTCAGTAATATTTGAAGAATAATATCCCATCATTTGTTAAAAATTTATATCATAGGATTAACTCCCTATAAAAAAATAAAAAATAAAATGGAATCATTTCAAACACATGAACATTAAATGGGTCAAATATCAAATACATTGTAAGATTGTATTTGTGGTACACTATTTAGTAATATTGAGGCATTGAAAAAGAGACTGGAAAATGTTCTGGTTCTGACAAGTGGAAATGTTTTTTATTTTGAAAAACCATGATGAATAGAAGAAAAAAATTGATGAACCTATGAAACCTACAAAAATCATTGAGTATGACGACAATGGAAGAGGGAATAAAACTATTCATGACAATGCAGTAGAATTTCCACCACTTGAAAAATGTCATAAATAAGAGAAACAAAAAAATTATAAGTAAATTTCACCACCATGATAAAAAATACCTATCCCCTTTTCAGAAATAAATATACAAATATGGATCTAAGGTAAATATAATAATGTTTTGGAGATGTTTATGAAATTTCACATCAATAATCCATTTGAAAAACTTATTTCCCAAATTTCTATATATACAAACATTTTCAGGGAACTGTTATCCATGAAGAGGAAAAAGGAATCCCATTGTGTCATTTTACGGAATTTAGAGTTTCCAACTAATTTTTAGATTTTTATTACACTTGAAAAAAGTGATATTCGGAGTATCTCAATTTGATGCACCATAAGAGAATGAAACTTTGGGAGATCCCTATATAACATCAACACAACCATTAACCTCATACCAACGTGTGTATTTCACAATCTATGATTCAATGAACTCAATCCTAATATATTGGAACTCCAAATAGATGACTAGTGTTTTATGTTTTATCAGAGGCTTCTTGAGGATGTTCTAGTCAAAATTGGAAAATGCATTTCCCACATATAATTCCTCATTTTTTACATGGAATAAAAAGGATACATTTTCATTATCCTAGTATGACCATTTATGGACACTGGGAAAAACATTATTAGTGTGAATAAAGGTATAATTATTTTCATATTAGGTGATGAAGAGGTTGTGTTCATCCTAGTTAAATCTAGAAAACACGTAAAGGATTATTTTGACTACCAAGATATCTTTGTAACTATAGAGAAGATTTACTACCTGCCCATCGATGATGATTGTGATGAAATGCCTCATAATGAAAGAGATGGGTATGACCGTAAAGAAATACACTACATAGAACCTCTTACAAGAGACATTATCCGACTTTTAACACCATTGATCATTCACCCACCAATGATAGAGCTGAAACCTATCCCAATCACAACTAATTATTTACTTCTAGAGACTATATCTTCACTATTGAGATCATTGACTCAGATATGACATTTCAATGACATGATAAGTTTATCGTAGTCCTATAAAGACATAAAAATTCAATTTCAGGGGGATGAATGAAATTAAAGGGATTATCTCTACATTATGAACTCAATCAATCAAAAATTAATTTTTTATTAAAGGATTGGAGAATATCCCACCAAAATAAAAGAAACAGATCATGGAATTCTGAAGTGGTGATGTCTGAGGGAATCCCCCTGGATGACATCCTTACAATTTTATTGGAGCGATCCAAAAGTAGAGTAAATAATCAATGACTTCCCCTATCCTCATGCACGATCAAGAACATCCGTAGAAAAATTCACTTCTCTGCAAATATGATAATCCCTACAACCCTCATTGAATTCCTTGGAACCACTTATAATGAGATAAATTAGACTCCATAGAGTTTTTCCTTTCCCTTGAATAGACCACACCCATATCATGGAATCAGATTCAACCTCACAGACCTGCTAGTAGAACCTTCTACAAAGAGAGAATTTGGTGAGAAAGGCCCTCACCTTCGCACACAAGGAGTTTTGCAGACCATAGAACATAATGAAATCTAGAATCACTAACCCATTGGAGTTCCTAATTAGACCACCCCTTCGAATTCATCCTTTCATGAATGAACAATCATCATTAATATTTTTACCCTGAATAAGTAGAATCCACTATACCCACTGCCCTAGAGAACAGTCAGCTAATAACATTCTATTAATGAACCTACCAAGAACCTAGGATCTTTTTCCACCTATTAGACATAATGCCAACTCATAAATGGGTATTTTTACTCTTACTAGAAGTCTAGGTAATGTAGGGAGCTTATCCAACCTGCCCATATTCCATGCCTCCCATATAATCTATAAAATGGGGCTTAAAGTTATGTTATCAATGTTACTCTCCATCTCGTTGATATTTGAACCCAAAAACTAAAATGAAATGAAATTAAGCATATAATCATACTCACACCTAGATGAAATCTGATTATCAATAGTAGGCCAAAGACCAAAAACCCAATCGCTCACATAGAATAGATGAAAGGAAGACTCAATGTGCAGGTTACGAAAACATAAACAATGAGAAGCCAAAGAAATACCCTTTGATTGATCAATATCTTACATAGCAATTCACTAATTCTTCATCCTCCAAACCAAGAAAAAACATCTTTGTGGGGAAGTCCTTACACCATAAACGTGAATCCCACTCAACCCGAACAAATATTGTATGCAGAGACTCCCTATAGTCATGGGCATTGAAGAACCCCTAGTACGATACAATAAAACATCATCTATATGTCTCATCTGAGAAAGTAATACTATTGAAGACCTTTATCTTATCCTTACTCTTAATGGCCTCTAACAGGGAAGGTTAAAAACATTCATTCCTAACAGACATGTTAGGTCCTGAAAATCTTAGAAAAAACTATCTTTCTCCCACCTAGTTATCATTCGATAAATTAACTTTTCCTCTCCCAACCACCCATTGGGTAGCATCTTGAAGCATTTTTAAATGGTGGAGAATATATCTAGAAAACATCAAAATCTTACCACGATAATTTTTCCCTTCTTCCCAATACCTACCATAATATTTTCTAATAAAGGTGGGCCATAAGGATTCACCCGTGAGAAAGTCGCATGCTCGCTGTGCTTGTATAAGTTTCATGGCATCTTTGATTTCCCTTAGTCCAATACCCCTTCAACCACTAGTTTTGAAATAGTATTCTAGGAATCCTAATGGCATCAACCAAGGGAGTTTTCATCCCATAACAAATTTTTCATGATCTTCTCCATCATATTGATGGCCCCTTTTGGAAGAGTGACGACTGAAAGAACAAGCATCAGAATGGAAGACAAAACACTGTTGATCAAAGTGACCCGACCACTGAAAGATAAAAATCTTCTCTTCTAGTTCACAATTTCCCCCAATATACTGTTCAGAATAACCTCAAAGAAAGGCATTTTAATTCGGACTAAGGAAATTGGGGCTCTAAGATATATCATAGGAAACTGTTTCCTATGGACACCAAGCGTGCCTTGAATGATCCTGCTTCTTTGAACAGAACACTAGTTGGGAATAAAAACACTACTCTTCCTTGTATTATTTCACTGGCCTCTTAGATCACCGTAAACCCTCATTATATTTAATTAGATAAGTATAGAATTCCACCAACTTTCAGTGATGATAAGAGTATCTTCCGCCAACCTATGATGAGAAATAAAACTTACCCCATCCTACTTATACGGGTGGATTATTCTTTCACCCATGCTTCTATGAATGTTTCTCGATAAGGTATTCTGATCAATAATGAAAATATATGGAGACAAAGGGTCCCCTTGCCTCACACCCCGCATACTTTTGAAGAAGACAAACCACTTTACTATAAGTGAAATAGATAACCAAGATAAAGAATAGAATCTGAATCATAGATAAATGACCCAATCATGAAAACCTTTACTTATCATGGACCTATTAATAAATATCTATTACAATTTATCATATTATTTATTCATATCCACATGAATGATCACATTGGAACCAATAACTTCTTTTTTTATATCCTCCACTAGATATTTAGAAATTCCAATTGCAGCTTGAATGTTTCTTCCTTATAAAAAACCATGTTTTTCTAGAGACACAATTTGGGGAATCACCTTATTCAACCTCTTATCAATCAAATTGGAAAAAAAATTTGGAAACATTGCATAGGCATATAGGTATATACTGATTAATACTTTATTGGTCCTTAAATTATGGGATATAGACCACCTTGGTGGAACGCAAACATTAGTTGATATTTCCACACCGAAAAAAATCATGAATCGCCTCAATGACTTGACTTTGCACAAAGTCCCAAGCAGCCAAAAAAAAAGCATATGGAATACCTTCCAGGCTTAGAGTGCTGTCTGGATCCATGTTGTGAACAACTCCCCAAATCTCCTCTTCGAAGGGAGTTTCTCACAGAGTCGCATTATCCTCCTCTACTAGCTATCTTGGAAAGCCACCCATAAACACCACTTCCTCCTACAATAAATCATGGTTTTTAAAAAAATCCTCCCCTTCTAGTAAGCTTCCAAATGTTGTAATTCAATCCACCCTGCCACATTTACTATATATGTATAGGAACCATCATCCAACCGAATATTAATTTTCATATTTTTACGTTCATTAAAATAGACATGGAAATAATTATTGCTGCATTCCCATTTCATAAGTAATTGAATTATGGATCTCTTCTTGATGTCTCTCTCAATTTATAACAAATGATCCGTCAAAAGACTATGCTTATCACAATGAATCTAGAATTTACCATCATCCCATTTGATCTGAAGCTCCTCTTCAATTAGATCAATATCTAACTTTAAAGATTCCACCATTACATAACCAAAAGGATTATTTAGTAACAATCCATTTATATCCATCTTAAGATACATAAGGCTCATTGAGAGACCAACCCAATCTATCCTGATCTCTTCTTTATCCTAATACGTTCTCATCATTTCCAAAAAGCCTTCAACTTGATGCCAATTTGAGGAGTAAAAAGGTATACCATCCAAATCACCTATTTTCAAATTGACTATCAATAGAGAAAGATCCGAAAGAACATGAGACAAATGAGAAACTGAAACCATCGAAAACGAGTATAAACCTTATAAGTTGGATATAAACCAGTCAGGGCGTCTCTAAATGTGACAGTTGCCTTTATGGTTGTGGAACCAAGTGTATTTTTACCCCTTAAAACCCAAGTCCAGCATCCCCCTGCAAGCGATGCAGCCTCGGAAATCTTGCATACCAATGTTAGCACTTCCAATTTCTCCCATTTTTTCAGATTCATCCACAATCGTGTTGATATCACTGCCTACCAACTAGGGAAGTCCAAGAAAATCAAATGAAACCAAGTAATCCCATAGGGACCTTCTAACTTTCACGTTGCCATTGGCATAAATGAAGGAAAACATAAACACCATTCCCTTCATAAATATCTTAACTATCATACCCTGCATCAAAGCATAGACCACCTCTACCCGCACCTCCTTTTTCCAAAAAAAATACAGATGTGTTTGTTATCAGGGTAAGTATGCCTAAAAATTACACACCCCATTATCATAGCAAATAGAGCTATCATGGTGGCATCTTGTTTCAATTTAAAAATAGAAATCAATGGTACATTATATTTACTAAGAGTCCATGAAGGGAACCATAGCAGCTGACCCCATAACTCTAGCATTCCGCAAAATCAAAGTCATCATTAAAATAAAGAGATCATGAATTTCCAACTAGGGGTACCTATTTTCAGAGCCAAGATAATTTTACCATCTTCCTTGGAAATGGATCTGGTAATCCTCCAGAATAGAAAATATGGAGATGAAAAATTCATTTGTGTAAGTATCTTCTGCTAAAGAAGGATATCTAACTCATCAATCAAGAAAAGTCTATTAAAATTCATAGCTAGGGGAGAGCAAGGATAAAAATACTCATGTTGTAAGGAAAACAACATCCCAAAAGATGAGCTTCTAGCTACAATCGTCTCCATCGCCATCCATTCTGAAAGTGCTTTACTCATACCAATTTTTTGTAAAAACATTGGGAAATGCCGATACGGTCCAAAAAGATCTCCTTAAATAATCTAAAGACAAAATGGTGGAGATCTGAAAGCATTGGTATGGAGGAGGAAGATCCTTGGGTAGAATTAGAGGGGTGACAGATGTGGTCTCACAGAGTTTACCCACTTACCAAGGAAACATAGACATGCTAGGATATTCTGTGGTAGATTTAGAAGAGGTAGATTGAATCGAAACAATATGCAATAACTCTACCAAGACAGTTGACTACTTTGAATTTGAATATTCTGTGGTTGTATCACCGTTGACCTCCCCTCCTGACTGAGGAAGAAAAAATCTATCCATATCATGCACCGATGCTCCAGAAAATCCTTGAGAAACTAACCATATTTCAGAATCCACTTTTAACCCCACCACATAATTCATTATATGAACACCCTTACACCTCACATATTTTCGAGACTAAGTTCTCGGTTTCCTTTACCTATATACCTCAATCAAGTGGACCTATAAACCACACACTGAATAGAACCTCTGGGGAGCCTGATAAATCAAGTACTACCACTAATTGAAAACTTTAGTGGTATTAATTAGGAGTCATGGGGGAAATATCACAGAAATTTCCTTTTCAAAGCAATCCCTCAGATTGTAAGCGTTGATGAGAGTCTCAGAATTCAAATCCTAGAAAATTAAGTTCCATACAGAATCCCCTAATTCAACCAATATCGAAGGATCCTGTAGTGGTAGGGGAATATCCAAAATTTTAATCCGAACCACCACTATTGGAGATTATTTTCAGTAAGATAATCCAAGGACCAACAGAACCATGTTAACCACTAAGATTCACAACATCTATCATCCCTTGATCAGGTGCACACAAAATCATTCTTATTGAATAAGTGAATTTAAAATACAAATCTGGATAATTAGAACACCACAACCTTTGGATGAAGTCCCTAGGAATCAAACAATTATCTAAAAAACTTCATAAGAAGTTTATCCAGTAAAATCAATCAATTAGAGAAATACTATGATAAGTGGTAGAATCCATAAGTTCCCTCTCTGAAATCTTAACCACAGGAAGGCCATCCATCTTTTCCAGAATCCTAGGTTCCAGATTAATTTCCAGAATATGATTTATTGAATTATTCAATGAAACTGGGACACCCATGATTGCCTCTATGAACGTACTGGGCCTGCCAGTCAGGTCGGTATCCACCAGAGAAACTCCCAAGGAATATGGGATAGAACCCCCATCAAACAATGTGGATCCTCCCGTAGGAACAAAAGAACCAAAACCAGCGACAGTGCACGCCATTCTTAATACCATGTTATTATGAACTCATAATATTTTATTGGAAGAATGTGTGAAACCCAACCGCCAGCCTATGGGGAATCTTACCCCACCATAGGATTAGGTAATAAATAAATTCATACTAAATTTTTAGTATTATGGAATAATTTTTCAATATCTATTAATGAGTGGGTGAGTTGATTATAAGTATTTCCAATGAAAATTGGATTCATAATTGTACAAAATTATGAAGATAAAATGATTTTTAGATGCACCCTATCCTTGATTGAGAGTATGAATGTACTATAGAAACCAAAATAAATCAACTAAGAAATATCATTTTCCATTTACATTAATACATTAAAATGTTGGAGAGACTCAGAGGAAAATAACTGTATTATTTCATTAAATGATAAAAAAGATATATTCAGATTGCAGTTGCTAATTTTGATTACTCTAAAACAAAATTCACATGTTCGTTTGGTAGTTTTTCCTATAGATTCATGCCATTCTGTATTTTGAATGCACTAGATCACATTCAATGGTATATAACAAAAATATTCCATGATAGGTTGGATGAATTCATGGAAATTTTTGTTGATTTTTTTTTTCTGTTTATGGATGATCCTTCTATCTATGTATAAGAATTATAAAGATAGTCTTGGAATTCTATAATGTGAAGTGATTAGTTTAAAACCCAAAAAAAATTAAAATTTATAGTTCTAGGAAAAAATTTCATTGGACAATGAATATCCAATGATGATATGGAAGTTGATCCCACAAAGATCATGGTGATCAATAACTTAACCGATCACAAAATTATTAAAGTCATAAAGAGATTACTAGGCCATGTAGGAATCTATCATCACATTGTGAAATATTTATAGATTTTTCCCACCCTATGACAAGAATATTAGTAAAATATACCCTTTTTTGTTCACTGAATTTAATTGGTGGGATTTAAATCTTTCAAATAAAATCATAGTGGATTCTCTTATTATCACTCCGCAGGACCGGGAAAAATACTTCAACCTAATGTGTGCTACCTGTGATCTCACTATAGGGACTGTATTAGGATAACGAGACACAAACACTTTATGTCCAATTTATTATGCAATTAAAACCATTAAAGATTCAAAGAAAAACCACACAACCACTAAAATAGTGCTCGAGACATTTTTCATTGATTTCAAAAAGATTTACTCCTACATCAATTTTCCAAAGGTGATTAATTACATGGACTATGCGGTCCTAAAATATTTGATGAGTGAAAAAGATTCCAACCCAATATTGATATGGTGGATAATATTTATATAATAATTTTACATCATTATCTTGGACACCAATTGGATGGGGAATGGTGTTGTTGATCATATATTCAGACTCCCACTACACCTTATTAAGGATGATGACAATATGCATGTCATGGTCGACTTCCAAAAAGAAAATATTTTAACCTTAAAATGATGGAATTACCATGGTTATTTAACATTGAATAAAATTTCACCACAAGATACCACTACCCATACATCAATTACCTTTAAAAGAGGATATTTCTAGTGGAGTCTTCACACTATTACTAGGAAGAGACACCAGATTTTAAGTGTTCATCTAATTTTTAGATGTGATGATTATTTGTAGAAGATGAGGTGTAACGTGTGTTAAAAATGTTTCGAATATAACCAACAATAGGGAATCAAGTAACAAAATTCAGAATAAAAAATCGTACAATGTGGTATATTTTGGCTCACACATCTTCATAATGAACGATATTTTTTTAGATCTGATATCGGTTCCAATGAAGTAGCACCATTGGGAAATGAAATATCATACAACTAAAACCAATCATGGAAGTAGAAATATCAGATTTGTGTGGAATATATTTAATTGGGATATTGTTAAAATGACATGGAATGTTCAATATCATTCTTGGATTTGAATATTTCTAAAAATGCATAGAAGTAGAAGCTACCACTCATGACACGAATAATGTGTTTATGAATTTAACAAATTAAAATGTGCTTTCATGATTTGGTATTCCATGAGTAATCATTAGTGGCTGGGGAACACATATTTACAATAATACTATTATAGGACTAATAGGAAAGTACAAAGTCTGATATAACACATGTACTCTCCAGCACCAACAAACAAGAGGCAATGTTGAATTGTAAAATCGTTAAATCAAACAAATCATAATAAATATTTTTATTTTTATTTTGAAAATAATGGACCATAAATTTCAATTATTACCTCTATAAATACTACATAGTGTATGAGACACCCTTTGAAAACACCCCATTTTTTTTGTACTGGAAAAAATTCAATATACCCCAAGAACTAAAGCATCACATGTACTAGGAAATTAAGAGGTTGAATTTGGATTATCAAAAAATTGGGAAGTTTGGATGCTTTAGTTGTATTAATAATAAGAGATAAGACAGTACTCATACAAAAGTCAAAGATATATAATGAAAAAACTAACAAATTTCACATTAAACAGATCACACAATGAATTTTTGAACTGGGGAATAAGTTTATATTATTTAACTCCCGGTTAAAACTATTCCATAAGAAGATTAAATCAAGATGGTCTGAACCCTTAATGGTCATAAAGTGTTCCCCTATGGGACCATCAAAATATAGAAAAGAAGAGAACCAAAATTCAAATTTATTGATAAAATATTGAAGATTTATCAGGAAGAATTCAAGGAGGGGGTCTTCCTCACATTGAAAATCATATGAGCACAACTCATTTCAAGATCTCGACATTTATTGAATGGTCAACTATGAATTTTTTTTTACATTTTCAAATGACACTTTTAAAGGCTAAGTGTGAACCTTGAAAACATTACCCAATAAAAACCATTAAAATGAATGACAATCCCAATAAAGACTAAAATAAATGCCCCTCTCCATCAATTAAATAATTATTTCAAACCTCCACCAGTGCATTGCCACTCGGCCAATTGTCCCGTGCAAGGTTGTACAGGCCTGGTACCAATGGAAAATGTCATACCCTCTCATTCTTCCAGATCTGGATGGCCAATCTTTAGTGAATGCTTCCTGCCCTGGAACCCCATCTGGAGCGGATCCTTGTAGCTTGTCAAGAAGCTTTCACATATCAGAATCACAAAATAAAAAAAGATCAAGCATGCTCATGCAAACCATGAAGATTCATGCATGCGAAGGATTAAAATATAAAAAACAAAGCCATAAGGAGTGACTTTTCATCCTCAAATGAAACAACCTCTTGCAAACCTTCAAGAATGTCATTGAGAGCCAATAAATATGGAGACACAACAGGATGTCGGCAATCAATCGCTCTCACATCCCATAGCATCAAGAAAACCACCACTCAGATCCACCTTGGTGGGAGTGATGAAATCCTAATACAAGATAAGTACAATGTGCATCCAAGGCCCTCAACGTATCCCATCTCCATAACCCCAAAAAGTTAAAATTGAAAATTACAAACCAAAAGGAGTTCACAGCAAATTGTGCCTCCTGGAACACCCTACCACTCATATGCACTTCACAAAACCTCTTTAGAATCCATTACATCAAACCGACCTAGAAATCAGCGATAGACCTGAAATCCAGCACATCATAAGAGTGGAAAAAACCTCCAGATCGAGTCCTTATGATCCCAGTCGCATAAAACCCTCAAAACCACCAACATAAATTCCTAGATATAGCCACATCTCCATTCAATCATCATCTAATAAGATCACAATGACAAAACCAGAAACAAAAAATCAACACAAGTACATGCTTGGAAATCATCATCAACAAACAATGATCACGTATGAAGCACCACAGGTCAACTCAGAACCCATCCCATTCAATCCACATGGATCCAGACTGGAATTGACATATATCAAAACCTCAAGAAAAAACAACAAAGAAAGGTTTATCTTCATATTTCCATATTGAATCGGCTCAATTTTTTCAGAGAATCCTTGACAATGACCACCTCTACAACTGATGAAGCTCCATCCGAAGCCATCATCAGAAAACAAGGCTACGTCACCTCACTGAATGGAATGGCGGAAGACACCTGCGCTGAAGCCACTTAGCGTGGGAAAGGGACTCCAACATCTCTGATTCGTAACCTAAAATCATAGATCATGGTTGGCATAAAAGAAAAATAAGGTTGAAACATAGTTCAAAATAACTAAGAAGAAACCCATATTAGTTTACCGTAAGAAATAATAGGATATAATAGGGTATTTTCTATCCTGGGCGATGTTATGGTCAATTGACCAGACTCTCAATCACAATTTTAAAATCCTAAATTACACATCATGTAATTAATTCGGAAACGTGTACGATTCACATCCCAAAAAAATTGAAGATCAAAAGTTACACATCATATACTAAAATAATTATTATGTAATTTCGTGAATTATTTATTTCATGGACCTAGGTTCCATGATGCTCAATCCCACCCCTTCTCTCGATGCTCACACCCGACCACATCCACAACTTTTAGTTGCCCGTCTCCCTCACCTTCCCCTTACAATACACTCCTCTTTCTTCTCTCCTGAAACCCTCCCTATCACCCTATTCCTCCATTATTCTTTTCCTCGTGTAGAATGAAAAAAGGAAGATAATCCAACCCTGTTAATTTTGCATCGAATTTCAGTGAATCACCTCTAACCAAGCATTGAAGGGATGCTGCACTTCCACACCTTCGACTTCATCCTCCTTAAGACTGATAGATTCTTCCACATCATTTTATGACGTTATGTACTCACATTTATGAATAACTGTGTATTAGGATGATTCTCTCCCCATATAAAACATAACCTACACCAATTTAACCCCATGTATCTGGTCTTGTTGGGCTATTTATAGAAAAAGACCATGAGGACCAAGAAAACATTGGATTTGGCTATCTTCACATGGATACACATAATCAAAGAGGTCCTTCTCTTTTTTGAATTCTAAAACATAACTCTCATCATCCATTTTTGAGTGGTTAAATTTAGAGATATGTTACAATAGTTTTTATCCAAATCTTAGCTAGTCATTGATAGACTCTTCTTCTAGATAAGTGGAATATCCCAAAAACTCTCTTATGTCGAGTTTGATATCAGGATTGGTCATTATTGTATTGACTTCACCACATACAATGTATTATCGACTCTTAATATTCATATGGTTTTATCAAATGTTGTCTGAATCAATAGGATTATTATGAAAACCACTCAGATAATTCAGGATCCTCAAATTACAGAATTCACCATGATTAGAGGTCCAGCTCTCCAGATTCTTCATCGGGGATCAACTCATGCATGGTTTTCCTGGGAAATGTCTCTTAGTATAAATGGCCGGTTAGAAATGAACATTTTGACCACATAAATGGGAATTTCTTCTGTTAACATGTAATCTCAGTTGGCATTATACATCAAGTATCATGTGCAATAGAACAAGGTACGCTAATGGGTGGATCCTTCATCACTCACCTAATCGACATCTTGAAATTATCAACGCCACACTTTTTCTTCAACTCTCTTGGACTGATGGGATGGATTGAATTACTTTTTCATCAAGAAAATGAAGCTAATGACAAAGGATATAAACATATATCTTTGGGAACTAGGAAGCATTGAGGGTTCTAACGAGGCACCCAGAAATCATACTGCTGACTGGACAGCTACTCTTGCCCCCTTCGATCCTATCCCTGCTGCTAAATCCATCACAACCTATCCCTATAATACCAAAATTATAACTCCCATGTATTCCCCTAATCACACCCATATCACTCCCCCATACACCATTACCATACCCTCCACACATAGCCCTACTAACCTCTGGATTTCTCAACAATACATTATGGTGAACCTTAAATTGATATGCCATCACCGAGTCACACCATTCATAAAACCACCCCTTTTTACCATATGTACATTCACATACTCCCTTATAGCAGCTCATACATCACCTCTAGTAGGAACATTTTCCTACACTAATGCAACAACAACCACCACCTATGTCAACCTCCCACCCAAGATGAGAGATCTCGTCACCCAGTAGATGTTTATGTCAGAGGAGGCCCTGTAAAGAAATGTCCCTACACCTCCCACATCTCCTAAGGTTCCTTTTATCATGCTATATATCATATCCATGAATAGAATCAAGATTGGTAACTCACCACTACCAACCACTTTGTTAGCTTCCATCACCATAGGACCCACTACAGAAGTTGATCCACCTTCTCCATCCTCTGTTGGAGCTATTGATTAGGTGGGAAAGATTTAAGAACCCTATTTTTCTAAGGGAATTGTAGATAGAAAGACAAAAAAATCTACTACTCTTCGTATATCAATGTCCCCTACCCAATTATTATTCACTGTCTGGGTGATCATATTTTGTACAATCAACATTACATATCATGGATGAGTCCTTACAATTATTAAATTTATTCGATATTGTTTTTGTCTCACTATATATTTTATTATTTTTAATTTCATTGTAGTATTACATTATGAATTAGTAGCTCTTATACATATTTTATAGTCATTGATTCACCTGTTCCATCACCATCTTCCCTTAAAATAAGTCGAGCTCAATATTTCGCTGATGTCGAGGACCATCATGGAGATTTTTCATAAGGATCCATTCATAGAAATGGTACCCACCATGATAATAAAATATTGTTTTTAAAACACACGAGACACATAATTAGTATACTCTAATAGAGATGAATCCCACAAAGAATCCACATGACCTCATTAACACACACACTAGTCCTTATAGTCAGTATTGGGATTCTGAGTAGATGGTGACACTTTAAAATATTTTTTCCATCCATCTAGATACTAATGTCTTTATTAAAAAATTATTCCTAGAAACCCATATTTAATTTTTTCATCATTTTAGTCTTTTATATAAGACTTTATATATTTATTTTTTTAGATATATTTTATCATATTTTACATTAAACATAATTATACACACATATTTAGATGTATATATGATGTATTTAAATTAAATTTATCATGTTTTCCTACCCATATTATATCCGGAAAAATATTTATACCCCATGGATTAATGATTTATCTAGTTCAATTTTTTTATTTGTAAAATAATTATACAGGTATCCAAAATTAAAAAATCACATCCCCTAAGTTTTCCTATGAAGTGGAAGTCATTATAGGGAGATCTCAATTCCCGCAAATTCCTTTTCATAATTTTAATTTATTTTTTTCTTGTGATTTATCTATAATATATCACCCAATGTATTTTCTAATATAGTGTGGAAACTATCTCATTTTATATGTGGGCGAGTCTTTCTAGAGATTCACTATTGATACATATGTATTATTTATTGTTTTTACATATATATAGGAGAAATTTTTAATTAGAATATATCTTTAAACACAAAAAATGTTTTACCCATCTAATTAAAAGAAAAATATAATTCATAAATTTTTGAAATCCATGTTTTACTCTAATTTAGATTATTATCTTGATTGCTTAGTTTACTAATTTAATTGAAATTAAAAAAAAAATCAAAATTTCATTTTATTAACTAATTACATGATTTTATACATTTATTTATTTACAATTTTTTTGTATTATCCCATTATTGATAATATTTTGAGGATATTATTTATTTTTCTATTCTTAGAATATTTCTTGAGTGACACTTGGGACATGTAAACTTATTGTAACATGTATTGTGATCTAATTGAGGATACAAGTGAGAAAATAAAATATTAATATTATTGAGTGAATATTTATATAGTAATTTTTTGTAATACATAGCTTATATTTATCCTTAAATTATCTCATTATTTACAAGAATGGCTGATTTAAGATGAAACTATTCTACGAAGATTAACCCTAACTACCATAGTATTTTTTAGGCTTGATTATAATTTCACCATGGGTGGGTGAAGTGTTAGCTGATGGATGATATGTATTTATTGAGAAGATGTATTGTGGTACTTAACCAACTGATTTGAATTAATACGTTTTTTATTTTTGACATTTTATAGTTATCATGTTCCTTTTGGAATTAAAAAAGAGAAAATAAAAATATTTTCAACTGAGTTTTAGGACAGTTTAATGTGACCATTTCATGAAAGTTTAATCACTTGTAGGATCATATGGGGTTATGGGATGGATGTAAGAGAATGAGTAATCATGAATTTTTAAAAATAAGTAAAAAATAAAAGTAAAAAGACGAAAAAAATATCTTGGATATATATTTTGAGATAGTTATAAAAAAATTCAGATATACGGATCATGATTAGTATTTGTTCTTGGGGAAGCCACATCGATGTATTATTATCGTTTATCATGCAATAAAATTTAGATATTACCCTCCTTCTAAGCCTGTTTTTTATTTTCTATCATCCTGAGAGTCATTTTTACCAATTTTGATGAATCCATAATGATTAATTTTTTATTTATCTTTACAGAGTAGAGATGGTATAACCAATTCAACCATATGGTTAGGAATATGTATTCAGTGTATAAGGATATCTTCATATACATTTTACATTTAAGTGATGAGATAAAATTCATTATGAATTAAATTAAAAAATGGTTATAGTATTAATAAAATAGTTTTTTCTATTATAGTTGATGGATTGAGAAATAGAATAAGGGAAATAGATTATGATCCATGCTTAATTTTCATTACAGGATTGATTCTGGATTACTCACCTTCTCTTATTACACATAGCATAATTTTCCTAGTTTTAATGAATTACTAATTTTTTTAAAATATTTTTCATTTTGAATCCTTATTGAAATGATTTCTTCATGATGAAAAGAACATATTCATGTGTGAGAGAAATTGAAAATATGAAATTTTATTTAAATTTTAGATCCATTACATTAAGTATTATTCTTATCTTATTTCATAATTCACCTGGTTAGTTTTTATTATTCCAGATAATAGGTTTCCAAAATTCTATTGGAGAATATATGAAAAATTTGTAAATGTGTACATTTCACTTTTTTAATAACTTAGAAAATGTGTAAGAATCATTTATATGATGTTACATGTCATGAATAAATTAATAATGAAATAAAAAATCAGGAAAAGATTACATAACGTGAATCTCCAATACACATCATGTAATATTCAAAGGTAAATTTACTCTTAAATTTGAAGTCACAATAATAATCACTACATGTGTTCCAATTACAAATCGTGAGATGATTAAAATATTTGAACCCCAAATATTCAAGTTGAGATTCATAAAAGATCTAAAATAATCATATAAAACCATTGATCGAGATTACATGATGTGAGATGTTTACAAGACATGCAAATTCTGAAATATTTGTTTGCAAAACCTACAGAAGTGCACAAACTATTATAATATTTCTATTTTCTTATATTCACTATAAATATTTTCATGTTTTTTCTCTACTAACTTAACATTATATACTTATGATTTTTTTTAATTAAATCTATGTGCCATTTATTATTCTATACAAATTATTCATTTCATTCATCACCATTTTACATTATAAAATCTATCCACCATTATATTTTTTTAAATAGTGGAATCTACATACACTCTTGAATTTTTATTATTTCAACTATGGATTTGATTGGTTTATTTCTTAATTTGATTGTGAGATTATTCATTCTTGAACCCTTTGTTGAAAACTAGAGTATTTCAACTATTTTATAAATTTGTTAAGAATGTCTCCAATTATTTCATTGATCATAACTATTACAATCATGCGAAGCTAAACCGATTAGGATAATAGTCAATAGAAGTGGTTTCTTGAACATAAAAAATATTTAAATCATAAATTAATATTTCTAAGGCTCCTAATCAGGGTACATATTAACTATTTTTTCAATTATTTTCGGCCACCCTGTCCATGAGATGTTAAATTTAAGAAATATAATTTTATTATAATAGAATAGTCTAGGAACATTATCTGTTGAAAATTTCATTAATAGAATCGAGTCTTAATTGATTTAGGTTATTAACTATATCCATAAAATGGTATTGTTTCTGCTTAGGTGTATCAAGATATGTTAACCACAATTAACTAGTTATGTATGCACTACCACGATGCTCAATCACTTGGTTTATTCCATGTTGGGAATGAGATTATCCTTTTTTACATGAACCCAAAAATTTAATATAATCCCTATATTCTTCTTGAATATTAATGAAAACATAATAACATTAATTAAATCAAAAACCCAACCTAATTATTGAGGACACCTATAAAAAAGGTTTGTTGTCTTGGGTTCCTTGACAATAAGTCATTTACAATGGGTTTAACCCCTGTCATGAATGAGCCCAGATACCTCAATACCCTAATAAAATGGCTCGTAAAGACACATCTCGATGGGATTTCCAATTCCCCATCAGTTAGAGACCATCACCTTTCATCCTAAAACATGAACATAGGAACACAAGTTTCTAGAAACACGATAGAGTCAAGATAAATAAGTCAGTATTAATACAAGAAAAATCCATTTGGAGAACTATTTAAGGATTAAAACATTCATAAACAATAGTGGCCCTATTTTTTAAACCATAATATTATATGCTTTTAAGCTTAATTAACCAACAATTACAAGACAAGGATTGTAAATACTAGTTTATTTGGATGATTAGATACACAATTAGGAAGGAAAAACTTATTTATTTATTATCAATAATGATATAATAAATTAATTTTCTATCCTTGAATAAATATACGATAACATGAGTAATACATGAATATGGGATGAGATAAAAATCCCATTAAGGGAAAAAATAGAAATAAAGAACAACACATGGTTTAAAAGGAATAATTAGATTCCATAAAGACGAATGTAACATGAATATGCATAAGGAAGAATAACTTGTAGAATATGATATCATGGAATATTGGAATCACATAAATATGGGATCAATATAAAAAAGTAAATAAACAAGAGTAAAAGATAACTATAAATACTATTTCACATGGTGGAAAGCATCCTATAAAGATTCAGTTTTATTTCCTGTCCTAACATGATGTCTCATGAGAATAAAAATTACCAAGTTAATTATATTATTATCTAGGAACATACATAATATCATGGCCATGCATATGTGGGAGACTTGAATATTCAAACATAAACATAAGGGTTTCTCATTAAAATAAATGTGTATCATAGTCATGTTAGAGAGCCTAAATTTTGTTTGTATAAGAATAGTGTCTATGAAAGAATGGATTTAGAAAATTTAAGGACATTTTTAAGAAATAATATGTATATATGATGATAAATTATGTTCATATAAGATGGAAAATGTGTATATAGTTCTTATGAAACAATATAAATGAGCATATCTAGTGTAGTTTAAGAGAAAGTGTTATAACATCTTTAAAGTGAGATAATGTAAAATTATTTTCATAAAACTAAAATAGAAAATAGATATTTTTCACTGATAAAAATTTATTTCTTATAAAAATATTGATGGATTAAAAAATATTTTGATTTTTTACTTGAATATATATATGAAATTTGGATGTTCTCTTTATTAAAGATTGCTTATCGAGAGGAATTAAAAAAGAAACCTTATAAAAACATGTATTTCCCCATCAAAGAAAGAAGAATTGATATTGGAACCTATGTTTAGAACAGAAATATATAATGTAGGTGGAGTAAATAATAATAATTCATATTTAAATTTTTGTAATCGGAGATAAATCACATCTACATGGAAAAATGGGGGATTAGAGCGAATCCCTTAACTTATGTTTAAAACTAATATTCACTTGTATATACTATTATATATAATAAAATTAGATTATATAATTAATTAAATATAAAAAATTTCCACTTTTAAATAATTTATTATAATTTTATTAGGTTCATTTATGTCCAATTAATTGTGTTATAGAGTTCAATTCCATTTTTCATGAGTGTTGTTTTCATTTGTATATATGACAGGTTCATTTGTATGCATGTGTTGAAGATCATGTAAAATGAGAATAATTACCAAAAAAATTATATGTTATTAATGAATTTAAATAATAATAAATGGTCTTATATATAATTTTTTCCATATAAGAGGATTATCCATTACATAAAACGTTACTCATAATCTTTTAGATTACTTTTTTGTTTTTTCAATCATCAAAAACTTATTTGAGATTATTAATTAATTAAATTTATTTATGTTAGATACAATGCATAAAAAAGTTATAACATAAAATTTACAATTTTTTTAAACCATTTTAATGGTTTTATGACCATACTAGAAGGATTAAATAAAAAAAACCTATCATCCTCAAAGGCGATAAATAATGACTTCATGGATGATGTATTCATTTTTAGAATAGAAGGGAGAGGGAATGACTTTTGATTATTGATTATTCCATTACTGTAATGAAATTATAGTATATATATGATACTATAATTATCATTCCACAGTGATAATGTTAGTTTAGGATATAATAAGATAGTAAATTGAATGGAAATTAAGGGAAAAAAAGAAAGAGTAATTTACCTCCGGAATTCATCTCTTTGAGAACCTCCATTGGGTAATTGGGATAGTTCTTTTATTGAGACCAAGAAATAGTAGATGAGGGGGAGGGTTTCAGAAATATGATTTGGAAGAACATGTACATATTTCATCTCTTGGAAGCTGTGGGGAGAAGAGATCAAGTTGGGTAGTATTTGTATGGTAGGAGAGGAGGTTTATTATTATTATTTTATTCATTACTTTATTATTCTCAACCAAGACTACAACTAGTATGGAACCTTATCATTATATATTTATTAGATAAATAAAGACATTTAGATATTATGGTTCTTACATCAGTAGTACATCTTGGAATATTGAATGTAACTTAAAATGTATATATCATAAATTACCATATTTCACTATTAACCAAAAAATCAAAAACATTTGAAAAATCAAAAAAAGCCACAATAAAATTTTATCGATGTATATAATTATAGAAATAACTGTTTTTGTGAATATTATTTCCATATATGGAAATTAAATATTTAAATAACATCATCATTAATCTTAAAAATATAGATTTAAAAATTATTACTGATTTTATGACAACTCAATAAAACAATTAAAGCCTCATAAAATTGTATTGTAATTCAAATACAACTAAATATTAAATTATAGATCTATTTTATGAAAATAATACTTTTTTAATCATTTCATTAATTATACAATTCTAAAATAACATGCATGTATTATAAATATAACAACACTTAGTTAATCTTTTTAATAACATTTTTTACTTGTATTATGATATAATTATATTATATGATAATTTTTAAAATGCCAAAATTTTATTTTAACATTCATTGGAGTTGTTTATATTCTACTATAAAGAGTAATATTTCTAATTCTAATGTTTATATTCAATAGTTTAATTTATTATTATATTGGTATATGTTTTTTATTTTCTATGAATATTAATTATCTGCTACATAAAAACATTTATAATGTTTTTTTGAGTACTATATTTGATGATTATGTGATTTATATATTATAAAATAATTATAAGATGGAAAATTCCATTGATATAATTATGGGTCATTACATCCCCCCCCACCTTATGAAATTTATTCCTTCAAAATTATTTTTACAACTTATATGAAAATAAATGACAATACTTCTACTTGATTCCTTGTCCCGGTTCCTATGTTGCCTCTTTGTACTGGTAGTTATACAATATTACTTTGACCAGGTGAGTATTCTTATTGAGTAAAACATTATCTATATAGTTCATGGTATTCAACTACTACTACATTATTTATAGACAAATTTTCATCCAGATTACATATGAATTCATTATATTTGAGGGATGATATATATACTACCACAAGAGGGATGTGTTTAATATATCGTGTACTTGAGACATGGTAAGTGGAAGTTCTAGTCGATAGGTAACAGATCCGATATGATCCCGAATCATGATGGGGATGATGTACTTGGGACTCATCTTTATTTTCCTCTAAATTCTCAGGGTCTACTTCCATGGAGATATGTAGATAAATACCATGTCACCAAACACAATCTCTAGGTCCCATTAATTATTTTATATATAGCTCTTCTATCGACTTTGGGCTTCCTTTATGTGTTGCTTAATAGTTTTTAAATTTTATACCATTTATTTTCCCATTTGAAGTCATAAAAGCTTACATTTATGGAGATCATCCCAACATGCAAGGGTTTAGGAATCTTTTCATATAAAGGGATTCATATGGAGACATTTGGATTCTCGAGTTAGAATAGTTATATTATGGGAGCTCATCTAGAGATAGATGTTGGGTCGATCCTCCCTTGAAGTCTAAATAACACTCTCTCAACATGTATTATAGTGTTTAAATAGATCTATCATATTTTCCACTAATTTGAGGATGATAAGTCATACTAATGTTCATCTCATTTTTTAGAGCATGTGGGAGACTTTTTTTGAATGTGAAGGTGAATCATAGATCTTGATAAGATACAATAGATACTAATACACTATGCATTCTTATTACTTCTATGATGTATAATTCAGAAATTTAATCAAGTGATAAGTACTATGTAATTATTATAAAGTGATATATCTACATTTGATGATCCACAATGAAACATATAGATTTATTTCCTTTGGATTTTTTTTCGGGCTAGTGAAAAAGTCTACAGCAATTTTTTCCATCTTCTATGTTTGTATGGGTAATGGTTGAATCATCCCATAAATTTTTTTCCTTTTATCCATTACATTTGGAAACATCAACATCATTGATGTATGTTCTATAATTTATTTCTTTATATTGTCTCACCAATATTTTAATCAAAGATCTTGATACGTCCTTGTGATCACTGGTTGCATAGAGAATTTTTAACTATGTGCATCATTTAGAAGATCTTTATTTATCATTGGATTGGATGATACACATATATGTGAAACATATCTTATAACTCCTACTTATTCAATTTTGAACTCTCTGGATTTCATGTTTCTGATATATTCCACTATTTTCTGAGACTCCACATTATTTCATTGAGCATCATTAATTTTCACCATAAGGAATGGTTGAGAAATAATTTTATAATCAAATGATGATGTTCCATCCTTAATTATTCCCATTTCCATCAATTAGAAGTATCATAAGATCACATCCTTCTCAATTCTCCTCAATGATAATGTTTTACAGTCCTTTCTACATAGAGAATCATTCACTTTAGTTTTGTTACCATGATGATAGTGGATTGTTTAGTAGTGATCCATCATGGTCTCTATCAATCTTCATAAGAATATATTAAGATCTGTATTTGTGAGTATATATTTAAAGATTATATGATCAGTATATATCTCAATATTCTCCCCATAAAGATAATATGACTTGATTTTAAACATGAAGATCACAATGTTTAACTCCAGATCAGGAATGCGATAGTTTTAATATGGAATTATCAACTACATTGAGGAGTATGTTATCACTTTATCATTTTACATCAATAAAAAACCTAATACATTCATTAAATCTTCAATGTATATCCAAAAGCATTCCCCACTTAACAGTATTTTGAGTACTGGTGTCGTGAGGAGACACTTTTGAATTATTTGAAATAGTCCTTACAATGAATGGTCTAGAAAAACATTACACACTTCCAAGTATTCTTAGAAAATTTATTGGAAAATATTTATAAGTTCTTAACAAATTTGTGGTCATACCGTGTTAGTCCACAAAAACCATATAATACATCTCAAATATTGGTATGTACCAAAATTTGATATCCTTTTTCTAGGAAGGGTCTATAGATATCTCTTTTTGGGGTGATAACCTTCCCATGAATGATACATCCTCTATTTGAAACTCACATTTAATATAATTTGGATATAGTTTCTCCTTTTTAAAAGTCATTTGTATAGTATTTAAATGGTCCTTGTGTTTCTCTATTATCATGGAGTATATCATAATATCATCAATATATACTACCCAAAATTTATTTGAAAATATCTAAAATCACTATTCAATGTGTCCATGAATATTTATTAAGCATTAGTGAGTCTGAAACGAATCTCTATGAACTCATAATGTCACTACCACATTCAATAGGAATTCATTGGTATATCTTTTTTTCTGTCATTTTATTAATGATATCCCAACTGAAGTTCCACCTTAGAGAAATAACTGGCCCCACGTAGTTGGTAAAATAATTCATGTATCAATAGCTGGGTATAATTATTCTTTATCAGGAATTTTTGATCTCATGGTAATCCATGTAGAGGGTCATAGATCCTTCCTTCTTCTTAATGAATATAACTGGTACACACCTTTGTGAAGCATTCAACCAAATGAAACCATTGTCCATAGTCACATATATATATTTCATCAATTCTTCTAACTCAATGGTGTCTACTCTATATGGTTTCTATGAAATAAGTAGAGATTCAGGATAAAGATCAATTAAAAACTATAACTCTTAGTTAGGAGGAGGTACAATCAATTCATTATGGAATAGATAAGTATAGTCCCTCATATTGGGAATGTCTTAAATCAAGATTCTCTCATTTGTAAAAATTATTTGTGCAAGATATTCTTTCCCATAATGTAATAATACACATAATTGAGAAACTTATTCTAAAGGAGTTTTATCCACCTCCATACACAAGTATAGAAATATATGATTTATTACGATGTCTTGAGGGATCTCTCTTTCTTGACAGTTGATGGTGTATTTATCTAAAGATTTCCCATACATTCCCTATACAGAAGGAAACACCATGAAAGGAAGTATGATATTACTTCCATATAGGTTTCTTCCACAAAAAGTTACTGTGGAAGAGTTAGATTCTTTTAATTCAATAATTTATCCATTTTTAGTTCGCATAAATAACTCAACAATCATATTTATAGTGGTGTGATGGATTTTTCAGCTAATCTTGAAATATATGAATGAATGCATAGAACTAGAATCAAATATGACTTTTTCTAATCATTAATGAGTAAAAACATACCTACCACCACATAAATGATATGATTTATCTCAGTGTAGTGATAGAATATTACCTTACTTGTTGTCTTCGAGGTTATTGTTGAATGCCTCATATAAACCTGGGATTATGGAATTGAATTTCAAAATTCTCATGTTCCATATAGTTAAAAAACTTCACTATAGACTGTGAGATGATTAGAACTATCTTATATTATTCCGTATTTTTGGAATTATTCATTTCCATTTGGAAATTATTTTCTTGATTCCCCTCTATTACACATTTAAAACATCTCGTTGTTTTTTTAGATAGTTTTGAATATGTTTTTATATCATTTTTGATAGGTGGAATGTTTTTAATTCCATCCCTAAATAGATTTATCTATTTCTCCTCCTATATTAAACTCTATTATTCTTTTATAATCTACGATACCACAATACCAATGAGATTCTCTCATATTCCTTTCAATGTTAAGGGAACAACATAAAATATCATCATAGCTATCAATGTTTTAAATCAACAATTTTGTTTTGTAAACTCATTTTTAGTCGTCTAAATAAGTATTTCATCATGATTTTAGTTTTCCAGGAAAAAGATTGAGGCTTATCATAAAATCCTAGTAAATTTTTTCCCGTATTCCCTGAGAATCTAATCTTCATTTCTCTTAAGTCTGAGAATCTCCCATTATATTATAATATGGAGGGATAGGGGAAAATATTTATTGAAAAATATTTTATAGAAATATTCGAATTCCATGAAGTTAATATCCCCCATAGAAATTGTGTTTCTTATTATTCCCACCATTGACCAGATTCCCCATCAAGACAATAGATCACCGACAAAAAATTCTATTATATTAAGTGTTGGAGGAGTTATAATAACTTTTAGATGTATTTAATCTATTGTTATGGGATAATGGGATCCATATATCCACTAATGAAATGGGGCCTTTGAATAATATTGTATTCAACCAAAACATTAACTTTATCAGAATGATTTGATTCTAGAGTATTCATGTTATTAGTTCTATCATGATCTAGTTGATCTAGTGCCATCCATGAAACATCAAATTTGTATGATAATCATTCATGTGTTCAACAGTTATTATCTCATTTGGATCACATAATACAATCATATTTGAAATTTCATTATGTAAATTTTCACATTTTATATCACATTGATTGTCATCATGGGTTCTCTTATTTCCATCCCTTAACTAAAAAATAATCTATAATTATGGGGGAATATTATTCATATAATATAATAAACAAACATTGAACATATAATGATAAAAATATAAATTAAATTTATATTCCAACATGAGATTCCCTATGTTTCAATCTAGGTTAACCATGGTGATTGAATTAGCTCTAGGGTTCTTACTAATGTTCTCTAGTACTAATATTCAAAAATAACTACATCATGCTATGATTCCAACTAATGAAGACCTCACATTTACATATAATATTACATGATTTTAATAATAACTAACCAAAAATTAAAAGCCAAAATCATGAGGCAAATTGACATCGAAATATTTGATACATAGTTAGAATGAATAAATAATATTTTATTTAGTCTAAACAAATAGAAACAAACATTCCTTTAAATCTTAAAACGACTTATGATAATGTGGGGGAATACTAGAGCCAATAGATGAGCTAAAAATCTAAGTAAGTGAATAATAATATAAATAAAGAATACACATGGGTTTGAAGAAATAATATGATGACATAAAACGGAATAGAACATGAATAGAAATAAGGAAGCATAATATGTGGGACATGATATTATGAAATCATCGAACCATAGGAATGTCACAACAATAGAAAACATGATATAAGCATTAGTAATGGAAAATTTCGAAGACCATTGCACATGGAGGAAAATGCACCAAAAAGTAATCAAGTTTATTCTCCATCCAAAAATGACATATCATTATACTAAAAATTACCCAATTAATTATAGCACTATTTGGTGTAACACCCCAAGAATTCATAGTGTGCTATTTCTTCAAAATAATTCAATAACTTGCACTACACGCAACACCGAGTTCAATTACACCATGACTTACCAAAAAAGCCATTCAAAAGAGGTTATGAATATTATTAACTAAATTTTAAACTTTATATAATCCTTATAATTTTAGAATCCATATTATGAGTTTCTTAGACATAATGTAAGAACAAATTCATTTTCAGTATTGCACTTTTACCAACTTTTAATGGTGAACAATTTTTAAATAAAATATTTTAAACTTTTTGACTAAATGGGGACATCAAAAAAAAATTAAAATGAAACATGCTAGGCTTCCACGGTACGCTTTCATTTGAATAATACTGTAGCGTGTGTTGTACGCAACTTCGAGTTTTAACACACACCACAACCAATAAAACTAGCCGTTCTGAATAGTAATACCTACCTTTTGAAATTATATATATTTTATATTTCTAAATGGACTTCATTTTTGGATTCGGAATATCGAATTTAGCATAAGGAAAAATTTTGGTACTTTTCGAATAACTTTCATATTTTGATGAATTGTGAAAATTACAAAATTTTAATTAAAAACAATTTTTTTATTCAAATAATTAATAGTGATAAATTATAAATTTGATTGGTTTTAAATTATATTTAGAATATATTTTTACTATTTAATATAATTTTGGTCATTGGACATAATTTTACAATTAAATCGAACATAAACAAGTGCCAATCTTTTGATAGTTATTATCTCTTAAAAACACGCTTTTTGTTTTGACTACGGTAATTAATTTTAAATTAATTTCTTCCACTTCTGTGTTTTGAATTTAGAAAAATGGATTCCATATTTGGAATCAGGATGTTCAAATTGTGTAAATAGGTATCTTTTATTTTTAGACATTTTGAATAATTACTGCGGTAAATATTTTATTTACCATGGTTAAGGGTAAATCCGGTAAATAAGGGTTAAACAATAATATTATAATAATACTAAATTACCCTAAAACGTGTCCTAGATTTATTTGTTGATACAGGTTCGACCATAGGCATCTTTGGGTCGATTTGGGGACCCCATGGTGCCACTTGTAGGTGATAGGGACACTTTATTTTAATCAAGTTAAAATGAATACAAAAATGACACAAGCATATATCTTTTAGAAAAACACTTTTTACATTGGGTTATATATGTTGGATTTTAGATTATAAATATTCATTAGAAAGATAAAAATATTTCCAATATAATGATATTTTATTTATAATTTTTAGACATTAAATAATTTAAATTATTTATGACACAATGATGATGTAGTAATTACTATAATAGTGAAAAATAAAAATAATTGATATTATAAATACCCAAATAAATATAATATGAAACTTTTAATGAATTAAAAAAAATTTCTAGGATAATATGATATATTAGGATTGGTGTAATTGACTTTGTTAGAAGTAATCAATCTGTTATGAGTTTCACAAAAATCAACTATTGAATAGTGTCAAAATTGACATAAAAGAGTTCTTAAAAAAAATATTATATTATTAATTAATATTAAATTCCTAAAAATCTAAGGTTCGGCCAAGAGACTTATATCATGATAGGTTCATCATTAATGGACCACTTGGGGGTCTCTTGGATGTATATGGTAAGTTTATTCACCATATAATATAAAAATACAAAGAGACATTGTAAAAGTGAAACTAATTAACTTAGAGTTAATACTTAATGATAAGGTTAATATAAGTACCCAAACCTGTATAAATTCTATTGGTTGAGTTGTTTTCGACCTATCCCCACCTTAAAATTTAAATAATCAACTTTTGAGCCATTAGAAACCGAATATGAATTTATTATAAATTAATATTTCTAGCTTTTCCAAAGGTGCCCCTCACCCCTCTTATAAATGGGCACTCACTACAACCTAGAGGCATTAGTTTGATCATAAATCCAACCTAAGGATCCCTTTTGATCAAATCAAAAGGAAGAAACCGAAGAAGAGGTAATGATTTCACCACCCTTTTTCATTTTCCTTTCTTCTTCCACTTCTTCTTCCTTTGTTGTTACCATTATAAAATAATAACTCCAGTATCATATATATACTGTGATGTTATTAAAAATATGGTACAACCATATTCAGTATTCTATCTACCCTTTTAATAACATGTCACCATACGTGCGTACGTACGACATACCGTCTCCACGTCGTGGTGTAATTGTTATTCAATATAATATTATTTGGATGGATATAATAATGATGTGTAACTCATGTAAATAATAAATATAACATGTTAATGATTCTGTATATATGATATACCATCCATTTATATATTATTTTAATATCAAAAGAATGATATTGTCGCTCGTGCGTACGTACGGACTACCGTCTCCACGAACGCGATGAGATTCATTCTCCATCATATCTATTAAAGTATAATTATGACTTGATGATTTAAAAATGATGTTTAAGGACTTGATATCATTCTGGATATGAATAAGATACAACCTATCGATAACAAACACGGATTATGTAATAAAACATATAAAAGAAAACGAGTAAGTTAACACCCGAAACAACGATAATACTAAGATATTATTATCAAATCAATATTAAAAGACCATATATGATATCATATTAATGTATATGATTCTTGTATAATTTAATAAAAATTATTTCACCATTATACATGAGGTTAACTTACCCCAACCAAGGAAAAGTACAAGGTAAGGGATTTTCTTATCTCACTTTCAATTCCGTGAGATTTCCATTATTCGCCACTAAATTATTTAAAGTGGTGTATTGTGTACTTCCATATGATATATATTATCATGATTCTATTTATATTCATGTCATTCTGTAAATACTTTTATGGTTATTAACTTTTGGCCATACGACTCAGTTGATTAACGTGGTAAGGGGTTTCTTATCTCACTCTTAATCTCGTGAGAATTCCATTGTTCACCACTTATTTATTGCATGTGGTGTATGTGTACTACCCATGATTGTATTCATTGTGTAATATACTTTAATTTATGGGTATTTACATCATCATGGTATGATACTTCTTTCATGGGTGTATGCTTCGTAAGTTACCTAATCGATAAGGGAATTTGAAATTTCAATTTCCACTCATTTGGCTTTACGCATATTTCATTGATTATATTACTCAAAGATTATGTGTGGAATCACTATTCATTTGATTATGTCATAATTTCCACTCCCTTTTCTGTGGATATACTTTTGATACACATAATCACTCTATTGATAAATTCTCAAGCGATCGGTATGAACTTGATAAGAGTAACTTTAACTCAATCTCCATTTGTTGAGTTAAATATCCAATTCATTGGTGTTGTATTTACAAGAATATGTGTGAATGTCATGTGATTGATTTACACTAAATATCCAATAATATTTAGTGTATTTATATTTTTCAGACATAATTATGTCGTTGATTTATCCTTAACCTAAGGATACGGCCTTTATGAGAGATTTCATCTCAATTTAAATTCCATTGAGACTTCTTTGTTGTTATACACCAAATCACTTTTATGTGGTGTATATAATGTACTTTGACATAGTATATCATGAATCCCTTTATTCTCATGATATTAAAAAGTTTTGATTACCTCAATTATTTGTATTCAAGTTTCGCTCTTTTGGTTAGAAACTCTAACTAAAATACCATTTTTAAATGTTTTAAAGACTTATTCTTCTAAATCTTTTTCATTAATGTCCATTTTTTAAAAAATGGTTTTAAGGATTTATTTATATGGACATTAAAGTTTTAAAAATAAAACTCTTTTTAAAAGTTTCAAATTGGTATGGGACACTTTGATTAAAAAATCTATTTTTAAATGGCTTCTTGACAAATAGTGTGACTTTTAAATTTTTTCAAGAAAAGGGGATATTTCTCTCAAATAGTTTTGATGATTATTTTCGTCTATCTCAACATCCTTCATTATTCTTGATTGAGGTTAATGTGATATAATAAAAGCTTCCATATTGTATCTAATGAGTTATGTTTGACTGTGGATGTTCTATTTTTATACCATTCATGGTTTGTGGTAAAAGTATTGACATTTCGTATGCTAGTTTTAATACGATTGTTTATGTTATGTTTAAACCTGTTCATATGAGGAATGCATTGGACTTAATAAGTGATGGGTGGAGCCCGCTATAGCTCCTCGATGCATCGGTATGTCTCATGAGACAAACTAGTGTCTTGGCACAAGGCCTTGACAAAATCTTATTTGTACTCTTGGCAAGAGGCCTTGGCTATGTGGTTATGATAGTCTGGCATTATGCATTCCATTATTATGAAAGTGGTTATTGGTTTTGCATGTGATTATTCGATTAGTAGAATATCCATGTGAATAAGTAAATGGAATTATTTCATTTTATTTATGCCATACAATGTTGAAAGTTCAAGTTGGAAATGCTTTTGTTTTAGTTATACATTGGCTTAAATGTTTATTCTTATTTATGAAAGTTTCCTCTATATTGTTATCCTTACTGGGCATTTGAGCTCACCCCTTTTCTATGTTTTATTTTTTCCAGGAAGTGAAGATGTAAATTATGAATGACCTGCATGGATATTATGAGGGGTTAATAGTGTGGACTATAGAGACCTTATGTTGTTGTAGTAGTTTTTCATTTTATGATGTAATGAAAAACTTATGAATATATCTAGTGTTTCCAAGTCTACTAAACCAATCGGTCTTTCGAGATTTGATCTTTCTTGTGATCATGACAATGTTATGTAATAATGCACCGACTCTGGGTAACTAGGGTCGGGGCGTTACAGTTGGAATCAGAGGAAGTTTAGTACAAACCTTGGAAGCTAGATTTAGATAAACTCTGATTAGAGCACATAGATTTAATATAAATTTTGAGTATTAGTATAGAATAACTTCCTAGAATTTTGGTATTGTAGAGATTTTGTGAGTTTTCTGAGCAATACATCCCTGTCTGGATAGGAGAAGGTAGAGGCGGATCTGGCACAGATGTACCTAGGGGTAAAACCCAAAAACACTACTTTGAGCTAGACTCGAACGGGAACTGGTGCACGACAATGGGCCTTACTGCACTCTTGGTTACGACACTCTCGGGGGATATGCTTAGGATAACTCTCATTTTCCTTACAAATCATTATGAAGGGTTTATGAGTATATAATTCTCAAAGGAGACATTTTTATGATTATGGATTATATCCATAAACTATTTAATTTATGTTATGTGTTTTTCATGTTTGTGATTGGGTATTGTTATTCATAAACTAATATAATGTATGCCATTGTTTAGAAATGGCTCCCAGTAGAAGGAATGAGAACTCTAGTAAAGCACATGATACAAAGAGAAAGAAGGATCATATATTTTATGGTCTTAAGCCATAATTTACAAGAGAAATAGTCTCGCATGTATTATCATCATATGAAGAAATAATATCATGTGTTGATAAGATAAGTAAAGAGTTTACTCAGTCCTATGGCTTTGAAGGGAAGTAAGAGAAGAAAAGGATGGAAGAGAAAAATATGGATAAAGGGAAGAGGGAAAAGAAGAATTTTCCCATATGTGATAACTGTGGAAAGAAACACCCTGGAACTTGCCTGAAAGGAATGGGAGTTTGTTAGAAGTGTGGAGGAAAAGGGCACAAAGTACGTGACTGCAAGGGTAAGAAAATGGTTTCAAATGTACAATGCTTCATTTGCAAGGAGTTTGGACACTACGCAAACCTATGTCCTAGTCATCAGACTATGCCACAAATGATGCTATTGGATAATAATCAAGTTATGATACTACCACAGATGAAGAGGAATGATTAGAGTTCTTATGTTGATTATGTCAATTGAGTGTTGTATCAACAATGTACTTGTTATAATAATTATGGAGTATATAAGGATTTTACTGCAGTACTATTTCATTAAGGACTTGAGATTGTGTGGAACAAAGAAATGTGACTCAATAGCAGGATAAATTTTTGGAAAATATATGGTTGAGAGAATGATAAACCATAATATAGTTCTGATACCGAGGTAGTGATTTTGGAATAATACATGATTGTTTTGGATAAATTATATTGGATATTCTTGACTACCTTGGAACTGATTAATGATTTGTATATTCCATCATTGTTGGGGTTTAAAACATTTTTGGACTGATGAAGTATATCCAGCATTCTATATGGAATAAGGGAGCATGAATGTAATAAATAAGGAATATGGTAACTCAGGATGTTTCAGTGTATTAAAAGAATACATGATGAAGGTATTCATATGCTATTACGGGGTAAAAAGGATCTACATTATTTTTACCTTCCTTATAAATGTTGTACTGTGAGTTTGGACAGAAGTATTTTGGATATTTCTAGTTTGGATTATATTGGATTGCCATAAAAGGACAACCATGAGGACGGGTGGCTACCCGTCGCGTCCGACAAGGATGCGAGACTTGAACCCGCAACCGAAGGGCGACAAGGGTGTATCACCTACCACTGGCCCCCGAGATGTCCTGGAATAAATAATGTAGTTTTTTAAAAAGATCTGGTAGATGAATTATAAATTCATTTATTTTGGAACCCTGTATGAATAGTATAAATAGAAAAAAAATTTACGTTCTATTATCTTTTAGAGTGAAAGATGAGTTTGTGGTAGAAATTTTTTAATGGATAAAACTCTAATTATAAAGTAAGTATATCTCTTTATGATCTTAACCAATCTCATAAATAAATTCCTCAATATTAATAAAAGGAACTTAGAACAAAAATGTTGTCCTAGATGGTACCTTAAATCATCACTAATTCATGGCTTTGGGATTGTTGGCCTTTTCATAGCCATGTTCTCTACCACTCTCCATCAGATAATTGATGGTTAGATTTCTCTTCCATATCCATATTTTCCTACATGGAACCCTAGTATGTGTTATTCTCGGTAATCTTCATACTTTGCACTCTTTATTTTAAATAGAGGCCTCGTTAATTCATTTTTCGATGTGGGATTTCAACTAAGATATTTTGAAACGTCAAAAATGTGTTATCCTAATACCCTATGTTTTGTTGAACCGATGGTATTTCAAATCATCATAGATTGATGAATTTAAGGACCTCAATTTTACACTTGTTTGTGATTGATGACCTCAATCACTACCTATAAATATTTACGTTTTTCTTCCAATTATACGTCTCTAATTTCCACCAATGTTCTCCTAATCGAGATCATAATTTGGTGGTGACCCTTTGATTTCTCTTTTCTTCATATTAAGACTAAATTTTAGTAACCCAATTTCCGATGTGGGTTTTCCCACAAATATATTTTCTATTTTCAACCTTTTATTTTCGAAGCACAATTTCAAATTGCGAGGACACAATTTATTGAAGGAGGGGAGAATGTAACACCCCAAGAATTCATAGTGTGCTATTTCTTCAAAATAATTCCATAACTTTCACTACACACAACACCGAGTTCAATTACACCATGACTTACCAAACAAGCTGTTCAAAAGAGGTTATGAATATTATTAACTAAATTTTAATCTTTATATAATCCTTATAATTTTAGAATCCATATTATGAGTTTCTTAGACATAATGTAAGAACAAATTCATTATCAGTATTGCACTTTTACCAACTTTTAATGGTGAACCCTTTTTAAATAAAATATTTTAAACTTTTTGACTAAATGGGGACATCAAAAAAAATTTAAATGAAACATCCCAGGCTTCCACGGTACGCTTTCCTTTGAATAATACAGTAGCGTGTGTTGTACGCAACTTCGAGTTTTAACACACACCACAACCAATCAAAATAGCCGTTATGAATAGTAATTCCTACCTTTTGAAATTATATATATTTTATATTTCAAAATGGACTTCATTTTTGGATTCGGAATATTGAATTTATCATAAGGCGAAATTTTGGTACTTTTCGAATAACTTTCATATTTTGATGAATAGTGAATATTACTAAATTTTAATTAAAAACAATTTTTTTAATCAAATAATTAATAGTGATAAATTATTAATTTGAGTGGTTTTAAATTATATTTAGAATATATTTTTACCATTTAATATAATTTTGTTCATGGGACATAATTTTACAATTAAATCGAACATAAACAAGTGCCAATCTTTTGATAGTTATTATCTTTTAAAAACACGCTTTTTGTTTTGACAGCGGTAATTAATTTTAAATTAATTTCTTCCACTTCTGTGTTTTGAATTTAGAAAAATGGATTCCATATTTGGAATCAGGATTTTCAAATTGTGTAAATAGGTAACTTTTATTTTTAGACATTTTGAATAATTACTGCGTTAAATATTTTATTTACCATGGTAAAGGGTAAATCCGATAAATAAGGGTTAAAAAATAATATTATAATAATACTAAATTACCCTAAAATGTGTCTTAGCCTTATTGGTTGATACATGTTCGACCATAGGCATCGTTGGGTCGATTTGGGGACCCCATGGTGCCACTTTTAGGTTATAGAGACACTTTATTTTAATCAAGTTAATATGAATACAAAAATGACACAAGAATATATCTTTTAAAAAAACACTTTTTTCATAGGGTTATATATGTTGCATTTTAGATTATAAATATTAATTAGAAAGATAAAAAGATTTAGTACATAATTATATTTTATTTATAATTTTTAGACATTAAATAAGTTAATTTATTTATGACACAATGATGATGCAGTAATTACTATAATAGTGAAAAATCAAAATAATTGATATTATAAATACCCAAATAAATATAATATGAAACTTTTAATGAATTAAACTAATTTTATAGGATAATATGATATATTAGGATTGATTTAATTGACTTTGTTCGATGTAATCAATCTGTTATGAGTTTCACAAAAATCAACTATTTAATAGTGTCAAAATTGACATAAAAGAGTTCTTAAAACAAATATTATATTATTAATTAATATTAAGTTCCTAAAAATCTAAGGTTCGGCCAAGAGACTTATAGAATGATAGGTTCATCATTAATTGACCACTTGGGGGTCTCTTGGATGTATATGGTAAGTTTATTCACAATATAATATAAAAATACAAAGAGACATTGTAAAAGTGAAACTAATTAACTTAGAGTTAATACTTAAAGATAAGGTTAATATAAGTACCCAAAACTGTCTAAATTCTATTGGTTGAGTTGTTTTCGACCTATCCCCACCTTAACATTTAAATAATCAACTTTTGAGCCATTATAAACCGAATATGAATTTATTATAAATTAATATTTCTAGCTTTTCCAAAGGTGCCCCTCACCCCTCTTATAAAAGTGAACTCCTACTTCTCATTTCTTCACACCTTCAAAGCCTTTGGGTTCGTCCAAACTCTGCCCAAATACCCTCAAAACATTTCTCACTACAACCTAGAGGAATTAGTTTGATCAGAAAGCCAACCTAAGGATCCCTTTGGATCAAATCAATAGGAAGAAACCGAAGAAGAGGTAATGATTTCACCACCCTTTTTCATGTTCCTTTCTTCTTCCACTTCTTCTTACTTTGTTGTTACCATTATAAAATAATAACTCTAGTATCATATATATACTGTGATGTTATTATAAATATGGTACAACCATATTCAGTATTCTATCCACCCTTTTAATAAAATGTCACCATACGTGCGTACGTACGACATACCGTCTCCACGTCGTGGTGTAATTGTTAATCAATATAATATTATTTGGATGGGTATAATAATGATGTGTAACTCATGTAAATAATAAATATAACATGTTAATGATTCTGTATATATGATATACCATCCATTTATATATTATTTTAATATCAAAAGAATGATATTGTCGCTCGTGCGTACGTACGGACTACCGTCTCCACGAACGCGATGCGATTCATTCTCCATCGTATCCATTAAAGTATAATTATGACCTGATGATTTAAAAATTATGTTTAAGGACTTGATATAATTCTGTATATGAATAAGATACAACCTATCGATAAAAAACATGGCTTATGTAATAAAACAAATAAAAGAAAACGAGTAAGTTAACACCCGAAACAACGATAATACTAAGATACTGTTATGAAATTAATATTAAGAGACCATATATGATATCATATTAATGTATATGATTCTTGTATAATTTAATAACAATTATTTCACCATTATAAAGGAGGTTAACTTACCCCAACCAAGGAAAAGTACAAGGTAAGGGATTTTCTTATCTCACTTTCAATTTTGTGAGATTTCCATTGTTCGCCACTATATTATTTAAAGTGGTGTATTGTGCACTAACATTTGATATATATTATAATGATTCTATTTATATTCATGTTATTCTGTAAATCCTTTGATGGTTATTAACTTTTGGCCATACGACTCAGTTGATTAACGTGGTAAGGGGTTTCTTTTCTCACTCTTAATCTCGTGAGAATTCCATTGTTCGCCACTTATTTATTGCATGTGGTGTATGTGTACTGCCCATGATTGAATTCATTGTGTAATATACTTTAATTTATGGGTATTTACATCATCATGGTATGATACTTCTTTCATGGGTGTATGTTTCGTAAGTTACCTAATCGATAAGGGAATTTGAAATTTCAATTTCCACTCATTTGGCTTTAAGCATATTTCATTGATTATATTACTCCAAGATTATGTGAGGAATCACTATTCATTTTTTTATGTCATAATTTCCACTCCCTTTTCTGTGGATATACTTTTGATACACATAATCACTCTGTTGATAAATTCTCAAGTGATAGGTATGAACTTGATAAGAGTAACTCTAACTCAATCTCCATTTGTTGAGTTAAATATCCAATTCATTGGTGTTGTATTTACAAGAATATGTGTGAATGTCATCTGATTGATTTACACTAAATATCCAATCATATTTAGTGTATTTATATTTTTCACACATAATTATGTCATTGATTTATCCTTAACCTAAGGATACAGCCTTTATGAGAGATTTCATCTCAATTTAAATTCCATTGAGACTTCTTTGTTGTTATACACCAAATCACTTTTATGTGGTGTATATAATGTACTTTGACATAGTATATCATGAATCCCTTTATTCTCATGATATTACAAAGTTTTGATTAACTCAATTATTTGTATTCAAGTGTCGCTCTTTTGGTTAGAAACTCTAACTAAAATACCATTTTTAAATGTTTTAAAGACTTATTCTTCTAAATCTTTCTCATTAATGTCCCTTTTTTAAAAATGGTTTTAAGGATTTATTTATATGGACATTAAAGTTTTAAAATTAAAACTCCTTTTAAAAGTTTCAAAGTGGTATGGGACACTTTGATTCAAAAATCTACTTTTAAATGGCTTCTTGACAAATAGTGTGACTTTTAAATGTTTTCAAGAAAAGGGGATATTTCTCTCAAATAGTTTTGATGATTATTTTCATCTATCTCAACATCCTTCATTATTCTTGATTGAGGTTAATGTGATACAATAAAATCTTCCATATTGTATCGAATGAGTTATGTTTGACTGGGGATGTGCTATTTTTATACCATTCATGGTTTGTGGTAAAAGTATTGACATTTCGTATGCTAGTTTTAATACGAATGTTTATGTTATGTTTAAACCTGTTCATATGAGGAATGCATTGGACTTAATAAGTGATGGGTGGAGACCGCTATAGCTCCTCGATGCATCGGTAGGTCTCATGAGACAAACTAGTGTCTTGGCACAAGGCCTTGACAAAATCTTATTTGTAGTCTTGGCACGAGGCCTTGGCTATGTGGTTATGATAGTCTGGCATTATGCATTCCATCATTATGAAAGTGGTTATTGGTTTTTCATGTGATTATTTGATTAGTAGAATATCCATGTGAATAAGTAAATGGCATTATTTCATTTTATTTATTCCATACTATGTTGAAAGTTCAAGTTTGAAAGGCTTTTGTTTGAGTTATACATTGGCTTAAATGTTTATTCTTATTTATGAATGTTTCCGCTATATTGTTATCCTTACTGGGCATTTGAGCTCACCCCTTTTCTATGTTTTATTTTTCCCAGGAAGTGAAGATGTAAATTATGATTGACCTGCAGGGATATTATGAAGGGTTAATAGTGTGGACTATAGAGACATTATGTTGTTGTAGTAGTTTTTCATTTTATGATGTAATGTAAAACTTATGAATATATCTAGTGTTTCCAAGGCTACTAAACCAATCGGTCTTTCGAGATTTGATCTTTCTTGTGATCATTCCAATGTTAAGTAATAACGCACCGACTCTGGGTAACTAGGGTCGGGGCATTACATTTGGGCTCACCAATCATAACATGTTCTTTCATATGTGTACCACATGAATGAAAATACATAAAGATAAGGGTTTCCCATTGAAGGAAATGTCTATTGTAATTATGCCATAGAACATAAACAATGGGTATTTCATTAAAGTGTCCATGAAATAATGGATTTAAATCATAAATGGACATTAATAAGGAATAATAGTAATATATAATAATAAATTTTGTCATTATGAAGTGAAAAAATATACAAATTCAATTTATGAAACATTATAAATGACTCTCCTTTTTTGTCGTTGAAGGGAAAATATTTAAGAGTGATTAATTCACAACAATGTACAAATATTTAATTTAAAAATATATTATAATTTTTTACGATAAAGATATTTATTTTCAGAAAATATTGGTGGCTTAAAATATATTATGAAGTGTACCTTAAAATAGGTATGAAATTGGGATGTTCCCTTTAATCGAGTTTGATTATATAGAGGAATTGAAAAGGAAACCCTATAAAACATGTATTTCCCCCTAAATAAATGAATAATTAATCTAGGTACATACTTTTGGAACATGAAAATATAATTTATTATGTGTAATAAAAAATAATTATGATATAAATTAGGTTAAATTGACAGAATGTGAATCCTAAATAAAAAAATGGGCATTCAGAAAGAATCTCATACCTTATGTCTAGAACAGTTATGCACTTGTACAAAATGTCTTGGACAATGAAATTAAATTAATTAATTAATCAACTCAAAACCAATTATACATGTAGTTAATTCATTATAATTGTATTAGGTTCATTTTTGGAAATTTTTTTGAGTTATAGAGTTTAATTCCATTATTCACGAGTGTTCGTTTTCTTGGTTTTCATGATTGGTTCCCTTGTATACATGTATGGAAGATCATGTAAAATAATTACAATTATCCAACATATAAAATCAATTATTTAATGAACATACATAATTTTAAATAGTATTTCATATTATTATGTTTACAAATATGAGTATGACTCTTTAGATTAATGGCTAATGAAAATATTTTTGATTAATTTGGATGTTTTTCATTTATCACAAGCTGGTTTTTTTATTTTTTAATACAATTTATATTTTTTTTCAAGAAAATTAAAAATTTTATAAAATAAATTTTATAAATTTTTCCTTAATTTATAATGGTTTTATGACTATTAATTAAGGTGTTAAAGGAAAATGAAAACTTATCATCCTCAATGGCAATAAATCAACAACTTACATAGAATGTTTTTTTTAGAAAAAAAGTGATAAGAGAAAAGGTTTTATATTAGATTATTACATATACATAATAAAAATCTAGTTTATATATGATACATGAGATATCATTCCGCATGGATAAGGATTTGGGAGAATTGAATAAGAAAAAAATTGATATGAAATAAAGAGAAAAATGAAAGAGGATTTTGACTCTTTAATTCATCTCTTTGAGAACCTCCTTACGGGAAATTGGGTATTGTGTTTTTTAATACCAAATGCTTATAGATTAGGGGGAAGATATTGGGAAGAATATTGGATATAATTTTGAAAACCATGATGTCTTGTAATGTTTGAGAAGAATAGGTTGGGTTGGGTGGTATTTGTAATGGATTAGAGGAGTGTTTTCTAAACAATATAATCATTATTTTATTATTACAGATAAAGACTATCAAAATAATTGAACATTACCCCTAAATGTATAAGATAATGAAGAATATTTTAAATTTATTTTCATTACTATATCAATCACTCAATAAATAGTATGTTTAATATATACTATTATATACTGTAAATTAGGGTATATAACTATTCACAAAATTCAATTATTCCAAAAAGTACAAAGAATTCACCATATACCTTTTTAACGTGTATAATATTAAAAATAAATATATTCTATGTGAATTATTTTCTAAATATAATTAAGATATTTTATAATTAAAATCACCATTTATTCTAAAAATAATGATTTTAAAACTATAACCAATTTTATGAAACATAGAATAATTAATTAACTTCTCATAAAATAATATTATAATCATAATATAATAACATATTTTTTAAGGAGTCAAATTATTAGAATCATTTTATTAATTATAAAATTTAAATAAAGAGTTCTGTTTTAAAAAAATACTGACACTTAATTTATCATTTTTAAAACATTTTTTGCAAATAATTGTATATAATTATATATTATTAACATTTATAATATATCTAAATTAAATTTACACTTTCATAGCTTAATTTACTATTCTATTTGACGAATTTGTATTCTTAGTGGTCATGTTACTATTCCCAGCGTTATGTTACTATTCCATTATTAATGATTCTTTAGTTTTTTAACTTATTTGATTCATTATGCATTTATATATTTTGTATTGTGTTGTCAATGTGATGTTTATTTGATTCATACTACATAAAATAATTATAAGAAGGAAAATTTTATTGATATAATTTTTGGTTTTTAAATAAATATCCCAAAGTGCAACAAAAAGTACCAGAAATAGAATAACAAAATAAGTCCTAGAAGACACAACTCTACATGACCAAGGATAAAAAAACACCCCCAAGTGGTTCTGAACACTTTCTAGAAACTAGAAGTAGATAATCTAAAAAACATAAAATAACAAGTATGATGTTAGAAAAAGGCCCAGTTTTGTCTCACCAAGGAGTCCATAAAATTACTCCACATCTAATTAAACAAATATATAATATCTTCTAAATAAATGGGTATATAATTTCAAAAGTTTATTTTAAAAAATCATACTTTACATTTCAATGATGGAAATATTTCTAATCAAATTTTTTAATAATCCTTTTATAAAAAACAATTTATATAAATCCACATGGAATGTGTTAAATGGATTAAAATAATTTAATATATATATATAAAATCACAAACAATGAAATACATGGTCTTATAGAATGAGTTATTAGGTTTCTCACTTACGATATCCTCACACACATATGTAATGAAAACAACAATGTGCAAACACGTCCATTTGACACCAGTCAAAGAGGACCGACCAATACCCCCAAGGGTATAAGAACATCCAATCAGTTTAGATACTAACTAACTAGGAATTCATGTTCATTTTCAAAAACTAATAAGGGGTAATTTTAAACAATGATGTTTAAAATAAAATTCAGTTTTTTCTATATTAGTAAACCAATTTCCATTTAAAAACCAAACTGGGGCTTTAATCAAATCTCATAGTTTTTTGGATAAAACGACTGGGGTTTTCTCAAAAATATTTAAACCATTTTCCCAAAATTAATAATTTGAAATAAATTTCATTAATCAATATCATAATTCAGTGTTCAATATTTTAAATATGAAATTTTAATTTTTCAATTTTCCATCAGATCCAAATCACACCCAAATTTAGAAGAATTGGGGGATCCCCTCAATTTTATCCCAAAACTAAACTATATACCTACTTCAATATAATTGGGATTTTAATGAACCAATTGATAAAATTTAAATTTCAATGCAAAAAATAAATTTAAATCAAATAATTTATGGTCAATTAAATTGGCCAACAAAAATGGAACAACCTACATCGGGATCATGGGATAGCGAATCACAAAACCCTAAGTAGGAAACCACTACGAAGAACGTCTACAAAGAATATATGATAGTCAAACCATGATTCAAGATATTAAAAATATATTTTATTATCCAAAACATACATATATATAAAACCCTAGGCAGGATAAAAAAATAGTGAGAAAAGAAAACGAGGAAAGAATCCTAAATGGGAAGAGAAAAAATGCAATTCACCTAGAATTTATTTACATCATAAGGTGTTTATTTTTGAAAAATTAACAGATTGAGAGCCTCCATGGAATGATTCATCATATAAGGTTCGTACATGAACATTGGGAATAGAAACCAAGGTCTTGAAATTTTAAAAATAATTTATTGATTAATAAAATCTTTTCAACGTGGTTAGTTAGGTAAAGCCACACGACCAAACAATACCATGAACCCTATTAGTGTTCCCCAGATTATAGTATTTAAATGTTCCTCCTTGGTCGATGTATGTCTTTTCATGTTGTGATCCAACCATGTAAACCCTCACTATATTGTTTTAATGGTTAAAACTACTAGGGAACATTGTTTGGAAAACATGTTTTTAAATCATGTACAACCAAATAACATATAAAATTTTATAAATTTTCACTCAAAACATCACTAAATGAATCTCAACCAATGAGTGATAATATATGTAGTTTAGGAATACCTAAAAATAGTAATAGGATGTTACAACATCCTCACCATAGATACACTCTACTACTATAATGAGGCCATGAATCTACCTTGTCAAAAAGATGTGGCCACTGCTCTCTAATCAGTGACACTCTCTACCATTTCTTGTGACTATTAGAGTCATGCTTCCATAGCACTCAAACAAAAGTTATCATCCTATAATAATCTAACATGGATTCAAAATCAATAATCTGGAATGAATTCATTGTCATGGATAAATTATGTTCATCTACATGAACACTCCATCTCGGAACATTAGATGGATCCAACAGTTATTTTTAGAGGTATATGTGTCGACAACAGATGATAAGGAAGTTCTTAATGGTATGAAACATTCCCCACCAACTTCAAAAACTCAAAAGTTCAATCAAATGAATTATGTTTCCCTAGCCTCCGAAGATCGAAATTAACCTAAAAGGAGGAAAGACTGAAGAATACTTTGTTACCAACTAAAAATACCAGTTTTCTACAACACTGATCAATATAATACGTATACCATCCCTATGTTATCTACATTTTATAATGATCTAACTTAATATTTCTTACCAATTATTGAACCATGTTTAGTCCAACTAAAAAAATTTCACCAATCTCCAACCAACGTAATAGATATTTACAAGGTCAACTTTACAATGCCTTAAAAGGATCCATTATTATCATGGATTGGTAGATATTATTATAAGAAATATCAACCATCCAAGATTGGTTTCCCATGATCCACCAATTTCAATGGTGTGGGTTCAAATCATATCTTCAAGAATCTATATGTCTCTTTAAATTTGGCCATCCTATTGTGGATGGTATTTTATACTCAAGTAAACTAGAGATCCCAATGCCTCTAAAAATCCTCTATAAATATAGGAAGTTAGATTTGGATTTTTATTAGAGAATATATAAGAGGGAACTCCATTCAACCAAACAACAATATTCACATAGATATTTCTCAATATGTAAACATTGGTTATATAAACAAATGTGTATAAAGTGAGCCAATTTAGTCTACCTATTAATAATAACCCACATAATATTCTTCTTTAGATGGGTACGTGAAATCCCAACCACAATATCCACAGAGATCTCATATCATTTTAATGTTGGAACTGAATGTGGTTTTCTAATTCTTGAATGTTTTTTTCTTTTCCTCAACCTGTTGGAATCAACAACAATGAGAGACAAATTCAAAAAGGACTCATCGCATTGCTATCCCCCACATTGATTTCTCATATCATAGGACACCATTATGGTTGCTTAGTGAATATACCACTAGGAGTTATTAAAATCCTCCATAAAATCATTCCTCACCACCTGCAAAAAAAGTGATTCCTAAAACATAGAATACCCTATAAGGAGAACAACCACTGAGGGATGGTTTTACCAAAAAAATAGAGACTATAATGATATATAACCCATCATAAAGATGTTTTTTCATCAAGGATCATCTAGAGAATATTTAGTTTCAAATCAACACTAGCCAAGGAAATATCTTCAACTGATTCCTTGACACCAACATGAAACAGTGCAAAAAGATCCATCATGTTCCACTCTTCTGATGATTTTTTTCATGTATTGGTAGAGACATTTCCAGTTCAAAGAATCTAATAATAAATTCCCTATGATCATGTAATAGCTTATGTAAATGTCAATAGATTTTATTTGATACACTCAATTCCACTTGAGAAGATTCAAATATTGTTGAGAAAACATATAACTCAATATTTTGGGGTTAGAAATCAGGGTATAACATTCCCCTAGAGGTAATAATGCCAAAACATAAGTGCATGAATGAATGTAGGAAGATCAAGATCATTGATAGGTTATTTATTCTCATGCATCCAAAGATACTAAGAGCCATAAGGAATGACACGATCACCCTGTATAAAAGCACAACCCAAACCTAATCCTGGTCTGTCATAGAATACCATATATCCCTGCCCAAGCTCTTGAGGACTCCAAACTAGCATAATATTCCAAATATATTTCATCTAAAAAAATAATTGGGAAAGATATCATCCCAAGATAAATGTACCCCATCCAAGATACAGAAGTCATCATGGAATCCAATTTAGATATGTTATTTACAAACCATTGATAATATCCTATTAAAACCAATAATCACGAAATCTCGAAAACATTTGGTGGTTACTCCCATGTCACAATAACATTAACAATTTCTGGATCAAATGAAATACCATGATCTGACACCACGTTTCCTTATAACATTACTCAACAAATCTAGAAATAACATTTCTAATGCTTGGTATATAGTTGGTGAATTTTGAGAAATTACATAGATGATATTAGATGATGCACAAGATCTACATGGAACATAGAGTAACCAAGTATTTCATCCATAAATACTACAAGAAATATATCATTACACATAGGGAAAATCATAATCATCAAAACCATAAAGACTGCAAGAGAATTAGTTAGATAGAATGGAATGACAAGGTACTCATAATGGATTCACCAGATTGGAAAGGCAGTTTTCTAAATGAATTATTTTTTAATTCTCAACTGATGGTAACTAGATTGAAGATCAATATATTAACATAACATTTCCCCTTTAAAATGATCAAAAATATCCTTAGTATCTAGAAATAGATACTTTTCAATTATAGTAACCCAATTGAGTATTCAATAATAATCAAAAAAGATGAAGTGGACCATCATCATTCTTAGAATAGAGAACCAGCACTACCCATGGTTACAGACTCAGGTGTATAAAATCCTTTCTCTATAATATAATCAAAATGACTATTTAGAACTTACATTTTATCTTGTTCCATGTATTATGAGATTGTTTTGTACTAAGAAATAAATTCGGTAGAATATTCCACCTCCCTTATTTATGGGAAAATAGTTAAGAAAGAAGGACAACCATTGGAGAAATCGTAGAAGAATGGGTCAAGATCACACATAAAAGAATCCCTCTATAGATCAAAAGCTAAAAAATATATTAATTTCCCAATATCTAGATAAGGGGTTCAAGATATACTAAACCTCAGGTCCTATTTAACATGAAAGATTCATAAAAACAATCTGGTGTAGTAATGGAGACCCATCAAAGAAAAAACTCAATATGGGATTTTTTGGAAAAAAGGAAACACATCCTAAAAATTTTATCAGTGGTTTCATGTTGTGAACCACACAACTCCAAGAAATCTCATAATATGGTGGAGAGAAAAAACAAGTTGGACTATCTACAACCTACACTATATTTATTTATAGGGGCTTAGTAAAATACAACACATATGATAAAATCTACGTATGAATATATAGAATATTTAAAATGAAAGATGAAATAAAAATATGAGAAGAACTAATATAAAATAATTCAGTCACTAATGATGAATATATATTTATGGAACCACTCATGGTCACTAGACTCATATCTTCATCTTATGGAGAACCATCCACTACGTGAATAATCTTCATTCCTAATGCATGTGGATGGACTCCCTTTTTCATGAAGAATATAATATCAACATAGTTTTAGTTGGTAAATATGATCCTATAACTCTACATAGAGTGTAATAGATACGACATAACATCTCTATGTTACTAAAGTATCTGTATAACCCACATATCGTGGGTGTGTCTGTACAAACACTCTTCAAGTGCCCTGAAATTCTTGACACATAACAACTCAAGGATCCTCTTCCATAAAATGGTTGAGGTCTTGGGAAACCCTATTATCTATAACCACCATAATAATCATCATGATTTTTATTCCCTTTATAGGAATTCACACCTTTACTAGATTAAAAAAACTCCTTTCAACCATATCCTCCAGGTCCTGTACATTTCGACCGTCGGTGATCTATCCAACACATCATAAAAAGAAGAAATAATTAGAAAGAAAACATAATAAAAAATATAATATCAATATTCCATATGAAAACATCAGGTATTCATCCTATCGTTCGATACAATCTCATGTGAAAAATGTACAAGCTCTTTCAATCAATTTTCATATTCAGTCATAGTACCATCATCTTTCTTAATTTTGAAAAATCAATTGACCTAGATGACACCATCAAATTTCTATAAAACTAGTTATTGGAATAACATTGTTGTGTTTCCACTACAATTCCTCATCCTTTTTTATCGTCACCATTGTGTCCCACCATCTCACGTTCAGTCACTTAGACATAAAGGCAGAACACATCACATTGATTTCATGATGTGTCTGGAAGAACTCCTAAAAATACTTAATTTCTTTCATACAGTCCTAAACCTCATGTGGAAAATTAGATAATTTGAATATTTGGGGTTTCATATGATGTAACTCAAGAAAATGATTCCAGAAAAACAACCCTCTCAAGTTCCACAATTGTTAACCGAATGAGAACTGGTTCAGGTATAAGGACCCGACCTTAAACAATACTTAATCATGAGTTAATTTATTAAATCACATTGAGGATCTTGTGAGGTTTATATATTTAAATAATTTGGCCATATATATTACATTACATTTCCATAATTACAAAGTAGAGACCTCTAATTAGATTACATTTTTTTCATAAAAATAAAATACTCTAAAAAATATGTATACTACCATGTTTTATACATCATGACTTTTCCTTGATCTGATCCTTGACCCTATACATCATTATGTCATGTGAAATAAATTTAAAAACATGTGGTGAGCATAAAAAGAACAGTAAGGTTTATAAAATAAGTAAATGAAACATTAACCAATCAACAAATACAAATCACTGAAACCATACTTTTCTATCATAACATACATCATGAAATCATAAGATTTATCAATAACAAATAGAAATCATAAATCATAAAGGTAAATTGTGGAATCCATATCATACATACATTATAGCTATCACAGCTACATATAGAGTTACGTTGGAATACCCGTCACAGTATATTCCCTAAAACTCTTAGGAGAAACACTAACACTTACTTACATCATGTTATCCAATGCATTGGAGAGCTATCTCGGGCTCACCCACCCCAGGTTTGTCATGGAAGCACCCGTATACGTAAAAAATCCCCAAAAACCATAACATATTCATTACAAATAAAATAAAAATAAAGAAAGATAACATTTCCTCATTTCAAAAACAATATATAATTTCAAGATATTGACATAATTAATGCTTCACCAAACCATTTTCTAAACCCTTTAAAACATTTATAATGACATTTTGGAATCATAGTGTCCCATACAAATTTGAAGCATTTAAAGAAATTAAAAATTTAAAGCATTAATTTCTAGATAAATAAATCCTTAAAACTATTTCTAAAACCTGGACATTAATGAGATTTATTTATAAGGATAAACCTTTAAAACATTTAAAATGATATTTTAGTGAAAGAGTTCCTAACCAATTGAGAGAGGCTTGAATACAAATAATTGAGGAATAATATTAATAAAATCATATAATATCATGATAATAAGTAAATTCATAATATAATATGTCAAATGGGAGTATATACACCATATAAAGGTAAATTGGCATATAACAACAAATAAGCCTCAATGGAATGTAAATTGAGAAAAAGTCCCTTGAAAATATCTTATCCATAGATTAAGGAAAAATCAATGACATAATTATGTATGAAAAATAATAATACACACAAAATAAGTGGATATTTTGTGTAAAATAGTCATAATACATTCACACATATTTATATCATGACATAATCAAGAAGTATAAGTTAAACCCAAAGAATTTAAATTGGGTTATGAATTCTCTTAAAAACATTTGACAGCTTAACGACATCACTTTAAAATTAAGAAAATGAATTTATGAGAGAGAAAAGGTTCTATCATTACTTGGATTGAAAATTTACATTAATAAGTATATTGATTAACATATCACAACATATGAAAGTGGAAATTAAGAGACATAACATAAATCAAGTCTTTTGAAAAGCGGAGGGTGAAAGATTCCCTCACCAATTTCGTAACATACAAAACATACACCACATTAAAGAAGGATCATATGATGAAGATGTAAATACCAATAAATTACATTATATTACACAATGAATAAAATCATGGGTAGTACACACGCCACACAAATGTAAATAGTGGAAAATATAGCATGAATCTCATGGGAATCAAAAGTGAGATGAAAACCCCTAACAATATTGTAATTAATCGAGTTGTATGACCAAAAGTTAATAAACACAAAATTAATCATATAATACCATGAATATAAAGAGATTAAAAGTAATATTTATCAAATTTTAGTACACAATACACCACATGAAAGAAATTTGTGGTGAACCGTGGATATCTCCCGAAATTAAATTTGAGATAAGAAACCCCTTACCATGCATCCAACTTGATCTCTTCATTCTTTAATCTCTTGAATAATATACTAATGTTAATTTATACTTTCTTAATAACCTTTTTCACATTTATTATTCCTTTTATATCACTTATTACCAAGTTACAATTATTATTCCATAATTTATGTTAATAATGGTCGTTTTGTCTATATTTGTTACTTGGGTCAAAAATTGAACTTCTTATAATTACAAGTTGTTCATGTGGTCAAAATTAAAATATCTATAGAATTATATTCATGATTTATATATCATATATATCATATATATCCATTATAATTATGTATTTACAATATTACATATATTTAGAGATATGAAATGAAATGCATTGTTCATGGAGACCGTATGTCGTATGTACGAATGAACACTACATTCATTTCTATTTCATATTTAATGGAATGAAAACTTAATGATACATAGGTATATTATAATTCCAGTATAATATCATATCATATATATGTTACATTTTTTAGTTAACACCATCCTTTATTTGTTACAAGTATGTCATGAACGAATCATATCACCTTAAGGGGGAGGTAGTCCGCACTTCCTCAAATGAAATTATCATAATTACACATATTTGTAATCATAAAAGTATAATTGTAAATAAAAATTACATAATCATAGAGAAAACATAAACATAATATATATCATATATAAATATAGATCCATCATAATGTCTAACATCAGAAGTGGTAGAAGAAGATTGAACAATCATCGTTTCGTGAGGCAGCAGTTCGCCTTACACAGAAACAACATGTTCTTTACAAATTAAATGGAGGTGTGTGTAAGTGTAGTTTGAATAAATCTAATAATAACAACATATTATATTTAGGATACTGGGTTTGTTATAAAATAAAGTAATAAATAGAGTTTATGGGGTTGGAGAAGTAAAATAAAACAAAAGAACTGAAGAGAAGACGTTACCTTTAAATCGAGTATCTCCCTTTGGTTTGAATCAAAATTTTTACTTGAATTTCCTTCTTCCTAGAGAAAGTATTATAGGAATGGGATAGGGATGTATATATATTAATTGGGAAGAGTATGGATGAGACAGGGGGCCTGAGAAGTGTGAAGAATGGGTTAGAATTGAGGGATTTTATAAGGGATAGGAGGGGCTCTTTAGGAAAGATTAAGAATATTATTATATTATATAATGATTCTCAGTTTATAAAGGTCCAAAACATATTAAAGTAAAATATATAATGAATCATGTTATAAATAAAATAATCCAATAATAATTTGATAGGTTTTGGATATTTGTTTAATCATTGTAATCTTATTTATTTAAATCATTCATTGATGTGGTAAATACTGCACCATTATTCTGTCATAAATAATTTTATTTATTTTTTGTCTAAAAATTATAAAAAAAATAACAGGATGTAGGAAATCATTTTATATTTCCAATGAATATTTCTTGGCCAATAGATAAATTATATAACCCTATTTAAAAATTTATTTACAAAAATATATATGTTTATGTCATTTTTGTCTTTACATTAAATCAATTACTATAAAGTGTAATTATAACTGCAGAATGGCTCCATGAGGTCCCTAAATTGACCTATAGATGACCATGTTCTGAAATGTATAATAAAAAAGGTAAATACACATATTAGGGTAATTTAATATTATAACAATAATATTTTGTTACACTTATTTACTAGATTTACCCTTTAATCATGGAAAATAAATTTTTTACTGAAATAAATATTCATAATGTATAAAAATAAAAGATACCAATTTAAACAAGGGAGACCTCCTAATTCAAAATATGGAATCAATTTTTCCAAATTCAAAACATATAAGTGGAAGAAATTAATTTAAAAATAATTCATACAGTCAAAACAAAAAGCATGTTTTTAAGAAATAATAACTATCAAAGGATTGACAATTATTTATGACGAATTTCAATGTGAAATTACATCCAATGACCAAAATTGGATTAGATGGAAAAAATATAAAATAATTACACATTAAAACCATTTAAAAAGATAATATATTTATATATTTATTATATTAAAATATAGTTATGAATTAAAAAACAATATTTTTCAACATTCATAAAAAAATAACACTATCAAAAAAATAACCAAATTTTATCCAAAGTAAATCTTGATTTCCAGATTCTAAATAAGTATATTATTTTGTCAAATAGAACATATAAAAGTGACCAAAACCATATTTAAATAGGCTTATCCATCAAATGGTTGTAAATGAAACTTCTAATTAATGTTAGTGTATTTATGCTCAAAATCAGTTTCTTTCTTATTTTAAGCCTCTAAAATTTATTGGATAAATGTAAAAATATTTAGAAAACATCTATATTCATATTTTAGTTAGTTCTGTCGATTTCATTAAATCCAACGGCTAGGCATTAACATAAATTTAAAATAATAATAATATATTATTTTTTAGTATGACTCAGCATTTTGTCCAACATAAGATTTCTAAGAAACTCGTTGTTGTGTATCAGGTATGCCATCGAACATAGAATCCCATTTAAAGAAAAATTAATATTTAATTCACAAATTTTAATAAATATAAAAATTTTATATTTTTTCTTTACCTGGGATGTTACATCCTTCCCCGATTTTAAGAAATGTGTCCTCACAATTCTATAATTGGGCTTGGAAACATCATTGAATGTCACATATCAGAAAAAGAGTCAATAAAAATATCACATTAAAATAAAGGAAGAGAAGTAAAATGGTAACCCAATACAAAAAATACTGAGATTCCATGAAAACATGTATATGGAAGAGAAAGTAACTATCATATATTAATAAAGCATGATAAAGAACATTATCATGGAAAGTTAACCACCACAAATACAATAAATTTGTGGTTGGGTGAAAGTCTGATGATTAAAGAGAGATTTTAATACTTTTGCTTCATGATCCATTTCATATAGTTGAAGAATTTTATTAATAACTAGACTATTATCATAATGAAATATACTTACTTGTCATTTAGAGTGTAATCCTTTAATAAAATTCCTCCACAAAATCAAATTTTCTTCTAACAGTACGTATTCAAGATGACTTGGTCAAACCTAAAGTGCTAGAATAAATTTATAGAGTACTATATACTCTAGAAAAGATGAACTGTATATTTCCCATATATATAAACATCAACCAAAACAAAAATCAGTCAGTACAAGAGTAGATAATCCCTAAAAGGATAATCTTTTATAAAAATAAATACTGCTCTTAATCTCCAAAATTCAACAAAAAGAACCCAATGTTAAAGAAAGACCTTTGAATAAACAACTATCCATAAAATTATTCAAATTAATCAAAATAATGATTGAAACCCAAATCTTAGAAATAATTAATCACGTAGTATTCCAAGATAAATCTTAACATTTATCTCCAAATAATAGCAGTTACTGTTAAAGTCTCATACTTATAATTAATTAAGCTAATCAAATATTCTCCACGATAGGTTAATAATTTCCATAAATAAACCAAATTGTCATATGTCTACAATAAAAACATAGATTCTTCCAAAATAAAATTATCACCATTACTCCAAAAATGAGATCCGATAGTATTTTATTTCCCTTAAGAATACAATGTTCCCAAAAGAGAGAATTTCTTCCAAAATAACTTTTATTACATAATAACAAAATCACTTTTTTATACTAAGGATGTGAATTTGATAAAATATAAGATCCCAAATAATCTTATTCTTGATCCATAAAATCATTTATCTTAAAATAATATGTCATACTAACCAGGGACATCACATATGATTGTGGTTGGCGATGTGCCCTTGTCGCCCTTCAGTTGTGGGTTCGATTCCTGTGGTTTTCCCAGATGCGATAGGTTGTCACCCATATTTTGGGTTTTCCTTTTTATAAAACTCAAAATAATCCCTAACATGTTTTACCCACAAAGGTTTTCTTATACCTTTCATTTTTCATCCCAATACATTAATACCTCAACATCTTATATATTTATATTTGTTTCAACTCCATATGATAAAATAATACTATTACCAATTAAAAAAACATCATAAATTCATCATAGTGTCCATATGGTTTCATCATCATCTTGTTCACGTAAGTAGAAGTTCAATGCATTGCAACAATGACTTAGAGATCCTTCAAAATCATTTTTATCCTTCATCCAAATAAACCTTGTACAACAAGGGTCATATGGGAGTTCGTAGAAAAACTATTTCCAAAAATAATCATCTTTGACATATAATTTCAAAAGTTCTGATAAAAAAATATATTTATAAAATAGTTGGACCAAGTTTGAGTCGAAACATTTAATCAATGGTCGCCAAAACAGTATCCATTTCTTAATAATATAAAACATTTATAAAAGTAAAAATGATTTTTTTTCTAGATAAAAACTTTTTCTGGACATTTACCTATCCTTTAACTATAATTATACCATGTGGAAAACATTTAAAAAATATGAGATGATTATAAAAAAGCACTGTAAGGGATGTAAAATAGGAAAAGAAAAGTGTTAGTCCATGAATACAAATAAACCCATGAAATCATAATTCTCACACATAAATCATAATCTCATTAACATAAATCATAAAATCAAAATATTCCTTTAAACACTAATGGAAATAATCTATCATAAAGGTAACTAGTGGATCTATATCATATTTACATGACAACTTTCACATCTACATAGGGAGTAACCTTAAGTGTTAAATTTGGAATATCCATCATAGAATATTTCCAAAATATCTTAAGAGAAACCTTATTTTATATATCCTCCTCAATACAAAATGCATTCTAGAGCTTTAACGGGATCACCTTCCTTCAGATTATCATAGAACCACCTATGTACATAAACAATTTCCAAGACCCATAATACAATTATATCACCTAAATCAAGCATAAATAAAAAATAAAATTTCTTCATTTCTATCACAAGATTATCATTTCAAGATATTGAAATAATAAATAATTTATCAAAAAAAATTACTAAAAAAAAAATACATGAAAAGGGATTATATTTTTTATTTGGTTTTAAAAATATTATGTCTTGTAGAGGAATGAAAATATCAAATAAATTCCATGGTGGAAGAAAATTCCTTGTTGCCGTAAATAGTAAAAAAACATTCCTTGTAACATTTATTAAACACTTTGTATAGAAATATAACTTTTAAAAACCATATAATGAAATTAAATGTCAAATGTATGGATTATACGCCGTATAAAATGATGGTGGTGTGTAACATATAAATATACCTCACCAAAAGGAGATTGAGATGAAGTCCCTTACCTTGAGTTCAACTCATCATGTACAACAATTATATTCCTGAATAATAATCATAGGATAATTTATACTTTCTACAAATACTTTTTCAATTTTATTATTCCATTTATATCACTTATAACCATGTTATAAAAATTAGATAATTATTTATGTTTATATCATATGTTTTATCAATATTTGATAATTAATTTGAAAATCAACATGGTTTTGATGTCACTAGTCCAAGTGGTCATAAGTACATCATCTATAGAATATTATTAATGAAATAATGATAATTTTTTTACATTAATCAATACTTTTAAATAAAATCATTACATGTTGTTATGAAAAATGAAAAATGTTATATTCATCGAGACAGTAGGTCGTACATACGCATGCGTAAACTTTTCCTTTTTCATTGATCATTATAGAAATATGGTAATTATTATTTTATCTTTCCACAATTATAATAACATTATTAAAATCCTAATTATCATTTAAATATTCTTATATATAACATACAAGTGATGTGGTGAATAAAAATGATTCACATTGCTTCTTGGAGGTGATAGTTTAGAAGTATGCCTGAACGATGTTACTATTTTTTTGTGGGTGGAATGTAAGAACATAATGGAAATATTCTCCATTTAAAAAAGATAAATATTTCTTGAATACCACATATTAATATTAATTCTATCATTACAAAGAATCTTGATATACCATAATGGAAAATGAACTAAATCAGTTCGTGGATCTTCCAATTCACACATACGCACGAATGATTAATTAATTTCCATTTTGATTGATGTATAGATGGATTTAGGGGATGATATTAACATAATAACATCTTAGTATATTTATAATTAATCCGTTATAATTTCAAAAATTAATAATATGATTTTAATGAGGTTTAAGAAGAAATAAATTAGAATCTCCTAAAAACTGATACATCTTCATCAGTTTATCACCATTGAAGAACACCTTAACACCTTTAAGAAGGGTGTTACACCTAATATAAGTCATAAAAAATGTCTATAGATATTTTTGGAATGTTATTGGGAAGATATTGGGAAAAAAAGATTTTCTATGTAGGAATATTAGAGAATATAGTGTAACTTTTTATTGGAGAGGTGAGGTGAAACCATGGAAACTATTAAAATATTAAAATAATATAAATTAATTTTTCTCCAAAACATCCATAGATGAGATAAGTAGAATATAATATGACAATAATTCTAAATATTCTCATTCATTAATTTCTATATATGTGATTATTTTAATTTAATCCTTCTGTATTCAGTTTTCCATTAATTATTCTCGAATAATTTTAATTGTTGTTACAACATTTCTTTTATTAAGAGAGTATTAATTTACATATATGGGGTAATTTTTTGTAATAATAAATTTAATTAATATATAGAAATTATCATAGTAACAATATGATTTTAATATATTTTTAGGAATTTTAAATAATTTAATCAATTTTCATTTTTATAAAATAATCATTATGAAAATATTTACTCCATTTGCAATATTGAATTTCAATAAAAGATAAACAAAGAGATAACACAAAACCAAACCAGTGAATATCCTTATAAAATTTCATATTCAACAATAAAATTATTTTATGTCATAAATTATTTCATGTAATATATTTTTTATATTTATAATATCATTTATTTAATTCCTTCCTTAATAAAGAAATCACTTCATCATCATTGTGTCATAAGTAAATTTAGTTATTCAATGTCTAAAAATTATATATATAATACCCTAATGTAATAAATATTTTTTTCTTTCAAATTAATATTTATAGATGAAAATATAAATTATATAAAACCATATTAATTTTTTTTAGTAGGATGATATATGTTTATAATATATTTTCATTTACATTAAATTAAAAGTTATATGTGTCATAATCACACCCAAGTGGCTTCCAAATGAATTTTTTTTCCAATGGTTTTCATGGTCATCCATATCTCAAAAAATATTATTATTACATGTGTAAGGGTAGTTTTATATTATTATAATATTATATTCACCCAAATGTACTAGATTTACTCTTTTACTACAGAAAATAAAAATAATTACTACAGTTATTACACATAATGTCCAAAAATAAAATGGTCATGTTTAGAAAATTTAAACCCACATATTCTAAATATGTAATCCATTTTTTAAAACATAAAATACATAAGTTCTAGTATTTAATTTGAAGTTAATCCTCATTTTAAAAATGAGAAAACTTTTTTTTAAAATTAAAAACCATCAAAAGATTTACATGATTTTATATCTAATTTTAATGTGAATTAAATTCCACAAATAAATATTGGATTAAATGATAATAAATTAGCTAAATTAAAATTTAAAACTAATTAAAATTATAACATAAATATATAAATAAATTATACGAAAATAAATTTCTTAATTAAAATGTAATTTTTTTTGTATTCATTAAATAATGTAATTTATCATAAAAATACATAAATTCAACCAAAGTAATTTTTTATTTCTTGATTCTATATAATAAATTTATTTTGACAAATTGAAAATATAAAATTGATAAAAACCATATTTAAAAATGGTTTTTCATCAAAAGTTGGTAAAACAACCATTATTAATATTAGAGTATTTTATTCTTAAAACTAGATTTAATCTCATTTTAGGTCTCAATAATTTATTAGATAAAAGTAAAAAACATTTAATAAACATGTAAAAACATAGTATAGTTAGTTCTGTTCATTAATTCCAATCCAATAACTATGCAATAACTACCATTTAAATTAATAATAATAATAATGTATTATTTTTTGGTATAACACAATCTTGTGTGAAACATAAGATTTTGGAGAAACCTATTATTGCGTGTTGAGTACAATATCATACATGGCATCCCCTTTTAAGTAAACTTAATATCAAATTCATGGATATTAATAAATATGAAAGTGTATTATTATAATTAAAAGATATATTACATCCTTCCACCCTTTGGGAAATTGTGTCCTCACCATTTTAAAATTGTTCTTGAAAACATAATTGAAATCACACATCGTAAAAAGAGTCTATAAAAATTACACTCTAAAATAAACAAAATGAAAGTATAAAGGTAACCTAAGATAACACTTACTAGGAATCCCTGTAGTAAAATGTGGATATGGAATAAAAAAGTAAAATCATGTTCTGATAGAGATTTCTAAAAAAATGGTCAAGATAAATCTTACAATAAAAAAACCATAAACATATGATAGACTATGTAAAAACCCAAACATTTATTAATGAAAATACCTCTTGATAAAATTAAATGTCTTATTAAGTAAAATGGTTATTTAAGTCTTATGCACTTCTGTGGTTTTATGTTTTTTGGATTTTGACGTACCATTAAGAAATGTTACCATAGCTAGTATAGTCTTTGAACATTGATCACATGATTAGTATAAATATAGGGCTTTAACAAATCTAATTTACTCTTACAAAGGAAGTGATGGCCTAATCCAGTTGAATTTATCCATATGAAGCCCATTTTGGAGAGCTTGGAATGGATGTAGTGTCACTGGGATTCACTCATGTCCAAGATCAAGCTGATATTCAAGATATTAATCTTGAATAGAATCTCCTACCGAAGAAGTGGATGTTAATATAGATTACCACTTGAGTAATTTTATCCAAGGAACCCAAATATTTTTTCACCATCTCACACCTTACCCATAGGTGTTATGCGGGTGTAATAATGAGTTATGTAACAAGACCCTAGCACTATTATTATTTGAATTATGTTTTTATAGAATAAATAACACCCATTCATTTTGTTATTCTTTCTTAAAAAATAGTTTTTAAAGAAAAAATAGTATTTTTTTAGTAAATATTAAATTATGGAATCTATTTTTCTGAATTAATGGATGTTTGAATTAAAAAATATTGTAATAAAATATTATTACTAAATAAATTTCTAATAAATATAAATGGTCGTATAATTTTAAGGAATATAATTGTAATTTTTATTAAGGCTTGAAAGCTGTTTTTTTGTCAAAACCCATGAATTTTCGATAAATGTAGTTTTTTATTTTAAAATTAAAAATTCACATATTTAAAAAATATTTAGATAAAATTAATATTATTTTTTGAATCAGGATGTTGAAATTATCCAATGGTTAATTTTTCAAAATTTCTTGAGACAATCAAATTTTATGGTAAAAATTAAATACAGTTTAAATATTTAATGTGTTTTATGAAATAATAATGACCCAATAGTGATGTAATAAAATAATATAAATGGTATTTTCGTCCAATATGTGTTTTAACTTAAAATTAATTTTATTTTAGTTTTTTTATTTATTTTACAAAACGTTAGTGGACCCTCCAAGACTAATTAGACATTTTATCTTTTTAAAATGATTTCTTTCACAGTGTGACATACATCCACATAAGAAAGCCTAATATTTTAATATGTTCTCACATTTTACTTATAAAATATTCTTTTTCACTACCCTTTGGAAAAAAACATGGGAAAATATGTCTTGGTTTTTGTTTTGGATTAGCTTATTTTGTGGTGTCCAAAACCTAAATAATAAAGAATTACCTCTCATTTCCGATATAATCCAACTCAATATCACATTACTCTTCACTCAATCCATTTGGATATTGAACAAAACCTAACCTAATCTATTTATAATCCTCCTAAGGTTCCTCAAGATCCCAATAATCCTATCTCAAGTTTCTCCCAAACCATTGGGATCTCACTTCCAAGTAAGGTATTTCTTCCTTTCTCATTTTTTTCACAAATTGCTTTTTGTTATTATACCCTTTTATTTTCAATTAAAAATGTTGTGGTATGAATTTCATCCTCCAAAATACATACCTACTTATGTTAGATTTATTAGAGATTTATTTTTCTCTCATTAATTCCTCCCATGTACACATGTTACCATGCTGATGTTCCGTAAGAAATTTCTCTCTCTTCATTTACATTCAAGCGATTATTTTATATTATGCATCTAAATTACATCACATGTGTTGGGATATTTCCATTTCATGTATAAATTATGAGGGTACCCTTTCTCTCTCACCAAAAAATTTAAATATTTCTATTTGACGTCGTTATGTCGTCGATGTTACGCCAAAAATTTCCATGCCAAAATCATCATTTAAGTGAATACCATATTCATTTCTCTTTCAATGGTATTAAACTTTATGCACATATACTTTTTTATTAAGAACATACACTTATGTATCCACCAATTTTAATTCTTGGAATAAATTATTATTTTTAATGAATCCATGTTTTATAAGGCACAATATTGCGTGAAATGAAATGATTAAAAAGGGTGTGCCCATATAGTGCTCCAGTGCATTCGGTAAAGAAAAGTATCATGATACGCCATGTGTAATTAGCGTTCACACATGCTAATTCAGGATCAATGAGGATTTAATCATGGAAATTGAAGTTCAAGGATGGTATACTCATGATCCATGTGAAATGAGCCTTGGATCATGATAATATCATATTAAATGTTATTTCCACATTTTCATGTTATGATAATCATGTTATATCATGCATTTATGTTCATGTTTCAATTGATCTCCATTGATATTCCTATTACCTAACATGTACTATATTCTTCATGTTATCTGTTTTTTACTCCCTTACTCGGCTTTGTCACTCACCCTTTTCTTATACAAGTATTTAGGTTATCCCTTGAAATGTTAAGTACGAAGGAATGTTGTGGTAATGTTAATGATGTTTTCAATGAAGATGTTTTGTTTTTTGTTCTATGTTTGTATGTAATGTTCTTAATTTCCCAAAAAACTATACACATCAATAATCAAAGTTTTCTTATGTTCAAGTGTATTTAATAAATCATTTTTAAGATTTTAATAAAGAGCAGGGTTATTAGAGTTGGTATCAGAGGATAGGTTTAGTTATTTTTGGTATTAGGATTAGAAAACCCTATTGAAAGCCTTAGTGATAAGACTAAGTAGAATCAAAATATCCATGATTTTTTTTGAGTATTGAGTATGTGTTTTATCATTAAAATATATCCATGTCTAGATATGAGCAGTTAGAGGAGGCTCTGGCATAGATTTATCTAGGGGTAAAACCCCAAAACACTGCTTTGACCTTAACTCTAATGGAAACTAGTGCACGTCAAGTAGCATTTTTCACTCATGTTTACGACACTCCCAGGGGATATTCTTTGGTAAATTAATAAGCTTATTATGAATCATTATTAAGGAAATTTAAAAAATTTCTCTTAATAATATATGTTGGGAATTAAATCTTGGATAATATAGATAAGTTAAGTAAATAAATGTAATTTATAAGTTATCCCATTTTATTATTGGATTACCCTTCATGTGTCACCTATAAATTTTCTTTTATTCTAGGTAATGGCTAGTAATTAGAGGACGTGTGATATCAACTAATGTGAAGATCAATGTGATAATTTTTCTAATGAGATGCCCAACCAAATGGGAGTAGGAATCACAAACATTATCATGATACTCTCTCAGTTAAATCAAGATTTGAATAGAAACACGGGTCAAGAAGAATATTCAACCACCCCACCCCCCAAGAGATAATAATCCACAATCTAGATCTTCATGAGGAAAAGGCCTCAAAATTTTAATGGAACATCTAATACCACAATTTTCGAACAATGGATCAAATAAATTGAGGAGATATTCTCCATCCATCATAGTTCTTAAAAATAGAATATACTTATAGCTTCTTATCATTGAGAGGGTAATGCTAATAGATGGTGTACATTGATCAAAAATACGAGGCCTAAGGAGGATATTTAGGCATTTGAATGAGAGTTTTTCTTGAAAATGATTTTTGATAAATATTTTCCTCGCAACCTCTAACTTATGATAGAAGGGGAATTCATTTCCATCAAGCAAAAAATATGAGGAATACATTATATCATATGAGGAAAACAGCCCCTGGCCTTCACGATACACCTCTAGCATTTCCATTACCCCAAAATATAATGTTTACTGCTTCTTTGGTTGGATAAAACCTTTCCTACATAATTCCCTAGCAATATGTGACTTCGAGAGCTTTGAGGAAATTGTCTGATATGCCCTCAATGTCAAAATGGAGATAAGAGAATAAAAGGGGTATCATGGGGATAAGAATCATAAGGTGGAATTTAATTATGGAAATATGATAGATAAATCAAATAGTACTATAAAAATACCAAACCCCACTTTCCAATGGTATAGAAAGAAGCACCCCATAAATTGATTGAAGGTAAAGAGGAAATGAATTAGGTGTGGAATAGATTGGTACCTGGAAATTAACTGTCGCCAAGGAAAACATACGTCTTTGAATGAAGTGTGGAATGATTTGTTCGACCCTCAACGTGTTGTTCTTTAATTAAACTACAAAGAAATAGGGAAATTTGAAAAGTAGTTCCCTAAGAAAAGGGTTTTCATAGGAACCCAACAACCTCCGAGGCAGCAAGGGTGATATTTTATCATCACTACCACCGAAGTGAACCTTGACAATGAAGTAGTGATAGGTATGCTAGTTATTCATTCATGAATAGTGAATAATCTTTTTTGATTCTTGTTCTAATAATTCATTAATATCCTGAATGTTTAGTATAATAATCCCAACCACACCACCAATCATGGAAGTAGATATGTCAGTGAGAATGGAACGTGGGGAGATCATTGCAACCCATGAACATAACTCCCGCAATCATAATTTTTGAATTTAACTTCCCTGGGAACCTCTCCATACTCCCTCAGGTGGAATTTGAGGCAATTCATGGAATGTATTGTCTTGCCTTATCTAGATCGAACATAAATTGTCATGAATGGGAAATCACTCTCCATATGGGGAATCGACCCCCGATTCTGTAAAAGTGCAAGGAGGAGGATGAATCTTCTTCAGAAGTATCATCTCAACTATGGATATTACTACCCTATGAGCACACGTATCTTGTTAAGATGACTGATTGTAAGGAGGAAACCATCTTTAAAGACATGCCTATTGTCAGGGGATTTTCTAATGTGTTTCCCATGGAATTTATTAGTCTTCCTCTTAGAATAGATGTTGAATTCTCAATCGATCATATACCTGGGGTGTTTCAAATATACAAGACTCTCTATTGAATAGCTAATGTGGAGCATAAGGAGCTGAAGAAATATGTACAAGTTAATATTTAAAATGGGTTAATACACCCATGTGATTCACTATGGGGTGCACTAGTCATATTCTTTAAGAAGAATGGTGGGTCAATGCACCTTGGCATTGATTATCATGAGCTCAAAAATTTATGATAAAGAACATGTATCTTGTAACCTGAATTGGTGACTTCTTCGATCAGCTACATAGAGCCCAACACTTCTCCAAAGTGGATCTATGGTTAGTATATTAACTAGGGTGAAGAAAGAGGATATCCCCAAGACTGCTTTTCATACAATATATAGGAACTATGAATTCCTAGTAATTCATTTCAGACTCACTAATACTCCAGATATCTTTATGGAATTGATGAATAGTGTCTTCAGATATTACCTCGACAAATATGTGGTAGTGTATATAGATGAAGTTTTAATATTCATTAAAACCATGGAAGAGAATGTGGATCATCTATGTAATTTACAAGATACCTTTCGAAATGAGAATCTCTATGAAAAGTGTTGAAAGTTTGAGTTCTTGTTGAAGGAGGTGTCATTCTTGGGTCATATAATCTCAAGCTATTTGATATCTGTCGACCCCCCCCCCCCCCAAGACAACTATATTTGATGGATGGAAGAGGCTAACATCAGTGATAGATATCTATAGCTTCTTGGGATTAGCTGGATATTATATCCAATTTGTGAGAAATTTCTCAGACTTGTCCAACCTTATTAACAAGATAACTCAGATGGGCGTACAGTTTTATTGGATATATTAATGTGAAGAGATCTTCAAGGAGACGAAAAGGAGGCTTATCACTGTGTTCATGCTCACACACCCACAAGTGAAGCACTTTTTGCAATATTTATTGATTCTTTAAAGAGGGACATGTGCTGTGTGTTGATGAAAAATGAAAAACTAATTTTCTATGCTTCAAGGAAATTGAATGTTCTGGAGAAAAACTATCCAACACCTGATCTGGATTTGGATGCAGTAATCTTTACTTTGAATATTTGGTGACATTATCTCTTTGGGGATAAGTGTGAAATATATTCCGATAATAAGATCAAGTATATATTCACCCAGAATGACTTGAACATTCCCCAACAAAGATGTTTAGATTTGATCAAATATTATTGATTCTCAATCCAATACAGACCTAGTAAAGTGAACATGGTGGAGGAATCTCTAAGTATAAAGGACCAAGAGATTATATCATTGATGAGAATTGAAAAAGATCTAATCTTCATAGATTTTATTAAGATGGACATGAGAATCATAAATAAGGGAACTTCAACAATAATTTCACAAATAATTTCCCAACTGTATCATTTGTAATGGTTAAAGGAAGCTCAAAATTAAGTTGGGTGAATTCAGAAGAAAGTGGAAAATGTCAAAAAAGGTAAATCCTCGAAGTTCAATGTAAATGAAGAAATAATTCTGAGATTCGGGTCAAGACTATGTTTTCAATAAAGTATGGTGTTAAAGAAAGCGTTTTTGGGAGATTCACATAGTTTTAATTTTGTTGTTCACCCACGAAACACAAAGATGTATCGAGATATCTAAGATCATTATTGGTGGGATGATATGATGAAGGAGATCATTTAGTATAAATCATAGTTCCTCTTATGTTACCAAGTGAAGGCTGAGTGGAAGAAATCTAAAGAGATAATGAAACAATTACCCATACCATCAAGGAAATGGGATAACATCTCCATGGAAATTGTCACTAGACTTCAGAAGACATCCAAAGGAAACAATGTGATCTGGGTAGTTGGGGATCATCTTACAAAGACTGCACACATAATTTCAATTTCATAGGATTTATCATTGGATCAACTATCAAAGATATATATGAGAGAAGTTCTAAGGCTGTATAGATTACTATTATTTATTATAACCGATCGAGATCCAAGACTCACCTCAATGTTTAGAAAGAGTCCTCAACTTGTTCAGAAAAATAATCTAAACTTCAGTATGTCTTATCATCCACAAATTGAGGGTAATTTGAGCGGACAATCCAAACACTTGAGGAAATGTTGAGAGGTTTCTAAATAGACATCAATGTATGATGAGATCAACATCTTCCTCAGGTTGAGTTCTCTTACAATAACTTTTTCCAATCAGGTATCCAAAAGGCTATTTATGAAGTCTTTTATGGGAAGAGGTTCCTGACACTTGCATGTTGGGATGAAGTTGGGGAGTGAAAACTCTTAGGTCTAGAAATTGTTGAAGAAGTTGTGGAAAAGGTTGAGGCCAACCACCAACACATTAAAGCTGCTCAGAGTAGAGAAAAGAGCTATGTTGATAATCATCGGTGATACCTAGAGTTTGAGGTAGGATACATGGTAATGTTTAACATATAACAGTGCAATATAGTAATGAGATGTGGGAATAAGGAAATGAATAGTCCAAGTTACATCTAACCTTTTGTGATCCTTGATCATATTGGAGATGTTTCTTATCAACTATAAGTCCTGCCAAACCTATCTCAAATACATGATATTTTCCGTGTATCACTCTTGAGGAAGTACATACCTAACCCATCTCATGTACTCAATCCATAGGTGGTAAAATTAGAGAACGACCTCTCATATAAAGAGATGTCTGTGAAGATCTTATATCATAGGAAAAATTTTCTACAAAATTAGATAATGCCCGTCGTTAAGGTGTTTTGAAAAAACTAAAATTTTGAAGAAGCAACATGGGAATTAGAGGAAGTGATTAAGAAAAGTTACCCTAATCTTTTCTAGTGTGGTAAAAAATTAGAGGGAGAAATTTCATAAGGGGGTAAGATTGTAATGACCAAATTATTTATTAGTGAAAATTTCACTTGATCTAATTAAATGTATTATTATGTAAAATGGTTATATAATACATATACACTTCCATGATTTTATGTTTTTTGGATTTTAAAGTACCGTAAAAAAATTATTGTTTTTAATATAGTCATTGAATAGTGATCACATGATTAGTATAAATATAGGGCTTTAACAAATCCAATTTACTCAAAAAAAGGAAGTGATGAACTCATCTAGTAGAAGTTATGCACACGAAGCCCATTTTTCAGATCTTCTAAAAGAATTAGAGTCACATGGATTCACTCTTGACCAATCCCACATGGATGTTCCACACATTAATCTTGAATGTAATCGCCTATAGGACAAGCATAAGTTTATAGCGATTTCCACTCGAGTGATGTTATTTGTGCCACCCCAAGAGTCTGTCACCAATACACACATTACCCTTAGGTCTTATACGATTGTTATAAGTGATTATGTAATAAAACCCTATAATTATGATTATGTGCATTATTATTTATAGAATAAAGAATATAAAAACATTTTATAAATGTTACATTGTAAATAATTTTTAATGAAAAAATATATTTTTTTGTTAATATTCAGTTTAAAATTATATTCTGATTAAATAATATGTATTCTAATTATTTAATATTTTAATAAAATATTATTAATATATTAATTTTTAATAAATATTAATGATCGTATACTTTTTATTAATATAATTGAAATTTTTATTAAGGTTTGACTGTTGTTTTGGGAAAACCCCGTGATTTTTTTATAAATGTCAATTTTTATTTTGAAAGTAATAAAATTAACCTTTTTAACAAAAATTATTTATCTAAAATTAATATTTTTTTTGGAATTAGGATGTCAAAATTACCTAATAGTGAATTTTTCCTAATTTTCCGAGACAGTCAAATATTTGTGTAAAAATTAGATACCATTTAAATATATAATGTGTTTTGTGGCATCATAATAACCCAATAGTAATGTAATAAAATACTATAAATGGTGTATTCAGCCAATATATATTTTAACTTTAAAATAATTCGATTTTTGGTTTGTTTTATTGATTTGACAAAGCCTTAGTATACCCTACAATACTTATAAACCCATTTATCTTTTTAAATAGATTTCCTTGAGAGTTGACTCACATCCACATAATAAAGATTAATATTTTAATATTTTCAAAAATTTTCCTTATAAAATAATTTTGTCAATACCCTTTTGAAAAACCATGGAAAAATCCTTGGTTTGTTTTGTGGTTTTTCAGAGTTTAATGCGTGCTGTCCAAAACCAAAATAATAAAGTATTCCCTCTCCATTCTAATATAATCCCACTCAATCTCCCATTAATCTTCACTAAAACCATTATAATCTCAAAAAAAACCATATCTCTCCACACTATAATCCTACCAATGATCCCAAATCTCCCTATATGCCTCTCTCAAGCCTCTCTAAATCCTTTGGGATCAAACATTCAAGTTAGTGATTTCTTCCATTCTCAATTTTGTCCAAATTTATTTATGTTATTTTACCGCATTATTTTCAATTAAAAATATTGGTGTATGATTTCGAACATCCCCCATAAATACCTCCTTATGTTTTAATATTGAGATACATCTTTCTCTATCATAAATGCCTCCCATATACACCCATTACCATGCTAAAATTTGACACAGAATTTATCCATCTTCGTTTACATTCAATTGTTTCTTTTTTATTGTGAAACTAAATTGCATCACATATGTTGGAATATTATATTAAATTACCCCATTATGGTTCATTTCATGTATTAATTATGAGGTACTCATTTCTCATTCATCAATCCATTTTACAATTTCTATTTGATGTTGTTATGCTACAGAAGTTATGGAAAACATTTCCATGTCAAAATCATCTTGTAAGTGAATACCATACTCATTTCCCTATCATGGGTATTTTCCATTATGAACATGTAATTTTATATTGATAAAATACACTTATTTATCCCAAATATCTTATTCTTTGGAAAATAATAAATTTTATTGAATCCATGTTGTATGCAGCGCACTTATGAATTAAATGAACTGATTAAGAAGGCTGCTTCCTGATAGCAGTCCAATGCATTTGGAATGAATAGTATCATGATACACCATGTGAAATGAGGGTTTACTCATGCTAATTCAGGTGAAATGAGGTTTTAATCATTCTAATTCAAATTCAATGAGGTTTTACTCATTATTCATGTGCCATGATTCTTGTCTCATGCTAATATCATGGTAAATGTTGTTCCCAAATTTCCATGTTATGATAATCATGATATGTCATGTATTTATCTTCATGTATATATAGTACTCCATTTATATTAATATATTCTGAAATATAATTTATTATTCATGTTACTCTTTATTTTCTCCCTTACTGGGATTTATAGCTCACCCTTTTGTAATGCATGTCTTCAGGTTATCCTATGAAATGTTATGTGCAAATGAATTTTGTGGTCATATAAATATGAAGTTTTCAATAAATATATTGTGTTTTATGTTGTAAGTATTTTTCTAATGTTTCTAATTTCCCAAGACACTAGAACTCTCAATCCTGTGAGTTTTCATAAGTGTAATTATATTTAATAAATCATATTTAAGTGTGTAATAAAGAGCAGGGTTGTTATATATTAAAAGGCCATTGATTTCATGGTAGGAAATGTAAACAGAAAACGTTTTTCTATTAATATAATTTTCACAAATTTTTGGAATTATTTTATTATATATAATAATATAATAAGGAAATATAATTTCTTGAAAAATATAGTTTCATCCATTAATCAAATCCCACCAGAAACTCATATTTTTCACCGATTGATGTGTATTTAAGATGAATTGGTCACTCTTTAAGCACTAGAATCAATTTCAAGAAATTTATATAATCTATAAAAGATGATCCATGTATTTATCCAATCCTTATACGTTAACCAAATCCAAAAAGGTTAGTATAAGATTACATAATTTCCCCAAAAACAATTATCCATTTTAAAGAGAATATAACAACCATGCACTTTATTACACACTTAAACAAGATTTATTACATAAAAATTCAGTAAAGACAACTCTGAGAATTGATAGGTCTAGTGTCTTGGGAAATTAAGAACATTATATAACAACATAGAACATTAAACCCAACATCTTTATTGAAAAATGTTTTTACATGACCAGAAAATTCTTCGTATATAACATTGAATGAGACAACCTAATGAAATGCATAAGAAAATGGTGATCTATATATCTCAATATGGGATTAAACAAGGAATAACATGAAAAATATAGTACATGATAAGATACAGTAATATCAATGGATCAAAAGGGAAACATGAACCTAAAGGCATGAAATAGCATTGTTATCATAACATGGAAATGTGGAAACAACATTTATCATTATTTTAGCATGAGACAAGGCTAATTTCACATAGAGCTTGAGTAAACCATCATCAAACATGATATAGTTTGAGTAAACCCTCATTGACATTGAATTTGAATTAGTAAACCCTCATTTCATTTATTGTATCATGATACGAATCATTACCCAATGCATTAGAGTACCTTTATGGATAACCCTTTATTAACATTTTATTTGATTCATAACTATGTTACATGGATCATACAACATGGATTAATTACACATCACAATTTATTCCATGAATAAAAGATGTGGAAAAAATTAATTTATGTCCTAAATCAACAAGTACTTGTGCATAAATGTGAATACCCATGATAGAGAAATAGTTGTGGTATTCACTTACACGATGACTTTGGTCTAACATCGGCTGCATAACGACGTCAAAAAGAAATCGAAAAATAAGTTGATGAGAGATAAAGGGGTATCTCATCATTTATAAATGAAATTTATATTATGTGTCATGGAGAATAATATCCCAACATATGTAATCGTATTTATATTCATAATATGCAATAATTATTAAATGTAAATAAGAAGAGAGAAATTCCTTACAAAATTTTGGCATGGTAACAAGTGAATATGGGAGGAATTAATGAGAGATAAATAGTTCATTAATCATCTAAAAAAGGAGGGTAGTACGAATGAGGTGTCAAATCATAACCCAATATTTTTAATTGAAAATAATATTGTATAACAACAAAAATAAATATGGGCAAAAATGAGAAGGAATGAAATCCCTTACTTGAAAATGTGATCCCAAAGGCATGAGAGAGGATTGAGAAAGGCTTCTAGGGAGATTGGGGTACCTTATGAGGTTTCTAGATAGAAGAGGGAAGAGGTCGGGTGATCTCCAAATGTTTTGAGTGAAATGAATGGGATGTTGAGTGGGTTTATATAGAAAATGAGATTGAATTATTTATTATTTAGGTTTTGGACACTACACATTAAACTTATCAAAACCTAGAACCACTCCATGGTTTTTTTACATGGTTTTTTCCAAAGTGGAGTGGAAATAATTATTTTACATGTTCAATGACTGGACATATAAAAATATTTTTCTTCCTAATGTGGAAGTGAGTCACACTCTCAAAGAAATCATTTTTAAAAGATAAAATATATTATAAGTTTTGGAGGGTCCACTAAGGCACCATAAAAGTAATAAAAAACTAAAATGACATTATTTTAATGTTAATAAATATATTGGCCGAGAATCCTTATTATATTATTTTATTACCTCACTATTATTTCATTATGATGTCACAGAACACAATATATATTAAAACTATATTTAATTTTTACCAAAAAAATCCACTGTCATAGAAAATTATGAAGAAATTCACCATTAGATAATTTCTATGTTTTGATTAAAAAAATAATATTTATTTTATCTAAATTATTTTCTAAATATGTTAATTTTAAATATTATAATATAAACATAAATTTATTGAAAATTCATTGGTTTTTACAAAAATAGTTTTCAAAAATGAATAAAAACAGCAATTGTAATCATAAATAATTATATGATCATTTATATTTAATAGAAGGTAACATAATAATTATATTTTATGAAAATATTTTTTAATAAAAAAATCCATTAATTCATCATCCTAGATTTATTATTTTAATATTAACATGAGATAATATTTTTTCATTATAACCCATTTATAAAGTAACAATAATAAAATGAATGTATATTCACTATACAAAAACAATGCACATAATCATACTACTAGTGTCTTGTTACATAACCCTTTATAACACCTGCATAATACATAAGGTTATGGTGTGTGCTGGTGAAACACTCTTGGGGTGTCTTGGATATCATTTCCTAGGTGATAGTCTCTATTAACTTCCACTTCTGCCGTAGGAAGTTCCCTTCATGATTAACGTGTTGAATCTCAGCTTGGTATTGGTCAAGAGAAAAGCCCAGTGGTGCTACATCCTTTCTGAGCTCTAAAAAAAGAGCTTCTTATAGCTAAATTCTACTGGATGAGGCCATTGATTCCTTTGTTAGAGTAAATTGGTTTTGTAAAGCCCTATATTTATAGTAATCATGTGATCACTTTTCAATGGATATATTAGAAACGGTAATAATTATTAATTGTATTTTAAAATCTATAAACATAAAACAACAATGGTGCATATGTTTTATATATCTTTTTTACATAATATGACCTTTAATTATATGAAGAATAATTTTCATTAATTAAAATTTTTTTCGTCATCATCTCCCCCCCTAAAAAAAATTCTCCCTTGAAATTTTTTCCACCACAATAAAATAGATGAGGTTAACTCTTCATCATCACTTCATATAATTCCCATGTTTCTTCTTCAAACTTATGGTTTCGCCACAACACCTTTATGAGGGGAATTGTCATGATTCGTAGAACTTTTTCCCTGTGATCTAATATCTTCACCAGATTATCTCCATAGGTGGCGTCATTCTCTAATGGCACCGCTTATGGATTGAGTACAACTGATGGATCATGCATTTAATTCCTCAGGATTGATACATGAAATACAAAATGTACTTGATATAGGTTCAATGGGGGGTGCCTGTCAATAGGCCACTACTCCAATGTGATTAAGGATCCCAAAAGGGAGGATATGCCTTAGAATAAGCTATACCTTCTTTCCACAACACATAACTCTCTTCAATGGTGATATGTAGAGGAATAACAAGTCCCCAAAATCATACTCTAGGTCAGGTTGACGATTATCAGAATAGCTCTTTTGTCAACTCTAAACTGCTTCAATGTGATGCTAGATTGTCTTAACCTTCTCCAACATTTATTCGACCATTTTTGGGCCTAGGATTTTTTTTCACCCCCAACATCATCCTAGCATGTCGGTGTTTGATGCCTCTTCTCAAAAAGGGATTCATATGGCGCCATGTGGATGCTTGAGTGAATAATGCCATTGTGAGAGAACTCGATGAAAGGAAATGTTGATCCAATCCTCCTTTGAATTTCATTGAGAAAGCTCTCCACATGTACTTATGTGTTTGGATAGTCCAATAAAACTAGCCATCAGTCTGAGGATGATAATCCATACTAAAGTTTAACTCAGTATTCTGAACATGTTAGAGACTCTTCCATAACATAGAGATGAATCTTGGATCTTGATCAGATATAATCAATAATGGTACTCCTTGAAACCTTACTAGTTCTATGATGTATATTTTTGTCAGTTGATCCATTGTGAAATCCTCTACAATTTCAATGAAGTATTTACTCTTTGTAATATGATCCAAATCAACTTATATATCATTGTATCATTTTGATGTCTTAGGAATTCCAGTGACAAAGTCTATGGTGATGTTTTCCCATTTCCATGTTGCTTTGGAAAATGGTTGCATCATCTCTTTAGAATTATTCCTCTCAGCCTTTAATTGTTGACATACCAGGATTTTTGATGTATAATCAGTGATATACTTCTTCATGTGATCCCAACAATAATTCTCTCAGAGAACTTGATAAATACTTGGGCTTACAGGTTGATTGGAGAAATTCGAACTATGTGAATCATCCAAAATATCATTCTTTAATTCCAGATTTATTGAACACATATTCTTGTCCCAAATCTCACAATTCCTTCATAATTAACATTGAACTCGTTGGATTTCCATTTTTTATTGTCCTTAGTTTCTTCTAAATACCAACATCATTCTTTTGATTATCCATTAACCATTCCAAAAGAGGCGTTTCAGTAATAGTTTGTGAAAGGATTGATGATGCTCCCTTATTTTGGATTCCCATGTCCATATTCATAAAATCATATAATATTGGATCCTTTTAAATTTTCATCAATGATAGAACCATTTGTTACTTTCTACATAGTGCATATGCCACCTTGTTTACCTTCCCTAGTTGGTAAGGGATTGCGCAGTCATTATATTTAATCATCTCTAACAATCTTCGTAGGTTCATATTCATATATTTCTGTGTGAATATTCACTTGTGGCTTTTTTGATCCCTATATATTTCCCACATCTCCCCAATGAGGTAATGTCACGAATTTTAAAGAAAATTTTACAATATCCAACTCCAAATCTTGTGTTCGAATGTTTTTCTCATTAACAATCAATTTCCTTAAAGTATATGTAATTAATTTGCCACATTTCATCAACACACATCTCATACACTTCTTTGAATCATCAATGAATACCATAAAAAGATCTCCACATGTGGGTAGTATGATCACGGGTGAAGTGATAAGCCTCCACTTCAACTCCTTGAAGCTCTCTTCACATTCATCACTCCAAATAAACTTGACTCTGATCTTTGTTAGCTTGGTAAGAGGGTTTGACAATAATGAGAAATTTCCCAAAACATGGGGATAATATCTATCTAACCCCAAAAATATATGGATATCGGTCACTGATGTTATAATCATCCATCCCTAAATTGAATTTCTCTTGGATGGATCCATAGATATCCCATTGATTGTGATGATATGACCTAGGAATTAGACTTCCATAAACAGGAACTCACATTTTTTTTAATTTTCATAGAGCTTCTCTTTTCCCAAGGTGTCTACTATAGTACTTAGATGCTCCACATCCTCCTCCTTGGTTTTGGATTTTTTTAGAATATCGTCTATAACGACTATAAAAAATTTGTTGAGGTAACCTCTAAAGTCTCTATTCATCAAGTCCATGATGTTTTCTAGAGGATTAGTGTGTCTAAAAAGAATTAATATGAATTTATAGTGCTTGTAACTTTTTTGAAAAGTAGTCTTTGGGATACCCACCTTATTCACCCTTACATGAAAATATCCCGACTGTAAATCCACCTTGGAGAAGTATTGGGATCTATGTAGATGTTTGAACAAGTCATCAATTCATGGTACAAGATACTTGTTATTTATCATGATTTTTTTGAGCTCACAATAATCAATGAAAATGTTCATTGACCCATATGTCTTCATGACTAAGAGGACTAGTGCACCCCATGGTGAAACACTTGTGCAAAAAAACCCTTAATCCAGATTCTCTTATAGTTGTTTCTTTAGCTCCTCAAGCTCTAAAATAGCTATTCTATATGGAGTCTTGGATATTGGATAACCTCCAACTATAAAGATCATTCGAGAATTCAACATCTCTTTTAGGAGGAAGACTGGACAATTCATCGGGAAACACATCAATGAATTCCCTCACAATAGGCATGTCTCCAAGGATGGTTGATTCCTTAGACTCAAACATTTGAGAAACATACACATGATCATAGGACCATAATATACATGTTTAAGATGATGGTTATAAATAATATTCATCCTCCTCCTTTCACTTTTATATAATCATGGGTCGACTCACTATATAGAGAGTGATTTCCCTCTAACAGAAATTTATATTGGCTCTATATATGGAAACCCAACCCATGATAACAATGGCATAAAATTCCACTAGAACAATTATGAAGTGGTTCTCAATGAAGTTCAATCCACATATTGAGACAGAGGAGGGTTTATATTCAGGGTGAAAATAACTTCCCCATTTTCCATTCTCATCTACATGTCTATATCCATGATTTGTAGTGGGGTTGGGATTGTTCTACTAAGCATTCAAGATATAATAGAATGTGTAGAGAAAAAATTGAAATGTATGTTTTCTATTCATGAATGAACAAATAGAATACATATTACCACTTCATTTTTGGGTATTTCTTCAGTATTAGTGATGGAAAAAGTTCTCCCTTGCTATCTTCACTACTACATAAACGGGCAAGGGAAGTGCTACCCCTTTATCAGTGCTAAAAAAAGCACTGATAAATGTGACCCCTTTATCAGCGCTTTTTTTGTAGCGCTGATAAAGTGGGGATTTATCAGTGCTTTTTCTTGTCGGTGATAAATTTTATGTTTTAAAAAAACATGAAAAATAAATTATTGTTATATAAGTATATTTATATTAATATGGAGATAATATATATATTTTAAATATGTTTTAGATACCTATAAATAGACTATTAAATTTAATATATTTAAAATTTAATGAAAATGGATTTAAAATATTTAGTAAAAATTTATTAAATAATAGTTTTCTAATAGATATGGATTAAAAATTATTTAATAATAATTTGAAGACAAAAAAATAAAAAAAAATTAATAAAAGATCTAAAATAAGTTGAAAATGTTACTCAAACATTAAACAGCCATAACTTTTGATCCGGTTGTCCATTTGAGCTCTACAACATATCAAATTAAAGCCTACAATGAGTGCAATGCATTGGTGACCCGAGTAAAGGATTTGTCACATTTTTTAAGTTCCAAAAAGACCCAGAATTCCGCCGAAACTTAGTTTTTAGTCCGGATACACCAATTTGTTAGCATTAAAACAGATATAACTTCTGATCCAGATGTTCGTTATCCCTATACCAAATATCATATCAAATATTGTTTCATTTTCTTCGATTTGACTAGTTTTGAAGTTGAAACAGGCTTCTAGATTATATGTTATGGTCGTTTTAACATTTTATGACTTTTCAAATACACATATATATGTATTTATTTGTTAATATATATGTGTCTGTGTGTGTGTTTTATATATGTATGTATTTATTTATTTATCTAATTATAAATAAAAATAAAAAAATTATTTCATAAATATATTTATAACTAATCTTATAAGTATATATTAATATACAAATAAATACACAGATAAAAAATTATAACTAAACATATATATTTAAATAAATGAGTATAAATATATATTAATATACGAAAAAATATATATATTCTAATATATGAATAAATATATATTTTATTAATATGAATCTTGATCAATATACGAATAAATATAACTATATATATATAAATAAATATATATATGATTAAATAGAGAAAAAAATGAAATAGATTAGTGGTAAATGTGCAGCCGTGAAAGGGTGAGGTTATCGGTTCAAGTTCAAGTGGAAGCAAAGGGGTGCGCGCATGTGAGGATGTGTGGGAAGGGCAACACGCGGGAGACCTCCTAGCACTGATAAAGGGGGGGGGAGTGGGGTCAAGCGCTGTTAAACACTCTCCCTACATTATTTAATTCTTTTTTTTAATTCTTTTGACCTTTATCAGCCCTTTTTAGCGCCGATAAAAGGGTCATTTATCAGTGTTTTTTGGAGCACTGATAAAAGGGACCCCCTATTATTGCACTATGTTTTATAGCTCTTTTTTAGCACAGTTAAATCAAATTTTGAGCACTGATATAGGCTGTTTTTGTAGTAGTGCTTGGAGGTTGTTGGTTCCCTCCAAAAATAATTGTTTTAGGACACTTGTTAGCCATGTGACCTAGTTCATTTAATTTCAAATAATTTACAATTCATTGATGGTCTAATAGAGCATTGATATCCTCTATCATTGCATTGGGTTTTTGTTGTCATAATTTAATGGTCAGGTGCCCTTCTCTTCCACACCTAAATCATTTACACATCCCCTTCCAGAAATTTCTGGGGTGCTTCTTTCCACACCATTGGAAACTGGGGTGGTAGAATTTTTTTGCACTATTTGATTTATCCATCGGACTTCCAAAATTAAAGTCCAAATTCCACTTATTATCCCTATGATAACCCTAAGATTTGTGGATATCCATTTCGACATTGAGGGCACATCAGACAGTTTCCTCATAGTTATTGATGTCACAGATCGTCAAGTCTTTCCATAGTCTAGGTTTTAGCCAACAAAAGAATTAGTCATCCTCTAATTCAGGGTAAATGAAAAATCCAGAGGCGTATCATGCAAGCATTTTGAATTTTTCCATTTACGCTATGATGGATTCATTGCCTTTGTTTTTTGAGGGAATTTAAGTCCCTTTCCATCTTAAGTCGGTTGGTGCACTTAAAATAATTACAAAAAAACCATTCCAAAAATACTTCCATTCCAACACCTCGATCACTTCCTTGGGATTCCAATTTTTGATCAATGTCCAAAATTTATTAGGTACACCCTCTATATAATAGGCAGCCTTAAGAACCTTCTCTTATTAAGAACATTAATGGATGGAGAATATCTTTTCAATGGAGTTGATCGATTGTTTGGCGATTGGTGAATCAAATGATCCATTAAATTTATGAGGCCTTTATCTCGTGAAGCCCTTGATTGTGGCATGTTCATTCTTGGGGGGGTTAATTTTCTTCTTGAACCATGATTCTATTCAAAACATGGGTTTAATAAGAGATTATTGTGAAAATTTTTGTGATTCCTGCTCCCATCGGATTGGGAATCTCATTAAAATAACCATCACATTGATCTTCGCATCAATTATTAGACTAAGTCCTCCTATTTCTGGCCATTGGATTGGATAAAAGGAATGTTAGGGGTAACACATATAGGAGAATCCAAAGACAAAAGGGTTGATTTATAAATTACATTTATTTCCATAACTTATGAATTTATAGGCTTCAATCTATGTTATCCATGATCTACATCACAAAATATATTATTAATGGAATTGTATTTTTCCCGTAATAATGGTTTATACTATGATTATTAATTTACCAAAACATATCCCTCAAGATTTTCAAAACCAAGAGTATAGAAAGTCCAATTTTCATGCACCAATTTCCATTCGATTGTAGGCCAAAGCGGTGTTTTCGAGTTTTACCCATAGATACATATGTGCCAGAGCCACTACTACTTATTTGTATCCATACAGGGAAGCATTATCATGATTAACCACTAACCCTATACTCAACAAAATTTAGGGAAGTTTTTATTATACATTGTATTATCTCTAGGTATTTCACTAGAGTTTTCTATTCATAATCCCAAAACAACTAAACCTATCCTATAATACCTACTATAACAACCCTCTTTTTTATTATACACATAATCCTTGTTTATTACATAAAAAAACACATAAGACAACTCCAAGGATCGATAGGTATACTGTCTAGGAAAATTAGGAACCTTAAACAACAACTAAGAACATAAAACACTACATATTTATTGAAAACTTCTTTTACATGACCCTAACATTCCTTCGTACTTGTCATTTCATGTGATAACCTGAGGACATGAATAAGAAATGTGTGAGCTATAAAGCCCAGTAAGGGAGTAAACTAGGCATAACATGAGTAATACAATACATTTTAAGAAATATATATATCAATGGATCAAAATATAAACCTGAACATAAAGACATGATATAGCATCATTATCATAACATGGAAATGTGGAAACAACATTTAAAAGTATTCTAGCATGAGCAAAGGATCATTGCACTAAGAGTATGACTAAACCCTAATTGTACATGAATTAGAATAAGTAAAGCCTAATTTCACTTGAAGTAGCATGAGTGAACCATCATTGAACTTTCTGAATCATGATATTAATCTTTACCTAATGCATTGGATCGTTATCAAGGCGCGCCCTTTATAAACATTTCATTCCATGCATATGTGTGCCACATAGAGAATAGAACATAAATTCATTAAACATAATAATTCATTGAATGAATAAGAGATGAGGAATATATAAATTAATGGCTTCAGTCAACAATTACATGTTCATTAATTTGAATACCCTTGATAGAGAAACAGGTATGGTATTCCCTTTCATGATGATATTGGCAAGAGAAATTTTGGTGTAACTTCAGCAGCATAACGGCATCAAATAGAAATCATAAATTGGGATGATGGAATAGAAAAGGGTATATCATCATTTATACATGAAATGAATAGAAAGGTGGTCATGTAACATAATATCCCAACATATGTAATGGAATTTAAATGCATAATATAAAATAATATCTTGAATATAATTGAGAAGAGAGAAATCCCTTACAGAATTTTGGTATGGTAACGGGTGAACATGAGAAGAATTAATGAGAAGGACATCGGTCTCTCATCATCCAAATATTTGTAGGGTAGTACGATAGTGATTATAAATCATACCTCAACATATATAATTGAATATAAAAGGGTATAAAAATATAAATATATTTGAAAAAAATGAGACATGAAGAAATCCCTTACTTGGAAGTGTGATCCCAACGGCTTGGGAGAGGATTGAGATAGGATTATAAGGAGCCTGGTGCACCATGGGAGGATTCTAGAGATAGTAGGCCAATCATTGTCCTAGCTAAAAAAGTTTTTAGTGAAGAGTAATGGGAGGTTGAGTGGGTTTATATACAAAATGAGAGGGAATTATTTATTATTTAGGTTTTGGACACTACACAATAATCTAATCAAAACTCCAAATCACCCAATAGTTTTTTCTAATGGTTTTTTCTAAAGTGTAGTGGAAATCATTATTTTTTATTTCAAATGGAATAATTTTTTAAAATATTTGTCTTTCTTAAGTGGAGGTGTGTCATAATCGAAAGGAAATCATTTTAAAAAGATAAAATATTTTATATGTTTTGTGGGGTCCACTAAGGCACCATAAAATTAATGAAAAACTAAAATCACATTAATTTTAAGATAAAATATATATTGGACAAAAAAATATTTATTGTATTTTATTATATCAATATTTAGCCATTATGATGTCATAAAACACATTATTTATTTAAACGATATTTTATTTTACCCAAAAATTCGATTGTCTCTGAAAATTATGAAAAATTCAGAATTAGATATTTTCAACATCCTGATTTCAAAAATAATATTCATTATATCTAAATAATTTTCTAATTATTTTAATTTTTAAATTTTAAAATAGAAACTGAAATCTAATGAAAATTCATGGATTTTGACAAAAACTATTTTTAAACATTAATATCAATTTTAATTGTATTCATAAAACATTATACAATCATTTATATGTTATAAATAATAATTTAGTGATAATATTTTATTTAAATATTATTTAATTAAAAAATATACTAATTCCTTAAAATAGATTTCTTAATTGAATATTTACTAAAAGTGATGACTGTGCTTTAAAAACCATTTACAAATTAAGAGTAATAAAATTAATGTATATTATATATAAAAAAATACTGCACATTATACTAATGCTAAGGTATTTTTAAATAACCTCTAATGACACCCACATAAGTCCTAAGGGTAAGGTGTGTGATGGAGACAGACTCTTTGGAAGGCTCAGATATCATCGCTCTGGTGGTAATCTCTATTAACTTCCACTTCTCCCATAGGCGGTTCCATTCAAGATTAACATGTTGAAAATTAGCTTAGGCTTGGTAAACATTGAAGCTCAATGAGGCTACCTCCTTTCTGAGCTTCAAAAAAAGGATTTTAATAGATAAATTCTACTGGATAAGGTCATCACTTCCTTTTTCTATGTAAATTGGATTTTTAAAGACCTATATTTAAATTATTCATGTGATCATTATTAAATGGCTATATTAGTAATGGTAAAAAAAATTATCAGTACATCAAAATCCAAAAACATAAAACCAAGGAGGTTCATATGTTTAATATTACAATTTTACATAATAATACATTTAATTAGAGCAAATATAATTTCCATTAATAAATTTTTTGGTCGTTATAGAGAAGGAAAACATTTAATCACTTAAATTCAATAGTAATACGCAATGTTTAACATAGAACATTTAAAAAAATTCAATCGTTATAATTTCAAAAAAATTAAAAAATTAAATTTGTAACCCAATATTCATAAGGATTTGATAACATGGTTTTACAATATAAAACATAACATCTATCCCCAAATAATATCAACCACAGTTAATGTATTATATAAAAAAGTAATTAACCTAATCCCATTTTCCCATGATAGTATAATCACTTCCATTAACAACCTAATCCAATGTGTACACAATTAAAATCATATATTCTTATAAAATATATATCTACCATTAATCCTCAATTAAAATATCCAAGTATTATATTTATCATTAATCATATAAAGATCACAAAAATAGTGAATGACATCCAAAATAAAATTTATTACTTAATACAGATATCAATTTCTAATACCAAAGATATCTATTGGATAAAACCTATGTTCAAAAAATCAACATCATCTTATTCCATAAACAAGTTTTTCTTAAATGAGAAATTATTACTAACTAGGGACATCATGTAAACTAGTGGTAGGTGATAAATCTATGTCGCATTTCAGTTATGGGTTTGATCCCATGGCCTTGTCCAACACAATGGGCTATAACCCATCCAGTATGTTTTCCTTTTTCTAAATGTATATAATTCTTATATAATTCCAAAAATGGGATAAAATCATTAAAAAATAACCATACCATATTTTATTCTCAATTTTTAACTCTTGACCTTCATTTTGTTTTCCAAAATGTAATATACCATAATTATCTCAAAATCTAATATCAAATAATGGTTATCCATTATATTATAACTGTAACAAAAAAAGAAAATACATTTCATCCTTGAATAAAATTTTCATATTAAGATATTTAGGGTTAAAGATAATAGAAAAAGTCTTCCATATTAATCACATCATATAAAATTACATTAATACTTTTGAAGAAGTCATCATCCTTCAATCTACCATAATTCCTGAATCGCTAATATGGAGGATTCATTATCATTCTTTGTTCTTCATGATACCCTAACCATTATTTGCCACATATTAATTTATAACTATTTCAAAAAAACATGAATCATGTACTAATATTAAATAATGTCAAAATATGAGACAAGAAATAATTTATACCTTTCATAGGTTATTTTTGGTTTCATAATATTCAATTGGAATGGAATTGTGTATTTCTAAACATATATTTTTATGGTTATACTGATCCCATTCCTTAACCTTATTCATAGGAAACCTATTTTCATAATGACCATACTCCCCAAATTTGAAACATTCAACTTAAAAATTAGAAACAACATCATTCCCTTTCATGTAGTCAACTGAACACTTCCTTTTTCATTTTTACGTTATTTCTTTATGACCTTCATTACAAAATCTATAACATCTTTATGTCACATTAAATTATTTTACTAGGTGTTTCTTTCCACCTATTTGGAGCATATGTCATTGAATATAGATACATTTATCATCATTATTACTTTAACATCTGTAAGGAATTGTTTCTCTCATATATGGTGCATTAGAATAATCCCCAAGGTTAAAGTGGTTAATCATGAAACATGATAGTTGGTTCAGAATAACCACAAGAATTCTTATTAAAGCTAAAAGTTAATTTGGACTCTAATTTAGAGGAACAGACATTTTCCTTGACATCCATTGTTACTTTTGTGCCTACCAACCATTTATAAAAACCAAATAGGTTAGTGTGATTATATCAAAAAAATCATCATATAATATCTTATGAGGAAGGTAAACTCTATGGTATTTAAATTCATTTTAACAAAAACTCGTTAAATTTATCTAAAATAACTATGAATTTTTATATTAATAAAACCATTTCGGTTATATATAAATTGTAACTTTTGCTTAAATATCCCCATAAACATTAAAGTTATATAACATGTCCTCTGATACCAACTACAAGGCCCCAACCTTAAATATTTCATAATATTGATTTAAGTTAAGAATTCACATTGTGGATATTTTCACATTTAGAGTTTTATAGAATTATTCCATAGCTATTTCATAACAACTCAAATTTATACAATGTAGATATAACTAAAATAGAATCTATTTATTCCAAAATATAAAGAATTAAAAAAATAATCATGATTTCTTTTCAGGGTAAAAAATTCTTATTGACTTATTCCATTCAATTACCCACCATTATACACTATGTAAATTAAATAAAAAATTTGGGATGAGAATTAAAAGATCAGTATGGGATGTAAAATATGGAAAGAAAATAATTTGTCCAAGAATATTTATAAACCCATGAAATCATAATTTTCACCCATATAATATAATCTCTTTTACATACTTCATGAAAATATAATATCCCTGAAAAACCTAATGTAAGTCATAAATCATGCAGTCAACTTGTGGCATCCGTATAATACTTACATTGTAGCTTTCACAGCAACATTGGGAGTGATCTTTTTGGTTACGTTTTGAATACCCATCGTCGTATATTCCAAAAAAACTAATCGGATAAACCCTGTGTTTAACTTCATATCACAACCCAATGTAATGGAGATCTATCATGGCATCACCTACACTCGATTATTCACTGAAACACCCATATAGATAAACAATTCGTGAGAAATATAACTTAATAAAAACATATAAAACAATCATAAATGAAAAATAAAATTTCAATTTTCCAATCACAAGATTGTTAGGTCAGTATATTGAAAAAATCAATGACTTCTCAAAACCATTTCCAATAAAAAACATGAAAAGTGAATATGGTATTTAGTTTTAAAAAATACAACATCGTATAGAGGAATCCAAATATCAAATAAATGTCATGACATCAAAAATGTCATTGTCGCCGTAAACCTTGAAAATGTTAATTTTTTTTCATTTAGTACAAATATTTGAATAAAAATACTTATATTTAAAAGCGTTTAATGAAATTAAAATTCCAAGGGGTTTATTGTACACTGTATAAAATTATGGTGGTGTATAAAATCTAAATATGCCTGAATGAATGGAGATTGAGATGATGTCCCTTACCTTGAGTCTATCTCCTCACGTAAATTTGTTATATTCATGAATAATAAAATGAGGTTGATTTATATTTTCTTGAAAACCATTATTTAGTTTATTATTAATTTTATATCACTTATTAAAATTTTATAAAAATTACATAATGGTTTATGTTCATATATGATTTTTTGTCGATAGTTAGTACTTAATTGGAAAATGAACATGGTTTTGATGTCACTAGTCCATGTGGTCATTAGTACATAATTTAAAAAATATTATTCATGAAATAATAATCACTTATATAAATTAAACATTCTTTTTAAATAAAAACATTTATTATGGGTATGAAAAATAAACAACATTATATTTACGGAGAGGGTATTCCATATGTACGCATAAGTAACGTTTTCATTTTTCATTGACAATTTTGGAAATAAGGGAATTATTATTTTAACATTATCAAATTTTCATAAAATTATTAAAATCATTATAATAATCTAAATATAATTATATATACCATGAAAGTGATGTGGTGAATAAAAATGATTCACATCGCCTCGTGGAGGCGAGAGTTCACATGTATGCACGAATGATGTTAATGATTTTATGTGGATGGAATGTAATAAATTATTGAACTATTATTATTTAACAATTATAAATATGTCATGAATTCCAAATATTAATATTAATTCCATCACTTATAACAATATTGATATATAGTAAGGTAAAATGAATCAAATCAGTTTGTATATGTTATAATTCACATGTACAGATGAACGATTAATTCCATTACCATTTGATAGATGTAGAGATGGATTTAGGTGTTGATTTTAAAATAATAGAATATAATTATATTTAGTATTCTATATTTATTATTTCACCTTGGAATAATAATATTTAATGGATTTTGAAGAATAAATAAATTAGAAACTCTTGAAAAATGATTCCTCTTCTTCTACTGATCACCTTGGAAAAATACATTATCACCTCAATGAAAGTTGTTTTACCTACAAATTTTCCTCAAGAATGTTGGTATGGTTTCATGGAAGGGTTTTGAGAAAAACTATCTGAAAATGTTTTCTTTAGATGTGTGATTATTAGTGAATATAGGGTGCCTTTTTATAGGCAAGGGGAGGGGAACCCATGGAAACTCATAAAATAATAAATTAATATAAATTAATGTGTTAATAAAAAAGACTCCGACATGAGATATGTAAAAGATAATATTATTATTTCTTGAAATACAATCATACAAAAGTTATAGACATGTATAGATTTTATTTTAAACCTTATCATTTATGTTTAATCATAATTATTCTCTTTTAATTTTAATGGTGGTAACAAAATGTTTATTATTGAGAGGTCATTAATTTACTTTTATGGTGTACATTAATCATAATAGGACACTTAATTACATTTTTAACCTTCTTATATTCAATTTTTGAATTTCGTTTTTTTTAAAATTTTAAATAATTTAATCAATGACCATTTTTATAAAATATCCATTATGTCAATTTTTACACTGTTCAATTTATTGAATTCAATTACAATATAAACTGAGAGATAAATTCAAACCAAACCATTTAATAGTATTATAACAAGTAATATTAACATATAAAAATCTTTTATCAAATAAAATATGTGATATAATATTTATTTTTATATTTATAATATAATTTATTTTAATTTTTCATCAATAAAACAATATGTTCATCATCATTGTGTCATAATGAAATTTAATTATTTAATTCTGAAAAATTTGAAATAAAATAAAATGATGTATAACATAATATTAGATTTCTAATTAAATTTTTTTATCGAACATATAATTTATATAATCCCATATTAAAATTGCTTTAGTATGAAGCTATATGTTTTTAAAATATTTTCTTTTACATTAAATTAAATGTTATAAGTGTCATAATCACACCCATGTGGCTTCTAAAAGAATCATTTTCTCCCCAAGAGTTGTATTTGTCATCCATATCTCATTAAATAACATTAATACATGTGTTAGGTTAGTTTTATATTATTTTAATATTATTTTTACCCTTATTTACGAGATTTACCTTTTCAGTATTGTAAATAAATATAATAAATAAAGATAATATTTATAATGTCCAGAAATAAAATGGACCTATTTATCTAAGTTGGAACAACTTATTAAAAATATGGATTACATTTTTCAATCTTTTAAAAATAGAATTTTTAGTAGATATTTTAAAATTAATCCACATTGTCAAAATGAAAAAACAAATTTTTAAATTTTAAATTATCAATGAATTCACTTGTCTTAATATCTAATTTTAATGTGAAATTAATTCCAATGAAAAACATTAGATTAAATGAAGAAAACATAGCACAATTAAACATTAAAAACAATTTATAGGATAAACTATATATAAAAATATATTAGACAAAAAATAGGTTGGAGATAAAATTCAGTATTTTCACTATTTATTAAAAAATTCATTTTATCATAAAAATAGAAATTTTCAACCTAAGTAAATTTGGATGTCCCGATTCTAAATAATATTTTTAATTTGACAAAAAACATAAAAAATTTAAAAAAAGTTATTGAAAATGGTTCTCTATTAAAAAGAAGAAAATCTACCGCCTAATAATATTAGATTATTTTATGCATAAAACTGAATTTATTTTATTTTTAAGCCTCTAAAATTTATTAGATGAAAGAAAAAAATATTTGATAATCATATTTGAATATAATATAGTTATTTATGTTCATTATTAAAAATGAAATGAGTCGCGATAACTTCTAGTTGAAATAATAATACTAATAATGTATTATTTTTATGTTTAACTCAGTCTTCTGTGCAATATAAGATTTTAAAGAATCCTGTAGTTGTGTGTTGAGTAAGATAGCGTACATATCATCCCTTTTTAATTCAACATAATATAAAATTCATAAATAATAATAAATATGTTAAAGTATTTTTATAAGTACCATTAATTTTATAGTTTAAATAACTTAAATCACATATTAACCATAATAAAAAATTATATGTGAATAATGAAAGAAAATTGAGGTTTTTTCAGAAATTATGGAACATATATCGTTGGAATAGAACATGGCCATTGGAATAGTGACATTACCATTAAAAATAGTGATCTTTATAATATAATATAAAAATCACATTTCAATGTAATAATTTTAATGGCTATCTTAAGAATTAAAATATAATATATTTATATTATTAAACAAGTAAATAAGTATTCTGAAATTGTTAAATTAAGTATTGGTATTTTTATTATTCCAAAATATTTATTTAAAAATTTATAATTAATATAATATACATTCATTAAACAAACATATAAATTAATATTTAGTTGTATTTTTATTATAAGATAATTTTATGAGACCTTAGTTAATATTTTAACATTTCACAAAATCTATTATAATATTAAAATTGGTATTTTTAAGATAATTGATTATTTTTAATAAAAATTAAAATTTTCATATTCGAAAAATTATTTTAATAAATTGGATTCTATTTTTGAATTCTACAAGTCAAAAAATGGTTATGGTGAATATTTTCGATTTTTATAATATACATGATTCTTTTTGTGAATAGTGAAATTGGTTAATTTACGATATATGCTTAATATATGAATTACTGAGTCATAGATGATGTATGAGTGACATAAGCCCATTATCTAGAGTTTAATTCATTATTTTAATATATTTAGTGATATGATTAAACATATTTATAGTCGTGAACCAAAATAAGAGATTAACAAAAAAATAATGATAAATCTCCCCTCTCTTTCCATTTATATTCCACCCTCACCACATATTATCCTAACAAATTACAAGACAAGGATCTTGTACATGTTGTTCCCAATACAATTCCTAAATACCCTACCCACTGTTCATTATCCATTGTTCTCATCCAAAGACCCAAACATTTTTCCAATGGATGTTCTCAAAGAGGAGAACATCCTTAAGTAAAATAATCTTTTATTTTTTAATTTATTTTTGATTTTAATGTCTTTTATTAATCATTTTTAACCTCCTATTATAAAATGAGAATGATAACTCCATTATTATATCTATATAATATAATTTTATAATGTTATTGTAAGAACCATCATGAATCCTCTCCACCTCTACCGTTTTTCTTAAATTTTATGTTTCATTCATAAGGAGTTGATTTATCACCTTCATGGACAACATGTTTTCATTTTCCCTTAACACGCTCAAATATGGTCATAAAACCATTTTAAAGGTTAAAAAATATTATAATGTGTAAGTAAAATACCTTTTTATATTCTACAACTAACCTAAAAAATAAAAAAAATGAAAAAAACAAGTTTATGATGATCGAAAAACCCCTATGATAATCTAAATAATTATCACTAATGTCTTATATAATGATTAATACTCATACCACATATCCAAATAATCATTACTTGTGTACAAGTAGATCGACCATTAAAACCATGAATACAATCATATATGATTGATGAAATTGAACTCTATAACTCAAAAAAAGTCCATAAATGAACTTAATAAAACTATAATAAATATAAATACTTGTATAATAGGTAAATTGGAATTTCTTATGGGCACACTAATGTGGGTTCTATAAGAAGTATACACCAGATCACACCATATTCCCATAATAACCACGAAGTATCTCGCACTCATGCCACCATTTCTAGTTGGGTTGACCCTCTCCCACATGGATGACCCCATGGGCCCCACATATTTTATTGAGTGGGTCCTTATTTCTCAATCAGTTTCCCCATGTTTTTTAACACCCTATAGAAATATATGTAGTGAACATACCATGTAAAAGTATTAAATCACCAATCCCCTTAACTAATTCTTAAAAATTAAATCATCACGCACCCATATATATATAATCATGGCATTTAAAAGTCATAATAAAGTGAATAAATATATTTATGGTCTCTATTTAACTTATAAAAGTATTATATAATTAGAAACATCATTAAATTGATCTTCAACATAATTCCCATATTATTTTTATTCTGTAATTTAATAATAAATTCAAAATCTGAAAATGTTAAAATAATCTAATGATTTTTCATATTCACTAGAAATATCATTCTTAATTCCTTCACCATGATAAATATCCCTATTAATGGTCTTAAAACTACACATGTGACTATATATTTTAATGGTATTTTTAATATAATGCTAATAGAAACAATGTGTAAACACTATTTTCAATTAATACATTACTTTTATCTCTTTATAACACAAAAAAACAATCATCATATTTATTAATTATAATTTCTCAATAATTACATCCAATCATATCTCATGAATTCATATCAAATTTCAAAGCAAGATCGCCATCCTTCTATAATAATTATCAATGATATTTCATTCTTTATGTTTCCATGATTAATCATAAATAATTGATAAATTATTTATATATTTAATTCTATTAATTATTATATATTTAAGAAATATTACCAAAATACTCAACAATCCACATGGGATTTTCATAATAAAGAAGTGTTATATCCTAAAGAATGGAATTTTTTTATGAAACCCATACGTCAAATTTACCTTTAGTTAAATGTATATTAACCACATGTATAATGGTTTTAAAAATGTTACTAATTTATACCATATCCACATTAAAATTTATATAATTTTATATGGTCTTATTATAAAATCTTATCACCAGTTCGAAAACAATCTATCATTACTATCATTGTTTTTTGTGTTAATTGTTTTACTAATTATTTAATGTTTTGTCATGTAAGTTATATCCCTTCTATGTTGAATGTTTTTTAATAATATCCATTATTTTAGTCATGATAATATATATATATATATATTAAATTTATCCTTACTAATATCATTTTAAAGTGTAAATGAAAAACTGATCGCATTTCTTTATTGTGGTGGTAGTCCACATATAGGTGTGAGGGACGTTATCATTTACTAATAGATTGGAAGGAAATAAGTTATATATGAAATTATATTTCAAAAAGAATAAATTTTTCATAAATATCATAAATATCTTTTATTTATATATTTATATGAATCCATGGAAATTAATAATGAAAAACTATTCACACCATTATGGGGGGACGGTAAGACGTACATATGGATGAGAAATGATTTCAATTTTTTTATGATATAAACGAAATAGAAAATGGTCACAAAAATTCATAAAATAATATAAGTATATTGAAGTTATTGTATTTATTGATTTATTATTTTTACAATAGTTTTAGTCAACTTTTATAAGAAATAATTTTTAATGATCCGTTAAATTTGATTACATCTACTTGGAGAGAAATCATTTATATCTTCTCTTCAAGTACCTAGGGTTGGTATTATAGGAAGACCAGAACATCAATAACTTAAATAAGGTTGTTTATAAGATGTTTTATTATGGTTTTTTCTAGATAAGAGGTTCTTGGTGTTGTATTCAATGGAAGAGAGGTGATTCCATTATATATTGAATGGAAGGACACACATATAATTAATAAAAAGATTTGAATATAATAAATTCATATTCAAGTGAATATAGAATAATAATTTCTTATTTTATAAGATAAGATATTATATATTATAAATACCTTCATATAATAAATTTTGGAGATGTTTGTGTAGTATTTTAATCCTTGTATTTTTGTTCAACACCTTCATAAAACAATTTTGACCTCAACCATAGAAACGATTGTTTCTACCATAAAGGGATATATTTTTACATAAAAGGGAATAATTTTTCGATAAATGGAAAAGTGATGAAATTTTGTAACATTTATAGTCATAATTTCCCTCATGCAAGATTTTTATTATTCATATCTAATTAATCAAAATATTATTATTTCTAAAATATCAAAAAAAAAATTTGACAGTATTCATTTAATTTGACATTAAAGACATCATAAAAAATATGTAACTAAAAATTAGAATGGTAAAAAATATATAATATTTCTTATCTATTAATAAAACTAATTTTTATTTTTATCGCACAAAAAAATTATTAATATTAGGTTTTTAAAAATATTTTCATTTATTTTTATATTAATTGATCAAATAATGTTTCGAAAATGAATAAGAATCTAAGGTGACTATTTCATCAGTAAAACATAAAAATTCCCCAGGTCAAGATAAAATCATTTATAATAGAATACAAAATTTATAAACAAACTTCATTTCTCTTTATCCTAATATAAAAATACTATAATTATTAAAATCAAGAGAGTGACATTTTTTTATTTTTATTGAAATTATATAAATATTATAATCAGTGGAATGTTGCAAGAAATTAAAAAAAATCAAATTAAAAATATTAAATGTTGACAAAATACTTTTGGAAAAATATTTCTAAATTTATTATGGATAGTTTAAAGAAATATCACATTATTTTCGTAATTAATTACATGATTTTCATTTCATTAGTGTGAAAATGTTTTCCACGATTAGTATTTATAGTACTAAAAATAAAAGGGAAATATTTATGAAAAAGTAACATAATAATTCAAAATATGGTATCAATCTTGGAAAATTATTTTTCTATAACCGGATAAATTAATATTATTATATATGAATAAAACACATTAAAAATAGAATTTATAAAAATGCATTTTTGTTTATAACAATTTACTTATATAAAAATGAGGAAACTTATTAGTAAAAATTTAGTTTTTACAAATAAAATGCAAAATATTTTAACATATTTCAAAATAAAAAATATAACCTTACTTTTAAATTCCTTGATAAAGTTAATAGAAATTATAGTATTTGAAAATTTGTAATTTTCAATTATTCACTAAAAAAGAAATTATATAAAAAACCCAAAAAATGCACTATAAGTTAATTATTATGTTATAATTTTAAAAATTATATAACTTTTATAAAATAAAATTTTGAAAATTAGCTGAAGTTATTTATAATTCCCTTGAACATAAATAAATATAAACACATTTATTAATATATTTTATTTTTTAAGTATAAAACAACATTACTAAAAATTATTTCCTATTATATTATTAGAATTTAAATTATTTAAACCCATAATACTTATTTATAATATGAGTTTAAACTTATTAATATGTTCTAATTCAACTTCTTGGATATAGTGATCATATTCAAATAATTATATTTTTGTGGTTTGTTTATGCTTAGTGTTTCAAGTTGTATACACTATCAAATATAGTGTTATTTTAAAATCGTGTTATGTTATAATATCTATATATACGATATGGGAGATTCATTACATGAGATAAATTTCATGCATAATGGGTGTACCGATCCAATTATCATCTATGATGATCATGATGGGGCCATGACATCAGCTATCATTCTTTGCATTATTAGTCACTTGCCCACAGTAACACCATCCAAGTTTATAATATAGGAAAAAAGTCCACAATCACATCAAAAAAATAAATATACTTAAAAAGGACTATTTTTTGTCAAATATAGTATCCATAACAAGGAGATACATGTGCAAGATAATTTAAAAAAATTTACATGACATATACCATGTGGTAAACATGGCATAGTCTAAAGACGGTGTCTTCCATATCCTATTGTTCCAAAAAATATGTGATCAGGTACATAAATGGAATATATTATAATCTAAAAAACATGTTGTAACATGTGAGGGGTCCTAGGAATATACAAATCAAAGATGATTTGGATAGCCATGTAGCATAATATCGCATTTCCATTTGGGGACACAGTGTGTACATCCACACAAGGTCCATGGAATATACCACTTATACATGGTTGAGCTACCTATGAAAGGACACAAGGAATATGGGTCTAGAAACATGTTGTGTTTTATATAACTATTCTAGAAAACCATATTCATTATTGAAGTGGAATAAAATTCATATTTATTTTGAAACAAATGGAATGTAGTCATTAATAGCAAATGAAATGAAGTATTCAACATGGATAATCACAAATCTAATGGTCTAAATAGAAACCTCCCATAATTATAATTATAAAGAAATGATCAAAAGGTAATATTATCCAAAAAATTGATTTATAACCTCCGATGAGATGAAAAACTATATTTATATTAACTCGAACAATGTATTTTACATACATCATGTCTCTAGTGTGGACTCGAAATTATTTTTCTGCTGTAGACATTTAATTTTTCAAAATTACTCCCACCATCCTCAAATTTAAAAACAATCTATAAAAACAGCTGAAATATTTTTTCTATCATGATTCAAACTAGATCCATGACTATATCATTGGTGTATTGATGGATTTAAAGGAATTTGAATAATAGGGGAAGAGGGTAAAAATAAAAAAACACAGTCCATCAGTATCCATGGAGATTTTAAACACTGATCATAATTACAGAAAACATGTAGACATAATGGATTCCATCCCAGTGGATCTGTCTGTGGAAAATGGAATTAATTATATTTGTGATTTAAAATGATAAATATAATAATATAAAGAATAAAAATAGAAATTAATCCCATATTCAAATATGGGAATTATAAAGTGAAAATATATATATATATAATCCACACAGGAAGATAGGATCCAGAATTCATGAATAATGATTTGGCATCACAATCATTGCTGAAAAACAAGAATTATGTCATTTATATTGACATCTATTGAATCTTGTCTCTAATATCAGTATTCCACTGATTAAACATAAAAGGATCTATCCTAATGGTTATGTTTTCCCCTTCAATATATTAGTGTTTTAAAGTTATCCTTGAGTGTTCTCTATAATGGGGATTAAATTTTAGCAAATATAAATGTTTGTGAATTAAACAAATTAATTGAGTTAATAATTTTAATTCATCGTATTCTTCCATGGAGACTACACATCAACCTGAAAGGTAAAAAGTAGAAATATTAGTTCGAACCTAGGGTAAACAACTCATTTTTAAAACAAGGACTTCCATTCATTTCTCATATATGACTTTATTAAATAAGAATTCTATAAATACTGAAAAAACACACATTGTGGTTTTATATAATTTATAATTTTCAATTTTTAATAACAATTTCCTTTAACACCCATATTCATATTTCATATTCGAATTAAAACAAGGGATATTATTTTTAAATATTTTGTATGTTGGAACACAAAATAAGGGTTTTTACATTCTCCCCATCTCCATGTATTTTCTCATTGAAATGAAAAAAAATCAACTCAATGATGTGATGATAATGATCTTGTAAAAATATAATCCTGTTCCCATTAATGACATTCTCATTCATATCCATTATCACGACTAGTTACTCTAATAAAGAAACTTTTTCTTCAATTTCTAGCACTCGCATGTCAATAACAGATTGTGTGTCATGTATATATCCCCACTATTGTGATATGTAGAATAGTTCTTTCATTATTTCCAATTGTGCGGGTAAATCCATATGGTATGAAACCTCACCCAACCTATGTAAGATCTGTAATAGCCTGATCAACCTCTAGGATAACTTGTGACCCAAAACAAACCAATATAAACACCATTGGGGTGAGACCTTCAGGAATTCATGATCTCGATACTAATAAATCACTGGGATTAAATTCTTGTCTAATTAATATTTTGATTGACTCATAGGTGTATCCATCTTCCTATGGATCACTTAATATTTCTCTATCAAATTTTACAATATATTTGGTCATATTTGTGATGTATTTCATGTTTTCTGAAACAAAATGGGGACATCATGCGTCTCCCATATAAAGGCTCAAATGGTTTCATGTCGATAATGGGGTTATAAGTATTATTAAAAATAGTCACTATAAATTTTATGGGATCCCCCTAATCATGGATGAAGCCCAAAACCTAGTATCATAGAATACCCTTAGAAAGATGGATGGGTTCTTCACTCTAGCTATCTATTAATGATTCGAACATCATGATCAGTTATAATTGCCTCATAAATTCCCCTAGAAACACTCTCTGTAGAAATGATGTGATCCATGCATAACATTCAGAGTCATTTGTCAAGGTATCCTCAAGACACAAGACACTATTCTACACATACAATTATCCTACACTCCCCACCATCAATTCTCATATATTGATAGAATGTTATACAACATGGTAATCTGATTAACAATCAACTAGAAATTGTAATGGTCTCCCACTACCTATAAAATCCATATCATAATAACCATCAATATTCCATTCCACTTTCACCTAAGATATCTAGTGGTTGATTCAAACTAACTTGGTTCGTATACATTTCCTTCACACATTGATATGTGGGGCTCGAGGAAAAAAATCTTCTACACTCTTCCTAATACCTTCCCACCAAAACTATCACCGATGTAAAGGATATATGCTCACCACTCCTAGATATACAATCAAGGGGGTATGAAACTATCAAAACACCTACCTTATCAACATGATAAAAACCAATTTTTGTCCCTAGAAAATAAATATGTTCTCCCCACATTCATAAAATTAAACAATTTAATTTAATGAGGATATCTAGTTATACAAAACATCAATAATTGATGCCTCCCAATTGTGCTCAACTCACACACTAGAATATATATATAAAATCATTATCATTGATTAGAGGATATATTCACCTATATACTCTACAATTTCATATTGTAACGAATAAAACTACTATATTTCCTCTCCTATAAGGAAAGAACATAATTTCCAGGTTAGGATATCTAAAACTCTTCCTCCCCTTCCATTAATATAGACACTACCAAATTCATAGTCTAATAAGAACTACAAACAATTCTCATTTATTAGGTTAAACTCAAATTGGAAAATATATTATTTAGCCTTGAATGGTCAATGTAAATTAAGAAATTCTCACCCAAAAGATAATTACCTAGTGGCATAAGGGTGAAGACCACTTCTATGAGATCTAAATCATCAATCATGTAGTTCTAATCATAGGGGTTCCACTAACTGGACTTGAAATTAATTAATTATTCCCTACAAATTTTCATTGATAAATTTTGGATGAATAAAAAACAAAAACAAATGTATCATTTTCCCATAAATGAAGAGAAATAATAATAATTTTCACATGGGAATCCAGCACTTGCATAACTTGAATCATGTAACATTTTATAAGAATTATTGTCACATTATACCTTGAAAATCATGTGAAGGGTTATGCACTATGCCTAATCTATTCACTGATCGCATGAATTCCTATTAGGAAATATCTCATGATCCTGAGATTCCTATCAAACATGTTAGATTTTTCAACCATAATACCTTCATGTGAGCATTTTTTATCATGAAACAAGTCAGTAGAAATATACATGACAGTCGTCGATGAATTCATATAATAGAATATAAAAATAATGGGATCCTTATATGAATTAAGATATACTGATATAAATGTGAAGGGACTATCTTCATCACAAGATCATTTCATGGAGCACATTAATTTAGTTCAATATGTAGGATAAATCATGTGAAACCCAATCCACATGCCTTCCTTAATATCACAAAGTCATTAAAACATTTTGACATGATCTCAAAAATACCCTTATACATTTCAGTATTGATCATGTCAAATCCATGTGATATATTGACTTGACCTTGCGTAGGCCCCTATACATGATCTCACAAAATTATATTTTACATGTCATCTTGATATCATTAAGGCTATCAGAGATTTCGTCCTGATCTCTCAATGGCTATCAAATATGTTGTCTGAATGGAATAAAGGCCCTCAAATATGATTGTTGGATAAAAAAAAGTCCATTTCACACTAAATGGATTCCATGTAGATATAAATAAAGAATAAACCATGTATAAACTATTTTTAATGCGAAAAATGGTTTATGTCATTAATGATATATGCATTGATCATGTAAAGTGCGAGATATATTATCAACTAATGTGAACATTTCCTTTTCCAATTCATGCCAACATATGAAACTTAAAGACTATATAATTATTCATGTATATGAGGTGATGTTTAGTATAAATTCCCCCTTTAGAAAACAATAGAAAAACAAATGGTCAATATGTGACATTTAAGAATGGAGGACCAAATAATTTCAAGAGTCTTCCACTCATATATCTGGTGTCTGATTTGAGGGATTATAAGGATGGTTTATGTGATTTTTGGGATTTTATTATTGACCATGCGATTGATATACAAATTTTCAGTACAATAATAATAATAAAAATTATAATTTTGGATTAATCACATAATTACATAGTAGTAAAACACCTGATATACATGGAAGCATTTACATGATTAAGGATAAAAGTGACAGAAAATTAATGTGATGGAAGATAAACTAATTTTCATGTGAGGTGATAATTTGATTCTCATGAATTATAAATATATCATGTGATTAGAATCAATAATGAGAGCTGGATCAAAGGAATAAACTCTTTTATGTTAGTTTGATAATGAAATAATTCCCAGAAATGTTAGCTATGTCATGAGAATACCCATATATATGTTATTAAAATCATTCCAAGACACTTGAACCTGTTATACAGATCATGAAAGTTTCTTTAAAATTTTTATTATTGTTCTTATGATATCTTTTAATGTATCTTCATGATCACACAATATCCCTTATACATGTGTCATGGTTCACAGAAAATGACTATAACATATTAACCTTATCAGAATGATTCCTCAAACATTTCATGTAGAAATCCTCAAACATATCCTCATTGTCTAATAGATATCATTATAAATATTTTTAGAAAATCCACATTCATATTATCCTTATTATAGATACATCTTCATACATGGTATCTATGTCAATTAATTATATATGTATATGTACCCTCAAGCCATGTAGATCCAAGACCATGAGTCTGTGGATGAGAATTACCCATTTCTGTGGAGAGTACTAAGAATATATTACGGTTATTGACTCTTAAAATCCGCATTCCCTTGAAAGGGTTCCCCATTCCAATAATGAAAAATCAATATGCTACATATGAAACATATTTTCTGTTTATTAGAGGGTAAATATTTTTATGTGACATGGAAATCAACCATGGTGTATTCCACATAAATTCCATTTTCATTAGCCCATAATTCCATATTTTTTATATATAATCATTCCTTATCAATAAATATATTACCAATCAAACTGATCTAAGTATTCATCAATTCCTATTATAAATTGGATTCATATGATTCCACCCAATGGCTCACAATTCGTATCAAGGATGAAGAGCATGCCTTTCATTATGGGTTCATATATTTCTTAAGGATTCTAATAATTTTACATTAAAACATATTCAACATGAATGTACTGAATCTATATATGGTTTTATTGATGTATTATTAACTCCTTTTCACATGATGGGTATAACTTATGTTATCTCATGGATTTGTAATGATTTTTCATTTAACATAATAAAAAATAAGCAATAACTGAATCTTTTGGGAGACATACCTACTTATATATCAAGGTTACCATCTTAGTATAAGTCCCTAGCTTTTGTAAAATTATGATCAATTACCCTAATAAGATTTCATTACAAATCCTCCCCCATCTGTGTGTTGGAAAAAGCTAAACTATGTGGATTATGATTCCTACAAAAAGAAGGAATCATATGACTCCTTCCTAATATCTATTCTTAATTACTAATGATTAAATGACCTCATATAACCACTTTATAAAAAATTATAATTTCCATTTCATGGACCATAAAAACTATGTGGGTTTTGATTCATGTTATCTTAGTATACATAGGACACATCTTATAGGTTCCATTTCTTTTCCAAAATGAAAAATGCCTTCCTAGACAGTAGTAATCTATAGAGTACTTAGTTACATATAATCAAAAGACATTATGTCCCTAATTATTAAGATATAATATGAATCAAATGGATATCCTTGGATATATAGATATATATATATATATGGTTTGATTAATATTACACCCTCTCAAATTAACAATGATTCGACAACCAATCATTTTAATAGGGTAACCAGTCTCATGTTGAGATTTGGGAATGATTCATAAAAACATATTAAATATATAATAGAGTCCCATAGTTGGAACTAATTCCCTAAATAAGTGTTTCCTATGCCTAAACTCCCATCATCTCGACTAATGTGAGTTCCTAAGAGTCATTGGGATTGAAACCTCAAATGTTTTTCTACCATTGGAATGTAGGTATTTGGATAGTTACAGATAAAATAACAATTGGGAGTTTCCATAGGAGAAAAAAATGGTGAACCAAATATTAATCTCATTAAAAATCATCTTAACATGATTTTTTTTTGAAAAAATTGGATAAAACCAGATGAATCGTTCTAAAATTAAAATGATGTGTTTACCAGATGTTGGGAAATTTTCTTTTATATCTCTTATGAAAAAATTTGGTGATCCTAAAATTAATATTTCAATAATTAAATATAATTTTGTGTCCCATCTATGAACCATTATACATATTACACATAAAAAAATTTACATTGTGAACTTAAAAATAAATAAAACGACTCACCATTAATAAATAATTAATAATTTGACTTAAATGTAATGTTCTACTAATTGGTTAAATTTTTCACCTTAACATGAATCAAAAGAATGAAGAAGAAAATTTTATAGAACCTCAATTACAAAAAAGGAACAACTATTCATGAAACAATATCACCCACCTGAATCCTTTAGTATAAGACGGAGAACACAATTTTAAGGGAATAACATTAACATGGTGCGATCCAAACCCATGATACCACACACATGGGTTTCCAAGCCCTAAATTCCACAATCCCACTACAATCATGGAAGATTTTGATGAAAATGTGGATTCATATCTACACAGATAACCACTTTGATATCTTATCTATGGATATCAACAATGGATGCCTTCTTTACCATAATAATGCAAACAATGAATCAAATATGAATAAACCCTATATAATAAGTTACTAAGTCAAATCCTATCAATTTATATCACATGTTTCATCTTTACAATTCCCAATAGTAACCTATTAATGGAACCACCTAACGTGTATCCACCCTAGATACCCATACCTGTGAACCATGGAGATCACATCGGGTGAAGAAATCTGATAACCAATGGGAGTGGGTTCAAATCCCCACTCCAATGAGGAAGCATTTTAGAATATTCTGATTAAAAATAGTGAATAGAATCACATCCATGCTCGCCTAAAACAATTCATCCCATATATTCTGGTAGAACTCATGTAAGAGCCCCATATCCCTAGAACCCACATTATGTTAATTGATATATTTTAAAGAAATGAGGAGTATAATATTGAGATTACTTCCCTACTTCAATAGAAAACATCTTCTAGTATATCATAGAGATTCATAATGGGAAGTCCAATATTTATTTACATATGCAGTTAAAGATTCTCTCATTCTATTAAATAACACACCTACTTTATATGAATATTTCAACTCCAGTGTAGATACATGGACATACACATATACCAGAATTGATATCCAATTCATCATATCCCTGTGATCATTGATGAGAAGGTGGTTACATTGATGAAAAACATACTTTTTATCATGTATGGGATTATTATTGGCTCTATCTGATAAAGTATGAGCCACATTACTAGGCTTTTGTTATTTTATATACTAGGGTTCATAAACCTAGTTGTGAATCACATTGGTATAGGTTCACATTCTATTCGAACAAGGACAGTGTAATATTACAAAGGCTAATTAAGATGATTCCCATATTCCTACTCTAATCGATGGTTATTATTATAGTTTGGTAGTTGCCTCATGGAATGATCATACCCTATAGATAATTATACATTCCATATTCCAATAGATTGTAAGATTTATTCTAGGATCTCTACTTCTTCTAATGAAGGTATGCACAAACATATTTCTAGGGATATATATGAGTCTGCCCATATCTCATATCCCAATCCCTTGGTCCATCTAAAAATTCATATAGGGAATGCATATCTGAACTAGTATCATACCCTCACTTCAACCAAGGTTGGTCATTACATTCTTACAATCACCAAAAGATGGGATCAAATCCCATCCAATGATAAAGAATCTCACCGACATACTCTAGAATCTTATCCACTATAGTATCGTATTCCTAATGTAATATATGTTCATTAACATATTCTACCAATAACCATAAAAAAAAGCATAATCCACTTCAACCTTAATAGGTATATCAAAATATTCTGACCATGATTAATGATAAAGTTCACATTCATACTCATCTCAATTCAAGTGTCCACAAGGATAATAGACATGTATCTAAAACTCCATTTTCATACAATGAATCTTTCTCTCAAGAAGAAGAATAAGGTGATAAATTTGATGATAGTACTCCTCATAGTGTTGTAATGAAGGGCTAAAAGGACTCTTCCCCTTACATATTTTGTTGAAAACATCCCAAAGGAATTATCTTGATGATGAAAGGAAATAATTCCCTATTGATGAAAAAATTATATAGAGAGGTTCTTAAAACACTAGGGTTAATAAAATATATTTCCACGTCTACTAAAGAAGCATATTTCAACTATCACCAGGTGACCCAATAATGTGACCTCTATGGTTTGACCGGGTGCAGGCATATGACCCTGATGAAGAATGGTTTGACAAGGTTATATAGTGGTAATTATTCAGAAATAACCTCGCAAATATTTTTTGAACCATATATATTTTTTACTAGGTTGTACCATCATAGCTAAAAGTGGATCATGTGAATTACGTTGCATGAAACATTTGGAAAGTGTTTCAGAAATTAAACTATTGGCACCTCCCTTATTAGGGATATTATGGTCTCTTCTAGACCATAAAAGAGTTAAATTTTTAGATATAACTAGACAGTATCTTTTTATGTATTATGAGCTTATATTATAAAGGGATAATGAAAACATATAGCACACTTACCTCCATAATATAAAATCAATCCATAAAATAATCATGATGACACATGAGAAATTTAATCTTAGGATGGGGAAATTTGGATCATTGAACTTCAATCTATATCCAAAATAGTAATGATCCCCTAATACAACTTCAAATAATTACATATCCACAAGATTAATGATGATATAAATTAATGTTTGGTCTCGTCGGTCAATCCAACGAATCGCTTTGTGTTTGTGTATGTAGAGATTCCATGAATGGAGTTAGAGGGATTCCAAAAGGCTCGTATGATTGGACACTTCAAAAAATGAGAACATATCTCAAATTAAGAAGTTGAAGTCATGTAATAGACAATAGATAACTATATTAAGTGAATCCCATCATAATAAACCAATTAAATCAAAACATATGTAAATGAGATTACACAAAATTATAAAGTTTTCTATTGAATCATACATGGAATCCATCCAAGAGAAAACCTATACCACGTCAATGGATGAATTTTTACCCCCAAATACACCCCTAGGATTATCAAACCATAAGACGGTCCATATGAAATCAATATCAAATCTTATCCAACCCCATTCCATTGAAATATGAACATTTGTAACCTAATTTCCACTCCACGAGTAATCATATCATCAATAACAAGACCAGAGAGTTCTAATGATGTCCTTAAATTATCCCTATCCCATTGGGATGGGGTAATTTTAATTTTTATCATAATTTAAAAGGAAATGATTGTTTTCTAAGATATAATTTCAATAACTATTGTTAGTATCCTAGTTGTTCATCCCACTATGGGATATACCCATATAATTTAAGTCATTCCTAGCACGTATGACCACAAACTTCTTTACGATCACAGGTAATAGTTCAATATAGTTGGAATTTATTGAAAAGTTAATAAAACATAGTATAGGTCATAATTCAAGATGGACCAACAAGTTCATGGTCCAGGAAGAATACCACCATGAATCATTAAATGGGGTGACAAACAATATGTATTTCCCTTCTATTTTTCCAATGAATGGGACAGTAATGCCATATGGTATATCTCTGTGAATTATTTCAACATAAATTCCACAATTTATTTAGACCAATAATCAAATTCATAGGGTAGAATTAGAAAAATATTACATTGATAGGTGGTTAATGTTGATACACAATCTGTGGTTTCCCATACAGTCAAAAAGAGAAGGACCACAACCTTACACCTTCAAAGGATGAGTTTAACCTCTTCTATTGAATTATTCAAAGGAGAATGGAAAAGGCTTGGAAATATCCTAATCCCCACCCTGAAGGGTGTAAATCCCATCAATAGTAAAATGTATTTCATAATAATATAATGATGTAGACAACCTCTCATAGATAAATAAGAAAATGCACAGTATAAATATTCTATCTAGGTATCACCTTCATTAAATAATATATATATATATATATTCTCCCACCCACTAGAAGAGTGAAAATATTTGAGAAAGTGTATAACATGAGCATCAGGATGTCTCTATATCCTTGAGACCAGTTTACATAAATGATGACGTTGAGGATGTTCATGAGTTTCCTCCATTATAGTGGAATAATTCTCCTAGATGGGGTAATCATCCCGCCATGGTGGAGATTGAAAATCAATAGGGTATGAAATCTAGAAAACGACACCAAATCTCAGCCACTCCTCATTCAAATTATGTTTTCTAGATAGTGGTACCTCTATAAATCCTCAACGCCAACAAGTCCCCAGATTCTTGGATAGAACCTATGGATGGATTACAGGCTCCAACGCAACCCAAAAACAACTAATATCACAAATAGGTGGATGAATATTTTCCTCCACCCAATTTCAAAAATATTTTTAACAAACATTGATGGAATGAGAGACCAATAACATACTATTAGGCACTCTGTATCCCAATGTTTCCCTATGTTGGTCCCTCGGTACTAGAAAAAGATGATAAAACTATGATGATTTGTATAGACTCTCTTGGGGAAAATCTTCGTTTTGTATAACAGCCTTCTAGGAGAATCATTAACATGCTAGGAAGACTCTCTTCCAAAATTCCTTTTTCAAATAAACTCCACACTTATGAAAAAATGATCATAAACCTAAAAAATTAAAATATTATTAATAACAAGTGGGACTCTAACTTTATCACCTGGTGGATGGGTCTAACACACTCACTCTGTATTCCACTCTCATGAGATATATTACTGGGAATCTATTTTTAAAACCATCATGATGTTATTCAAACACCTTAAATATTGATTAAATGATAAGGTTGATTTTTATTGATTTTAGAAATGGTACAATTCCTAGATGATTCCATTCAGCATACTCAGACCAAATCTAATCTGATTCCCATGAAATATAGAAAAATACATGGCACCTTCTATATTGCTTTTTTTACTCTCAAAATTGTAACAGTGTCTACCGAAGACCCCATGTAATCCTTAAATCAGTAGGCACCTCCCACCATGTGAAAATAGTATAAAACCTCCATCTTATAGAGGTACAAATAGATAAAGGGAAATAAATATTTGAGAAATGAAATAAAAATTGTATATTCTATTAAGGAAGAATATGTTCAGTGTTATTTCATTACATACATGAAAACTACCTTCTCATTCTACCAGAGCCTCAAAAAGCAAATGAGGTGGACCTCAATGACTCCCCTTATTTTTTCCCCTTTCATAAGAGACTAGGTGACATTGTTTATGATTGGGTTTTATTTAAATAAATCCAATATGTTATTTTTGAATTTAGATAGTTTATAATTCGTAATTCCATTAAATAGGTGAGTGGTGTAACTCCCACCAATATAGTAGTAAAAAGTGACTAGAATGAAGATCAATAAAGTTGTGAATATGTGTTCAATAACTGGAGGAATCAAAAGACAATTGACAAAGATAATTACATCCAAATAACACAGCTTTATAAAACAGTCACACTTATTCCTCCCAAAGGAAGATGAAATCATCTTATTTAGGAAAATTCATAAGTTAATGTTTCATCAAAACTATCACATTGAATTTGACTCTTTTAGTATTATTTCATTCAACATAAAAATAATGGGAACCATCCCACAAAATGAAATCATAATTGGATGAAGAAATAAATTTTAGTAATTTTAATTTCATTCCATTTAATGATCCTTCATATAGTGATTAATATGCTCAAAAATACATATTCTCAACAACTGACCTGGGAGAATGAGGTGGATGTCAACAAATTTGAGGGTATATAGGATGGATAGGTAATTAAAAAACCTAATATTCTGGTCACATACCAATTCCATACCTAGAGGTGTCTAATACCTATGGGTGGGAACTTCAGTAAGAAAAAAATTCTCATGGGAATTCAGGAAATCCATTTAGTAACCATTCGAATCTAGTCATTTTAATTGTTCGGTTGATTGGGGTGAAACTATTTGGTCATCTAAAATGAAGGGGTGGGCTAGTATGAAATAAACTTCTAGAAGAATATACTCCTTAAATATCTATCCATGAAATAGGTTGGTCGCCCTTGAACACTTCATCTCAGAATATGCATTCTAAGTAGAAAACACACCTTTGGAAAAATAGATATCTATCATATAAATATGAAATTCTAAATTATTTCACATTTATCCTAGTAAAACTATCAATATTTTTTCCCTGTATAATTAAAAAGATATCATAGAGTAATTTATCAAGGCCTTATAGACTTCCAGAGGGTTTCATACTGATTTCACTTCAAACATGGTTTATCATTTGGAATCTACATCCATGGAATTTCATACAACAATCTCATTCCCTACGCAAGAAAAAAACCATCCATAGAAAAAATCAGATCAATGTACATTTTATGAAATCTTAATAACACCGACATCTAATGGAATATATTTGAAATTTGTTATGGTATCAACCTCAACCCAGTCTAAACAGTATGAAATTTTGTATATGGAATGGATAACTATCTCAAATGAAGTTACCCCTTGAAGGGTATATAAGAAGTAAGATAAGTACCTTATGAATGTATAATAATAGGGTTTAGTTTTGGTACATCATTCCTAAATGTGATTTCATGTTTATCAATTAACACAAAACATACAACGTTCAAATAAAAATTCCTTGGATTCATAGTCATGTAGTTATGCCATCAAAATTAAATCAATCATTAAAATATCCCATTAATGGAAAGGATGGTGTATTATATGATGTAATCACCCTCATTAAATCCTTTTTATATTTATAAGATAAAGAAAAATTCTATAAGAGGGATGAAGATCAACCAATTATGATGGGTTATATATAGGTACATACTCCCAATAGCTTGTGAAGTACAAAAAAAAATCCACAAAATACGAAAAATATAGATTATGTGTTTCTCATAAACCATATTAGGGAAGTATACTAAATCATAGTGAGTTGTTATAACCTATATTATTTAGCAACCCATGTCTATGTGATAATGATCATACCAGGTAATGTGGTTTCATAACAGGATAGTCATAATAATTCCTTATTGGGATATGAAAATTCCATTATTCCATTAGATGAAATATAAAAAATCCCCACAACATCGATTAGGGTATATGATACTAAATCTTCTTCTCATAGATTTTCATAATTCATCAAAGACACAAGTAACCCTTGTGTATATACCATTCCAAAAGATTCCCTTATAGACATAGAGATGGAAGAGGAAAAGGATGACCTCAAAAATTCCCCTCCATCATCTGAGAAAGGAATCTCTACCACCATCGATGCTCTCAATAAAGAGAATCTGGGAACATAATATGACTTTTGACCTATATATTTCAATGTAAACATTCCTCTGAAAGAGAAATAGGTTTATAATTTACTTCTTGTATAACATTGATATGTGTTTAATAGGGAATTACATAGTGTTTCTCAGGAAAACCACCAATATGGATACTCATTATATAGGCTTGTCAGATTACCCCTGAGGTTTTAAGAAATAATCTAGAAGAATGCACCACTCTCATGCTAATAAGGTAGAATCTAATGTTCATAAATGAAATAAATCTAGTTTTATAGAGGATATGGACTAAAAATAGATTTCTATAATCATACCCTTATAGAAGAAGAATGATATGATTTGGTTATACATTGATTTTCGGTACCTTAATTGACACTTCTCAAAGGATTGTTTTTTACATAAATGATGGAGCCTTTGATTGATGAAACTGCTAGATTTGAAGATATTTCTATTATGATTGGTTGTTTATGATATAACTAGGTCAATATAGCCCATGAATATGAGGAATCCATTTCCTTCAAATCACCAGAAGGAATACATTTATTTAATGTGATACCCTTTGGAAAAAAGAATTCTCATTCTACACATCAATATATCCTGTGTCTTATCATTGATCCCAATTAGGATGAATCTAAAGTATCTGCATCAATGACATGGTGGCTAAATCTCAATATCATTTTGATCACCTAATTGATCTACAATCAATAATTGATAAATTGAAATTGCATAAGTTAAAATGAACCCTGTCATTTAAAAAATAGAATGTTATCTAAATTCTTCTACTTTTTGGTATGCCACTACAATATGAAGGATTATCCAAGAAATAATAGTACAATCCAAGTAATTTGACCTACTAAAAATATTAAATATTGTATAGGGATCCAAGGAAACCTCACTAATATTTCGAATTTCATAGATAACCTTTATAGAAAATATCTTCCCAAGAATAAGTTAATGAATAAGGGATTCCACAACTAGTGAAATGAGTAATGGCAAGATTATTTTAAAAACCATAAATGATACATTCTTCATCTACCTATCTTGATGTCATTGGTATTATAAAATACATATATCTTGTACATGGTCACCATGGAATGATCACTCGGAACCTTCCTCACATAGATTACTGACGTGGTTAACAAAAATGCCTTTACTAACATAGATTAACAATTCTAGATAGTATACTATATTTTGATGTCAATAAAAACTACATTAACCACATAATCACAGTGAAAAAGATGAGGAATTACCAATAGCATCGTGAAATCAACTTGGTCTCCCAGATAAATCATCTCAAGTATATTCCTGGTCTCTCTATGTTAATTTGGAATTTTCCACAATGTGTAGTAATTTTCCAATATTGTGCCATTTTATTTCTGTACCCAAATACCATGAATGGTTAGGCACTCACTATTTCCCTGACAACACATCATACCCATGAAAGGATTCTAGTAGAAATAAAAATATCAGGATAATAACATTTATACATCCTTGAGACACCCCAAAATTGGGAAATGTATTCTGAATATGGATCTTACAGCCTGCTTGGATTGAAAATAGAAACCCCTAATATCAACTCTGATTGGGTTGGGAATTATATTTTTTCCCTTGATAATGAATTTTTTTACAATTACTTCTCTTTGTATAAAGGTTTCACTAATAAGGATCTATAATACCAATTCCCTATTTCATTCATGTAACTTAACCTATAACTATATATTTCCTACTTGAAATTCATGTGGAATCATTGCTGGTCATCAAATATATGATTGAAAAATATACCATCAAGAATGAAGAATTGGTCACTATCAATGTTTATATGAGAATAATAATGATGGAATTAAATTTTGAACCGCCAATACATCACATCCTTTTATCATAAAATTTATGTGGTCATGCACAAGTTAATATAGCCACAATCCCGGCCAATCTCAACAAATAAAATGTATTCTTCCACATCACATACCAAACGGTAGTATCACTAGTAAGCAGAAATGATATGGAGAAAATTAATTATATCAATTCTACCCTAGAGAATGATGAGATAACTCCCATCCCTATATAGATTGATCCCACAATATATTATATCAAAAATTAGGCCCTATAATAAGATCAATCCAAAATGAAAAAAATTAAAAACCAATTAGTGAACATCGACCTATAGGATGTGCTTAATTAGAAAACAATACCTTAATAAATAATGATTCAACAAACTCATCCTCATTTAAATTGTAGAATGAGATATTCCCACTATTATGAAGGAACTCCTTGAATGATCTTATGGAACTCACTAGTCTAGAATCAGACCCTCCCGCCAAATTAGGTGGATTGGTCCCTCTTAGAAGAGGATGATGTAGGACAATGAATAATTCACTAGGAAATTTCACACATTCCATATTGATGAATACTTCATTGACCATCCCTAGGAATTTTTATAAATATATATGTATTCCTTGTAGTTTTTCATATGGGGAATGGACATTCTGGTACTATATCACCCAGATATAGGTAAGAAGTTTATGTACATCCTTACTACTACCAATTTTTTTTCAAAAAGGGATGAGGAAATACAACTCAAGGAAGTGGGGACAAAGAGAATCATCAACATTTTTAATCCCAATACTATAATTAGATTATGTGTCCCTAGTACGATACTATTGGAAAATACTACCAAATTATATTATTCCTAGATAAAGATGTTGTACTAGGAGAATAATTTAAAGCCTATTCATTCAAATCTCTATTATATAGTTGTAATTGGAAAAATAGAGGCCTTTGATATGACTCTATTAAATTTAATTCAGATAATAGTTCATAAAGTAAATATATCTTTTCTAAAGAAGCTAATTCTAGATTTAGAGGCCTATCATACCACCACATATACTTCCTCACAAGAAACCCAATATTTTATGGACTATGGAGTAAAGGAATTCGTACCCACTAATTTCTAGTTTCTATCACTCATCATTGATATATGTGGAAAACTATTAGATCAGTAACAATCATATAATCATATGTATGACTTAGGAAGTGTCTATGAGATGAAATTGTGTACATTTCATAACCTTGGTGTCTATCGGAATCAAATTGGATGATCATTTATTAAAAATGCACACCTATTCTTGTTCACACAGGGGGACTTTGTATTATTTAATAAAACACAAATGATTTTAATAGAGAGATCCCCAAAAACAGAACCTTCATGGGAAGGTCCTTAAAACATAGATAGGGTCTAATCCAATCGGTCTTAGTTGTTGGGCATAGTGGATGGGGGATTCATTACACACCCAATGACATAAAGCTTTATAAGAAGGTACATTTCATCAAATATTTCATTAAACCTATATCCTACTAAAATTATTTTAAATTATATTACATCTCAATGTATTAGTAGTAAGACATTAAACTGAATAGTATCCCAATGTATGGGTTTCAAGATAATAAACTATATACCGTTAAAAGTCATGATGAAAATACTTTTATAACATCCCATTAGTGTACCATATGATGATAAAATACTCAGAATACATCATTACTATACGATATTAAACATTTTGAAACACATCCTAGACAAATCAAATTAGACCACCCCATATGGGGTAACCTAGTGGGACCTACATCCTCTTCCCACACATGACTAAGATCTTTATAATGGTATTTCATTTTAAGGGGTTTATGAGAAAACACTGTGAAATCACTAAAAACATTCCACAAGGGAAAATTGTCCCACCTGATTGTGGAATTGGAACCACATTAAAAAAGGTATCCTTATTTACTAATATGGGTCATCACTTCATTAAAAATTCACTACACATGAGTTAGATCTATGTAAAAATTGAAATTTAGTACCCCCATCACTATGTGAGAGTTAGATCCAAATAAAAATTCATATATAAAAACTATTTGTGTCTTAGTTCCTTTTACCATAAGATATGTACTGATACCCATATCTATAATACAAATTCCAATTAAACAACAAAAATAAAAAAAAATGTATCAAATTTCTAAATATGAGTTATACCTATGCATGTAATTTTTATATATAAAAACTACATGGGATTGATTATCATTCAATGGGATAATTATTGACACCTATATCTTCCATTTTAGGCTCATCTAAGAGTTTCCATCACTCCCAAACATAACCCTACATGAGATTTAGATTTTCATATAGGTTTTAGTATATATTAAAATTATAACATCCCCACATAATCCCTATCCTTCACTCCAACAATAAAAAATATATTGCCCAGATGTCTCTTATTTATCACACATATCATGACTCATTTGTGCTTCACAAACATGGAAAGAAACTATGACTAGAATGATCAAGGAGTGATCTACATAGGGAAAAATTTCTTAGTCATTTGATGTAAAAATACCTGAAAGAAATGCCTAATGATTTTAAATTTCTTAACATGTGGTCTTCATGTTGAATAGATCATCCCCTTAGATGACTATATTCTCTGGAATCACATTTTTCATCCCATAACCAATAAAATGTGCTTAAAACAAATTGGAATATCTTTTAGGGTTCTCAAAACCTTCTAGAAACTTATGTTCCCCAAGAACTAACATTTTATGTTTGATATATGAGATAATTACAACCAATCCTTTTGTAGATACACTTATTTGGATCCCCATTGACCATTATCCAACATACATGTGGTTCCTCGTGGTATAAATTTTTTAATAGGAACTAGATAATCAAAAGGTAATTTTATAGAATTTACTAGTGAAAAATATGATGCCTCAATGGTTATTCTCATGGGATATTTTGGCCCAAATGGAGATCCCACAATAAATACATAAGATATTTTTCTTACTATTGGGAACATGGGATTCCACCATTATTAATGGTGGACCTATTCCCACTAGTCTTTATCTTCTATTGAATCACATATTCTTGTGTTATTGTTTTTTCTTTATATAAATGAAATATTCATGAAGATTTGGATACTTTCAATGTTTATAATCTACACATTGTATCCATTTTAAAACCAAGACTACAATATAGTATCCTCATACCCTTTCATTTTAGGGCATCTATATAGTGAGACGAGAATAATTATCAATGTTAATAATTCTTCATATTGATATGTATTTCTCTCATGATGTAAAATTACACAAAATATGGTCCATCTTGAAAAACAATAGACTCCATTTAGTGGGTTCCCAATATGTCCCATGGATGAAATGAAGAATTGTTAGGGACAATTTGATAAAAAATGACCTCTCCCTACATATAAGTTTGACAAGTTTATGTATTGTTTTCAATTTGAACTCATTTTTCCTTCACTCTTATTATTACAGGATACATTGTTATTCCCAAATCCACAAATACTATGAAAAAAAGAAATGAAAAAAATACAAAAATACCCCTTCTAGATGTATGAATATGATCTACATAGAGGCCTTATATTTGAATTATGTGTGGCTTGATTCTTATTAAATTATGAGGTATGTTCATTCATTGATTTCATTTTCCTATGATCTGCAATGAATCCTCCCCAACATGAGAACATGATCCATGAATACAATTTTAGTGCATTGGAAGCCTTCTATTTAGATTAAAAATCCCCCCTTCCCTACCAACAAGACTGGTTTGGGGAAGGAATAGTATTTCATGAACTACATGTGGTTTTCTTCTTATTACCAAAGGATATATAGGTAGTCGAATATATTTTCTCATTGTCCCCACCTCAATGAAGAAAAATGATCATTCCCTTTTTTATGGGTCAAAACTATGAATTATACTTTCATATAAAACTATTGGTTGGAGTAAGACATTCCAGAGGGGCGGTGAATTGAGTTCCTGTTCAAAATTTCTGTTAAAAAGTATTTATTTGAAGGTCCCATAATTTAAAGTCAAATAGGAAAGTTCAATAAAGAAGTAGATTTGTTAAATTTTTTAGAGTTTGAAATATTCTTCAATGATTGATTAATTATTAGTTATATAATTTTTTTAAGATACTTCAACTTATGAAATCATTCTACTAATAAAATCATTAAAAAACACTACATAAGATTAACTATAAATGAAAATTATTGTTATCTAATGTGAATAAACAAGGATCGGTAGGAAACTTGATCAAGAACACAGTGTGTAAAAACAAGAAGTTCAGTCTCAAGAAGTGGTTTATTCCTCTTTACGTGGTGATCGTCTTCCACTAGTCATAACATACATAAACAACATCGGTCCATAGCTTGGATTGGGGTTTACATGAGCATACAAGTAGTCAAGGTTAACTAGACCTCCTCTATAGTTTTATGTGGGAACAAAATATAACCAGGTCACACATATACATCTTACACAATTATTCATGGGAGTAAAATGGCGTAAGAGTGTTGTAATGAGCGAATATCATGTATCCTCAAGTCTATCAAAATAGACAGTGTGTGTTTTTAATTTATATACACACACTGCTCAAAAAATAATAAAACATAACAAAAAATAGTATAATATAGTAAGAATGGATTGTAAATTCTCTAAGTGTTTTCATATCTAGATCTATACTATTTTCATGTAGCATATTTTAAGCTCAGGTCTTCTTCTAGAAATAGACTTATCAAAAGAGTGTTGTGAGTTTTGTGTTTTGGTTTCTAGTTCAATAAGATATTCTTTTTGGCTCTTCTTCTTCTTGTTTGTGTTGTTTCGGCTACAAGGATTTTTTTCGTATGGTTCATAATGATTTCTTCTCTATCTCACAGCAGGAAGGACGTAGTGTCGTGGTTGTTCTTCATGATTTTTTGTGTGTTACAGTATTATCTTCTTCATCTCATGCACCATAATATATTATTCCTGGGGTGTCTAGGTTTTAACCAACATGAAATATGATTTCCACAGTTCATACCTTGTACTTTCTATTGAATAGTCTTTAAACAATCATTAATAATATTAGTATCATTTTATAACTCAAATTTTACTTTTAGAAATACTTTTGAATTTAATTTACATATAAAATTCATCGCTTAGTATGGAACAATGTCACAAGAAGTGGTGCCATAAAAATGGTGTCTGACGAACTTTGAGTCAATAGCAGTGCCATAGTAAGTGGTGAATTCTACTTTTCTTATAAGTGGTGCCTTTATCCCGGAGTCTCATACTTTGCAAAAAAAATAATGGTTAAGAAATGTAATGGTTTCACAGCAATGTTGGAAGGTCCTTTGTGAGAAAAGGTGTCGTTGGAAATGGTGACATTGAAATGGTGTTTGGTACTCTGTCAAATTATGGAACTAGTAGCTTGATAAAATGGTGTTATAGTAATGGTGTCATTAAAATGGTGTCTGGTACTTCAACGATTTTTAGACTGAACAATGAGATTGTTTTTTCACAATAATAGTGAATGTGAGATCACCTTAATAGTGACTCATACTTTACCAAAGATCTATAATCTGTCATAAAAATTAATACTCATAAAATAGATTAAGAATTAACATAAGCTTATTGAATAATAAGGAAACATAATTAAATATGATTTATGAGTTTTAAACATGATTTACAAGATTGGAAAATGGCTTCTCAGAATTAAAACAAGAGGATTCCAACAATCTCCCCATTTTTTAATGATCACAAATCATTGAATTTACAAGACATACATTTCAGAAATGAAGAAATAGTTTTCTTGATATATGAAATAGATTATATGATATTAATAAATAAAATCAAGGAATTAAATAAATTCTAGTTATTCCCCCTTTCAATATTTTAAAAATAAAATAAAATAAAAATAAAAGAAAGATATAAATGAAATAAAAAATTGAATAAAATAGATAGCACATTTCATTGAATATACTGATAGATTTTTGTAAGATCATAAAAATAAAATACATCCTAGCCTAATAAAAAAGCATAATTCCATGATCTTCATATCCTGTAACCTTCCCATTATCCTTTTTGGAGACAATTGTAGTAGGACCATCAGGTGCATAAGTATTAGAGATAAAAGAGAAAACGCCAAGATAGTGGGAAGGGAGAGGCAATCAATCAAAAATAGAAAGTGGAAGGCTTGGTCTAGATGAAGAATGAGTTGATTTTTGTTTAGTAATGACATGTCTGATCTGAATCAGAGCCATAGTAGTAGTCATGGTTATAGGATTAAAAGAAGTAGAGGAAGTATGAGTGGTAGAAGAAAGTAGTCTTGGTACAAGAGGAGAAGCTTCATGGTAATTTATGGCTATTATTTGAACATGAAATAAAGTCGTCAATAGTTTGATGGAATCCTTAAATATTTCACCCCCATACTCCATGGACTTCTCAAAGTCATCCATATTTTCCTTAAACATCTCAATAGTAGGAGTAAAATCCTTCAACTGGTTCATGTGTTCTTTAAATGCTTGATTCACTATAGTAAGCTTCAAATTCTTCACCAAAAATTTTGAATTTCTTGTCAGCTGGTGTGTGGTATAGATCATTTTAAAATAATAATCAACCTTCATTGAATTTTATTCTTTAGAATGATTGGTTGTCTTATAGTAAAATCTAACCATATCATGCACATGCTCACTACACTTTTCAATCTTACTTAGGCTTTCCTGATTTCGACCACCAACCAATGTCCAAAGCTCATCACCATTAACTAATCTATTCAAATAACTATGAAAATTTTGGGAGGTTTGTGTAGAATTAGATTGATTTGAAGTAGTTTTAGAGAGAGTATTATTCCTTTTAAGAACAGTTTCGAAAGATCCTTTATACTCATCTATCGGCCAATTTATTTCACCCACAAGTCCAAAAATATCATTTTTATTTTTTTTATGTTCTTCACCACATATACACTGACTAAAACCAAATTAGGTTGAATCTAAGAAACAATATTCTTTAAGATATTGACAGAATCAGCCTCAATTAGGCTAGAAATAGAAACTTGAGTAGGAGAATCATTCAAAACATTCCTCATCTCTTTATCCAAATATCTAAAGGATTTCACTTCATCATTTAGATGTTTATTTTCAAAACATGCTTCCAAAATCTCATGATTTATTTTGTGTTGAGTTTTCCAAATTATCTTATGTAGAACCATTCCAGTATCTCTTTCATTAAGGGTAGTCACATGAGTATGTTGTCACTTCATAATCTTACTAAAATAAAATAAGAGATTATGCCCAAAATCTTTCAGAGCATCCTAGGTTACAAAATAAGGTGATTTTTGAGTAGGGTTGGGAATAGGGATAGGTTCTAGCTTTTAGTAAATTTTTATTCATTAGCTGTGACTGGTTTGAGTTTAAACTAAGTTGAGGTGTCAATTTCTTTCACTAAGGACTTTTAAGAATCATCAAAATCAATCTATCCTGGAAACATGTACCAGGAATCTAATGAACATGAATCAACGGGTATGGAACTTCAATACTTTCCAAACATGGGATTTTCTCCCCCTTAACGGATGTTTCCTTTGGAGAATTAAGTGACTCTATCATGTAAAATCCTTCCAAATCCTCTATTTTCTTTTGGAACCTCTCATATTCATCCACACTACATTCTATCTAAAAAGCATGTTCCACCCTTACTTATGTAGGTAAAATGAAATTGGTTTCTACATATTTATATTATATTTGTTGTTCATTAATTGTATGTTCTTCCATAGTGGCTTCACCTTTTTCAACATAATTATCATTGATTGTATATGATTAAATTTCACCTTCACCAACTTTAGAGAGAATATAATATCTTGAGGGATGAGTCTGATATGTTTACCGATATGTATAAGGAGGCTCTTTAGAACTTTTGGGGATATCTAAATCACTACATTAAAAAAAACTCTTGTTTCAGCTCTAAGAACATCAACATCCATTCATTCATCTGAATATTCCACAAACTCATATGGTTCCAAACCTAGATTAGTGATATCCTTAGGTCTTGATGTGTATCAATAGTATTGAAATCCCCATAAAACCTTTCTTTGTCTTCAAACCACAACCTCTTCTATAGATTCCAACTAATTTTCATTTTCATGTATATATCCTTAGAATGGAAAAACTCATAATTATCAACAGCTCTTCATTCATACCTACCAAACCCTTGTCTTGAATCATAGTATAAACAAATCACGAATAGAATAATGAGGATGGATTTTAAGTTGTCATTATCATATCACACATATAAAGGAAAAGGTACTTGCACAAATTTATCTTGTGACCATTCATCTAGTGACGCAACAAGAATAAATATTGATATTTAAGAGCAGTAAAGTCACCGTTCCTTGGACATCTCAGGTGTTGAATAAATTTTAACAATAATATAGTCTTTCCATCTAATTTAGTGGCTATATGCCTTCTCCTTTTTCCATCTCCAGTCAAGTCACCCAAATCCTATTCTAGGGAAAATATGTAACTTAGAGGTGGATGGTTCCTTTGATGATACTAAAATTTATCTTAATGAGTTTCTCCTAAACATGTAGTGCAAAACCTTGAAGAAAAAGAACATCGTATTCCATTTACCCAACTTTTAACCATAATGTCATCCTTTTTATTGAACGTAAAATAAAAACAATGATAAAACTAAAAAGTCAGTAGATAAATTGGGCTCTTTACATTTTTAAGCAATTCTAACCATCCATGTTATTCCAAAAATATTAGAAAAGGTGACTTACCTATATAAAGACACCTCCCACATATGTCCTTTTCTGGCATGGCTACACGATATGCAATACTAGAATTTAGAGGTTTCTCATGCATTTTGATCAGATCTGTTTTCTCTCTCTTTGATCACTTGGGATTCTCTGGAGTCAAGGATGATGGACGCGACATCCTTGGAATTTTTCACATGCATAGAGGGTTTGAAGGATAGCGAGGAGTTATAGAGAGAAGGGCTTTGTTTTCTAAAGTTGAGATCTGGTGATAGGAGAGAAGTGGAGTGATGGGTTTTTACCATTTAAGGATTCATAGAGTCATAAATTAAAAAAAAATATAAAATAAAAGTAAACTAACATAGTTAAAATATTGAAGTGGGAAATGTTTTACAAAATATTGTAAGGTGATTCATAATGGTGAGACCAGAATGTGCAGTTACGGTGGAATCACAATGGTGTGACTATTATTTGTGAGACAAAAATAATTATATAGAAAATGGTGAGACAGAAAATTGTGAGGGAGTAAATGGTCACTCAAAGTTTGGCATTCCCAATTCTTGTGTTTTGTAGGTCATTATTTCATAATTTCAGTGCTTAGTAAAAATATCCTCACGTTTTTGTTCTATGACAATGAATTCTAATGTAATATCACATTTTGATAATGATCTCTCAAAAAGCGATGTCTTACATCAATATGTTTTGTTCTTAAATGAGAAGATGGTTTTTAATAGATTTTAATAGCACTTGTGTTATCACATCTTATATGGACATGTAAAAATTTATATCCATAGTCAGGTAAAGTTTTTTTCATCCTCAAAGTCTTAGCACAACACCTACCAGTATCTGTGTATTCGACTTTAGTAGTAGATAATGAAACAAGATTTTTCGTCTTACTGAATGATGATACAAGTGACTTGTCCAAAATGTGATATGTTCCATATGTTCTTTTTTCTATATAACATAAAACCAAAAAAATCATCATCTGAATGCCATATTAACATAAATGAATGTCCTCTAGTATAGAATAGTTCTATGGTGGCAGTATGTTTGAGGTTTCTGAAAATTCTTTTAAAAACAATAAGACTTTACTCTATATAATTTTCTTGAAAACAATTACACATACATAAACATAACATAATATCAGGGCGGCAAGAAGTCATGTAGAGAAGAGGTTCAATGATACCTTTGTAATTGTTTTGGTAAACCGATTTTCTATTTTCATCAAGATCCAATTTTCAGGTGGTACTAATATGAGAATCATTGATTTTAATGCTATCTAAACCAAATTATTTTAGAAGATATTTAATGTATTTAGTATGATTCAAAAAAATATCTTCTTTATTATGAATAATCTGAAATCCAATAAATAATTTCAGTTCACCCATTAATATCATTTCAAATTAATTTTTCTTCATTTCTGAAAAATCAACACATATACAATTTTTTCAAGATCCAAAAATAATTTCATCAACATATATTTGTACAAAAAACATCTTCAGATATTATTTTTATAGATTAGGATCAGTTATACCTTTTTTAAAACGTTTAGAAATAATAATAGTACACAATCTATCATAACAAGCACATGGAGAATGTTTTAAAACAAATAAATCCTTTGTTAACATGAAAACATGATTGGAAAATGAGGATTTTTAAAACTGAGGGTTGGTAAATAAAAATGACATAATCTATATACCCATTTAGGAATTCCTACATCACATCCATTTTATATAGTTGGATATTTAGATGTGATGCATATGCGAGTATGATTCTAATAGATTTATATCTAGAAATAGGTGAAAAAGTTTCTTCATAGTCATTTCCTTCTTCTTGATTATATCCTTGCGCAACCAATATAGCTTTATTTATTATAATAGTACTATATTTACCAAATTTATTTCTAATCACCCACTTAGTGAAAATATTCGAGGTGCATTTAGGTTTATCAAAGATTTTAGAAACATTATATCTTTCAAACTGATTCAGTTCTTCTTGTATATTCATTTCCCAAAACTCATCATTGATTTCATCATTGATGTTATTATGTTCATGTTGTGATAAGAAGTCTTTATGTTCAACATGTTTTCTAAGAGAATCTCTAGTTTGAGTTCCTTTGTATAAGTCTCTAAATAAAGCATCTAAATGATGGTACATAATAGTTCTTGTAGGTCTAGAAAAAGAAGGGATGGTAATTTCATATTCTTCAACAGGTTCAGGTTCATCGGGACATGAATCTAGAGAATTTATAGAACATGATGATTTAATGAGTTTCGAAACAATACTATCGGAAGATTTGGTAGTTATGTTTTGATCAGAAAGATCATCCCCACTATTTTCTAGGGAGGTCTTTGGTTCAAGTGGATCTATTTCATCAAATTTGACATCTACAGATTCTTCCACCGACATGGTTCTTTTATTAAAGACTCTATAAGATTTTCTAGAGATTGAGTAACCTAAATATATTCCTTTAACACTTTTGGATGAACTTTTTTCATGATTATCCTTAGTTTTAAGAATATAGACTTTTCAACGAATAATAATAATGTAATTAAATTTGGGTTTTGTGTTGTTCCACAAATCATAATAATTTTTCATAATGATAGGTCTAACCAAGACTCTATTAATTATGTAACATGTTGTTTTGATAGCTTCGAACCAAATGTAAATATGTAAATCAAACAAATTTAGTATAGTCCTAGTTATTTCTGGTAACATTTTATTCCTTCTTTCAATAACACCATTCTTTTTGGGTGTCCTAGGAGCATAGAAGCTATGATTATATCCATTTTGTGAGAAAAAAGTTTCAAGATCTTGATTTTCAAACACACTTCCATGGTAACTTCATAAGGTTTTAATCCAAATACCACTTATGTTTTATACTATTCTAGTATACTTACTAAAATGAGAGAAATATTCAATTTTGTGAACTAGAAATAATGTCCATATATATTTTGAAAAGTCATCAAGAAGAACATAGGCATAGTTCTTAACAATATGAATTGAAACTCATGAAGTTCCAAAAAAATCCATGTGAACCAACTCAAGTGGTTTAGAGAATGAGACTTCATTATTTTGTTTGAAATATATTTTGTGCTCTTTACATTTTTGATAAAGAATACAGACTTTGTCATTTGGATATTATAGTTTGGGTAGATCCTTGACTAGTCCTTTCCTTGTATGTTTATTAAGTGTGTGAATATTAAATTTTTTTAGTATCATATTCCAGAGCTAAGACTCATTGTAAAAGGCACTCAATCAATCAAATATTTTTAGAAATTAATGAATCTAAATTAACCGTATAAAATTATTCATTTCTAAATAAAGTAAATAATAAATTATTTTTAGAATTTAAAATATCTCAATAATCATTTTAAAATTTAACATTGAAACCATAAAAACTTTACTAATAAATGAAATGAAAATAATATTTTAATCCAACAACATAATGTAAATTGGAAATTAAAACTGAATTAGTGTTACCAATTTATCCGAGGACAATTATTTTTCCATCAGCATTGTCTCTGATGATTACATGCCCCCAATAAATCTTGACCAGATTTTTGAAACTTGATTAGTTGCCTTCCATGTTACTTGACCATAAATTTTCCAATGTACTATATACTACTATAGGATATACTCAAATAACATTCACAAAACAAGATCAAATAGGAAAAGATTTTGGTACGTAGACTTTCTTGGGTCCAGTAACAATTATAATAAGTTCTTTGGGAACCCACATTTTATTCATAGGTTTCCTATAAATAGTTTTTATAGTAGTGAAAAAAATCTACTTGGTCTATAGAAACTAGAGATAGTAAATACTATCCTCAGCTAGAACTGGAAGTTGATTTTTTAATTTTTAGAATAAATATAGATTTTCCATATTTTGACCCAAATTGTTTTTGAAAAAATACCTCTCCCATTTTTGGAACCCTACACCAGTAGTGTTTTTTGGTGAAACCTATTTTCCATGAATTTGTGTCAGAGTGTTCTTTCCATTGGTAAACATTTCAATGTCCTTTTTCTATTTCTCATTAGACGGTTTATGTTCATTGTTCTCTTTAAGAAATTTGGATCTTTTCTCTTTCTCCATAGTAAGTTTTGTTTAAATAGAAGGGGTGAGAGCATGTTGTTTCTTTAAATATTATATTTATCTTTTAATTCATTGTATGTATCTTCAATAATTTTTCATTATTCAAATGTATTTTCATTAGTCACAATTTATGAATCAGATTCATCTCTAGAATAATTAGAATTTTGTATATGATACTCAACTGTTACCTTAGATGTTTTTTCCCATGAAAGACACATTGTATTTATTATCCTCATCATGATGTGATAACTCTAATTCACTGGATCTATCCTTATAATAACTCTAGGTGTCCTTCATTTCCTTCTTTTACTTCCTGTTTTTCCTAAAACTTATTCTAATAACATAACTTAAGAAATTCATCTTGTACATTAATAGAAAACAATCTCATTTTTATTTTCATTTTTCTTCTAATACTTTTTTCAGTTTCCCTTATTGTCATATCTGAATGTGGAACTAGGCTTCTAAAAAACGTCTTATTTCTATACAACTTTTTAAAACACCTAGCTAATTTATGGATATCCTTATCACTATTTGATGGTGAATCTTTATTACTTATATTGTCATAATGAGTTTGTACCCGTTCCTTTTATTTATATTTGGATGTAATTTTTTTTAAATCTAGTGAATTTTTAATTGGTTCATCCTCTTCTTCTTTTTGGAAGTTTAATTATTCCTCACACATCATCATTATTCTTATCAGCTCCTTGACTGGTAACATACTAATATCATAGGATTCTCTTATTGACACTGACTTTCCCCTCCATATTTTTTGTTCAAATCGATGAATTCAAATGATTGGTTCCATATAAGTATCTTTCATTCCTGGAGAGATCATAGTATTTAAAATTTCATCCAACCTGGGATACATATCATAGATAAATTTATAGGATTTATCTTAATATTATAATATTTAATAGAATATGTGTTAATTCTCATCTCTTTAACGTTAGTGATTCCGTCACGTGAAATAGCTAGAGTATCCCAAATTTCATGGGATGTTTAACATTAAAAAATCCTATTGAATTCTCAATATTAAAAAGAAAAATATAAGGTATTCATAGATTTCTAGTTATTATTATAATCATTCATAGATCAAACTTCCCATGTATTTTGTGTAGTAGTAAGAATAAAATATTCTTCTATAATATATATACAAATTTAAAAAACCATACATTGTAAATTAATTATAATAATAGTTTTCCACTGAGCATAATTTGTTCCATTGAAAAATGGAGGACTGTTTGTCGCATCACTTTCCAATATATTATACCTTAAAAAGAGTAAAGAATAGGTATTTAAAAAAATTATAATTTATAATTAATATAAATTTAGAGATATTTAAAGCAAAACTAAAATAACAGTTGAAAATATTGGAAAAATATTTGAAAACATTGAAACTAGAATATTACAAACACATTTGACACCTAAAGTTTTTTGGAGTATGACACTCAAGAGGGGTGTAAATTGAGTTCCTATTCAAAATTTATGCTCAAAAATTATTTATTTGAATGTCACATTATTTAAAATCTAAAACGACGGTTAACCACAATATTAGATTTGTAAAATATTTGAGACATTGAGATATTTCCAAAAGATTGATTAATTATTTGTTAAATCCATTTGTGAAGTTACTTGAAATTTTAGAATTAGTTTAATTAAACAAATTATAGAACAAACACTATCTATGATTAACTATCAAATAAAATTAATTTTTTCTAGTTTGAATAAAAAAATATATAAAGGAAAATAGAATATAAACACAGCTAGATAAAAACAAGAGGATCAGTCTCAAGAGGAGACATAGTCCACTCTACTAGGTGATCACCTAACACTATGAAAAATATATTTAAAAAATATGGATCCACACACTAGATCATGGTTCACAATAGAATAAAATATTTCTAGGTCATCTATACATCTACCATAATTTTATGTGGTAAAACATATAATCATGTCACACAGAGACCACATACACATTTATTCGTGGGAGTAAAATTGTATCAGAGAGTATTTGTGAGAGGATAACATGTATTCTCCAGTTTAGCACATGAGATAGTGTTTGTTTTTAATATAGATACACACACACCTCAATGGAATAATAAAATAGTACACAACAGAGAAGAATATAATAAGAAGGGATTATAGATGATCTGATTGTTGTTCTATGCAGATCTAGAAACTATTCATGTATCAAATTTGAATCTCTTGTCCTCTTTTGAAATACACTCAGAAACAGAGTGTCATGAGTTATGTGTTAATTTTTTTAATGAGATGTTATTTGTATATCTTCTTCTTTTTTGAGTATTTACTACCATAAAGATGTTTTCAGGATAGTTCATTGTGAGTTCTTCATTATCTCACAGCAAGCAAGATGGATTGTCCTAGTTCTTCTATGTGGTCGGGTGTGTTCTGTGCTCTTCTCTTCATCAGATCGTGTGTCATGATATATTAATCCTCAAGTGTTTATGTTTCGGAAAACCAACAACATAATTTCCACTTCTCGTATATCATAATGTATACTGGCATGTATTCAAAATATCATTAATAATATCAGTATCATTTAATAACTCAAATATGACTTTTAGAAATAATTTTTAATTTAATTGAAATCAAGAAGTAATGGATAAGTATGGAATGGTGTAATAGGAAGTGGTGACCTTGGAACAGAGTCATGGGTATGGTGTGTTTAGATTCGTGCCATAGTCTGTGGGGACTCTTCCTTTTATTCTAAGGGGTTCCACTAGACCAGTGTCTCATACATTGCGAAAATTATTAAATGGTTAGGCAATGTAACAGTGTTGCAACATCAGTGTCAGGTCCTTTTTGAGAAACAGTGTCACTGGAAACAGTTTCTTTGAAATAGTGTCCAGTACATTGTCAAATTCAATAATTGGTAGCATAATGCAATGGTGTCACTATATAGTTTCAAATAAAATAGTGTTTGGTACTTTGTCAATTTTCAGACTAAATGGTGACTTTGTTTTGTCATATAATGGTGACTATGAGTTCACCTTAACATTGACTAATACTTTACCAAATATCTGCAATCTATCTAAAGAATTAATACTCAAAAAATAGATTAAGATTAAACCTAACAATTATGAAACATAATGAAACATGTTTAAAAATATTAACAAGAATTAAACATTATTTACAAGTGTGAAACATGATTCATGAGCATTAAACAATGGTATTTCAACAAAAAACTATATACGACATTACTCTAATATTATGGAATATGTAGTGACACAATGATATTCCATATCTATCCCATCCACATGGTCTTATCACTCCTCGGTATATTCAATAATGATTTCAAAAATTTTATGGGGATTCCCACTTGAATCAAAATGTGAATACCATTGAATATTCCCTATCATCCACTCTAACACGGATCAACCAAGTGCCTTGTTGTCATGTTTTTTCACTCTGAACATTATACATGTGAGCTCAGGGATCTTATATAACGACTCAAGCAAGCACAATATAGGCTAGTTCTTGAAACAAACAATTTCTTTTTCACATTCAATAAAAATACTACAAAATATCTATATCTCATGATGTAAAACTATAATACAAGTTGTGTCTATGTAAAAAAAATATTCCTCCTAAAGACAGTTTACTAAGGAATCACATTTTTTATCCATTATACCTTAACATATGTTCAATACTTGTTGGTGCATCCTTTAGGGTGATTATACCACTTTTTTAATATTATGTTCTACATAAAAAACGTCATATTTCCTATATTTGAATTAATAAAATCAAATTCCTTATGTTGATACACATCTATAGGAATCCTATAGTCCATGAGACCATATTATATTGTTTTATCCCAATAAAAAATTGGTAATATGGAAGGGATTATCAGAAAGAACTCCACCAAGATACACTAGTGAATAAAACAATGCCTTAAATATTATTCCAAAAGGATGTTTTGGTCCCATATGAGTTGTCCCCCTTAAAACGAGGAGGTATTTTCATAACTATGTGGTATATGGGATTCCTATAATATTAATGGTTGGACTGTACCAATCGGTATTCATATATTCTTGACCAAAGTATTCTTGGGTTATAATTTATTTCTCCAATAACACAATTATTAATCTTAATTTGGATACCTTAGATGTTACACATTTTTTCACAATACTGATTATCAAATAAATAATATAACACTTCATTATTATACCCTTTAATTTTATGGATTATATATTCTATCATGATCCAACATATCTGATTTTATATATATTTGTGGACACCCCCTTTTCCATCAAAAAAGATTCATCCCCCCTTTCTTTTATTAACCAAAAAATTCTATGAGTGGAAATTGTTTTGGAATTCTGGGGCATTGATCCTGAAAACTCCTCTTTGTCTCTATTGGAATATTGGTATTGGGGACTGATTAATCTAAAAGTAACACATATATATTTACTTTTGAATAACACATTACATTAGAGCATGTTCCTAGTGGATGTTGTATCCCCAAATGGATCTATCTAGAATTCACTGATGAAAATCCAATTGAAAAGATCTTATTCAGGGTGAATGTTTTTGTTATAGAGAAAAGGTCTCCATTAACACCATTATCTATTTATCTAATGGTGTGACACTAATCCGACCAATCATTAAAACATAATACTTGACATATGAATTTAAATATATTATCTATTTCACCCATTTTACATCATCCATGAGGAAATAAAAATCACAAATGTTTTATTTCTTCATATATACATCTTTGAGGTATGACATTAAACTGAACAACATCGTCACAATGTTACCACACTGTTTTAAACTATATGAATCACATCCTTATTGTATGATGTTAAACATCGTGGACCATTTCCTTATTTATCAAAATAGTTTTCTTATTCAGTGGAAACATAATGAGAATGAGAAATATTAGCATATAAAATAAGATATATCCATACCAATGTGATAATAAAAAATTTATAAGGGGTCATATATATAAAAAATTTATATGTAATGATTTATGTTAACATAGGGTATGTAGTGATGCTCAGATCTCAAAACCATGGTCCAACAATAATATAATATGAAACAATTCATCTTCTTATATATATATAAGTCCTTCATGAAAAAATTTCCATATTAATACTAGATTTATCTTGATCCTTCTTACAATTTTTATGTAGTTATTCTCATATCTATAATCCTAAACCCATCTTTAATATAGAAAGAGGGAGGTAGAGAGAAGAAAAATTATCGTACCTATATATGGGACATGTAGCAACCCCGACACCAGTAGCCTATAACCGATACAATAATTTATTACATTGGAATGATTACAAGGAAAGAAATACTGAAGGATATAATTGTTTAGTAGTTTTAGAAACCATATACCTAAAAGATACACATTTTACATTTGGAATAGGAAATAAAACATAATTAATAATGAAATTAAATTCTAAAAATCCTTGGAATCTCATTGAAGGGGTTTGTATTCATACCATGGGGAAAGGGGAATAAAATAAGGTTGATATCAAATTCTTAATAAGAGATAAATACAAAAAAATGAATCAATGGGTATAATAAATATGGAAATAAAGGTAACTGAACACACATTCCATTTTATCAATAAAATGAGCATTAAATAAACCTATAAACTCTTTCATGGTGAAAACATATGGGATATTAATAACTAAATGTTGAATGAATGAAATTATTAACTATTTGAGGTCATGTACATAGAATATGGAATATTATACCATCAAGACCTATACTCAAGACAGTTTGAGAATGTGCTTGAAAACTTATATGATTCTTCATGCAAACAAACATGAAGGATTTCTCACCATCTGATCTTTCTCATGAAACCATTAAATTCATTGGGTGGATATATAATACCAGGCCCCACAATTCAGTACAAGTCCAAATCATTATCCATTTATCAAATAATCGATTAGAAAATAAATAGTTAAATCAAAGTGTCCAATACCAATTTCAATCATTTGAATCATAAGCCCCATGAAGGATTGCATTTAACAAAAAATTAAATAACATGGAAATAAATAAATTCATGATATGATATATCAATGGGTATGTGTATAAACCTCATAAAATAATTTTGTTTTCTAACATCAAAATATTCCTCAGTGAATGGAGATTAAGATAATGTTCCTTTAAAGATTATATCATTAATCAAATTAATCAATTGCATTTATTCCATGTAAATAAAAATAAAAAATATTAAATAAAACATAATTTAATAAAAATTAATTTTTCTATAATTTTTTAATAAAAAATCAATTATGTATAAGTTTAACCCAATGAATTGAAACTCAGTTAAGAAATAACTTACCAATTTGTAATCAGTCAAATCATATGCCTTATAAAAGTATTGATTATCATATATACATTTAATATCCTGAAGATAATGAGATTAATGATATGATATATCAATGTAATGTACACAATAGAAACATTAATATTATGTGGTGAATAAGGCATAAATCTGGAAGAAGTAAAAATTGAGATGATAGTCCATTATATCATAATTTCCATTAGCGGTGTGTGATTTAACCACCAATATAATTGTTTAAATAATGATATCATCTAATTACAATTCTATTAAAATATTTATAGTACCTTTATGTGATGATTTTATAATATATTATGAACCATAAATTAAAAATATTTCAATATTTTCATGGCATTGTGTGCATTCTTTTAATGGTTTCACGATCAGTTCATTTGTATAAAATTATTTATGTTCTGGTAATGAGTTATTAAAACATTAGAAGTGGAATAAAATAGTTCTAATTGAATTATATAGGTATAAATAGTCCCATATATCATATTTCATTATTTTATGAGTGTTATTAATTTGAAAAATTATTAATGAAAAATGATTATATTATTTTGGAGGTTATTCAAAAAACAATTTACTAGTTTTATTTTATTTATTATTATGAGAATATATTATTTCCATAACATTAAATAGGTTAAAATATACATATTAGAATAAATTTTAACCCTAAATAGTCTTTTCTTACAAAATATGAAGTCATTTATGAAAAAAGAATAATTTTTTTATAGTGACAATTAATCGCAGTAATGGGATATTGGTTTCATTTCATTGAATAAGGTGAGGAAATAAAAGGGGTGGAAAAAATATATTACATTATAAAAATAAAATTTCAATAACGATATAATTCTATAATTATAATGAACTAATCTATGAAAGAGAAATGTATAAATTATAAGTACAAAAAAATAAGAGGGGTTTTTGGGAAAATTGTATCTTAAATATCACATACATAGAGGACCCCTTGAGGACCCTAGATTTGGTCTTTTTTTGAAATAATATTCACATAGTCGTGGGGAGAGTAAGGATATGTGTTTTTGGAATATATTATAGGATCATCAATTCTTTTGTGTCAAACTGGGGTGGTGAGTTGTTGTATTTATACATGAGGAGTGGTGATATAAAGTTATTATAATAATAAAAATTTGAGATTTAAAGCCAACCATATTGTGGTGGAATTAATTTCAACAAATATTTCTAAAAATTAATATTTTAGAGTCTGGTAAGGGTTAAAAAATAATTTAAACACCGATTAAATGTTGTAGTGTCTAGGTTTTTAAGCCTTTAACTCCAACCCATTTTTTTATTTATGAATTCTTCTTTCTGTTTAATGGGAACCAAACATTCAAAAAAACTCCAACAAAGGATCCAAATTTAAAATTAAAAAACACTCTCAACCAAATACACATATTAAAGTTTGAAATCGACCTCAATCATAGCATCACCCTTCTACATTGAGGGAGAAGCAAGTCACCTCTTCAACGAGTATGACACATCAAGTCTGCATTGCCACTTTCACTATTGTCCCCATAAAAAAATCACCATCAAAATCATTATAAACCATCATTAAAATCATTGATGAATGAAACCAATACCACAATCCAGGAACTGTAAAACACCCGTTTCCGCTAAAAACATGTTGCATAGAACATCACTGTTTACTATTCCACATGACCATATCCTGAGAAGACAATGGACACAAAAAAAAAACTCTTTCAACATCTCCACCATTATTGGCATCACAAGATAAACACCACCATCCCATTAAACACCATTGTAATGAATAAAAATAAGAACGAATAGCTATAATGCTAGAACCTGAAATACTAAAATTACAAAGCCTATGTTTTTGATCCACCATGATCCCTAATAACCACTTTGAAGATCACATCCAAAAACTTATCAATAATGATCTTTGACCTTCCCTAGATTGTCTACACAAACCAAGTAGCCTCCACGATAATGTATTTTATAAATAAAAATGAAAAGGATCTAAAACCCTAATTTGGACCTTATAGTTAAAAATATGGAATCTATATTACTTAATTAAATTCAAATAATTAGAAAACATTCAATTAAAATTAACTCTTCAAACATAACAATATAGATGTTTTTTAAAGTAAAACATTCAAATGATTGAAATGTTTTTATATCTAATATCAACGTCAAATAGATAACAATAACCTAAATGGTCTTTATTAAAAAATAATGAAACTAATTAAACTTTATATTAAGTTTTAAATAAAAATAAAATATTATAAATTAAAAACAAATCTTTCAATTCAAATTCACCATCTTTTCCAAATCAGAAAAAATAAAATTTCTCTTAAAAATACCAATATTTTATCTTGAGATAATATTGTAATTCATATTTTAAAAAAGAAATTTATTTTATAAAATAAAATTCTAAAAATTCCAAAATTAAAAATTTAAAATTGTGTCTCTATCAAATGGTGGAAAAACTATCTTTAGAAATGTAATATTTTATATGCTGAAAAATGGATATATTATTATCCTAAGCCTATAAAAAATTCGATGAATTTAAAAATGTTTTATTACATGTTTTATATATAAGTATCATTAATATATTACACTAATAGTGGTTTATTACATTTATTATGGTAAAATTCGATTTTGTTCATAAATTTTTTTTTTAAAAACACATCATTTATGTTCAATTGGATCTCATTTTTATTTCTAATTAATTTTTAGCCAATGAATACATTTTATAAAACTGTGTAAACAATATTTTCATACTGTATTTTATCTCATTCATTCCCTCCATTACAACGGCTTGGTGATAACTATCAATATTAAATAATAATATTTAATTGTTTGTTGAATAATTGTGAAATAAAACTATCGATGAAATTTAATTTAATTAAGAATATTCACAACAAAAAATCATTAGGTGTTTCATTCTCCACACCTGTAATAGTATTTTGACTCAAAATTTTCTATTTCAATTTGAAAATAAAAGGTTGACACTTCAATATTTTTTTTATGGGAAACCCACATCGTAAGTATGGTAAATAAAACATCCCCTTAATAATAGGGAAGGATAAATGTGAATGTCACCCCAAAATTATGATTTTAAATAGAATAAAATTAGTGTGATGAGAAACCAAGGCATGGAAGAGAAATGTAGCCATCATGGTCTGATATAGAATGATAGAGGAATGTTTGATTATAAAATTATCCATAAAACCCATAAAACTTTTAATTAGTAAAACGACCATTGATTTCATAGTAAGAAAAGTAAATGGATAAATTTTTTCATTCCAAATTCCATTAATGGAGTTGAGGGATAATTTTATTATCTGTATAATAACTATAGGAAATTAACATAATTTAATTTCTTCCATGGTATAATCATAATATTATACTTTGGTTATTGTTCGATCTATTTTAACATCATCTCTTGCGCTAGGGAATTGATATTCAAGTTGAGTTTTTCATACCTAAAGAACCTTAATGAGTCATAATATCAACAACTGATTCCTTCCACCATTAAATATTTACTGAAACAGAAAAATCAGCACATGTTATAATAAAATATAAACTCCAATGCTGAAAAAAAGTTCATTCCACAAGTAACTAATCATAGGAATAATCCAAAATTCATATCTTGAAATTCATTAGCCTTGAATTTAGAAGTAAAGTAAAAAAAGCTTCCAACATAAACACAACAATAGATTCTATAAATAGCATAATATAAATTTTAATGTGACATAGCAAATATATGATTTTTTTCATCACAATACAACCTTAATTATAAAATTAACTATTATAATAATAAAATCTCATGTATATTTATTAAATATAAACGTGTATTATAACAAGTCCAAATAACATAAACCATCAAATCAGTACAATTTTTATTATCACTAATATTATACCATAACCAATTCATTGTCTTTGTTATATCAACATCAAGAACATATTAATATTTTCATACCAAAATTTTTGGATTTTAAAAAATCATCTTAAAACAAAATATGTTCTCTTTGTTACTAGTATTATTCATGACATGCTGCCAAATCCTTAAGAAGAAGAACTGTAGTACGGTCCTTATACATTTCATAATTCATGTGATAAGAATATCATAAATAAAATAATTTTATTTTATATTTCATGGGTCCAAATGCACATGAATATTAATCACTCAATTTCAGTTATATCAATAATATAATAATGACCTTGATCACATAACCTCTTTTGGGGAAAATTCCCTTGATGCTTAGGGAATTTATTTCCATAGTTCCCAATTTCACTATAGTTTAAACATTGAATATCTTGATTTTCATTCCCCTATTTGAATTATTTTTCCTTGTGAACCTCTTATCCACACATATAAAAACTTCTATATTCTTTCAATATTTTCATAGGGGGATTCATTCAACATTTATAACTTGTGGGAAAATCCTTCTTTCGCTTCTTCCCTACATCTGTCTTTTTCCCACCTATCCTCTCCATTTACTAATTACTTTTGAATCCATAAGAACTGGATAATTATTTATCTATATTATTTAATCATAATATTATTTCCTCATATTATGAGAATGTTTTGGAGACTATAATCATTCAAAATAGTTTCTTCAGTACAAAAAATATGTAATCATTCTAACTCATTAGATCTCATGCAATGGTGTGGTACACATTGTTTTTAAAATATTCATTCCTAAATGAATTCATACACTACATTATATCATATCAATATGTGACCTAATTTATTATACCAAAAAAAGTGAAATACATATCAAAAATTACAAAATTTATTAGTAGCTAATCTCATAATCATAAACATTGTTTCATTGAGATTCTCTTCTATCATTATCCACAAATTCAATATTAGGGTAATGATCCCTAAAATATGTTTTAATAATTAGATTTCTTATGGTTTCTAATAAACATCACATAATACAAATTTTTGAACCCAAAAACAATATCTTAGGGCTATTGTCTTATATTATTATAGTAGAAAGATTATAAGGAATGAAATCCCGAATGACCAGATCATTTAGCAGTTTTGGAAACAATATACAAAATGGATACCCACTTTATATTGGAAATATGAAATAAATAAATTAATGTAACAAAAAAAATTGAGAATCCTTGATGACAAATTCAAGGATTTATCATCATAACCGTAGATAAATTAAAAAATAAGCGTGATCTGAAATGCTTAGTAAGGGTTAAATAAAATGGATGAAATAATGAATTAATGAGTATAATAAACATGTAAAGGTAAAAAATTGAACACACATTCCATTCAATCAATTGATTGACAATTAAATGTATCCATATATTTTTTTCCTAGTAAAAATCTCATGTATAATAATCATTTTATTATGAATGAATGAAATTATTAATCATTTTATTTCATGTATCTTGCACACAATCTATAATACCTTCAAAACATATCCTCAATATAGTTTAAGTATGTGGTAATAAACCCATTTAATTTTACATGGAAATAAATATGAAGGTTTTTTATCCAATTTCATTATCTCACAAGACCTATCGATGCATCGACGAGCTATATAATACCTTCCTCCACTCATTACTGCATGTATAGAGCATTATTCATATATCAAATAATATATTTAAAAATTTATTTTTAAATAAATGTGTTTCATACCACATAGAAACATTTGAATAATAATCCCCAATAATGAAAATAATTTAAAAAACATTGAATAGTATGATAATAAATAAATTCAATATATTTATGTTAATGGGGAGGTATACAAACCATATAAAATAAGATGGGTGTATAAAATAAAATTATACCTCAATAAAAAGATATTGAGACAAAGTCCCCAATAAATATTTTATTATTCATAAAATGATTTGATAATATTTATCCACTATAAATACACCTAAAAAGTTTTAAATACATCATAATGTAATTGAAATTTCATTCATTTATAATTTTAGTATGAAAAAATCAATGATGTAGATTTTTAACCTAATGAATCGAAATTGAGTTAAGATATCTCATACCACATTATAATATGTTGAATATTATTCCCCATAGTAGTAATGATTATCAAATAGAAATTAAATAACATGGAGATAATTATATTAATAATTTGATATATAAATGTTTATTAAATACAGAAATCCATTAGGATTAAGTGGTTAATAAGTTATATATCTTTCGAAACTAAAAAAGTGAGACGAGAAACCATTACCTCACACATGCCATTAGTGGTCCATGATTTAACATTTCATGTAATAGTTTAAATATTTTTATTAACTAATTATAGAACTATATTCATATTTATAATACCTTATAATATCATTTTACAAAATTTTATGAACCATATAGTAATAATATTTCATTATTTTCAGGGTTTTGGTGTGTCCATTTCATGGTTTCATTGTCGGTTCATTTGTGTATAATTTTACATTTCTTGTAAAATTTGATTGCAACTTCAAAAGTGGAATGAAAGAGTATTAATTGAATTATATATGTTTATTTGGACCCAAATACAATTTTCCTTCTTTTATGAGGATGATTCATTGGATAAAATATTAATGGGAAACATTTAGTTTATTATGGTAGTTTTTTAAAACACCATGAACTAGTTTTGTATTATTAACTATTATTAGTATATATTAGTTTTAAAACTGAAAATATCTTATAATATACATAATAGAATCTTATTTTTACCATAAAAATAGTATAAGGACTGACTATAATTTGGGTAATGGTAAAATAACAAAAAAATTATTCATGAAGATAGTTAATCGTCATAACATGGACAACAATATCATTTTATTGATTAATTGGAGGTAATAAAAGGGATGGATATATTTTAATCCATTAGAAACATAAAATTACAATATTTACAGAATTATTTAATTATTATTCCATTATGGATGAAATATATTAGTAGGAAGTAGACTATGAAAAGAAAATAATAGAGTTGTTTTGATAAAATTACCTCTTGAATATCACCACCATGAAAGACCCATTAATGTCCTAGAATTTTGTCGTCTGGTGAGACTAGATTCACATGGAAGTTGGTTGAGTTATTGGGAGAGTTTTTGGTACATATTTTATCATCTTAATGTATTTTTAGGTAAAGATTGAGGGTGAGTTGTGGTATATATAACCGTGGAGAGGTGGGTTTAAGTGATTAAAATAATGATTATTTTATATTTAAAGACAACCACATTGAGGTGGAATTAATTACCACAAAATGGGAAGAAAATTAATATTTTAGAGGCTGATTAGTGTTTACATATACCTAAAACATCCAAAAAATTGTATTTTTTTTGTTATTTTATGCCTTTATCTTTTAAATTTAACCCTTTTCATTATTTTAACTATAGTATGGAAAATATTTTTTCGAGCACAATAATTTTTTCTCTAAACATATAAATTAAATAGAAATCTAATTTATACCTTTTAATTAAAAATATTTAATCCATTTTACATAATAAAATTAATCTAACTGGAAATATTATATTCAAAATTAATATCGTAGTCATAATGAATAACTAGTTTTTAAAGTGAATAGTTCAAAAGATTGAAATGTTTTAATATTCATGTAAAATGTTAAATATATTACAGTGACATAAATTGGATATATTGATTTATAATTAAACAAAGTATTCATTAAAACAAATTTAAAACATAATTTATCAACATAAATAAATTAGATAAAAGTCATTTCTCAATAAAAATTCAATATTTTTCACTATTCATAAAAAAAATTAAACTTCTCAGAAAAATACCAAAATTAAACCCTATGATAGTTTTAATAAAACTAATTCAAAAAGAAAAATTATTTTCTATAATAAAATGTATTAAATTTTCAATACCTATATTTAAAATAGGTAGGCCATCAATAGCCGGAAAAACTGCCTTCAGAAATATAAGCCCTCAGAGATTAAAATTGGATTTATTCTAATATTACCCCTATAAAATATTTAGGATGAATTTAAATAAAATTAGTGAATATATAACATATTATTTTCTTTTATATATTTGTCTAATAGTATTTAATTTAATTTTTTAAGATAAATTTACATTATGGGCATTAAATAGTTTTTTATATAAACGCATCCTTTTTGTTCAATTGGTTCTCATTTTTGTTTCTAATTAATTAGTGTCCAATGAATTCTATTTGTTACCATGTTTTAAATAGATTTTCATAATTTAGTTAATATCATTCATTCCTTCCATGACAGTGGACAGGTGCTAACTTTCACAATTAAATAATTGTATTTATTCATTTATTAACGCCCTGTAGAATGTAAGCTATCAATGAAATCTAGTTTATTTTAGAATAGACTTACCATAAAACCATTGGGTCATAAAAGACATACGTACTCAAGAATATTTCATTATATAAACTATGTTCATCATTATTAGTTTTATCCAAACTTATGTAATAATGCATAGATCTTCCATTTCATTCGAGTCATCGATACTCATTGCTACCAATATGTTCTTACATGAGAAATAAATTTTTGTGGTGATTCCCAGTTGTATAAAAATGTGAATACCCCATTATATTCATATTCATTAACTATTTCATGAATCAACTAAAATATTAAATATATATTTTATTCCTGTTGATCATGTCTCGTATGAGCATAGATTTCATGAATAATCACCCTGACTCACACAATTGAGATTCGTGTTATTGAAATATAGGGAACTACATCGTAGTTACACGATTTTAAACTAAGGGACAACCACATCCTAGCCAAAAGATTTTAATCATCTAAAAAACCGAATCTTTTTATATGAAATTAAATTGTACAACATGGGATCTTAATGCTAAATAGATACCCTCTGATGACGATGTACTCAAGAATCACATGTTTTATCCCTTCACCATTAAAATGTGTTCAATACCATTTGGAATAGTGTCTAGGGAGCTCTAAATCTTCTTGAATATTGTGTTCACCCAGAACTATGCATCTTTGATACCTAAGTTTATAATAATAATTTCTAGAAATTTTATACTCCCATTCAAACCCCACAATCCCTTAACCCATAAGATATTGGTTCCCCTAATATAGAACTGGTAGCATTAACTACTTAATCAAAAAGTACCCTGCTAATATTAACCAGTGAAAAATAAAATTCCTAGTAGCTTATTCTTAGTGGGTTTTTTGGTCTCATAGGAGAGTCCCCCCATTAATTAAATAGGTCTTGACCTAATAATTTGGGATATATGGTTATTACATTTCTGATGGGTGAAATTTTACAACCATTCTTAATCACTTATTGACTTTGATGCTCTTTGGTTATGATTTACAGTACCCATAACCAAACTATTCATATGGATTTGGAAACCCACAATGTTACAAATATATGCATCATTCCCATTATCAATGAATTTTTACAACATTGTATTCATGTACCCTTTAATTTGGCGGTATCCATTTACTATTAAGTCCAAAATTACATAAGACAGCAAATCTTCCTGGAAAACCGATTTTTTAGAAGATAAATGATCATAAAACATCAACCCTATTATGTCATGGCCTCATGACGTTATCCATCATGAAATATAGTCCATATTTTAAGACATAAAACTACCTTGAGTCGGTAATAATACCCCTAAATATATGTCATGAATGAATTGTTAATCTTTATAGTAAGATAGATATAGATATTCTCTTTCCCTGTGTATGAGATTCATCTATATGGAGGACTATTTAGCTGACTATGTTGTCAAATAACATAATGGGAAGATAAAGAAACCTAATTCACTCTCTCTCTATCGAGGCTATATTAATATAACGAGTCTATCTAATAAATTTTTATGTCATGGTTCTTTTTTCCATTGGATATGCATTGATTGTAAGGTTCTTTAATGTAAGGACCCAGCCCCAGTTTCCAATGTCGGTGCCTTATTTGATTATGTTTTCATACATACAAGGAATATGATTCCTGAAAAACCGGTTAGTTTAGTATTATTGGAAACAAGTTACATACATAAGTTTAACATTATAACATGAAGGAAAAAACAACACTAAATTATTCCACTATAAACATCACTTATCCTAGAATATGCTTGTAAGTAATTCATAAATTACTTATTCATGTCCTAATAAAAGGAAATATAAGAAAGGGGTGAGCACAAATGCTCAATAAGAGTAAGAAATATAGCAGAAGATAATATAAACATTAGACATGGTGAATAATTTAAAACATATGCCTTTAGTAATAAACTTGAAACATATTATGTCATGAATATGTGATGAGTAAATAATTCCATAATAAATCATAATCATGGGTATTTTACTAGTCGAATAACGACATGAATTATCAATTACTAGCTTCATAATGAGGGAAGTGCATATGCCAGACATTCTGAATCATTTTGTCCTGGCCTCGGCCAAGAGGTCTAGTGATTAAGGCCTTATCCAAAATCCATATCACATTGGGAAAGGCCAAAGCCAATTCCATGTCTATTTGTCTCATGGGACATACTAATGCATCTAGGGGATATAGAAGGCCTCACCCATCTCATTATAAGTCCAATTCATTCCTCATATGAGCAGGTATCAACATAAACAACATATACATTCATATTGAAACTATCATATGAAATTTTACTAACTTTCACAAATTATTGAACACAAACACTAACCATTCAGAATAATATGATGAATGGTTTTAGGATAGATCATCTAAAATAAAGTTAGTCATAAAAAATTAAATATAATATGGTATATGACTTCATAAATTATTAAACCCAATAATACCATGGAATCAATAAGAGTGTTGAAGTAGGTGAAAACACTCTTATAAAATCAGTAAGCAATTCTTGAGAGAAATACTCTTTTACTTTGAAAAGAAGAGTTAGTTTGGAAAAAAACATTGAATAAATCCAAAAGTGGATAAATGTAGTATTTTTATAGTAAAATGAGTGATTTTATAAGGATAATGGTTCCCAAAAATAGATTATATATTTCCCTTGAAAATAGATAAGAATTTGAGAAATTCCCAGGAATCGGGATATTATTTTGGAAACAGTTTTGAAAGTTCCTTTTTAAAATGTGTAACTATCCATAAAATAAGGAATTATTATGGTTTGTAAACATATATATGATACTCACATATAACATATGATGAGTACATAATAATACTTAGGAATTACATTGAGGTAATTTAGACAATGAAAGTATCCCGAATGAAAATGAAAGTTCGGGTGGAAAAACACTTACACTTTGTACTCAAATGATTCATATGCCCCAAAATTAATAACATAAAAATTATATATTTAATACCATGAAGTTAAATATATTAATGATCTGTGAAATCAATGTTCAGTACACATACACCATACAAAAGTATTACTAGTGAATATGGAAAATCTCACGAGAATGGAAGTGAGATGAAGAAGCCCTTAAATTAACTCCAGATGTGTTCCTCTCTTGTAATTAAGCTCTTAGAATATGAAATTATACTTGTTAATAAATTATTTCTGAACCTATTACACATGTATTTAGTTTACCATAATTCTGTTTACTTCATTTATGTTTTTATTGACAAGTTACTATATTTAATTCTGTCGTTCTGGAGTGTTTGATTCCTTTATTTTCATATTCGGTTCACTTGTTTTTAAGTAATGTAGTTCATATGGAATGGTTATAAATTTATAGTATTGGAATTATATATTATTAATGAACATAATGAATTTATAATGGTCATTTCTATCATTTGGTTACATGGAATGAGGATGAATCATTAGATGACCACCAATTCGATTATTCGGCATTATTTGGAATATTATGAAAATGTTTTGTCATATAACATAATTATATGTACATATTCTGATTCCTGAATATTAATTAGGTTATAAAAAATATATTATAGTATTTTTCAACCATGAATATTGTTTCATGACCAGTATGGAATAAGAAATTGAAGAACGAAATGTCTTCGTCCACGAAAGATATAAATCGGAACCTCTTGGATGTCAATTTCATTTATAAAATTAAAGGGAGGGAGTAAGAATATTTATGATGCTTCTCCAATTAAAATGATATAAATCCAGTATATATATGTTAATATAGTTATCATGGTCATTTTTATAGAGGAGGTGAGGAGATAACAATAAAAGAGATGAACTTGAAAATAAAGAAAAGTTAAGAGATCCCTTATGAAAATTCAGCAGCCTAACAGCATCACTTTGAATTTCATAAAATAAAATGATGAGAAAAAAAGGGTATCTCATCATATTTAAATCAAAAGGAAATTAAGAAGAATAAATAAAAACGAAACCCAACATATGATAAACAAATTTCAAATAGATAACATAAAATAAGTGTCGACTTAAAGGAGAGAATGAAGGATTTACCTTACCTTGTAGAATAACTCCCAGATCTTAAAGGATGGGACCTTAGGGGCTTAGGGACACCTTTGGAGGAAAACTAGAGAGGTAAAACCACCATATCTCCAAGTATGAGGGATTTTTAATGAAATAAAACGAATGGATGAGTGGGTATTTATAGAAAAAGAGAGGTAATTTTTTAGTAATTTCAAATGGACACCTTATTAGTGGTTTTTTCCAATCCATGGGCTTGCCCATTGTATTTTCCCATGGTTTAAACCACTTGAGATACCTCATGTCATCAGTTACTATACCCATGTCTACCATTATTTTATATTTATTTATTAAATCATTATTATTTCATTAATCTACCGAAAACTCAAAACTGTATTTTTACTATTCAAGAAAAATTCATGTATTTTAGAAAAATCCCAATAATTCACCCCTACTATTTTTCAACGTGTAGAATTCAAAAGTAAAATACATTTTTCAAATATAATTTTCTAAATATTATTAATTAAATTTTTAAATAAAATCATACTTAATTCAAAAATTAACAGTTCTAATTTTACAACTACTTCTTTATCACAATGAAAACTTAACCAAGATGATATTATCTTCTATCCTTAAGAAAATAAAATAATAATAAAATTTACTATTCATTAGGGTCATATCACTATTAATATTACTATTAATAAGGGTATATTACTATTAAATAAAAAATTTAGTTAGTTCTATCGGACTCCAAATGACTTACTGAACACAACTCTAGATGACCATTTTTCAAAATTCAAAGCATTAAAGAGGAAAAGTTGTGTCTTAATGGCTATATTATAAAATATCATTCTATATTTATCTTCATAACCTTAGGGTGTTACATTCTCCCCTCCATAAAAAAAATTCATCCTTGAAATTCACAGAATATTACTTAAAAAGATTCGAGTATGTCTTTAACAGAAGCTCCTCAGGATCCCATGTTGCTTCCTCAAACTTATGATTCCTCCATAGAACCATCTCTAGACGAGTCGTTCGATTTATCAATACTTGTTATCTAGTATCAAGAATCTTGATAGGCTCTTCACAGTAAGATAGATCGATCTCAAGTTCCTATTCTTCATAAGTGAGTACATGTGTTGGTTCTGGCATGTACTTTATTAGCTTTGACACATGGAAAACATTGTGAACCTTGGAGAGACTTAGCGGCATTGCCAAATAGTAAGCTACGACTCCAATTCGGTCCAGAATTTCAAATGTTCCGATGTACCTGGGACTTAACTTCCCCTTCTTACAGAATCGTATAATACCCTTCCATGGAGATACATTTAAGAAAACGTGATCACCTCCTTGAAACTCCAAATGCTTCCTTCAGTTATCTTCATAGCTCTTTTTCCTACTTTGAGCTATTTTAATTTGGTTCTGGATAATCTTCACCTTTTCCATTGTTTATTCAACAAGTTCTGGGCCCACAATCTTTCTTTTACCAATATCATCCCAGCAAGTTGGTGTACGACATCGCCTCCCATATAATGCTTCATAGGGTTCCATCTGTATACTTGAATGAAACCTATTGTTGTAGGAAAATTCTATGAGAGGTAAATATTTATCCCACATGCCTTGAAAATTATGTGAACAATACCTCAACATGTCTTCCAATGTTTGAATTTTCCATTCCTATTGTCCATCAGTTTGTGGGTGGTAGGCAGTGCTCAAACGAAGATTAGTATCTAGGTCCTTTTGAAGACCTTTCCAGAATCTTGATGTAAAATGTGGATCACGATAAGAAACAATTTATAGGGTACTCCATGAAGTCTTAAAACTCCATTAATATATAGTCTTTCTAGACGTTCAAGTGGTAGATCTTCTATTATAGTAAGAAAATGTGCTGACATGGTAAGACGATCAACGAAGAACCATATTGCATTGTTCCTTCTAGGCGTCTTTGGTAGTCCAATGAAAAAGTCCATCATGATTTTATCCCATTTCCACTCAGATATGAGAAGAGGTTGCAATACTCCTCCGAGTTGTTTCCTTCTATCTTTCACTTGTTGAAAAACCATACATCTTGACACAAAATCAGCAATCTCCCACTTAATGTTGTCCCACCAAAAATGTTCCTTCAAATATTTATACATATTAGTGCTGCCATGGTGTATAGAGAAATTGGAACTATGAGAATATTCCAACAATTACCTTTTTAGATTAGGTATATCGGGAACAAAAAGACTCTTCCCAAATTTCAAAATTCCATCTTCATATATGAGGCCACTCAATCTCCCTTTATTGACAGCTTTAATCTTTTTTTTTTAAACTCCACATCCTCAGCCTGAGAACTTTTTATCCATTCTAGTAAAGATGGTTTGGCAACCATTTGAAAAAGAATTTATGTTTCACCTTCCATGGTTATTACCATATCCATCTTTACTAGATCCATGAAAATAGGATCCCTTTCAACTATCATCTTATTGAAAACTCCATGATCCTTTCTGCTCAAAGCATCTTCCACCATATTTTCCTTCCCCAGGTGGTAGTGTATCGTGAAATCATAATCCTTGAGTAGTTCAATCCATCTCGTTTGCCTCATGTTGAGTTCTTTCAATGAGAAAATATAATTCAAACTCTTGTGATCAGTATAAATCTCACATTTTTCACCATAGATATAATGTCTCCATATCTTCAAAGAAAATATTACAGCAGCTAACTCAAGATCATGAGTAGGATAATTTTTCTCATGAATTTTTAGTTGTCACGATGCATAAGAAATAACCCTATCATTTTGCATAAGGACACAACCAATTCCTTTCTTTAAAGCATCACAATAAATAACAAACCCATAATTCCCCTATAGTATAGTCAATATAAGAGCATTGACTAATATATTCTTCAGTTCATTGAAACATTCCTCACAATATTTTGTCTAAACAAATTTAACCCCTTTATGTGTGAGCTTCATTAGCAGGTTAGCCAGTCGAGCAATATTCTCTATGAAACGTTGATAATAACCTGCTAAGCCAGTAAAACTGAATACCTCAGTTATGTTGGTTGGCATGGGCCAATCCTGGATTTCCATTTTCTTTGTAGGATCAACTAGGATTCCATCCATAGAAAAAATATGTCCATGAAAAGAAACCTCCTGAAGCCATAATTCACACTTGCTAATCTTCCAATATAATTCATGTCTTCTAAGAGTCTTCAGGATAATGTGAAATTGATTTTCATGATCTTTGAAGATTTTTGAGTATACCTTGATATCATCAATAAATACCACTAAAAAATCATCGAGATATTCCTTGAAAACTCTATTCATTTGATCCATGAAGACAGAGGGTACATTAGTCAATCCAAAAGGCATTACTGTAAACTCGTAATGCTCGTACCTGGTTCGAATCGTTGTTTTCGGAATGTCTTCCTTCTTCACACTGAACTAATGATATCCAGATTGAAGATCAATATTTGAAAAGTATTGAGCTCCATAAATTTGGTCAAATAAATCATCAATGCGAGGTAGGGGATACTTATTCTTTATTGTAATATCATTGATTTCCCTATAATCAATGCAAATCCTCATTGATCCATCTATCATCAAAAAGGACATGGGCTCCCCATGGAGAAACACTAGGTGGGATAAATCCTTTATTACTCAATTACTATAGTTGTTTATTTAGTTCCACTCGTTCCACAGTGGCCATTCTATAAGTGGTCTCTGATATGGGCCTTGAACCAGGAATCAAATCAATGGAAAACTCATTTTCTCATTCTGTAGGATGTTCAGGTAAATTTTCAGGAAACACATCAATATATTCTCTCACAATAGGTACATCCTCTATTTGAACATTCCTTTCCTCACCCACAGTTATTTCATTCTCTTCCCCCCAATAATAGAATTTAGTTGAGCTATTGGGGGTGGATATAGATAAGAATCAGGTGGTGATGATTCTGCTCTAAAGATAAGGTGTTTTATATTATCTTCATCAAAAATCGTAACCTCCTTCTTCTTATAATAAATTTTTGCATCATGTTATGAAAGCCAATCCATACTGAGGATTATATGAAATTCAATCATGGGTACGATGATGAGATAAGAATATAAAGAACATTTATATTCCTTAATGGGAACTGATTGACAGAACATTGTTGCAATGATACTTCCCTTAAGAGTTTTGACTGACAACTCCCTTGTTAAATAAAATTTGAAATATCTAATTTTCTTAGAAAACTGGGAAGATATGAAACAATGCGATGATCCAGAATCAAATAAAGCATTGGCTAAACTTGATGAAACAATTAACGTACCTTCCACCACATCATTAGGTACTTCAACCTATCGAGTTGTGATTTCATAAGCATGTCCCTAATCCCTTGGCCTTTTCTGTTGCATATTTCCTTGACGTTTTAGACAATCATTAGCATAGTGTCCCATCACCCGACAACTATAGCATTGAATATCATTGGATTCTTTATTCCCTTTGCAATCACTAGTAAGATGGCCTTTCGAGCCACATTTGATTCATACTCCTTTTCCTTTTAAGCATGCAATAGGGTGTTTCTTTCCACAACTGTCACATGGTGGTAATTCGACTCTTCCCTTCTTCCCCATTTCTTTATTTCCTTTCCCAGGGTTTTCAGCAGCCCTCTTCTTTTCTTTCTTTCCCTTAAATTCATAAGACTTAGAGAATTATTTTTCTATCTTGATGGCACAGGAAACTATATCCTCATATGATGAAAAACATTGGGAGACCAGTGCCCACCGGAGGAATGGATTTAGGCCATAAAATAATCGATCTATTTTTATCCTTTGATTTCGTATATAGTACACAACATGTCTTTCTAACCTTGTGAAGTTGGAATCATACTTCACAATATATTCATCCTCGTTCTGCCTTAGATTCAAGAATTTTCTCTCCATATCTGCTCGTTGCTCATGAGGAAAATATTTTTCTAGGAACATTTCCCTAAAATCCCTCCATTCTATCTCTTCTATCTCTTCCTCCTCATTTGTGTTTTTGATTAATGACCACCACTGATCTTCATCTCCCGATAGATGATATACTGCCATGACAACCTTCTCTCTTTCATTACATCCCAAAGCGAGAAATATCTTATCAAGGGAACATATCCACTGATCTGCTACAAACAGGTTTATAGTCTCGCTGAATGATGGAGGTTGTTGCTGCATAAAGCGATCTCACATGACTCATCCACGTGGTGGATCCGGATGCTTCATACAGGTAAAGTTATTTTTTTTAACTAGAGAACATTTTCCCAGTATAGTTAATATTTTCTCAGCACCAGTCACAACACCAGAGCCAACATCATTATCTTGCATCGGAGGAAATTCCCTACAGGGAACAGGTGCATTCGTGCGATTTCCATTCCTTTAGGTGCCATATCTATATAATGTCATACACTATATTAGGTTATAAATCATAATGTATAATCTTAACTTAAAAATTATTAGAATCAAATTGAGATCCTACACATGGCTAATCCCATATTCACAAAAATGGTTTCATTGAGGAATATTTATGTTAAACACCTTCATAATGGATTGTAAAGAAAATGTGAATTATCCTATGCATATCCCCCAGGAGTGTCATATCCAAGAGTGCAGAAATGCTCGTTTTAGTGCACCGGTTCCCGTTCGAGTCTTGCTCAAAGCTGTGTTTTCAGGATTTACCCCTACATACATCTGTGCCAGAGTGGCCTCTACCTACTCGTATCCAGATAGGGATTTATTTCTTGAAAGATCCACATAATCTATTCCTTACCAAAATACCATGATTTTATTGTATGTATATACTCAAAGACTAACTTAGGGAATCTTCCATAATTCAACATTTTCTATATCTAGTTTCCAAGTATTCTACGGAACTTCCTCTCATACCAACTGTAAGGACCCATCCCTAGTTACCCCGAGCCAGTGCCTTATGTGATTAAGTTTTCATACATATGAATCCCAAAATACCGAGTAGTTTAGTATTATTAGAAACCAGTTACATACATAATTTTAACATTATAACATGAAGCGAAAAACAACACTAAATTATTCCACTAGAAACATCACGTCTTCTAGATTATTCTTGCAAGTCATTCATAAATTACTTTTTCATGTCCTGAGAAAATGAAACATAAGAAAGGGGTGTGCTCAAATTCTCAGTAAGAGTATGAAATACTGTGGAAGATAATGTAAACATTAGACATGGTGAATAATTGAAAACACATTCCTTTAATAATAAACTTGAAACACATTATTGAAGGAATATGAGATGAGTAAATAATGCCATAATAAATCATAATCATGGGTATTATACTAGTCAAATAACCACATGAAATTTGAATTTGTAGCTTCATAATGAGGGAAGTGCATATGTCGGACATTCTGAATCATTTTTTCATAGCCTCGGCCAAGACGTCTAGTGATTAAGGCCTCAGCCTAAATCTATATCACATTGGGAAAGGCCTCAGCCAATTCCATGTCTATTTGTCTCATGAGACCTACCAATGCATCAAGGGGCTATAGCGGGCCCCACCCATCACATAATAAGTCTAATGAATTCCTCATATAAGGGGGGATCAACATAAACAATATGTACATTCATATTTAAACTATCATATGAAATGTAACTAACTTTCACCAATTATTGAATATAATCACTAACCATTCAAAATAATATGATGAATGGTTTTAGGATAGATCATCCAAAATAAAGTTAGTCATAAACCATTAAATAAAATATGGTATATGAATTCATAAATTATTAAAACCAATAATACAATGGAATCAATAAGAGTGTTGAATTAGATGAAAACACTCTTATAAAATCAATAAGCAATTATTGAGACAAATACTCTTTTATTTTGTAAAGAAGAGTTATTTTGTGAAAAATCATTGTATAAAACTAGAAATGAATTAATATAATATTCTCATAATTAAATGAGTGATTTTATAAGGATAATGGTTCCCAAAAACGGATTATAGCATTCCTTTGAAAATAGAAAAGAATTTGAGAAATTCCATTTAATCGGGCTTGTATTTTGGAATTAGTTTTTAAAGTTCCTTTTTAGAATGTGTAACAATCAATAAAATAAGGAAGGATTATGGTTTTTAAACATATATATGATACTCACACAGAACATATTATGAGTACATAACAATCCACAATAATTACATCGAGGTAATTTAGACAACGAAAGTATCTCGAATGAAAATAAAAGATCGGGTGGAAAAACCCTTACACTTTGTAATCAAATTATTCATATGCCCCAAAATTAATAACATAGAAATGATAGATATAATAACATGAAGATAAATATATTCATGATATGTGACATCAATGGTCATTATACATACACCATACAAAATTATTACTAGTGAATATGGAAAATCTCACGAGAATGGAAGTGAGATGAAGAAGCCCTTACCTTAACTCCAAACATGTTCATCTCTTTTACTAAAGCTCATGGAATATGAAATTATACTTGTTAATAACTTATTTCATAACCTATTATAAATGTATTTATTTTACCGTAATTCTGGTTAGATTACTTATTTTTTTGTTGACAAAGTTATTGTATTGAATTTCGTCGTTCTGGAGTGATCGTTTCCTTTATTTTCATATTCGGTTCACTTGTTTTTAATTAATGTTGTTCATGTGGAATGGTTATTAATCTCCAAAATTGGAATTATATATTAATAATGAACATAAAAAATTTATAACGGTCATTTCTATCATTTGGATACATGGAATGGGGATGAATCATTAGATGACCACCAATTCGATTATTCGGCGGTATTTGGAATATTATGAACTAGTTTTGTCATATAACTTAATTATATGTACATATTCTGGTTCCTGAATATTAATTAGGTTATAAAACATATATAAACGTCTGGATCAACGCTTATTATGGTTTCATGACCAGTAATGAAGAAGAAATTGAAGAAAAAAACATTATCATCCAAGAATATTATAAATCGAAACTTCTTGGATGTCGATTTAGTTTATAAAATAAATGGGAGGGAGTAAGAATATTTATGATGGTTATTCCATTAACATGATATAAATACAGTATATAGATGTTACTGGAGTAATTATGATCATTTGTATAGAGGAGTTGAGGAGATAAAAATAAATGATATGAACTTGAAAATAATGAAAAGTTAAGAGATCCCTTATGAAAATTCGGCAGCCTAACGATGTCACATAGAATTTTATAAAATAAAATGATGAGAACAAAAAGGTTATCTCATGATATTGAAATAAAAAATAAAGTAAGAAGTATAAATAAAAACGAATCCCAATATATGAGAAAGGAATTTCAAATAGCTAACATAAAAGAAGTGTTGACTTAAAGAAGAGAAAGAAGAATTTCCCTTACCTTGTAGAATAACTCCTAAATCTTGATGGATGGACCTTGGGGGCTTAGGGACACATTTGGAGGACTCCTAGAGAGGTAAAACCCAAAGAGTATAGAGGATGAGGGATTTTGAATTAAGTAAAACGAATATATGAGTGGGTATTTATAGAAAAAGAGAGGTAATTTTTTAATAATTTCAAAGGGACACCTCATTAGTGGTTTTTTCCAAACCATGGGCTTGTACATTGTATTTACCCATGTTTTAAGACACATGGGACACCTCATTTCATAAGTTACTATACCCAAATATACCATACTTTTATATTTATTTATTACCTCATTATGATTTCATTAATCTATCGAAAACTCAAAACTGTATTTTTTCTATTCATGAAAAATTCAAGTATTTTAGAAAAATACAAAATATTCACCCCTATTATTTTTCGACGTGTAGAGTTCAAAAGTAAAATCCATTTTTCAAAAACAATTTTCTAAATATTGTTAATTTAATTTTTAAATAAAAGCATACTTAATTCAAAAATTAACAGTTCTAATTTTACAACTACTTCATTATCACAATGAAAACATAACCAAGATGTAATTATCTTCTAGCCATAAGAAAATAAAATAATAACAAAATTTACTATTCATTAGGGTCATATTAATATTCATATTACTATTCATAAGGGTATGTTACTATTCACTACAAAATTAACTTTATTCTATTGGACTCTAAATGACTTACTGAACAAAACTCTAGATGACAATTTTTCAAAATTCAAAGCATTGAAGCGGAAAAGTTGTGTTTTAATGGATATATTATGAAATTTCATTATATATGTATTTTCATAACCTTGTAGTGTTACATTTAATCCTTATCACATATGTAATATTCAAAATAATATTTCCCCCCTTACTTGAGCATGATCTCGATCTATGTAACACACTATCACTAATGATATCTATGTGTGGAATGATTACTACCCTGTCTGGATACATAAAGATGCATGGTTATATTACCAAGGGTCTAGAAAGAGGTATCCCTTAATTAAAACCCTTCTCATTTCGTGATTCCTGTTAACTATTTTTAACTATGTTTGGACACAAGAATGTAATGATTTCCATAACAATGAATGTCTCTTCCAATATTAGATCCATTTCACCTTGAAAACGTCACCAATAGTAAGATATCATGACCTCAGGTGATATTGGGTGGCATCTATTTTGAGGTATCTCCCCATGTTTTTATGGACCATATATTCTAGTAAATTAAAATTTTCATTTATATCTTTCAATGAACTATGTTAAACATTTCTTTCACACTAAACTGACTATTTGTATGTTTCACGCAACACCGAGATGGAGTACGTTACTTGAAACTCTGAGTATTGATTTTTTTTCATTATATAATACAACTAAGAATAGATTATTTTATATGAAACACTAATGAATGCTTTCACTACATGAAACACTGACTTGGCTTGTGTTACATGCAAGAGTGACCTTCTTCGATAGATTTGGTTGTAAGCAATCCCGAGTTTTACTAAATAATGTTATAATATTAAAATATTATAATTTAATGGGATATAAACTAGATTTTATTAAAATTATTAACCATATTTTTAATTTTATATAACATTAACTGTCAATATATATATTATCTAGACATGATATAAGAACAAATTCAGTTTTTTGAATAAAATAAGTATTTTAAGAAAATTGAAAATTTTCCACCTTTTAATGGTGCACCCATTTCAAATATAGTTTTTAACACCTTTATATATATTATTTAAAAAAAATATTATTGGAAGGGGATGTCAACATTTACCATGGTTGAAGGTTTGGTATTTTTCAGATAAAATTCATATTTTAATGAATAGTGAAAAATATTGCATTTCAATTCCAAAACTACCTTTTTCACCTAATTTATTATTTCAATAGATTATATTTTTTATTTGTTTTATTATATAATTGCATTATATTATTATCAATTAATCCAATGTTGGTCATTAGATGTAATTTCACTTTTAAATTGGACATAAACACATGCCAATCTTTTGATAGTTCAGTTTTTTTAACCAACATTCTAAATGTGACATCGAGAATCAATATTAAATTCATTTCATGCAATTATGAGTTATGAATTAAAAAAATTGATTAAATATTTTCAATAATAAATTCAATTTTTTAAAAATATGTACCTTATATTTCTGGGGATAATGATAGTAACTTTAGTAATAATTTTTATTTACCATGGTCAAAGGGTAAATTAGGTAAATAAGGGTTATATATAATTTTATAATAATATAAAAATTCCTTAACACATGTTATAATCCTATTGGATGATATATGGGGGACCATTAGTATCCTTGGGTCTGTTTGAGGATCCCATGGAGCCACTTAGGTGTGATAATGACCTTTTATAATTTTTATTTTATAGTAAAGGGAAATATAACATCAACATGTATCTTTTACTAAAAAACTATTATATTGGGATATATAACTGATATATTTGACTATAATTAATCATTTTAAATATAAAAAATATTTTATACGTAATGGTATTTTATTTATAATTTTTATACATTAAAAAAATTAAATTTATTTTTGACAAAATGATGATGCAATGATTACCTTATTGATGAAATATTCAAATAAATGATATTATAAATATTAAAATAAAGGTAATTTGAACATTTTGATGCCATCGAATAATTTTTTTAGAATAAATTGACATGTTAGGGATTATTTAATTAGTTTTTTCTAAGTAAGCGAGTATTTATGTATCTAACAAAAATCAATTACTAAATTGTGTCAAAATTTACATAAATGAGTTTATAAAACAAATATTTTTTTACTAAATGATATTTCAGTCCTAAAAATATAAGATTCTGTCAAGTAAATTATATGGTACAAATTTCATTAATTATCCACTTGTGGTTTTATTTTTAATATATAGTAACTATAATAACCATATATTATCGGAATACAAGATGACATGGAAAGAGTTAATCTTTTTTACTAAGGATAGAAGCTAAAAGATATGGTTACTTTTGAGACCTAAACTTGCCTAAAAGTTATTGGTTGAGAGTATTTATACCCATCATCATCTATTATTCTAAATAAATGAGTTTTTAACCCTTATAAACCTAAACTAAATTTATTACAAACTAACATTTAAATATTTTCATAAAGTGCCCCTCACATCTCCTATAAAAGAGAACTTCTCCTTCTATTTTAATCACACATTTAATTCCATTTTCCTTAGACAAACCCAGCCCACATCATCTCAAAATATCCCCTTATTCATCCTATATGGCACAATTTGGGATGAAATCCATCTTATGGATACCTTTTGAGAAAATCAAAATGAGATACTAAAAAAGAGGTAATTGTTTAATCACCTCTTTTAAAATTCATTTCTTCTTTCACCTCCTATTATAATGTTGTTTATTTAAAAAATTAATAAATACAGTATATTATACATTCTTAGATTTCATTATAATTATGGTAAAACCATAAACCTCCTTTAATTCATCCTACGAATAACCATATCACCTTGTTTTCGTAGGTATGACTTAATGTCTCCACATCGTGCTATAATTTTTTATTGAACAATAATTAATCTAGATGGGTATAATGATGAGTATAATTTATTTAAATAATTAATATAACATTTTAAATTTTTTAATTAATATACCATCCAATTCCATATCTTATAACATTTAAATTAATGATATCATTGCTCGTGCGTATGTATGCCTTACCGTCTCCATGACCCGATGAGATTCTTTCACCACATTACCCATTGAAGAATGATTTTAATGTATATATAATAAATAAGAATTAAATATAAAAACTAATAAATATATTGGATTTATGTTTATATATATTTAATTTAATTGTTTTATTAAATTCAATAAGGGAACGGAAACATCGTTCATGCGTATGTACGGCCTACCATCTCCATGAATGGTGTATTCCATTTCATTTATCTATCTGTTATATATATTTACATATAGAATATTTATGATATTGAAATTATTTAGTACATTCTTAAATTAAGTAAATCCTAATATCCGTAATAATATCAAGAATAACAAGTCAAAACATGCACAATACATAAAACGACTATTACCCAAAATGTTTCTTTAACATGGAATTGATAAATATACGGGTAATATAAAGTAATAAATAAATAATATATGTTATCATCAATATTATTATGGTTCTATTTGAAGTTAATAATATGTTTAAGGCCACTCTACAAGACATTAAGACACATATGGATGAAATTTTACTTAAGGTAAGGGATAACTTTTTAATCTCATTTTTATCCGAGATTGTTAATACGAAAGTATTTACTGGGGGTATATTTGACATCCATGTCCATATTTTCTAATAATGTTTTGATAAAATATTTAACATTATTATAAATATTTATAAATTCTTTTTTACCAATTTTTTGACTTTTACTACATTGTATGGAATGAATCATCCTTTTATTTTTCATACAATGTACGTTTCGACTTTTCCGATAAGTGTTTGAGAAGAACGTTTTTATCTTATATGGAATGAGTAGTTTTTAATTATGTATTCATGAAACCTGAGATCCATGATTCTTCCTCTACATGATTTAAAGTTTATTATGAAGTTAATTTTTTTTGTTAATTTTTTTCATTTTGATAAAAGAAAATGTTTTCAAAAACAAAGGATATTATCCTCAAGAATTACGTTCAAGTGTTTTATAAAAATTATATTTCATCTAAGATGACACTATTTAGATACGGTTATGTTTAAATCCCTATTATTACTATGATTTTATTAGTTTAATAATAGAAATATTTTTTATATCTATTTTTTTATAATGTAAAAATGATTATGAAACCTGTTTTTTTGCATGGGTTATGCTGTGATTAATGATTTATGTTTTTGTGGAACTTGTAATAATTAATTCATTTTGAGATGGGTGAGACCTATATATCTATCAAAATAATTGGTTAAATATTTATATCTTATTATATAGACATGACTGGAATGGAATGAAAATGTGGTTCAGTACTATAGGGCTGGAACGGAAGGTAAATCATGTTCAGTAATATTGGCCTGAAATGATAAGTAAATCTAGTTCATTAATACATCGCTAGAATGGAAAGTATACCTGGTTCAGTAATGGACCTTTTCTTGATGATGGTCCTGCAAGTAATTCCTTGGATACTATGGAAGTCATATTATATGATTATTGTTTGCCAGAATTCCATGTTAAATGTCAATGTTATTTTATCATGGTTCGGGTTCATTTGTGATTTATGCCTTATGAACAATAAAGATTTATTTCATGAATCATGGTTTTGATATTCAAAAATTATGTTCTTGTTTTTACATTCATATGTTTTTATTTTCCTTTATGTTATTAATTTTTAACCTAACAAACCATTTTAGGTCACCCTTTTTATCTGTTCATTACCCCATGATATAATGAATGCTTTTTGGTTGGAAAGCTAATCATGAAGATATTTTATGGGAGATGTTGAATATCATCCACCATGTTAGAAGAATGCGTTTCTTGTTTTCGAAGAAACTAAACTAATATGGTATTTGGGTGTCTATTTCTTTAATGTAGTATATATTTCCCAAAACATATGACATGTCCATGTCCATCAATAATGGGTCGTTAGAGTTGGTATCAGAGCAAAGGTTTAGTCAACCATTGGAAACAAGTCATTGAATACATTAGTAAAATATCTAGAGATATTTCTTAGGATAAATATAGAGATATCCTACAAATAAGTCATGTATAGGTTACAATCCTATAGTTTTGTGATAATCTTTAATAAACTTGTTTTAAACCTAAGACACTATATATAGAAATATTATAAGTAATTCACCTCACCTATGTGTTTTTAATCCTTGATATTTATTTCTAACACTTTTCTTTATGGTCTTATGAATATCCATAACTATAGAAAACATTGTTAACCATTGAATGTTTTAGATGTGGAAATTATTGTAATCACGAATATTTATTTTCTGTATTCTAATATCATGAAGAGAATCATGATGATGGTATGAGTAATTTTCAAACAACTGAGGATAAAGATATTGTTAATATAATGTTAAAGGTACCTGGTGTTCTTCCAATATTGTTTACATTTAACCTAAGAAGCTTGAGGTTGATGAAACTTAAGGCATGATTTATATTATAGTAAATATGATAATTAGGGATCACGAGTAATGGTTTGAGAATAATGTTGGATGATTGAGGTGTATATGTTTCATATTTCCATGATTATGATATATGAGTCAAAAAATATATAAGTATTTTCAGTAAATGTATTTAATCAATGATAGAGTAGGATTTGTTAAATAGTTATAAGGAGACATAAAATTGATTTAGGGGTATGATTATATACTTATAGAACACTTGATTAAGGGGAAGATAACCCTTAATATGTCTCTTATGTTATGGAAATAGTTATTGGATAAAGATGTGTTGGATTTGAATAAGTAAATTGGATGATTATTGTTTCATGAGATCTAATTATGGACTTATTTTATATAGGGTTATGCTATCATAAATGAATTAAACAACATTTTGGGACAAAATAAATATGTCTAATATTTGTTGGTATAAGGAAACATGTATGTTTTCAATAAGGATATCTGATAATTTAGGTTGTTACCGTGACTCAAGAGAAAACATGATAAAGGTCTCCAAATTTCTGGAATGTGACCAACCATTGTTATCTTATGATAAATGGGGGAGAATATTAAGGTACTTTTTTTGGATTCATTTCAATAGTTTTGTATTTTCACCTTTTAGAAGGATTGTAAGGTCATGAAATTTTGGGAATGTCAATGATAAACATCAGATGAAGTTTGTTAGAATAAAGTATTATCCCACCATGTATACAATTATGCATGTTTGATAACATGTGATATCCTTTTTGTTGTGGAATATAGAATGACCTATCATTTTATTTATGGATTTCATGATCTTATAACACTTTAAGAATGTCAAATTCAGCTACATTTCATTGAATAAAAGATGAGGTGGAAATTATTCAAGGCACAAACAAAAATGTGATTGTACTAAAATCAATTAAGTATTTTTTTTCTCATGTTCATCAACTGTAGGAAAAAGATATTGAAAATAAAAAATGTTATCATAGTACCTTATTATCCTATAAAAAAAATGATCCCTTAAATCCTCAATGATTTATGGATTTCTGGTTATTAACTTTCTCCAACCTCTCTTCTCTATCACTATCCCTCTTATCATGATTGTTATATTTTTATCTCATATCCATGTTTTCACTTCTAACATATTTTCTCTTATTTGGAAATTAGATGATGAGTTACTTTGGTTAACCATTTTGATTCTAAATTTCTGTTTCAAAGCGATGTTTTAGTATTTATTTTTACGTTGTGAGTTTTCCTGAAAGAAAAATTCAAGTATTAAAGATTTTATAACCTTGACGAATTTCAAGGGTGAAATTAATTGTAAGGAGGGTATATTGTAACACCCAGTGTTTTTATATACAATTTTTTGAATAAAATAAAATTTTCATATATATCTTACAATTAACTAAGTTCAGAATTCCTTTCACACTAAACTGACTTTTTGTATGTTACACGCAACACTGAGTTGGTGTACGATACATGTGACACTGAGTATAGTTTTTTCTCATTGTAAAAAATAACTATGTTTGGATTATGTTCTATGAAACACCAAAGGATTATTTCACCACACACTACACTGACTAGGCTTACGTTAAATGCAAGAGTGACCCTCCTTGATAGCTTTCTTTGTACATAATAACGACTTTCACTAAACAATGATATATCATTGGGAAATTATTATTTAATGGGATATAAACAAGACATTATGAATATAAATAACAACATTTTTAATTTTATATAACATTAAGATTCATATTATATAATTTCTAGATATGATATAAGAACAAATACAATTTATTTGATAAAGAAGTATTTTTTTAAAAATACTGTTGTGTTGGCTTTTTATAGCGTACCCATTACAAATATAGAATTTTACATCTTTATATATTGTAATTTAAAAAATAACAATGCTATTTAGAATACAGGAAAAAAAATTAGCTTGGTTGAATTTTTTGTTTTTTTCTGATCAAATTCATATTTTAATGAACAATGAAATATATTACAATATAATTCAAAACTACTTTTTTTATCTAATTTATTTATATATATATATTATAATATTAATTTTTTTAATGTGTAATTGGATTATGTTTTTATAATTTACTCAAATTTTGGTCATTTAATTTAATTTCACATTTAAATTGGACATAACAAATGTCAATCTTTGGATAGTTATTACTTCTTAAAAACATGATTTCTACTATTGAAAATGGGAATCAATTTTAAATAAATTTATTCAAATTCTGGGTTTTGAATTTTAAGAAAATGGATTACAAATTTGTAATGATAAGTTTTAAATTTTCAAAATAGGTACCTTTTATTTTTTGACATTTGATTTGTATCAATAGTAATTATTATTATTTTCTGTGGTTAAAGGGAATATCAGTTAAATAAGGGTTACAAATAATATTATTATAACAAAAAACAACCCTTACATGTGTTCTAATCATATTGGATGAGATATGGGAGAACATGAGTATCCTAGGGTCTATTTTGGGACCACATGGAGTTAGTTAGGTATAATAAAATCCTTTTATAATTTTTTATTTAAATTCAGAAAAACATAGCATAAACATTTATCTTTTAATAAAAAAAATTTAAAATAGGGTTATTGTAGCACCCTGAAATATTATGAGAAATATTATTTTTAATTTCTTTGATATCTTGTGTTGTACGCTACACCCAGATTATATTGTTCTATACGCGACACTATATTAACTTGTAGTATACACCACACTATTCTTGGCTTGTGTTACACGCAAGAGCAACCTTCCTCGATAGCTTGTGTTGTACGCAATACCGAGTTTCACTAAACAAAAATATGTTATTAAAAAATTATATAAACTAGCCGTTATGAATAGTAATACCCACTTTTTTAAATTTTATAAATTTTATCATTCAAAATGGACTTCATTTTTGGATTCGGAATATCGAAATTAGCCAAGGGTTAATTTTAGGTATTTTTCTGAAAACTTTCAATTTTTGATGAATAGTGAAAAACAATGAGTTATATTTTAAAACCAACTTTTTATTTAAATAATTATTTATTTTATTTAAATTTATTTTAGGTCAAAATTGATACATAATACCAATATAAGTTCAATTTAATTTATTAAAGTCATTTTATAATAATTTTAGATATATAAAAAATTTATTGAACTTTTCAACTAATTTTACCTACCTCCTAGGAGAATTTTCAAATTTACATAAAACATAATTTTAACACTTTTGTAAGTGGAATTTATAAAATCTTAGAGACATGTTCAATATCAAGTTGTAAAATGTGGTTCAATAAGATAAAAATAATTTTTTGTGAATAGTAATTTTTAATTTTTATTTACCACTGTTAAAAGTAAAAATGGTAATTGAGGGTAAGAATGATATTATTATTACCCAAAAAAATTCCCTAATTCTATTGGTTAAGTATAATTCAACTAAAAACAATTATAGTAATAAAATATGACCCTTTAGGCCCATTTGTATTAGATTAGGGTATTTATTATTATTTAATTCAAAGAAGAGTTAAAAGAGTTAAAGTCAAAGTTTTATAAATAAAAAATTTTTAATATAGGGTTATACATAAGATAAATTTTACTATAAATATTAATTATAAATCTAAAAATATTTCGTACATAATTATATTTTATTTATAATTTTTATACATTAAATAATTGAATTTATTTAGGACACAATGATGATGTTGTAATTACCTTATTAATGAAATATTAACATAATTGATGTTATAAATGCCCAAATAAATGTAATATGAGACTTTTTATGAATTTAATTAATTCTAGTGGTTAATATAACATATTAGGGTTGGTTAGATGAATTTTTACTAAAGTAATAATTCTGTTATGAATTTAACAAAAACAAAATACCAAATAGTTTCAAAATTGACATAAAAGAGTTTTAAAAAACAATTTATATTATTAATTGTTATTCTATTCCTAAAAATCTAAGGTAGGGCCAAAATAATTATATAATAATATATATGACATTAAGGAACCAATTGGGGTTTTATTTGAAGTTTATAGTGATTTTATTAACCATATAGTGTAAGAATACAAGAAGGCATGGTAAAAGTAAAACTCTTTAACTTAGAGTTAAATCTAAATGATAAGGTTAAAAAAGTAACCTAAACTTGTATAAAACCTATTTTCTATGAGTATTTAGACCCTTACCCACCCTATATTCTAAATAAGTCACTTTGGATCCATTATAAATCAAATATAAATTTATTAAAAAATAATATTTTAGGATTTTCCAGAGGTACCCCTCACCCCCTTATAAAAGGGAGCCTCCTCCCTCTCCTCTTCACACAAATTTGAGCCTTCAATATCGTCAAACACCTTAAAATTTAACTTCTCCACTTTTATAGAAACATACTAGAGGTCTTGGTCCTTTTTAAAGACCACCTTTAATGCCCTAAGAGAAGGATAAGAAGAGGCGCGTTGAAGAAGAGGTAATCGCTTCTACCGATTCTTTCAAGTGTCATTATTCTTCTACATACTCTTCTTTAATAGTGTAATTATAAAGTAATAACATCATTATAAACAATATACTGATATGTTATTATAAATATGATACAAACCCATCTCACCTTCTATCAATCCAACGGAAAACAAAATCAACGCGAGTGCATACGTATGGAATACAGTCTCCACGTCGTGGTGTAATATGTGTTTCCACCACCACATTACATGGATGGGTATAATATGGTAGAAAATAACTATATATTGTTATAATAACATAATAATAATTCTTAGATATTATAACATCCACTACAATTCCATTCAATAATTATGGGAATGATATCATCGCTCGTGCGTACTTACGGATTCCGATCTCCACGACGTGATGAGATTTTTTCTCCATGTTAACCATTAAAAAATGATTATAATGTATATATATAATGATTAATAATCATATATATGGCACAATAATGATACTGGATATATTTCATCTACTTAATTTCATTGAAGTCAACAAGGAAAGGAAAACAATGTTCATGCGTACGTACGACCTACTGTCTCCATGAACGGTGTGTTTCATTTCATCTATCTATATTAAATATATATATATATATATACAAATTGAATATATATGATATATAAATCATGTTTTAAATTCTGGATGTACGTAAATCATGATATAAGTAATAATAATATCAAGAACAACAAGCCCAAACACGTAAGATAAATGAAACGATTTTACCCAAAATACTGCTTTAACATGGAATTGACAAAAGAACAGGTAATAAAAAGACATAAGTGAATCATATATGATATCATAAATATTATTATGGTTCTATTACAAGTTAATAATATGTTTAAACCACCTATATAGGAGTTTCGAACATGTACAGAAGAAATTGGACCTAAGGTAATGGATAATTTTTCAATCACATTTTTATCCAAGATTGCTTATACGTAAGTATTTACAGGGGTTATATTTTTCATCCATGTCCATAAATATGTTTTCCATAAAGTGGTTAATATTCATAAATGTATTTTTAAAGTCATTTTTACCCCTTTATGACTTTAACTTTGTGTTATGGAAGGAAATATTCTTTTGTTTACCATACATGGTACTTTTTAACTTTTCCGTTAAAAGTACAAGGAGAATGTATTTTTTAAATTATACAGCATGAATGAATTTTTACGGTTTTATAATGCATTATTTTCATGAATATTACTATACAATATTTCATGACTATTTTCAGAAAAATCCTTTTCTTTTAAAATTTCATGGAATTTTGTGAAATGAAAATTATTTCGAAGAAGAAATGATATTTTCCTCAGGAATTCATTTCAAGTGTTTTATCAAAACCATTTTCCATATAAGATGGAATTATTTAATAAATTTATGTATCAATTATAATTCCTCTTTTATTTAAATGGTTTCACTTTTATTATTATGAAATGATATCCAATTGTTTTATATGGATTATGTTATGATGGGATGATGTTTATGAGACCCATTTTATTATTTAGGTTATAATGAATTATTTATGTTTATATTGTGTCACACATAAGAATGACTTAATTATGAGATGGGTGGGACCTCTATCTACCTCCAATACATTGGGTAAATATTTATATCTCATGATATATACATGGCTGTAACGACAAGTAAATTTGGTTCTGTAATACAGGGCTAGAACGACAATTAAACCAGATTCCATAACGGACTTCGTCCACTATGATGGTCTTGGAAGAAATTCCTTGGCTAATATGGAAATCATATCATGTTCTTAATGGTTTTCAATATTTACATGTTTTATTTTGTCATTATTAATGTTCCATTATGATCTATGACTTATGTACTTCAATGATTTATGTCATTTCTCAAGATTTTGAGTTTTTATGTTCATGTTTTTACGTTCAAATGTTTATGGATTGTTTTTAAGTTCTCCATGTTTACCCTTACTGAGTATTTGAGCTCACCATTTTTATTTCATCTTTTCCCTGGGATATAAAGAATGTTTTTAGGTAATAAAACCAAAGGGGAAGATCTTTATGGGAGATGATGAAGATCGTTCAGCATAATTAGAAGATTATTTTCCTTGTTTCCAAAGACACTAAACTAATACGATCATTGGGAATCTATTTTTGTAATGTTTTAAGTATTCTTAAAAAGTAATGTAATGTCTATATACATCAACAATGGGTCTCTTGTGTTGTTATCAAAGCGAGGGTTTAGTTAATCTTTGGAAAAATGTATGAAAAAAATTTAGTGAAATCCCTAGAGATGTTTCTATGTTATTACTAGGGATGTCCTTAAGGATAAGTATACATATAGGTTATAGTACTAAAATTATGGTAAAAATATTAGAATTAAACCTAAGATGTTATATATTGAAGGTACTCCCCCATTATTATGTTGTTTTCCTAGCATTAATTTTTCCTCTCACACTGTTCTTTTTGGGTTTTAGACGATGACCAGAACCCGAAGGTACCGTGTTGATCAATGTAATGGACAATGAAATGATTGTCCCCCTAAATAATCAAATGTGATGGGATATGGAGTGAAAAAACTTATTTCTATACTTACACAAGCTATGAATCAATCTGGACACCCAAATGAGTAGAGAAAGGAATACTATTCTATTGAGTCTTTCATGAGGAAACGACCAACATCTATAAGTGGGTCTTCTAATCCACTTGTTTCTGAACAATGGATCTTTACCATTGGATAGATATTTTCTGTAATTCGATGTTAGGAAGATGAATAATACATTTTGGTTGTTTACCTTTTAGAAGGTGAAGCAGACCAGGGGTGGACTCTAATTAAGAATACAAGCCCCCAAGGTGAAATTGAATCCATGGAATGGGATGAGTTCAATAACTTGTTTTTTAATAAGTACTTCTCTCATATTCTTCGAACAAGGATGGAAAAGGAGTTCCTTGAGATTAAAAAAAGGGGTGATGAATCTGTTGGTACATACGGAGCAATTTTTACTAGGCTTTCAAGGTATGCATCAGGCTTTATAATCCAACCTGAAAGTAAAGTTGATCGATTGTTCAGTGGCTTAAAACCAAGTCTTCGAAGGGAATTAGCTATAAGAGAATTCAGTAGCTAGGAAGAAATTGTGTGTTGTGCTATCAAGGTGCAATAATAATTTGGTGTTACATTTCCATATCATGGTTTTGACAAGAGACGAAAGATGGAGTTCAAGGAAATATCTCAGAACAATGGTGAAAAGAAGGTGAATTTATCTTTATGCTAAAAGTGTGAAATGAAGCATGGTGGAGATTGTCATAAAGGTACTAGAAAATTCCTCATGAGTGGAAAATAAGTTCATCAAGCAACTGAGTGCCAATGTAATTAGAAAAAGGTTTCCAATAACGTGAATAGATAAAATGCTATAGAGAATGCTCCACCAACACTCCAATGCTTCAAGTGCATGGAAATGGGACATTATGCCAATTAATTCCCTAATGCAAGGGTTAATGATGATCGACATGAGAAACCTCTTAAGGAAAAGGAAAAAGGGAAGTCACATACGATCTCTATTTGTGATGTTTAGTTTGAAAATGATGTTGTGGAATGATTAAGTGTTTATATAATGGGATTTCAAAATCATATCATGGAATCTCAATTATAGTATTATGGAATTTTGGAATATCTATTTATTGGTTTTCAATAATTGTTTGGTACCGTTAACAAAGAAAAGTGATTGAAATATTTTTGGAAAGAAGATGATATGCGCATAATGAAGTGATAAGGAGAAAATGAAATGTTTGTTAGTATTAATGAGTTCATGACTGATATAAGGACAATGTTATATCATGGTTTGAGTATATATAAATTTTGGTATTTTGGTATGTGGAAAGAGTTAACTTTTGACAACATTCATGTTTTCATTAATGTTCAATGGGTATTGATGTTTCATGAAAATACAAAACTAAGGTATTTAAATGCCTGGAATGTGACCAACAGGATATATTTTATGATATATGCGTGATAAATTATGGTATTTACATGCTTGGTAGATGACCTCTCTAGTAATCTTTTTCATTATACTATGTGATTTGACAGAAGTATTTTTGATAATCCTGAAGATTGGAATAGATTAAGTTGGACATAAGATAATATTGTTTAAGGATAGAACATTTTTTTCAATATTATTTTTGGAATGTTATAATAATGTAGTTTTAGAAAAAGTACAACCCCTAGGATGGGCGATAACCCGTCGCGTTGGACAAGGTTGCGAGAATCGAACCCACAATCGAAGTGCGACATGCCTTTATCACTACTCTTGGCCTAAAATAAGTCCTTGGTTAGTAGAAATTAGTTTCCTTTTATTATGTGGTATGTTAGAAGTTGTATAAGTACAATTTTTGGAACCATACACCATTAATCTCACCATATATGGACTTATGTATATTTAATAACTTTTTCTAACTTTTTGAGATAAATTTAATAACCTATCATTTTATCACCTGATCTGTTAATACTTTAAGAATAAAAAATTCAACTTCATTTAAAAAGAGATGAAGTGTAAATTGTTCATTGAATGTCCAATGATTATATTACACTAAAATCACGTATTTATTTATCCTTATGTAAAAACTCATCAACGTTAAGGAAATGATCTTGAAAACAAAAAATGTTGTCCTAGTACTCTCATATCTGATGAATCAGATGGTACCTTAGATGTTCAAAAATTTATGGCTTTGTGATTGTTTTATTTTTTATAGCCATGTCCTCTACCACTCTTCATCAGAATAAGATGGTTATATTTCTCTTTCATGTCTATATTTTCACCTATGTTCTCCTATGTGGAAACCCGGTGATTAGTTAACTTGGGTAACTGTTATGTTTCATAATTTAGTTTTTAAAGTTATGTTTCGGTATTCCTTTATACGATGTGGGTTTATAATAAAGAAACTTTCAAGTAGTAAGTGATTTATAACCCCAACGAATTTCAAGGAATAAATTCATTTTATGGGCGGTAGAATGTAACACCCTGAGATTTTATGAGAAATATTATTTTTAATTTCTTTGATGTCTTGTGTTGTACGGTACACAAAGATTATCTTGCACTATACATAACACCGTATTATCTTGTAGTATATGAAACACTATTATTGGTTTCTGTTACAAGCAAGAGGAACCTTCCTCAGTAGCTTGCATTGTACGCAATACCGAGTATCACTAAACAACGATATGTTATAAAAATATTATATAAACTAGTTGTTATGAATATTAATGACCACTTTTTGAAATTTTATAAATTTTATCATTCAAAATGGACATCATTTTTTGATTTGGAATATCAAAATTAGCCTCAGGTGAATTTTTGGTATTTTTCCGAAATCATTCAATTTTTGATGAATAGCGAAAAACACTAAGTTATAGTTTAAAACCAAATTTTTATTTAAATAATTTTTTATCTTATTTAAATTTATATTAGGTCAAAATTTATAATTAATACCAATATAAGTTCAATTTAATTTATTGGAGTCATTTTATAATAAATTTAGATATATAAAAATTTTATTGAACTTTTCACCATCTTTTACCTACCTCGTAGTAGAATTGGAAAATTTACATAAAACATTATTTTACCGCGTTTGTGAGTAAAATTTATAAAATACGAGAATAACAGTTAATATCAAGGAGTAATATGTGGTTCATTAAGATAAAAATAATTTTTGGTGAATAGTAACTTTTAACTTTTATTTACCACGGTTAAAAGTAAATAGGGTAATAAAGGGTAAAAATGATAATATTATTACCCTAACACATGATCTAATTCTATTGGTTAAGTGTAATTCGACCAGAAACGACCTTTGGAATAAAATATGACCCTTTAGGTCCACTTGTAATAGATTAGGATATTTATTATTGTTTAATTCAAAGAAGAGTTAAAAGAGTTAAAATCAAAGTTTAATAACAAAATCATTTTTAATATAGGGTTATACATAAGATAAATTCAACTATAAATATTCATTAGAAATATATAAAATTTATGACATAATGATATTTTATTTATAATTTTTAGACATTAAATAATTTAATTTATTTAGGACACAATGATGATGCAGTAAATACATTATTAATGAAATATTTACATAAATGATGTTATAAATACCCAAATAAATGTAATTTCAGAGTTTTTATGAATTAAAATAATATTTGAGGTTAATATAAGATATTAGGGTTGGTTACATGAATTTTTTTCGAAGTAATAATGCTATTATGAATTTAATAAAAATAAAATACCAAATAGTGTCAAAATTGGCATAAAAGAGTTCATAAACCAAACATTATATTATTAATTTTTATTCTATTCCTAAAAATCTAAGGATCTGAAAAAATACTTATATAATAATATATATGAAATTAATTAACCAACTGGGGTTTGAGTAGATGTTTATTGTAAGTTTAATAACCATATTGTGTATGAATATAAGAAGACACAATAAAAGTTAATTTATTTAACATAGAGTTAAATCTAAATTATAAGGTTAAAGTGGTAACCAAAACTTGTCTAAAACCTATGGTTATAATATAATCATACTGATTCCAAGATATTATATCATCCAATACAATTCCATTCAATAATTGTGGGAACGACATTATCGCTCGTGCGTACGTACGGATTACTGTATCCACGACGCGATGAGATTCATTCTCCATGTTAAACATTCATGAATGATTATAAAGTATATATAACAAATAATAATTATATATATGAAATAATAATTATACTTGATTTATGTCATCTACTTACTTCCATTCAAGTTAATATGGAAAGGAAAACAACATTCATGGGTACGTACGACCTACTGTCTCCAGGACCGGTGTGTTTCATTTCATCTATCTATCTATTATATATATACACTGCATATTTATGATATATAACTCATGTTTTAAATTCTAGAAGTATGTAAATAATGATATATGTAATAATAATATCAAGAACAACAAGTCCAAAAACGTACAATAAATGAAACGATTTTACCCAAAATGTTGCTTTAACATGGAATTGTCAAAAGAACGAGTAATATAAAGTCATTAGTGAATTATATATGATATCATAGATATTATTATGGTTCAGTTACATGTTAATAATATGTTTATACCCACTATAAAAGAGTTTTAGACATGTACGGAAGAAATTGTTCCTAAGGTAAGGGATAATTTTTCAATCTCATTTTTATCCGAGATTGCTTATACTTATGTATTTATTGGGGTTATATTTTTCATCCATATATATAAAAATGTATTTAATGAAGTGTTTAATATTCTTCCATGTATTTTTAAATTAATTTTTACCCCTATATTACTTTTAGTTTGTGTTATGGATGGAATCATTCTTTTGTTTACCATACATGGTACTTTTTGACTTTTTCGTCAAAAGTACGAGGAGAATGTTTTTTAACTTATACGGAATGAACAAATTTTTACGGTTTTATAATGCCTTATTTTCAGGAAGCTTAATCTACAAAATTTCATGAATATTTTCAACAAAATCCTTTTCTTTTAAAATTTATTGTCATTTTGTTAAAAGAAAATGATTTTTAAGAAGAAAGGATATTTTCCTCAAGAATTCATTTCAAGTGTTTTATCAAAACCATTTTCTATCTAAGATGACATTATTTCATATGTGTATGTTTCAAGTATAATGTCTCTCTGATTTAGAAGGTGTCGCTTTTCTTATGATGAAATGATATCCATTTGTTTTATATGGATTATGATATGATGGGATAATGTTTATGAAACTCATATTATTATTTGGGTTATGATGAATGATTTATGTTTAAGTTGTGGCACACGTAAGAATGATTTCATTATGAGATGGGAGGGACCTATATCTCCCTCCAATGCCTCGGGTAAAGATTTAAATATCATTAGATATACATGTCAGTAATGGCAACTAAATCCGGTATAAAACATTCTGGGCTGGAATGGTCGGTAAACCCGATTCAGTAATGGACTTTGTCCACTATGATGGTCTTGGCAGCAATTCCTTGGCTACTATGGAAATCATATCACGTGCTTAATGGTTTTTCAAAATTACATGTTTTATTTTATCGTTATTAATGTTCCATTATGATCAATGACTTATTTACTTCCATGAATTATGTCATTTCTCATGATTTTGATGTTTTATGTTCATGTTTTTAAGTTCAAATGTTTATGGATTGTTTTTAAGTTATCCATGTTTACCCTTACTGAGTATTTGGGAAAACCCTTTTTATGCTTTCTTTTCCCCACAATATAAAGAAATGTTTTAGGTAAGAAAACCAAAGAGGAATATATTTATAGGATATGTTGAAGATCTTTCACCATGATTAGAAGATTATGTTCCAAGTTTCCAAAAACACTAAAGTAATACGGTATTTGGGCATCTATTTTTGTAATGTATTATGTATTCTGACAAAGTAATGTAATGTCTATGTACGTCAATTATGGGACTCTACTGTTATATATTTGATATAGTGTACTATAAATTATAATTTAAATTATAAAAATATTTCACACATCAAGGTATTTTATTTCTAATTTTTGGACATTAAATAAATAAGTTTATTAATGACATAATTATGTAGTGATTACCATATTAATGAAATATTCAAATAAATAATATTATAAATGTAAAAATAAATTTTATTTGAACATATTTATGCCAAAAATGAATTTTTGGTTGACTTTGACATGTGAGGGAGGATTTAATGCCTTTTTTTTGAAGGAATCAAGTTGTTATGACTTAAAAAAAGGTATTAAATATTGTCCAAATTTACATAAATGTGTTTTTAAAATAAATACTATTTTATGAAATGAAATAATAGTCTTACAAATCTAATATTCATACAACTAAATATATAATGTATCAAATCTCATTAATGATCTACTTGTGGTTCTCCAGACAATTTATAGTAACTATAGTAATTATATATTATAAAAATACAAAAATACATGGTAACAGTTGTTGTTTTTAACTAAAAGTTAAAGATAAAATATATTGTTGCTTTTGTAAAATAAACTTGTCTGAAACCTACTAGTTGAGATTATTTTGACCCATACACATCTTATCTTCTAGATAAATGAGTTTGGAATAATTATAGAATGAAAATAAATCTATAATAAATTAATATTTAAAGAGTTTCATAAAGTGACCCTCACCTCTCCTATAAAATGGAACATCTCCTTCTCTTTCAATAACACGTTTAAAGTTTTTTTTCTCAGCCAAAACTGACACATTTCCTCTTAAAAATTCACTAAATTTATCATAGAGGCCACACATTGGGCATAAATCAATCCTAAATATACCTTTTTTGAAAATCAAAAGGAGATACTCAAAAAGAGGTAATAGTTTTATTACAACATTCAAAAATATTTTGATAATCTACTTCCTCTTCTAATGTTGTGTCCATACTAATGTAATCAATATCGTATATTCTATAGTATGAGATATTATTATAATTATGTGACAACATTATACCTCCTTTAATCCATCCAATTAATGAAAATATCACCATGCATTCATACGTACGTTTTATCGTCTCCACATCGTGGTGTAATTTGTTATTCAACAATACATAATTTTGATGGGAAAAATGATCTGTATAAAGGATATAAATAATGAATATATTATTATAATTATTTTTTATAATTAATATACCATCCATTTACATACCATTTTACTATTATGTTAATGATATCATCGCTCGCGTGTACGTACGCCCTACCGTCTCCACGACACGATGAGATTCATTTTCAAAATTAACCATTCAATAATAAATATAATTTATATATAATAAATAGGAATAAAATATATAAAATAATAATTACACTATAATTAAGTATATATTTATTTTATTTAATTTCTTCCATTAAATTAAATAACGAAATGGAAACAACTTTTATGCCTACGTATGACCTACTATCTCCATGAACGGTGTATTCCATTTCATTTATATATCTATTATATATATTTCTATACTGAATATTTATGACATAGAAATCATGTTTTACATTTTGGATGTTTTTAAATCATTATATATGTAATATGATCATCAATAACAAGTCAAATAACAGTATGATAAATTAAACAATCATTATCCAAAACATTGATTTAACATGGAATAGATAAAAAAGCATAATATAAAATCATAAGTGAATCATTTATGATATAATAAATATTATTATGTTATTGTTACAAGATAATAATATGATTTAACCCACTATACAAGAGTTTTAGAAACATATAAATGAAATCATACCTAAGGTAAAAGATTATTTTGCAATTTCATTTTTATCTGAGATTGTTTATACTTAAGTATTTACTTAGAGTATATTTATCCTCCATGACCATTTTTTCCAAAAATGATTTCAAAAAATGTTTACTATTATTTTATGTATGTTTAAAATAATTTTTACCCATTTTTTACTTTTACTACATGGTATGGTAGAAATATTTCATTCATTTTCCATACAAGGTGCTTTTTGACTTTTCCAGGAAGAGTACAAGAAGAATGTTTTTTAACATAAACGGAATGAATAGTTTTTGACGTCTTCATAGCACCTTAATTCAATGAAGCTTCCTCTACATGATTTAAAGTTAATTTTCAAATAAATTCTTTTCTTTTATAATTTTGTAGCATTTTAAGAAAATAAAATGTTTTTTAAAGGGAAAGGATATTATCATCAAGAATTTAGTTCATATGTTTTATCAAAATTGTTTTTCATCTAAGATGACACTATTTAAATAGTGTTATGTTTCTATAAATATTATTAATATTATTTTATTGTCCTAATAATGGAATGATATTTTATTGGGATTATTTTATGATATAATAATGTTTAAGAAACCCATTTTATTTCACGGATTATGCTATGAGGAATGATTTTTTTTGTGGAACATGTAAAAATGATTTCAATATAAGATAGTTGAGACCTATATCTCCCTAAAATTCATTGGGTAACTATTTATATCCCCTCATATATATATGAATGGAATGCAATAAAAATACAGTTTAGTAATACTTGGTTGGAACGGTAAGTAAATCGAGATTAGTAATACAGGACTGGAATGAAAAGTAATTCTTGTTCAGTAATACATAGAATGAATGGAATGTAAACCTGGATCAGTAGTGGACTTTGTCAACTTAATGGTCTTGGAATCAATGAAATGGATACTATTGATATCATATCATGTGATTATTTTCATTCCATAATTCCATGTATTATGTAAATGTTATTTTATCATGGTTTGTGTTCATTTATGATTTTTTCCATACGATCTGCCAAGATGTATTACATGACTCACGATTTAGATATTCAAAATTTATGTTCCTATTTTTATATTCTCATGTTTATGTTTTCTTTGATGTTCTTCATATTTATCATTACTAAACATTGGAGCTCACCATTTTTACGTTTTCTTTACCCTGTGATATAAAGAAAGGTTTTTGGTAGTAAAAATAATGTGGAATATCTTCAAGGGAGATGTTGATCGTCATCCACCATACTAGAAGAATGTGTTTCATGTTTCCAAAGACACTACACTAATATGGTATTTGGAAATCTATTTGTATAATGTATTATGTATTCTATAAAATAAATGGAATTTCCATGTCCATCAAGATTGGGTCGTTAGAGACACAAACCTTATACCCCAATAAACTATTTAGTTCTATTTGAGGGGGTATTTCACTTCTCTACAAATCTTCATGAAAATATTATAATCATTATTGGATATGTATTGACACTATAACTACCTATCATCGATCTCATTCATGAATAAAAAAACTAAACACCTACATATGTGTTAAAAGAATTTATGTGATACCTCAAATCCCAGTTGGATTATTGCAATGTTAGTATTTAATTATCCTTTCCATCACATAGGCTATATCCATTTAGAGAAATATTGGAAAATATTCATTGAAGATTGAAAAATTACCCCTCCATACATCCATGTTTGGTCCATGTTGGGTGACATATAATAACCAATTCTGGTTTGATACCTATTATCACAGCATATGTAGTGACACCCAAGATTCTATCAATGAGATCTTATTCAAAAAAACAAACACACAAAATTTTCCATTAACCCTTTCATGTATCATCCAATCCTAAAAATATATATTCTTAAAAAAAATTATCTTATGAGGATTAAAATCCTTAAAAATGTATTGGGAACCCCTGGGAATCCCATCTGTGGAAATTTTATATAACCCTATACCAATTCATCATTATAAAAACTTAAACTATTTATGGATTGGAAAGTCATAAAAACTCCCTTCAATAACTTATGAATATGAATTTTGTAAAAATATTTTTCATATGAATCATACTTATGAAGAATTGAGTCTTGTATATGAAAACCCTAAAATAATATTATATAAGGACAAAATGTTCCACCTATGACTCAATTCCTCCAACCATTTCATGGTGTACATAAGGATATCTTCCATAATTCATCATCTATTCCTTCTCCCTTTCAAAATCATGTTAAATAGATAATAATAAATATTGGTTTCATGGCATTAATCTATATTCCAATTATGTTCTCATCATACATTGTTAAGATTCATGGTGGAAACCACCCCAATACATGAAATTAAATTTTACATTCCATCATCCATAATCACTCCTTATCAATGGTCTAAAATAGTATGGCCCTACTAAACCAAATTTTAGGGTGCACCCATTATCATTATAAGAACCTCAATCCATAACACACACATCATGTTTTGAGCATCTTAGGATTCCATAATTTCTTAAATAATTTAAAAAGTCTAAAATACACATTTTAGAAACATTATGAGTCTTATTTTCGTAATGGAACTTGACCAATCAACTAAAGGTATTTTGGCATTATACGATGGGCCTTATGATCCTTGTGATCTCTGAAATCATCATACTGGAATTCATCTTCATAGTGTGATTTTTTTACCATCATCAACTTGAATATCTCATACCATTACTCACAATTCATGAGCCTTGATCCACAGTTTACCACTGTCCCATCTCTTGATCAAAAGGGTGTTGGAGTAGTCATTACCATATGGATCCTAATTACTTTATAATGTCAAACCCACTGATACTAGGTCCACATACCATGAAATTAGACTATGTTCTCTATGTTCAAATTGTTATGACCTCAAAAATAAGTTATTGATGATACACATCACAAGACACTAAACATATACTGAAAGAATCCTAAAAATTATCTGCATAAAATCCCACAAAGGTTGGTCTGAGAAAATTTAAATTCTCCACAAGTTAGCCTATTCATTGCCAGTGTTTCAGAGTAATTTAGAGTATTGATAGAAAGAAACAAAACTCAAGGGACTATTCTTGTGGCCCTAGTAAAATTTAATCCATTCTCACTAGACCCCAATGAACCAAAAATAAATAATACTGATTTATTAAATCACTCGTCCTTGATAATGTGTCTATTATGAAGAAAACAAATTTTAGGTTTCACAAACCATTCTTTAATATTACAACTTCCACAAGTCACCGTAATGTTTTTGGTGTTTGAGTTGATACCCACTAATTCCATGAGGTGTAATACTTATCATATAACAAAATAGCCTTGATTTATTCCTATTTTTTCTTCTTATTGTTTTTGGTTAATAAATATTGGCTACTCAAAAGGTCTCCTAATAATATTCTCTAGTGAACAATTAAATTCATCAAAGATAGATCCCAGTGGATGTTTTTTGTAGAAATGGTACCCTATAAATATATGATTTATTTTCATGGCCATATGGAACCCCAGTTTTTACCTATACCTACTTGTATCCCTTCATGATTATCTTTTACATTCCCAAACCGTGATTTACAGATCCTGTGACCAAACTATTCAAGTAGATTCGACATCCTCAATGTTATGTCACATTGTATTGTACACATTATCAATATAAGAATGTGGAACTACATTCTTCAACCTTCTTATAGCCCTAATCATGTTACCCAAGTGCCCCCATATTAGTAGAGTGTGGATATATAGAGAAAAATACTACATTAGAGGGAGGAGGGGAAGGACAGTTTCATTCCATTTATATACACTAGTGGATAGAAAGGATGGACCACTGACAGTTATATGTACAATTATTTTAGATTCTAGGATTGTTAGTTCATGGTTTTATACAATTTCCTCTCATTCATTTATATATAAAAAATATGAGTGGTTTTATCCTGGGGTGGGGTTCTTGAATGGGGTTATGGTGATAGATACATCATTGGGAATATGGTCAAGAGATATACGTTTATGCAATGGTTTTTCTCTTGAGGTTTGGGAGTATCATTTCTTTTATGTTCTTTACATCCTTTAAATTTTAGGAATTGGAATAAACTAGAGATTGTACTAGTTAGTAGCATACCATTCCAACATATATTGTCACTGCAAGAGAGTGAAGTTTGCATCTCCTAAGGGTGAAATTTGCATTCGTCATGTAGAATGAGATATCCATGGGGGTCGTGCAGGTCCAATATATTAGAAAATGGTTGATTTCACTATAATGGTCGATATTTTGTTGTTGGATGATGGATTTTTGATGCATGATGACTTTCTACACATAGTGGATAGTTTCTAGTATTTGTTTTATGGTGAAATATTAGGTCTTTCACCTAAGAGAGATGTGGAAATTGTTGTTGATATCATGTCAGGGGCTGAGCTATTTTCAATTACACCCCACATAATTTCACCAACATAAAATCATGATCTAAAGGCTCATCTAGTAGTGTTTTTGGATTATGGGGTTTATCTTTCTGAGTATGTCTCCTAGGGGTTCTCTAGTTATGTAACGTTAGAAGGCTGTTAAGACTTTGGGCTTGTGTGTTGATTACCAGAATTTTAACTGGATGTCTTTGAATAACTAGTATCCATTTCTGCACAAAAATGATCTATTTGACCAATTGAGAGGAGTGTGTGTATTCTCTAAGATCAACATGAGATCCAGGTGTTATCAGTTGAGAGTTTGATCTTCAAAAATATCTTGGACTGCTTCTAAAAGTATGTATTTGATCTATGAGTTCATTGTAATGTCTTTTGGGTTGATGAATGCACAAATAGTGTTTATGTATTTAATGAAAAAAATCTTACACCATTTCCTAGATCATTTTATGGTATTGTTTTCTAATGCCATATTGGTGTACTCTAATATTCTTGATGACAATTCCCAAAATATTTACATTGTCCTGAGTACAATAAAAATGAATTAGCTATAATAAAAGCTATTTAATATTAACTTTTCAAATTATTAGAAACACTCCATGGGTTACATCATCTAATAAGAAGGTGTGTTAGTATACCTAGATAGCGTTCATGAAGTTGTATCATGGAAGAATCCCAAGAACAATTTTTATTATTTATAGATTTCTATGGTTGGAAGGATATTATTGGGGGTTTGTTCATGATTTTTCCCATATCGATGCCCTATATTTGGGATTGAACAGGAAAGTATTAGACTATGAAAGGTCTGGATCATGTAATAATTCTTTTCATGTGTTGATGAATAACACAAAAATGGAACTGATATTGATCTTACCAAAAATTGAGGCGAATCTAATGTTGTTCTATGGCACTTTGGGGATTGGTCATGGAGTAGTGTAGATGTATGGATATGAAATTGTTGAATTTGAGTCTCAACTATTGAGGCCACATGAAAAGAATTAACATATGTAATACCTTGATTTGGTTATATTGGTTTGTTATTTCATGTGTTGGAAGAATTATCTATTGGGATATAATTCGACTATTTATAAGGATCACACAATATTAAAATGTACCTTTTCCCAATAGGATTATAATCTCCAATAGTGGAGGTGGGTTGATTATATGTATTCATTTGATTTTGAGTTAGAATATATGCCTGAGCTGGGGAATAATGATACTGAAGCTCTGAGAATGATGGCTTGGATTAAAAAAGATAAGGAATCTAGTGCAAAGTTGAAGACACTTACTTTACTAGCTGAGATACATGTTGTTGTTAAGAATAGTCAAGACTATATGTTTTTTGTATTAGTATCAGTAGACTATTCCCATTTGAAAAGATAATGGATAGGAATTATAATTTACTAGAATGCTTTATCTTGAGGTAAATCCTTGACGATGGATAGACCCCTTCTGATTGGACCATAAATGAGGTTGAGATCATCTATGTACAAAATTAGGTTATTGTCCCTACAAGTATATGAGAGGAGTTGATGCATGAATTTCATTCTTAAAAGTGGGTGGTGCATCCAGGTGTGGGAAAAATGTACCATGAACCTTCGACAAGAGTCTTCGTATCAGGGCATGAAAAGGGGGTATCATCGTTCGTGGCATAACCCTAAAATTATCAACAGGTTAAGGTTGAGAATCAACTACTTGGTTATTTTATAAAGTCATTTCCCATTCCAGAATTGAAGTGGAATGATGTTACCATGTATTTTTTCGTATGACTCTCAATTATTCTTTATAAGAATGACATTATCTAGGTGATTTTATATAGTTTAAAAAAGGTATCAAATGTCTTACCGGTATGATAGACTCTCTCAGTGGATCATTTGGGATTTTTATATGTTCAAGAGATAATCTATATAAATGGAGTGCCACAGATTGTGACTGGTGATTTACATCACAATTCTATAAGAAATTTTAGAAGTCACTTGGTATACATGTTTTTTAGTACTGCATTTTGTCTACAAATAGATGGTCAATCAGAGCGTACTACACAGGTGTTTGAGGATATGCTTCAGGAATTTGTCCTGGAAATTGGTGGGTATTATGATAATCACAAAATCCTTTTGGAGTATGACTATAAAATAGTAATCATGAACTATTCATATGGCACAATATGAGGCTCTTTATGGTAGGTCATGCAGATCAGCTCAATGTTGGAAGAAGGTAGGTGAGTATGGGTTGTTGGGATCAACAATCATACTAGTGACATTAGAGAGGTTTCAACATATTCAAAAACGTATGCATATGTATAAAATTACATATAATGATTATAGAGTTTAAAATGGTTGACCATGTATTCCTTTAGGTTTCAACTAACATGGGTAATTGCAGGATAATGAGATATGGCAGGTTGGTGCCCAGGTTTCTCACAGAGCCTGAGGATGAGGAAATAATCAAGCCAGTGGCATATTGATTTGCACATTCCAAGAGGTACAATTATATTCATGATGTTTTTCATGTGTCACAACTCTAGAGGTGTCACCCTTACCCTACTAATGTGATCTATGGGGATGAAGTTGAGCTTGATATTGTTGTTTCCTTTAATTATCATATGATATGTGTGATGGATCATAGTGAGAATGTGTTGTAGTGAAGGACTATGAAAATAGATTGTGTATTATGGAAAAAATGGATGTTTGATTGATGAATCATTGGAATTATTAGATAGAATTTGTTCTAAGTGGGCTGATCTACTTAACATGGAATCACAGATATTCAGGGGGGTACAACTAGTGGATGAGGTGCTATAAGGAAGGAAGATTGTAAGAACTGAACATCTTCTAGATATGTGTCAATATTTTTTTGGTATTATTTTTCCTTATATTGATTATATTTTCTTGCTTTTATCTTTAGTTTATTTGGGTGAAAATGGGCTATTTTTAGAGGGAAATGGATATTTCATAGTTGTGGAATGATATTCTTGAACCATGCACTCATCCCAACAAATGGTGCACCCCTGATATTGAAGGGTTTGGATGGTTTATACATGGACTGATAAACTATGCACACTCTTAGGAGAATCAATTTGATGATAATAGATGAGTTTCATTTTTATGGTTCTTAGTTAGGGGAAACATTGCACCCCATTCATGAAATTGTGCTCGCAGAAATTAAATCTACTGAAAATTAGTTTTAAAATAATGAACCCCCTGGTATTAATCCCTAGTCACCCATAGTCATGCCCAAACTCATTTCTATGAAATTACGAGGATACCAAATGGATTAAAAGATCTATAGACCTTTTTTCTTCCCAAATAAATGGATGTATTGTTAGATCTACACATATCCAGGTATTTATTTTACTAAAATTATATATATATATACCCCATTCCTCTTCTGAAATAAAAGATAGATTTTTATCTGGTTATTTGTAGATCTTGATCTACATTTTTTAGATGTTGATTCATTTGATCTGGTATCTAGGTTTCATTACTAGATGATTTTCTTCATCGTTTTCTTGAGCATTCCTTTTCATATAAAGGATTTATGCTGGCCATAATTTTCCAATAAATTTAGAAAGGTTATCTACTTTTAAAATCACTGAGTCATTATTTCAATTATCTATATGCAATTTTATAATAAATTTTGGTAGATTATCAATTAAGACTCTTAAATTAAATTAGTTAATTTAGAAAATTAATTATTTAAGGGAATGGGGATTTGATAGAATAATGGGATTATGTAATTGGTTGACTAAAAATCAAGATTTTATTAAATAATTGTTGAATAAATTAATGGAATGATATGATTTTAAATTATGGAAATTAAATTAAATAATTTTTTAATTAATTATTGTATTGAAATTTTTTATGAAATTGTTGAAATTAGAATAAATAATTATTGAAATAATTAATGGAATTATATGATTTTGAAATTTTTGAAATTGGATAAATTTGTTATTAAATTGGTTAATGGGAGTTGTAGTGATTCATAATTGATTGAATCAAATTAATTAATTAATTAATTGGTCCATTGTTATGATTTTTGAATTTATTGGATTGGATTAATTAATTTATCAATTTATTAATTAGTGATTATGATGCTGAATTATGATAGTATAATTATTGTTGATTAATCTTACTTTATTTGATATTGTGGTATATGTGATTATGATATATTCGTCTATGGGACAATGATTGTTGAGTCAAAATATCATAGTGCTTAAACTAATATTTGTGTGTGGGACAAGGCATGTTGATTAAAAATATCATAGTGATAAATTTATATTTTTTTTGGTACAAGGACTGTTGCGTCGAAATCCCATAGTGATAAATTGATAAATAAGTTTGGAACACTAATGGTTTCTACAAAACCCCACGAGGTTCTAGACATGGAATAAAAGAACCAAAAAGTTTTCATTTGACCATGGTTCCAATTATTCAGGAAAATTAATTGAAATGATTGGATAATGATAGTTCGTTTTCATTTTAATGATTTGAGAATTATATTTGTAACCTTGTTAGACTTTGGAATTGTCTAAAAAGGTTATTGAAGATAAGGTTTCCTCAAGAACCCAGGTGTTTATGTGTTTAAATATTGAGTAATTCATAATGTGAAAATTATTTACTTATGAATTTTACTTATTAATTTATACCATATCATACACTGTTATTGAATTGATATTTTAATATATTTCATTGGCGGTGTCCAACAAGGTTTTACATACACCGTACTCACACTATATGATCAATGCGAGAATAGATTTCATAACTATAAGAAAACATAAGTTAAAAGGAACTATGTTATATGGATGCAATGGGATATAGCATGGATAAAAAATTGAATGTGATTTGGTACCCTTTTGGGAGTTTTTAGTGACTTTATTTTTTTTTGGTCCATGCATATTTACACTTAACACGTAAATGGAATAACATATCTTCGGTTCAGTTTGGGTTATTATATTTCTTGCTTTTGTCATCATATAATATTGTTACTATTCTGGTTATGGTTATCGAATTTCGTTATTATTTATTTAATTTAAATTATGGTATTTCACTAATTAAGAGTGTATAGTCTCCCCATGATCGATATTATACCCGCACTACTTGTCAAAAACCGATGGGGTGTTGTGTGGCACGCTTGAGGTCTAGTGACTAATTGGCTCAAGACACCAATTGTTTGGAACCTAGGTTGGTACGTTAAACTAATGGTGACCATGTTTCTTTATCTTACTTTCAAACATAAGAAAATACAAAATATATCAAAATTATTTTTATGGTGACGAAATTGTTTGAGCAGAGTAGGGAAGTTAGTTTTACCAGTTATTCGGGGAAATTTTGATCATCTAAATCCACTGGAAACCACTATCAGGTTGGAAACCATCATATGTTTGACCTAGTGTGAAAAATGGATTTGTAAATTCACACTTTGAACTAACACCTCAAGGTCTTGAAATAAAGATTCAAACTTAGTGGGATGATCTTTAATGTATATTCCTCTGGGACAAAGGATGTGTGAAAATACCACCAAATATATTTCTAACTAAACTAATAAAACCCATATTTAATCATATAAGTTATCTTTCCTCTAAAATAATATTGATAACATGCAATAGAAAATGATTATACCATCATTTAATTTCTTATATTCAAATCAATCATTGCTTAAATGATGGTTGGATGCTTTCCCCATGAAGAAACTTATTCTAGATGCCTCACTTTCTTACAAAAAAATTTTGCGAGACTATTGGTATGGTGGATGAAGGCTTTTTACAATGAAAATAATTTTCATTAATCATTGGTGTAATATTTATATATTTATCCACCAATGTGGATAGTTTCCAATTAGGTTATGAACGATCAATGTATCGGTATAGACCATGGAAAAAACTATCATTTATGGTTGGTGGGATTTCAACATAAGTATGAGTCTCTTCTTGGGTAAAATTTAACAAAAAAATTTCCCACTATTTGGTTCCTTTCATATTAAATAGAGGGAAAATTAGGGTACCTCATTTCAATAAATCAAAATTTATTCCCAAAATGAAAGGGTGGGTAGTCTAACGGAGGATTTAACTATCAATCTGAGTGGAGAGGGTGCCCTCATGAATTGAAATATTGTATGTTCAAACCTTATGGAAACACTCACTATTATGAGTTATGCATTTAATGATTTCCCCATAAATGAATGAAATATAAATGATCATAGTGGATTAGTTGGAAACTTATTTCATATATATTTAGTAAAATGGACTTCATTATACTAATACATTGTTAAAAGAGCATGAACCAAATAGTAATGCTATTCGGTGTACTCAGATACTCATATCCACCCAGGTGGGACCCCATATAACACAATATCATTTATAAGGATATGAAGACTCTGTATAGAGGATTTTCCATGAAAATATGTTCTAGAAGGCATTATAGTCTACCCATCATAGGACTGGACAAACCAATGTGTCTTCCCCTAGCTAGGGATTCCACTATCATGAAAGTGGAAACCCTAAATCCACCGTTCCCTTGGGTTGGTTGAATGTACACTCATATGTAAATAGAATATTATCCATCTAATGGAACAAATCGGTTCATTTTAGGAATAACTTCCTATACCTAGTGTTTTAATGAACTTTTATCAACAATTAACTATCAATACCTCTTTGGTTGATGGTATTATCATGTTGGGTAGGCCTTTATCTTCTTAATGTGTGTTTTAGAATATTCCTTCCTGATAAAGAGTGAATCCAAATTCATGAATTAGAATTATGACCCCACATATGGGACCTTTCCGATGGAATTTTCATACATATCACCAAAAATTGGCATGCCACATATATTCTCAAAATCCAAGAAACTAATGTCTTCTTCACCATGTTTCAAATGAAATGTATTGCTATCTGGACTCCATCGATTTTCCAAGCCCATCATTAGGATCTTTTTCCATAATAATGTTTTTAGGATATCTAGACAACCTCATGCATTCAAACACATTTTAGATCAATGGTAAATTTTTTGGTAGTATACTAATCCCAAAAGGTCTATCTTTTGACTATTCCAAAACTCCCCACCAATTAGATATCACATCTAGGTATCTATTTACACTTTGAATTTGAGCATGAATTCCATGTCATCAATGAAACATCATAATTTTGGGGCCATATTTATGTTTATCCCTTTTAAAAACTATGTAGTTCTACTTCACCATATACCTATTAGTGTGATGTTCCTTAGAGATAAAATGACCCAAATGAGAATTTTTTTTATCAGGAGTTATTATGAGTTTTCAAATTGACGAATGGGGTATTATCTCTCACTATATTTACATTATGGGAGATTTCTTTTAAAGAAAACTTCATATAGGGGTAATGAGTCTGAAAAAGAGGTATTTTATGAGTTCTTTCCACATCAGGCTTGATAGTATCTTTTGAGATGATTGGAATATGGGTCATCTATTGAAATGATTTTAGGAATCCATAGAGATTCAATTGGACATTTCTACTGCATCCTCCCCTTTTTTATTCATCTGGTTCAAGAAATATCTATCAACTGTTAGAAAAGTAATGAATCTTGGCAATAATGGATAGAATATATAAGAAATTTTCTAGATTTAGAGGGATCTTTCAGATAACATCAGTACTTATAAGTCTTGTGATCATGTGATCCCATGTGAGTATCATGATCACTTGATTTATCTCCAATCATCTGATTTACATGAACATTAGAAGGCCACATGAGTCCCATATTGAAAAAGTGGTCTCATGACTGACATCGTGAGACACATGAATTGTGTGAAGTAGTATCACAAATAAGGATGTGTAAATTTGTTCACATAAATTACAATTGATTAGTTTGAAGGATTTCCACATGAGATGTTGGTACAATTCATTCACATGGAATGATGAAATGAGGATATCTTGTAAAGAGATAACATAAATCAATAACACAATTAAATATCATTTGGAGTATATAGAGAGTATTATTATTAAACGGTTACATAACAAACTAATGTCTCAATAGCTAAGAAGGTTTGATTCATGGGTGAAATGGATAGCCCCTTGGACCCCTATTTATAGACCACCTAAAATAATACCAAAGGTCTCTTGAAGGAACAATTTAATAATAGGAGAACAACTAGTGGATGGTAATGGAAGTCCAACAACCACTTACTTCATTATAAATGAGTCCTCATTCTTATATGAAAATTGTGCTTCTTTGAGGTGGGTAGAATTTTTTGACACCCACCTAACGATATTTGAAAATTTTTTTTTTAAGAAACACAAAAATAATAGGTATAATTTTTACACAAATTGGAAGAAATAATAATCACTAAAAAATGGGGATCAAACACATGGGTCACACGAATTATGTAACATTTAGAAGGAGTCATGATCACATTGCCCTATAACCATCACGTGAAGGGGTTATAAGCTTCAAATAATCTTTTCACTGATCACAGGAACCCCCCATAGACAATACATCTTGATCATGAAAACCCCCTCAAATGAGTATTCCAAATCATATAAAACACCCTTAGCGTAAACATTATAATCATGTGGAATTTCTAAGTAAAAACATATAAAAACTATTATGTAATTCATATGATAAATGATGAAAATGGTTGGATTCTTATGCTTCGTATGCTACATTGATTTTCATATGAATTTATTATTCACTTCATGTGGTTGGTTTGTAGATGACATGAAATTTATACAACATTTTGGCTAAAACATTCAAAAACCCATTCAAAATTCTAATGTTAAACACACCATTTCCTTTGATATATTCCCTTGATTTAGGGAAGACCCATAAACATTCCATTCATGATCATGAGAAACCCTTGTGATAAATTATCATGATATAATGAAGGCCTTATAACATGATTCAGGTTCTTGGCAATGATTTTTCGTTTTTCATCTTGACTTGGTGAAGGCTCTGAGACATGTAATTCTATTCTCATGGGGGATTTAATGAATGTTAGAATGGTCTTGATAATTCTCTTACCATGTTACATCAATCACATAGAATCCATTAGATATTCAATAGATTCAGTAAAGATGGTAATGACTGCATAATCATATGGTTCTTTATTATCACACAACTAATGGATGATTCCATTAATGACAAGTGTCTTAAATATTTGAATCACGTGATAAATTATCAACTTTTGTAAATGTTCCCTTCACCAACTCTATCAAATATATGAGACATAATTTCCATGAAAATCATTATTGTTACAGGGTAAATATGACTATAAAATACCATCTTAACACATTATGAAAATACATAGAGTTGATAATAACATTCATAGAATGGAGGACCATGAAATCAAAAGAATCATCCACCTGAAAAGACCGATGAGTGATTTAAGGGTTTATTTAGAGGTTTTATACCCTTCACATGATCACCTCATTAATCATGCGATGGATCTAAATAATTTAATTGGATCATAAGAAGGATCATCATAATGTCATCATGATCAATGAAAGCCCTAGAAAGAAAATTCAACAAAAATATTTAGGTATTTACATGATAAAGTATAAAAATGACTGATTATTCCTATGAAGGTAGATAAATTGGTTTTTATGTGAAGGGGTCAAATAGTTAAATTGGACATTTCATTGATCAAGTGACACTCATCAGACATAACATTCAAATCATTCAAATACACCTAGATCTATTTGTGAAATCATGCAAATACAAATTGAATTATAGTCCAAATTAAGAGAAGAGACCCTAAAATGTTTGTATGATCATGTAAAGACACATAGACATGTCAGCCTGATCATGTAAAACCCATTATACATTTCATCTTAGATAATTTTATTTCCCTAGACATGTCATCTTTGTATCACGACATCCTATAGATATTTTTCTGGTTTACACAACATCCATTGGATATGAAAACATTTTCTAAAGAAAATCCTCAAACTTGTCATCCTAACATCGTCAGAAATATCAGCATTTTCATACATATATCCTCACACATTTCATGAAGAAATCCTCTGACCTATCACCCATTCCAGGAAGACAATATCAATCATGTCATCCTTGTCCTTCTGGTATACTTGGTTATATACCCTTGAGGAATGTAAACCCTCAACCAAGAGTCATTATATGATAATTATCCCTTTAGATGGAAATTTCCGAAAATTATCATGGGTTAGGCACTCATGCAACCCAATTCTCTAAAAAAGAAACCTAATACCATCCATGAAAAATCAATAGGCCTCATATGAATAATTTTCTTGTCCATTAGTGGATAATGTTGGATATGTGAAGTGGGACATCACATAGGGGTGTTTCCTTTAACATTAAATTTACTCCAGCTCATATAACTAACCTCTTATTTTTCTACCAACATTCCTTGTCTATCAATAGTTTTGGAATCAATTTGAACTAAAATAACTTTGATTCCTACTATAAATAGGATACATAAGATGCCTTCCTATGTATTGAAATCTACATCATGTATTAATACCATATCCTTGTATGTGTGTTCAAATACATTTCATGGTTTCTAATCATGTTCCATAAAAGTATCTTCAAAGTTTATCTCTGATAACTACATATGGTTAATATAATCTATTACTATCTCTTGTTTGTCACACTGATCATGGCTCATGTGAGATTTGGGATTTGAAATGATAGTTCCATTAGTATTAATTTATAGGTTTCTCACCTCATCAATGTGAATAATTTGATATTAATTTTTTTTCTAGCTATGAGTTTTGAATTAAAAAAAATGATTTCAAATAGGGAATAAGATGGTCAAAATAGAGTAAATAGATCCATTTTATTTTTGAAAAATATTGATAGTATCTTTAGTAATTCTTATTACCATAGTTAATGGTGAATCAGGTAATTAGGGTAAAAAATATAATTGATATTATGAAAATCATCCAAACACTTGTACAGATTATATTTTATGAGATATTGTTGACATAAATCATACTTGGATGGTTTTTATTCCCTCCAAGAGATGCTTGAATGAATTTAAGACCTTTTTAGTATTTTATTTTAAGAAGAGTAAAATATTCCATACAAATATTTATAATAAGTATTATATTTAAATTATGAGGTTATTCAAAACATAACATTGATTATAAATATTTATCTGAAATATAAAATTTCTATATTCACCATGATATTTTTTTAAAATTTTTAAGAAATAATTATTTACATTAAGTGCATACAAAATGATGATGTAATAATTGTTTAATAAATGGGAATAACAAATAAATGAATATAAAAATATAAAATGAAACATTATTTCCAAAAAATAAAGTCTAAAAGTTATTTTATTCATATATTTGAATTGTTATTGATATTTTAAATGTTTTTTTTCAAAGATATAATTTTTATTCTTTTTTGTATGTTTAAATGTAATATATAGTATAAACGTTTTCATTAATATTATAATAAAATAAATAATAATTTATTAAAAGATATAGAATTTATATAAATCTAAAATCCATTCAACTAATTCAGATATGTTTTCCAATGTTATTCACTATTCAATTATTGTCATTTTTTCATTTTATAGTAACAATATAGGGCCTTAAAATATAAAAAACCATGTTGTCAAGGTAAGAGGTAATGGGATTAAATAAGGGGTTAAGACAAATGAAAAAGGTAATAATGTTACAAAACATGTCTATAAATTATTTATTTAGAGTATTTTGACACATAGTCATCTTATATTCTATATATCTCACTTTTTGTCCGTTGGTAATTTATAATTAATTTATATTAATTTAATAATTTGAGTGTTTCCAAAAGTGACCCTCACCTCAATTATAAATATCACATATTTCGTCACTTCTTCATAATAATTTGAAATTTATAGCTCAAAAAAAACGTAACCATTTATTGTACCAACAACATTATATGGGTTTGGGAGATCCTAGCATTCCAAAAAGACCAACTGTAGGTCCCTTGAAAATATTTATAATGGATTTCCATCAAACAATAGGTAATCATTCTTATCAACACAATCAAGCTAATTTAATCATCTTCATCCACTTCATGTGTCATCACGTAATAATGGTATAGATAATATTAATTTTGGGGATTATATGATATTAGGATTGTGATGCATCTATATTCTACCGTTTTTCCAACTTAATAAAAATGAATGGATCTCACGTTTGAACGTAAGACTTATTGTCTCCACACTATGGTCTAATATCTTTTTCATCACCATTTTTCATGGATGGATATAGAGATGTAAATAATGGGTATATATAATAAAAATGAAATGATATTTATTCTATAAAAATTAATATACCATACAATTTGGAACTATTTCAATATTAAGGGAGTGATGTTGTCTTTATTATGTATGTATGACCATCTGTATCCATGTTGCGACAAAATTCATTTTCCATGTTAACAATTCAATAATGATTTTATGATTGTATATAATTAATAAATATGATATTTATGACCTTAATATAATTTTTATACGATGTATTTTTATCATATTCTAGGGAAACATGAATTTCAAGACATAACAACCATCGTAAACTAGGAAATTAAAATCCAAAATAGGGAAAGGAATAAAATATTATTAATAAAAGAGTGAAAAAATATTATAAATTCATAATATATGATATCATAAATATTAATATAATTCATGTATAATTTAAGAATATTTGTAAAACCAAATTAATTTAGTTTCAGAGATGTACGAGAGAAATCTGACCTATGGTAATGTTTATTTCACAATCTCATCATTATTTTTGATCGTTTTTGTTTCAGTATCCACTAGAGAATATTTCCCTTTCAAATCCTTGTTTTAAAAAAATAAATATTATTTTTATAACTATCTTATGAATTCTTAAATATTTTTCCATACCCATGTTTTACTTGTTATAAAAAAATATTGAAACTAGTCTTTGTGTCATTTTCCAAGTGATATAATTTATTAATTTTCTGAAATACAATGCAAGAAGAATGATTTTTTAACTTATAAAAAATGGGAGTATTTTTTCAACTTAATGATTCATTAATTTATATTTATCTCATATGATACTATCTACTTTATTTTATTTATTTTTTTATGACTAGTTTGATTTTGGATGCTCTATTTTGAAACCATTCATGGTTAATTGTAAAAGTATTCATATTTCATAGGTTTGTTTTTCAATAAAATTTATATTTTCTTTACATTTACAACATTTCATATGAGAAATGTATATGAATTAGTAAATTATTATGACATCCTACTGTAGACCCTTAATGCATCAGTATGTCTCTTGAGACAAACTAGTTTGGAATTTGGCGAGGGACATAGCTATTTTTATATGGTGTTTTTATCGATCCCTTGAATATATATTTTTGATGAAACTCACTGTGAATTCCCTCATTACAAGAATTTTTTTTTAAAATCAATATGATTATTTGATTATTTGAATATCTATGGTGATGTTTTATTCTCATTTGATTATGAATAAGGAATTATTTTATTTCTATCTATTCATTCCATATTATGATCAATATTATGTTTAAATGGGATTTGTATTCCTTATTTACCTTTCTATAATAGTTTATAATTATTTATTATAGCTTTAATTATACGTATACCCTTACCGAGCATCTGATATCAGTCATTTATTTTTTTATATTGTCCCTCAGCATGCCAAAAAATATATTATGACTAATATGCATAGATAACCTTGGATAATAATAGAGTTCTCAAAATAACCCCTATGTAGTATTTTTTAAAATTTTAATAGAAGATTAATGTATAAAATCTAGTTTCCAATACTGTAATATACTAGGTAAATAAAGAATAAGAAATATTTCATATGTATTAATATTTGTGAATTAAATATTAATTTTACTTTAAAGGGGTTTCTATGTTCGATAGCATACCCGATACGCAACAACGGTTTTCTTTAAAATCTTACGCTGCACAATGATTATATAATATTATTATTTTAAATGGTTGTTAACCCCTAGCTGTTGTATTGGAGGGATTGATCAAAACTAACTATAATATGATTATACATGTTTGTTAAATGTATTTACATTTATCCAATAAATATTAGAGGCTTAAAATATGAATGAATCAACTTTTAAGCATAATTTACATTAAAAGGTCAATTTACCACCATTTAATGGAGAAACCTATTTAAATATAGTTTTGGTCACTTTAATAAATTCTATTTGAACAAATAAAATCCTTCTTTATAATGGTTACATCAAAATTTACTTTTTGTAATTTATTGGAATTTTTCAGATAAAGTTCATTTTTAAATGAATAGTGTTAATATTGTATTTTAATTCAAAACAATGTTTTAATCGAATTTATTTATATGGTTAGATTATTTTTTTAATTTTTTTTAAAGTGTAAGTAGAATATTTTTTACCATTTAATCCAATGTGGGTCATTTTAATTAATTTCAAATTGAAATTGGACATAAACAAGTGTCAATCTTTTGATAGTTATAGTTTCTTAAAAGAATGCTATTTTGTTTTAACAACGGGAATTAATTTTAAAATTAATTAATGAAAATTTTATGTTTTGAATTTTGAAAAATAAACATGATTTTAGAATTCAGAATATCAAATAAATCTTAGGCTTAATTTTTGGTATTTTTCTGAAAAAGATCAATTTTAGATGAATAGTGAAACCACTTAGTAGTAGTTAAAAAACTGACTTTTTCGTTTAAAAGTAATTTTACCATTTCTGTGAATTGAATTTCAAATATCTGACAAACATAGTTGTTATCAAGAAGTAAAATATGGTTCATTAAGATGAAAATATTTTTTTGGTGAATAGTAACATTTGACTTTTATTTTCTGCGGTTAAAGGTAAATAGGGTAATGCAGGTTAAAAGAATCTTATAATAATTCAAAATTACGTTAAAACATGTCCAAACCTTATTGGTTGAGTCATTAACGACCGTTATCATCTTTGGGTTGATTTTGGGAACCCAATGATCCATTTGGGAGTGATAATGACAATTTAGATTATTTAACTTAATGTAAAGGCAAAAATGACAAAAGCAAATATCTTTTGGTAAATTTATTTTTATAAGGGGTTATATAAATTATATTTTTGACTATAAATATTAATTGTAATGATAAAGATATTTCATATATCATTGTTATTTTGTTATAATTTTTAGACATCAAATAATTTAAATTATTTATGACACAATAATGACGCAGTGTTTATCTCATTAATACGTTATTTAAATAAATAAGATTATAATGATTAAAATATTATCCAAAACCTATACATTTTTTATTGGATGATTTTATTTTTACCATGATTCATCTTATAATTTACTATAATGAATTTTGGACAATTATAAATAGAATATCATTATATAATAAAATAATGTTTTCACACTTTCCTAAAGAGCCCCTCCTCTCCCTTATAAAAGGAGACCACTTATAATGAATTCCTAACACCTCTCAATCCATTTGGCTCATGCAACCTCTACCCAATTAATCTACCAACATACCTATACTCACCCTATAAGCCTTAACTTAGGCATAAGGCAATTCAATAAGTCTTTTGGTTTAAACCAAAGGGAGTTACCCAAATTAAAGGTAACAGTTTTTCTTAATTTGTTTTCATTTATTTTACATATCCCACCGCTAAACTATTTTTATTCCATTATTTTGAAACAAAAACAGTATCCTAAATATACAAGGATTTTCTTATAAGAAATATTCTAACTACACTGACACACACCTCCATCTAATGGATGATGAACATAATGTTTCTGTGGATGGAAAACTAACGCCTCACGAAACGATTATTGTTCAAATATCTCCAACCGCTTCTCATGGTGTCCATTATGATGGAACTATATTTATATATGATTTATATTATGTTTATTTTTCATTTATTCTTTTGTAATTTCCATTTATATCATGCATTTATGGTTTTCATAGGGGGTAAATAAGATAATATCATTAGAAGAAGTGCGGACTCTCGCCCCCTCAAAGTTATATGACTCGTAAATTCCATATGTGGGACGTATAAATAATTGTTTTAATGATATTATATATTATATTATATATGAAATTATACTGTAATTATAATATACCTATGTATTATTATGTTTCTATTCCATTAAAATAACAAATAGAAATTAAAGTAGCATTCTTGCGTACGTACGACTTACTGTCTCCATGAACGATGTATTTCATTTCTTACCTCCAAATGTTATTTAATATTATAATTAAATGTATATACTATATATATATATATATGATATATATGATATAAAAATGATGAATCTCATTATGGATATAATGAACTATTGACCACATGGACAACATGTTAATATAAGGTGTTTATTTTTTACTCAAATACCAAATATCGACAAAATGGACGTTATTAACTTAAATGGTTACATAATGTTTATAACATGTTAATAATTGGCATAAAAGGAATAATAAACTTGCAAAAGGTTCTTAAGTAGGTATAAATTAACTTTAGTTTATTATTCAGGAGATTAAAGAAACGATCGAGACAAGTTGGACAAGAGGTAAGGGGATGTCTTATCTCACTTTTAATTCCGTGAAATTTCCATTGTTCATCATTTATTTATTACATGTAGTGTAATGTGTACTTCCATTGGTATATATTATCATTATTAGCTTTATATTCATGGTATTCTGTGATTTATTTTGTGCATATTAACTTTTGGTCATACCATTCAATTTGAATACAATGAAGTAAGGGGTTTTCATCTCTCTTTTTATTCCAGTGAGATTCATGCTATATTGGCCACTATTTCCTTTTGTGTGGCATATTTACTATACAATATTTTAATATTAGTGTTATATACTTTTATCTATGAGTATTTACATCTTTATTGTACGATCCTTCTTTCATGTGGCGTATGTTTTGTAAGTTACCAAATCAGTAAGCGAATCTTCCACCCCCCTTTTTTAAAGGACTTATATTTTTTGTTATGTATTTTGACATATATCTTATTATGTTGGGAAATGTTATTTAATATCCTTATTGATGTAAAATTTATGTCAAAGTGATGAGATACCCTTTTTATCTCATCAACTCATTTTCTAAAATTTAAAGTGACGTTGTTTGGGTGTCGAATTTTTACAAGGGAACTTCTTAACTGAATTTAAATTCTTTGGGTTCAACTTGTACTTCTTGAATATTTTGTCCTATGAATATGTGTGAATTCCCTATGATTGGTTTGCACATAATATCCACTTATATTGGGTGTATTAATTTTTTTCAAATATAATTATGTGATTGATTTATCCTTAATTTAAGGATACCATCTTTATAAGGGATTTCATCTCAATTTACATTTCCACTAATACTTCATTGTTGTTATGAACCAATTCACTCTTATATGATGTATATACTATCCTTTGAAATATTATATCATGAATTCCTTTATTCTCATGATATTATGAAGTTTTTATTAAATGTTATTCTTCAATTATATGTATTCAAGCGTCTCTCATTTTGTTAAAAACTCTTTAATTAAAATATCATTATAAATAATTTAAAGATTTATTCTTCTAAATATTTTTCATTAATGTCCATGTTTTTAAAATGGTTCCTAGATTTATTTAGATGTACATTAATTTTTTAAAATTTTAATCCCTTTAAAAGCTTCAAAGTGGTATGGGACACTTTTATTCAAAAATATCTCTTTAATTTTTTTTGAAAATGATTTGATAAAGTGTTGTTTATTTCAATATCTTTATTTTATATATTATAATGTGGGAATGTTATCCTTCATTTATAATTGTGTTATGTGTTATAATTTTGTTAAGGTAATTGTGCATTGTTTAAGTATATGTGTGGCTTCGTGATAAAACATGGGTGGGTGAGCCTGAGATAGCTCTCCATTGCATTGGTTAACGTGGCAGAGGTAATCGTGATGTTTCTCCTAAGAGATTTAGGGAATATACTGTGATGGGTATTCCAAGTGTATCTCCCTACGTAGATGTGATAGCTACAATGTAAGTCTGATATGGATTCCATAAGTATCCTTTATGATTTATGATTTCTGTGTTTTATTCCTAAATCATATGATTTCGTAAGGTATATTATGAATGAAATGTATTGGTTTCCTTGATTTGTGTTTATTGATGGGTTAATGTTTCCTTTCTTTATTTTATAACCCTTACTAAGATTTTTGTGCACATCCCAATTTTTTTAATGTTTCCACAGGACTAAAATATGAATTGGGTCAAGGATGGGATCAACGGAAAGTCATGTTGTCTAAAATATGGAACTAGACATGTTTCAATTTAAGAGTTTTAATTTTATGAAAAAAATGGATACTGGGTAGAATTTAATACATGTAATATTCAAGTTGTTATGTAAATGTAATGACCTAATTCTCTAAAACTCTGAACCTAAAAAGTTCTTCAATGTGAATTGTTTATTTAATTCAATATTGTGAAATGATTAAGGTCAGGTCCTTACAGTTGGTATCAAAGGTCGGTTTAGACAAATTTAGGGATTAGGAGATTTCGTTAGACACATGGTTAGTCCCTTTGTATATTATTTTTGTTAAATCCTTGTATTATAACTTTTTCAGATCAAGGAATGTCAGTTACAAATGGATGGAGGAGGATCTCAAATGAAATTTCTATCTCTTCCTGATGACATGCTTGCAATAATTATTACAAAGTCATGTTTGAATGATTGTGAAAATATTTCTAGAATAAAACTCACTTGTAAGAAGTTGTTTGAGGTATCAAACACTTCCACTATACCTCGTTATCATCGTGGATCATGGGTTGTATTTAGACAAATCCTCTTTTCACAATATTCTCATATTTTCAATAAAGGTAAATATTTTCAAGGATTTTTTAAATATTTTACCTTATCACAATATTTTGAAGCGTATCATGATTTTGAAAAGGGTGCTGAAGAAGAAGACTCTTGCGCAATCTATTTATATTTGATTTTAAAATATAGTCTCTCAGCACATACTTCTGGTATTTTAGAAGGACCAATAATTGAAAGTTTCAACACCAATTTGGTTCAACAGTTTTATAGAAATCATGTTTTATCAGATGTTTTGAAATTATATGTCATACATGGTTATTTTCCAAAACTGTTTTTCGGTGAACACCCATATAACCCATGTTCTAAAAGGTGTATTTGGATGGAGGAAGAAAATGATTTTGATGGATCTCTAAATCATTTTTGCAATGCATGGACCTTCTACCGATCTAAACAAGATGACAATGAAACCAAATGGACACCATGATCAAGGTATGATGTTCTTCATTTTGGGGATGGTTTTATTTTATAATATGTTGGTGAAATAATAATTCAAGTATTAATATGTTGAGATCATAATAAAATTAAATGAAAATGAGTGGTATAAGGAAACCATTTAGGTAAAAACATGTTAGGGTTATTTTTGAGTTTTATAAAAAGGACAACCCGTAGGATAGGTGACAACCCATCGCATTTGGTAAGGCTGTAGTAATTGAACCCACAACCGAAGGGTGACAAGGGTGCATCGCCTACCACTAGCCTACATAATGTCCCTAGTTAGTATGACTTATTATTTCAGTAAAATGATTTTATATAATAAGTATAATTTAATTTTTGGATCTTATGTTTTGTCAAAAGGATATACTTTGTATATAAAAATAGTTTAGTGATTAAGTGATAAAGGTTGTTTTGAATGACGTTCTCTATTTTGAGGAAACACTATATTCCTATAGAAGATAGAATGCTATGGGATTTCACTTGTGAAATAATGGTTGAAATGGTAGTTAGGAAGAATCTATGTTTTTATTAAGGAGACATGCGGATTTGATTTATTAATGAAAATGATTAACTTATCATGGAGAATATGTGATGAGGTTAATTACTTTTCAATATGAGACTTTATGAGTAACTGGTGTTACTTGAAGATGAATGTTAAGATATATTTTTCAAGTCTATGTAATTAAATCCTAATGAGATTTAGGTTACAATCACAGTTTGGATTAATTTTGAAGAATTTTTGGGACAGTTGTTTATTTAATGGTCTTTGTTGAACTTTGGGTTTTGTTAGAAAAAATTTGGAGATTAAGGGTAGTTTATATTTATATGAAAGTTTATCCTTATTGGGGATTATCTAATCTTATACTAAACTTTTTGGTTTTAGTTGATGTCTAAAGGCAAGTGAAACATATATTTTTTTTTTGTGGATTATGTGATTCTCATGCAGATGATTCTTTTGATTTTGATGTGACCATGTCTTTTTGAATGCTCTTTATTTGGAGAAAAGATTAGTTTTTGGTAGAAACTTATTATAGGATGAAACTAAACTTGAAAGTAAATATATTTAATTATGTACTTATTCTATATAGTAAATGAATTCCACCAAATTATGAAAAGAAATTTAAAACAAAAACGTTTTTGGTTTACATTTCCTACTAGGCAATCAAACACCGTCTAACCCATCACATATTTGGGATTTTTTTATTGTTAACTTTCTCCTAAACATGTTTTTTATCACTATCCTTCAGAATTTGACCCTTTGTTTTCTCTTACATATCCATGTTTTCTTACATGGAATCCTAGTATGGGTTATCTCGGGTGACCATTGTTCTTCTCTTTCTTTTAATTAAAGTGATAGTTTTACTGACTCTTTTTCCGATGTGGGATTTTCAATAGAGTTTCCAAGACCATTTTTTTAAATTGCGAGGATTCAATTCCCAAAATGGGGGAAGGATGTAACATCCCAAGTAAATAAAAAATAATACATATTTCATATTTATTAATATTTGTGAATTAAATATTAATTTTACTTTAAAGGGGTTTCTATGTTCGATAGCGTACCTGGTACACAACAAAAGGTTTTTTTATAATCTTACGTTGCACAATAATAATATAATATTATTATTTTAAATGGTTGTTAACTCCTAGACATTGTATTGGCAGGAATGAACAAGACTAACTATAATATTATTATAAATATTTGTTAAATGTATTTATATTTATCCAATAAATGTTAGAGGCTTAAAATTTGAATGAATCTAATTTTAAGCATAATTTACATTGAAAGGTCAATTTCTCACCATTTAATGGAGAACCATATTTAAATATAGTTTTGGTCAGATTAATACATTCTATTTGACCAAATAAAATCATTATTTAGAATGGGGACTTCGAAATTTACTTTATGCATATTTTTGGAATTTTTCTGATAAAGTTCATTTTTTAATGAATAGTGTAAATATTGTATTTTAATTCAAAACTATGTTTTATTATAATTTATTTATATGGTTATATTATCTTTTTAATTGGTTTTAAAGTGTAATTAAAATATAATTTTACCATTTAATCCAATGATGGTCATTTTAATTTTTTTCACTTTGAAATTGGACATAAACAAGTGTCAATCTTTTGATAGTTATTGTTTCTTAAAAACACGCTATTTGTTTTAACAATGAGAATTAATTTTAAAATTAATTAATGAAACTTTTATGTTTTAACTTTGGAAAAATAAACATTATTTTTGAATTTAGAATATCAAAAAAATCTTAGGGTGAATTTTTGGTATTTTTCTAAAAAACATCAATTTTAGATGAATAGTGAAACCACTTAGTAGTTGTTAAAAACAGACTTTTTCATTTAAATGAAATTATACAACTTTTATAAATTGAATTTCAAAAATCAAACATACATGGTTATTATCAAGAAGTAAAATGTGGTTCATTAAGATGAAATATATTTTTTGGTGAATAGTAACTTTTGACTTTTATTTATTGCGGTTAAAGGTAAATAGGGTAATTCTAGGTTAAAAGAATATTATAATAATTTCAAATTACCTTAACACTTGACTAAATCTTATTATTTGAGTCATTAATGATCATGGGAATATTTGGGTCCATTTTGGGACCCCATTGAGCCACTTGGGAGTGATAATGACAACTTAGATTAATTAACATAAAGTAAAGGAAAAAATGACAAAAGAAAATATCTTTTAGTACATTAATTTTTAGAAGGGGTTATTTAAATTATATTTTTGACTATAAGTATTAATTGGAAATATAAAAATATTTCCTATATCATGGTACTTTTTTATATTTTTTAGACATCAAATAAGTTAAATTATTTATGACACAATAATGATGCAGTGTTTACATCATTAATAAAAGATTGAAACAAATAAAATTATAATGATTTAAATATTATCGAAAACCTGTCAAATTTTTAGTGGATGATTTTATTTCGACCATGAGTCATCTTATCTTATTCAATATTGTTTTTTGGAGCATAATAAACCGAATATCATTATATAATAAAATAATTGTTTCACACTTTCCTAAAGATCCCCTCCTCTCCCTTAAAAAAGGAGACCACTTCTAACCAATTCCTCACACATCTAAAGCCATTTGTCTCATCCAACATCTACCTAATTAATATCCCTACATCCATATCCTATCTTTAGAAACTTAACCTTAGGAAGAAGGCAATTCAAGAAGTCCTTTAGTTCAAACCAAAGGAAGTTACCCAAATTAAAAGTAACGATTTCTCTTAATTTGTTTTCTTTTATTTTATTTATCCAACCCCTAAACTCTTTTTATTAAATTATTATATAACAACAACAGTATCATCAATATACTAGTATGTTGTTATGATAAGTATTATAACTAAACTTACACACACCTCCATCTAATGGATGAAGAACATAATGTTTCTGTGGATGGAAAACTAAAGCCTCATGAAACGATGATTGTTCAAATATCTCCAACCGCCTCTCATGGTGTCCATTGTGATGGAAATGTCTTTATATATGATATATATTATGTATATTGTTCCATTATTATTCTGAAAGATCCAATTATAGCATGTTTTTATGGTTTCCATAATGGGTAAATAAAAGAATCTCATTAGAGGAAGTGCGGACTACCGCCCCCACAAAGTGACATTACTCGTTAATTCCATATGTGGGACATATAAAGGATGGATTTAATGATATTATATATCATATTATATATTTAATTATACTGGAATTATAATATACCTATGTATCAATATGTTTTAATTCCATTAAAATAAAAAATAGAAATGAAGGTAGTGTTCATGCGTACGTATGACTTACGGTCTCCATGAATGGTGCATTTCATTTATTACAACCAAATGTTATGTACTATTATAAATACATGTATATACGGGATATATATGATATATATGATATCTAAATGATAAATTTCATTCTTTATATAATGAAATATTCACCACATGCACAACATGTAAATATAAGGTGTTAATTTTTGACTCAAATACCAAATATCGACAAAATGGACGTTATTAATTTAAATGGTTACATAATGTTTATAACATGGTAATAATTGATATAAAAAGTATAATAAACTTGAAAAAGGTTCTTAAGAAGGTATAAATTAACTTTAGTTTATTATTCAGGAGATTAAAGAAACGATCGAGACAAGTTGGACAAGAGATAAGGGGATTTCTTATCTCACTTTTAATTCTGTGAGATTTCCATTGTTCGTCACTTATTTATTACATGTGGTGTAATGTGTAATTCCATTGTTATATATTATAATTATTAGCTTTATATTCATGGTATTATGTGATTTATTTTGTGGTTATTAACTTTTGATCATATGATTCAATTTGAATACAATGAAGTAAGGGGTTTTTATCTCACTTTTTATTCCAGTGAGATTCATGATATATTGGCCACTATTTACTTTTGTGTGGCATATTTACTATCCATGATTTTACTATTTTTGTTATATAATTTCATTTATGAGTATTTACATATTCATTTTATGATCCTTCTTTCATGTGGCGTAAGTTTTGTAAGTTACCAAATCGGTAAGGGAATCTTCCACCCCCTTTTTTAAAGGACTTCTATTTTTGGTTATGTATTTTGACATATATCTTATTTTGTTGGGATATGTTATTTTATATCCTTACTTATGTAAAATTTATGTACAAGTGATGAGATACCCTTTTTATCTCATCAACTCGTTTTCTAAAATTTAATGTGACGCCGTTAGGCTGTCAAATTTTTACAAGGGAACTTCTTAACCCAATTTCAATTCTTTGGGTTCAACTTGTACTTCATGAATATGTTGTCCTATTAATATGTGTGAATTATCTCTGATTGTTTTACACTTAATATCCACTTATATTGGGTATATTTATATTTTTCAGACATAATTATGTGATTTATTTATCCTTAATTTAAGGATACCATCTTTATAATGGATTTCATCTCAATTTACATTTCCACCGAGACTTCATTGTTGTTATGATCCAATTCACTCTTATATGATGTATATATTATACTTTGACAGATTATATCATGAATACCTTTATTCTAATGATCTTATATAGTTCTGATTAAATGTTATTCCTTAATTATTTGTATTCAATCGTCTCTCATTCAGTTAAAAACTCTTTTACTAAAATATCATTTTAATTGTTTTAAAGATTTATTCTTCTAAATATTTCTCATTAATTTCCATGTTTTCAAAACGGTGTTGTGATTTATTTAGATGGACATTAATGTTTTAAAATGTTAATTCCTTTAAAATCTTCAAAGTGGTATGGGACACTTTGATTGAAAAATATCTCCTTAAATGGTTTTGAAAATGATTTGATAAAGTGTTGTTTATTTCAATATCTTGATTTGATATATTCGAATGTGGGAATGTTTTTCTTCCTTTATAATTGTGTTATGTGTTATGATTTTGTTTTGGTTATTGGGCATTTTTTATGTATACGGGTGGTTCCGTGATAAACCTAGGATGGGTGAGCCCGAGATAGCTCTCCAATGCATTGGGTAACGCGACAAAGGTAAACATGGTGTTTCTCCTAATGGATTTAGGGAATATATATTGATGTGTGTTCCTAGTGTAACTCTCTATGTAGTTATGATAGCCACAATTTATGTTTTATATGGATTCCATAGGAAAACATTATGATTTATGATTTCTATGTGTTAATCCTAAATCTAATGATTTCATAAGGTATGTTATGAATGAAAAGTATTAGTTTCATTGATTCGTATTTATTGATGGGTTAATGTTTCCTTTATTTATTTTATAACCCTTACTGAGCTTTTTGTGCTCAAACGATGTTTTGAAATGTTTCCAGATGACTTAAATATGAATAAGGTCAAGGATGGGATGAAGGAAAAGTCATGCTGTCTAAAACATGGAACTAGACATGTTTCTTTTTAAGAGTTTTTATTTTATGAAAAAAATAGATACTGGGTAGAATTGTGTACATGTAATATTCAGGTTGTTATGTAAATGTAATGACCTAATTCTCTAAAACTCTAATCCTAAAAAGATCCTAAATTTGAATTATTCATTTAATTCAATATTATGTAATGTTTAAGGCCGATTCCTTACAAATACTATTAAATTGATCTGACCTTTTTTTAAATCTTGTATCATTGAAAATGTAATAAAGTGAGGAACCATCTCTGAACTACTAGGGTTGGGGCCTTTACATTTTTAACTTGAAATCCCCTTAATTATTTTTATGAACCCGTTTTAATGGTTGAGTGGGACCACATGCACCCCATAATTGAGGGAAGGGGGTACCAAAAACAAAATGGGCCACAATTGGGATAGACAGTGAGCAGAGAACAAGACTAACTCTCAAACACATGTCCCATAACCACATGAAACAACACCCACACCACACATTCTGTCACTGAGCCTTAGGAAGATAGATCCTCTCACATCATCTATCACCACACTAGAAACTCGAGAATCCATTGCAGTAGAAAATGCCATCAGCACAAAGGGGAATGATGATAAGGAATTAGTGATTGAGGATAACAGAACTTATCTAGGTCAATGAGAAAAACCACTCATGGAAGAGGTGATGTCAGAGAAGTATTGACATGGGACACTAAGAAATAAAAAATTTATACAAATCTATAGAATGAAAAAATCCAAAGTTCCAAATCAGGCATCATAGTTGGAGAAAAGAGCCGCAATAGAGAAATATCTAAAACATAAATGATGAACTATAAATGGAGGATAAAGATGGTGAATACCACATCATCAGTTATCTAGAATGCAAGTCCATATAACCTCCAAGTTGATATCATCATCACCTCATTCTGTCATGAGATAGTAAACTCAAAAACATTATGATAAACATACAAAGAGACAACTATAGCACATCCACTAATGTCCTTTGGGAACGATCAAACCATCCTACCTTGTCAGCATAATGTGAAAATGATAGAAACGTATATTCTAGACACCCATAATCATGGGTTAGAGTAATGTGAGAAGAGGTATAACATATATGGGAAAAAAATGAGGATGAAATATGACTAAGACCACAAAGGGAGATGGATGGGTGGTGGTAGGGAAAACCCTGTGACCATAGATAGCAGGATCTCCCCTTTCTCTATATAGGCTCTCTTTCATCATTCCCTTCAATATTTTTTTTTAATTCCTATATTAAACTTGAAAAAATTATCTTAAAACAATTCATCTTATTCTAATGTTTTTTTCTCAAATTATATTCCATAATTATAATTTTTACCATTCTTTATATAGTTATAGTGGATTTCATTATTATTATTGGAGATCGTGTGGATCAATGCATCAAACCTAATCATTTTTTATTTACTAATTCTTATATTCATGTAATTGTTTTTTAAATATTGTCTAAATATGGTTATTTATTTATTAATAATCCTTTCATCTTATATTGTAATATTATATATTAATTAAATATATAATTTTCTATTTTAGTTTAGTATTTCATGTGAAAAATAATATTCTACACCTGGAAATAATAAAATGTAAATTCATAATAATGTTTTGATTTTAAAATTTTCTCCACCATAAAATATTTTAGGGTATATTTTTATGATTATATCAATGGTTACCATGTCACATCCTCAAGTATATAATTTATTTAGAGAACATTGTTAGATTTAATGTTATTGTTTTGAAGTATATAATTTTTATGATACAATATATACAATAGTTTTCCATCGTAATAATTATTATGCTCCAATTATTAAAACATTTATTTCTATATATGTTGTGGATTGGGTAAATATTTCCATAAAAGTGGTACATATAGCATGTTTTTAACATATTTGTATTTTAGTGGGAATTATCGAAAATCCATTATAGTACACACATAATGAATAATAAAAAAATAGCCAGTGTATCTTGGACATAACATTACCTCTTTCCAAAATGTCATAACCCTCTTCCATTGTGATATTTTGACATAATTTGTTTTCACTTAATTGAAAATAAAAATCTAGTTGAAAAATATTTGTAGATATATTATTTATCATTACGAATTATTAAAATGATATTCAGTGGTTTGTATAATCTATATCATTACTTGATATATGTATTGTTTAAATAGATATGACTCTCTTAAATCATCCATTCCAATTGGAATCTTAATAATCTTCCCATACGAAAACTTATATACTACCAATTCAATCCATATCTTAAAACTATTTTCATTTGATAACTGAAGAAGTGGAAGGTCTCAATCTATGAATCCTTATAATTATATCATATATGTTATCAATATATTAATAAAATTATAATGGTATATTCAAAATTCAAATTTTGATTAAATATCATAAGAAGTAGTAAAGCTGATAATTTTATACAATTTTTGTTTGATATTTCTACAAAAAATTGATGGGATCATTATATATCGATATGATAAAATTGATATTTTTTCCCATGTATAATTTCTAATTTATTTATATATATCATTGTATTTTAACTAGCTATGAAATCATATAAAATCACAATTATGTGATCCACCATTAAAATTTAGTATATTGTAACCCAAATGACATTATTTTCTTCAAGGGATATAGGAAGAACTATTAAAAAATATATGAGTTTATTTTCCTATTTATGTTTAGGACTACATAATGGTATCATCATACTATTAGAAATTATATTATCATCCATAAGTTTATGGGAGGTTAACAATTTTTATGTGTATTCTCTTCCAGTTTCCTTTCTAGATGTTCTCTTTATGATCTATATAGATATTTTTTCTTACCATGTGAATAGATAATGAACATATATATGATTTATCACACAATTTTTTCTTCTATTTTGGAATTCATGGGAGACATATTCTTGTTAAAAGTCATAAAAAATTATCTATAAAGAATAAAGTATATAATATTTCAAAACATATTTTATAAATTTATGTTATTCAATTTTGAATCCATGATCATTATATTGATATATTTATGACCAATCAATTTTGGAATTCATGATTTTATCCCTTTCCTAGTAATTTCCTTTCACATCGTTTTTATAACAATGGATATATGGTTTCTTTGAATCCTTATCATGTATATGGTCTCATGATCATTTATATTAAGAGAATCAAATACCATGTATAACATTCCAGCATTGTAATGTATTGACAAGTCATATTATTTGATCTACTTTAATCATCTCATATAATATATATTTAAATAATTTTGATTTGAATACATATGTTAATATCTTATGGTAATTGTATATAATACTTATCACTATATAGAAAATTCATCCACATATATTATATAAATATTAAAAATTTATTTCTCAATAATTTATTACTTAATTTTATTTATATACTACTATTTATAATGAGTAATAAGATACCATAATGACATTATTTTTATAGAACACACTCTAATCCAGTATCTTAATGATCTCCATATATATCAATCTAGTTTCCATGACATAGTAGTATGAATATTTGAATAGAAAATAACCTCTTATTTTTCACATAAAATTAATCTTCACATTCATCTATCCAAAGAAAATTAGTTTCATTATGGGTTAACAATGATTATAGATTTTAAAATTTTTATCAACATCCAAAATATTCCACATAGTATCTATATAATATAGTAGAACTAAATATATCTACAATAATATTAGTTTTATTTCATTATCCAACCACTTATATCATTGAATGATCCATATATATAGAGATTCATGTGATTACATGGTTTAAAAATGGTATATTTTGAATATAAAAAGTAGACTTTACAAATTCATCATACCATTTCTCGTTTGATATGTTATGTAACCCAATATATTAATACTCGGTAGATTAATCATTTTTATTTAAACGTATTATAATTTTATTAATAAATACTTGGGTAGACATTTATAACATATCTCCTATGTATATATTAATTTCATTAGTGATTATATCTTTGGTATGTTGAATCCAAAAAGGTATAACTATTAATTAATACATTTTATATCTTTAATTGAATTTTTTAATATGTTTATAATTAATTTTATATATTTTTTAGTGATTTAATAAATAAAGATCAACCTTTTTTATATTATTGTCCCAACAAAAAAGATTAAACCAGCCACTAAAATGAGGTACATGATACTTTTTCTTGATTGTATATTTTTTAAGACCACTACAATCAATGAAAAAAATGTATCCAAACAAACTTCTTCTTAATAAAGTGAACATGTAATCCCTATTGTGAATTAAATGTGTGTATAAAACCATTATGAAAATTCCCATATAGTTCCCTCTTTAATTATTTCAATTCTGTAGGTTTCATTCTATAAGGACTCATAGATATATTCATATTACTAGGTATTAGTTAAACTGAAAACACAAAATAATGACTTAGTGGATGACTGGGAAACCCTTTTTTAAATGCATCAAAATATTCCAATATAATTTTAATATCTTCAATAATACATTTTTATTCATCCATATTGTATAAATAATATCATACCATTTGGTGTATTCATAAAAATGGAAATATAGAATCTTTGAGTTGGTGAATTATTCATCTTATTAAACATAAAATTTATGAAGGAGTATATATATCAAGAATAAATTAATCCATTCATAGTTATTGATTGGAATATAACTCTATATTTAAACACTTTTTTCAAGATCTACATTGATATTATTGGTTTAAAAATATTTCTCTTTCTCTATTGGTTTTATAGGTTTTTGAAATTTATTTTTGCATTAAAAATTATATTATTTTTTAGTTCCCATAATATCCAATCTCTATAAAATTGAAACATTGACATTTAATTTGGGAAATAGGATGAACATTATTCTCCATCATTGTATAAATCATCCAATTTATCTCACATTAATAATTAAGCACCTAGTGAATTCATTTTTATTGGGGAAAATATTTTCTAGTTCAATTAAGGAAATTTAAATGGTGTTTTTTCCCATATTATAAACATATATATAGTTGATCTATTTTTATTCTATGATATTTATCATTTATGCATCCATGAGATCCTTTATTCTAACTTTCATTATAAGTAACTTGTTTTTATGTAATGACCCATAATTTTTGAATACTTTTTTTAATTAAATGGTATTATTCTTAGACCACTCACTCTGAAGGCACGTGATTCTATGTCCTGGAGAGACTAAAATGGAATTTTAAAATTTTAAGGTATGTTCAGCAAACCTTCAAGAGATAAATTTTTACTTTTGAACCGGTTCTTGGATCGAAAATATGAGGACAACATTGAAACCAGAACACAGGTATTCGCCTAGAATGAACTTAACATTGACCGGAAAGTGTCCAGTGGAAATGTTTATTGTTGGACATTTTGAAAAATAATAAAATAACCTTAAAATTTTATTTTATTTTATTTTCTTCATCCGAAGAGTGGAGACATGGAAATGCTGCGGTGCAGCGATAAAGTGATGTTGTGGTGCGGAAACAATGCGGCAACGAGGAGCATTAATGAATCTCATTGATGGATTATATCACATAGCATACTGATGCAATAAAAGAAGTGTAACCGTAATGTTCTTTAATAAATGAAATAGTGTAATGATGTGACGTCGTAGCGTAACTGAAATTCTACGACGTGACTTTATTTTTATTGTCTAACATGTTGGTTGATGAATAATTAAAACATGGAGGATTATATTATGAAACTATGGAAAATCACCTCTCCAAAAAATAATTAATAATGTTAGTGGATGATCGTCAACTTCAAAAAACCATGAAGAGAAGAGATAGAAGGGACGACGTCAAAACCATGATCACTCCCGGAAGAATGTTGCGGCATCGAACGAAAAAGTCTTATGGGTTTTATTTTTATTTAAAAGTTCTTCCCGCTCTTCTTTTTTTAGAAACAACGAACATGGACCAACTCATGAAAAAGTTTATCTGCGGTTCCTGTGTTTTTGCAGGAGGGTGACTTTTCTTATTGGTTTATTATTCGGGATTCAAACCTTACATGAAATAATTGATCATCAATACCAAACCTCCCATTTGATTTAAACCACTAACATGTAGGGAATGTGCTGACATGAACAAGGCTCGAGAACCACTACTAATGCGTTGTTTGTGTCTACATTCTCGAAGTGGTGTCAATTTGATCCCGGTGCCTGATCTTGGATGGAAGCGACCTGAGGGAACCATTAGATTTGACGGGTCTGAGAATGGACCACTGGAGTAACTCCAGTGGCCCACGAAAGGTGTCACTGGCATGGTGGTGCTGGTGATCGGTGGAGGCGGTCGGCCATCACCATCTGCGTTGGAGGATGGAGGCGCAGTAGGTAGGCACCGCGTGGAGTGGGTGTCCTATGTCTTGACCACCAGGGTGGTTCGAGCTTCACTCTTTCAACTGCAGTTAGAGGTTGGAGTGGCCCTGCGTCTACGAGGTCAGCTCGGACCGGGTGCAGCACGGCTGCTGTGTATGAGTGGGACAGTACATCACCAGTCGCTCCAACGACCAGTCCATTGAAGGAGGGTATATCCCCCAGAGGGCCGAGCCAGTCCCACAGCCAGTGGGCCGGACCTACAATCTAGAAGGCCAAACTCATACACTTAAGGTCGGACCCAGAACCTTTGTTTCGGGCTGGACTAGACCTGGTCGTCGGCGAGTCGGTAGGCTAGACAGCCGGGTAAACCGGGCCAGGCCCATCAAGACCCATTGGGCTTGGCCCACTAGAAATGTTGGACCAGACCAACCCCCATGTGACCAAATCTGGTCGAGTCTATCTAAATGAATCATGGTATGTGGAACCCCCATGCCGGTTTGGTTGGGTCGGTCTGACCAGGTCGGATAGGGCCTCGTTGCAACCGACCCCTTGGATATTAAAACCCTGGTATCTTGCAAACCGCTTGTCAGATTGACGATCTGTTTACGGTGTTGGGACCCTATTGATAAGACAACTCATTTATCATGATTTTTGCTGACTTTAATGGACATAAAGATGAGACAAATATCTTTAGTAGTGGTTCTTTTAAGTGTGTTACATACAGAACCCTGTAGTTATCTGAGACTTGAATACTGATCGATGACGGCCCAGTGGGAAGCGCCACTATCTGACCTGGCATGACCATAGTGGGGAGTGAGTCCGTGTGACCTGACATGCCCAAGATACATTATAGTTAGAGTACCTCATTTTGGCCAATGTGGGAAGCGGCTATGTGTGACCCAATAGGCTCACGATGGGGGGGGGTCTATGTGTAACTCATCATACCAATAGTTCTCATTAGGGAAGAGTGCCTTAGAAGTACAAGGTTATAGGGAAGCAGCTTTGTGTGACCTAGTAGGCCTACTGTACTCGATAGAGGAGGATTTTCCAACATCCAAGGAGTTTGATGACATGAATGATTATGCTACTATCACTACCCTATAATATACCTATTGTGAGATGTGTATTTTACTTTTTTTCTATGTGTTTTATATATTTCTTAGTGGAATTAACTCTATAGTATTTCCATTTGTGGTGTTTTCCATCATGGATTACTATGATACATTCAAGGGTCTGAGGGTCCTTACTGGGTAGTGTTAAAATCACCTCTGCATAGGCTTCACCCGCACGTGTTGTGTCTGGTGTAGATGACAGACATTTCGACAAATGTTCTTGAGGGGATGAGACTGATGGATGCAGTGATGGTGGACATGGTGGACATGGATAGGTGGGGACTAGTAGGAATTGGTGGAAAATAAAAACTACTTCATCTTATAGTAGCTTCACTAATCATACGACCAGGAGGAGTTTTTTATGGACAACCATCAAAGCTCCTTTTGTACTTTTTTATTTCAATTCTTTTTTTGAGTTTGTATTTTGGCCCCTTGATTTCAACTATACATTGTACTTATTTTGTTTCCGAATATTTTTATTCTTTTTTCAGTGTGTTTTGACATGGTTGGTTGTGTGTATGTGTATAGGTACTCAGGATAATTCCTCCCACTTACAGGTTGAAGACTTTAGCACTGGTCTCTATCCTCTATCCTACGAAAGGCAGACATGGGGTAGTCACTGAATGGGCCATGGGGAATGGGTTGTGGGAAAAAGGTATCAAAGGGCGGTCAGACCTACCACCAAGATTAGGAGTCCATTTTTTTAGGGGAAACAATGTTCGGTGTTGTGAGTCTGACTTTCAGATTCCTGGAGTTCAGTATTGGTGAGGCGGCCAATGTATCCATACACCAGGACCCTGAATTCTGTTTTTCAGCTCAATTGATGAAAACATTGGTTTCATAATTTTCTTCATAAATTATTTTGAATAAAATTCACCACACTATGTATAACCTTATTAACATGGTACATCCTGATATATTTGAGGATAGCTCTATTTGGATGACCAGTCAGGATCCCAATACGAGATCGTGAGGACAACCCACATAGCGACATGGCCTTTGTTCATGGACCAGTGCTTGAGATGGACCCCTTGGTTGATACAGCAGTGTTACCACCACCCGGTGGTATACATGTACTTTTGGAGGTTCTAGAAAAGGACAATCATTGTCTAAGTTCCCTGCATGAGTTTCAGTGACAGAGAAATTGTATGTTCAGGGGGGCGTTGGATCCTCAGGTCACTGAGGACAAGTTGGAGGCTGTGACATGGGTATTTCACTTAGTGAGGTAACCGCCTAACTAGATGAAGCTATTGGTAGTGAGCCTTCTACAAGACATAGTAGGGAGATGGTGGATCTTGACCACCCAAACACATGATTAGGTGACCCTCTCCAATTCAAACATCGATTAGGGTTTCCAAGAGGAGTTATTTCCAACAACCTTGCGCTATGTGCACATGTAGGATCTTCTACACCTTTAGCAGGGTAGGATGACGGTGGCCGAGTACTCAACGAGGTTCACCGTGTAATCCCGATACTCCACAGACATGGTGTGAGACACTTTATTTAGGACTCGATTCTTTGAGAAGGGTCTCAGGCATGAGATGTGTTCATCGATGTTGTCTCTCAAATTCCCTTCCTAGGTCGGTTTCTAGATCAAGCCCTTCATGTGGAGAGCTTCTTAGCGGTGCAGGCACCGAATTCTAGAGCCGCTAGAATACCCAAGGTGGTAGAGTCTTCAGAATGTAGTAGACATCAAAAAAGAAGACCCAAGAAGTTTAGGTCTTTAATAGGATGGCCACAGGACTCAGGGTCAGTAGCGCGGGGCTTCTAGTCAAGGGGGAGTCAACAGGGAGCCAGACATTACTTTGGGTGCAGTGGGAAGGGACACATGGAACCTGACTGCCTGAACCTTGGTATCAATGACCAGCTGATGGTTGATGGGTCTATGAGTCATTGGTAGTGGTTCAATCAAGGATTTCTGTAGAGTGGTGGACTTGGAAGGGCAGATGGTCGAATAGTAGGTTGTGGGTGACGGTTTGAGGTATTACCACCCCCACCCCTAGGTGGTCCACCCTGACCTCATGAAGCATGCAGGTAGGGGTGAGTTCATCTCTAGGAAGTAGTGTATTATGACCACGGTGCTCCAAATATTATCCTAGGTACTATTTGTGTCTTCTCCACCAAAGATTCAGTTCTTATAGACACAGGTGCTAGTCCCTTCTTCTTTTCCACGGCTTTTGTTCAGATCTCAATGATTCTGGTGGATTATTTGGATTGATCATTATAATTAGAGACTCCTATGGGAGATGAATCAATTATTAAACATTGTTTCTGATAGTGTGAGATCACTCTAAGAGATTATATCTTTAGTTGGGATCTCCTAGTAGCAGTGTTGAGACCATATGAGGTCATATGTTCTGTGGACTAGTTATATACATTCCATGCTCAGATCGACTATTTTAGGCATATAGTGTAGTGTTCCTATAGAGGTGGGACTAGGTTTTCCTTCACTAGTGAGAAGGAAACCCTTGCAGTGTAGGAAAGACTCTCTTGGAGGAAGGTGCCATGGATTCTCTCTAGTTAGCTAACCTCACACTTAGTGCAGTGGATGAGATAAATACAAGATTTCATAAAGTGGTGGATGAGTATGAGGATGTTTTTCCTGAAGATGATATGGGACTACCTCCTCACATAGAGGTAGACTTTTACATCAACCACTACCCCGGGATGGCTCTAATATCCACATCGACATATTGTATGGCTCTAGTGGTTCTTCACGAGATGATGGTAAAACTAGAGGACATAGACGTGAAGGGGTTAGAAAGGCCCAGTGTTTCACCATGGGTAGCCCTAGAGCATTTTTCCAAGAAGGAAGATGGGAGTTTGAGGTTGTGTGTGGACTTTCGGCACATGAAACAGGTGACCATGAAAAACATGTATCCATTGCACAAAATTGATGACCTCTTCAACAAGCTAAATAAACCGAAGAGGTTCTCAAAGATAGACCTCAGATCAAGCTATCAGCAGCTTTGGGTACGGGATGGGGATATACAGACGATATCCATGGGGTGCCAATATGGCCACTATGTGTTCATGGTGCTGCCTTTTGGCATGGCCAATACCCCATTAGTGTGCATGGGCCTCATGAACAGAATATTCCAGCCTTACCTTGACCGATTCTCTGTGTTCATCATTGATGACATCTTGGTATACTTAGATTCCGAGAGGAAACACGCTACACAACTATGGATAGTCTAGGATACACTCTGAGAGCACCATATTTTTTGTAATCTCTCGATGTTCTAGTTCTTTATTCTGGAGTTCCACATCCAATGGAAAATCATCTCATAAGCTTGAGTTGTGGTATATCCAAAAAATATAGAGGTAGTGCTTTCTTAGAAGACACCCAAAAAAATGACTGAGGTGTGGAGCTTCTTGGGGGTTTGCTAGTTACTAACATAAGATCATACCCAACTTTTCCAGAGTCACAACACACTTAAAATCCTTTACACGTGAGGAAAAACCCTTCGTGTGGATTGAAAAATTCAATCACAGTTTCTAGGAGTTGAGGTGGAGAATAATTAGTGCCCCCATATTGACTCTTCTAAAGGTGGTCATTGGGTATATAGTTTAATACAATTCATCAGGGAACATACTGGGTTGTGTATTGGTGTAGGAGAGATCATAGATCGCCTATTGCTCAAGAAATTTCACGCCATATGAGAATAACTATGTGACCCATGACCTAGATTTAGAAGGAGTATAATTTTCCTTGAAGATACAATGTCACTACTTGAGGGGTGAATGGTTTACCATCTACTTCAACCACAAGAGTCTCATATATATCATTTCATAGAACGACTTGAACTTGAGACAATGACGATGGATGGAGTTTATCAATGACTATGACTTTGAGGTAGTCTATACTTCTAAGAAGGGGAATGTGGTGGCAGACACACTCAGTTGGAGGTATGGTTTATAGCTATAGAGTGAGGTGAAAAAGCAGATAGCCACAATGCATATATCATTAGTAGATTGTGATGGAGAAGATTACCTATAGAATATGAATGTCACCCCCTCCCCCACTCTAAGAGTGAGTTAAGGAGGCACTGTTTGTGGATGTTGACTATGAGGCATGATGTTATCGGATATCCTTAGGATGTTCTACTGATGGATTTTCTATAGGTGGGGAGAATGTTATCCTTTTAAAAGGGTGCATCATAGTACCAGTGACGTTGTAGGAGGAGGTGTGGAGGGAGTTCCGAACATCCCATTTATTGGTAAATCCAGGAGTGGCGAAGATGTACCATTACCTCTGACACTAGTACTGGTGTCCAGGGTTGAAGAAAGTGGTGGTCGAGTTCATTTCATGATACATCTCTATTCAGCAAGTGATGGTCGAGCATCGGGTTCCAGCAGTCGTTTCCTAGACAATTGAGGTAATGGAGTGGAAATTGAATGGAATCTAGAGGGACTTCATTACGGGGATACCACGTATGTCCATAGGTCATGATTCTATTTGGGTGATCGTTGACTGACTAAACAAGTCAACTCACATCCTACACATCTACAAACAGGGACCGATAGAAGGATTGTGATGTCACTACATCCATGAGATAGTGTGGCTCCATGGGGTTCCTTTGATGACTGTATTAGATCGTAATGCCCGCTTTAAATCCCGGTTGTGGAAGGGATTACAGGAGGCTTTGGGGATTTATATAAGTTTGAGCATAGCTTTTCATCCTCAGATGGATGGTCAAATATAGTGGACCATACAGACCCTAGAGGACATGATTTTTTCTTCTGTACATTACTTTGGTTGTAGTTGGGAGGACCACCTACCACTGGTGGAGTTTTCGTAAAACAACAACTACCACTCCACCATTGTCATGGCACCTTTCGAGCCCTTGTACGTGCGACCTTGGAGATCACTCATATGGTGGACAGACCTAGGGGAGTTAAAACTTGTGGGTCTGAAGTGCATATGGGATACCACAGAGAAGGTTCAGATCATCCATGAGTGGATGAGGACTTCATGGAGCATGAATAATTCATATTTTAAACGCAGACAGAGATCCATGGAGTTTTTGGAGGTTGATCATGTGTTTCTCTAGGTCTCACACTGATGAGGATTGCAGATATTTGGCTAGGGATCCATGAAATATCTATGATTAGTCAAAAAAAATTAGATCATGAGTAGAGTTGGAGGGGTGGAGTACACCTAGCTCTCCCCACACTGATGAACCGGGTGCATAATTTTTTCCACGTGTCGCTGTTGAGGATGTACGTGAATGACCCATCACACATCATCGAATGGGTCGAGCTAGACATTGATGATGGGCGATGCTTGCAGAGTTCCCAGTGGAGATAGAGGATAAACGATAGTGGGTCCTATGGGGGAAGTCGATTTCTCTGGTTCGAGTTTGGTGGCAGCATGAGAATCTCCAAGAGAGCACATGGGAGCAGGAGGGTCAGATTCATGTTCACTGCCCCTATATGTTTGTCTCATTTTTATTTTAGCTTTTGGGGATGTAAATCCCCAAGGTGGGGAGAATTTAATTACATGGAATATCAATATTTTTTTATTATTTTGAGACCACACACTTTGAAGGAACATGATTCTTGAGCCCGGAGAGTCTGAAAAGGAATTTTGAAATTTTTTTATTGTACCTTCAATAAAAGAACCAGTAGGTTTTTATAACATTTGAAATGGTTCTCAGATTGAAAATTTGAGGACACCATTGAACCTAGAAAGCTAGAATTTCCGAAATTGGACTTAACTTCATCCAGAAAGGTCCGTATGGAAATGTATATTTTTTGAATTTTCATAAAATAATAAAATAACATTAAAAAGTTATTTTATTTTATTTTTACATCTAATGAGTGGTGACACGGGGACACAGTGGTGCGGTGACGAAGCAGCAATGGGGAGCATTAATGAGGATCATTAATGGACTGTATGATGCATCATAATTATGCAATAAAAGAAGCCAAACATCGAAGTTCTTTCATAAATGAAATAGTGTAATGATGGGACGTTGCAGCATAAATGAAACATTATGAAACGATCCTCTTTTTTCTAACACGTTGGTGTATGGATAATATAAAGATAATGGATTATATGAAAAAACTCTAGAAAATCACTTCTCCAATGAATAATGACAAATTCTAGCTTATCTTCACCGACTTTAACAAAACTCAAAGAATAGAGCTGGAACTGACGATGTAGATGCCATGATCTCTCAAGGACGAATGCTTTGAAACTAAACATCAATGAGGTAGGTGTTGGATTTTTATATCAATGTTCATCCCTGATCTTATCTTTTACTAAAAAACATAAACATAGACCAAATCACAAAAAATTTGATCCCCCATTTGTATGTTTATGTAGGAGGTTATATTTTCTTTGGGATTTATTATTTGGGATTCAAACCATACATGAAATGATTGAACATCAATCCCCAAACCTCCCCCTTTGTTTAAACCTCTAACACGGAGAATTCGGGCTAACACGAACAAGGCCTGAGCACCTCCAAATAAGAGTTCTTGGTGGCCTAATTTTTTAAATGGTGATAGTGTGTTTTTAGAGCCTGAGTAGGGATGGAGGTGACCTAACGGACCCTTTGGCACAGACGGGTCGACGAACGGTCCACCGGAGCAACTTCGGTGGACCAAAAAAAAGTGTTGTCGGTGCAGAACCACCAGCGTTGAACCCTCGACGCAGCAATGTTGATGACTAGTAGAGGGAGTCATCTCTCATCAGCCATGCTGGAGGACAACGGCACACCCATCAGCATGCCATAATAGTGGGAATCGTAATGCCAGGAGGGTGTCACGTGGAGAGGGTGGCCTATGTCTGGGCCACCTGTGCTCTGTGGGCCACAATCCATTAATAGGATAGTGGTACCCTATGTCTTCAGGGTCCGTTGGGGCCGGACATGGCACAATTGCTACATTCGGGTGGGATGACAGACCACCGCCCACTCTAGCGGCCAGTCAGCAACTAGTGGGATGAGCCCCCAATGTGTCAGGTCGGTCCCGCACCCATTGGGCCAGAACCATTCTAGTAGACTAGACCCGCACCCATCATACCAGGCCAGACTATACTGGGTCACCAGGTGACTCGACAGGCAGGACCCCTAACTAAACAAAGGTGGACCCAGTGAGAGCCATTGGGCTTGGCCCACGGGCCAGGCCGGACTGGATTGACACCGACCTGAACAATTTCATTTTGAGTCCATCTAAATTAACCAAGGTATATGGGACCCCCTATTTGGGTGGGTTAGTTCAGTTTGACTGGGTTGGATAGGGCCCCATTGCAACATGTCCCCTTATTACTAAAAATTGGTATCTTGTAAACCGTGTGTCAGGTTGATTATCCGTTTGCTGTTTTGGGACCCTCTTGATGAGACGGACAATTTGGAATTTCATGTGGTGACTTTCATGGACGTGGAGATATGAATAATGGCTTGAGGAGCGTTTATCCCAAGAGTACTACATACAGAACCCTATAGTTGGCTGAGATCTGAAGACTGATTGATAACGACATAGTAGAAAGTGACTCTATGTGACCCGACATGCCCATGATGGGGAGCAGCTCTATGTGACCTGGTAGACCCACAGTACTTGATAAGATGGATACCTCAGTTCAGGAAAGGTGGGAAGCGGCTTTGTGTGACTCGGCATACCCACGCTACTGATCAGGAATGAGTACCACTATAGTTCAAGTTTAGAGGGAAGCGACTTTGTGTGACCCAGAAAGCCCACTGTACTCGATATAGGATAAATTCTTCAACAGACTAGGTGTTTGATGACATGACTGATGATTCTACTATCACTACATAAAAATATACCTAGCATGAGGTGCATATTTTACATTGTGCAATGTGTTTGAGATCTTGTTTGTGTCATAACCTCTATTTTATTTCTCTTGGTGGTGTTTTCCTTCATTGATTACTGAGAGACTTTTGGGGATCTCATTGTCCCTACTGATTATTGTTATAGTCAACCATTCACAGGCTTTTCCCACATGTGTTGTGTTTGGTGTAGATGATCAACGTTTTGACAGACATGCTTATGGGGATGGGAGTGATGGATGCTTGGATTTTGGACTTGGTGGCCTTAGACCAGGTGGGGCCCAGCAGGACCAGGTGGACATAGAATATTGTATCGACTTATAGTAGCTTCCCCACTCTTACAATATAGAGGCGTTTTTCGCATACGGCCATCAGAACTCATTCTGTACTTTGTCGTTCTTGTTCTTTTGTTGGGTTTGTATTCTATCCCACTAATATTCAGGTGTACTTTGTACTCAATTTATTTTAGTATAATTTTTTATCTTTCAGTGCATTGGGATGTAGTTGGGAATGTGTGTGTGTACATGTACATAGGAAAATACCCCCCACTAGCAGGTTGAGGCTTTTGGCGCTAGTTGTCTACCCCTGGCCTATGGGAGGAAATCTTGGGGGTAGTCATGGCACATGTTCTAGGGGATAGGACGTGGAATTTAAGGATATCCTCTCATTTATTTTTCCACCTTAAGAGAAAAATATTCAATATTACTATATCTAATAAATTCTCATATAATTAAGTATTTTTATGGTTGTAATTTTATGACACAATATAATTGATCGATTTTATATTAGGGATATATGATCAAATTGGAGTCCTAACAACAATGTCTCATAAATTTCACCTTATATGAACCGGTTTATTCACTCTATTATTACAATATATTAAAGAATTCACAATTAAATTTAAAATTATGAGTTCATGAAAAATATTAATTACAAAATATTTTCATAAAATTTTCCATTTCCATGGAGTCAATTTAATAAATTTTTCATTTCTACATAAATTTTGTCCACTATTTGCCATCATAATCATAAAAAAACAACCAAAACCACTATTTGATTCTCTAATAATAATTAAAAAACATTTTGATTATATTAATTTATTTGATATAAAATAATGTCTTGAATGAACCACTAAATATAAGGTTTTAAAGTGGTATAACAATACTTGTAAAACCTTCTTAATTAATATAGAAACCCAAAAAATATAACAATCATTAAGTAAATGAAATCACATGAACAAGATATTAAAAAATCAGTAATTTTGTGTACCTTACAGCATTGCATCTACTGCATCATTCTTCATCAATAATTCATGAATATCATACTGGTGGAGTAAAAACTATGTCAATCTGACACAAGTATCATTATATTGAAATAAAATCCATTTTTAGATTAGTGATGTTATATATAGTAATATTTAACACCTCGAGATTTTTACAAAAACCACATTCGGTAGGATATATTACACTCAACAGCAAGCATGAAAAATTCATGAAATTTTTTATTTAATTCTAGCCATTATATCCTAGCCTTTGAATTGTTGGGTAAGAGTATGAATAAACAGATTATGAAATATAAATAATATCACGACTGAATAAAATTTTTTTAATTGACACATAGGGAATATGAATTGATTTTTTTGGTAAATGTCATATTATGCTTCAAAAATAGGTTTCTTTGACCATTTTTATTTCATTTTGTGTGAAAATATTATTTCAATTTATTTTAATTTGTAAAAATTTATTCTATAAAATTAAATTCTTTTTTAAAATAAATGTGTGTAAATTATCTCAGAGTAAATTTATATGAATTAAATAAAATGAAATATTTTTTAATAAATACTAAAAATAACGGTTCTTATTGAAAACCATATTTTTATTTTTGAAATTTATAATGTTCCACATTATTATAAATTTTTTTTAAAATTAAAATTATTTATATCATATTATTAATACTCTAATTATTATTTTTTTGAATAAAATTTATGTTTTAATTTTGTAATAATTGTTTTGATACTTAAAAAATCATTTTCTGAAAATCAAATTTTCAATTAATTCTATGTTTTATCTTTAATTAATTTGTACTTGTCATAGAAATTTAATCATTAAAAATGGATTCCATTTTATGAATCATGAGGTAAAAAAATAGATTGTACCATTTTTTTTATAAACATTAATAATTTCCACTGTTAGTTGGAAGAACCTCGGTAAAGAAAAGAGTTGTAAAATAGGGTTGAAACATTGGGATAAGGATTTAAATTTTCTATAAAAAGTATCTTTATCCAATTTTATATAGGAATTAAATCCATTTAAATATATGTCTCGAGTATATGGGATCTTTTTTACATATTATTTTCATTAAAATCCTTCTATTAATTTAATTACAGATTATGTCAATAATGTCACACACATGACTTTATTATCTCAAATATTTTGTCATTTGGGTAAAATGATGTTAGGTTCATTTATACATGTTGAGATGAAAGTTAAGTTAATTTTTATTATCATAGTAACTTATTTTTAATTTTTTATTATTGAATAATTACCATAAATTCTTAAACAATACTGACACAATATTTATTCAATTAATATAAATATAAAATACATGATATTACTAATATTAAATGTAATGAAATTTATATGAATTAATTTATCCCATTATTTTTAGATAAATAAGAAATATATGGGTTATATTAAAATATTATTTCAAATTCCCATATTGTTTATATATCATTAAATTAATCTTAAATAAATAGTGTAAAAAATGAAATTATTGATATTTTATGAAAGTAAAATTTTAATAAATTATTTGGAAGACATATAAAAACTAAATTGGAAAATTTGGATAATACATGGTCTAAAATATCATCTATTTTCCAATTTGGAGCCAAATTTCACCATATTATTAAAATTATAACCCTTTAATAGTGAAACATTTGTTACTGGGTTATGGAGAAAATATGTTAAATAAGGTGCTAAACCAAAATATAATGTTTAAAAATCCACATAAACCTTGATAAATTTTATTGGTGGATATTATATAAAACCAATAATAATTTTTCATTGAATATATATCCATTTGGAATCAATTTTCTAGATAATTACCTTTTTATATTATACTCCTTTGAGAAATTTCAAGTGTCCCTCCCCACACATGAAAAAGAAAATACATCCTTTCTTTTATTTTTTATGACATTGAGCCTAATATCATTAGTAAACCCAAAAACTTTATTCTCTTAAAATTATAATCCACAATATCAAAGTTTGATTCTTTCCAAAATTTCATCTTGAGGATCTATAATAGGACATTTAAAATAGTTATTTTAGAGATGAAATAATTTCCTTAGATGATCACCTTGTTTTTATTTATCCATTTATCTCCACTTTTTTTCAAAAAATAATAAATTATTTATCCTTAATATAATTAAATGTTTATAAGATTATTAAAGAACCTGTATCCACTAACATTCCATTCAAATTATATGTTAATGAATAACTTGTGAGTATGTAAGACTCACCACTTCCATATAGTGATACAATTGATTTTTTATCACAATATTTTTTCAATGCGTATTATAATGCATTTTGTGTATAAAAATGATATTTATAAGATAATTATTCTTATTTAATGATAATATAATATCAATCAATCTTCTTTCCTTCAAATCTATTGGAGAAGGATATTGTCGGTCATGCGTATGTATGAACTACCACCTCTACAAAGAGAAGTGATATGCTTTTTCATTTATCCATTACATAAACACTAATAAGGTTAACTTTTATTAATATATATGATATATATTATATAATAATGACCATTTTAATTTGAATTATCATTTACCCTTCTTCTTTTTCATCCATCGATATGTAAACAGAATATTCATACATACATACGACCAACCATTTCCATGAATGGTGTAATTCATTTTTTAATCTATGAATATTATGAATGATTATATATATGTATATAATGAATATATATTATATTTATATAATTATTAAAATTATGGACATGTTTCAAAAATGATAAATTTAAAAATACTAGAACAACCAAACGAAAATTCTAACAAAAAATGAAATAGTTTATAAATAAAATATGCATTTTATAGGGAATTATTCATAAATGGATGTTGAAATGTTATAAGTGGATGATATATGGTATTATAATTATTTTATTGAAATTATTATATAAATATAATTTATTTAAATTTAATATACATGAGGTTAAATACCTTTCAAATAAATTTTAACTGTATTTAGGTGATTTCACATCTCACTTTTATTTCTGTGAGACATATTCCATGTTCACCACTTTTTTTCTTTGTGTGGTATATATAATACCATTGGAAATTTATATAAAAATTATACATATTTTAACGATATTTTATGTTACATTTAATGTTACTATTTCAGGGGTATTCAGATTCAAATGTTAATAATGTGGTAAGGGTGTTTTGTTAAAATATAATTGTTTATCGAGATTGTTTAGGATTATATTTCTGATGATGAAATTTCACAACCTCCTATCAAGAATCCAATGAAATTTTATTCACCTCTTTTTTATATAGATAATACGTTTTATATTTTATTTTACTCTATCTACGTAATTTATTTTCATAATATTTTTTTAACGAAAATTGACTTAGTTTTTCTATTTGGTCAAAAATACTTTTTCATCAATGTCCATGTTTTTAGTAAACATTTTTCCATGATGTACTACTATTACAATGTGATTTTTCATAGCCATTTTTACTAAATATTTTATATTTCTAAAAAATTATTAAATGGAATATTGTTTTCATTAATTGAACGAGGTAATTTTTATATTTTCATAGAAAATGTGGAAGGGATATTTGTTTTAACATACACTATATGAATAATATTCTACATCGTCCTGATACTTCAAATTTTTTATGATAACTTTACATGTATCCAAATAAATTTTCATAGAATATTCCTACCCGATTTTTCTTTTAAAAAAATTACATTTTAATGAAGTATATTTAAAATGAAATAGTTTTTCCCATAAGAAATGTTATATTATTCAGAATGGTCTATCATAGAATCTTATATGTGTTCAATTGAGTTATTAAAATTTTTTCACAAATAAATAAACCCCCTATTATATATGAAAACTTTTTTATTATTTATTTATCCCAGGTATAAGTGGAAAATATAAGAAGATGGAAAAAGACCCATGATTAGTGATTTATAATGGTTCAATGTATAGAATTACCCTAGTCATCTCCACCAGCACTCTTCTCCATGAGCATGGTTATTCTCACTAGATTTATCCACTTATCATGGATATTTAGTCATTATCACATGTATTTTATGACTAATTACATGAATTGTATACTTGTTACCAAATATGAAGATATTTAAACTCATCTCTATCATGGGTTTACAATCATTTACCATCAAGTGATTTTATCAACAATCATTTAAAATGAGAGGTAATAAAATAATATATTACAAGTACAAATAAATATTAAAAGAGACAACTGATAGTTGGAATAAATCTTTAAGAAATATGATAATAATTGAATTAATCTCAATAAGAGTCATCTAAAAAAACATCATGATTAAATGATGTTGTAAAATTATAAATCGTGATGCTTGTTCATTTTAATAAAAAAAAGAGGTCAATATTAAATATCTTTGATGTAATGTTCTTTAATATATTATACACAGATATTATTCTATTCATTTATCCTTCGTTATTATTCTTATGATATATCATGTTGTATATATTTGAAATTCATTAATCTTTATACTTGATTCCTTTCTTGAAAAATGTCACTTATTATATTAATTTTTAGCATACATAAGTAATATTTCCATTAATGACAGTATGATAGAATTAACATACCACTTTATTATATCAATAGTAATAAATATTGAAAGCATCATAAAATAGTCGATTGTAAATCATCATATTTTTTATTTCTTTATTTGACTCCTCATAAATGATTTATCATTGGACTTCTTCATATAGGTCATTTCCTTCAGGTAGCCAATTTTATTCATGTGGAAAAATTGAATCACATAGGATCTATGACAACCCAAATTCAAGTTGCTCATAATTAAGAATAATTTTTTACATTTTCATTAGATATAAGAGATCACATCTCTAGGGACGAATCACTTTAGTTGTCTTGAATAACTAGTAAAATACTTGGTACCCTTATTATATTGATAATTAAAAATATAATATAACAAATTAAATTAATATGTATCCTTGAAATCATTCAATGATTTCATATTTATATTCTATTAAATGAAAAAAAATAAGGGTGATATCAGACACTAATTAAGGGTTACTAATAATACAAACTATTATGAGTAAGGACTAATCAATATGGAAACACAAAAAACAAAAAAATTATTCTATTAAATAAATAACATTAGACTGAAATTAACCCATATATAATATCCATGTGAAAATATAATATATACAAATAATTTAATTATCAATGAAACAAATGATTAATATTGGACGTCATGATCCCATGAATCATGATAACTATACTATAACGACCTTTCAAAATACAATTTAAATCTATGGGTAATTTCCCATTAAATTATTCCAACTATTTTTATTCATGATACCTATCGATGAATCAAGGATCTATCTATGACCATGCCCTCTCACCATTCCATATCCAATGAAATCCTTATACATTAACTGGTAACGATTGACACCATCCTATCCAGGAAGATCTCTTCCCGAGCTCTTGGGTTTCTCTTACCATCCCCCACCCTCTTCATTACTTTCTAGGGTTCTACTCACTAATTCTCCTTACATCAGTCATTGTGGTGACTCGTTATCCATTATGGTCTTCCCATTAATTGGGTTTATTTTTTATTTTTAATTTCATTCCTCTATTTTTTTTACATATTTTTTTCGATTTTGTTTGGGATTCTCTTTTTTCCTCTACCAATTTTTTTACCCAAAGGTCATTATCATGCTCTTTTAACTAGAACCTCTTCACTAAAACCCCACATTATTTTTACCTGAATTCTCTCTGGTGGTTTGGGATCTATTAGAATCAATGTTTTGGGGCTTTCCTATTGTCTCAAATGCCCATCTCTGCTCTGGCTACCTTTCCCAGCATACCATACTCAATTTTGGTCTCTTTTGAAGGTGTTTGTGGTGGTTTTGGTATGTTGTTGGTGGTATCATTCATCATCTAGGGCATGTATCAGCGGTGTGCCTCTAGTGCTTGGACTCGGTAGTTGATTCTCATGTTGTTCTCTTATATTCTTGGGGTTCATCTCCCAAGGTTCTTCTCAGATTTCTATTGTTCCTTCGATCTTAGTGGTGTGTTTTAGCCTCAGACGTTTTTTTTTTCTAGAGAGTTTTGAACTGGATTATAGTAGATCCTCTAACAGTTTGATTTTGTTATCAGTTTTCATGATTTTTGGGTCCGGATTTCTTCCTCGCGACATCATTAGCGCTAGGAGATGATTTTATTGTTTGAATCCTTTGTTATTTTGACCTTTCTAGTTTTGATTTTTCTAGTAATCCCCCTATGGTATGACGAATTCTTGTGGTGTTTGGCCTACATGTTTCATTTGGGGCAGCGATGACGACAATGTTATTTAGTGCGATAGTGAAGAATTTTGGTGGATGGTTCTCAAAGGTTTTCTTGTGTAGATAGTTGTGACGTGCATGACACATGATGGAAGTGGATGTCAGAGATGGTGATGAAAATGACAGGGGACATGTTGACATGAAGATGGTGAAGGTTGGCCAGTGACGTGTTAATGAGGCATCTTAGATGATATGGATGTCGTTGTAATGGTTGTGTGTCACAAGGCAGATGTGTGGATCTTGGGTGATGAAGTAAATCAATTATAAATTTGACTTTTTTGGTTTTTTGGATGTAGGTAGTGGTTGTACTCGATTCAAGGTGAAGTTGGATTTTGAATTTTGATTTTAGTATTCTTTATGTTGATTGTTTATATGAGAATTTGGGGTTTGTATATGTGGTTTCTAGAGTTTTATATATGGTTATCATTTAATGAAATAGTATCTTTTTATTAAAATAAAAAAATGGATTTTGGTCCTTATATATCGACTGATCAATACAATTTAGAAACAATATGACTTTCCAAAAGGAATATCCATATTGAATAAAGGTTACAGATTTATCAACCATTTCTCTAGTCAATCAAATAACTTACATAGAAATAAAATGTTTATTAAAGGGTATATGATTTCAAAAATTATTATGTCCATGATATAAGTAATAAGGATATTTAAGTTCAATGTAATATTAATTTACCATAAGTAATTTAATCAGTCAAAGGATTGTATCACTACAACATATCATCAGTGGTGAATACGTAAAATAAATTTTTTCCATTGAATAAAATAAATTGTTATAAATTATCATCAAATAATTCTTGATGAATATAACATTTACATTTTTATATCACTTATTTAGACAAAATATGAGAATATTATAAATAAAATGTCATTGAAAATAACCTTGTAAACATGAAATGGAAGTTTTAAATCAAATATTATTCATGGAAGTAGGAAAATATTCTAATTTTTTATATATTAAAATAAAATTCAATTCATTGTTTTTTTAGAAAAGTCACAAAATACATCTTTTGAAAATGAAAAAAATATTCCTTTTAAACAATTTTTTTCAAAAATTAAAACATTTTTAAAAATTAAATTAAATTGTTTTATGATAACAGTTATAACATTTTTAGAAACATGAAAATAGAAGATAAATATTACCTTGTGTATACATAAACATAAACAATCCTTAATAATGATGTGATTGTTTAATAAAGCCTTACATCATTGTTGAATTTTTAATCATAAGAACCGTGAATGAAATAAATTTATATGGATATATATCTACCATAATCTTCTTGATAATAATCATAAATTACATTTCTAGAAATTCTATACATGACCCAAAATAAATGAGTATTATATATGGAATATGTCCCATTGAAATAAAAAGTGATATGAAAATCCATTACATAAAGCTTACCTTCAGTGGAATATGAATTAACCCACTCTATAATGGTTCTAAAAATGTTATTAACTTTTACCACAACCATATTAATATTTATAATATCATATATGATTCTATTATACCATTTAATCACCTATTTGATAATACTATGTCTTTATTAGCAATGTTTCGAGTGGTAATAACTTTATTTTCTCATGCATATTTTTTCTTGTAAGTTTTTGTTCTTGTTCATTTGATATATTTCAAAAATATAAATAATTATATTAATAATATAGATATAATATTAATTCATTATATTCTTTATTAGAATCATTCTTGAAATGGGAACATAAAAAATGAATCACATCACTTCAAGTAAATAGAAAGGCATACAAACACCTAAGAGATGATATCATTTTTAAATGATTGAATGGGAAAGGACATGGTTGATATATTAATTTTAATTAATAGATATCATTTAATAATTATAATATTTATATTACAATTATTTATATCATTATAACTATATATAAAAATTGGTAATGAAAAAAATACACCGCTTTGTGGAGAAAGTAAGCCTTTTGTATGCACACATGGTGCTTCCTTTTTTGTAAGATAAATAAAAGGGGTAATATCATTGTATAATAGTTATAATAACATATAAGTATGTATATATATATATGATATTATATTTATTAATTTATAAGTGAAACTACACATGAATAAGATGTATATGAAGAAATAATTATGAAGGAGTTGGTAAAGATGATTAACTCTTCATTAATGGACTTCGAATAGATCTATTATTAAGGGATATATCGTTTCTATTTTGGAAATAAAATAACCAATAGATCCAGGATAATAATTTTTATAAAATTAGTGTGTAGGTTTTGTAGGGATATATATAAAAAATTGATGCAAACAAGAGATGAAGGATGTTCCCTTTTATAGTTGAGGTGAGGGGAATCTTTGGAATTTATTAAAATATTAAATTAGTATAAATTATATTAATTTTCTAATTGAAAAAATAATTATTTATTTAATATATAGTACGAGTATGGATCTAAATCCACTTATACAATAACATTTTAAAATTTTTTGGTAATGGTATTACCTTTATCATTTTGTTTTTACTTCTCATTACAATTACGAAAATTATAGTAATATTATAGTTTTCTTATCTCTAAGGGCCAATAATGATACAATAAATTTCCAGAAACCAATAAATGTTGCATAAGAGATGTAATTAACGATATATAATTAAATTTTTTAATTTAATATTTTTTGTATCCTTTTAATCATCTAATACAATATTATTAATTATAAAATGCCAATAATATCAATTTTTTGAACATTTCATTAAATTGACTTTAACAATATCAATAAAATACATAGATTTTGAAAAAAATAATATATCCCTAAAATGTTAGGGTATTCAATAATGTTATTGAATCAGATATTTTTCTAAAATTAAATTATTTTAAATATTCTAAATATCATTTATTTTATATATTCATTATTTTATTAATTTATGTGTCAATGTTGTCAATGAATTTATTGTACTTATTTATTCAATAAAACATAAAAATAAATTACCATGATAAATTTGAATCTTTTCTCTTTAAAAATAATGTTTATATTTAATCATATCCTTTGGATAACCCCATGTTTAATATATTATATTAATTAAAAATAAGAGAGTGACCCATTTGTCTTTTATTGAAATAAAATACAATAAAGGTCATAATCTCATCCAAATAGATATAAAAGAAAATATAATAAAATAATTGATTATTATGGACAAAATAAAGTCATAAAAGAAGATGAAGGAAACTTTTTTTTTCTTTTCATAGTCTTTGACATTTTATTTTTAACATTTATTACCCAATATACAATTTATCATGGTAACAAAAATAAATAAAGTTACAATTCATGTTGGCCAAAATTAAAAAAAAAGACAGATAAAAAAAGGACATTTTTATTCCAAATATTGAACCATTTTCCAAAATTCCAAACCTATAAGTGGAATATTTTTATTAAACTGTAAAAATGAAATGAAAAACAGTCTTTGAGAAAAATGGATTTTGAAGTGTAAAAATGTTTTCGTACCAAATTCAAAAATGAAATTTTTTATAATTAATTTAATTATTTTATTAATAATATAATATTTATAATTTTACTTTGAAATATTTATAAAATAAAATCGATCATCTAAAATCATTGAAATAAGAATACAATTTTTATTAAAGAAAGAGTTTCTCAGTATTCACATGAAAATAAATCATTCTATAAAAATAGAAAATGTTCACCCTAATATAATATTACATTGATGATATAAAAAATGATATTTTATTTTATTAAATAATTTATTTAAATGTTTATAAACATTAATTATATTTATTTTCACATGGAATATAGAAAAAATTCATTTTTCGAGAACCCATATTTTTTATGAATAAAATGACCTTACTAAAAAATGATTGTTTATTTCCAAAGAATCAATTTTTATTGAATATGAACATAAAATATATTATATAATATGTTTATTCCTATTCATACCATCCAATTCAATTAATATGTTATAATGGTCATATTTAAATAATAATATTTAATGGATTCATTAAACTCTCTATTGTGTGTTCCATACATAATCGAGCATAGTCTTCACTTAAGAACATAAAATGATACATTATACCATCATAAAAAAAATAGTCCCTGAAAATTATCATGATTATTCCCTTTTGAATATTTTAGGGTGGTTCTTATTCATAGTATCCTCTCGTTCCAATGTTTCTTCTTTGATTTTATGATTTCCAAAAGGTACCTTTACCAGTTCAGTCATCAGGTTCCTCAACACTTTCTCTCTTGGGTTGATAATTTGGAAAGTCTCTACACAGTAAAGAATTTTTTGGTTTAAATTATATATCATTATAGTTGAGTACATATAATGGGTCTACAAAGTGCCTTATTATTAATGATACATGGAACACATATTTTACTTTAAAGTGACATGGAGATATTTCCAAACTGTATTCCACAACCCAAATTCAATCTAGGATTTAAAAGGATGAAATATAACTAGGGAAGAGTTTGTCTTTATTATCATACCTAACATCATTCTTCCATGAAGATACTTTCAAGGAAACATGATATCCCACTTGATATTCAAAATCCTTCCTTCTATTATCATGATAAATTGTTTTCCTCTAATGGACTGCTTTTATAAGAGTTTAAAAATTATTTACCATTGATTTAATATCCAATAAATGTTTTTAACCTATAATTTTTTCCACCAACTTCATCCTAAAAATATGGAATATGAAACCTCTTGTCAAATAATGATTTCTATGGAACTATTTAAATATTTTAATCGAAATTATTATTATAAAAGAAACTCCATGAAATATATAAAATGATCCCATATACCTTTATTATAACCTAAAAATGATCTCAACATGTCTCCCAATGTGTTAATAGTCTTTTTAGACTTTCCATTACATTGAGGGTGATATGTAGTACTCAAATGTATTTCAATATCCAGATCATGCTGAAGACTTTTCCCATATTTCGATGTAAATCCTAGATAATGATGATAAAATATTGAAATATTTTCACTATAAATTCTTTAAACATCATTTATATAGTTACATGCAAGTCAATCAAGTGGTAAATCATATTTAACATAATTTAAATTCATTGATTTAGAATGACGATCAATAGTAACCAATATTTAATTATTCCATCTAGGATTCTTTGGTAATCATGTTACAAAATACTTATTCCTATCATCCCACTACAACCCATGAATATGTATAGGTTTCATATTACAGTATCTTTTGACCTTTAAGAAACAAATTTTGATACATAATCAAAAATTTCAAACTTCATGTTATCCAAACAAAATTATTTCATAAAATCCTAATACATCTTCTTGATTTCATGGTTTATGGAGAAATTAAAGGTATCATCATCATATAACAATTACATTTTCAGATCAGGTATATATGGAACCGATATTGTCATTAACAATATTAAAACACCATCTTCATATATAATGTTTACAAATTTTTAATCATTCATGGATATAATTTTCGTTTGAAAATTTTTATCCTCATATTGAGCAGTTATTATCTTTAATAATATATATTTGGTATGTAAATAATTTTAATTTTTTTTATTCTTACCCTTCCTTAAAAATTCCAAATTACATATTTACTAAATCTGTGAACACATTATCTCTATCAATCGTCATTTTGGTTAGGACTTCATGATCATTTCAACATAATGCATATGATACCATTTTTTCTTTTCTAATGTTGTAGTGTATTGAGAAATCAGGATCTATTAGTAGCTTGAGCCCCTCATTTTTCTTATATTGATTTATTTCAATGAAAATATATATTTAAGGATATTAGAATCAATGTATATCTCATATCATTAACCATAGAGATAATTTATCCATATCTTCAAAGAAAAAGTTATGGATTCCAACTCAATATAATGGATTTCATAGACTTATTCATGAATATTTAACTATCCTAATACACGTGTAATAATGTTATCGTTTATTATAAGGATAAAACCAATTATCAACTTATATGTGCCATTATATATCAATAATCGATCATTTCTATATAGTAGATTCAAAATTGGATAGTTGAGAAATCTCTTATTTAATTATTTGAAACATTATTCACATTACTTTCTCATAAGAACATAACCCCTTTGAATGTAATCGATGATAATGGGATATCTAATCAAGTAAATTTTTGAAAAAATCATTGATAGTAACCATCCCATCTAATGAAAATATGCACCTCAGTTATGTTCATTATTGTATGAAATTCGTCTACTGATTTTTTCTTTTCATGATCAACTAGGATTCAATCATTGTCTAAAATATGGCCAAGAGAAAAAAAATTTGTAGCATGAATTGACACAATCAAAATTTCCCTTATAATTCATTTTCTATAAGGGTATCAAGAATAACCTATAAGTTATTTTTATTATCCTCATTGATTTTCGACTACATGAAGATATTTTTAATAAACATGAGAAAAAACATTCAAGATATTCTATAAATATTCTATTTATTATATCCATAAAAATAGAGGGTACTTTATTTAATACAAATGGATTTAATGTAAAATTTTAATTTCTATAATTATTATGGAATAATTTCTTTGGAATATCTTACACATTTACCCAGAAGAAATTTCAATAATTGAAAATATTTAGCACTATAAAGTTGATCGAATAATTCTTTAACACGAGGAAAAGGATACATGTTCTTCATCATAATTTCATTGTTGTACCTATAATCAATGCATTTCCCTCCAATATTCGTCTTTATTTTGGATGAAAAGAAGAGTTGATACCCATGGTGAAACACTTGGGAATATAAATCCCATATCACATGACACTTTTTAATTTTTTCATTAACTCAACAAATTCCACAGTGCTAATTTCTTAGAGAGTCTTCGATATAGTATTAACATATGGGTTTAAATTAGTCGTAAAATCCACTTCATGTTCTGGTGGATTAAACTAATGAAAATATGGACTATAACAGCACTATAAAAGAAAATTAACAGTGCTAAAAAAGAATTTTTAATCGAGGCGAAGATGGGCGGTTCCACTATAACATCCCTAGAAAAGCACTGATAAAGTCCCCTTTTATCAGTTCTTCATAAAAAGCATTGATAAATGCTAAAAACATTAAGAAAAATAAAAAAATATCTAGTTAAAGAAGGGTCTTCAATAGCACTTGAATCCCCATTTAATACCCCCACCCCCGACACTACCCCATCTCACATGTCCCAACGACCCCCCAAAGCCATTAAATGCTCCCCAACACCCTTTAACAGCGCTAGCCATAATTCCCCACCTACGCACGCAACTTCCTCCCCAATAATTCAAACTTGGGATATGTTGCATGTGTGTCTAAGTCTTTACCACTCCACCATATTTCATTACTTTTCATTTATTAATATATCTATTTATTTATATATTTATTTGTTAATATTTACTCCTATATTTATATATATTTATATCAACATATATATATTTATGTTAATATATATATATATATATATATTTGTTTATATTAATATATATAGTTATATTGATATATTAATATATTTTTCATGTAATAATATATATTCATATATTAATATCAATATACTTAGTTATATTAATATATATATATATTAGTATATTATTATATATATATACTTATTATTATATTATTATATTAATATATATACTTATATATTTAGTTATAATTTATTATCAATATATTTATTAGCATATTAATATACATTTATAAGATTAGTTTTAACTACATTTATAAAATTTGTTTTCTTATGTGTGTTTATAAATAAATAAATACAAACATACATACAAATATAAAATACACACACACACACACAGATATATATATATATATATATACGAATAAATACATATATATGTATATCTAAAAAGTCATAGAATGTTAAAATCGTCATAAATTCTATTACAAATGTCTGTTTCAACTCCACAACTAGTCAAATAGAAGAACATAAAATGATCTTCGAAATGATCTGTGGTACATGCCTAATGAACTTCCAGATGAGAATTTATAGTTGTTTTAATAATAAAAATTGGGATATCACGACTAAAATCTCAGTTTTGGAGGCCTTATAGGCCTTTTGTGGACTCGAAAAATTTGATAAAAGGTCATCTTAAGTCACTAGAACATAGATCTTACAACATGCTTTAATTATATATGTTGTAGAGCTCAAACGGACACCCAGATCAAATGTTACTGTTGTTTGAAGTTTGAGTTTCATTTTCAAATCTTTTATAATTTTTTTATATTCAATCTATTATCAAATTACTATTACTGAATAAAAATTAGAAAATTATTAATTAAATATATATTTAAAAATATTTTATAATCCACTTTTACAAAATATCTTATACATTCATATTAGATTTTCATTTATCATTTTATAAAACATATTTAAAATATATAAATTACACTTATATCAATATAAATATACATATATATAAATATATTGTATTTGATGAGAAATATTTTTTTGAAATATACACTTTATCAATTCTATGAAAAAGCGTTGATAAAGCCCCCCTTTATCGGCGATATGAATATAAGCTGCTAAAGGGGCACCTTTAACAATAATAAAAAAAATCATTGATAAAGGGAGTGCCTTTATCATTGATTTTTTAAGCAATGATAAAGGAACCCCCTTTATCAGAGCTTTTTATTAGCATTGTTAAAGGGTGGCGTTGTAGAAACCCCGTTTTTTGGTAATATATTTCTCAGTAAGACACTTGGAAATACATAAATATATACCTATAAAATTCTTACATTCTCAATTTGGAGATTAAATTTCCCATTAATATATTGTTTCTTATCATCTTTTCCTATAATATTATTTAGATGATATACTAGGGTGGGTATAGGGATGAATTAGTTGATGAAGTCTCCACTCAAAAGATAATTAATCCTGCATATTCATCACAAATCATAACATCCCTTACATTCAACAAATTTTTGATTCATATTTTGAAATCCAATGCGTACCAATGAGTTTATCAATGTTAACCTATGTATGGTAATAAAGTAAAACATTGAGCACATTTATGCATCATAATGGGAAATTATTGACACATCCTTGTTTTGGTGACACATCCACAAGACGTTGTTTCTGGAATGCCTCTTTTTAAGGTGATAAAATCCACATCTTCATCAAAAATCATAACAACCATTACTTTCAACAAATCATTGATTCATATTTTCAAATCTAGTGAATAACAATTTTTTTATTAATGTTAAGCTATGTATGGTAATAAATTTAAAAATAGAGCACATTTATGTATCATAATGGGAAATAATTGACATTTCTGTGTTTTAGTGACATTTACACTAGATTTGTTTACTGACAATTCTCTCTTTAAGGTGATAGGGAAATATTAAATTTTTCTAGAAAACAAATATTATATAAAAGTGTGTGAGGATCAATAATATAATATGTAATTATCCAAAATTTAATCTATGATTAATGTACCTTTCCCCCAATCATTATGATCTTCAAACTCATCAGTAATAATAGAAAAATCTTGGCATTCTATACTCAGCATATTTTTTGGTCGGTTCCCTTAACACATTGCAAATTAGTTTTAATAAATCCCAATTTTAATCAATTAGGAACTAGATTTTATTGTTTTATTTCTTCCCTATCCATTAATTATCATGACGGACCTTATCTATAAACTTATAAAGAACTCCCATTCCCTTCATGAATTCTGTAGAATTATTACTTCCACAGTTCTCATATGATGAAAATTTCTTATTTCTCTTCTCCTCTTTTACAGTTTCATTTTCCTTGGTGATCATATGATTACTTATATTTCTGATTCCCTATGAATGTATAGGATTTTCCTAATTCTTTATCCTTAGTTATTTTACATTACACTATATCTTCATATGATGAAAATGTTTGAGAATCCAATTCCCTTTGACGATTTAACATAATACCTTTAAATAAATAATCAATATTTATTTTTGAGTTACATATATTATATGTAACATACCTAGGTAGTCATGTAAATGAACCCTAGTTCTCTACAACACAATCTTCTTCTTTGTTCTTTAATATAAATATCTTTATATTTATTTACATTTTTCTCATTAGGGAAATATTTATTAATTGAATTTTTCATTAAATTCTTTCTAATCCAGTTGTTATTTTTCATCTTCCTCCCTAATATTCTGGATCAATGACCAACATTTATTATCATATACCTATAGAAAATATACTTCCAGTGCATCATTTTCCCTTTCAACACATCCCAAGTCTATAAATATATATTCAAGGGACTTTACTAATTTCTCCACTACCATTAGATTAATAGTCCCTATAAAATATTAGGCTATAGTAGTTTTAAACAATACATCAACGGTTTATCATTCAATGGATAATTATATTATTTCATTTAGGTACTTATATTCATCTAAACTTGAGTAAGTTTACCTAATATGGTCGTGGTCTTCTCAACTCTTACACTAACTACAGTGGAATGATAATTATGGAAATATCTACATTGGACATGGGTATTGACTCCCTTTCTTTAATTAGGTTGCATCACTAAATAATGGCATAGAATGAGTTAGTTAATAATCATCATGAATATTTAAAGAAAAAATAAAAATATCTCTAATGGTAAAAAAGAATCAAATAATGTAAGGAATTATCACAATTATCATGTTAGATGTGTTTATTTAAAATCTAGTTCCCAAGATTTATACTAAACTTGATATGATACTAATTATAACAACCCTAACTTCAGAACCCCTTAGTTTGTAGTCATTTTATTACATTATATTATGATACAAGGGATCACATCACCAAGGATTGATCAGTTTAGTTGTCTTGATGAACTTGAAACTTACATGGAATCCTAATTATAGTGGTAATTAAATATAGAACAATAAAAAGGAAATTTATATCCATCCGTTATCTTATTAAATGATTTATTCTTCATTCCATAGGGAATGAGGACTAACTAAGGGTGAGCTTAAATTCTTAGTAAGGTTTGGATATAGTTGAAACTATTATGATTAAATAAGGTATAATAAATATAGAAAGTTAAATGTAGTTAGAGTGGAACCTTAGTGGTAAACCCCATAATACTACATCCAACAAAACATATTTAAAATACTATAAATCCCCTTAGGGGATTTTCATCATTGGAGATGATGTAGGAGTGATGTAGGAAGGTGGTGACATAGGCTTGGTGATGTAAGCCAGATGATGCAGACATGATGCTGCACTAGGGCTTCTATATATGTTCATATGAGACATTGCATTGGGTTGAAGGGATATGTAATGGGTCTCCTTATATCCATATATAATAATTTCTCTACTTTTAACATAAAAAATTCATTGACCGCAAATTTTATAAAAAATATGGTCATGTAAATAACTAAAAATAAATTCAATTTAATCGATAAATTGATAATGAAATGAATCCATATATAATATAAATATGAAAATACCATGTATACATATAACCAAATTCTTAATAAATAAAATGATTTATATTATGTTTCATTATATACGGAATCAGGATACCCCTACTATCATGACGTTTGACAAAGTAGTTTAATAATATGGGTAATGGGCCATTTTATTTGTCCAGCTGATTTGTCTCATGAGACATGTTAATGCATTGACGAGTTATCTATAACAGGGTCCCACCCCTCATTTCATATCCAAAGCATTCATCACATGTTCAATGACCAATTAAATTTATAAAAAAATTCCTTATCAAAAAAATGATCCTTTTTGAATAATGGATTTGTATTTATCAACAGTATCCAAATTTAATCTATTAATTTCCATTGTAAAACATTCTATGTTAAATAGTAAATGGTTTAAGAAATAACTATTTCAATGATAAAAAAGAATATATATATCTAAGATAAATTTAATATCCATTGATCCCAAGTAAGTTAATGAGTCAAAGTATGGTATCATTGAAATATGTCCCAAGTGGTGTGTATGTAATATAATGTATTTTTCGTTGATATATATAAATTAAATTAAAATTTTATTAAAAAAATATTAAGGAAAACAACCTTTCAATTTTTGAAATCACTTAATTAAATAATTGTAGAAATATAATTTAAAACAATTTCATTGAAAATTAACTAGTAATCATGTAAAATATTTTTCATAGAAACTATTATTTAGGATGATTGGAAAGTAATATCATGAAATAAAATTAATAAAAACATTACCTTCATACCCTTTTTTTAGAAATTTCACAAAATACCTCATTTGGAAAATGATGAAAAGATTCATTTTGAATCGTTTTATACAAAATTAAAACATGGGTAAAAATGAATTTAATTATTTTTTAAAATAATAATAGTAAAAAAATAATTGTTTTTAGAATACACGATCATGGACAACAAATATACCCCATTTGACACTTAAACATAAGCAAACCAAAAATACTGATGAGATTGTGATATACAATATTAACACTTAAGTAACATTTGAATAATAAAAACCATGAATGAAATTAATTTTCTATGGATATTTATATCCCATAATTATAATTATATTATTCATAAATTATATTAAATCTAATTATATTCAGTACACAAAAAAAAGTAGAGTATAAGTTACGTGTCCCACAAAAATAAATGTGAGACAAAAATAACATACGCCGTATTCCCTTCAGATGAACATTCCTTAACATCGTGTATAATGTCTTTAAACAAGTTATTAATTAAAATTAGAACCATTTTCATATTTATCATATCGTATATGGTCATATTATCATTTTATCTCCCTTATGTTAATAATATTCTATTATTATCCATATTTTGAGTGTTAACTGCTTTATTTTCAAAATCACATTTTGTCATGTATGTTCTTATTCTTGTAAATAGAATATAGTTCAATCATATTTATAAATATATTAATGTTATATATATCATATTTAAATGTTATATACATTTTTAAAATCATTATTGAATGTTGAACATAGAATATGAATCACATCACTTTGTGGAGATTGTAAGGTGTACGTATACACAAATGTAGGTATAATTTCTAAATTATTTACAGTGTAAATAATTGGATGATATATTAATTTAAATGAATCAAATTCATTTCATAATTATCATATATATCTATTATTTACATCATTATAACTATCCAGGTAAAGTGGGGAGGAATAACAAATTACACTACTATGTGGAGATAGTAAGTCATACGTACATATGTGTGGGGTTCCATTTTGTGTAGGATAGATAGATGGTGGAATATTGTTTTATAATATTAAAAAAAGACATATCATTGTATATAATATATGGTATTTATTAATTTTTAATTATATAAAATGATTATGAGGAAGTATAAGAAGATATAAACTTGAAAGTGTTCGTAAAGATGATTACATATTTTTCAATGGACCTCATTTAGATCTCTTCTTAAGGGATATAGGGTAGTTATTTTGGAATGACCAGAACCATGATTACTTGTATATGATTGTTTATAAGATTAATATTCAGGTTTTGGTAAACAAATATGTCTCAATGTATTGTAAATATAGAAGAAAGGAGGTTCCCTTTTATAATTTAAGTGAGGGGTATCTTTGAAATTTCATAAAATATTAAATTAATATAAATCACTGTTTGGGCCCCAATCACTCCAAAATAATTTATTTTTAACATAATATTATTATCTGTTTCAATAATCATTAAAAAAAATTTAGCAGTTTAAATGATGTTTTTACCAATATATTTTAGCTTTATCCTATCATTAACTCTTTTGACAATTACTGTATTATTACAATTTTCTACTCTCTATGATTCCATAATGTTACTATAAAATGAAAAAAAAAATCCATAATTATATTGGGATTTATTAAAATAACCATATCCTAATCGATTTATGGAATTTATTTATTTTTTCCTTTTTTTAAATCATTTAATAAATTTTAATTTATTATAAAATATCAATAATGTAAAATTTTAGAACTAATCATTACATTGATTATAATTATATCATGACACCACCAGTAATTCAAACATAAAATTTTAATATATCTATAAAATTTAATGTTCATTTATAAAATTAAGTTATCACTTTATTTAGATGAAATGAAATTAATTTTAATATTTTAAATATAATTTATTTGATATTTCTATTAATTTAATAATTTATGAATTTTCAGTTTTTTAAGAATTTAGGGAAATTATTTGTCCAATAAAACTAAAAAATAATTTACCATGATATATATGAATATTAAATATTTAAAAATAATATTTATAGTCTAAAATATCTTTTAGATGACACCATATTAAAAAATTGTATTTATTAAAAACAACATTGGGATATGTTTGACTTTTCTTCAAATAAAACAACATAAATGTCATAATCTCATAAAAATAGAAATAAAATTCTATATAACATAATATTGGATGTGTATGGGTAAAATGGAATTATACATTAATATTAATGAAACCTTTACAGTCATTTTATAGTCATTATCATTCTATTTTTTACTTTAATTACCCAATTTACCCTTTACTAAAGTAACAATAATTACTAAATTTATTATTCACATATAGCCAAAAGCATCCTATTAACTAAATATGGAACTATTGAATCAAAATATATAATCCATTTTCAAATTTCAAAATAAAAAATATTCATAATTTAATTAAATATGTAGAACATAATGAAAAAATGTTTTCCAGAGAAACACCTTTTTAAGTGTAAAGATATTTTAATGAAAAAAATTATCAATGAAATGTATTAAAATGAAAATAAAGGGATTATTAATAATATCATATAAATAATTATTATTTTTAAACATTTTAAAATAAAGTGGATCTTTTAAAATGGTTAGAGAAAAAAATATATTTTTCAATACCAAGTAGTTTTTTCACAATTCCCTAAAAAATTAATATTTTCTGAAAAATACAGAAATTTCCCCCTAAGATGATTTTCCTACCATGATTTAAAAAATTATGTGGAATTTATTAAATTTATTTTATAAATTTTTTTGAACATAATTATATTTATCTTTTCATGGAAAGAAAAAAAAACATGATTTTTAAGAAAACATATTTTTTAAGAATAATGTTACTTTATTGAAAATTCAGTGTTTATTTTATAATAATATATTTATATTGAATATTTACTTACCATATAATTCATAAAATGATTACTATAATATACATCATCTAATTAAATTTTTATTTTATTATGTTTATATTTAAATAAGAATAATTCACAACTTGTTAAAACCCGGTGTTAGGTGTTCTTTACCCTATACAACATTGTCTTCTTTTAAAAATTCAAGATATCACAATCATGTTTCTTTTGTATTCAAAACTGATATAGCCAATTGAATCAATATAGATAATATCACCACATATCAGATTCACGTATCTAATAAATCTATGTAAGTAATTTATTTAGCTAATTGGTCTTTGTAGCCAATTTATCAGGTATCCAATCCTATCAACATATGTAATTTCCATGTAGCTGATTCTATGATGTTGTCAATAAACACAAGTGATTATTTCACATAGGCGATTTATGTAGCTAAATGATAATATTTCCATTTATACATATAACCAAATACGTCACAAATATTATTATTCTATTCCTAGGTAAATTTCATGGAAAAAATCTACAAAAAATATTTTTATCATTTGAAACAATTAAAACTACAAAAAATCTTATAAAAACATATAAATATTTTTAAAATATGAAGGTTATTGAGATCAATGAGAACCTAAATTTAATTATATATGTTAGATCAATATTATTAGTCCAACAATCACCCCATTTTGGTTATATTAAACATATTACTTCTTAAATTTGAAATTTTAATAATTTTAACACAATTTTTCACAAAATATATAATGTATATATATTTCTTTTAAAATTTAGTGTTTTTCATTTTTTCACGACCTTAATTATAAAAATTCTTCCATATTAGAGAAATATTATCTCATTTCATTATCCATATGGTAACTCATATATAATTTCTACCCATTTTTCATTTTATAAAAAATGAAGCAAAAAAGAGAAAAATAACACAATTAATGTTGCACTTATAGATTAACCAACTATTTTATTATGGTCCTAAAACTGAATAATGAATTATTCCATGTACATAATTTAGTTAACAAAATAAATACATTAAAAACATTAAATCAAAAAAATCATTACCAAAAAATTTATGAAATGAATAATGAACATTAGATCATAATAATCACTAAAAAATAACATCAAATGAAAAAAATCTCTAAGATAAAATTAGAAAAGGAATAAATAAGTGTTTAAATAATCATAATCAAGAAAAAATATACATTCATTCAACAACCACAAAATCCAAATATAAAAATTAGCCAAAAGAACTAGGTTTATGAATGGTTGAAAAATGAGTAGGTGGTTTGGTGGGGGTATCTTGAATATATGTTCAATTTGAGAGGTGGTTGGATATTTCAATTCTAATGACATTGTATCTTTTTCAACTATTGAAAAAGATTAATTATCTAAAAAAATATATTCTTTTACATGTGGAAACTTAATAGGTCTACTGAGAATATTTTCTAGATACCTATGACTAAGGCTAAAATCATTTGATCCATTTTCTTGAAATGAAAATTTCAAGATAGGATTAGTTAAAGGTGGTTCTCTATTATAATACATAGTAATTAAATCATCATAATACATATCTTTAATTTTTAAGACAAAAATGATTGATGATAAAAACATTTTATTCCATGTCTTGCACCTCTACACGTTTCAGGATTATTAGGATGAAGTAACCTTTTCTTATCATATGAAACAAATCTTTAACACACATGTTGATCTTATGAAAAATTATTGACTTGTATAATTCAAAAATAAGGGTAGATTCTTGATTGTTAATATGATAAAAATATGAAAATTTACTTATACTAATACCTTTAAAATTTTAATCTATCCTTATGAAAATAATAAAGGTGATATGAAAACTAGAGGATTTAGAAAATGTTCTATATTCACATCAATGAGCGCAAATGGAACTTCTACTAAAATATTTTTTTCCAATTTTTCACTAATTAAATATTTATTAGAATAATCCTTCCATTCAATTCATTATGATTCATATCAATACTCTCCACATTATATAACAAAATTCTAACAACCCACTTCATATCAAGTGTTGATGATTCAAAAACTTGATCACTAATAGTATGAGGCATGTTTCTGATTGGTATTAACTCATCTACTTCCCTAATAGACACCCTCAAGTTATGTATTACATCCAAAGGATTTAAGGTATGATATGGATCCCCCTAAAAAACATCATCCTATCCATGTGGATATAATAATTTTAAAGTAAAATTCCAAATATAAACAATTTAATTCAACAGGACAACATATAATGTTTTACTCTTGTGACACTTTACTGCACCCCCTTCTTTGAGATAAAAAACTTTTCAATTAAAAACCAAATTTATCAGCCTTTTATTGGGATAGATGTTGATCTTACCCATAAATTTTCAAAAATGATTTAGGATGTTCAGTATATACGTTATGAGATTCAATTTCAAGTTATTTATCTTATTTTACACCAAATTGTTATCCTGAAAAATAAATTTCTCCATCTCGCTAGTTATTTAATATATTGATGTATGAATTAACATGTACAACACTTTCTACTCTATTATCTAATATTTGTTTTGGTTTTTTTCTGATGTTAAGGTACTATAAAAATTAAAAAACTTTTAAATTTATAATATAACATGAATCCACTAGGGCCAGACTGAAAATGAACTCCACCTCTTATTGAGAATAGAACAAATATTTCCCTTAGATAACTGTATCCATCGATGGATTTCCATTAATATTTCATAAAACTATATCTTATGTTTGATTACACTGAAACTCTGTATTACTTAAAAAAACTTAAAATTATTTGTCATATATAAATTCATACTTATTATCATCAAACACAAACTCCCAAATTTGAAATGGAATTTCTCTCTTCAGAAATATTTTGGCTTACATTATCTATGTAAAATCAATGAATTTTGTAGAAATTACACTTTGATAGGTACTTCTTTTGGATTTCATAGACAATCCTAAACTTATTTCACCCATATCTTTTGACTTTCCTTGGATGACGGGTTCAATTAGAGGTTGGGAAATGATTCAAAGGTTCTATGTTCGGGGAGATGATTAAGATTCATCTAGAATATAAATATGAGAAATAGAGAATTAGTTGAGTGTCATTTATTTTTAATGACACTAACCCAAATATCTAAATTCATGCCTATTTGAATGTATTTTTGGTCAATTAATACTAATAAAAAATTGATATGAAATAAATTTTATTGTCTAAACATTGAATATTAATAAAACATATAAAGAAAAACACTAATTAATCATTATAAAAAATAAAATAAACTAGAAATTAAAATTCAAGGACATCAAGTAAAATAAAATTAATTTAAATTCAAATAATAACAATTATATTTTGATTAAATTAAAATTCTCAACCACTCCGAAAAAATATTATACCCTTGGTTTGTTACTATTGGTATAGACAATAAATCTTGAGTATAGCATGCACCCATAGTTTCCTAAATCATGGCTGGTGGGGCAGTCAATATAAATCTATAGACACAGTATCTACAACAACCATGTGTAAAGCCTATGAGATTTTATCATAAACATAGTTTTGTTTAAACCATGGGTATATTTATATACTCATGGTTAGGATAACTATGGTTATTTCTTTTCCTAGTAAAAACCATATACCCATGGCCCACTAAACGGTGGGTATAGCAACCTGTCCTTATTTCAAAGAAGCATCCCTTCCATCCCATCCTGAGTCTATAAATAAAATAAAAACCACGATACACATTCAATAAAATATGTATTTTGTATAAATAGAATTATACCAACTACTTGTTTTAATTTTCAAACCATTTATCATCCTATAACATACATATACATTCATATTACTAATCAATTGAAGTCATTAAACAACATATATATGTCTCATTACTGGTAACTCAAAAATAAAGGGGATAAATATCTCCCCAATCACTAAAATCCTCATCCTAATCACCATCATCAACATCCTCATCATCAACAACATAATCTTGGGCATCATCATCATCATCATCATCACAACCACTAACACGAACCTCAGATCAACTACCACTTAAACCCTCATTATCATCACACAAGTAATCATATTAAGAGTGAATTGATTCCATACATGAATCAAAAGGAGTAGTAACCTCATATGGATGTGATGGACTTATAAATGACATTGAATTCAATAACTATTGGGTGATTAGTTTACTTATTTACATCTCCTGTAAATCAATTTTTTGGCCTCAGTTTCTTCTACATGAGAAATTTGAAGATCGATATTTTCATTAGTTTTAGAGGTACCCAATAAGAGATAGTATCTATTGGGGGTGATATTTTTTCTTGGTTCGACATCGGACTCTCTCCTAGTTCTCATCACTGAATACTTTACTGAAATAATCATTTGGTCCAAATTTTTCATCTTCATTATTATCAAGGGACTCTAGGGAACATTACTAGAAATATAAAAAAATATTTAATTATGAATTATGTATATATATTTTAATTATCAATGAAAATACTAACCATATTTTCTTCTTTCCTTTCATTTTCTACACTTCCATGTGTTTTCTTCCCAATTGAGAAAAATAATTTTCCCTGAGGCACACAGCTTCAAATTCCCAATAATTCTTTATAAAAATGACATTGATTAGTATAATAATATATTAATAAATTATATTAATGTGACCAACCTAGAATAAAATAAAATTTTAGTTTCCAAAGAAATTCATAAAATTAAAAAACATTTAAATATAAATTAATACTTCTAGAATAACATAAAAAATACATATTAATTTGTATGATAAACACTGGTTTGATATGGATTCATCTTTTTTGTTCATTTCAAACCAATTCAATTTGTATTATGTAATTTGGTTATTTATTCACTTGGTAATTTTTAAAACTTGGTCAGTATATTCATTTTTATGTTAGCTTGTCTTGTAAATTGGTCATTTTCCCATTTCTACAATTGTCCAATTAGGCAATTTATGCCATTTAGGTAAATTAGGTAAATTATAAAATTTAGGTTGTATATTTCATTTCTTCCATTTAGGAAAATTATGTTACTCAGTCCAAATAATCCATTTTGTCCAATATAGGCCTATTATGCCATTTTTTGGGAAATTTATGCCCATTTGGCTATTTATGTTAATTTATGAAAATTAGACCATGTGGTCCATTTAGTCCATTTAGGGAAACTTATGCTGATTTGGACAGTTTTTTCATTTAGGATATTAGCTAAATTAGTCCCTTTAGGAAAATTAGTCCATTTTTTCAATTTAGGCCATTAAGGACAATTAAGATAATTTTCCTTTTCAGACTAATTCATTTAATTTATATAATTTGGATAAGTATAAAATTTAGACCAGATATATCATTTATTCCATTAGGCTATTAAGATATTATGCCATTAGGGAATTACACCATTAGTCCATTACTCCAATTATTAAATAGTTTATTTTTCTATTAGGGAAATTATCCATTAGGACATTAGGAAAATTGGCCAATTCACCAATAGGTCCTCAGGACGATTATCCATTAGTCCATTAAGCTTTTATCACAATTCTGCAATTTTCCAATAGGCCATAAGTCCAATAGGACATTAGGCCAATTGGCCAATTATTTCATTCATCCAAATGGTCATTAGGCCAATTTTCCATTAGGTCATTTTTCCAATTGTCCATAATCCCAATCAGTCCAATTGGCCATTAGGCATTGTGCCCATTGGATAATTAGTCCATTATTTCATTAGCCTATTAGGCTAATTTAACATTAGGACAATAGGTTATTATTAGATTATTCCAATATTCGTTTAATAAATTAGAACAATTGGTTATTAAGCCACTAAACTAATTGGTTATTATTTTATTGGGACATTAATCCAAATACCCAATAGTCCATTATGTAATTTGTCTAATTGACTAATTGAAAATTTGGATATTAGGAAAATGACATCTTTGGGAATAACCCATTGAAATAATATCCCATTAGGTGAATAATCTATTTTTCTAAATGGCCATTATGACAATTTCCCATTCATCCATTAGGACATTAGGCCAATAGGCCATTATGCCAATTGGATAATTTTCGATTAGGAAAATTGAGCAATAAGACATTATTCCAATAGGAAATTAGGTCGTTAGGCCAATTTTCCATTAGGTTATTAGTCAATTAGTCCATTATTCCAAAAATCCAATTTTTTATTATAAAATTAGGATAATTGTACATTATTCCATTAGGTCATTACTCCAATTTGAAAATTATTCCATTATGCCAATTGTCCATTAGAACATTATGCCACATGGACATTTTTTATTGTCCAAATTTTCCATTAGGCTAATTAGACATTATACCATTATTAAAATAGTCCAATTAGATTATTAGTACATTAATCCAATCATACATTAGTCCATTAACAAATTATGCCATTATAACATTAGTCCAATAGTCTATTAGGCTATTAATACAACTTTCCAATTAAGCCATTTGTTCAATTGGACATTAGGAAAGTAGGCCATTCAAGAATTAGGACATTATTCTAAAAGGAAATTAGTCCATTAGACCATTATCACATTAGTCCATTGTGCTTTTTATCCAATATTCCAAATGGTCATTAGGCCATTGGAACATTATGTCAGCTGGCCAATTGGCCATTCATTCATTAGTCCATTAGGCCATTAATCTAATTGGTCAATTAGGCCATTATACAATTATGTTAATCCGAAAATTAGGCCATTAGGTCATTAGGTTGATTTAATAATCATCCATTACTGAATTTTTTCAATTGTCTAAAAAGATAATATGTTATTTGGATAATTTTCTGATTATCCAAATCGTCCATTAGTCCATTTTTTCATTAGACCAATTGGACAATTGACCATTATGCAATAAGTACAATTTTCCATTACTTCATTAGGACAATTGGACATTTGTGAATTAGGCCACTTTCCCAATTGAGAAATTAGTTCATTAGATTAGTTGTCTCTTTGGATATTTGTATATTAGTCTATTGGTTAAATAAACCAATTGTCCAATTTACCATTAGATCATTATTATAATTGGCCAATTATGCTATTAGGAAAATTAACCATTATTCCATTAGGCCAATGTTACATTAGGATAATAATACATTAGTATATTAGGTCAATTAGGAAATTTAGTACATTTAATTAAATTATGAAATTTAGGCTCATTAGGGAAATTAGGCGAATTTAGGAAAATTAGAACAATTACTAAATTTAGGACAATTTTAGTCAATTAAGCGATTTAGTCCATTTATGCCCAAAATTAATTTATTTCAATTAGGACATTTATGATATTTTTTCATTAAGAAATAAGGACAACTAGCCATTATAAAACAAGGTTTATTGACCAATGGGCCAATAATAAATTTTTTCCAGTCACAATTATTTCATTAGTCTATCATGATAATTATCTGACTAGGCCATTAGGCCATTAGGCCAATTGGATTATTTTCCATTAGTCCATTAGGTCATTAGACCATTAGACCAATTAGCTATTAGGCCATTAGGCCGTTATTCCATTACTTCATTAGTCCAATTAAACCATTATCCATTAGGACACCATGAATTGAGGTCAATTAGTCAATTGGCCACTAGGCCATTAAAAAATTAATTATTACAAAATTAGGACATTATGGATAATTTCAAATTAGGCTATTTGGATAACTGAAAAATTAGAGATTAGGGAATTTTTTCAATTTTATATTAGTATAATTAGACATTATTCCATTATTCCATTATTCTATTAATCCAATTGGATAAATAGGATATTAAAAAAATCGGATAAATATTTTTTTTAGACAATTAGTCCAATTGGTCATTATGTCATTAGGCTGTTAAGTCATCAGGAAAATTGGCCATTTGGATGTTAGGATAATTTAAAATTATTTAACATGCCATTAATTCATTATTCCATTAGACCACTATGTAATTATCCCAATAGGAAAATTGGAAGTTAGGCTAATAGGCCATCATGTTATTTGGCTATTTTCTGATTTTTCCAATAGTCCATTAGGCCATTAATTAATTTTATAGTGGTATTTCTAGCCTTATATTATATGTTACAATGAAAATAAAGCATAAATATCATCATGAAAATATAAATATGTAATAAAATAAATCTAGATATTATTTATATTCATATCAAATTAGCTATAACATTTCATGCTTAGGTATTATAGTGTTCCCCAAAGTGTGAAAATAAATCATTGAATCTTTTTTATTTTTGTTCATTACAAAAACATCCTAAAACAATAATTCAAAACAATTAATAAAATTTATAATTTCTATGAAATCCATTAATTATTAACAATATATTAAACTCATGACACTTCCAATATGTGATCATTTCATGATATTATTTTGTTGGAAAATTAGGGAATATTGGTACACCCTCTAGATTAGAGATGACTCTAACAATCTAAAAAACATATAACTAGTGCTTATATGACATCATAAACTCCCCAATATCCATAAACCAAGCAACCTTAGTAGATTCGCTATCAGGACTGTTAAACCGACCCAACACCAAACCTGTTAATTCACATTAATATAAAAATAATGTAGATATAAATTTAACAAATTTCCATAACCGTATCTTCTCACATGACTACTCGTCGACTTGATTATCATTATAAATTCATTATAATGGTATCACCAAAATAATTTCATTGTACTTTGTTAATTATCCAATGAATTATAGACACTACCTATAATTTTTACCTATCATCTATTTACCTTCCTTGTAATCCCCCATTATTTGTGTTTAGTGATTCTAGGATTCATTCATACAGGTGATCCCACATCACCAATTAGAAGATCCCACTAAATATGACCAAAAGAAAAAATGGATAATTAATTCATAATACAATAGGAAAAAACTTGTGATATAATTTTATACACATATATAAAAATATCTAGGATTCTCATTTGGATCTGATGGATCTGTGGGTTTTACGTAATGTGTAACCAGTGAAGGATGTGCATATTCCAATCCATGTTATTGGTGATCTGAATGAACTATAATGGATGATTATGGAAAAGTATTTTTAATCCTAGATGGATAGTTGGAAATGTAGGCAGCATAGACATGGAAGGGTATGAGTAGTAGAGTTGGGGATACATCTGAGGATATATATGTGTGTATCTGTGTGTGTATGGTAGAGTTAGTAACATCCATAGAGGCGAGATTGAAATGCTAGGGGAAGAAGAGGATAAATGATATGATGATGATGATGATGAAGCCTTGGGTGGGAACATCCTTAGAGGCTCAAGAAGTGTATGGAAATGTGTTGTAAATGGTGTGTCTGTTGGTGGGTCATGTTGTAACATCCCAGATCCGGTTTCCACTCAACGGGTGCCCCGATCCCCATTGGTCACATGACCTCAAGTGTATTTCCCCAAACGCCAGAGGCTTCCGACTAGTAGAAAGGTCCAAGTGCTGATAGTGTGGAAACTATGCCCTAATTTGTCAAAGTGTAGCATATTGGAATAAAATATATTAACATACAACAACAGAAGCAGTAAACAATATATAACTAAAACGGATAGCTGAAAAAAAAGATAATCAACTGTCATATATATAAAGATGCAGCATGTCACTAATTCTATAAATGTTTTCAGAATAGTATACACTGCAAAACAACAAAATACAACTCAAAATACAACGTACAACCAAACAAAAAAAAGCTGAGTAAACAGAACATAGCAGCATTGAAAGAAAAAGCTCGTTCCCATACTCTCCAACTCCTCTGCTACAATCATGTACCTATATAGGGACTCTTTCCCCTATTGACACCTGCATCCATAGAGTTTGTTTGGGCTGAAGACATGACCCAAACAGGGCGTGAAAAATAAATCCCAGTAGGAAACCACAAAAGGCTCATTCCCAACTGTCAGTGAAAAGGTTCAACAAAAGTGTGCAATAGTAAATGAACTAAACTAAGTAGTACTCAAAAGTAACTAACTCTACCAGATATATTGCCATTTTAATATTCATTTAACAATGCCAAGCTTGTGCTTTAACATGCCAGGTATAACCTCTAAAAATCACTATAGTTAACATTCATGATAACACTGTCCTCAAATATATAAACCTTACCCTAACGTAATTAGATTCACAACTCGCAGGTAATTTCCCATAGGAAAAACAAATATTTCTCTCAGGAATACAAAGAGTCACCCACAAGAACTGAATCTACTACACACAAGCATAAAAAATGTTTCCCTTGGGTTAAAAGAACCACTACCCTCATGCAAAAGGAATCACTACCCGTAGGATAAAAAAGTAATGGGTTGAGCCCAAAGCATAAACATGAAATTTATATACACTTTTTCTCATGAAAATTAAGTACACATTATAATCATGGAATTCCTTCGGGTATCCTGGACAAATGGCTAAACCGAGGAAGGCACCCCCAGGGTGGTCTTGGATCCAAACAGTGATCCCAAATAGTAGTTTATAATTAAATTTAATTACTTATATAATTAATGGTATTTAAAATATCAATGTCCTTAGAAACACGACACCCCAACATGGGTTTGTTGCACAACGGTACACAAAAACCCACATTAGTTGGAATTTAAACACCAGACCACCCACCCCGATCGTCTCTCATCTGTATACATGAACGACGCCTCTGGAATCGTCCATGAACGACGTAGTTCTGGGATAAAATAATTCTTTTTCAAATGAAAATAAATTCCCTTAGAGGAAGAATTGTTAAGAACAGTGCAAGGAGAAGGGAGGACTCACCCGTGCGGTTCCAACATGATCGGCAGAAGCGGAAAAGGATTCCCGGTGCGGGGTCAGATGATCTCCGAAGCTCTGGCTATCCTTCAGAGGTCCAACAATGTTCTTTGCTTCCACTATGAACACAAGAGGCTACTGCCCATTTTAAGTGAAATAAAACTACACGGCGTGTACTATCAATTACAAGGTGTGTACCTTTCTCATTTAACTGTTCCTTTGGTGGCTACTTTTTCAACCGCAGGACTATTCATCTGTCGACATGAGTACATGGCGTGTATTTCCAAATACATGGTGTGTACTATCGCTCAGCTGGCGGCTACTCCCACCATGTTACTATTCACATGTCGACTGACTAAATGGCGTGTGGTCAGTTTTTACACCTTTCATCGCCGACATGGCTACACGCCCTATGTACTCATCCCAAATGGTCAAAGTACACGGTGTGTGGAAAAGTACCCGACGTGTACCAAAACATTTGGGATTTTTCCCCCATATTCCTTATTTTCCCAAAAACACATAAGGAAAAAAGAAAAGAAGAATCCCATACCTCAAGAATAAGAACTGGGTTATTTCAAAACTCCCCCCTTAAAAAAATTTATCCCTGAATTTCCCTTCCAAGGGTGGCGAAGATAATGCTCAGAACAACTCTGGACACTAAGCACGTACCTCAGTCTCCCGCTCTGAGGTTTCATCCTGCACTCAGCCATGCTTCCAAAACAACCATATGAGAGCTTCTGACCGGCCTCAGAGAACCTTCATTCTCCTATCAATGATATGAATCAGATGCTCCTCGAAGGACGCATAGATCTGATGATCAAAATCCTCAGGCTGAAAGGCGTGGGATAGCTCTGAATGATAACCTCATAGTGAGATACAAGGAAGACATCATGCATGGCCCAGTACTTCTATGGTAACTACAGCTGATATGCAACCAGCCAGACTCTTCAGAATCTCAAATGGCCCCACATACCTCGGTGAAAGTATACCTTTTCTCTTGATCCTCCTGTGTCCCAACCTCGACGAAACATGAAAGATAAACTGATCCCCAACCACGAACTCCAAGGGTCATCTATGTTGATCAACATAAGGTGTCTAATGAGATTTCACCGTAGCCATCCGCTTTTGTATCAACTGGACCTGCTCTAATGTCTCATACATAAGGAATGGTCCCAAAAAAGTTTCCTCACCTAACTCTAACCAAAACAAGGGTGATCTGCATGGACAGCCATATAAAGCCTCATAAGGTTCCATCTGAATAGATTCTTCAAAACTATTATTATAAGAAAACTTGAGTAGGGGTATATGCTTCTCCCAAGAGCTCCCAAATTATAGGACGCATGCGTGCAACGTGTCCTCAAGATCCTGTATCGTACGCTCTGATTGGCCATTAGTTTGAGGGTGGTAAGCTATGCTCAGAAGCACCTGTGTACCCAGTTCCCTCTGAAAACTATGCCAGAAAGGATACATAATGCCGGTATCCCAATCAGATATGATAGAAAGAGGAAACCCATGAAGAAACATTATCTCTTGGATATACAACTTTCTAAGCTCATCACTACTGATGGTCTCCTATATCGGAAAAAGGTGAGCTACCTTTTTGAGTCTGTCTATAACAACCCACATGACATCATTTTTTCGAGGTGACGTCGGAAACCCTGTCACAAAGTCCATCGCGAAATCATACAATTTCCACTCCAGGGTGGGTAACTACTATAACAGCCTGGTTGTCCATTGATGCTCCGCCTTCACTTTCTGATAGGTGGAACTTCTTGTAAAAAAACCAGCTATGTCACTCTTCATACCCGACCACCAATACTGACGAATCAAGTCACGGTACATTTTGGTAACTCCAGGATTCACTACCCAAGCAGAAGCATGAAACTCCCACATAATCTCCTCACATATATCCCCTAGCACCCATACTCATCCATGGAAACACAGTACCTCCTCATCACCTATCGTCCATCCAGGAGGAGGTTCATCACTTTCCACTGACTCTTGTAGGACTAGTCCTTCTGAATCAGATAGTTTTTTGATCCTCACTCTATCCAGGAGGGTAGAGGTCATAACTAAGGAAGAAAGATAGGCATGCCCCTGACTGTCGTGAACGTCCAAATGCATCTCAGTGAAAAAAGCAAGACATTTACACTTACCACTAGCCTCCTGGACTACCTATATCTGAGTCCTACTTCTCAGTGCATCAGCTACTGAAGTTCCTTTACCAGGTGTATAGGCAAGCACAAAGTCCAAGGACTAAAGGTATTCGACCCACCTTCACTGTATCAGGTTCAAGTTGCATTGGATAAAGATATATTTGAGATTTTTGTGGTTGGTGAAAACCAAAAAATGTTCACCCAATAGATAATGTCTCCAACAGTGCAACACATGAACTACTGCTTCCAACTCAAGGTCATGCATCAGGTAATTCCTCTAATGTGGCCACAACTGCCAATAATCGTATGCAACTACTTGATTTCCCTGCATCAACACTGCACTGAGCCCGACACCTGATGGATCATATTAAAATGTATTTCTCTTCCCTTTCTCTAGAAGTATCATGACTGATGTTGATGTCAATATTCCATTTAACTCCTAAATGGCTATCTCGCAAGCTTCTGACCAAAAAAACATCACACCCTTCTTAGTCAACCCCATCAACAGTGATGATATGCAAGAGAAGTCATGTATAAAGTGCATGTAGTATCTAGACAGCCCCAAGAAACTTTGTTTCTCAAACATTTTCTTAGGATACTCTTAGGAAACAACTGCTCTCACTTTCTCTGGGTCCACTACAACTTCTGCCTCTGAGATGGCATGCCCTAGGAAGTGTATCCGGTCCATCCAAAAGTGGCACTTTGAGATCTTAGCATATAGCTGATGCTCTCTCAATGTACTCAAAATGATATCAATATGGGTGGAATGGTCGTGTCGAGTATGAGAGTACACCAAGATATCTTCCATGAAGACTACCATAAAAGAATATAGATAAGGGTGGAACACACTATTCATCAGATCCATGAAAACTACTAGTGCATTCGTCAGTCCAAACGGCATAACCAAGTACCCGTATAGACCATATCTACTCCAAAAAGTTGTAAGTGGTATATATGATGGTATAACGTGTAACTGATGATATCTGGATCTCAAGTCAATCTTTGTGAACACTTTTTCTCCTCGATGTTTATCAAAAAGATCATCAATACTTGGAATGGTATATTGGTTCTCAACCATCAACTGGTTTAGTTTCCGATAATCCACAAAATTTCAGAGGGTACCATCCACCTTCTTCGCAAAAAGAACAGGCAAACCCCAAGGAGAAGTATTGGGTAGGACGAAACCCTTTTCCAATAACTCCTCTAACTAACTCTTGATCTCTTATGACTCATGTGTAGCCATCCTATAAGGAGGAATGGATACCGATGCTACTCCTGGAACAAGCTCAAAATAGAAATCAACCTATTGCTTTGGAGGTAGACCTAAAAAGTCATCCGGGAAGACATCCCTGAAATGATCAACCACTAGAGGGAAATCCTTCGGACAAGTCCCCTAATCATCTAGTTATAAACTCGCAATCTGTGCTATCACACCACCTCGCCCACGATGCTCAGGTCTATCTTGACTCGCTTTGACATCCCATTCACCTTTGTATCAAACCTCTCTGACCTCTGGTGTTGTGAAACACACCCTGTGATGATAAAAATATACAAAGGCTCAAATGGGTACCAACCAGTCAATCCCAAGAATCACATCATCATCTATCATCTCTAAGACATAGAGGTCCCATAGAAAGTGACACCCAATATTCTCTAGGGACAATCCTGGACCTAACGCACACCAGCTGTTCTAGTTCCCAACGGAGTGTCTAGCATCATAACATTAGAAGAAGAAGAAACATCAAGCCCAAGTCTCTCCACAACGGGCATAGATATAAATCTATGTGTAGCAACTGTATTGAAATGTGAAAAAGATAAAACATAATCTACTATAATAGTACCTCTAATAGTAGAAGGTCTGTGATCCTGCTCCTGTTGGGTCTGTTGCACTGCATACGCCTGCCCAGTGCTACGACCCTGTGACACAGCCTAGATACCCTGAGCTGTCCCTCCCTACTACCTTTGAGATCCTAGTGTCCGGCTAGCAGGGCAACGACCACCACCTCTGCCTGTACATCCTGACGTATCCCAGTTTCTCGACTGGTAAGAAGCTGTTGGTCCTGCTCCCACATGTGGAGTCTGCACATAACCCCCCTCACTAGCCACTGGTGGGAACACCATGTAAAATCACTACAGATGACCCATTTTTTCACAAGCTCGGCACTCCACCGGGTCTCGTGGACACTGAGGTCTCTTGTGCCCATCTCTACCACACCAGTAGAAAATAACTTGGCCACCTAAAGTATTGTTTTGACTAGTACTAATACCTTGAGATAAATCCATCTGCCTCTTACTCTTACCGGTAGAAATAGTACCAGAAGCTGGTGTCAAACAACCCTGGCCCACATCACTTGCTTCCCACCTGTTCCGCTAAGTAATCAGTTCCTGGTTCACAATTGCGTTCACTATAGGCAACTTGAAAACATTAAGAAAATCTCAAATGTCATATCAAAGACCATACTCAAAGAGTTTGGACCTCAATGTCTCATCACCCACCAAAACGGGAGAAAAATTCTGATGCTCGGTGAAGTGGGCAGAATAATCTATCACTAACATGGTGCCCTGCTGCAGATTCCTGAACTCACGAGATCGATCTGCCCGCAACGTCTCCAGGAAGAAGAATTCATATAAGGCTACCTGATAATCTCCCCATGCCATGTCTTGGGGATGCTCAGACTGGGTGGTAACATCCCACCACCTCTTGGTAGAATAACCCAGCATATAAGTCACGATCTTGACCCTCTGCCTTGGAGGCGTCTCAAGATGTACGAAAATAGTATGCATTGAATCCTTCCATGACTCCACAACCTGTGGTCCGCTATCCCCTAAAAATGTAGGTGAATGCTGCTGCTGGAATATATGCGTCAGCTCTACCATAGATATGTCGGCCTGCGGTCCTCCTAGGAAGGTCTGCATGAACCGCATGAAGCCTTCACGGAACTACGCCACTGCACCTGCATCCGGTATAACGGCTGGTACCACGCCTAGCACTGCTGGAGGATAAATTGGTAGCCCATGGCCGACCATCTCATGATTATAATCACTGCCTCTATCTTGGAGAACAACCAGTTGTCATCTCGACAGTATGAATCTACAAGGTCAAATGCATGCCTTAGATCATGATTAATAAAGACAAAAAACATGGAGACCATGAAGGGAACATGAGAAAGAAATCATTCGAGGTTTACAAAACATGACTACACGATGTCTTCTCACAAGTCATCCACATGGGCATGTACCCCAGCTAAAACTGATCGTGTAACACCCCAAAAACACATCGGGTTGTCCACACACATGGTGTGTACTAGAATCCTTCTTTCATGCCCAAGTCCTTCTACACGACTTAGCCACACGACTCTCCATTAAACAAAACTACAATGCGTATCTCAGATAGACACATCGTGTTCAGATTAATTTCCAACTGCCTGTGTTGTTAGTGACATGGCTGACCACTCGGCTGACATTACACGGCATGTTACACCTGCACACGGCGTGTACACCACTCCATCTTCCCAGCCACACGGCCAGGTCCACATAGTCTTTCCCCGGTCAAGACTACACGGTGTGTCCCATAGGTACACAACATGTTCAAGAAAACATAACACCAACATGTGTTTATTAGATACACTATCAGGTCCCTAGGTTACACTACAAGGCGTGTGCATCACTGACACGGGGTGTACAAGAAAATATTTCCTCTGTCCGTGTAGTTAGTTACACAGGCGGACACAGGGTCCACACAACACGGTGTGTGAAATAATTACAAGGCATGTTCCATCTAGAACTTCCCCATCACATGTCTCTTCCTACACGGCCTATGACACGGTCAACTACTACACGACGTGTAGTTATGGTACAAGGTGTGTACTCTCAACTTTTTCTCTTCCTCCCGAAAAGAAGAATACACGGCATGTAGTCCAAACTACATGGTGTGTATTCTGGGTTTTTTCGAACAAAAACCCTTAGATACTGCCCCGGAACCCAGAAAAACACTGAAAACAACACCTAAGTGCCAAATTCAGATCCTTGAGGGCCCATACTCCCCGTGAATCAATGTTTGTCATCTTATGCGTGTTATAACAAGATAAACAGTCAATGGTCCACCAAAATTCCTATCAAAGCGAGACCTTACTCTTCAAAAACCAAAGCTTGGTGTTCATTTTATCAACCTCACCCAAAAATAACCAATCAATTAGCAAGTATTTATCAAAGAAGTTATCACAACAACATTCTTTTCTAGCACAACAACTATCACAACAACATGCAATTTCTAATGCACCTAAATTGCATGGAAGAATGCATGACATGTGATTTCTAGCCTGTGCCTAAATGATGCATGAGATGGCATAACTTCATTTCATAGGGTTGCAACTAAATAGAAACCATGTATAACATATAAATATCACCCCACAAGTGTGTCACACAATGGTGAAAATAAAAAAACCTATAAAATTGAAAAACTAGTGATAATTGCAATATGAGGAAAATTGGATTTTCCCTATACACGGGTTAGCTACTCCCGGGCACAGCTTATTACCAAATACCTTTTCCATCTTGTCCCTAACTAAGGCTCCAAATAGTATTTCAAAGAAAATAACTCCTCTGATACCACTTTGTAACGTCCCGGATCTGGTTGCCACTCAATGGGTGCCCCAAACCCAGTTGGTCACATGACTTGAAATGCATTTCCCCAAACGACAATGGATGCCGACTAGCCGTGAGGGATAAGGACTGATAGTGGGGAAACTATGCCCTCATTTGTCAAAGTGTAGCATAGTGAAATAAAAAATATAAGCATAACACAACAAAAGAAGTAACCAATATACAACTGAAATGGAAAACTGATGAAAAAGATAATCAGTAATCATATTTATAAAGATGCAGCATGTCACTAATTCTATGAATGTAGTCAGAACAGGATACACAGAAAAACAACACAATACAACTCAAAATTCAAGGTACAACCAAACAAAACAACGCTGAGTAAACAGAACACATCGGCATCGCAAGCCTATGCTCGGTCCCATACTCTACAACTCCTCTGATACAATCATGTACCAGTATAGGGACTCTTTCCCCTTTCGACACCTATAGCTATATTGTCTATTTGGGATAAAGAAATGACCCAAATAGGGTGTGAGAAATAAATCCCAGTAGGCAACCACCAAATGCCCGTGCCCAACAATCAGTGAAAATGTGTAACAACAGTGTGCAGTAGTAAATGCACTAAACTAAAAAGTACTCAAAAGTAACTAACTATACATGTTATATTTCCATTTTAATATTCATTTAACAATTCCCTGACTGTTCTTTAACATGGCATGTATAATATCTAAAAATCCTCATAGTGAACATTAATGATAACACTTTCCTTAGACATACAAAAAATACCCTCAGGTAATCAGAGTCACAACCCGCAAGTAATTTCCCACAATTGAAAATAATATTTCCCTTAGGCATATGAAGAGTCGACCAGAAGCACAGAATCAACTGCCCACAGGCATAACAAATATTTCCCTTAGGCTAAAAGAACCACTACCCTATGGCTAAAGGAAACACTGTCTGTAAGAAAAGAATATAATGGGTTGATCCCAAAGTATTAACATGAAATTTATATACACTTTATCTCAAGAAAATTAAATACACATTATAATCATGGCATACCCTCAGGTATCTAGGCTAAACGGCTAAACAGAGGAATGCACCCCCGGGGTGGTCCGAGATCAAACCAGTGATCCCAAACAGTAGTTTATGATTATATTTAATTACCTATACAAGTTAAGGTATTTAAAACAGCCAAGGCCTCATCCACATGACACCCCCAACATGGATTTTTAGCACAAAAGTACACAAAAAACACAGCAGTTGGAATTTAAATAACAGACCACCTACCTCGATTGTCTCTGATCGGTATATGTGAACGACGCATCCCAAATCGTCCAAGAATGACATCGATCTGGGATGAGAGAATTAATGTTAAAACTCAAATAACATCCCTTAGAATAATAATTGGTAAGAACAGTGCAAGGATAAAGGAGAACTCACCCATGTTGTTCCAACGTGATCGGTAGAAGCAGAAACATATTCCCGGTGCGCGATCACCTGATCTCCGACGCTCTGACCATCCTCCCAAGCTCCAATGATGTTATAAGCATCCTCTGTGAATAGAGGAGGCTACTTCCAATTTTAAGATAAAAAAGACTACAAGACGTGTAATTTTCTCATTTAACTGTTACTCTAGTAGCTATTTTTTCCACTACTGATTGGTTCATATGTCAACATGAGTACACGGAATGTATTTCCAAATACACGGCGTGTACTATCGCTCAGCTGGCAGCTACTCCCACCACCTTAATATTCACCTTCCGACTTACTACACAGCGTGTAAATACCCACAACACGATGTGTAGTCAGTTTTTACACCTTTCATCACCCACAGGGCTACACACCCTGTGTACTCATCCCACACGACCAAAGTACACAGCGTGTACCCACAAAATTTGGGATTTTCCCCCATTTTACTTATTTTTTGAAAAACACTTTAGGAAAAAGGAAAAGAAGAATCCCACACCATAATAATAAGAATCAGGTTCTAACACAGGTTGAGAATAGGTAAGATGGTTGCTTTGTCAACCTATAGAAGCACTGCCACTCAGACCAATACTAGTAGGCTAAAAATGAGTCAACATTGGTTCAACTAAATATCCCTAAAAAAGATAATTAATAAGAAATAGAATTATATTTAATGTAGAAAAAAATATACAATTATTATACCCAATAAGGGAACCATAGAGGCATGTCACACTCGTGTATCCGTAGATCATTATAAAATAATAATGTCCTTTTTAAATTTTCAATATTTTTTATAATATTAATAACAATGTAATGTAAATTTTTTATAAATATTCATTAAAAATTATACATATCAATTAGATATCAAATAAGACATAAACAATTTCATAACATGTTTTATAAACAATAATTTAAATCCAAGTTATATATTTTTTAAAAAACACTTTTAATATTAGTTTTCTATATTGAAATAAATCTATTTAAATGACATGAAAACAAACAATACTATAACAAAAATATAATTCCAAAATGAATCTAAATTAAATCAATTATAGTTTTACCAACCCGATAAACCTACATTAAGGTAAATTGAATTAACTATGAACATATATGGTTGCTTCTATATATAATCACTACTAGTTAAGGTTCAACATCAACTCTCACAATAATAAAATCTGAGTAATCAAATTCTATATTTTGGTCAACACCAATGGGGGATTCAATGGTTTCCATTTCATCACCACCATCAAGAAAAATGAATCATGGGATTTCATCATTAATGAAGCCATAATCACATCTCAGAAGAACCTTCACAAAAAAACATATTTTATTCATTGATGCCAAAATTTACAGTTCATCAGTATCAAGAAATCGAATCATGTGAATAAATCTAAATCTAAATTCACCTATAAATTTACCATGTCACATCATTAAATGAAGCCATTTACATTTCATCTTAGTAACTCAACAATATGAGTTGTAAACCAATAACAATATTTTATAAATAAGTGCATAATAAGACACATTTTCATATCATGGCATACAATATGATGAATTGATATAGTAGTATATTGTGCTATTTAACATAACACCAACATTTTTTATACTCATTTTAACTCCTTGATCTATTCTTATTAATTTATACCAATTAATTAATAAAACATTTCATTTACCATCAAAATATTTTAGAACAAAAGACAACACTATTAATTCATTAGAAATAGAGTGAACAAATGAACTCAATACATAAAATACATATGAATAATAAAATTAAATTAATATATATTGTTTATGTTAATAAATTTAATAGTCATTACATTAATATCATCTAAAAAGAAAAATATTTTCTATGTAAATCTTCACTCTTTGAACGAAAACATCAATGTACTCCACATATAATTTGATTACATTCCCTATATTAAATTGTAATAATACTTTAAGTTATTTTTTAAATTACATAGTATGAGATAATATATAAATATTAAAATTATATACTTAAAATAATCCTAATATAAACCACATTAATAAAAGACTGTGTGATGTTCCATATCTCTCTCTTCAATGATCAATGTAGCCAATGTATATAACCCATGAATTCCACTTTTTTAGGGAAGATGTCATTATTTGGGATCAATTTTTCTATAATTTCCATATTATATTCACATTGTATAGTTATGTATTGTGCTCACATTAGAAAAAAAACATTAAACAAAAATCCATACATTCTTGATCCAAATAACCTCTCATTATGAGACCTTCTTGATGATTCTAATTTTAGGCATAATATTTCATTGTGAGCATATTTATTTTAGCAGGATACATATATAATAAATAATTCCCCCCCAAAATTGGTTTAGTTAAAATATAAACTATTGAATTCATTATTCATCAGAAAAATGATTGTGGAAAAAATTGAACTCCAAAAAAATTAATGGCGCCTCTTTTTTTCATTTTCATCAAGAAAGTATTGAATAACATTTTAGAAAAAAGGACTCAAAAAATGGGACAATATAATCACTATCCCTAATAATGTATTTGATAGAAAATTGCAAATTTATATTGCAATCAATTTATGAATAAAGATGTAATAATCATAAGATTGTATGGATTTTAGTTTCAACTAACTTCTTTTGACTCATTTTGATATGTTGTTAGAATAGCCATCAGGAACCAGGATATTATACACTACTTCCAGTAATGGGTTTTTCTCTAATTTTTTCATCACATAAGATTTATAAGCATCTTTATATTATTTTCACTGATACACACAGCATGAAATTTGGGTCAAATACCCTAATCCATTAAGCCCCACTGAGATCGAAAGTCACCATTGGTCTTCCACTTGAAATTTAGAATAATTGAAATAAAAATTTTACATATATTATTCCAAATGTGCATTACATATAAACAATTATGTAACTAGTTAGTATAAAAATATGGTATATTCAAAAATATACTTGTATTTTTCTAATTTTAAGTGGATTCTCTATCAAAATTCTTCCACTTTTTATATTTAATATGTCCTTTCCAAAATGAAAAACTAAAATCTATTAAATCATTTTTCACATAAATTCATATGTTAAATTGAAGAGGTTACTCAATATCAATAGTAAACTCAAACCTCTATGGATTCATCCTATATTGATGATCCTTTTCCAATAATCCTTGATGCCCCATGAAACTAAAACTAAAATGGTATTCAAACATTCTCTATATTTAATTCAAATAATAATAGGACATTGAATTTTTTTCTTTTATGATCTAGCAATACATCATTTTAAATTTTTGGAAATAAATTTTATTCCATAGAAGGGAAGAATGCATCTAATTTTTTTTTTGAAGAATCAAATGTGCACACACCCATATCCCAAAGCTATTTCAACACGCTTATTAATGGATACAAGTAGAAATATATATTTTTATAAAATAAAAATGTCTTGATATTAGTATCCTTAATACAAAGAAATGTTTCTTAATAAACATCTATAGTGGAATATTATAAATGTTATTAGAAACATTCCACGTGCTATGAGAAATTCACATCTGATAAAATGGATTAAAACCATCACAAGATAGGCCAGAACTAAAATTAAGCACCTAAGAGACAAATTCATGATTCTTTGAATCAAATTCTCAACATGAAAAATAATTTGTAGTATTAAATAACTCATCATTACCTTTAATTTTCATAGAATCATTCTTTATTATATTTTATGATATTTTTGAAGACATGAATCAATTTTGAAGACTGTGAATAAAAGTAATGCTCCACATGAGTTTCTATGGAACTATATATGGTGTTAGATTGGTATTTTCCTTATATTAAAATGAACCAAATTCCATAAATTAATTAAGGTAGGTTTTTTCCTCCCAATATAAACTTCATTCTTTTAAGCAATCATGAATTTTTTTAGTAAGCTTTTTTTCTATTTAATTAACATTCATACCTTATAATCATTTGATGAAATATCTACACCATTGGAAAGAAACTCCTCAAAAACATTACGAATAAAGTCAATGGAGATATTATAAATTCTATACATGGGTTTTTCCTGATATAACAACATTAATTTTTTTGAATTCTTATTTTGAACATTTTATTTTATTTAATAAAACTTCTTTATTTCCATTCATTAATAGTAAATTATTACCTTGTATCTTCATTATAATAAAAAACATAAGAGTTTTTTTGAAATCCATATTTTTTTCTATAGTAGATAACATCTTCAAAGATTAACCAAGGTGTTCCAACTCAATTATAACATAGGAACCTTATACAATCTCTATCTGAAGGATTGATAAATGAAAAATCTAAAGAAAATCCAAATTCATGTGAAACTTGGTTGAAATACCAGTGGTATGATACATCCATATTCTATCCATTCTATTGTAGTGATGAATTTTCTTTTCTGATCAACAATTTCAAATATTATTACAATTACATACAAATTCATGTTAAAATTAAATGTATAGTATTACAAAAATTAAAGAACTATAATAGGAAACCAAATTGAATACATTGTGTGATGAAAGAAACCATTACATAATAATATTATTCATACAAAATAAAGAGCAAAGAATATCATAAGAAAAAACAAATTCATTCTAATTAAAAAACAACCAAGGTTCTTCTAATGGAATAAATAATAATTATGGAATAATATCTTCAAATGTGTATTTATTATCTATAATGGTATTCTCATTTGAAAACATGATTGAGGATAATATTTTTACATGAAAGGATTTTATAAAAGGTTAATATTACTTATTTTATTCAAAAACATAGAAAATAGATATTAACTGTTGTTGAAAAATCAATTTATGAAATATTTTATTTGGGGATGCTCTATCAAGAATTAATAATTAGTCTATTACATTCCACATTATGATTCATATCGACTACTTCACCATTGACAAAACCTCTTAATTGAGTTAAAGTGTGGTTAGATTAGTATTAAATTTTTTAACATGTATTGTAAAAAATGGTTAAATACTCAATATATGATAAAGGTACTAAGAAATATTTCATAACAAATAACTAATTTGTACTCAATAGTAAATCAAAATATGTTAAACTAAGGTTCATACCCTTAAAGTTTTTTTAACGAACTAAATTCTTACTTAAAACATTATCAAGGTCAAACTAGTTTCATAAATTGAATAAGGTCATATAATATTTCAAATTTATATTATATAATTGTTTTAAAATATTTACCAAAGGATTTTATAAATTTTAGTACATAATAAAGGTTTTTGAAATTATTAAACATTTGAAATCAAAAGATTTCATTATTTGCAAAAATATTTTATCATTCATTCATATCTAAATCATAATAATAAATTTTGAGAAATATTCTTCATTATTAAAATAAATAAAATTGTCAATTACAAGAAAATATACTTTATATATAATTAAATGTCCAATATTTACATAGAATTGTATAATTATTTATATCACCATAAAATTATTAATTTTTTGGAAAAATTAATCCAATATATAGTTTAACCATGGCTTATGATATACCAAATTAAATTTAAATAATTAAATCCCATTAATATAGGATGATAAAAACCAACAATAATACTAGTAGTTAACTGAAAGATGATTCCTAACACTAATAATATCTAAATCCCTAAAATTTTCAACCAATAAATCAAATGTTTAATTTAAATTTATAAAACTTACTAGGATAGTTTTCAAAATTAATAAATTGTAATTGAAACTGTACTTTTATGAATTTAATATCCTATATTTGATATCAATTGGACTATAGATTTTATATTATGATTATATTAGTTATTCCTACTTGATTTGGTAGAATCACATGTATAGATAAAATTGAAAATAATAGTGAGTATAAGATACTATGGATCCAGAACTACCTTGTATGATGTAAATAAATATCATAATTAAAAATCCATAAATTTTGGGTGAATTATAGAATATAAAACTTGTTATCTATTTTGTTAGGGGTGGGACATAAAGCTTACCACTAAAGGATTGCAACTAAAAAATGGTAGAAATGGTTGAATAACACCTTGCTGATGGGGGATGTGTCACATGAGGAGGGGATTGGGACGTTTAGGCTCGTATGAGGGGAGGATATAATAGGGCTTTGATTGAGGATGGGAGGGGGATAATGACAGGAATAATGATTTATTAAGGACCTATGCCCATTGTTTTTGAAAATCCATTGGTAAAGCTCAACATATATTAATGATTTTGTTTCAAAAAGTGGGTATAGATTTGGGTATAATATCTATACCCATGGTTTTGCTAAACCATGGGAATAGATGTGTGGGGATAGACCCAGTTTCAATAACTTATCACACATCGGGGGATTAGTCAAAATATCTTCCAACATATTTTCAGTAGAGATAAACTCAAGAGTAGTATAACCTTTTCTAGTATGATCTCTCAAGAAATGATTCCTTAAATCTTTATGTTTTGATAATGAATGATTTATCTTATTTTTAGAAATGATGACACCAATTTTTTTATCACATTAAATTTAAAAATAATTATAATTTAATCCCAAATCTTTTAAGGTATGTTTTATCCACAATACATGTCCACAACAACTAATAGAAGAAATATATTCTTTTTTAGAAATAGAAAATTCTATTGATTGTTGTTTCTTACTATATTAGGATACTAGGTATATTCTTGGAATATGGAAGGTTCTTGGGAACTATTTCAATCTTTTTAGTGACCAGGAAATTTGGGAACTAATATATAGTTAAATTAATAACAATAGTTTTTGTAAAATGTAAGGAAATAAAAAAATATCCCTTTAAATATTATAAAACTCTTTTAGCATGATTTAAATGTGATTATTTAGGATATTTAGAAATTTATAGAACAAAGACATAATGAAAACATTATTTCTAGTCTACTAGTGGTTAAATACAATAAAAAATTACATTATTACTCTATAAATATTATTTTCAACTAAATTCCTAGAATCATCCAAGTCAATAGTTTTCTTTTGAAATCAAATGAGTTTTATGTACTATACTGCTTTCTAGTCAAAATAGTTTATGTAAGTTTGGTATTTGTTTTCATTGATTTAGAACATGTATTTTTTGATAAATTTTACGATATAGAAAATAATTTAACTCCCCCATGATGCTCATTTAAAATTCTTCTTACATGATTTTGGAAATTTAATTTTAAACTTTTTTATTTTTATATTGAATGATTACATCATTGACATATATCTAAACTAAAAAATACCTAAAGATAATTTTTTATAATAATATAGGATTGTTTATAACTAATAAAAACCATTTGATAAAATAAAATTACTTAAAAAATACTAATAGGATCATGCTGAGTGTTTATGTCCATAAATATACTTACTATGTTTAAAAACTAAATTTTGAATATGAGGATTTTCAAAAATAAGAGGTTGTTCAACTATACTACATCTATAAAAATCCATTTATAAATGTAAATTTTTTGTCCATCAAATATAATTTTAAATTCATATGTGATGCATGAGATTGGTGGATCCTATTGGATTCTAATCTAGCTAATGTTGTACATGCCTCCTCATAATCTATACCTTCTTCTGAGTAATAACCATTATCTACTAGCCAAGCATTATTACATGTGATCAAACCATGGTATACCCATTTAATAATAAAACCCCATTTGATCAATTATTGGAAAATCATTGGGTCTACCAAAAAATTCCCAGTCCTTCATCCTCTCAAATAGGTTTAATTTTTATGTAATTTCTACAATCCCAACCCTCATATAATAAGTAATCATTTATAGGCTTTGGTTTTAGCTAAGATAAAAAAAATTAGAAATCTCTATATGGTTTCCTATAATACTTATTATCCAAATTCATTCACCTAATTTTCCAATGAATATTTATATTGTGTGGTTTTTAATGGTTCTATTTTTTCTAGGCATCACATATTCTGGTTTAGTGGTAAACAATATTTAATATTTTGATTCTACAAAATCAATTTATAGTACATCATTAATTTTATTTTCAAATAGTTTTTCATGTATCATATTTTCAAAAGGATCATTTTTTCATAAAATTGAGTCATTTTTTAATCACCAGGATCACTTTCATAATATTTCACATGAGTTTTTTCATTAAAAAATATTTTCCTTTTAATGAAACCTCTATATTCCTTGGAGGATCTAGAATATAATAGGAAGATTACTTCATCATCCTTTGGACCAAATTTTACAAGATTACCCATTTAGTTTAGAACATAAATGTTGAATCAAACTAATTTATGTGACCAAATTTATATTTCTATTATTCTATATCTCATAAGGTGTTATCTTCAAAATATGTCTAATTTGAAATCTGTTGACAACATAACATTTGGTATTCGTATCATCATCCGAAAAATGAGTAGGCATGTTATATTCACATAACAATGTTCTTATAATTTCTATCCATGTATTATTTCCCATCATAACAATTCCATTTTATTGAGGTTCCATAGTAGAAGAAAAATTATGTTTCATACCATGTTTTGAACAAAAGGAATTCAACTCATGGTTATGAAATTCTCTTCCATGGTAACTTCTTAGAGGAATATTTTTTAAAATATTTCCCTTTCTGAACCAATTTTTAAAATCTCATAAAAATATAATGGGACTAAATTTTAAAAATTAATAATAAAAACAAGTAAATTTAGAGAAATAATTTATGAAGATATAGTCAAAATATTTCCATATTAGTCTTGCAACACTATATGGATTGTAAAAATCCATTTTATTTTTTGAGGGCCTATAAGTAGAAACATATTTATATCTTTAAAATTTTGATTTGTGTTGCTTTCTTATTTGGAATGTATCACATATCTTCACTTTATTAAATTTATTTTGAGGTAAATCTGAATTATTATTTTAAATAAAATTATCAATGAATAAAAATTAAAATTTCATAATATTCTAAACCATATCCAAGATTCATTTTTTCATCATTTAAATATTTCAATTTTTATATACTCAATCAATTAAAATCTGTGTTATATACATTCTATATTCTAGGTGTCTAAAATTTATGAGTTTTTATTATTAACAACCAAACATGAATTATTTGAAAATTAATTTTTGGAATCTTCCTCTTTTTGATGAGAATGATGATTGGATTTCCAACTAATCCAACACACATAATTTTAACATTAGCATTTTGAAAAAAAATGAGATAACATATCACACCCCAACCTAACTGATTTATTTTTTTAATATCTTTAATTATTATTTTGGGTTTGAGACATTTTTTACCACTCTTGCATAGTTACCCGGCATGGTTAGGAGTAACTGCACGGTGCCCGCACATATGCCCGGGTGGGTCGGAGTTAAAATGTACGACTCATGCACATTTTATAGAACCATGCAGCAAGCACGTGACTAGACCCTACAAGTAGGTAGTACCAAGTAGCATGGTCTGGGCATAGTTTTCTCAACTGTGTGTTAGACTATAGACGAGAAATGGAACATCCCTGATATTCAATATAAATAAGTGAATGTTTAAAATGGTAAAAGGAAAAAAATAAATAAATAAAATAATGTAGGTTAAATTAAATTAAATAAAATTATATTAAATGGTTAATAATATTATTATTATTATGATTTTTAATAATAAATATATTATTATTATTATTATTAGATGAAATGAAAAAAAATTATAACCTTAATCCAGCACCCCCTTCCTTGTACCTTGTGTGAGCCGCCCCCCTCCCCTCTATTGTTCCGTGATGTGCACACCCTATTCAGACCCTCCCTCCTCCATAGTATTGGCAGACCTCCTCCCTTTTCTCTTCTCCTACTCTTAGCACCCGATCGGCCTCCGCACCAGCTCCCGCGTCTCGTGCCTCCAGCCTGTCGCGCCAGCCCTCTCCAGCTCTTGCGGTTCTTTTGTGTACTGGCCTCCTACTGCACCACTTCTACGACAGTTCTCTCGTGTGCTGGCCTCCTACTGCATTAGCCATATTTTGCACTGTTCAGACCCAACTCCGATCAATGGCCTCCTCACCGAATCACCGACCACACTACGCCATCACCCCACAGCTCTGGAATCCTACCTGTAACTGGCCACCATCTCACCGTCGCATCTGCAACTTGTTTTCCTCTTGCTAGTTCACCCCATGGTTGACCTCCCGTTCATAATCCACCTCCTCATTGGCCTCTCAGTCTTCGACCTCATTTCCATGTCTAGCGGTGCATCAGACCTTCACAGCTCTTCTTGTTCTGGGCAGTGGTGCTTCCGAACCCTCATGTGCACGGTCAACCCACTTCCCTCCTAAAGTATAATTATTTATTTATTTATTTTCCCTTTACTTTAATTATTTGTTTTTATTTAATTTTGATAATCCTAATTCAGTCCTGGGTTGTGTTTCATGTGTTTTTTTCACTGTTTAGTGAGCGCAGTTGCTCCGCGGGGATTTTTCTTCCTTCCGTTGAAGTTTGTCACATCTTCTCTTGTTTGAGGTAGGTGAATCTGGGATTGTACTTTTTGATGCATTCCTTTAACACTTTCATTCTTCAAATTATTATATTTTAATTGATTCTCAGTATTATTTTTCGCCAAATTGATCTACTTTGGTGTTTATGAATTTTTTAGAAGTTTTTAAAATGATTTTCTTATGCATATAAAAAGGGGTCTCTATGATCATGTTTACTTAGGGTATTTAATAAAATACTCTAGTCATTCAAAGTATAATTCAGGATTTTTATGAATTGTTTAGCTTTGATTATGTTGTGTGTTGGTATTGGTTATTTTTGAATTTATATTGGTGTATAATTTTGGTATTGGTGTGACTCGTTAACTGTGTTAAGGTGTTATGAAAAGTGGGATCTTTTTTTTAATTTGGAAGTGTTTTTTTTTCAAATAAAGTATGTGGTTAGTTTTAGTTTCAAGGAATGTGATAGTTTTGTGGATATAGTGTTGGTTTTTTTTTCATGAACTGTAGGTGTTTCATTGGATGATGACACATCCATGGGTGTACTAGGTTTAGACATGGATATGCCTTAAAATAAAAATTATATATAAAATAGTATTTACTTAAAACCTTGGTCTTCTAAATGGGGTTTTCTTTATTAATAAGATTTTGTCCTTTGTGTGGTTATTATGATAGGGTTGAAAGGAGATCTCAATGGGTGTGCCTAATTGGCCCTTAGTGTCCATTTCAGAAAATGTTAGGCTCGAGAGGCCATTTGATAGTTTGGTGTGTTTTTATTTAAAAGATTGGAAGGATTTATGTAAAATGAATGGGGTACTTTGGAGTTAAAGGACCTATTGTCTCTTTTAACTCATGGGTGAATTTTGTGTTAACTTTTAGAACGAGTTATGTTGCAATGTGGTGTGTGTTCCTGGTTATTGTTTTAAATGGTTTTTTTAGAAAATTATTTCGATATGAACATGATGTGATGTCCTGTTTGACACTTTGATTAATGTGAATGATTGAACATGTATATGAGGTTCTATTTTCTTGTATAACCCTTTATGTGTGAATGTATTGGAATCATCTGTGTTTGTGGAAGGCAAGTGTGGTGAGATGAGTCACACGTGTGATGGCCTTCCTACCTATATAATATTATTATAACCACCATGGGTTCCTGGGCATCTTATAGTTGATCGATTTATGGTTTCTTATCAGTCCCGATTAGATGGGTTGGTACCCATTAGTAGGTGTATAGGAAAGATAGGGTGTGCTGCTGGTTTATATTGCTAGGAGGGAAGCCAGTTGGTAATAAACCTAGGAGTTTCACCATACGCCGGTAAGTGGTTCTAAACTGATTACACCCTTGTTTCATTCTAGGGATGTTTAGGATCACCCATGGTAACATAATTAATTTTATTTTTTGTTTTCTTTATATTGTACAAGTTTGTTCTAACTTGTTTCATTTCACCTGATTCCCTTTTAGCACATTCATGATCTGTATGCCTCAGTTTTGTATTTGAAATTGAAACTTGTTTTGAAAATGGTATATAGCATCTGCTGGATTTTCAAATGGAAAAAGTATTTTTCTTATTTTAATATGTGAAAACCCTACTTTTATATTTGTGTTTCAAAATAGTGTTGTAGGACTATTTTGTGAAATAGAATACTCAGATTCCATTATTATATTTGGAACCCCTACTGAGCATCTCGGTGCTCATGCCTATCATATTCTTTCAGTTGTAGTTTCAGTTTCTGTTCAGGTTCTTGGATTAGCTACTCAGTGTTGGAGCAGGCGTGATTCTGAGTTGGGTGGTCACCTAGAAGGTCACAAGAAGTTGTATTTGGTTTTATATTTCTTTCTACTGGTTTGTTTTATTTTTACAATCAGTTTTGTTTATCTATTTATCCTTTGTTCATGGGATAAATAATTCCAAGTGGTTAAATTTTGTTGCTTGGTACTCGTTTCCAGCCTGTGGGGATCGGGAACGCCCCTTGGGCCATGTCATGGATCGGCTAAGGTGACCTGTTCAGGGTCGACCCGAGTTAATTCAGGGAATAACCTCCATCAACATTTAACAAGGAGTATAAATTAGAGAAATATCCACTCATATACCTCGATCATCCATTGTTCATGTACCATTTATCATTTATGATCATAAGTCATTTTACCTACGATGAAAAATTAAATTATAAGAAATTTTTGTGCCAATGATTTCTTGGGTCCAGCAATGATAGAATAAATATACATTGGAATCAAAATCTATTTATTCTATATATAAATTCTTTTAATTTATTTTGAAAAATTATTTTAATAAAAATATTATTTAACTCTATATAATTTTAGTACTTTTATATCCTAATTTTTTCCATAGTTTCATTACTATCCCTAATTAAATCCATTAATTTTATTATGACTATTTTTCTTTGAACTAGGAAAAATAGTTATTATAATATTTTGGATTCTCATCATGGATTACTATTCCAAATTTATTTCAACGGGATTTATTGTATCTAATGATTTCATTTACATTGGTTTCTACTATAGTGAGTACCCTATTTGTTTATTTTAAATCTTGAACTTCTTATTTAAATTATCAATCTTATTGCCATGTTTAACACATGATGTTTTGTAAATTTTATATATTGATTTTAATTTATGAAATTTTATTATTTAAGTCCACTTTTTCACTATAAATGTCACCTTTAAAATATTGTAGAGTTTGTTTTTAAATATACATATTGTTTTTTAAAATAGTAATTTATTTATTTAATTTCTCATAAGAACAATTCTAATTTAAATATTGAACATTATTCTTAAAACTATAATAAGATTGGACATAATTAGAATGTTCTATAAATCATAAGTTTTCATTATGATTAGTGTTTTTGGCTTCTAATTCTGAAGAGGAAACATCACTCGAGTCCTCTAAAGAAACCCTAGTTACATTCATGCCTATCTTGGCGTAATTTTGTTACCAACATTCTTGATGAAAATTTTATATGAATTATTTCTATTTTTAGTTATAAAAATCTTGTATTATATGTACAGTATTTATACATTCATATAATTTTAATTCTTTTTAACATTCATCATATTTATCTTATATGTTGAAGGGTCTATTAGATCATATTCTCTTATTATAAAAATTTATGACCGTTATTTTAAAGTGATAATGCTCACTATCTGATTCTGGTCTTTTTTTGTAACATTCTCATAAGACTCTATTTTTTTAAATTCATTAATCTTATTTTTACCTTTTGAAGTTAATACTGTCAGTGTAGAATTTTCCTTCTTAAATAAAAAATTCACTGTAACGTTATATTTCAAATATTCCTTTAACAACATAATACTTCCACCAATATATTATATTTGAAAATTAATTAACTCTATAAATTGTTTAATAGAAGCTAAAATACCACTATAATTAGGTGGTAAAACTCTTAGCACAGTCATTTATTCATTTGGATTAATAATTGTTGTTTCTAGGGAATAAATATTATTTAAAATCTCTTTAATCCATCCATTTAATTGGGTGAATTTCTCCCTTTTATCATTATGAGGGTATCAATATAATGTTTGGAAGTATTATATATGAGGTATGCCATATTATCAGTACTGTCAAATGCAGCGTAAATGGTAGTCCATATTTCATATGTTATTTGATATTGAAATGTTATATTAAAAAAATCTGGACCTAGTCCAAAAAATAACAGTAGTCATTAGTTTGTAATTTAAATCATAAATACATTCAATATCAATATCCCGTGTTTCATGTTGATTTTTTTTGGAATTTCATAATTTTTTAGGGATTTAAAATAAACATTTAGATTAAGGATCTCAAGATAAATGATCATAAATTCCTTCTATCATCCATAGTTCTCACCAATAAAATAAGGAGATCTTAATATATATATATATATATTCTATTTTTTATCCATTTTTGTAGTTTTTAGAGATATATTTGTAATTAAAAATTTAATTCCTAAGAACTAAAGTGTCACATGCTCCAATACCAATTGTTGTCTTGAATGATCTGAAAAATACTCAATAGGTGGTTGAATTGAGTTCTTGAAATTTTATTCACATGGAAAACCACACTCATCTCGATATAACAAAATTATCATTCATTAATTATCACATAAAATAGTGAAAAATAAATTAATATGGAAAGGAAAACACAGATAAGGATTTATAGTGGTTTAGGGAATATAAGAACACTTTTCCACTCCACCAAAACTCTCTTCCATGAAAATGGTTATTTTAATAGTAATAGTCATTTTTTAGGACTTACATCCCTTTTTCTAGGGAATTCATGACTGATTGTATGAAATTGAAACTTTTTAGACAAAATATGAGCATTAAACTGGGCTCTTGAAAGGATTTGAAATCAACAGCCTTCATGTTCAAGTAACATAAACCATTTACAACGATATGTTAGAAAAATAAGTATATTATAGGTTAATCTTATAGTTGGATGAAAAAACTGATAGATGGAACAATTAATCAATATATATGATTAAAAATTAATGTACCCTCAGGAGAGCCTTCAAAAACAAAAATAAGTATAAATTATGTCACACAACTATAATTTCTCAGACTATAAAATTATTCTCTATATTTATCCTTCTTTTTTATTCTTTTGGTAGATCAAGCTTTATATACTTTAAATGAATAAATATTTCTCAATTAAATTCATATAACACAATATGTAGAATTTAGTATTAGAGATATTATTTTATCTGAAATACCTCTCTAATATTAAAGACAAATAAAATATCCTGGTGGTTTTTTTCATTCTTGATACTTGTATATTATTATAATTTTTATAATAAATAGGTAATCCATCATTTAAATATAATTCAACAGCATTAAAATTTGTCTAATGTTCTTCAACAAAAATAAATACAAATTATAGCACGATGTAGATGACTACATTTCATCATATAGCTAAGTTATTCATTTGAATCCATGAAACCAATTTCACATCAGACATCTACTTAAAGAAAAATTCCATTATGAACCTAGATTTCTTCAAGTAGATAAATTTAATCATGTGGTATTTTTATTCACATATCCAAAAATGAGGTAGCCTATTTAAACAACTTAGTCGATTCCACCATGTATCTGATTCAGGTATTCGATTATGCCACATATCAAATTCATGTAGCCAATTAGGTTATGTAGTTTATTTATCACATAGATGATCTTACTGACACATGTTTTATCCACAGAAAGCATTCTATAATTTATCTAAATTATATAGGAATTTCCTTTACATAAGATAATAATGTAGGTGAATGAACACATAGATATTTATCTATATAGACAAAGTCTTCACGTATCTGATTGTTCTTAACATAGTAAATTTTCATAAAAATACATAGAATTGAAAACATAGGTTTGTTAAAATATGAAACACTTAATCCAAGATAAAAACTACTAAAGAAACATAAAATAAAAATCACTGATATTGTATAAATTGAGTATGAGATCCTAAAATCTTAAAGTGTATAGGAATTTTTGATCAATGTTAGTTGTCCAATATATTTCAAATATCTTTTAATGTTATATTCATATAAATGACATAATTTGATGTTACTTGTGTTTTAATGGGGATAGGCTCCAATGAATCTATCCACATTCATTAATTGTATGGATTGTAATGATAATGATTTTAAAGAATATTCTATGAAACTTGTTTCTTTTTCTTTGGTTAATTATGTAATTAAACTCATTGCTCTTCTATGGGGGCATTATAGGAAGAAATTATGAAATGTTTTTAAAACCCAATTATATTTCATAATTTATGATATAATGAATTAATTGTGATATTATGTCACATATATATATATATGAATTTTATTATGGGAGGGGTGGGCTCAAAATTATATATCCCTCCAATGAATTGGGTAAAGATGGATAACTCATGGGATAAATTGGATTATAATGGGGAGTGAGCCATGTTCTGTAAGGGAATATTCTAACTTTGATTTTCTTGGGTGTGCCCCTTGATTACAATGGTGGTTCGGGGAGTTTAACCAATAAAGTATGATATTATTTTAAATTATCATTGATTATTATGGAAATAAATTTCAATGATTATATGTATTCCAAAAAAATTATGTCTTATTGTAATTTAATTCCCCCATGGATGATTTTCTTTATTTTTATTATGAATCATGTATTATGAACTACACATACTTATTCCATGAGTCAATATTATGATCCTGGATATAGAGATTTAGTTTTAAATTATTATGTTCATGTTAAAAGAACCTTATCCTCATGTTATGTTAAATTGATTATTGATATCTTCCTGGTTTATACTTACTGAGCGTTTGAGCTCACATTTTCTTATGTTTCATTTCACTAGGTTATAAACAAAGGTATTGCATTTGATATTTCTAGGTATGTATTGGAAGGGTTCTAGTAGCGAGGAACTAAGTAGTAGATTATGCAGTTCGCTTATTGATCAGTTATTATGTGTCTATTTTTTCAATGATACTATAACTATATGATTCTGGAATGGATCATTTTTTTATCTATTGAATATTAAACTAATAATGTGAAATATCTATTTATGAAAATAATGGGTCACTACAAATGGTATCATAGATTGTTTTAGTAACCCTTTGGAAATAAGGATCTTAATACTTTAGTGAGAAACCTCAGAATAATCATAACTATAGGACAATGTCATGTGTTGTGGTAAATAAAAGAGTGTGGTTTTCCTAAAAAAAATCCTTATATGGAAACTACAAGTTGACATTGTTACATCATAGATCTATATATAAGTAATTACCTTAAAAACATGGTGTGGGAGTATATATTAGGCTTCATTATGGTGTATTGTGAGTGTTCCCTAACTATACACCTTCTTTGACACTCTCTGTGTATAATCCTTGGTAACAATTAATTTTATTTATAAAAAATTGTTAAGGATTTGAATTTATGAGAAGAAATAATGGCCTAGGTTATACCTAATTTTTCATAAATTAAAAAGATGTTTTCTTTATGAAAATGATTTTTCAACATTATTTGTTTTCCCACTATGAACATTTTTTCCCACTCTATAGTTTTTTATTTTTTTCAATAACTACAACATGGGGGAATTGTGTTAAAACAGAATGTGATGATTAATATAATGATTTCACATATGATAAAAAACATAAAAATGAAGTTAGAACATGAAAAAATATATTTATTCCTAATTATTTATCTCATTATATGGTTAAAAATCTCAAAATTGTTGTGTTTACTAACACACACAACAAGATAAAAATGAATTTTGAGGAAAACTAGGTGAATAATAATTATTTACTTAAATTTCATGTATGATGGAAGATTAACCCATTAATATATATCCATGTTGTGGGAAGATGTTTTGTTTGTGGAAAAGGAATCATTTAGATCAGGTATTATTCGATGAAAAAACAAAAATTTGGTTAATGAAATGGATGATAAAAATTGATTCAATAAGGTATCATCACCTATTCAATGATTCAACTATTAAAAATATAGGGATTATTCAAATAAATTTCCTTAGGGGAAAAATAAAAAATATAATCAAAAAGTTTTTACTCGTAAAATTTTAATATTAAATATGATTAGACTATGAATGAGATATCAAAGGAAGGATGTATTATTGAATATTATTATGAAGTATAGTTAATGTTTTATGAAGGATGTGGAATGGTTGATTTTTTTATCTATTGTAATTCCAGAACTATTTTATTGAAGTATTTTTGTAAATGGTGTTATTTAAATATTTAATTATTGATTTTAAATAGTTTTTATTTAAGGTATTTTAAGACTATGTGTAATGGTATTGATGATTGAGAAGGATAATTTAATGGAATGGGGAAATTTTATGAAAAAATACATGACTGATCTAAAGAAAACCATTTATATTTACCCAATGTTTAAATATTAATATTTATTTAGGATAAATTTTTTATTGATAGTGTAAATTGGATAGTATTTATTACATTGGAACATGTTATTAATTTGATGATAGAGTGGTTCTTTCTATCATTGATTGAGTTTTCAATATTTTTTGGTTTTAAAGAATATATTTGATAATCTATGATTTTATTTAAGGCATTTGTAATATAAAGACCTATGTTTAAACATTACATAATATTGAATTAAAAGGATAATTCACATTGAGGATATTTTCTGGTTTATAGCTTTAGAGAATTAGGCATAACAATTACATTACATCTCAAAAATTAAAAAGTAAACATTTCTACATAGTTTCCATTTTTTTTAAAAACATGAACTCTTAAAAAAAGAGTCATGTCTAGATCCATGTTTTAGACAACATGACTTTTCCTTGATCCCATCCTTGACCATATTCATCTTTATGTCTTGTGAAAACATTTCAAACATGGGATGAGCATAAAAATCTCAGTAAGGGTTATAAATCAAAGAATGAAAACATTTGTTCATAAATGCATTCAAAACATTAAGTCTTTTACTTACCTCGTGAAATCATATTATTTATGAAAGAAACATAGAAATAAAAAATAATAAAGGTAACTTGTGGCATCCATATCGTAATTACATTGTAGCTATCACATCTAAATAGGGAGTTACATTGGAATATCCATTACAACATATTCCCTTAATCTCTTAGGAGTAACATTCACGTTTACCTCCATCATGTTACCCAATGCATTGAAGAGCTATCTTGGGCTCACCTGCCCTAGGTTTATCACGGAACCACCCATATACATAAATAATTCCCAAAAACCATAACATGATCATAACACATAACATAAGGATAAAAGAAAGATAAAATTTCTACATTGTAATAATAAAATATCATTTCAAGATATTGAAATAATAAATACACTGCCAAAATCATTTTCAATACCAAAATACATAAAAAGTGTATATTGTATTTATTTTTCCTTTTAAAAATATTCCAGCTTGTTAAGGAAGCCAAAGATCAAATAATACTCGCAGCGGCAGAAAGGTCGTTGTCACCGCTTACATTAAAAAACATTCCTTCTTTTCATTTAGTAAAATGATTCATATAAAAATATTCCCTATGAATAAAATGAAATGTCAAAGGGGTTTATACACCGTATAAAATAATGTTGTGTATAAAACAAAAAATGCATCAATGAAAGAAGATTGAGACGAAGTCCCTTACCTCGTGTCCGACTTGACCCGTTCATTCTTTAATCTCCTAAATAATAAAGTAATGTTAATTTATACTTGCTTAAGAACCTTTTTCAAGTCTATTATTCCATTAATATCACTTATTACCATGTTATAAACATTTTTAAATCATTTTAGATAATAATGTTCATTTTGTCGATATTTGGTACTTGGGTAAAAAATGAACACCTTATATTTACAAGTTATCCTTGTGGTCAATAGTCCATTATATCCAGAATGGTATTCATGATTTTAGATATCATATATATCATATATATCCATTAAATACAAGTATTTATAATAGTACATAACATTTGGAGGTACGAAATGAAATGCATCGTTCATGGAGACGGTAAGCCGTACGTACGCATGAACACTACTTTCTTTTCTATTTCTTATTTTAATGGAATTAAAACATAATTATAAATAGGTATATTATAATTCAAGTATAATATCATATATAATATCATTAACTCTATCCTTTATACATCCCACATAGGGCATTAACGAGTCACATCACTTTGAGGGGGCGGTAGTCCGCACTTCCTCAAATGAGATTATCATATTTTCCCACTATGGAAACCATATAGGATTGATATAAATGGGATGCACAGAAGAATAATGAAATAATAAATATAATATATTTCATATATAAATACAGTTCCATCATAATGTCCACCATGAGAGGCGGTATGATGTAATTGAACAATCATCGTTTCGTGAGGCATTAGTTTTCCATCCACGGAAACATTATGTTATTCATTCATTATATGGAGGTGTATGTAACTGTAGTTTGAATACTTCTCATAAAAAAACCTATTATATTTAGGATACTGGTGTTGTTACAAAATAAATGAAATAAAAAGAGTTTAGGGGTTGGAGAAGCAAAATAAAAGAAAACAATTTAAGAGAAATTGTTACCTTTAATTTGGGTAACTCACTTTGGTTTGAACCAAATGACATTATTAGTGCCTTCTTCCTAAGGTAAGGCTTCTAAGAAGAGGAGAGGTATTTAGGGAGATTTATTGGGCAGAGTTTGGACGAGCCAAATGGATTGAGAGGTGTGAGGAATTGGTTAGAAGTGGTCTCTTTTTATAAGGGAGAGGAGGGGCTCTTTTGGAATGTTTGAAAATATTATTTTATTAAAAACTTATATTCGGTTTATAATGGTCCAAAAATCATTGAGGTAGAAGATAATATGACTCATATTTGAAATAAAATCATCCAATCAGAATTGGACATGTTTTGGAAAATATTATAATCATTATAATCTTATTTATTTAAATAATTTATTAATGAGGTAAAAAATACATCAGTATTGTGTCATAAATAATTTAATTTATTAGATGTCTATTTTTTAAAAAAAAATACAATGATGTAGGAAATATTTGTATCTTTAAAATTAATATATTTATTTGAAAATATGACTTATATAACACCATATAAAAATTAATTACTAAATGATTTTTGTTAATGTCACTTTTGTCTTCACATTAAATTAATTAATCTAAATTCTCATTATCACTCCCAAGTGGCTCAATGGGGTCACAAAATCGACCCAAAGATTCCCATGGTTGGACATGACTCATTAAATAGGATTAAGACACGTTTAATGGTAATTATATATTATTATAATATTATTTTTTACCCTTATTTACCTGATTTACCCTTTTTCCAGGACAAACAAATTTTTTACTGAAGTAAATATTTAAAATGTATAAAAATAAAAGTTATCTATTTACACAATTTGGGCCTCCTAACTAAAATTATGGAATCAATTTTCCAAAATCAAAACATAGATGCATCATAAATTAATTTAAAATTAATTCCTGCTGTCAAAACAAAGAGCGTGTTTTTAAGAATTAAAAACTATCAAACGATTGATACTTATTTATGTCCAATTTCAAAGTGAAATTAATTACAATGATCAAAATTGGATTCAATGGTAAGAATATATTTAAATTTATATTTAAAACCAATTAAAAAGATAATCTAACAATATAAATAAATTAGAATAAAACATAGTTTTGAATTGAAATACAATATTTTCATTATTCCTTAAAAGTGAACTTTATCAGAAAAATTCCAAAAAATTACCCAAAGTAAATTCAAATTTCATCATTCTAAAAAAGAATTTTATTTGGTCATATAGAATGTATTAAAGTGACTAAAAAAATATTTAAAAATGGTTCGCCATTAAAAGAAGGAAAATCGGCCTTTTAATGTAAATTATGATTAAAATTAGATTCATTCATATATTAAGCCTTTAACTTTTATTGGATACATATAAATACTTGTATAATCATATAATAGTTAGTTTTGTTCATTCCCGCTAATACAACAGCTAGGAGTTAACTACCATTTAAAATAATAATATTATATTATTAGTGTGCAATGTAAGATTCCAAAGAAACCTGTTGTTGCGTATCGGGTACACTATCGAACATATAAACCCATTTAAGAAAAAATTAATATTTAATTCACAAATATTAATAAATATTAAAATCACTTATTCTTCATATACCTAGGATGTTACATCCTTCCACCCTTTTGTAAGTTGTGTCCTCACAATTTTTATCCACTTATCAAAATACGTGGGGGTATTTATCGCTCATATCATTTTCAGATTCCCATGTTGCCTATTCAACCATTTGGTTTTTCCACAAAACCTTTACCTGGTGAATTACTTTATTCCGTAACACTTTCTCTCTACGGTCAATAATCTGGACTGGTTGTTCTTCATAAGAGAGATTCTCTTTCAACTGAACTACAGCTGTGCTCAAAACATGAGAGGGATCTGGCATATACTTTTCAACATCGAAACCTGAAAAACATTGTGTTACTTGGATAAACTTGGAGGTAAAGCTACTCTGTACACAACTGATCCAAATTATTCCAGAATTTATTAAGGTCAAATGAACCTTGGATTCAACTATCCCTTCTTACCAAAAAGAATCACACTTTTCCAAGGAGAAACATTGAGAAAGACATGATCATCTGCATCAAAAGAATGTTCCTTCATCCGGTTATCCGCATAAATTTTCTGTCTTCTCTGGGCTGTTCTCATGTGCTTTAGAATCAAGTGAAATTTCTCTTCCATCTCTTCTACCAATTCTGGTCCCATCAGCTTTCTTTCACCTACTTCATCCCAAAAATCTGGAGTTCGACAACGCTTTCCATACAATGCCTCAAATGGATCCATATGTATACTGGAATGAAAACTGTTATTATAAGAAAATTCAACCAAAGAAATATATTTTTCCCAACTTCCCTGATAGTCCATCGAGCAAACACGTAAAATATCTTCCAAGGTCTGAATTGTTCGTTCTGACTGCCCATCTGATTTAGGATGAAAAGCAGTACTAAAATTTAATTCAGTACCCAATGAATTCTGAAGGCCATTCCAAAAGTTAGAAGTGAACCAGGGATCATGATCAGATACAATAGAGAGTGTAACTCCATGCAACCTGACTATCTCTTTAACATATAACCGAGAAATCTAATATAGAGACAAAGTATCATTAATGGGAAGGAAATGAGCAGATTTAGTCAATAGGTAAACTATAACACATATTGCATTATTACCTCGAGATGTCTTTGGTAATCCCACAAAAAATTCCATGGATATATTTTCCCATTCCCACTCTGGCACTGGTAGAGGCTGAAGCATTCCATTCGGTAACTGTCGCTCGGCTTTAACCTGTTGACAAGTCAAACACTTCACCGTAAAATCAGCAATATCTCTTTTCATTCCATCCCACCTCTAATACCAACTATAAAGACCTGACCTTAAACATTACATAATATTGAATTAAATGGATAATTCACATTGAGGATCTTTTCTAGTTTAGAGTTTTAGATAATTAGGCATAACAATTACATTACATCTCAAAAATTACAAAGTAGTCATTTCTACACAGTTTCCATTTTTTTAACAAAACATGAACTCTTAAAAAAAGAGTCATGTCAAGATCCATGTTTTAGACAGCATGACTTTTCCTTGATCTCATCATTGACCCTATTCATCTTTAAGTCCTGTGAAAACATTTTAAACTTCGGATGAGCATAAAAAGCTCAATAAGGGTTATAAATCAAAGAATTAAAACATTTGTTCATAAATGCACAAAACATGAAATATTTTACTTGCCTAATGAAATCATAATATTTGTGAAAGAAACATAGAAATCACAAATCATAAAGGTAACTTGTGGCATCCATATCGTACTTACATTTTAGCTATCTCAGCTACATAGAGAGTTACTTTGGAATACCCATCATAGTATATTCCCTTAATGTCATAGGAGTAACATTCATGTTTACCTCCATCATGTTACCCAATGAATTGGAGATCTATCTCGGGCTCACCCACCCTAGGTTTATCACGAAACCACATGTATACGTAAATAATTCCCAAAAACCATAACATGATCATAACACATAACATAAGTATAAAGGAATGATAAAATTTCCACATTGCAATAATAAAATTTCATATCAAGATATTGAAATAATAAATCCATTGTCAAAATCATTTTCAATACCAAAATACATAAAAAGAGTATATGGTATTTATTTTTCCTTTTAAAAACATTACGGCTTGTTAAGGAATCCAAAGATCAAATAATACTCACGGCGGCGGAAAGGTCGTTGTCACCGCTTACGTTAAAAAAACATTCCTTCTTGTCATTTAGTAAAACGCTTTGTATAAAAAGATTCCCTTTGAATAAAATTAAATGTCAGAGGGTTTTATACACCGTATAAAATATAGTCGTGTATAAAACTAAAAATTTCTCAATGAAAGAAGATTGAGACAAAGTCCCTTACCTCGTGTCCGACTTGACCCGTTCGTTATTTAAAATCATGAATAACAAAGTAAATTTAATTTCTACTTTCTTAGGAACTTTTTTCATGTTTGTTATTCCTTTTATATCACTTATTACCATGTTATAAACATTATGTAATCAATTTAGTTAATAATGTTCATTTTGTCGATATTTGGTACTTGGGTCAAAAATGAACACCTTATATTTACAAGTTGTCCATGTGGTCAATAGTACATTATATACAGAATGGTATTCATGATTTTAGATATCATATATAGCATTTATATATCCAGTATATACATGTATTTATAATAGTACATAACATTTGGATGTACGAAATGAAATGCACCGTTCATGGAGATGGTAAGCCGTACGTATGCATGAACGCTACTTTCATTTCTATTTCTTCTTTTAATGGAATTAAAAAAATGATACATTGGTTTATTATAATTCTAGTATAATATCATATATAATATCATTAACTCTATCCTTTATACATCCCACATATGTCATTAATGAGTCACATCACTTTGAGGGGGTGGTAGTCCCAACATCCTCAAATGAGATTATCGTATTTACCCACTATAGAAACCATAAAGGCATGATATAAATGGGAAGTACAGAAGCATAAGGAAATCATAAACATAATATATATCATATATAAATACATTTCCATCATAATTACCACCATGATAGGCAGTAACATGTAATTGAATAATCATCGTTTCGTGAGGCGTTAGTTTGTCATCCACAAAAACATTATGTTCTTCATCCATTAGATGAAGGTGTGTGTAAGTGTAGTTCGAATACTTATGATAAAAAAATCCTATTATATCTAGGATACTGGTTTTTTTACAAAAGAATGGAAATAAAAATATTTTAGGGGTTGGAGAAGCAAAATAAAAGAAAACATTTTTAGAGAAACTGTTACCTTTAATTTGGGTAACTCACTTTGGTTTGAACCAAAGGACTTCTTAAGTGCATTCTTCCTAAGTTAAAGATTATAGGAGGAGTATAGGGATTTAGGGAGCTTAATTGGGTAGAGGGTGGACGAGCCAAATGGATTGAGAGGTGTGAGGATTTGGTTAGAAGATGTCTCTTTTTATAAGGTAGAGGAGGGGCTCTTTAAGAATGATTGAAAATAGTTTTTATTATAAACTTATATTCGGTTTATAATGGTCCAAAAATTATTTTGGTGAAAGATAAGATGACTAATATTCGAAATAAAATAATCCAATCAGAAATGGACATGTTTTGGATAATATTTTATTCATCAAAATCATATTTATTTAAATCATTTATTAATGAGGTAAAAACTGCATCATTATTGTGTCATTAATAATTATATTTATTTGATTTCTAAATATTTTAAAAAAATACCATGCGGTTGGAAATATTTTTATATTTTCAATTAATATTTATATTCTAAAATATGACTTATATAACACCATATAAAAATTAATTACTAAATAATTTTTGTTAATGTCACTTTTGTCTTCACATTAAATTAATTAATCTAAATTGTCATTATCACTCCCAAGTGGCTCAATGGGGTCCCAAAATGGACCGAAAAATGACCATGGTTGGATATTACTCATATAATTGGATTAGGACACGTTTAAGGGTAATTTCATATTATTATTGTATTATATTTTTACCCTTATTTACATGATTTACCCTTTAACCACTGTAAATAAAATATTTAATGAAGTAAATATTTAAAATGTCTAAAAATAAAAGTTACATATTTAAAAAATTTGGGCCTCCTGATTCAAAATATGGAATCCATTTTTCCGAAATAAAAACATATAAGTAGAAGAAATTTATTTTAAATTAATTCCAACTGTCAAAAGAAACAACGTGTTTTTAATAATTAAAAACTATCAAAAGATTGATACTTATTTATGTCCAATTTCAAGGTGAAATTAATTCCAATGACCAAAATTGGATTAAATGGTAAAAATATATTTCAATTTTACTTTAAAACAAACTAAAAATATAATCTAACCATATAAATAAATTAGATTAAAACATAGTTTTGAATTAAAATATAATATTTTCACTATTCATTAAAAAAATGAACTTTATCAGAAAAATACCAAAAGACTACCCAAAGTAAATTCTGATGTCCTAATTCTAAAGAATGATTTTATATGGTTAGATAGAATGAATTAATGTTACCAAAACTAGATTTAAAAAGGGTTCTCCATTAAAAGGCGCTAAATCGGACTTTTAATGTAAATTATGCATAAAATTAGATTCATTCATATATTAAGCCTTTAACTTTTATTGGATAAATATAAATACATGTATAATCATATTATTGTTAGTTTTGTTCATTCCCACAAATACAATGGCTAGGAGTTAACTATCATTTAAAATAATAATATTATATTATCAGTGTGCAACGTAAGATTCCAAAGAAACTCGTTGTTGCGTATCAGGTACGCTATCGAACATAGCAACCCTTTTAAGCTAAAATTAATATTTAATTCACAAATATTAATAAATAGGAAAATATTTTATTCTTCATTTACTTAGGATGTTACATGCAATGAATTAGTTTTTGGATAAATGTATAATTTTATTATGGTTTATGTTAATTTAAGATATTTCCATGTTTCATGATATTATACAATCAAGTTACTCACATATTTAGTATGTTATATTTAGTGATAGATTTTGTTTTTTGGGGTATTATTATTAAATTTATTTTAGAAATTTAGTGTACTATCTTTCGATTTTTGTATTTAGAATTTGTTGGGAAATATTTTTTGGAGTAGTATTAAGGTAAACTATATATAGAATGAATTACTTTGATCTTTTGGTGTTGTTGTTGAGGTTGTATAAATAAATGTATTTTATTTATCCACATTGAATTACTTGTGATAAGTATTTCATTTTTGATGATAACTATAGATAGAAATAATTTTTTAACATTATTTAATGAATATTATGATCCATTAAAAGTTAATTTTTTGTTTTGGGAATTAATAAAATGCATCATGAATATTAATTTCATGGAGTAATTGGTAATGTATAAAATAATTGAATAATAAAATAATGATGAAATTATTCTTATAAATTATGTAAGTATATATTCCCATATTCTCTATCTTTATAGTAAAAGAAAAAACAACTTTTGGAACAATATATTAAAATTAAATGTTATACTTTTACATTCATTTTTTAATAATCAATGTTCTTTTCAACCATAATAGATGTATGGTTTCATTCTCAATAATTTTTTCTATATCAATTTTTATATCACTTTATAGTTTTCTTTTGATATAAGACTTCTCTCCCATATCCATATTTTTAATTCACACTAGCATTACCCAAGGTGGAAAACTTGTTTTTTTATTTCAATTGACCTGCATATATCACCTTCCCTCATTTAAGAATAATTTTCATTTATAATTTTTTTAATGTGGGATTCCCAAAGAGGAATTTCTAAATATCATCCCCTTGATTACAAAAAATAGGTTAAAATTGTGAGGATGAAATTAACAAGTAGTGTTGAATATTAAACACTTTTATATTTTAAAATAATAATATTATATTAGATAGTGTATATGATACTCCACATAGAGCTTGAATGAAAAAAGAATATTATTGTTTAAATATGATCATTTATAACTAGTCATTGAATTTGCAGGTATGAATAGGGATAATGATATTATGCAATATATATATATCTCATACTCTATAAAAATTGATTAATTAATTATTAAGAAAAAAGAATTCAATTTTTTTAAATTCATATTATTCATAAAAAATATATTTATTTCTAATGAGAATTTTATTTTTTTTCAGAAATAAATATCATCAATTTTTTAAAATAAAATTTAAATTCTTTTAATGAATTAAAATTCATTTATAAATAAAAATTTCAAAATAATCTTTTATTAAATTTCTAATAATTTTTTGATATGATTTATTTTTTAATGAATACAAAAATATATAATAATGTTAATAGAAAACCATAATTTTGGTTCAAGCAATATTAAAGTATAGTTTTTTTTAAATGTTTTAAAAGAATAATTTTTTATATTATATTGTATATAATATAATTATTGTAACACCCCAGGTGAATAAAGAATATGACATTTTTATTTTTATCCATATTTATGAATAAAATATTAATATGACTTTAAAGGGGATGCTATGCTCGATGGCGTACCCAACACGCAACAACGAGTTTCTTGGGAATCTTACGTTGCACTCTAATAATAAAATAATATTATTTTAAATGGTAGTTAACATGTATCCGTTGTATTGGCGGGAATGGATAGAAATAACTAAAATATGATTATATATGTTTTTAAATGTTTTTACATTTATCCAATAAACGATAAAGGCTTAAAATACAGAAAGAATACAATTTTAGGCGTATATGCCCTAGTTTTCACTAAAGGCTCACTTATCGCCTTTTGATTGCGAATTGTCATTAAATATAGTTTTGTTCAATCTTAAACATTCTATTGGACCAAATAAAACTCTTCTTAAGAATCGGGACATCAAAATTTACTTTGTGTAAATTTTTGGTATCTTTCCGATAAAGTTCATTTTTCTATGAATAGTGAAAAATGTTGTATTTTAATTCAAAACCCCTTTTTAATCTAATTTATTTATATGATAAGATTATATTTTAATTTTGTTTTAAAGAGAAAATTAAAATATATTTTTACCATTAAATCCAATCGTGGTCGTTGGAATTATTTTCACTTTGAAATCAGACTTAAATTGGAGTCAATCTTTTGATACTTATTGTTTCATAAAAACAAGTTATTTGATCTGACAGCGGGAATTAATTATTAAATTAATTAATGTGAATTATATGTTTTTAATTTTGTAAAATAGACTTCATTTTTGAATTTTGAATATCAAATATAGCTTAGGGTGAATTTTTGGGATTTTTCTGAAAAACTTCAATTTTTGATGAATAGTGAAACCACTAAGTGGTACTTATAAAAACTGATTTTTCCGCTTAAATGGAATTTTTCCATCTTGGTGTTTTGAATTTCAAAAATACGACATACATGGTTGTCATTAAGATGTAAAACGGGGTTTAATGGGATTAAAATAATTTTTTGGTGAATAGTAACTTATTAAGTTTTTAATCGCGGTTAGAGGTAATTATTGTAGTTTAAGGTAAAAATAATGTTTTTATAATATGAGATGAGCTTTAGACATGTCCTAAACTCATTTTATGTGTCATTTCCGACCAAGATAACCCATGGGTCAACTTGGGGACACCATGGAGCCACTTTGGTTGGAAAATGACATAAATACCTTTTTATTTAATTTTAAAGTAAAAATGACACAAACATGAAACGTTTTACTAAAAAAAATTTAAAAAGGGCTTATACAAGTCATATTTTTTATTATAAATATTAATTGGAAAGATAAAAAAAATTCTTACATCATAGTATATTTTTTATAATTTTTAGACATTAAATAAATTAAATTATTTATGACATCATGATGATGCAGCGATGACCTCATTATTTAACGATTTAAATAAAATGGAAAGATAATGTAATATCTAAGACCTACACATGTCCAAAACCTATTGGGTGAGTATATTTCTAACCCTTATCACCTTATCCTCGAAACACCTCAATGTGGGACCTCTTAAATCCGAATACCAATTTAAAATAAAGTGACTTTTCTTTACCTTCCAAGAGTGCCCCTCCTCTTCTCTTATAAAAGGCCCCCACCTCTACCTCCTTACCCACACTCCCAAAGCCTTTCAGTCGGCCAAACTCTGCCATTTTGTCTCTCCACTTCCCTCTCTTTCTCCTTGAAGACTCACTTTGGTTATATGTCTTCACAAGGAAGCCTTTGAGCTCAATATAAAGGGAGTTACCCGATTTTAAGGTAATGTCTTCACTTGAGTCCTTTTGTTTTATTTTGCCTCTCCAACCCCCTAAACTCTTTTTATTCATTTCTTTTGTAACAACTCCAGTATCTTAAATATACTTGGATGTTGTTATAAGAAGGATTCGAGCTACACTTACACAAACCTACATCTAATGGTTAAAGAACATACTGTTTCTGTGGATGGCGAATTTCTGCCTCACGAAACGATGATTGTTCAACACTCATGTAACACCTTCAAAGGTGGCCATTAGGATGTCACTATATTTATATATGATATATAATATGTTTATGTTTTACATAATATTCTGTATTTTTCTTTTGTGGCATACCTTTATGGTCTCCATTGTGGGTAAACATGATAATTTCATTTTAGGAAGTGCGGACCACCGCCCCCTCAAAGTGATGTGATTCGTTAATGCCATATGTGGGACGTATAAAGGATGGATTTAAAGTTATTATATATGATGTTATACTGGAATTATAATATACCTCTATATCATTATTATTTATTTCCATTAATGTATGAGACAGAAATGAAAGTAGCGTTCATGCGTACGCACGGCTTACCGTCTCCATGAACGGTGCATTTCATTTCTTATCCCCAAATGTAATGTACTATTATAAGTACATATTTATAATGGATATATATATATATAATAAAATTATGTAATTAAAATATACATACCTCTCATTTAGTTTTAATTCCATTAATATGACAAAGAAATGAAGGTAGCGTTTATGCGTACATATAGCTTACCGTCTCCATGAACGGTGCATTTCATTTCTTACCTCTAAATGATTATGTAATATTATAAATACATGTATATGCTGGATATATATAATATATATGATATCCAAATCTTGAATATCATTTTGGATATAATGAACCATTGACCACAGGAACAACATGTAATTGTAAGAAGTTCACTTTCGACTTAAGAACCAAATATCGACAAAACAAACATTATTTACTTAAATGATTACATAATGTTTATAAAATGTAAATAAGTGATATAAAATGAATAATTAACTTTAAAAGGTTCTTAAGAAAATAGAAATTAAATCAAGTTTATTATTCAGGACATTAAAGAATGATCGAGTAAATTCGGACCCGAGGTAAGGGATCTTACTCCTCTCATTCTTTTTAAGTACACTCTTTTATGTCATTTCTTTTTAAAGCTCATCTTTCTTGTTATTGGGATGTTCTTTTATATTACTCTTAGTGTAATTTTTATTTTTCATATGATTAGAGAACCTATTCTCTCTGATGAATCCATTTTGGAAGTTTTGGGTGGCACCGTTAGGCTGCCGAATTTTCGTAAGAGATCTAACCTCTCTCTTTCTTTTTAAGTACTCTCTTTTTGGTCACTTATTTTAAGCTCTTCTTTGTTATGATGGGGGATGTTATTTTATATTCCTCTTTCTGTGCATTTTATTTTAATATGATGAGATACTCTATTTGATCTCATCAATCCATTTTGAAAGTTTTAAGTGGCGCCGTTAGGCTGCCAAGTTTTCATAAGGGATTGTTTATCTCACTTTTATTCCCGTGAGATTTATGCTACATTTGCCACAATTTCCTTTGAGTGGTGTATGTACTGCCCATTATTATACACTTTGTGTATTATAATTTCATTTATGGGTTTTCACATCTTCATTGTATGACCCTTTCTTCCATGGGGTGTACGTTTCGAAAGTTACCCAACTCGGTAAGGAGACCTTTCACCCTCCTCTTTTTTAAAGACTTATTTTGTTATGTATTTTAATTCACATACTATTATGTTGGGATATGTTCTTTAATATCCTTATTGATGTAAATTTTATGTCCAAGTGATGAGAATCCCTTTTTATCTCTCATCAACTCATTTTCTGAATTTTGAAGTGATGTCGTTAGGCTTTCAAATTTTTGCAAGGGAACTTCTTAACCCAATTTTGATTCTTTGGGATAAGCTTGTACTCATTGAATATGTCATTCTATGAATATGTGTGAGTAACCTCTGATTGTTTTACACTTAATAACCACTTATATTTGGTGTATTAGTTTATCACACATAATTATGTAATTGATTTATCGTTAATCCAAGGATATCGTCTTTGTGAGGGACTTCGTCTCAATCTCCATTCATTGAGGCATATGTCGTTTTATACACAACATTCTTTCATACGGTGTATAACCCCCTTTGAATTTTACTTTTATACAATAGGAATCTTTTTCTACGAAGTGTTTTACAAAACGACAAAAAGGAATGTTTCTTTAACGTACGTGATGACAACGACCTTTTCTGCCGCCGCGAGTATTATTTGGTCTTTGACTTCCTCAACAAGCCGTGATGTTTTTAAAATGAAATAAATACCACATACTCTTTTATGTATTTTCGTATTGAATGTGGTTTTTATAATGTATATTTTATGTCAATATATTTGAGTGATATATTGTGATCAAAGTGTTGAAATGTTTTCCTTCCATTATGTTTGTTTAATGTCTTATGATTTTATAATGGTACATGGACATTTAACAGGTGGTTACGTGATAAACCATATGAAGGGTGGTGCTATGAATACCAGGAAGGTTGGTTCCGTTATAACCTCCAATGCATTGGGTATGGAATTCGGCCATATGGCTATTCCATTATGTATGTATGGAAGTTGGCCGAATGGCTATTCCATTAAGTGATATTTGTGGGAGTAGACCTTATGGTTATTCCACTTAAGTATGTTTTTGTCCCAAGTTACCTTTATATGTTATGTGATATTTATATGGGTTTTATGGTAATATTTTGGTTACATAAGGGTATGTAATGAATTTTTATTCAGCGAGGAGTTTTTACTACTTCGAAAAGGTGTAAAGTATTACTTTGATAAAGTATACATGGTTTACTTGTTGTTTTGAAAAACTAACAGTTTTCATTCTTTGTGTATCCCTTTATGATCTTTTTATGCTCATTCCAGGTTTTTTAAATGTTTTTCACAGGTCTTAGCGTGGAATAGGGTCAAGGATGGGATCAAGGGATAGTCATGCTACCTAAAACATGGAACTAGACATGTTTCTTTTTAAGAGTTTTTATTTTATGGAAATTTAGTAGAAGAGACTACTTTGTAATCTTTTGAGATGTAATAGTTATGACCTAATTCTCTAAAACTCTAAACCTGAAAAGATCCTCAATGTGAATTACTCATTTAATTCAATATTAAGTAAGGTTTAAGGCTGGGGCCTTATAGTTGGTATCAGAGGTTGGTTTAGATATCTTTAGAGGTTAGGGTATTCTCTAAGCATAAGTGATAGTACCATAATGGATAGGATTTCAGAAAGAGTCCAAGTTTTAGATAAAGTGAATGAGTAAGTATATCATAGTGGTTATCTCCCTCATTAGTACATTATGGTCCTGTTGATATACTCACACTGACATTTCTGTTTTTAGTGAAATGATGGATCTAGAAGGCACCAAAGAGACAACAGGTTTGAAGGAAATAGTGGTGGTTCTCTAATTAAGAGACTAGATGAAATGGGGGATTCAATGAGGAATATCATGGTTGTTCTAAACCAACTATCAAGGAGTCATGATCAACCACTTTAACCTTGGTATGTTCTATAATGCATCATGTACGAGATGACCAAATCGATGTGGATGTTTAGGTAATAATTATAAAGGTAACCATTAGAGTTTATATGATCCTTAATTTTGAGGTAATTATGGGTTATTATATGATATGATGGAAAATGAAAGGCATGAGATAAACTTGAGGTTAAAATATTTAATGATCATTTTGATGATTTTATATCTTTTTGGGGAATGATTTAAGAATTATATAGTTTTGGAAAAAGGAAAACATGCAGACCGTGTGACAACCCGTCGCATCGGACAAAGCTGCGGGAATCGAACCCACAACTAAAGTGCGACTGGTATTTATTGCCTACCACTGGACTACGTGAAGTCCCTGGTTAGTTTGACTGATTCTTTTTAGTTATATGATTTTATGAATTAAGAGTAAGTTTATTTTGGGTTCTTTATGAAAATGATTAACCTATCATGGAGGATATGTTATTAGGTTAATTACTTTTCAATACGAGACTATAGGAGCAACTGATGTTGTTTGGAGATAAATATTACGATTTAACTTGGAAGACTATGTGAAAAAATCCTTAAAATATTTGGGTTTCAATCTTAGATTGTTTTAATTTGATGAATTTTATGGACAAATTGGTTATCGAATGGTCCTCGTTGAACTTTGGGTTTTGTTGGACAAATTTTGAGATTAAGAATAGATTTTATTTTTATAAAGGGTTATACTTTTTTGGATTATCTAATCTTGTAGTAACCTTTTTGGTTTTAGTTTTGGTTAAGGTTTTAAGACATGGGAAATGTATAGTTCTTTTTTTTGTGGATTAGGTGCTCCTCAAGAAGTTGTTTATAGTACTCTTAATGCGAACAAGTCTTCCTAAATACTCATCTTTTGGAGAAAGTATGAGTCTGTGTGAGAAATCTAGTAAAAGTTGAAAGTCAACATGACAAGTAAGTATGTTTCCTTATGTTTTATTTAAGCTCAAAAATAAACTCCTCAATAAAAAGTATCTTAAAACAAAAATGTTGTCTATTAACTTTTCCTACTGGGGAACCCAACACCGTTTAACCCATCACAAGTTTGTGATTTTCTTATTGTTAACTTTCTCCTAAACATGTTTTCTATCACTCTCCATCAGAACATGACCCTATGTTTTCTCCTCTATGTCCATGTTTTCCTACATGGAATACTAGTATGGGTTAACTCGGGTGACCTCTATACTTATCTTTCTTTATTTTAAAGTGATTGTTTTACCAACTCTTGTTTCGATGTGGGATTTTCAATGAATTTTCTGAGCCCAATTTTAAAATTGCGAGGACGCAATTCCCCAAAGGGGGAAAGGATGTAACACCCCAGGTGAATAAAGAATATGACATTTTTATTTTTATCCATATTTGTGAATAAAATATTAATATGACTTTAAAGGTGACTCTATGCTCGATGGCGTACCCAACACGCAACAACGAGTTTCTTGGGAATCTTACGTTGCACTCTAATAATAAAATAATATTATTTTAAATTGTAGTTAACATGTAGCCGTTGTATTGGCGGGAATGGATAGAAATAACTAAAATATGATTTTATATGTTTTTAAATTTTTTTACATTTATCTAATAAACGATAAAGGCTTAAAATACTGAAAGAATTCATTTTTAGGCATATATGCCCTAGTTTTCACTAAAGGCTCACTTATCGCCTTTTGATGGAGAACCATCATTAAATATAGTTTTTTTCACTCTTAAAAATTCTATTGGATCAAATAAAACTCTTCTTAAGAATCGTAACATCAAAATTTACTTTTTGAAAATTTTTGGTATCTTTCCGATAAAGTTCATTTTTTATGAATAGTATAAAATGTTGTATTTTAATTCAAAACCCCTTTTTAATCTAATTTATTTATATGATTTGATTATCTTTTAATTTGGTTTTAAAGTGAAATTAGAATATATTTTTAACATTAAATCCAATAGTTTTCATTGGAATTATTTTCACTTTGAAATCAGACTTAAACTAGAGTCAATCTTTTGATACTTATTGTTTCATAAAAACACGCTATTTGCTCTGACTGTGGGAGTTAATTATTGAATTAATTAATGTGACTTATATGTTTTGAATTTTATAAAATAGTCTTCATTTTTTAATTCGTAATATCAAATATAGCTTAGGGTGAATTTTTTTTATTTTTCTGAAAAACATCAATTTTTGATGAATAGTGAAACCACTAAGTGGTACTTATAAAAACTGATTTTTCCGCTTAAATGGAATTTTTCCATCTTTGTGTTTTGAATTTCAAAAATCCAACATACATGGTTGTCATTGAGAAGTAAAATGTGATTCAATGGGATAAAAATAATTTTTTGGTGAATAGTAACTTATTAAGTTTTTAATAGCGATTAGAGGTAATTAGTGTAGTTTAAGGTAAAAATAATGTTTTTATAATATGAGATGAGCTTGACACATGTCATAACCTCGTTGGATGTGTCATGGCCGACCCTGAAAACCCATGGGTCAACTTGGGGACCCCATGGAGCCACTTTAGTTGGAAAATGATATAAATACCTTTTTATTTAATGTTAAAGTAAAAATGACACAAACATGAGACGTTTTACTAAAATAATTTTAACATGGGGTTATACAAGTCATATTTTTGACTATAAATACTCATTGGAAAGCTAAAAATATTTCCTACATCATAGTATTTATTTTATAATTTTTAGACATTAAATAAATTAAATTATTTATGACATCATGATGATGCAGCGATGACCTCATTATTTAACGATTTAAATAAAATGGAAAGATACTGTAATATCTAAGTCCTACACATGTCCAAAACCTAGTGGATGAGTGTATTTCGAACCCTTATCACCTTATCCTCGAAACACATCAATTTGGGACCTCTTAAATCCGAATACCATTTTAAAATAAAGTGGATTTTCTTTACCTTCCAAGAGTGCCCCTCCTCTCCTCTTATAAAAGGCCCCCACCTCTACCTCCTTACCCACACTCCCAAAGCCTTTGGCTCGGCCAACCGCTGACCATTTTGTCTCTCCACTTCCCTATCTTACACCTTGAAGCCTCAATTTGTTTATAAGTCTTCCCAAGGAAGCCTTTGAGCTCAAACCAAAGGGAGTTACCCGATTTTAAGGTAATGTCTTCACTTGATCCCTTTTGTTTTATTTTCCCTCTCGAACCACGTAAACTATTTTTATTCATTTCTTTTGTAAGAACTCCAGTATCTTAAATATAATAGGATGTCGTTATAAGATGTATTCGAGCTACACTTACACACACCTACATCTAATGGTTAAAGAACATACTGTTTCCGTGGATGGAGAATTTCTGCCTCACGAAACGATTATTGTTCAACACTCATATAACATCTTCAAAGGTGGCCATTAAGATGTGACTATAATTATATATGATATATAATATGTTTATTTTTTACCTAATATTCTGTATTTTTCTATTGTGGCATACCTTTATGGTCTCCATTGTGGGTAAACATGATAATTTAATTTTAGGAAGTGCGGACTACCGTCCCCTAAAAGTGATGTGATTCGTTAATTCCATATGTGGGACGTATAAAGGATGGATTTAAAGTTATTATATATGATGTTATACTGGAATTATAATAAAACTCTATATCATTATTATTTATTTCCATTAATGTATGAGACACAAATGAAAGTAGTGTTCATGCGTACGCACGACTTACCGTCTCCATGAACGGTGCATTTCATTTCTTATGACCAAATGTAATGTACTATTATAAGTACATATTTATAATGGATATATATATATATATATAATATAATTCTGGAATTAAAATATACATACCACTCATTTAGTTTTAATTCCATTAATATGACAAAGAAATGAAAGTAGCGTTCATGCATACGTACGGCTTACCGTCTCCATGAACGGTGCATTTCATTTCTTACCTCTAAATGATTATGTAATATTATAAATACATGTATATGTTGGATATATATGATATATATGATATCCAAATCATGAATATCATTCTGGATATAATGAACCATTGACCACACAAACAACATGTAATTGTAAGAAGTTCACTTTCGACTTAAGAACCAAATATCGACAAAACAAACATTATTTACTTAAATGATTACATAATGTTCATAAACTGTAAATAAGTGATATAAAAGGAATAATGAAATTGAAAAGGTTCTTAAGAAAATAGAAATTAACTCAAGTTTATTATTTAGGACGTTAAAGAACGATCGAGTCAAGTCTGACCCGAGGTAAGGGATCTTACTACTCTCTTTCTTTTTAAGTACACTCTTTTATGTCATTCCTTTTAAAGATCATCTTTCTTGTTATTGGGATGTTCTTTTATATTACTCTTACTGTAATTTTTATTGTTCATATGATGATAGAACCAATTCTCTCTCATCAATCCATTTTTGAAGTTTTGGGTGGCGCCGTTAGGCTACCGAATTTTCGTAAGAGATCTAACCTCTCTCTTTCTTTTTAAGTACTCTCCTTTTTGTCACTTATTTTAATCTCCTCTTTGTTATTATGGGGGATGTTATTTTATATTCATATTTCTTTACATTTTATTGTAATATGATGAGATACTCTATTTGATCTCATCAATCCATTTTGAATGTTTTAAGTGGCGTCGTTAGGCTGCCAAGTTTTCGTAAGGGATTGTTCATCTCACCTTAATTCTCGTGTGATTTATGCTACATTTTCCAAAATTTCCTTTGAGTGGTGTATGTACTACCCATTATTATACACTTTGTGTAGTATAATTTCATTTATTGGTATTCACATCTTCATTGTATGACCCTTCTTCCAGGGGGTGTACATTTCGAAAGTTACCCAACTCGGTAAGGGGACCTTTCACCCTCCTCTTTTTAAAAGACTTCTTTTGTTATGTCTTTTAATTCACATACTATTATGTTGGGATATGTTATTTTAAATCCATATTGATGTAAATTTTATGTCTATGTGATGAGATTCCCTTTTTATCTCTCATCAACTCATTTTCTGAATTTTGAAGTGATGTCGTAGGCTGTCAAATTTTTGCAAGGGAACTTCTTAACCCAATTTTGATTCTTTGGGATAAGCTTATACTCCTTGAATATGTCATTCTATGAATATGTGTGAGTGAACTCTGATTGTTTTACACTTAATATCCACTTATACTTGGTTTATTAGTTGGTTACACATAATTATGTAATTGATTTATCCTTAATCCAAGGATATCGTCTTTGTGAGGGACTTCGTCTCAATCTCCTTTCATTGAGGCATATGTCGTTTTATACAAAACATTATTTCATACGGTGTATAAACCCCATTGACATTTAATTTTATACAATAGGAATCTTTTTCTACGAACTATTTTACAAAATGAAAAAAAGGAATGTTTCTTTAACGTACGCGGTGACAACGACCTTTTCCGCCGTTGTGAGTATTATTTGGTCTTTGGCTTCCTCAACAAGCCGTGATGTTTTTAAAATGAAATAAATACCACATACTATTTTATGTATTTTGGTATTTAAAGTGGTTTTTATAATGTATTTGTTATGTCAATATATTTTAGTGATATATTATGTTCAAAGTGTGGAAATGTTTTCTTTCCATTATGTTTGTTTTATGTCTTATGATTTTATAATGGTACTTGGACATTTAACGGGTGGTTACTTGATAAACCATATTACGGGTGGTGCCGTGAATACCAGGATGAGTGGTTATGTTATAACCTCCAATGCATTGGGTATGGAAGTTGGCCGTATGGCTATTCCATTAAGTATGTATGGAAGTTGGCCAAATTTCTATTCCATTAAGCGATATGTGTGAGAGTAGACTTTATGGTTATTCCACATAAGTATGTTTATGTCCCAAGTTACCTTTATATGTTATGTGAAATTTATATGGGTTTTATTGTAATCTTTTGGTTACATAAGGGTAAGTAATGAACTTTTATTCAGCGAGGAGTTTTTACTACTTCGAAAAGGTGAAAAGTATTACTTTGATAATGTATACATGGTTTACTTGTTGTTTTGAAAAACTAACCGTTTTCATTCATTGTGTATCCCTTACTAAGCTTTTTATGCTCATCCCAAGTTTTTGAAATGTTTTTCACAGGACTTAGCGTGGAATTGGGTCATGGATGGGATCAAGGGATAGTCATGCTACCTAAAACATGGAACCAAACATGTTTCTTTTTAAGAGTTTTTATTTTATGGAAATTTAGTAGAAGCGACTACTTTGTAATCTTTTGAGATGTAATAGTTATGTCCTTATTCTCAAAAACTCTAAACCTGAAAAGATCCTCAATGTGAATTACTCTTTTAATTCAATATTAAGTAAGGTTTAAGGTTGTGTCCTTATAATTATGATCATTGAAAGAATTTTTTTTTGAATTTTTTATAAATATTTTTTTATACATAAGAATAATTTTTTTGAAAAACTATTTTTATTTTAACTTTTCCATTCTATTTTAATGAATTACTTCCACTTTTCTAAATTTTTTATTGAAAAATGGATTACACATATAGACTCTAGAAGTCAAAATATATTATATAAGGCCCTTTTATTTTTTTTAAATATTAATATCAATCATAGTATATTTATTGTAACCACAGTAAGGGTAAAATTGGTGAAATAGAGTTGAAAATTTGGTAAAAGTCATCAGAATTTCTCTAAAACCTGCCTTGATCGTATTTTACTTGTTAATTTCATCCATTTACATCCATTTATAGAATAAATACCCACTTGATTCAATATATATTTTATAATTACTTATATATTAATTTTACTATAGATAATGTCAAAAAAAACATGACACTATTAATTTTATTGTAACACCCCGAGCTTCCACGATACGCTTCTCATTCAATAATGCAATAGCTTGTATTGTACGCAACTTCGAGTTCTAAAACACTGCGACTAATCAAAGTAGCCGTTATGAATAGTAATACCCACTTTTTGAAATTATATAAATTTTATATTTCAAAATGGACTTCATTTTTGGATTCGGAATATCGAAATTAGCCTATGTTGAATTTTTGATAATTTTCTGAGAACTTTCAATTTTTTATGAATAGTGAAAAATACCTAAAAACAACTTTTTTAATCAAAATAATTTATTGTGATAAATTATACTATTTAGTGGTTTTAAAGTATAATTAGAATATATTTTTACCATTTTATCCAATGGTGGTCATTAGAATTAATTTAACATTGAAATTGGACATAAACAATTGCCAATCTTTTGATGTAAATTGTTTCTTAAAAACACTCTATTTGTTGTGACAACGAGAATTAATTATAAAATTAATTAATGAAACTTATATGTTTGGAATTTTGTAAAATAGACATCATTTTTGAATTCGGAATATCAATTATATCTTAGGGTAAAATTTTGGCATTGTTCTGAAAAACATCAATTTTTGATGAATAGTGAAACCACTAAGTGGTAGATAAATAACTGATTTTTCGTTTCAATGAAATATTACCACTTCTGTGTTTTGAATAGTAACTTTTACGTTCTTAATCGCGATTAGAGGTAATTAGTGTAGTTTAAGGTAAAAATAATGTTTTAATAATATGAGATGAGCTTGAAACAAGTCCTACCCTCATTGGATGTTCCATGACCGACCATGAAAATCCATGGGTCAACTTGGGGTCCCCATGGAGCCGTTTTAGTTAGAAAATGACATAAATACCTTTTGTTTAATGTTAAGGTAAAAAATGACACAAACATGAAATGTTTTACTAAAACAATTTTTACATGGGGTTATAAAAGTCATATTTTTGACCATAATATTAATTGGAAATATTAAAATATTTCCTACATCATAGTATTTTTTTTATAATTTTTATACATTAAATAAATTAAATTATATATTACATCATGATGATGCAGCGAGGACCTCATGATTTAACGATTTAAATAAAATAAAAAGATAATGTAAAATCCAAGGCTTACAACTGTCAAAAACCTATTGTATGAGTAGATTTATAACCCCTATCACCTTACCCACGAATTATAAAAGTGTGGGACCTTTAGAATCCGAAAAGCATTGTTTAATAATGTAAAATTTCCTTACTTTCCAAGAGTGCCCCTCCTCTCCTCTTATAAAAGGCCCCCACCTCTACCACCTCATTCACACTTTCATGCCATTTGTCTCGGCCAAACTCTGCCCAAATACTCTCCCAACTTTCCTCCCTTACTCCTAGAAGCCTCACTTTGGTCATAACTCTTCCCAAAGAAGCCTTTGGCTCAAATAAAAAAGAGTTACCCGATTTTGAGGTAATGTCTTCTCTAATGTTGTTTTGTTTTATTTTTCTTCTCCAACCCCCTAAACTCTTTTTATTCATTTCTTTTGTAACAACACCAGTATCCTCAATGTACTAGGATGTTGTTATAATAAGGATTCGATCTACAATTACACACACCTACATCTAATGGTTAAAGAACATACGGTTTCTGTGGATGGCGAATTTCTGCCTCACGAAACGATGATTGTTCAACACTCATATTACACCTTCAAAGGTGTCCATTAAGATGTCACTATATTTATATATGATATATAATATGTTTATGTTTTACTTATGCTTCTGTATTTCTCATTTATGGAATACTTTATGATTTCCATTATGGGAAAACGCAATAATTTCATTTTAGGAAGTGCGGACTACCGCCCCCTCAAAGTGATGTGAATCGTTAATGCCATATGTGGGATGTATAAAGGATGGAGTAAATGATATTATATATGATATTATACTGGAACTATATTATACCTTTATATAATTATGATTTCATTCCATTAAATACGAAATAGAAATGAAAGTAGCGTTCATGCATACGTACGGCTTACCATCTCCATGAACGGTGAATTTCATTTATTACCTCTAAATTTTATGTAATATTATAAATGCATGTATACACCGGATATATATGATATATATGATATCTACATCATGAAAATAATTATGGATATAATGGATATATCACCACATGAGCAACTTGTAATTATAAGAATTTTATTTTTGACTCAAGTACCTAGGATCGACAAAATGACCGTTATAAACATAAATAATTACATAATGTTCATAACATGGTAATAAGGGATATAAAAGGAATAATGAACATGAAAAAGGTTATTATGTAAATAGAAATTAACTCTAGTTTATTATTCAGGAGGTTAAAGAATAGTCGAGTCAGGACAGGACGCAAGGTAAGGGAACTTCTTAACCCAATTTACATTCTTTGGGTTAATCTCCTACATTCAAATTATGTCATGATATTATTATGTCCTATCTTGTATTTGTACATTATTTATGTGTACTTATAGTGAATACAAATTATAGATGTACTTTATTTAAAAAAATGATTTTTTTAAGGACTTCATCTCAATCTACTTTCATTAAGGCATATTTGGTTTTATAAACAACTTTCTTTTATACGGTGTATAAACCCCTTTGACTTTTAAGTTTATTCAAAAGGAATCTTTTTATATGGATCATTTTACTAAACTAAAAAAAGGGAATGTTTTTCTTTCCGTACATATGTGGAGACAACGAGTTCTCCGCCGCCATGACCATTATTTGAGTTTCGGCTTCCTCTACAAGCCATATTTTTTTTAATGAAAAATAAATACAAAGTTTTAACTTTCTTTTATTTTGGTATTGAAAATGGTTTTTAAAGAGTTTTTATTATATCAACGTGTTGTATTGGTATCATGTGATTGAAATGTGGAAATGTTATGTTTCCTTTATGCATGTTTTATGTGATACGATTATGTTATGGTTTATGATATGTTTAAAACTATTCATATGAGGAATGCATTGGACTTAATAAGTGACGGGTGGAGCCCACTATAGCTCCTCGATGCATCGGCAGGTCTCATGAGACAAACTAGTGTCTTGGAACGAGGCCTTAACAAAATCTTATTTGTTGTCTTGGCACGAGGCCTTGACTATGTGGTTATGATAGTCTGGCATTATGCATTCCATCATTATGAAAGTGGTTAATGATATTTCATGTGATTATTCGACTAGTAGAATATCCATGTGAAGAAGTAAATGGAATTATCTCATTTTACGTTTTCCATATTATGTTGATGTTCAAGTTTAAAAGGCTTTTGTTTTAGTTATACATTTCCTTAAATGTTTATGTTTATTTATGGAAGCTTCCGCAATATCGTTATCCTTAATGATCATCTGAGCTCACCCCTTTCAATGTTTTAATATTTTCCAGGATGTGAAGAAGTATTTTATGAATGACCTGCAGGGATAGTCAGAAGAGGATATGAGTGTGGACTATGGAGACTTTTTTATTGTAGTTTTTCACCTTATGTTGTAATGTAACATTTATGAATGTATCTAGTGTTTCCAAGGCGACTAAACTAATCGGTCTTTCGAGACTTGATCTTTTGTGATCATGCCAATGTTATGTAGTAATGCACCAACTCTGGGAAGCTAGGGTCGGGGCGTTACAGTTGGTATCAGAGGAAGTTTAGTACAAACCTTGGAAGCTAGATTTAGACAAACTCTGATTAGAGAACGTACACCTATGATGAACTTTAAGGATTAGTATATAAGAAGTTCCTAAAATTTAGTTATGGTAGAGATTTTGTGAGTTTTCCGAGAAATACATCCCTGTCTAGATACGAGAAGGTAGAGGCGGCTCTGGCACAGATGTACCTAGGGGTAAAACCCAAAAAAACTGCTTTGAACTAGACTCGAACGGGAACTAGTGCACGACAAAGGGCCTTGCTGCACTCTTGGTTACGACACTCTCGGGGGATATGCTTAGTATAATTATCATTTTCTTTACAAACCACTATGAAGGGTTATGAGTATATAATTCCTCAAGGAAAATATTTTTATGATTATGGATTATATCCATAATCTATTCAATTTACATTAAGTATTTTACAAGTTTGGAATTATTCATTGCAATTCATAAACTAACCTATTTTATTCCATTATATAGAAATGGTGCCCAGGGGAAGAAATGTGAACTCCAGCAATACGTATGATCCAAAGCATAAGAAGGATAATATCTTTCATGGTATTAAGCCAAAATTTTGAAGGGAAATAGTCTCCCATGTGTTCTAAACATATGAAGAAATAGTATCATGTGTTAATAAGATAGGTAAAGAATTATCTGAGTCCTATGGCTTTGAAGCGAAGCAAGAGACGAAAGGGATGGAAGAGAGAATGATGGATAAAGGGATGAGGGGATAGAAGAATTTTCCAATATGTGGTAATTGTGGGATGAAACATCATGGAACTTTCCTAAAGGGAATGGGAGTTTGTTATAAGTGTAGAGAAAAAGGACACAAAGTGCGTGACTGCAAGGGTAAGAAAATGGTTTCAAATGTACAATGCTTCTTCTGCAAGGATTGGGGACACTATGCAAACCAATGTCCAAATCATCAGAGTATGCCCCAAATGATGTTATTGGATAATAATCAAGTTATGATACTACCACAGATGAGGAGTAATGATTAGAGTTCTTATGTTGTTATTAAAGAATCTTGTAATTTTAGTGTTGTATCAATGATGTACTGGTTATAATAATTATGGAGTATATAAAGATTGTACTGCAGTACTATTTCATCAAGGACTTGAGATTGTGTGGAACCAAGAAAAGTGACTCCATAGTAGGTTAATTTTTTGGAAAATATATGGTTGAGAGAAAGATAAACCATAATATGGTTTTGATACCGAGATAGTGATTTTGGAATAAGACGTGATTGATTTGGATAAATTATATTGGATATTCTTAACATCCTTGAAACTGATTGATGATTTGTATACATTTTTGGATAGAAGGAGTATATATAGTATTCTATAAGGAATAAGGGTTCATGGTAATTTATTATGTTTAAAAAGAATATATGATGAAGGTGTTCACATGTTGTTACGTGGAAAAAAAGGATCTTCATTATGTTTACCTTCCTTATAAAATTAGGACTGTGAGTTGGACAGAAGTATTTTGGATAAATATAAAGGTTGGAATGGATTAAGTTGATCTTTGGATAGTATTGTTTAAGGTTAAAAAATTTATGAAGATTTTTTTTGGAATATTATAATACAATAGTTTTTGGAAAAGGACAACATGCAGGGTGGGGCATAACCCATCGCGTCGGACAAAGTTGCAGGAATCGAACCCACAATCATAGTGTGACATGCCTTTATTTCCTACCACTATCCTACAGGAAGTCCCTGGTTATTATAAAATAATTTTACTAATCTAAATGGTATGTGTTAACATTTGTAACCTTATACAATTAGGATAAGTAGAATATTTTTGAGTTCTATTATCTTTTTGAGTGAAAGATGAGTTGAAGGTTGAAACTCTAATTGTCAAGCATAAATATATATATACCTATCTCTTATTCAATGAATAAATTAATTCTTAAACTTTATTAAAGGGATATTAAAACAAAAAAAATGTGTTATCCTAATACCTTATGTCTTGTTGAACTGATGATATTTTAAATCAACATAGATTAAAGGCTTTGAGGCCCTCAATTTGACAGTTGATTGTAATGGATGACCTCAATCACTCCCTACCAATATTTACGTTTTTCCTCGAATTATATGTCTCTAATTTCCACCAATGTTCTCCTAATCGAGATCATAATTGGGTGGTGACTTTTTCATTTTCCTTTCCCTCTTATTAAGGCTAAATTTTATTAATCTTATTTCCGATGTGGGTTTTCCACAAAGGTATTTTCTCTTTTCAACCTTTTATTTTCAAAGAAAAATTTCAAATAGTGAGGAAACAATTTATTTAAGGAGGGGAGAATGTAACACCCCGAGCTTCCACGATACGCTTCTCATTCAATAATGCAATAGCTTGCATTGTACGCAACTTCGAGTTCTAAAACACCGCGACTGATCAAAGTAGTCGTTATGAATAGTAATACCCACTTTTTGAAATTATATAAATTCTATATTTCAAAATGGACTTCATTTTTGGATTCGGAATATCGAAATTAGCCTATGTTGAATTTTTGGTAATTTTCTGAGAACTTTCAATTTTTTATGAATAGTGAAAAATACATAAAAACAAATTTTATAATCAAAATAATTTATAGTGATAAATTATAATATTTAGTGGTTTTAAAGTATAATTAGAATATATTTTTACCATTTTATCCAATGGTGGTAATTAGAATTAATTTAACATTGAAATTGGACATAAACAATTGCCAATATTTTGATATAATTTGTTTCTTAAAAACACGCTATTTGTTGTGACAGCGAGAATTAATTATAAAATTAATTAATGCAACTTATATTTTTGGAATTTTGTAAAATAGACATCATTTTTGAATTCGGAATATCAATTATAGCTTGGGGTGAAATTTTGGCATTGTTTTGAAAAACTTCACTTTTTGATTAATAGTGAAACCACTAAGTGGTAGTTAAATAACTGATTTTTCGTTTAAATGAAATATTACCACTTTTGTGTTTTGATTTTCAAAAATCCGACATACATGGTTGTCATTAAGAAGTAAAATGTGGTTCAATGAGATTAAAATAATTTTTTGTGAATAGTAACTTTTAAGTTCTTAATCGCGATTAGAGGTAATTAGTGTAGTTTAAGGTAAAAATAATGTTTTAATAATATGATATGAGCTTGACACATGTCCTACCCTCATTGTATTTTCCATGGCCGACCAAGACAATCCATGGGTCAACTTGGGGACCCCATGGAACCACTTTAGTTAGAAAATGACATAAATATCTTTTATTTAATGTTAAAGTAAAAAATGACAGAAACATGAAATGTTTTACTAAAACAATTTTTACATGGGGTTATAAAAGTCATATTTTTGACCATAAATATTCATTGGAAAGATAAAAAGATTTCCTACATCATAGAATTTTTTTAATAAATTTTAGACATTAAATAAATTAAATTATTTATGACATCATGATGATGCATCGATGACCTCATTATTTAACGATTTAAATAAAATAAAAAGATAATGTAAAATCCAAGGCTTAAACTAGACAAAAAACTATTGTATGAGTATATTTAGAACCCTTATCACCTTATCCACGAATTATATAAGTTTGGGACCTTTAGAATCCGAAAATAATTGTTTAATAATGTAAAATGTCCTTACTTTTCAAGAGTGCCCCTCCTCTCCTCTTATAAAAGGCCCCCACCTCTACCACCACATTCACACTTCAAGCCATTTGGCTCGGCCAAACTCTGCCCAAATACTCTCCCAACTTCCCTACCTTACTTTTAGAAGCCTCAATTTGGGCAGAACTCTTCCCAAGGAAGCCTTTGGATCAAATCAAAAAAAGTTACCCGATTTTGAGGTAATGTCTTCTCTAATGTTGTTTTGTTTTATTTTTCTACTCCAACCCCCTAAACACTTTTTATTCATTTCTTTTGTAACAACAACAGTATCCTCAATATACTAGGATGTTTTTATAAGAAATATTCGAGCTACAATTACACACACCTACATCTAATGGTTAAAGAACATACGGTTTCTGTGGATGGCGAATTTCTGCCTCACGAAACGATGATTGTTCAACACTCATATAACACCTTCAAAGGTGGACATTGAGATGTCACTATATTTATATATGATATATAATATTTTTATGTTTTACTTATGCTTCTGTATTTCTCATTTATGGCATACTTTATGATTTCCATTATGGGTAAACGCGATAATTTCATTTTAGGAAGTGCGGACTACCGCCCCCTCAAAGTGATGAGAATCGTTAATGCCATATGTCAGATGTATAAAGGATGGATTAAATTATATTATATATGATATTATACTGGAACTATATTATACCTTTATATAATTATGATTTCATTCCATTAAATACGAAATAGAAATGAAAGTAGCGTTCATGCGTACGTACGGCTTACCGTCTCCATGAACGGTGAATTTCATTTCTTACCTCTAAATTTTATGTAATATTATAAATAAATTTATATACTGGATATATATGATATATATGATATCTACATCATGAACATATTTCTGGATATAATGGATATATCACCACATGAACAACTTGTAATTATAAGAATTTTATTTTTGACTCAAGTACCTAAGATCGACAAAATGACCATTATAAACTTAAATGATTACATAATGTTCATAACATGGTAATAAGGGATATAAAAGGAATAATGAACATGAAAAAGGTTCTTAAGTAAATATAAATTAACTCTAGTTTATTATTCAGGAGGTTAAAGAACAGTCGAGTCAGGACATGAAGCAAGGTAATGGAACTTCTTAACCCAATTTCCATTATTTGGGTTAATCTCCTACATTCAAATTATGTCATGATATTATTATGTCCTATCTTGTATTTTTACATTATTTATGTGTACTTATAGTGAATACACATTATAGATGTACTTTATTTAAAAAAAAATGATCTTTTTAAGGACTTCGTCTCAATCTCCTTTCATTGAGGCATATTTGGTTTTATACACAACTTTCTTTTATACGGTGTATAAACCCCTTTGACTTTTAAGTTTCTTCAAAAGGAATATTTTTATACGAAGCGTTTTACTAAACGACAAAAAGGGAATGTTTTTCTTTCCGTACATATGCGGCGACAACGACTTCTCCACCGCCGTGACCATTATTCGAGTTTCGGATTCCTCTACAAGCCATCTTTTTTTAATGAAAAATAAATACAAAGTTTTAACTTTATTTTATTTTTGTATTCAAAATGGGTTTTAAAGAGTTTTTATTATATAAAAGTGTTGTATTGATATCTTGTGATTGAAATGTGGAAATGTTATGTCTCCTTTATGCATGTTTTATTTGATACGATTATGTTATGGTTTATGATATGTTTAAAACTATTCATATGAGGAATGCATTGGACTTAATAAGTGACGGGTTGAGCCCGCTATAGTTCCTCAATGCATTAGCAGGTCTCATGAGACAAACTAGTGTCTTGGCACGAGGCCTTGACAAAATCTTATTTGTGTTCTTGGCACGAGGCCTTGACTACGTGGTTATGATAGTCTGGCATAATGCATTCCATCATTATGAAAGTGGTTAATGATATTTCATGTGATTATTCGACCAGTAGAATATCCATGTGAAGAAGTAAATGGCATTATCTCATTTTACTTTTTCCATATTATGTTGATGTTCATGTTTAAAAGGCTTTTGTTTTATTTATACGTTGCCTTAAATGTTTATGTTTATTTATGAATGCTTCCGCAATATTGTTATCCTTACTGAGCATCTGAGCTCACCCCTTTCAATGTTTAAATATTTTCCAGGACGTGAAGAAGTATTTTATGAATGACCTACAGGGATAGTCAGAAGAGGATATGAGTGTGGACTATGGAGACTTTGTTATAGTAGTTTTTCACCTTATGTTGTAATGTAACATTTATGAATGTATCTAGTGTTTCCAAAGCTACTAAACTAATCGGTCTTTCGAGACTTGATCTTTTGTGATCATGCCAATGTTATGAAGTAATGCACCGACTCTGGGTAGCTGGGGTCGGGGCGTTACATTTATTAACTCAAATATTTTATCATAAGGGTAAGAAGAAGTTATGTTCAGTTATAAAAGATTAATTAAAATATTATTTAATTTTATTCATCACCTAAATTTATTTTTTAATGCAGTGATTGAATAATTTACCAAAATTCTTATGCAATGCTGATAAATTATTTATTCATTTAATATAAAGATTAAATAAATGATTTTAAAAATATTAAAAATTATAAGATATTACAAATTATTATATTCCACAATTTTTTTGATAGATATGACTAATTATTGATGTATTATTGTCTTATAATTTTTTTTCAAATATTTCTATTTCTGTTTAAAGTCAAATTAAATGAATATTATCAAAAAATACATTAATGATCTTTTATGAAATTAATATTTTAAAAACTAACTTAAAAATCATAAAAATATTTTAAATTTGATTAAATTGATTATATATGATCTAAAACATCATCTCATGAATATTTATGATCAAATTTTTACCATATAAGTAAAAATAAAACACTTTAAGTCTGAAAAGGAGGTTACTATTGTTAAAGTTGAAGTAGGATAATTATGGTGTTAAACCAAATTATATGGCTTAAAAACCACATAAACCAATACAATTATTATATGAAAATTTTATTTAGAAATAATTCTATCATTTATTTTAATCACTATACATTATGAATCATTTGGCTAGAGAATGACCTTTTATATTTTAATCTTTTAATAAATTATATGAGTGCCCATAACCTAACTTATAATAGAGAACCCCTCCTTTATCTTCTTTATACCACATTGATCCTTCTATATTGAAAAATTTCAACCAAATTATATAATAAACATGCTTATACACATTATATATGTTTTTTATACCTAGTATACCATCCCTAGGATGCTTAAGATGAGATCTAAAGGAGTTATTACAAAGATTAGGTTATCACCTTAACTGATCATTATCAATTTACATTATTTTTAACTCCAAGAAATTATAGTTTTTAATATAAAATTAAAAATTCATTATCCTAAACATATTTTTTTTTTGAAACCACCATTATCCTTCCACTTTCCATTCAAATGGGAAGTGAATGTATCGCTCACGCATACATACATATTAATGTCTCGAGGTAGTAAAACAATTAATTTTCCATCTCTATATTTTATGAATGAGTATTATGACGGGATTAATACTTATTTGTGTTATTTGTGATTATATTAATATTCTGGGATGATACAAAATTTCGACCTTCTTAACATTGAATCTTTTGGAAAATGATATAATCACTTTTGTGTACATGTGGACTACAACCTCCACCAAATAATGTGATTTTTTTTCATTTAAGCTTACATTAAGGGTGATACTGATATATATTGGGAATTTGAAAAATATATATTATATAATCATGATTCTATATAGATGAATTACTAATTAACATTTTTAATTTCCATCCTTCGAAAAGTGAAAACAGTGATCATACATACGTACAACCTATTACCTACATAAATAGTGTAATAATTTTTTTATATAATTATATTTTATGAATGATTATAAATATAATAATAATGAATTTATATGATACTTATATCGGGATTAAATTCTGAACATGATGCAACCATGGGAAATTTACTAGGGTAATAAATAACAAACCAATATTTTTATGATAAACAAAACGGTTGACACCAGAAAAAAAAATTATTTTATCAAGTGATTATTAATAAATAGATTTTAAAATTATATATGTGGATCATATATAATATAATAAGTATTTAAATAATTTTTTTATATAATTATAATAAAGTTTAATTTTTCATAAATTAGGTTAATGTTATTTCAATGAAATTCACACTTGTAGTTATGGATTTATAATCTTACTTTTATTTCTATGAGACATATGCCATATTAACCAATTGTTCTCTTTGTATAGTGTATATTTTTCTATATTGAATTTTTATAAATTTATTCTTTTAAATTTCATGATATTTAATGTTTCAGTTCATTTTAAACTTTCATGGGGCTTTCAATTCAAATGTTACTAAATTCGATATGTGTTTTATGATTTAATCTCATTGTTTATGGAGATTATTTATGATTATGTTTATAATGATGAAATTTCTTAATAAACCACTCTAAAATATCCAAAACCTTATATCCTTTGGTTATTTCTAAATAATACATTTTTTACATTCATTTTCCTCTATTTATGTACTCAATATACATAAAATATGTTTATATGTGAAATCAACTTTATTCATTTCTTAGGTAAAAAATACATTTTCATTCATTATAAAATTTTATGTAGAAATTTTCAATGAATTTTTAATATGTTTATTTTATTTATTAATTTCATTTAAACCCATGTTTTCATTTTTAAAAAATTATTTTAAAGAAATATTTTTGTTATTTTTTGAATGAGGTACTTTTTTTCTTTTTATAGGAAATATAAATGGAATTTCTCTTTTAATGTACAATTAAGGAATAAAATTGCCCATCATATTGAATATTAAATGGTATGAATCTTCATTTAAATATTTCCAATTTTATTTTCAAATAAAATTTTGTACTATATATTTGAAATTTTTTGTATTCTAAAGATGTGAATTCAAAATAAAAATGTTATTTTCATCATGAAATATTTCAAATAAAATTTTTATTTTATTTTCCACTATGATTAAAACCTTTGATGATACTTATTATTTTTTAGGGATATATCCAATGATTCCATGCCATTTTATTATCCATATGTCTTATGATGATGATGATTTTTTGTTGATTCTATGAAACTAAATTTTTTAGGGGTTAGTTGTAGTGTGAAACCTCTTTCTTATCAATGAGTTTTTCCATAATAAATTGATTTAATGGGTTTTGAAACTAATTTTATTTTCATGGTTTATCATATGTTGAATTATTTATGATCATATGGCACAAAAATATATTATTTTCATTATGTGATGGTTTGTCCCATAATTATATATTCATCTAATGAAATGGTTAAAGATTGATGTGTCAAAAGATAAACAAGTATGAAAGAGTAGTAAGCCCAATTTAGTAAGGTAATTTATTGAATATGGTAGTACTAGGAATGAACCTTGTCTAATAAGATATTTTGCGGAGTAAACCCAATCCACTATGATAGTTCTGGAAATAGACTGTGATCATCATGGAAAATATTTTTTATTTTTATTTGTATGCTATAAATTCATTTCATTACCAATGTAATTCTCACATGGATTATGTTATTTTATTAATTCATTATTAATGTATTATAAACTTCTATTATTTATTATATAAATCATGATTATGACCTATGATATGCAGCATAAGGTTTTCAATTGTTATGATCATGTTCTCATACACTGATGATAATGATATGTTTTAGTGATCATTGATATATCCATTGATTACCCTTACTGAGAATATAAGATCACCCAATAATATGTTTCATTTCCATAGGTTTTTATATAATATTTTATGTTTTATATTTCTAACAAGGGTTCTAGATTTGAATATCTTAATAGGAGATGATGTGGATCAGTTATAAACTTGTTTTTTTATGTATCTATGATTCCAATGATACTCGGTATATATTATTTTTCATGAATCATTATATTATATAATTAATATTCATCTAATAATATGGAATATCCATGTATGAAAATTATGGGCCATTACATTATTGATGAAAAGATTGACTAGTGGGGTGAATTATTTTTTTGAACAATTTAAAGGTGATTTTAAATTTATTGTAGTATTATTTAAAAAAACACAATAAAATATTAATGGTATTCTAGTTTTTAAGATAATAATTATTGGAATATATTTAATAAATATGAATACTAGTATTTTTATAGTAGTTCAGTTCATAGTGAACCTATTTCTACTCTATAATCCCCTCTAACTCAATGAAAGGATCAGTACTTACTAAGAAAAATAACATGTATTTTCAATGATAGGAAAAAAAATAGTATATTACAGAAAATACCATACCTTTTCCTTTTTCTATTTCAAGTAAAAACACATGATTTTCCAAAGGAGAATATCTATCCTATTACATTGATTTTTTAAAGTGATGATAGAACATAATATATTTTATAGGACCGACTAATAAAATGTGATAGTTTTTTATCTGGAAATAATAAACAAAAATTCCGTTTTAATAGGCCAATAAACCTCTGTGAAATATTAATTGAATATATTTTTATGTAAAAAATAAAAATAACTATACAACTGCAATATGTCAATGGAGAAGGTTACTGTAAAGTTATGATCTTCTATACTTCAATAATTGATGTAGAAAAAAATGAAGAAACAAGAAATGCCTTAGTAATTCAATAGTAATGAAACAACGAAGTTCTTAAAGCCATAAGTTTTGTCAAATATCTACTTGTTTCATTATCATTATTTTATATACAAAATCCTAACATCTTATCTTCATTAATAGAAATCTCACCAATCTTCTACCAATGATTGGTTATCAATTTTTCATTATATATTTGAAAATCAGTGGTTCTAAAATGAAAATGAAAGCATAATTAAATTTCATTTATTTTTAAAAATTTTATCAAATTCAAAAAATTAACCTAATTATTCATTCATAGTATCGTTGTATGGATGACCTGTTATCAATCGATCATGGTAGAAGCTATTTCCACCATGTATTATCAAATTTATACCAGGGAAATTTTATACATTGTGTAAGAGTAAAATGGATATTTCATATGTCATGTAATGGTATGTTGTATGATTTATTAAGGTACAAAAATATTTTAAAAGATTCATTAAATTTATGCTACGTAGATTAAGTAAGGGTATAAATGATTTTACATGTTTTTAAAAAGGATAAGATGTAATTTAAATATGATGTTTAAAGTAAACTATATTGTTTAAATTCATATAAAAGGTTAATAATTTTTTTTATCACTTTCTAAAGGTGACCATTAAATTTAAATAAGTTGGTAAAGGTAATTATTCACATTGTAAGGGTATAGAAATAGGTTTTTTAAGGTATGATATATTTTATATAGCTCGTGTTAGGGTAAATAAATTCTTCTATAAAGGTATAGATATGATTTCATACGTTCTGTAAAGGTTAAAAAAATTATATAAATGTAAATACAACATTACATATGTTGTGTAAGGGTAAATAGAATACTATATATTATGTGTAAAGGAAGAAACAAATATTGTGTAAGGGTTAATATAAAGCTTTGTTTGTGTAAAAATACAATTCAGAACATTTCATAAAGGATACATTAATTTACAATATATAAAGTATAGGTAAAAAATTCTCGAACTGCACAAGGATAGTATAGAATTCATATAAGGGTAACCATAAATTTTAACAAGTTGTGTGAAGGTACCATTATACCCAAGCAATGGTAAATTGAAAATTATAATGCATCAGTAATGGTAAAAAAAAGATACATAAGGGTAATATTATATTTACCTGTGTTATTTAAAGGTAAAAAATGTAGTGTAATGGTAAAGAGTAATTTATAAGGCCTACCAAAAGCTAATACATATTTCATATAATATGTGTAAGGGAAAATAATAAATAAAAATTGATATATGAGTGAAAAAAATTGAAAATTTATTTTTCATAAGAATTTAAAAATAATAATTATAATGTACAATAATAATGTTGATAAAAAATTAAAAAATTAAATTCAACAAAATATTATTATTTTATAAAATCATAATAACACCAGATCAAATAGAATACCACATTTGATATATGTTCATTTTGAAAATAAGTATATAATATGAAATAAAATAAAATATATTTTTTCATAGAATTAATTAATTAAAATATTAAATCATTTACACATCTAATAAATAAGTAAAAATATATAAAATATATTTTGTAGTTTTCATTCATTTAACAAATTAGAGGATGTGTATTTTGTCAATAAAATGATTATAAACCAAGTAAAACACCAAAAATTTCTCCATATTTGTAAATTGAAAATAAATATCATTGTATATATTTTATATATTCTTACATAACATATTTCTAAATTTCTATAAGAAATTTTGAAATTTATTAAAAGATAAAAACTATTTTTATATACCCTAAATCACAAAAAAAATTCCCTCAAAATTTATTCTTATCGAATTAAATTTTTTTAAAATATTGATGTATTTTTCTTTGTAAAATTTTATACTGTATAAGAAAATTTAATTAAAAATTATAGACATGTATATTTCGAATATTATAAGTAAAAAATTTATTCTTTCTAAACATGTATCATATAATATTTTTGAGAATTGGTTTTCTAATTTCAGGTCAGTGGGAACAAGTGGCAAGAAAATATGTCCACAAAAAACACAATCATTTGTGGAATGAAATATTTTATCCAAATGAATTCAGTGAGAATGATGGAATGGATTTTTAGATAATGAAATAACATTAGTAGTATCATGATAAAATGAAATTTAATAATTTTAAAAATAAAAATCACCAAACATTTTCTATATCCCAATAGACTGAACACAAAAACATTCAGTGGATATATACCCATCCTAAACTATTGAAAAATATACTGAATTTTTTATGTTTTAACTCAATGAAATAAAATTTTTACCATGGAAATGACACATACCTGATTTAATTTTCATATCATTCATCCTACCACCAATTTATAAGTATGATAATCCAAAAAATTTAAAACAAATTTGCATGGAATAAAAAGAAAAATATTAACATTTCCATTAATATATCATATAATTATTCTGACCATATTAATATTACACACTTTACTATTATATTTATACCATGAACATAAGCACAAACTAAGTATTATATTTGTCTGGGAAGAAGTTATGTGAAGAAAACGTTATATCATCACTCTATATAATCTATCCTCTATAGGTTCTCTATATTAATCACAATCCAGTTTTCAATTGGTGTTAATGGGGGTTCTAATATATATAAAACAATCCAAACCAAAACTACTAACAAGATATCTAGAATTATTTTATTAACTAATAAATATCCCAGCATACTATTGAATAATTTAAAACATTTAAACAGTATTACGTATCCCATTAATATCATATCAAACTCATTTTTCATAAGAATGGAAAAATAATTATATTTCATTTCACTTGAATATACATACACTGTATTCAGAATATATATTTATAAAATGATGACACCATTGGTAAAATTCTTAATGAATAATGTTGGATAAACTTTTCCTTTATTAAACTAAATTTTTAGAAAAAAATAGTTAATCTCTCTTACAAAAACCATGGATCGCTATTGTGGAAATTGAATGTTTAATTATGTTTAACCACATTATCTATAAATTTTAAATTTTCAAATCCAAGGGTTTATGTTTAAATATATTCTTAGAATTTTCATAATTAATGAATGACCTTTTCAAATACATTTGGAATAACCCAAAATATAAAAAAATAAGATAATAAAATATTGATACCATCAATTCAAGAAATTGGATGAAAATAATTTTAAAAGTCTATTACTTCCTCTTATAAAGAAACATAAGGTATAGTTATTTCTTTATTATTAATTATTAAACATTATTCATCTAACATGTTCTAGATAACCCATTTTGCTCCTTTTAATTATATCAAATTATGGTGTTTGACTAGGTTCAATACCTTATTCCAATAAAATTTATTAATCTATTATTCCATTTCTATAATCTTATCAACATACTAATAATACTATTCAATATTATATATAATATATGTATGTTAAAGCATATTTATAGAAAAAATTTAAAACATACATTATAAATATTATTCCTTAATAAAAATTTAAAATAAAATTCTTTAAAATATATTCCATATGATTATTGTTTTTGAAGGATAGCATTGTTTAGGGTTATCCTCCACCTATAATTGAGAATTATTAACATTTGATTCAACTTCAACAATTTTTTAATTATTAAATTCTTCATCAGTATTTTCAAACTATATACTCTATTTATCATTGTTTTAATAAAAATTTACATGGAGAGATTCTTATGTAGTAATTTTTGTCTTATTTAACCCTATATATTATTCACTATTAATTGAAAATCCTATAACATTACTTCCATACTTTTATTGTAAAATTTTGTTTCTTTTTTAAAGTATTTCAAATTAAAACATTAAACCAAAACACCTTAATGTCACCTAATTTGTTCATTATTCAATTATGAAATTGATATTGAATTTTATTTAGAAAAATATAATAAATACACTTTTTATAATGTGACATGTTGTGTTAATAGATTCATCCATAAAAAAATTGTGTATTATATTCATCTATCATTATTTGATCCATTTCAAAAAATATATCTTGTTTATTTATACAGTGACATAATTTTCTAGTGTTCTACAAGTTGAAAATTTATTACATTATCCATTTTCTTCAAAAAAACATTTGAAAATCCATATATGAAAACTATCCACCATAATCATTTCTAATTGAAATAACTAAAAACCCTTTTGATTTTTGAAATATTTTAAAATATTATAATAAACTCAAGAAATGTTTCATTATTTTGAACCATAATGTAAATCTATGTAAACATACTATATTCATCAACAGTTACAAACAAAAACATTTTACCTACTCAACAAATAGTTCTCATAGGTCCAAAAAATCAAGATGTAATAACTCTAAAGGGTAATAATTACTAACATTATTAATAAAACAATGTTTTTCTTTGTGTTTCCTTCTTTTTAAACTTGAATCACATAAAAAATATGAAATAAAAATTTTACTAGAATGATTTTGAATATGTTTATGTTTATCTAATCAATGTATAAGCAGAAAATGAAAATCACCAAGTCTCTTATGTGAGAGAATATTATCCAATTTCCCCAAAATTTAAAAACACAACATTTTTATTGGTCAAATTATAATAATTTATTATATAAATTATTTTATTCCTATTTTTTAAATCTAAAACAGTTTTTTCAGTAAATATAACTTCTTTATTATCTTATATGCTGAAAATCATCATATCATTGAAATGTTTTTCTATAATAAATATATTATGTGTATTTACTTAAATATAAAATAATTCATATATTATAATTGATTCATTAATAAATTCTTCTCCATACCATTTAAACTATCAACTACTATTTTTTACATATGTTATATATCCTAAAAAAAATTATTATTAGAAAGAAATATTTATGGATATAGATTCTCGTGGCATTAGAAATCATTATCATTATACTATATTTCCTTAAGACATGTAGATAATGTTTCCCAAAATTAAATCAAGAAGATATTTGTTTTGAAACAAAAGATACTTTGGGTCCATTTATATTAGTAAAAAAACTTTTAATACCCATAATGATTTAATATATTTAGTTTAGGGTAATCTAGAAGATACATCTTGTGAAATATGAGTTTTAGTAAAACTAAAATAATTTGTAAATCACAGAGAACACCCATTATCATAATTATATTCAGTAATATATTTAAAAAATGTTGCATTTGATTTTTTAGCATTAGTAAATTTAATAAAACAAGTATTACACATATTTGGTAATCTATTATAATAACCAATTCAAAAATTTTATATACTCATTTTATTAATATAAATAATTGGTTTTTATTTTTCATTACCCTAAAAAATGTTGAAGAAAATGATTCAAAATGAGAAACATTATTTTTAATAATTTTATTGTCTTCTTAGAAATTTCTACATTTTTTATATTTTGTTGTTTGAGAATGTTGGTTAATATATTATTTTAGTATTATATAGCTTACTCTTCATATACTATACTTATTCCACAATTAATTTTTTATATTTTCCCACGAAAATTTTAAGCGATAACTGTGAACCCATCTTATATTAACCTTAATAATTAGTTAATTTATCCATTATCTAAAAAAAATTATTTTTTGATCTTATTTACTTATATAAATAATATCATTGGTTATTTCATTATAACATTTTAGATTTTCATATTCACCTTTAATTATTTCTAATTAATTATTACGATTTTAATTCTAATATGTATCTTTACTAAAAACTATTTGATTTTCTCTAATATTATTTTTATACTAAATTTTTAGATTCACATATATTTATTGTAAGAAATCATATTGTCCAATAACATTCAAAACATCCTTTTGTACCCTAATATTTTCATCAGTTAGTTAATCAAAAATATATCTTTTAGAATCAATTTCATAACCATATATAGAATTAGATTTGTTAATTGCCTCATATTCTTAAGTATCTATGAAACACAGGTTGTGAGTATCTTTATTGCTTTTAGATTTACTACTTGAGTGTGACTCATCTGTAAAACTCAATCCAACATTATTTTATTTACAAAAGTCCTTTTTATATTTATTATATTTTCTATATTGATTTAATTTTGGACAATCATATACGACATGCATCTTTATCTTAAATTTAAACCATTTTATATGAGAAGCACTATTATTATTATATGAGCTTCCTTTCTTTAAATGTTATAAATTTATTTACATAAAAATATCTCTATGATGTCTATTTAATTCCATCTTGTATGGAACAAGACATATGATAAAATAATATGTAGTGTATTGGGTGAAATCCTTTCCTTATTCTATTGTAACCTTATTTTATTAATATTTCTTAAGTAATGATTAAGTAATTACTTTAATGAGTAATTGATTATTCATATTATCTATGAGAAAAAATTACATTCACTATATTAGTAACTAGTTTGTACATATCACTAATGTTCTCAATATTATTCATTCTGAATTCCCAAGATTTTCTATGATATATTTTTATTTTGGTTCTCTAGAAAATATCTATACCATGATAAGTGTTTTTTAAAATCATCAAATTTTCATAATAAATTTTTAAGATGATATATGACTATACATGCTTCTAATTAAAAATAAAAAATAAAATTAATGAATTTATAATTTATCACGTACTTGGTAGCTTCATTTCAAGTCAATGTATCCTTATCTACTTATGAATGTTTATAAGGATAAATCATGATATTCTAATATTTAATTCCAATATTTTTTAAAATTACCTCTATAAAATCCTTCTAATATACATAATCACACCATTAAAGTTGGGATGTGTTGCTGGATGTGTTACTTAAATTCCCTATATTTCACTATAAAATTGATATTTCCCTAGAATGTCATGTCTCTAACTTTAACAGTAGAATAAAAATGATAAAATCCAATCATAAACTATATAATTTAAACTCATCTAATAAAAAATTGAAGTGTTATTAATGGAAATATAGACTAGGGATGGTGAATATCCATTTTTAACTTTTTAAACATGATTGAAAAACTATCGTAGTATTGTTTTTTTAAAAATAGAAATAGTTCAATAAGTGGGTGGTGTTCAATTAAATATGAATTGGAATATATTTAATGAATAAGAAAACCATGATTTCTATTGTAGTTTGGTTTAGAGTGAACCTATGTATACTCTCCATTCCCCTATTACTTAGTAAGATGAACATTAGTCAGTAATCAATGAAGTAATAAGTCTTTTTTAGGTGCATATTCAACCTAGTATATTACATGAATGCATAGACCTTTTTGTGGTTTGAACTAAAAACCTGATATTTCTGTGGATCAACACTAACCAATAACTCATCATTTTCTGGGTTCATAAATAAACCAATATAGTACACAGGGCAGAGATAAAATGTGTGATTTTTTATCTGGTGAGGATAACCAAATAATATATTTGGAATTGATGTATAAGTTTTTCTACAATATTAATTACAACTACATCTATAGAAAAATAAAACTAACTAGACCACATGAATTTTTCAATGAATAAAGATGGTGTATAAAAGTGATATTCATTCATTCAAGAATTTCTTAATAAAGAAGAAACTTAAGAAATTACCAATGCCTTATAAAATCAACAGTAATGAATCCATGTGCTTCTTCAAGATTTTATTTTTATTATTTTTCCACTGCTTGTTTTGGCCATTATTTGTAAAAAACCTTATAGAAAATATTCTTCAATAGAAATTATATAAATATTCTTCCAAGGGGTGTTTCTTAATTCTTTGTCATATATTTAAAAAATAATTATTTTATAATAAAATTTAAAATTTATTATCATTTCCAATATTTTGAATATTTCTTAAATATTAAATAATTTATCATCACACATCATTCCTAGTATCATCTCACTATAAAAATTTTATTACTATAAAATAAGTGAAGTTTTTTTCTCCAATGTTTTTATATTTTTACATGGGGAATTATATACCTTATGTAAGAGTAAATATGATTTTATATAGGCTTCACAAGTGTATGGTTTATGTTTAATTAAGGTACATATATATATATTTAAACATGTATAAAGGTAAATTTTTAAAATTTCATAATAGTGTAACTTTTTTTACTTGGGTTTTGATAGGGTAAGAAGTGATTTCAATAGGATGTGTAAAAGTAAACTAAATTTTATACATGTTTCTTAAAGGTAAACATGAAACTATAAATCTTCTGTAAGGGTTAGAAACATTTTAAATAGGTTATATAATGGTAATTATGCATTATGTAAGGATGAAGAAATATTTATGTAAAGGTAAGGTACATTTTATTCAACTCACATATGTGTAAGGAAATTATTGTGTAAAGGTGAAGAGAATATTTAATACTATGTTAAATGTAAATATAATTTGTGTAATAGTATCCAGAATATTACATATGTTACAAAATGGAAAACAAAATATTACTGATGATACATAAATGTAGAAAGTTATACTATTTATGTAAAAATCTATATCTAAGTAAGGGTAAAATAGAAATTATAATCATTCAATAGAGGAAAAATAAGTTTTCAATATATTAATTAAATTTTAAAAAACAATTCATGCACTATGTAGGTGTTTTATAGAATTCAAGTAAATGTAATCATCAAATTTTACTACTTTTGTGAGGGTACTATTGAGCTTATGTAAATGTAGACAAAATTTTATAAGATATGAAAAAGGTTACATGAAGATACGTAAGGATAATACTCAATTAATATATATTATGTAAATGTAAAGTAAAATTTATGTATGTTTAAAGAAGAATTTATATGACTTAAACAAATGTAATAAAATGTTTGAAAAACACATGTAAGTGTAAATAATAAATAAAAAATTATATGTGGGGTAAAAATTTATAAAACTAAATTTTCACAAGATTTTAAATAAAAAATTAAAAATAATAATTAGAATAATGATGAAATTTTTTTAAAAAAAATGAATTCAACAAATTTATTATTAAAAAAATAAATGATCACATAGATTAAAACCTGTGACTTATTTTCTTGATAAAAATATGTATTTCATATTTAAAAATGGAAAATAATATTTTTCATCAAATAAATAAATTAAAATATAAATGTATAAAGACATTAAATTAATATGTAAAATGATATAACACATTGTTTATAATTTCTATGTCATTTAAAAATTGATATGATATGTAATTTATAATAAAATATTATAATAGAAGTTAAAACCCATCAAAGGGTACCATCCTTCATCTATGGTATACATGAATCGCACTATATAAAATACAATGGATAAAAATAGATTTAGGGCAAGGGGATATCGGCTAAGAGTATAGGATATCCAACCTGATATCCAACAATTATTTAAAATGATTATTCCCTCCCACGAGCCGCCAAAAATCCATGATAGGTGCTCCTCCCACGAGCCACCAAAATCCATGACCCAATCATGCAACATATCCTCTAGAGTTTGTATCGTCCTCTTGGATTGACCATCTGTCTGAGGGTGATACGTCATACTCATCGCCAACTGCTATCCAAGGGATCGCTGTAAGGATTTCCATAAATGAGATGTAAACCTTGGATATCTATCTGATACAATTGAAACTGAAACACCATGCCTCTTTACCACCTCCCGGATATAGATTTTGGACAGATCCTCCGCCATTTGAAATTCATGAATCGGGATAAAATGGGCCGACATCATTAGTCGATCCACTATCACCCAAATGGAATCATTCTTTCTAACTGTTCTTGGGAGTCATGTAAAAAAATCCACCGCTATCTGCTCCCACTTCTAAATAGGGATTGGTTAAGACTATAACATTCCTGCTGGCCTCTGATGCTCTGCATTGACTACTGACAAGTCAAGCATCTCAAAACAAACTCAGCCACACTTCTTTTCATACCATCCCAGCAGAACTGCGCTTTCAACGCTGTATACATTTTCTGAATTCTAGGATGAATAGACCACCTGGAATGATGATAATACATGATAATATCCTCTTGACAAGAAACTGGTACAACCAACCGATTCCAAAAATACAAAAATGAATATCCATTTTGTTGCCAACCCTCAATGGTCTACCCATCATTGAGTCACGACCGCATGGTAACACACTCAGAATATGATATCTGTGCCTTTCTAACCAGGCCAACCAAGTCAAGAATCAACAAAACCATAAAGAAGACCGCTCTATTGCCCTGTTCCTCACATTCCAACCCCATATTGTCTATCATCGACATCAACTGCCACTGGTTTGATGCCTGTTTCACCACCTGAGCATATTATTGTCTACTTAATGCATCCACCACCGCATTTCCCTTACCTAGTGTGTTCATCTAGTCAAAATATGACATCTGGAGATATTTCATCCATCTCATTTTCCTCAAGTTCAAATCCCATTGTGAGAAAATTTGTTTCAAGCTCTTATGATCTATATATACTTTGAATTCATCACCGATGAGATAATGATGCCACACATTCAAAGAATGGACCACCGCTTCCAACTCTAAATCATTTTTTGGGGAGTTCTTCTCATGAACCCTTAACTTCTGTGAGCCATATGCAACCACGAGATTCTATGCACGAGAACACACCCCAACCCTGATCCCGATGCATCGCAATACACCACGTACCCTCTTCCAGGTTCTCGAAAAACCAGGATTGGTGCTAATGTAAGATAACCCTTTAGCTCTTCAAAACACTACTGACACAGTTCATTTCACTAAAATGGAACATTATTTCTCGTCAAAGCTGTCATTGATGAAGCTAGATGTGAAAAATCTCAAACAAACCGCCGATAATACCCCGCTAGACCAAGAAAACTCCATATCTCAAACACATTCTTTGGTAGTTGCCATGAGATAATGACCTCTATCTTTTCCGGATACAATAAAACACCCCTTTCATGAATCATATGGCCACGAAAATGATGTTCTTGTATCCAAAAGTAACACTTTGACAATTTGGCATACAACCGTTGATCCCTCAAGATCCCCAACACTGTCGCCAAGTGAAGCTCATGCTCCACCCTTGTCTTTGAATACACTAGAATATCGTCTACAAACACCACCACAAATGATTACAGATATCTTTGAAATATCTGATTCATCAATTCCATAAACACCGCTGGCGCATTCATTAGACCAAAGGGCATAACCGCATATTCATAATAGTCATATCTACTTCTGAAAGATGCTTTAGGAATATCCTACTTCCTCACCTGCCTAAATGGCTCGAAGGCCTTCATTTTTATTTATTTTTGATAACCCACGTTTCAGGGGACGAGGGGGAACCCTTAAAAGGCTCGTACGCTTAGAGATTACATGGCATGTAGGCTTAAGAGATTACATGACCCGAAGGTCATAGGGAATTCAACCAGATTATCTACAAGGAACTGCCCCTCCCCAACATCTGCATCATGATAGTAGCTCTCCACCTTTTCATGAATATCTGGCTAGGCTTCTCGTGCAAGCACAGGCTGGTACCGATGGAATAGCCATATCCTCTCATTCTGATAATCCATTTGGCTCTGCTCTGGTTAGTGAACCTACTCTGAATCCTCTTCTGGGGCTGCTCCTTTTTTGTAGTGTGTCTGGGCCTGCATTCATGTGGCCCAAAAGCCTCGGGGTGGCTCAAAGGCCTTAAGGTGGACTGAAATCCTTGAGAATCAACTGGCCCGAAGGCCTTGGGTGGCCCGAAAGCCTTGAAGGACCCAAGTACCAAACGAGTGGCCTAAAAGCCCAGATGGATGAATAGTTTCGGCTGCTACAGTTCCGAACAGTGCCAGCTACAGTACTGCTACAGTGCCTGCTACAGTACTATTATAGTGCCTGATATAAAACCTGAAAATATGCCTACTCTTGGATTTGATCTCGGGTGTCTTGGATGCACCTAGCGAGTCCTCCTTTCTCACCCACAATTGATGATATCCTGACCTCTGGCTGATCTTGGAGAACCAATGGGCTCCCCTCAACTGGTCGAAAAAATCATCAATTCGTGGAAGTGGATATCTATTCTCTATCGTAACATGGTTAAGTCTATGATAATCAACACGGAGCCTCAAAGTTCCATCCTCCTGTTTCACAAAAAAACATCGGCGCTACCCACAGAGACGTGCTATGTTGGATAAAACCTTTGTTTTCTAACTCTCCCAACTGAACATTCAATTCCCTCAATTCATCTAGTGCCATCTGATAAGATGGTTGTGAGATTGGACTGGTCCCTAGAAAGAGATCAATCGTAAACTCCACTTCTCTTACGGGAGGTAACCCAGATAATTCTCCAGAAAAAACATCCACGAATAGATCAACCACTGTCGGAGGAAGAATCTTCTCAACAACCTCTACTGATTCCAACAACAATACCGCCAATTGATACGATAATGTACCCACTACTGGTGCCAAAACACTCGTTGCATCCTGCCTTTCAGGCCTCTATCCTCTGATGATATTTCTAATACCATTGTGTGTCATAAAAGAAAATTTATGCGCATCACAATAGATGTGGTCTTTAAACTCCACTAGCCAATCCATTCCCATGATTACACCATACCTATCCATCTCAAGCATTGAAAAATTACACATTAGCTCAACCTTTCCCAAAATGATACAACATTCTTTACACAAGAAGGATAAACACTCTCTTCGACCCAGAGGATTTTGAAGTTGAAAAACTGAGGGCATCATTTCTACCCTTAAACCTAGAAAATCTACCACACGTGCAGCAATAAAAGAGTGTGAATCACCAGTATCAAACAACACTTGCATCATGGTATAATTTAATATAATAGTACCTCTCACCGTGGATGGTCCCGACTGATCATCCACCACAACCAGCTCTACTCCGCTCACATGTTTTCTTGCCCCACTCTGCTCTTTATTTCCCTACTGAGGCATCGTGGTATTCCGAGAATCACCATGACCCACTTTACTCTATTGACGAGGGGTATGCTACTGTCCCCGTCCCGTCAAAGCATACGAAGTCTGCGATCCCTAGGGAGTGTCACACGCCCTCGACCTTGGATCATTCTGACAATAATGCTTCAGATGCTATATCTGCTTACAATTATGACATTCTCGAGGTTGTTCTATATAATCCCACTGGATGTGGCTCGTAGAACCACACTGAAAACATCCCAGCATGCTATTGGGATTCAGAGGAAGATTTATTGATTCTTCCGTCGAATTATTTTCCATATTCCCGCCCTGGGAATAAGTGTCCCTCCTTCTCTTGAACCTAGCATTAGAGTTCCCACAATTCCCCATGGGTACCACAATGCTTCCTCTACCCGGAGAACCCAAAAAATCCCTCTCAGACACTGAGGCTCTATTCACCATCTCTTTGTAATAATAAATACACAACACTGCTATCGTTGAACAGATTTCTTTCCTTAACCCCACATCAATGATCCTTGCCTTCAACGGCATTCTACCCACCACCCCAGGTGAAAACTGCACTATGTTCATAATCATAGCTTCACACTCTATCACAGACATAAGCTCTGGGATCAAACTGAAGAAATTAGTCGAATGCTGAATTCTAAACTTATGTGGGTAGAATTGTTTGTTAAATAATTCTTCAAAGCCTTCCCACATCATACCCTGGTCCGTCCCTGTTTGGACTACCAACTCCCACCACTGAAGGGAATGATCTTCAACAATATACATGTCCAACATCACCTTTTACTCTATTGGTGCTCCAAAGAACTTGAGGATCATGTTCATTATATTCAACCATGCTTCTTCCCTCTCTGGCTCTGAATCACCCCTGAATATAGGTGGATTCTTCATTTGAAACTAAACCTTATGATCCACATGTCTTGGTTCATCCAATTTTTTTCCACTTTCCACAGCTTGGAATGCTTGCACTATGCTTTGCACTAACTGTTTGTTCACCTGAGGCTCAGGTGCTACCACATTCTCAGCAGCCTCTTCCGGTTGGTCTCTACGATGCCTACCCAGTGCCATTTCTATAATAGAAAACAAATAACCATGAGCCTCACTTCTTTAGACAACGTGAAATCCCGTTTCAAATCACCTTACACAACACTATCACAACAAGGTTTTCCATGTTTTCCACATGTGCCATGTTTCACCATTTTGAAAACAAAACCATTTTCAAAATACCAATTTATTCACATTACAAATTCACACATTCATATCACATCATAAATCATTATACCCTAATGAAATATGCATCCTTGTGGGAAGTCATTACTACCTTGCATTCGATGATCATCGCATTGGGTACACCCACAACAATGAGATATCCAATTCCTATAAGTGTCTCTAAAACACTTATGTACCCAACTCCCTGGTAACTTGAATTTCAGAATAAAAGGGTTAGCTGTGTCCTTTTATGATATACATTCCATGATTCGATATTCCTACACCTTGCTACCATCTCGACTCCAGGAATGTAACACAACGAATGTCAACACCAAATCTGAGAATCAACTCCAAAGGATCGAACAAACTGCTACCACTTGTAACACCCCTCCCTTAGCTCATTGGCTTGAGGAGGCGGTGAGGGCTACTTGTCCTTTAGTGACGTTACCATGATGCCAAAGGTTGGAAATAAATATCATGGGAATCAAGATCAAGTTGGGGAATGATTTTCCCTTAAAATAAAACCAACCATACCATCCACTAACAGCCACTATATGATTCATGTTAATTCAATTACCCAACCATGCATTCCCAAAAGACAACCATGTTGTTCCACAACACAACTCAAAACCAATGCAACCAACCATATCAGAGTACCAGTGGAAGCTAACCAAAAAACACTAAAATCCATGACACCACCACAGCTCCACACCAAGCTCCAAGCTCTAAGCTCCACCGAGGCATCACAAGCCTCCACTAAAAGAGGGTGATGCCTTACCTTTTCCCACGTCACGATATAAAACATCTGCAAAGACACCAATGTTCCAAAGTAGAGGGTGAGTACTAAAACTCAGTAGGATTTCCCCAAATGTTTTCCTTACACACGCCACTAGGATAAAAATGTTAGCACATTTATATAAAATAGTGTATATAAATTAAATCACATGTGCAACCATTTTCATAATCTAAACATGCCCTTACCAAGTCATCACATCCAACCCAATAAAACTAGGTAAAGACAAACAAAAATCCACAAACCATTCGACCATTTAAACATTAGCACAAAAATTCAATCTTGCAATGTAATGAACAACAAACAACTGAAACAGTGGGACTTCCGCCCATCCCGTTCACCTATTCACACCAAATAAATCAAAACCGTGGGACTTCCTCCCAACCCGTTCACTCATTCAAAATTAGATGTACTTCCAGACCACTACTCATATGGTGGTTCTTCTGACCACTATCCAGCCCCTTTTTTAGTGAGACATCCTTCCCACTACCACACAACAGTTTAATCAATCCAACCAAGCATAAACCCAACAAGGTCACAAAACATGAAAACAACCAAGTTCCATTGGATATCAATCCATTTAAATAAATTATCCATTAATTGAAAACCATTTTCCATGCCAAACAACATTTCAATAAAAAAACATTTATTTAAATCTATTTCCATCACTCATTTTCACAATCAACCATAGCATCCCATTTTAAAATATCAATTTTAAAATCCATAAGAACAGTATTTCACCGCAAAACCCTCCTTTTCCCAAAAATCCCCAAAACATCACCCAAGGGATTTCTAATCAATTTCACACATCAAAAAACATTTAATTTCAAGCAAAAAAAATTAATTGTAACCAAAACCATTAGCTCTAACCATGTGGAGTCAAGAGATAATCCACCTACCTTTAGGGTTCCCGAGAAATCGACACATGAACAATCACACCTCAAATACGGCAAACGCACCACCGAAACCTCTCTAGATCCCTTCCCCTAGCTTGCATAAGCCTTAAAATCTTCATTCAAGGAAACCAAAACCCTAAATGTACACCCAAAAAGTGTTGATCTAGAAAACCAAAGAAGAGGGAAGAGCATATCTAAAGGAAAACACAAGAGAAACAAGAGGAGAGACTTACCTGGAAGAAACGACCTTCAAACCACCATGAAACCACTTCAAAATCCTTACAAACTGAGTGGTGGAGCCTCTCTAATGCCTGAGAACCAGAAATCCCGAGTGAGGCTCGAGTGGGAGGAAGTTTGGAGTATTTTAGGATAAGCCCGCGGGAGCCCGAAACTTATAACCCTATTTTCAAGTGGCTGCACAGTTAGCTTGCACGATTTGGAAAACCGTGTACTAACCTTGCGCACACTACTACCTCGAGAGCTAGGGTCTGCATGGTTTCCTCACATGGTTTGGAAAACCGTGCACCGGCCGTGCGAAGCCCACTGTCTCCCCTACACGGTTTCATGGAGAACCAGCATGGTTTACACTAACTGTGATCAAACCGTGCACCCCTTTAAAGGCCTCCAAACTCATCCAAAACCATTCCAAACTCTCCCAACCTCTTCCCAACTCATCCCATGCACTTTAAACACATAAAAATCCATAATAAAAGGCCACATACCTCAAACCGGTGGTTCTATAGTCATAGAGTGAAAGTATGATGTCATGATTTAGACATCCTATGAATGTTTTTCATGAATACATGATTACTAAAAGTGATTATTTTTTATCACACTATACTTTATGGTTTTAATTAATGGATGAAACCCAAAAAATAACATTATTAACACTGAATGTGATGGATAATTTGAGGATTATCCTCATGGGAGACTAAATGAAATGGTATATATACTATGAAACCTTATTATTACTACCAATAATTTATCACATTATATGATTAACAATATTAATTTCGGTGAGATTCTTGAAATGTTTAATAAGAGATATATGTAGTTGTATGGGAGTTCCATTGATAAATATTATAGTGGAATGATGATTTAGATTAACATATTTTAATATTGTGTGAATAATAAATCAATGGAATGTCTGAAAATAATGGTAAAATTCTTTTTTGTATAAAAGAAGAGAATAAAGAATGTAATTTTCAAGGAAAAATTAAATGTTTCATGGAGGAAAATGAAGTTGATCCAAAGGTACAATTTATAGTTCAATGTATTATGTGTGTGAAAATGGACATTATTCGATTCAGTACTATAATATAGGGGTTGACTCTAAGGAAATGGAATGTCCTATGTTATATTGATCATTTATTTGGAAAGAATAAATTTTTTATGTATTAAGATATAAGAACTATGTTTTAGGAGTTTCTTATCAATGAAATTTGGGTTATAAGAGTCATGAAACATGTCATGAAATATTTTTAGTAGTTTTCATTTAAGTATTTTCATAAAAATGTTGATTAGTACCAACTACCTATAAATTATTTTTGGTGTTAAGGGGATATTTTGTTGAAAACATGTGATTGATGGATATATAACCCATAATATGTTCTTAGTATTGGGAAAATAATGTTTAGTTGGGAAAAATAAATTATTTATATTGATAAAATTAATTTTATAATATTGGTTATTTTGTAAATGATAATTTATTTGATGAAAAATTGATTTATAATGATGTTTTGTTGATTATTTTGATTTATTTAATATATTCACTAGTTTGTGATTTTATTTGTGGAATAAGGATAATGCTAATATTTGGATGAATATAAGTTTTTATTGATATTTTATGGTTATTTGGTTTATTATCATGTTTTATTACATTATATGATAAAGTGACCACATGTTTTTTATGGGACAATATAAGATAGTTTATATTGTATGGGGATAAATTTTAATGTTGATATTGGAAAAAAATATGATTGAATTTTTAATAATTATAAGTTTTGAATTGGGTTATAAATATTTTGTAAGAACAACAAGCACATGATATAGATATTATTTTATTAAATATTCATACATTTTTCAAGGATTTAGCACCTACCTGTTTTTCAATTTGATCTTATTTTCCTCAATTTTAGGATTTCTATTTTGTTTTGGGATAAAATGTGGAAAATTGATAATTGTGGAATTTTAATGTATTTTAATCAATTTGGTATTTTGATCATAATTTTTAAAATATTGATCAAATTTTTATAATGGTATTTTTTTGGATTACCTGATTTCTGGGATTTAACTATTTATTTTGGACTTGGATCTAATTATAACATCGACATGGCCTGAAAAATTAATTAAATTGAAAAATTGTTCTGCATAATATAGTGAACTGCACCTTTGTAAATGAAGTCTAAATTTAGATAAACACATCCAATTTAAATTAGTTTATATTTATTTTAAATTTAATTCAATGGAATATTTTAAAGTTAAATATCATAGTGATATTGCGTCGTTAATGTGTATATTGGATGCTCAATGTTGGAAGAATATTTGGGAAAAATTCATTCTCAAAGAGTGTGACTCATTATATTTTTCATAACCTCCACTATACAGATCCAATTATATTGAAAGTAAGAGGGTAAAAATAAAACGTAATTTAAAGAATATTATAATAAGGACCCTTTATAATATTCACCATATGGTGGGCATAATAAGAGTTAAATTGTTGAGGAATTATTTTGGAGGGGAAGTTATTACGCCCATTTATTTTCTAATTTTATATTTATTTTTATTATTTTTACTTAATTTTATTTTTTTTTAATTTTATTTTAGTTTAATTTTAATAAAATAAAATTTATTAATGAATATTATTTTCATATTCCACACACCATTCATCATCTTCTTCTTCTAATTCATCTTCTCTTATTCTTTATTTTTGTGATTTAGTTTGTGTGTTTTATTTTTCTTCCCTCATCCCTTTTCTTTTCATTTTATTTTATTTTACATTCTTATGATTTTATTTTTCATATTACCATTGTTATAGATTACCCTAAAAATGATTGGATAACTCGGTCATTGGCTCGGTGGAGGTAAGTGGTTATTCCATTCATTCTTCACTTTCATATTTTTTGTTCACATTTGTGGTGAGTGAGATTGAAGTGCATGGGTGTGGCAATAGTGCACCATGAAACTAAAATATAATTCATTTCTATGATTTTATTGAATATTTTCCATAACTTCTACTGAATACAATCTCTTCATATGATATATATTATCCATTCAATACATGAAATGGAATATGATATCTCCAAGTCATGATATATTTTACACTCTCAATTGAGGTGTTCCATCAACCTTGATCATAGGTGGTGGTGGAATCAGGAGTTCTAAATGAATAAAATATTTTGTAAAACTATGTAAAAGAATACTAATTCATGTCTAAGATATAATAATTCAATTATCAATTTGTATTTGAACACAAACAAGCATAATGATAAAACCCACATACTAAACCATAAATTCCAAGTGTTTTCCTTCTAGTCGCATTCTATATCTAATTTAATCTTTCATTCTGGTTTTCAATTTAATTTATTTTGCAAACAAAAAAACCGTTAAATTTAAAAATAATAAAAAATAGAAATAGTTTAGGTGGATTAGAAATAGTAAGTGAAAATAATAAGAAATCCTTTAAATGAGACAACCTCGTTCAACCATTCGTCTATATTAAGAAAATAATATTCCTTTTACAATTCCCTATGACTAAGATTCATTATTAAACTACGTAAAAACCGATCCAGTTGAACTTTAGGTGTTTTTATGTCTTTGAATATTAATGTATAATTTCATCTTAAGAAGATTTATCCATATTGTGTAACCTAAGCTAAGTATTTTTATTTTGGAAATTATTTAAATATAAGAGGAATTACCTCTCATTAATTTATGGATCTTATGATATATTAAAATATAATAATAGTGCCTCAATAATGGAAAATTCATCATGAATATTCATTTCATAGAGTATAAGATCAAGTGGAAATTTATTTAATTAGAACAAAAGGATAAACTTATTATTGTGAAATGGAAAGATAACATATAAGTTGATTTTCACATGTTCATTATAATGATACTAAAAGAATAAAAAAACATTATAAATTTAACTCAAAATAAATATATTATTTTTTACATAAATTTATGATGAATTTGTTATATTTCAATACCACCCTAATTTATAGTTTTTTCTCGTTATCTTTCTCCTGACCATGTTATCTATGGAAATCATGTGGTATATGGACATTATATTTCACATACATATCCATATATTAATTTTTTTTCGAGTTTTATCCATATATGGAACCGGGTTTTATGTTATTTTATGTAACCTTTATTTTTTTCACTCCATTTTTTCAAAGGATGATTTATTATTCCTTTAATTAACTTGGGGTTTCAAAAAAGCTCATTTAAAATAATGATCATTTGATGAATGAGATTAAATTATATTGATTCAATTTATTTATGTATAGAGAATTTAATGAACTGAAAATTTAGTTTAAAATAATATTGTTCTCGATATATTTATGAACACACAACACCGAGCATTCAGTAAATTGTGATAAACCCTAAAAGTATTATTATTTAATTGTGGAAATTATAACCTAGTTATTGAATTAAAATGTATATATATGACTAATTAAATTATGAAATAAATGTATAATTATCCTACTCAATAAAAATTTAATGATTAATTATGAGGAAATAAGAGCTGGATTTTTAGTGATGTAATTAAATGCCTTTGAAATGAATTGCCTCTAAAAATGATTTTTTTGAATTTTGTCCAATGAAATTATTATTAATCTTGGAAGTTATTTGAATTTTTAATTTATAAAATTAATATTATTTATAAATATTCATATACAGTAATATATGTGAAAATTTTGATATTTTTATAAAATGAAAGATTTTTCAATGAATAGTGAACAATATAGATTTCTCAAATACTATCATTTTATTTCATTTAATATAAGAAAATTTAATTATTATTTTATTTTATGATTTTTATTAAATTAAAATATGATAAATTTTATTTAAGCTAATCTAATTAACTCTATTTTAATCATAAATATTCATGATTTTGATTTATGTTATTTTTTATGCTTAAAAAGGTTTTTTCTAAAAATATTTTTTCAAGAAATTTTTTGAATTTATATTAAATTTATTTACACAAATTATAGAGATTTAAATAAAAATATTATAGAATATTTGTAATTAGGATTTTTTTAATTTGGTAAATAGTTCCCTTGTATTTTTTTCCATTATGAATAGTGACCTAGGTAAATATTTATCACCTCGATATGGGTCAAATGAGGTTATAATAACGAGATAGGGTCTAAAATATCAACAAAAAAACATTACTTAATTTAATTGTATGAGATTAATTTTACTATTTTTATAATTAATTTTAATATATGACTTTTTTGTTTAATTTTCCTTTGATAATGATATTTATATAATGTAAAATAATTAAAATTATGAAATGCCATTATCTTGCTTTAAATTTCTCCCGAATGTTCACATATGGATGGAAAGATGTTATACATGAATATAAATGTTTATCTAGATAATTATTAATATATATTTATGATTTTAACTTATATTTACTAATTTTTCAATTACCTAAAATAATTACACAATTTTGACTCCGTGTTTGAGCATGCAGTTGAAAAATCAAAGTAAATAGTTTTTAAAAAATAAAAATTAATAATCTTTTAATTTATTATAGTGTGATAAGAATTTTATGGTTAGTAATATTCTATAATTTATGGTGAAAATTTTAATATTCATATTTCATACCTATATTTATGTCTTTAAATTCAAAATATATAAATAGTTCTTAAAATGACATTAATTATATATCATGTTTAATAATGTACTATAGAATGATTTAATAATCATATAAATAATTATATTTGACAATGGGGGTGATATGGTCTTAAATTTCATTACTTGACCATTTTTTTCCAATTTTTTACATAGATGTAAATCAATTACCCTTAGCGATTGAAAAATGTGTTACCGAATTTATGGATAAAAATGGATAACATGGGGGGTAAAAAAAGATATAATGGTCACATGACATGAAAAATTATCTAAATAATATTTTATAATGTTTTTTAAATCCTTCATAATCATTAATTAAATATTATTCCAATTTAGATCCAATTTTATTGAATTTTACTTTATAATATATTAATGTTTATAAAAATAGAAAAAGTCCCCTTTTACTCAATTATAATAGGATGACCTCATCTATTTTATTTGAACATTATTGAGATACCTAAGTAAACTGAAACATTCATAATTCACAGATAAAAATCTATATATATGAATTATAAGTTTTTTTCTTCTTTCAATACTATTCCAAGGGTCCTTATGAAGGGATCTAAAGGAGGTCTACCAAAAAAGGGGAAATCTTCTTACAAAACCTCTTTCAATTTATTTCTTCCTATATATCATATAACTAGTGAAAAAATAGGATTTAACATCGAATTAATGATGTCATTTTTTTCTAAACTCACGCTAATAGTATGTACCAGAAATTTTCGGTGTCGGTTTTAATATAAACCGAAGAATTTTTTTTAAGAGTGGATTTTGGTGTCATATATCTGTAGAACCAATGAAAAAAAAACTACAAAACTATGATATAGGACATCATTTTTTCAAAAAACAAATTCCATAAAAAAATGGTGTCTTTTTTTACAAAAATTGACGCCTGTAATTGAAAATGCACGAACTTTCAATGTCTGTTTTTATAAAAAAGGAATCCATATATTGAAAATATAATATTTATGGTGTCTTTTTTCAGAAAACCAACACAAAAAATATTTTATGGACTATTTGGTGTATATTTTTACAAAAACAGACAACAAAAGTCTTTAAAAATTAGTTGTGATTGAGAAACCCTCATGTTTTTTGGATCTTCGAATGCTTAATTGCATTAAATCCTTTCATCTCCCAATGACATCGAAGGCGTATTTGTGATCTCAAATGGATATTCTTGTTGATTTTCATCCATTTTCAGGATCTAAGGTCTGATTTTAGGATTATCTTCCAATTTTTCATCATCTACAGATTATTATTTCTTCTAAAAATTATTTCGGTGACATTAAACCGCATTTTTATTTTTGTTTTTTTTTTCCTATTTATTTCTCATTTTTAAAAATATTTTTTTATATAGATCATGGAATGTATAATTTTCAAAAGCATTCCATGGATCAAATTTATTATTTCAATCTATTTTCATGTTAAACTCCAAATTTTGTAAGTTTTGTTAAATTTTGATAATAAATTAATTATAATTTAATTATGTAATTAATTTTATTCAATTATTAGTTTATTTTTTAATATAATTTTTTTTGAAAATGGTTTATAGTTAACCCTAAAAGTGATTATCTCATATATGGTGAAAATTCCAAGTGGACAGCGATGTGATTCTTGTTCATATATATTTTTGTTATATTTTATTATGGTTTCAACTTGATTGATGTGACTATATTCTTCTTTTTACTGAATTAAGATATATTTGGTATTTATAATTGGCCAGTACATGAAGGATATATAATTAAATTCATCCTTACAGTAACTTACTGATTTAAATGTACTACATACGACATTCCATATAGGTTTCATTACTATGTTATTTTAAATTTACTGATATACCTTTTATTTTTTAATAGCATACTTCTTTATGATAATTACCATGCTTTTAATATATTCCATGCTAGAGTGTTTCCTACATATGTAGTAACTTCCCATGTATGTTTTCTCTGCTGGGGATTCTCTAGAAAGTCATCTTGTACTTGTTATAGTGTGCATGATTCCGATATATTTATTAATGGTTCCCCTGGGATTTACATTTTTAGGTGAATAATTAGTAATCCATTGTGGTATTTCATGCATCTATAAGTAGACATCATTTTTTGTTTTATTTAATACTTGTGATATGATTCCCTAATATAATTTCCAAGCACTGTTAGGTCAAATAAAATGAGAGAATCAATCTAATTAATGTAAATTTATAATTTATCATCTAAGGATATAAACTCTATAGATTAAATGGTGTATTATACAATAAAATATATTTAATATTAATATAAATTTATTTAAAAATGAATGTATGTTTTTATTGGGTTTCTTAAGTTGGTATAAATGTTATATTTCTTAATTTATTTCTAATAATAAATTTTTTTGGATATAATAAAAAACAAATAATAATGAATCAAATTTGTTGTAAGATATAACAATTTAGTTATGTTTTTAATTTCATATTTCAAATTTTTGTGAGTATTATGATGGATTTTACTAATAACATGAACATTTAATTTAATTATTATTTCATATTACTAATAATAAGTAATTTGTTTCCTGCTAAATTAATGCAGTTTTCAAAACTTTTGACACATGAAACATTGAAATAATGCAACAACTATGTAAAATTGAAAATTATTTTTAGACTATTGATATTATAATTAAGTTATAATTTCTATATAACACATGTAAATAAAATGAAAATAATAATTTTACTATTTATAAATGTGTTTCATATCAATTTTTTATCTCATTATTAATAGTTTTTAATAAATGCGATTCTGTATACAATTTACCTATTAATATATATATATAGTTATTTATTTATTTTAATGTTTATATGTTTTAATATATTCAACAGTTATATTATGATATCTGGTATTGAATGAATCGTAATTGGATAGATTTATGAAGAACCACTAGTGAATATGAAAAAGGGGTTGATGAATTCATGGAATTTTCAAAATGAAATCTTCAAAACATTGATTTGATTTCTTGTCTAAGAGTAAATGGTTTAATATGAGAAAGTTAAACTCTAGATAAATCAATCATCATCTCATTTGTTATGGTTTTAGCCTTAATTATACTCTTTGGATCTAGCATGGTGAAAAAATTGAAAATTCAACATCCAATATTGATGAAAATATTCCTAATGAGGCAGAGGGCCATATTGAAGATTTAATTTATTATTTAGGTGTTGAATCCTTAAGAAATAGAAATTATTGACCAATTATATGGATATTCTATGAAACCATTACTCCCGGGTTGCAGTAAATATAAAGTGTTTTCAACAGTTTTTAAATAAGTAAACTTAAAAAAAAATATGGGTGGTGTGATAAATGTTTCTCCAGCCTACTTGAGATTATAAAATAGATACCTCCAGAGGGCAACAGGCTTCTAGAATCCAATTATGAGGCGAAGAAAAGAATCATGCTTTCCCCAATTATTGTGAACTGTATAAGAAAGAATGTGAATGTTTATCTTGTTGTCCGACATGTGGGACATCATGCTATAAGATAAATAGTAAAGTCAACTCAGATTCATTCTTAGGTATTATCATCTACCGTCATGAAAATTCATTTTTTTTACTTTCTAATGATATCATCATATATTGTTTTTCAAACTATTATGATAATTCAACTATGGTTCATTCCTAGGTCTGATAATGAAAATTCATGCTAAATAAATTAGGTACCTTAAAATAAATCCACGTTTGAAACATCTATTTGAAAATTAAATTAATGAAAAAAAAATTATGATGGAATTCAGATGATCACATATCATATGGTAACTTACATCACCCTACCGATTCACCATAGTGGAAGAGTTCTGGAAAACAAATCATTATTTTGAAAGTGATGTTATAAATATCAAAATGGGATTTTTTTTACTAATGCAATGAAGCCATATTAGATACTCAGTATCCAATATAGTTCATGGTGTGTTTTTTTGGTAGTTTACACCTTGTCCCCACATCTATGTATACTGAAAAAATATGTTATGGTGAGCTTGATGATTTCAAGAACAAAAAAACTGGGAAATGATATTGGTGTATATCTTTCACCTTTGATTGATGATTTCAAACATATATGGGAGGAAGGTGTTAACATTTTCAATGCATAAAAGAAGTATAATTTTCTTTCATGTGATATGATAATGATCACTATAAACCTCATTCCTGCAAATGTAAACATATCTGGATATACTGTTAAGGGACATAAAGCATATCCAATTTTCAAAAAATATTCTTCATATTATCAATTGTAGATTAGATAAATATAGTGTACATGGGACATTGAATATTTTTTTGAATTGATCATATTTATCATATATTGAAAAAAACCTATCGGTTTAAAAGAATAAAACATTCCACCTCGTCCATTTTCAACTGAAGCATAATATTCAAGGGTGAAAAATATTGATTCGACATTTGGAATGAGAAGATGTTCCAGCCTTAAATTAAATATTTGGAAAAATCCTTCTTTTATTTTGAACTACATTATTGGATATTTTTTGAGATAAATCATAACATTGATGTTATGCATGTTGAGAAAAACATATGTGATAGTTTGATTAGAAATTTTTAGACATAAAAGGAAATAGAAAATTTGGATTACATGATAGATTGGACATGATGCTAATGAGAATGTGTTTGGTGTTAGCTCCAACTATGAAAGGCAATTAATCATATTTACCTCCAGCTAGTCACACATTAAGAAAGATTGAAAAGATAATTTTTTGACATTGTGTTCATTGTATTAATGTACCTAGTGGTTTTTCATCAAATGTGAATAATTTGGTGTCATTGATTGATTTTAAATTAATAGGTATGAAATCTCATGATTACCATATATTGATGCAACAACATATACCAGTAGTAGTGTGTAGTATATTTCTAAATGCTATTAGAAATACTATTATCATGTTATGTAATTTTTTCAAATCCATTTCTAGGAAAGATTTTAATCCCAATTTATTATATGTATTAGAGAATGAAGCAAATCTTATTATTTGTCAACTAGAAATGCATTTTCCTCCTATATGTTTGGATATAATGTTTCATCAGTTGATTCATTTTATGCATGAGATATGAATATGTGGGCCTATTTATTTATGATGTATGTATCCTTTGGAAATATATATGAAAATTTTTAAGGGATGTGTTAAAAATCCTTATCGACTAAAGGCCTCTATTGTTCAAAAATATGTCTTGGAAGAGGTGATTGAGTTATGTACTGATTATTTGGGTGACGTGGAGCATATTGTTCTCCCGATATCTCGACAAATGATAGTTGATAGTAAAGTTAGAGGGTTTCGATGGTTAAAGTTAATGTTCATTCCATGTGATGAAGTGATGAAGACAAATTTATATATATTGAACAATATAGATAAGGATAAATAATATATATCCTCACATATTTCTAAATTAAATTTATGATATCAGAAATGAAACAAAAAGTTGTTGATGATTGAGCATAAGAAGACATGTTTTTCATGATTTGAAGAGAAATTCACCATAGATATATCTTCATCAGAAACCTAGAAGTGGTTAGCAGGAGAAACATCTCTTAATGTGATCACATGGTCTGGTTTTGATATTAATGGTTACACATTTTACACAAAAACCTAGATGAGGAGAGTACCATTCAGAATAGTGGTGTGATTATTTTCAAGGAAGCAGTGCATTTTTTTAGTTCCAATGATAATAAACCAATTTATGCATCAATTCAATATTTTAGGGTTCTTGAATACATATGGGAAATTTAATATATTAAATTTTGAGTTGTTGTTTTTATGTGTAATTGGGTTGATAGTAAGAGTGGTGTGAAACATGATGAATATAGGTTTAAAATTTTTGGTTAGAAAATATTTAATTGAAATGAGGAACCATTTATCATTATGACATGTGGAAAACATGTTTTTTATGTCATTGATCTATTGAATGATCAGTAGTCCTTCATTTTTCAAGAAAAAAGTAACCATTTGGGTAATGAGGATGATGCTGATGATGTTGCTGATTTACATGAGCCTTATTCATCTATTAAACTATTACTATATGATTACAATGAGTATAATAAATACATAGTGCATGAAATATGTAATGATCATGATGAAGGACTGTGGGAAAACACTTAACTAGTCTTCTAATTGTTCTGGAAAATATTTATATTTTTTTTAAACATACAACTGCATAAATCTTTTTTACTTACTTATTTTTTCCTTCTTGTTTCTAAATAATCATTTCTCTTATGATATGAAGGTACAAAAAATTTCATTACACATTCTAGTAGAAATTTATGATATAAATATAGAGGAGAAGTTACTGAGGTATATATATTTATTCATATTATTAAATATTAGGTAATATAATTATTTAATGAATGAAAACTACTAATTTTCAAAAAAAAATTGCAGGATGACTGATGCATCCTCGGAAGAGAAAACTTCTCATGTTACTACTAAAAAATCACATTCTCATGTTGCTAAATGTGGTATTAAATGTTGATCAAAACTATCACTTTCTTGTGATGATGACATATTAGACATCCATTTAGATGTTAATAATAATGAAATTGGCCCAAATGTAGTTCAGTTTATCAGTTATTTATCGATACAGAGCTGTTGCAGGATTAGTATTTTATATCCTAATTGTTAGTCAGTGGACAGGATGGAAAAGCAACAACTTTGGGAGGTCGTGATGGTAAAATATCTTAATTCTTTTCTTTTATCTCATTTTTTGAATATTAAATATTTTAAATGAAATATTTAATTTATTCAATTATAGATGACATTAAATTATGAGGAAACCAAATAAATTAGGAAAAGACATATCTATTTTGCGAAGTTTTGATGGATATATTTTAAAACAAACCTAACAAAAAATTATGTTTTTGGAATGAGATGGCTTAAAAACCCATGCCTTAAGTATTAGATTATAGATGAAGATACATGGAAGTGATTTTTTGACAGTCGTCATGAAGAAGAATTTCATGTATGGTAATTATATTATATTGTAAAATTTATTATATATTTTTATAATTACATATTATTTTAATTTTATATAATAGACCTCTAGGAGATCTCATCAATATATTCAGTTGAAAAATGTATTCCCGCATACTTTATCATGTGGAGGGTATTAGTATTTAGAGTAGAAAATGAATGAAAAAATATTGTAGCATTAAGAGATTGATCTAGCAGTGGTTCATAAGAGGTTCAACATGGTCCTACATCTCCTCCCACTTGCCATCAAAAGTGTAAATGAGCATGAAGAAGGGAAAATGAAGATTATCTTATAGAGGAAGCTAATAATGTAGCTGAAAAAATAGTATGTAAAAATTATTTATTAGCCATCAGTTTTTATGTTTTATAAATTTTAAAAAATAATATAACATTTTCATTTTCATTTCTGGATGTACATTTGGAGCAAGTGACACATGGCTATTTTACCCCTGATTGTAGGATATACATCATAGCCACTACATCTGGAATGGCCAAACACACCGGATGTGTTAGAGGATATCAGGTAAGTGTTAGTATTTGTATGGTTTTTTAGAGTAATCAATCAATATACCTTGAAATAGAATCCTTAAATGTCGAGATGAATGATATGAAATAGTATATGGGTGATCAAATTCCTGTTTTAGTGAATAAGTCTTCGTTAGAACACATATGAAGATAGTCACAGTCTCTACAACCTTCCGAGGTATATTATTTATTTGTCAATAATTTTTCTATTTTATAAATTATAAACACTAATATAACTTTTTTTGTTTTCAGCCCTCCTAGCCTGCTCACTAGGACTACCCTACCCCATCTGCCTACCCTACACCATATTTGTAGACTTCTTAGGTATATTATTTAGTTTCAATCAATTTTTCTATTTTTTAATATACAAACACTAATATAACTTTTTTATTTTTCATCCTTCCTAGACTGCTCACCCAGACTACCATGCCTCATTTGCAAACACTACCCCATACGAGCAACATTACTAGACACATTATTTATTCTATATTAATTTTCCTATTTTATAAATTATAAACACTAACATAAAATTTTCATTTTTTCAAACATCCCAGCCTGCTCAGCTGGACTACCCTACCCCATCTGCCTACTTCAATCATCCACCTCCTCTCTTGGACCAATAAGTATATTATGTATTTGTCATCAATTTATCTATTTTATAAATTATAAGCACTGATATAATTTTTTTCATTTTTCAACATTCCCATCCTTCTCACCCAGACTATCATGCCCCATATGCTTACTCTGACCCTCCTCCACCTTGCTCAGACCAAAACGTATATTCTGAGTTGTATGCTGGAGATCCTCATATATATATTATTGAGATAGGACTCGTGAATTTTTTGGGGGGACTATATACATAACCAACCAATGTATATGTGTCAGGATATATTATTAGTATGTGATATTATAGATCCTAATTCACTACTACCATTTCCTCCCGAGGAGATCACCAGAGTTTGGAATTTTTTGGGTCATTTTTTTAGTTTGGCCAACTGGACACATTATTTATATTCTATTTGATGTATGAATTGTTTTTAAATATTATATACAAATTATTCAAAATTATTTATCTGGGTTTCTTACATTTATGATCTATAAGATTATCTGAGAGAAGAAGAAGTTGGAAAAATGAAACAAAATGATTAGGAACAATCGCCTATAGATACTTCTAGTATTTTTTAGGGGTTACAAATATTATCATATGCTTTTTATTAATTAAATTATATCTATGAGTATCATATTATGGCAGATATATGTGTTATAGAATATCTATTGAGATTATTCATAGAGGATATCATGCATCTAGTTGATTTTGAATAACTTAGCCTGAATGTGGTGTAGTTTTTTTCTATCTAATGAAATTGACATTTGAATTTTTTTTGTATTTATTTGATAAAATTTGGTTTTAAATTGAATAACTATATTTTATTATTAAATTAGGTATCTACACATGCTTCTTCTACAAAATTAAGGTACAAGAATTTACATTTTTCTAGATCCAGAATTCATTTCTATGGAAGTGCAACATGTGAATAATCCAAATAGAGTGTCAAATATATATATGAGAGATTATCACATACTAAGATTGAGAGTTAGTTACTTACATTCCTTGACACGTAATAACATAAACATAATTTTGATCTAATGATTATTATACTGTCATTAATTATGAATTTCTTGTATTGTAGGGGGCATTGGATGTTAGGAATATTGTACCCAAGTTAATATACCTTATATTAATTTTTCTCTTTATTAGGGAATGTTCATAAAATAATTACCACCATATTAGATAGGTATTTTTTTTAATATCATTGTGTTTAATTCTCATTTTTTAGACATGTATTACTAGTTTGTATATAGGAAAATTCATTTCATAGAAAACAAATAACATGTAATATATGTCAATTAAGATAGAAAAAAAATCAAATATGTGTAAGTATAGGTAATTAGTTTTTATAATAGATTTTGTTCTGAGTTGTTTATATATTATTTTTTATTAATGGTATAATTTTTTATAATTATAGTGTCATCACCAAAAAAGGACATGTTCAATGTGGTTATTATATTCTATGATTCATGTATGAGATAATCACAACAATGGAAACTACAAAATTTGATATGGTTAGTTGTATTAATTTTTTTATATTCTCTTCCATATTATTCTATATTTTATCTCATATAATTCAATATTATTGTTGGAATTCAATGATTACCAGTATTATTCTCAATCTGATCTTACCCATATTCAATATATTTTTGTGAAATATTTGTTATGTTTGATTAGGATTTGAGATATGTATATTCTAATATTTATGAATAATATTACATATGGGTTCAAAAAACTATCTCTTTTGATATAATATGTGTTTGAACATAATAATAATAAAATGAAGGCTTTAACAATAACCAACAATGAGCATGTTTTAAATTTTAGGTACATGTATTTTGATTCTAATTTATAATAAAATTTTTAGATAACTTTTTTATTAACTGGATAAAAGAATGTATGTTATAGATATTTAGTCAGGGGTAAATATGGTTTTTTTGCAAAATATTGTGTTATTATTACAGGGTTTTCTATTATTTTGGATGTGTAATATTTTCAATTTTCTAAAAAACATAACTTTCTGCGTCTATCCTTTTAAAACAGACAATGAAATGTTTTTAAAAAAATATTTGGTTTTCAGTATCGGTTTTTAATGTACCAGATGCAAAAACCCATTCGAAGAGGGTTTTCATCATTGGTTTTTGGAAAACTAATGTCGAGACCATTAACAAAACTGATTTTCAGTGTCAGTTTTTGTAAATCGTATTTCGAAAATATTACTGTGTACGTTGCCTTTCTTAATGTCAGTTAAAAGCTGGCGTCCAAAAGAAAAAAATGACATTAAATTCTATTTTTTCAGTACTTTTTAAATTTTTGGTATTTATCACCAAATAAGAACTAATGTACAAAATATATACATAAACTATATTATAATTATTTAAAAACCATTATACATCATCCTTTGCATCATGTGGGCAATGCAATTATCATTCATGTATAAATGTGAACTATTACATGCTTGTAGCGATATAATTCATTTTCTATTAACATTATTCATTGTAGGTTATTATGATGGATTTAGTGTATATATATTATATTTATGACATTATAATTAAATTTATTAATTTTTTTTAACTTCTTTCAATTCCATCTTTGGTAAACTGATAGCGTCGCTCGTGCATATGTGTGGACAACCCCTTCTATGAAGCAATGTGATTTGTTTTTTGTTTTCACATTAAATGGATTGTAATAAAGATATAATTAATTAATATATATATATAATATATGATATAAAAATTATTTTTAAATTTAAATTATTATTTAACATTCTTTTATTCCATCCTTCAATAATTGGAATGCATTAAGCAAGTGTGTGTACAGACAACCATCACAAGATAATGATGTAATTAATTTTTAGAAATTAATTATATTAATGGATAAAAATATATATTAAATTAATATATATTATATTTTTATCATTATTAAAATCCTAGTTATGATCTAATCATAATAAAATTACAAGGTTAAAAACTATTAAATGGAAACATTCATGAATAAAGAAACAGTAAAAAACTAAAACCATAACTTTAAAAATGGATTATAGATAAATTTGTGTTAAAAAATTATAATTGAATTGTATATGATATTATAAATATGTAATTTATTTAGTAATCTAATTATTATAAATTTAAATAAATATTAAATTTTGTTATAGGGATCTTATTAATAAATTAAAACCTGATGTAGAGGTTTATCATCTCTAATTTTCTTCTTTAAACCAAATATTATGCTATGCTCCTATATTATTTTAAGAGATGTGTATAAAGATCATTTTCTATTTAATATAATTAATATCCTTATGTTAATTATATTAATTGATTCATTTTATGTTATATCTTTTATAGGGATTATGATTCAAAAGTTACCAAAGGGGTAAGTTGTTTATTATTTAATCCAATATAAACCAGGATTGTTTTTCCATATAATATTATTGAGGAAATGATAGGATCATTATAACATAAATCCATATTTTTTTATTTCCCTATGTTTACACCAATAATTTTTATGTTGTAATATCATTTTCTTTTCTTTGGTATCAAAACGGTTTAGTGTTTTTTTATCATAACATGACCTTATTTCTCCTCTTTCGATCAAAAAACATTTTTTCCATAAATATGTTTTATATAAAATTAAATAGTGATCTTATTTATTATTAAATTATTTTTAATGTCAATTTTACAAATTTATATTGACTTATAAAGAAAATGAAAAATTATTTTCAAGACCTTTTATGAATAATATACTCTTTAATGAATGAGTGAAAAAAATATTTGTTTTAAAAATTATGTAATGAATAAAATATCCTATTATCATAATCAATCAAGGATGTGATGATTCGTTTGCATGATTCCATGGTTATTTTGAAATAAAATGTTTTCCTTCATATTTTGTACGTATTAGTATTTTAAATAACTAATTTAAAAATAAAAATGGTGTTTTTTTCGAGAAATGTTCTTAGTGTTCTTTAAAGGTAATTATCATCTATGACGACAACCTTGGATGTTACTTATGTTTCACTAGAAATATTATTATATGCTTTAATATTAGTCTTTGACTAGATAATTTATGATAATGATGATGAAATAGTGAAGAAATCTATTCTTCTCATGGGTTAGGTTATGATTTAAAGTTGTATATTTTTATGATCTTGTGGTGTAAATAATAATACATTATGATTATATGATGTATTGGTCCATTATATCCCACCAATTTTGTTGGATAAATATAGTTAGCTCATAAAATAATTATGTTATGTGGGAACTTGGTTTTATGGTCCTAATAAGATATGGGGACCTGGTTTCAAGTCGATAAGTTTATGTATGGAATTATTTTTATTTTCTAAAATTTTGTGTGGACATATTTTCATGCTCATAAGTTTATTTGAAGACTTTATTTCATTTCCATATTTTTATTTGAAGAACTGATTTCATGTCCTTAACATAATGTGTAAATGTTTTCATATTTATACATTTTCACAATGTTATAATCTTATGTATTTTACAAAATTCTAGTTTTTATGTTATGATATCATGGTTCGTGATTAATAATTAATGATTTTATACTCTCATTTATATTTTATTTTCTAATGAAAAATCTTTAAACTATGGTTCATTATTAAAGATATTAAATTTATTGGGTATTTCTTCATTATTTTATGATTATGTTCTCATGACCTTAGGTTCATGTATGATCATTAATTGATATCACTCATGTTTACCATTAGTGATGATTTGAGTTTAATATTTTTTATGTGTTCATTCCCAGGTTCTGGTAGAAGGTTATAGTTTTGATATGTCAAGATTAGAAATAATATGACAAACATTGTGGTATATACTGATGATCCTTTATGGAATATTATATTTTTCATTTATCCAAAGCACTAAAATTTATGGTTCATGAATGGATATTATTGTTATGTATTTAATTTTTATAATATAAGATCTAATATAATTTTTTGAAAAGTTTGTACTGCTAAAATATTATCATTTCTCTCTAGGATTAAGATGTTGGTAACATAGATCATCATCATTAACCCTTATTTTTTATGACTATGCATAATAATGGACATAATCATTTCATTTGAAACACTTTAGTGTTAGTGGTTCATTATGTTGAGCTTTCTCTCCATTCACATCATTAGATAACTTCATCTCATCATGTTGGCATTCTATTTCTTGATGAACCCACATTGCACAACAAAATCATTAACCCATTTCCCCTAAGATACTTTCCTACATGATTCTTTCACAGTACTAGAATAAAGGAAGACCAAACTTCTTCTATCCCTGGTTTTTATTATAATAATTTCCTTTTACTGGGGGAAATCATTCCATTACCAACACCCCTAAACCAGCGGTTCTAAAAAATAGTTGGTCTATGGGGTCATATCTTATTAGTTTAGAATAATTATTGGGATAATACGATTTATATAATTTTATCAGATAAGTATTAATGGTATATAAATTTTGATGTCACTTTTCTATTTTTTCATTCATTTACTGGATAATGCATATGGTAAATGTCCAATATTTCAGAAAATAGAGCTTCACAAGATTCCAAGGAAGAAAGGATGAAAATCTTTAAAAATGGACAACTACACATCATGATGGCCATGTTCACGTTGTATACTTGATGATCACAGCCTACATCAATCTGTGAAGTCAAGTTGTTACCAACCATGAAGACTGAATAAATTTGATGTTCATGCCATGAATCCCTCTTACAAGTTATGACTCAATTCAAACTAGAAGCCAAGAAATCTCTGAGGATTCAATGAAAAAAGCTAATTGGCAATGGGTTACATGTCTTGAACCACCTATACACGATCTGTCCATGGTCAAACTACATTAATCTGTGGAATATTTTCAAGCCATGTGGGAGATCCGGGTCAAACTAACACAGGAAAAGGATTCACAACATGACGATTATGTACGCATCGTTAACATTTTCTCTTATTTAAGGAGCATCTCGATAGCACATTTGGGACATGCTTGGATTTTCTCCCTCTAACTATTATACTCTTTTTGAAATTTTCTTCTCTTTTCTGTCGTAAAAAATTTATTTTCGTCATAATTACTTTATGTTTTCAATCAAAGTGTCATGGATTCATTTTCATCAGTGCCTTCAATTTCCACATTGTTTCATTTCCATTTTGTTCCTTTTGAGTATGTTTTTATTTAAAGTATTCTTGAATGATTAATTCATATCATTAAATGTTTATTCAATTCAATTCCATTAGGATAGATTTTATGATATCTATAATTCCTTTAATTGCTTTAATTACTCTCATGAGTAGCTAAACGCATCAGTTGAAGGGATCAATATTCGATGTATCTACATGCTTAATTGGACCTCTAGTTTTAAATGTGGAAAAACTAATTATATTAATAATTAGGATATAAACAAATTGTCAAACCCCAATAGTGAGATTGTACCATGAAAATAGGAAAGTCAAACAAACAAACCAATCGTGATTGGACTAAACTAAAACTATAACAACTATCTTAGGTAACATTATGCAATATAAGTTGAACTTAATGTGTCTAGGACTGTAACTAGCCTCATATCCTTGGAAATGTTACATCCTATGTGGAACAAGAATACTGGACAAAGGTTAACTAGGGACCACCACTTTCTTCGCAGACTAAGTAGTTAGGTACATTCAAAGATTAGAATTAGGACCACCTTTATCAAGACACTTACACATGATCCCAACCCCTCTTTAATCAATTGATTTAAAATAAAAAAATAATGAAAAAACTCCCAAACTTCAGTCAAACTAGTAAGGACTCCTGCAAAGGATTCAAAACTATATTTCTTCTCCCCACAGAATAGTGTCATCCTCATGGGATCAACCTTGTACATCTATTATACTACACCCTAGTAGTTAGTAATGTTTGGGACACATATAAATTTCTTATCTGGTGTGCATGTGTGGAATCAAATGACCCAGGTGTCTCACACTTATCATATTTTGGTGTCGTTGATGGGAGGAAGCATTGTTCATTGTATGGAGACTATGTTCTAGATCTAGGATTACCTTTACCTCACCCCCATTCCTTAATTTTTATATGATCTTGTGCCACTTCCCATTTTCTTGTTCATGTACTAAGGTCCCTCGACTCATTAAAGGAATCATAAAACTCACTCCCATTTGTACATGGATCCTGATATTGAAATTTGTTTCTCTTCTCTTCTCTAATCAGCAATGGTTGAGCAATTCCACTCTATGGGACCAATCCAGTCAAACCCCCCCCCCCCCCATCATGTTATTCTAGGAGAACTCCCAATAATGAACATAGAAAAGATGATCATGGATTATGGATTTCCATCAATCTATGGTACGATGCATAGCATATTTTGACTCTATATCCATTCCCAACTTTTCGAAATAAAACCTTGACTCATTAATATGATCTAAAACATGGGGAAATTCATCTGTCTTCAGAGTAATGATTTGCATGAACATATTTCCAACATCCTCGAGGTATGTGATACCATTCGTAAATAGGGATTTTCCTATTATTCAATAATACTTCATGTCTTCTAATTCTCATTATAAGAAAGACCCATGGAATGGATAATGATTCAAGATCCCATGTCAATTATGACTTGGGATGAATAGTCCATGAAGATTCTAGAAAATTACTTCCCACCCATCTAGATCTGGATGCTCTGGGTGGACATTCAGAATTTTAACCAAATCAATGGAGAGTCATCATTGAAAGCATGGGACTGCTTTAAATAATTTATGTGGAAGTTTCCACATTATGGACATAATATTTGGATAAAAATCCAAACCTTCTATCACAGACCCCTGCCAGCTGCACATAATGTTTTCAATGCAGCCACTGATGGAGGTCTCATGTTCAAGACTGCTGAAGCTAGAAGATCCATTCATGATGAACTATCTCACAATGCTAGTAGGTGGAAGATCAATCATGGACCACCATTGCATGGAATACATCAGATAGATGAGACCACGATGCTATAAGCACAAGTGGATGTGCTCACTAAAAATTCAGAATAATTTTTTATACCAACTATTCAACCCCCTCATGCCCCTCTAATGGAATTGTAATCGTGTTAGATGTGTGGTGGCCCACGACTATATCAAGACTGAAAAGATAGATTTGAAGAAACACAACAAGATTTTAATTATTTCAATATTAATCAATAGAATGTTCCATTCCAACACCAATAATATTATTAATAGAGGCCTACTCAGCTACTGCCGCTGTACAATTAGGGTTTTTTTCAACTGAGAGGTGGACAGAACAAATTTAGAGCTCAAGGACCACCAGGGTTCCCTCTGATGAACCATGTACCAAGAACACAAGATCAACATCAACCCTTCCCTCAAAGAGCACAAAAATTTCAGCCACCTCAGCCAAGAACTCATCATGCACTTATAAAAAGTAATATGGAAAACCTCCTGGAGCCATTTGTGAAAAATTCTAATCAAAGAATCACGAACCATGAGACAGATATGCCAGACTAGATAGCTTCTCTGAGGAACCTTGATGTGAAAATGGGTAAAATCTCAATGACCTTATCTGAGATATTACCAGGTACTATTCCAAGTAACATTGTGACATACCCAGAAGATTACGATAAGGAACTAGTGCAGATGAGCAAAAAGATTCTAGACTTCCAACAACCCAAAGACGTAAGGCTATAAGAAGAAGATCTATGAAAACAACTAGTACCTAATGTAAAATCTTATGAAGTCGCTCCCACCTTACATCATAATGATGTACCAGCAATGAAGGACTATATACATGAGTAGTAGAAGGAACATGTGTATGTTGTCCCACCTCCATACCACCCACCTCTTCCCTATATGGGGAGAGCGAGACAAATTAGGTAGGAGGCACAATACAAGATGTTCTTGGATATGTTAAAGCAATTAGATATCAAAATACCTTTTTCCAAAGCTATTTCCTAGATTCCTATTTATCACATGTTCTAAAAGACTTTTTATTAATAAAAATAAAAATAGAAGAACTAGGAGTAATCTCCCTAAATGAAGAATGCTCTAATGTGGTAGAGTATTGAATTTCACTAAAGATGATAGGCCTTAGAAGCTTCTCATTCCCTTGTGATATAGGCACGTGAATATTTGGTAGAGTGCTCTATGATCCTAGAGCGAGCATTAACTTTATGCCAATGAGTAATTTACAAAAGCTCGGACTCAAAGAGCGCAATTAAATAGGGGTATCTATGGAAATAGTTGATTGCTCGGTCATGTACCCCTGACGAATTTTAGTAGATCTTCTAGTAAAATTAAAAAAGTTAATTTTTTATATGATTTCATAGTGTTAGATATGGAGGAAGAAAGTGACATGCCTATTATACTTGGAAGACCATTTTTAGATACTCGAAAGGCGCTGATTGATGTTAATCAAGGATCTCTCATATTCAGAGTGGGAAAAGAACATGTCCTATTTAACCTGATTACAGTTGTACAACACTTAGACGACACTATGGATTTTCACTCCATTTCTCTCACCCAGAATGGAGAAGATTACATGGCTATCAAAGAATAAAGTGGGGACACTTTTAAAAAAAGGATATTCTGACTTCGAGGAATTCAATATTATTGAACAACTCATCAGAGATTTTTTCTCCATAATTTACCCCAAACGTCATTCAACCCCCTTGATTAGACCTGAAACCACTACACGATACATTAAAGTACTCATTTCTAATGGAATATTCCTCCTTTCCCATTATTGTCAACTTTGAACTATCTTAGGATTAAGAGGAAATGTTGGTTGATGTCCTCAAATGACACAAGCAATCTATTGCCTAGGGAGTGGTATAAATTATAGAGATCAATCCCACTTAATTCACTCATAGAATCTTACTCTAATAGAATGTAAATCAAAAACAACAACCTCAGAGGTGGCTCATGCCACCCATGATGGATGTTTTCTAGAGTGATGTTCTGAAACTCATTGATACAATAATAATATTTCATATCTCTCACAGTGAATGGGTGAACCCCCTCCATGTTGTTCCTAATAAAGGAAGACTCGCAATAACAAGAATGGATGATGATGAACTCATTTCAACATGCACCATCATAGGATGGACAGTTTTCATGGATTACATATTTATGAACTAGGACACATGAAATTTCCATTTTCCCTTACCATTAATGGAACAAATTTTAGAAAGACTATTGGGGAATGATTTATACTATTTCATAGATAGCTATTCCGGATATAATAAAATTGAATTCGACCCCACAGTCTGGCCAAAAACCACCTTCACCTACACTATTGGTACTTTTGCATACAAACACATGTCTTTCGATAAGTTTAACTCTATATAAACTTTCCTAAGATGTATGAAATGCATATTTCATGATATGGATGAATAATTTCTCAAACGTTTCATGGATTATTTCTCAATTAATGAAAGATCTTTCGATGTGTGTCGCAGAAATATAGAAATAGTTCTTCAATGCTGTGAAGATAATTATTGGTTCTAAATTGAAAAAAATATCACTTCATGGAGCATGGAGGGATCGTACATGGCCACAACATATCAGAATAAGGAATCAAAGTACATCTAGAGAAGATCAATTTTATCAAATATCTGGTTGATTCATCCACTGTTAAGGGTATCATAAGTTTCCATGGGCATGCTGAATTATACAGACACTTCGTAAAAAAAATTCAAAAGTAAAGCATCCTTTGACACTCTTATTGTCAAAAGATATTCCTTAAAAATTCAATAAAGACTTCTAAAAAGATTTCAATACATTGAAAAACAGTCTACTGAAATCTCTAGTTATCATTGCACTGAAATGGGAAAAATATTTTTAGATTATTTGTGATTCAAGTGACCTTGTTGTAGGAGCTGTCCTGGGAAAATTTTTGAATTAAATATTCATCTCATCTTATTATGCAGGTAATACCATAAATGAATCTCTGGTGAATTGTATGACCACAGAGAAAGAGCTCATAGACTTCTTGTATACCTTTGAAAAATTTTGTTCATACCTTGTTCTATCTAATGTTATTTTTCATAATGATAATGCTTCCCTTCAATACCTGATGACTAAGAAATATTCAAAACCAAGATTGATACACTAGATTCTTTTGCGACAAGAATTCGATGTAATAATCAAAGAAATGAAGGGGAAAAATATCATTACAGAACACCAATCTAGACTACCTCAACCACCATCAATGAAAACAAGGCTGATTTTGAGGTATATTTTCCTGATGATACCTTCATTAATTTCAAGAAATATCCCTTGTTCTCTGATATAGCCAATTTTCATGAAATATGATTCCTCCCTCAAGTGTTATCTTATCAGAAGCAGAAAAACATTTTTTCAGATGCCAAGCACAACTTTTGGGATGAAACTCTACTCTTCAGGGGCTATAATGATGGAATTTTAATACGTTTCATTCTAGAATAAGTGGTGCATAATGTAATCAAAATGTGTCACACATCTCCAACTGGATGACATTATGGAACTGAGTACATAGTGGCTAAAATCCTACAAGGTGGAATTTTCTGGCCCTCATTGCTTCAAGATGCCAGAAGATTCTACCACCACACAACTAGAAAATGGATCTACTACTGCAGAACTATAGTCGTAGTTTTAAAACAATGTAAATAGGTGGCTATAGTCACGATATTGTGGCCTATACCTATTGTTTTAAAACTGTGGCATAAGGTCTATTTTTTGTGGAATATGGCCACAGTTTTCTAAACAGAGGCAATAGCCCAGGGATATTTCCACGATTTGAAAAATCATGGCCATATGCCAATTTTGTTGATTCCCTATTGCCCATGTTCTCTAATACTGTGGCTATAGGGTTCTCGCGCTTCTGCGGGAAGAAAACTTCCAGCCAAAAATTTGGCAGGAAGCCCTACCACCAAAGTTTTGAGGCTATTCACATTGTTTTTATTAGTATATATATCATAATATATATTTTCCCAAATTATTGGAAAATGTAGTGGTATGTTCTCTTGATTGCAAAGTGGAGGTACTGGGATTGAAACCAACAAGGGGAAATTTTTTATTTTGGATATTAACGTTATTTTTCGAGGCTATTTCCACAGTATAAACCGTGGATATAGGTCAACCACCACGGTGTCCAATTCAGTGGCCTAATGACATGATTTTAAAAACCAAGGAAATAAGTATCTATTTCATTAATTAATACTATTTCAAGAGGCTGGGACTTTCTGCCCTGGTAATAATGACCAAGGTTGGACAAAACCATGGTCGTAGCCTTTGGCCATGGATTGGGGACCTATTACCACAGTTTTGAATTGTGGAAATAGCCCATTTTTTCAGTTGTGCCACTATGACAGATTTCAAAGGACATGGAATAGACATAGAAGAAATGAGATTCCATAAATACCTATGCATGAATTTAATGTTTTCAATGTCTGGGGAATTGACTTTATGAGACCATTCCCCACATCACATGACATGAAATACATTTTGGTTGCAGTGGAATACATATCTAATTGGTCTTAAGCTGAAGAAATGGCTCAAGACACTACTAACGTAGTAATAAATTTAAATTGGAGAAATGTGTTTTCATGTTTTGTATTTCCATGAATTCTCATTAGATATCACGAAATACATTTCTCCAATCAACCAATGAGAAAAATGCTTCAATGATATGGTATCTTCTACAATACTGGAACCCCCTATCACCCACAAATTAGTGGGAAAGTTGAATTGTCAAATTAGTAGGTAATAGAGATCCAAGAAAAAAAAGTCAATAAAAGAAGAAATTATTGGAGTTATATTCTAGACAATAAATTTTGGGCATACTAAACGTCTTATAAAACAGCCATTGACCCCACCCCATTTCGACTGGTTTATGAAAAAACATGTCATCATCTGGTGGAGCTAGAGAACTGATCATTTTGAGACATAATAAAATTAATTTGGATTTAGAAAATGATGGAGAGGAGCAGTTATTGTAATTAACCACTTTGGAATAATTGAGGAATGATGTGTACGAGAAGATAAGAAATTATGAGGAAAAAATAAAATAATGGAACGATTGATAGATTGAAAGATGAACCTATATCCTAGTGAACAATGTTCTTCTATTCAATGTAAGATTTAAAGTTTTCCAAGGAAAGTTGAAATCTATATGGTCTAGTCCTTTTAATGTTATCAATGTTTTTTCATATAGAGAAATTAAAATTCAAGGATATGGAGTTCCAAAATTCAAATTGAATGGTCAATAGTTGAAGATTATTCATGAAACATTCCATGAGGTCTATGTCCTCAACCTCATTCATCTAGGATCTAATGATGTCATGATCTCTAATTTAAAGTAATCTCTTTATGGGAGGCAACCCATAGTTTTTTAATATTGTTTTGAGTCATAGATTTTTCAGTCTTTCATTTTAATACTTTGTACAGACATTCATTCGATAAATAACATGATTACCATTATCTATTATTATTTCACATGCATGTTTTTTGGATATTCAATTATTTACACCGATGAATTGATATTTTCTCAGTAAGTGCATGGTTTTTCTACTATAATATTTCGAAGTTTCTCAAAACATCAATTTTAAGACAGCTCAAACACCCCCATTGAACACCACTTCATCTGAGGGAGATCTTGATTCCCTCTTTTTAAATTATTTCGTCACTTCCATGTCAATTAAAAAATTCACTACCACACAACTCCCACCCATTATTTAATATAATGTGGGGAAACTATCTCCTTTTAAGTGTGGTGGTCTTTTCCTCATGATTTCACTAGTGATACACTTGATTTCTTTTCATATTCTCACTATTCTAGGAGGAATTTTTCAAATTGATAAGCATGTCGTATATTTTAAAACCATTATGACCATGTCAAATTAATATATTGATAAAAATAAAATGTTAAGAACCATGTTTCACCCCTTCATAGAATTTTAGAATGATTTCCGAGTTTAGAAGATTAATTCAAATTTCAAATCATTGAAATCGTGATTAATTAACTAACTACTTAGGATTTATTCCATTCATAATTTCTAGTTTTTCCTTTATTGTTTTTACCAAAGAGGATTCTATGCCTTCAATATCATTTTATTTTTTTGGGAATATTTCTTGATAGATACCTAGGACATGTAAACCTACTTTAACTGGCACTGAGATTTTATCAAAGTGATGACTGAACAATATTAATTTTCAAATGATTGAGGTAGCCTTTTATATTAATTTTAAATGAGACCCACCTGACATTTATACTTTGTGTATCCCATAGTTTCTATGAAATACTTGTTATATTTAAATCTCTTTCAATCCTATTAATCTTCCTACAATACTCCTTGTACAATTCTTAAAGATTATTTTTCAACATGTATAGGGGAGGCATTTAGACAGCCTAGGATTCTTTCACTTTCAGATATGTATGATGTTCTCACTTGACGACAAGGTTATAATCCATATAATTTTTTTTGTATCTCATTAGTATTCAGTTCCATTGAAAAATTAAAATATATAAAATGATATGGGTTGTGTACTATGAGGGTAAAAACTCACCATTTTTTGTATTGATGAATCCCTCGAGGGATCATATTTGGTTAGGTGATGGATGTGAGATCTGTCCTATGAATAATTCTATAAAAAATAATGAAAAATACAAAGTAAAGATACATAATCATTTAATTTTCTTACATACATTCTATACATTTGGATCCATCATAATTTGATGGAGTATGGACCTAACTTACCAGATGGAGGAATTTTTTCACACTTATCTTGTTGCATTTTCATTGTACATTACAGATTACTTTCCTTTTGATCCTGATTTTAACATATTACCTTCCTACATAAAGCCTCAGATTCATCATAACCTTTTTGATAAAATAAATCATGATAATTTTTATTCTTTTCTTTACATAGTAGAGACGATAGAACTAGTGCAAGCATATGGTTAGGAACATGAACTCCGGGTACAATCATACCTTACATACATTTTACAATGAGTTGTGAGAGAAAATCATTATGAGGTAAATTAAAATTGGGGATATAGATTAAGGAAAAGTTAAAAGAATATGGTTAAAAGAATAGAATTTGTTTTGAAAATCTGAACATTGAGGCATGACTAATTTACTATGTAGGATCAAAACTAGAATATGACTACATTTCAACATACACTTAATTTAATTGAATATAAATAATATAGATTTCTTGCATTACAAATTGCTTGTCATTTAGAAATCATTATTGAGATATTTTGCTTAAGGACAAGCAATAATTCATCTTTGGGGGGGATTTGATGTGCCTAAATGTTATATATATTTTGCTATCACATTTACATTTTTTTCATTAATTTACTAGATAATGAACTTGGTAAATGTCCAATATTATAAAAAATAGATCTTCACATGATTCCAAGGAAGAAAATAAGAAGAACTATAAAATTGGATAATTACATGTTGTGATGGCCATGTTCACATTGTATACATGATGATCACAGCCTGCATCAAGCCATGAAGCCATGCTATGACCAACCACAATGACTAAAGAAATTATCAGTTCAAGTCATGAAGTCCTTCCACACGACATGACTCAATTCAATATAGATGCCGAGAAAACTGTGAGGATTCAACACAAAAAATCCAGTTATACATGGGCTACACGTCATGAACCACCAATAAAAGATGTGACCGTGGTTAAACTTCATTAATCTATGGAAGATCTACATGCCATGCTAGAGATCCTAGTTGAAGTAATGTAGGTCAACGGTTCATGACGTGATGATTAAGTACCTGTTGTGACCATTTTCTCTTATTTAATGAGTAGCTCTGCAGTGCATTTGGGAAATACATGGATTAGCTCTCTCTCCCTTTTAGACTCCCTTCGAAATTTTCTTCACTTTTCCATCTTAAAATACTTTACTTCTTTGTAAATCCTTTACTTTTTCAATCAATGTGTTGTGGCTTAATTTTCTTCTATACCTTAAATTCCCATGTTGTCTCATTTACATTTAATTCCTTTCAAGTAGGGATTTATTTAAAATACTCTCTCATGTTTATTTCAAATCGTTACATGTTTATTCAATTAATTTTTTTAGCAATGTTTTTATGATTTCTTTTATTACATTTATTTCTTTAATTATCATCACGAGTTGCTAAATGCATCAGGGTTATGGATCATGACTCGATGTATCTTTACGATTAATTAGACCACTTGTTCTAAACATGGGAAGCCTAATTGGGGTAGTAATTAGAATATACACCAAGAGTCAAACCCCATTTTTATAAGTGTACCATGACTATTGGAACGTCAAACAAGCAAACCTATTCAATTTGGAGTAAACTAAGACTATGACCATTATCTTTGGAAATTGTTTTAGTAGAAGAAGAACATAAAGTAACTAGGACAGTAACTGGCCTCCTACCCATGGAATAGCTAGATCCTATGTTGAACTAGAAGACTGGACCAAGGTTAGCTATCAACTAGTAGTTGCTTCATAGACTAAGTGATGATGACCTTACCGATAATTGAATTAGGACCACAGTTATCTAAATACTCAGACGTGATCTCAAACCCTATTTAATCATTTGAATTAAAACCCAAAAATATGTAGAAAACTCCCATACTTTAGTCAAACTTGTAGATACTCCTACAAAGGATTCGGGACTAGATTTATTCTCCCTAAAGAAAAGTGTCCTCCTCTTGGGATCGAATTTTGAGATCTACTATACTACGCCATAGTAGTTAGTAATGTTTGGGAAGTATATAAATTTCTATTCTGACATGCCCATGAAGAAACAAAAGACCCGTCCAGCTCACACCTATCATTATTCCAATAGTTTTTAAAAACCATTTGGATTTTTTTTTCCCAAATGTAGTGCGGCCAACCTTCCCTCCCCATTTTAGATCTATTAAGTATCTTTCTATACATGAGTCTTTTCTTCTTCCCAGCTGGTGACCACTCATTGTATACCCAATCAATGATCCATCCCTTATTTAAGTTAATGTAATGGCCCAGGTTTTTGGGGGTCCATTACATAGTAAAAATCTGATGTTGGCTGTTCTGGGTAGTCTGGGAAAGTTATCGAGGCTTCTCGGTGTGATGTTTGACCCTAACAGTAGCTCAGACTACCGGTTTCTCGGTCTACCAATAGCCGTAGCCCATCGGTAGCTCGGTCTACCGGTAGCCAGTGCCCACCGGTAGCTCTCGGCTACCGGTGGCTCTATCTTACCGCCACAGGTTTTCCAGTAGCGCCTCTTTTTTGCACAAATTGGGTTTTAAACCCTATTTTGACCCCTTTAAGCTTGTTTTAAAGTCCAGTAACGCCCATAAATGACGTTTAATTAATTTTTTTAGGTACGTCTGTAGGTTTAAACCTCCCCTAAGGTTGGGGACCCTTTAATGACATGTGGGGCCGCATGGTCAACCCACGATCCCTGCTCTTTACGCGGTTTCGCGTTCCTATCTCCGTATCTCAACCATCCTTGACCCTTATAAACCAAAGGGTTCTCCCTGGGTTTCTTTTCTCAGCCACCACTGCGATCGATTCATCTGCTCGTCCTTGAGTTCCCGAGGTCACACCGCTGCAATTTCCACAACCATTGTTCCTTGCCCGAGAATAGAAGCATCGATTGCTGATCAATCAAGTAGGGAATTTCTCCATCGTCTCTCCCTTTTGTGTATCATGCGGGGTGGGCATGCTTTTGATTTTTTAGAATTGGACGAACTATACCTAAATGAAGATAATGAATAGATTCTATAAAAAATGAAGGGGGAGGGGTTTGGTCGATGATGCTGCCTTGTTTTATGATCTTCCATGATTAATGATTTTCAAATTGGGAAGGCTTACGCTTACTGAAAATCTTGGCCGTTGGTGGTCTTTCTCTGTACACTAATGAACTTTTAACTTTGGTGTTTAAATAGATTGTATTGTGTTTGTGAACCCTTGTTGTGTAAAGGAATTTGGTAAATTATATACATCTGGCTAAATAAATTGAAATCACTAGGATCAATCCTTTATGTGATAACCCCGATTAAAGCATAACGAAGTTGAAATCCTGGAGTGTGTTAAATCCTTTAAATCTGAAAATACCAGCATGGGCCTGTTTTGTGTTGGTGGTGGTGGTTGGGTTTGTTTCTCCTTCACGAACCGATTGTTGGTTGATGTGGGTGGGGATGGGATCCCATGTTGTTATGCTTCTAGTGCTTGTGAAATTAAGGTCGGGTGGTTACCTTGACTATATCACGAATTGGGGTGGAATCCACTGTTCTTGAGAAGTTGTTGGCTCCTGGATCATGGGGACATGGGGCTGTATCTTGGGGTTTTCATTGGTTCTTGTACTTCGAGGGTTCTTACTTATACCTTTGTTGTTGTGACATTACAAGAGAACCGGGTGTGAATGTTTATGTTGATGTTTGACTGTACTCTTTCCTTGGCTTGTGCCTATTCTTACATGTTTCCCAAGTAGGTGCAGAAACTTATTTAACATTATTTCTAAACATGGAACAAGGATGGGACAAATGGGTTTTGGTTTGTCGTGGGTTGTGACTTGGTCGTGGGTGCTGATTGTGTTCTTTAGGCTGGGTGATGAAAAACTTATATTTGGGTGAGTTATTGTTATCTATACAAATACTTTTAGTTTTGTTTTTATTATTCACGCCCCACCCAAGTTGAGAACTTAGTGCCAAACACCCCCATTTCATGGGGGAGGGTCTTTTTTCCAACACTTCTATTAGTGGATAGTTATTAGATCCTTTCTTCTCCCTTTCATGGATAGCCCACGTATCTTCGGGAAGGCTGTGGTGACCTGAGGTCGATTATTAGCCCAAGAATCTTTGGGCAGGGTAGTGTGGTGGTTGGACCAGGTGTGTATGGGCAGGTGGTTCCCAAGTGTTTTCGAGATGAGGCCTAGGTGTCTTCGGGCGTGGCAGTAGATCTTCTAGCCCAGGTGTCTTCGGGTGTGGGATGGTTGTCCTGGCTTGGTGGTTGCAGGCATGGTTACGTGTGACAGTTGTGGCCCAGGTGTTTGTGGGCTCATTTTTGCAGTGGGACTACATGAGGATGTGGCCCAGGTGTGTGTGGGCAGGGTGAGGCAGTGGGACTATGGTAAGAATGGCGGGATTGGTTCGATGTGTAGGATGTCTTCAATAACCAGTGGGAAAGCGGCACGGGGGTGACCAAACATCGATGCGCTATTACTATACTTTACTTGACTTGCATTATTTATGGAATATGCCTTGGTGAGGCTTGGGTGGTAAGTTTCCTTTCTAGGTTCTTGGTTATCTCTTTTCTCATAGGGAATTTGTATGCCTCCCCACTTGTGCACGAGAGATTTAGGTTTTTCCCTACTGAGTATACTTGTATGATTTCCCTACATATATAAAAATGGTTTCAGGTTTCCTGGAGGACATTGGGGGTTACGCTGGACCATACTAGTGCGAACCTTTGGGACGGTTGTTGTTGTTGTTTTTATTTTCTTAGTATTATTTTTACCCTTGGGGTTTTGTGACTTGTATCTTTTACCTTTTGGACATGCATATTGGAATGGTTTATTTTTTTAGCAGTACTTGCACTTTTATTTTTTTTTGTTGGATTTTCGATCTTATCTCCCGATCCTGTCAAAAGAAAAAGGTTAATGCCTTCCATTTAGTGTGTGATTCTATACCCTTGGCATTGGTCGCCACTGCGGGACATATTGAAGGTGGGTTTCGTGGGTCATTATCTCTCCTTCAACTTAAAGAAGGAATGGCCTAGTAATCTTCTGACCCTTCCCTTCTTTTGGTGAAGGCGGGTCGTGACATTAATCTATTTCTTATACTTCAAATTGGTGATTTTGAAATGACATATATCATACGCCTTTATTTTTTTTTTGACTCTTTATCTATGACATTTAGTTTCATTTCCCATCCACTACAATCACTCAGATATAAAGTTTTTCATTTTATTATTCTTTAATATGAAATTGACATGTTAAAAATACATTATATCTTCTTAATGTGGAGTATCTTTCTAGAATTTATGGAAATAGAGGAATCATACAACATTTTTTTTCTTGGTAAGTTGTTGTGGTCAGTTGATAGTTTTAACTATAACATAAAATCCACTATTATGATCTGTATATAATGATTTACAATGTATTTAATGATATATACATGCTATATTATTATTTAAATAAATATTTGATATGTATTGATCTATAATAAATCATAGGTCTTGGAAATATTATTTTTCTTACATGATATTAAAGTTTGAGTTTATTCTGATGTGATTGAGAGAAAATATATTGCAAATTGAAGATGGTTCATAGTTAGGATATAAGGAAATCATCCACTAATATAGTGTTTTTTCTTGATTACCTAACCATTATAGACATTATACCCCTCAACCTCGTCTACACTATCTTGATAAATATTTTAGTAAATTTTTAAAAATTAAATATTACGAGAGTAAGAGATGGAAAATTACTTTCTATTCATTAAACGTTAAATAAAATAACACTTTATGATAAAAAAGTTACATAAGAGAAGGGTAAATCACGTTATCATATTGAAATATCCATATATATTATAAATTTTTTTTGGAAATGGTATTCTATTGGGTATTTTAAAAGTCTTAAATTTTAGAGGGAGTCTTAAGAGTGTATTTCCGTGAATATTATTAACTATCTGAGTGTATAACAATATGGAAATACCACTCACATTATTGGATAATCCTTAATTGTAACACCCCAATGATTTTTTTTAAAAATAAATGGAAATGCATGAAACTTTGTTTTTAGTTGATATTTATAACTACCCTTTGAAAATAATTTTTAAACTTCTATGTTTTGACTTTCAAAAAACAGTCATCTACAACTGCGTTCAGTATGTCATTTGGAGTCTAATGGAACCAACTTATTTTTTTGGTGAATAGTAACATACCCTTATGAATAGTAATATGACCCAAATGAATAGTAAATTGTGTTATTATTTTTATTTTCTTATGGATTTAAGATAATTATATCTTGGTTAATTTAACAATGTGATATAAAAGCAGTTATAGTTTTTAAATTATTAATTTTGGAATTAAGAATAATTTTATTTAAAAATAAAATTAATAATACATAAAAATTTATTTTCCAAAAATGAAATTAATTTTTGAATTCTACATGTCGAAAAATGGTAAGGGTGAGTTTTTGGGATTTTTCTGAAAATCTTGGATTTTTGATGAATAGTAAAATATGATAAAATACAATAAATGATAAGTACAAGATTTACTACATCCTAGGTGAATGAAGGCTGATGTAAGACCACATGGTTCCAACTCAAATTACATTATTACTATTTGGGGTCATAGTAATTAATAATCATCATAGTCTTGAGCAAATATATTATAATAATGATTTAAATAATGAAAAATACCCCCTCTCCACCACTATAAATACCACACTCATTCCTCTCTTCCTCACACACCTCTCAAACCTTGAGCCTTGCCTATATTTTATCCAAAACTCGTCCCAATGCTCTTCCCCACGTCTTGGAGCTGCTGGTCTCACCAAAAGAACAAATCCAAAGGTCGTAGGAAGGATCATGAGGAGAAGATATCAAGAGATAAACATCCTCTATTATTTTATTTCTTTTCTTTAATTTTATGTTATTATTTTTCATTCCCATTGTATTATGTTGGTATATTTAATTTCATATCCCCATTACTAACCATATTATTTAATAATTATGAGATACCAATTTTCTCTCATCAAATTATTTTATAAACTTTTATGCGAGGTCGTTAGGCTGGTGAATTTTCAAGAGAGAATTCTCAATGTTTCTTTTTTTTAGCTTCATTCTTCTTTTTTACTCACCTAAATTTATTGAAGAGGCATGAACACACCATAATCTTATATATTATTTATGTTCTCATGTTCATTGAAAATTCATCATCAATATTATTCTCCTCCCATACTTATTCAAGGAATTAAAAACATTTTTCGTGATGTGTCAAATTACAAACATCATGGACGATGTGATTTCAATTTGATTAAATGACTTCAAGAATGGTCATCATACCATTTTTAAGGTTGAATCAGGTTATAATATTTGTATTATTTCTTATCTATAGTTAAGCAATTCTTTTATACACATGGTTTTAATTTATAAAACAAAATGAGGTCTTTCTTATCAAAGAACCACTAAAATGATCTAAACAAACATCATTAATGATTTACATTATGAATCATCCCCATGTTATAATTAAATATAATAAATGGAATAATTTATGGTTATGAAAAATATTAAATACTACTCCATTCTAATTCTGTTGTTTCACTTCCAATCATCAAGAAAATTCTACCATGAATCGATCATGAGAACCATATAAATAAGTCACCCAAAGTAGTGCAAGGAACTAAATACTAAAAATTAAAGGATGAAATGATTTAATGAAATGATCATATAAGGTATTATAAATATGGATATGTTTTTGTAATATATTTATAATACTTTTTTAACCATTATACACGTGGTTTAAATTACCTTAAATTAATACAATCCTGATGTAAGGGAATTCTTAACCCAGTTTCCATTCTTGGGGTAAACCTTCTACTTCATTATTTATGTGGTATTCGAATTTTTTGTGTTCTGAACATTGTTTCTATTATGATTATTTATGTTTATTTATATTTTATATAAATATTCAATCCTCTCTATTAGGTTTCACTTCAATTATATGATTTATGTAAAGGGATTTTCTTTTAAAATCCTCTTTTAAAATTCTGTTTTACGAAATATCAACAGAAATGTTTTTATGGAAGTATTCATGTTGTATGATTCTGATATGGTTATTGGGCATTGTTTATGATGACGGTTGGTACCTATATTTCCTTCCAATGCATTGGGTATGTGTATGTTGTAGTTCAGTCGTATGGTTACTCCATGTGTAATTGTGATGGTTAAACAAATTATAAGGTAGCTGTGAGGGTTACAAATTATAATTTAGTCATGAGGGTTACAATATTATGTATGTAATTCCCCAACATACATTTATGGTTACATTTATGTTCTTACATTTTTTAGGTATCTTTTTAAAATATCTTGTTAAAAAAATTAAGTATTTATGGGGGATAAGTATTCCTTTTGAAAATGTTTTCATATGTTACCAGTATCCACAGACTTTCCTTTTCTTTATATCCCTTATAGAGCTTTTTTGTGCATCCCAAGTTTTAAATGATTTTCATAGGTTATAAGTAAGAGTATGAAAATGAATGATGACAATTTAAATGTTTGAATAATTGTTAATGAAATCATGTTTCATTTGAAAAGTATTATATTTTGGAAGAAATGAATACTATTTTTGTGGTATCCACTCGGTAATAATGTGTACTGTTATAAATGTTTTATATCCCAAATATATAATGATATAAACTTGAAAATATCCTCAATGTGAAATAAAGATATTTCTTTACTAAATTCAAGATTATGTAATGTAATATGGATGGTTCTTTATAGTTGGTATCATAGGATGGTTTAGATGACATTAGGTGTTATGATGATGATAAATGAATACCATAAATGATTTTTAATCTACGATTAATTTTAAATGTTAGAGAATTTAAGGATTAAAATGTTGCATGGTCTAAGATTTTTTTGTTCAAAATGGTTATCTGCAGAAGAAACAGGGAAACTAAAGATGATAGGAACTGACAGAACGATATCCTTCTAAATCTACAGCCCCGAATGCTAGGGATTGGAACCGATAAGTTTTTGGCAGTAATGGATTAGCTAACACCTGCAATAAATAGTGTTGAAATCCATGAAATAGAACAACCAGAGGTACCACAACATAACATGAGGATAGTGTATCATTTTATGAGACAACACCCTCCTACTTTCAATGGATCTTTTGACCCAATAGTGGCTGAAGGATGGATTAAACCCCTTGAAAAGATATTAAATCTAATGGTAAGATCAGATATTCAAAATGTAATTATTTCTATTTATCATTTTGAAGGTGAAGCAGATCATTTGTTTTCAATGGTAAGGAATATCATGGATAGAGAGAACTTTGATGCCTTAGAGTGGGGTGAATTTAAATGTATTTTCCTTGAAAAATATTTTCCTAAGGTGGTGTGACTTAGGATGGAGAATAAATTCCTTGAATTGAATAAAAATGAGGAATATTCATTGGTTGTGTATGAACCAAACATCACATGACTATCTATTTATGCTCCAAATATTATTTTGGATCTTGATAGAATAATCAACCACTTTTATTAAGGACAGGAGCCAAGGTATCAAAGGGCATTGGCCTCCCGTGAATACAAATGTTATGAGAAATTGATCCAATGTTCTGATAGGGTATAGATGGAGTTTTATGATGATCTTGTGAATTTAAGAAACAAGGAGAAGAAGAGGTTTATATGGAAATAGATGTGTAAGAATCAACAAAAGAAACCTAATGTATGAAAATCCGGTTTCTAGTTTGTGAAAAGTGTGGGAAGAAGCACCCTGGGGATTGTCTTATCAATACCAAAAAGTGTTTTAAATGTGGTAAGTTTGGAAATATGGCTCGATATTTTAATGAAAATGTTCCTAATAATAATCCTAATAAGAAATTTGTAAAGTGTTTTAAATGTGATGAGATGGTTCATTATGAAAATTCATCCCTAAAGAGATGTCCAAATGATGCAAAGAAGGCAGACTATAAGAAGATAGGTGTAGTGAGATCATTTTCCACTACGCCAGTAGATTTTTGTTCATACAATGAAGTGGTATTAGGTACTTTGTTTGTTTACTCATATTATGCTAAATTATTGTTCGATATGGGGTCTAAACATTCCTTCATTTCATATACATTTTCTGGTAAATTTAAAATATCACCTCAACAAATGAGATATGAACTTGTTGTTAAAACACCAAGGGAAAATATTATAGAAAATAATAATTATAAGAATCTTTCTATTGTGCTATGTGGAAGGAATTTACCTTCAAACATTGTTTTCTTACCCTTAGTCGAGTTTTATTATATTTTGGGAATGGATTGGCATTATATTTATCATGAAAATATTTACTATAGAGATAAATAATTTGTTTTTTAAAAATAATTTCAGTTTGTATACAATAAAAAACCCATACAATTGATAACATATTAGGAAGTTGACAAATTGTTGAAATATGGAAATGAATTTTATATTCATCATGTTGTTGAAAAAAAGTTAACTATTCAGATTAATTATTTTCTAGTGGTATATTAATACCTTGATGTTTTTTCTGAAGAGTTTCACAGTGTCATACCTACTTGGGAAGTCGAATTCACAATTGACTTAGTTAATGACGCTAATCCAATTTCAAAACCCCCTTATCATATGGCTCAAATAGTCCTTGAATTGAAAAATCAATTGAAAAAATTTCTTAATAAAGGATTTATTATTCCTAGCACTTCTCCATGAGGTTCCCCTATTTTGTTTGCAAAAAATAAAGTTGATTCCATGAGACTTTTCATTGATTATAGATCTTTGAAAAACATCACTATTAAAAACATGTATCAATTTCCACATATTGATGGCTTGTTTGTCAACTCCAGGGAGCTCAGCACTTTTCCAAGATTGACTTGAGATCTAAATACCATCAGTTGAAGGTGAATGAAGTCGACATCCCGAAAACAGCCTTTTGTGCTAGATATGGGCATTATGGATTTTTTGTTATGTTGTTTGCGTTATCTAATTCACCTACTGTGTTGATGAATCTTATGAATAGATTATTTCATGAGTTCTTGGATATGTTTTTGGGTGTGTTTATTTATGACATTCTTGTATTTTCTAAAATTAACGAGGACAATGAAAAACATCTTAGGGTTGTTTTAAAAATCTTAAAAGAGAAGAAACTATATGGAATATTCAGAAACTGGGATTTTTTGTTGCCATATATTCCATTTAGGGAGAACATTTTAATTTTGGATGTAATAACAGTTGATCCTACCACAACAAAAATGGATGAGGAATTTCCAAGACCCACAAATATTATAGAGATTCATAGTTTTAATTGGTTAGTGGGTTATTACCGTTGGTTTGTTAAGAACATTGCACAGTTATCTAGCTCGATAACTAAGTTAACACAAGAAGGGGTTAATTTTTTTTTTGAAAAGAAGAATGTGATGTCTGTTTTTAGTAACTGAAGAAGAGATTGGTGGGTGATCCTATTTTTGACATACATTCCCATAATGGTGTTTTGTTTCATCTATAGTGATGCTTCTTTGAAAGTAATTTGTGGTGTTTTGATGAAAAATGGTCATGTAATTGCTTATGATTAAATAAAAATTAAACCTCATGAGTTAAACTATCCCACACATGATTTGGAATTGGAAGATGTGGTTTTTTCTTTGAAAATTTGGTGGCATCATTTATACGGAGCCAAATGTCAAATATATACTGACTATAAAAGTTTGAAGTATATATTCACTCAGAAGGAATTAAACATGAGACTTAGAATATGGCTTAAACTAATAAAGGATTGTTATCTCACAATCAATTACCATACAGGAAAAAAACAGTGTAAAGAATGCCCTGAGTCAAAAATATCATGCATCATTAACCATGTTAGGTTTGGAACATGATCCCTTGATTAATGATTTAATGAATTTTCTCATAGTAGTTTTTGGTACATGGAATACATCTTTTTTGTCTCAGCCTTTTGTATAGTCATCGTTATCAGAGAAAATTAAACAAGCGCCAAAGGAAGACCGTGAGGTATATAAAATTGTAGAATTGGTCAAAATGGGTATGTTTCCCAAATTTAATTTGGATAAAGATTGTGTTTTATGATTTGGAAAAAGGTTGTGTGTGGCTTGCGATTCCTAGTTGAAGAAAAACTTGTTCTATGAAGCTCATAGTTCTCCATTTTCAATTTATCTTGGAAGTAATAAGATGTACAGAGACCTTCGATAGTATTACTGGAGGGATGGAATAAAATGAGATATTCCTTATTTTACTGTGAAATGGTTTACATGTCAATAGGTTATTGTAGAATGGAAATTACTGAAGTGGATTCTTCAGCATTTCCTAGTGCTAGAGTGGAAATGGTTGAATGTATCCTTGGAATTTGTGGTGGGACAAACAATGAATTCTCAAGGTATCAATGAGATTTGGGTTGTTATTAATCAGCTGAAACAATATGCACATTTTCATTCTATTCGAGATACAATGTCTTTGGATCAACTTTCTTGATTTTACCTCAAAGAGATTGTTAGGATATATGGAGTACCTCTTTCCATTTTATCTGACCAGGATCCTAGGTTCCCTTCTAACTTTTTGATGGACTTCAGAAGTCATTGGGCATAGAATTAAATTTCAGTACAACTTTTCATCCTCAATCAGATTATAATTTAGAACAAACAATTCAGAATTTGAAGGATATGCTTAGAGATTGCTCAATGGACCACCAGGGAAGTTGGAATTAGCATATTTTTTTAGTTTATTTTTCTTATAATAACAGTTTTCATTACAGTATACAAATAACATCTTTCAAGGGACTATATGGGAAGCAGTGTTGGGCTCCAATGTTTAAGGATGAATATAGAGAAATAAATTTGATGTGGCCAGAATTAGTGTAGGAGGTGGCTGAGAAAGTGAAGATGATTCATCAGCACATGAGGATATCTCAGAGCACGTAGAAAAGTTATGCAGATAATAGAAGAAAATACTTCTCTTTCGAGGTAGGTGACCATGTTTTCCTTAATATCTCTCCTTGTAAAAGTGTGATGTGTTTCGGTAATAATGGGAAGCTAAGTCCGTATTTCATCAGTCCTTCTAAAATCCTAGAAAAAGTTGGACTAGTTGCATACTAAGTAGATTTTCCTCTGATTTTATCTCGGATACATAATGTTTATCATGTTTCAATATTGATGAAGTATGTGATATATTCATCACATGTCTTGATCCCAGAAGATGTTCAGTTGGAAGAGAACCTTTCTTGTGAAAAGAAACCAATTTAGATTCTTGATCTAAGGGAACTGGTGTTGCAGAATAAGGTAATCCACCAGGTAACAGTTTTTTTGGAAAAACCACATGGTAGAGGAAGAAACATGGGAGTTTGAAAATGCTATGAGGGAAAAATACCCTCAGTTGTTTTAAAAGTAAATAAAATTGTGAGGACTCAATTTTCAAAAGGTGGGGATAATGTAACACCCCAATATTTATTTTAAAAAAATAAATGGAAATGCTTGAAACATTGTTTTAAGTATATATTTATAACTAGGCTTTAAAAATAAATTTTCCACTTCCATGTTTTGAATTCTCAAAAACGGTCATCTACAATTGTATTCGGTGTGTCCTTTGGAGTCTAATTGAACCAACATGTTTTTTGGGTGAATAGTAACATACCCTTATGAATAGTAATATGACCCCAATGAATAGTAAAATGAGTTATTATTTTTATTTTCTTAAGGCTTTAAGATAATGACATCTTGTTTAATTTTTCAATGTGATATAAAAGCATTTATAGTTTTTAAATTATTAATTTTTGAATTAAGTAGGACATTATTTAAAAACTAACTTAAAAATATATAGAAACTTATTTTAAAAAAATGGACTTCATTTTTTAATTCTAAAAGTTGAAAAATTGTATGGATGAATTTTTCGGATTTTTCTGAAATTCATGAATTTTTTATGAATAGTAAAATACAATAAAATATGATAAATAATAAATACATGATTTACTGCATCATAGGCGATTCAAGGATGATGTAAGACCACATGGTTCAAAATCACATGCCATTATTATTATTTGGGGTCACATGATTTATGATTATTCAATAGTCATGAGAAAAAATATTATAATAATGATTAAAATAATGATAAATACCCCCTCCCATCCACTATAAATACCACCCTCACTCCCTTAATCCTCCCACACCTATCAAGCCTTGATGCTTTACTATTTTCTTCCCAAAACTCCTCCCAAGGATCTTTCCCACGTCTTAGAGCTATTGGTCTCACCAAAATTCCAAAACCAAAGTCTTTAAGAAGGATCTCAAGGAGAAGAGATCAAAAAGTAAACATCCACTTTTATTTTATTTATTTTCTTTAATTTTATTTTATTCTTTTTCATTATCTATGTATTATGTTGGTATATTTCATTCCATATCTCCATTACTTCCCATAAAATGTAATAATGATGTGATTACAATTTTCTCTCATCATATAATTTCATGGATGATGTGATTTCAATTTTCTATAATTTATTCAAGGAAGGCCATTAACCAATTTTTGGCTGAAAGAGGTAATAATATATATATTATTTATTTTACATGTTTCTATAATTCTTTTTTACACATGGTTTTAATTTATAAAATAAAATGAGGTTGTTATTATCAACGAACCACAAAAATGATCTAAACGAACATTATTACTGTGTTAACATATTAATCATCCTCATGTAAGAATTCAAAATGATAAATTTTATAATTCATGGTTCTAGAAATATGCAAATACCACTCTATTATAATTCTTTATTTTCACTTCTAATCGACAAGAACAATCCATCATGAACCGATCATGAAAATCATGTAAAGAACTCACCCAAAGCATTGCTAGGAAAAAAATAATAACAATTAAAAGATAAAATGTAGTAATTAAATGATCATTAAATGTATTATAAAGATGGATATGTTTCTATAAGATATTAATAACACTCTTTTAACCATTATACAAGTGTTCTAGATTATTTTTAAGTAAGAAAAACCCGAGGTAAGGGAATTCTTAACCCGTTTCCATCTTGGGGTTAACCTTCTACATCATTATTTTATGTGGTATTAAAGTTGTTTGAGTGATGGAATTATTTCTCTAATCATTATTTATCTTTATTTTCAGTTTATATAAATAATCAATCCACTTTATTAAGTCTCACTTCAGTTATATGATTTATGTAATTGTCTTTTCCTTTAAATTACTCTTTTAAAATTCTATATTACGAAACATCAAAGGCAGTGTTTTTATGAAATTATTTATGTTAATGATTGTTTTATAGTTCCTGTAAATTGTTTCTGATTACTTTTGGGACATATAATTCCCTCTAATTCATTGGTTATCTATATGTTTGAGGTTGGCCGTATGGTTACTTCATGTGTAATTTCAATGGTTACAAAAATTTTAAGGTAGTTGTGAGGGGTACAAATTACAAGGTAGCCGTGAGGGTTACAATATTATGTAAGTAATTCACCAAGTTAACCTTATGAATCTATTTATGTTCTTATATTTTGTGGGGATCTTATGGAAATATCATGATTCACAAAGTAAGTATTTATGGTTGATAGGTATTTCTTTCAAAAATGTTTTCATAAGTTACAAGTATTCATGGACATTCCTTTTTTAATATACCTTACTAAGTTTTTGTGCTCATCCCAAGTTTGAGATGATTTTCACTATTTATAATTATGAGTAAGACGAAAAAATGATTCCAATTTAAATGATTTAATAATAGTGAAATAAATCATGTTTCATTTGAAATGTTTTATATTTTGGATGAAATGAATACTGTTTTTATGGCATCCACTCTATAATAATGTGTAATGTTTTAAATATTTTATGTCCCAAATATCTAAAGATATAAACATGAAAAGAACCTCAATATGAAAGGAATTTATTTATTTACTAAATAAAAGATTATTTAATGTAAAAGTATTGGACCTTATATTAATAGTCAATGAATATCCATATAAGGGTAATCTTATCACATCCTCTAAGATAGCCAAGATTATCATAATACTCATCTATAATAGGATTAAAATTCAAAGAGAATCATATATAAAACAATCCAAGTACCATTTAAATCATTATCAATCAATATAATAAAAAATGATAAATAAAAATAGATAAAAAATGAATTTTTCCAAGCTGGATACCTTAAAAACAAACCTTATAAAAATATCATCATCAATGGTGTATAAAATATTTAACATATATAACTTATTTGTAATATGTTAATCATAAAATTATCTTTTATGAAATCATCGATCACCAATACTTCAATTATAATTCGTTAAAATAAAAAAATATCTTTATTGGAGTGTCGCATTTGATTAGAAATATCATTAATTATGCAATACAATGATATCTATAAATTTTGACTTAGTCCAAACTGTTTACTCATAATTATCCTAAGAGGGGTCTTTTTTTATATTATTATTTTCCATCACCAGAATTATGTTTCACATAATATCCCAATTTCTTCCTTATTATGGTGACCCACTAAATAAACTAAATTGAAATAAATTCATTAGAACATAAGAAAACTAAATTGTACCAAACCGACCAAACTAGGCTTGAAAATTAATGAATTCAACCAATAAACCCTATACACATTGAAACCTAACTGAACTAACAGTACTTATATATATTATAACTATTCTAACATGACTAAACCAACTAAATTGAATTGAAATGACATGATTTGACCCAAGTGGACATGTGGAGACCTAACCTACACTTAAATTCATCAAACTGAACTAAAATAAAAATAAGTGAACATAATTGAAATTAACTAAATTAAATTATTTAGTAATGATCAAAAATGAATTAACTTTTTCAAACATTAATAAAAACCTAATATTCATGCACCAACATAATCCAAATAAAACAAACCCAACCCAACCAAACTAGATCAATCAGAACTAAACTAATCATAAATAAATAGAACTAACCTAAACTGATATGATTAAAATATAATAAGGTTACCTAGATTTAGTAATCATGTATACAGAAAACTATTGAATATGTACAAATTAGTCAAAAAGAAAATAGATTCATATAATAAATAAAAACATCAATAATAAACACAATTCTATGTAGTATTATGTATAATTATTACTCATTGATATAATTTGATTCAATGTAATGGTATGGTATTTATAGTATTTTTTATATATAGAGATTTTTTTTTCTTTTATATTATGATTCTCATATAGACTAGTGTTCCATTTATGGTCTCATATAATGTGAATAGTTATCATTTCCTTAATTATATTTTCTATTTAACTTCAATATTTTTTTATTTCTTTTATGAAGTGATATATGAATTTTTTTTACAAATTTGATAAATGATTGATGTATGAAAGCAGTCATATATAAACAGATTTTCAAAAAATATTGGAGGTATTTTTATTTTTTTTATTTGATAATACATCAGATAATGGTCATATACACTACCCATGTTATAATTCTGTTAGAAGGCCTTAGTTGAACCATGAATAAATGAGCTGTCGTATAACAAATTATTGTTTTCAAAAAACTACTATGTGTAGTATCCCAATGGGGAGAAAATGTAATCTCAACTTTCTAATGATCTAAATTAGATGACTGGTTTAGATAATTTGTTAGATGAATGGTATCTGTTTAATCGTCTGTATGAAAAGGAATCGATGTCGTCCCAAGAAGACTTCGATGCAATCCCTCATGATGAATCTTATTAAAATTGTGATGTTTATAGGATTAAAAAATATAATGATGCTTCCATGACTCTAGTTTATCGATAATGTTATAAAATGAAGAAGTTGGAATTTTTAATCTAATTGTTTTATAGGAATAAATGTATGGTATTTATAATTATTCAATCGATTAAATTCTTATCCTTTTTAAGGAATTGATTCCAAATGATATAGATATTTTCTCAAACCACAATATGGAATGAAAGTTAGTTTAGGTACTAGGATTTCCAAAATTCAAAATTCATTTTTGACCAAAAGATTGCAGCTTAATTCAAGAAGAAAATACTGAATTAAATGATTTTATAAAATTTCTTACATCTCAATTGAATTCAAAAGATGATGGAACACCATATAGTTTACCAAAAATTGTAATGTGGATCATCAAATTGATCTTTAGACTCCAAATTATTTTCAGTTTTTATGAAATATCAATGAAAATGTGATGGCATGATACTGAGATAAATATGAATAATGATGAGTTGGTTCACCCTTTTGATTTATTTTCATGGTATATACTTGAATAATAATGAGGTGGAGAATTTTAAGTGATGGTTTTAATCTATTTTCACATATTATTACTTCTCAAAACACATGGACAGTTATCATACACATTTATAACCTTCATCTAGGGATGTGTATGAAAAAAACATTGACTTTCATGGGCATTCTCATATCTGGACCTTATGATCCTGAAAATGATATAGATGTATACATTAATCCATTAGTAAAAGAGTTTAAACATATTTTTATTTTTTGTGTGTGCATATACAGTGCATATTATATAGAAATATTTCATATATGTGTTGAACTTTTTTTGACGATCAATTATTTTCCAACATCTTCCATGAATTATGGATAGAGAACAGGGGGATAAAAATCATGTCCTATTTGTATAAATAATAAACAATCCAAAAGAATAAAATATAGTTATAGTTTTCGTGTTATGGGAGTTATATAATTATTTTCAATGGAACATCGATATAGGAATAATTTTTGGTGATTTAAAAATCCCATAGAGACTAATAATCCATCTCATCATATGTATGGAATAGATGTTCTCAATGAATTGAAATATTTTTTTTATTTCATTCATGAAGGTTCATATGAAATCTAGAAAGAGTAACAATGTTTTGACTAAAACAAATGACAATTAATAGAAGAGGAGTATCATCATTGATTTTCCTTATTGGTCAACCAATTTGTTACGTCATTGTTTAGATGTAATTAAAATTGTTAATAATATACTTTAAATGTTGATTTAGTTTCATATAAATGAAAATGGAAGGAAGAAATATGATTTACTATCTTGACATGACATGGTTGGTTGGGGAATCAATCAAGAATGGAATCATATGTCTATCAGCAAAAATAAATGGAATGTTATCTATGTGTCTTATGTGATAAGACATGTAGAGAAACAATTTAGTGGTAATAGATACTATTAATGTTCCCAATGGCTATTTAATTAACATATCATAATGGGACAACAGAAGAGATTTGAAGTTGAAATCGTTGAAGACTCATGATTATCACATCCTTATTCATGAGTTGATTCTACTAGAAATATCTTATCTTATTTCCAATAATATGTGGGGGTGAGTTATTTTGTTATTCTGTTTCATTATATATATTTGTGATAAGTGTTTTTCAAATTCTTTCTTGTAAAAAATATTGGCAGTGAGACCATTAAATATTTGTGAGTCAGAGGAAATATTTACTCTTTCATTTTTCAGATGTATGATGAATCTAACTGTCCATCTTCCAACTGATGTACTCCTCGGATGACCTATTTCTTTTCATTGAACGTATCCAACTAAAAGAAACAATTTAACATAGATGTCATATGTCCAAAATAGAAATCATCCTGAAGGTTATATAATCAAAGTTTACATGGCTCAATAATTTACGAATTTCTATTAAATTTATTTTTTACATTTGACTACGATATAGAATAGACCAATCAGATATGATAAAGAACTATATGTAAAAATACAACCCAGTTTTCCATCACCTCCCCAAATCAGGGTAATTCCTAGATCATATACATTTTCCACGTTAATCCTTGAATATTGTGAGTTGGAACTTGCAATAGTTTATTTTAACATGGATTTGTTCAATTAATACATCAACTAAGTAAATCAAATATGTATATCTTCTGTCATCTCTTGTAATTTTACATATCTATTAATCTATTTCTATTTTTTATATAGGTAGTATAAAAAATGATAAATATAAATCTTTATTCATTATCATTGAAAATAAGAGATACTTTTCATAGAAATTATCTTTCTTGGTTGAAATTGAAGGTAGAAATATTTCTATCACAAATTAATAAAGTCATTTTTAATTGAATTTTATATTAATTTATATATAAACTAATGATTTTTTCTACTAGCACACTCTCTGAGTAAATAAGAACATTATATTTTGGTCTAATATCATTGTTTTGGAATGAAAAACAATTTTGATCAATGCTTAAAGAATTATTATCACCGAACAGGAAAATAATATGAGAAAATAACATGATGGTGTTATGTTAACTGCCACAACAGACTGTTATATGAGTGCATCATATAGTATAACTGAATTTTAATATATATCTTATTATGGAGTCACAATGAAAATACTAATATTGGATTATTTCTCTCATGGTTGAGTCACAATAATGAAATTTCAATGGTTTGATTCAATGGAGAAGCATGACACATTTATTGATAATTGTTCATTTCTTGTTATTGACATTATTCACACTCTCACTACTGATGAACCATATGTATTGACATCAATGTAGAAACAGGTTTTTTATGTAAATGATCATCTTCATCCAGAATATGGTGTCATTATAGAAGTAATACCAATAATTATTTTTGATGATGGTGATGAGGGAATTAATATGTTCCCTGGTCCCATTTTCCACGATCCATTTATTGCATATGATGACTCGAATAGTACAATAATAACAGATTGTTGTAAACCTGAAGTTGTGGTGGATAATATATAGAATCATTCATATGTTTTATTGGTTATTTTGGTTTATATTGACTTTTTTTGTTGAGGTTAGTGATTTAAAACATAATTTACTTTTGCTTCCAAATATTTTGTGTCCTACTTTACCTTCTTTTTCATTTTATTTATTTAATGTTTGAATTTCTCATTGACTTGAATTTTCTAATATTAAATTGAACTGCATTCAAACATATAAAACCAAAAAAACTAAAATAATTAAACTATGGAAAAAATAAATTCAATTGAAAATATTAACTAATATATAAACTAAAATCAATTTTAATAATTACTTAAAAAAATAGAGAAATGAACTAATAAAGTGGCGAAAAAAATGAACAAAATGGAAGAGAAAAATAAAAATGGAAAAATAAGTTAATAAATTAACCATAAAGAACAAAATAACCTAACAAAAATTGAATTTGATAGAATTACTAATATAAAAACTATATCATATTCATGATAAACACGGTAATTGGAGTATATTTTTTTTCTATGACATGTCTTATGATTCGATATTCTTGAAACTAGATATATAATGTTTTTGTAATATCGATGTTTATCCCATATTTTGTTTCACAAGTGGTATTTCACAATTAATTCATGTATAATATTAAATATCGATTGCGTTATACATTTTTTTATAGATTTATTTTATTTTTTATTTTTTTCCAATCCCTAAAATTAAAACAATTGAGGGAATATGAAGAAAAAAGATGATCGACAACAATTTCCCAATGACTAAGATAAGAATACATTCTTGAGTGCCCATTGTGAATATTTTATTTCAAAAAAATATCAAAAAATTTTAATTTGATCTCATATATTTTTTTACTTCTTGTTAGGATCCACCACCAAGGAGCCAATTAATGACTGGCCAGACTGGTTGTTCTAGTGCTCCGATTGACGATACGAGGGAGTGTCACTATAGGTAGGTACTCTCGTCAATATTCTTAATGAAAACCAACCCCTCCCCCTTACATACCATCTACCACACCTTTAGATCCCACAATGTTGTTATAAAAACTGGGATATTTAGGCCATCGATGTTTTCACGAGTAGTCTCATCTAATCAGCCTCATCTTTCTTCCTCATATATAACAATGATTCATAATACTCATCCTTGTTATACATTTTCCAAGCCATCTTGGCTATATTGTTTTCCTTCTACTTCCTTCTCCCTAAGCTTCTAACATAATTCTTATTTGACTCCTTCTCTAAAACATTCTGATCATGTAAAGCATACAATGGTACCCACTACATCTATATAGGTTGATGTTCCTTAAATTCTTGGGAATCCAATTACTCCCACTGAATAGGATACCTCAGGTATATTTATAAAACCCTAGTAAAAAAGTAACCTAATTTATTTTAATTATAAGATGTGTTGATATAATATTTTCTTTTATTCTTTAATAGTTTCATCTGATAATATGTTTTTTCGGCATACAAGAATGTGTGTATTATGGAACCGCTACACATAGCTGATGGTGGTGTACAATAAAGACAACTAAATTATTATAAAAACATGATGGCAATGTTGTATTTTATTGTGACACTTTCCAAATAATCTAACATAATTCACACCCATCCACTCTCCTGGAGAAACATTCCAAATGAAGTAAAGTAAAATGTTTGTGAACAAATAAGGGTAAATAAATTAATTAGATTTAATATTATTTTATTATTTTATTTATATGAATTAATATTTTAGTTCCAGATTCACATTAATTATCCCAATGGTGAGGCTGTAAGGCCAACACAACTCATGGAATTATGTTATCTATGGGGATACTATAATCATGATTTTTATACTATCTGGGGTGATAGAGTTGGAAGAGATTTAGAAGCCACAAATATCATGGATGAATGTCTGAATAAATATTATCCGGAAATGATTACTCATTTGATGAGCGATGAGTTCAAGGAATTAATAAAATTTGAGTTTTGTAAATGAAAATTACCATGATTTTCATTAATACTTAATTTCTTTATTATTGAATTTTTTATGAATCATTAGTTATAACAAAAAAATATGCTATAAAATACCTCTACTCTTTGGGGTGGACTAAAATTCTAGACTATGATAATAAGTAGGTAAAAAACATTTTTATAATTTTTCTTTAAGAAGAAGTTGATGATGACCTGAAAAAACCCAAACCATATGGAATAAAATATAAATAACATAAACCAAACTAACACTTACCGAACCGAGTCAAAAAACCTCAACTTAACCTAACCCAAAATTAATGGAATTGAACTAAAATGAATGGAAAAAAATTAACAAAACAAAACTAACATGGTGTTACTTGATCAAAAAGAAACCAAGCTAACCTGACTAAAACCATATATTACTCAATATTCCTTCTCTACAACAAACATACTCAAACAAAACGAAAATGAACTAATTAAAAATAAACTAAATAAAATCTACCTTATTCAAGATGAACCATACAAAATTAAAAGATATTATAAAAACATATTCAATAAAAAAATAAAAAAATATTTAAAATTGAATTAAAACATAATAATAAAATAATAATTCAATTGAATTAATCTATATAAAACACTAAAAAATAAAAAATCACTAACACAAATTGACCTAACTCTACCCAAAGAACACTATACAAAATTAAATGGATCTAAAGATAATTTAATCAAACCTAAAAAATAGAATATATTTGATACAAATTTATTTAACATTATGGGACTTAATTACAACAGAACGAAGCCTAATAGAATCAATCAAAATCTAAAATACCTGAATAATGTGGAATTGAATCATACCAAATCAAGTATAAACGAACATAAAGTATCCCAGAAATACCTAAACACAATTTAATAAAAAAAATAATGTCTACTCCAATTCAAGTATTGTTAAACCAAATGAAATAGTCTATAATGGAATATATTTGAATGAAAAGGACTAAAACCAACCTAATCCTAATAGAACCAAATATTATAGAAACAATCGACATTGATCCAAATTATATATAATTGTATTAAACTATAAAAAATAAAGAAAACATAGGATTGTATAGAATAAAACAGAAACAACTAAAATATTACCAAAAAGAGATTAATTTCATTAAACCAAATTGAACTAACTTGGCATAAGTAGGCTCAACCAGTTCTGAACCAAATTGAACAATATTAATCTAAACTAAATTGATAAAAAAAATAAACAAATCATAAGAAACCCAAATTTGTTTTGAACAAAATGAATTGGCCCAACATATTCTATAAAAATGTAAACATATTTGATGCTAATAGTCTTTATCCATCGTAATCTGAAGGAAATGAAACTGGATATTACTAAGCCAAAATAAATTATACTAAATAAAACTAAATTAAATTGACTCAAATAAAATATAACTAAACTATAATTATATAAATAAATCCAATTTGAATAGATCTAAAAAAAGTTAAAATAAATAAAATATACATAAACATGTCAATAATTAATTTAACTATCATGAACTATCCATAACCAAACCAAAACTGAACTGAACATAACCAAAATGAAATGAATAGAATTGGACTAAATCAAAATTATTAAACATGAATGAATACATCTAGAACATACTGATTAGAATTTAATTGTACTACAATAAACAAAATTGAGTTATCCTAAACTGAATTCACATAAAGATGTTAAAACCCATGAAAAATAAATATTTTTTCATGATTAGAGTGTTGGTAAAAAATTTATGCATATCACTCTATATTATAGAAATAATTGTTCATATTATCATTAATAATGATGATCACACAACCACATTATTATTGATTACTATGATGACCTATTCACTTTTATATATGTCATATATATTGATAACTCCTTCATTGATACTCAGTTATAATTCATCTACCATTTATTTTTCTCTTTAGCTTCTTTTAGAATTAATATCAATTAGATTTTAGTTATATAGTTAATTTATAAAGGCCAATTTTAAGTTAGGGATTCATACATTCAATTATATTTCTATGGGTGGTTTTAAATATTGAAGGATGATTTCCTCAGAAAATACCATTTTTCTCGAGCATAAATAAAAAAGATTGAAGTACATTCAATGAAAAAACATAATAGCAGAATGTATGTTTTAATTTTTTATTTCAAATTATAATATTTATTTTACAACTTAATATTCCATTTATATTTGTAAAAATAATCTTTGGATTCCCTTATTTAAATGAAGCTATTAACTTTTGGCTAAATGATCACTGATCTGATGTTTTGGGATGTGATCATCATGGTAGACAACATTGTCGACCAGGAAAGAGTATTTTCTTGACAAGGTAGTGTCCCACATTATGTTACATTTCTGGTAGTACAAACTCATAAAAATATACTGCTTGGTCATCATAGGATTAATCTAAGGTAGAAAAGGACGAAAAATATCTATATAGTTTGAAAAACATAATCAAATAGGGAACATTGAATTTATGAAACTAGTAGAAGTTTTGAGCCCATGAATTCCACTACTGACAATCAAAACTTTTTATGGATAGATATCAATGATGTGGATATTATATATCACACAGAGTAGTAATCCTATTTGGGATGATGATGTTCTTAGATGTGGTGATGTTGAGGATGATGGAGAGGTAGAGGGGAAAATGATGGTAAGGAATATGTCATGAGCAAGGAAGAGTATGAGGCCGTGGGTGGGAATGGGGCCAAGGAAGAGGATGGGATTGTAGAAGAGGATGAGGCGGAGGATGATGGTGATGATTGTGATAGTGAGGAGGGTTAGATTAATCCTCTAATTTTTTAACATATATGTATGAAATTGTTTGTTTGATGATTTGTACTGAGTGAATAAACGTGATGTTATGAATAAATAATATAGGTTATTTTTGTTTCATTTCATGTTCTATTTATTTTTTGGTTATGTTTGGATAAAAAATCAATTTTATGTTTCTTAGGGGTTCTTTTTTTTGAGGTTTTATGTTTCATGTTATGTTTTCTATGGTAGGGGGGGCTGCTGCTATCTATGGAAAAGGGGGTGGGGGTCTATACCAACAGTTTTATAACTAATGGTATAGAATTTAGCCAATGGTACATAGTGAATGGTAGTTATAGGGGTATCCCAGCAGTTTAAACCATTATTATATGTATAAACAAATGGTTCACTATGAACCATTGGATAAATTGAATTTCAAATAACACTATACCAACTGTCCACTAAGAACCGTTGGTATAGGCCTTTCCCAATGGAATTATAGCCAATCCTTTGGAGAATTTTTGTTATTGTCTATACCAATAGTTATGAAACCTATACCACTGGTTTTAAACTATTAGTATAGGCTTGTATTCCAATTGTGTTTGGATTCCATGTTTTTTTCATATCCGAACTGAGAGATTGATCGGTAAAAACAATCATTGTTTCTACCATAACTGCACATGAAATGATATTTTCATAGATACTGAAGACACTTATGTCTAATTCCATTCGTGTAATGGATTAAAAGCACTGAATAATTGATCAATCTTAAATTCATTTTCAAATATAATACCACAAGTAAAAAATTTTAACTCTCATAAAATTTTACTCATAGGTACAAATTGATTTTGCATCCTTCTGATTTAGAAAAAGAAATTCCTTTTTAATTTTCTTGTTAGGAATATTAGATAATTATTTCTAAAAAATTATCCTTGTAAACTCATCCACTCCAAATATTCAATATTTATTTATTTCCTCATGTTCTTGATAAGATTTATCAATAGATATTATTTTAATTAAAAATGATATTATAAAAAACAACTATTTCATTATCTAAACACTAGAGAATGAAAATTATCACATTAGTGATACTGGCCCATTTATATTTAATTGGCAGGTCAATAGACCAACCAAATTAACTGGGATGTTTCCTTATGAAAGATTCAAGAGAGAATTGTTAACTTCTATTCATGTTTATAATATTAACATGATTTGTGTTTTGAGAAGGTTCAGTAATCATGGAAAAAATATATTTCATTCTAACTCCCATAAAATTTAGTTTCATATAAGGAATATCATTATATTGTCCACAACATTCTGTGTTAACATTATTCCTTTAGGTTTTATCCAATAATTGAAAACAAAAATCATATAGTGAGAAATAATAATCATTGTGTGAAACCAAAAAATAAATTAAAATTATGTATAGAACTTATTAATGATGAATCATTCATTTTAGTCCATGATTCCATAGGTTAAACCAATAAATGGTTATCATCTTTTTAGATCCTTCAAAATGGTTCATAATGAAAATATGATTCCAGCTAAGAATATCCACCCAAATATCCACCCTGGTGTTCTGTATTTGTCCCATACATTATGAATCCATGATGATTAAGATAATACAAAATCAAACCAATTTATACTTGTTACCCCTAGGTGCATCTATTATATTCCCAAATCCACAATCCAGTATCCAAATGAAATAAATATTTTCTAAGAAAACCACACCACTATCATTACAATATCAATTGATATTCTTCTATACATAGTGTTATCCTACGAGTTCTCATTACTTTTCTCTCATCACAGTTTCCAAAAATAAGTAAACCCACCTCTGATACCAGCTGAGGTGATCCAAGAATTGCATACATAAATATTGCATCATATTAGATTCATAGTCATGACATGTCATTTTGATTGATTCCATAACCATAATGGTTTACTGTATTTGGGAATTTGAAAAAATAAAAAATAGTAAATAAAAATATACATCATCTTTAGCTTAGTTCTTCACAACTAGCTCACTATATAGTCATATAATTTTTAAATCCTTTTTTCATGTCTTAGGGAAAGATAAATATAACAAAGGATGTGATAATAATATCAAAAAGGGTCAAGATTGGAGATTTATTTTATTATTTTAACATATGAGAACTTTATATTTATATTTCAACTTCATTCCCAATAATTTATTGATCAAAATAATTATTCATGGTATAAATCATATCACATAAAGAGAAAATAATTATAACGGAATCAAAGAACATTAGCCATGACAATATAACATTAGCATAACATCATGTCAAAAAATAGTGTCATAATGTGTGGAATAATCATAATAATAATAAATATTATATCAAGACTACCCACCAAAATATCCTCTTAAATTTTATGATTGGGTAAACCACCTGTGTACCTAATTGGTTCTTGGGATAACCTCATGTGTGCCATATTTTTGGGCTTTGTATAACCTTCCTTGTTCCCTATTTTTGGGAAAGGGATAACCTCCAATGTACCCATTTAAATCATAAAATATTAATCTTTACACAATTCAATTAATTAATATACTGGTCCCAACCATTATATAATTATAATCCATTCATATGTATGCAAAAAGATCATGAAAACATTTATTATTCATCATAACTTATCTCGTGGAAAAGAAAATGGGTTTTATGAGTATTATATTAATATAACCATAAACCATATAGAGATTGAATATGTATTTTATAATAGAATCTTATAATATAAATACAATCATTTTAAACATATTATAAAATTATTTTTAACATTATAATTGTTCAACTATAACCCACAGATCATGTGACCTATTTTCTTAAGATAAACTCGTTCATAAAATGTTAAAATGATAATAAAATAATTTTTTCTGGTTTTATTCTCATAAGGATATCCTAAATACTTTATGTATCTTAAAACTATATGGGATTACATGTGAAATACATTGAAAAAATAGGTGTGCTAAAGTTCTCAGTAAGGGAGTAAATAATAAAAGGAAGCATAAGATGTGAATTTTAAGTAAAACATTATATCATAAAAGAGAATTATAAAGATTAATCACATGGTATAATAACATAAATAACATCAAATCATAATATAATGAAAACATAGGATATAGGGAGGAAACCTAAAATATGATATGAAAATAAGTCTAGTCTAACCACTGAGACAACATCACGTGGTTGACAAAGTCCCCTAATGGATTAGGTTTACTCCATAATCCATTTCATTAAATCTCATGAGATAAAAACATTACCTAATGAAATAGAGAATTTTATAATTATAGCCCCACCCATAAAATTCATAACATGTATATTCATATGTTTCCATATAGGAAACCAATCATAAATTATAAACATAAGAATTTATTACTGAAAGAAATGGGTTGCATAATCATATCTCGTGTCATAATCAAATAAAATTTGGTAATGAAGGAATTTGATAGATGAGTGTAAGGCATGAATTTCCTCATAAAATTTCTGGATAATCACATAGGTATATATTCAAGAGAAATATATGTATAATTTATAATCTATCCTTAACATAAGTTTTTATCATTGATGAAGAAAATATGTTTAAAAAAATACATATAATATTTATTATGTGAAAAACTATTTTACTTCAAAATCACTTCTTCAAAATATTAAAATTTTCTAAAATAATATAGGAAACATCTTCCTTATTCATAACAATGAGAAATTACAGATTAATCTTAAATTAATTGAGAGATCATTATGTTGGGTAATTTCAATCATATCATATAATTTGAAAAACTATCATTTCACGTTGTTGTTAAAAGGTTAAAAAGTACTTAATTTGGAAAATAGAAGTAATATTCCTATAAAACCATTTTATAAAAAATAAATAATGGTTAAAAATATCATAAATAAATTATTGTACAATGTTAAAAACATTCATGAAAAATTCATATAAAATATGGATATTCAATAAAAATGGTTTTCGGACGAAATGATAAATGAAGCCATATTTTCATACCAAAATTTTCTCAATCATTTTAAGTACCAAATATATGAAAATGGTAATATTATTTGAAAATGTAATGAATAAATAGAGAATAATAAAATAAATTTATTTTTATTATACAATGATCAAATATTTTAATATAGTGTAAATTCAAGCATAAATTATCCCCATTAAAATGAGATTGAAACATAAATGATTACCACTTTGGTAACATTTATATCATAACTCCCATGAAAAATGTAATTTAATTATAACATAAAATGTCACAAAGTATGAAGGATTCATGATATAATATGTATTGGTGAGTTATATATGACATTTAAAATAAATTGTTTGCATAAAATACGTGTGTTTTAATGAAGGATGTTTTTTAGATAAAATCCTTTTGTTCAGTCCAGACATTGTAATTTATGTATTTTATCTAATTTATAATAAATTAATATCAATTATTTGTTTTATTAGGTATTTTTTTAGTTTAATTACTTTATTCACATATCATTTTTCATTATTTATTTTAATGAGGTATATAATTACTTAATCAGTTATGTCCACATTGAGTGTTTTGAGGATGTTTAGTTCATAATTTCAAAATGGAATTGTTGTGTCAAACATGGTAAAAGGGGTAATTATTGCATCATCTAAATAATAATATTTACAAACATTTTCTTTTTTACATTTCAATTATACATTTAAAACCAACAACGATATATGGTTATCAAAAACTGAATTTGTAACGACCCGAAATTTTGAATAAATCTTGTTTCCTAAATTTATGTGTTATTTTTATTTTATTTTTATACTCAACAAAAATGTTTCATTTGATAACATGAGTATAATTAAAATGATACCATTGGTTTTTGACTGTTATATGACCATTGGTCAATATGACCGCTGGAAACTAAACGTTTTGATTATTGTCTCTAAATACAAGTAATCTTGGTTAATTAATATTGAAAGAAGATTCGATGGCCTCACCCAGTAGTCTTGGACCGATCAAATCCCATCTAACAGAACTTGGGAAGGAGGTAGCACCACTGGGCTTTGCTCTGGACCAAACCCAAGCTGAACATCATCGTGTGAAGCTAGAATGGGATCGCCTTCGCGAGAAGTTCAAACTGATAGAAATTACTACTTGTGCGATGTTGGCCAAGCCTCCCTCAGATTCTCTAACCTTAGCACAACCTTACACTTAGGTCCTATGCTGGTGTGATAAGGGGCTATGTAAGGAGACCATAACTGCCTTGTGTAATCCTTTGTTTTAAATAAAAATTGGAATTTCTTCTTATGATGAAGTTTATGAATTTTCAAATGACCAGATAAATATAGTATGCATATTTTTGATGAATTTTAGAGAAAGGATATTTTAAAAATGTTTATGTAAACCTTAAATAAATAAAAATGTGTAATGATTTTCAAAAAATGGTCTTCTACAAATATGTTCAGTACGGAATTTAGAGTCTAATAAGATCAACTTAATTTTTGATGAATAGTAAAATATGAATAGTGATTTTATGCTTAGGATTAGTAATGTGACCAAATGGATTAGTAATCTCACTTAAAGAAAATATTAATATAATCTAGGCACCTTGATTTAAGTAATGTGATTCAATAAAATGGTTAAAAACGGTTTCATAAATTATTATTCAAGTATAAGTTTTTTCGGGTGAATAGTGTTTTTTTAATTAAAATTTAAATTAAAAATATTTAGAAAATTATTTTTATAAAATGGATTTCATTTTTGAACTCAGAGAATCGATATTATGTTAAGGTAATTTTTGGGGTTTTTTCTAAAAATAATGAATTTTCGGTGAATAGTGTATTTATTTAAAAAATAAATTAAAAATATTTAGAAAATTATTTTTATAAAATGGAGTTCATTTTTGAAATCAGAGCATTGATATTTGGTTAAGGTGGAATTTTGGGATTTTTCTGAGAAAGTTGAATTTTCAGTGAATAGTAAAAATACAGTTTTAGGGTTTCGGTATGTTTAATGACATCATAACTGTGTCATGATGATGTCATGAGATATTTTAAAGGATGTTCGACTAAAGAGGATGAATTATTGTGTGGGGGTCCCCATGTGGCCTAACTTTATGGGAAGTACCATGGGAGGGCCCATGCTTTTGAGAAAACCACTTTTGAGGTGTCCCTTGGCCATTAATGCCCTGTCCCCTCACTTTCCCTATAAATACCAAGCCCTCCTCTCATCTTTTCCACTCCAAAACCATCCTCAATGAAGTTCTGGTCTCCTTACCTCCCAAGGAGTCCTCCCAAGGTTCCCCCAAGCCCTCAAGGTCCCAACCTTTGAGTTTTAAGAGTTACGTTTTAAGGTAAGGGATCCGACCTCTCGCTTTCTTTTCATGTAATCCATTTTATGTCATTCCTTTTATGCTCCATGTTCTTATGTGAGAGGATGATCATTTATATTCCACTTACTGCCATTTTCGTGTTTATATTGTGAGAGATCCCCTCTTACTCTCATCATTTCGTTTTATGAATGTTTAAGTGACGTCGTTAGGCTGTCGAATTTTTAAGGGATTCTTTCACCCTTCTCATTTTTCAAGTTTGATTTTAATGTCAAGTCTTTCAATTTCCTTTTTATTATGTTGGGGTATGATCTCTATATCTATCATACTGATCTATTATTATCATATGATGAGAGACCATATTTGATCTTGTAAATGCTTTTTTATTGAAGTTTAAGTGACGCTGTTAGGCTGCCGAATTTTCATAAGAGAAATCTAATTTTTGTCTTCCTTCCATGTTTTTTATTTCAAATGGTATGTTCTTAAAATTTCATTACCATGTCCATATATACTTATTATTATGTCCCCTTACTGTTTTATGGATCATTTATGAGTGGGTGACCCATGTCCCCTCTCTTTTCAATGTTTTCTAAAACCCTGAAACATAGCCGTTATGCTGCAGAATTTTCGTCTCAAAATGCCTCTCTCTCTTTTCTCAAAATTATTTTATGTTATAAAGTGAATACTCAAAGATCTTATTTCTACAAGGGTATTCACATATATATCAAAATGTTATATTTTAAATTCTGGGATTTACATACATGAGACCCACTTTCCCTTCCGTGGGTTTAAAGTGACGTAAAGATCATGTCTTTAAAACAGTTTTTTTTTAAAACGTTATGATTATGAAATGAAACCCATTTATTTTATGCTATATGGGTGATTTATGAAATGTTTGATGATGATATATGTGGCTCACATGATAATAAATGCAAATTTAAGGGTGCGCCCTAATAGCGCTCCAATGCATTGGGTAATGATGTAACCACTAGAGATTACAATTTTCACGATACCTTGGTGAATAACCTTGGTAATTTTCAAATGACACCTTGGGGATGGACCTGGGTGATATGTTCATGATATTCTATGTTAAATGATGTATCCAAATCTTCAAGTTATGAAAAAGTTTTATTTTTATTATGATATGCCTCATGATTTCATTTTCATGCCTTAAAGTTCTTTTCATGACTTTATTGATGTATCTCAAGTTCATATGTAAAATGTTTCACTTGTTTCCCTTGCTGGGCCTTCTGCTCACCCTTTCTTTTGATGTATGTCCCCAGGTTATGAGATGCAGTAATGAGCCTAGGGTGAACATGAGGAGAAGCCTTTCAAGTGTTTAGGAAGAATGTTTTATTTTTTCATGTTTTAAGTTCCTAGTTTCCAAGACTCTAAACCTTAAAGATCCTCAGTTTTGTAAAATGTAATGAAAGTTTATGTGATAAAAAGGCAGGATGATATAGTTGGTATCAAAGGATGGTTTAGTTATTTGTGGAAATTAGGATATGAAAACTCTAGGAAGAACCCTATAGAAAAGTTTAAATATAGAAAATCTTCCTCGTATTTTGGTGAGTATTGAGTAAGGGGTTTACAAGAAAATACATCCATGTCTGGATACGAGCAGGTAGAGGTGGCTCTGGAACAGATGTATATAGGGGTAAAACCTGAAAACACCGCTTTGAGCTAGACTCGAATGGGAACTGGTACACGACAACGGGCCTTGCTTCACTCTTGGTTACGACACTCCCATGGGATATGCTTTGGTAAATTCATAAGCTTAGTATGAACCATTGTTAAAGGAATAAAGATAAAATAAAATAAAGGTTCACATAAGAATATATGATCATGGATAACCTAGATGGGAACCTAGGGGATCACAAGTTAGGGTATACTTTTCAACTACAAGTTATCCTTATATTCTTTAAGTTTCTTTTCATGATTATTGGCTAAGTATTTAAGCCCCTATTTATAGTTTCTTTTCTTAGTTAATGGCGGGAAATGGAAGAACATTTCCCAACAACCAATGTGATAGGAAATTCTACGATTGCCGTATTAATACGACAGAGATTATTAGGGTATTAAAAGATGATTATTATTTTGGAAGATGTTCACTATTTTGAGGACCCTATATGATCGAGGTAAATAGATTACTACGGTATTTTCATTGAGGAGTAAGGTTGACTTATATTTTGAAGAATCAATGAACTTAAGGTGGACTTATAGTAATTTAGGTTACTTATGGGAATGATTAACCTATCTTTGGTAAAATTTGTTTAGGTTAGCTACATTTGTTATAAGATGTTAGGTGTGGTTGATGTTGTTTGGAGATGAACAATGAAGTTTATTTTGGAAGACTATGTTATCAAATCCCTCTTGTATTTGGGTTTCAATCTTAGTTTGGTTTATTTTGAGGAATTTTAAGGACCGTTATTTATGGGATGGTCTATGATGAACATTGGGTAGTACCATGGAACTTTGAAGATTTAAAAATAGTTTCCCTTCCTATGGGATTCTTTCTTTTTGAAGAGTTGTTTTACCTTACCCTTTCTGTTTTGGGATAATGTTTAAATATAGAAGAAATAGATAGTTAATCTTTTGTGGATTATGTGATTCCCTAGAAGATGATTCTTGTGTTTTGATGAGACCAAGTAGTTTTGAATGCTCATCATTGGGATAAAAGATTAGTTTTGGTAGAAACTTATTAAAGGATGAAACTCTACATGAAGGTAGGTATATTTTGTTATGTTTTTGTTCTTTGTAGTAAATGAATTCCTCAAAATTCTGAAAAGGAACGTAAAACAAAAACGTTGTTGGTTTACGTTTCCTACTAGGTAATCAATGACTGTTTACACACATCATAAGTTTGGGATTTTCTTATGGTTAACTTTCTCCTAATCATGTTCTCTATCACTCTCCCTTAGAACTTGACCCTTTGTTTTTCTTCCATGTCCATGTTTTCCTACATGGAATCCCAGTGTAGGCTAACTCAGGTGACCTTCATACTTCACTTTCTTTCTTTTAAAGTAATAGTTTTACTGAATCCTTTTCCGATGTGGGACTTTCAATGAAATTTCAAAACCTAATTTTAAAAATTGTGAGGATGCAATTTCTTAAGGGGGGAAGATTGTAACGACCCGAAATTTTGAATAAATCTTGTTTCCTAAATTTATGTTTTATTTTTATTTTATTTTTATACTCAAAAAAAATGTTTTATTTGATAACATGCGTATAATTAAAATGATACCATTGGTTTTTGACTGTTATATGACCATTGGTCAATATGACCACTGGAAACTAAACGTTTTGATTATTGTCTCTAAATACAAGTAATCTTGGTTAATTAATATAGAAAGAAGATTCGATGGCCTCACCCAGTAGTCTTGGACTGATCGAAACCCATCTAACAGAACTTGGGAAGGAGGTAGCACCACTGGGCTTTGCTCTGGACCAAACCCAAGTTGAACTTCATCGTGTGAAGCTAGAATGGGATCGCCTTCACGAGAAGTTCAAACTGATAGAAATTACTACTCGTGCGATGTTGGCTGAGCCTCCCTCAGATTCTCTAACCATAGAACACCTTACACTTAGTGTCACGAACCAGCCCGGGTCGACCCTGAACCGGTCACCCGAGCCGGTCCGCGGCAAGTCCCGAGGGGCGTTCCCGATCCCCCCGGGATGGCAACAAGTGCCGGGCATTAAGACTTGATCGTTGGGAACGATTTCAGCCCAAAACAAAAGTAAATAGAACAGAATAAATAAACACTAACAGCGGAAAAGAAATAAAAAAAACACACAACCACGTACCTCCATGTGACCTCTCAGGTCACCACCCAACTAGAGAGCAACCTCGCTCCAACACTGAGCGACTCAAAACAGAAGACCTACGACTGAAATGGTAAAAGATAGGAGTGAGCACAAAAGTACTCAGTAGGTGAGCCCAACAACAAGTCCCAAAGCACTGCCAATAAATATAGAATCTACATAATCCAGGTTTGAACTATAATGTATAAAAGTAATTTTTCATAATGTTTTACTTGAAAATCAACACGAGACATTTCCCTTATTCTTTTTCGAAAGTTAGTTCCATTTCATTAGTTTTAAACTCATTCTGAAAAGCAAAGTGTTACATTTTCAAATCTAACCCAAAGCGAATAAAGCATTTTCATTTGAAAACCATTTTTCTCAAAGTCTAACAGTATAGGCTGTGAAATATGACTGAAGGAAAACAAGCAGGGAAAACAAGAGCAAGTAAAGGTAAACAGGTAAGGAAAACCAAGTGCAAGTACAAATAAACCAGAAGTTATCAGCAATAACCATGGGCGATCCTGAACATCCCTAGAAAACCCCTGGACGTACTCGGGTTCAGACTACCTGCCGGCATGGTACTCCATAGTCAATAACCAACTGGCCGCCCTAACAGCCAACCAGTGGCACATCCCTCCTGGCCTGTCTGTAACTCCAGGGGGTACTAACCCGTCTAATCAGGGTTAGCAAGCAACCGTCACTCGATAATCTACAAGACGCCCAGGAACCCATAGTAGTTTTTGTAACACTGTGTAAGTGGGAGACCCGCGCACGCGTGACTCATCTCACCGCACTTGCCAAACCCTTACACGGACATCGCTACACGACAACCCTCGAAGGGAAGTCCCCCTGTAGAAATTCCCTCACAAGTACGTATATATATATATAAATATAAGTATAATCACTTCACATTTATTAAAGTGCCAACCGGGCCGTCATATCATTTACACTTTGATCATTTAAGACTAAAGCGTTTTTAAAAGGGATGACACACGCCATTTCATTGAAAACCAGAAACGCACTTAGAAATTTATTTAAGAAACTCAGATCAGCATCTTAAACCTGGAACACATTTGTTTCACAAGTAGAGTCACTTTCCAATCACCAAACGCACCCCACTTTTATCAAGAGCCAAACGGGCCTTTAATCATTTTTTTGAAGGAACACCATTTCCCAAATGAAATTCAAACTTTTGTTCGCGTAACAAAGGAAAACATCTTTCATCAACCAAGAGCCACACATAAAGTTTCCAAAACAAGTTCAAAGGTCACACGACGTTTTCTCTAATCAAGGTTCTAAGAAAACACCATTTTCCATAAACAATACATCTACAAATTTACACACGCCAAAAACATTTCAAAACGCAATTTAACATGACTTTCATTATTCAGGAAGAACCATTTAGCAATACTACCATGGAAGCACAAAACTAAAACCAAGAAGAACACTTTTAATGAAACGCTAGAATTAAAAACGGCTTTTATCATCAGCAGATCACCACACTATAAAAACTACTAAATTTTCCTTTAAATTTACTGAAATTCAATAAAAGGCAAGGAATAAATAAATTCTTAATTTAAAGGCGAGTGCAATGGGAGACCTACCTCAAGATCCAAACGCGACGGTAAAACGACCCTGGAACCAAGGCGCGATGACACGACGTGTGTCTGAAGCCACGTGACAAAGTCCAACACCCTCGAAACTGAGGCGCGGAGACAGCGGAACCTCAACGGAAAGTAGGACAATCATTTGCGGACAAACTGTGTACGCTGAACAGTGGAAAAAGTGCACGTCACTCAACCCGCCACAGAAAAAGGATTATTTAAAATTAAATAAAAACACTAAGATAAATATATATAGGAAAATAAATAATAAATACATGAATAAATAAATAATCAAAAGAATAAACAAATCGGTAATCAAGAAAAATAAAACATAACCAAAAGTAGTAATAATAATGTCATAATAATAATAATATGATAATTAAATAATAATAATAATAATAACAATAATGATAATAATAATAATAATAATAAAAATATTAATATTAATATGGTAATAATTATAATAACAATATGATAATAATATAATAATATGAACTTAATAATGATAATAATAATATAAGCGTAATAATAATATAATAATGATAATAATAAAAATAGTAATAATAATATAATATTAAAAATAACAACATAATTTAATAATAATTAAAACAATAATAAATATATTCATAATAATAATAATAATAATAATAATAATAATAATAATAATAACAATAATATTATTAATATTAATATGATAGTAATTATAATAATAATAATATTATTATTATTGTTAACATAATAATTATAACAATAATAATAACAAGATTCTAATAAGAATAAAAATAATGGCAACATTAATATTATTGATATAATAATAATGATGTTGAAAATAAAACATAAATAGATAAATATACTAAAATAAGACTCACCACCGGCGGAGGGAGGGGAGCACGGCGAAGGAGGGGAAGTCGGAGGTGCAGGTCACGCTGGAGGCGCGCGGGCGGAGGCCGGTGCTGGAGGAGCACTGCGCGAGGGAAAGGCCGAGGCCGGGGCGAGGCGAGATGGAGGAGACAGGAGGAGCGGCCGGCCGGAGGAGGTCGGGATCGCGCGGGGCAGTGAGCCGGGAGGGCCGGCGGGCGCGGCAAGCCATAAAGGCAGCGATCGGCGGCGACGGTGCAGGCCGATACGGGATGGGGAGGCTGGGGAAACCGGGGAGGCCGAGGGAGTAGAGACGAGGCTGGGGCATTGGTGGGTGCAGCGACGAAGGGGAACAGGGAAGCGGCGGCGGCCGCTGGGTGCGTCGAGGCGAGGTGGCGGCCTGGAGCAGGAGGGGTGAGGCCGGGTGCTGGGGGATGAGGGCGGAGGCGGCTCGCGCAGCTGGAGGGGAGCGGCTGGGTGCGGCCGCCGGAGAGGGAGCGCGCCAGGGATGACCAGCGGGCTCGGCGGAGCAGGGAGGCCGGCTCGACGGGAGGCGGAGGCGGGAGCCGGGACGGCTGGGCGGGTTGCGCAGGGAAGGCCGGGCAACGGGGGGGTCGGACGGCGGCGCAGGGAGGAGGCAAGAGGGAAAGGGCCGGAATGGGAGAGGGGAGGCCGGCTCGAGGGAAACGGGGGCTGCTGGGTGCTGCGCCTAGGCTGAGCGGGAGAGAAACGGGGGAGAGAGAAGAGGGGGAAAAAGGGGACTGGGTGGCGGCTACGGGGAGGAATAGGGTTTGGGTAGGTTTTAGGTATATATATATATATATATATGATAAAAAATAAAAATAATTAAAATTAAAATAATGATAATAAAACATATAATATCAATAACAATAAAACTTATATAATAAAAATAAAACTTATAACAATAATAATAATAAAATGTTGTGATAATAACAATCGCTTTATAATAATAAGAACAAACCTTCATAATAATATTAATAATACTTTATAATAATAATCATAACAATAAAATAATTAAAGTAAATAAAAGTTAGTTAATTATAAAAATAACGCAACTCAAATAATAATAATAATAAAAGGTCAATGTAAAAACTTTAATATTCAAAACGCCGGGTGGACACATCGTCCCCCGGGCCGGACGCACGACCATCGCTAGCGATGCGATGACCGCGCACCGGCGCGAAACCACCAATCACAATTAATCTTTGAAAAATTTAAACCGAGACCAAGAAAAGAGAAAAATTACGGACGTCCGCGGTCGGGGTGTGACACTTAGGTCCTATGCTGGTGTGATAAGGGGCTATGTAAGGAGACCATAACTGCCTTGTGTAATCCTTTGTTTTAAATAAAAATTGGAATTTCTTCTTATGATGAAGTTTATGAATTTTCAAATGACCAGATAAATATAGTATGCATATTTTTGATGAATTTTAGAGAAAGGATATTTTAAAAATGTTTATGTAAACCTTAAATAAATAAAAATGTGTAATGATTTTCAAAAAATGGTCTTCTACAAATATGTTCAGTACGGAATTTAGAGTCTAATAAGATCAACTTAATTTTTGATGAATAGTAAAATATGAATAGTGATTTTATGCTTAGGATTAGTAATGTGACCAAATGGATTAGTAATCTCACTTAAAGAAAATATTAATATAATCTAGGCACCTTGATTTAAGTAATGTGATTCAATAAAATGGTTAAAAACGGTTTCATAAATTATTATTCAAGTATAAGTTTTTTCGGGTGAATAGTGTTTTTTTAATTAAAATTTAAATTAAAAATATTTAGAAAATTATTTTTATAAAATGGATTTCATTTTTGAACTCAGAGAATCGATATTATGTTAAGGTAATTTTTGGGGTTTTTTCTAAAAATAATGAATTTTCGGTGAATAGTGTATTTATTTAAAAAATAAATTAAAAATATTTAGAAAATTATTTTTATAAAATGGAGTTCATTTTTGAAATCAGAGCATTGATATTTGGTTAAGGTGGAATTTTGGGATTTTTCTGAGAAAGTTGAATTTTCAGTGAATAGTAAAAATACAGTTTTAGGGTTTCGGTATGTTTAATGACATCATAACTGTGTCATGATGATGTCATGAGATATTTTAAAGGATGTTCGAATAAAGAGGATGAATTATTGTGTGGGGGTCCCCATGTGGCCTAACTTTATGGGAAGTACCATGGGAGGGCCCATGCTTTTTAGAAAACCACTTTTGAGGTGTCCCTTGGCCATTAATGCCCTGTCCCCTCACTTTCCCTATAAATACCAAGCCCTCCTCTCATATTTTCCACTCCAAAACCATCCTCAATGAAGTTCTGGTCTCCTTACCTCCCAAGGAGTCCTCCCAAGGTTCCCCCAAGCCCTCAAGGTCCCAACCATTGAGTTTTAAGAGTTACGTTTTAAGGTAAGGGATCTGACCTCTCTCTTTCTTTTCATGTAATCCATTTTATGTCATTCCTTTTATGCTCCATGTTCTTATGTGAGAGGATGATCATTTATATTCCTCTTACTGCCATTTTCGTGTTTATATTGTGAGAGATCCCCTCTTACTCTCATCATTTCGTTTTATGAATGTTTAAGTGACGTCGTTAGGCTGCCGAATTTTTAAGGGATTCTTTCACCCTTCTCATTTTTCAAGTTTGATTTTAATGTCAATTCTTTCAATTTACTTTTTATTATGTTGGGGTATGATCTCTATATCTATCATACTGATCTATTATGATCATATGATGAGAGACCCTATTTGATCTTGTGAATGCTTTTTTATTGAAGTTTAAGTGACGCCGTTAGGCTTCCGAATTTTCATAAGAGAAATCTAATTTTTGTCTTCCTTCCATGTTTTTTATTTCAAATGGTATGTCCTTAAAATTTCATTACCATGTCCATATATACTTATTATTATGTCCCCTTACTGTTTTATGGATCATTTATGAGTGGGTGACCCATGTCCCCTCTCTTTTCAATGTTTTCTAAAACCCCGAAACATAGCCGTTATGCTGCAGAATTTTCGTCTCAAAATGCCTCTCTCTCTTTTCTCAAAATTATTTTATGTTATAAAGTGAATACTCAAAGATCTTATTTCTACAAGGGTATTCACATATATATCAAAATGTTATATTTTAAATTCTGGGATTTACATACATGAGACCCACTTTCCCTTCCGTGGGTTTAAAGTGACGTAAAGATCATGTCTTTAAAACAGTTTAAAAAAAACGTTATGATTATGAAATGAAACCCATTTATTTTATTCTATATGGGTTATTTATGAAATGTTTGATGATGATATATGTGGCTCACATGATAATAAAGGAAAATTTAAGGGTGTGCCCTGATAGCGCTCCAATGCATTGTTTAATTATGTAACCCTAGAGATTACAATTTTCACGATACCTTGGTGAATAACCTTGGTAATTTTCAAATGACACCTTGGGGATGGACCTTGGTGATATGTTCATGATTGTCTATGTTAAATTATGTAGCCACATCTTTAAGTTATGAAAAAGTTTTATTTTTATTATGATATGCCTCATGATTTCATTTTCATGCCTTAAAGTTCTTTTCATGACTTTATTGATGTATCTCAAGTTCATATGTAAAATGTTTCACTTGTTTCCCTTGCTGGGCCTTCTGCTCACCCTTTCTTTTGATGTATGTCCCCAGGTTATGAGATGTAGTAATAATCCTAGGGTGAACATGAGGAGAAGCCTTTCAAGTGTTTAAGAAGAATGTTTTATGTTTTCATGTTTTAAGTTCCTAGTTTCCAAGACACTAAACCTTAAAGATCCTCAGTTTTGTAAAATGTAATGAAAGTTTATGTGATAAAAAGGCAGGATGCTATAGAATTACGTTATAATCATGGAGATGATAGGTCGAACGTATGAATGTGTAACATTTCCATTTTTCAAAGATCATGATGGAATCAATTTAAATGTTATTTTATCATTATAAAACCATTATTATATTTTAAATACCATATTATTTATTTAAATTTAATTTCTCATACCATCCATTTGATTTGGAATTAAAAAACTAATCGATTCACTTTATAATATAGTAGTACTTAAAACACACAAAAGATGTTATCTTTATTCAATGGATGGTAATGTATAAAGTTATATGATATATAAATTATTTTATAATGATTAATATGTTAAGGATTTAATTTATAAATGTTAAATCTATAATAAAAACAACCTTTATTGATGACGATGGAAAATGGATTTCATCGGTTTGTGAGACTGTACACTATCGAAAAATGAAATATGGTTTCATTTTCCCTTTAAGGAGATAAGAGATTGATAAATATTATGCCATAAAAATAATAAAATCATAGTTTATATTAGATAATGGAGTTAAAATTTGGGAATTTTTAATACATTAATTAATTCAGAAAAATTAGTTTTAAAAACGAATGATTTTGGTGCATATGATTACTTTCATATAGAGGAATCTCATTTGGATCACTTAATAAGGGCCAAAAAATTTAATTTTTAATAAACAAAAAAATAAATAGAATATGGATTTTGATTTTGGGGTGAGATTTTTGTGGGTTTTTTTATTCCAAATGGATTCATATGTGTGACTATGTTGGGATATGGGGATTCCTTTTATAAGTTAGGAGGATTGGAAATTTTTTCAATACTCAAAACAATACCACAATGTCAGGTCACTCTCCGGACATGTTCCTAAAAAAATTGGACAATAAAGAATTTCAGAAAATATGAGTAATATAAACACCTCTACCACTAAGAAAAGACATGTTTTAAACATATCATTCTCTTTACTTCTATATTGAATCACTTTAACTATTTTTTTTTCACAGTAACAATTTTTTAATATTCAAAATGAAAAAAAGTTTACATTATTTTAAAATGTAAATTATTTTGAAAAAAATTATGGAATAAATTTTATTGATTAAATTTCATATAACTTTAAGAATTTGATTTAAAATAAAACTCAAAAGTGAGACGAAAATTTTTTTTCCAAAAAAATGCATTTTTCAATGAAATGTTGACCTTATATGGAGTGTATGAAAATAAATAATCATTATATAGATTTAAAATAATAAATATATAAATTTCATATATAAATTTAATTCAAATAATTCTTTAATAGGTAATATTTTCATTAATTAAAATGGATAAACATTCATCAATTTTAAACTGTTTTCAGAAAAATGTATTTTTTTATCCTAAGAATAAACATACACTAAAACCATGTATAAAGATGATTAAAATGTAAATAATTGGATTATATTTAAATAAAGAATAATTATGGAAATTTTAAATCTAATTAAATTAATAATGGTAATTTTTAATTATATAATATATTAAAATAAATGATTGTTGCACAAAAAATCGGTATTTTGTATTATACCTTGAAAAATGATCTTTTGAAAAACTACTACAGTATGGACCATTAACACCCCTAAACATTCATTGGGATATAAAAAAGTACTGATAAATCTTCTCTTTGTAAATGCTAAAACAAGCATGGGTATAGTGTACCTTTTACCAATGCATGATTGTAGAACTGGTAAATAGTGCCTTTTATCTGTGGTTTTAAAGCACTTATAAATGGTAACTTTGATTAGTGGTTTTCAATTGCACAAATAAAAGGTACCCCTTACCAACCCATTATTTTTAGGTCTTATAAATTGAACCCATTATCATCACTTTATTTTTAGTGTTGATAAAAGGATCCCTTATCAGTGTTTTTATATCGTTGATAAAGGTCCCAAATAAAATTATAAAATTAAATATATAAAAAATAAAAATTAGACTATTAGAAAAAATAATAAGATTTGTATTAATTAAATAACTATTGATATAAATGATTAATTGTATGATAAAAAATTTAAATTATAAATTTTAATAAATTGTACATATATAGATATATTAAAATGAATATTAAATAGTTAAATGATAAAAATATTTAAATTAAGAAAAATATTAAACATTTTATAAATTAAATTATTATTCAGAATTTTAATAAATAGTATATTATATATTTATATATGGATTTCTATAAATAATATTTATATAATACATAATATTTATGATTTATATTTAATATTAATAGATTTATAGTGAATAATGGTTTATAATTAAAAAATAATTAGAATTAAAAATATTATTCAATTGAATAGAGTAATGAAAAAATTAAATTCTGTTTTATTTATCAATTTAACATATTTCAAACGTGTGTTATATTGATTTCACTTACGTAAACATAATTAATTCACTCTTTTATAAAACACGCACACACAAATATTTACATACATAATGTAACCTTATATAGAAAAAAATATATATAATATTGATGTAATTTATTCAAATTTTATTATTCATTTTATAATTTTATTATGATAGAATACATTTAATATGTCATGTATTTAAATACTAAATTTTATTTTTTTAATTTTAATTTTATTACATTTAAGTATTAATTCATTTTCAAAAAAAAAAATTTATTTTTTATTTTTTCAAAATTTAATAAATTTATAGTGTTTATTTATATATATATATATATTCTATGTTTTAATATTTTTTAATATTTAATCACCTTTATGTCAATATATATATTTGAATAATATATATTTAACTTATAAAACATATCCATTTTTTCAATATTGTTAACATCTACTCATTTTTAATTATTCAATTTCAGTCATTTTTAATATTCATGAAATTAAGATTAAATATTAATTAATAATGTTAAAATTTTATTTTTAAATAATTTTTTATAAATAATTATATTTATTAATGTATATTTACTATATTTATACATTTGTATACATATATTATAAGTAAATAAAAATTATTATTGACTAAAGTATTTATATAATTACAAATAAATAATTACATATATTTAAATAATTTTTAATATATTTACTATATTTATATTTATATTTATTTTTTATATATATAATTATGTAAATATATATAATGATAAAAATGTATTAATATATAAATAATTTTAAAAAAAATTATAATTATAAATAAATAATTATACATTTAAACAATAAAAAAATTATAAGAAATATATTTAAATTATTTATATTTTTATTATATTTTTATATATATTAAATATATAAATATAAATATATAAATACATTTACAAAAAAATATTTATAGTTATAATTATATATAATTTTTCAGTGCTTATTAAAAATGAACTCGTAAAAGGGGTCTTAGTCGTGACTTTTTTAAGCATTTTTATATGTCTCGATTTATTTAAAGAACTCTAACATGTTGTAGAATAGTCGTGATATCCAAAGTATTCCAGGGATGAAACCTAATGCTGGTGCTCATCTTTTTTGAATTTGAGCTCGAATCAAGGCTCGAACTATTCAAATGCTAGGATCCTAGTCTCTAAAAATTCAATGGTCGAATGAATACAAGGCTCAAATGAATTCTACATTTGGAGATATATCTACTTCCTCTTGGAATATTTAAAGCTTCAATCTATGGTATGTTATTTTATCTTCTTTCCCACTCGTCGTTTGCTTGTTTGGCGATATATATTTGTGTTCTTTTTATCATCATTATTTCTTTTATTCCTATCACAACATGTTCTTCTCACACAGTAGTTTAATTAATTATTCTCCTTCCAAATATACCATGAATGCGATATATATTGGTGAAAATATATGAAATGACTTAGTCACCATATGACATGTACAATGGGGTTCTCTTCATTCATTCGGCCTTACAGATGTAGAATCCATGGGTTATTCAACTCAATTGAGGAGTCCTCCTGCCATTATACAAAAAAAATACATTTTATAATACACTTGTGGTAGTAGTAATGCACTAGATCCTTACATGGTATAAACTTTCATAGGGGACTATGTGAATGATATTGATCATTTCTATAGAGTTACTATAAATTTGGGACAACCCATTATGAAAAAAAATAAACACATATATAGGAAATCCCACAAGAATTGATCATTGTTTCTGCTAATATTGTATTAACAATCTTATTTTTTCATTATTGATATTATTTTATTTGCATCAATTTTCAAAATCCACAATATTTTTGATTTGTTTCAAAAAATATATATAATACCATAAATATAATCTTGTCGTATGAATAATGAGTGGACCAAAATAAAAGCTTTAAGGGAATGACCATGTCTTTCAATTTTGATTCATTAATAAGGAATATAAATTTTTTTACCAGCCCATAAAATGTGTTTCAGAAACTCAACCCCATAATATAAATTGAATTATTTACCACATAAAAAAACTCAATTTTAATATTTATTCTCATATTTTTAATCACTTTTAGAGAATTATATATATATATATAAATATAAAATGTAATACATATTTGCTGCATATAATTATAAATAGATGAAATAAAATACTTATAACAATACATTAATTTATACATTGAGGGACCATATATATCATTGTGAATAAACTCTAAGGGTTGTTTCATTTAAATCACCAATTTTTTATAATAATTATTAATAATATCTCAATTATAATTAGTAAAAAATATCTTTAAATTTTATATTTTCAAAATAAAAATATCTCATCCAACCCTTTTTATGTCCATAATTAAATTTATCATTATATAATATGATCAATTTGTTACTACCTCATATCAATTTTCTTTTTCAAACACAATTTCCATAAATTTTTACCAACCCCAAATTAAAATATAATTCGACTAGTTTTCTATACCTTTTTAAAAATATACCCATTCTTATGTCTTAACCCATATCACCACTAAGATGGTGGCCGGAACTGTCCCCACTTGACCTCATGGTCACCTCCCCGTAAGCTGGAGGCTGCCGACTAGCATCGAGGGTGTAAAATTAGTGTGTGGGGAGACTATACCCTCTTATAAAAGTTGTGCAACGGTATAATATAGTAAATATTAATCAACAGTAGAAGCAGTAATACATAATTGACAAGAAGTGGAAGACATATTTTATATAAATGAACAATAGAGGCCAATGCTAGTTTATACAATAAATGGAATCATGACATTCCATTGACACATTATGGAAAGTAGTAAATAGTACGAAATGATTTTAAATACAATACAATATAGAAATCACATAAAGAAAAGAACAAAAATCCCAAAGGTGATCTCCATGAGCATCCCGAGCTCTAACTCGGTCCTTTTCTCCTACTCCAGGTATAAGAAATCAACCACAAACATAGTCTAAGGCCCTAAGAACAAGAAAGTTCTACTCGGGTACCCCAGTGCAATGGCAGCCCGAGTATGGTCTGAGATATAAATCTCAATAGACCGGCACCACTGGTGTCTAACCCAATCCTGACAGAGTAATGTAAATTAAACAGTGTGCAAGCATGCATAAATAATGTGAGCAGTATAATGTAACTAAATTCCCAAGTACCTGTTTCATCCCTCACCTAGTGTCTGAACATATAACCAGTTCATTAATTGAGTATTACCATTTCATTTATAAGTCACATTTGATTAAGTCGCATTACAAGTCCTTGGAGTTTCCTCCAAGGTAAAATGGGGCTAAGAAATGACCGGGACTGATGGGAATTAACCATGGAACCTACTTGTCAATGGTGGACCCAAGGAGTGTATCCAAGGTATCTAGTGATTATATATGTAGTGAAGGTTCCAAGATGTAACAAGGAAAGCTAGAAAAGATATCTAGTGATGGAGTTCTAGGGTAAAGACCAGGGTAATGTAAACTCACGGAAAGCTAACTCAGTGGTATCAGAGTCTATCTTAGGGGTATGAGTGTAATCCAAGTAGTGAAATCCAAGGAATTCAACAATAAGATGTCTACCGAGTCCATGGTGAGAATCCAAGGTAAAATGGGGCTAGGAAAGGACTGTGTCCAAGGAGTGTATCTAAGAATCCTACTTGTCAATGTTGGATCCAGGGAATTTATCCAAGGTGTTCTGTAGTACAACATGGGGGACCCAATGACAGTATACCTAGAATCCAAATACAAGACAAGGAATGAGATCTAGGAAGGTCTGAAACTCAGCAACCCGTCCTTGAATTCAGAATTTGGTACCCAAGTTCTCATGGTATTCTCAAATTATAAACCATGAAAAAATTGAGTTTAACCATTTCTATTTAGTAAAGACGTCATGCAATGATTCATCTGGATTTAGTCTTTCCTTACATTAGTGTGGATATGTCATGTAGAGTTGAAACCCTTATTTATGGATTCAAGAATTTCCTTCCATTAGTATGGAAAGGTCAAGTAGCATTGAATCCATTTAGTAAAAACCATTAAGGCATTTTCAAAGGGAATCGCCCACACTGAAACCTTCCCATAACATGGTAAGGGTTGTCACAGACGTGGAACCAATCCTTGTCTCAAGAACCCAAGTCTGTCCATGGAATTCCTACATGGGAATTCATGTGTCTCCTATGGTATGAGTACAAAATCCCGTTGAGTCCATCATTGCATTCCAACATGGGAACCCACATGTCACGAAAGGCGTAATTAGAATTCAAAACATTTGGTAACTTGTTTTTAGGGTCAATCATTAAGCATTAACCAGTCAATTAACTCAACTCATTATATTTACCAAAACATGTCAATTGCATTTAAAGGGCTCCAGGTATCCATACCGTGGTAAATTGCCGGCATGGGTAATTCCAATCCAAAACTAGACCAAACACTTAGACAGTGCTTCGGTCCTTTAATCATTTTAAATGAAGGAAACTCAGTGTTTCTAATTTCATTAATCCCATGTCCTAACCATGCCATATTTGAACACAACATCAAGTCATAAGAATTATTGATATAACATTTAATGTAAGGAAGGTCTAACCAATACTTTTTATCTTAAAGTTAGTGCACCTCTATTGGAGTGGTTTTATTATAAATGTCTGATATTGTTTATAAACATATAAATTATCATCTTTAGCATTTTATGTATGAACCATGAAAGACAACATTTTAATACAATTCAATTTAGATACTTTTCTGCATGAATTTAAATGCAAACTAGTGTGAAACAAGTAATTAATTAATGAATTTATATAATTAGAGGACTTCAAAAGGGACCCTACTTAAGGGTGGAACCCAGCCGTTCACTTCGTCAATGAACCAAAACGAATTGAAACCATCCATAACAACTCAATGCTATACTAGTTTAATAAAATGAAGTCAAGGACACATAAATATCATAATTTAAGTGGTGTGAAACAAAGGATAATGTATAAACATTAACATGAAACATTGTCGGTGGACCAAAACCACCAAAACCACCTTACCTATGGAAGTGGTTGCTATAACACATAGAAAAAACACCCAAGATACAATTTTCATGACCTAGAAGACATGGATATTTTTGAAAAAAGGAGTTAACCCATGGTCTAGGGTATGATCGAACAATCCTATGTGATGAATAGCCCGAATCGTGGCTAGAAATCAAGAAGAGATATGAGGAAAACACTCACCTTGAACAATCAAATGGGATTATTGAAGAAATATTGGAGGAATCAAAGAGTGGATAGGAGGCCCAGGAGGGGTCGTGCATTTTGAAGGGGAGAGCCCCATGGGATGGTGCATCACGTATGGGGGAGAGAGGGAGTTGGGGGTATTTTAGTTTTAGTTTTAAATATTTATTTAACTTTTAAAAAATATTAAAAACCAAAAATAGGGTGTCGTGCATGGTTAAGCTTCACGGTCTGGAAAACTGTGTACTAACCGTGTGATAACCCACTATTTAAGAAATCCCATCCTCATGGTTTGACCCGCACGTCTTTCCAAAATATGTGTAAACCGTGAGGTGTCTACCTCCTAAAAGACACACCCTGCACATGTAGGTGCATGGTTATGGAAATCGTGCACATGTCGTTCACAAGTCTATGACATTTTTTAAATATGGTTTCACGGTTAACAGATGTGGGCCGCATAGTTTAGTAGACCCTACGTAAATCGTGTACCCTCTTCTATCATTTAAAACACATAGTTCTTCAGGTCTGACACTCCTGAAACTTCAAGAGACACTTAGGAGACTTCCTGGGCCTTCTCCTATTTCTAAAAACATCACTTAGGAATGATCAAACTCTCGGAATTATGTTCTGAATCTTGGTTTTAAAAATGAATTGTTTAGTAAACAAAATAGTTGAAAAACCATCATACTTTTGGTTTGGTTCAAAACACAAGTTACTACAATCTACCCACCTTAAAAACATCATATCCCCTAGAATCCTTCAAGAAAAATGTAAACATCACCCAACCTACAAGGGTCATGAAGCTTCGTTTAGACGGTAGCGTTTTGTTACCAATGATAAATAAAAATTAATAATTTCCAATATGAACTGTACACTTCCGCCTTTACAAATTAATTCAATGTTCAACGTTCAACATAAAAAAATAAACGAAGCTTACATGAGCCTATTTAGATAGAGACATAATCACATCAAAGTCTCGATAAACACATAAATGGTGGTTCTTCCCACAGTTGATCTCAACATGATAAGGGGACAATTCCGAGACACAATACCTCCACCATTAGAATTGTTGTTTAAGGAATAACTCTAAGTGTTGTTACAACACTCCTGGCATAATTTCATTAAAAAGAAAATGGTCCAATTCTGATTGACCAAACTAAACTGGTCGAGATTTTTTTCTCAGAAGACACCACCAACCATGAGACCAAACATCCTCCACCTATAAAGGTGCTTTAAAATGGCACAATAAAACAATACAAATCACCTCGAATGAAGGAAATGAGTCGAGCCATTCGGCTGACGTATCTCGAAGAAGTATGGTTTCTGTGGTCGGAGAACTTATAAAGAAACGAGAGGAGTCCATGAGTCCAAAAAACTCATTCCTACTTGGGAACCCAATAATCACCGAAGACTTACGAAACCTCGAGGAGAACCACGCTTAGAGTGTAACACTGAAAAGGATCACCCAACAAGCTCCAAATATTTTAAGGATTTAGCAAGGAATAAGACCGATGCTCTCTCAGTGCATTGAGTATGACGTCAAGATAGGGAACATGCTCATCTCTTAAAAATATTACACTAAGTGGATTTAAGAAGAGGTTTCTAGTTAAACACACCCAGAAACTGGAAAGTAAAATAGTTTCACCATATCAAAGTCATACTACCAATTAAGCACTGACAAAATTTAAGACTTGTAAGTCTTAGGGGAATTCAAGGAAAAACCAACGATTTTTTAATGGTTAGATTTTTTTGTGATCCTTATACATTGAAGGACATGTTTACCTGGTTCAAGACGACACTAGACACCATAGAAGTGTCCTCACCGCAAAAGTAATGAAAACTAACGACTCATAAGTGCGCAAGATTATAACAATGAGACGGGTGTGTCAAAATAGCCAAACCATTCGAAAACCAGTCCATGTATTGGAATTGAATTGATTATTTAAAGCTCAAACCACTATACTTGGAGATGAACCAAAACAATACTCAACAGTACAAGAAGTTTTATTATAGAGTCTTATTTCATCATATGATCATTTTCCTAGACGACGCCATACCATGTCATCAATTTCTAAGAAGAAGAGAGTCAAACGACTTATGAAGCGGGAAACCATGCCCGAGGCACGTCTAACCAGCTGAAAAATAGCATTACTCAATGCATGAGACCATAACATGGTCATGAAAAACATGACCACCCATCTAGACAAGGGTGTCACTATAAAACTAAAAGTCCTAATTGGGACAATGACACCCAAACGGAACCAAGAGTGAGAAAATTTATCACACTATCAAGGAATTTAAGTTATTAGGACACTACCTATCATGGGATTTCCCCTTACGAAGAACAAGTTTCAACCCTAACACTAGGTCACATAAAAAAAGGTCACTAGGATCAAAATCTGATCTTAACACCATTGATATGGAAAATAATTCATATAGAAAGTACTCACTCTTCTGTTCCAAGAAAACTTAAAAAGAAGTTCAAACTACCCTTACCCGAGGGTTTTAAACCATGGACCCCACTATAGGTTCCATTTCCAAGACTCTTATATTTAATCAATTTTAATTTTAAGTCATCAAAATATTTAATAAAAAAAACAAGGTATCATTTTAAAAACAAAACAATGTACCTGATTTTTAACCAACGCCCAAAGGGGAAAACAAGCATGTTTTTATAAAAATATATTTTGAAAACATTTTATTTTAGTCTACATCGAGTCATTTTCAAGAAACTTATCAAAACAAATTTCTCTTAAGTAGATAAGGTGACCTACGAGGGTCCCATTATGAAAAACGTGAGTTCTCTATGAAGAAACCCAAAATCAAACAAACAATTTTTAAAATTTAAACACCCAAACACTTCATCTCAGAAAAACTGTCCCCAACTAACTTAATTGTGTCCCGTTGCATTTTGGAAGCTCAAAATTTTATTTCAGATCAATACTAAACATCTTTCACATTTATAAGAATTTCACAAAGCATTTTTCTATTTCATTTAATATGGGTTTTAATTTCCCAATTCATGTATCTCCCATACACTCCATGGACTGAAAATTGGCTCATATTAATCGATATCAATGTCAATTCCAAATGTAACATAATAAACAAAATGGTCCAAATTATATGGGTTGAAGCCTACCAATCTGTAAAGCGGCACACACATTATAGTTTGTAATTTTTATCCCATTATTCTAATCCAACTTCATTTAATAATTGAATTTATCATCCTTTTCACAATGGTTCAATTTCAAGGGTTACCTTTTTCCCAGCTATATGGAACCCATACACCTTACAACTGAAAACTGGTTTCCATCATAATTGTAACCAATAACTTAACTCATTCAAATATTTACATATATCAAAGTAAGCTAGCATGTCATGCCACTACAAGCAGCTAAGAGAGAGAAACAAGCTTAAATCACAAAAGCATGGAAATTCAATCATAGGAGCATTCTATAACAAGAAGTAAGCATAGAAGAAATGCTAGTGTATTACCTAAATAGGTATAAAACTAAGCATGGAATATTTATAAGGCCCATAATTATACATAGAAGAAAGCATACTAATGCAAGTATAAGGAATGGAATATATACATGGAATGTGAATTTCTATGTGCCTAATATGATGCATGTATATTTCATACTTGCCATAACTGGATATGGGTAATGTTTATAATTTCATAAATCATTAGAATCTGAATTTACACCAATCAATATATGTGAAATCATATGAATTGTAATAGAGAAAAGAATAAATAGCAATCCCAACCCAGGACACATGGTCATTCCCAGTATGTGGGGTGATCAGTCCCAAGCATGGCTATTATCCAAGGGTCGAAACTTTCATAGTCTCATGTCTACCAACCTAAAATAGTAAGAAAAAAGGAAAAAAAATCTTTTGATACCACATTGTGACATCCGGACCAGTCACTACATGACCTCAATCACACCTTCCCATACGCCAGAGGCTGCTGACTCGTAGTGAGGTTGTAGGAATAGTCAGTGAGGAGACTATACCCTCTTTTCAGAGTTGTGAAGCGGTATAACAGAGTAAATATTAATCAACAACGGAAGCACTAATACATAACAGAAAAGCAGTGGAAGGAATATTTTATATAAATTAACAAAAGAGTCCAACGCTAGTTTATACAATAAATGAATGCATGACATTGAGTTGACACATTACAAAATATAGTTAACAGTACATCATGCTTTTCAATACAATGAAATGTAAAAACCAAGTAAATAAAATAATAAATATCCCAAAGGAGATCTCCATGAGAATCCCGACCTTCAACTCGGTCCTTTTCCCCTACTCGAGGTACAAGAAAACAACCACAAACAAGGTCCATGGACTTACGATCAAGAAAGGTCTAATTAGGTACCCTAGTGAAATGGAAGCCCGGGTATGGTGTGAGATATAAATCTCAGTAGTTCGACACCACCAGTGTCTAACCCAATCCTGATAGTGAAATGTAAATTAAATAGGGTGCAAGTATTCAAAAATAAAGTAAGTAGTACAATGTAACTAAATTCCCAAGTACCTGCTTCTGCCATTGGCTGGTGTTTGAACATGTAACCAGTTCATTAATTTAGTACTAACATTTCATTTATATGTCATATGTGATTAAGTCGCCTACCGAGTCCAAGGAGTTCCCTCCAAGGTAAAATGTGGCTAAGCAATGATTGGGCCCGATGAGATTTTACCATGGGACCTTCTTGTCAATTCTGGACCCACGGAGTGTATAAAAGGAATCCTCTGATATTATATGTTGTGAAGGTTCCAAGACATAATAAAGAAACCTAGAAAATATATCCAGTGAGGGAGTTCCAGGGTAAAGACCAAGGTAACATAAACTCATGGAAAGCTTAATCAGTATTATCTAAGTCTAGCTAATGGGTAAGACTGTAATCCAACGAGCATAATCGAATTCATTCCATAATAAGATGCCTACAATGTCCAAAAAGTTCATCCAAGGTAAAATAGGTCTATTCAAGGACTGGGTCCAAGAAGTGTATCCAAGGAACCTACGTGTCAATGCTGGATCTAGGGAGTGTATCCAATGAATTCTATAGTACTATAGGTGGTACCTAATGATAGTATACCAGGAATCCAAAGATAATACAAGGAATAAGATCTAGGATGTTCTGAGCCTTCGTAACACATCCTGGAATTCGGAATGGGGTACACGAGTGATCATGGTATTCTCTGATCAGAAACTATGACAAGCTCCAGTCTAAACATTTTTATTTAGTTAAGAGGTCATGTGATGATTCATCTGTTTCATGTTTTTACTTCCATTAGTATGGATATGTCATTTAGAGTTGAAAGCCATATTTATTGGTTCAATCCTTTCCTTTCAATAGTGTGGAATGGTCAAGTATCATATCAAACATTTAGTAAAAACCATTAAGGAATTTTCAAAGGGAAAGGTCCACACCGCTACCTTCCCTTATCATGGTAAGGGTTGCCATGGATGTAGAACTAATCCTTGTTTCATGAACCATTGTACGTCCATTGAATTCCTACATTAGAATCCATGTATCTTCCAAGGTATGAGTATGAAAAATGATTGAGTCCATCATGGAATTCCTACATGGGAAACCGCTTGTTACCCAAGGTATTATTAGTATTCAAAAAATTTGGTAACTTTTTTTGAGGGTCAATCAGTAAGCATTAAACATTAATTTAACTCAACTCATTCCATTTTCCAAAACATGTCAATTTTGTTTAAAGGGATCCAAGTATCCATAAAAGGGAAATTACTTACATGGGTAATTACAATCAAAAACAAGACCACACACTTAGACGATGCTTTGGTCCTTTAATAATTTTAAAAGAAGGAAACTAAATGTTTCTAATTTCATTAAGTCCATGTCTTAATCATGACATATTTCAACAAAACATCAAGGAATAAGAATTATAGATACAAAAAGCCAATCAAGGTTTTATTATAAAAACGTGATATTGTTTATCAACAAATCAATTATCATCTTTTTCATTTTGTGTATGAATCATGATATAACACATTGTAAGAGAATTCAATTTAGATGATTCACTACATGAATTTACATGATAACTAAATTTTAGTATGTAATTAATTAATGAATTTTTAGAATTAGAGGACTTTGAAAGGGACCCTACCTTAGGGTGGAACCATGTCGTCCACTTCGGCGACAAACCAAAATGAAGTGAAACCACCCTTAACAACTCAAAACCATACTAATTTAATAAAAGGGAGTCAAGGACACATAAAGATATTGATTTAAGAGGTGCGAAACAAATGAGAAGGTATAAACCATGCCCCAAAACATTGTCTGCATACCGAAACCACCCGAACCACATTTCCTTTGGCAGATGATTCCAGAACAAACAAGAATAACACCCTAGAGACCATTTGCACGACCTATAACATAAGGGAAATTAGAAAAACGAGTTAACCCTCAGTCTAGGGTTTGGATGAACCAACTTGGGCGATGAATAGCCCGAATCGCGGACGGAAAACAAGAGGAGATGTGAGGAGAATAATCCCCTAGAATGGTTGAAGGGGATTCTTGATGAAATCCGAGCAGAATCTAAGAGAGGAGATAAGGCCGAGATGGGGTCATGTGCATCGAAGTGGAGATCCCCTTCGTTTGGTGTGTTGAGTATGATGGAGAGAGGAATTTGGTGGTATTTTAGTTTTAGGTTTTAATTCTAATTAAACTTAAAAAAACAAGATGTTGAGCACATTAAAGCCATAGGGTCTTCCAAACTATGCACCAACCGTGAAATAACCCCCTTTTTAAGAAACCCAATCCACAAGGTTTGACCCACACGGATTTCCAAATCGTGCACAAATCATTCGGAGTCTACTACCTCCAAGACACACCCCTGCACTGCTAGGCACACGGTTTAGGAAACTATGTGCAGGCCATGCATAAGCCTCTATATATTTTTAAACAAGTCAACATGTTTAACAGCTATGGACCATATGGTTTAGTAGACCATGCGTAAACTGTGCGCTATCTTCTGTCGTTTAAAACATGGAGTTTTTTAGTTCTAATACTCTTGAAACATCTTAATCCACTATAGAGACTTCTTGATCCTTCAACCATGCCTAAAAACATCACTTAAAAAATATACAACTCTCGGAATTATGTTTTGAAGCTCAGTTTAAAAAATGACTTGTTTAGTAAACAAAAAAGTTCTAAAACATTCGTAATTTTGATCTAGTTGAAAACAAAGGGTTCTACACCCATAAATAAAATGATAATCCACTATATAAATCATCTTAAAAATCACTTCATTTACTTCATCACACATCTAATAAACACTATGTATGTTTTTCTTTAATCCATCTAAAACATATCATTCATGAACATTGACTTTTATTTACAACATATTTTAAATGAAAATAATTTATCTTAAGAGTTCAACCATTTATAAAATAATAATCACCCTTTTAACTTGTCAGAATTCATTAATAACCACAATTTAATAATCATGTGTGATGAGAAACCAATATATAATATAAAATGATGGTTATTTTATAAATCATTAAGATTGACATAAAAACTAAGCTCCTCTTATACTTTATTCTTTTTAGTATAATATATTTCTAATTATTTCATAACATTCATCTATGTTTTTATAAAATCATGACAATCCTCCATCCAACCATTAAATTTTCCACATGTTTAGTAGAGTTTATTCAATGGTTGAAATTCATCATCCAATATTACTTATGAAGAATCGTCTCACTTTGAAACTATTTTTTAAGAGTGGGTCATCTCCCAATTAATATAAATCCTTTATATCATTCATGATTACAATGATTTATCTCATATGACAAATATTATACTATTTTCCCAAAATCACCATAGAATCCTTAATGGCCATGTAAACAAAATTACTTATAAATATTACTATTAATCTTCTTGATAATAATTCTTGATTTCAACCTATCTCGATATAATTCTGGAATGAATTTATCAACTAATTATTTTGAGATGTTTAAAACCATTATCTTTATTAGGTATATTCTTTTCCAAAAATCATCTTTTTCATTCCTTATCAATTTTAAATTGAAATTGAAATTGAAATTTTTATATGTTTTCAAATATTTGATATACTATTAATAAAAAATGTAATAATTTCATAGGTTTTTACAACACTTCTTCAACGATATAGAATAGAGGTTACAAAATTCAATATATATAGGAATAATTATTAGATATTATTTTTAGATATTCATCATTTTAGGTCTATGTGTATTGGTTCTTCCCTTAGAAATCTCAGATTACCAACTATGTATATGAAATAACTATTTATCTATTATGTTTTTTATCAATACATTTTTATATCTTCTAGTTTGTTCAATTAAATTTTATTATTCTTATTTATCATATTTGGGTTTCTTATTACTTTTTAATTGCATATATTATATTTTAATTTGTTTATGGGATTTAAGAAGGACATTATGCCTCATTTAAATTGATACAGGACTAGTCTTAGTTAGTTAATTGAAATTATTAAAAGTGGTATGTCTCCTATAAATATAAAATATATAGAGGCCCTGAGGATTCATATATCATTACATGTCCCTGCTGATACCCCTTGAATCATAAACAATATCATATATACCCCCCAATATCACCTTTAATAGTCCATGAGTTAATAACTAATTACAATGGTGTTATTCCTACAAATGTGAGGTGTTACCACTTATATAGGACACAATGGAGTTTAATTTTCATCCTCATTAGCTTCTTCTATCAAATAGTTATTATTGAAATTTGATTCGTGAGACTCAGCCCCATATTTATTATGTTTCATGTACTAATTTGAGTAGTAGTCATCCCATGGATGACTAATAGTAAAAGTATTCCAATCAACATAAGTTCATGTCCACAAGAGATGGAGGATTACTGTCAAAAAATAAAATGAAATGATAATTATTATAGAGATGGGATGATGAGGATGATAGTGGTATATGACTTTCACCATTTGATGTATTTATAGGATAACATCAAACATAGTAGATTAATTCTTTTATTAAATGAATTCTTCCATTTTATTTAAAGAATGCTAAATTTATTTGAAACAATAAAAATTTCAGTTTCCCTTATTATAATTATCTATAACATTCATCTTTGATAATGAATATCTTATGCATATTTAATTATTTATTATAAAAAAAATAATGTTTTTTGAACCTAATAGGATGAATATAAATTGAAAATTTATGAATGCTAAAAATTTTACAGAAGATTATGAATATCGAGTTAAAGAGTTCATCAAATTTGCAATAGATCTTTCATAAAAACCTTCTAAATTACGTTGTCTAGGTTAATGTTGTTTTTATTCAATGAAAATTATTCTAGAATTTTTATAAGAACATTTTAATTGTCATAGAATAGATCAAAGCTATTAATTTTGGACTAAATATGGGGAAAAACTTGATGTGAACACTGATTGGAATGAAATTGGGGATTATAAATCATTTGATATGAATACCATAGTAAATGGCAATGTATATCACATGGAATAAATTAAAGAGTCAGTTAAAGATGACCTCTGTGCTTTTCCAACAGTTTTTGATAAGTTAAATAATTATGCTAAGAGACCATTGTATCTCAGTAATACTAAATAGAACACATTTTCAACATTATTGACGTTATATAATTTTAATGCTGGCATCGATTGGAGTAATACTATATTTACATAACTACATGGACTCTTAAAATATATTCTATAAGAATAAAATGATCAACCATCATGAACATATGACATGAAATGAATGGTACATTTAATGGTAATGATCTCAAATAATACCTGATTGGCCAAATGATTTCATTTTATTTCACATGGACAATGAATCACTCATAAAATTCCCTATGTATGATGTGGATGGATATTAGAAAAATGAATCACGCAATTCAAGACATGTATGGTAATTTCCAATCATTCTAGTTTTTAGAAGACTATATGGATGTTCGTAACCATGAGACAATAAATGTGGCACTCATATATAATTATTAAATATTAGAAACCATATCATCTAGCAGATTCAACTCAGTGGATGAAAATTGATTACGAGTATCCGGAATTTCAAAATGACTTGAGAAACTTTTATCATGCATTATCTATAGATAGAATAAATACATTTTCCATAAAAATTGGTAATTAGAGTACATGACCCATCTTGTTGGTAAATTGTAAATTGGCATCATGGTTATGCATGAAGCGCAAATAAATTATGTTTTCTATAGAAATATCTAGAAAAAATAAACCCAGTAATGATATTGATGTCTATTTGGATCCATTAATATAAGATTTTAAATTGATGTTGGATATAGGTGTTACAATTTATTATGCTCATATAAGTGAAGAATTTTAGTAAATGTCCATCTTGTATGGGATGATAAATGACATCCCCAATTACGGAAATTTATCAAGATATAGAATTAAAATAATTTTTTAGTGTCCAACTTGTGAAGAATTCACACCCCCAATTTAGTGGAAACATTCGACACAGACAATGGTTTTAGGACATCCGAAATATTTACACCAACGATATAAATACTGATCCTATAAAGCAGTATTTGATAGGAATATTGAACAAGGTACAATATCATCAACACTAACTGGTGATTAACTATTCGATAAATTAATAACATATTGAATTTATTTTGGGAAACCATTTTCAAAAAACCATAAGAAATCATGTTAGATAAAGAGATCAATTTTCATTGATATACCATATTTGAATTCTTTGTATGTTAGAAATTTTCATTATTTCATGAATGTAGAAAAAAATATATTTGATAGTGTTATTTTAATATTAATAAGTTTTATAGGAAAACAAATATGGATTCATGTCTAGGTTGGATATGATTGACATGGAGATAAGATAATAGTTGGCACAAGTGAAGGGTAAAGAGCATAATTTTCTTCCTCCAACAGCTTAAAATCTAAACATACAGGAACCATTTCGATTTTTCCTTCACATTAATAGTGTAAATGTTACAAGGGGTATTTTGAAAATATAAATAATTTCATGAAAATTACTAATTTGAAGTTACAAGGACTAAAATCACATGGTTGTCATGTTTTTATACAATATATGAAACATGTTTCCTTGCATTGCATTCTTCCTGAAAATGTATGACAAACATTAACCAGACTATACATATTTTTCTAATCCATATGCAGTAATATTGTATACCCGATGAAGTCTAAAATCATGAATGTTGAGGTTTCAATCATATTATGTTAATTAGAGATGATATTTCTACCATCGTTCTTTTGTAAAATAGTCCACCTGATGGTTCACTTGGTTAGAGAGGTTCAACAATGTGGCCATGTCCATTACAAATCGATATAGAACATTGAATAGTATATAAATATTTTTAATGGGTATGACAATAATTGAAGTCATAAAAAATTTTATATTGAAAAATGATATATTATTGATTAATCTGTTTAATTATGTACTATATGTTGAATGTATTTTTATCCCAAATTCTCACCTTAGTAGAAGCCTTATGAGAGATGTGATTTTTAGAATGGATGTTTTTAAAATAAACATCAGATAGAGGGAGAAATCAAACCATTTAATTATAAATAATAGTTAATATGTTGACCCATATGTCGAATCTCACAAAGAAATTATTAGATATTTTAATCTAATAAGGGTAGAATGTTGGATATAAAATACACATAATAAATAGTTTATATGCTGGTTTAATATCAAATTTATAAGTATTTATCTAAACCTGGAATTATATTATTGAAAAAAATTTATGGCTAGAAAGTAAAAATAATACAAATGTTATATCTTATATTGGTTTTCTAATCAATGGTTAGACATTCCATATAAAAGAATATAATATCAGCATTATGTTGAAAAATAGTGTTTTTATGCTTGTGGGGGAAGTGATGAACAGATCTAGTTCCAATGATATAAATATAATTTATTAAAATATGTCATAATTTTTAATTATGGAATAGATATAGGATTTTTATTATATGAAATTTCTAGTGTTGAAATCCCATTGAAAATGCTTTGACAATAGAAGTGTATTGAATGTTGAGGAAATCAGATTTGTGAAGGTGAATTTCAGTGTAGAAGGGGAAAATATGAGACCTTTATAATGTCATCACAAGTAATGAATCTATTTTATGTCTTAGTTCCACCAAAAAATAATTATTCAATTTTCTTACTATTGATAAAAAACCAGTTGGCAAGATGATAATTTAATCGAGGGTTACCCTTTCATTGGGAGAACACAATAAGTTCATGTCGGTCCCAATGTATATAATGTTGTGAAATTTAGATGGGACCACAAAGAAGGGATTTATATTCTCAATATAGGATCCAAATCCCTAAATATATCAAAAAATAAATAAAGAGAGTACAATGAGAAGGTAAAAGAGTTTTTAAAAACACAATGTTTTCCCTCATAATATTATATGTAATCTACTGAATTAACAAAATCTAAATTAAATTTTTGACTAATCATGTAAAAAATTTCTTTTCACATGATGATGTTACAAAGCCCCTATAAGAATATAGTATAATTAAGGAAACCCTTTGGTAATATATCAAAGTAATTTTATAATACACATTCCCTATTTTATCAAAAAATTATATAATGAAAATTTGATTTAATTTTAATAATTCCTTGTATTGTTCGATTATTTTAGAGTATTATTTTCTATATTTTTTGCCTTTCTTCACCAAATGTCCACATACTACTTCTCTCTGAATATCTTATCACCCTATAGTATTTCCATTTATCACATTTATTCATGTTCCATGGATTTCTTTTGTAGGAATGGAAATAGTGATGCCTCTACTCAAACACCAAGGTAGTCTTGATATTTTCATAGAAAAATCATTCTCCATAGAATTAATGTATTTTTTTCATATATACATCTAATTTAATTCTTTTAGTATCACTCACATAATAATGGTTTTCTTATATAGGTGGATTCCTTTGTTTGAGTTGTAGTTTTTTTTTTAAATATTCTCATTCTCATGAGATATTGTACTTCAAGAATGAAACTAAGATAATGAAAATAAGGAAATGCATCAATATTGTATACAATAATAATGAAAAGGTGATTTTCAAAATATTTATTTAATTAATTTTTTCATCTTTTTATATATTATTTTTAGGTTCATTCTCTTTTAATTTTTAACTAACATATTTAGTTTTTTCTCTTATCTTTTAAGAAGTTATATATATTTTACAACTACCAACAGAAAGCCAAAAACTAATTAAAATGTTTCTTTTTGCCAATTTTACCTCACATTCCATTAAAATTATTTTTCAAACTTCTAACATTTTATATTGTGTCGACGATCTTATCCAAAAAAAACTTTTTTAGCTATGAACATCTAATCAATATGTTGTTATGGAAATTCAACAAATGAATCTAAAATAACGTCTGTTAAAATTTGTATTTTGAAATTTTTGAGAAATTGGGATGTGTAAGAATCTGTCATGCCTCATTCTAACACATGGTGTGATCGGTTTGACTCAAATTGATTCATTTTATTTGAAACTGATTTTTTTTGTAAAACATTCAACAAAAATACGCAAAACCAATTATGAAAAATATTTTTTTTGAAACTTTAGTAAAATTATTCATAAGTCATTTCTATTGTGTATGAATCTGGTGTAACACAATCTCATGTACTATATGCCTGTTATGACTCAAAATTCCCATTATCACATTAAGGTTGTAATTTTACTTCAAAATGTTTCCCCTACTAAAAACAAACAAAACATGCTTGTAATTTCTTCATAATTTTGGAAAATGGTTTAGAAGTCATTTTTGATGTGGAGAGATTGGTCACATGACAAACTGATAAATGATGTGATGGTTATGACTCAAACTCTTTGTTTCCAGTTTAAAATTAAATTTTAGTAAAAAAATACATGTGATGGAATCAAAACCAATAAAAAGAAATTAGATTATTTTGTTACTTTAATAATATGATATATAAGTCATTTGGGACATGCAGTAATTTTACTCATCTCAATCTGATAGACCGTGTAACCAGTATGTCCCCTAGTTTATCATTTTATTTAAAATTGATATTAATTTTAATGATAAATAAAACTGACATACTCAAACTTAATAAAACTAATTTTAATTTTTTGATACATTAAAAAATGATTCATAAGTCATTTATAATGTTAAAGAATCAGCCTCACCCCAATAAGATACCTAATTTTTATTTTATTACTAAAAGTGTCTGTTATCAGTTTAAAATTGAAAATTTAGCTCAATATGTGTTACTCAATGAAACCTAAGAAAAAATTCTCATATTTTCATGATAATTTTGTAAAATTGTTCATAATTAATTTTTGCATATAAAAATCATTATCACATCAAACCAACACACAATGTGACTGGTATGACTCAAAGTGTGTGTTTCGAATTTAAAATGGAATTTTAGTAAAAAATAAAAGGCCACTACTCATAACTAAGAAACAACATTTTTATTGTTCAGTTAATTTACGAAAATTATCCTTAAGTCATTTGGGACATGGAGGAATCATAATCACCTCATTCTAATGCACATTATTACTGGTATAACTCAAATTGTGTCTTTTTACTTAAAATTGACATTATGTTTTATAAAAAGACAACTGACATTCTCCAAAGAAAAAAAAACATTCAAATTGTTATGATAATTTATTAAAATGATCCATAAGTCATTGTTAGTGAGTATTAATCATATTCACCTTAATAAAATTTACAATGTGATAAATATGAGTCATAATTCATGTTTTAATATTAAATTTTCATTGATTTTATTAAAAAAGAAAATAGACATTCTAGAAACTAAGAAAATGAATTCAGATTATGTTTATAATTTATGAAAATTATTGATAATTATTTTTTTATTTTTAGAGTTTATAGTCACCTTAATTTGATCGATGATGTGTCTGATATTACTCAAAGTGTCTGTTGTCAGTTTAAAATTGACATTTTAGTTAAAAAAAGTTTCAATGACTAAAAATAATGAAAACCTACACGGATTGTCCTGATAATTTATGAAAACAATTAATAAGTCATTTTTTATTTATAGGTTGCTATCTCACATGAAATTGATACATGATATGACTGGTATGATTCAAAGTGTGTTTTTCCGGTTTTTAATGAAATTTTAGTAGAATAGACATGTGATGTACTCAAATCCAATAAAACACATTAAACTTTTATTTATACTTGATTAAGAAATCCATGAGTCATTTAGGACATATATAAATTATCCCTACCTTAATATGATACACAGAGTGATCCATATGGCTCTAAGTGCATCTTATTATTTTTTTAATTTATATTAATTTTTTAAAAAAATACAAATGACATACTCGAGACCAAGAATACACATTCGGAATGTTTTAGTAAACTATAAAAAAGATCAATATGTAATTTTAGATGTTTATTAATCATCCACACTATAATTTGGTGCATTGTGTGACTCGGATGACTCCAAGTGAGTTGTTTTATTTAAAATCAACATAAATTCTAGTAGAAAAGAAAAATGACACACTCAAAAACAATAACAAGCATTCAGGTTATTTTATTAATTTATAAAAATGAGCCATTAGTCATATTTTATGTGTAGAAATTATTCATACCTCAATCTGATACACGATGTTCCTGGTATGACTCAAAGTATCTGTTATGAGTTTAAAATTATCATTTTAGTTCAAATAGTTTCACTCATTAAAAGCTAATAAAAATCATGGATTTATCTTGATATTTTTTTTAAACAACTCATATTTAATTTTTGATGTGTATGAATCTTCCTCATGTCAAACATACACATTTTCTTTCTGGTATGACTCAATGTATGTGTTTCTAGTTTAAAATTTAATTTTTGTAAGAAATACATGTGACATACTCAACCAAGAAAGTTCAATCAGATTATTTTTATACTTTAGGAAAAATATCCATTAGTCATTTGGGACATTTAGTAATTATTCTCACCTCAATCCGATGCATGGTGGGACCATTGTGACTCCAAGTGTGTCGTTTTATTTAAAATTTACATTAATTTTAGTAAAAAAAGAAGATACATACTAAAAACCTATAAAACTAATTCAGATTATCTTAAAACATTATTAATATGATCCACACAAAATTTAGGACAAATATGAATCATCCTGACAATAATCTGACACACAATATGACTTGTATGGCTCTAAGTATGTATTTTTATTTAAACATGGAATTAGTTTTAGTAAAAAAGACTACTAATATACTCATAATCAATAAAACACATTCTTATTTATTTTATACTTTAGTAAAATGATCCATAAGTCATATTTGAAGTGTAAGAATTATCCTCACTACAGTAAAATTCATAGTGTGATCGGTATGACTCTAACTGTGACTTTTTTATATAAAATTAGCATTAATTTTAGTAAAACCCACAACTGATAGAATATAATCCAACAAAACATATTTTATTTCTTTTATAGATTAGTAAAATGATCAAAATTTCATTTTTAACATGTAATAATAAGCTTATCCTCAATATGATACATGATATGCCTGGTATAACTCAAAGTATTTGTTATGAGTTCAAAATTGGCATTTTAGATTAAAAAATTTACTCACTAGAAACCATGAAAATGCGCTCACTTTTTTTTGATAATTTATTAAAATGATTCATAATTAGTTTTTGAATTTTGGGAATCAGTATCACATCAAACCAATAGACTATGTGATAGGTATGACTTAAATTGAGTGTTTCTAGTTTAAAATGACTTTTAGTAAAAAAAATTGAAACACTCAAAACCAATAAAATGTATTTTGATTATTTCTAAACTTTAATAAATTTATAATTAAATCATTTAGGTTGTGTAGGAATCATCTACACCTCAATATTAATCATGTTGTTATTGGTATGATTCCATGTGAATATTTTTATTTAAAATTCACACTATTTTTAGTAAAAAAGATAACTAATATAATCAAAATCAATAAATATAATTAGGATTATTTTTATATTTTAGGGTTATGATTCAAAATTCATTTTTGACTTGTAGGAATCAACCATACCTCAATATGATACATGATTTTCTAGGTATGACTCAAAGTGTCTGTTATCAGATTAAAATTGATATTTCAGTTCAAATAGTGTAACTCACTAAAAAAAGAAAACACACTCATATTGTCTTGATAATTTAGTTAAACTCTTAATAAGTAATTTTTATGTGTTGGAATTAGTCTCACATCAAACTGACATAATATGTGATTGGTATGACTCAAAGTACGTGCTTCTAGTTCAAAATGAAATTCTATTAAAAAATATATGTGATGCACTCAAAACATAGAAAATACATTCTGATTGTTTTGATAATTCTGTAAAATTATCAATAAGACATTTGGGATGTGTAAGAATCATCCCTACCTCAAACTAATTTATGATATGACTGGTTTGACTCCAAGTGAATCTCTACAATATATACATCTCATTTTATTTTAAAATGTGCATCACATCACTGATACCAAGGAAACAAGCCTAGATTTATTTCTCATCATTTCATCTATTATAACTTAATTAATTTCATAATAATTTTTATCTTACACTTTTTTAGTTAATTTTCATAGAGATAGTGATTGATGAAGAACAAAAAATGGTGTGACCAACAAGAATCAACTTCAACTCTATATGATACACGTGTTTCCTATTATGAATCAAAATTTAGTTTAAAATTATCACTTTTAGTACATTTATTTATATTTATTATTAATAACATACAAATTTTGTTCTTATACAGTTCTATAATTTTACTCAATTAGTGGTGGGTTTTTAGCAATATCATTACTGTAGAACCCACATCATAAAAAAATGTTAATAAATCTCCCTTTTAAAAGAAGAAAAGCGGTATATGAAAGTCATCTGGAATAACACATGAGTAGGTTTCAATGTTAGAGAACATTGGTGGAAAGTGAAAATATTGAAATGGAATAAAATCATAAATAATTATTGGGAGTGGTAGAGATTATTGATCATAAGAAAGTGGATAATCAAGAAAATGATAAAAACCAAAAAACCTCAAATCTGTGAGGTATTAAAAACCCTTAATTTTCCAAATATGAAGGTAATATGAAAAAAAAATTATTTCAAGATAATTTTCTTAAAGATGAAAGATTATTTTTCTATCAATATAGGGAACAAAAGAAAATATGATTACTTGATTTTTTTTTTTCATAAACATAATGTAATCTTTTAATTATACTTCGATCAATTTTCACTTCACCTACTACTATAAGGAATGAATATCCAAAACTAAAATGAATATATTAATCTAAAAAGTCCACAATAAAAACAAAGGTTTCACATAGATCATTATTTAAATAAATAAACCTATATCCCAAATATCCTCAATAACTTCATCTTAAAATAAGGTTTCAACCTCATTGGTTTTCTAATACCCTTCAACATACATCTCCAATAACAAAAAAATATTTCTTCACAAAGAATCTGTTAGGTTAATTCTAAATGTTATATATATATATATCCATTAGAACATTTAAGAAAATATCATTAATCACCTTAAAATCCTAAAAATTTATAAATAATTGATCATCTATTAAGTTTCCCAAAATAAACATAATATTTATCCACCAAACCATTTAAGAAAAAATAATGTCATACTAACTAGTATATTATGTTGGATAGTGGTAGGTGTTAAACCCTTTTCAAACATCATTTGTGGGTTTAATCCTTTAAACTTTTCTAGATATAATGTGGTATCTCCAAACATACAATTTTATCTTTTTCTAAAACTATATCAATATAATTCATATAATGTACGTAAAAATATGATTAAAATTCTCCAAATAACATTAATCATCAAATCTATTATTAACCACTAAATACTTCTATCAATAATCTTAATTGACTATAATTACCTCAATATCAAACATATATCAAATATTATCTTTTCCTCTATCATGTTTTTCCACAAAATTTCCCTTTACCATTAAATAGAGTTTCTAGGTTATTTTTTCAATTCAAAATATTCTTGAAAATACTAAAAAAAGGTAATTCATAAAAATACTTATAAGATTCCTGATTCTTATAATCATTATACCATCTAAATAAATACATCAACAACATGATTATTGATTTTTAACACCTTAACATGTCAATCACTCTAATTTAATGTTATTCATATCACATTCTCTTGAGAATTAATCCATGTATTTAGTAATTTACATGAATAATAACCAATTTCCCAATATTCATGACAATGAATTATTAGTTTTTCCTAAGTTCAAACATTATTTCCAAATTTATTGTTTACTAAAATATTCATTTTTCTTAAAACATTTTCTTCTTATTTACTTCCTTTCCCACAAATAGATCACTTTCCCCCTCCATTAAATATATTTTACATGGTGGCTCCTCGCAAATTTATAATGTCTAGAAAATTTAATCTTCAATTTTTATCATCTTTAACACTAGAAATTCCCAGAGACACCGTCTGTCTCTTCTATGATGTGATTGAAATTCAACTATATTCCAATTTTAATTCATAATTTAGTTTATAAAATTTTTCAAGAAAAAATGATTTTGATTATCATTCATATTAGGTTATGTATCTCTTTAGTAATATTATTACATTTCCTGTTGCATTGGTTATTGACATGATTTCTCCAATTTCTCATTGTTATCAAAAATTAATAAAAAAATAATATAAAAATGAATTAACATAAAAAAGTGGAAACTTATAAACCTATAAGGAAAACATATAAATTATATTTTTATCCTGAATTATTATTCTTTATGTTTTAATCTAGGTTATCTATGGTAATGTTTCAAATTTTTTTTCTAACAACCCAATTTTTTTAATTTCATTATAATGGTTTGTAAATGGATTTTGGAATTTTGTAAGCATATCCCATGAGGTTGTCAAACTAGGTGTGTAGAATGGCCCATTTTTGTCCATCAAGTGATGATGGAATCCATCTTAATCCACACATTTCATCATAATTATTCCAAGGTACAATAGTATCATAGCTACATCCACTTTTAGAATCCAAATATCGATGTAATTATATTAAATCTAATCACCTTATAATTCACAAAAATTCAAAGATATTTTTCTATAAATAGTAATGTATTTATACTTATCCCTTGGATTCTTAATAAATTAATCTAGTTATAATCCCCAAAAATAAATATATTTGTATTTGAGACTAGATATAGTGACATAGTATTTTGATAGATATTATTACATGATTTTTAATGTAAAAATTCATTATTTACAACCTAAAGATCGTGAGGCCTTGTTTCTATGGAAGACAAGGTTCATAATACAAAAAAGTGAGACTAAAATAACACATATTCATTTTATTCCACATAATGTAATATTAAATACTTTTGATCTCATAAAACTACATCAGATAACATGGGGAATACATATAAAATGGGTGAGCTTAATAGAATTATAAGGGAATAAACAGAATATTGAATCATAACTTGTGAAACAAATATATTATATGATATCATAAAATATAAGCCTCATGAGTAATCCCATGGGAGAGTAACATAAATAGAATAGTATCATAATATCATTTCCTTATAGGAAATGTGGCAAAAAACATTACAGAAACATAAGACAATGTTGTTGGCATCTGAAAATGCATCCATAAGTTTCATTAAATGCTTCCAAACATGATATTGGAGCATATATTATTTCAAAGACATTGATTTGACTAGTTGTGGATCCTGAAAAGAGTTACATTTCAGAAGTTATGTTTGTTGGAATTCAGGCTGCTAAAAAGGGTCAGTTGGGGCTATTTTGGGGAAAAATATGGTTTTGTGTTCAAGAATGGAAGTTTTGCATGCAAGAAGTGATGTTTTTCACAAAATAATGGAATCATGCATCCTAAAACAGGATATATTTCACAACCCATTACACAATCCATTTATGCACCAAATGTGATGTAATCTTCTACCCCAGATACCTTAAAAATAGGAAAGTAAGTAGCGTGGATGTTTCGAGATGTGTGTGTAAGTTTTTTAGGCACCCAATGCGCCGTATATTGTTAATGTTCTAAAAAGTTCAAATAAATTTCCATGGAGTGTGTTTTTTATGTTAGGAGATGTGTTCTTGAGATTTTAATCCACACACATGACTCTTACACACCCAATGTGAGCTCAATTTCCACTTTTTTCGTGCACCCATCGCATATCATGAGGGATATCTTTTTCATTCCCAAAATCATTGCGTGTGAACCCACCACCACCCAGGGAAGCCTCAAAAGTTTGGACAATACTCTGATGCATGTAAGACCACCTCTTCAAAGACTATTCTAAATAATGGAACCCTCTATGTGAGATCTTCAACGAGAGGTCCCATATAGGTCTACCTTCATGCAGGTCCACAATGGTTTTATCATCTCTTAAATTCTTCTCTGCCTATGTCATGTGCGCAGAAGATTTCCTCTTATGTGCAATAATTATTTATTGTAATAAATTCCTCCAATCTTATGAAAAAAACATCAATATTCCTTGAAATAGTGCCACTATTCCCAATCTGGTGCCCACCAGTGCTGCACATTCCAATATTCCATGCATCCCATCCTGCGTGTAGCCTATATTACGTGCAACAATTTCCAGTCCTGTGTCCTCTGGCCCATACCTTGGGGTATATTCTCCCACACCCCCACTTGGGATCAGTTATGGCCTGTTATCCTGACCGTTTGGGCGAGTCCCTTTGCTACCATCACTGACCCCCATGAAAAATAGAGAGCCACACCGTGAAATATTTAGGTTGGTTTATTTATATTTTACCTTGGGCCCTTATCTACATCCACCTTCCACCTATGGAATACGTTGATTTGAGACACTCCTCTACACATCATGAAACACCTTGAGTTGACATATTCTTCATGGACAATTTTAAATGTTGTGAGTTGAGATTATCATCATCAATTCCCTGAGTACCTCGAGACGAACCATTCCTCAAGTAACTCATCTAAATCCCATCACCTAACACCTATGATAGGTTATAATTGAAAGGGACACTCTTTCATAAGTCCCACACCATATATTTCAAGGAGCCTTATTCCTAATAGTCCTCACTTCATTACATTAAACTGTAGTACACCCTATACGACAATCATAGGATTCCTCCTCTTCCAAATAAGAGATTCCTTATGCACCAAGCATAAGATTCCTAATCATGAGAGGAATAGAAAAAAACCCATTATATGCCTCCTCTGATGGTGAAGGCCCCAAACCATCTTCCCTCAACAGATCATCGTGTCAAGATTCCCCCATATACTGACATGAGGAAGAAAGAATAATAATCTTATTGAATAATCCCCATACACATCGTCCATTCACATGCCATTAAACTGAATCATTACCCTTTTCAAGGCTCATGGGATTCTATCATGTACTAACATGAGAAATAAATTATATAAATATTCCATGCATAAGACCTATTCACCATTTTGTATCCTTAGAAGCACCTGAGCTACTTCCACACGTAAGCCATGTTCACCATTTCTACTCCATAGCGGCACAAGGGGTGCTTACATGCATAATCCACATCCACCACTACTACTCCTTTGAAGCACCCCATCTTTTATTCATGGAGGAAGTCTCCATATTCACCATACCTAACTGGCGTGCCTTTCGTGACACAATCACCAGGTCTATTGCTACCTCTGGTTTCTCACACAGAGCATGAATCAGGTGGGATTAGATAAAGCATCAACCATGACATCCATTGATGGGATTACCTAGAGTGTAATCATCATACCCCTATCTACCAAACAATATGGACTTTTATCCTTTCCCTTTTCAATAAATGTATGTAAAACACCTCTCCAAGGTTCAATCGCATCACCCATCATTTCAATCCACTTAATGTCAGTTCACCCTCATCCCACATGATGTTAAAATTCATTCCCCTTTCTTCCTGCATGATGTTAAACTATATATATTTTATCTAAGTGGGTTTTGATCCCTATCTTATAGATAAGGTACTAAGGAGAACTCTATAAGGTTCATCCCCAAACACTGGTAAACATCAGGGACCCCTTTCTTGGGACCCACATTTTTGGTCCCCCCCCCCACTTAGCGGTGTTAGACCAGTTCTTGGGTAGTTAACCATGCATAATACCCCCACTCAATCCATACTCCTCTAATAAAGAGTGCCCATCTTGCAATGGGATGCAAACCATGCATAATTACCAGCATGTCTTTGGGTAATTTTCCATTGTGTACACTCTAATACTATCCCACGTATCTGAACTACATGGACTTTGATATTTTCTCTTTTTGGGAGAGGTACGTTGAAAGCCTCCCTAAGGTTAAATCTTATCTCCCATGTCCAATACTAGTACTTCTCTATAGCCTTTGTGTCACATGATGATCATGACTTAACTTGTTGGTTCCATTTTATTCAAGCCCCCATCTAGAAATCCATTCTCAAGTTCCACCTACTAAGGTGCCCTATCGTCCTATAGAACTACATGGAATTTTATTCCAATCCACGTAGACACATATGAAACCTCCCTTAGGATGAAGCCAGATGCTACCGTCACCTTCATGAATGTTCCATATCATTCACCGTAAAATTCATTAAGTTATCAACTATTCATCATGATTCTTACTCAGTCTACCACATCCTTATGAAATCAATCCATTAATCCATATAATAACTAATCCTACCAGAACTTGGGCCATCTCAATGCATAATCCGTGAACCAACCATTCAAACTATGTGGTTTTTGATCCCAGTCTTCTAAATAGGGTATGTATGAAGCCTCTCTAAGATTCAATCCCAACCAATGGTAATCCTCGGTTTCCCCTTCATTGGATTCCACCACCCGGATATACGCTCAGTTGTGTTCATATTAGCCTTCATGGTGTTACATCTTCTCTTTTTGGGACACACCACACTTGTTCCACTCTCATTGAGTGTTCTGATCCATCCATCTGTTGTCCCCCTTTCTGGGGTGAACTATCTCATATCCTCCATCAGTGGTGTCCATACTAGTCTTCATGGTGTGACATCATCCCTTTTTGGGACACACCACCCTAGTTCCACTCTTTTTTGGAATTCTGATCCATCCATATGGTGATCCCTTTTTGAGATACACCCTCAAAATGTGACACCTTCCCTTTTTTGGACACACCACACTAGGTCCACTATTTCTATGCATCCTTATTCATCCATCAGGTGATTCATTTTTGGTATCCACCCTCATGTTGTGGAATCTTCCTTTTTACGACACACCAACCCGTGTCTTCTCTTTTTGGAAATTTTGATCCATTCATCCAGTAAACCTTCTTGGTTCTCCATCCTAGAGAAGTAACAATATGATCTATCTCCCTGAGTCATTCTAATCACTATAATTCTGTATCTTCAAGGAATTAAACTCATATAATACCCCATGATGAACATGGGATATCTGAGGAAAATATTATAAACTATTCCATAGGCATCATTCTCTGTTATACGTTAAAGTCATGGCGTACCCTATGATAAACATGTGAAGCCTAGGAAAACATCAGAGACATGACTCTAGTATAAAATTCCCCTCATTTGATGGGGGAGGACTCATGATTTCACACCCTCACGAAGCTGAATCCAAGTTAAATACATGTGTACCAATGTCTCTACATTCAGAGATTCCCCAAAATGATTAATGTTATCATCTTGTATGATTGAAGGTTCTCATCCTATCAAGACCACTTGAAATGTCCAAAAGGAAGCAATTTAATTAACTGACATCCACAATGATATGGTATTGGGAATTAGAATCAAAATCCATGACTCAAATCTATAAAGGATACCTATACTAGGTGTCTAATTCTGAGAAGGAATCCACATAATGAGAGACTGACATCCCATTATCCCATTTCGATCAAGGAGTAAACATATCTAAAGAAGAGATGAATGTCACACACCTTTGTAAAGTAGGAATGTGGGGAAACCATTAGCACATCCTTACAAATGGTGCACACCCTGGAAAAAGCATTGGAAACAAGTGATAACCACTGAGGTAACATCACATGGTGGACTGATTCCCAGAATTTATTAGCTTTAATCTCCAATCCCATATATGATATCTCATGAGAATCAAACATTACCCAATGCATTAGGGGGATGTATACTTTCAGTCCCACCATTCACATTTATATTGTTTTCATACATATGTGTTCTACATAATGAAATAAATCATAGGAAATATATATAAGAATTGCTAATTGGGCGAAATGGGTTCCATAATCTTCTATTATTTCATAATAAATAAAAATTTCATGATAATGGAATTTGATATATGAGGATAAGGAATGTATTACCTCACCAGTTTGAAGGGATAATAAAATAGTTATATATGTGAGCGGCGTATATATATAATTTAACATCAATCCATAACATGAACTTTTTTCATCATTGATGAAAATTTATTCAAAGGATTACATGGAATGTTTACTCATGAAAATACCCATTTCACATTGAACTAACCTCTTCAAAATCAAATTTTGTTTTAATATATTGAAAAAATTTATTTAAAAACATACATGGAAACATATAATTTAATGTTACAATAATTTAGTGATCATTATTGAGGTTAATTCTATACATATTTTAAAATGGGAGCACGTTCAAAATGCGGTAAAACTGCACTTTTTTGGAAAATACATCTTTTATCCGAAAAATTGATTTTTTTTCTAATATCATGAGTAAGATGAATGATAATATTATATAAAATTAAAAATATGGTTAACACTATCCCTAAAATATAGTTTATATAATATTTTAATAATATTTTTGGGTATTGTTTGAGTTTATTATAAATTAATTTTTTTGAGAGTTTCGTAATGTGACCCTATCTTATCTTATAAAAGGGCACCCCCTCCCTCTCCTATTAACTCCACTTTGAGCGTTAATTCTTGGACAAAACCCTTACCATTACTCTTATAAACATACCTAGTAACATTTTTGAGGTTCTATTCTTCTCAAAAGACCAACTCTGGTTCCCTAAGAGGAAATTTAAAATAGGCACATCATGGAAGAGGTAATTTCTACTACTGATTCTATCGAATTTATTTCTTCTTCTACTTACTCTTCATTAGTTATTTAATTAAAAATTAATAACATCAGTATCACTCTTATACTGATATGTTATTATAAATATGAAACAACCCTATTTAACCTTCTATACATCCTATGAAAAATAAAATCACCATGTGTGTGTACATACGACTTACCGTCTCCACGTTGTGATGTAATCTATTTTTCACCACCACCTTACTTGGATGAGTATAATGGTGGAAATAATAACTATATATGATTATTATAACATTATTCTAATTCTGGGATATTATAAAACATCAACTTCAATACCTTTTAACAAATATTGGAATGATATCGTCACTCGTGTGTACGTTCGTCTTACCGTCTCCATGATGCGATGAGATTTGTTATCCACGTTAACCATTAAAGAATGGTTATAAAGTATATATAACAAATAATCATGAAATATATGACATAATAATTCTAAAATATTTATGTGTGTATATATATATCATTTACTTACTTCCATCCAATTCTATAAGGAAATCAAAATAGTGTCCATGCGTACGTACGACCAACCTTCTCCATGAACTGTGTATTCCATTTCATTTATCTATCTATTATATATATATATATACTGAATATAAAAAATATATATAAATCATTTTTTACAATATGGAAGTAATTAATTCATAATATATGTAATCAAATGTTGAATAACATGTCCAAACACATACGATAAATGAAACGATTATTACCCTAAACATTCTTTAACATAGAATTGACAAATGAACAGGTAATATAAGTCTTAACTGAATCCTATATGATGTCATAAATTTTATTATGGCTTTTTTACAAGTTAATAATATGTTTAAACCCACTATACATGAGTTTTGGGCACATACGGAAGAAATCATACCTAAGGTCAGGGATATTTTGTGATCTCATTTTTATCTGAGATTGTTTATACGTAAGTATTCACCGGGGATATATTTGTCTTCCATGTCCATGTCATCTAAATTTTTTTTCATAAAAATTTTACTTTTATATTTGTATTTAAATTCATTTTTACCCATTTTTACTTTTAATACATGGTATAGAAAGAATATGTTTTTATCATATGAGGTACTTTTTTTACTTTTCTGGAAAAAGTATGAGGAGAATATTTTTTAACTATTATGGCATGAATGGAATTTTATGCCTTCTTAATGCCTTATTTCCATAAAGCTTCCTCTACTATATTTTAATCATATTTTTAAATAATTTATTTTCTTTTAAAATTGCATAAAATTTTTATAAAAGAAATCATTTTTGAAGAAGAAAGGATATTTGCCTCAAAAATTAATATCCTCTGTTTTATCAAAATTATTTTCCTTCTAAGATGACATAGGGTTATGTTTCTATCCCTGTTATTAATTATATATTATTTTTTTATGATGTAATTAATTTTTATGAAGTCTATTTATCTTATATAGATTATGTTTTGATGAAATGATGTTTAAGAACCCCATTTTATTACATTGGTTATGCTATGATCAATGATTTATTTTTTTGTGGCACATGTAAATATGATTTCATTATGGGATGGGTGGGACCTATATCTACCAAAAATTCATTGGGTATTGATTTATATCTCATGATATAGATATGGCTGGAATGTCATGTAAATTTGGTTCAGTAATACAGGGCTGGAACGACAAGTAAACTCTATTCAGTAATGGACTACGTCCACTCTGATGGTCTTAGAAGAAATTCCATGGCTACTATATAAATCATATTATGTACTTAATGGTTTTCCACAATTCCATGTTTTATTCCCTTGCTGTATAATCATGATTAATGTTATTTTTTGATCCTTTCATTACGTACTGCCATGATTTATGTCATTGCTCATGATTTTGATGTTTAAAATTTATGTTCATGTTTTTATATTCAAATGTTTATGGTTTGTTTAATGTTATCCATGATTACCCTTACTAAGCATTTCTGCTCACCATTTCTATGTTTTCTTTTCCCCAGGATATAATGAATGGTTTATGGTGTGAAAATAAAAGGGAAAATCTTTACGGGAGATGTTGAAGATCTTTTACCATTATTAGAAGATTGTGTTCCGCGATTCCAAAAACATTAAACTAATACATACTTTGAGAATTTGTTTGTGTATTGTATTAAATATTCCATAAAAGTAATGTAATGTACATTTATGTCAATATTGTGTCTTTATAGATTGTTTCAGATCAAAAGAGGTAGGAATGAATCTGATCCTTGGGGACTATCACATGTGATATTTGGATGAAGGATGGCTCTCCACCCAAGGGATACATGAGAAAATGACTGCCACTAGCGATGGGTGTGTGTCCCTCCTAGGGGTTGTAGTTTCCCATGGTGTGCTCTGATTGGTATCAATTCTAGTCCACTGGAAATAATTCCAGACTGCTACAGTTGGTATCAGATCCAATGTTTAGTCAACCTTTCGAAACTATGATGTGAAAACTTTTGTGAGATCCCTAGATATATTTCTAAGGTATGTCTAGGGATGTAATAATGGTTAAGTCAAACTATAGGTTATAGTCCTATAATTTTGGTAATATTCACGAATAACTAAGGAATAAACCTAATATTTTAGATATTAAAAGTACTCACCCTTGATTTTGTGTTTTTCCTACTATAATAATCGCCTATGACAATATTCTTTTTAGATTTTTGAAAATGGACGGAAATAGGAGGATTCATGTTTATAGAGAATATGATGGATAATTAATGATATTTTCCATGAGAAAATAAATTTAATGGGAGTAGGAAGAAGAAACATCATTATTATGCCAAATCAAAAATAATATAATATGATCAATAATATCAATATTGGTGAATTTCATGATGTATATAATAAGAGAAATATACAGTTTCATGATGTTCATAGATGAAAGGAAGTTCAATTTTCCACATGTAAATCAAGTGGGAATATGCATCAATGATAATTTTTCCAAGGAACTGGAATATACTTTGGGTGTGGACAAGAAGGACAAGAAGACAATAATTGTAAAGGAAAAGGTTTTGTTAAAATAATGGACAAGGAAAATGATATTATAAAAAATCAATAATGGATAAATTTTTTATATATGGAATGTAAGGGCATTATGAAAATTAATTCCCTACGAGAAAATCTCATGAATCAGCATGGTCATATGGTTAGTATTTATGTTGATGGTGATGAAGAGACTATAAATGATATATGAGAGGAAAGAAGTGTTGAGTTATAATATGATGAATCTTGATCAATGGTTTAAGAAGGTAGTGGAATGATTTCATGTTTATCAAGAGTAATGTTGTATAAGTAATTTAATGGTACTATGGAATAAAGAAACATCTAAGGATTTTTACACTATTGATTTTCTTTAAGTATTTGAAAGTATATTTTTAATGGTACTGGTATCCCTTAAAGGATATTTAGATATTTTTGGAAATCACGGGATATGTGCATAATGAAGTGATAAAGAGATAATGAGATGTTTTATAGTATTAATGAGATCATGACTGGTATCAGGACAAAGTGATATCATGGTTATAGTATATAGAATTTTTTGGATTTTGTTAGGTGGAAGGAGTTGACTTTTTACAGCATTAATGTTTTCACTAAGGTTCTATAGTAATTTATGTTTCAAAAGAATTCATGATTAATGTATCCAAATGCTTGGAATGTGAAAAACTAGATATATCTTGTGATATATGGGGGATAAATGATCATATTCACATGCTTGATATATGAAATTCCTGGTAATTATTTCCTTTGTAATGTGAGATTAGACAGATCTATTTTGGATAAGCCTAAAGGATGGAATGGATTATGTTGGACATCCAATACTATTTTTTAAGGATAGAACTTTTTATCTATTATTTTTGGATTGTTTTAGAAAAAGGGAAACCCGCAAGATTGGATACAACCAGTCACATCAGACAAGGATGCAGGAATCGAACCCACAACTGAAGTTCAACAGGCCATTATCGCCTACCACAGTCCAACAGGAAGTCCCTGGGTAGTAGAAAATAGTATTATTTTATTAAGTAGTGTGATTGATGAAGTATAAATACATTTTTGGAAACATATACGATTAATCTCACCACAGATGGACCTATGTATATTTTATAACTTGTGATATCCTTTTGTTGATATAGACAGATGGAATGACCTATCATTCTATCGCATGATCATCTTACACTTCATGAATGAAAAATTTGACTTCATTCCTTTAAATAAGAGATGTGGTGGAAATTTTTCAAGGCACAAACAACAGTGGGATTATACCAAAATCAAGTATGTATTTATTCTCATGAAAAATTAATCAACTTTAGGGAAAGTATATTGAAAATAAAAAAAGTTATCCTAGTACCCTCTTTTCATATAAATCAGATGGTCCCTCAAATCATTGTAGATTAATGGTTTTTTGGTAGTTAACATTATCCAAACCTTATTCTCTATCACTATCCATCGGAACATGATGGTTAGATTTCTCTTCTATATCCATATTTTAACATCCATCCTATGTTCTCCTACGTGGAAAACTAGTGAATAGTTAATATGGGTAACCATTATTTTTCAAGCATTCTTTTTTTAAATGATTTTTTAGTATTCCTTTTTACGATGTCGGTTTCTATGAAAGAAACATTCAAGTAGTAAACCATTTATAACCCCAAAAACTTTTGAGGATGAAAATAATTTTAAGGGGGGTAGAATGTAACACATCGAGATTTTATGTGTTAGATTCTCTTAAATTTCTTTGATGTCTTTGGTTTTACACTACACCAACATTATCTTGTGCTATATGTACCATCGTATTAGCTTTCAGTATAAGCAACACAATTCGTGGATTGTGTTTCAAAAAATTTCAAGTTCTAATGATAGAATTCATTTTACACAACACTGAGTATAGATTTTGTTCAATATATAAATGAAATATGTTTTTATTATGTTATACACAACACCAAAACAAGATTTCACTACATGTAACATTGAAATGGATTGTGTTACATGGAAGATAAACCTTCCTCGATAGCTTGCAAGGTATTCAAGTAGATGATACTCTTGTAATTTATTTATCATTTTTCATCTGTTAATTGCAATTCATAAATTTTAGGATTGAATTGTCGAATCTTGTTTTATGTTTGTAGAAGGTGAAACTGAAATAGGATCTATAGCCAGATAAACTATGGATCAATGTAAAACCTCGAGGATCCTCCAATGAAATTTTTTTCATGATTCACTATCCAAGGTAGTATATATATCTTCTTCAATATAGGGGATCCGTACATTAATTTATGGCTATATTTTCTCTTCACGGGACATGTTTTCACATAAAATGCTTCCAGGGTCTGCTTCTGTTGTCTTCAAAACATTTTTTAAGGTTCTTCGTACTATTTTCCTCATCCCGTCTCTATGGAAACATTAAATTACATCAGGACTGGTAAGTCATTTTACCTTCAGTATCCATGATCCAGTGAACCCATAGATGATGTGTTTTCAGTGACGGTTATTTTCACTATTTTCGCATGGATGTCCCTGTTATGGGAAATTATTTTAAACCCGAAACATTTTAGTCGATTGTATCTGTAATTTCAATATCATGTTTCATACCTTAATTCCTACAGTTTTTATTACAAATCAGTTGTACAATTAAATGGTGATCTTAAATGTTGAGGGGAGAATATCTAATGCCTTAGTCTATCAAATCGATTATTTGTTTTTAACTATAATTCTGAGTGAAGACATTTCCTTCATAGATGTGATAACCTGTAGTATTACTAACATGCATAAGGTGTTAATTCACTATTTAATATCATTTTTTCTATTTACTAGTAAGGAAAATAGCTGGACAGCAAGTCACGCACTTATTGAAGAGAGAATCATACTTTTTCTGGAAGCAGAAACATACATCCAGGTTCATGTTCATACATTGTTTTCAATGTAATTGATAGTTTCCTCCTTCCTCTTGAAAGTGTATACAATACATTTTTTATTTAATCTGCACGTATCTCTAAAAGATATTAAATGTGCAGGTATCATGTTGCTGTTATCCAAGATTTTCTTTACTCATCTCTGTAAAAGAACTTTGAGACACTTAGTAGGTAAATATCTCCTTTATTGGTGAACATGAAGATTGATATTGTTTTAATGTAGTTCATATTTTTAGGTATCAGAACATATGTTCTGTACCCCCCCCCCCCCCTCAATACATAGACATCCTTTATTTTATTTCTAATGAGAAAACTAAATCTTCATATTTGGGTTCAGTTGATTGTAAAAATTTACAGGTTATGTTGGTTAATTTTTCAGCAACATGCATCTTTACTTATGATCATCGAGGTGGATTACTACCTCAAGCATCTCATATGTGAGATTTTGATCTCACATGATGTGATTGATATTGATCAATACCTACACATGAATGGGATTCCTTGGCTAAAGAGGAATGCTCTGCATCCATATCCCCAAAAAGATTCTAAATATGGAAAACATTTCACATTTTCCCAACTCAGTGTTCGTCAATGACGCATACTCTATTATAATCATTCACTCAACTTTCCCGCAATCTCTGTTTTGTCCAAAGGCATGGATTGTTTTCCTTCACCTTCCACTACACTGAAACCTGGATATGTTCTGAGACCAGATTCCACTTCAGTGCTGGGGAACTCTAGTTCTACATTACCATACTGTCCTTATAATCTTCCACCATCTAGAGCTATGCATCCATAGAAAATTTGTATTTAATTCCATTTCCATCACCATGATGGCCTACCTTTTTCTGGAATCAATTCTCATCATGTTTCTATTATATGTTTTGATATTCTAATGTTTCAACTTAGCCCGTGCATAATTATTGCACTGACAGTCGATGTGAAAAATCAAATTCATTGTCAGGTGGTGTAGAAAATTATTATGATAATTTCATTCCACCAACAAGAGTTTAGTTTTTTTATTTTAACTTGGCCCCCATAAATGATTTTTATATAACTACTTTTTTTTGTGATTCATGGTTCAACTGTCTATAACTTGATAGTTGAACGTGGTTGCATTCAATCTTTCATGTTCACTGAATTTCATGGATTGGGTGTTAAAAACATCAATCTTTGAATGGGGTTGTTTTTGTCACCTGGAACATCTTCTTTTTAGATCATATGATTTTTTTCGATTTCATGCATGAAAAGGTCCGGTCGAATTTTATTTTCATGATGTTTCAGTGGGTATGCTTCTCTAATTTTTTTTATGATGTTTTACTCCCAAAATTCTTGTTTTTTTTTATTTTTTTATATCCTTTAGTAATTTTTAGTATATAATAACATTTTCTTTGTGTTTTCTGGGTAGGAAAAAAGCTGGACAGCACCCCACCCACCTGTTGAAGATTGAATCATACTATTGTTGGAAGAATAACAAAATATCCATGCTTGTATTTTTAAATTTTTTTAAATGTTTTTTATGTTTTCCAACTTACTCATCAATGTGTATGAGATACATTTCCCATTTAATGTGTAGGATTCTATAAAAGTATTTTAATGTGAAGGCTTCAGGTCACTTTTATCCAAGATTTGATTTAGTTCTCTTTGTAATGGAAATTTGTGAGACTATTCAGGTAAATATCACCTTGGTTGGTGCACTCCACTACAAATGCTGTTCCAATTTAGAAAACTAATCGAAAAAATATTATCGCACTTGACATTTATAATAAGATCTTCCATAAAATTTTATTTTCATAATTACTAATTGAAGATGTGTGTTTTTACTATTTATTTAAATGATATTATTCTGAATAAGGTTCACATGAATATTGGAGATGTGGCATGGTGTCTGGATGGTAAGGAGTGGGATGTCGAAAGTAACGACCACCCGTACGTAGTATGGAAGCGTACCAAAACCACATATTCTCCTAAAACTATAGGTTAATGATGATTTTGGGTTTTAGTAACCTAATGATAATAATTACAATAATAATGTAGTCACTCTAATCAATTCAGTGGAGTTAGTACGTTGATCTCAACAAATTATCCTGATATGAATGACCCAATAATCAAGTGTTTCATTCTTTTATAAATTTCCAATTTTTGATTGAATATTAACTTTTATTCCTAAATAATTTTATTAAAAATAAATTTGTTTTGTTTATGATTTCCCAAAATTTTTATCAACCTATATTCCATTGATATGTACCATTTTTTAGTCAACATTACTCTTTTTCTCAACTTTTAAAAATATTAATCTCTTACTAAAAGAAAAAACATTAATCGATGACACTGTGAAATAGCAGAGGGGAGTACTAGTTTATTCCAATCCACGTAGATATGTATGAAACTTCCCTTAGGTTGAAGCTCGATGCTACCGTCACCTTCATGACAGTTCCATATAATTCACCATACAATTCATTAAGTCATCAACTATTCATCATGATTCTTACTCTAGTTACCAAATCCCAATGAGATCATTCCATTAATCCATATAATTACTACTCCAACAAGCATTTTGGTTGTCTCAGTGTATAATCCTTGATCCACCCATTCGAACTACATGGGTTTTGATCCCTGTCTTCTAAATAGTGAATGTAAGAAGCCTCCCTAATGTTCAATCCAATCCAATGGTAAACCTTGGTGTCACCTTCATTGGATTCCACCACCCCGATATACCCTTAGTTTTGTTCATATTATCCTTCATGGTGTGACATCATCCATTTTTGGGACACATCACACTGGGTCCACACTCATTGAGTGTTATGATCCATCCATATGTTGTCCCCCTTTTTGGGGTGAACTATCCCTACTCCACCCTCAATGGTGTCCATATCAGTCTTCATGGTGTGACATCATCCCCTTTTGGGACACACCACCCTAGTTCCACTCTTGTTGGGAATTCTAATCCATCCATCTGGTGCTCTCTTTTTGAGATACACCCTCACAATGTGACACCTTCACTTTTTTGGACACACCACCCTAGGTCCACTTTTTCTGGGCGTCATTATCCATCCATTAGGTGCCCAATTTTTGGTAACCACCATCACGGTGGGGCATCTTCCTTTTTAGGACACACCACCTTGGGTCTTCTCTTTTGGGGCATTTCGATCTGTCCATCAGGTAAACCTTCGTGGTTCTCCCTCTTAGGGAAGTACCAATATGATCTGTCTCCATGGGTAATTATAATCAATATCATTCTATATCTTCAATGACTTAAAATCATGAACTACCCCATGATGAACATGGTATTTCTGAGTAAAACCTTGTAAACTATTCCATAGGCATCCTTCTCTGATATACATTAAAGTCACGACATACCCTATGTTAAACATGGGAAACCTATGAAAACATTAGAGACATGCCTCTATAATAAAATTCCCCTCATTAGATGTGGGAGGACTTGGGATTTTGCACCCTCGAGAAGCCGAATCAAATGTAAATACATGTGTATCAATGACTCAGTATCCAGAGATGCCCTGAAATGATTAATGTTATCATCTTGTATGATTGAACGTTGTTATCTTATCAAGACCACTTTTAATGTCCTAAAGGAAGACGTTTAATTAACTAACATCCACAATCATATGGTATTGGGAATGATATTCACAAACCATGACTCAAATCTATAAAGGAGACCTGAACTAGGTGGCTAATTCTGAGAATGAATCCATAGAAGTAGATACTGACATCCCATCTTCCCATTTCTGTCAAGGAGCAAACAAATCTGAAGAAGAGATGAATGACACACACATTTGGAAAGTAGGAATGTCGGGAAACCATATTAACATCCTCATAAATGGCACACGCCTCAGAAAAAGCTTCGATAAAAAGTGATAACCACTAAGATAACATCACTTGGTGGACTGAGTCCCATAATTTATTCGGTTCACTCTCTAATCCCACATATGATGTCAATTGAGAATAATACATTACCCAATGCATTAGGAGGATATATACTTTTGGTCCCACCCTTCACATTCATATTTTTTTCATACATATGTGTTCCATATAATGAAAACAATCATAGTATATCAACATGACAATTACTAATTGGGTGAAATGGGTTCCATAATATTCTATTATTTAATAACAAATGAAAATTTTATGATAAATGAATTTCATATATGAGGATAAAGAATGAATTACCTCACCAATTTGAAGGGAGAATAAAATAGTTATATATGTGAGTGACATATGTATAAAATTAAAATCAATCCATAAGATCAACTCTTTCATCATTGATGAAAATGTCTTCAAAGGATTACAAGGAATGTTTGCTGATGAAGAAACACATTTCACTATCAAATAACCTCTTCAAAATCTAATTTTGTTTTCCAATTTTGAAACAAAATATTAAAAAACATACATGGAAACATATAATTTAATCTTAAAAGAATTTATTGATCATGATTGAGGTTAATACTGCACATATTTAAAAATGGGTGCACCTTCAAAAGGCGGTAACACTGCTTTTTTTAAAAAAATAATTCTTTTATAAAAAAAATTGATTTAGTTCGAATATCATGACTAAGATGAATGATAATGTTATATAAAATGAAAAATATTGTTAATAATATCCATAAAAACTAGTTTATATAATATTTTAATAATAATTTTTGGTAGGGTTTGTGTTTATTATAAATTAATATTTTTGAGAGTTTCCTAAAGTACCCCTCTCCTCTCTTAAAAAAGAGAACCTACTACCTCTCCTATTCACTCCATTTTGAGCCTTAATGCTCAGAAAAAACATAACCATTACTCTTATAAACATACCTAGTAACATTCATGATGTTCTGGTGTAACATCCCGAACCCGGGTGCCACGCAATGGGTGCCCTGAGCCCGGTTCGCCACGTGACCTCAAGCGCATTTCCCTAAACGCCAGAGGCTACCGAATAGCAGTGAGGGATCATGTCTGATAGTGGGGAAACTATGCCTACATTTGTCAAAGTGTAGTGTAGTTCAATACAAAATAAACATACAACGACGGCAGAAGAAGTAAACATACACAACTGAAATAAACTACAGTAGTAGATATAACCAACAGTATATAAATGATGATGCTACATGTTTCAAGTTCTATGAAAACAGCCAGAACATGTTATACATCAATATAGTAAAACAAAATACAGGGTACAACAAAACAAGAAAAATAGCTGGTAGTGGCATCGCGAGCCTAGGCTCGGTCCCATGCCCTTCAACTCCTCATCAACAGTCAAGTACCACTATAGGGACTTTTTCCCCTATCTACACTTGAAGCAACGTAATCTGTTTGGGCCGAAAAGCATGGCCCAAATAGGGTGTGATAAATATATCTCAGTAGGCACCCACCAAAGGCTCGTTCCCAACTGCATGTAAGAATACAACAACAATGTGCAATAGTAAAATGAAATAAAGTAAGCAGTACTGAAAAGTAACTAACTTAACAATTAAATTTCCATTTTATTATTCATTTAATTAATTTAATTTAGTAACATTTTTGTGCTAAACAGCACCAAGCCTTCGGGCCAACTAGAAGCTTGCCCTCAGGCTAATATAGTAAAACCACGCCCTTAGGCTTGCCCTCAGGCTATCCAGAATCCAACCCGTAGGTATTTCCCTCAGGTGTAACAGAAATTGCCCTCAGGCATAGGAAGTGTCGCCCTTAGGAACAGAAGTCAAGACCTCAGGCACGAAAGGTTGCCCTCAGGTGAAATACTATACCCTCGGGCTAAATAGTGCAGTTCCTTGAGGTTAATCACAACCACACCCTCATGCTAATTAAAACAACACCCTCATTCTAAACAGGTAACCAGGCAATTCCCAACAGGTAAACAAGCAGTAAGAAGAAATTCCTCTCAAGGAAATTCTACAATTACTACTTTGAAGGCATACCCTCGGGTATCTTGGCCAAATGGATAAATAGTCGAACACACCCCTGGGGTGGTTCCGGATCCAAGAAACAGTCCCAACCATCATTATATTATCACAATTTAATCACTTATGCAATTCTAGGCATTAAATATAGCAACGGCCTTAGCCACACGACACCCCAACCTGGGTTCGTGGCACGAAAACACACAAAAACGCACGAAGGTTGGAAATTTACACCAAGACACCTACCTTATACGTCAATGAGTGGTATACACGATCTTCGAACCTATAAACGCCAAAGAACAACGTAGATCTGACGAAGAACAAAACCCATTCAAACGTAAATAACATCAGTTGGGATAATAATTGGTTAGAAGCAGCCAAAGAGGTGGAATCCCTTACCCGTGCGGTTCTAACGGGATCGTCCGAGGCAGAAACTGATTCCAGAAGAACACCCGGAGGATCTTCAATGGTCTGGTCGTCCTCCTTGGATCCAAAATGGCTCAAACGCCTCTTCTTCCAAATGAGGAGGCTACTGTCTGTTTTAAGCCGAAAAAACAAAGTACATGGCGTGTACTTCTGAGTACACGGCGTGTACTTCTGAGTACAAGGCGTGTACTTCTTTCATTTAAATATTCCCCTAGCGTCACCACTGCACTGTTCACCCATCGACATGATTACACGGCATGTACTCCCGAGTACACGGCGTGTAATGTCATCCAGCTGGGGCGACCTCACCGCCTTACTGTTTGGGCCTGCCGACTGACTACACGGCGTGTAAGTACCACTACACGGCGTGTAGTAGGTTCCTACACCCCGCATTGCCGACATGTAAACAAGCCCTGTGTACTCATCCCAACACGGCCAAAAGTACACGATGTGTGGAAAAGTACTCGGCATGTAGTTCCAAAATTTAGTATTTTAACCCATTTTCCATATTTTCTCAAAAACACTTAAGGAAAAGAAAGAAGAAGAAGCCCATACCTCAAAAATAAGAACTGGGTTCTTACAAACATCCCCACTTATAGAAATTCTTCCCCGAATTTCCCCTCCAAGGGTGGCGAAGATAAAGCTCAGAACAGATCTGGCCACTGGGCTCGCACGTCGGCCTCCCGCTCAAAGATCTCGTCTTGCACTCGGCCATGCTGCCATAGCACCCGTACGAGAGGAACTGACCGGCCTCGAAGAACCTTCATGATCCTATCGACGATACGGATCAGATGCTCCTCAAAGGATGCATCATGATGAAGCTCAACCTCCTCTGGCTGAAAGGTGTGAGATGGGTCTGAATGGTAGCAATGAAATTGAGACGCGTGGAAGACGTCGTGGATGGCTCGGTACCGCTATGAGAACTGAAACCGATAGACAACCAGCCCGACTCTCTCTAGAATCTCAAATGGTCCCACATACCATGGTGAAAGCTTACCCTGTCTCCTAATCCGCGTGTGTCACAGCCTCGGAGAAACACTCAAAAAAACCTGATCCCCGACCACGAACTCCAGAGGACATCTGTGGTGATCAGCATAAGAGTTCTGACGAGACTGCGCGGTAGCCATCTGCTTCTGAATCAACTAGACCTGCTCAGATGTCTCCTGTACAAGTTGTGGCCCCAGTAATGCTACCTCACCTACCTCTAACATGCACAAAGGTGATCGGAATGGCCTACCATATATAACCTCGTATGGTGCCATCTCAATAGTTTCCTAAAAACTATTGTTATAGGAAAACTCAACTAAGGGTATATGCTTCTCCCAAGATCCCCCAAATTCTAGGACGCATGCGCGCAGCTTGTCTTCTAGCACCTTTATCGTTCTCTCTGACTAGCCATCTATCTGAGGGTGGTATGCTATGCTCAGAAGCACCTGTGTACCTAGTGCCCTCTGAAAACTCTTCTAGAAACGAGACGTAAAGCGGACTTCCCTATCTAAAATGATAGAACGAGGGACCCCATGGAGACGTACGATCTCTCGAATATACAGCCTTCTGAGATCATCCACACCGGAGGTCTCCTTGATCGGTACTAAATGATCTACCTTCATGAGTCTGTCCACAACAACCCACACGACGTCATTGCCTCGAGGTGACCTTGGAAATCCCATCACGAAATCCATCGTGACATCATCCCAATTCCACTCTATAATGAGAAACTGCTGTAATAGCCTAGCTGGCCTCTGGTGCTCTGCCTTCAACTACTGACAGGTGGAACACCTCATAACAAAACCAGCTATCTCTCTCTTCATACCCAGCCACCATTACTGACTTCTCAGGTCTCAGTACATCTTGGTAACCCCGGGATGAATTGGCCAAGCTGAAGTATGAAACTCCTACATCAGCTCCTCGCGTATACCCTCTGGAATCCATACACGTCCATGGAATTGCAAAACCTCATCATTTCCTACCGTCTAACCAGGAGGAGGGTCCTCAGTTGAAAAAGACTCCCGTAGAACTAGGCCTTCTGAATCAGATAGCTTTCACATCCTCACTCTGTCCAGGAGGGTAGATGTCACAACCAAAGAAGAAAGATAAGTCTGCCCCTGACTGTCGTGCACATCCAGATGCATCTCATAGAACAAAGCCATGAGCTACCACTCACTACTGGCCTCCTGCACTGCCTGTATCTGAGTCTTCCTACTCAGTCCATCAGCTACTGCATTACCTTTACCAGGTGTGTAAGGAAGCTCAAAATCGAAGGACTGTAGGTACTTGACCCACCTTTGCTGCCTCAGATTCAGGTCACGCTGAGTAATGATATACCTGAGGCTTTTGTGGTCGGTGAAAACCACAAAATGCTCTACCAATAGATAATGTCTCCAACAGCGCAATGCATGAAGAACTGCAGCCAACTCGATATCATGTGTCAGGTAATTCCTCTCATGTGGCCTGAACTACCGAGACCCGTACGCAACAACTTGGTCACCCTACATCAAAACGGCCCCCAGACCAAACACTGATGCATCACAGTAAACTGTATTGCTCCTCCCCTGCTCTGGGAGTATCAGGATCGGTGCTGATGTCAACCATCCCTTCAGGTCCTGAAAATATGTCTCGCATGCTTCTGACCAAACAAACTTCACACCCTTCTTAGTCAGACCTGTAAACGGTGCTGCTAAGTGGGAGAAGTCTTTTATGAAGCATCTGTAGTAACCGGACAGCCCTAAGAAACTCTGTATCTCAAACACATTATTAGGCTGCTCCGAGGAAACTACTGCTCTCACCTTCTCTGGGTCTACTGCAACTCCTGCCTCAGAGATGATATGACCCGAGAAGTGAATCTGGTCCATCCAAAAGTGGCACTTCAAGAGCATAGCATATAGCGGATGCCCTCTCAGTGTACTCAATACGATCTCAAGATGGGTGGCATGGTCGTGTCAAGTGTGAGAGTACACCAATATGTCGTCCACGAATACCACCACAAATGAATCAAGATACGACTGAAACACATGATTCATCAGAGCCATGAAAACTGCTGGCACGTTCGTCAGTCCGAACGGCATAAAATTATACTCATATAGACCATACCTACTCCTGAAATCTGTGAGAGGTATATCAGATGGTCTAATGCACAGATGATGATATCTGGATATCATTTCAATCTTCGAGAACACTTGTGCTCCACGAATCTGATCAAACAAATCATCTATCCTCGACAAGGGATATCGGTTCTTAACCATCAACTGGTTTAGCTTCTGATAATCCATGCAAAGTCTGAGGGCACCAACTGCCTTCCTTGCAAAAAGGACCAGAGAACCCCAAGGAGAAGTATTGGGTCTAATAAAACCTGTCGCTTGTAGCTCCTCTATCTACCTCTTGAGCTCTTGCAACTCAGGCGTGGCCATCTTATAAGGAGGAATGGACACTAGTGCTGCTCATGGAACAAGCTCGATAGAGAAATACACCTCTCACATCGGAGGTAGACCTAAAAAGTCATTCGGGAAGACAACTCTAAAATGATCGAAAACTGGAGGGAAATACATCTGACAAGTCCCCTGATCATCCAGATATAAGATCTCTATTTGGGTTGTGACTCCACCTCGCCCATGATGCTCTGGTCCAGCTCGAATCACTTGAACATCCCACTTTCCCTTGTATAGAAACCCTCCACCCTCTGGTGACGAGAAATGCACCTTGCGACGATAGCAGTCTACAAAGGCTCAATAGGGAACCAAGAAGTCCATCCCGAGAATGACGTCACAGCTCATCATCTCTATGAAAAATATTTCCCAGAGAAAATGACACCCACCAACCTCAAGGGGGAACTCTTTGCACTGACGCACACCACCAGTCCTAGTCCCCAACAGAGTGTCTAGTGTCATGATATTAGAAGATGAAGAAACATAGAGCCCAAGGCTCTCCACAATGGGTACAGATACGAAACAATGCATAGCACCTGTATCAAAAAGCATTGAAGAGAAGACAGAAGATACTAGAATAGTACCTCTAACTGTAGAAGGTCCAGGATCCTACTCCTGCTGGTTCTGTTGCACTGCATATGCCTGCCTAATGCCAGAGCCCTGCAACATAGACTGGCTACCCTGAGCTGTCCCGCCCTGCTACCTCTGCGATCCTGGTGTCTGGCTACCACGACCATGACCACCATCTCTGCCTGCATGCCCTGACTTATTTCAGTTCCCCGACTGGTAAGATTCCACTAGTTCTGCTCCCACAGCGGAGTCTGCACAGAACCCCTCTCACTAGGCGCTGGAGGAAACACCCTTCAAAAGTGCTGCAGATGACCCATCTTGCCATAAGATTGGCACTCCACTGGGTCTCGTGGACACTACAGCCTCTTGTGCCCCTCTCTGCCAAACTGGTAGCACCTGATCTGGACACCTGTAGAAGCTGTCTAGCTGGTACTTCCACCCTGAGAGAAGTCCATCTATATCTTCCTCTTTCCAGTAGAAATAGTATCAGTAACTGGTGCTGAACCACCCAGTCCCACACCACTAGATTCCCGTAGGTCCCTCTCTATAATCAGCGCCTGATTCACAATCGTGTGTACAGTAGGCAACCTGAAAACATTTACCAGCACTCGAAGACCATCCTCAAAACGACTGGCTCTCAACATCTCATCACCCACCAGAACAGGTGAAAAACGCTGAAGCTCCGTAAAATGAGCAGAATAGTCCATCACCGACATGGGGCCCTGCTACAGATTCATGAACTCTTGAGATCTATCTGCCCTCAGCATCTCAGGAAAGAAGAAGTCATAGAAGACTGCCAGAAAATCCTCCCACGCCATGTCTTTGTGATGCTCTGACTGGGTGGTAACATCCCACTACCTCTTGGCGGAATCACGCAGCATGTAAGTCACGAGCTTGACCCTCCGCCCTGGAGGTGTCTCTAGATGCTTGAAAATAGTCTGCATCGACCCCAACCAAGACTCTGTATCTTGTGGTCCGCCATCCCCTGAAAAAGTAGGCGGTTGTTGCTGCTGGAAGATACGAGTAAGCTCAACCATAGATGTAGCATCCTGCGATGCTCCCTGAAAGGTCTGTATGAACCGCATAAAGACCTCACGAAACTACGCCTCCATGCATGTGTCTGGTATAGAAGCTGGCGTCACGTCTGGCTCTGCTGGTGGATCAACTGGTAGCCCATGGCCCACCATCTCCAGAGTATAATCGTCGCGGCTCTCCTGGCGAACAACTCGCGGTCGTCTAGGCGGTATGACACTACAAGGTCAAAACCAAGCCTCAGATTTAAGATTATTTAGACTGAATAGAGAAGGAACCACAAAGAAAAATGAGGATTAAAGAATTCAAAATTGGCAAAACAAGACTACACAACGTGTTCAATGAATACATGGTGTGTACTTGACTTCCCTTCCCCTGCCCAGGTCCTTCTACATGGCTAAGCCACACGACTTCTGTCGAACAAAACTACACGGTGTGTATAATATCTACACGGTGTGTATGATGTTATTTTCCATCTACCCATGTCATATGTGACACGGCCGACTACTCGGCTTGACACTACACGGCGTGTTACACCCGCACACGGTGTGTACACCACCCTGTTTCCCAGCCACACGGCTAACTATACACGGTCTGTCCTCGGACAAGGCCACACGGCGTGTCCCACAGGTACACGGCATGTTCAGGGAGAGGTGACACTGGTCCGTGTTGTTAGTTACACGGTCGAGTCCCCAGGTCACACTACACGGTGTGTCCATAATTGACACGACGTCTTCTATCAAGGAGTTCACCGACATGTGTTGTTAGTTACACGACCGGACTTCGGGCCAACACTACAGGGCATGTACAAATACTACACGACGTGTTTTACCCAAGCCCTTCCCTACCCCGTGTCGCCACCCACACGGTTTGTGACACGGGAAGAGACTAGACGGTGTGTACTTAGGGTACACGGCGTGTACTCAAAAATTTCATTTTTCTTCCCGAACAGAAGAGCATACAAGGCGTGTATAAAATAATACACGGTGTGTGTACTGGGTTTTCAGACATTATGCCTCATAAACATCCTCGGAACCCAGAAAATGCTGAAACTAACACCTAAGTGTAAAATTCCGACCCGTGGGGGCCCATACTCCCCACGAATCAATGTTTGACATCTTATATGTGTTATAACCAATAAAAAGTCAATGACCCACAAAATTACGGTTAATGGGGGCCCATACTCCCCAAAAAACCAAAGTTTGGCGTCCATTATATTAACAAGCCCAAATAAAAATAGAATTTCACAAGGTAGATATTTATCAAGCAGCTATCACAACAGCATGATTTATTAGCACAACTATCACAACAACATGAAAATTCTAATGCAGCCACATGGCATGGAAACTATTCATTGTATGTGATATCTATCATGTGCCTACATGATGCATGAGACGACATACCCTCATCTCATCGGGTTGAAAATAAATAGAACCCATAGATAAAATATAAACTGCACAATCTCAAAGTGCGTCACCCAATGGTAAAAACATATCAACTGTAAAATTTGCAAAATCAGTAAAATTGCAATACGAGGTAGACTGGCTTTTCCCTCTACACGGGTTAGCTACGCCCTGGCATAGCTTATTACCAACTACCGTTCATCCTATCCTTGACTGTGGCTTCAAATAGTAAGTCAAAGAAAAGAAATGCTCTGATACCACTTTGTAATGTCCCGGACTCGGGTGCCATGCAACGGGTGCCCCGGGCCTGGTTCACCACGTGACCTCAAGCGCATTTCCCCAAATTCCAGAGGCTACCGACTAGTAGCGAGGGCCTATGTCTGATAGTGGGGAAACTATGCCCTCATTTTTTCAAGTGTAACGTAGTGGAATACAAAATAAACATACAACGATAACAGAATCAGTAAACATACACAACTGAAATAGACTACAACAGTGGATATAACCAAAAGTATATAAATGATGATGATACATGTTTCAAGTTCTAAGAAAATATCCAGAACATTTTATACATCAATACAGTACAACAAAATATAGGGTACAACAAAACAAGCAAAATAGCTGGCAGCAGCATCACGAGCCTAGGCTCGGTCCCATGCCCTCCTACTCCTCAGCAATAGTCAAGTACCTGTATAGGGTCTCTTTCCCCTATGTAAACCTATAGCAATGTAATCTATTTTGGCAGAAAAGCGTGGCCCAAATAGGGTGTGAGAAATATATCTCAGTAGGCACCCACCAAAAGCTTGTGCCCACCTGCGTGTAAGCATGCAACAATAGTGTGCAATAATAAAATGAAATAAAGTAAGAAGTACTGAAAAGTAACTAAATTAACAATTAAATTTCCATTTTATTATTCTTTTAATTCATTTAATTTAGTAACATTTTTGTTCTCAACAACACCAAGCCCTCAGGCCAACCAGATGCTTTCCCTCAGGCTAATATACTAAAACCACTCCCTCAGGCTTTCCCTGAGGCTATACAGAATCCAACTCGCAGTTATTTCCCTCAGGCGTAGGAAGTGTCTCCCTCAGGAATAGAAGTCAAGCCCTCAGGCATGAAATGTTTCCCTCAGGAGAAATACTACAGCCCTTTGGCTAAATAGTGCAGTGCCCTCAGGCTAATCACAACCACACCCTCAAGCTAATTACAACAACGCCCTTAGGCTAAACAGGTAACCGGGCCATGCCCAACATGTAAAAAAGCAGTAACAAGAAATTCCTCTCAAGTAAATTCTACAATTACTACTTTAAAGGCATACCCTCGGGTATCCTGGACAAACGGCTAAATAGTGGAACACACCCCCGGGGTGGTTCTGGATCCAAGAAACGATCCCAACCAGCATTTTATTATCACAATTTAATCACCTATGCAATTATAGGAATTAAATAATTAACGGTCTCGGCCACACTACACCCCAACATGGGTTTCTGGCACGAAAATGCACAAAAAATGCACGACAGTTGTAAATTTACACCAAGCCACCTACCTTAAGCATCAATGAGCGGTATACATGATTGTCGATCCCAGAAACGCCAAAGAACGATGTAGATCTGATGAAGAACAAAACCCATTCAAATGTAAATAACATCAGTTGGGAGAATAATTTGCCAGAAGCGGCCAAAGAGGTGGAAGCCCTTACCCGTGTGGTTCCAATGGGATCATCCGAGGAAGAAACCGATTCCAGACGAACACCCAACGGATCTTCAAAGGTCTGACCATCCTCCTTGGCTCCAAAATGGCTCAAACGTCTCCTCTACCAAATGAGGAGGCTACTGCTAGTTTTAAGCCGAAAAAAAGTACACGGCGTGTACATCTGAGTACACAGTGTGTAATTCTTTCATTTAAATGTTCCCTTGGCGGCACCGCCGCACTGTTCACCCGTCAACATGATTACATGGCATGTACTCCCGAGTACACCGCATGTACTGTCACCCAGCTGGTGGCGACTCCACCGCCTTACTGTTTAGGCCTACCGACTGACTACACAGTGTGTAGTCAGTTCCTACACCCCACGTCTCTGACATGGTTACACGCCCAATGCACTCATCCCAACACGGCCAAAAGTACACGGCGTCTGGAAAAGTACATAGCGTGTAGTTCCAAAATTTAGGATTTTACCCCATTTTCCATATTTTCTAAAAAAACTTAAGGAAAAGGAAAAAGAAGAAAGTCGTACCTCAAAAATAAGAACCAGGTTCTTACATCTGGTCTTCTCAAAAGACCAACTCTAGTTCCCTAAGAGGAAATTTAAAATAGGCACGTCGTGGAAGAGGTAATCTCTTCTACCGATTCTTTCGAATATATTTCTTCTTCTACTTCCTCTTTTTTTTTTGTTTTTTAATTACAAATTGATAACATAAGTATCCCTAAAATACAAATATGTGATTATAAATATTAAATAACCCTATTTTACCATATATCCATCCTACAAAAAATGAAATCAGTATGTGTGTGTACGTACAACTTACAATCTCCACGTTGTGGTGTAATCTATTTTTCACCACCACCTTAATTGATGGGAATTAGGGTGGAAATAATAACTATATATGATTATAATAACATTATACAAATTCTGAGATATTATAAAACATCCACTTCAATACCTTTCAACAACTATGGGAATGATATCATTACTCATATGTATGTACGGCTTACCGTCTCCTCGAAACGATGAGATTTATTCTCCATGTTAACCATTAAAGAATGATTATAAAGTATATATAATAAATAATCATGAAATATATGACATTATAATTCTACTATATTCATGTATATATATATAATTCTTTTACTTACTTCCATCCAATTTTATAAGGAAACAAAAACAGCGTTCATGCGAACGTACGACATGTCGTCTCTATGAATGGTTTATTCCATTTCATTTATCAATCTATTATATATATATATTTATATAATGAATATAAAAGATATATATAAATCATTTTTAACATTATGGAAGTGTGTAAATCATGTTCTATGTAATCAAATGATTAATAACAATTCTAAACACATATGATAAATGAAACGATTATTACCCAAAATGTTCTTTAACATTGAATTGACAAATGAACGGGTAATATAAAGTCTTAAGTGAATATTATCTGATATCATAAATTTATTATGTTTCTTTTACAAGTTAATATTATGTTTAACCCCACTATATATGATTTTTGGACACATATGGAAGAAATCAGACCTATGTTAAGGGATATTTTGCTATCTCATTTTTATCTGAGATTTTTTATACATATGTATTTACCGGGGATATATTTTTCATCCATGTCCATTTCATCTAAAAATAATTCATAAATTTTTTACTTTTCTATGCATTTTTAAATTCACATTTACCCATTTAGACTTTTACCACATGGTATGGAAGGAATATTTTTTTATCATACAAGGTACTTTTTTACTTTTCTGGTAAAATTATGAGGAGAATGTTTTCTTAACATAGACAACATGAATGAATTTTTACACCTTCTTAATGACTTATTTCCAAGAATCCTACTCTACACTATTTCAATTTCACTTCCAAATAAATTATTTTTTTCAATTTCATGACATTTTGAGAAAAGAAATCATTTTTGAAGAAGAAAGGATATTTTCCTCAAAAATTAATTTCATGTGTTTTATAAAAATTATTTTCCATATAAGATGACATAGGGTTATGCTTCTATCCCTATTATTACTTATATTTTTTTTTTCTTTATGATGGTATTAATTTTAATGAAGCCCATTTTTTTATACGGATTATGTTTTGAAGAAATGATGTTTAAGAACCCCATTTTATTACTTGGGTTATGCTATGATGAATGATTTATGTTTTTATGGAACATATAAAAATGATTTCATTATTGGATTGGTGGGACCTATATCTCCCTAAATTTAACTGGGTATTGATTTATATCTCATGAGATAGACATGGATGGAATGACAGGTAAATTTGGTTTACTAATATCGGGCTAGATCGACAAGTAAACTCTGTTTAGTAATGGAATTCATCCACTATGATGGTCTTGGAATCAATTCCATGGCTACTATGGAAATAATATTATGTACTTAATGGTTTTCCATAATTCCATGTTTTATTACCACTCTATTTTATTATGATTAATTTTCTTTTATGATCCATGCCAAACGTACTACCATGATTTATATCATTTCTCATTATTTTGATGTTTAAAATTTATATTCATGTTTTTACATTCAAATGTTTATGGTTTGTTTTATGTTCTCCATGTTTACACTTACTGATAATTTGTGCTCACCCTTTCTATGTTTTCGTTTACCCATGATATAACGAACAGTTTTAGCTAGGAAAATAAAAGGGTAATATCTTTATGGGAGATGTTGAAGATCGTTCACAATTATTAGAAGATTATGTTTTGAGATTCCAATAAAACTAAACTATTGCAGTCTTTGGGAATTTGTTTGTGTATTGCATTAATTATTCCTCAAAATTAATGTCATGTACATGTAGGTCAAGCTTGTGCCTCTATATATGGTATTAGAGCAAAATAGGTAGGAATGAATCTGATCCTTGGGAACTCTCACGTGTGAGAGTTGGACGAATCATGGCTCTCCACCCAAGGGATTCAAGAGGAAAGGGCGGCCACTAGGGATGGGGGTGTGTCCCACCTAGGGGGTGTAGTTTCCCACGTTTTTCACTGATAGTTATCAATTCTTGTCCACTGGAAATAATTCCAGACTACTATAGATGGTATCAGAGCGAAGGTTTTGTCAACCCTTGGAAATTAGGATGTGATAACTTTTGTGAGATCCCTAGAGATATTTCTAAGGTATATCTAGGGATGGAACAATGAATAAGTCTAACTGTTGTTTATATTCCTAGAATTATGGTAATACTTGTGAATAACCTATGATTAAACCTAAGATGTTTCAGACTAAAAGTAATCACCCTTGATTTTGTTGTTTTCCTAGTATGATTTTCGCCTCTCACAATATTCTTTTTTGGTTTTAGAAAATTGCTGGAAATTTAAGGATTCATGATAAAAGAGAATATAATGGATAAAAAATGATATTATCCATGGGAGACCTGATGAAATTGGAGTTGGAGGGAGAAACATCATTATTATTCCTAATCAGAAATCTTATAATATAATCAATAATTTCAATATTGGTGAATTTCATGAAGCATATAATAAGAGAAAGAAAGAGTTTCATGGTGATCATAGATGAAAGAAAGTTCAATTTTCCTCATGTAAATCAAGTGGGAAGAGGAATCGATGAGAATTTTTCAAAGGAACTGGAATACACTATGGGGGTAGAAATAAGGAAACCAAGCCAATAATTGTAATGGAAATGGTTTTGTTAAAATAATGGACAACGATAATGGTATTACTAAGACATCAATAATGTTTAAATGATTAATATATTGAATGTAAGGGCATTATGAAAATCAATGCTCTAATGGAAAATCTCCTGAATCAGCATGGTCATATGTGTAGTATTTATGATGATGGTGATGAAGAGACTATAAATGATATATGAGACGAAAGAAGGGTTGAGTTATAAAATGATGGAGCTTGATCGATGGTTTAAGAAGGTAAACAAATGATTTCATATTTATCATGATTAATTTTGTATAAGTAATTTAATGGTACTGTTTAATAAAGAAACGTCTAATGATTGTTACACTATTGTTTTTCCTTAAGTATTTGAAAGTAAATTTTGAATGGTACTGGTAACTATGAAAGGTTATTCAGATATTTCTGGAAATCACATAATTTGAACATAATTAACGAAAAAAAGAGATAATGAGATATTTGATAGTATTAATCAGATAATGAATGGTATCAGGACAAAGTGATAGCATGGTTTGAGTATATAGAATTTTTGGGATTTTGGTATGTGGAAGGAGTTAACTTTTTATGGCATTCATATTTTAAGGAGGGTTCTATGGTAATTCATGTCTCAAGAGAATACATTATTAAGGTATTCAAATGTTTTTAATTTGACAAACAAGATATATCTTGTGATATATTGGGGATAAATGATGGTATTCATGTGCTTGTTATATGACATACCAGGTAATTGATTCCATTGTATTATGAGATTAGACAGAATTACTTTGGATAAGACTAATGATTGGAATGGAATAAGTTGGACATCATATATTATTGTTTAAGGCTAGAAATTTGTTTCTATTATTTCTAGAATTTTTTTAAAAAAGGGTAACCTGGGGGATTAGAGACAACAAATCACATCATAAAAGGTTGTTGGAATCGAACCCACAACTAAAGTGTAACATGCCTTTATCACCTACCACTAGCCTTCAAGAAGTCTGTAGTTAGTAGAAAATAGTTTTATTTTATTATGTGGTGTGATTGATGAAGAATAAGTAAATTTTTGGAAGCATATACGATTGATCTCACCATAGACGGAATTATGTATATTTTATAACTTTTACTATCCTTTTGATGATATAGACAGATAGAATGACCTATCAGTCTATCACATGATTTTCTAACACTTCAACAGTGTATAATTCGACATCATTTCTTTAAATAAGAGTTAAAGTGGAAATATTTCAAGGCACAAACAACAGTGAGATTACACTAAAATCAAGTATTTATTTATTCTCATGAAAAATTATTCAAATTTAGGGAAAGGATCTTGAAAATCAAAATTTTTATCCTATTACCATCTTTTATGATAAATTAAATGGTCCCTCAAATCATAGCAGATTTATGACTTTCTGGTAGTTAAATTTCTCTAAACCTTTTTCTCTATCACTATCCATCGGAACGTGATTGCTAGATTTCTCTTCCATATCCATATTTTAACATCCTGCCTCTATTCTCTTATATGGAATCCTAGTGAATAGTTAATATAGGTAACCATTATTTTTCAAAATTTCCTTTTTTAAATGAAGTTTTAGTATTCTTTTTTATGATGTGGGTTTCTATGAAATAAATTTTCAAGTAGTAAACCATTTATCCCCCCCAAAAAAATTTCGAGGGTGAAATACATTTTAAGGACAGTAGAATTTCACACACCATGATTATTTGAGTTATATTATTTTAATTTCTTTTAAGTCATGTGTTTTACACTACGCTAAGATTATCTCGCACGATATGTAACATCGTATTAGCTTGAAGTATACGCACCACTAATCTTGGCTTGTGTTGTACACAGTATTAAGTTATTTTGGTAGAATTCATTTTACACAACACTGGGTATTGATTTTGTTCAATATAAAATGAAATATGTTTTGGTTATGTTATACAAAAAACCAAAGGAATATTTCCCTACACATAACACTGACATGGATTTTGTTACACAGAAGAGAGACCTTCTTCAATAGCTTGGATGGTACGCAATACCGAGTTTCACTACAAAACAATATATTATTAAAATATTATATAAAATTTACATTATGAATTCTATTAACCACATTTCAAATTTTATATGACATTATAATTCATCATGCACATGATATGAGAACAAAATCAATTTTCTGGATAAAAGAAGTATTTTTTAAAAAAATATAGTTTTACCACCTTTTGAAGGTGAAACCATTTTACATCTAGTTTATGAAACTTTTTTATGTTATATTTGAAAATAAAAACTTCATATTTGGGGTTGGGACATAAAAATTTACTTTTGATAAATTTTTGATATCTTTCTAATAACTTTCATATTTTGATTAGTTGTGAAAATACGCTAAATTTTAATTGAAAACAACGCTTACCATAGAAATAATTTATATGGTAATAATATATTATTGAATTGTTCAAATTTATAAATATAATATATTTTTATATTTTAAGACAATTTGAATCATTTTCATTAATTTTAAATTGAATTAATATTTAAAAACATTTCAATCCTTTGAAATGTTTTAAACGAAAACCAATATTTTACAACAGGATTAATTTTAAATTAAATACCGCAACATAGGTGTTTTGAATTTTGAAAAATGGATTCCATATATGGAATCATTAGGTCCAAATTATGTTAATGCGATACTTTGATTTTTGGAATTATGAATAGTAACTTCAGTAGTTATTTTATTTACCATGGTTAAAGGGTAAATCAGGTAAGTAAGGGTAAAAAAATATTATAAGATTACCCTTACAAGTAAAAAATTATATTAGATGAATAAAAGTAGACCCATACCACCAAAGGGATAGAATAGATACATTTCATGGACTTTTTACCTTGAATATGAAGTAATTTTTATTAAAACTAAAAAAATTGACAACATGTCACTCTCTTATATCATATAAGTGTAATAATTTTAATTTAGTGATATACTTAATAAGACTTATAAATTAATAAGTCACTATAAATATAATTAATTTATAAAAAATTATGTGAATTTATTTATAATTTTTATAGATTAATTAATTATTATTAATGATGATACAATAGTGATGTAAAAATTATTTACTAATTGAAATATCAAATAAATGGTTTTAAAAATATTAAAAGTAATATCATATAAACTAATTGAACTTATATAAAACATTTCTATATTAGAATGACATATTATGAGTGAAATAAAGTATTTCTTTCGAATTTATCTTTCATGGGGACCTTATTTAAATCAAATAAATGAATAGTTTCAAAATTTACTCTATTGATCTTATATAAAAATAACATTTTATTAAATTATTTAAAAATAATTAAAATTATTTAAAATTATAAAGTGACTATTATGAGATCTAAAATTTCATAAAATACCTATTTATGGTCTATTAACACAATATATGTATATTTTTATAAACATTAAACATTTAGAATGTTATTATCAAAATCAAAATTTAATAGAATAACTTAATGTCAATTAAAACGATAAGGTTTTAATTGACAACGTAAGATGTAGAAAATTAATTTTTTGATTATATTACAACCCTATATCATTTCATATTAGAATTTGGGTCACTTTTAAGGTTTTGGGTGGGGTGTGAGTTTATTTTAAATTAATATTTTTGAGAGTTTCCTAAAGTGCCCCTCTTCTCTATCATAAAAGGGAACCTCCTCCCTCTCATTTTCACTCCATTTGTATCATTCAAGATCAAAAAAACCCTACCCATTACTTCTCTCAACTTCCATTTTAACAATATTGAGGTTTTGGTCTTCTAAAAATACCAACTCTACTACCCTAAGGGGATATTTAAAAGAGGCACGTCGAGGAAGATGTGTCCTCTTCTACCGATTCTTTCAAATTTATTTCTTCTTATACTTCATCTTCTTTAGTTGTTTAATTATAATGTAATAACATAAGTATTAATCATATAATTATATTTTATTATAAATATTAAAAAACCCTATTTCACATTTTATCCATCCTATGAAAAATTAAATTTCTGCATGTTCGTACGTACAACTTACTGTCTCCACGTCGTGGTGTAATATGTTTTTCAACATCACCTTACTTGGATGGGTATAATGGTGTAAATAATAACTATATTTGATTATTATAACATGATACTAATTCTGAGGTATTATACACCATCCAATTCAATACCATTCAACAACTATGGGAAAGATATCATCACTCGTGTGTACGTACGACTTACCGTCTCCACAATGCGATAAGATTCATTCCCCACGTTAACCATTAAAGAATGATTATATAGTATATATAATAAATAATCATGAAATATATGAAATAATAATTATACTGTATTTATGTATATATATATTTCATTTATTTACTTCCATCCAATTCAATAAGAAAATGAAAACATCGTTTATGCGTACGTACGGCCTATCATCTCCATGAATGGTGTATTCCATTTTATTTATCTATATATTATATTTATTTATATAATGAATATATAAAATATATATAAGTCATCTTTTACATTCATTAAGTATGTAAATCGTGATCTATGTAATAAAATGATGAATAATGAGTCCAAATGTGTACGATAAATGAAACAATTATTACCAAAAACGTTTTTAACATGGAATTGACAAATGAGCGGATAATATAAAGTTGTAAGTGAATTATATATCATATAATAAATGTTATTATGGTTATGTTACAAGTTAATAATTTTTTTAATCCTACTATACAGGATTTTTGGACACCTATGGAAGAAATCAGACCTGTAGTAAGGGATATTTTTGCAATCTCATTTTTATCTGAGATTGTTTATACATAATTATTAACCTGGTATATATTTGTCATCCATGTACATGTTTTATAAAAAATTTTCCATAAACTTTTTACTATTCTATGTATTTTTAAAGTCATATTTACTAATTTTTACTTTTACTACATGGTATAGAATGAATATTTTTATACCATACGCTGTACTTTTTTGACTTTCCAGGAAAATGTACGAGGATAATGTTTTTTTAACTTATACGGAATGAAAGGATTTTTACATCTTCTTAATTAAGTATTTTCAGGAAACTTAATGTCCACTATTTTATGTTTATTTTCAACTAAATTCTTTTCTTTTAAAATTTCATGACATTTTGAGAAAAAGAAATCATTTTTAAAGAAGAAAGGATATTTTCCTACAGAATTAATTTAAAGTGTTTTATCAAAATTATTTTCCATATAAAATGACATGAGGTTTTGTTTCTATCAATATTATTATTTTTAATTGATTTTGATTAAGATTTAATTAATTTTTATACACTCTATTTATCTTATATTGATTATGTTCTAATTAAATGATGTTTAAGAACCCATTTTATTACATAGGTTTTTCTATGATGAATGATTTATATTTTTGTGGCACATGTAAAGATGATTTCATTATGAGATGGGTGGGACCTATACCTACCTCTAATTTATTGGGTAAAGATTTATATCACATGATATAGACAAGGCTAGAATGGCCGGTAAATTTGGATTAGTAATACGGGGATGGAACAGTATGTAAACCCATTTCAGTAATGGAATTCTTCCACTATGATGGTTTTGGAAGCAATTCCTTGGCTACATTAGAAATCATATTATGTGATTAATGGGTTTCCACAATTATATATTTTATTATAATGTAATTTTATCATGATTAATTTTTATTTATGTTCCTTTCCTTACGTACTTCTAATATTTATGTCATTGCTCATGATTTTGATGTTTAAGATTTATGATCAGGTTTTTACGTTCAAATATTTATGGTTTATTTCATGTTATCCATTATTACCCTTATAGAGAATTTAAACTCACCCTTTCTATGTTTTCAATTCTCTAGGATACAAAGAATTGTTTTAGGTTAGAAAACAAAATGGGATGATATTTATGGGTGATGTTGAAGATCTTTCACCATTATTAGAATATTATGTTCTGAGTTTCCAAAGACACTAAACTAATACTGTCTTTGAAAATTTGTTTGTGGCATGTTTTAATTATTCTGCAAAAGTAATGTAATGTCCATATACATCAATCATGGGTCTCTACAGTTATTATCAGAGAAAAGGATATAGGAAATAATATGATCCTTGGGAACTCTCATGTGGGAGCTTTGGATGATGCATGGCTCTCTTCCCATGGGATTCATGAGGAAATGGATGCCACTGGGGATGGTGGTGTGTCTGATCCAGGGGGTGTATCCACCCATAGAGTGCTCTGATAGGTATAAATTCTAGTCCACTGAAAATAATTGTTGACCACTACATATAAGGCCTCTAAAAACCTATACCAAAAAAAAACATTTTCTAAACATGTTATCCTCTTTATGTCTAAGGTTACTCACTTTTACCATTTAATTTTTTTATCACATAACAATTTTTTACATTTTTTACTATTTATTATGATAAGAATTAAGTTGAACATATTATATAATATAAATTATTTTGGATAAAAATATGTAATAAGTTTTATCAAATTAAATTCATCTAACATGTCGAATTTAATTTAATGTAAAAGCCACAAGTGCAAAGAAATGTGGTTGTCTGAAAATGAATTTATTAGTGAAACGATGAACTTATATTAATAGTATGAACATAAATCATAATATTTTAAATTTAAATTAATAAATATAGATATAAAATATATATAATTCATTTAAATCATTCCTTGTTATGTTTTATTTAAATTAACTAATATTGAGAAACATTAGGCATATTAAATCAATTTTATGAAAAATGTGTTTTTATGCCTAAGAATAAACATACTAATATCTAGTAAAAGATTATTTTAATGTTATTTTTTCAATTAAATATAACTAAATAAAATTTATGTTTCTTTTAAATAAAAATTTAAATAATAATACGGCATTTAATTATGTTATTTATTACAATAAATGATGGGTTTATAAAAAATCAATATTTTAACTATTCATTAAATTTGCCTTTTTATAAAAAAACCCAAAACATCACAATAAGATAATGTTGATATGATGATTTAAAAAATAGTTTTAATTTTCTAAAATATAATTCCTTAACGTTCCATAAAATAATTGTCTCACTTTGCAACAAAATTAATAAAAAACATTTTCTTAGAATCATATTTTTGAATCATAAATGACTTTACTTAAATTTGAGTACTTATTTTTATTGAATTAATAAATAAAATTATACTATATAAAACCATTATAGATATTTTTTAAATTATGGTTATTCTGATTCAAACCTCCAATTTTAACGGCTATTTTAAAACATTCGTGTTTAAATAAAAATATTTTAATAATATGTTATGGTTCATTTTTCATTGTTTTTTCATGTTTTATATTCTATCATACATAAAATTCTTTTAAAATATATGGGAATTAAACATATCCCTATTGATGGATTTTTAGCCACAGAGGATATTATCATATATGAAAAATCCCTTTAGATTATTAATAAAACATTTGTATAGGAAAACAGCCTTTTCATTTTCAAATATCTTTTTTACAATATTAAAATTTACAAAGTATTTAGGAAATATTTTTTTGAAATGATATATTGAGACATGCAAATTAATATTGAAATAAAATAGAGGTCATGATGCTGGAAAAATTCATTCATGTGGTGTATGTTAAAATAAATTTTTAATTCACATCTTCATAGAAAAGTACCTTCTTGTAACATCCCTCCTTTTCCTCAGTAGACTGAGAATATGGAAGGTCATTATGTGGACATAAGCATTATCCCCAAGAAGATAAAGGCTGGAAAAAAATTTGAAGGGATTCAATTAAAATAGGGGATGATTTTCCATTTTAAAATAAAATCCCCAACCAAAAATTACATAACAAATTAAGCCACTATATGATGCATGATAAAAATTAAATACAACTAAAGAATACAATTATTATCAAAACCAACTCCAAAGAGTAACATAGATAAAGATTACAAAAAACCATGTACACAGTGAAAGACTAAAGACCAATAACTCAAAGGAACCCATTTCCCTAAATCTCCAACCTCCTCCATGCTCTAATCCAAAAAATAGTCCAAGTATCACTAGGAACCACTAGAGAATTTTGATACTTTATGTTTTCCCATCTCCTAATAAACAACATCTAAAAAGGACCAATGTCCCAAAGAATGGGTGAGTAATGAAACTCAATAGGATTTCCCAAAATTACATCCCTCTTCACACAACTATGATAGAACATGTTCTCACATTTATATATAATAATTTATATAAAAACCAAGTAAAACCATTCAATTATTTATCCCTAAGATGAAAAATTCCATACCAAATAATTTTTTCTAAAATAAAAAATTTTTCGTGGAATGAACACAAAGACATAATTAACCATTATAAATGTAAATATTGGAATAACCCATTCTATTTCACATAATTATACAGATAAACTTAACCATGCAACACGCAGAATCTTGGTGTTACCATTAACAGTGGAACTTTTATATCCAAACCTGTTATTGTGGAACATTCATTTCCAAACCCATGCCTTCGATGGTGGGACATTCATGTTCATATCCATATCATTTCATCCATTCATAACCATTTATTCCAAACATATTTAATTTTATATTTCCAAACCAAATCAACTATTTCAATAAAACCACAATTTTTTTTTGAAAACCAAACCGAAATAACATTTCAATGAAATCAAAACTTTGTTGGAAAAAAATAAATATACCACTTCAATAAAACTCATCATTTATTTAAAACTATTTACCATGAATGAAAACCAAATCACCCATTTAAAATCATCATTTTAAAATCATGTTACCAGAACCACCTTTGTCCAAAACACCCTATTTTTACAATACCACAAATCGTCACCAAATAGGGCTTCCAAAAATCATTATAAAACAACAAAACAATAGATTCCATAAAAACAAACTAAATTGAAATAATTTATTATAGTTATAAATGTAGTAGTTGAGAGTTAATCTACTTACCTTGGAAATTTGGAAAAATTATAAATGACATGAAAATTTCCCTGGAACTAGGAAAAATATACAAAAATATTTCTTAAGCCCCTTCCCCTAACAACAAAAAATCAAATATAATAATATTTTTCAAAAATTACTCTCTATATATCAACAAAAAAAATATATAAGAAACATAGAGAGTGTGAGAAGTTCATCAAAGAAAAACTGCCAAAACCTGGCATAAATGATCACTTATAATGATTATCAGGCTTCAATGAACCAACAAATTCCTTCTAATTACCATCGAATTAACGGGAGAAGAATCCACAACCTTTGAGGGGATGAAATCCCACGTTAGAGTGGGTTTGGGAAAAAATAGGGGTTAAAGGCTAATCCTAACCTAGATTAACTTTTTATGGATCTAGTTTTTATATTTTGCTTGGTTAGTCACACATTTTGGAACAACATGTGCTAGCCATGCACCAGCCAATTCCCCAAGTATGAACCTCACACAGTTGTCTCTCATGGTTATAAAACCATGCACTAAAAGTAAAAATTCCCACTATATAAATAATAATTGTCTCTCATAGTCATCTTCATGGTTGGAAAAAACATTTCTCCTACTCGTTCACCTTCTCCATATCCAATATATCATTTTTCATGTTTTCTTGTAGGTTGTTCTTAGTTTTCAAAAACCATGAACTAGTCATGCACCTTTATAAAAGCCCCAAAAACAATACATCTTTATTTTAAACCCTCCTAAACATCACCCAAACACTTTACGAACCTAAAAATAATAAATTAATTGTTAGTTACATGAAACATGGTGTGCTACATTCTCCCCGCCATTTCACTTTCCATCACATTAAATTATAAGACCATCGTTTCTCTGAAAAAATTATCACCCTTTCTCATTCATTTCCTTCTCTCATTCCCAAGTCTCTTCATGAATCTGTAAATGCTTCCACAAAACCCATAATAAACTGATTATTTTCCAACACAACAATTTCTTTTTCCTATAAATAATATTCAAATTCATGTGAAACATTAAAGAATCTGGATTGAGGTTTACATGATCCCATTGAATCTGATGTTCATGATGAGGATGGTATATTTTAAAATTAGATACATGAAAAAATTTCACTACACTGAACTGTGGTTGAAATTCCATTTGATATGAAACCTCTACAACCTATTCATGTATCTCAAAAGGTTCTCTGTATTGAGGAGATAACATTTTATGAATCCTGAAATGATGATGTTAATTACTTGGAGTGATTACCAAAAACACATTATCACTAACCCAGAATAACAGTGGCCATCAACAGTGATATGAAAATTATTTCTGATGACTTTGATCATCTCCATTCATTTTCTGATCAATTGAATATTATATTTTGTCTCCTGGACAAGGATAAACCCAACTAGTGTTGTCTCACCTGTTTCCACCCAATAAATTTGAGAATGAAAAGTACACACATAAAATGCTTCAAAAGGATCCATATATATATTACCATGATAGTTACTATTATAAGAGAACTATAATAATGAATATTGGTCTTCCCAGGAGACACCAAAATCCATTTCATAATCCCACAACATGCCTTCAAATGTTTTCCTCTTCCTTTCGTATTGACTATCCATTTGAGGAAGATATGCCTTACACATTGTCAACTGAGTCCTAAGGGATTTCTATAAGGATTTACGAAAACATGATGTAAAACACTAATCTATATCTGACCCTATTGAAATTTTTATTTCATGCCTCTTTATCACTTCCAAAATAAATAATTTTGACACATACTCAAACGTATAAGATTCGTGAATAGTGATGAAATGAGACCAATTTTTGAGATAATACACTATCAGAGATATGGGATCGTGTTTCTAAACCATTATCCAATGAAATGTTAAAAAATTTATAGATATCTTCTATCATTTCAAAACTACAAAAGGTAAATATCGCAAGATACCTTCTTGTTGCTGATACTCTTCCTTAACCTACAGGCAAGTTAAGCATCTCGAAACAAACTGAGCTACCTTCTTTTTCGTGTTGACTCACCAAAATTGTGCCTAAAAAACAATATACATATTTTTTATCCTCGGTTAACCATCCCATCTAAAATTGTGGTAAGCATGAAAAATTTGTTCCTAAAAATATAAATGTACAAAAATCTTATTTCTAAACGACAACACTAAACACCCATCCAGCCTCTATCCCTCAATTTTCTCCCCACCATTGAGTTTCAAACTAAAATAAATGCATTCTAAATCATATTTCTTTTCCCCCTTAACCATAATCACCAAATGTAGACCAATAGAAACTATAAATAAAATTTATCGACTCCCTCAGTCATCAGAATCCATGTGCATCTCATCTAGGACCAACATAATTTGTCACTCACTTAATGAAACTTTTTCCAATTGAGAATATAGATTTTTTGTTAATATATCCACCATAAAATTTTCCATAACCATAATATACATTTTCCAAATTCAAATATTTAGAGATTCTCCATCCATATTCATTGTCTCATGTCCAAATATATTTGTCAGAAACTATTTTTACAGATTTTATGATCTTTAAATGAAGTAAATTTATCACCAAAGTGGTAATTATGCCAAGTCATAAAAGTATGAAATATGAAAAACTAACTAAAAATAATTCTTTGTTTAGTTCTTCTTAGGAACTTGTATCTATAATTTATCTATAAGAAACAATATAATCTATGTGTATGAGAACACATCCTAACCTGGATCCAAAAGAATCACAACAAACTACATACCCTAGTCTAAATTCTTGAAGAATAAATATTTTTTTATGTAAGGAGAATATTCAACACTTTAAAATACATCATTAATTCCTCATTCCAATGTAATAAAACATTATTATTTCTCAAATATACCATAGGAGATTCTTTTCATGAAAAATAACAAATCTAGAATAGTAATAATCAGCTGGACCAAGGAAATACATTATCTCGAATAAATTATTTAGCAGTTTCCAAGAGATAAAATCATCTATCTTTTTTGGATATACCGAAATACCTATTTATGATATTAAATGGACTTTGAAACATACCTATTATATCAAAAAATAATACTTTTATAATTTGTAAAATAAGAGGCAATCCCTCCAGATTCCCAATAGTGTCACCAACTTTTGTTCATACTCATTCATTTTCATTTAATACACCAACTTATCATCCATAAACACCACCACAAAAGAATCCAAATTTCACTAAAATATCTAATTCATTAATTTCATATATATTGGTGGTGCATTCTTAATAACTAAATGAATTACATCATATTGATAATGTAAATATCTACTCCTGAAAGCTTTTATGGGATATCCTCCTTTTGAATCCGCAATTAGTGATATCCTAAGCACAAGTCAATTTTAGAGAAACATTGATATCCTATCAATTGATCGATCATCTAGTAAATTCATGGAAGTAGATACATGTTTATTATTGTAAACTATTTATTATTATGATAATCCACACAAAACCAAATATTTATTTCTTCCTTTCCGAAAAATAAAATAGGTGATTCCCATGGAGATGTGCTTGGCCGAATGAACCCTTTGCTTTCAATCTCTTATAATTGTGCATTAAAATCCCATATTTTTTTTCTATTGATAATATGGAATATGAATTAAGACTATTCCCAAAAAATAGATCAACTGTAAACTCCACTTCTATTATAGGTGGTAAAAATGATAAATTTTCTTGAAATTCATCTAGAAAATGATCCACAAATTCTGGAAGAGTGATATTCTCGATCACCTCCATCTATATCAACGTAAAATATTCCAGATGGTATGAGATCATTCCAAATTCATGTTCAAAAAATCTTTTTTCACCTTCCATTACATTTCATTCTCCTTTTATAAGATGCTCAATGCCATCCCCAGTCGTGAAACTAACCATTATGGTATAACTATTGATGTGATCCATGAATGTTTTCAACCTATACATACCATGGAATTTATCAAACTAATCTATCTCAGGTGAAAATAATTCTCATATTAACTCATCTCCAACAATAGTTATAAAACCGGATCTACACATAAAGGCTCACCTTTATCTTTCACATAGAGTAGTTTGTAGTTTTAAAAGCGAAAGGATCATCTCCAATTTTAAAAAAATTAAATCAGTAGGACAAGAACAAATAGTGGAGTGGGATTCACCTATAGAAAAAAAAATCTTGAATAAGGGTTGGATTAAAAAGAATCATTCCTCTCACCATAGATGGTTCATACTGATCATCCATAATCACCTACTCAACTCTATATAATTTCTTTCCTCTAAAACTCTATTATTTATTTCACTATTGATATTTCACTACCTGATAATTCATGGTATTACTATAAATAACATGTACAGATATATTCTATTGTGGAGATTTATTCTACTGCCCTCACCTCATCAAATCATAAGACATCTATAAGACCAAACAAGTGTCCAAAACACCTGACCTTATATCACTGTGACAATAGAACAGAAGATGACCCATATGATTGAAATTGTGTTAGTCTATAGCTGATGTCGTACATTTTATCTTCATGTGTATAAGATAACCACAATGAAAACATCCAAGCTTTCTCTTGGGTCTTGGAAGACAATTTTCATATCTAGCCATATAATTCTGAGTTATACTCCCACCTTGGATCTCGGTGTTCCTCTTTCACTTATTCACAGTATTAGAGTTACCACTATTTCCAATAGGTATCAACATACATCCTCATCTCATAGCTCCTATGATTTCTTGTTCAACCATTATAGCTCTATTTATGATTTCTATATAATCCATACTACATAGAATGTATTTATTCTACTGAATCTCATGCCTTATCCCAGATTCAATGATGTGTGCCATCAAAGAAGCACTAGCAGCAACTTTGGAAGAAAATTGCATTAAATTCAAGAATTTTTCCACGTACTCCTTGATAGAAATATTTTCGTACATCAATTTGAACTACTATGTTGTTGTTTTAATTCTGAACATGTGAGGATATAATTTTTTATTAAAAAATTCTTAAAAATCATCCCATGAACGACCATGGTCCAATTTAGCATGAACTATTAAATCAAACCATTAATGTGAAAGTTCCTCCCTTCTATATTCCTCCATCATGACATTCAGTTGTGTTGGTGTGCTAATGAAACCAATGATTTGATTTTTCGTTTTCATCCACACCTCTTTATTTTATGGTTCTGAATCACCCTGAAAGATGGATGTATTATGATTTTGAGACTGAATGGAATGATCCACTTTCCTTGTATCATTCCTTTTTTCCATGTTTCTACATACTATATTTCTTGTACAATAATTTTAACCATCTTTTGGTTCACATATGGCCCAATTATAACCACATTCTCCACAAATTCTTCTGGTTGGTTTCTATGATACCTATCAGTTTCCATTTTCTAGAAAAACAACAAACTCCGTAGGTATCATTCTCTATCAACTTAAGGATTCACAATTTAAAATTGTACCATAACATACTATTTGAAATTTCATTCAAAAATTCAACATTTCCATAATTAATCCTTTTTTTTAAATCTCACCATACTTTTGAAAATCAAACCATATTAAAAATACTTTAATCATGCACTTTTTAAAAATCTAACATTGGAAAACAATGTATCATTTTACAAAAATTTAACACATTACAGCAGATCATAAATCATTACAAAAAATAAAATATTCACCCCTAGTGGGAATTAATTTCTATAATTCATATAATTCCTATTTCATTGGCTAAACCCATGACAATTCATGTGCATCCCATTGGATTAACCCATGAAAATTATATTAAAATTCCTATAAGTGTCTCTAAAAAACTTATGTACCAAACTTCCATGTAACATTATGTTCATCATTAAAAGGTTAGGTACATGTTTTTATGCTCTAAATTTTATGTCCCAACAATCTTACTCTTTTCTGGAAACTCGACACGAAAAATATACAACAATGAATATCAACTCCAAGACTGAGAGAATAGAAGACCAATTATTAGAGTAATACCGAACAAGTTGATACAACTTGTTCAAAAAGGATAATTAGAAGTCCCAAGACGGATACAACATATAACATCCCTCTTCGTACTCATTATCTTGAGAAGGTAGAAGGAAATTACTTCTATTTAAAATACATCCCCAAGATGCCAAAGGTCCAAAATAAATGCCAAGGGATTTATTTACAATTGGGGGATAATATTACCTTTGAAAATAAAACAACCAACCAAACATTCCATGACCAAATAAACCACTACATGATTAATTATAAAATTCAAAGAAACTAAAGCATACCATTATTATCAGAAACCAACACCAAAGAGTACCACAATGGAATACTACAAAAAAACCATGTACATTGTGGAAGACAAAAAAAAACAAAACTCAAAGACAAACATAGCTCTAATTATCCTACAGGATCCATTCTCTACTCTAAAAAATAGTCTAAGTGTCATAAAGCACTACAAGAGAAGTGTGATACTTTAACTTTTCCGTGTCCTAATAAAAAACATATGGGAAATAACCAAAATTAAAATGTAGAGGCGAGTAATGAAACTCAAAAGGCTTTCCCCAAATGGTTTCACTACTCATGAAAATATGATAGAACATGTTAGCACATTTATACCAAAAACAATATTATAAAAACCTAGGAAATAGTTCCAAAATTTATCACAAGTCCAAAAAATCAATACCAACGTAGTTTTTCTCTAATAAACCAATATATAAGGAAATAACCCAAACAAGTAATAATGAATTTGTCAATTTACTATTGTTATAACCCATTACCTTTCACATAATCAAACACACAACCTTAACTATGAAACTAAACACAATCATTGTGTTTCTATTGACGATGGAACATTCTTGCCCAAACCTGTGAGGTTAGAAATTTCCCATCCAAACCCATTCATTTTGTGGTGGACCATTCATGTACATATCCATCTCATTCCATTATTTATTAAAAATTAAATCCAACCACATTCAATTCAATATTTCTACACCAAATAAACCATTTCAGTAAAACCTCATTTTTATTGAAAATGAAACCAATAATCAATTTCACTTTAATCAGCCTTTTGTTGGAAACCAAATAAAAAATCCTCTTCAATGAAACTCATAATGTATTGAAAAAAAATTTCTATCCATTGAAACCAAATCAATATTTTAAAATAATCATTTTAAAGCCATGTTACCAAAATCACCCTTGTCCAAAATAACCAATTTTACAAAATACCACAAACTATCACTAAATAAGGCTTCGAAGAATAATTTCACAAATATTTCACAATATATTTCACAAAAAATATAATTATTTAAAATCAATAATTATAGTTAAAAATATAATTGTCAAGATTGGATCCATCTACCATGTAAATTAGGTGAAAACGATAAACAACATGAACAATATCCATGAAAAAAGGTCAAATCTGAAAAAACCATCCTTAAGTCTCTTCCCCTAAAAATACGAAATCAAAATATAATAATATTAGGCATAAAATACCTTATACTTATCCAATACAGACATACCTTTATGAAAACGAGAAATAGGTAGAAGTATATCTAAGTAAAACTACCCAGAAAAATATAATAAATATTGACTTACAGTGATAGTTGGGCTTCAACATACCAAGATCTTCCTTGTGATTACTTCTCATTCGATGGAATAAGCCTCCTGTTCATTTGATAGGATGAAATCCTGACTTAGTTGCATTTTGGGAAAAGGGGGGGTTAATGGAAAATCCCAACATATATCCACTTTTTCTAAATCTAGTTTTCAAACCATGCGTGGTTAGTAAAATGCTTCAGAAAACAATATGATAACTATAAGCTAACCACTATCTCCAAGACAAACCTCACACGGTTCAATCACATTGTTAGAAAACCATGAAAAAATACTGAAAATCTGAATGTATCAAAAAACAAGGCTTCTCCTAGGATTATATAAGGTTTTTAAAAACTGTGTGCCTTCTCATTCACCTCCCATGCCTCATTATTCAAAGTTTCCTGTAGGTGTTACACGACTTTCACAAACTATGAACAAACCATTCGTGATTATAAAATCCACAAAACACTCCAAATTTCTTCTAAATCCTCCAAAACATAAAAAAACTATTTACTTACTTAAAATCATAAATGAAGGGTTACTTACTTGAAACCAGAGGTTTCACACTTGTTTGGAAAACAAAAATAAAATTCCTTTTAAATAATTGTTAAAAAATTAAATAATGGTTAAAAATGAAATTAATAAATAATTAGAAAATATTTAAAAAATTATTGAATTTTTTTATTAATGAAAATATGGATATGGGATAGAAATATTACAAATCAAAAAGAAAAAAGTTTTGTTTTCCATTAAAATATATTTTCGGTCTCTTTAGTAATTAAATAGGGGTAAATGATAAAAACACATTTTAATAAGAAAAACTTGAGGAAAAAATATAAAATGGGGTTTATGAGATATATATTATATTTTATAATTGATATTTTATGATTAAACATTACCATTAAAAATTATATCAAAACATAAAACACTTTCCTCATGTCTTCCCTACATCATAAATGTATAAACCTCTTCTTTGTTGAGAAACCTCCTTTGACTTACAGCGTATACTTTGAAATGATGGTTTTATGATCAAACCAAGATCTCTATAAAATGGGGAGTTATGATTAGAATTAATTGTTTTAGGTTTAGTCTAAGGTAATAGGATCTAGAAGTAGGAGAAATATTGGATATGGTATTTCCTTTTATAAACAAGGAAGAGCACACACTTAGAATTTTTCAAAAACATTAAGATATATTATTATAATAATAAATAAAAATGATTCCAAACGGATAATTATATTAGTTTAGGAAAATATAAGGTCAAAATATATTTTTCAAAAAACATTTATACATTTTTATGTGACAATAAAACACTTAAATCTATAGTTAAGCCACTAGTAAACTCATTTTAACTTTAAATATTGATAAAAAATTTCTGTTTTTATTATTAATTACGAAGGAAGATGAAATTTGAATCATTACCAGATTCTTTAATTCAAATTAAAAATATGTAATTTCCTTTATGAAATTAAATTTCTATATGTTATAGAAAATAATTTTAAAATAATAATGTAAAAATCAATAAAAACTCATTTTTCCAAGAAAAATATGTTTTTAAGCATAAAATAGAATTTACATTCATTATTGGCCCTGTAAAAGCACAAAATAAATTTAAAAATATATTATAGAATATAAAATCTATAAATTTAACTGAACACATAAATTATTATTTATTTATAAAATTTACTATGATAAAAACTTATTTTATACATAAAAATAGTATTATGAAAAATAAATAGTCTTAAATATATATATTTTATCATCATTTATATTCTTTAGATAAAGAATTTATTGATGTTTATTCATAATTTATCTATATAAATTTATTAATTTTCATTCTATATCTATTTTAGAAATTGATATATAAAATGTTCAAAAATACTTTTCTCTGAAAAATTGTAATTTAATAATTTAATGGTTTCATTAAAAATTTAATTATTATATCTTAAGAATTAATAAATGAGTTTGTTTTTAGAAAAAAATTCTATATATATTTAAAAATTTGGTAATAACTATTCATACCCTTCAATCGAACAACATGGTTATGAAGATGTACTATATTTTCTATTCATTTAGATATAGGGTTTCATGTAAATCAATCTGTTGAATAATTCATGTTTATTTCAACGGAAATAAATATAAAATAATAGGGTGTTAAATTTTTTTTTTGAAAATATCGGTGTTCTATTTAAAAATTGGTACATAGTATATCATACCATTCAAGGCCACTAATCAATTTAATTTTTTTTCATTCATTATTTTTCCTTCAGATTTATTTTAGTCTTCTATTTTTGTTGTTTAAAAAGGTTTGTAAATACTTTTATGATATTTTATCATTATTTGGTTTGTTTTCGATGGTATTTTGTTAGGTATAAAATGATTTAATAGGGAAAAAACAAAAAATATAAAATTTTGTTGAATTTTAATCTGATGAATATTTTAAAAAAATTGTACTTTTTGAAGTTTGTAATGAATTTGTAAAAAACATGTGAAGTAAAAGTTAATTTAAAGTGAAATTAAATAATGTTTTAAAGAGATATAAAGGTGAACTTTTTAATATCTAATGTACTGGTACATTTTTATTGTGGTTTGGATATTTATTTTCATGGATTATTTTTATTATAATGTGTTTGAATTTTCCTTTTTCTTATTTGAGTATTATGTTTTGTTTTATTATATATATTTTTCCACCACGAAGAAACTAAGGTTTTGTACTAATTATATGTCTTGGTAATACCATAAACCTATCATATATTATTGGTTCGATAAAGCTCTTCCAACTATCATCATTAACCAAACTATAGTTATATTTAAATATATGTACCCTTATTAGTCTTCATTAATCATCTATTGTGGTTAAGTTACTCATGGAGTCAAGGATTAGTTAGAGAAAATAAAAGGATTTTTAATTTTATGAGAACACTAGAATCATCAGGATTTAAGATAGTTTTAGACTTGTTTGAAGGAATGAGTATAGAATGGTCGATGTAAATTTTTCAATGTCATATATAATGTACTATGCCTTATTAATTCTTTAATATGGCATTAAATCTGTGTAATTTTCATGAGAGGGTAAAATTATAGAAGATGGTAGAGCTCATGAACCTCTATAAAAGTGACTAGTAGATGATGATATCTTTTACAAAATTTAGCCTTTTGATCTCTTTATTTCTTGAGTTGACAATTGAGGACATACGGAGAGTTCATATCTTCATGATGGGTCTTCTATCAACCCCCAATTCATGGATTCATATTTTAAATTTTTTTCACTTGAGAATGTGTTAGATAAATAAACGATGGTGGAATTGAACTCTAGGATCCATACTAGTATGTGTCGTGCCTTAATATCTTTTGGTATTGTTAAGGGTTTGATATTTTTTAATAAGATAAAGTAGGATGGTCTTAAGATAGGATACTATAACAACTTGAGTGAATCCTCATTTTGATATTACAATAAATCAATAAATAAGAGGTCTCCAATGTTCCACTAGTTTGTTCATTTTAGGAATTTTATTCCCTTTTATTCAAAATTCATGAAGACCTTGAATAGTTGTGGTTACTTGGTCCATCATTAAATATTAAATAACATTGAGAATTAGTGAAAAATGGAATCCTTATCATAGTTTAGAACATAGTGCTGATCTAACTGATATTATTCGAGATATCTCCAATTTTGTACCAATGTTTCCTTCAGTTTTCCAAGTTTATTTATTAGTGTTTTCACTTTTAGGATATTTTTATATATTTTTTATTTTATAAAGGTTTTTGTTCATTTTTATGGGAATATTGATAAGGGGTAGGTTGGTGATCTATTTTGGTCTCTTTTTTAAAGGGGAAGGTGGTTTTTTTATGTCTTCCCCTATGGAAATTTTTCTTATTCAACCCATAATGATATGTGCAAGACATATATTGTAGAGTGGCCTCATAAAAAAGAATCTTTTTATGATTTCCATATTTTTGTGTTTTTCCCTCAATATTCCTTTTTGAGATTTGATGCTTGGGTTATGGACTGTGAATTTTATTGTTTCCTTTTTTTGTTTTTTGGGATATATATAATTTTTTTCTTTTTTTGAGTTTAAAATGGGGGGGGGTTATTGATTAGTGTGAGTGAGTATGGGTTGAGGTTCGACATCGGCATGGTTTTCTGTACATTCTCTTACTACTATGTATTTGATAAAGAACACATTGTTCCTCAACCTCTATTAATAATATCTTAGGGCGCCTAGGAAACATACATAGAGATTTATTTATTGAGATATGGTTACTATGTCATCATGATTACACAAACTAAAACCCCCATGTTTGTGATATATCTGAACCCTATGAGAGTGCCAAAGATAAGGCTAATTGAAAGCATCTTGTTGGTTATAGACAATGTATTATTTGATGGGCTAGTAAATGGTTCCACCATAGTACATCTAGGATAATCACACTTGTTGTTTAAGAGTTTCCAATGATTATTTGTACTCTAATACTTTCTTTAGTATGCATTATAGTTCCAAATATGTTTTTTAATTATATTATAATTTACCTAAACTTGTTTTATTATTCCTTTCAATATTGATTCGTTTGGTTTACTATTTTATTAGTCATTATTCTATTATTTTTATTAACATATTTATATTATTTATCATCTTTTTTATTTATATATGGATTCATATGTTCCCATTTTTGATAACATAGAGTGACAATTGTTAATGGAGAATGTAAATACTATATATCCAACTCACAAATTCTTCATTCTTATAGTATATATTTACCATGTTAATGAATTCATCACATGTCATTCACGTTTATGGATGATAATATCAAATAAACCTTATATGAATTGAAATGAACATCATATTTACTATATAGGTGTGGTCACACAATCCTAAATCTGACTTGATTGGGGTTTATATTTCATACTCATCAAATTAGAGGAAAATCCCATCTTGATTGACATCTAACTAACAAAACCATCATCAGCATACCCAAACACCCCCAAATTATATAATCTTGAATGATTTATAAGAATGTTATAAAATTATAAAGGTTATCATTCTTGGTATCTCTCCCAACCCACATAGTGGGGACTTCAAATATTATTCATACAACCTATTATACTAAATACATAGTGTATGAAACTACGTGTCGTAAACTTATTTGTTCATCTATTCCAAAAAAAAAATCTTCTATTCCTCGTCAAGATATTTTACATCTTAATAAAAGAATCATACTCACTTTAACTGTAATATTAATTATTAACTTATAATAATCCATGACGAATAATAGTTAGAAATATCTCAAGCTGATATATTATTTTATCAATTATAATTTCACATCATGATATGTATATATATATATACATCCAAAATTAATGAAAGATAATGTAGATAAAACAATTTTTTTGATTTATTTTATATTCATAGAACTCATTTATGTTTACATAACAAAACCTTCGTTAGAACCAGTCTATCATATCATATAAGATAGATTTTTAAATTTTTCTCAAGTTTTATTAAAATTATAGTGTCTTTTAACTCAATACATCTACATGTATTTTTTTGACATATCTATTTCACCTTCGGATAAAACCCTACCACTAAAATTTATAGTGAGTATAATATATGAATAAATAATGTTTGAATAAAAGTTATATATAATAAGAATATTCCTAATGTTCAACTCTTGGGAATATTCAAATGTCATAACTCCACAACATTAAATGTTGTGATCTTAACATTTATTTTCTACGTTGGACATTTTTAATTTTGAAAGAATCATCACTTTTGGAACCCTTTACATCACATTTTTCCATTGAATTTTTTTTATAAATCATATAACTATTTATATTATCGCTTATTAACAAATTATTTACCTCATTTAGGATAAATTTACATAAAACTTTTATGCTAACTACACATATCTCTTTTGATTTCACTTTATCCCCATATATTAAAACTATTTAGGGTATTTTGTGAAACCAATTTTAATTTTATACTTGAATAATCCTTTATTATATAGTGTTAACTAAATAAAACACTTTAAATTTCACATTATGGCTATATATCATAATTTTTTTGGATATTAAGAGAAAATCATTTTTATTTTAGACTAGTATAATCTTTTATTTGTTAATTTTGAACTTACCTATATTTAAAAATACTGAAACTAGCATCTTAAGAACTATATTATTCAAATAAAATAATTCTATGACACATAAAACAAATTGGTGTTATGAAATGACACTAATTTAATTTTATAATGAATATTATTAAATAAAAAATGGTTTCCATATAATATATGTTCTTCTATGTATTTGTATTCTATTTCTCTAAAATATGTATATATTATTTAAAATATTTGATTGGGGGTGGTGGGAACACCTTACCCCTTATTTTAAAATTCATCTGGATAAACACTTATATAATGGATAAACATTTTTCTCCATATAACCTTTTTAAAACATGCAACAGAATCTATTGAATCTTAACCCAAGTGTATTGAATTCAATAAATCACATTTTAATGAAAACTCTATATCAATAAATAAGTAATCTTATCATATAAGTAAAATTTAATGAATACAAAAATCCATTATTAATATCCATCTATGATTGAAAAACTTTTTTTCCTTCAAAACCCTTCTATGAAAACTCTTCATTTCACCACATGAATGAAAACTCAATGATATATCACATCTTCCCCTAATTTTGAACTTTTTATATTTAAATTATTTTTAATTTATATATCTGGCTTCACATAAACTTATAAAGTTAAATATCAATGTTCATAACATTGATACTTGACATGGGTATTACATAGAGATTAACAGACCCCATCAGGTATCTTGAGAATTCCATCACATGGAATCATTACTCCTTATAAATAATAACAGCTGTAATTTTTAATAACCATGACTATATACCTCAAGAAACATTACTAGACACTCAATAAAAAAAATTATTTTTATTAAAAGTTTTTCCCACATTTTCAATCAATATATCACCAAAACCAAGACATCCCATGTCTAGTTAATCTATTCAGAAAACCTATAATAACAGGTAAAATTCCCTTGAACTGATTCATGATTTTAAAACATTTATATTGATAGAAATGAAATAAATTCTTTAAAAAATTCAAACATTATACGAAATCTTTTATCTCTTCAAATCATATGATTCTCAACCATATTGAGTATTGCTGAAATAACCAATCACATTAATTATGTAACACTAATATTCAATGTGTTATTTTTCATCAAAATTATTTCAAAACATATGTAAAACATTTTATGTTTCTCATAATCATATATATTTTCTTGTTGAAAAATTTCAACACTTGGTTACTCGGGATGGTATTTCTCTAACACATAAAATTTACCCTTACTTATACACTCTTATTATGCTGCTTTTTATTCTATTTACATACATTAAGCTTATCATTCCAAAAAATATTTATCTCAAAGATATGTTTTATGGGGACAATTATATTTATCTATAATAAAATCTTTTATTATAAGAGTATCATGTATTACTAAAATTTAGAAAGGGATTTTATTAAATGGGCTCCCACTAAAATGATGACCCCTTTCAACATCATAATATTTAGTAGTGGAAAAAATCATTATTTCACACTATAATGAGTCCAATATAGATTCCCTATCACAAATTAATTATTTAGATGGGTCATAATTCTAATCAAATCGTATATGAAACATGGACAGTTTAGTCGATAAATATTTTTCAAATACAATATATAGATAATGTCACCTCTTGTAACATCCCAACCCGAACATCCACATGAACAGTGCCAATTTTTTTGGGTGTTATTGACCTTAGGCACACCTCCCTGAATTCCAATGGATACTGACTATAAGAGAGGGGGAAATAGGTATAGTGGGGAGGGTGTACGCACATGGATGGAGGAAAAATTAATGCACTGGTCCAAGAATATTAATAAAACCTGTAGTGTTAATAAATAATCAGTAGAGTCGAACCAAAACTGTATTGTAGAAGCACTAAAATTTTAAAATAATAGTGAAAGTGATAAATAAATAAAAGTAGTAAAAATTAAATAGAACAACATGTTGAACATCACTTGTAACTACTAAACAAACATATCATGCATCCATAATAGGTCACACATGTCCATAAACAATTGAACCCATGGCTAACCAGTAGTAGCTACAAAATAATGTAAGCATGTTGATACAGGAAATAATGACAAACAAAGTTAACTACATCTAGTCATGACCTCAAGGTCCATACCATCTCCATTAAAATTCTAACACGGTCCATATCCTGAAGCTGATCTCTTTATTGAACATAAATCCATAAAGTCTACACACATCTTGAATGTCCCATGTAGGGTGTGAGATGAATCTCAGAAGGATACCACCCCATGGTGTGTACCTAGTATTTTTGTTTAAGAAGGCTTTCATTTATAAGAAAAATCAACAGTACGATACATAATCCAACACAAACTCCAATGGTTCTCAGCAGCAACCAAAGAGTGTCACCTTCTTCGGTCAACGCTGGAATCTCAGTCACACAACCTGGCACCAAGTACCCCTTAACACCTCATGTATCAAGTACTAACATCCTAAAGGCATGCCCAGTGATAGTAAACCGTCACCATGTGCCTCCTGACACCTCATGTCTCAAGCACTGACGTCTCGTCAGCACTCCCAAGTAGTAGTAACCTAGAACCAAGTGCCTCCTGACACCTCATGTCTCATGTACCGATGTCCCAAAGGAATTTCCAAACAATCTGAAGGATCCTCACCTTTCACATTCCTTCCATGGAAAGAACCCCAACCATAATAACCTAATCACAACTACGGGGGCCTCTACGCATACGATTAGTCAAAACCACCTCATCACGGACTCATATATGTTCACACGACCCAACTCAAGGGTGAAAGGTAACCACCAAATTTAGAAAGTAAGACACAACCTCTTTGGTACCTTGTTCCCCTGCAACCATATCTCTTAGAATCAGATGTCTTTTCCATCAAGGTAACTCGTTCCATGCCCAACCTGACAGTCATACTACCTCAAATTTGATGTCCATGGCACTCAATCTCATGTTCAAAAAACTAAAATACTCTAGGTTAAGCCCAACGTATGATCAACATCACTAAATAACATCTGGGCCATTCCAAACACAACCTAAAGGTTCTAGAATTTTCAATATCAAGCATCACATATATATAATAAAAAAAACACTTTTAATAGTAAAAAAATATAAAAATATGAATTGTACTTTCTAAGTGTTGTCCCATACCATCAGTGATATCTTGAAAGCCTCTAATAAACATAATCATGGTTAAATATTTTAAACACTAATGTTTAATAAAAATAATTCAATTATAACCATTTTGGAATCCCTGGCCAAAATGCCCAAAATGAGCAACAACCTCTAACCCGAACTCGCTCAAGCATAACAAGGTAAGTTAATGCCCAACGACATACCATAAGGTATAAGGTCAATTAAATATAATAAAACTTTGTCCCTTCTCAATACCCAGCATTTTTCTAAAACTCCACAACCCCTAAATGACCATAAAAACACAACACATGGTATGAAACACTTACCTTAGACTCGTCGATGTAGGCACATCCAATATTGAGCCTTAATTTGAAGTCGAGCTTCATTGATCTATTTTTTCATCGAATTATTGAAAATATGATTGGATGGAAACTGTGATGCGTGAGACAATAAAACAAGAACAGAATAGGGTGTGTAATTTTATCCCTCCTGGTGCAATCTCATACCCAATGATATATTGAAGAATGATCATCTTATGAAAAATATAGAAGAAGAAATGTTCTTCACCTCTCAGAGCGTCGTAGTCTGAAAATAGGGAAGAAGAAGATGTTTTTAGAAATGAGATGTGAAACTCACCCATATAAAAAAATAAGAAAATAAAATTTCATGGTGTGTATTAAGGACTACAAGGTATGTAGCAGCTTTTTTGTACTCGGACTTACATGGGTTTTCAGGTCATCGCACGACTTAGACATGTCGCATGGGTCAACACACTGCTAGGACTCCGTCAATACAATGAAATTAAAATACACGGTGTGTCAAGGAACACTACATTCCAATAGTGGATTATTTTTTGCACGGTCACCACAAGGCATGTACAAAGTCATCACATGGTATGTACATGCCTAACATACACATGATGTGTACTGTGGAGTACATGGCGTGTAGCCTAGAAATTTTCTAGAACTGGCCAGTTTCCCCTATTTTCTCAAAATCTAGCTTGAAACATAATGAAAAAGAAATTCATACCATAAAGTAAGAACTGAGTTCTTACGAACATCCCCACCTTAAAGAAATTCATCCCTGAATTTTCCTTCCATGGGTGGTGGAGAAAACATCAGACAATTATGGCCGTAAATTTGAATCAAACAATGGTCTAATTAACTATTTTTGGACTCATGGTCCTTCCATAATCCATCATCACCCCTTCTCATGCTCAGGTTCCCCTGTGTTGTTCCGTACAACCAAATGTATCCCGCACTGAATCGGTTTCCACCTCCACGAGGTCCTGCATCCCATGGATGCTCGAAACATAACCTGGTTCCATGCACCTCAAAAAACATGCATCACTGATGCCCCGGTGCCCACAAAACCTCATGTAACCCACATCATCGATGCCCTGATACCCATGACACATCATGTAACCTTCAACCATGACCCCCGAATGCCAACGTCACATCAAGTAACGTGTATCCACAGTGCTCTAATTCCCATGGAACCTCATGTATATATATATAAATATACCATGCGCCGAAAATGGTGCCAATCTCGCAAACTAGCTTATGGTTATCCACATATATTATGTGAACCTCATGCCCTCAAAATAGACATTCCTTAACATTCCATTCCAAAAAAAAGGAAACACGAAAAAAATCATGGCCACGTCCAAAGTGTACCTCTGATCGCCATCGTCTCACCAGCTTGTTCAGCCTCTCACAGCTCCATGACATGAACATGGCCTGATGTATGACATCCTAATGCCTGACCTCCCTGTGGTGCTACTCGAATCACTAGCCTCTGACCCCTTAGTTGGGTCTTGATGTCTCTTCCATGTCCTCCGTGTGTTGCTCAGCCTCTGCTACCCTCACCAAATACCAATCTTGAATCAACCACAGACACCACTATCTGTCCTGGTCCCTACCTTCCAGCTATTTGAGAAGGCTTCCTACAAAACCTCTCCAGATGTCTGACCTGTCCACATGCCCGACACTCCTTTAGAGGCCTATCACACTGAGTTCGTACATTTTGCGGCTGCCCGTACTGAAAGAAAACTACTGATGAACTGCCACGAGGTGGTCTAGCTGAGTCCTTGGAGTAACTACCCTGTTAAAACTCATCCCTATGCTGCTTCCTATTATATGAACCATCACATGAAGCCACTTACTATCTCAAATAGGACATGTCTGTCAAGTTTCCCTCAGCTATGAGCACCTAATTCACCACCTATGAGAACAAGGCCAACCTGAAGATGTTTACCTTCACTTTAATGGTGTGTCGTAAGCCATATTCGAAGCACCTCATGCTCGGGGTAACATCGCTTACCATACCTTGTGAAAAGAGAAACCACTCAGTGAAGGTAGCTTCATAGTCCATGACGAACATGTCACCCTGCTGGAGGTTTAAGAACTCCCAATATCTCTCTCCCCTCAGCGACTCTGGGAAAAATTTATCGAAGAACCAGTCTTAGAAGTCCTTGCATGCCAATCCATCATGACTGTGATCTTGAACCTACAAATCCCACTAATGCTTAGCCGGTCTTATTAGCTTGTATGTCTCCACCTTGACCCTCCCCCCTGGAGGTGTCTCAACCTGCTTGAAGATCATTTTAATGCTCTTTATCTAGTTCAAAACTGCATGAGGACCACCCTCACCCTGAAAAAGTGGTGACTATTGCATCTGGAACTCCCTAGTTAGATATTTCATAGGAGGATTTGTACCCTGTGTGCCTTTGTCGATCCCCTACCAAACACGTACCATGCCTGATCAGAGCTACTCATCGCCACAACCCAAACATTGCCAAACCACAAAACTTCTCGACCAACAAAGGATCCTAAATCTGATCGTCTCCCTAAGCTTATACCTACAACTCATGCTCTTATTGTCCTTCATGTTTCTGAACCTGATCATGCTCCTACGGTATTGTACCATCACCCACCTAACATTCAATCATGTCGTATAGGAGGAACTCTCGGAATACCATAAATGGTAAATCTATTCATATATATACATATAGAAATATATTTTATTAGATATGGAAATTAGTAAAAAATCAGCAAATAACAAATACCATTACTCATTCTCACCGCAATCCATGCCCATCGCATCCCGACCTCATGGCCTCTTTACTCGCCCTCAACAGAGCCAAGTATCATAGTAACCTTGGAGCACACCCATACTCACAACCAACATTTCCTCAAAATGATGACTAAATTTCCCAATCCTAGTGATCATCAAAACCTCAATCATAGGAACCGCCTTCGTATATATGATCCAGCACCAATCTCATGCAGAATGCAATTTTACATAACTTAAAGCATGTCATATTACATAGTAATAAAAAAGAAATTCTATCAGTAAATTCACCTTTTACATTTCAAAAGAATCTATTGCCTGGAAATTGATATTGTTTACATGGTATTATCACTTCAAAAAGAATACATGCAGTTGTGAAATTGAAATACCATAAAAAATTTCCTATCAAAATCCATACAATCATGACTTCCCATAAAGGGCTAAGGCCAAATTTTCCCTTACAACACTAGGTCAAGGATCACATATAAAAAAAAATATTGCACACCAAGTAATCCACCAAGGTTGAAATCAGGTAAATTGTAATCTGAGAAAAAGAAAAACAGCAATTCCCACCCAACGTAACATGGTGCATCCCTCGAACTTGGGGATGCAGGGACCCAAGAACAGGCTAGAAACTCAGTTCCAATAACAACCTATCTCAAATCTACCATATCCCAAATAGTAAAACCCACATAAATAAAAAAGAATCTTTAATATCATTAGTAGTCTGTTAAAAGATGCTACTAATTCCATAACAAGAACAACCTCCTCTGATACCACTTTGAAACATCCCGACCCAAACAGCCCCTCGAATAGTGCTAAACAGGTTGGGTGTTACTGACCTTAGGCGCACCTCCATGAACTCCAAAGGATACCAACTAGTAGTGATGGCTTAATATGTATAGTGAAAGGATATATCCTTAGTGAAGGAGGAAAAATTGAGGTTCTAGTTTGAGTATAAAAATAAAACCTATAGTGGTAATAAAGACTCAGCAGACTCGAGCGAGACCCGGATAGAAAGACCACAAAAATATCAAAAAAATATCAGAATTGATAAATAAATAGAAGTAGTGAAATGTAACCAGAAAAGCATGCTGAAATTCACTTGTAACAACTAAACAAACTAAGCTTGCATCCACAGCGGTTCAGACATGTTAATAAACAATGGTGCCCATGGCTAACCAACTATAGCTACCAAATAAAGTAAGCATGTTGACACATGAAATAATGAAAAATAAAGCAAACATCAATTAGTCATGAACTCAAGGTCCATACCATCTACACGCACCATCTAATATGATTCAACTCCTGAAACTGATATCTTTCCTACACATAAATCCATAAAGTATACATACGTCACAAAGGGCCCATGTAATGTGTGAGTCGAATCTCATTAGGATGTCACCCAATGGTGCATAGATAGTATAGGTGTTTAAGAAGGTATGAATATATAAAAAAAAATCAACAATGTGATGCATAATCAATCACAAACTCCAATGGTGCGCAGTAGCCACATTAATAGTGTCACCTGCATCGGCCAACGTCAGAATCTCAGTCACACAACCCGACATCTTGTTCCCCCTAACACCTCTAGTCTCAAGTACCAACATTATGAATTCACTCCCAGTGATAGTAACCCAACACCATGTGCCTCCTGACACTTTGTTTCTCAAGAATTGATGTCTCGTAGGCATGCCCAAGTAGTAGTAACCTAGCACTAAGTGCCTCCTGACACCTCTTGTCTCAATTACTAACATCCTGAAGGCAAGACCAAACAATATAAAGGATTCTCAGCTTTCACATGGCTTCCATGGAAAACACCCCAAACCATAATCACCTAACCGGAACTATGGGGTCCCCTACCCACATGAGATGTCAAAACCACCTCATCACAGAGTCATTTATGTGCAAAAAACCCAAATCACGGGTGAGAATTAATCACCAAATTTAGAACCCAATCCACGACCACTCTGGAACCTCGTGCCCCTATGACCATGTCACTCAAAATCCAATGGCCTTGTCATCAAGGTAACCTTGGCCATACCCAACCTGATAGTCACACTGCCTCTAATCTGACGTCCAAGATGCCCAATCTTGTGGTCAAACCACCCAAATAATCTGTTTCAATCCAAACCGGTGATCAACATCACTCAAGAATATTTGGTCTATGCCCCAAACAACACAAAGGTTCTATCATGTGAAAAATCAAGCATCACATAAATATAATCAAAATGAATAAAGTCAAACATGAAAAACAATGTAAACAGTTGAATTACACTAGCCTTGTGATGTCTCATACCACCACTGGGGGCTTGAAATCCCCTAATAAACTCAATCAGGCTTAAACATTTTAAACTCAATAGTTCAATAAAAATATTTCTATTATAACAATTTATTAACCGACAAAAAAAGTTACCCAAATATGAAATGACCCTTAACCCGATCTCCCTCAAGCATAACAAGGTAAGGGAATTCCCAACGACATCCTATAAGGAATACATTCAATTCAATATAATGAAACGTAGGTCTCACTCAACACCCGACATTGCACTAAAATTCTTCCACCCTAAAATGATCACAAAAATTGAAAACAGGGTATGCACCACCAACCATACACTCATAGATGTAGGCACGTTGTATATCAAGCTCCAATTTGAAGTCGATCTTTGTAGATATACATTTCGGTCGATTTCTAGAAAATATGCTTAGATGGAAACATTAGTGTGTGAGACAAAGGAACAAGAACAGAATAGGGTGTGTGGGTTTAGCTTTTCTGATGCAATCACGCAACCACCAATGTATTGAATAATGGGCATTGGATGAGGAATCTTGGAGAAGAAACCTTCTCAGCCTCTCAGAGCATCAGGGTCCAAAAATTGGGAAGAAGAAGATGTTTTTGGAAACGAGACACAATGCTCTCCTATATAAATGAATTAAAAAATAAAATTACATGATGTTTATTAAGGACTACACACCGTGTAGTATCTTGTTTTTACTCTAACTTACACAGGTTTCCCAGTCATCGCACTTCTTAGACATGTCACACAGGTCAACACACGGTTAGGACACAACCATTACGCAGAAAGTAAAATACACGATGTGTTAAGAAACACTATGAGATGTGTAGTGGATTATTTTTTTCATGGTTACCACATTGAATGTGCTTTGTCAGCACGCGGTCAGTACACACATAACATACACACAACATATACTATGGATTACATGGCATGTAACCTAGAAATTTTTCAGAACAACCTAATTTCCCATGTTTTCTAAAAAAATTGATCAAAACATAAAGAAAAAGATACTCATACATTGAAGTAAGAACCAGGTTCTTACACCTATATTCATCTAGTATCCTAACTCTTATGGTTTCTCAATTGTGTCTGAACAAAAGAAAAAGAAATAAGAGGATCAGTATACAATAAGGGAGACCCCATACATCCTTTCATTGCACAAGATACTCTGGTGGTAATAAATTTATCATGAACCACATAGTTGGATGATTGAGGTCCTTAAAAATGCCACTTTTTAAGGAACCATATATTTAGTATTTTTAACGGGATTTAATCTCACCATATTAACTCATGTTATTAACTTTATGTATAAATTATTATAATAAATTAGTTTTGTATTTTATTTCTTCTTCCAAATCAATATGTTCAAACCATATTTATGTGTAACCCTTCACACTACTCATAGTTTGTGTTACTGACCTAAAAAATAGAATCCAAATGTATTTTCATATATTTGAAAGAATCTCCTGCATAAGGTACATTATATTTTCAAATAATTGTTTATAATTTTTTGGAAATGCTAATCAACACATGAGTAAGCATGGATCCATATATATTCAACCCCCACCTTTATATAATTTGGAATAATCCTTCAGGGCAGTGGGAATTCTGACCCAAGGTCCCTCTACCCAAGGATACATTACTCAAGAGAGATTGTAATTCAACATAACTATAATACCTATAAATTATATTCTATAACTAAATTTAAGATAATAACATTAATTAAAATTGAATTTCACGTTAAAAGAAAACAAAATCTATTATCATACCTAGAGTGTAAATCCTAAAATGAATGTATGTTATTTTCTAAAAGTAGTTTAACAATTATACTAAAGAATACACATATTAACTATATAATCAATTTATATTGTTTGAATAATAAACTAGGGAATAACATTTAGTTAAACAAATATTTCACAAATATAAACATTAGATATATAGTTATGAAAAAAGCACAAACAAACAAAAATTATTTCAACTTTATAATATATTTTATTCATTATGTACAGTTCAATATCTAGAATTTCAAATCATTATATTCATTTTATAAGATGAATTCCTTCATATTATTCATTATATGTAATTTCTTTTATATATATGATATTTTGTTAATAAAAACATTCAATAATCTAAATTTTATTCTACAAACCTTTTACATAATATAAATATTATAATATTAAAATTTCTTAAACTTTGATCAATAAAACCATTAAATCACATGATCCTCAGCTCAGTGGGTGAGGACTCGGTAGGTGCATCCAAGAGACCTAAGATCAAATCCGAGTGGCGGAATATTTCTGGGTACTATAGCATTACTGTAGTAGGCACTGTAGTAGCTGGAACTATTCATCCATTTGGGCCTTTGAGCCACCAGTTTGGGCCTTGAGTCCTGCAAGGCTTTTGGGCCACCCAAGGCCTTCGAGCCAGTTGATTCTCAATGCCTTCAGGCAAGTTGAGTCTCAAGGCCATTGAGCCACCTTAAGGCCTTAGGGACACCCCAAGGCCTTCAGGCCACATCAATTCAGATGTATCAGTTTGACCATAAGGAATAAGGCTTTAGATGAGGATTTAGGGCAGGCGCATTCACTAGAGCAGAGCTAACTGGATTTGGAAGATTGAGAGGGTATGGCATTTCCATCTGTACTGGGCCTACGCAGCTTTTCATAAGACATCTAGCTAACCATCCCTAAAAAGGTGGAGTGCTGATATCTTGACATTTTCTGGGGAGGAGCAGTTCCAAGTTTTATTATCTCGGTGATTCCCTCTAAGAACTATGGGTCATTTAATTATGTCAAAGTCTTCGGGCCTTGTAAGGGTTCCACATCACCCCTTGAGAGGTGGATTATCAAAAAATAATAAAAAAATGAGGGCTATTGGGCCATTCCGACCACAAAAACTCCATCAATTTTTATTAAATAATATACCACCATCATACCTCAATGTAAACAATTCAATTTAAGTATAATGAACATTTCCTAATTTAATAACATAAAAATGTAATTGTAATTTTCTGTTCCTATTTCAGTTATTCCTAGACCTCTTCTGTTAAATTATTATTATATTAAAAGACGATAAAATGGTTTATCACTGAAAAGTTGTGTTTTTGTTAAACATATAGCGAAATGGTAATGCATCCAATTAATACTATAGACTATTCAATTAAATATTTTATGAGATAAACAATGGGTTGGTGCATTATTTCAACTCCCATAAAGGCTTGGTGAAGATGTAATAAATTTTTTTAAATAGTATATATTAATCTCACACTTTTTATTCAATATATTTGATTAACTTCATAACAGTGTGTCGTTTTAGAAATTTGAGACCATTATTACATCCCAAATATAGTGTTTACCCTATGAGGGGTATAACATTAAAAAGAGCAAGGCTTTTGAATGAGTCTCCTATGAGATAAATTTATTAAATAATATTTAATATATTATTTATTCTAAATAATTAAATATCTCACGAATGGTTCATCATATGGGAAATCTGAGACCACTGATAGGTCTGGAATGAGTGGTCTATCCTAGGTAGGGTATAACATTAGTAGGAATCGGGTGTTTGGACGTCCCGCCCGCAAAAATAAGCTTTTTATTTTAATTATTTAACTATTTCATTTTTTAAATATTAAATCATAAATATCTCTCAGACCATTCATCCTTTGAGAAATATGAGACCCCCGTTAGGTCTAGAATGAGGTTTTTACCGTATATGGGGCATAGATTTAATTCTCAACAGATTATTGATGTCATTTAATATTTATATTAAATAACTAAAATATTAATTAAAAATAAAAATGAGTTCAACTCTTTATCCTCCCACAACCACACTCGAACTACATTTTTAACCCCACAAGCATTCAAAACCTTCCATTTCCACCCATTTTAAACTATTTCAATCACCAACACACAAATGGGTTGAATTAAGACCCTCTATCATCATGATTCAGTTGAAAGGGTGCATTAAATTAGTGTTTTAATAGTGGGGTGAATGAAGCTTATGAGGATTGGGGTTTTAAGTACTAGAACCCTCCGGTTCTGATTCTGGGTTGCTTTGGTAAAATTTGAGGACCTTGTTTGTAACACCCAAAGATTCTATGGTACGTTTTCCTTTGAATAATGAAATAGCTTGCATTATACGCAACTTCGAGATTCTAACACACTATGACCAATCAAAATAGTCGTTATGAATAGTAATACCCACCTATTGAAATTTTATAAATTTTATCTCTCAAAATATACTTCATTTTTGGATTCAGAATATTAAAATTAGCCTAGGGTGAAATTTTGGTACTTTTCGGATAACTTTTTTATTTTGATGAATAGTGAAATTTACTAAATTTTAAATAAAAACAACTTTTTTAATCAAAATAATAAAAAGTGATAAATTATGAATTTGAGTGGTTATTAGGTAAATTCAGAATATATTTTTACTATTTAATACAATTTTGGTCATTGGACATAAATTCACATTTAAACCGGACATAAACAAGTGTCAATCTTTTGATTGTTATTATTTCTTAAAAACACGCTTTTTGTTTTGATAGTGGGAATTAATATTAAATTAATTTCTGCCACTTATGTGTTTTGAATTTGGAAAAATGGATTCCATATTTGGAATCAAAATTTCCAAATTTTGTAAATAGGTAACTCTTATTTTTATACATTTTGAATAATTACTTCAGTAAATATTTTATTTACCATGGTTAAATGCTAAATCTAGTAAATAAGGGTAACAAAATAATATTATAATAATAATAAATTACCCTAAAACGTATCCTAACCCTATTGGTTGATACATTTCCGACCATGGGCATCTTTGGGTCGATTTTGGGACCCCATGGATCCACTTGTAAGTGATAATGAAAGTTTATATTAATTAAGCTAAAGTAAATACAAAAATGACAAAAGCATATATCTTTTAGCAAAACAATTTTTACATAGGGTTATATATGTTATATTTTCGACTATAAATATTCATTAAAAAACTAGAACGATTTCACACATAATTATATTTTATTTATAATTTTTATACATTTCATAATTAAGTTTATTTATGACATAATAATGATGCAGTATTTTCCTAATTAATTAAAGAATCAAATAATTAGTATTATAAATGTTAAAATAATTATAATTTGAATGTTTTGATGCCATACATGAATTTTATTGACTAATATGACGTGTTAGTGTTTCTAAAATTAATTTTTTTCGAATTAATAAAGTTTTTAATACTTTAACAAAAATAAATTATTAAATATTGTCAAACATGACATAAATGAGTTTTTAAAACAAATATTATATTATTAATTTATATTATATTCCTAAAAATCTATGTTTTGGAAAAAAGACTTATATAATGATATTTTTATCATTAATGGACCACTTGGGGGGTCTCTTGGATGGATATCGTAAGATTATTTACTATATAATATAAAAATACAAAGTGAGATAGTAAATGTCAAACTAATTAACTAAGAGTAAAAACTAAAAGATAAGGTTAATATAATGACCCAAAACATTATAAAATCTATTGGTTGAAGGTATTTAGACCCATCCCACTTGAGATTTTGAATAATCCACCTTTGGAGATATTAGAAACTGAATATTAATTTCATATAAATTAATTCTTTATGTTTTTCCAAAAGCGCCCTTCCTCCCCCTTATAAAAGGAAACCTTTTCTTACCAATTATTTATACCTTCAAAGCCTTTTGGTTCATCCAAACTCTGAAAAAATACCCTCTCCACTATCCTACCTTAATCGTAGAGGCCTTCCTTTAGTCAGAAAGCTAACCTAAATTGCCCTTTTTGTCAAATCAAAAGGAAGAACCCAAAGAAGAGGTAATGTTTTCACCACCCTCTTTCAAGTTCATTTCTTCTTCAACTTCTTATTTATTTGTTATTTCGATTCTAAAATAAAAACTCAAGTATCTTATATATACTGTGATGTTATTATAAATATGGTGCAACCATATTTAGTATTCTATCCATCCTTTTAATGACATGTCACCATACGTGCGTGCGTACGGTCTACCGTCTCCACATCGTGGTGTAATTGTTATTCAATACATTCTTATTTGGATTGGTATAATAATGATGTGTATTTGATGTAAATAATAAATATAACATGATAATTATTATGTATATATGATATACCATCCAATTATATATTATTGTAATATCAAAAGAATGACATTTTCTCTCGTGCGTACGTACAGATTACCGTCACCACGACGTGATGAGATTCATTTCCATGTTCACCATTCACCAACGATTATAAAAATATTTATTACTAATAAGTATGTAATATATGAAAAAATAATGATAATGGAGATATATATATTTATATATATAAGTATTTATGTACTTACATATATCTTATTCACTTACTTCCGTTTAATACTATAGGAAAACGGAAACAGCGTTTATGCGTACGTACAGACTACCATCTCCATAAACGGTGTTTTCCATTTCATATATACGTCTATTATACATATTTATATTATAAATATATATTATATATAAATCATGTTTTATATTCTGGATGTATTTAAATCATTATCTAAGTGGTACAATCAAGAGTAACAAATTAAAACACATACGATAAAGAAAGCGATTATTTCCAGAAATATTAATATAACATGGAAATTATTATTAAATGGGTAGTATAAATTCATAAATGAATAATTTAGGATATCATAAATATTAATTTGGTTCTTTTATAATTTAATAACATATTATAGTCTTCATACAGGAGGTTAAACATACCCTCGACAAAAGGAAAGTGCAAGGTAAGGGTTTTTCATCTCACTCCTTATTCCCGTGAGACTCATGCCATATTACCACTATTACCTTTTGTGTGTTGTATGTACTTCCCTTAATTGTATTATTTGTGTAATATAAATTAATTTATGTGTATTTACATATTCATTGTATGATACTTCTTTCATGGGGTGTATGTTTCGTAAGCTACAAAATTGGTAAGGGTTAATTTCACAATCTCTTTATTATCCGAGGTTGTTTTTATGTAAGTATCTACTAGGACATTTTTATTATCCATGTCCATGTATTATGAAAGATTTTTAAAAGAGATTAATTTAAGGAACTTTTTTAAAACAAATTTATTTCAAATGTTTTAAATATTTATTCTTCTAAATCTTCCTCATTAATCTCCGTGTCTTTAAAATGGTTTTTAAGGATTTATTTATATGAACAAGAATGTTTTTAAAATGTTAATTCATTTAAAAAGTTTCAAAGTGGTATGGGACACTTTGATTCAAAAATGTCTTTAAATTTCTTCTTTTCTAAATTTTGTTACTTTTAAATGTTTTCAAAAAATTGGATATTTCCCTCAAAGAGTTTTATAAATCATTTTCATCAATGTAAACATCTTTTGATCGATTTTATAACTTTTTTTAAGATGATTTATTAGGATAAAAATATTCTATATTGTATTGAAGGTTTTGTGATTGTTTGACTGTGGATGTGTTATTTTTATACCATTCATGGTTTATGGATAAAGTATTGACATTTTGTATGCTAGTTTTAATATGAATGTTTATGTTATAACCTTTTTGTATGAGGAATGCATTGGAATTATTAATTGACGATTGGAGCCTCCTATAGCTCTTTGATGCATCAGTAGGTCTCATGAGACAAACTAGTTTCTTGGCACAGGGCCTTGACAAAATCTTATTCGTAGTCTTGGCACAAGGCCTTGACTATGTGGTTATGATAGTCTATCATTATTCATTCTATCATTATGAAAGTGGTCAGTGATATTTCATGTGATTATTCGACTAGTAGAATATCCATGTTAATAAGTAAATGGAATTACTTCATTTTATTATTTCCATATTATACTGAAGTTCATTTTTAAAAATATTTTGTTTTAATTAGACATTGCCTTAAATTTTTATGCTTATTTATGAAGGATTTCGTTGTATTGTTATCCTTACTGAGCATCTGAGCTCACCCCTTTCTATGTTTTATTTTTCCCAGGATTCCAAAAAGTATATTGTGATTGATATTCAGGGTTAATCCAAGGTAATAATGATATTCATGAAGGATTATTTATGTTATTCTGTATGTTATGAAGTGTAATGTAACATTCATGTATGTAACCTATTTTCCAAGATTGGTAAACTGATCGGTCCTTTGGGGCATGATTCCTTGTAATCATGCTAATGTATTAAAATAATGCACCGACTCTGGGTAGCTGGGGTTAGGGCATTACAGTTGGTATCAGAGGAAGTTTATCAATAACCTTGGAAGCTAGATTTAGATAAACTCTGATTAGAACACATATCCCTACGATAGAATTTGAGGATTAGTATAGAAGAACTTCCAAGACTTTTGATATTGTAGAGATTTTGTGAGTTTTCCGAGCAATACATCCCTTTCTGGATACGAGCAGGTAGAGGTGGATCTGGCACAGATGTACCTAGGGGTAAAACTCGAAAACACTGCTTTGAGCTAGACTCGAACGGGAATTGGTGCATGAAAATGGGCCTTGCTGCACTCTTGGTTACAACACTCCCAGGGGATATGCTTAGGATAACTCTCATTTTCATTACAAACCATTATGAAGGGTTTATGATTATATAATTCCTCAAAGAAGACATTTTTATAGTTATGGATCATATCCATAAACTGTTTAATTTATGTTAAGTGTTTTAAAAATTTGGTATTAGGTATTACTATTCATAAACAAATCTAGTGTATGTCATTGTTTAGAAATAGAGCCCAGTAGAACGAATGAGAACTCCAGCAATACACATGATCCAAAGAGTAAAAAAGATCATATATTTCATTACCTCAAGACAGAATTTAGAAGAAAAATAGTCTCCCATGTATTATAATCATATAAAGATATAGTATCTTGTGCTGATAATATAAGTAGAGAATTCTTGGAGTCCTATGGCGTTGAAGGGAAGCCAGAGAAGGAAAGGATGGTAGAGAGAAAGGCAGATAAACAGAAGAAGGTAAAGAAGTATTTTCCCATATGTGATAACTGTGGAAATAATCACCATGGAAAATGCTTGAAGGGAATGGGAGTATGTTATAAGTGTGGAGAAAAAGGACACCAAGTATGTGACTGCAAGGGTAAGATAAAGGTTTCAAATGCATAATTCTTCGTTTTAAAGGAGTTTGGACACTATGCAAACCAATGTCCTAATCATCAGACTATGCCGCGAATGATGCTATTAGATAATAATTAAGTTATGATAATACCATAGATTAAGAGGAATCACTAGTGTTCTTATGTTGTTATTTTAGAATTATTTCATTGAAGTGTTATATCAATTATGTACTGGAAATAAAAAAGGATTGTATTGCAGTACTATTTCATTAAGGATTTGAGATTTTATGGTACTAAGAAAAGTGACACTACAACGAGTTAAACTTTTTGGAAATTACATGGTTGAAGGAAAGATAAACTTTAATATGGTCCTAATATTGTGGTACTTATGTTTTAAAAAGATATGGTTGATTCTGGTAAATTATATTGGATATTCTTGACTGCCTTGAAACTGAATAAATATTTTTATATTCCATCATTATTGGAGTTTACAACATTTTTGGATCGATAATGTATATCCAGTATTCTATAAGGAATAAGGGAGCATGAATGTAATCAATAAGTTTTTATGGTAATTCAGGATGTTTTAGTGTTTTAAAAGAATACATGTTGAAGGTATTCACATGCTATTACGGGGTAAAAAGGATCTACGTTATATTTACCTTTCATATAAATTTTTGACTGAGAGTTTACAAAAGAATTTTGGATAAGTATAAAGGTTGGAATGGATTATATTTTACATTGGATACTATTGTTAATGTTATTTTTGGATATTTATAAAAAGGACAACACACAGACCGTGTGACAACACATCATGTCAGATAAAGCTACGGGAATCAAACCCACAAGCATAGTGAAATTGGGATTTATCACCTACCACTAGAATACGTGAATTCCCCGGAGTGTATAATGTAGTTTTATTTTTTAAAAAGTTTTGATAGATGATTTATAAATTTATTTTTGTAACCTGATACGGTTAGGATAAATAAAATATTTTTGAGTTCTATTACCTTTTGGAGTGAAAGATGGGTTTGAGGTAAAAATTTATTAAAGAATGAAAGTCTACATGACAAGTAAGTATATTTACTTACGTTCTTAGTAAATCTCATAAAAAAATTTCTCAAATTTATTAAATTTAACTTAAATCAAAAATGTTTTCTATTAACTTTTCCTACTAGGTAATCAAAGACCGTTTAACCAATCATAAGTTTGTGATTTTATTATAGTTAACTTTCTCCTAATCCTATTTTCTACAACTCTCCATCAGAACATGATGGCTTGTTTCTCCTCCATATCCATGTTTTTATAGAATCCTAGTATAGTCTATCTCGGGTGACTTTTGTACTTCTCTTTCTTTCTTTTAAAGTTATATTTTTATTAACCTTATTTCCGATTTGGGTTTTCCACAATGGTATTTCCTATTTTCAACCTTTTATTTTAGAAGAACATTTTCAAATTGTGAGGATTCAATTTATTGAAGGAGGGGATAATGTAACACCCCAAGCTCTCGTGTTACGTTTCCCTTTGAATAATGCAATAGCTTGCATTGTACGCAACTTCGAGATTCTAACACACCATGACCAATCAAAATAGCTGTTATATATATTAATACACACTTTTTAAAATTTTATAAATTTAATCTCTCAAAATGGACTTTATTTTTGGATTAGTAATATCGAAATTAGCCTATGGTGAAATTTTGGTACTTTTCGAATAACTTTTATATTTTGAAGAATAGTGAAAATTACTAAATTTTAATTAAAAACAACTTTTTTAATAAAAATAATTAATAGTAATAAATTATGAATTTGAGAGTTTTTAAGGTATATTTAGAATATATTTTTACTATTTAATACAATTTTAGTCATTGGACATAATTTCACATTTAAACCAGACATAAACAAGGGGTCAATCTTTTGATAGTTATTATTTCTTAAAAACACGCTTTTTGTTTTGATAGTAGGAATTAATTTTAAATTAATTTCTACCACTTCTGTGTTTTGAATTTGAAAAAATGGATTCCATATTTGGAATCAGGATGTCCAAATTGTGTAAATAGGTAAATCTTATTTTTAGACATTTTGAATAATTACATCAGTAAATATTTTATTTACCATGGTTAAAAGGTAAATCTGGTAAATAAGGGTAAACAAATAATATTATAATAATAATAAATTACCTTAAAACATGTCATAACCCTATTGGTTGATACATTTCTGACCATGGGAATCTTTGGGTTTATTTTTGGACCCCATGGATCCACTTTAAAGTGATAATGACACTTTATATTAATTAAGTTAAAGTAAATACAAAAATGACATAAGCATATATATTTTAGAAAAACAATTTTTACATAGGGTTATATATGATATATTTTAGACTATAAATATTCATTAGAAATTTAAAACTATTTCCTACATAATTGTATTTTATTTATAATTTTTAGACATTGAATAATTAAATTTATTTTTGACATAATAATGATGCATTATTTTCATTATTAATGAAATAATCAAATAATTAGTAATATATATGTTTAAATAAATATAATTTGAAAGTTTTGATTCCATCCAAGAATCTTATTGGTTAATAGTACATGTTGGTATTGATTAAATTAATTTGGGTCAATTGAATTACATTTTTAAGACTATCAAAAATTAATTATTAAATATTGTCAAAATTGACATAAATGAGTTTTTAAGACAAATATTATATTATTAATTGATATTCTATTCCTTAAAATCTATGGTTTGGCAAAAATACTTATAAAATGATAGGTGTATCATTAATGGACCTCTTTGGGGTCGCTTAGATGTATATAGTAATTTTATTTACTATATATTTTAAAAATAAAAAGTGACATGGTAAATGTCAAACTAATTAACTAAAAGTTAAAACTAAAAGATAAGGTTAATATAATGACCCAAACCTATATAAAATATATTGGTTGAAATTATTTAGACCAATTTACTACTTATACTTTTAATAATCCACTTTGGAGCCATTATATACCGAATAATAATTTATTATAAATTAATAATTTATGTTTTTCTTAAAGAGCCCCTCCTCCCCCTTATAAAAGGACTCCACTTATAACCAATTCATCATAGCTTCAAAGCCTTTTGGTTCGGCCAAACTCTAGCCACATACCCTCTAAACTATCATCCATTAATCTTAGAGGCCTTAATTTAGTCATAAATCTAACCTAAGGAGCCCTTTTGATCAAATCAAAAGGAGGAACCCGAAGAAGAGGTAATGTTTTCACAACCCTCTTTCAAGTTCCTTTCTTCTTCAACTTCGTCTTCATTTGTTATTTCCATTCTAAAATAATAACTCCAGTATCTTATATATAATATGATGTTATTTTAAATATGTTACAACCATATTCAGAATTCTACCCATCTTTGAATGACATTTCACCATACGTGCGTACGTACGGCCTACCGTCTCCACATCATGGCGTAATTGTTATTCAATATATTATTATTTGGATGGGTATAATAATTATAGGTATTTGAAGTAAATATTAAATATAACATGATAAGTATTATTTATATATGATATACCATCCATTTATATATTATTTTAATATCAAAAGAATGATATTTCACTCATGCGTACGTACGGATTACCGCCTCCATGAGGCAATGAGATTCATTTCCAGGTTCACTATTCATCGACGATTATAAAAATTTATATTAATCAAAATTATGTAATATATGAAATAATAATGATACAGGAAATATATATATTTATATATATAAGTATTTATAAACTTACATATATCTTATTCACTTACTTTCGTTCAATACTATATGAAAACAGAAACCGCGTTTATGCGTACGTATGGACTACCGTTTCCATAAACGGTGTTTTCCATTTCATATATACGTCTATTATACATATTTATATTCTAAATATATATGATATATAAATCATTTTTTATATTCTAGATGTATTTATATCATGATCTAGGTGATACAATCAAGAGTAACAAGTTAAAACATGTACAATAAAGAAAGCGATTATTACCCGATATATTAATATAACATGGTAATTATTATTAAATGGGTAGTATAAATTAATAAATTAATAATGTATGATATCATAAATATTAATATGGTTCTAGTATAATTCAATAACATACTATAGTCTTCATTCATGAGGTTAAACGTACCCTCGACTAAAGGAAAGTGCAAGGTAAGGGGTTTTCATCTCACTCCTTATTCCCGTGAGATTCATGCCATACTGCCACTATTAACTTTTGTGTGGTGTATGTACTACCCATAATTGTATTATTTGTGTAGTAAAATTTAATTTATTCATATTTACATATTCATTTTATGATACCTATTTCATGGGGTGTATGTTTCGTAATCTACCAAATTGGTGAGGGTTAATTTCACAATCTCTTTATTATCCGAGGTAGTTTTTACGTAAGTATCTACTGGGAAATATTTATTATCCATTTCCATGTTTTATGAAAGAGTTTTCAAAGTGATTATATTAAGGCACTTTTTTACAAAAACATCATTTCAAATGTTTTAAATATTTATTCTTCTAAATCTTCCTCATTAGTGTCCATATCTTCAAAATGGTTTTTAAGGATTTATTTATATAGACATGAATGTTTTTAAAATGTTAATTACTTTCAAAAGTTTCAAAGTGGTATGGGTACTTAGATTCAAAAAATTTCTTTAAATGTATTCTTTTTTAAATTGTGTGACTATTAAATGTTTACATGAAAAACAGATATTTCTATCAAAGAGTTTTACAAATCATTTTCATCTATGTCAACATCCTTTGATGGATTTTAAAATTTTTTGAAGATGATTTATTAAAATACAAATCTTCCATATTGTATTGGAGGTTTTTTTGATATGTTTGACTGTGGATGTGTTATTTTTATACCATTCATGGTTTATGGAGAAAGTATTGACATTTCCAAAGCTAGTTTTAATACGAATGTTTATGTTATAACCCTTTTTAATGAGAAATTCATTGGACTTAGTAAGTGACGGGTGGAGCCCGCTATAGCTCCTCGATGCATCAGTAGGTCTCATGAGACAAACTAGTGTCTTGGCACAAATCCTTGACAAAATCTTATTTGTAGTCTTGGCACCAAGCCTTGACTATGTGGTTATGGTAGTCTGGAATTATGCATACCATCATTATGAAAGTGGTTAGTGATATTGAATGTGATTATTCAACTTGTAGAATATCCATATGAATTAGTAAATGGCATTAATTCATTTTATTTTTTCCATATTATACTGAAGTTCAAGGTTAAAAGGTTTTTGTTTAAGTTATACATTGCCTTTAAAGTTTATACTTATTGTAACGCCCCGACCCCAGTTACCCAGAGTCGGTGCATTATTACATAACATTGGCATGATCACAAGAAAGATCAAATCTCGAAAGACCGATTGGTTTAGTAGCCTTGGAAACACTAGATATATTCATAAGTTTTACATTACATCATAAAATGAAAAACTACTACAACAACATAATGTCTCCATAATCCACACTACTATCCCCTCATAATATCCCTGCAGGTCATTCATAATTTACTTCTTCACATCCTGGGGAAAAATAAAACATAGAAAAGGGGTGAGCTCAAATGCCCAGTAAGGATAACAATATAGCGGAAACTTTCATAAATAAGAATAAACATTTAAGGCAATGCATTACTAAAACAAAAGCCTTTTAAAATTGAACTTCAACATGGTATGGCAAAAGTAAAATGAAATAATGCCATTTACTTATTCACATGGATATTCTACTAATCGAATAATCACATGCAAAAATCAATAACCACTTTCATAATGTTGGAATGCATAATGCCAGACTATCATAACCACATAGCCAAGGCCTCGTGCCAAGACTACAAATAAGATTTTGTCAAGGCCTTGTGCCAAGACACTAGTTTGTCTCATGAGACCTACCGATGCATCGAGGAGCTATAGCGGGCTCCACCCGTCACTTATTAAGTCCAATTCATTCCCATATGAAAAGGTTTAAACATAACATAAACATTCGTATTAAAACTAGCATACGAAATGTCAATACTTTCACAATAAACTATGAATGGTATAAAAATAGCACATCCACAGTCAAACATATCACAAAACCTTCAATACAATATAGAAGTTTTTTATCATAATAAATCAACTTCAAATAATCTTAAAATCCATCAAGGATGTTGACATAGATGAAATCAAAATTCTTTTTAAAGAAATATCTCCTTTTATTTTGAAATCATTTATGATCCATATAAAATAAAACATTTTCTTTGAAAATATTCTTATAAGCTTGTATGGGAAGCTTCGACGATTTTATAACGGCGGAAAATAACCGCACCCGCCGTTAAAAAAAACATTTTTACCTCAATTCTGTCGAAAAGGTTAAAAAAGGACCTTGTTTTGAAAACGACGGAAAGATTCCTTTATAAACCTCTTATAAAAAGTCAAACAAGGGTATAAATGACTTTAACCCATATTCTTGTAAATAGTAACAATGTTTTGAAATACATTTCGAAGAAACATGGATGTGGATGATAAAGAGATCCCAGTAGATTATTACGTATAATACAACCTCGGATAATGAAGAGATTGTGAAATAACCCTTACCTTGTACTTTTCCTTGGTTGTGGTAGGTTAACCTCCTGTATAATGGTGAAATAATTGTTATTAAATTATACAAGAATCATATACATTAATATGATATCATATATGATCTTTTAATATTGATTTGATAATAATATCTTAGTATTATCGTTGTTTCGGGTGTTAACTTACTTGTTTTCTTTCATATGTTTTGTTACGTAAGACATGTTTGTAAAGGATAGGTTGTATATTATTCATATCCAGAATGATATCAAGTCCTTAAACATCATTTTTAAATCATAAAATGATAATTACGCTTTAATGGTTACGATGGAGAATGAATCTCATCGCGTTCGTGGAGACGGTAGTCCGTACGTACGCACGAGCGACAATATCATTCTTTTGATATTAAAATAATATATAAATGGATGGTATATCATATATACAGAATCATTAACATGTTATATTTATTATTTACATGAGTTACACATCATTATTATACCCATCCAAATAATATTATATTGAATAACAATTACACCACGACGTGGAGACGGTAAGCCGTACGTACGCACGTATGGTGACATGTTATTCAAAGGGTGGATAGAATACTGAATATGATTGTACCATATTTATAATAACATCACAGTATATGTGAGATACTGGAGTTATTATTTCAGAATGGTAAGAACAAAGGAAGAAGAAGTGGAAGAAGAAATGAACTTAGAAAAGGGTGGTGAAATCATTACCTCTTCTTCGGGTTCTTCCTTTTGATTTGATCAAAAGGGCTCCTTAGGTTGGCTTTCTGATCAAACTAAGGCCTCTAGGTTGTATTGAGGGATGTTGGGAGAGTATTTGGGCAGAGTTTGGCCGAACCAAAAGGCTTTGAAGGTGTGAAGAAATGAGAAGGAGGAGTGCCCTTTTATAAGAGGGGTGAGGGGCACCTTTGGAAAAGCTAGAAATATTAATTTATAATAAATTCATATTCGGTTTCTAAAGGCTCCAAAGTTGACTATTCAAATGATGAGGTGGGGATAGGTCGAAACCAACTCATCCAATAGAATTTAGACAGGTTTGGGTACTTATATTAACCTTATCTTTAAGTATTAACTCTAAGTTAATTAGTTTCACTTTTACAATGTCTCTTTGTATTTTATATATTATGGTTAATAAACTTACTATATACATCCAAGAGACCCCCAAGTGGTCCATTAATGATTAACCTATCATGATATAAGTCTCTTGGCCGAACCTTAGATTTTTAGGAATTTAATATCAATTAATAATATAATATTTGTTTTAAGAATTCTTTTATGTCAATTTTGACACTATTCATTAGTTGATTTTTTTGAAACTCATAACAGATTTATTACTTCGAACAAAGTCAATTAAATCAATCCTAATATATCATATTATCCTAGAAAATTAGTTTAATTCATTAAAAGTTTCATATTATATTTATTTGGGTATTTATAATATCACTTATTTTAATTTTTCACTATTATAGTAATTACTGCATCATCATTGTGTCATAAATAAAATAACTTATTTAATGTCTAAAAATTATAAGTAAAATATCATTATGTAGGAAATCTTTTTAGCTTTCTAATGAATATTTATAATCGAAAATCCAACATGTATAACCCTATGTAAAAATTGTTCTTCTAAAAGATGTAAGCTTATGCCATTTTTATTTTTATTTTAACTTTATTAATATAAAGTGTCCCTACCACATACAAGTGGCTCCAAGGGGTCCCCAAATTGACCCAAGGATGCCCATGGTCGGGTATGTGTCCACCAATAAGGTTAGGACACGTTTTAGGGTAATTTTGTATTATTATAATATTATTTTTTTTAACCCTTATTTACCGGATTTACCCTTTAACCATGGTAAATAAAATATTTACCACAGTAACTATTCAAAATGTCTAAAAATAAAAGTTACCTATTTACACAATTTGAACATCCTGATTCCAAATATGGAATCCATTTTCCTAAATTCAAAACACAGAAGTGGCAGAAATTAATTTAAAATTAATTCCCGCTGTTAAAACAAAAAGCGTGTTTTTAAGAGATAATAACTATCAAAAGATTGACACTTGTTTATGTTCGGTTTAATTGTAAAATTATGTCCAATGACCAAAATTATATTAAATGGTAAAAATATATTCTAAATATACTTTAAAACCACTCAAATTCATAATTTATCACTAGTAATTAATTTGATTAAAAAAGTTGTTTTTAATTAAAATTTAGTAATTTTCACTATTCATCAAAATATGAAAGTTATCCGAAATGTACCAAAATTTCACCCTAGGCTAAATTCGATATTCCGAATCCAAAAATGAAGTCCATTTTCAAATATAAAATATATATAATTTCAAAAAGTAGGTATTACTATTCATAACGGCTAGTTTGATTAGTTATGGTGTGTTAGAACTCGGTGTTGCGTACAACACACGCTATCACATTATTCAAAGAGAAGCGTACCATAGAAGCTTGGGGTGTTACATTTATTTATGAAGGTTTCTACTGTATTGTTATCCTTACTGAGCATCTGAGCTCACCCCTTTCAATGTTTTATTTTTTCCAGGATTCCAAGAAGTGTATTGTGATTGATATGTAGGGTTAAGCCAAGGGAATAATGACGTTCGTGAAGGAATATTTATGTTTTTTTTGTATGTTATGAAGTGTAATGAAACATTCATGTATGTAATCTATTTTCCAAGACTGCTAAACTGATCGGTCCTTTGGGACAAGATTTCTTGTAATCATGCCAATGTATTAAAATAATGCACCGACTCTGGTTAACTGGGGTCAGGGCATTACATTGGTTTCTTCAAGAAAGTGGTTGGTGAAGTTCAATTCCTCTTCAATGGTCTTCTCCACCGGTGATGACCATCCTTCAAGCGCACCTCATGTGTGTGGTGCCCTTGGATTGAGTGTCATTACATTACATTATTTTCTTTTCTTTTTTTATTATTCTCTATTCTCAATAAAAAATAGTTGAATAATAATATAATGAAACTAAAATTATAAGTGAATAATTAGGTGAAATGTCTAATGATTATCATAGAAATTTTGTTTTGCTAAATTTTTCAGAGATATGTAAATAATTATCTGAGATAATTGCCAGGGATAATTATAAATATTAATCAGAAAATAATTACATAGAAAATTTATTTTGAGAATAAAATTTTGTTAACAGGAAGGATAATCGAAAAGAATAATCAAGCAATGAATAATTAGGTGAAATTCTCAAAAAACAACTTGGATGATTTATCAAATGATAATTTCATCAAATTATTGAATAGATAATTGTTAAAAAATTTCAAATGATAATTATTTGGATTATCGAACGATAATGAATTAACAATATAAATAAATATATATATATATATATATTGATAAAAAAACATAGGTTATTTTATTAAAATTATCTAATGTTAGTTATTTAGATTGTCAAATGTGATATATATCTATGTATATATATAAATATATAGTTAGATATATATTTTTAAAAGTTTCTATAGACGTTAAGGATAATTTTATTAAATATAAAATTATCAACGTGTAATTGCATGAACTATTAAAGGATAAATTTATACACATGTGTTGACGTAAAATGAAAATCCAAATATTATCCATGAGAGAGAAAATGTTATCGTATGTAATTTTTTGATCAATAATTTGAAAATTATCCAAGAGAGATAAAATATTATTTCATGAAAAATTTTAATCAATTATTTGAAAATTATCCAAGAGAGATAAACTATTATCAGGTGTAATATTTTAGTAGATAATTTGAAATTATCCACGAGAGATAAAATATTATCGCATGTAATATTTTTATCGCTAATTTGAAATTATCAATGATAGATAAAATTACATGTAATATTTTATTGAATAATTTTTAGAATTATTCAGGAAAGAGAAATTATTATCGCATATAATATTTTATTTCCTTTTGAAATAAAATATATGGTTCTGTTTCTAGTAACATGTGACAAACATCGACCATTTTCGTATCGATGCATATGATAATAAGTCTGTGGGGAGGTCTATTGAACTACATAGGGTGGTTTATATTCTCTTCTAACATCAATGACCTTGAGGATTGTGGTTCTATTCATGTATTCCAAATTGGTTATCCTTATGTTGCTTGATATATTTCTATTATTGATTTAAATTCAATTGCTCAAAATTTCTTTCAGTTAAATTGATAAAACCTAATTCTAGTGAATCGAGATATTTGAAATGGTTTTGTCAAGGAGATTTGAAAAACCCCCCAATTACATTGAATTGGGTGTGTTTATAAAAATTGGATGATTTAAATCTTTTAATTTAAATTGTGAATTTGAGGGAAATGATTTCAATTGAATTGTTGAATTTAATTGTGGAAATAAATTGTGTAGTGATGGAATTTGTTTAAAATGTATTTCAAACTAGTGAAAATGTATTTAAATGATTTGATAGAAAATAATTGGTTTTATCATGTGAAAAAGGCATGTTTTTGAATAAAACCTATTTTGTTTTTAAATAGAAAAAATTTTCACTTTTGAAATGAAAGAATGGGATTGATCGTATTTTTAAGTAGTCTTAAAATAGTTCACACATCATGTAAGAGTTCATGCAAGCCTTAGGTAGTTAGTGAGTTATTTGGATGCACGCTATGCTACAACAACATTCTAAAATATACTTATGGAAGGTCACATCCCCGATGGGTTGGTGACAAGTATCCTTTGGCGAGTTTCATAGTGACGTGTGTATACACATTTTGCTGAGTTCACATAAAGAGTGTAAAATCCTATAGCTAGTTAATACTATAGTGTTTGTTGGTATATGACCATGTTGCTCGCTTGTTTATTTATATTTGAGATATAAATGTATGCCAATTATTTTTAACTACTTTACATTCCTTCTAAATTTATATAAACTATTTAATATAAATTTTTTACATAAGCCATTGTTTTAGAAATATTCCATCATTTGTAAAATCATTTCTTATAATATTTATTTCCATCATTCGAAAATGTATACAATGTTTTGTTTAATTATACTTTTGAATTGAAAAGCCTATTTAATTTAAAATTGAAAGAATTTCTTTGGATAATCTCTATTTGGAATCTATTATGGAATATTTTGTGGCATCCTACGGGGCTTATGCTTATACCCTAATTTTTTCCTTCGGGTTATTACTAAAGTTCTTCTTCCATGTTCGAGCAACAGGAAGGGATCTCTTGGAGGTGGATCCAGCTGTTGATATTTTTGGTCTTGGTGAGTTGTGTCCTTAGGGAACTTCAGGATGTTTTCCCATTTTAGTAATTTTTCTTTTATGCCTCTTTGTATTCTAGTACATTAACCCCATTATAGTTTCTTTTGTTATGCATACTGTCTTGTTTCTTTTCTTCCGCACTGTTGGTGGAAAAATCATTCCCACTTGCATGTTATGTAATGTCAGGTGTAGTCGTCGCCCATGGAGATTGAGAACTCCCTTTTAGCTATGTTAGGGTTGGCTTGGTTATCAAGTTACTAGGGTACCTGGGATGGTTCATGAAAAAATGGTATCCGTGGGAGGTTAAGCATATTGACTTGGTGAAATTTTTCTTTTGAGTATTCTTGTCGATACTTAATAGGTAGTTGTGATTGAATGTATGTCCTGCTCTCAGCGCAATTAACCTTAAGTCACCAGGGGTGGTTAGGGAAAGGCAACCTATAGAATAGTTCTATTATTATCATATTTTTATTTGGATAGATTGAAATCCAAATCATGTATGTTCTCTAGGTCGTTATCATATTTGACTCGTTGCTATGTACGAGCATTATCTAACATAATCATTATTGTTTGTTGTTGTTGTGTAACAACATGCCTCTGAAAAGATGTATGAATGGGGTCCATGACATTGCTACTACTGACAATCAGTGAGTGAATCATCCAGTGGACCTGACCCTAGTTGAGGTGATTGTGTGTACAGTCCAAGCATTGGGATAGCCGCCACCTCTAGTCCCCATTCAGGCTCCAGCTATAGACCTGGGTGGTGCTCTTTGAAGTTTTTCTCAAGAGTTATTTCACCAAAAAACACCCATTTGCAAAGGCTCTACTGATCCTCAACGTGTTGAGGAATGGTTGGTAATGATAGAACATTTTTTTGAGTTCTTGTAGACATCAGACGAGATCAAGGTGAAGTGTTCCACCTTTGTGTAGAAAGGACCAAGAAGGAGATGGTGCGACACAAAAATAACGACAAATAAACATGAGTGATTCGATTAGAAGGACATTAAAGTTATTTTCACCAAATAGTTCTATCCATAGTCAATGGTGTTGGCCAAATTTGTGATTTTTTTCATGCCTGATAAGGATAAAAGAACTTTGGCTCCTACGGATGTTAGGGGGACTTGAAGAAGTTCTGCCACAACAATCCCAATACAAGAAATGGCACAACATAATTAACACCTTAAAAATTGCAGGGCAATAAAATTCTTCACATACAAAAGGGTTTCAGCCACATTTATCCGGAATAAAGCTTCTCCACATAGTGGAAGAGTCTCCAGAGGAACCAGATACTAGTCCAATGATCATGATTGGTACCATTACTATATATTTTTCATTAGTAACTACACTTTATGATACGAGTGCATCTCACTCATTTATTTTAACCTATACTGTTAATCTGCTTAATCATCGTTTGGAGCTTTTATCTTGTTCAATGGATATTACTATACCCCTCAGTATAAAGAGAGAGCAGTGTCTCCATAATCCCTCTTTTTCCCTGTCTCTATTAGTTGTCAAAAATGCTTGGAGTTTTTTTTGGTATATGGATTGAAATCACATAACATCATTTTCGGGATGGATTTAGTCATTTACAATAAATCCTATATTGATTATTATCTTCAATGGGTCTACATTACAACAAATAGTGGTGTGCCTCTTGTCCTTCAAGTAGAATGTGACCTAAGGTCGAGCAGAACTGAAATTTCTTATCTGGAGTAGGGGAAAGTGATATCAGTGTTCACTTTTGATCTGGAGTGAGATTCAATGTGTGGAGGTCTCCCTCCAGTCATCATTGAGTTTTACAACATGTTTATTTCTTTCTTATGAGGTTTTAAACCAGAAAGGGAGGTTTAGTTTTCCATTGACTTGATTCCTAGTACTCAACCAATTTCTTTCCCCTATTACCAAATGGCTCCAACTAAACAAAAAGAACTAAAGTTTTAGTTAGGCAATCTTCTTGAGAAAGCCTGTATTCACCCTAGTATGTCACCTAGGGTGGTGCAGGTTCTAACCACCATGAACGCTGATGGTTACTTGATATATTCTCTTCTTGAGATGATTCTCCAGGAACAGAATATTGTTGATTAATTCTGTAAGCATTAGAGACACACTTTATAGTGGGAAGACAGATGCCCAGAGGTTGTTCTCCAAATAGGGTGTTCAATTTTATCAGAATCATTATGTTGCACCATTAGTGATAAGAGTGAATATAATGGGGGGTTTTAATAACATCCAATTGGTTGTGCACAAAGGAAACACAAAGATGTTCTACGACTTGAAGCAGCATTTTTGGTGACCATGTATTCATGAAGGTTTCACCCCGGTTGGGTCATCGATGGCTTGGGATGTATGGGAACCTTTCTCCTTGTTTTTTGGGATCTTTGGAGGTTGTTGATTAGGTGGGATAAGTTGTTTACCATTTAGAACTACCACCGAAACGGTTTTCAGTACATAATGTGTTTCATATATCTCATCATCGACAACATTTGTCTGACCTATCTCATGTTATGATTTGGTGTGATCTTGAAGTGGAAACTATTTTATCTGTGATGGAATGACAAGTTAGGGTTGCTAATTCTGAGGCCAAGGTACTTTATTGGAGGAAAATACCTCTGGTCTATGTGATAATGAATCATGGTTCTAATTCTCATAAGACGTGACAGAGGGAGACACTAATGAGAGAATAATTACTTTTTCACTTTGAGGAGGAGTTTTCTTCATTGGATTTCTGGGGATAGAAGTTTCTATGGTTGGTAGGTTGAAACATCTTATTATTGTTTTAGGTATTCCTGAACCCTCGTGTGTTCCATTATTATTATATTAAAATAGAATAAAATGGTTTATCAGTGAAATGTTTTATTTTTTTTAAACACATCATGGAATAGTATAGAAGCCAATTAATACTCTATAATATTGAATTGAATATTTTATGAGTTAAACAATGAGTTGGTGCATTATTTTGATGCGCTAAAAGGCTTGGTGAAGACGAAATAACTTTTTTAAATAGTACATATTAATCACACACTTTTTATTCAAAATATTTGAATAACACCATAATGGTGCATTGTTTGATAAATTTGAGACCACTATTATGTTTGAAATATGGTGTTTACCCAAGGAGGGTTATAGAATTTGAACGTGTCAGACTTTTGAATGAGTTTATCGTGAGATAATGTTATTAAATGATATTTAATATATTATTTATTCAAAATAATTAAATATTTCACAAATGATGCATCATATAAGAAATATGAGACCACTGATCGGTCCGGAATGAGAGGCTTACCCTAGGTAGGGTATAACATTAATATGTTTCCGGTATTTTGATGCCTCGTCCGCAAAAAAAAATAACTTTTTTATTTTAATCATTTAATTATTCCGTTTTTAATTATTAAATCATAAATATCTCTCAAACTGTACATCCTTTGACATATCAGAGACCGACGTTGGTTCCAGAATGAGGTGTTTACCCTAGAAAACACATATATTTAATTCGCAACAGATATTTGATGTCATTTATTTTTTATATTAAATAAATAAAATATTAATTATAAATAAAAATGAGTTCCACATTTCGTCCTCCCATAACCTACCGAAACACCATTTTTAACACCACAAGTTTTCAAAAGCTTCCATATCCACTCATTTTAAACTGTTTCAACCACCAACACACTAATGGGTTTAATTAAAACCCTTTTTCATCAAGATTTGGTTGAAATAGTGCAATAAATTATTGTTTTAATAGTTGGGTGAATGAAGCTTATGCGGATTGGGATTTAAAATGCCTGAACACTCCGGTTGTGATTCTAGGTTGCCTTGGTCGAATCTAAGGACCCTGGTTTCTTCATGTAAGTGGTCAGGGAAGTTCTATTCCTCCTCAATGGTCTTCTCCACCAGCGGTGACCATCCTTCATGCGCACCTCATGTGTAGGGAGCCCCTGGATTGAGTGTCATTACATTACTTTATTTTATTTTTTTCTTTTTTTATTCTCCCTTCTTAATAAAAAATAGATGAATAATAATATGATGAAAATCAAATAATAAATGAATAATTATGTGAAACATCCAATGATTATCATTGAATCTTGGTTTTTCTAAAATGTTGAGAGATATGTAAATAATTATCTGAGATGATTATCATGGATAATTATTAATAAAAATATAGTGATAATTACATCGATAATTTCTTATGAGAATAAAATCTTGTCAACAGAAAGGATAATATCAAAGAATTATGAAGCAGTGAATAATTAGGTTTCATTGTCGAACAATAACTAGGATGATTTGATAAATGATAATTTTATCAAATTATGGATTGGGTAATTTTTTTAAATTGTCAAACGATAATTATTTTGAATATCGGAAGATAATAAATTATATATATATATATCGATAAACATCATGGGATATTTTATTAATATTATCTAATTTTATTTATTTTTATTATCAAAAGTGATATATATCTATGTATATATATAAATATATAGTTAGATATATATTTTTAATAAGTACTTTAGATGTTAAGGATAATTTTATTAAATATAAAATTATCAATGTGTAATCACATGAACTATTGAAGGATAATTTCGAACACATGTTTTTACATAAAATGATAATCCAGATATTATCCATGAGAGAGAAAAAAAGTTCACATATAATTTTTAATCATTAATTTTAAAATTATCTAAGGGAGATAAAATATTATCACATGTAAAATTTTAATCGATAATTTTAAAATTATCCAAGAGAGATAAAATATTATCATGTGTAATATTTTAATCAATGATTTTAAATTATCCTTGAGAGATAAAACATTATCACATGTAATATTTTAATCGATAATTTGAAATATTACATGACAGATAAAATTTAATGTAATATTTTATTCAATAATTTGTAGAATTATTCCGAGGACATAAACTATCATCACATATGATATTGTATTTCCTTTTAAAATAAAATATCTAGTTCTAGTTCTAGAAAAATCTGATGAATTTTGACCAATGTTGTATCAACTCTTATGATAATAAGGCCACTAAGAGGTGTATTGAACAACATAGGGTGGTTTATCTTTGTCGCTAACATTGAAGACCTTTTGGAATGTGGTTCTGTTCCGATATGCCAAATTGATTATCATTGTATTTCTTGATATATTTCAATTATTTATTTAAATTCAATTGCTCAAAATTTCATTCAATTAAATTTATAAAATCATGATTCTAGTGAATTGAGATATTTGAAATGTTATTGGCATGGAAATTTAGAAAACCCCCAGTTCCATTAAATTGGCTGTGTTTATAAAAAATGGATGATATAAATTGTGTAATTTAAATTGTGAATTTGATTGAAATGATTTCAATTAAATTGATGAATTTAATTTTGGAAATAAATTTTTTAATGATGTAATTGGTTTTTAATAGATTTAAAACTGGTGAAAATGGATTTAAATGATTTGATAGAAACCCATTTGATTAATCATGTGGAAAAGGCATGTTTTTTAATAAAAAAATTTTGGTTTTAAATAAAAAAACCTGAACTTTTGAAAAGGAAGAATGGGATTGATCGTATTTTTAAGCAGTCTTAAAATAGTTCCCCCATAAAGTAAGAGTTCATGCAAGCCTTAGGTAGTTAATGAGTTATTTGGATACACTCAATGTTATGACAACATTCTAAAACATACTTTCGACAGGTCACATCGATAATGGGTTGGGGACAAGTATCCTTTGGCCACTTCCATATGGACATGTGTATACACATTTTTCATAGTTCACATAAAAAGTGTGAAATACTATAGTAGGTGAATACTATCGTACCTTCTGGTAGATGTCTATGTTACTCACTTGTTTATTTATATTTGAGATATAAATGTATGACAGTTCTATTGAACTGTTTTACATGCCTTACGAATTTATATAAACTGTTATATATTTTTTTTTACATAATCCATTATTTTAGAATTGGTCACCCAATTCATGCCCCACAGAAATTTATTGAAAAATACTTTCACTATATTAGTTCTAGTAGGTTTGAAAAATAATATCACCTTTCATATTTTAATGATGAAAATTTCATGTTTTTGGCACCATTTTTTCGGATGGCTTTCACAATGTATATTATGGTTATAAATTATAAGAAAAAATCAAAAAAAATGCTTTGAAAAGTGAATATTTTAGTAATTTTCTTCACAGTTGTCCATGAAAATTGTTTGTTATATTAATAAATACTTTGTATTATTATTTTACTTTTTATAATTTATGGAATTTATGGCCAAAGTTTTTTTCATATTAGATTCAAGATTTCTAGTTTCTTTAAAAAAAGATAAATATAGATTTAGTGATGATTAGAATATGATCAAATAATTTATAATTTAATAACATGATCATAGAATACATTTAAGAACTCTATTAGATTTATTTTTAAAATGATGTAATGATAAAAGATTAATTAAACATGGAAAGAATCACATGGTGATTTATATAATGTTTTAGTCAGGAAAAATTGTGGGATTCTTTCAATGATCTATCTTGTGAAGTTAATAAGAACTACCCAACCAGTACTATGAAACCATCATGTTTGTATTCCTTTAATAAATAATTATCAAAAATAGTGATTAGTAAAAGAAATACATTTTCCAAATTTATCAAATTTGAAATTCATAATTTAATAATAATCAACATGGAACATGACATTCACGTGTGAATGATATAATAAATTAACCAAATCTTTTTTGGAATTAAATGATAAAATTGTTAAAAAATATGAATATAAATACAATTTTTGAAAAATCATAATTCTCTAATATTTTAAAATTTATAATTCAAAGAAATTGGATTAAGTTTCAATGATTTAGAAAAAAACCTATAACCCACAATCATGAAATTGAATTTTCCAGCTAATAGTTAGCATATTTTTTATAAAGGTTGAAATTAAAATATTTGATTAATTTTATCATTTCAATATTACTCAAATTTTTAAATAGGAAATGTAGTTTATTGAAATTTATTTATAATTTGAGTATAATATGTAAATGGGTTCAAAATTGGCTTATAATTACTCAAAAAATTTCAAAAATGAAATTGAAAAACCACTTTCTCTAATAAAAATTCAAAAAAAATATTTATCACCAATTTTTATTTGAAATTTTTTGGTTTTTTTTTGGTAATATATAGCTTTAGAGTTATGCCACAACCATTTTGGATCACTTTATTTGGATTCCACTTCAAGATGACTTGAAATGGTTCATTTATGTCATCAATTTAGGAGTGGACAGTGGGTAGAATATTACTACGGTGAAAGATAGTTTTCCTTTAATACATTCTAAAACATTCTTTGAAATAATTATTTTTGATTATGTGGGAATTTTTTGCTTCCTTATAATGATATGATCCCATAAGACTCAATGTATAATTATAAAAAAATTGAGAAAACACATGTTGTGGTTCGTACATAGGAAACCACATACACCTAGTGACGATGTTATGTTTCTATGAAATTATATCAGGGACATTAAATCTTATGATTATTGGGATGCAGCCCATGTTTTTATAAAAGAATTATATATTTGGTTTTTTTCATTGAAAAAAATTCTCAACTTCTTATCTTTTGTTCATTATTCTGATTTCATACATTCTTTTATAGGATTAAGGCTCCCCTATCACTCTCGTTTTCTATATTTTCATGGTCTCATAATTTAATTTTCAATGATTTCATTTCCTGGTAGACCTAATCATTCATTTTTTAGTTTTTCACTAGAAGAAACTAAGCCTAAATTAAATTGTAAAGAATATGACGCATGCTAAACTATATTAGAAAATAATAGGATTTCACATAATTCTAAGGGGGTAATTGTTTTTTTATAAGATCAAGGGGTTAATATATTTTAATTGGGGGAGTATTCAGTTACAAATATACAATTTTTCTTTTATGCTAAAATTTCTTTCTTTCACACTGGTTATCTAATGTATAATTTATTCGTTTTGATTATTTATATAGTGTGAAATTAGGTGTGGGGAGTAATACCCATGGATATATATTTTTAAGTGGGTTTTTGTGGTTGTGATATATGATTAGAACAATATTTTCACTACTATTGATAAATAAATTGAATCAAATATTAAAACCTATTGATACCCTCTTCATTAAAAATTAAATGTTTAGGATTCTAAAATTTGAACTTTTTTTAAATTATTTCAAATGTTCCTTAAATAATATTTCATGTACCTGTTCTATTGTATAATATTTTTTATTGTAGACATTTTTTGACCAAATTTGTGAGCCTATAAATTTTCATTATATTATTAAATTCCAACCCTTTTTTGAACATTAAAATTATAATTTTTTTCCAAAATTAATTTAGAAATTTAAGACAAGGTTTTTTTTTATATTTATGGGAGAGGGTCTCATTAATTTGGGTTAATCTGTACTTCAAATTATAATGATAAAATCCCTAAAAAACTATTCCAATTTAACAATTTCTCAATTTTTTATTTAAAATTTTAGGGGATAAATTTTTATTAATTGTGAAAGTTGAAAATCCACTATGAAGAGGTTATATATTAATTAACCCAATAATTTAATTGTGTAATTTATTTTATTTACCACTTGGTTTCATTTGTTCATGTTCGTATTTTAAGACAATGTTAAGAAACTATTATTAAATAGGATTGATTTTTATTTAATCATGATTATAAGGCATGCATTTACATAAACTACGAAATGAAAGTCATAATTTGGGTTCATCTTATTCCCTTTATTATTTCATAATTTCACTCCTTCAGATAATACTATTTGATGGGTTATTTATACTTTCTTGTAATTATTGATCATATTCATCATTTCAGTTGTGGATTATTATTTGAGTGATTATTACATGTGTCTTCTCACTAGTAGTTAATGAGATGTTTGGAAGTCCCATTTAAATGAAAGTTTATTTTTGTTTAATTAAATTCATAATGTTTCTAAATGAATTATTTTATTATATCAGAAATAAAATATTATAATAATTCAACTATCTTTTGAGTGTTAATACATACATTCAACTAAAAACGATTCATGGGGGAAATCATCTTTATATTAATAAACTCTTTGTGGCATAATAGTAGTTTGATTTTACGATTTATTATTTCCCAAGGAAATTTATTATTTATTGAATAAGGTCGAGAAATTATTAGGTATGGGGGAATTTTATGTTTCTTTTAATTGAGTTGTTTAATCACATCATTTTTATTAACATTTTTTGATTTAATAAATTAATTGGCCCTTTATTTTTAAATTTATAATGCTCTGACCCGATAAGCCCATATTTGATGCATTATTACGTATCATTTGTATGATTAAAAAAGATCAAGTCTCGAAAGACCGATTAGTTTAGTAGCCTTGGAAGTACTAGATACATTCATAAGGTTTACATTACATCATAAAATGGAAAATTACAACAACATTGGTTCCTTAGAAAACACTGAGACCCCATAGTCTATCCCTATAGGTTAGTCATATATACTTTTTCGCATCCTGGGAAAAATAAAATATATAAAGGGGTGAGCTCAGATGCACAGTAAGGATAACAATATAGCTGAAACTTTCAAAAATGAGCATAAACATTTAAGGAAATGTATAGAACTAAAACATAATCCCTTTCAACATAAACTTCATAATAATATAGAAAATATAAATCAAAATAATTCCATTTACTTACTCAGATGGATATTCTACTAGTCAAATAATCACTTGAAATATCAATAGCCACTTTCATAATGATGGAATGCATAATACGAGACTTCATAACCACATAGTCAAGGCCTTGTACCAAGAATGAAAAAACAATTTTTTCAAGGCCATGTTGCAAGACACAATTTTGTCTAATGAGACCTACCGATGCATCAAGGAGCTATAGCAGGCTCCACCCATCCCTTACTAAGTCCAACGCATTTCTCATATTAAAAGGTTTAAACATAACATAAACATTTGTATTAAGACTAGAATATGAAATGTAAATACTTTATCCATAAACCATGAATGGTATAAAAATAACACATTCACAATCAAACATATGACAAAACCTTCAAAAAAATATAGAGGTTTTGTATCATAATAAATCATCTTAAAATAAGTTTAAAATCCATCAAAGGATGTTCACATAGATGAATTCAAAACCTTTTTAGAGAAACATCACTTTCTATTTTGAAATAATTTAAGAGTCCCATAATTATAATTAAAACATTTATTTTGAAAATATTATTATTAGCTTGTAAGGGAAGGTTTGACGATGTTATAACAGCGTAAAATTTCCGCACCCACCGTATAAGTTAAAAAAGACATTCTTACCTTAATTTTGTCGAAAAGGTCATAAGGTACCTTGTTTGGAAAATGATGGAAAGATTCCATTCAAACCATTTAATAAAAAGTCAAACAAGGGTATAAATGACATTAACCAGTATTCTAGTAAATAGTAAAAATATTTTGGAATACATTTTTAAGAAACATGGATGTGGATGATAAAGAGGTCCCAGTAGATACTTACGTAAAAACAACCTCGGATAATAAAGAGATTATGAAATTAACCATTTCCTATACATTTCCTTGGTTGATTTTAGGTTAACCTCCTGTATAATGGTTAAATAATTTTTATTAAATTATAAAATAATCGTTTATATTAATATTATATCATATATGATATTTTAATATTGATTTGTTAATAATATTTTATAATTATCATCGTTTTTTGTGTTAACGGATTCGTTTTACTTTATATTTTTTGTTATATAAGTAATGTTTTTCATGGGTAATATGTATATTATTAATATTAAGAATTATATGATGTCTTTAAACATTAGTTTTAATAATCTAATGAAAATTAATCTTCAATGGATACGATGTGGAATAAATCTCATCGTGTTCGTGGAGATAGTAATCCGTACGTACGCACGAGCGAAAATATCATTCTTTTGATATTAAAATAATATGTAATTGGATGTAATATCATATATAAATAATAATTATCATGTTATATTTATTATTTAAATCATTTATACATCATTATTATACCCATCCTAACAATAATGTATTGAGTAACAACTACACCACGACAAGGAGACTGTAAGTCGTACGTACACACGTACGGTGACATGTCATTCAAAGGATGGATAGAATAATGAATATGGTTGAAACATATTTATAATAACATTACAGTATATATAAGATACTGGAGTTTTTATTTTATAATGGAAACAACATGTAAAGAAGAAGTGGAAGGAGAAAAAACATGAAAGAGGTGGTAAGATATTTATCTCTTCTTCGGGTTATTCCTTTTGATTTGATCAGAAGTGATTTATAGGTTGGCTTTGTGACTAAAGGAAGGCCTCTAGGATGCATTTAAGACAGTTGATAGGGTATTTGGGTAGGGTTTGTCCGATCCAAATAGATTTTAGGGTGCTAATTAAAGAGAAGGGGGAGTTCCCTTTTATAAGAGGGGTGAGGGGCACCTTAGGAAAAGCTAGAAGTATTATTTTATAATAAAATAAATTTCAGTTTATAATGGCCCCAAAAGAAATCATTTAATGTATAAGGTAGAGATGTGTGAAAAACCACTCAACCAATAAGTTTTAGAATTGTTTGGTTCACTATATTAACTTTATTATTTAAATTTAAATCTTAGTTAAATAGTTTGACATTTTCCATGTCTCTTTTTATTTTTATATTATATGGTTAATAAACTTACTATAAACATAAAAAGGAATCCAAAGTGGTTCATTAATGATACTAAAATCATTATATAAGTCTTTTGGATGAATTTTAGAGTTTTAGTATTATTATATTAACAAATAATATTTAATTTGTTTTAAAAACTCATTTATGTCAATTTTGAAATTATTTAATAATTGATTTTTTAAGTCCTAAAAACATTATTTCTTCAAAATATGTAAATTTAATAAACCCTAACATGTCTTATTCACCTATAAAATTAATTTAATTATTTAAAAGTCTCATAGTAAATTTATTTGGATATTTATAATAGAAATTATTTTAATCTTTCATTAATATGGTAATTACTGCCTCATCATTGTGTCATAATGAAAATAAATTATATAATGTTTAAAAAATATAAATAAAATATCATCATTTATGAAATCGTTAAGCTTTATAATTAATATGTATATTCGAATTTATCTTATGTGTAACCCTATATTAATAATGGTTTAGTTATTAATCTTTGAATTTAGCACTTTTAGCTCTTTTTTAAATTAAATAATAATAAATGTCCTAATCTAATCTAAGTAGACATAAAGGATCATATTTTATTCCTAAGGTTGTTTTTGGTCGAATAATACCTATCCAACAAAATTAGGACATGTGATAAGGTAATAATTATATCATTTTTACCTTTAAATTCCCTATTTAATTTTAACTGTGGTAAATAAAAGTAAAAAGTAACTATTCACCAAAAAATATTTCCATGTTATTGAACCACATTGTTCCTAATAATATCAACTGTCTCTCTAGGATTTTTGAAATTCCACTCACAGAAGTGGTAAAATTCAGTTTTATGTAAATTTGCAAATGCTCATTGGAGGTGGGAAAAGTCGGTAAATAGTTCAATAAATTTTTTTATATATCTAAAATTATTATAAACTGACTCCAATGAATTACATTGAAATTATATAGGTATTATGTATCTATTTTGACAAAAATAAATTTATCTAAAATAAATAATTATTTAAATAAAAAGATGGTTTTGAACAATAACTCAGTGTTTTCACTATACATCAAAAATTGAACGTTTTTAGAAAAATATCAAAAATTCAACCTATGATAATTTCGATATTCCAAATCCAAAATTGAAGTCCATTTTTAATGATAAAATTTATAAAATTTCAAAAAGTGGGTATTACTATTCATAATGGCTAGTCTGATTAGTTATGGTGTGTTAGAACTCGAAGTTGCGTACAACACCAGCTATTGTATTATTCAAAAAGAAGCATATCGTGGAAGCTTGGGGTGTTACATTCTCCCCTCCTTCAAGTAATTTCATCCTTGAAATTTATATAATATTACTGTATAAAAAGACTCATGTGGTTCTTCAGCATATGATCCTCGAGTTCCCACGTTGCCTCTTCCATCTTATGGTTTCTACATAGAACTTTTACCAGATGAGTAATCCGGTTTCTCAGCACTTGTCCTCTCGTATCAAGAACCTTGAAAGGATATTCATAATAATACAGATCAGGTTCTTGCTCAAATTATTTATAGGTGAGTACATGCATTGGGTCAGGCATGTATTTTCTAAATAGTGATACGTGGAACACATCGTGAACTTTAGAGTGACTTGGCGGCATTGCCAAATGGTAAGCTACAGCCCCAATTCGTTCTAGAATTTCAAAAGGTCCGTTGTACCCGGGAATCGATTTTCCCTTATTACAGGAACCTATAACACCCTTCCATGGAGATGACTTTAAGAAAACATGATCTCCTACCTAAAATTCCAAATCCTTCCTTCGGTTATCGGCATAGCTCTGCTGCCTACTTTGAGCTTCTTGGATGTGGGTTTGGATAACCTTCACCTATTCCCTAGTTTCCTCCACAAGTTCTAGTCATACAAGTTTTCTTTCACCAAAATAATCCCAACAGGTTGGTGTGTGACATTTCTTTCTGTATAACGCTTCATACGGTGCCATATGAATACTTGGATGGAAGGTATTATTATAGTAAAATTGTACCATAGATAAATATTGATCCCACATATCTTGAAATTCATGTGAGAATGTAACATCCTAGGTAAATAATGAATTTTAAATGTTCATATTTTTGAATAAAATATTTATATTACTTAAAAGGGGATTCTATGTTCAATGGCGTACCCAATACGCAACAACGATTTTCTTCAAAATCATACATTGCACACAAATAATATAATATTATTATTTTAAATGGTATTAAAGTACTAGCCATTATAATGGTAGGAATGAATAGAACTAACTACCAAATGATTATATATGCTTGTGAAATATTTTTTCATTTATTCAAATAAATGTTAGAGGCTTAAAATGCGAATGAATCCAATTTTAAGCGTAAATATTCTAATATTCTTTGAAAGGTCAATTAACTGCCTTTTGATGGAGAACCCCTTTTAAATCCACTTTTTGAAAATTTTATATGTTATATTTGACAAAATAAAATTCTTTTTAGAATCAGGACATGAAAATTTACATTTTATAATTTTTTTTTATTTTTCCGATAAAGTTCATTTTTTAATGAATGGTGTAAAATGATGTATTTTAATTCAAGACCTCATTTTAATATAATTTATTTATATGACTAAATTATCTTTTGAATTAGTTTTAAAGTGCAATTAGAATATATTTTTACCATTTAATCCAATGGTGGACCTTCGAATTAATTTCACATTGAAATTGGACTTAGACTAGGGTCAATATTTTGATATATTTTGTTTCTTAAAAACACGCTATTTGTTTTGACAATGGGAAATAATTATTAAATTTCTTAATACAAATTATATGTTTTTTATTTTGTAAAATAGACATCATTTTTTAATTCTAAATATCAAATATATATTAGGGTTAATTTTTGGTATTTTTTTGAAAAACTTCAATTTTTTTATGAATAGTGAAACCACTAAGTGGTAGTTAAAAAACTGATTTTTCTTTTAAATGAAAATTTATCACCTTTATGATTTTAATTTCAATTATCTGACATACATGGTTGTCATTTGTATGTAAAATTTTGTTCAATGGGATGAAAATAATATTTTTTGAATAGTAACTTTTAAGTTCTTAATCGCGATTAGAGGTAATTAGTGTAGTTTAAGGTAAAAATAATGTTTTAATAATATGAGATGAGCTTGAAACATGTCCTACCATCATTGTATGTGCCATGGCCGACCAATACAATCCATGGGTCAACTTGGGGACCCCATGGAGCCACTTGGGTAAGAAAATGATATTAAAAACTTTTTATTTAAAGTTATAATAAAAATGTCAGAAACATGTATTGTTTTACTAAAACAGTTTTTACATGGGGTTATACAAGTCATATTTTTGACTATAAATATTAATTTGGAATATAAAAATATTTCCTACATCATAGTATTTTTTTATAATTTTTAGATATTAAATAAATTAATTTATTTATGACACCATGATGCATCGATTACCTCATTAATGAACGATTTAAATAAAATGAAAAGTTAATGTAAAATCTAAGACATACACTAGACAAAAACCTATTGGATGGGTGTATTTCAAACCCTTATCACCTTATCCTAGAAATATATCTTTGTGGGTCCTGAAAAATCTGAAAATCATTTTAAAATAAAGTGACATTTCATGACTTCCCAAGAGTTCCCATCCTCCCTCTTATAAAAGGCCCCCACCTCTACCTCCTTTCCCACACATATAAAGCCCTTGGATCATCCAACCTCTACTCATATTGTCTGTCCACATCCCTTTATTACTCTTAGAAGACTCAATTTGGGTAGAATTCTTTCCAAGGAAGCCTTTGAGCTCAAATCAAAAAGAGTTATCTGTTTTGAAGGTAATGTCTTCTCTTATGTTCTTTTACTTTATTTTTCTTCTCCAATCCCATAAACTCTTTTTATTAATTTCTTTTGTAACTACACCAGTATCTTAAAGATAATATAATGTTATTATGAGGAGGATTCTAGATACACTCATACACACCTCCATCTAATGGTTAAAGAACATGATGTTTCTATGGGTGGCGAATTACTGCCTCACGAAACGATGATTGTTCAATATTCTTTTAACACCTCTCATGGTGGCCATTAAGATGTCACTGTATTTATAAATTATATATAAATTATTTTTATTTATTCTTTATGCATCTGTATTTTTCATTTATTCCATACCTTTATGGTTTCCATAATGGGTAAACGAGATAATTACATTTTAGGAAGTGCGGACTACCTCCCCCTCAAAGTGATTTGAATCATTAATACCATATTTGGGATGTATAAAGGATGTATTTAATGATTTTATATATTATATTATATAGTAATTATAATATACCTATGTATAATTATTTTTTTCATTCCATTAAAGTATGAAATAGAAATGAAAGTAGTGTTCATGCGTACGTACGGCTTACCGTCTTCATTAATGGTACATTTCATTTCATATCTCCAAATGTTATGTACTATTATAGGTAAATATATATAATGGTAATATATGTCATATATTACATCTAAATGATGGATATAATTCTGTAATTATAATATATATATCTCTCATTTAGTTTTAATTCCATTAATATGACAAAGAAATGAAAGTAAAGTTCATGCGTACGTACGACCTATCGTCTCCATGAACGGTGCATTTCTTTTTTTATCTCAAAATGATATGGAATAGTATAAAATGAATATATACTAGATATCTGTGATATTTAAATAATTAATACTATTCTGGAGATGATGTTCCTATAACTACATGGAATATTATTTTCCAACAAGTTCAATTTTGACTCATGTACCAAACATCGACAAAGACGTCTGATATGAACAAATATTATTAAACAATTATTATAACATTATAATATGTGATATGAACTGAATAATAATTGTAAAAGGAGGTAATTAATAAATTATAAATTGATCAAATTTTATTATTCAATAATATAAAGAAACGAACATGACAAGTTGGACTTGAGGTAAGGGATCCTACATCTCTCTTTCTTTTTAACTACTCTCTTTTATGTCATTTCCCTAAATCTAATATTTCTTATTTTTGGGGATGTTATTTTATATTCCTCATTCTGTAATTTTTATGTTTATATTATAAGAGACCCTATTTGATCTCATAAATCCATTTTTGTATGTTTTAAGTGGCACTGTTAGGCTGCTGAGTTTTCGTAAGGGATTTTTGATCTCACTTTTATTCCCATGAGATTTATGCTACATTTTCCACCATTTCCTTTGAGTGGTGTATGTAATGACCATTATTATACCATTTTTATAATATAATTTTGTTTATGAGTATTTACATCAATGTTGTATAGTCCTTTCATGGGGTGTACGTTTTAAAAGTTACCCAAATCGGTAAGGGAACCTTTCACCATCCTCTTGTTAAAAGACTTATTTTTGTTGGGTATTTTAATTTACATATTGTTATGTTGGGATATGTTATTCTATATCTTTATTGATGTAAATATTATATCCATGTGATGAGATACCATTTTCTCTTTCATCAACTCATTTTCAAAATTTAAAAGTGACATCGTTAGGCTGTCGAATTTTTGCAAGGGAACTCCTTAACTCAATTTCAATTCTTTGGGTTACACCTCTACTTCTTGATTATATAGTGCTATGAATATGATTGGATGACATATTATTGTTTTAATCTTAATATCCACTTATATTGGGTGTATTTATATTTTTCACACATAATTATGCAATTGATTTATCATTAATCTAAGGATACCGTCTTTGTAAGGAACTTCATCTCAATATCATTTCATTGAGGCATATTTTGTTTTATACACAACTTTCTTTTATACGGTGTGTAAACCCCTTTGACATCTGATTTTATTAAAAATGAATCTTTTCTATATGAAGCGTTTTACTAAATGACAAAAAAGTATGTTTCTTTTTAACGTATGCGGTGACAACGACCCTTCCGCCGCAACGAGTATTATTTGATCTTCAGCTTCCTCAACAAGCTGTAATATTTTTTAAAGTTAATAAATACCATATACTCTTTTATTTATTTTGGTATTGAAAATGGTTTTGATAATGGATTTGTTATTTCATTATATTTAAGTGATATATTGTGCTTGAAATGTGGAAATGTTTTCATTCCTTTATAATTGTTTTATGTGTTATGATTTTATAATGGTACATGGACATTTGACAGGTGGTTACATGATAAACCATATGACTGGTGGTGCCATGAATACCAGGATGTGTGGTTACGTTATATCCTCCAATACATTGGGTATGGAAGTTGGTCGTATGGATATTCCATTTAGTGATATGTGTGGAAGCCGACTGTATGGTTATTCCATTTAAGTATGTTTATGTCCAAAGTTACATTTATATGTTTTGTGTTCTTTATATGGGTTTATGGTAATATTTTGGTTACAAAGGATATGTAGTGACATTTTATTCAGTGAAGAGTATTTACTACTTCATAAATGTGAAAAGTATTACCTTGATAAAGTATTCATGTTTTACTTGTTGTTTTGAAAAATTAACAGTTTTCCTTCTTTGTGTTTCCTTTACTGGGCATTTTATGCTCATCCCATGTTTTTGAAATGTTTTCTACTGGACTTAAAGTTGAATATGGTCAAGGGTGGGATCAAGGAAAGACCTTCTATCTAAAACATGTAACTAGACATGTTTCTTTTTAAGGGTTTTTATTTTATGGAAACTTAGTAGAAGTGTCTACTCTGTAATCTTTTGAGATGTAATAGTTATGTCAAAATTCTCTAAAACACTAAAACTAAAAAGATCCTATATGTGAATTATTAATTTAATTCATGATTATATAATGTTTTAAGACTGGGTCCTTATAGTTGGTATGAAATTTTGGTTTAGATAACTTTAGAGGTTAGGCTATCCTTTAAGCACAAGTGACATTACCATAATGGTTAGGATTTCAGAAAGGGTCATAGTTTTAGATAAATTGAATGAGTTTAAGATTATATGAATATTTATATCTTAGTATTATATGATGATTTTAATGATATACTCACACTGAACTTTTTGGTTTAGTAAATGGATGGATCTAGCAGGCACCAAAGTGACAACAGGTTTGAAGGAAACTGTGGTGGTTCTCTGATTAAGAGACTAGATCAAATGGGGGATTCAATGAGAAATATTGTGGTTATTATAAACCAACTATCATAAGAAATGAATAACCACTACAACCTTGGTGAGTTCTCTAATGAATCATGTACGAGATGACCAACTCGATGTGGAAGTTCAGGTAATAATTATAAAGGTAACCATTATGGTTTATATGATCCTTACTTTTGAGGTAATTATGGGTTATTATATGTTATGATGGAAAATGAAAGGCATGAGATAAAATTGAGGATAAATTATGTTATGGTTGTTTTTGATGATTTTATCTCTTTTTGGAGAATGTTTTAAGAATTATATAGTTTTGGAAAAGGACAACATGTAGACCGTGTGACAACAAATCACATCGGACAAAGCTATGGGAATCAAACCCACAACCAAAGTGCGACTGGTATTTATCGCATACCACTGGACTATGTGAAGTACCGAGATAGTATGAAAAATTCTTTTTAGTTATATAATTTTATGAATCATGACTAAGTGTATTTTGGTATATCTAGGAAAAAATTGATCTATCATGGAGGATATATGATTTGGTTAATTACTTTTCAATATGAGACTTTAAGAGCAACTGATGTTGTTTGGAGATAAATGTTAATTTTCTTTACCTTGGAAGACTATGTGATTAAATCTTTAAAATATTTGGGTTTCAATTTTAGTTTAGTTTACTTTGAAGAGTTTTATGTAAAAACTGTTTATCGAATGGTCTTCATTAAACTTTGGGTTTTGTTGGAAAAATTCGGGAGATTTAGAATATACTTTCTTTTTATAGAGGATTAACCTTTTGTGGATTATCTAATCTTGTTCTAAAACATTTGGTTCTGGTTAAGGTCTAATGACATGGGAAATATATAGTTCTCTTTTGTGGACTAGGTGATTCTCTAGAAGTTGATTATAGTGCTCTTAATGTGAACAAGTCATCCTAAATACTCATCTTTTGGAGAAAATATGAGTTTGTGTAAGAAATCTAGTAAGAGATGAAAGTCTACATGATAAGTAAGTATGTTTCCTTAGGATTTAGTTAATCTCATAAATAAATTCCTCATTGAAAAGTAACTTAAAACAAAAATTTTGTCCCTTAACCTTTCCTAATGGGGAATCAAATACCACTTAACCCATACCAAGTTTGTGATTTTCTTGTGGTTAACATTCTCCTAATCATGATTTCAATCACTCTCCATCAGAACCTGACACTTTTTTTCTCTTCCATGTCCATGTTTTACTACATGTAATCCTAGTATGGGTTAACTCGGGTGACCTTGGTACTTTTCTTTCATTCTTTTAAAGTGAAAAATTAATTGACTCTTTTCCGATGTGGGGCTTTCAATAAAGTTTCCAAACCCAATTTTAAAATTGCGAGGGCACAATTCCTAAAAGGGGGGAAGGATGTAACATCACGGGTAAATAATGAATATTAAATGTTTATATTTGTGAATAAAATATTTATATTACTTAAATAGGGATTCTATGTTCGATGACGTACCCAATACGCAACAACTAGTTTCTTCGAAATCTTACATTGCACACTAATAATATAATAATATTATTTTAAATGGTAGTTAAGGCCTAGCCATTTTAATGGTAGGAATGGATATAAATAACTACCAAATGATTATATTTGCTTGTCAGATATTTTTTCATTTATTCAAATAAATGTTAGAGTCTTAATATGCGAATGAATCCAATTTTAAGAGTAAATATTCTAATATTCTTTAAAATGTCGATTAACCGCCTTTTGATGGAAAACCCATTTTAAATACACCTTTTGACAATTCTATATGTTATATTTGACAAAATAATTTTTTTTTTAGAATCAGGATATCATCATTTACATTGTATAAATTTTTTGTATTTTTCGATAAGGTTCATTTTTAATGAATGGTGTAAAATGCTGTATTTTAATTCAAATCCCCATTTTAATATAATTTATTTATATGATTAGATTATCTTTTGAATTAGTTTTAAAGTTCAATTAGAATATATTTTTACCATTTAATCCAATGGTGGTCATTGGAATTAATTTCACTTTGAAATTGGACTTAAACTAGGGTCAATTATTTGATATATTTTGTTTCTTAAATACACGCTATTTGTTTTGACAACGGGAATTAATTATTAAATTGATTAATGAAAATTATAAGTTTTCAATTTTTTAAAATAGAAATCATTTTTGAATTCGGAATATCAAATATATCTTAGGGTGAATTTTTTGCATTTTTCTTAAAAACTTCAATTTTTTATGAATAGTGAAACCACTAAGTTGTAGTTAAAGAACTGATTTTTCATTTAAATGATATTTTACCACCTCTGTGATTTGAATTTCAAAAATCCTACATACATGGTTGTCATTAGGATATAAAATGTGGTTCAACGGGATGAAAATAATTTTTGGTGAATAGTAACTTTTAAGTTTTATTAATCGCGATTAAAGGTAATTATTGTTATTTAAGGTAAAGATAATGTTATAATAATATGAAATGTCCTTGACACAAGTCCTGACCTTAATGGATGAGTCATGGCTGACCCATAAAATACATGGGTCAACTTGGGGACCCCATGGAGCAGCTTGGGTAAGAAAATGATGTTAATAACTTTTTATTTAAATTTATAATAAAAATGTCACAGACATGTATTGTTTTACTAAAAAAAATTTTACATGGGGTTATATAAGTCGTATTTTTTACTATAAATTGTCATTGGAAAGATAAAAATATTTCCTACATCGTAGTATTTGTTTTCTAATTTTTAGACATTAAATAAATTAATTTATTTTTGACATTATGATGATGCACCGATTACCTCATTAATGAATAATTAAAATAAAATGAATAGATAATGTAAAATATAAGAAATACACTTGTCAAAAACCTATTTGATGGGTTTATTTCGAACCTTTATCACCTTATCCTAGAAATATATCTTTGTGGGTCCTTAAAAATCCGAAAATCATTTTAAAATAAAGTGACATTTCATGACATTCCAAGAGTGCCCCTCCTCCCACTTATAAAAAGCCCCCACCTCTACCACTTTACCGACACCTCTCAAGTTCTTGGAACATCCAGACTCTGCTCATATTTTCTCTCAACATCCATCTATTACTCCTAGAATCCTCACATTGGGCAGAAGTCTTTCCAAGGAAGCCTTTGAGCTCAAATCAAAAAGAGTTATCTGATTTTAAGGTAATGTCTTCTCTTATGTTCTTTTGTTTTATTTAGCTTGTCCAATCCCATAAACTCTTTATATTCCTTTATTTTGTATCATCCCCAGTATCTTAAATATACTAGGATGTTGCTACGAGGAGGATTCGAGCTACACTCATATAGACCTCCATCTAATGGTTAAAGAACATGTTGTTTCTGTGGGTGGCGAATTATTGCCTCATGAAACGATGATTGTTCAATCTTCTTTTAACACCTCTCATGGTGGCCATTAAGATGTCACTATATTTATATATGATATATAAATTTTTTTTATGTATTCCTTATGCTTCTTTAGTTTTCATTTATTCCATACCTTTATGGTTTCCATAATGGGTAAACGCGATAATTCCTTTTTAGGAAGTGCGGACTACCTCCCCCTCAAAGTGATTTGAATCGTTAATACCATATGTGGGATGTATAAAGGATAGATTTAATGATGTTATATATTATATTATACAGTAATTATAATATACTTATGTATCATTATTTTTTTCATTCAATTAAAGTATGAAATAGAAATGAAAGTAGCGTTCATGCGTACGTACGACTTACCGTCTCCATGAATGGTACATTTCATTTCTTATCTTCAAATGTTATGTAATATTATAAGTACATATATATAATGGATATATATGTCATATATTACATATAAATGATGGATATAATCTGGAATTATAATATATATATCTCTTATTTAGTTTTAATTCCATTAATATGACAAAGAAATAAAAGTAGCGTTCATGCGTACATACAGCCTATCATCTCCATGAATGGTGCATTTCATTTTTTTGTTTCAAAATGTTATTCAATAGTATAAAATGAATATATACTGGATATATATGATATTTAAATCATTAATACTGTTCTGGAAATTATTTACCTATAAATACATGGAAAATTCTTTTCCAACAAGTTCAATTTTGACTCATGTACCAAACATCAACAAAAACGTCTAATATGAACAAACATTATTAACCAATTATTATAACATTATAATATGTGATATTAACTGAATAATAATATTTAAAGGAGTTACATAAGCAATTATAATTTGACCAAATTTTATTATTCATGAATATAAATAAATGAACAAGACAAATCGGACTTGAGGTAAGGGATCCTACCTCTCTCTTTCTTTTTAAGTACTCTATTTTATGTCATTTCTCCAAATATCATATTTATTATGTTTAGGGATGTCCTTTTATATTCCTCATTCTGTAATTTTTATTTCCATATTATTAGATACCCTATTTGATCTCATAAATCCATTTTTGAAAGTTTTAAGTGGTGTCGTTTGGCTGCCGAGTTTTCGTAAGGGATTTTTCATCTCACTTTTATTCTTGTGAGATTTATGCTACATTTTCCACCATTTCCTTTGAGTGGTGTATGTACTACCCATTATTCTACCCTTTTTGTAATATAATTTCGTTTGTGAGTATTTAACTCAATGTTGTATAGTCCTTCTTTCATGGGGTTTACGTTTTGATAGTTACCCAAATCGGTAAGGTAGCCTTTCACCATCCTCTTGTGAAAAGACTTCTTTATGTTGGGTATTTTAATTTACATATTGTTATGTTGGGATATGTTCTTCAATATCCTTATTGATGTAAATTTTATGTCCAAGTGATGAGATACCATTTTCTCTCTCATCAACTCATTTTCTGAATTTTAAAGTGACACCGTTAGGATACCAAATTTTTCCAAGGGAACTCCTTAACTCAATTTCAATTCATTGGGTTAAACCTGGACTTCTTGATTATGTCATGATATGAATATGTGTGGATGGCCTTTTATTATTTTACTCTTACTATCCACTTATATTGGGTGCATTTATATTTGTCACACATAATTATGTAATTGATTTATCCTTAATCTAGGGATACCGTCTTTATAAGGAACCTCATCTCAATCTGCTTTCATTGAGGCATATTTTGTATTATACACAACTTTATTTTATATGGTGTATAAACCCCTTTGACTTCTACTTTTAATTAAAAGGAATCTCTTGCATATGAAGCATTTTACTAAATGAAAAAATTATGTTTCTTTTTAACGTACGCGGTGACAACGACCTTTCCACCACCGCGAGTATTATTTGATCTTTGGCTTCCTCAACAAGCCATAATATTTTTTAATGTAAATAAATACTATATACTATTTTATGTATTTTCATATTGAAAATGGTTTTCATAATGGACTTGTTATGTAAATATATTTAAGTGATATATTGTGCTTGAAATGTGGAAATGTTTTATTTCCTTTATAATTGTTTTTTGTGTTGTGATTTTATAATGGTAATTGGAAATTTGACAGGTGGTTACGTGATAAACCATATGATGGGTGGTTACATTATATCCTCCAATGCATTGGTTATTGAAGTCGGCCATGTGGCTATTCTATTTAGGGATATGTGTGGAATTCGACTGTATGGTTATTCTATTTAATTATGTTTATGTCCCAAGTTACCTTTATATGTCATGTGTTCTTTATATGGGTTTAAGGTAATCTTTTGGTTAGAATGGATAAGTAGTGATATTTTATTCATTGAAGAGTATTTATTACTTCATAAAGGTGAAAAGTATTACATTGATAAAGTATTCATGTTTTACTTGTTGTTTTGAAAAACTAACTATTTTCCTTCTTTGTGTATCCTTTACTGGGAATTTTATGCTCATCCCATGTTTTTGAAATGTTTTCCACAAGACTTAAAGATGAATAGGGTCAAGGATGGGATAAAGGAAAGACATTCTATCTAAAACATGGAACTATAAATTTATCTTTTAAAGAGTTTTTATTTTATGGAAACTTATTAGAAGTGTCTACTCTATAATCTTTTGAGATGTAATAGTTATGTCCTAATTCTATAAAACTCTAAACCTGAAAAGATCTTCTATGGGAATTATACATTTAATTCATGATTATGTAATGTTTTAAGGCTGGTTCCTTATAGAGAATGATCTCAACATTTCTTCTAAGGTTTGAATAGTCTGTTCTGATTGTCCATTAGTTTGGGGGTGGAAGATAGTGCTCAAACAAAGTTCAGTATCTAGAGATTTCTGGAGACTTTTCTAGAATCTTGATGTAAAACAGGGATCACGATCAGAAACAATTGATAGTGTACTCCATGATGTATTAAAACTTTATTAATATATAGTCTTCTTAAACGTTCAAGTGGTAAATCTTCCCTTATAGAAAGAAAATGTGCTGACTTGGTATGACAATCAACAATGACCCATATTGCGTCATTCCTTCTAGGAGTCTTTGGTAGCCCCATGAAAAAGTCCATTGTGATATCATCCCATTTCCATTCAGGTATGGGAATAGGTTGCATGACTCCTCCAGGCTGTTGCCTTCCAGCTTCCACTTGTTGACAAACCATACATCTTGACACAAAATCAGCAATCTATCTTTTCATGTTGTCCCACCAAAAATGTTCCTCAAAATCTCTATATATTTTGGTATTACAAGGGTGTATAAAGAAATTAGAACTATGATAATCATCCAACAATTACCTTTTAGATCAGGTATATCGGGAACACAATGTCTCTTCCCAAATTTCAAAATTCCATCTTCACACACAAAGTCACTCAATCTTCCATCATTCACAGTTTTAATATTCTTTTAAAACTCTTCATCACTGGTCTGAGAACTCTTTATTATTTCTAGTAAATATGGTTCGGAAACCATTAAGAAAAGAATTGAGGTTTCACCTTCCATGGTGATTCCCATATTTATCTTTACTAGATCCATATATATAGGATCCTTTTGAACTCTCATCTTGTTCAAAACACCATGATCCTTTCTACTCAAAGCATCTTCCACCTTATTTTCCTTCCCTGGGTGTTATTGTATAGTAAAATCATAATCCTTGAGTAGATCAAGCCATCTATTTTTCCTCATGTTGAGTTCTTTTTTGTGATAAAATATACTTCAAACTCTTGTGATTAGTATATATCTCACGTTTTTCACCATAGAGATAGTGTCTCTATATCTTCAACGAAAATATTACAGTTTCTAACTCATGATCAAGAGTGGGATAGTTTTTTTCATTAATTTTTATCTATCGTGGTGCACAGGCAATAAATCTATAATTGTGCATAAGGACACAACCAATTCCTTTCTTTGATGCATCTCTTTAAATAATAAACGCATCATTCCCTGATGGTAGAGTCAAGATAAGAGCACTGACTAATATTCTCTCCAGTTATTCAAAAAACTCTTCACAATCTTATTTCCAAAAAAATTTAACCCTTTTACATGTGAGATTTGTTAATGGGATAGCCAACTGAGAAAAATAATGGATGAAACATCGATAATAACCTGCTAAACCAATAAAAATGCGTACCTCGGTTATACTCATTGGTGTTGGCCATTCATGGATTGCCTTGGTCTTAAAAGGATCAATAAAGATTCCATCCTTAGAGATAATAAGGCCAAGAAAAGAAATCTCCTAAAGACATAATTCACACTTTCTAAACTTCCCATATAATTCATGTCCTATAAGAGTCCTTAGAATAATACACAAGTGATTTTCATGATCTTATAATATTTTGGAGTATACCAAGATATCATCAATAAATAACACTAAAAATTCATCAAGATATTCCTTGAAAACTCTATTCATTAGATCCATGAAGATAAATGGTGCATTATTCAATACAAATGGAATTATTGAAAAATTTTATTGCTCGTACTTGGTTTGAAATGCTGTTTTCAGAATGTCTTCCTTCTTCACACAAAAATGATGACATCCAGATCAAAGGTCAATCTTTGAAAAGTATTGAGTTCCATGAAGTTTGTCGAATAAATCATCAATGCAAGGTAGGGGATACTTGTTCTTTATTGTTATAGAATTGATATCTCTGTAGTCAATGCACAACCTCATAGATCTATCTTTCTTCTTAACAAAAAGAATAGGGTCTCCCCATGAAGAAACACTAGGGCGAGTAAATCCCTTATTACTCAATTCCTCAAGTTTTTTCTTTAGTTCCACTAATTCCAGAGTGTCCATTATGTAAGGGGACTTTGATATGGGCCTTGAATCAGGAATTAAGTCGATGGAAGACTCAATTTATCGTTCTGGAGGATGTCCAGGTAAATCTTCTGAAAACACAACAACATATTATTTCAAAATAAGTACATCCTCTATTTGAACAGTCTTTTCCTCGCCCATAGTTATTTCATTCTCTTCCTCCCCAATAATTGAATATATTTGAGCTACCTGTGGTGGATCTAGATAAGAATTAGGTGGTGATGATTCTGCTCTAAAGATAAGGTACTCTTTATCATCATAAAAAATTGTAACCTCCTTCTTCTTAGAATAAATATTTGTATCATGGCCCTAAAGCCAATACATAAAGAGGATTATGTCAAATTCAGTCGTGAGTATGATGATGAGATCAACATATAAATAACATTTATATTCCTTAATGGGAACGGACTCCCAAAACATTATTGCAATGATATTTCCCTTAAGAGTTTTGATAGACAACTCCCCTATTAAATCCAATTGGAAATATCTAATTTTCTTAGAAAACTGGGAAGATATGAAATAATACGATGATCCAAAATCAAATAAATTATTGGCTAAACTTGAGGAAACCATTAAATTACCTGCCACTACATCTTTCGGGGATTTATCCTCAGTATTAGTGATATCATATGCTTGGCCTTGATCCATGGTCGTTTTCTGAGGTAAGTTCCCCTGACTCTTAAGAAATTCATTTGCATAATTCCCTTATTATATGTAATGGTAGCATTCAAAATCGACATCATCCTTCTTCCCTTGCAATCAGAAGCTTGGTGGCCTTTTTCACCACACTTATAACAGAATAACATTCCCTTCAGGAATGTACCAGGGTGTTTCTTACCACATTTACTATAGGATGGATATTCAACTTTTCCCTTATTTTGCTTATTTCTATTTCTAGAGAGTTCAACAGATCTCTTCTTCTCTTTCTTTGCTTTAAAGTCGCAAGACTTGGAGAATTATTTTTCTGTCTTGATAGTACATGATACAATATCTTCATATGATGAAAAGGATTGTGATACTAATTCTAAATGGAGAAATGGATTTAACATTTCAAAGAAATGATCAATCTTACTTCTTGGGTTACGTGTATAATCTACAGCATGCCTCACTAACCTGGTAATGTTAGCTTCATATTTTGCGACATTCTCATCTTCTTTTTTCTTCAGACTCAGAAATTTTCTTTCCATATCTGTTCAATGGTCGTGAGGAAAGTATTTTTCAAAAAAAATTCTTTAAACTCCCTCCATTCCATATTGGATTCTTTATCATATTCCTTTGTGTTTTGAATCAATGACCAGCATTAATCGGCATCTCCAATGAGGCGGTAAACTTCCATGACAACATTATCCCTTTCACTACTCCCCAAGACGTGGAATATTCTATCTAATGAATTTATCAATTACTCAGATACTAGTGTATTTGTACCCCCATTGAATATTTGTTGTTGTTTTCTCATGAAGCGATCTAACATTGATCCTCCACACTGCGGATCTGGGTGCTCTATATAGGTAAGGTTATTATTCATAACCATAGTGAGTTGTCCTAGTACAGTGATAAGCTAATCAGCATGAGTTGTATCAGTAGCTCCACTATAATTATCTTGAGTAGGAGGTAACTCCCTTAATGGAGTGTGTGCATTGATACGGTTTCAATTCCTTCCACTAGGCATCTTTTCTAAATAATGACATACACTAGATTAGTGTATGAATTTCAATACATAAATCCAAACTTGTAAAACACTTAACATAAATTGAACAGTATATGGATATAATACATAATCATTTAAATATTTTCCTTGAGAAGTATATACTCATAAACTCTTTATAATTGTTTGTAAATAAAATGAGAATTATCCTAAGCATATCCCCTGGGAGTGTCATATCCAAGAGTGCAGCAAGGCCCACTTTTGTGCACCAGTTCCCATTCGAGTCTAGCTCAAAGCGGTGTTTTTGGGTTTTACCCCTATGTACATATATGGAAAAGTAGCCTCTACTTACTCATATCCAGAGAGGAATGTATTGCTTTGAAAAATTTCAAAATCTATACAATTCCAAAATTCTAGGAAGTTCTTCTATACTAATCCTCAAAGTCTATCTTAGGGTTATTTTCTCTAATCATAGTTTATGTAAATCTAGTTTCCAATGATTGTACTAAACTTCCTATGATACCAACTGTAACACCCCAAACCTAGAAGGCTAGAGTTGGTGAATTATTACGTATCATATGCATGATTACAAAAGATCAAGTCTCGAATGGTCGATTAGTTTTGTAGCCTTGGAAGTACTAGATACATTCATAAGGTTTAAATTACATCATAAGATAGAAAACTACAACAACATTGTTTCTATAGATAAAACTGAGATCCCATAGACTATCTATACAGGTTAGTCATAATATACTTTTTCGCATCTTGGGAAAAATAAAACATAGAAAGGGGTGAGATAAGATGCTCATAAAGATAAGAATATAGCAGAAACTTTAAAAAAATGAGCATAAACATTTAAGGAAATGTATAAAACTAAAAAAAGCTTGTTCAATATAAACTTCATCATAATATGGAAAATATAAATCAAAAAAAACTCCATTTAATTACTCAAATAGATACTCTACTAGTAGAATAATCACATGCAATATCAATAACCACTTTCATTATGATGGAATGCATAATTCCAGACTTCATAACCACATAGTCATGGCCTTGTGACTAGAATACAAATAAGATTTTGTCAAGGCCTTGTTCCAAGAAACTAGTTTGTCTCATGACACCTACCGATGCATCGAGGAGCTATAGCGGGCTCCACCCATCACTTACTAAGTCCAATGCATTCCTCTTATGAAAAGGTATAAACATAATATAAACACTCGTATTAAAATTATCATATGAAATGTCAATACTTTATGAATAAACCATGAATAATATAAAAATAACACATCAACTATCTATCATATCACCAAACCTTCAACAAATTATGGAAGTTTTCAATGATAATAAATCTACTTCAAATAAACTTAGAATCCATCAAAAGATGTTGACATAGATGAAATCAAAACCTTTTCAGAGAAATATCTCTTTCTATTTTGAAATCATTTAAGAGTAAAATAATTATAAAGAAAAAATTTATTTTTAAAATATTCTTATAATCTTGTAAGGGAAGGTTCGACGATGTTATACTAGCGGAAAATATATGCACCTACTGTATAAGTTAAAAAAACATTCTTACCTTAATTTTGTCAAAAAGGTCATAAGGTACCTTGTTTGGAAAACAACGGAAAGATTCATTTCAAAACATTTTATAAAAAGTAAAACAGGGGTATAAATGAATTTAACCCATAGTCTAGTAAATAGTGAAAATGTTTTGGAATACATTTTTAAGAAACATGGATGTGGATGATAAAGAGGACCCAGTAGATACTTACGTAAAAACAACCTCAGATAATAAAGAGATTGTAAAATTAACCCTTAACTTGTACATTTCCTTGGTCAAGGGTAGGTTAAACTCATGTATAATGGTAAAATAATTGTTATTAAATTATAGAAGAATCATATACATTAATTTGATATCATGTATGCTCTTTTAATATTGATTTGTCAATAATATTTTAATATTATCATTGATTTGGGTGTTAACTGATTTCTTTTCCTTTATATGTTTTTTCATGTAAGTAATGTTTGTTATGGATAAGATGTATCTTATTCATATTCAGAATTATATTAAGTCTTTAAAAATTATTTTAAATCATCTAATGAAAATTAGTCTCAAATGGATATGATGGGGAATAAATCTCATCGTGTTCGTGGAGATGGTAATCCGTACGTACACAAAAGTGACAATATCATTATTTTGATATTAAATTCATATGTAATTGGATGTTATATAATATATAAATAATCATTACCATGTTATATTTATTATTCACTTCAGTTATACATTATTATTATACCCATCCATATAGTAATGTATTGAGTAACAACTACAGCACGATGTGGAGATGGTAAGTCGTACGTACGCACGTATGGTGACATATCCTTTAAAGGATAGATATGATAATTAATATGGTTGTACCATATTTATAATAACATAATATTATATATAAGATACTATATATATTATTTTATAATGGAAAAAACAAGGAAAGATGAAGTGGAATAAGAATAAACATGAACAAGGTGGTGAGATATTTACCTCTTCTTCGGGTTCTTCCTTTTGATTTGATCTAAAGGGATCCTTAGGTTGGATTTTTGACTAAATAAGGCCTATAAGATGAAGGTAGGATAGTTGAGAGGTTATTTGGGTAGGTTTTTCCCAAGCCAAAGGGCTTTGAAGGACTGAATTAGAGAGAAGGGGGAGTTCCCTTTAATAAGAGGGGTGAGGGGCACCTTATGAAAAGCAAGAAATATTATTTTATAGTAAACTCATATTCAGTTTCAAATGTCTCCAAAATTAATTATTTATAATCTATGGTGTTTATGGGTCGAAAATCACTCAAATAATAGGTTCTAGACAGGTTTGGGTCAATATATTAACCTTATCTTTTACATTTAACTCTTATTTAAATAGTTTGACATTTACCATATCTCTTTGTATTTTTATATTATATGGTTAATAAACTTACTATAAACTTCCAAGAGAACCCCAAGTGGTTCATTAATGATACAAACATAAATATATAAGTCTTTTGGTGGAACCGTAGTGTTTTAGGAATAATATATCAACTAGTAATATTGTATTTGTTTTAAAAACCCATTTATGTCAATTTTGACATTATTTAATAATTTATTTTTGTTAAAAGTTTTAAAAACATTATTACTTTGAACTAAATACATTTAATAAACCCTAACATGTCATAATAACCTATAAAATTAGTGTAATTAATTAAAAGACTCAAATTAAATTTATTTAGATATGTAAATTATCAATTATTTTAATCTTTCACTAATATGGTAATTACTGCATCATCATTGAGTCATAAATAAATAAAATTATTTAATGTATAAAAAATATAAATAAAATATCATATTTTAGGAAATATTTTTAGCTTTCTAATGAATATTTATAGTTGAATTTATCTTATGTTTATCCCTATATTAAAAACTATTTAGTTATTAAACATTGAATTTAACACTTTTAACTCTTCTTTGAATGAAGTAACAATAAATGTCCTAATCTAATAAAAGTGGACCTAAAGGATCATTTTATATTCCTAAGGATGTTTTTGGTCGAATTATACCTATCCAATAGAATTAGGACATGTGTTAAGGTAATAATAATATCATTTTTACCCTTAATTTCCCTATTTACTTTTAACCATGGTAAATAAAAGTAAAAAAGTTATTATTCAGCAAAAATTATTTTCATCTTATTGAACCGCATTTTACTTACTCATATCAACCGTGTCTCTTATATTTTTGAAATTAAATTCAAAAAAGTGGTAAAATTAAGTTTCATGTAAATTTGTCAATGCTCTGAGGAGGTGGGTAAAAGACGGTAAAAAGTTCAATAAAATTTTTATATGTCTAAAATTGTTATAAACTCACTCCAATGAATTACATTGAAAATATATAGGTATTATGTATATATTTTCGCTTAAAATTAATTTATATAAAATAAATAATTATTTAATTAAAAAGTCAATTTTAAACAATAGCTTAGTGTTTTTCATTATTCCTCAAAAATTGAATGTTTTCTGAAAAATACCAAAAACTCACCCTAAGCTAATTTTGATATTATGAATCCAAAAATGAAATCCATTTTGAACAATAAAATTTATAAAATTTCAAAAAGTGGGTATTAATATTCATAATGGCTCGTTTGATTGGTTATGGTGTGTTAGAACTCGAAGTTGCGTATAACACAAGCTATTTTTTATTCAAAGAGAAGTGTACCGTGGAAGCTTGGTGTGTTACAAAATTCATGTACTGAATTAGTTATTTTTTAATTAGTTAATTTATCATTTTTTATTTAATATTTTATTTTAGGCACTTAATTAGTAATTTATATCTACACTTATTTTATACTTATTATATTTATTATTTTCTATTAAAATATTAATATTAAGTGTGTAATTTTAATTGTTGACTCTTTTATTAATTTAATAAATTATCATTATTTATAAATATATTTGGAACTTGTTTTTAATTTAAATTTACATTCAGGATTATAATAGTTTTTAATTCTAATTTTACTATTTTATTTAATATTTATTTCTTAATTCTTAATTAAATTTTTTTGAATTTATTTAACTATTAACAAGATTAATCCTTTTATGAACTCAAATTTTAAATTTATTATCAATTATATTATTAATTTAATTAGTTTTTAAATTATAATATTTAATATTTTAATATTTTGATATTGTATAATGTTATTTTTTTTTAAAAAAAATTATGTTTTTATCTTTTTTAGTGCTACTTATACCATTTTAAAGAGTCATATACCAGTCCTTTCTCTACTGTCGGGGCATTAATCTACTGTTGTGCTACCTTATACTATTTGGAAGAGCATTTGCCACTCCCCTACCTTCATTTTATCTTTCATTACACCTCCACCACCATAAGTTATCAACTAGTCCTACAGAAAAATCCACCTTTGACTCTTCTCCATATACCATCGGGCACCAGATCCACAATCTCTCACATCCAATGTTGGTTGAACCACCAATCCAACATCGAGCAATGCCATCATCACCCAATCCTCAACCCAAAAGTCAAATCTACCATTGAATAATTGATAAATAACTATCCACTCTGCTATATCAACCCCTAATAATGGTATATCAAGATATAATGTGTTCTATGATTACCACTACCCTCCATACCCATCTATCTATCACTACATGGACCACTAGTCCACCTCCCATCTCTACCACCATTCACCAACACCTGATCTACTGTTGGCCTTATCTGGATGAATCATAAACAATATGGTCTAATCCAAACCAAGTTGAAGATGCCTGGAATCTTGGAAATGAATCATATGCATAGTGATCAGACGAACCTGAGCACCATCGAAGCTTAAAGATGACAACATTTACGAATCCAATTTGAAAGTTCTGTACCCACGAACTATTGAGGCCAAAGCTAACCCCCACCACAAGTTCTAAACCCATGCCAGAGATCACAGACCATATGTTATCTTCAAACCACTTAAACTAAAATGACCTCCAATTTGATGTTGACCAAAATCAAACTCGATCTCATCATACCATCGCCACTAATCAAAATCTATGTCATAAGCCATGAGGATGAGTTCTGATTTGAAGTCGCTTCAGATGAGTCATTCCCTTTGAGAAAAATATAAGTAGGTGATAGATAAATAAGAAAATATCAAAGAGGAAAATAAAATAAATAATACTAAATAAATAATAATAATATTTAAATTAATATATATTAATAGAAATAATAATATATTTATTTTTGAAAAATTATATTAATGAAATAAATATTTTAATTTTTATATACATATAAATATGTATTTATTTTTAGAGAAAATAATAATTAATTTACATATTTATAATTTTTATCTTAATAATAATTATATTATTATAAATATAAATATAAAATTTACATTTTTATATTAATTACTATAATATTTTTTTAATTAATTACTATTTTTTGTACACAATCAACCAAGAGGTAGGTACCGATTCATCTTAAATTGAGTATGCAAATTGAGTATGTTATAGGGGAAATTTTGAAGTCACTTGATGTTTAATCAAGAAATAGGTCTATGATAGGTGATAGAGTAATTGGAGAAGACTCGGTTAAGGAGGAGGGTGTTGGTGGAAAACTGAATAAAGAAATGAAATAATTAAAATTTATTTTGATAAAGGCTAAAAAAATTAATTTAATTGAAACTATTATTGGATAAAACTGAGATAGAGAGGCTAGAGAACTTCACTTCATCCAGAAAGTGAGTGGACTGAGAGATAGAACTGATTAAAAGAATATTAGAGGGAGAATTATTTCTTCTTCATTTTATTTTATTATTTATATTTTTAATTAGTATATTATATTTCCTTATTTATTTTATTTTTATGATTCTAGTCTAACTTCTTGTGCCTGAGTACATTTAATTCTAATTTTTTCATACTTATACATCTTCTAATTATTTTTATTAGTATCAAAATCAAACGATGGAATAAATTATGAATATTATAATATTATTTTCACATATCATCTTCAATTTCATATCTTTATGTCTATTTGGTGATATTGATCATGTATTCTTCTATTCATTTTAAATTTCAAAATATTTGAATTATTTCAACTAGATTTATTTTAATATATATTTTTCAAATTCTATTAAATTTATATGTTACATGGAGATGAAAACTACAAAACCAGTAAACTGTATGTTTAATCTCCTAGATCGGGAGATTATTCTATCAATTTTCGATGAACCAAATAAAATAAAATTTGATGAATTGTGAAATCAATTTTAAATCAACTATATTAATATTCCAGATGAATCATTCTTGGTCAAATTCGATATTTCCATTATGACTATTTATTCATAATCTATGTTACCTCATCAAATTAAAAAAAATGTTGTTTCATTATTAAATATAAAATATATTTTAAACCACTTCTTATAGATTTATTTTTTTAATTCTGATTACACTCCCTTCCCTATGGATGAATACTCCTACATTTACAATATTAGTTCTCGTAAGATTAATAAATAATTAAATTTTTATGTTTTAAAAACGAATTTTTCAATGTTAAAATATATTTTAAATATATTTTAAATTAAAATTAGTTCATTTATATATCAATTAATCTAATTTATTTAATTTGAATAATTTTTAAATTGATTTTAATAAAACATTGTATATTTTTTAACCTTTTCTCTTTAAAATCCTAATTTCTCATCACACATGTGTGATTAATTTTAAAATAAATTTAATCACATATGGGAATTGAATATGGAAAATTTTATTTAATATTTTAAACAAATATAAATTAAAATTATTAATATGATGAACATAATTTTTTTCTAAAATTATTATTGAAACATGTAATAACAAGTTTTTGTTTTTAAGGTAGAAATAGATTTACTGGGGGTTTGAATAAAAATATAATTATCAAAAATGGCCTACCAACTAGGAAAAAACCAATTGGATAGCCAATTATTGATCTTATATCCTATAATATAGATAATGGGATATCTTTAGGCTTTTCCATGATTAAAACATAAGATTGATTGAATCTTTTCAAAAATATACAAGTGTTCCACTCACCTCACTTATTAAAGGAGACCACCTCTCCTATCTTATAAACACCTTAAAACCCTTTTGGTTCAGCCAATACCTACCCAAATCACTTCAAATATTATCATATATAATCCTAGAGGAATTGTTCTAGGTATACACACATCCTATGATAGATTTACAGAAAACATAAGGAAGATACCCTAAGAAGAAGTAATGTTCTTTAATGGTCATTTTTACTTTATTTCTTCATCCACTCCCTTAAATTATTATAAAATTATTATGATATAATATCCTTAGTATATTTCATATACTGAGATGGTTAAATTTTATTTTAAGGACCTAAAAACACCACCACATCCATCAAAAGGGTTATAAAATCATCTTTTGTGTGTACGATAGACTACTGCTTTGCGAAGTGATGTGATTATTATTTAAATAATGATTTACGTGGAATATTTTAAGGATAAAGATGATTATCAAATGTGATAAAAAAGAAATATTTATCATTTTTCATATAATATATATCATTTTTCTTTATTACCTTTTCACTCAATGAACTATTATAACCTTGTTTGTGTGTGTGTGGACTACCACCTTCACACAATTATTTGAATATATTTACCTAAAAAAGCACATGGATGATTTATAAATAAGTAATTAGAGAAATAATGTGGTATAAATGATATAAAAATAATTTTGTAATGATAATGTTTTACATGAATTCTCTACATAATAACCATTGAAAAATTGAAACGTTACTCATTCATATGTATAGCTTACCGTATCCATTATTATAACATACTTCATTTCTCAAAACTACACTTATTTATTAGTCCTAAAAGTATAATTGATGTATAAATATGATAAATATTTTATTATTATTTTATAGAGATGATAAAAAAATGTAGTATGTTCATGAACTATATCTTTAATGAAAAATCACACTTAAAAAATAAGTCAACTAACACCCCAACAAATGAAAATAATCAAAGAGTATTAATGAATGGTAGATAATATGTTATAAAAGGATCATATATGATATTATAATAATTAATATGGTTCTTTTGTAAGTTAATAACATGTTTAAAAACAATATAAATTAGTTTAAATAATGTTCAATTAAAAGGAAGCATGTAGAAAGGGATTTCATCCCAATTTTCATACTATAGAAGCTTATTTGTTATTATCAACCAACTCACTTTTATGTGGTGTATTTATTATAAAATTTACATATAATATAATGATTCATTCATATTTCATGGTATTTTATGTTTCAATTTGAATCAGTTCATCTAATGGGATTTAAATTTAAAATTACCATGTTGTGATGGTTATTGTACAATCTCACTTTCTTTTGTGATTGTTAACATTCTCTTGAAACAATCACTTTTTGGGATCATTTTTCATTAGAGATTACATTTAACCTAAATAACCATATTTTCATATGATGGATATTATTATTCCTTAAAACTTATTCTATTTTTAAATATAGTGTTTACACTAACTGTTATTTGATTAACTGGGGAAATATTTATAAATCGATATCCATTACTCAATATATATTTTTGATGATAAAAATAATTTTTTATGAATTAAATCGATGACTTTATATATGAGGAATTTTTTAGACATGTAGAAGTGGGTGGGAACAATTATAGATATATATTTGATGAATAGACATATCTCAGGAGACAAATCAGTTTTCAAAACACATTTAATTTGTACCGCATAAATTTAACAATATTATGAAAGGTCATTAGAGTATATAAATTGATGGAAAAAATAGATCAGTTTATACAAAATAGTTTTAAACCAACTTGTAGATGGTATTTATGGTAATGGTGTCATTCTTTGGAGTCATTACATCTAATAATTAAGAATTTTCTTCACTAAGAATTTGTTTATTATTATCAATGATCTTTTCATAAGGATATTATCTTTGTATTTATTTCATTCCCAGTTTATTGATGAAATGATATTTTTTTATGATTTTTTACCTTTCCATATTGACCATTAATTATCCAATTATGGTATTTATGTTATTTAAAAGGCATGTGTTTTTAGTTATTTACCATTCCATACTGATTATTTATATTGATTCATGATATCTTTCCTTGTACAGAAGCCCTACTAAGCATTTAAGCTCGCCCTTATTTTGATTCGTTTCCCCCGGATATGAAGAAGAAATATTTGAATGAGTTTTAAAGGTTTTAGATGATTTTAACTTGTTATGTATTTTGTTTTTTATTATATTCCAAATGAAAAATTGGTGTCATGTATGTATCTGGTTATCCAAAACTACTAAACATATCTATCCTATGGGATTCGTCCAATTATATTTATTCCCATGTAATAAAGTATGGTCAGGTTCAAAGATACTGGGGTCTAGGTCATTAAAGTTGGTATCAAAGTAAGTTTAGTATAAACCATCAGAACCATATTATGTAAAAAAAATATTAGCCTAACATAACCCTTTTATATAACTCGAGGATAACTATAGAAAAAAAATCTTAATGTTTTGTTAAGGAATATATTATATCTTTTTCCAAGAAATAAATCTATGTATAAATATTACAAGTGGATGTGGTTTAGGAACAGAGGTACATATAGGTAATACCTCAAAAAATGGAGCATTGGGTTAGACGAGATCATCATCTACTGCTGGAAAACCAGCCTAATTGTGCACCTTATTTGACACTCTCTGGGTATATGCTTAGGATAATTCACATTTTATTTACAAAAAATTATAATTTTTTTAAAAATAAAAATATATCCATAGAAACATATATTTATGATTTTGATATAAACAATGTATATTTTTTTTTTATGTTTTACACCATTTTTAGAATAATACATTGTTATTTAATATTTATCAATTCATAAGATAATCTAGTATATTTTATTGTTTACAAATGGTTTTGAGAAGTAATAAGTGTGTCAATACTCATGTACAATTTAAGAAACCAATACATATACAATAATAACAGAGTAAATTATTCTATATTCTATATTCTTATTTAGGTTATGAATGATAACCTTTCCCGACTAGAGAAACTGGTTCCACAATAAGATTCTAATTTGGTGGATTTATGCATGCGATAGAGGCCCCCCATAATTTAGTGGGACTACTAATCCAATGACCTCTAAACAATGTATTAAGTATCTAGATAATATAGTTATGGCATTAATGTGCAATGAAATGTAAAAGGATACACTTATAGTGTATTGTCTCGAAGGAAATGATAACAAATGGTGGTTATTGATCCCAAATAAAATAGAGGAATAGGAAATTAAAGTCATCTAATTGAAATTATTCAAGGATAAAAACTTCAAATAATAGTTCTCTTGTGATAAATGAACTGAGATGATGAGAAATTTAGTAAGCTTAATGAAAACAAAGAAGAATGTTAGTCAGAGTGTGAAGATATATTTATAAGTTTACCTAGTTTTTATATTGATTACATATACAACAAGAAGTGAAATATTGACCATTTAATTTAAGGGCTTAATAAAAATATCTGAACGATGTCGGTCCCTAAAAATTTTTCATCATATAATGAAATATTTTTATATCCCATCAAAATGATGAAGAAATTTTATTTATCTTAAATATTCACAAGAAATTAATATAATAATATTTCATACACACAACATGAAAAATATGAGAATGATTAAATTTACACCTTATAATAACTATTTTAATGATCCTAACACTATTATCCCATAGTCAGTACCTTATATTATTACATTGGTACTGTGAATAATAGATCATATACTAACGGAGGAAATTGTTTAGTAGCTTTGGATAACCACATAACTACATAAATTTTACATTAAAACTTGAAATGAAATACAAAATATTTACTCCATTTATTATCCCAGAATATCCCTTCATGTTATTCATAAAATACATCTTAGCATTATAGTGAAAAATAAAAAATATGGAAGCACTGAGATTATATTAACAATAAGAGTATAAATACAGTTGAATCGATTAAAAATAAACATAAATAATAAGTAAACATGAAATACAATAAATGGTTTGCATTAAAATATCTCCTTGAGCATAATATGGAAGGAATAAAAAAAGATCAAATAATTCCATATAAATAATCACATGTGAATGAAATGTGACCATGGATATTTTAAAAGTCAAATAACCACATTTATTATTAATAACTCATATCCTAATGAGGTAATTGATAATGTGTTACATCATAAGTATACCATCAAGTCCTCGACCAAGAAGTCTACGTAATGGGTAAGGCCTTGGCTAAAACTCAGTATACTTTATGTCATGAGACCTACTAATGCATCAATGGGCTATAGATGGCCTCAACAAAAAATTACTAATTAAAATTAATTCCTCATATAATGTGGGTGAAACATAATCAATATATAAATTCCAATTGAAACAATCATATTAAATGTAAATAATTTCCCCAATCAGTAAACATAATCATAACTATCTATAATAATTTGGTATTAGGATTTTACATCAGTGGTAAAAATGATCATAAACCATTCCATAAAATATTCTATATAGTATAATTAGATATCAAATTTAATTAATAACATGATTCAATAGAGGGTGTTAACATATTTGAAAATAATATAACAAAATCATTTAAATTTTCTTGAGATAAATAACATTTTTACATTGAAAACATTTATTTAAAGATTAGTGGAGTAATAAAAGAAAATAATTTATTTTAAAATAAAATCTTAAACATTTAAATAATTCCTTAGGTAATTAATGAGTCATTAAATCAAGAAACCGCACTCATATCGTATAATTTTCAAAATAATATTTCCTTTAAACAAAGAAAAAAGAATCATTTAAAAGTGTATTTTTAAAATAAAGTGTGATCATTAACCAAAATTAATAGATTACATGTATCAGATGTAAATTCAAATAAAACAAGTATAAATACAACATAATACAGTAAAAATACATTTCACACATAATCAACAAAGGACATAATTAATGGATTAGAATTTTAACCCAAATAATAGAGAATGGGTTAAGAATTCCCTTACCATGATGTAATTAGTCAAAATGTATGCCCAAAATGTAATAAGTATCTAATGGAACAAAGAATTAAAAAAATATAAATCTATTAATGATATTATATATCAATTTAATTTAATAATACACCAAAAAAAGAATAATTTGTTAATAAGTAATGTCTCATTGAAATAAAAGTGAGATGATAAAACCCTTACCTTAGGTCTGAAAACTTTATGCACATATACATAACATCCTAGATAATAAAATTAGATTTACTAATTACTAAATTGAGTTCCTATAATACATATAATTTATTTATTATAATTTTATTTAAGTTATTTTATGGTCATTTTAATGATTTTTGGTTTTCAATTTTATCGTTTCGGTAGTGTTGGTTTTCTTAGTTTTTTATGATCAGTTCACATTTATTCATGTATTTAGGTTCGGGTAAAATGAAACTAATTATCCAAGATTGAAATTATATTTTATAAATGAACTAATTTAATTTTATGTGATCTTATATATCATTTTTTTTATGGTACATGGATAATTCATTATATAAAATGGTAAAAAATCGTTTTAATTTATTTTGGCAGTTTTTACAACCATGACAAACTGAAATAATATTATTTAATATCATATTTCTAAATTGTTTATATATCATTATTTATATCATAATATGTATAATAAAATTTTATTTAATGATATTAATGGTCTTACGTCCAACTTTAATGGCGGTAATAGAAAATAAAAATGCATCATCCATGATGGTGGTAAATCGACACATCCTGGATAATGTTTTCAATTATATAATAATAGGGAGAGGAGAAGGGGTTTGATTATTAATATTTCATTTACAGAATAAAATTAAATTATATAGAATAATATGGAGTTATCATGAATGTTAGGATAAAGGAGTTAAGTAGAGGACAAGAAAATAAAAATAAAATAATAATTAATAAAAGAGGGTTTTACCTCATGATTTTCTTCTCCTTGAAAATATTTTTAAAGAACATGGGTTTGGTCTTTAGGAAAGACCAGTAGGTATTGGATGGGGGGAAGAGTCTTTGGGAGGTATTTGGGTATAATTTAAAAAATCATAATAGAAAATAAAGTGTGAGGATAAGGGGTGGTGAGGGTGGTATTTATACAAGATGATAGGGGTGTTTTTGTTAACTTAATTCAATAGTTTGTTATTTTGGAAAAAGACATTCAACAGTGTTGATTATTATGACTTTATACAATAAATAGTGTGTTTTTATTCTAAATAATTATTCTTACATCAGTCATACAACATCTATGACACAAAAATTCATGTATTTGGCTTATTTGTTTAAATACTGTAAATTACAGTATTTCAATATTCCTAAAAAAATAAATTATTTTATCAAAATACAAGAAATTCCCCATAACCATTTTTTAGTGTTTAGAATATAGAAATTAACTCAGTTTTATGTAAAAAAATCTAAATATGATGAATGTAATTTTAATTCAAATCATCCTTTATTTGAAAATTACTTATTTTAAAATTTATAGCAGATTTTATGACACATTGAAAAATTAATTAAGGTCTCATAACCACATGGATTGTCAATAATTAATTTCATAATTATGGAATTCATAATTTGGGACATCAAAAAAACAACATGTCGTCATCCAAGAAGTCTACATAATGGGTAAGGCCTCATCCAAAACCATGTCTAGTTTGTCTCGTATGACCTACATATGCATCAAGGGGTTTCAGCTGGCCCTACCCAAAAATTACTAAATAAAATGAATTAATAATATTTAAGGGGTTATAAATAATATATAAATAAATTCATATTAAAAATATCATATGAAATGTAAATAATCTCCAAAATTAGTAAATATAATCATAAACAATACATAATAATATGGTATCAAGATGGTACATCCTGAGTCAAAATGATCCTAAACCATTCAAAAAATTATTTTAGATGGTATTATAAGAGATGAAACTCAATTAATCATATGATTAATATGTGTGAGTTGACATATATAGATATAATATATAAAATAATTGAAGAATTCCTTAGAGAAATACCACTTTTATATTGAAATAATTTATTTAAAAATATGTGCAATTGTAAAAACAATTATTTAAAAATAACATTGTAAAAATGTAATGTATTCCTAAATTAATTATGTAATCAAGAATGTGGGAAAATAATATCCGTATTTATAAGATAAAAAATCATTAAACTTTGAGAAATGAAAATTATGATGTAGTATTTTTAAACTAAACTGTGAGTATTAAAAACATGAATAGATTATTTTTATCATATAAAAATTCACTTACATCATGTATAATACCACAAAATATATTTAATTTCATTTTTCAATCATAATTATTATCATAAATAGTTATTTTAATATAAATTTAACACAAAGAATGGAAATTGGGTTAACAATTCTCTTATAACTTTGTAATTAGTCAGACCGTATACCCCAAAAAATGTAATAATTATTAAATTAAACATTTAATACCATGAAGAAAAATTGATTCATGATATTATATATCTAAGGGATGTATTATTATGCCATATATATGGAATAAGTTTTGAATAAGGTATATCTCACATAAATAAAAGTGAGATGAAAAAACCATTACCTTATGTGTAAAAGTGTTCTCTATTTCAACTTAAGATCCCAAATAATCAAATTAGATTCATTAATTACTAAATCAATAACCTATCATAAATTTATTTTACTTATTATAATTTTATTATGTTCTTTTTTGGACATTTTTATGTGTTTTATAGTTCAATTTCTTTGTTTTGGGAGTGTTCGTTTTCTTGGTTTTTCATTATCAGTTCACTTGTATACATGTAAGAGAATTTATGTAAAATAACGTTAATTATATAGATTTGAAATTATACGTTATTAATGTAATTATATAATTTTAAATGATATTATATAACATTTTATATATGGTATCAGGATGATTTATTAGATAAAATGTTAATGAAAATGATTTAATTTATTTTGGAAGTTTTTACGACCATCATGAACTTATATCATTTTATTTAATATCATGTTTATAAATTTGTTCTAGAATATTATATAAATTATAATTTATATAATAAAATATTATTTCACAATAATAATGTTTTTATGACCTTCCTTGAAGGTGGTAATAGAAAATGAATACACATATTCATGATGTCGGTAAATAGACAAATCACGTATGATGTTTTCATTTTTAGAATAAAAGGGACAGAAGAAGGGGGTTTTTATAAAAATTCCATATATATAATAACATTAACTTATAGATACGAAACTGAAGTTATAATTCATGTTTTTATATAATATTTAATTAATATATAATACAATAAAAATAAATTAAAAGAAATTAAATGACTACGAAAGAGGATTTTACCTCTTGAATTTCGTCTCCTTGAGATTCTCCTTAAAAAACGTAGGTTTGTTATTTTGAAAACAATAGTAGGTATTGGGATTTGGGAATATGATTGGGAGGGATTTTTTCATAATGTATACAAGCATCAAGTCTTAGACGGTGAGAGGAAAAGGGGTGTTGAGGGGTAGTATTTATAGTGGAGGAGAGGGGGTGTTTTCTGATTATTTAATTCAATAGTTTATTATTTTGGATCATGAATATAAATAATATCTATTATTATGACTATGTAATGTAAAAAATTGATTTTGATTTCGAACTAATGTTTCTTACATAATACTGACACCAACCATGATTCAAAAATTCATGTGTTCGACATATAATTTTAAATACAATAAATTACCATATTTTACTATTCATAAAAGATTCAACTATTTTAGAAAAATAAAAAAAATTCAACTTAAATTTTTTAATGTGTAGATTTCAAAAATTCACTCCATTTTCGGATAAAAAATATAGAAAAATTAATTTTTAGTTAAAATAATCATTAATTCGAAAAATAATGATTTTAAAATTATAACTAATTTTATGACACTTTGAAAAATTAATTCGGGTCTTATAAATTTTTTTTATAATCATAAGATAATAAAATATTATTTTATGAATATATTTTTTGAAAATAAATATTCCTTTCAGTCAAAATATTATTTATAAAAATGTAAATACACATTTATGTTTCTCAAAAATACCAATAATTAATTTATTATTTTTAAAAAAATTCTTTAATTATTTCATGATATAAATATTGTTTTCCATAAGATACCTAAAATTTAATTATTCTTTAATAGGTTGGGTTACTGTTCTGTTGGACATATTAATATTTATAATGGTAACATTACTATTACAATGATCAAGTTAGTATTTAATAGTATAACATAGTTCATTTAAACATGGTGCATAAGCTATCAAAAATGTTAAATTTAAAAGAGACATACTATAAGATCACAAGTGTTCCAACATTAGAAAGAATCACCTTGGGAAATGCATGAATGAATTAGGATTTTCATGTATGTTTAGAGATAACAATCCTTTGGAAACCAAATGTAAGGGGCATAAACAAATTAATGATGACCACTGATTCAATTGTAACGAGATGGGGCACTATGAAAATGAATTCCCCAAGTGTCATGAGAATCTACCACGAAATATTTGTTAGGACCCGTCCCCCAGGGCCCATGCCGTGACTACCCCAAACCCGCCTTCCATAGGCCAGTGGTTGGCGACTATCACCAAAGGCGTAATTTCCTAAAACTAGGAAGGCATTCCCTTTATATAGAGTAACCTCACACAACAGAGTACGAGATGAAAGAAAAACAATAAGTAAAGTTGTATACAAAAGGGAGATGAAAAAGTAAAGAGCCAGGAAACACAATTCCAACATGAATGTACAAGTACAACTGAAAATAAAGTACAATTGAAGAAAAGTAAAGCAGCTACAGGTTCGTCCTACGGGGTTCCTACCAGAAGGGTAGGTATAGACGGTCTCCTCAGCACTCCACGTCTGTCATCTCCTCTGTGCACTGAGTGGTCGTAAAGCCCACCTCCAGGTACCCTCCTGTCCCACTACTCTACCTCAGTCAGCGCTGTTTTTCATCTACATCCAGTAAAAAAAGGTGCCGACATAGCCCGTGTAGGGGTGAGTATAACAATACTCAATAGAGACCCTAAGAACCTCAAGGTCTCATAAAATCCATCAAGATAAACCAAAAATTATGAAATCAAATGATAACCCCACTTAGATATATTCCCATACATATACATAAGTTATCAAGTAATCCATCTCAATCACGAGGAAACAAAAGAGTTACCGACTCAGCTCACACATGTATCCAACTTATATAGAGAGATAGAGGTGATCGTATATTTCCACTAAATCATCTAAGCTGCTGGACCCACACATGATCCTGGACTAGCAATTAGATCTATTAGACCCACAGAGGATCCAGAAGTAGTAGTTGGAGCTGTCGAACCAACACATGATCCAGGACCAGCTATTCTGTCAAACCAATAAATGATCCAGGAACAATTCAAAACTATCAGACCAACAAATGATCCAGAACTAATCGTTAGAGCTGTCAGACAAACATATGATTCAGGACCAGCTATTATGTTGAAACAATACATGATCCAGGAAAAGAATTCCTAACTGTCAGACCAACACATGATCCAGGAACATCCATCAGAGTACAGCCAGCCACAGGGTTTCCACAAATAATACATGATTCTGTAAGGTTCCTCCCTTCAAGACAAGTGTCGATACAACAAATACCTCTTAGTCCCGAGATGATGTATCCCGATTTCTATCTCGTCAAAAGGAACACAATGTGAGAGACGGTGCATCAATATGATGCATGGTCTGAGAGTTATTGGCACTTCCATTCCGATGGCCCTGTTGGATTTAGGTTCAATCCAACCCGATTGTACACCAACTGCGTCTAAACCTCAAGTGGGGTATGCCAAAAGAACTGTCTCGCTCTAAGCCTTATGTCACCACAGATGCTTCATCAATCAGACACCCATAGCCCATGTTATGGGAGAAAAGGTGAAAACATGCCAAAACGGGTCTGCATCTAGTCTGGCCCAGTCAGACTGACCCGGCCCGACTTAGGTCTAGATTGGGGTCCGACTCGGTCCGCGAGTTTGACCTGATCTGCTGGTCTGACCTAGTCTGTGGGTCCGACCCGGCCTGAGGGGGCGGCCCGGCCTGTGGGGGTGACCCGGTCCGCGGGGGCGGCCCGACCAACGCTAGCTCTGGCCCGCACATGGTCCGGCCCGGCGGCCCACGGGGGTCCACCCTAGATGCATCCAGGTTAGGCCGCACCCCCTGGTTCCCAAACAGCTTGGCCATTCATCCTGGTGGAACCGGCACCAGGCTGGCTCCAGTGTGTCACGCAGGACCCAACGGGGTCCTGCTGTTTCTTTCTGTATGAGCGGCCAACCGACTTCTTGTGTGGTGCCCATTGCACCAAACCTCTTCCAGCGGCCCGTCTTCTTGGGCCTCTGATCTTCCTTGTAGACGACCTTGAACTGGCTACCGCTGCTCCTCCACAGACAGGGTCTGCGGCTACCGCTTTTGGTCAACCACGCGGCGCGGTTGCGCCGCGCCCTCCTCGGAAACCCGGTGGCTCGAGCTACTGGTCTCCACTGTGGATGGGCTTTCATTGGCCACCGCTACACCGCCATGGATAGGGACTACAGCTACTATTCTGACGGCGTGGTTGCACCGTCGCCACCACACAATGACGCTCGTCAGTTCCATCCCATGGAAGTCTTTTCACGGGTCACTGGACGAGTTCTGGCTGCCCGTTTCTCATTCTGGTATAACCCTCACACTCCTCATGAAGTTTCCTTAGATATTAAAACATTGTTTATAAGATTCGATCATTCATTTGTCAAGAAGTGTTTAGCATCAATTTCCACCAAGAAGGTGGAGGGGTCAGGTCGTGTCGGTTTGGCCCGCACCCTCCTCGTTAGGGTGATATCAAGTGTCTTCGAATTCTAAACAATGAAGGAAAATGAATAACTAGGAAAAAAAATAAAGTTTTAACCCCTACATCATATCGTTCATTGGGGGTGACGAGGAAGAAGTATGGACGTCGTTCATCGTAGATGAGGATATCCCACTTTGGAATGAAATCATGTGGAAAAAGTGTCTAAGAAGGACAGTGTTCATTGTTGGCGTTCTTCATCGGAGAGCCTTTCCTCATTGGCATTATATCTCCAAGAGCCTCTGATCTCCTCAATCCTTCTTTCAAACAAATGAATACCCCCCCCCCCAAATAATATATTATGTGGTATATTATTATTGTTGGAATAAATTCAGAAAGAGGCATTTAATTAATTGATGTGGCTTAATTATTTAAATGGGGTGGGTTGTCTCCATTATGAGTAGAGGAGTTCAAGAGGATCCCCATCATTACTGATGGGAGTTCTAGAGGCCTCAAGCTCGGGTGGTCCCCCCAAAAATTAATCCTCACATGAGAGGTTGAGTTCGGGTGGGCCGCACCACCATAACCTCTTTTGGGAGGTTAAGGTGTGGCGGTCCCCACCCCAACTTCCTCATGGTGGATATAACCAATAAAATTAAATTAAGACAAGAACATAATTTATTTTATTATTCCCACGTAAAACCCAAAAACTAACTTTCATTCCTGAACATCTGTCGTCGAGGTGGAAGTCTTCTTAATCGAATACAGGCACTGCGAGTTCAACGGTGCCATCATATTTCAATTCTGAGCACCGGTTCAAAAGTTATTAAATCACACTCGTACATTTACTGAATGTACCCGAACATAACTTTATAAATTGATTCCAGGGACATCGGGCCTCAGAATCACGTCCTTCAGTCTTCACAAACTCGTAAAATTTCCATTTATTTAAAAAAACATCCACCGAAATTCTGGTTCTTTGCATTCTCCCCACCTCAGGGATTAACGTCCTCGTAAGCTACAACTCGAACTAAGGGAACAATGGGGGTACTGAGCACGCATCTGAGCCTCCCGCTCCCATGTGCTCTCTTTGAGGTTCCAGTGCTTCCAGAGTATGCGCACCAGAGGTATAAACTGTCGATGTAGGACCCACTCCTATCGATCCTCAATATCCATTGGAACCACTGTAATATTCAAACCATCGTCAATTTCCATCTCTCCATGGTCAATGTTGTGAGAAGGGTCATGCAAGTATCTCCTCAGCTGGGAGATGTGGAAGACATCGTGCACCTGTTGCAACTGTGGTGTAAGATCTAAGTAGTAAGCCACCTCGCCAACTTTGTTGAGGACCTGAAAAGGTCCGATGAATCTTAGAGATAACTTGCCACCGTGGCCAAATATCTGTTGACCACGTCGTGGTGAGACCCATAGAAAGACGTGGTCGCCATCCTCAAACTCCAGAGGTCTCTGTCTCCTGTCAGTGTAGGACTTCTGGTTTCTCTGTGCAGTATTCATCTACTGCTGGATGATCTGCACCTTCTCTGTGGTATCCGGTACCATCTCAGGTCCGACTAGTGTTGACTCCCCTAGGTCAGTCCGGCATAAGGGTGATCTATAAGGACATCCGTACAATGCCTCAAAAGGTGCCATCCCTATGGTGGAGTGATAAATGTTATCGTAGGTGAACTCCACCAAGGGTAAGTGATCCTCCCAGCTATGACTGAAGTTGAGGACACAAGCACATAGCATTCCTCGAGGGTTTGAATGGTCTTCTCAGTCTGGCCATATGTCTGAGTATGGAAGGCAGTGCTCAGACGTAGCTACGTCCCTAAATCCTCATGAAACCCCTTCCATAGCTGGGAAGTAAACCATGTGTCATGGTTGGAGACAATAGAATAAGGTACTCCATGTAGCTGCACAATCTCTTATCCATAGAGGCATCCCTATCTCTTTACTGAACCCTGCACTCTGATCGGTAGGAAGTGGGCTGACTTGGTGAGTCGGTCGACGATCACCCAAATTGAGTCGTGACCCCTGGATGTACATGGAATACCCGTCAAGAAGTCCATGGATATCCAATCACACTTCTAATGTAGGACCCCTAATGGATGAACCAAGCCCCCTGGTACCTGGTTCTCTTCCTTCACTTGCTGACAAGTGAGGCATCGAGAGACAAACTCTGCTGCAGCCTTCCTTATACCTGGCCACCAGTGCTGTCATCTGAGGTCCTGATACATCTTCACCACTTCTAGATGTACCACTGAAGGGGATATGTGGAACTCCATCAACACTTCTTCCTGAAGTGGAACTAGTACCATAGTATGTCCTCTAAAGAGGATGACGTGCTCCCCACCTTTATAAAATTCATCAGGTGCCTACCCTGTGGAAATCTGAGCATGTCGTGTCTCATAGTCAGCATCTCCATGCTGTACCTCCCTGAATCGCTAAAGAATTGGGGGAGTGACTATAATAAACTGTAGAAAGGCTGATCCTATATCCGCACTACACGTAGGTTGGCTGGGAAAAACTTCGCCCAGAACAGGCTCTCGATTTCTTCCCCGAGTAGTGTCACCTCGTCATGCTCCTGGAGCATCAGGCTCCAGCATCTGCCTATTGGTGCCAAAAGGAGACTCGCAGAAAAAATCACCATAAGTTCAGATAATGTCTCTACTAGTCTCAAGACTCTCACCATAGCTTTCAGGCAATCCTCAGATGCCTACGGGTCTGTCTAACCCCTGAATCTAAGTGGCCTCTGGCGCTAGAACACGTGCAACGTGCTTAGGCGATGTGCACTCTCTACTACTAGGGTTGGTGGTATCGGTGGCCCAAAAGGTAGTGGTACCGCAGGTGCCTTTGTTGTTAAAGGGTCGTGCACCAAGGCCTCATTGCTCGTTGAGCTATATGTACGTACAACTCTTGGAACCATGGCAGGTTTTCTGCGTGGAGGCATCCTGAAAAGAAACAGGTGCACCATAGTCAAAAAGTTATACCAGGTGAGATGACTCAAATATATCACGTAGAAAACTCTCGAAACACTCACGCAATCAGTGTTTTTGTTCACTGAGTCGGATATAAGTAGTCAGGGTCCTGGTGTGTGGATGCGTTGGTCATCGCACCAACACTTGAATCCCAGAAATGAGAACCACACTCAGTGCCCTTAACACATTTGCTTTAAAGAAAAGAAAGATCAGAGTCCTATGTTCTGTGGTAGAATCGATTCCTCTGATACCAATTTTTCACAAACCATCCCCCGAGTCCCATGTCGTGACTACCACAAACCCACCTTCCATAGACCAGGGGCTGGTGACTAGCACCAAAGGTGTAATTCCCTAAAACTGGGAATGCATTTCCTTTATATAGAGTAACCTCACACAACAAAGTACTAGTTTAATTCAAAATGCTAAATAGATCTATATACAAAAGAGTGCTGAAAAAGTAAAGGGGGTGGGAAATACAACCCCACAGGAAAGTACAAGTACAACTGAAAAGAAAGTACAACTCAAAAATAGTAAAGTAGCCATAGGGTCATCCTCTGGGGTTCCTACCTGAAGGGTTGGTATTTATGGACTCCTCAGCACTCCATGTTTGTCAGTATCCTCTGTGCACCGACTCGTCATAAGGTCCACCTTCGGGTACCATTCGGCCCTGCTACTCAGCCTTAGTCAGCGTTTTCCATTGTCTACATTCAACACAATGAGGTGCGGGCATAGGCCGTGCAGGGGTGATTATAACAATACTCAATAGGGACCCCGAGACCCTCAAGGTCTCACAAAATTCATCAAGGATAAACCACATAGTATGAAATCAAAAGATAAACCCATTTAGTTATATGTCCATACATATACCTAAGTTATCAAGTAATCCATATCCATCACGAGAAAACACAAGAGTTACTTACTCATCTCACACAGGTATACCACTTATATAGAGAGACAGAGACAATCAGATATAGCCACTGAACCATCTAAGTTGTCGGACCCACACGGGATCTAGGACCAGCAGTTAGAACTGTCAGACCCACACAAGATCCAAGAGCCGTAGTTGGATCTGTCAGACCAACACATGATCCAGGACCAACTATTCTGTCGGACAAACACATGATCCAGGGACATAAGTCAAAACTGTCGGACCAACACATGATCTAGGAATAGTAGACATAATTGTTGGACCGACACATGATTTAGAATCATCTATTCTGTCAGAACAAAACATGATCCAGGAACAGAAGTCATAACTGTCAGACCAACACATGATCTAGGAACAGTAGTCAGAGAACAGCCAGCCACAGGGTTTCCACAAAGCACACTTGATTCTAGGAGTGTCCACTACTCAAGCCATGTTTCAATACATCAACTACCCAGAATTCCCAATTTGATGTATCTCGAAGATACATCTCGTCAAAAGGAACACAACGCGATAGACGGTGCGTCAATCGGACGCCCTGTCTAAGAGTTGTTGGCATTTCCATTCTGAGGGCGCGGTTGGATTTAGGTTCAATTGAACCAGACCATACCCCAACTTCATCTAAACCTTATGTCAGGTATTCCAAAATAACTGTCTCGCTCTAATATTTCTGTCACCACTGAGGGTATGTCAATCGGACACTCGTAGGTGAAGTTATGGGCAAAAAGGTGAAAACAGGCCAAAATGGGTACGGGTCCGGTCCGGCCTAGTCAGACCAACCCGGACCAACCCGGGTCCGGACTGGGGTCCGACCAGGTCCATAGATCCGACCAGGTCTTGGGTTCGACCCGGTCTGTGGGTCAGACCTGGCCCGAGGGGGCGGCCCGGCCCGCAAAGGCGGCCCGACCCACGTTGGGTCCCACCCAGTGGCCCATGAGGGTCATCCCTAGCCATGTCTAGGGGGAGGTCGCGCCCCCTGGTTCCTGAACATCTTAGATGTTCGAGCAGGTGGAACCGGTTCCATGCTGGCGCTGGTGTGTCACATGACACCCATCAGGGCCCCGCTGTTTCTAGATGGCCGAGCGGCCAGCCGACTCCTCACGCGGTGCATGTTGTGGTGAACCTCTTTCAGTGGCCCGGTGGCTTGGGCCGCTGATCTTCCTTGCGGCTGGCCTTGTACCGGCTTTCGCTGCTCCTCCGCGGCTAAGGGCCACAGTTACCCTTTCGATTCATCGTGCGGCGTGGTTGCTTCGTGCCCTCCACGGCAACCCGGCGGCTCAAGCCGTCGATCTCCTTTGCGGTCAGGCCTGCATCGACCGCCGCTCCACCGCTATTTCTAGGGACCACAGCTACTCTTCCGGTGGTGCGGTTGTGCTGCCGCCACCACGCAATGATGCTCATCGGTTCCATTAGCCAGTGATCTTTCCATGAGTCATCATATGAGTTTTTTTAGTCCGTTTCTCACTCCTCAGGACGTTGCCTGCAATTTGCAATTATCGTTGAAAAGAGTCTCTCAGTCTAGTCTCAAGACACATTTAGCGTCAATTTCCACAAAGAAGGTGGAGGGGTTGGTCTGTGTTTGTTCAGCTCACGCCCTCTGCTTTAGTGTGATATCAAGCGTCTTTGAATTCTAAACCACAACGGATAACAAATAATGAGTAAAAAAACAAAGATTGAACCCCTACTTCATATCATTTGTTGTTGGTGACAAGGAGGAAGTATAGACGTCGTTCGTCGTAGGTGAGGATGTCCCTCTTTGGAAGGAAATACCGAGGAAAAAGGGGATAAGAAGGTCGACGTTCTTCATTGGTGTTCTTTGTCGGAGAGTCTTTCCTCATTGGTGTTCTATCTCCAAGATCTCCTCCTCTCCTCAATCCTCCTTTCCAATAAATTAATAGCCAACCTGAAATAATAGATTATGTGGTCTATCATGTTCATTGGCATAAATTAAAAAAGTGGAATTGAATTAATTGTTGTGGCTTAATTAATTAAATGGGGCGGGTTGGAAACATTATGTGTAGAGGATATCAAGAGGCTTCTCCTCATTAATGAGGGGAGTTCTAGAGGCTTCCAACTCAGGTGGTCTCCACCAAAATTAATCCTCACATGCAAGGTTGAGATTAGGTGGGCCCCACCACCATCACCTCTCGTGGGAGGTTAAGGTGTGGCGGTCCCCACCCCAACTTCCACATGGTGGATATAACCAATATAAATAAATTAATACGAGCACATAATTTATTTTATTATTCCCATATAAAACCCAAAAACTATTTTTCATTCCCGACCATCTGTCGTCGAGGTGCAAGTCTTCTTAAGATAATATTGGCCCTACAAGTTCACCGGTTTCCTCAGATTTCAATTCCATGCACCCGTTCAAAAGTTATCATATCCCGCTCGTACGCTTACTGAACATACCCAAACAAAACATCAAAAATTGATTTCGCGCACACCGGGCCTCGGTATCATGCTCTGTCAGTCTTCGCGGACTAGTAAAATTCTCATTCATTTAAGAAAAAACAATTCAACGGAATTTTTGAGTCTTTATAGGATTCCAAGGGGAGAATTCCAATATTATTTTATCATTATAAGTGAGGTGGATGTATCCAATAATGTTTTGGTTGGTTATTTAATCGTATCATCAAATTTATTAAATGATTTATTTAATCTGGATCTTCACTCTCTTTTTTAACTACCGAGTTTTCAAAGAAAATTAAGAATTTATCATTAAATTTATGATGATATTTTTCAACCAAAAATCCTATGTGAAGTATTACTAACATAATGATTTCTTAGGCATTCCCCATTATGATGCATAAACCTAATTTTTTTGCTGACCTTATTATCATACTTATGGTTGAATTTTTTATAATCTGTGGTATGCACTGGATTTCTAAATATGATGAAAAAAATATATTACATGAATAGTGAAATTATGATTTTTGAGGAATATATAGAATTTTCTATCTTTAGAGTAGATTCATCATCCTATGAGTCATATCAAGATCTACCCCAATTATCACTACTATTTGAGATTATTTGGGAGGAAGCATAAATAGAATCTTAGGATGAATAGGGTAAACATAAAATTTATGATGTCTGTGTTGTATAAGAATACATTGATTTATTTCATGATGTATAAAATACAAATCCCCAAAATCATGAATTTTATTTCTCTATTTATTAAATCTTTTACGAATGACCAATATCAAAGAACCTATATCAAATGGAGACATTGAAATTAATGGAGAAAAAGTAACAAAAAGGGGATTTGGGTGATGAGCAATTTATTCTCCCTTGTGTTTCACTATGGTAAACCCATGTTTTATTTATAAATAAGAATGATGGATTAATGAGGTTGTGCATCGATTATAGGAAAATAAATGTTATTCAGATAAAAAAATTATTCCCCCCACTTTCATTGATGAATTATTTGATCAACTTCCTATAACCAAATATTTTTCCAAGATTGACCTTAATTCTAGGTATCATTGATTATGAGTAAATAAAGAATACATCCCAAGATAATCTTTCTAAATGAGGGACACAAGTTAAAATTTTATATAAATCCAAATTTTATTGACTAATGCACCGAATATTTTTATGGATCTAATGAAGATAGTTTTCAAATAGTAAACTCATGATTTGGTTGTGGTGTTCATTTGTTATACTAGGTGTATTCTAAAAGGTGAGAGGACCATGAGAATCACATGGCGGTTATTATTGATCCTTTTATAAGGAAAGAGTCATATAATAAATTTATAAAGTCATGTTTCTAGATTTAATACATTTATTTTCTTAGATATATTTTCTCCATGAATGGGATATCATCTGATCTTGTGAAGAAAAATGTTGTCAGATAATGGCCCACAATATCGAACATAACTTAGGTAAGATGGTTCCATATTATGTTTAAGATTAGTTAACACTTTTGAATGATTCGATAACCCGTTAACTATTCATACACATAAATGGGTTAAATTTTTTGGAAATAGGAACGTGAGGAATATTTTGATGAACTAAATAAGAAATTTTTCAATTCCCAAATTTTAACCCTATAAGGAAAACGTGATTGGTTTGTGATATATAATGATTCATAAAATAATGGAATTGTTTGTTTCCTAAGGAAAAATGATAAATTTATTACAAATGTATCAAGGAAAATGAGGACTCATGAAAAAAACTATACAACCTGTGATCTTGAATTTGAAGATATAATCTTTTATTTGAAGAAATGTATATATTACTTATATCTTGAAATAAGTGAGATATATATGGATCATAAAATCCTAAAATATATTTTTTCATAGAAATAGATAAATATGATACAATAGTGATAGCTCGATCTACTCAAAGATTGTGATTTCTCAATACACTACCACCCGGGGAGATAAAATAAAGTAGTGGATGCATTGAGTAGGATAGATCATTGTGCTATAAAACAAATAAGGATTTAGAGGGTTTATATATTCATGGATATAGTAAATATGTATATGGTAATAATTAAGGATTTGGATTTCTCACTCATTTTTTAAATTATTTCCAACCCATCATGATTATAATAGATAAAAATTTCTCAATCTGATGATGAGTTCTTTCAAAATAAAATTAAAGATGTGAATGATGGGAAATTAGTAGAATTAATTTATTATTATGGTGTTATAAAATTTGGATGGATAATATGTGTTCCATCTATACCAGAGGTAAAAAAGGAATTTTTTGTTGATGAAAATAGATCTAATTTTTCAGTAAACCCATGAAATAAATAGATGTATATGAATTTTAATGAACATTTATGGTGGGAATACATGAAGTAAAAAATTTAAGATTATGTGCGTAGATGTTTGGTTTTTCAACAATAAATTTTTTATGACATCATCTAAGAGGATTCATGAATTATATTCCAATTCCTACATAAAAATTGGATAACATTACTATCGACGTTGTCACACAGCTACCAAAGAGACATAGAAAAAAAGATGCAATATTGGTTATCATTGATCACCTAACAAAATATACACATTTATTTGATATAATAGAAGACTTAACTCTTGATCACCTCGTAAGTCTATATATTAATGATGTTTTAAGACTCAAGGAGCACCTCTTTCAATTATGTATTCCTGTGATCCGGTTTTTATATATAAATTTTGAATGATTTGGTAGAATGATCTTAGTACTGAGATTCATTTGAGTACAACCTATCATCCTAAAACTGATAGACCGTCTAAACAGAGGATTAAAACAATGGAAGATATTTTGAGGTCATTATCACTTGATTTTCATGGTATAATGGGCTTGTATGTACGTTTGGTAGAGTTTCCCTATAACAATATTTTTCATTCATGGATTCAAATGGATTCATATGAATCATTATATGGAATGATATTTAATATTAAAACTTTTTGAATGAATATGTTTAATGGGAACTCATATGACCAAATCATTTTAGGGGATACAACAGCCATGTTAACGTCTATTCAAGCTTACATTAAAGCGACTCAAAGTTGGAAAAAGACTTATACTAGTAATATGAGAAAATATTTTGAATTCCATGTGGGAGATCATTTTTTATAGAAAGTATATACATGGAATGGTGTTATATAGTTCATAAATAAATGGATAGTGAGACCTACGTATATCATAACCTTAAAATACTTGAAATAATTTTATTTTTTATAATCATTTTTAAATACCATCAAATCACTCAAAATTACAAGACGTATTCAAGATATAATTGTTAAAAAAGTATATTCCAAACCCAATGCATGTTCTTACCTCTGATGGAATAAAATTTTAACCTCTTCTATCTTAAATTTAATTACCCATCCATATTCATGATACTAAATAGAATTCATTTATGAATCGGATGACTCATCTTCAAAAGATATAATGTAGAAATCACAAAATGGATGAAGCATCCTAAGAACTAGAGGATGTTATGAAGTAGAAATAACCTCATTAGTAAAGAAGGTAAAATCTAATATTTTTTTAGATTAAATTTTTGTATTATGATATAATGAAATATAATTATTTTAGAATTGATTTAATTACATTGATGGTATGTGATACACACAAAACATGGTTTTAAAAAAATATACTATTAAAATTTTATGTAAACTGGAGAATTATTAACTAGTAGTAAAGTAAGAGGGTATGAATAGTAAAATCTAAAATTTGAGAAATATGGTTATTTAATTATTTTAAATTAGATAATAATCATTTAAAAGAAAACTAAATTGTTTTTTTAAAACATTATTTTTTGGAAAGATAAATTAGTCATGCTTTGGACACAGTATTTAAAATTATTTTCACCACATTTAGAAAAATAATTTGACATAAATAAATTAATTTTTTAATGAAAATAATAAAATTATATTATGGTGAATTTTTTTATTTTTATGAAAAGATTCATTTTTTAATTAGTAGTAAAAAATACTGAATTTTAATTTAAAACATTCATTTAGTTTATATTATTTATAATGTTAAATTATATTTTGAATTGGATTTATTGTTAAATTATATCTATTATATAAATATATATATATTAATAAAATTATGTTCATTTTAGTCATTTTTATGTGGAATTATTATATAAATGTTTTATATACTTTTGAACAGTTCTAGTTTAAAAACCCACTTTCTCATCACATCTGCAAGATTAATTTTAAATTAAATTATTTTGATTATATTAATTTAATTTTTAAAAATATATTCCATTTTTTGAATAATAATAATTTCTAATTTCTTATAAGTTTAATTTTTTTTACTAAAATGATAAATGAAAATAATAACAATTAATTATCATGCTAATGTAAAAATGGATTTACAAAGTGTTAAACTAAAAAGATCTGGGTTAAATTTACCTACCAACTTATCAAAAAAACTTTTTTTACTCATATTATGATCGTATATATTTTAGGTTCTATAGTGGACTATTTATAATAATTTTTTATGAGAAAAATGTAGGTTTTCATGAATATTTTCAAACCAATACAAGTGTTCAAATCAACTCACTTATAAATGTCAACCCCATATCCTCTCTTCTTCTCACCTTTACACCATTTTGGGTCGAACAATACCTAAAAAATAGCTTCCCAAATTACTTACCCTCATTCAAAAAGCTTTGTTTGGGAATAAATTTAGACAATTAAAGATTTACTAAAAATCAATAGAGGATGCATGAAGAAGATATAACATTCTGCGATGATCATTTTTATTTTATTTCTTCCTCCGCCCTGAAATATTATTTTTTAACAATGAATATATAAAAATTAAGTATCATTAATATAATCATATTAATTTATGTTAGTTACATGGCCAAAATACAACCCCACAATAAAATAAAGATATTTTACAGTATATCTTTTTTAAATAAATTTAATCTCTCTGATAGATAACTATTCACAACACTCAGAGCTTAAACGAACACCAAAATATTTTTATTAAATTTTGATACTTATCAGCTAGATTTTGGATTATAAGGAATAAAATATATTAAATAAATTAATAAAATATGGTTTATAAATTATTATATAATTAATTCATTAGTTATCAATTAATTAGAAATGGAAATAAAAACTAATTGAACATAAATGATGTGTTTGTATAAAAAACTATCTTATGACCAATTTTTTATCACAAAAAGTTTAATTAATCAATAATATTAAAATATATTAATAAAATTTATATTTTATATATTTAATAAATTTTTATAAAATTCATTCAACGAGTTTAATCATTTTAAGATAAAAATAAATTCGGTTTTAAGCATTAAAAACTATATTTTCCTAAAAGGAAACTTTGATACCTTTTTGTTGGTGCACCTATTATAAATATAAATTTTAAAACAATTATAATTTTTTTTGAAAAATAAATGTAATTATATATATAATTATATACAATTTATCCTATGACGAATTTTTGGTATTTTATTGTTTAGCTTAATTTTTTGATCAATAGTTAAAATAATGAATTTTAGTGAATTTTTTTTCATATTTTTCATTTACATTGTTAAATTATATTAATTTTTTTAAGATTAATTAGTTCAATTATAGAAAATATAAATAGAGTCAACTCATTGGAAAAAAAAATCACATTTATATTTGATATAAAAATTTTTCAAACGTTTGACCTTTTTTAATAAGAAGACAATTTTTCCTTATATTTTATTGTGTTTATTTTAAATATAATTTTTTCAATTATGTGAGTTGAATTAGGTAAAATAGATTCCCTATTTAGAATCTTGTGGTCTAAAAAAAATTTAATGTTAATTTATTTTTTTTTATAAAAAATTTACCAAGGTAAGAAAGATTGTTTTACGTAGTATAGATAAAATAGTGACAAGGGTTAAAATAAAATGGTTAAGGATTAAAATACCTCGAAAATACAACATTTAATGATATTTTGGGGTATTTATAGACCCTACCCAGCCTCCATAATATTAATTTACTTCATAATTAAATTAAATTAATTCCACCACAATGTGGTTGGGTTTAATTATAAAATATCCATTATTTAATCATTAAAACCGACCTCTCCTCATGTATTGGTATCACCCCTCAACATCCCATTTTATCCCAAAAAACATTAATATCCATAAATATCTTCCAAAATCTCTCCTAATAAGTTTTCATAGTTCTGTGTTCTACTATTCTCCCCAAGAGACCAAATCAAAGGTCCTCAATGTTCCCTCAAGGATGTGTTATTCTAGAGGAATGTTTCTCAAAACACCTCTCTTATATTCATTCATTATTCTACCTTATCCTCATTTATTTTATCCACCAAGAAATAATAATTCCATAATAATTTAAATACTGAAATTTTATCTTTCCTATGGAATATATTATATCTATTTTTTTATCTCATCTTATTAAATGAAATGAAACTATTGTCCTAGTAATGCCGGTTAATCGTCTATGTGAGTAATGTGTTGGTTCATTTTCCATTACCACGTTCATGGATGGTTTTAAAACTATTATTTTTAAATAATAATTTAATATATTTTATATATTTTATTTTATGTTCTGTAACTAATGTAATATCATAAAAGTAAATAAAACGAAACTAATTCATGATGTTCAAAAAACTGCCAATATAAACTATACATTTATCATCAACATTTTACCTTATAAATCATCCTCATGTAAGTAATAAAAAATGATACACGGGACAATTAATATGTATTGAGTTTAATAAACAATATATCATTACACTTATAGAATTTTAATCCCATTTTTCATGAACACCCATAATTCTACAAAAATGTACAGATAGTGAAACCATAAAACAAATACACCGAAAACCATGAAAATAATGAAATATTATTAATGAATGTGGGGTAAGATGTCATATAAATATAATATAAGGTATTATAAACATTAATATGGTTATATAATTAATTAATAACATTATTTAAACCATTATAAGTGAGGTTGAAGTATGAAAAACAAAATAGAAGAGTATGGGAAGGGTTTCTCATCTCACTATTTCTTTCGTGAGAAATGTACCTTATTAACCACTTATTTATTTTGAGTGTTATATATAATGACAATTATTTTTTTTTAATTTTATCCTTTAATTTATCATTATTTTTATATCCATTTTATTATCTCTCTTTCACGGGGTTTACTTTCAAAAAATTACCACATCATTTTAGTAATTTTGCCTCAATTTTCGTTCATTGAGACACTTGTTGTGTTATGAATCTATATTATTTTATGATATGTATATACTAACAAATGTAATTTTTTATCATGAATATAATTCATTTAATGATGTTATATGTTTCATGTAATTTTTTTATCTCTTTTATCCTTTTTTTTCAAAATTTGTGTTTTATAAAATTGTTTTTAAAAATGTTTTAAAATGAAATTTTATGTATATTCAAGGAAAATGATTTCAAAGACATTTAAAATGTGTTTTAAATTATTAATTTATAATTTTTAAATATTATTTACATTAAATATGAATTATTAAATGTTTTTTGATTTAAAAAAAATCAATATAAATTTTATATTTTCCTCAATAATTATTTCAAGTGATCTCTCAAAATAATAATCCATCTATGATTTCATTAATTACTGTTAATTAGAATTTATTGGCAAAACTTTTCTAGGAAATTATCTTTATTATTATTATGGGTTTTTATGTTTCTTCTTGCGTTATATTTATGAAATCAATGTATTTTCAATGGTTTATTCTATTATAAAATGGTTATCAAATCTACTTATTTTCATGGTTTGAGGAGTGAACCCAATGAACTATGATATCCATGAAAAATATCTTACACTAGTGATGAAATAGTTTTCTATGCTTATGTGTTTTTAAAAGAAATATATTTTTATAAAAATGTTATTCTTTTATGATTTTTGAATTTTTAGGTTTTATTCTATGACCCATGATTACAATCTTTGGTATGAAGGGTATAATTTCTAAATGATACGATCATACTATTATTCAATTATTTTTATGTTATGATTCATATCTACCTTTTTCAAAATTACTTTTCATCTGAGCACATAATTTACATAGATTTATTTTCCCCATGATACAAATAAATGTATTAGGTTCGATATGTAAAAAAGGGTTCTAATTATGAAGAAATAGGTAAGAGATAATGTAGACATTTTTTGAACTTATTTTTTTTCATGTTTCAAAAGAAAATAAATCCACAAGTTTCTAGTGTGGTTTTATTTTAATATGAATATTTATATAATTAAATGTAATATATTTGTAAGAATGGTACTAGTCATTGTAGTTGGTATTAGAGAAAATGTTTGGTTAACCATTTGAAACTATGTTGAGGAAATTGTAGTTGGATCCGTAAGTGTAAGTCTATGATATAGTCTTATAATTTTATTAATGATCCTGAATAACCTAACATTGAACCTATGGTTTCGTGGATTGAAATTTTTTAAGTATTTTTCCATTGACTACATGGTTTTCCGAGGATTATTAGTGTTCCTTGTGATTTTATATATAGTTTTAATCCTTGGATAAAAACCAAAAGAACTATTCTAATGGTGAATGCAATGGAAAATGCAAGGATGGAACACTAGATCAATCGAATGTTATTGAAGATGGAATGAATAAATTAACTTCAATAACCATAGAACCATGTCAAGACATGAGTCATATTGAGCATCCAATTAACCAAAGGAGGGAATAAAATTTTCATGAATACATATAAAGGAATCATCCATCTCTTATTAGTGGAACGACTAATCAAATAGTTTATTACAAATTGATATGTACCTTTAAAAATATTATTTTCATTCTATGTTATTTATATTGTTAAAATTTTATAAATGGAACATATATCTTGGAAGGAGAATCTGATTAGTTGTGGAACACCATTAGGAATACAAGGAAACTGGATAAAATTTACTCCATAGCTTAGAATGTGTTTAAGAACTTATTTTTTATAAAGTACCTGCCTCATGTACTTCTTATAAAAACGGAAATTGAAGTTTCCCATAAGTCTCATGGTTGTGATAAGAAAAGAAGGGTAAAATTGAAAGGAAACTCTCAATACTCTCAATAGAAGAAGTTCAGATTTACTTTAGGCTCAACGTGTTGAAGGGAATATAGAGGATGTTGTATTAAAGGGATTGGTAAATTTTTTAAGTGTGGTAAATAAGGTCATTAGTGATTGGTTGTCAAAGTAAATAGAATAAAGAGAATGTTTCATGGAATGCACCACCCCACACACATCAATGGGTCATGTATATGAAAAATTGTTATTATTCTAATAAATATCAAAATCCATGATTTTACGATGATGATTGACATCATCATCCTCTTAAGGCCAATGAAAAAGGGAAATCACAAGTGATCACTATTGGAAATGTGGATTACGACAATGAAGTTATGGAATGATTGTGAGTTTTTTTATTATAAATCAAGAATATTGTCATGGAATTACTTTAATGGTACTATAGAATAATGAAACGTATAACTATTGGTCAAATTTAGTGTCTCCTTAAGTATTTTAATCGATGTGATGAATAATGATAACAAATTTAAATGTGATTTACTGGTAAGGTGATGTTTTCTAAGAACACATAATTAAGGTGAATATAACCCTTAATATGTGAATTATGAGGGGATAATGATGAGATAATGACATTTTTATCTTGTGGTAAAATAATTGATATAGTATTCATGACCATGTAACTGAATATTAGTATGATGATAAGATATTTTATGATATTTGGGATTTACTTTATTGAATTTATGGATTTACTGTGTAAGGGAAAAGTACATTAAGAATGAATTTTTTCACTTAGGTTTTATAGTAATTCAATTTTTTACGATTTTTCAAAAGAATACATGATAATGATATTCAATTGATTTTTTTGATAATTATGACCTATATCAAGTTCATTTGGAGGGTTAATAATAAGCTTATTTTTGGAAATTTTGTAACTTTAGTTCAGAAGATTTGGATTTAAATATTTTGTAAGGTTCATAAGGGTAAACATTTGTAAAAAATTTACATTGTACTTTAGATTATTTTTTGTAGATTAATGCATTATTTTACAATATCAATATTTATGAATATTGAATAACATATTATAAATTTTTTTTATGATTATAACTAAATAAAGAATGAATGAATTTTCATCCCATTATGGATCTTATGATCCACTAGTTTTGCAGGGACTACACATTCAACTACATTATTTGGAGTACGAAATGAAGAGAAAATAGATTAAGGGAAACCAAAGATTGTGAACACATTTTTGATATGGAATCATGTAATTATATCGTCTAAAATATTTTTTTGAAATGAAATTTTATCCTATTTTTATCGTTTATGATGATATCAATATCCTTTTTAGACCTATTTGGTCTATCATATTTTTTGTTATGAACCTTATAATTACTATGATATCTATCATTCTTTAGTAAAACATGATATTTATAATTCTCTTCCATATCCATGTTGTAACTTTCCACCAATGCTATGTTTATTGGAATCCTAGTTATGTGTTGATCTTTTCCTGTTTATTTCCCTCTTTTTAAAGAGGATGTTTTATTGACACCATTTTTATATGTCTTTCCCATAAATAAAATTTTCAAACATCCATTTCTGATTTTCAACTGTAAATTAAAATTTTAGAGGATTCTCTTTATTAAATTTTTTTGATCGTGTCTAGATGGTGTCTTATCATTTGGATCTTAGTCCTACACTCTCTCAAGTTTGTCATGTGTTCCATGTATATCACATTGTTATGTACATACCTTCGCATTCACATGTACTAAACTCAGAGGTCATACAGTCATAAAAATATATTTATTTTAAGGAACAATTAGTGGATATTCTTGACTATAGATATAAAATATCTTTAGACTAATACAAATATCCTTTTAAAGTTTTTTTTTGAAAAAATTGTCAATTTAGGAAAGATCTGTAGGAACATGAGGATGTTATGAGGCTAGGTTTATGCATCTATTTATACATTAGTAATGAATTTATAGGGATATTTTTATTTTAAATGGGGTATAATTTAATTCCCCATGGTTTTATGATATATATTTTTCCAAAAATATATTTATTATCTATGAAAACATACTTTTCAAGAAACAACGAGCTTAAATGAACTCTAAAATCTTATTATTTAATTGTTATAGTTATAAAACAGTCATTGGAATAGTGATAATTAATGAGATTGATGAATTTATGAAAATATAGTTTAATTTTTTTATATAATTAATTCATTGGTTATCATTTAATTAGAAATTAAAATAAAATCCAATTGAACATAAAGGAGGAGTTTTTATAAAAAAACTATTTTTCTGCCCAAAATTGTATTTTATCAAAATGAATTGAATTAATCACAATCAGTGAAATATATTAATGAAATTTATATTTTATATATATAATAAAATGTTTTTAAAATTTATTAAATTTGGTTTATTGTCTTTAGATATGAATAAATCTTGTTTTAAGCATAATAATCTATATTTTTATAAAAGATAGTTTTTCCTCTTTTTTATGGAGAATCTGTTATAAATATATATATATATATATATTGACTCTTTTATATGTATTATTTTAAATAATAAAATTAATAGTGTAAATCTTAATATCAAAATATTATTATGGTGAATTTTTGGAGTTTTTTTAAGAGTTAATTTATTTAATGAATAGTGAGAAATACTGAATTTCAATTAAAAATGTCTTTTCATCTATTTAATTTATATACGTAAATTATATTTTAACTTTTTAATGTTTAATTTAGTAAATATGAAATCAATAAATATAATTTAGGTCATTGTAATAAATCTCACATCGAAATTGGATATGAAAAAATTTCAAAATTTTGATCTTTTCACATTAAAAATATGATTTTTTTTGTTTTATCTCGATGATTAATTTTAAATATATTTTTAAATTATTTGAATTTAATTAGGTAAAATGGATACCATAGTTATAATAAAACATTCCAAATTAGGTTTTATGATCTGTTTAATTTTCATCTATTAAAAGTTTAGCCTAGTAAAAAAATATTTATTGTAGTATAGATAAAATAGTTACAAGGACTACTATTAAAAGGTAAAGGATTAAAACCAATAAACAACAAAATTTAATGAGTATTTTGGGTATTTATCAACCCTAAACTGCCTATAAAATATTAATTGAAGATTAAATTCATTTAAATTACTGTCACATTAATGGGGTTGGCATTAGTTATAAAATATTCATTATTATATAACTTAAACCCACCTCTCCTTAAGTATAAATACCACCCCATTCCAACCCAAATGAATTTTATATCCTCATATTTCTACCCAGAACACTCCTTCAAACTCTGCCAGAATCAATTTTCATCTTTTATCAACAGAAGGCCAAATCCATGGTCTCCACTTGTCTCTGAAGTAGGTGATGTTCAAGAAGTAATTTTCTCAAAACACCTCTCTTATTTTGTTTTATTCGTCTACCATATCCTTGTATAAATCATCCATCAAGGATAAATAATTAAAAAAATGTAAAAACTAATATTTGTTATTTATATTTTAATATATTATATCTATTCTTTTAATTACCTCCTCTTATTCAATGAAAAAAACATTCTCCATGTAATGTCAGTTAATCACCTATATGGCTAATGTTTTTTATCATTTTTCATTACTACATGTATGGATGTTCATAAAAATATTATGATGGTAAAATTATATTTTAATAAGTAAAATATATCCTATTGAATGTTTTGTAACTAATTAAAACTCATAGTAGTAAAAAATGAAACTAGTTCGTGTTGTTTGAAAAAACCACCAATATAAATTAATCATTTATGACCAACATGTTATCAATTGAATAATCCTCACGAATGAAATAAATATCATATATGGAAAAATTAAAAAAATTCAATTAATTATTATTATTCCATTCCACTTATGGAGTTTTAATACCTTTTTACAAGAACATCCATATTTTCACACAAATAAACCAATCATGAACCGATAATATGAATACACCCAAAACCATTAGAATATTGAAATGTTATTAATGAATGTGTGGTAATATGTTATTAAAATGTCATATAAGGTATTATAAACACATATATTTTTCTATATTGTATTAATAATGTTTTTTAAACCATTATACAGGAAGGATAAGTATGAAAAAATAAATGTAATCAAGAGGTAATGGTTTTTAATCTCACTTTTTCTTTTATTAGATATATGCCTAATCCACCACTTATTTATTTTGTGTTTTGTGTAAAAATCCCATGAATGAAATACATGATAATTTATCTTTAACATATTATTATTTACATAACCATTTGATGATATCTCTTCTAGGGGGTATACTTTTAAAAATATAAAAAATCAGTAAGATAATTTTGTGTCAATTTTCCTTTATTAAGACACGTGTTGTGTTATGCCCATACATTAATTTATGATATGTATATAATTCAAATTGAAAAGTTATGTCACGAATATAATTCTATTCATGATATTATACATTTCTTATAGTATTATTATCTCTCTTAATGTAATTTTTTTATTCCAAAACCTTGTTTTCTAAAAATGTTTTCAATATATTCTTTAAATTATCATCTAAGAATTTTCATGGAAATTTTTTTTCATGATGTTAAAATTTGGTTTCAAATGATTACACTATTTTTCTCAATTTTATTTTCTATGAAAATTCATTTATTAATATTTTTTATTTTAAAATAATTTTTCAAAATAGAATGCACATTTTCCTTAAGAATTATTTTAAGTGATCTCACAAAATTATATTCCATCTAAAATTGCATTATTTAAAGGTACTTGTGATTTAATGGGGATATTATTCAACAAAATTATACTAATTATTTTTATGGTTCTTTTTTGTTTATTATGTATGGATATTTAGGAAACCCATTTTTTTCTATGGTTTATTATATAATGGAATGTTAATGAAATCAATTTATTTTCATGGGTTATAATATGATGAATGTTTTATGTTATTATGACACACATATGTATGGTTTTAATTATGTTATAGGTGGGACCTATATCTCCCTCAAATGCATTGGTTAACGATATTATGCCTCATGAGTTATACAAGACCAGAATGGGGATTGAACACAGTTCAAACACGACTATAACTGGTTATGAAACTAGTTCAGTAAAGGAATTTTTTTCTCCATGATAGTATTGGGAGTGAACATTGAATACTATTATGTTTTAGGGAGTGAATCAATTTCACTGTGATAGTATTTTCAAAGAACCATGACTACTAGTTAAATCATTTTGAATACTATTTATTTTCAATAATACCATTTTTTATTCCAAAGTTAATCTTTAAATATTAATGAATTCTTATTTTTAATTTTTTGAATCAAGATTATGATATTTGATATGTAGGGTATGATTTTCAAATGTTCTGTTTATATTCTTATACCCTTATGTTTATGTTTTGATTAATATCAACCTTTTTTACCATTACTGAACATATGAGATCACCCTTTTCATGTGTTTATTTTCCACAGGATACTAAGAAAGGTATTAGGTTCAATATGTTAGAGAGGGTTACAGTTATGAGGGAATAATCACGAGATAATTTAGATGATTTATGAACTAGATATTTTTTTTCTATGTTTCTGAAGACACTATACCCACATGATTATGGTGTTTTTTTGTAATATGAATATTCATATATTTATATGTAAAATATTTTTATGAAAAGAGTGGAATGGAAAATCCACTACCATAAAATGGGTTATGAAATCATCGTTTGTGTGTATGGAAAACTACAGCCTTGAGAAGTTATGTGATTCTTCATTCACTTACGTTTTACATGGAAGGTGATAAGGAAATATAATATGAATATTTGTGATATAAATGAAATAATTTGGTTATGAATTCCATATTTATCATTATTAATTTAATATATATCATTTATTTCATACCTTTTAACTCAATGAAATATGATAACTTCATTTTTGTATGGGTGGACTATCGCCTTCATGAAATGATGTGACACTCTATTCATCAACACACCAAGAAGATGATATGTAAATGTTTATTTGAAAAAAATATTTTTGTATGAATATTATTATGATATTTACTATAAAGATAATATATTACTAGACTTATCACAAAAATAATCATTAGAAAACATAACATTCACTAAAGCGTGCATACAGCCTACCATCTACATGATCATAACATTCATCATTTATCCTTACCAACTATCATTATTAGTCTTAAAAGTATAATTGAATTGTAAATATTATAATTATATCATTAATATTATTATATAAATGTTCAAACTATGTAATATGTTTAATAACTAGAGCTTTCATGAAAAACCACATATAAGAAAATAAGTCATTTAACAACTAAAACTTTGAAAATAATGATTAATAGTTAATTAATGGGTGATATGATGTTATAAAAGGATCATATATGACATTATAAATATTAATAAGGTTTTTTATAGTTAATAAAATGTTTAAGACCACTATATATATTGATAGGAAACATTCAATCAAATTGAATCATGTGTTAAGGGGTTTCATATCATTTATTATTCCATTGAAAATTATTTGTTATTATGCACCGATTAGAATTTTATTGTGTTTATATCATCTCGTTGAAATGTAATATCTTGATTCATTACTAATTCTTGGTACTTTATTTTTCAATTTGAATAATTTAATCCAAGGGTTTTTTACAAGAAAATTACAAAGTGGTAAAATTTATCATTCAATAACATTTTCATTTATTCTTGTTAACTTTTACATGAAACAATTACATTCTTAAGATCATTTTCATTGTAAATTTAATTTCTCTTAAGTATCCATACTATTGTATTATTGATATGATTATGTCCTAAAATATATACAATTTTTATATATGGTGTTTACTTATAATTTTATTTTATTTTCTAGGGAAATAATTATAAGTATCTATCCTTTAATCAATACAGAGACATGATGACAAGTCATATAATTTAAAAATTATATCCAATATTTGATATATATGGAATAATTTGTAAATGAATAAATGTGTAGCAGTAGGTTATTTATAGAACCTTGATTCATTGACATGACTCATGAGTTAAATCACTTTTCCAAAGCCTATGAGTTTATACCCCGTAGTTCATAATTGTCCTCTCAAAAGGTCTTGACAGTAGAAGTATAGTTGAAAAAATTCGATTAGTTTGTACCTAATAGTATTAAACCATATTTTTAAAGGAATTTATTCTAGAGGTATCATTTTCCTAAGACATGAAATCCAATAATTAATCATTTCCTTCATTATGAATTCATTTATTATTATCCATTCCATTTTAACAATGATATTATCTCTATTAGTATATAATTCTCATTTTATTGATTAAATGGAATGTGTATTCAATTTTTTTACCCCCATTTTGATTCATCCTTATAATGTTATAATAGTTAATATATTTAAATGGAATGTGTTTTAATTTATTTTCCATCACATTATGATATGTATTATTGATTTATGATACCATCCATTTTACTTAACCCTTACTAAACTTTTGAGATCCCACTTATTTTGTTTCTTTTCCCTAGGATATGAATATGAAATATTTTAATTAGTTTTCAAGGATTAAAATCTATTAATTTGGTTGTGTATTATGTTATATTTTCTATTCCCAATATATCATGTGTATCACGTATCTACATAGTTATCAAAAACTACTAAACTGGTTAGTCCTTTGGGATATGAGCCATTGTATCTAATAAAATGTAATTATGTAAGGCATCAGCTTTGGCATACTAGGTTCATCTATATTAATGAATGTGTTTATAAAATTAAAATTTAATATTTAGGAATACTTAAAAAATAAATTCATATACATTAATTAATTAATTATAAACTATAGACAATTTATTAATTTATTGAAAAACATTATAAATTAATAAATTTCCTCAAAATTCCTTTTATCATTAATCATAAAATACTTATTAATAATATAATTAAATTTATATATTATTTTTAGAATAATAAAATTTCATGATCAATATAATTTTAGTAACTATGATTAATCATAGAATAAATTACAATTTTTATATCATGATCTAGCCTAAGCCATAAGCTACGATAGATAGGGATCATATTTAAAAACCATCAGTCATATTTTTCGACTCAAATTCAAATCATAAAATATGAGACTGGAAGGAAACTATAATTTTCACATATTATTTATAACAGTACAAATCGATGTCACAGTAGTGATACAATTCTCTATTTATTTAAAAACACAGAGATATCTATCATAGAAAATGATATACCAATAATATATTCTATAATAAGTAAAAGTTTGTGGATTTTTACTAAATAATTGCGTATAATATCCACATATCATAATTTTATAAATAAAGAACCTACCTAGGTTGACGAGACATGTCACCCAAGATGTCATATGATAAGGAATGAAGCGTATTCTCGATCACCACGAACTGGAAATAATAACCTTAGAATAAACACAAAATAACCATGCGAATGATTTCAAAATAAGGACATGAAATAAGAGGTCTCAAGTTAATAATTTATAGTTAAAACCTAATTAAACTATGGATGATAATGGTACACAACCATGAGGAATAAAAAATAATCCAGATTGCTAGACTTTGAAACTACAAGTACAATATCAGGTATCCATGTGACCTTATGTCTCCACCATCCAAAACCACTGCAAAGTATCATGAACCATGATAATTATTCAAGCTACATGACAACATTCTATTTACTTTTACATTTTTTAAATCATGTTTTCATACACCCAATGGCATTTCAAGAGTGTGAGGTAAACACCCAATAGTATACCACCATGAGTATATATAATGTATACCCCCATGAAACCATTAGTTAGAGATTTAAAACAAAAATATTATTGCAAATAATTTCATTTGGAAATATTTTTCATAAAACAACCTTTGGTATTACATTAAAAAAATCCATAATAGAAGCTATATGAATTTTAAATTAACATAAATGATAGCATATTGGATTGTAGTCAAAAGCATTCATATCTCAAAATATAAACATTAGAGAGATCACAGAATAAAAAATATTGTCAACAGTGTTGCCAAACACAATGAATGTATGGAATCTATCATATGGGAATATATAACATGGAGACCCCTAGGAAAACTGAGCTACAAAAATGTGAATCTACTATTATTGAGACCTTATATAGTTTATTATCATCTCACAAAAATCTGTAGTGGTGCCACACGTAATAATGTTTTCTCATGTCTCTAACCCTAAACACCCATTGTGGAAAATGTGTTATGGATTCTCAAAATATTCAACTAAACCATTCTCACAATTTGATAAAAGAATTTCCATATGGAAATCCTTACACCTCTCATACATGAAAAAACATTTCAGTGTGAGAACCATCATTGATGTATTTCATTGAACACAAGAAGTGTGTAAATATCTTTTTAAAGTAAACACCATTTTAAAACATTTTCATAGAAAATGTGGATGTAATTATAAAAAACAACCCTCATATATATCAGACCACATTTCCCATAAACTAAACCAAATGAAAATAGAAGAATAATGATGTGTTCTATGGCCATGATCCTTTGTATAATGAAAACTACATTACCAATAGAGGAAACTTAGTCGCCTTCAGAAATGGTGATTAGAAAAGATGAGGTTGTGACCCTTAGAATGTTAGATCAATAAGGAAAATTTTGGGAAGGAAATAATCACCCTTATCTAGTACTTGATAATAAAATAAAAATAGAAATTGTTTCTAGAATTTATTGTCTTCATAACCGTAACATGTGGAGGATATTGAATAACTTAATAAAGTTAAAATTGTGTTTAGGATACGTTAAATGTCTTCACCTAACAGTACTTTAAAATTAATAATACATAATGTCATCCTTTATCATATTTAGAAAAAAGCATCGATAAAGGCCCCCTTTAACTATGTTAGAAAAATCATTGATAAATGGTAACTCTTAGTAGGACTAAAAAAGGGATGATAAAGGGTTCCATTTATCAGTGCTTTGTTTTAGCACTGGTGAAGGGTTACCATTTTCAATGATTTTTTAGCACTGATAAAGGGGAAATTTAATCAGTGCATTTTCTAGCAATGATAATGGTCTTAATCGCTATGTGATTCCAACAATTAAAGAGTTGTTGTTCGATCACTTCTTTATATACTATTTTCCAACATCACATCATTAGAAGGTTGTTGTTGGGATTGGATCCAACATATACTCTCCACACGAACTCATATGTACCCACAAGACCGTGTGGTCCTTATCCCACCCTTTTCTTCTTACGGGTTTAGCCCATTCACATGGTTAGGTCGTACACAACCCGAACCCCCGACCTCACCCTTCTGGCCTATACACAACCCGGTCCACCAGGACATGACCCCTAATTTTAACATATAATAAAAAAATATGTATATAATGTATTCAAATAATTTAAATAATTTAACAGATAAAAATTTAAATAACTAAATTAATAAAACATTAAAAATGATTTCATTTAAAGAGTTCTTAATTACATTAATATATATATTATAAATATTAACAAATAGTATATGTGAAATGTAGATATATAAAATCAACAAATTGAAATGATTAAACAAATAAATTAAAAAATTGAACATATTATAAAATAATATTAATATTATTAATTAAAAAAATAATTAATAATATATATATATATATATTATAATTATTAACAAATTGATAATATTAAAAATATATTTTTAAAATGAATAAATTGAAATAATTCACCAAATAAATTAAAAAAGGGACAATTTTAAAATAATATTAAAAATTTTATTAAATAAATAATTATTTATAAAAATGTGTAAAATTATTATTGATATATATTAATTAAAAATATAAATAAATAGTATATATTAAATATAGATATATAAATGAATAAAATTAAAAAAGAAACAAAAAATTAGAAAAGAATAAACTACAATATTATAAAAAACTATTGATGAAAAAATTATTTAAAAATGAATAAATTTAATGTATATATATATATATTAATTATACATATTATTATGTCATATATTTTAAATATAAATATGAAAATGAAAAAAATATAATAATTAAAAACATATTAACTTTTTATTAATTTTTAATGGTTTTTATGCATAATGTTTCAATTATAAATATTATAGATACTTTTGGAAATTATTAATTAACGTATATAATATTTTTAATATAGAAATGTCTTAATTTATGTTACTATATATATATATGTGTATATATGTATATATTTTTTATATACCTTTAAATATGATTTATATTGTTCAAAATATTTATGCATACATTCAATAAGTTATATATTTAGTGGAAAATGGTTTATAATTAAAAAATTATTGATTAAATAAATTGACTAATTATATCAAGTAATGGACCTTCAATTGAATGTAATTTTATTTTTCAATACAATTCATATAAATTATGTTTTACATAGAAGTTACACATACATATACTTAATTCATTTTTATGTACAATGCACATAGACATTATATTTCTTTAATTTATTCAATTCTTTATGTTCATATTAGGATTAATTTTTTTAAGATAATTTAATTAATATATATTATGATTTCAATAGGAACATATATCATTTTTTTATTTCTATTCAGTCTTTATTATTTATTAATTTTTAATATTGTTTTTGAATTTATTCATTTTAGATATTATTTATTCATTAATAATCATAATTGTTTTTTATTTATGTAATTTACTCATTTTTAATTTTTCATTATCCGATATGTTTTTAATTTTATCAATTTTCAATTTTTATTTAAACATGTTTATTCAATAATGTTTAATGTTTTAAATAAGGTTGTATTTTCTATAATTAATATGTATTCATTAACCTATATAAATATATATATTTTATTTTTTAAATAATTACCAATATAATTGATAATAATTCTAAATTTTATAAATTTATTCATTCTTCTTATTATTTATTTCACTAATAGTCACTACATATTATATAATTTAATTTTTCAATTCAACATTTATCAAAATTGTATATATATTCACATTATTTTACACACATAAATATTTACATAATTAATTTAATCTTCTTTAGAAACCTATACACCAAATATTTATGTAATTTATTCAAATTTTAACATTAATTTTATAATTTCATTTATTAACCTAATATATTTAATGTTTTATGCTTCTAACTGGTAAAATTTTATTGTTATTTTTAATATTATTACAGTTAATATAATTTATACAATATTAATATTTTTTATTTTTTATTTTTTATAATTTAATCAATTTTTAATATTTATTTATGCTTATTTATTTAATATGTTTTAATATTTTCAATATATAATCATCATAATTTCAATATATATATATATATATATTTCATATTTTTAATAAGTTTCATAAATAACAAAACTTGTCCATTTTTTTAATATTTTTTTAGTTTACTCATTTTTAATTATTCGATTTCAATCATTTTTATCATTCATTCATTTGGGATTATATATTAATTAATCATTTTAAAAATATATTTTTAAATAAATACTTATAAATAAATATATTTATAAATTTATATTTCCTATATTTATTGAAATATTTATTTGTAATTATAAATAAATGTATATATTTTCATTAAATAATATACGAAAAATTAAATAAATAATTATATATTTAAATAATTATTAATTTATAATAAATATATTTAAATGATTAATATATTGATTATACTAATATTTATATTTATATTTATTTATTAAAAATATATATAATTTGGGACCTGTCTTGGAAGATTAGGATTTTGGAGGATGAATCTTTGTCATCATCTTGGATATCTTTTGATGAGTCCGATCAGCAAGATAAGACATGGTGGAGAGGTCGATACCCCAAGGGGAGGGGACGATACCCCCAAAACATGTGATCTAGGGATAGTTATATGATGTGACTATTTGTTCCACTTTGGACTTTGGTGTCGTGCATGTTTCATGCCCTTGAAATTATTTTTTGTTTTTTCTAATAAATTTGGAGCCATGGATCTTTTCTAATGGGTGCTCGTTCTGAGTTTATTTATAATTATAAAAATATAATAAATTAATTTAAATATTTAATACATTGAATATATTTATACTTATATTTATTTTTTAAATTAATATAATGATATATTAATAATTATAATTATAAATAAATTATTATTATATTTAAATATATATATGTATATTAAAATATATTTTAAAATTTATATTTACTATATTTATGAAATTATATTTTTATAATTGTATATATGTATGTATATATATATACATTTAAATGGGTTTTATATAATTATAAATTAATAGTTTCATAGTTAAATAATTATTAAATTATAATAAATATAGTTAATATATTTATATTTATATTTATATATCTTTACTAACTATATATAAATAATTTTATAAACATCTAAAATGTTATTAATATATTTATAACTATATAATAATTTTTATTAATATATATATCTATTATTATAATTATAAATTTTTATCTAGGATAATGTTTTAGCACTAATAATGATGGATTTTATCAGTTCTTGTTTAGCATTTCTAATAGATATGTTAATTAGAAAAAAAAAATTGCACCAATAATGAATGGTTCTATCCGCACTTTTTTAGCACTGATATTGTTGTATCTTTAGAAACTCTCTTTTGGAAGTGATAAGAAGTATCTCCCCAATATTTTTAAATGAAATATAACTAAACCGATTTTCATTGTGTCCGTCAACATCTCATGGAAGTCCATTATTGTTGTTGCTTCCCCTTAACTTTCTTTCAAATGAATCAAGCTTCGAATCAAAGGTATTTTGTTTTTTCACCTCTTCTGTCTTTATTTTCTAGTTTGGGTTCAATAGTGTGTGATAGTGTGGCATTTTCTTGGTTTAGTGGTCTCATGGTTCCACATTTAGTAGCTTGGTCTTGGAATTCCCCATCATTGTTCATCCTCATCTGACGGTTCCTTATGTGCGGGTCTCTTCATTTCTGATTCCACCCTATTATGGACCACAAAGGTATTATTAAGTTCACGGTGTTGTGTTGTAGTTTTTGGGTTCCCAACCCACTCCATGTTCGTTGGTTTCCTATCGGTATAGTGTCAACCTATTCCAAGAGGCCTCTATCACTACCCAATACTTGTTCTGGTCCACTTTTCTACTATCTAAGCTTGTAAAAGTAATGTGTGATCGATAACTCCACAATATAAATTTATAATATAGTTAAAAAATGTTTGAATGGAATGGATGATTTGTTTCTTCCAATAACTATTATGGATAATTGAAAAGGAAATTTTTATGATATTAGTAAATGAATAATTAAAATGATACTTGTTAACGACGCTAAAGGATATGAAAAGAAACAAAAATAATGTGTTCAATAATTATATAACTTTATGGATTCATATAAAGAATTGGAATTTACCAATCATATGAGTATATTTTTAAAACTTATATAATTATTATAGAAAATAATTTGGCCTTTCATTAAATTTCAACAACGAATGATGGTAAAATGTAATGATCATAATATTTTGTTACTTTATAAAACCTCAACAAAAATATAAATTAAAATTCATTTCAATAAGGATTTATTAGAGTCTCATTTCAAAATTAAAATTTTATTTATATATTATTTTGATTCTAAAAAATTTATTTTATATAAGGGGAAAATGTTTTCAAAATTATCATTCTAAAGTTTGAATTCCCTTATATAGTGGGATCTAGTTTTAATGATATTCAAATTTCCAAATTGAGTTTGAGAATATTAAATCATATGATTTTATGTTTAAAGGGTAAAAATATATCATGTTATCATTTTATATTAATTTTTTTGATTAATATATAGAAAAAATAACTCAATTGTAGTGAATTTTTTAAAGAATATTCAATGGTATTCATACTTAAGTAAGAATTATGTGATTCTTATGTTTTTTTCTCATAATTATTTTTAAGTTTTTTATTAAGTATATTTATGGTTTTCATGGATATATTTAAATTTTTTGATTCCATGAATAATGATTTTGATAACTGTTACATTTTAGTATAAGGGTTAAATAAATTATTTATTAAATTATCATTATTATGCAATTAAATGTTTTAAATAATGAAATGAAGTTGGTTTTTTCTGGGGTTAAATTATAAATTTTCTTTTTAATGTTAGGGAATGTAATTATTATTGAATAATGTATCATTTTCATATATTAAACTAATTATTATTTTCATATATACAAAAAATTTCATCAAATGGTATATTTTAGTGAGTTTTGAAGTGCTTAGAAATTAACGTGACAGGTTTATTTCTTATTTGGGATGTTTTATTCAGAATAAATATGTTTTATTTAATTTGAAGCTAAAATTTTTTTTTCTATATTTTCAACTATTTTCTTAGAGACAAATTGTTTCCTTATATATTTTTTTAGTTTAAAATTTATCTATTTTTTTTATTTAAAAATATAATAATATATTAAAATCAGGTCATTTAATAACTTGTGATCTATTTCTCCCCATTGAAGAACTTTGTTTTAAATTTTTCTAAATGGTTTGAATAACACATTTGAAAGTGATCCTATTTTTCTCAACTAACCTCAGTGATTCTCTACCCAATATCAATTTCCTTGATATAATTGGTTCAACCTCTCTCCCAATTTCACATTCATTTTCAGTAATTTATCTATATTTCACACTCCAATTTCTATGTTCTCCTAGTTGTGTGATGAAGACCCATGTCCACTATCATATAAGGTACTGAATGAGAATGATATGTAAATATAGTTTTTTGGTGCATTATTTGGCAATCAGCTAAAAGTTCTATGTTTCCCTCATATTCCCATGTTCTAACTAATCTATCTTTCCCAGATCCATTATTTTGGTTCACCCACTCCCTCACCTTCATGTTCTTTTTCAACTATTCATCATTATTGTTGAGTCAATAAGGTTTTACTTATGACTTTTCCATTCCTTCTTGTTTTGAAAATCACAAACACCTTATACTTAAGCAAATATAAGTTTCACCTCCATAAGGAAATTTTACTTCTTTAAGGAAATTTACCCTTACCTATATTTTCTTATACATAGAAATATTTTTTCCTTAGTATAAAAACTGGATTCATACCCAAAATTCCAAAATTCATATAATGTAATGATTTAGAGAATTCTGTTTCTAGGATCCGAATTCTGGATGTGAACTGTAATGAAGTTCCAATCCGAATTCTGGACTCCAAACTTTTATGATTTGGACTCCGAACTCTTATGAAGTTCTACTCCGAACACTTAAGTAGTTCGACTCCGAACTCTTAAGTATTTCAACTCCGAACTCTTAAGTAGTTCGACTCCAAACTCTTAAGTAGTTCAACTCCAAACTCTTAAGTAGTTCAAATTTGAACTCTTAAGTAGTTCGACTTCGAACTCATAAGTAGCTCAACTCTGAAATTTTACTGGTTCGACTCTGAAATCTGCAAGTTAAGATTCCAATCTCTGGTTAACCAGACTCCAAATTCCTATAAAACAGAATCCAAACATTTCATAACATAAACTCCGAATTTCATTTTGGTTAGACTTCGAACTTTAAATTTTCTTACACTCCGAACTTTTGTATGGTTTTTACTTACATATGATCCATTTCAAAGCGATGTCATGCATTCAGTTATACATGATATATTATTAAATGATGTGCTTCATTCTGGTTCTAATTAACCGTTGGTTGAGTTACACATGTACAGGTCCCTCCGAATTTCATGGAAAATATAACCATTGGAGGGAGCCTACCGTTGGAAATTTGCCTATAAATAGGAGCTCATTTGAAAGAGCTCAAGAGAGGAAACGAGTTTATCGATCTAGAGACCACACACTGTTAAGGTGATTTCTAGAGAGAGAAGCTTTTCATGCTTTGTGCGTACTGAACCTCTCGTTCAAATTTCTTCGTGCGACTCGGAATGTTGGTGATTACATTCGAGGACTTATGGGGATAGGAAGACAGAGGTGCCGACTACCTTGAAGTTCGAGGGCTTCCTTGCTGAGGATTACAAAGGTTCCGACTACCTTGAAGTTGAGGGCTTGTGGGGATAACAAGACATAGATTCCGATCTTCGTATCTAGGGCTTACCCTGGTGTGGGTAAGACAGACTTTCTTGAAAGTATAAATCAAGGGACTTTTATCCAAGGTTGTTGGATACCCTTCTCTTTGGGTTAAAAGACTTATATCTTGTTACTTTTAGTTTTACTACTTGTTTTTTCACTGCACATTTGTATTGTAAGGAAAGTATAACCTTCATATATTTCCTTACACTCGTACTCTGATTTGTTTAGATTCTATACTCTTTAAGGTAGAATCTCATATTGTAAAATTTGGTTCCAATTCTCCAATTAGTGGTTAGAGGTGTTGTGAATTTTCTTAGTTTAACTTTGTTAAACTTAGAACATTCCTTGTCTAAGGAAAACATAGTTATCCGTAACCAACTTTAAAGGTTCCAAAGGAATTTTTAGAATATACAATTCACCCCTCTCTTGTATATTGATCATCTACGTCACTATTTATATCCTACAATTGGTATCAGAGGAGGTCTCTGAAATACTTAGACTCACGTATAAGTTTTTCTTCCAAACTTTGTCATTCCGAACATTGTCATTTTGAACTTTGTCATTCTGAACTTTTTCATTCCGAAAATTTTCATTCCGAACATTGTGGTTATGAACATTTTCTACCAACTAGTTTGGTTGCCAAGTTTTTATAAGAATGGTAGGAGTCAATGTGGGTTCTATTGACAACCTAAATCCTACAAGACCACCAATCTTTGATGGTAATGACTATGAGTGCTGAAGAGATCGAATGAAGACTTTTGTTATCAATACTGGAGTGGATAACTTCGTTATGCTTACTGGTGATTATAAAATTCTTGATAAGGAAGTTAGAACTTTCACTAACTAGGAAAAGAAAGTGTATCAACTCAATTATAAGGTACGAAATACATTACTTTATTCTATGACTAGAAATATATATAGCCAAATTTCTTCTTGTGAAGCTGCTAATTGTATCTGGAAGAAGCTAGAGGTTACACACATTGGAACTTCAAAAGTGATTGAGACTAGGAGAGCTATGCTTAGAGATGAATACAATGGATTCAATTTTCTATATGGTGAAGCAATCTGCAAAGTTCAAAAGAGATTTATGACTATAGTCAACATATTACTGTATATCGGAGAAAAAGGGTTAGATGATGAAGCCCTTGTGGATAAGATAATTGATATTATGCCCAATGAGTTGGAATCAAAGAGAAAAGCTATAGATGAGAACAAGAAGGTCACTCAAATTTCTCTTGATGAGTTATTCAGAACTCTTCTCCAACACGAAACAAGAATGAAGAGAGATGCTGACAACATCAACAAGAAGAATGGGAATGGTACTGTTTCTTTTACAACAACATTGAATCATATGAAAGCTAATACTCATGAGAGAGTACCTAGATCCAAGTCTAAGAAAGTTATAATACAATCTGAATCTAGTGATAGTGAAGTGTCTGAGAATGAGTTAGAAAATCTTTCTCGAAGGATGAACAAGATAGTTGGCCAGATAAATTTACAGTCCAAGTATAAGAAAAAGGAATGGAAAGATAGGAAAGATGGAGAAGTCACTTGTTATGAATGCAAGAGAGCTGGACATATTAGACCAGATTTTCCTTTGCTCAAAAAGAAAGAAAGGAAACAAAGGAATTCTGAAAGAAACAGAAATAAGTACTACAAAACCAAAGCTATGAAAGTTCTGAAAGAAAATGACACCTGGAGTGCCAGTGGTGGTGTCTCTTCAGATGAATCTTCTAATTATGAATCTTTAGGATAGAAGAATCTTGGCCTTATAGCCAGATTGCCTATAAGAAATCATTTTTAATGGCTAAGGTACGAAATGCTGAATCATTTACTAATGTTTCTTTAAATTCTGATGATAGAGAATATTATAACTCTTCTGATAAAAAATCCTCTTCTGATGAAGAAAATACTTTACCTACCTATGAAGAAGTTTCTAGGTATTCTGAACTTCTTGAAATTGAGAATTCTAAACTCAATAAAAAACTCAATAAGGAAAACTCTAGGAATTCTATTCTTACAAAAGAAATATCAGATCTCACTAAATATCTGGATAGTAAAAATGTTGATTTTATAAATATTTCAAAAAATCTAGAGGAACTATGTTCTTAGAAGAACAAACTTTGTAAAGATATAGAAAAAGTAATTTCTAAGAAAAGTATCTTCAAGCCTAGCTCTAGTTCTAAATCTAATCATTTTGAAGATAAAAACTTGGTTATAAAACTCAAGTCCGAAATCTTTTCCTTAAATAAGTGGTTATCAAACTTTACCCATGGTATGGAAAATTTTGATAAAATGTATTCTCAAATACCACCTTTTAGAAACAAATCCGGATTTGGTTATACCCATGCAAAACCAATTTTTAGTAACAACTACTTTGTTCCACAAAGTTCCCCATTTTGTACCAAGTGTCAATGTGGAGGTCACTGGGCAAATAACTATTCTTTAAATAAAACCCAATCGTTAGGTTTTCATATAGCCTATTTCTCTAAGAAAGTGTGGGTTCCTAAAATTTTGTTGTCTGAAAATCTCGGATCCAAGCAAGTTTGGATTCGGAAAGTCTAATTATTATCTTGTTTTCAGGAAAATAGAGGATGTACCAACAATAATACATGGTACATGGATAGTGGATGTTCCCGGCACATGAATGGTAACAAAAGCTATTTTGAAAAGATTATCAATACGAAAGGAGGAAAGGTGACTTTCGGAGATAATGTTCAGGGAGAAATTGGTGGTATAGGTAATGTTGTTCTTCTTGGTAAAACATTGATTTCAAATGTTTTATTTGTTAAGGGTCTTAAGCACAACCTCATTAGCATAAGTCAGTTATGTGATGAAGGGTACCTTGTGAATTTTAGGAATGATAAGTGCTTAGTACACAATTCCAAGGAAGAATTTATTCTCTCATCTAATAGGCAAGAGAATGTTTACACTTTGAACATAGAAGACCTCAGGAGTCAAGACATACCTTGCCTAAGTGAAATTGAAGATCATTCCTAGTTATGGAATAGAGGACTAGGTCTCTGTAACCTTAGGAACTTATGTAAACTCTCTAAGAAGAAACTGGTTAAGGATCTACCGGAGCTTAAATTCGATTCTTCTAAAGTTTGTGATACTTGTAAATATGGAAAGAAACATAAATCTAGTTTTAAATCAATCGGTGATGTCTCAACAACTAATTCATTACAGTTAGTCCACATGGATCTTTTTGGTCCAACACAAACTGGAAGTATTAGAGGAAAATACTATGTGTTTATTTTAGTTGATGATTACACCATATTTACTTTGGTCTATTTTCTTGCAAAGAATTCTGAAGTTTATTCTTATTTCAAAAGTTTTAGAGCACAAGTTAAAAATGAGGAAAAAAATCCACTGAAAACTATTCATAGTGATCATGGAAGAGAATTTCAAAATTATGTTTTTGAAACTTTTTGTAGTAGAAAAGGTGTTACTCACAATTTCTCAACACCTAGAACTCCTCAACAAAATGGTGTAGTTGAAAGAAGAAATAGAATTCTTCAAGAGATAACTAGAACCATTTTGAGTGAATATTCAATAGCTAGAAATTTTTGGGTTGAATCTGTAAGTACTGCTTGTTATATTATAAATCGAGTTTTGATTAGACCTTTTCTTAATAAAACTCATTATGAATTATGGAATGGTAGAAAACCAAGACTTTCCTACTTCAAGGCTTTTTGTTGCAAAGTATTAATTCTGAATACTAAAGATAATCTACATAAATTCACACAAAAATCTGATGAAGGAATTTTATTAGGCTACTCCACAACTTCAAAGGAATATAGAGTTTTCAATAAAAATACTTTTATTGTTGATGAAACAGTGCATGTAAAATTTGATGAGTCAAATCCTTTTGTTTTTAAACTATCCCAACCTACATCCTTGGATGTGTTTTCAAAAACAGATTGTCAACCTTTGATAGAAGATCCTTCTGAAAAGGAAAATGTTCAATAAGATACTTCTGAAACATTTACCTCAGAAAACTTTCTACCCTATGTTGATGAACATGTTTTACAAAACCCAAATCAAGTGTTTCTTAAGAATAGTCCCAGTGATAGAATCATTGGTGATGTAAATCAACCTATAAGAACTAGAATTTCCTTAAGAAATGAAGTAGAACATCTAGAATTTCTTTCCCAATTAGAACCAAAAAGCACTGACGAAGCTTTAGGTGATGATGATTGGATCAAATCCATGCAAGATGTACTAAATGAATTTGAAAGGAAAAAAGTTTGGTTGAAAGACCTAAGGAATCTTCTGTTATTGGAGTAAAATGGGTCTTTAGAAACAAGTGTGATGAAAATGGAGTCATTATAAGAAATAAAGCTAGACTAGTTGCAAAAGTCTATAATCAGCAAGAGGGAATAGACTATGAAGAAACCTATGCTCCAGTAGCTATACTTGAATCTATTCGTATACTACTGGCCTTTACAGAATTATTCAATTTCAAACTTTTTCAAATGGATGTGAAATGTGCTTTTCTTAACGGTTATGTTCAAGAGGACGTTTTTGTTGAACAAACTCCTAGAATTGAAGATACAAAACATCTTTATCATGTTTTTAGACATACCAAAGCTTTGTATGGTCTTAAACAAGCCCCACGAGCTTGGTATGATAGACTTACGAGATTTTTGGTTCAATATAACTATGGTAAGGGAAATGCTGATCCAACCCTTTTTATAAAGAAAGATAAGAAAAAAAATTTGATTGTTCAAATTTATGTTTTTGACGTTATATTTGGTTCAACTCAGCAATCACTAACTGATTCATTCGCAATACAAATAAAATTTGAGTTTGAAATGAGTATGATGGGTGAGTTAACTTTTTCTTTGGTTTTCAAATTTCTCAAAAACCAGAAGGAACCTATATATCTCAACATAATTATATTAATGATCTTTTCAAAAAGTATGGTTTTGATAACACTAATAGTATAAGTACTCTCCTCGGTACCTCAAACTCTTTAGATCCTGATGAAGCTGGGAAACTAGTAGAAGAAACTTCTTTTAGAGGTATGATAGGCAGTTTACATTACCTAATATCTAGTCGACCAGACTTAATGTTCTCAGTATGCTCATGTGCAAGATATCAATCCAATCCTAAGGAATCTCACTTAAAGGAAGTAAAAAAATCTCTACCTTAAGGGAACCATGGATCTAGGATTATTTTATACTTATGGAAATTATGTTATTCTAAAAATCTTTTCGGATACTAACTTTGGTGGATGGAAGATGGATAGAAAGAGTACATCTGGAACTTTTCATTTCTTAGGAGATTCGTTAGTTTCTTGGTCCTGCAAGAAGCAACATTCTGTAGCACTTTCCACTACTGAAATTGAATATGTAGTAGCTAGAAGTTGTTATACTCAAGTGTTGTGGATGCAACACACACTCACAGACTATGGACTGAGTTTTACTACGACTAAAATTTTGTGTGATAACACAAGTTCCATTACCCTAAGTAAGAACCCTGCACATCACTCTCGTGCAAAATACATAGATATTAGGCATCACTTTCTTAGGTATCACACACTTAAAGGATATATCATTCTTCAGTTTATTGGAACTCAAGATCAACTTACTGATATTTTCAAAAAATCATTACCCTCTGATAGATTTGAATACATTAAACAAAAGTAAGGAATGATAATCGTAAGGTAATCATTCTTTATTAACTTCTTGTTGAACAATTCTCCTAATAGTAATAAACTCTTTTTCATAGGGGGAGTACATTTGATTGTTAGTATAACTAATTTTTTTCGAAATTAGTTTTTCAAAATTTTCGTACTGAAATTTCTTGAATGAAGATTTTCGTACTGAGAATATCCAGAATGGAGATTTTCGTATTGAAACTTTCTGGAATGGAGATTTGCGTACTGAATCTTTCCGGAATGGATATTTTCATACTGAGAACTTCTGGAATGGATATTTTCATACTGGTGTTTTTGTAACGAGATTTTCATACTGGAACATTCATAAAGAGTTGGTTTTTAAATTCATTTCTTTAAGAATAATATTACCAATTACGAACAATATTTCTAGCCAATTCGAAAGCTATGATTTCCTTACTTGTAGTTTTGTTATCATATTTAGCTTGCTGGTATTTTCCTTGTTTTTAAAAGTCTGGATTCTTGTTTTTCCTCAAATCCGAATGTTTTCCCTAAAACCTCAAAAGATCGGAGTCATGTTTTTCTTGCAGGAGTGTTTTCAACCGTCAGATCAGGTCAAACATTTTTCAACTGTTAGATGGATTTTGGAAGACCAAAGGTCACATCCATCGCCTATATAAAGGGGACCCCAAATCTTGTCCCACATCGGTTTTTCAAGCCTTTGCGTCCCGAATACCTACTGCACTTCTTATGTTCTGTTCTGAACTTTGTAAAGCAGTTCCGAATCTTTCAGATTTATTCACTCCGAATGTCTGTTGAAGCTACATATCAAGATATGTCAACTACGAAACCAATATCTAAGTGGTTAGTCTTCAGGGAAAGGTTAGTTCATCCAGTTTTCTTCAAGATTGATTCTATTGTAACCAAGAATATTAAGATGAATGGATGGTAGGATGTCTGTGTAGCAAAGTCAGATAAACAGTATCTGGTTTATACTGATTTTCTGATCAATTGTTATGAGTCTGTTTCCATCCAGATGGAAGATAGAAGTGAATGGTTTTCTTTCAAGTCTTATGGGAATACTTATAAGCTATCTTACACCAAGGCCGCAAGCTTGGTTGGTTTACCTACGAATGAGAATCTGAGTTCTGCTCACACAAATTTCCTAATGTGCAAGGAAGTTTCAACAAGGAGAAGGCACTGAAGTGTCTTGGTCTTAAGGACGATTCAACCATTAAGATTTCTCATCTCACTCTGAACAATAGAATTATTCAACTTTGGGTGCAAGGTTTTCTAGTTCCAAGAAGAGGTGACAAAGATAATTTGATGAAGAGTGATATCTATGTCTTAGATTTCTTGGTGAATCTAAGAAAAATTAATTTGATGAGGCATGTCTTGATTTCGATCAAGAACATAAAGTAAGGGAATTTGAGAGCTCAGATAATTATGTACCCTACTTTACTATCAAAGCTGATAGTTCGTTTCTTAGAATCCTTCAATATTTCATGCAAATAAAAAGTCTGGAATTAAAAGCTTATGCTGGTTAGTGATGATACTCTGAAGAGGATGAAGATGAGTTTTTCCAGTGAATCCGGAGAATTTTACCCTCTGTCTGCGGAAGAGGTTGAAGCAGCTCAGAAAGAATCACACTCCTCGGAATCATCCAAAAAGCAAAGGTGGAAGAGAAAGGATAAAGAAGTGGTTGTTGATGAAGAAAATCCTCAGGATATGGAAACTCAGTCTGCTCCCCCCAATCCCAAGAAGCATAAAACATATACAAATGAAGTGGCAGCCAAGTGGAGGGAAGATAAAGAAAAAAGGAAGGAAGGGGATCCACAATTCATATTGGACACTGCAGAGGCTAAATCCTTAATAGAAAAAGCCACTGAGGAGCTTGAGAAACAAGCAAAGGAAAAGAAAATGAAAAAGAAAATTTCTGAAGCTAAAGTGGTAAAATCTTTGCTGAAATATACAGAGTTAGCTTCTGAAATGCTTCCCATTCTATAAACGTTCAGTTATGAACCTTCGTTACCCGAAACTCCAGCCAAGAATTATTTCACTCCGAAAAAGTCCAAGGGTAAAGATGTAGTTGAAGATACCGAAAAAGAAGTTTATGAAGAAGTATAAGTAGAGGAAGAAGTTGAGGAAGAAGAATAAGAAGAAGAGGAACGTGATTATTTGGATACCCTGATCAAGAAATTACATGACAATAAAGATAAGGCTGAATCCGCAAAGTTAGTAACTCAAAGAAAGGAAGATGAGGAAGCTAGTAAGAATATTGATAAGAAACAGCAAGAAGAATAGGAAGAAAATGTCTTGTATGATGAGGAAGAATATTATGAGAAGAAGTTTCTTGAGGAAGGACAAGAAAAACAAAAACCAGATGAAGACCATATCATTCAAGTGTCTATATCCGAGGAAGTATCCCTTAATAAGGAACCAGTTCTGAGAACTGATAAAGGGAAGCAAGATATCATGGAGACACCTATAAAAGATTTCATCAGGAGGAAAGAGGTTTGAGGTGCCTCTATAAGTAATCTAGTGAAAGTTGAAGAAGAGAAATCTCAATGAGATTTATCTAATTCGGAATCATCATCTCATGGGCATGATTTTTTGGTTCAATATCTGAGGAAGTTGGTGGACACTATTCCGATTTTTCTAACAATAGATTCCAGATTCCAGATGCTGCAACTAAGTATGAATTAGAAATCAGATTCTCTATCCATGGTCATGGATAATTTTGTAATGTTGGAAGCTGAACAGAAAAGTTTTCTTATCGATTATGATGTGCATATAAAGTCCTGCAGTAAGGTAACCAAGTGGTCTAAAAGATTTGACGAAGATTTAGTTCACTTTGAGAATTTTCAGGCTGAAGTTCAAAATGCTTTTGAAATGGAGGATAAAAAGGTTAATGAGATTTATAAAAAGATGACCTAGGAAAAAAATTCTCAGAATCAATAGGCCATGGACCTTAATGGGAAGCTTAACTCAGTATCTCATAATTGGAAAACTGAAAGAGATTTCCGGATTGAGTTTTAGAATAAGATGGAAAAGCAATATGAGATAATAAAGATTCAGAAAGAACCCTTGGAGGCTTAGGAAGAAGCTTTAAAATTCCAAGAAGAAAAGGTTAAATCCTTGTAGAGGCAACGTGATGAAGACCAAAGAGACTTAAAGAAGCTCAAAACCTTTTTAAAGAAGCTCATTTCGAAGGAAAATAAATACAAATGAACCCACTCTGATCTTTTGTTGTATTTGTCTTTCTTTATAAATTTTTCAAACTCTAATGAAATGATTATTTGGTTTGTTGTATATTTTCATATACTAATCTTCCAGGTACCATACTTTGTTTTCCATTCCCTTCAATTATTTTTAAAAATCACAAAGGGAGGAGAAGGAAAAAGAACTACTCCTAAAGTGGAGAAAAGAAAATATCTAGGAGAAATATCCTTAAAGAAAGGGGGAGTTTCCCACTATGAAGTTTTTCATTCTTACAATAATGAAAACTTTACTCTGGAAACTCAGAATACAATCCTTAGAGATTCAATTCCTAAGGGAGAGTTAGTTGTATTCATTTTCATCCATGAACAAAGGGAGATAAATGTTTAATTTCAAAAGTCTAATGAAAATTTTCAAAACCCTTATATGCTTTTTTGAAGGGATGTTTTTTCTTTCCATAAGGGGGGAATGTTGAGTAAATAAGGTTTTCTTTATGACTTTTCCATTCATTCATGTCTTGAAAATCACAAACACTTTATACTTAAGAAAATATAAGATTCACCTCCATCAGGAAAATTTACTTCTTTAAGGAAATTTACCCTTACCTATATTTTCTTATACATAGTAATATTTATTCCTTAGTATAAAAACTGGATTCATACACAAAATTCCAAAAGTCATATAATGTAAAGATTTGGAGAATTTTGTTTTTAGGATCCGATTTCTGGATGTGAACTGTAATGAAGTTCCAATCTGAATTATGGACTCTGAACATTTATGAGTTCGACTCTGAATTCTTATGAAGTTCGACTCCGAAATCTTAAGCAGTTCGACTCTGAACTCTTAAGCAGTTTGACTCCGAACTCCTAAGCAGTTCAACTCCGAACTCTTAAGTAGTTCGACTCATAACTCTTAAGTAGTTCGAATCCGAACTCTTAAGTAGTTCGACTCTGAACTCTTAAGTAGCTCGACTCCGAACTTTTACGGGTTCGACTCCGAACTCTGCAAGTTCAGATTCCAATCTCTGGTTAACCAGACTCCGAATTCCAATAAAACAAAATCCAAACATTTCTTAACATAGACTCCAAATTTCATTTTGGTTAGACTCTGAACTTTTAATTTGCTTACACTCCAAACTTTTGTATGGTTTTTACTTACATATGTTCCATTTCAAAATGATGTCATGCATTCAGTTATACATGATTTATTATTAAACGATGTCGTTCATTCTAGTTCTAATTAACCGTTTATTGAGTTACACGTGTACAGGTCCCTCCGAATTTCATTGAAAATATGACCGTTAGAGGAGGGAGCCGACCATTGGAAATTTTCCTATAAATAGGAGCTCATTTGAAAGAGCTCAAGAGAAGAAATGAGTTGATCGATCTAGATACCACACGCTGTGAAGGTGATTTCTAGAGAGAGAAGCTTTTCATGCTTTGTACATACTGAACCTCTCATTCAAATTTCTTCGTGCGACTTCGAATGATGGTGATTATATTCGAGGACTTCCAGGGATGGGAAGACAGAGGTGTCGACTACCTTGAAGTTCGAGGGCTTCCTTACTGAGGAAGACAGAGGTTCCAACTACCTTGAAGTTGAGGGCTTGCGGGGATAACAAGACAGATATTCCAATCTTCATATCAAGGGCTTACCCTGGTGTGGGTAAGATATACTTTCTTGAAAGTATAAATCAAGGGACCTTTATCCAAGGTTTTTGGACACCCTTCTCTTTGGGTTAAAAGACTTATATCTTGTTACTTGTAGTTTTACTACTTGTTTTTCCACTTCACTTTTGTATTGTAAGGAAAGTATAACCTTCATATATTTCCTTACACTTGTACTCTGATTTGTTTATATTCTATATGTTTTAAGGTAGAATCTCATATTGTAAACTTTGGTTCCAGTATTCCAATTAGTTGTTAGAGGTGTTGTGAATTTGCTTAATTTAACTTTGTTAAACTTATAACTATCCTTGTCTAAGGAAAACATAGTTATCTGTAACAAACATTAAAGGTTCCAAAGGAATTTTTAAAATATAAAATTTACCCCCTTTTGTATATTGAGCATCCACATCACTATTTCGATCCTAAAATTATTTGTCACTCTAATTGCATGGATCTTCTAGTTGTGAACTAAAAAAAACATCCCACTTGTCTTGTAATGTGGTGACTATAAATGATAACTATAAAGTGTTTTTTGGTAAAAATGTGATAATATTATCTATGTTCCATGCATCCCTCTTATTACCATGTTCCACCCAATCTCTCTTGCCTTGATCCATTGTAGTTCACCCACTCCCTATCCCTCTCCTTTACATTAATTTTCAATCATTCGTAATTATTTTTCACTCAAATTGGATGGATCTACAAGATGTTCACCACAAAACTTGTCCCACTTATTGTGTAAGGTGGTGACTACAAATGATAACTATGAAGTGTTTTTGTAGTGCATAGTTGGAAATTTTCTCCATGTTTCATGTATCTATCATGCTCCCATTGATTATATTCAAAACATTATTCCAATTTGATTTGAAATATCCATTATACTCTCATTTATTAAAACCAAAATTCCTTTTTAAAACATTTCATTACCTTGTTTATTTTATTTTTGTGACCATTACAGTATCATCATTCAATATTATTTTCTTTTATGGAAACTAGAATATAATGAAATATTTTTTCACCATAGAATCATTTCCATTTGATATTGGTGGATGGTTTATTTAAATAATCATTAATAAAGGGGTTTGTCTTATCTTTTTTAGTGATTTTTTTAATTTTATAGTATCTTTATAAATATTCTATGAATTAATTTTTTATTAATATGTTATGAATAATTTGGTTTTTTGGAAATATATATTTTTAATTCACATTAAATTAATTTAAATGAAATAGAGTATATGTGTTTTTTAATAAAATATTGTTCTTTTTAAAATTTAATTCTTGTTAAAAAAATTATTTTTATTTTGATCTATTTTGTATCATTAGGAATGGTTTGAGTTTAACCCAGAAAATATTAAAATTTAAAACATATGTCTACTCCAGTTTGTTTCTTTTCATGTCACCCTTATGTAAAATTATAATTTTTCAAGAATCATAATTGATAATATTGAAATTTTTTTATCCCATTTTTAAAATTTTCTATAACCTAATCCTTTTATTAGGAATATCTTATGTGTATTTTTTTTGTACAAACTGAATATTTTATGAACCTAATGGATGAATATGAATCAAAAATTTATTCACTTTAATAGTATGATAAAGGAGAATGAAGATGGAGTTAATGAGTTCATGAAGATTGTAATAGAGTATGAATATTACCCTTCTCAAATCCTTTTTTGATGTTAACATTGTTTTTATTAATGAAAAATTAATCTAGAGAAGTTGGATGAACATTATATTTGTTATATAATAGACCAGATATATAAATGTTGGACTGAACATGGGGAAAAGATATATTTCCACACTGATTTCGATGAATCTACAGATTTATGGATAATTTGACCTAAAGACCAATGTAAATGATGATGAGTATCATATGGAAGAAGTGATAATAGAAAATTATTATGAACTTCATTATTGTCCAATGTTTTTTGAGAATTTAAATACTAGTTCTAAGAGACAATTTTTTTTCATTTTTATTAAATAGACAACATTTTCAACTATATTGATGATATATAATTTGAAATCTTGAAATTGATTTAGTGACACCAACTTTTTAGAAATATATAGTCTCTTAAATTGTATGCTACTAGAGTAAAATGAACATGAATATCAAACATATGACACTAAACTAATGGTTTTTTCAATGGGAATGATGTCTCTAAAATACATTCAAGTAAAAATTATTGAAAACTATTTCTCAAGTACCATGAATCATTTAAAAAATACCTTAAATGTGGTTACAATTAATATGTGAAAGATTAATCAAGTTTATCGATCATTTTATGGTACTTTACTATCATTACATTGTTTGGAAGAATATATATTTTTTTGGAAATTGAGAGATAATTGATGTGGCATATAGATTCCAGAATTAATAATTGGAAACTACATCATCCAACAGTCCCACGTCAGTGGACGAGAATTGATTACAAGTATCATTAATTTTTAAGTGATCCATGCAACTATCATATTCCTTGTTTATAGATGGAATAAATCATTTTTTTACATAATAGTGCACATATTACTAGTCTAATAATTTTTAGAAATTATAAATTTCCACCATGGTTATGAATTAAGCACAAACAAATTGTGTTTCCTCTACCAATATCTGGATCAAAATAACCTTGTAATAATATTAATGTATATTTGGATCCATTGATCAAAGATCTACAATTTGTGTGAGATATAGGTGTTATAATGTTTTATTCTCAAAGAATTAATGTACTCACATTATGGGACATGTTTTACTGGATGATAAATGATGTTCCTAGTTATAGAACTTTTTCATGATATAAAATTAATGTAATGTTGGAGAGTCACATTTGTGAAGAATTCACACAATCAATTTAGATATAACATTCATTGAAGTCGATGTTTTTAAAAAATTTGTAAATTTTTACCTTAGCAGCATAAATACTGATCATGGATAATAAAATTTTATGGGAATACCAAACTAGGTAAAATAGTGTCTCCACTAATGGGTGATCCACTATTAAATAAAGTAAAATATATTGAAACTGTTTTGGTTTACCATTTTCAAAAAAACATAAGAAATTAGGTTGGAAAAATCGATCAATTTTATTTGAAATCCCATACTGGAAATTTTTGTCCATCATATATTTTCATAATGTTATTTATATATAAAAATTTATTTGAAAGGGTTATTTTAATATTACTATATGTTCATAAAAAACAAATCATGGCATAAAGGGTTAGTTTTACATTATTCACATAGGGATACGAGAAGAGTTGGTACAGGTGAAGGGTAAAACATGGTCTTTTTTCCCCCGTTATCATATACTATATCTAGAAAAGAAAATTTTCTATTATTAATTTATATTAATTATATAAGACTTACATAGTGGTATTAATAAAATATCAATACTTTCATTTAAATGGAATGTTTGAGGTTATATGGACTAAAATCAAACCAATGTCATGTTTTTATGTGTGATTTCATGTATACCACATTAGATTGGATTCTACAAAAAATGTATCTCATTCATTAATCAAAATATTCTTCCTCTACAAATCCATTAATAGAAAATTTATACACCCATCAATGTTTCCAATCATGAATAAGAATTTTTTAGTCAAATTTTGTTTTTATATATTTTATTCCCACTATAATTTATTGATGAAATGGTATAATAGATGGTTCACATCATTAGTGTTGTTAAACTATTTTTTCATGTACATTACGGTTGGATGTAACCCATTCAATGGTATATGAATATTTTGAAAGGGTATATCATCAATTAATGTTTTTTCATAAGGTTACATTGACTAATGATATGTAATTGAATAATCTATTGAATTTTATAACAAAAACCTATAAAATGTTTATAGAATCGGTCTCCAAAATTTTCATCATAGTTGAATCCTTTTAGGTGATGTTACATCTGGATGATATTTTGTTACAATTACCATCATATAGAGAGAGAAATAACACCATCAAATTGTACATAATAGTCGATATGTTGTACCATTCATTGAAGAACACAAATTAATTTCTAAACATTTGAATCCATATCAGGCTTAAGGATGGATATCAAATATTAATAGTCCATAATTTATATTACGTTTCTGAGATAACATTTTTTAATTATTTATCTGAAAATATTAAATCAAGAACCAAAAGACATTGATATATACCAAGGGGACTAAAATAAAATATTATATCTTACACTAGTATTTAAATTATTGGTTATACATTCTATACAAAATAACACGATGACCAAAATACAATAAAAAATAGTAGATTTATGCTTGTGGTAAAAGCGATGAACATATCTGGTTCCAAGGATAGAAATCCAATTAATGTTAATATTCTATATTTAGGCATCATCAAATAGATATATGAGTTAAATTATACAACATTTCAAGATCCAATTTTCTATTGAAAATGCGATGATAATAGAACTATAGTGAAATTTGATGAAATAGTATTCATGAAGGTGAATTTCAGTGTGGAAGGGGAAAATGATAAGTTGTTCTTAATAGAAACAAAAGTAGTTCCAGTATTTTATGTCCCATATTCAGAAAATAAGAACTTATCAATTGTTCTAATGTTGACTAAAACAATTATCAGGTAAGATGAAAATTCAATCAAGGATAACCCATGAAATTGGAGACCATATTCATTTCATATCATTTCAAAATTAAATAATATATTGTATGTTATGGGGGAACCTAAATAGTGGATTTGGATTCTCTATAGAGGATCCAAATCCATTCAAAATTTAATTAAAATGAAGAGTGTTTAATGAAAGAGTTAAATTATATTTTAATATAATATTATTTTCATACTAATATTTTATTTTCTCTACTGTATTTATGTAATTTAAATTAAACATTCATCTACACATGGAAAAAATGAATTTTTCAAATGATGATGTTTCCAATCTCATAGAATAGTAGGGTGTTGACGCTAAAAATTGAGAATTATTGGGGAATAAACAACATGTTTATGATGAAAACAAGAATTTCTCTTCAACACAGTGTTGAGTAAAAGTATCAATGAAAGAAGTAAGGGAAATAAATTGGAGTTTAGATGGAATCAATGTGTCTAACCCATTTAACATAATAAGGTAGTTCTCATATTTCATGTGGGGGTCGTAATAAGGATGAATATTCCAATTGGTATAGATGTGTAGTTCCATGTGCAATATAAAATGAAGGAAACCCTTTGGGAAGATATAAAGCTAATGTTTTGAAATATGTTCTCGATTTTAGTAAAAAAATATATAATGATACTTTTATTTAATTGTAATTATTCTTTATAGAGTTCATTTATTTTATATTTTCTCCGTATGAGATATGTATTAATGGCCACTAGAAAATCCCATAGAGGTCTCTAGTCTCTTATTACATAGTTTCATCTTACCTGTGTGTTGGGGAATGTAAATACCCACTCACAAGTTACATATACACAAATTATAAAAATATGAAACATGAAATTATTTTTCTAGTAATCACAATGATATATAATTTCAAGTGCATAATATTTGATAATATATTATTTGAAATTCTTTATTTTATCCAATTTGTTTCAAAATTGTTAATTTTATAAACATAAATTGACTGATAAAAATAATCAATGAGCATCAAAAACCAACATATCCCTATCTCAAGAGAATATAGGGCATGATTAACTAGAGTATAAAATGATATATAATTTAAATCAATAATGAAATTTATATGTGATATGAAGAAACTTATTCTCTTTTTTATATTCATATTTATGAATCAAAATCTGAATCCACTTACATCGTATGTAATGTTCTATGAAATGAGGACTGAATAAATAAAGAGAGTGGATGAGTTGATGGAAATACAAAATCAGCCTAGGAAATATCTGTCTGTTTGAAATGATAGTAATTCATTATGATTTCTAACAATATTACATAAATTTATCTATTTATGTTCATATTTTAATAATGTTTAGACATAAGAATGGTTAGTGATTAATCATGATGATGTACAACATTCAGTATATTTGGAGTGGTAAGAAGAATATGGTTGTTTTATAGGTGTAGGTTTTTGAGTGTCTCCAGGAAAGTATTTTAAGAAGAAGAAACCCTAAGAAGATACATATTAGATTATAAAGGTATTTCTTGTACATATATATTCATTATGGGATATTATTGTACAGTCTGGTTTATCAAACCAATATATGTGAAAGGATTAAAGGATAACTAGTGGTGGGATAAATAATAGAGCATGAATAAACAAATGATCCCACTATATTTGTGGCTACTCATTCCTCAAAACCTTAAACCATACCTGTGGTTGTCCATTTTTTCAATACTAGTTCTGCTAAATGTTAATCAAACAACTTTAGATAAATATATATTACTAAAATTATTTATTTTAAACTTGTACGTGAATTATATATATTAACACCCACACACCACCCTATTTTGATGGGTACAGTGTATAATATATCAGGAGAAAAGATACATAATAAAAAACACCAAAAATATCACATAATAGTGGAGATTGAGGCAGATCAAGATTTGAGTGCTATGTTATCTCTTACACTTGATGATCTAGATATTAAAATAGTAAACGATGTTATTAGAACATTTATTACATTATCATCTATGATTATAAAGAATCAGTAGGTATGTCCTTAACAATTTTTTTCTAAATAAAAATCTTCATCGGTTGATGATAAACTGTCTATAGTGATTTATTGTATTTTAGATGGATAAAATGATGGGAAATGGATGGTTGGATAAATATAATCTAGTGAATCAACCAAGATAAAAATTACCTTATGGGACTACCTTTTTCACACTAGTTCCACTACAATATATATTTTCATTAAGTCAACATGAAAACACCACATTCAAAGATAGAGATGTATCCTACATTAAATATGATGAATGAATATTATCAACTATCATTATAGACCTAGTAGGTCTCAAGAATATAAATGAGTTTCTCAAGTTTAAATGGATAGGAGTCTCATTTGTGAATACATATTTAAAGTAAATTTTCATAATATATCTACCCAAAAAATAATCTAATATGCACATTAAATATAATATGTTTTCACATTTTCTATAGGCCAATTTTATTACTACTATATAATGGTATACCCTTGTGAAAAATGGTTTGAGTTCAATAATCCCTATATCTTTTATATGAAAGAAATTAAATTTGATTCGAAAGAAATTACAAATAAAAAACATGTTGTAAATGTGGAAATCTTGAAGAAAATAATAGAATAAGAACTCTCTTTGTGGCCTATAATGTATGGTTAATGCTCTGTAATATAGTAAAATAAGATATATTTTTATTTTTCTGTTAATTTTTTTATAGAATAACTATATGCTGATCACAATCAATATAGATATCCCATATATTTATTTTCTGGATCCAAAGCATGGATACACATCAAACTGACCACACATGATGTGTTTTTTGAATTTATAATTCACTAAATCGATATTTTACAGATAAACATTGAATTACATGTCTCTATCTATGTTTTGAAAAAAAAATGTTATGATAGGTCAATCACTAAATATAAGTTAAATCATTGTATTAGTTCAGTTAATGAATATTAGAATCTTGTGGATTACTTCAAATAGAAATATATTAAGTTATATATATATATATATATATTTAACTGTAAAAACATATTTTTAAACAATGTTCATATTTTGGAAAAATTTTCTACATTGTTTGAATAAATATAACAAAAACTTTCTTTGAGATTATGTTGGAATTTTTATAAATGATATTATAATACATGAAAAGAATAACATCCATGAACTGGTAATTTCCAAAGGTAATTAAATTTTCATTAAAAATATTTATTAATCATTTTTTTATATTTTATTATTACTATAATTATTTCAAAATATCTAAATACTCAAAAGAAGAATTAAATTTGTTAGAGATTAGTGGGTAATGTACTTGGTGTTAGAACTCTTCCAAACAACAAATTTTGGTGATAACTTACTATGTTTGTCCCCTAGTATGATCTGTGACCTTAGAAAAACATTTTTGGTGTGAATCATTAGTATAATATTTATTATATATTGATTTTTATATATTTATAATGGATACATATAATGTATGAAATAAATATGTTTAGAAACATATATACAAAAAACATAGTGTTAGAATGTATACAAAAATACAGAAGAGGTGAGTTCCCCCTAATTATTTGGTTAATTTTTCTTCTTTTTATCTGATTTTTAATAGTTGATTTCTTAATAATTTTTATGTTACTTATTTTATTAAATTTAAAAATTTGTTTAAAACACACATCACATGATCAAAACTAAGAAAACAGCCTTATATTATTTACAAATATTATGAAAAATAACCATAAGTCATTTACCACATGTAGGAAGTGACCACATGCCAATTTGACACATGATGTGGTTTGTATGACCTTAAGTACATATTTTCAATATAAAAGTGTCATTTCAGTTTAAAACACATGTCACATATCTAAAACAATCTAAAAGATCTTGTATTATCTTCAAAATTTTGGACAATAATCCAAAATTCCATTTCCATGTGTATGTATTGATTGCATGTCAATTTGAATCCTGATGTAACAGGTAGGACTCGAAGTGTGTGATTTCAATAAAAAGTACCATTTTATTTTAAAACATATATCAAATTGAAAAAAACATTGAAAATGAACTTTTATTTTTTTATCTATTTAGAACAATAATTTAAAATTCAATTTTCACATGTAGGAATTGATCAAACATCAATCTGAGACAAAGTGTGGTCGAAATTACCCAAAGTGAGAGTTTTCAATAGAATGGTTATATTTTTATTTTAAAAATCATGTCAAAGAATAAAACTAATAAAAATAAATCTTATTGTTTTTTAAATTTAGGAAAGTATCCATAATCAGTAAAAAGGTTTCATTTTATTTTCAAACATGCATCAAATATCTAAAACAGAGATAATGAGTTCATATTATTTTCAAAATTTATGAAAAATATTCCTAATTCATTTATCACATGTAATAATTTTCACACATCATTCTGACACACAATATGGTCTATATGACCAAGAGTGCATGTTTTCAATACAAAATTGACATTCTAGTTTAAAACACCCCTTAAATATCCAAAATTGAAAAAAAAGCTTATATGATTTCCATAAAATTAGTAAAATGACACATAATTCATTTTTTACATGTAGTAATTTACTACACATCAATATAAAACAAGATGTTATTGATATGACCAGAAGTGTGTGTTTTCAATACAAAAGGTCCATTTTAGTTTAAAACAAACCTAAAATAGCTAGAATTGATAACCATAGGTTAAATTATATTAAAATTTTAGTAAAATGATCCCTAATATATTTCTAACATGTAAAAAACATGTTCATGTCAATATGATACTTCATGCAGTCGGTAGGACTCACAATGTGTGTTTTCAAAATAAAAGTGTCAATTTAGTTTAAAATTCTTATAATTAAGCCAAAACTATGAAATTGAAATTTTATTGTTTTCAAAATCTTATAAAAAGATATATTATATATTTATAACATTTAATAATCGACTGCATTTCATTTTTACACATGATATGGTCTGTATGACTCAAATTTCATGTTTTCAATATGGAAGTTCCATTTTAGTTTAAATTGTCTATCACATAGCCAAAACAACGAAAACAAGATCATATTATTTCCCAATTCTAGGAAAATTATCCATAAAATATTTGTAATGTCTATGAATTTATCTCAGGTCAATCAGATACATAATGTGGTCAGTTTGATACAAGGTGCATGTTTTTAATATAATGAGTCATTTTTATTTAAAACACATATTAAATAGCCAAAATTGAGAAAAAAATGTAAACTTATTTTAACATATTAGTAAAATTTTCTAAAATATATTTTTTATGTTTAGGAATTAAATTCATGTAAATATGACACATATTGTAGTCAGTATGACTCAATGTGTGTGTTTTCAATATAGATGTGTGATTTTATTTTAAAAATCATATCACATAGCCCAAACTCAGAAAACTAGCTCATATTCTTTTGATATTTTTTTGAAAATCATCCATAATATATTTTTGATGTGAAGGAATTGACTTCATGTCAATCTAACATATGATGTGTTCAGTATGACTCGAAATAGAAGTTTCTAAATAGAAGTGTCAATTTAGTTGAAAACACATATCACAAATCCAAACCTAAGAAAAATAGCCCTTATTTATTTCAAAATATAGGAAAACAATCCATAATATATTTATGGCATGTAGGAATCAACCACACATAAATCAAATATCTGATGTGGTCTGTATGACTTAATGTCCATGTTTTCAATATAATTGTCATTTTAGTTTAAAAAAATCCTCACATAGTAAAAACCTATAAAACCAGATACGGTTATTTTAAAAATTTATGAAAATATTCTATAATTCATTTTTTTCATGTATGAATTGACCTCAAATCAATATAAAAGATTATGTTGTTGGTATGACTTGATGTTTGTGTTTTCATATAAAAGTTTCATTTTTATTTTGATATGTGTATCAAATAGAAAATACGATGAAAATAATTTCATATTTTTATAAAAGTTGGTGAAAATGATCCATATTTCATTTTGGATTTGTAGAAATTGGTAGCATATAAATCTGTCACATGATGTTGTCAGTATGACTCAAAGTGCATGTTTTCAATATAAATACTATATTAGTTCAAAATGCGCCTTACATAACTAAAACTGATAATACGAGATCAAATTGTTTTCAAACATCAGTTAAATGATCCATAATATATTTTTGACATATAGGAATAAACCACACATCAATCCTACAAATTATTAACTAATAATATCATTATTATATACAGTAGTTAACAATACAATTCATCATATATGGATTATATAATATTAATATTATAGATTGTTTATTTTTTTTATTTAATTCTATTAAAATAAACATTAATTTTATTATAGGGGTATACTTTTATACAAATAATTATCTTTTAAAAGAGTCTGGTAGTTTTGATTTTGTATATGGGTTGCGATTTTTTCCGTTAATTGTAAATATGACTTTAATGTAATTTTTTCGTATGTAAATATTGAATTGAAATAATAGTACACTTTTTTATAACTATTAAAATAATTTTTAATATATTTTTCTTTTAATTTTTATATATTATTTTTGGGATTTAATTTTTTGGGTCAATGCATGGATGTGGTAGGGCAACATGAATGTTAAAGATGAAATGGACTTTATCATTACAAAATGAAATGCTGATAAAGGGACACTTTATTACAGATTCATCTAGTGGTGATAAAGGGTCTCCTTATTATTTATTTATCTTGCACTGATAAAGTGTCTATTTATCATCCTTTTATCTATCACTAATAAAGGGAACATTTATCAGTTCTTGATCTTTCGTTGATTATAATACAATTTATCAGTGATTCTAAGAAGTGCTGATAAAATTAATGATAATCAATGCTTCTTTAAATAACTAATAACTAGATCATTTAATATTGATTTTTCTAAAATTTATAATGGTTATGAGTTTTAATATTTCTTATATTTTTATTTCTTTTTCGAACAAATATTTATCATAAAAACTTTATTAAAAGTTCTTCTTGTATTAGTGTACAGATTTCATCCACCTTTATTAAGAGAAGTAACATACCATGAATGACCAATTCCAAAATTGGCCTTTTAAAATTCTAAAAAAACCAATAAAATGAAATGGTGTTTCCCACTGGGGAATAGTGTCACATATCACACCAAGCCTAATAGATGATTCATGGATAACTTATATTGAATGTGTAAATTACATTGAAATTTTGTCCCACCCAAATCATCTCTAATGTGTGGTGGAGCCCAATCTAGTCATAGTCTGTATGAAGACCCCCCAACATAACATACCCAATACCATTCACAACCATAGGTTTTATGGCCCTTCTTGTTTTACACACATGCTTTCTAGGCTCAACATATATTATAAAATGTCATGGTCGAGTCTGTGTTTCAAAAACGAGTGTGAAAACCCCTATTTGGGACACCAATAACCTCTGAAACAATATGAACAAGAATTTAACCAAGTCAAGGCTCAAAATAAAACATACCTGTGACAGGAAGGGTGTCACATTTATCCCCCAATGACACTTTATATACCCAAAAATTTCTCAATATTATAGAATAAAATATAGATAATCCCACTATTTCATCGTCAATTACTTATTCCCCATTATATCATGGATATAGTATCTACACAACCATTGTACAGAGACCAAGAAAATTGGTTTACCATAGAATACCTTAATCTGTAGATCCATATTTTGAACTGGTTTCTAAACCACTGTTTTTTCGAGTTCAAAATCAACATCTTCCCATTATAACACATAAGAAGGCTCTAGTTGGTACATCCTTTGTTATGAAACATGAATTTCTTCATTAATATATGTTAAGTTAGTCATTAATTATAACTAATATTTCAACATTTCAATATGTTAGATGACCTCAAAAGGGAAAAAAATTATGCCAGATTACTCAGTATTATAAAATGATGAGGATACAAATAATGTGAAACCCTTAGAATAACCTAATCACCAATTGAAAACTCCAAAAGATGATGATGGAAGATTGCATAAGATTTATAGTGTCTCTAAGATGTCTCTAAACATTTACTGATCAACTATAATTTTCCCATCATCTCCTATACAAGAATCTAACCAGAAGAACACCACTCTCCCAACTCTACCAAACATAAAGGATACTTATACAGTCTCATATATATCTCTTCAAAGGGAACTCATTTAATTGAATACTGGTAATTGTTTATATTGGAGAAATAAACCAATTGAAAATACTTTTCCCTAGAACCATCAACATTATTCAATCATTTTAGAATAATATCCTGAATAATTGTAATTCATATCATAGTTAGTCCATCCATCTAAAGGTGATACTATATTATTAACTTAAACTTTGTACCCATTTAATATTTTAAACCATTCCAAAATTTTGATGTAAATAATGAGTCTCTGTAAGAAATAAAATACGACAGAACTATATGGATCTTCACAAAATCATGGAAATAAATGTGTATAATCTATTCCACCTTCATTATGTCCTTATATAGACTGCCAATTTTTTTAGTTAATAATTTATCACCCAAATCGAAACACTTCCAGTAGGTGTCCATATTAAACTAAAAATTATGTCCATGGATAACTCAACCCACTTCCACACCATAATGGGTACAGTATACAATAAAATTTCAGGCTTATGGTGCTTCAATTAATCTTTTAGAGGGAATGGAATTATAATATGAAGTACAAAATCAACTAAAAAATACTTGAGCACCAATAATGACATATCAAATCATGATACATCCTGGTATTCCTAGGGTTTATGGACCAACTTCATTTGATTCCACTATCGATCAACTCCTAACCTATATTCAAAATAATGACCAATGTTCCAATAAATAAATCAAAAACATCCAAAGACTAAGTCTAGCCACCCAATGTCTCCCTAGTATAAATTATTTCACTAAAATTATGATAATCAGTGTATGTTTCTTGTCTAAGATAAATCTAAGCATAAAATTAAATATCAACTTTCACACAAACTAATAGCATTGTCTAGTGAACTTCTTCTGAATAAAAGATCATATTAGTGAACAAAATCCTTAGGGATCACTCATTCATTTATTCCTTTTTATCGTGATTCGGTGGATTCATGCTCAACCTATCAATAAACACATTCCATTTTTCAGGTGTGTATACAATATCAAAATCAAATACCTAAAGATACTGAAGCATGTGTCTATATCATAGGTTAACATTCCCATGAGTAAAAAAGCTCTTCATATTATTATTATATGAATATAAAATTATAATTTTCAATAGTGATAGTAGAACCGAGTAATGTAGGAATGAATTTTCATTTCCATCCCAATTCAATGTTTGGAATATTTCCTCAGATGAGGTTATAGTTGGTGTGAGCCATAGGCGACCACCTACTTCAATTTAATTTGAATTCATCCCATACTCATCCTTGTAGAATTTTAAAATGCATCATACATTAGACTCAATTATTGAATATTTTGACCTCATGATGAAGTAAACATTTCCATTACTTCCTCAAATCATATTAACACATATCATTCCATTTAAACTTGTTGACTTTATGGGTTAACTCCATCATTGTAGTTGAAATATTGGGATATCCTAAATAAAACACCAATAACAACCATCTAACCCTATAAACTTATGAATATAAGACACATTTATTGGTTTATCCAATGTAATCACATCTTAAATCTTTTTAAGGTCCAATAATATTCCCCTCTTAGAAATAACTTAGCATATATACTATACTTATTGAACCCAAAAATTACATTTAGTAATCATTCCATTCAAATGGATTTCATTATGTTATTTGAGAACTACATCATGATAATCTCTGTAATAATCCACTATCATGGAAAATAACAAAATAATATTCCTAGATACAACATCAATGTTTCTATGAACTGATGAAATATAAAATTCATCAAATATATAAACAGTAGAGGAGTATCAGTAAAAATGAATTGAAAAACCATGTACTCATAATGCCCAAACCTACTCAAAATTATTTCCTTTGGAATATTGTTATATATAATTATTAGATGTTGGTTCCATGATCTTAGATCAATCATAGAAAAACATTCAGATTTCCTAATCTGAACAAAATAATTCATCAATCCTAGGAAGTGGATAATTATTCTTGACAGTCACCAGATTAATATTTTACAAATCCACACAATGTCAAAGGCTTCCGTTAACACCCTTTGTGAATAAAATTGATGAATCCCAAGTACACATTTGGGTATGAGTAAATACCTTTCCTTTAAGATCTGTAAGTTAAAAATTTTTGCTTTAAAATCAATGGGCATTATTTGATAAGATCAAAAGGTAATGGGAATCATTATTAGAAGTAGTTTATTAATAAAATCAACCTCTAATTGGGGTGGTAAACAAGAAAAATCATTATGGTATACCTAAAGTAACTCATCCACTATAATTGTAAGTGGACCACTTAAACATTGATAAATGATTTCATGAAACATCACCAAAAATTAGAATGAGATCATTTCTGCCTTAGGATAAATAGGTCATGCTCTCCTATATCTAGGATCCCACACAACTTGACAGAAATATGTAATCCATCCAGAATATAAAAACTTAACCGAATGTGATATCCTAGACCCATTTCACTCATATATAACCATACCCAGTTCTCAACATGGCCTAAATCATGAAACCTAATATGCTAAGGTTTTCTAAATAGTATCAGTGGTCTGTGATGGTATTGTGTGGAGATTATGTCATCATTACCATAGTTCATCATAATGTTAAATAATAGATAAATTAGTTGAAGAAAGATAATAATGATAAAAACATTAAATAATGAAGATGTTCATAATCCAACATTAATAATAACTAGTGTCATATAAAAAATATAATGATATGATACTATAAAAAATGGGGGATATATGAGAAACATGGTATGATGAATACAATAGGAACAAGAAATAAAAAATATAACAAAACCCAAAAAACATTCTCTATATCATCATGAGAAAACCATTATCATATTATCATATATTCAATCATATCGTAGAAAAATAAATCATCCATCGTTCGACTCTTTCCTTTGTTTGGACCTACATCTCTGAAATCGGTCTAAGTACTAATTGGAGCACAAATAAGGTGTGAGTAAAACTCTATAGGCCACCACCATCATTGTTTAGTACTCTATAGTTTTTTAATATAAAACGAGCATTATGTAGATATAATAATTTAAGGATGTAAATAAATAAACCTAATCGGTCCATGTTCACTAGGGGATACCTGTTTGACATTACCTATTTCATCCAAAGTTAAAATGACCCAAAGCACATTACATTATATGTTTATATTTATAAGGATGGTACCAAAGGTATAAAATTAATTGATAAATATATATTTTGTTATAAAATATTTTATAATCTCCATGGAATATATACTTGAAAATTGGTTTAAATCCATATTGGTATACCCTTGAAAACCCTCCCTAATGAGGGAACATTTACCCATACCCAATGATCATATCCTAGGTATTCTTGGTGTAAAACTTGAAAGGATCCTAAGGAATAATCCAAGGAGTTATGTAACATAACTCTAAATACATGTATTATTATCCAATTAATTCAATTCAATTTTTGAAAAATATAGGTGTGCCCTAACTCTCAAGATGGCCATTCACAACCATAAAACAAATACTTAATCTAAGAGTCATCTTTCACTTAGAAGATACATCATTAAATCACATGGTGTCCCATGATCTTTTCCAAGGATACCCATAGTGGGATTCCATGTAACACTTGGGACATTTCATGCCTTCAATGGTTATTCAATCCCATGACCATAGTTAGTCATGATATAATAATTATTCACATGTTCAAAATCACAATTAAAACCATGAGAATGATTCATAATTAGACAATATATAGGTGACATACCAATTCTATTCTCCTCTCATTTAAAATAATTTTTCATCTTTTCTTGTCAATTTGATTCAACAGACCTTGGAAATTGGTTTAATTTCATTTCTTAGTCTTAGGGTCCTATCAATTTATCATGTCATTCCACTCAATTATATTAAAACAATTTCATTTATTAGGTCCAATTAAACACACATCATGGGTGGTTTATTAACATAATAAGGTATATAGTTCTCATAAATTTCAAAAAAATCATTCTATGGGGTGGTTTGTGTCAAGTTAAACAACCTCAGATGAAACAAGCCAAATTCCATGGAATTTGAATCCACAATTTAAAGAATTTGTTAAATTAATTTTAAATTTAAAAGGTTTCACACTGATGATCTATCAAGAGGCATGATGGATCATGATATAAAAATCCAAATTTTAGGGAAATGAAGCTAAAAACCCTACCTTATATTGATGGTTGACTCCTCGTCCAGTATTGACCCCTAGTATGGGATATAATAAGAGAAGTGAAGAAATAGAAAAATAACCTAAAAATATCTCATATTAGCTTGATTGAAGATAAAATAGAACATGGAGAGAGAAATTGAGTAAAGAAGGTAATTAATCCAAAGGCTTACCGAGAGGCTTCCAATGAGATGTATAAGGAATGAATATGACACATGATTATCCAATAAAAACACATATATTAATTACATTTTAATGGTATTAAATATTCATCGTTGATCTTATGGGCTAGAGTTTGAGGATTTTAATTTTGAACATCCATTCTCGTCATTTGTGCATTTTATGCCTAATATACACCAATTTAGGCCCAATGAATCATCTGATATTAAAGAATGTAATTTTCCATATTTTAATTTGATATTTCATAAAATGTATCTACACTTCCATAAGAACATTTTTTATTCAGGGAGCAGTGGGTGAAACATAAAGGATGATGGGGATATTTGGTGATGAAAATAAACCATTCTAGAGAAGGCACATTGGACACCATCCCACTTATGAGAATGTAGGGCCCACAATACTAGCCAACTAATGGTCAAATTTCATGGGATGCTAGAAGACATGTAGAGGAACAAATCATTATTCAGAAGACGGTGCTAATTCAAGCTCCATGGTGCTTATTAAGGCGTCCCAAAATTTTATCCAACTAAAGTGGACATAACTCCTGATCCACAACTCTAAATAGGCACAGATTTTACAGACATCTAGAATAAATTAGGGGACACAAAAGACTCTTCTTTGGCCCACTGAGATTCCACAATATTCTTCCTATATAGGATGATATGTTCAGATAAGACAAGGAGGATAAAAATTCATGGAGGGTATCAATTTCTCCACCACTTTCCACCACACTAAGGCCTAAATTAATTTAATAATTGGGAATACATTGATTGAGGCTCGGCCTAAGGCTTCTCAATTGCCTATTTAAGGAAGTGGTGGTGAGGGAGAAGGGATATCTTGTTTTTTTATGTAATTTTATTAAACCAAAGTTCCTTTGTAATGTTTTTAATTTCCATGTATGTTTCTTTTTGTATATATGTGTTCATAATCAATATATTTCTATTATATTATTCCCATTTATTTCATTAAAACTCTATAATCACAAACACAGTAATATCTCGGTGTTGTGGTGATTTAATTAACACATATGTGTGAATTTTTTTCACACACATGGAGGAGTGCTCGTTATTTCCGTAGTTTTAATTTCTCTATTCCAATTCTTGTAAGCCTTCTTCCTCCCACTATTAAGGGTGTACCATAAATGGAGGGCTTACCCTTTAATGGGTTGATCATAGGAAAATGAAAAGTCTAGATTGACTGTTCTTTTATGAATGAATTGTTGTTAATTGGCTAATTAATTTAAGACATCCATTTTTCAGTTATTTTTACTCTTCATCTTCTCTCTGTTTGAGGAAGATAAATCCAAGTACTTAAATGACCATCTACCATAGAGAGAACATGAATTTGGATCTATATGTGTGTAGGGGATTAGTTATTGAGTTTACATAGAAACAAACCAGAAAACGTTAAAGGTAGTGTTATTTTGAAGAATCGATTCATCAAAAAATAATAATACAAAAATTGACTAAAGAAGTAAAATTCATTCAATCCACCCTGAGCATAATCCTAAGATCAACTCATTTATTTAAATTTATTTCACTTAGGTTTCATATTTTTCTTTAAAACCATCAAAAATTAAAAACAAGTTGACCACTTCATATCCAAAAATCCATCTCATAGGTTGAGAATCTTAGGTATCTTCTTAGGTCTAAGTGGATTCGACAACCCAAGATGAACTACAAGGACTGTTCTACCTTAATCTCTTAGGTAAATTTGAGCGTAAATCAACTCCTAATAATTAGGATCTCACAAATATTATGAGGTTCCAATGGGAGAACATTATATGTGTTTTCTTCATGGAATTAATGATTATAATGGTTTTTTAGTTTTAAAAAAAAATAGTGTAAAATCATTGATTCCCCCTCTATAAAGTGGTCTATAGTTTAGCTGCATGATCGGTAAAACCAGGAACTAAATATTAGATAACACTATCCAAGGTGACACCCCCATGCGTGGTTAGACACATGTTCTGTCATATAATCTGTAGCATGTGCATATCCACTATCCATATTTTCCACCCCCTCTCATAGATGAATCAAAGTTTCTCCTAAACATACACTAATTGTGTGATACACACCAGCATTTTTTGAAGTATTTTCATGATGCTACAACCTCCCTCACAGAGTTAAAAAACCATGATTATCCTCTGTTGGATTCATCTTTGAGCCACATGGTTATAACTAACTTATTGCCAACATTTTCACCTCATTTTGGTTCTCTAAACACTGAATATCTAGCCTCCAAACAAGCCTCTTATTCTCCATGACCATTCATGAACTCCGTAGGAATTATCATATAGATAAAACCAAATATTCAATCTAAAATTTATAGGATCCATAAAAAATAGAAAAACTATTATCTTACAACCCCCCCTCTAAATAAAAACTCATCCTAAAGATTCTATGAGGGTGATTGATCATCATATGAGAATAATTAATTCCATTGAATATATATGTCATCCCTTCTCTCATAGTTATAATATTATACACGATTTTTCTTCTAAAAATCCTTACTAGATCAATTTTATATCTTCAAATATCCTTTATGATATGATCAATTTTATGAATATGATACTCCATAAAATAATAATCAATATATTAAACAACATCATTCAGCTGAAGGAAATGAGATGGGTCAAAATGATAACAATGTATCTGAGAAAAATATAATATTTCATGCAATGATTTGTATATATGAGGGAGTTTTATATTATAATAAACGATTTTGACCCTCTCCAAAATCTAAAAAGGTATTTTGAATCTGGGTAATACGTATTTCTACCTCCAAATCCACTAATTAACCAATATAAGAAATACCATCAAGAATAACTAATCTCCCACATCTAACTCTATAGGTTAGCAGTGATGATCGATATAAGACTTATGTCCATATAGATCTATAGCCCTACACATTTTAATAATCCTTACCTTCTATTATTTCACCTGAATGAGACAAGGTCCTAGTAGTGTTTCCTATCCTGCCTCAAACCAACACATGGGTGAATGGTATGGCCATCCATATAATTCCTTCTATAGAGCCATATTCATATTTTAATGAATGTTTTAATTATAAAAAAACATATTTATAGGTATTTATTTCTCACAAGAACCTCTAAAATCATTAACACATACTCATATAATGTTCACCAACAACTGTATAGTTTTCTTGGACTATCCTTCTATATGAGGATTATATGATCTAGTCAAGAGAACCATTGAAAAAAAATACCTTAGAAATACTTTCTAGAACTAACCAGTAAACATGACATCCCTTTATAATTTGATATTATATGGAACCTTAGGAAGGTGTATATCTCTGAAACATATATCTATCCATGATCATCAACTAATATGTTTTCTCGAATTGGAAAAAGGAGGGAGACCTTTGTAAATATTTCAAAAGTGACCCACACTTCATCACTATCCCAAGGGGACTTTGGTAAACTCATCATGAAATTTATAGTGATTTTTTTCAGTTTACACATTGAAATGGGTAATGGCAACAAAACATTGTGGCATGTTTATGTTCTACCTTTAACTACTAGTAGGTGGAACAACGAGTAACAAAGAATGTTATTTTCATTTTCATCCCCGAACACCAATACTAGTGTAACATGTCACAATGCATCTTTATAATTCTAGTATGTATATTCCACTTGAAGGATTAATATTATCACCTTAATTCCTCTCAAATTTATGTATTAATCCCAATGAATCCATGAATTCTAATTGTCTCATCCTCATCCACATGCGAACCCAAAGGTGAGACTTCACCTGAAAAGACTTCCCTCATTCAAAATACTTTGGGATCAAAATATTATATCATCTACACTCGGTGAAAAATTGAATAGTTCACTACTAATTCTTTATGAAAACTCTACCAATTTAACACTTGAATCTCAGGATGTATCTTAGAAAATAGATCAATCTGCAGCCATTCCCCCTGGCTTCTTGAACTGATTATATCCAAGTCTTCTAGTTCATAACATCAGTCACCACATTTTCTTTTATTGGCATATAAGAAGTCTCAAAATTGACATATTAAAGGTATTCATCCCATATTAATTGTATTTTATTCAAATCATATTGAATTAACACTTTCATGAGGATATTATGGTCAACAATTTTCCCAAACCACTGTATGAGAAGAAAATGACTCTAAAATCTCAATGCATGAACAAATGTAGCGAGATCAAGGTAGTGAATTGGTAAATTGTTCTCATGAGGCCGCAATTGACAAGAAATTGTTCGAGGAATTAATCCCATTACATCAAAATGGATTCTATCCTGATACCTAATGCATCATTATTAACTATAAAACCACTTACATGGTTAGATACAATCAACATTGGAATTGAGTTCAGCCTTCCTTTCGACTCTAGAAAATATAATTCATAAGAATTAGGCTATATAACACTCACATCATTACTTTTCAAGAATGTAGAGGTGATAAATCCTAGATAAATTTCCTAAAGTATATATATAACCCAGAAAACCTCTGAATATCAAAAATTCTCTTTAGAAACCCCCATGAAGCAATGAATATCACCTTTTATATATCCATAAATACCTAGGACTTCATTATTATTTGTCCTAGGAGGAAAATTTTTTCAATCACCAAATAGAATTTTGTGATCTTATCCCAAAAATAAATGCTTTCTCAATGTAATCAATATATTGTTTTAGTGTTTGGAATGATCATGTCAAATATGTGAATATACTAATATGTCATCAATTAAAACCACATCAAATGAATCTATATACATGAGGAAAAAATAATTCATTATAGCCATAAAATTTGTGTACACATTTTTCATTCCTAATGGAATTACTAATTTCTTATAAGTTCGATAATGGATTTGAAAATTTTGTTGAGGTATATCTAAGTTTATAACTCATGCCAAATAGTAGGATGACCTCAAACCAATAATTTGGATTACCATCGATCTTGGATCTGGTCAGAGAGGTTTTATTTATAAGTTAAATATTAATAATTATTAACCATAATATTACTCAATTTTATATAATCCACACATTACATTAGATTTTCATCCTCCTTCTTAGAAAATTTTAGGGTTAAATCCCAAGTTGAAGACTATGTCTTATAAACCACATAGATTCCAGGTCCTCTAACTATCTTTTGGGTTTGCGAATCTTAGTTGGATCCCTCGTGTAAGGAGGAATATATAATTTTTCAACTATTGGAACCATATCAATATTAAACTTCACATAGCTCTATAGAGGTGACCTAAACAATTTAACTAAAAAAATTTCCCCAGAATGATCCACTATATGAGGGAAATGTTTTTTACATGTTCCTTGATCACATAGAAATATACTGGAAATATGGGCTATCACTCTTCCGTTCTGGGATGGTAATGGTAGACGAAACGATGCTCTGCCACGTGAAAACCACGTCTTCAGCGACCGTGTGAAAAACCCCTTGGCCTTCAGGTATTGGATTTTGCGTGACAGGTCACCCGAGGGGGATTTTTCCGGTGATCCCTCTTGGGCCTGATCCTCGGGACTCCCTTTTCTCCCTAAGTCATTTGTGTGTAGTGGATCCACTTATTCCCAAAAGTTCCCTCTGCCTTAGGCGCTCTTGTGTGCCACCAGTCCTTCTTGCATGCAGCCAGTCTTTCTTGTGTACAACTCATCCTTCCTGCGTGCAAACCTTCCATCTTGCATGCTACCAGTCCATTTTGCGTGCAATGTTTCCCTCTTGCACGCAACCCCTTCGTCTTGAATGTAATACTTTCATCTTGTGTGAAGACCTTCTATCTTTCCTCGACTCATTATTTTATGGGCACTCCATGTGTGTCACTCAACTTAAGGCACCCTGTCTGAGCCCCTCATATGCGAAACACACCTGTATCACACGCTCTCTTCTCGTGCGGCCCTTTAGATTTTCACTGAGCAATTTCAAAGTCCCTTGGGTGGTTCTTTCCATTGTGTTTCTTCTTCCCATGATTTTTCGCATAAGCATGCTAATGGATATTTCTTCTTCACATAGACACGCTAAAGTGGACCCCTAATGGATCGCTCCATAAAACCCCCTTTTTATGGCCTTTCATATTCCTTCCATCCCTTAAGGGTCAGTGGGTATCAGTTATGTATTTCCTAGGGGTGTAGAGCACACCCAACTCATATGATCTGCAGGATGTTAAACTGCCGAGCACCATCATCCTCATCATATGACGCAGAACTGTGACCTCGCCTCATTCCTTGCAAGCAGGGTGCCATGTCTCAAACATTCTCTACTCCCACTGGTCTCCAAGGGAGTGAGATCTTTCCTCACTTAGAATGGCATCCTCTTTAACATAGCTTCGTCTGTCTACTGGGAAAGGGAAACCACCCTAGTGTAAGCCCCTATCATTTTATATAGGAGGTAGCATCCCTGCTCCTCCTCTCTTCCTGGGTGACAAATGCCTCTCCCGCTTGGCTTTAACACCACCCAATCCTCCACCCTAGAGTAAGCCCCAGCCTCCATCTCTCGGGGCTGCAAACCGCATGTAAGCCCCTATTTCCTCTTTTGGATACTAACCACATGAAAGCCCCACTCCACTTCCCAAGGACGCACCTTCCGTGACTTGATCGTCAGACCTTTGTTGTCTCTTTCTTCTCACACCGAGCATGACACCAGTGTGCTTAGAGTAAGAATCGACCATGACATACTATCCGGGAATCCTAGAGTGTAAGGCCCCCACACCCTTCCTAACTATGTGGACTATGATCCTTGCCAAGGCAAGGTATGTAGAATTCCTCCCTAAGGTTGAAGCCCAACACCCATCGGCGCTGGCCATCATCACGTCAGTTCCCACTTCTTATGAACTATGTGGACTCTGATCCTTGCCAAGGCATGGTACGTAGAAAGTATCCCTGAGGTTTAACCCCAACATCAATTGGTTCTATCCCCCCTTCACATCAGACCTCCTTTGTCCCACATGACGTTAAACGGTATTCCCCCTTTTCATTATGCACGACATTAAACTGCACCCAACTTCCCGAACTATGTGGGATTTGATCCTTGTCTCCTTGATAAGGTACGTAGAAAGCCTCCCTAAGGTTCAACCCATCCAGTGGTAAGCTGTTGGGACCCCATTATGTGGTAATCTGTCATGACCCCATCCAACGGTAAGCCATTATGACCCCATCTAGTGGTATGTCGTTGTGACCGCATCCAGAAGTAAGCCATTACGACCATATCTAGTAGTAATCCATTGTGACCCTATCCAACAGTATGCCATTGTGACCCCATACAGTGTCAAGTCGTTGTGACCCAATCTAGTGGTAAGCCTTTGTGACCCCCGTTCAAAAGTATGTTGTTGTCAACCCCATTCGACAGTGAGGAATTGAAGTCCCCAATCGATGGTACGTCGTTGTGAGATGAAGTATGAGGACATTGATTTCCTTATATAGGGATACGTTGAAGGTCTCTTTGAGACTCAATCCCAACATCACTACCATCCTGGAGTAGAAACCATCCCATTCTCCACCCACTTCACTTAACCATACATCATCCATTTTGATTCTTACCCAAGACCCCGCATCCAAGTGGGCTCTTGTAACTTCATTCCCAATTACCTTTAACAAAAATTGGGTAGTTAACCATGAGTTATCCCCATAATCTGTGTTCTCTCTTGGGATTTCCCTCACCTGATCTGCTCTAGTTAGTGTTTCAATCAATATGATCCATCTCTGCTAGACGTTAAACCTAGGTCATACCCTGTATTTAACATAAAAAATTGAGGAAAACCTTAGATACATGCCTATGAAATATAATTCCCCTCATTCAACATGGGATGCCTCGGGATTCCATGCCATCGAGAAGACCTATAATAAGGGGAAGAAACCCAGACACTCTAGTGTCCCAGTGTCCAAACACACCAGTGATGTCCAACATGACTACTCCCCTGACCGAAGTTTCCTGCCCTAACCAGACCCCTTGGAATGTCCTGAAAGAAGCAGTGTAATTAACTAGTTTCCATGAAGATATGGCACTGGGAAGAGTTTCATGAACAACGTCTTAAGTCTATAAGGGAGACCCGGATTAGGTGAAGAGTTCCGAGGAGGAATCCACGGAAGGAAGAACTGACATCCCATTATCTTGTTTCGATCAAGGTGAAAACATCCCTGAACAAGGAATGGATCTCGCCCGCCTTCGGAAAGTGGGAATGAGGGGGAAAAATAGTTGCACGCCCTCCACAGATAGATGTGCATGCCCCAATGAATGCATCATAAATAGAAATGCTGAACCCTATGTGAATATCTTCTCCTCAATATGAAGATTAGTAGAGTTCGCGACATCAATAGACTTGCATGTCAACGGATCCAGCTATCCAGTGTTGGGTCTCACCAAGAAAATAGCAGGCCTCGCGTGAAACTCACCATAAGTTTGGGTAGTCAAAACGTTGGACATCCCGGTCTGTGGTATTGTCAGCATGGATCTATGTTACCAGCCATGGAAGATGGAATGGCGTTGGGGCACTGGTTTCCAATTCCTTTCCTTTCAGCACTAATTGGTTAATCTCCCTGCTTTTCAGGAACCAAGCTGTTGCAGGAATTCAGTCACCACCCACCCACCGGTGTAGGGGCAGAGGCAATGCCAACAAGGCAGTCTCATGCAGCTCCACCACTTCAGTGAAAATCATCACACCTACAAACATACGTTTCCCATGCCTCATCTCCCGATCTGAATTTATTCAGCGGAGAGTGATCAATGACCTCGTACGATAGTACAACGAGGAGGGGATTATCCCAACATGGGATATAGACTGCCAGGATCTGTAAGTGTCTATGCCTTGACACCAGCACCACCCCAAGGGTCGCACAAGAGAGACTTCTCCCCACTCCAACTTACAATTTTGTTGGGAGGCTCTCCCCAGAATGCCTCAACGAATATCTCCCCTATGCCGATGAAGTATGAGATGTTTCGGCCAGCCTGATCAGGATCCCGTTTCTGAGGCCCATAAGGAGGGCTCCCACTAGGCCATTCCAGCATCCCCACCCAGTCCCACACATTGATGAGAAGGTAATCCATGATCCTGCACCATTGGCCCCAGTCTGGTTGACCCGATGCCAGCGTCGGACACAGGCTGAGGAGGACGCCCACCAAGGGGTGCCAACGTCAGCAACTACTGTGGCTCGGGCCACCACCGATGTATATTATCAACCCATTATGTATTCTGAGCAGGGGAACTAGTATACCCGGCCCGGATCGAGACCCCAACCACCCCACGGGTAGGATGGGTCGACACTCTCAGCCTCCAGTCCAGGTAGTGGCTGCCGCCAGTATGGAGGCCCTCCTCTCACCACCACTATGGAGAACGTGGGTCTTCCCCACTGCCATGCTTGTCAGGGAGGTCAGCCTCGTTCTACCATCAGTACGAATGAGGTAGCTCCCCACAATGGTTACACACAACACAGAAGCCTCTCCCATTCCCATTACATCAGGTATGGAATCATCCCTCATACCACAGACTACTGATTTGGGGATGTTGCACATCCGATCAATATCCAACATGGGGGGCCTCCAAATGTTTTCACAATGGCTGCTGAAGGTCCTCCTCACTGTAAAAATCAAAGGTGTGAAGGCCAGCTTCACTTCACCAGCACCCCGCATGAAGGTCCTACCCGTGTTCGGCTCAACCACTATGAGGACCTTCCTCGCACTGAGGTCACTAGGGGAAACAAGAATGGGGGTCCTACCCATGATTAGATGGGCTCTAGTGGAGGTTTGATCCTCTCCAGCACTTCCCACTGAGGTCCTACTCATTTCTCCTTTGATATTTATCCTGGTTCTCCTCGCACCCCAGCTTACTCAGGTGGAAGTCCTCTCCGCCCCAGCATAGGTACGACTGAAGGTCCTCCACGTGCAGGAAATCTGCCATGTCCTGAAGAACTGTCTCAAGGTAGGAGGGTGGGTTTTCTCCACCATAAAGGGAACACTGAGAAGATTTACAATGAGATCAAACATTTTTTTTTTCTTGGATTTTGAAGTCGAATACAACCCAGCGATGAAACCCTCACCTAGATCTCCCATGTTAAGGGCCAAGGCAGGAACATGGATCATAAGAATAGTACTCCCAGAATGTGGGGCCCATCAAAATCCCACCTCCCTCCAAAGGTATATCATGTAAGACCAAAATTTGTAAACTCTATAGGTTACTGCCGTGAAACCACCCCCATCATTTCCAAAATCAATATCTACCTTGACTAGAGATCATAAAGAGAAATTCTAGGGACCAATGGTGGACGATCAGCATGTGTTCCAATGCCATAATTTGTGGTCCATACACTAGAAACTCCGGTAGTCAGCTTGTCTTACCGCGATGTCATGACTAAGTCATTTCACTCTTCAGAGGGTAACATGAGATGTGGAAGTTTAACAGCTCACTCGTTGTATTCTCCACCATCCATCCAGCTTTCTAAGTAGTCTTCTTTTGTACAACTACCTATTCTCTAGCCGCCTCCAGTTGACTAGTTGGGAAATGAATGGCAAGACCCTGAATCCGAGCCCTAAAGATTATGGGATATCCTCATGGCAGACCACTTCCCTGAGACGTTTTGGCTGGTTTCAGCATCGAATTTTTTGCACTATAATCCCTCACCCAAGAGTAAGTTGAGTGTTTCAACCAGACCCTCTAGGCAACTCATTTCTTCCTTTTCCATCAGTGAGTGGCTTATCATAAGATCCAAGTTCATTTTGAAGAAATTGGTGAATAATTTCTTCTGGTTGATTTGGTCGCACTCTCTATGGCCCAGTGCTATGAGTCTCCAAGACACCATAGGGCCCTCCAGCAACGGTGTGTTCAGAGCTTCAGGTTACTCCACAAGATTATCAAAGAGGCTTCTCCCCACATATAGATCCATGGCCGGGGATAGTATACTACCATCCTCTTCACCCCTATCGAGTGACAACCTGATTTTTCTAGTAACATAGACAATATTCCATCAAGAAGATTGATAGTTAACATGGAGTACCTGCCAGAGGGTAAGAACAAGCTAGAGCCTCATGGAGAGGACCTTCCCCTCGAAGGAGCTTCACACTTCTTGGATCTATCAGGAAGAATTACTCATCAATAGAGGAATCTATAGGGTATTTCTAGGACCATAGAGGCACTAGTCCTTAGACATAATCCCAATAAGGGCAAGGAGCTCCATGGAGTTTTCAACCCTATGACCCGTATGGATCTGTGAAGAAGGCGGAGGACGACCACGAGAATGTCGCGTTGCGTCAGCAACTCACCTAACAGAAGAAGGTGGTTAATAAACTCCTTGCTAAACGAGCTGCAGAGAGATGACCAGACTACAGTGATCCTAGGTTAGGGAAGCAGGGGTAGGAATAGCTTCCCCTCGGCGAATTTCCTCCAGTTGACCCTGACCATCTTTCCCACACAGACCAGGTTGAGGCTGGAACCTTTGGAAAGAGTGTGCAGTATGTCTTGCCTAATCCTCTTGAACAGCGTGACAATACTCCAGACCCAGATCATACTCCCCTAGCTACCCCACTGGTTGTTCCACTAGCCGCTCCATGAGTCGCTGGGCCACTTTATCATGTTGAGGAACACGCCAATGCACTAGTAGTCGGGGATCCCCATCAATATAGGAACCCTCGCCCATATGATCCAAAAGCGGCACTCATTTCCCGTCTCGAGGCATTAGAGACGTTACATGTGATGCTCCCACCCAATGACAGGCCTTATCCTGCATGGGTGGATGATATGACAGCACACCCATGTTTCGGGAATCACACATTTCCCCCCATCAACGAGACATGGGACCTGCCACAGCACCTGGCCCACTTTACCTCAAGGTGTGACCCCATGTTGGGAACTCCAGCACAGCAGGAGGCTACCAAGCTCGGATGTTTTGTGCCAACATTGTAAGGGTATGTGTTTATTAGGTTTGACAAGCTCCTCAACAGATCAGTAACTGCCTGGGAGGTCCTATGTATGCAATTCATCTACCAGTTCAGTTCCACCATGCGGTTGATGAGTATCGCAGACCTCTTCAAGTGCAAGTAGAGCCCTGAAGAGCACGTCGCTGATTTTTTTGCTCGGTGGAAAGGACTCACGAATTCACTTGAAATGTCGCTGACTTAGGATCAATTGTTGACGATGTGCGTAGGAAATTTCAATATGGATAAATCCCCCTCTCTGATAACCTAGAACTATCCCAGGATATTTTGGGACTTCTCTGATAAGGGTCAATGCCTAGAGGATGCCTTATATCAGGCCTAGAAGGCACATCTGTTTCCTCCTTCGATCCATGTGAGAAGGTCCACCAAGGCCAAGCCTACTACAATGGCCCAAATAGAGGCCCTCAGGTGACTAGATTTTTTGCCAGTGGAGCAGCCTCGAGAGCCTCACAGAGATCCTTTACCTCAGGTACAACCACCGGCCCAGCAAAGCCCACCCCAGAATCGGAAGGTGCCCCCATGCAATGTGTCGCCACCGCCCAGGTGAGATAACCATGATCCACCTCCTCAAAAGGCTCCTCTATCCCCTCATCAGGGTCAAACATCAAGGGCCCCATTTATGGATAGGAGAAACCGGACCTAATCATTCAATGAGGCACATGTCTCTGATTACTTATGCAGTGCCTTATAGAAGGGGATTCTACCTTTTCCTGACTGTAGAAGTCTGAGAGAGGAAAACTCCACTAATCACCCTAACTACATACCCTACCACCAGATCTTGGGGAACACTCTCATGAAGTGTTGTGTGTTCAAAGACTGGCTTCAAGACCAGATAGATAACGACAAAGTCCATTTAGGCCCGTCTTCGACATTGGTGGCATGCGTCTTTGTGAGTCCAGACCACAGTAGCAACGGAGAGGGCGAGTGGAATCGGGATTCCATTCATAGATCCCAGAGGTATGATGATTGGATGCCTTGAAAAATAGTCTCTAGTGCCCATGGTGTCATCTGGGTGTGCCTGAATTGGCCAGATCCTTTGGAAGCTGCAGCCACCACATCTGCATCGTCGTCTCAGCCGACCTCTTCTCAGAAGAACAAAAACAGGCGACATAAGGGAAAACAAAGTCCCACACTGATTCCATTATCATCCCTTACTCTTGGAAACTTCATTCCCCCAGAGATGGAAATCCATCCCAGAATTCATCAGGTAGTGGATGAATCTTTGAGTGACGGTCAGGGGTACTCCTCGGTTAACACCGTAGAGCTGGTAAATCCCTACATGATTCATGGTGATGAGGAGCACTAGGAGGATCCTCCAAATGTCCCTAATCATATCTAGAGTCGATGGAGCCATGGCTCTATGGCCAGTTAGAGTGCATCGGTCAGCCCTTCCATCTAGGCTATGCATGCTACCGAAACCAAGAAATAGGCTTAGCATAGATCCCCGCACGCACAACCTTCTCATCTGGTGTCATTATGCCCTCCTTCAGCACCGTTGGTGTAGCTAGATCAGGTAGAGCCACCCCGACCATGCTATGAATAGTCGCACCATGCTAAAGGTCGGTCTTAGTCATCTGGCCCTCAGCGAGTAGCCACTCTACATGCCTCAACCAGTGGGTAGTGGGATGTTCCCAGTACCAGTCAGTCGTTGCTCTAGTCAGTAGGTCCCACCATACCTCTTGTCATAGAGAAACCTCCTACAAGCAGAAGTTCATGCTTGGCGCAGAAGTAAAATGTTCTTAAGAATATTTCTATTATTCTAGCAAGGATATCAACCCTTGAGGCCATTTACCTATCATTAGATATGCATGAGGTCCTTGTGGAGAATTTAAGAAGCCCCATGCAGTTTGAGATGGAAGTAGCAGCCGTAGAAGCCATTCATGTTGAAGCGGTCAAGAATGTGGAATGTCAAGACATTATCTCATTATCTGGAGAAGATGAAGGCTCTCCTATATAGGAGAACGTTTTTTCATTATACATCACTAGCCAGTTCAATGGCTTGGAGGTTTGTCACTGTCTTGCCTATATGGGTTCTCAAAATTACCCTAATCCCAACTCAAACACTGCGAAAGCTGGGATTGCCTAAAGATGGTCTGAGTCACTATGACCTAAGAATCCAAGGATATGATAGGATTGAACATACACTGGTCAGTAAGATCTTCTTGAAGACCCCGTTTTGTGGCTAGTTTCTAGCACCGAATTTATGGTAGTCTCCCAGGACACCTCCAGCAATGCGTTGATGGGAAGGCCATGGCTCCACCTTCAGGCGGCAGTTCCCTCAACATATAATTAGTGCCCCAAGTACTCCCTTAATGGTCCAGTGTTCATGATTCAACATGATGTGTCTCCTTTTTCCTCTTGTGAAGCATGCTACCTAAATGACAACAACTACAAGAGAAAGGACAAGTAGATTCAAACTAATGAGTTCGAGCTTGTCATGGCTTCTACTGGCCCATGGACAGAACTAGATGATGCCTACATCTTTCCCATCCACCAATTAGAGGATACGCCCCAGACATGGGACAATGATAAGTGGTTTCTGGGATGAGGGGGGAACACATTCCATGGCCTATGTGATGAAAAAAGATCACCTCGTACTCCTATAAAAATCAGGATTAGGTGATCTTGGATCCTTTTACCGCTATAAGGTATCAGGATGTCTGCCCCATGGCAACAATAATACATCATGCATGCTTGTTTTGGTAGGCTAGAATTAACCGTCTCGAGCCGACATGCCACTATTGCTTCAATATCATCAATAGTGGACCCTTGAGCCTAAGTATAGTTGGGATCAGATCAACATCCTTCATCGATATGGTTGAGGTAGCACATGAATCCTCTGATGCCGTTACCACTGCCTCTCAGGATGGTACCAGCCTCCCATTAGGATCTTCTGACTCAAAAGAAATTCCCCCCCAGTGATAATCCCTACTTTATAAGTGGAAAAGATTATTTAGAGGTTTCTCCTCCCGCCTTTAAAGAGGGAATCGCTTCCAAGGTCGATGAGTTGGTACAGGTGAACCTCGGTAGCGAGGCAGACCCGAAACCCACATTGATCAGTGCCGTAATGCCCCTCAAGTAGAAATAGGAGTAAATAGACTTCCTGAAACAAAATTTTGATGTATTCTCCTAGAGTTATGGTGAGATGCTAAGACTAGATCCTCATGTATCCGTCCATCACATTGGTCTCTTGGAAAATCATCGTGGGTTCAAGCTTCCTCTCAGAAAGATTCACACTTCTCATGGTGTCATGGTTGAGGCTGAATTAGACAGGCTCATTAGAGCCAATTTTGTTAAGGAAGTCTAGTACCCCAAATGTTTGTCCAATATTTTGCATGTGAAAAAGAAGAATAGACATATCAGGGCCTGCATCGACTTCCGAGATCTCAGTCATCACTTTCTAAAGGATAATTTTCCCCTTCTTGTGACAGAGTTGTTGATTGACTCTACATCAAGATTCCAAGACCTTTCCTTCATGGATGGGTACTACGGGTACAACTAGATCTGAATGGACAATGAGGACATGGAGTTCACAGCCTTTAAGGAACCACAGGGTACTTTCTGTTACCAAGTTATGACATTCAGTTTAAAGAATGCAGGTTCCACCTACTAGTATGATATACATCTCATATTTAAGCCAATCCTTGGAACATCGGTGGAATGATATGTGTATGATCTTGTGTTCAAATATCTTCAGCATCAGGACCATCTCAATGACTTTGAGAAAGTGTTTGGCTTCCTTCTTTCCTGTTTCCTAAAGATGAATCCATTGAAGTGTGCCTTCGGGGCTACCTCTGGAATGTTTCTAGGATTTGTTGTTTGATATAGGGGAACTGCGATCGACCCAGAGAAGATCAATTCCATTAGCCATATGTCTCCTCCGAGCAACATTCGGGATCATTGAGGCTTCCATGTCAACTTAGCCTACATACACAAATTCATTGGGAATTTGGCCAGTAAGTGTAAGCCCTTTTCTTGGATCATGAAGAAAGGCACCGTCTATGCATGGGACGATGAATGTCAGACTACTTTTGAGGATATCAAGTAGTATCTTCTCTATCCACTAGTCTTAATGCCACCAATATCCGGAAATCCATTGTTCCTTTATGTGACCTCCCAGGAATGATCTCTCGGTGCCCTTCTCACCCATAAGAACAATGAGGGGATGGAGAACAACCTTTACTACCTCATCTGCATGCTCCTCAATATGAAGACCAGATACTCCCCTATCGAAAAGAGATGCCTTGTTCATATATTTTAAGTACAAAAGAAGTGAAATTACTTGCAGCACTACGATGTAAAGCTGGTGTCCCAAGTAGACCCACTAAAGTATATCCTGAATGACCCCATGTTGACAGACCATCTAGCTTAGTGGGTTGTGATTCTCTAACAGTTTGGTATCAGGTTTGTCCCTCATAAAGATATGAAGGGTAAAGCATTGGCAGACTTATTTTCTGCCCATTCGGATCCTATTGACTAGGCCTTGGATCTCTATTTTCTCAATGAGGTGATCCTCTCGGTAGACCAAGCCAAGCCGTGTTGGTAGATGAACTTCGATGGTGCTTCTCAAAGCCCAACCAGTAGAAGGCTCAATGACCCCAGGCTCAATAGAGTGGTCCTAGGTATCGTCTTCATTACCCAAGCATAAGAAATCATGCCATACTCAATACTGTTATAAGATGGTTTCCCCAATAATGAGGCAGAGTATTAGGATCTCATCACTGGCCTCAAGCAAGCTCTTGAGATTGATGTGACATATTTTCATGTTAATGTGGAATCTGAACTAAACATCAAACAGATCAACTGTGACTAGGTCGTTAGAAATACAGAGCTCATACCATTGTTGGAACACACTCTCCAACTAATGGCCCAGTTCCCAACTCGATCAGAAGCTACTCATGTTTTTCGATTTCACAATGGTCAACCTGACGCTCGGGCCGACATGGCTGCATTACTTGCGGAGCCCAAGTAGGATGATTCGATTATCCATGTGGCACATCAGAGAGTCATTTCTCCTATCAACCTTGATGAAAATGATGGCTCGTAGGTATGCCAACTTACCGCTGGAGCCTCCACATCAAGACCCCTGGGTCCCCTGGATGCGGTTATTGAAGTGACTCCCGACTATAGAGCACCCATTGTTGAGTATCTTTGGAATAGTAATCTCACATCAGATGGGTCCAGTCGCGAGTGAATCCAACACCATGCATTTCATTTCACCCTCCATGATGGACTTGGACATGAGAAAATACTCTACAAGTGTAGGTTTGAGGGGGTTCTCTGTCGTTGCATTCAAGGAGTCGAGATTTCTCAGGTCATGCAAGAGGTTCATGTCAGTTCTTGTGGGGCTAATCAGGGTGTTCCAAAACTATCTCACCAGATCCAAAGACTAGGGTAATTTTGGCCCTCCATGATCCATGATTGCATCGAGTTTGCCAAAAGATTACATGCGGTCCAAATTCATGCTATCTTTATGCATTGGACACTGGAGCCTCTCCACTCCACTCTATACTCTTGGCCATTTGTGGTATGGGGACTCGATGTTGTGGGACAATATCCACCTGTGAAAGCTTGCCAGTGCAGATTCTTCCTAACGGCTAAAGATTTCTTCTCCAAGTGGGAAGAGGCAGTTCCACTCATGGAGGTCATGGCCAATTCCATCGTTGACTTTGTTAGTTCCTATATCATCTACTGATTTGGAGTCCCTCACACCGTCCTCACCGATAACGACACGAAATTCTCAGCAGCTGTGTTAATGAAATTGTATGCTAATTACAACATCCGTTATAACCATACCTATTGCTATCATGTGCAAGAAAATGGACAGATCGAGGCATTCAACAAAACCATCTCTAACATTATGCAGAAGATTTTTGGTCAGAATAAGAAGAGTTGGCCAGAAAAGCTCCCCAATGCCCTCTGGGATTATCAAACGATGACTCATTATTCCACCTAGGTGACCCCATATTTCGTGGTGTATGGAATGAAGGTCGTCCTGCCCATCATGATTCAATTTCCCTCACTGTGAAAAATTTTATATGATTAGAAAGTTCCAGATAAATTAGCTAAAATACATATGACCATGTTGGAAGTTCTTGACAATAATAGGCTTCGTGACCTACACAAACTAGAAAGGCATGAGAACAAGATAGCCAGATCTTTCAACAAAAAAGTTTTCCTCTGTTCCTTCTTGCAAGGCGACTTGGTATTTCCCCTGAGGGCACCAATGATACCTGGAAGGAACCAACCCAATTTGGAACCCAAAGGAGAATGACCTTATATCATTTACCAGGATTATTCCACTAGCATGTACTAACTAATTACAATATATGGTGAGCAAATAAATTTTCCCACCAATTCCAAGTTCCTAAAGTAATACTTTGCTTGAGCCATTAGGTCCCACATGACTATAAACTATATGGTCTTGCACAACCTTAAACTGGTTGGTCCCACACGACCCTATACTACACGATGGTCTGACATGACCTTAAACAGTATGGTCCTAAATGAACATAAATTGTGCATCGTCCTGCATGATGTTAAATTGCATCTTAATAACTATGCATGACTTGATTCCCATCCTCTTGGGATACGTAGGAATGCTCAGACACCTCGTCTTGAGTCCATCCCTTGTTTACTCTTTGACTATCCCCTCATGAACATAGTTCTTTTGGGGGATCTCACATGGCATCGCGTAGGATTCTTTGGCCCCACCCATGTCTGGGTAATGATGATTGCACAATGTGCCCTCTTTCGTTCTTCAAATCCTCCCGCGTCCTTACCGCATAATGCTAAACTACGTGGCCTTTTCCGAAATATGTGTGGCGTGATTTTCATCCTCATCAGATACGTAGGACTTCCCATACGTTTCATACATAGGCCCAACCCCAATCTTTGTGACCTCCCATTGGGATAAAACACATGGTGTGGTGCAAGATTTTTCCCTCATTCACGTCAAGAACATCATGATCGTACCGTGTATCCCTCTCTCATAAAGATCTATATTTATTCTATTGTATAACTTTATTTGAGATTTCATGGGTGTATTCATGCTCCATACACCCCATCATTTGGGTACCCATTATCTTTCACATCTATAGGGGGCCCCGAACGATAAGGATACTGAGCATGAGGTCTCTCCTATCAATTCGGGCCAATACCATCAAGGGTTTCAAACAGTAAATAGATATGAGTCCCATGTTGAGAATACGGTCAATGGTCGATGATCATTTGTTGTTCCCATTTTGGGTCACACGATATAGATGTTGTGTTTTGAATCTAGACAATAGCTATCTTTTGTCATTGTCACCACCACAATATGTCCCAAACCTGGAGTGTAGTGGTTGATTTTTCCATGTAGTCTCTCCAAATATCGGTCTACTTTGAATGAGAGGGTGATTACAGCTATCAGACCCTTATGCGATGGGGAGAGCCTAATCCTACCCCTTGTTTCCCACACATAGCATTGCTCATGTGGGATTAGGAGTTATAAAGGCAATTCTTGCATGATAGGTCATCTTGTTACAATTGGTTGGGATCCTCAACCTCAGGTCCTTCTACCCCTTTGGGCCCCTAGCCCAAGTTCTAATTTAGGATTTTGTGGTGCGGTATGGACTCATTTCCACATTCACATCAGGTTATTTCACCACACCACACATATCCCCTTAAGATACCCCTCTTTTCATTTATCGTTCATCCTGTGAGAACATGCCCTACCATGCTTCGTGAGTCCCATCATTTGGGCTTCCATCAACTTCTATATTCAAAATGGCCCCTGAATGGTATGGATGCTCATCCCAAGGGCTCTCCAACTGTTATAGGCTAACACCATCAAGGAATGCGAGAAACAAGTTGATACAAGTCTCGTGTTGTGAATATGGTCCACAGTCGATGCTCAATTTTTCCCCCTTATGGTAACACTAGGGTGGATAATATGTTGCGAACCTAGTAAATAGTTGTCCTATATCATCATTTCTTCTTTGTGGTCTTCCATAAGCACGATGATTTACTCTCTTTTTCCCACACATATGACTTTAAACAATTCATATTCTGTATGAACTATATGATCCTAAACTAAGATCACATGCGTCCCCACTACCAAACATTAACTGCAAGTTGGCCATGACACTATTTCCAGGGCCCAACCTCAGGCCCCATGGACTGTTTGGGCCCTTGGCCCAAGTTCTAACTTAGCGTAGTATGGTGTGGTGTTGAATTATTTCTTAATTCACGTCGGGTTTCTCACTGTGTCATACACATTCCCGGATGAGATACCTTACCCCTACCTTGTTCCTCACAACAAGACGTTAAACTGCAAGCTGGCCCAGACATTCTTTCCATGGCATAGCCTCAGGCCCCTTTGCCTTTTCTGGCCCCTGGCCCAAGTTCTCACATAGGGTTGTACGGTGTGGTGCGTTATTGTGTCCTCATTCACATCGGGTTACTCGACATTCCATACATGCCCCTCGTTGGGGTATATTTCCCTTATTTGATTCATCCTTTCCCCCAGAACTATGTGTGGATTGATTTCCACCTTGATGGGATTCGTAGGACTACCCGAACATCTGGTCTTCAGGTCCAGCCCCATCCCTTAGAAAACTCCCTATAATTTTTTCCTCTTATCCCTTATTCTTCTAGAAGACTGGCACAGAGTGTGGTATGGGTGTATGTACCCATTCATGTCGGGTTTATAAAAACCATGTCACATACCTCTCTCTCCTGAGTGTCCTTCGCTCCCTTTCCTTTCTTTCATCTCTTTGAGTTGACTACCCTTAAGTTGGGTCCCTCTTCCCTCTTCGGTGATCCACCAATTGTCCCTTGAGTACTCTGGTCTAGAACCCGGAGTGTTAGATTCTATATGGACATGCTTTCGCCCACTTCGCAGGCTTTACGTTCCTCTTCATTTGGGCGTCCATTATCTTTCACACCGAAAGGGACCCCCAAATGGCATGGATGATAGGACTAAGGGCTCTTCTACCATTACGGGTCAACGTCCTCAAGGGTTTCAGACAACAAATCGATACAAGTCCCGCATTGCGAATATGGTCAGCGGTCGACACTCATTTGTTGTTCCCATTTCAAGCCACACGATATGGATGCAGTGTTTTGAACACAGTCAACAGTTATCCTCTATCGTCACGCCAACCTCTTCATGCCTTAAATGTTGGTTACATGATTCACATTATTGTCCACCTCCATCAGGTCAAAATGGAATTTCAACACTCCCAGCACTATCCCTCAGTGTGAATTTGCACGTTAGGAGGATAAAATCCACATTAAAGGCCTCATTTGGGGCTCCACACAGACTTCCATTTATTGTGCATTCCAGGTATTTCCAAAACCTCTTCCACCCATGTTTCCCACCCAGAGTTTGACTCACATGGGTTTAGGGATCGGGTTGAGGTCTGCACTTACATGGAAGGATTCTGCTTCTTCTTGGTCTGAGCCCTAAGAACTTAAACTAAATTCACTTTTTGAAATACGTACGGATTGATTCACTTTCTCATGGGATATGTAGAAATGCCTAGACATCTCGTCATTGGGTCTATCTTGAGTTACACTAATTTATCTCTTATGTTCTTACTTCTATTCTCTGACACTTATAGGGCTGGATAGTGTGGCACATGTAGGTTTTTTCCCTCATTCACATCGGTTATGAAATAGCCACGCCATGTACACCCCTTTAAGGAGCTAGTCCCTCCTACCTCCTATCCTATTTCCTACATGATGTTAAACTGAACCTTTTAGAATTATGTATGGCTTGATTCCCATCCTCATGGGATATGTAGGAACGCTCGAAAATTTCATTTTTGGTCCAGATCACATGAGATCTAGTCTCTGCTACCACATATTCCATAACCTTTTCTGGATCCCTCAGCCCAAGGTTTATTTCTTGAAATTGTGCATGGTGTGATATTGGATTATGTCCTCATTCACGCTAGGTATGCTTTAGCATGTCGTGCTCATTCTCTTCTGAACATCATCTTTTGTTTATATGTCTAGGACATATGACTTTAAACTATGTTTCCTAGTCCCAGATGATTTTAAACTATTGCGTTAGTATTGCATGGTGTTAAAATGTATGGTTGGTCCCATCAAATGACCCAAAATTGTGACATTATCGTCCTAGCCGCATGATGAAAAACGGCACTGCATTATGGTGTCCTCATTCAAAGGGACATCATGTTTGGTATCAGTCACACACCATACCATTTTTCAATTCCTACACATGGCTTCATTCTTGTGGTGATGCCTCGACATTCTATCCTAGTTCCATCGCTTTACAAAAAAAACAACATTCATTTATCTTAAAGGAAAAACAAGATCATTCAAATGCCACTTCTTTTGGTGAAATATCCAGACCCCCACATCCTTATTATCTCTGGCACTGGTATCTTACTGTGTCATCCCTAGAACTATGTGTGTCTTGATTAAAATTCTCATGGGATACGTAGGAACATTCGTGCACTTTGTATAGGGACAACCCTAAATTTTGTTTTCGGTCCCTCGGCCAAAACCCTCCCCAAGGAACACATGGTGATCTGGACTCCAGGTCCTCATTAACATTGTTTCCGACGCTTTCTCCGGGGCGCACGCATCCGTATGTGGAGGACGCGCTTCTTGTTTCCCTGCATTCCCGCTTTCCAGAGGCGGGCGACATTCATTCCTTGTTCAGGTACGTCTACTCCTTGATCGAAACAGGATGATGGGATGTCGGTTCTTTCTTCCATGGATTCCTCCTCGGAACTCGTCACCTAGTCCAGGTCTCCCTCATAGATTTAATACGGTGTTCGTGAATCTCATTCTGGGTGCCATATCATCATGGACGTTGGTTAATTACACTACTTCAGTCAAGACATTCCATGGGGTCTTAACATTGTAGCGACCATCGGTAGCAGTAGACAACAACATCAGGCATGTCAGGGCATTTCTGGGTGCATGTACATTGGGGAAACTGTATTCTTCCTCATGAGAGGGAATCTCAAGGGTGCATATCCCGAGGCATCCCACGTCGAATGCGGGGAATCATATTCCATTGGCATGTACCTGAGGTTTTCCTCAGCTTCCCATGTTTAACACAGGGTATGCAGCATGTTTAACGTCTTACGAAGACGGTTACGCCAAAGGCGTTCCATCATAGGTTTTCCTCAGGCATCTCATGTTTATCACAAGGTAGGCCGTGAGTTTAACGTCTTGCGGAGACGAAATAAGGGTGATCAAAACGTCCCATAGAGACGGATCAATGGTGGTGTGCCCCATATAGGGGAGATGTCACACCGTAATGGATGATCTGAAAACCATTGAGGGTGGATCAGGGGAAGTGCACCCCAGGATGGGGTACATTACCATTGGTTGGGATTGAACCTCTTGGAGGTTTCCTACGTACCCTGTGTATAGGAAAGGGATCAAAACCCACGTAGTTCGAAGGGGTGATGAATCGGGGTGTACACAGAGGAAAAAGACCCGGAAATATGATGGGACTTACATGTGGAAAGCGGCCCATGCGCCGCTAGGAGCAGCGAGGAGGTGGATGGCATGATCCCACCGGGATGTGGAGGCCTGGGTGAGAATCAGGAAGGGTGATGGATGGATGAATGAAGTCGAGGGGGAATGAAATGGGACCATCGCAGGGGCGACAGTGAAGTTGGACTTGAGCCTTAAAGAGGCTTCCTACGTATCCCTGTGGCAGGGAATCAAAGTCTGTGTAGTTCAGGATGGCGTCGGTGGACCGGCACGAGGGTGGACCTTGGACCGATGGGCATCATCAGCAAGCTGACATGAATGGGGAGGACCAGGAGGGTCCCAGTTGTGGTGTGCTTGAACCTCGGGGAGGCTTCCTACGTACCATGCCTTGACATGGATCAAAGACCTCGTAGTTCAAAGGGTTTCATCGGTGAACCGATGTGAAAGTAGACTCGTGGGTCCACTAGTGGTGGGATTGAACCTTCGGAAGGTTTCCTACGTACCATGCCTTAACATGGATCAAAGAACTCGTAGTTCAAAGGGTTGATGGAATATTGTTTAACATCATGCGGGATGATAGTGAACCCTGACGTGGATAAATGACGGGCGGTGGGTGTCGGCGAACCGTCGTAAATGAGGGACCTCGATCTGATGGGAAATGGGCTTGAAAATGGGGGGCCTGGCGCACCGACTAGGAGATGTTTTGGGGGCCAATGATTGTTGGGATTGAACCTCAGCGAGGCTTCCTACGTACCATGCCTTGACATGGATCAAAGTCCTCGTAGTTCGGGTGGTCACAACGGCTTGCCGTCGGACTGAAATTCAGTTTAAAGTCATGCTCGATGAAGGTAGAACTCGACGTGAATTGGATGATGGGTGGGATTGAACCTTGTGGGGGTTTCCTACGTACCACGCCTTGACATGGATCAAAGACCTCGTAGTTCAGGTGGGGCCTTTTCGGCGAGCCGACGTGAAAGTGGACCTTGGTCCAATGAGTGGTGGGCTTGAACCTCTAGAAGGCTTCCTACGTACCACGCCTTGACATGGATCAATGTCCTCGTAGTTCGCTATGGGTGAGTCGGAATGGCTTACCATTGGACCGGAATGCTGTTTAACGTCGTGCTGGACAGGAATGGGACCCGACGTGAATAGGTGACAGGTGGGCTAGAACCTCATAGAGGCTTCCTACGTAGCATGCCTTGACATGGATCAATGTCCTCGTAGTTCACTATGGGTGAGTCGCAACGGCTTACCATTGGACCGGAATGCAGTTTAACGTCGTGCTGGATGGGAATGGGACCCGACGTGAATAGGTGACGGGTGGGCTTGAACCTCATGGAGGTTTCCAACGTACCATGCCTTGACATGGATCAAAGTCCTCGTAGTTCGCTATGGGTGAGTTGAAACGCCTTACCATTGGACCGGAATGCAGTTTAACGTCATGCTGGACGGGAATGGGACCCGACGTGAATAGGTGACGGGTGGTCTTGAACCTCGTAGAGGCTTCCTACGTACCATGCCTTGACATGGATCAATGTCCTCGTAGTTCGCTGTGGGTGGGGGTCAGGGTCAGTTCTCACTCTAAGCCCACGTGAGTCATGCTCAGTGTGAGAAACAAGAGGTTGCAAGGACCTGACGATCACGCCGCGAAGGATGTGTCCGTGAGAAGCGAAGAGGGGCTTACGCGTTAGGCGACCCATGGTGTTGGGACTTACTCTAGGATGGAGGCCCAATGAAAAGAATGATGATGATTTCGGGCTTGAGCCTTGAAGAGGCTTCCTACGTACCATGCCTTGACATGGATCAAAGTCCTCGTAGTTCTTCTGATGACAGCTTACCACCGATTGGGGGTTTCAACGGCTTAACGCTGGATTGGGTGTGAACGGCTTACCGCTGGATAAGGATGTGAACGGCTTACCATTAAATGGGGTCTCAACGGCTTACCGCTGGATTGGGTCACAACGGCCTACCACTGGATTGGGTGTGAACGGCCTACCGTTAAATGGAGTGACAATAGTGGATGGGGATTACGCTAGGAAGCTGCCCAGGTGCCGCTATGGAGCTACAATAGTGGATGGGGCTTACGCTAGGAAGCTGCCCAGGTGCCGCTATGGAGCGGCAATAGTGGATGGGGTTTACGCTAGGAAGCTACCCGGGTGCCGCTATGGAGAGGCACTGGTGAATGGGGTTACGTTAGGAAGCTGCCCGGTGTGCCGCTATGGAGCGGAAATGGTGGATGGGGCTTACGCAAGGAAGCTGCCTGGGTGCCTCTATGGAGCGGCAATAGTGGATGGGGCTTACGCTAGGAAGCTGCCCAGGTGCCGCTAAGGAGCGGCACTGGTGAATGGGGCTTACCCAAGGAAGCTGCCTGGTGTGCGGCTATGGAGCGGCAATGGTGAATTGGGCTTATTCTAGGAGCTGCTTATAATGTCTTCCTCATGTCTGGCCATGAGGGCATCCCAACTCACTAGCGGGTCGAGGTAATCACCTATGCACTAGTGCACAAGCGGGATAATGCCAAGGACATTGGAATCTATCCCAACAAAGGGAGATGAAAAGTGTGAATCACATGCCCAATATTCAAGACGTCGTGAGATTGGTATGGTGATGGAGGATAACTGTTGACCATGGTGAAAACGCAACGTCCATATCACATTAGACAGAAATAAGGACAAAAAATGTGGGCAGACCGCTGACCATATTCGCAACACGGGGCCTAACTCAAATGTCGTCGATCAGTCTTCCAGAACGTTGGCCCAGGACAGCAGGCGGACCATAGGTCGAGCATCCATACTGTTAGGGGGTCCCTCCATATTTGGATGTGAGTGACAATCCAAACGAAGGACATGCAAAGCGTGAGGTGGAGTGAAGTAATGTTTGAATGGATTCAAATGCTCTTGATATTACGCCACTTTGATCATGGCATTAGGCATCTTACGCTTGGCGCACAAGGCATCTCTTGTTTAATGGAAGAGGCATCCTATGTTTGGAACATACGGATTACTACATATTTAAGTCATGTGGATAGGACTATTATCATCTCATGCTTGGAGCACAAGGCATCCTATCATTTGTTAGACAGGGAGAACTATAGTTTAGAGTCATGTAGATAGGACTGTTGGCATCTCATGCTTGGAGCATGAGGCATCTCTTGTTCGGAGAAAGAGGCATCCTATGTATGGATCATGGGGAGGATACTACAGTTTAGAGTCATGTAGGTAGGACTATTGGCATCTCATGCTTGGAGCATAAGGCATCTCTCATTAGAAGCGAGAGGCATCCTATGTTTGGCACATAGGGATTACTACAGTTTATAGTCATGTAGACAGGACTACTAGCGTCTCATGCTTGGAGCATAAGGCATCTCTCGTTAGAAGCGAGAGGCATCCTATCATTTGTTAGATTGTGAGTACTATAGTTTACAGTCATGTAGAGAGAACTATTGGGCATCATATGCTTGGAGCATAAAGTATCTCTTGTTTGGAGAAAGAGGCATCCTATGTTTGGAAAATAGGGAGAATACTATAGTTTATAGTCTTGTGGGTAGGACTATTGGCATCTCATACTGAGAGCATGAGGAATCTCTCGTTCGGAGAAAGAGGCATCCTATGTTAGGAACATGGGGAATACTACAGTTTAGAGTCATGTAGATAGGACTGTTGGACAGAAGGTGCCTAGAAATGGTTGATGTTGGGACTTACGCAAGGGTGGCCCTTTCTGGTTCAACCTGGCATAGGATCCATGTGATAGGATTTGGAAAAGTTTCCTGAGGAATGGTTCGACTCAAGGTACTCGGGGGATTGATGATGAGAATCTCAACTCACGAGATGGAATGAAACCCAGAGGAATATGTCAACTCAAGGTGTTTCATGGTGTGTGGAGGAGTATCTCTAATCATGGTATTCCATAGGTGGAAGGTGGGAGCGCATAAGTACGCAATGGAAAATCCCGACATCCCGGCCCGAAAAGGTCACGGTGCGACTGTCCATTTTTCATGGGGGTCCATGACGGTTGCGAAGGGATCGGCCTGGAGGGCCAGGACCACAGCCCAGCACTGACCCCGAGCGTGGGTGCGGGGGCGCAGCCCCCGCGGTATGGACCGGTGGGCATGAAGGTAGGATCCTCGCAAAGGATAGGTATTCGCGAAGCAACTTCGCGGAGCATGGCCTTACGGAGCAATAGTCTCTCGCGGAGCATTGGGGTCTCGCGGAGCTTGGTCTCGCGAAGCTACTTCGCGGTGCATGGCCTCGCGGAGCAATGGTCTCTCGCGGAGCAAAGGGGTCTCGCGGAGCTTGGTCTCGTGGAGCTTGGTCTCGCGGAGCAGCATCGCGGAGCATTGGCTCGCGGAGCATGGACTCGCGAAGAATGGTCTCGCGGAGCAGCATCGCGGAGCATTGGCTCGCGGAGCATGGACTCGTGGATCCTCCTCTTGCGGAGCAGCAACGCGAAGGAAGCTGCTCGCGGAGCCGCAATGCGGAGCTCCGCTCGGCCGCCCAAGGGGCGAAGTGGCCATGGCCGTTTGTCCGGAGATGGGGAGTGAGATGGGTATTTATAGGCAAGGGGCGCTGCGAAGCCGACCTCCCGCACCACCTCGAGTGCTTCGCGACGCGCTCGCGAACGTCAAATTCATTCGCGGAGAGGTACCGCCTCCGGAGCTTCGCGGCGGGCTCGCGAATGTCAAATTCGTTCGTGAAGAGTTACCGCCTCCGGAGCTTCGCGGGACCGCGCTACTCGGGTGCTTCGCATCGGTGCTTCACATCAGTGCTTCACGAGGGGTCTTCGCGGTGCATTGCGAACGTCAAATGGGTTCGCGGAGCCTCTCTCCTCATTGCTTCGCGGTGGCGCTCCGCGATCACGGAGGGGGCTTCACGAATGGGCTTCGTGAACCAGATTTCCAGCCCAACATCAAACGTCCATAACTCCTAATCCGTAACTCCGTTCGGGCCCTACGACCTACCAAATCGAAGCTTGAGAAATGGAATACGATATTGGATCATGTATAGAAGCATTTGGAAAATTTTGGGGACATGTTTTCCAGATTCTACAAAATCCACCCCTAAGAACAGGGTCCCACAAGGACGAGAAGGACGAGGCGGACCGCGTTCTGAGGAAACGACTTAGGAAAACACATGCATTGGGGTCCATTGTACCTCGATCGCATTGAGGATAAATTCAACTAAATCTCTAAGCCTACGTGAGACATGCTCGGTGCAGGAAACAAGAGATAATAGGAGCACCTGTACGAGAGTGTAAAACAACGAAAGGTGCAAGGGGATCAACATGGGACATCAAACACCATTGGGGGAATCTTGAAAGAGGGAGGGGTCACGGCTGGAGAGCATGGCTCTCTGAACAGCCGACCTGTTTTTCCCACCCTGCTCTGGTGCACGGGCGGGGTAACGTCAGGGGCGTTAGAATCAATCCAAACAGAGGGAAGTGGGAGGTGTGAATCACGATACCCAAAATCCGGAACACTATGGAGGCGGCGTGACAATAAAGGACAATCGTTAGCCGTGGCGGAGAAACGGTATCCTAACGGTGTTAGCCTGAAATGGGGACAACAAATAAGAATCAACCGCTGACCGTATTTGCAACGTGGGATTTTATCAATTTTTTGTCGATCAATCTTTTGGGATGTTGGCCCAGGACAGTAGGCGAACCATAGGTCAGACATCCATACTATTAGAGGGTCCTTCCAAACATGACCAGTCTTCCGGAACGTTGGCCCAGGACAGTAGGTGAGCCGATGCGGCATGAGAACAGGCCGTTAGGGGGTTCCTTTAGTCATGAAAGAGGACGAGTGTCCGAATAAGGGGCACACAAAGCATGGAATATGGAGTGATGGTTTGTTTGAACAGAATCCAACACTCATGTAATTACACCACCATGGTGGGAGTACGCCATATGGGCGCATTGATTTGATCATGGATCATTCCTTCTTTAGGACAGGGCCTCTCTAGAGAGGGGGTCTGCCGCTTCCCAATGGGACCTTGGGGCATCCTAAACTTGTTCAGGGAAAAAATTGCAGCTACATAGTTCCCCCCGAGCGGTCAGGCCAGAGGGCCTGAAATGGGGAGGAACAGGATTTTGCGATTCCTGGGGCTGAACCCTTGGTGAAATGCCTGGGTGTCTCTACGTATCCCATGATGATGGGAATCAAGCCATACGTAGTTCTGAAAGCACAGTGTAGTCATATACCGACACTGGTAGGGTAAATCCCCTCTGGTAGAGGCTCTGGTGCATCCCATGATTAAGATGGGGAATCCTAAACTTGTTCAGGGTAGAACCACAGTTTAGTGTCATGCGTTGACGACACATGGACTCCTGTAGTTTAACGCCATATGATAGGACGTGGAATAAAAGGGAAGATCCCAGGGAGCTTGTGGTGCGGTAGATATGAAACCGACGTGAATGTGGACTTGGAGTCCAAATCACAACACGTACTCCCGGAGGAAACTCTTCAGGTCGAGGGACCAAGAGTGAGGATTAGGCTGGGCCCGAAGCAGAGTGGTCGGGCATTCCTACGTACCCCATGAGGATGGGAATCAAGCCATACATAGTTCTGAAAGCGCAGTTTAACGTCATGCGGGACGAGGAGCAGCCCGACTGTGTTGGTACACATCCCGCCAAAACTACTAAGCCCACGTGAGTCGTGCTCGGTGTGGGAAACAATCAGTGGTGCTGGGAATTTCCCGACACAAAAAGGGGAAGGTTAGGGCAAAGGGACGCTTGGTGAATACCGGCCCAATAACACTAACACGATCATTTAGCGCATCTACATGCGCGAAGAGAAAGAGCTGAGTATGATGGAATTCCACTTGAACATGAGGAAGTGTAAATGTGTGAATCATGGCACTCGATATTCAGATCACGATGATGGCAACATGACGATGGAGGATAACTGTTGACCGTGGCGGAAACCCAGCATCCATATCGCGTTAGCCTAGAATGGGGACAGAAAAATGAAGGTCGACTGTTGACCATGTTCGAAACACGGGACTATGTCACAAATGTTGTCAAATATCCGTAGGGACGTTGGCCCGAAATGATCGGAGGGCCCTTAGGTCATACATTCATGGAGATCCCTTAAGCCTAGTATCCATGTCGTCCGAGGGTCCTTTGGATGTGGAAGAGGATGAGGATCCAAATAGCGAGCTCACGAAGTTTGGTCATGGGAAGAGGGGAATGTCCCCATGAAAATCCCACACTTCGGACTCTTTGTCGAAACACATCTGAATACGATAATGAGACGTATTAGATAGGGGGAGAAGATTCCTTTCCCATGGGGAGATCATAGTTTAGGGTCATAGAATTAGGACCATGGATGGGTAAGGGGAGTAGGGGATACATGGCAAGGTGGTAACAAAACCCGACGTGAATGAGGAACTAAGCCCTACTTACCATGCATTCTCTGGGGAAGTGCTCGAGTCGAGGGACCGAACACACAGGTTAGGCTGGGCCCGCGGGGAAGTGCCCGGGTGCTCCTACGTATCTCATAAGGATGAGAATCAAGCCATACGTAGTTCTGAATGGTGGAACGGTAAGGTACCAGTGCCAGGGGAAAAGGGGGAGTGCGGTTGTGGCCCTTGCACTAAAAGAAGCGGAATTTGATATGTCTTATTTGTTCTTTAAGGTGAATGTTTTTTTTGTGAAGCGACAGGCCTAGAGTAGTAGGTCGTGGTGTCGCCACAAGGATCAAGCCGTAATGGGCATTGACAAATGGCATGGCACGTGACCAATACCCAACGTGATGTCCTCTACAACGAGGTCACCACAATGCAGTGCCATTTTTCGTCGTGCAGAAAGGATGATAATGTCACAGTTTAGGGTCGTATGATAGGACCAAGCATGCATTTTATCGTCATACAGCGCAGACGTAGCAGAGGCGATGCTAGGAGGGGAATGTGTACAGTGTCATGAGACACAATCGATAGAGACAAAATCCCACATCACACTATGCGCCACTCCAAGAGGGAGACCTCAGTCCGAGGGGCCTATATAGATGTAAGAGGTGAAACATGGGGGGGGGAACTGGCTCCCCAAATTGGCTAGACCTGACAAGGCATCTAGGCGATCCTACGTATCCCATCAGGATGGGAATCAAGATGGATGTAGTTCTAGATGGATCTTAGTTTATGGTCTTAGAGCTCGGACCATGGGAACCCTGAAGGACGCCGTATTGCAGCTTTGTCCCCCTAGCATGCAAAGGTGCACTGAGGGATAGCGCCAAAAGTGTCAAGATTCCACCTGGACATGATGGTGTGAAAAATGATGTGAATCATGCAACCAACATTCGAGGAATGAAGGGGCTGGTGTGACGAAATAGGATTACTGCTGACCATGTTCGCAACACAACATCTTGTCGCGTTAGCCTGAAATGGGGACAAACAAATGAGCATCGACCGCTGACCGTATTCGCAACGTGGGATTTTATCGATTTTTTGTCCAAAACCCTCAGGGGCGTTGGCCTGTAATGGTAGGAAAGCCCTTGGGAATTGTATCCAGGTCGTTATTGGGGGCCCCTCCGGGTTTGAAAGGTAATGGAAGCCCGAATGGAGGGGAACACGAAGCTTGACAAGTGGAAGGAACTTGACCAAGTTGAATCTGACACTCTTGGTCCGAGATCAGAGTACCATTAACACATGGGTTGGTAGCTGTATAGAGTCGAGGGACTCAACTTGAGGGTGATTGAGAGATGGTGGATTCTCGGGAGAAGGGGGCATGGTGCCCAAAGCCTTGTATCATACCTACATATCCCCCTCCTGGAGAGGGATAGACCAAATGGACTAGGTGACCAGGAGATCAGGAGATCTCTAATAGGTGGGGCTGGGCCTGAATTCCGGACATTCAGGTGGTCCTACGTATCCCATTAAGATGGGAATCAATCCACAAGTAGTTCTGAAGGGTGCCTTTTAACGTCATGAGGGACGAGGAATATGAGGGCTAACTCTCAGAACGGGGGTGCGCATGGTGAAGCTATTGCAAACCCGACATGAATGAGGACATAATCCCACACTACGCCACGCAGTCCCGTAGTTGGGGTCCTGAAGGCTGGACCAGAGAGGTGGATTAGTTGAACTCAAGATGGACCCAAAGACAAGGGGTCTGGGAATTCCTACATATCCCATTAAGATGGGAATCACGCTGAACGTAGTTCCAGATGAGAATCTTAGTTTATGGTCTTAGAGCTTGGACTGTGGATGGTGACAACTTCCCAAGTAAGCACAAATGTCCACCCAATCCCTAAGCCCACGTGAGTTAAACTCGGTGTGGGAAACAAGGGGGAATCCTTATTGCAATACTTGGGGCGAGTCAAATGGGAGTTGGTAGAGAGCCCCGAAGGACACCTTCGACACGACTTGTTCCCCCAACTCACAGGCGTGCATGGAGGAAAAGTACGAAGGGTTCTGAGACTCTACTTGGACACGGTGAAGTGATGAATGGTGTGAATTGTTCACCCAACATTTTGGGCCTAATGGGTTGGCATGGAAATAGAGGAACACTATTAACCATGGTGGAAACACAGTGTCCATATCGCGTTAGCATGAGGTGGGAACAACAAATGAGCATCGACCGCTGACCATATTCGCAACACGGGATTTTATCGATTTTTTGTCCAAAACCCTCGGGGCCGTTGGCCCGTAACGGTAGGAGAGCCCTTGGGCATAGTATCCAGGCCGTTCTTGGGGGTCCCTCCAGGTGTGAAAGATGATGAAAGCCCTGATGCAGGGATACACAAATCCTGGAAAGCGGGTGCGGACGTGTCCGAGTAAAGCTTGGCATTCCAGGTAATAAACCAGAGTACTCTTAGGCACATTGGTGAACCGCTAAAAAAGGGATTGACGAAACAACTCAGGAGGGAGAGGTACATGGTGTGGTCATTACAAGACCGACGTGAATGAGGAAATAATCCCACACCACACCATATAATCCTCTCATGGAGGAAGGGTAGACCAAGGGTCCAAGGAGGGATGACGATTCCCGAGAGATGGGGTTGGACCTAAATCCTAAACATTCAGGTGGTCCTACATATCCCATAAGGATGGGAATCAAGCCACACGTAGTTCTCCGAATGTATTTTAACATCATACGGGACGAGGAGGGGAGTAATATACCCCTAAACAAGGGAGGTGTATGGTACGGTGAAGAAGCCGACGTGAATGAGGATGTAGTCCTACACCACACCATACAATCCTATAAGAGAGGACCTGGGCCGTGGCCCGGAAAGGCCAAGGGGCCTGATAGTTAGGCATTGGTCAGGAAGGCCTGACCTGCTTGTAGTTTAATGTCTTGCAATGAGGACGAGGGTCGGGGACCCGAGGAGGCCAAGGGGCATGAGGTTGGGTCACCGTAAAAGGAGGGCGTATGGCATGGTACATGATCCCGATGTGAATGAGGATGTAGTCCTACACCACACCGTACACCCTGGGTAAGAGATTGGGCGGAGAGGCCCGAGAAGTCCAAGGGGCATAAGGTCAGGCATCATTCAGGAAGGCCTGATGGGTCTGCAGTTTAACTTCTTACATGAGGACGAGTGTCGGGGACCTGAGGAGGCCAAGGGGCCTGAGGCTGGGCCTCGTAAAGGGAGGGCGTACGACATGGTACATGATCCCAACATGAATGAGGACATAGTCCTACACCACACCGTACACCCCGGGTAAGAGATTGGGCGGAGGGGCCCGAGAAGGCCAAGGGGCCTAAGGTCAGGCATCAGTCAGGAAGGCCTGACGGGTCTGCAGTTTAACATCTTACATGAGGACGAGGGTCGGGGACCCGAGGAGGCCAAGGGGCCTGAGGCTGGGCCATGTAAAGGGAGGGCGTACGGCATGGTACATGATCCTGACATGAATGAGGACATAGTCCTACACGACACCGTACACCCTGGGTAAGAGATTGGGCGGAGGGGCCCGAGAAGGCCAAGGGGCCTAAGGTCAGGGATCAGTCAGGAAGGCCTGACGGGTCTTCAGTTTAACGTCTTACATGAGGACGAGGGTCGGGGACCCGAGGAGGCCAAGGGGCCTGAGGCTGGGCCTCGTAAAGGGAGGGCATACGACATGGTACATGATCCCGATGTGAATGAGGACCTAGTCCTACATCACACCGTACACCCCTATGGGGAATCAGGGATGTAGGCCCGATTGCTAGCACCACCCAGGGGGAAGTTTGTCACTTTGGGATGGGGCAAAACAAATCACTGCACTCTATGTCTAGGACATCTGGGGGTGGACCCGAAAATCCAGGACACTGTTTACCATGTTCGAAACACAACGTTCCTATGGTGACCCGATATGGGAGCAACAAATGAGCATCGATCGCTGACCAAATTCGCAACGCAGGACTTGTATCAGCTTGTTGCTTGAAAACCCTCGGGGGCGCTGGCCCGTATCGGTGGGAGAGCCCTTGGGAGTTGTATCCAGGCCGTTCTTGGGGGTCTCTCTGGGTGTGAAAAATGATGGAATCTTAGTCGAGGAGTGGTTGAAGCATAGCTGTATCCATCCACGAAAAAGGAAAACACCTCCAGGGGTATGTGCAGCTGGGTCTAGGCTTGCTCGATGTGAGTTGGGGAAAAAGCGTGCACCCTGCCATGTCTTGACCCGAGGGGAAGATTTCGGCTTTTGGGCTGGGCTAACGGACGAAATGCCCGGGCCTTCCTACGTATCCCATTAGGATGGGAATCAAGCCATACATAGTTCTTGAAGGCCATGCAGTTTAATGTCACATGGGACGAGGATGCATCTCATTTGGGGATATGTAAGGTATGGAAAGTAATCCGACGTGAATGAGGACGTAGTCCCACACCATACCATACGATCCCGAAAGAGGGTAAGTCAGGGAAAACCAAGGGTCCTGAGGCCGGACTGCGGTCAGGGAGACCTGACTGACTGGGGACCATGGGCCCAAGGAGGCCAAGGGGCCTGAGGCTGAGCCTCGGTCAGGAAGTCTTGACTGACTTGCAGTTTAACATCTTGCAGTAAGGATGGGGGGCCATGGGCCCAAGGAGGCCAAGGGGCCTAAGGCCGAGCCTCGGTCAAGAAGACCTGACTGACTTGCAGTTTAACGTCTTGCAGTAATGAAGGGGGTCGGGAACCTGAGGAGACCAAGGGGCCTGAGGCTGAGCCTCGGTCAGGAAGGCCTGACTAGCTTGCAGTTTAACATCTTGCTGTAAGGACGGGGGCCGGGGGCCCGAGGAGACCAAGGGCCCTGAGGCTGAGACTCGGTCAGGAAGGCCTGACTGGCTTGCAGTTTAATGTCTTGCAGTAAGGATGGGGGCCGGGGGCCCGAGGAGGCCAAGGGGCCTGAGGATGAGCCTCAGTCAGGAAGGCCGGACTGGCTTCCATTTTAACGTCTTGCAGTAAAGATGGGGGCCGGGGTCCCGAGGAGGCCAAGGGGCCTGAGGCTGAGCCTCGGTCAGGAAGGCTTGACTGGATCGCAGTTTAACGTCTTGCAGTAATGACGGGGGTCGGGGGCCCGAGGAGGCCAAGGGGACTGAGGCTGAGCCTCGGTCCGGAAGGCCTGACTGACTTGCAGTTTAATGTCTTGTAGTATGGACGGGGGCCGGGGGGCCCGAGGAGGCCAAGGGGCCTGAGGATGAGCCTCGGTCAGGAAGGCCTGGCTGTCTTGTAGTTTAACGTCTTGCAGTAAGGATGGGGTCCTTGGGGCACGAGGAGGCCAAGGGGCCTGAGGCTAAGCCTCGGTTAGGAAGGTCTGACTGGCTTGAAGTTTAACGTCTTGCAGTAAGGATGGGGGGAGATATTAGTTTAAGGTCATAGAGCTCGGACCATTTTTCAGTTTATCGTCTTGCAGGACGAAGATGCAGTTTAACGTCCTGCAAGGCCCTACAGTTTAAGGTCGTGTTGGACCATACAGTTTAAGGTCGTGTTGGACCTCGGTGCAGTTTAAAGTCTTGCTGGACGATAATGTGCAGTTTTATGTCATGACGGACGAACATGAGCAGTTTAACGTCATGCAGGACGATGATGCAGTTTAAAGTCTTGCTGGATGATAATGTGCAGTTTTACATCATGACGGACGAAGATGAGCAGTTTAATGTCATGAAGGACGATGATGCAGTTTAAAGTCTTGCTGGACGATAATGTGCAGTTTTACGTCATGACGGACGAAGAGGAGCAGTTTAACATCATGCAGGACGGTGATGCAGTTTAAAGTCTTGCTGGACGATAATGTGCAGTTTTACGTCATGACGGACGAAGATGAGTAGTTTAACATCATGCAGGACAATGATGCAGTTTAATGTCATGCATGACAATAATGATCAGTTTAATGTCATGACGGACGAAGATGAACAGTTTTACGTCATGCAGGACGATGATGTAGTTTAATGTCATGCAGGATGATAATGATCAGTTTAACATCATGATGGACGAAGATGAATAGTTTAACGTCATGCAGGATGATTGTGCAGTTTAATGTCATGCAGGATGATAATGATCAGTTTAACGTCATGACGGACGAAGATGAGTAGTTTTACGTCATGCAGGACGATGATGAGCAGTTTTACGTCATGCAGGACGATTGTGTAGTTTAATGTCATGCAGGATGATAATGATCAGTTTTACGTCATGACGGACGAAGATGAGAAGTTTAACGTCATGTCGGACGAAGGTGAGCAGTTTTACGTCATGCGGGACGATGATGAGCAGTTTTATGTCATGCAGGACGATTGTGCAGTTTAATGTCTTGCATGACGATAATGATCAGTTTTACGTCATGACGGACGAAGATGAGCAGTTTAACGTCATGTCGGATGAAGATTGTTATGCAGTTTAATGTCATGAAACTTGGACATGGTTGTTACGCATTTTAATGTCATGCAACTGGGACGTTAAAACACACAAATTGTGTCGGTAGAGGAATGGTCATCTCTGCCCCATTTTGGTGGTTTGGGATGACACAGAGTGTCGCAATGGTAGTAGGGATGACTACATTACCTCGACCTATAGGGGAGAAGAAGCCAGGAGCGTCGGTATGACGGGGCGATGGAGCCTGCAAGGCGTGGAAGCCTGGAGCGTCGGTACGATGGGGTGAGGGAGCCCGGAAGGCATGGAGGCCTGGACGTCAGTACGACGGGGCGAAGGAGCCCGGAAGGTGTGGAGGCCTGGAGCGTCGGTACGACGGGGTGAGGGAGCCCGGAAGTCATGGAGGCCTGGACGTCAGTACGACGGGGCGAAGGAGCCCGGAAGGCGTGGAGGGCTGGACTTCGGCGCGACGTGAGCGAAGGTGCCCAGAAGGCATGGAATCCTAGACGTCACCACGACGTGGGCGACGGGGCCCGGAAGGCGTGGAAGCCTGGACGTCGGTATGATGGGGGCGAAGGTGCCCAGAAGGTGTGGAAGCCTAGACTTCGGCGCGACGTGGGCGAAGGTGCCCGGAAGGCGTGGAAGCCTAGACGTCGGCGCGACGTGGGCGACAGGGCCCGGAGGCGTGGAAGCCTGGACGTCGGTACGATGGGGGCGAAGGTGCCCGGAAGGCGTGGAAGCCTAGACTTCGGCGCGACGTGGGTGACAGGGCCCGGAAGGCGTGGAAGCCTGGATGTCGGTACGACGGGGGCGAAGGTGCCCGGAAGGCGTGGAAGCCTAGACTTCGGCGCGACGTGGGTGACGGGGCCCGGAAGGCGTGGAAGGCTAGACGTCGGTATGACGGGGCAAAGGAGCCCAGAAGGCGTGGAAGGCTAGATGTCGGTAAGACGGGGCGAAGGATCCCAGAAGGCGTGGAAGGCTAGACGTCGGTATGATGGGGCTATGAAGCCTGGAAGGCATGGAAGCCTTCATCCCAAACGTTGGCGGTATGAGGAGCACCTCCGTAGTTTCTGGTGAAAATAGAGCGGGGTCGACAAAGTGCCGATAAAGTTGGAGAAGGATTCTTACTACGTAGCCTCATGTGGCGGCGGAGTCGGCGAGGAGCCGATGGAGACGGGTGGCGGAGCCACCTGCACGTCCTCTTGAGGCGGTGGAGTCGGCAAGGCGCCGATGGAGACGGGTGGCGGAGCCACCTGCGCGGCCTCTTGAGGCGGCGGAGTCGGAGAGGAGCCGATGGAGACGGGTGGTGGAGCCACCTGCGCGGCCTCTTGAGGCGGCGGAGTCAGCGAGGAGCCGATGGAGACGGGTGGCGGAGCCACCTGCAGGGCCTCTTGAGGCGGCGGAGTCGGCGAGGAGCCGTTGGAGACGGGTGGCGGAGCCACATGCGCGGCCTCTTGAGGCGGCGGAGTCGGCGGGGAGCTGATGGAGATGGGTGGCGGAGCCACCTGCGCGGCCTCTTGAGGCGGCGGAGTCGGCGAGGAGCCAATGGAGATGGGTGGCGGAGCCACCTGCGCGACCTCTTGAGGCGGCGGAGTCGGCGAGGAGCCGATGGATAATGGTGGCGGAGCCACCTGCATGGCCTCTTGAGGCGGCAGAGTCGGCGAGGAGTCGATGGAGATGGGTGGCGGAGCCACCTGGGCGGCCTCCTGAGGTGGAGGAGTCGGCGAGGAGCCGATGGAGACGGGTGGCAGAGCCACCCGCGCGGCCTCTTGAGGCCGCGGAGACGGCGAGGAGTAGATGGAGACGGGTGGCGGAGCCACCTGCGCGGCTTCTTGAGGCGGTGGAGTTGGCGAGGAGTCGATGGAGATGGGTGGCGGAGCCACTTGCGCGGCCTCTTGAGGCGGCGGAGTCGGCGAGGAGCCGATGGATACGGGTGGTAGAGCCACCTGCACGGCCTCTTGAGGCGGCAGAGTCACCAAGGAGCCGATAGAGACGGGTGGCGGAGCCACCTGCGCGGCCTCTTGAGGCAGCGGAGTCGGTGAGGAGCTGATGGGGACGGGTGGCGGAGCCACCTGCGCGACCTCTTGAGGCGGAGAAGTCGGTGAGGAGCCGATGGAGACGGGTGGCGGAGCAACCTGCATGGCCTCTTGAGGCGGCGGAGTCGGCGAGGAGCTGATGGAGACGGGTGGCGGAGCCACCTGCGCGGCCAGTTGAGGCCGCGGATTCGGCGAGGAGCCGATGGAGACGGGTGTCGGAGCCACCTGAGCGGCCTCTTGAGGCGGCGGAGTCGGTGAGGAGCTGATGGAGAGGGGTGGCGGAGCCACCTGCGTGGCCTCTTGAGGCAGCGGCGTCGGCGAGGAGCCGATGGAGACGGGTGGCGGAGCCACCTACGCGGCCTCTTGAGGCGGCGGAGTCGGCGAGGAGCCGATGGAGACGGGTGGAGGAGCCACCTGAGCGGCCTCTTGAGGTGGCGGAGTCGGCGAGGAGCCGATGGAGACGGGTGGCGGAGCCACCTGCGCGGCCTCTTGAGGTCGCGGAGTCGGCGAGGAGCCGATGGAGATGGGTGGCGGAGCCACCTACGCGGCCTCTTGAGGCGGCGGAGTCGGCGAGGAGCCCATGGAGACGGGTGGCGGAGCCACCTGAGCGGCCTCTTGAGGCGGCAGAGTCAGCGATGAGCCGATGGAGACGGGTGGCAGAGCCACCTGCACGGCATCTTGAGGCCACAGAGTCGGGGAGGAGCTGATGGAGACGGGTGGAGGAGCCACCTGCGCGGCCTCTTGAGGCGGCGGAGTCGGCGAGGAGCCGATGGAGACGGGTGGAGGAGCCACCTGCGCGGCCTCTTGAGGCCGCGGATTCGGCAAGGAGCCGATGGAGACGGGTGGCGGAGCCACCTGCGCGGCCTCTTGAGGCAGCGGAGTCAGCGAGGAGCCGATGGAGACGGGTGGCGGAGCCACCTGAGCGGCCTCTTGAGGCGGCGGAGTCGGTGAGGAGCCGATGGAGACGGGTGGCGGAGCCACCTACGCAGCCTCTTGAGGCCGCGGAGTCGGCGAGGAGCCGATGGAGACGGGTGGAGGAGCCACCTGCGTGGCCTCTTGAGGCGGCGGAGTCGGCGAGGAGCTGATGGAGACGGGTGGCGGAGCCACCTGGGCGGCCTCTTGAGGCAGCGGAGTCGGCGAGGAGCCAATGGAGACGGGTGGTGGAGCCACCTGCGCGGCCTCTTGAGGTCGCGGAGTCGGCGAGGATCCGATGGAGACGGGTGGCGGAGCCACCTGCATGGCCTCTTGAGGCGGCGGAGTCGGTGAGGAGCCGATGGAGACGGATGGCAGAGCCACCTGCTCGGCCTCTTGAGGCCGAGGATTCAGCGAGGAGCTGATGGAGACGGGTGGCGGAGCCACCTGCGTGGCCTCTTGAGGCGGTGGAGTCGGCGAGGAGCCAATGGAGACGGGTGGCGGAGCCACCTAAGTGGCCTCTTGAGGTGGCGGAGTCGGCGAGGAGCCGATGCAGACGGGTGTCGGAGCCACCTGCGCGGCCTCTTGAGGCCGCGGATTCGTCGAGGAGCCAATGGAGATGGGTGGCGGAGCCACCTGAGCGGCCTCTTGAGGCGGTGGAGTCAGCGAGGAGCTGATGGAGACGGGTGGCGGAGCCACCTGCGTGGCCTCTTGAGGCCGCGGATTCGGCGAGGAGCCGATAGAGACGGGTGGCGGAGCCACCTACGCGGCCTCTTGAGGTGGCGGAGTGGGCGACGAGCCGATGGAGACGGGTGGCAGAGCCACCTGCGCGGCCTCTTGAGGCGGCGGAGTCGGCGAGGAGCCGATGGAGACGGGTGGCAGAGCCACCTGCGCAGCCTCTTGAGGCGGCGGAGTCGGCGAGGAGCTTATGGAGACGGGTGGCGGAGCCACCTGCGCGGCCTCTTGAGGCGAAAGAGTCGGAGAGGAGCTGATGGAGATGGGTGGCAGAGCCACCTGTGCGGCCTCTTGAGGCGGCGGAGTCAGCGAGGAGCCGATGGAGACGGGTGGCTGAGCCACCTACGCGGCCTCTTGAGGCCACGGAGTCGGTGAGGAGCCGATGAAGATGGGTGGCGGAGCCACCTGTGCGGCCTCTTGAGGCGGCTGAGTCGGTGAGGAGCCGATGGAGACGGGTGGCAGAGCCACATGAGTGGCCTCTTGAGGCGGCGGAGGCGGCGAGGAGCCGATGGAGATGGGTGGCGGAGCCACCTACGCGGCCTCTTGAGGCGGCGGGAGTCGGCGAGGAGCCGATGGAGTCGGGTGGCGGAGCCACCTGCGCAGCCTCTTGGGGCGGCGGGAGTCGGCGAGGAGCTGATGGAAACGGGTGGCGGAGCCACTTGCGCGGCCTCTTGAGGCAGCGGGAGTCGGCGAGGAGCCAATGGAGTCAGGTGTCAGAGCCACCTGCGTGGCCTCTTGAGGCGGCGGGAGTCGTCTAGGAGCCGATGGAGTTGGGTGGAGGAGCCACCTGCGCGGCCTCTTGAGGCGGCGGGAGTCGGCGAGGAGCCGATGGAGTCGGGTGGCGGAGCCACCTGCGTAGCCTCTTGAGGCGGCGGGAGTCGCCGAGGAGCCGATGGAGATGGGTGGTGGAGCCACCTGCACGGCCTCTTGAGGCGGCGGGGGTCGGCGAGGAGCCGATGGAGACGGGTGGCAGAGCCACCTCCGCGGCCTCTTCAGGCGGCGGGGGTCGGCGGGGAGCCGATGGAGTCCGGTGGCGGAGCCACCTGCGCGGCCTCTTGAGGCGGCGGATTCGGCGAGGAGCCGATGGACCGTAGTCTTCAAACACCCAATGTTACTCATCCTCTCACATATAATGGAGAGGGAATTCACATGGATGATGCCTCAATCTTCCCGACACCGACACATTTGTCCTACTCAGTATTGAAGGAGATGAGATTCACGTCGGGTTCACCATTTCTGTTTCTGACGCTTTCGCCAGGGCGTGCGCATCTGTCTGTGGAGGACACGCTTCTTGTTGCCCCGCATTCCCGCTTTCCAAAGGCGGGCATCATTCGTTCCTTGTTCAGGTACGTCTTCTCTTTGATCGAAACGTGATGATGGGATATCGGTTCTTTCTTCCTTAGATTCCTCCTCGGAACTCTTCACCTAGTCCGGGTCTCCCTCATAGATTTAATACATTGTTCGTGAATCTCATTCCCGGTGCCATATCTTCATGGATGCCGGTTAATTACACTACTTCCGTCAAGACATTCCATGGGGTCTTAACATGGTAGCGACCTTCTGTCGGAGTAGACGGCAACATCAGGCATGTCAGGGCATTTCTGGGTGCATGGACATTGGAAAACCTGTATTCTTCCTCATGAGAGGGCATCTCAAGGGTGCATATCCTGAGGCATCCCACGTCGAATGCGGGGAATCATATGCCATAGGCATGTACCTGAGGTTTTCCTCAGCTTCCCATGTTTAACACAGGGTATGCAGCATGTTTAACGTCTTGCGAAGACGGTTACGCCAAAGGCGTTCCATCCGAGGTTTTCCTCAGGCATCTCATGTTTATCACAAGGTAGGCCGCGAGTTTAACGTCTTGTGGAGACGAAATAAGGGTGATCAAAACATACCATAGATACAGATTGATGGTGGTGTGCCCCATAGAGGGGAGATGTCACACCGTAATGGATGATCTGAACACCACTGAGGGCGAATCAGGGGAAGTGCACCCCAGGATGGGGTACATTACCATTGGTTAGGATTGAACCTCTTGGAGGTCTCCTACGTACCCTGTGTAGAGGAAAGGGATTAAAACCCACGTAGTTCGAAGGGGTGATGAATCGGGGTGAACACAGAGGAAAAAGACCCGGAAATATGATGGGACTTACATGTGGAAAGCGGCCCATGTGTCGCTAGGAGCAGCGAGGAGGTGGATGGCAGGATCCCACCGGGATGTGGAGGCCCAGGTGAGAATCAGGAAGGGTGATGGATGGATGAATGAAGTCGAGGGGGAATGAAATGGGACCATCGCAGGGGCGACAGTGAAGATGGACTTGAGCCTTAAAGAGGCTTCCTACGTATCCCTGTGGTAGGGAATCAAAGTACGCGTAGTTCAGGATAGCGCCGGTGGACCGGCACGAGGGTGGACCTTGGTCTGATGGGCATCATCAGCAATCTGACATGAATGGGGAGGACTAGGAGGGTCCTAGTGGTGGTGGTCTTGAACCTCGGGGAGGCTTCCTTCGTACCATGCCTTGACATGGATCAAAGACCTCGTAGTTCAAAGGGTTTCATCAGTGAACCGACGTGAAAGTAGACCCGTGGGTCCACTAGTGGTGGGCTTGAACCTTGGGAAGGTTTCCTACGTACCATGCCTGACATGGATCAAAGTCCTCGTAGTTCAAAGGGTTGATGGAATACAGTTTAACATCATGCGGGATGATAGTGAACCCTGACGTGGATGAACAAAGGGCGGTGGGTGTCGGCGAACCGTCGTAAATGAGGGACCTCGGTCCGATGGGAAATGGGCTTTAAAATGGGGGGCCTGGCGCACCGACTAGGAGATGGTTTGGGGGCCAATGATTTTTGGGCTTGAACGTCAGGGAGGCTTCCTACGTACCACGCCTTGACATGGATCAAAGTCCTCGTAGTTCGGGTGGTCACAACAGCTTGATGTCAGACTGAAATGTAGTTTAAAGTCATGCTGAACGAAGGTAGAACTCGATGTGAATTGGATTATGGGTGGGCTTGAACCTCGTGGGGGTTTTCTAGGTACCACGCCTTGACATGGATCAAAGACCTCGTAGATCAGGTGGGGCTTTGTCGACGAGCCGACGTGAAAGTGGACCTTGGTCCAATGAGTGGTGAGCTTGAACCTCTGGAAGGCTTCCTACGTACCACGCCTTGACATGGATCAAATTCCTCGTAGTTCTCTATGGGTGAGTTGCAACGGCTTATCATTGGACCGGAATGCAGTTTAACGTCGTGCTGGATGGGAATGGGACCCGACGTGAATAGGTGATGGGTGGGCTTGAACCTCATGGAGGCTTCCTACATACCATGCCTTGACATGGATCAATGTCCTCGTAGTTCACTATGGGTGAGTCGCAACGTCTTACCATTGGACCGGAATGCAGTTTAACGTCGTTCTAGATGAGAATGGGACCCGACGTGAATAGGTGACGGGTGGGCTTGAACCACATGGAGGCTTCCTACGTACCATGCCTTGACATGGATCAAAGTCCTCGTAGTTCACTATGGGTGAGTCACAACGGCTTACCATTGGACCGAAATGCAGTTTAACGTCGTGCTAGACGGGAATGGGACCCGACGTGAATAGGTGACGGGTGGGCTTGAACATCATGGAGGCTTCCTACGTACCATACCTTGACATGGATCAAAGTCCTTGTAGTTCGCTGTGGGTGGGGGTCAGGGTCAGTGCTCACTCTAAGCCCACGTGAGTCATGCTCGGTGTGAGAAACAAGAGGTTGCAAGGACCTGACGATCACGCCGCGAAGGATGTGTCCGTGAGAAGCGAAGAGGGGCTTACGCGTTAGGCGACCCATGGTGTTGGGACTTACTCTAGGATGGAGGCCCAATGAAAAGAATGATGATGATTTCGGGCTTGAGCCTTGAAGAGGCTTCCTACGTACCATGCCTTGACATGGATCAAAGTCCTCGTAGTTCTTCTGATGACAGCTTACCACCGATTGGGGGTTTCAACGGCTTAACGCTGGATTGGGTGTGAACGGCTTACCACTGGATAAGGATGTGAACGGCTTACCATTAAATGGGGTCGCAACGGCTTACCGCTGGATTGGGTCACAACGGCCTACCACTGGATTGGGTGTGAACGGCCTACCGTTAAATGGAGTGACAATAGTGGATGGGGCTTACGCTAGGAAGCTGCCCAGGTGCAGCTATGGAGCTACAATAGTGGATGGGGCTTACGCTAGGAAGCTGCCCAGGTGCCGCTATGGAGCGGCAATAGTGGATGGGGTTTACGCTAGGAAGCTACCCGGGTGCCGCTATGGAGAGGCACTGGTGAATGGGGTTTACGCTAGGAAGCTTCCCGGTGTGCCGCTATGGAGCGGAAATGGTGGATGGGGCTTACGCAAGGAAGCTGCCTGGGTGCCTCTATGGAGCGGCAATAGTGGATGGGGCTTACGCTAGGAAGCTGCCCAGGTGCCGCTAAGGAGCGGCACTGGTGAATGGGGCTTACCCAAGGAAGCTGCCTGGTGTGCGGCTATGGAGCGGCAATGGTGAATTGGGCTTATGCTAGGAGCTGCTTATAATGTCTTCCTCATGTCTGGCCATGAGGGCATCCCAACTCACTAGCGGGTCGAGGTAATCACCTATGCACTAGTGCACAAGCGGGATAATTCCAAGGACATTGGAATCTATCCCAACAAAGGGAGATGAAAAGTGTGAATCACATGCCCAATATTCAAGACGTCGTGAGATTGGTATGGTGATGGAGGATAACTGTTGACCATGGTGAAAACGCAGCGTCCATATCACATTAGACAGAAATGAGGACAACAAATGTGGGCAGACCGCTGACCATATTCGCAACACGGGGCCTAACTCAAATGTCGTCGATCAGTCTTCCGGAACGTTGGCCCAGGACAGCAGGCGGACCATAGGTCGAGCATCCATACTGTTAGGGGGTCCCTCCATATTTGGATGTGAGTGACAATCCAAACGAAGGACATGCAAAGCGTGAGGTGGAGTGAAGTAATGTTTGAATGGATTCCAATGCTCTTGATATTACGCCACTTTGATCATGGCATTAGGCATCTTACACTTGGCGTACAAGGCATCTCTTGTTTAATGGAAGAGGCATCCTATGTTTGGAACATACGGATTACTACATATTTAAGTCATGTGGATAGGACTATTATTATCTCATGCTTGGAGCACAAGGCATCCTATCATTTGTTAGACAGGGAGAACTATAGTTTAGAGTCATGTAGATAGGACTGTTGGCATCTCATGCTTGGAGCATGAGGCATCTCTTGTTCGGAGAAAGAGGCATCCTATGTATGGATCATGGGGAGGATACTACAGTTTAGAGTCATGTAGGTAGGACTATTGGCATCTCATGCTTGGAGCATAAGGCATCTCTCGTTAGAAGTAAGAGGCATCCTATGTTTGGCACATAGGGATTACTACAGTTTATAGTCATGTAGATAGGACTACTAGCGTCTCATGCTTGGAGTATAAGGCATCTCTCGTTAGAAGCGAGATGCATCCTATCATTTGATAGATAGGGAGTACTACAGTTTATAGTCACGTAGAGAGGACTATTGGGCATCATATGCTTGGAGCAGAAGGCATCACTTGTTTGGAGTAAGAGGCATCCTATGTTTGGAAAATAGGGAGAATACTACAGTTTATAGTCTTGTAGGTAGGACTGTTGGCATCTCATGCTGAGAGCATGAGGAATCTCTTGTTCGGAGAAAGAGGCATCCTATGTTAGGAACATAGGGAATACTACATTTTAGAGTCATGTAGATAGAACTGTTGGACAGATGGTGCCTAGAAATGGTTGGTGTTGGGACTTACACAAGGGCGGCCCTTTCTGGTTCAACCTGGCATAGGATCCAAGTGATAGGATTTGGAGGAGTTTCCTGAGGAATGGTTCGACTCAAGGTACTCGGGGGATTGATGATGAGAATCTCAACTCACGACATGGAATGAAACCCAGAGGAATATGTCATCTCAAGGTGTTTCATGGTGTGTGGAGGAGTATCTCTAATCATGGTATTCCATAGGTGGAAGGTGGGAGCGCATAAGTGCACAATGGAAAATCTCGACATCCCGGCCCGAAGAGGTCACGGTGCGACTGTCCATTTTTCATGGGAGTTCATGATGGTTGCGAAGGGACCGGCCCTGAGGGCCCGGATGGCATCCCGGCACTGACCCCGAGCGTGGGTACGAGGGCGCAGCCCCCGCGGTATAGACCGGTGGGCGCGAAGGTAGGATCCTCGTAAAGGATAGGTCTTCGCGAAGCAGCTTCACGGAGCATGGCCTTGCGGAGAAATAGTCTCTCGCGGAGCATTGGTGTCTCGTGGAGCTTGGTCTCGCGAATCTGCTTCACAGTGCATGGCCTCGCGGAGCAATGGTCTCTCGCGGAGCAAAGGGGTCTCGCGGAGCTTGGTCTTGTGGAGCTTGGTCTCGTGGAGCTTAGTCTCGCGGAGCTGCATCGCGGAGCATTGGCTCGCGGAGCATGGACTCGCGAAGAATGGTCTCGCGGAGCAGCATCGCGGAGCATTGGCTCGCGGAGCATGGACTCGTGGATCCTCCGCTCGCGGAGCAGCAACGCGAAGGAAGCTGCTCGCGGAGCATGGCCTCGCTGAGCTGCAATGTGGAGCTCCGCTCGGCCACCCAAGGGGCGAAGTGGCCGTGGCCGTTTGTCCGGAGAAGGGGGGGTGAGCTGGGTATTTATAGGAAAGGGCCGCCGCGAAGCCGACCTCCCACGCCACCTCGGGTGCTTCGCGGTGCGCTCGCGAACGTCAAATTCGTTCGCGGAGAGGTACCGCCTCCATAGCATCGCATAGGGCTCGCGAACGTCAAATTCGTTTGTGAAGAGTTACCACCTCCAGAGCATCGCGGGACCACAGTGCTCGGGTGCTTCGCATCGGTGCATCGCATTAGTGCTTTGCGAGGGGTCTTCGCGGCGCATTGCGAACGTCATACGGGTTCGTGGAGCCTCTCGCCTCATTGCTTTGCGGCGGCGCTCCGTGATCACGGAGGGGGCTTCGCGAATGGGCTTCGCAAACCAGATTTCCAGCCCAACTTCAAACGTCCATAACTCCTAATCAGTAACTCTGTTCGGGCCCTACGACCTACCAAATCGAAGATTGTGAAATGGAATACGATCTTGGATCATGTATGGATGCATTTGGAAAATTTTTGGGATGCGTTTTCCGGGGTCTACAAACACCAGGTTTCATAATTACCTCACCATGAATCTCTCGCATTTCCTACCATCTCTGGTCTGATTTCTATGACCATAAAGTAAGATCACTCTATATCCTTGCTACAAGATATTAAATTTCATGACATATTCCATAACTATGTATGTCTTGGTTCTCATCCTTATGGGATACGTAGGGACACATAAACATATTTTCTTCGGGTCCATCCCTAAGAATCTGAAATCATATCCTTTCTCTTTTGGCCGCTAGGCCCAACCCCTTTTGGGAACATGTGGTGTGGTGAGTACCTCATGGTTTCTCATTCATGTCAGGTTTTTCAGTAGCCATACTGTGTGCCCCCATTGTCTTTCCCAACCTGGTCTGAGTTCTAGGACCCCAAACGAAGATCTCCCTATGGGAACTGTGCGTCATGTTTGGCCACTTTGTCGCCCTGTGCACAGTCCATTAAATCAATACCCCTTAATGGCCTATCATTATGTTGGAAGCATGCAACCTTAGGAATATTTTCCTTGGATGGGGACTTGACTCCATCTGTATGATACATCACACTATCGTACTCATATGCATTGTGGTCATGTCCGAAGTGTGGAATTTTTACAAGGACATTCCATCATTCCATGTCCAAGCATCATGTGCCCATTATTTGGATCATCATCCTCTTCCACATCTGATGGGAATCCCTTTAGGGGCAGGTCTCATGCCACATTGTCTTACTTACCGACTTGGGCCTACGTCCATGAGGACACATGATGACATTTGCGATAGGTCCCATGTTTAGAATATGATCAGCGGAAGACCCTCATTTGTCTGTACCCATTCAAGGATAACATTATATGAATACTGTGTTTCAAATGTTTTCAACAGTTATCTCATATCAACACACCACCATCATTGTGGTCCAAATCTAGATTATCATGATTCACATATTTCTACTTCATTATGTTCAAGATGAATTCTAACACACTCAGAATTACTCCTTCGGTCATCTAGGTGCGTTATATAGGTTTATCAACTTAAGTGGGATGCCATTCACCTAGTTTCCCATTTCCCCTGACATGTTCCTTCCTGTGCTAGGAAATTCCCATCAATACTCCTTGTTTCCCGCATCGAGCTCAACTCACGTGGGATTAGTAGTTCTAGTAGGACGTTTACAGGCGTAGCCATGCCACACATGCCTTTCATCCTCCCACAAGATGTTAAACTATGCCTTCATAACTACATATGGCTTGATTCCCATCCTAATAGGGTATAGGAATGTCCAAGAACCTTTCTTTGGGCCCATCATAACTTTCACTATTTGTCCCTTGACATAAAAAACATTCTTCAAGGATACATGGTGTGGTGAAGACTCCTTATGTCCTCATTCGCGTCAGGTTTATAACTACCCCACCACATAATCACATCTTGGGATATCCCCTTTCACCCATCATCCTATCGCATGACGTTAAACTACATGAGTCCTTATGTCCTCAGTGCATGACACTAAACTGTGATTCTACCCTGAAAAAGTTTAGGATCACCCATGTTAATCATGGGATGCACCAGATCCCCTGCCAAAGAGGTCCTTCTTGGAAGAAAATTTGATCCATGATTAGATGGATACACTCACCTAATGTTCCTTCATCACAGTGGTGTGATTTCAAGAGTGTTGGACTCCATTCGAACAATCCATCACTCCAACTCCACACGTTAATTTCCCTTCATTTGGACCCTCATCCTCTTTCACACCCAATGGACCCCACCTAATAGTCTGGATTCTCGGCCTATTGCTCACCTACTATACTGGTCCAATGTTTTAGAAGGATAATTGATGACATTTTGAGTCAAGCTCTACATTTCAAACATGGCCAGAAGTCGACCATGACTTGTTACCCCCATTTTAGGCTAACTCAATAAGGATACTGTGTTTTGAACACGGTCAATATTTATCCTTCATTGTCACTCCATCCATATAGTGTTCTGAATTTTGGGTATCGTGAGTCACACTTCCCACTCCCCTATGTTCAGATCGATTCTAACGCCTCTAGCATTACCCCACTCGTGCACTAGATCATGTTGGGGATGTGACAGTTCGGTTGTTCCTAGGACTTTATTTTCCAATCAGGTCTCCCCCCTTTCTTTTTGGAAGCTCGGAAGTGTCTTTTCTACCTCGGGTGTCTGAAGTATGATTGTCACTCCCACATTCAAATAGAGTAATATCATGAGCATCCATTGTTTCTCACATAGGGTGTGACCCATGTGAGCTTAGGAATGTTTCACTATTTACTTCAGGAGTGAGGTCAAAGTTCATTAAAATAAAAAAGCAGGTAGTTTGTTCATGCATAAAATTGAGCGATGGAAGTAATAAATAAGGATGAGTTCTAGGGGGTCAGACAAAATAAGTCCCTTAAGGATTGACATTTTGGATGGACTGCTCAATTACTGCCACCTTATGACTAGTGGCCTCCAACATCACTTACCATCCCCTGAGATCCTTATCTTTGACAGAAGCAACGGGGTGCAATTCATTACCCTGGACTATGCCTATGATTGTTCATTCTAGAGCCTAATAATTTGGTGATTCCCCTATGATATTTTCTTTTGAGCATCTACGAGTTGGACCATCAATCACTCAATGATCTCAGATTGGTTTGCAATGAATGCCTCCCTTTCCTTCATTTGATCCTCAAGGTGTTAGACCTCCTACTCCACCTCTAGGAAGGCATGAGTATTCTTTGAATCCTCCCTGGTGCTTGGAAATGTCTGAACGTCGACTGTATTCCCATATATTCTCTTCCATGTAATCAGAGATTATTTCATGACGATGGAAAGCATCCACCCCTCTAGCACAGAGAAAACGTAGCCAGGTGTGTAGTGACCCCATTCGGCTGATCCATTCTGCATGTGGTAGGATGAGAAATAATCTGATGCACTTACACAACTTTATTTGTGTTTTACGGCTCTCCTCCATAGCATTTGAGTTGGAATCATCAATTTCATCAGGGTATGTGGGCCTGTATTCGGGGAAAGCGGCGAGGAGTTTAGTAGCAGGGTCTTCTTCGACAACCTCCTCCTCATCAACGACTTCACTCTCATTAGGCTGGAATTCCACCCCGGCTGCATTACCATCCCTAATTTCAATCTCCAGCTCATCGAGTACCAGGGTAGGGCCACCTAGAATAGTTTCTTCTCTAAAGGCCGATACAACCACTGCCCATCCTGCTCTGGCAGATATCCCAGACTCGACGATTTAGCGTGCCTCCAACCCTACAATCACTACATCCGGAATCAATATCTTGATTAGTTGAATTATCTAGAAAAGTGTAAAAAAAATTAGAATGGACTTATGGGAGCCATGTGCAGCGGTGTCCAATGCTTGTGTCATAGCGGGGGCTGCCAACATAGGGGACCCTTCGGTGCTTGTCAACTCAATCACCAGAGTTGAATAATCTTAAAAAATGGGGATGGAGGGGGATTCTACTTTTAGATCATTTTCACCTAATCCAGATGAAATCAGCACCCCACTATACTCGATCCTGAGGAATATCCCATGAGGTTGCTCCCAGACCTCCATAGTCATACCAGCGCCCCCTATGGGGAAGGCTTCATGGGGACCCTTACATGTGTGCTCCTGAATAGGACAAGGTTTGGTTAATGGATCAAGATTATGAAAAGTTAAAAGTCGATATACGTTTTAAACCATACCTCAAGCTGCTCTTCTAGTTCTGTATTAGAGCCGACTATTTCACCCCTCTCCCAGGAGCTCTTCTAGTGAGTGGGAGCTTCTAAAGGCCCCTCTCCACCAAGACCATAAACATGGTCCTCTTCCTCATGTCCTTATTATTAGTGTTATTATTATTATTATTATTCTTCTTCTTCTTCTTCGTCTAGTTCTACTTCCTCTACACTTTCATCCTTGGATGGTTGCTTCTCTGGGTCATGCTTCTAGCCAAGCATTACGCTCACTAGAAGATGCAGTTTTTCACACCGCCCCCACTAGCATGAGTACAAATCCATGGCTGTCAAGTATGCATGCCGAGGATGAAAATTTACCCTATCTGATATCTGGATGTTCCCTATGTCTGGTAGATCAAGCCTGGTGCATATCAACCATTGCCACAACTCTTCGGCAGACATGGACTATCACGTCATTCTCCAAGAATACCATAGAGAAGGGATGATAACATCAGTAGATTGTGTTAGGAGGTACCTGAGTTGCTTTCCAGGGAGTTCCCTAGTCGGACCAAGAGGCTGTACATGAGACCACCCTTCCCCGAAGGGTGGAGGCACATTCTCAGCCTACGCTGCCCCTACCGATGAAGGACCGGCCTACACCGTGCTATCTGCTCAACCTGTTCATTGCCTCACTTCCCCCGTAACACCTCTTCTACCTTCCCAATCTTCAGGATCTTCACTAGCTACCTTGATCTGCTAGATGCATTTTCAATGAATCTCCTCGGGATATGTTCTTATCTCTTGTTTGGCCTACTCTATTGAAAGACCTACACTGACATCAGTGGTAGGAAGAGTGATGATTTTTCCCAAGACTACCATTGTGAACATATGCCATAGCTGGTGGGGAATGCAAGGATGCCACTCTTTTCGAGCCTCTTTGTATACATTCTTGGGCATCCGCTGTATGCACCCAAACTACCTGGAGAACCTGGTCGGCACATAAGGTTTGCAAAAGATTTTTCCATTAATCTGGCCCACCAGCACACCACCTTGGATTCTCTTCAGGTACCCCCTCTGCTCTAGTGGACCCCACCCATCATCTACCATTTGGCCGATCGGGGTTTTGACTAGGTAGAAGTCGATGTGGGTGTGGTTGCCGATCTTGAGCTTGATTCAATCATCCCTAAATGTCAATGGGCGGATTCCAGCAATGTTCAAGAGGGATGGCTGCATACCATTATCAAGGAGGCAAATGGCATTTGGGAAGTCATACCCACTAATGTGGGATACGAACCAACTGTGGAGAATCTGAAACAGCCCACATATCCTCCTGAGTGTACTTCCCATTGAGATGCGCCCTAGAATACTTTATAGCCTAGCCAACACTGGCACCCCTAAGTTAACCTTGTTCTTTTCCATCATAATCCCAACCTTCAGTAATGTCCCTGGGTGGACTCCCATCCTTGTGTCCCTCACAGGAAACAACCATCCACTCAATAACATGGAAAGGAACCCTTCATATCGCCCATTCGTTTCATAGCCTTAATTAATGAAAAAGCCCCACGATCTGTACTATCTTGTCTCCAAAATCATCCAATATGATCCCACTTATCCCATTTGAGATGTGTTTGGGCATTTCTTCCCTTAGCATAGCATCTTCACAGCCATGTCCTGGGTTAAGAAGAGAATAAAACACTTTATATAGGATATGTCCTTTAGGATATATTATATTTTGAGCCCCTCTTTAGCCAGCTCTAGTAGGTGCCATGACAGGACTGGGGTGCGTGTTCTATCCACCCAAAAATTCTCCATCGGGAGGAACTCGTCGTACTAATATCCCTCAAAGGGGATTCCACCGATAAAGTGGACATCACATAGGATGATTCCAACCTCCCCATGGTGGAGGTGAAAAGTGTTGGTATCAAGCGACCAGCGACTAAACAGCTATGCTACCAAGTCCTGCTATTGGTAGAAGAGGAATTGTGAAGTCCAAACGGCCTCAAAAAGCCCAACGGACCATAGCTCCGGACCTAATTCCTCGCATGTCTGATGTACCCAGTACGCCCATGCCCATTCATTGGTAATGTTTCCCCGGGATCTGAAATACCACTCATGATAGACCTTCATTTCATCAATAATGATGCTTCTGAAAGTACTCGAATAAATACCGGGAGATTCCTCAAGGACTAGTTCACTTCCCACAGCCATCCTGGTCTTCGTATTTAGGAAATAGATGGTTGTGTTATGCATTTCCCTAGCAGGATGGTTATTTATGATAATATGGAATTGGGGAAGACTATCCTCATATACCACCCACGACCACGGTGTGTCCATCTTGAAACTGGGCATCATCACCTCTTTTAAAAGACCAATGTTCCATAGTGGCGGACTCCCACTCAGGACTTTATCCTTTTGAGCCTGTATGAGTATGCTGAAAAGTATTTGGTTATTAGACACAACCCTCCTCGCACGAAGAATATGAGAGTTCATGATTTTTTGGGTTCTTCTTGCAGCAGTGGCAACCTCCCTCTCCGCGTCGGTCTATTGAGCGGCCATTTTGGAAATCCGAAGTGATTAGTGCAAAAGAATAAAGATTTGATGTTCAAAAGTATCAGTGGTGTGAAAAAAAGTCGACATTCATTGACAAAATTCGGATTTCACGAGAAACCGAGAGTCAGTAATGGAATTTTACACACGAATCAGGACCGTTTTCGTACATGAGAGCAAAATACCTATCGCGCAGAAATAGTCAAAGTAGGGCCTAGGGGGGCCTTGGCCTATTTATAAAGTGCTAACATGCCTTCCGCACATGCGCAACAATATTTCACACGAAAAATGCGTTCTTGCACACCACCGAAGAGGTTTTTCCATATTTTTGGTGTACCCATAGAATCCGACCTTCGGGGTCTATTTCAGCTCGGATTATAAGGGTGCATTTTTTGACACTAAAATTCAAAGAAGGGCCACATCAGGTGGATAAAATAGAAACAAATGAATCTGGGATGGCAAGAGGATATTTCAAGGCCTCGGAGGCTGCCACACGCAATATTAGGGGGACACGCGTAAGTGGCATTCTGGCATGCAAAATCTTATGCACCGGCACCCCAATCTGTGCCCAAGGCGACGTCAACCGCCACTTTGCATGCCCGGTCCATTTTCCGTGCAAAAGGAAATGTCAAATGAGCATTTTCACACCTGAACCCATTTCCTCACACAAGGCGATCTCAAACAGGCGTTTGCGCGCACGACCCCATTTCGGCACCCAAGGAGACGTCAAATGGACGTTTTCGCACTCGCCGGCATTTCCGTGCACAAGCTGACGTCAAATGAGTGTGTGCGCACCCATCCCTATTCTACACACAAGGCGACATCGAATGGGCGTTTGCGCGCCAGACACCCTTTCTACACACAAGGCGACATCAAACAGGTGTTTGCATGCCTAAACCCCTTTCTGCACACATGGAGATGTCAAATGGGAGTTTGCGTGCCCAACCCCACTTTTCATGCCCATGCCAACATCAGACATGAGTTTGCATGCCCGACCCTTGCGCACCCCCTTAAGGAATCCTACTATAAAACAAACTCTATCCCCACCCTTTAGGGATGGTAACAGAAGACAAAGCGATGCTCTTCCGTGTAAAAACCACCCCTTCCTTGACCATGTGAAAAACCCCATGGCCTTCAGGAATTAGATTTTGCGTGACAGGTCCCCCGAGGGGGCTTCATCGGATGGGACCTATTAGACCTGATCCTCAGGACTCCCTTTTCTCCCCAAGTCATTTGCACGCAAGGGATCTACTTTTTTACGCAAGTTCCCTCTGTGTCAGGTAGTCTTGCGCGCCACCAATCCTTCTTGTGTGAACCCATTCCTTCTTGAATGCAACCCATCCTTCCTGCCCGCAAAACATCCATATTGCGTGCAACTAGTCCATCTTGCGGGAAAAGTTTCCCATTGTACACAACCCCTTTGTCTTGGCGCAATCCTTTCATCTTGCACACAGACCTTCTATATTTCCCCAAATCATTCTCTTACGTGCACTCCATGTGTTTCACTCACCTTAAGGAACCCTATTTGAGCCGCTCCTATGCACAACACACCTGCACCACAAAATCTCTTCTTGTGCATCCCTTCAGGTTTTCACAGAGAAATTTCAAAGTCCCTTGGGCAGTTCTTTCCGTTTCATTGCTTCACCCCATGTTTCTTCTCATAGGAACTCTAACGGTTATTTCTTCTTTGCATATCCATGCTAATGTAGACCTCCAAATTGATCTCTCCATAACATCCCCATTTCACGGCCTTGTCGATGCCTTCCTTACCTAAAGGGTAGGAGGGTATCGATAATGTAAGTCCTACGGGTGCGGAGTGAACCCACCTCGTCCGAGCTTTAGGAAATTAAACTGTTGAGTGTTATTGTCATCAGCACATGACGTTAAACTATTACCACGCCCTATGCCTTGCAGTTGGGGTGCCCTATCTCAGACATTATCTACGCCAACTGGTCTCAATGGGAGTGAGATCATTCATCACATGGAATGAAATCTTCCTTATCAGAGCGGCATCTGCCTGCAGGGAAAGGGAAACCACCCATGCGTAAGCCCCTAGATTTTCCTGTTAGAGGTAGCATCCCTACCCCTCCTCCCTTCCTGGGTGCCAAATCCCTCTCCCACTGGGCATTGTCACCACCGGAGGCTCCACCCTAGAGTAAGTAGCAATCTCTATTTCTCCAGACTAGGAACCTCAAATAATCTCCTATTCCCTCTTTGGGATACTAACCATGAGTAATCCCCACCCCACTTCCTACGAATACAACTTTTGTGAAATGATCTTCATGCCTTTGATGCCTATTGTATCTCACATTGATCATGACTTTCATGGGCTTAGAGTATGCATCGACCATGACATCCTATATGGGCTGCCTAGAGTGTAATCCCTACACACCCTTCCGAACTACATGGACATTGATCCTTACCAAGGCAAGGTATCTAGGAAGCCTCCCTATGGTTTAATCCCAACACCCATCGATCCTGACCATCTTTACATCGGTTCCCACTCCTTCCAAAAAATGTGGACTTTGATCCTTTCCTGCGAAATGTATAAAGGAAGCCTCCCAGACATTCAAACCCAACAACCATTGGTTCCATCCCCCCTTCACGTCAGACAACCTTCATCCCGCATGACGTCAACCTACATTCCCCCTTTTCATCCTGCACGATGTTAAACTGCATCCCCCATCCCGAACTACATGGGATTTAATCCACCTCTCCTGGATAAGGTATGTAGGTAGCCTCTCTAAGGTTCAACCCCATCCAGCGGTAAGCTGTTGGGACCCCATCCACCAGTAAGTCATTGCGACCCCATCCAGCTATAATCCTTTGCAACCCCATCCAATGGTAAGATGTTGTGACCCCATCTAGCGGTATGTCGTTGTGATCTTATCCAGTGGTAAGCTATGGTGACCCCATCTAGCGGTAATACGTTGTGACCCCATCCAGTGGTAAGCTATTGTAACACCATCCACCGGTAAGCCGTTGTTACCCCCGTTCAATGGTAATCCATTATCAACCCCATTTGGAGGTATTCCATTGAAGTCCCCAATTGTTGGTAAGTCATTGTGAGATCAACTACAAGGACTTTTATTCCCTTCCACATAGATACATAGAAGGGCTCTTCAAGACTCAAGACCAACATCACGATCGTCCTCGAGTCGACTCCATCTCATTCTCCACCCACTTCACTTAACAATCCATCATCCATTTTGATTCTTACTCAGGCTGCCACATCCTAGTGGGATCATGCCACCTCATTCCCCATTCCCTTTAACAAAAATCGGGTAGCAAACCACATGTTAACCCTAACATCGGTCTTCCCTCAAGGTGTTTCACACACCTGATCCACTCTAGTCAGTGTTCCAATCAGTTTGATCTATCTCCGCTAGACGTTAAACCTACATCATACCTTGTGTTCAACATAGGAAGTTGAGGAAAACCTCAGATACATGCCTATGGAATATAATTCCCTGCGTTCAACGTGGGAGTCCTCAGGCTTCTGTGCCGTCGAGAAACCCTATAAGAAGGGGAAGAAACCCAGACGCGCCAGTGTCCCCGCATCCAGACATGCCAGTGATACTACTCCTCCGATCGAAGGTTGCTTCCCTAACTGGACCCCTTTGAATGTCCTGACAAAAGAATTATAATTAACTGCTGTCCTTGAAGATATGACACTGGGAAGAGTTTCACAAACAACATCTTAAGTCTATAAGGGATACTCGGATTAGGTGATGAGTTTTGAGGAGGAATCCATGGAAGGAAGAACTGATATCCCATCATCATGTTTTGATAAAAGAAAAAATTTCCCTAAACAAGGAACATATGTTTCACGCCTATGGAGAAAAGGAATGCAATGAAAAAAATAGTTATGCATCCTCCATAGATGGATGCGCATGCCCCAGTGAAAGCATCGAAAACAGTGCTCCTACTCAAATTCTTGCATAATCTCTGCCATGGTAGAGGCTTGTTAGAGAGCTACATTCATGGATGATATTAATTATAGAAAACCCTCTCAAATCTTGTAATTGTTTTCTACACCAGGAATAATGGGAGGTTTTGTAGGTAGAACTTCTGGTGGGTTAAGTCCCAACACTTCTAGAGAATCGTCATTTCTAACCTCATGGTCCATGACCTAAGGAAATTTTGGACGTATATATATACAACTTCCAAACACATGACTCAAAATAATTTCAACTATTGGATATATCTCAAAAAAATAATTAGATTGTTAGAAATACTTTGTATAGAAACATCATACCCTTCTTCGTATATCTAAATCCACATCTATGTAACTTATAAGGTTATAGGGAATATAAGAGACACTCTCACCACCCACTACTAAGGTCATTTCTAGGTTAAGGTTTCATACCTTATTATAAAGGCCCTAGTATATGGAGATTAAATTTCAATTTATAGAGGTAAATGCTCTTTAAGTTCAAATTAGAATCTATATTTAATGGAATATATTTATTTCCACTTTTAGAAATAATATCTTTCATATAAATATATATATATATATATCACAATATAATTATGTGAGTTTTTATTCCCAAGTTATAAAGTTATACTCATTATAAACTGAAATTGGTATTTCATGTAACTAATACCAATTTAATAAATTTTATCTAGTGTTAAGACATGAAAATTTCATGCACAAGGTTAAAATATATAAGATCATCATTACCAATTTATTAAGTCTCCTCCACCTTTTAAATTTGAGTTGTAATCCATTTAATTGGAACTACTATCATTTCAGCTCAAGCTTCCAATGGTTCATGGCTCAAAATTGTGATAATTAGAAAATAAAGGAAACCACATCAAGTTGTATTGGAAAAAACTTGTTAGGTTGATGTAAAAACATTAATAAATGAATTATTTATCTCATTAATCCTATAGAAACATTATTTGACTAATATATATATAATTAAAGGAACTAAAACAAGTTGAAGTCAATGCACACATTAAAAAATAAACAGTAAATCATATACATGATAGATAAATACTTAGGTGCATCCAATGATTATTTTTGAAATACCAATTTATTATTCTTTTCCATGGGTAAAAATAAAAACAATAGTTATAATAATAATAAACTCCATAAATCATGTGTTCCATAGAATTTTGAAAATAATAAAATAATAACAAGTATCCAGAAATATATTTCCAATACCAAAAAACATGGATTTTTCCTCATAAGTGGGATAGATACTCTTTGGAAAAGGATCATTAAAAAAATTTACACTACCTAATATATTTTATAACTATCTCAAAATTGTAATATAATGGAAAAAATATCTTATACAACTTTGAAACATCTCGTGCTTTTTAAAATCATACGTAACTAAACTAGGTTGGACACATGGCCTCAAGTGAACCTCCCAATATACCAAAGGATACTTACTAGAAGAGAGGGTCTATATTGTTATGGTGGTCTTACTATTCCCTCTTTAAAAAAGTGTAGAAAATGGTAAATAATAGATAAATCAGTATAAGCAAGATAATAGTTAAATAGTTGAATTAAAACTACCATATGATAATAATATGACATAAATAATAACCATTGGCATAAAAAAATATGATTTCATGAAGCTATAAATAAATAGTCAATAAAAAGGAAATAGGTTAAAAGGAATTCAATAGGGATATGTTACAAAAAAGATAATAGAACCAAAAACTATCTCCAATAGCAGCATGACCAGAAGCTGAGTCCTATTCTTTCATACTCCATCCTGTTATAGAAATATCAAGAATAAATATATGGGTGATTTACTTTATCCCTACCGTCATCCAAAATCTTTTTAGGTACCAATAGTTAGCCTAAATAGCGTCTAATTTAAATGTAGTATTCCACCACAAATTCTGTCAAGCATCATCTAGTCTATGAATATAGAATTGAAAGTATGTAGATATATTAATTAACAGTTTCAAATAATTAATAATTTTTTATTCAAGTTCCTCATGGGATACTCATATGATTATACCAGCATTGGACTATGTTGTATTTTCTATAATCAAATTAAATATTTATTTATATCTATATAGCTAAATATTATTGAATATAACCAAGGAATCCATGTATATTTTAATCATAAAATGATCCATAACTTCCATGTAATTTAATATTTATTAGTTGGGTGAAATCCATAATGGTGTACCTTTAGAAATTCACTCATAGTGGAAAGATCTACCCAATCCCTATGATCATGTCCTATTAAGAAATTGTGTGAGAATTGAAAGGATCCCAAGGCATAATCCATGATGGTATATAACATCAATATGAATCTAAGGATCATCATAAAATGAATTTAATTTTATCTATTGAAATATATGTCAACTCTTAGTACCAACTCATATAATTCTTAATCTCAAGACGAAGAAAAAATATAACTTTGGACATTAACATGGTAGATTCATCAATGAATGGATTGAATTCTGATGATTCTATCCAAAGAAAACCTCAATGGGAATCCAAGTATCACTCAGGACACACCACACCTTCAAATATAATTCATGTTTGTGACAATAGTTAAGAATGATATAATAATTATTCAATTATCCAAATCATAATGAAATCCATGATCATGTTCCATAATTAAACAAGTCATAGGTGGCATGGTTATTCCATTCATCATTCATTTAAGATAATTTATCTATTTTTATTGTAAAATTGATTCATCACAGCTTAGAAGGACTTTAGTTACATAATTGAGGCTTACAATCCTAACAAGGTATCACACCATTCAATTTAATTCAATTAAAATATTTCATTTATAAGGTCCAATTTTACACACCTCAATGGTGATTTAATTATATAATAGGGTACAATGTTCTCTTATATATAAATGATGCAACTTAAGGGGTGGTTTTCTTTGTGACGTAGACAACATTCGAAAACATCATGTTTCAAGGATAACTAATCCATGGTTTTAAAATTTATTAAATTAATGTGACATTTAAAATAGGACTCACTGAAGGTATGGTGCATGGCATGATGGCGCATGATATAAACATCCAAATTTTTAGTGAATGGAGTAATACCACCATCCAAATATAGGTAGTTGACTCCTCATCCAGTATCAATCTATAATATGTGCTAGAACTTCAGAAATTGGAGAATCAGAAAAATTTATAGAAAATATAAATTATTGGCTTGCATGAAGATAATGATAAATATGGAAATACAGATAGATAAAATAAGGTAATGGAGTCAAAGGATTATTTAGGGGCTTCTAACGAGATGAAGGATACTTGATTCAGGAATCAATCAGTAAAGATATCTAAAAGCCTAGGATGATAGAGGAGGAGAACATAAAAGGTACGGTAGTGAATTTAATAAATGAGTATAAGGGTAGATTTATTTTTAAAGAAAACATGGGTAAAATCCTAAAATCAAAATCTTTAATGTTTTGCATGGTTTGAACACACAACTATCCAACCCATGTGCCAACCATGCATTAGAACTATCAATGGTGAAACCCCATTTATGGAAAGGCATACTATTTTCAAACCATGATAATACATGAATACTCACTATCCATCTTGTTCACAACCATTCATGGTTAGGTGAATGGTTTCACCTAACCATTAATAAATTGTGCGACACAGAACACAAATTTTTTGCCGGTTCTTCATGGACATGCTCCCAATCTCACACAATTAAAAAATCATTCTTATACACTTCGGGCCACATGGTTGAGACATATTTTTAGCACTAACCACGTACCAACATTGAACTAAATTCTAGTTCTAAAAAAGTTGGAGAAATAGGCATTGAATAACCACTGGCCACTCATAGACCCTTCATGCACTCACGAATTTTCGTAAAGATAATGAAAAATATTCAAACTATAATTTAAATGATCCATTCTTTATTGAAAAAATTATCTTACACATTAATATGTTAATAATTGATATGAGAATTTAAACATACCATCCAATCCATTCCATTGATGAGGTTAATGATATTGATATCAATAACAAGGAAACCCCACACATCTTTCTAATCGTTGATCATAACTCTACACTTAATACATTTAAAACCTTGATCCTTCCACCTTCCCAAGGGAGTGTAAGGAACCATCATGAATAGAAAAATATCCACGAATAAACCCAACACATCAGTGAATATAGAAGATATTGCATTATTATATTTACTGATATTAAAAAAAGAAAGTACTATCGAGGATGAAATGAACACTATACCTCTCAAAGTAGTCATCCCAAATTTAGATTCCTATAGTGCATACTCTACTGTATAAAATATTCTAACCTTGGCTCCTCCCTACACAATCTTCATTTCCCCAGTATCATCCTTTTTATGTTATTATGATCCTCTACCTTTCACTATATCAAACCGAACCTAGGATTCTTTAGTAATGGTGGATCCATCTCTTTAGTCATGGTATACTTTTTTGAAAAATTATTAGTAACAATCTTTTCCAAAAAAATGGAAAATAATAGATGTCATCAAACAGTCAGTATTTGTTTGGGATATCAATCTACACTAGAATAAAACAACCTTGTATTAACCTGGAGAACCCATGGTAACCAATCCGGATGTATAGTGAGCACCCATACCAATCTTCCTATTATGACTAGATGACACACTATAGCTACCTACTTCTATAATAGATTCCCAATTCAGACCAAACATATGACAACCCCAACTATACAAACCTAGAGTCTTTGTCTAATTTATTACATTGGAATATGATACAAGGGATCACATAACTATGGATAGATTAGTTTAGTAATCTTAAAGAAATAGATACATATATGATCCCCAATTTACATTGGAAATTAAATATAAAACATAGTAAAAGTAAATTTTATGAATCCTTGTATCAATTTTATATATTCCTTCTAAATATATCAGTGAAAGGAAAATAAATTAAGTGTGAGATCAAATTCTCATTAAGGTTTTCAAAAAATGTAATATATCTTGCAAAAATAATGTATGACCAATAGGAATTGTAAATAAATTAAAACACATTCCATTTAATAATTTCAGATAACAATATCAAAACCCATGATGAATGAAATTAATAATTTCAGATATCTTGATCAACGTCTTATGCTAAAATACTTTCAAATAAAGGTAGATATGCACCAAAATAAGTGTAATAAGGCTATCCAATTGGTTTTCCTCATGATACCCAATAAATTATGTGATGGGTTATCTATATTCGTGTTTCACCCAAAAAAACATTTCTAAAACATTCCTCATATATTTAAAAATCAATTTAGTTCATAAAAAATAATCTTTATCAAAAAAATATTTTATGAGTAAATACTATGAAATATCGATATTTCCCTATATACTAAAATAAAAATAATATTATAAAACCATATGTATTAATAGTATATAATTTAATAAATAATTCTTCCCATGTTACAAATTATATGGATATGTTTGATGAAATATGATCATAAGAAAGTGAGTGTTTCAAGAGAATGTAAATGACTAAAAATCATCTGAAATAAAATATGGATATCAATTCATCCGAAATATAAGTTTTTTAATCATATCATGCCTTTAGTGAATAGAATAAAATCTAAGAAAAACATTTAAAAGAAATTTTAATTATATGAATTTATTTTTAGACACATATGATAATTGTAGAAGAATATAAATACAATAAAACAATTATAGAGGTGTGAAAATCTATTAACACCAAATATTTTAAAAACAAACATTCCTTTTGTCTTTTTATAAAGAATGTCGAAAATGAACCTTTCAGAAAACATTAGAATGATTCCCTTTATACCCTATAAAAAGTAAATGATAACATAAAATTTCATTAATAAATCATTTTATAAAATAAAATGTAATTTTGAAAAATAATTTTGAAAAATATTAAAATGGAATAAAAATATATCTGATCAAAAAGAGAACTAAGATTACATTTTCTTTTAAATAATTATTTAGTTGACTCAAGTGGAATAAATTTAAAATTGGGATGAAATCATATATCTACTTAAATATTAAATATATAATAAAATATATTGATTTTATGAAGGATATATTATATTATTCCTATAATTAATGTATAAGAAATGTAAAAAATAGATTGTATAATAATTTCTTTCCTTTTTAGTATCTTTTAAATTTTAATCTGTTGAATGTGTAAACATGAATTTAAACATTTATTATCGTAAATAAATTAATATTCATTTTATATAAAAAAATGGGTAATTATATACATCACATAAAATAATATATGTGCATAATACTGAATATTACTCAATGGAGTGGATTGAGATGAAATCCCCTACCTTCCACTTCCACATAGATGAATATTCTTTAACCTCCTACATAATAAAATTAAATTAATTATACATACATTAGAGGACCATATAAAAATCTATATTATCATATATGATTGAGTTATAACATATAATAACCTATTTATTTACAACTTTTCATTATTATCATCATTTCAGGTGTTAACTATTTCATTTTTCACGTATGTTTTGATTGATTAGTTGTGGTAATTGTGTATTTATGATGGTTATATAATCTCTAGAATTTAAATAATTATATAAAAATATACATATTCATTTTATAAATTTTAAAAATCATCAATGAAAAGTGGACATTAAAAATGAATCACATCACTTTTTTGGGGTGGCATTCCACACGTATGCATGAGCGACGTTATCATTTTTATTGGTAGAAGGGTGAAGAAGAAGATGATATCTAAATTTTAATAAACATAATTATTTGATAAATATAAAACATATTCCTTATTTAAATCACTATGAGTATCTATGTGAGGTATTGGTGGAAGAAAATTACATTAGTTCATGAGGGGTACTCCTCCATACAGATAAGCGATGATTTTGTTTCCCATTTGATGGATAATGAGATAGATAAATATTATTCCGTAGAAAAAATAATAGCCTATTATTTTTTATATTATTATGTTATTATATTTTAATTATAGGACATAATTTAATGTGTTAAGGAATGAATAAAGTTACGTGGTTGATTATTATGACTACTTATACTTCGAAAGAGGTGCTTTAGATCTCTAAATAAGGGCCATATAGTTGGTAATTTTGGAATAAATTAAGATATATAATTTGGATAAGTATATTGTTATAAAATTGATTTAATTTTTTTCCAATATAATATGATCAAGGGGTTAGAGGAAGAGATGGAAGGAAATTCTCTTTCATAAGCAAGGGAGACTTGGAACTAAAGAAAGGATAAAAATATTTTAAGGATCAATACAAAATGGCAATAAAATTACCCATATTAATATTTGATATGTTTAAGGTCTATATAAAACCATACAATGAGTTTTCATAATTTTTTTATCTTGAATCCTTATCCTTTTATTTCTGACCCTTTTAACTCACATTACCCTTAACTGTGGTAACAATTGTTTTTTCAATTTTTACTATTAATAATGTCCAAAAATGAATGTGAACTCATTTAAAAATTTTATATTTATATTTTGAAATATGTTACTAATTTTATCTCATTAAATTTCTATAAGTGGAAGAATTTACATTAAAAATAAACTAAAAACATGGTGAAAACATTTTTTCCATTAAATGAATTTTTCAAGAATAATATGATCTTATATTTTCTCTATGACCAGAAATAAATAATATATGAATATAATTTAATATATTTAGTAATATAATATATAAATTTCAATTAAAATATTCTTTATTATATATTATTTTATTTAATTAAAATAGAAAAACATTATTCACTAAAAAAGTTTTTTTTGAAAAATATATATGTTTACTTCCAAATGATCTTATCATTATTGATATCAAGATTATTTTCAACACATGGTTGATTATAAATATTATAAAACACTATAATAAACAAAATAATGGTTATCTGAATAGTAAATTTTCAATTATTCATAAAATATTATATCTAGGGTAGATTTTCAAATATTTATTCTATGATTATTATGACAAAGTAAGTTAACTATCGATATCCATCATATAAAATTTATCGTTTTTATTCTATGAAATATAAAAATTTAAATCATACTATTTCTTCATAAATGTAAAATTTTACCTACTATATCTGAATATCTATTGTTACATTCATCCCTCCTTATGAAATTTCATATAGGAAATTTTCATAGATAGTAAATTATAATTAAATAAAAGTGGATCATCTTTATAAAATCCTCATGTTACCACATTGCTTCATTTATTTTATTATTTCTTCAATGAACATTTCCATTTGATTTATCTGATTCAAAAATAGTTTCTCTTTAAGGTCATGAGTTTGGATAGGGTCTTCATAGTAATATTGATCTGTTTCCTAGTCTATTTCTTCATAGTTTGCACATGTGTTAGGTTTTGAATATACTTTCTAAATAATGATATTTAGGAAACACCATGTACATTAGAGAGGCTCTGCGACATTTCTAAATTATAATCCATATCTATTATTCATTCCATAATTTCATATTTTTTAATGTACATAGGGATAAGTTTTACATTCATACTGTACATTATAACACCCTTCTCGGGAGATACTTTGAGGGAAACCTGATCTCCCACTTGGAATTCCAAATATTTCATTCAGTTATTAGCATGGAATGTATTCTAATTATATGCTTATTTAATATGGTTTTGAATAGTTTTTACCTTTATTATTTACTCCTCGTCAAGATTTTGGGCTTACAAGATTCCTATCACTAACATAATCCCAAAATAGTTGGAGTATGACATCTCTTTCCATATATCACATTATATAGTTTTGATATAACAATTGAATGAGAGTCCTTAATATAGGAAAACATCACCAAAGGTAAATATTTAACTCACATACCTTGAAATTCATGTGATAACATTCTCAACATGTCTTTTAATTTTTAATAGTTCTTCTAGACTGTCTATCAATTTGAGGATGATTGGTGGTTCTCAAATTATGCATGGTATCAAGATTCATTGTAATATATTTCTTGAATTTTGATGAAAATAATGGATCATGATCAGATGAAATTTAAAAGTGGTTAAACGTGAATAACAACAAAATAATTAATATATATTTTTAAAAGAATCTCTTGAGTCATCTTCTATTATAGAGAGTAAAGCACATATTTATAAATGTGTTAAACAATAACCCATATAACATAATTTCTTATATTAGTCAATTGAAATCCACTGAAAAAGTTTTCATTAATGTCTTCCCTTTTACATAAAAGAATTGATATTTGTTTTATGAATCCTTTAGTATTTTCCTCTCACCCAACACCTGTTGAAAAACCATTCATCATGTTATATATTCATCAATTTCATACTTCTTATTTTCCAACCAAAATTGTTCCTCCAAATCCATATAATTATTTTTGGTACCAGTATTTATAGTTATATTCAATCTATGAGCATAATCAAACAATTCCCTTTTCTTGTTATGTTTAGATGTAAAAATATATTTTTTCCAATTTTTATAAAACCATCTTAATAAAAAATTTCTTCAAATTTCACATCATTCATGGAATTTTTTTTCTTTTTAAAATTATTATCATTGGGTGGGAAAGTTTTTTTCTATAAAAAAGTTTTATGAAGTCATTTGAAAAAATAATTTTTGTTTCCCATTCCTTAATATTTTATATATCCATCTATATAAAATCCTAGAACATAAGATCCCTATAAATTATAATTTTGGTCATCATTCTATGATATTTCCTACTCAATGAATTTTCTACCTTTTTTTACTTCCCTGGGTGGAATCACATTCTCTAATATTAATTCATGATAAGAATAATCCATCACATTTACCTCATGTTTTTATTTTTCTATGAAATTGTTTATTTCATAATCTTATGATCTCTGTATATAATGTATCATTCAACATTGAGATAATTAATCAATATCTTCAAAGAAAATATTATACCTCCCAACTCAAATCATGGAATTGATTGTTATATTCATTATTCTTTGATTCTATTTATGAATAGGAAATGACATTGTCATTATATATAAGTAAATAACAAATTCCCTTATTCAATGCATCATAATATATCAAAATTCCAACATTTCCATATTGTAGTGTCAATATTAAATAATTGACCAATATAAACATCATTTCTAAAAAAATGATTCACATTCTTTTTTCTATATGAACATAAACCATTTATTTGTAATCATTGTTAATGGGTCTTCTGATCATTAATTTCTTTAACAAATCACTGATAGTAACTGAGAAATACATTGGAATAACATTCCTCAGTTATGTTCATCATTTTAGGACATTCTTTTATTTTCTTGTTCTTATAAGGATCAATTAATATTTCATCCTTGGAAACATTATTTCAACATAGAAAACCTTTTCAAGATAAAATTCACACTTCCTAAATTTCCCTTAAAAATTATTTCTTATAAGATTATCTATAACGATCCAAAAGTGATTCTCATGGTACTAAAATCTTTTAGATTACACCAATATATCATCAATAAATACAAAAAAATCAATGTATTCCTTCAATAATTTTTTAAAATTTCCATAAAAATAGATGATGCATTAGTCAATATAAATTGAATTAATATTAACTCATAATTTCAATAACTCATATAAAATGTTGCCTTTGTTATATCCCAATTTATTATAATTTTTTTCCCCAAAATAATGGTCAATATTAAAAAAAATTTATCACTGTGTTTTTGAACAAATATGTCTTGTATTTAAGGTAGGGGATATTATTAATTTATTTTAATAACATTGATTTCCCTATAATCAATTCACATCCTCATAGATACACCATTTATCGTAATGAATATAATAAGGTCTCCCCAGGTTGTAACAATAGGGTGCATAAATCCCTTATCGTAGAAATTATATAATCATTTCTTTAGTTCCACTAGTTTTACTATGGTCATTATATTGGTATCCATTAATATAGGTCTTTCATTTGGTTTTGAATTTATGGAAAAATAAATATAAAACTATGGTGTTTTTCTACGTAATTTATAAGGAAATATACCACTTTATTGGTATATAATATGTACATCCTTGGTCTAAATATTACCTTCCCCATCCGTATATTGTATCTTCTATTCTTCCCCATAATAATTATTTATAAGAGTTACTAATGGTCTATCTTAACATGGGCAATAATTCCAAATCATTAGCATGAATCATAATTTACTCACCTTATAAAAAAGATGAATTTTATTTTTAAATAAAATACATAAGAAATATTATATCAAATTCAGCCATTGTTATACCAATCAAATATGTAACTATGTTACATATATGTTTGATAATGGGAACCAGCTAACACATCCTTATTTTCGTAATATTTCTACTCTGATCCTTTACTAAAAACTCCCATCATATGGTGATAGGGAAATATATAATTTTCATTGAAAACATGGAAGATATAAATGAATATAAATATACATAATCAAATAAATCATTAGATAAATTTTAGTCTACAATTATGGTAAATGAAAAAACATCTTTTCATACTTCAAACACGGCTGTAGTGATCATGTAAGCTTAAACATCTCCACATTACCTCTTGTATGGCAAGTCCACTTAATTCATGTAAAATTGAATTCAATAATTAACCATTTTTCAATTATTTAATCATTAGAAATAATTAGTTTGTTTATTTACCTTTTATTTGTTATCTAAATTACTCTTATCTATGAACTCAAAAAAAACTATAATTCCCTTCAAGAATTTTCCAGGAAAATTCTTTGGACAATTTTCACATAATGAAAATTAATTCATTCCCTTCATATTATTTCATTTGTTCCCTTTTTTATTGTTCAATTTTACTATTATTTAATTTATTTTCCTTAATGATATAATATCTATGAAATTATTTATATTTTTTTATTGCTCATAATACCATTTCATTATATGATGAAAATGTTTGAGGAGAAAACTCCTTTAATATATATGTATTAATAAATTCAAATTAATGGTTATATTTCTTATATATTACATTTATAATATATATAAAACTTTTATAGTCTTGTAATGTTGGCCTCAAACTTTTCAACACTTTCTTAATCAATTTTCTTTAATATAATAATCATCTTTTCATTTCAGTTTGTTTCTTATGATGGAAATATTTTTCAAAGGATGTTACTTGAAAATATATCCTTTCTATATGTTATATTTCATAATCCTTATAGTTTTATAGATCAATTACCACCGTTTATTGGAATCAATATTATGACATTGAACTTCTAGTATAACCTTTTCCTTTTCATTTCTTCTTAAGCCCAAAAATAACTTTTGGTGGGAACGAATCAATTTTTAAGCTACCATTGGATTAATATTCCCACTAAATGATTGAGTATTTTATATAATTAAATGATCCAATATAGATGTATCATACCATGGAACATCATTTTTTTTCAGATGTACAACGTTATTATTCAGAACATGGGTTAGCTTATCTAATATATTAATGGTATAATCAACTCCAACACTAATACTATTGTTTTCCCCATTAGATAAATCTCTATACTCTCCATAATTATTGATTACATTCATTAATCATTAAATAATTTGTAAATAATGGAATAAAATTAATTATATCATAACCATATGAATTTAAAATCATATTATATAATTTATGTAACTCTTCACATAAACTGAAAATTTATGCACAAATACGCTCATAATCATAAACTTGGTTTCTTTGGGAATATACTCAAATCATATTTTTATTTTAAATACTTTATAATGGTTCATAAATAGAATGTGAGTTAACTAACTCTTTCCTTTGGGATTTTCAAACTAGATGTGTGGTATGGTCTCATTCACCATACACTAGAATGATGGGGGAGATATAATCAACCAACACCTTTTAGGGTTATTACAACTACATTAATCTATACCAAAACCACACCCTCAATTAGTATATAGATTTGGATTTATTTTCTATGAATACCACACAATATCTACTTTTCCAAAACATTATGATATTATTCTTTACATAGAATTATTCTTAGATTTTTTCATATGGTTATGTTCTCTAATCTATGTTTTATTAAATCTAGTCCCAGTGTTTCTAATAAAAATACTAATATACCAACTATTCCATGTAACCTATAGTTGGTGTCTTCCTTATTATATTTTCATAATATACAATGTACCATATCCACAAGGATAGATCAATTTAATAGTCTTAATGAACCAAATATATGCATTATTCCCTTTTTACATTCAATAAAAACAAAACATAGTAAAATTAAATACTTTTCATCATTTAAAATCATTAATAGATTCTTTATTCATATCCAACGGAATAGAAAAAAATAAGGGTGAGATAAAATTCCAAGTAAGGGTTTCATAAAATAGAATATATCATGATAAAATAAGGAATAATATTTATGGAAATGTAAACGACTAAAAATATATGTCATTTACTAAGTAATTTATCATGAAATACACATATGTATAATATCAAGGTCGTAATTTTATGGATAACAGTAATTGAGTTGTCAATAAAGGAAATGAATAATATTGGACATATTGATCGAGTCATTATCTCAAGGTATTTTTAAAATGGTTAGGTATACACCAATATCCATTTAATAAGGCTATCTAGATGGTTGTTATCATGTGACTTGTCAATTCATTGAGGGTTTATCTATAATTGGGACCCACCTGTAACATGATTTCCAATACATTCATCATGTATTTAATGATTAATTTAATATAGAAACAATATGCCTTATCAAAAAATATCAATATTGTGTAATGAATACTGAATATCAAAATTTCCCCCATTAATCAAATAAATTTAATATTAAAACACTAAATGTAGAAATGGTAGATGGATATAGTAATAATAATAAAAATGATACAGATCATATGAATATTTCTAAAAAAATATGTTCACAAAAAATTGGAATTTTCAACAAAAACGTAATGGCCGAAAAATTTTATAATAGATAAAAGATGACCATAAATTAATCATAAATATAGGTTTTATAATAAAATCAAGACTTTAGGGGAATGAAGAAATAGGAGTAATAGATTTAAAATAGATTTTTATTAAATAATTTTATTTTTAAAACCATGGGACACTTTTAGAATATTCTAAATAAAAAAATTGTATGGAAGAAGTAATTTTTTATCAATTTATACATTTAAAATAAATAATCCATTTGAATTTTTGTATATAATGTAAAAAAATGAACCCTTCAGAATACGTCATAAAGGATCTTTTAAAACCTTATAAAAATTAAATGATAAAATAAAATTTCCCTAGAAAATAATTTCAGTAAATAAAAAGTCCTTTTGGAATATAATTTTAAAAAAATATAGAGATTTTAGAAAAATATAACAAATAGAAAACAGATATAAGAGTTTCTTTTCATATAAACATTTTTATTCTTGATTTAAGTGCCAAAGAGAAGAAAATTTACAATAAAATAGAGAAAATACATAAATAGATATAGGACAATATAATTGAAAGATTTTATGAAGGATATATTATAATAATTCTTAAATTAATATATAATAAAAACATAAATGAAATTGGAAAATAATTTCTTACTTCCTTGGTAACATTCAGTTTGTAAAACAAGGCAGTTAAAACACGAAAAAAATATTAATAATGAAATATTATTAATAAACGATTGATAAAATGATATACAAAGATCATATATGATATTATATATAATAAAATAGTTCTATTAGAAGATAATAACTTGTTAAAAAACTATACATTATTTTAAAAGTGTTCAATCAAAAGTAAGCATGAGGTAAAGGATTTTGTATCAATCTACATTAATTGAAGAATAATGTAATGTTTTTCACCTAATTGAGTTTATATAGTGTATACACTTACAATTTTACTTGTAATATAGGGAATATTCCATAGATAATTGTATTTTATGTTTCAATATGAAATATTTTATAGAAGGGAATTCTAATTTAAAATTACCAAGTGGTAAATAATTTCATAACTCAATTTCTTCTTAGTGGTTATATTACTTCATCATTGTCTTTGATATTCTTATATTATGTGTGAACATAGTTTTAATTATAGTATTTTGTATTTTTATTGTTTTAAGTGTATTTTCATTTGATACACATAATATATTATTTTATTAATTCTCACTTCAATGTTATGATCATTGTAAGGGTTTCTCTCTCAATTTGCATTCTTTGGGACATATGTCATCTTATACATAAATATTTTTATGAGGTTTATATAGTACCACATTTATATATGATACCATTAAAATCATTATACTAAAGGAATTTAATTTTTTATTTTATTTCATTCCTTTCATTGGTTTTACATTTCAAATGTTACCAAATTAGAAAGAGATTTGTGTTTCAGTACAATTTTAATAAATATTGTTTAGACATGAATTTTTTTAAAAGTGATTTATTTGATAATTCCTTAATAAATCCCTTTAATTTTTTTATCCCCTGGTTATTCATTAATGGTTCATGTAATAGTACCATTTTTCTCCCTTCGGTACTTAAATTGATTGGGAAAATGTTTTTAATAAAATATAACATTATTTCTCTCTTTGATCAAAAATTATTTTTTTATCAAAATCCATTATTAAAAAAAATCAAATATATTTTATTATGAAATTTTAATGTCCTTTTTACAAATAATTTTATTTTTCTATTATTTTTAAAAAATAAAAATTCCAATCATTTTCCCAAGAAGGTACTGTTTGACTTTTCCAAAAAAAATGTTAAAGGATTCATTATTTATAAGATACTCATCCTGAACTACAACATCCACCAACATGAACACTCATTTATTATAAGAATAATTTACCCTTTTAAAAGGTTATTTTAATGAAAATTGCTTTCTTAATGTTCTATAAATTTCTAGTTTTTAAAATTTAATTTCAATGTGAAAATGTGATTTTCATCCAAATTGTTTTTGAAGTTATTTTTATGGTATTTCTATTAAAAAATAATTGGAAACATTTATTTTAAATATAATCCACTAGAGAAATGTTATAATGATACAAAAAGTATTCTTTCATTGGATGTTTTATGAACAGTCTGAATAGGGAAAGCATTAGAATTAACTTTATTTATTTATTTTTTAATCGTCAATTTCCCCAATAGATATTCACTTTTTTATCATCATGGGATATTAAATTTCCCATAAATATCTATATTATTTTTCTAATATATACTTATTACATAAAACCTATAACAATTTGACATATGAACTTTAAGTTAAAATATTTATCAATGATGAGAGAACTTGTTCTTAATCAATATTTTTTAATTGATATATAATTTTTTGGTGAGGTGTACTGTTCATGAGTTAAATTATTTATTCGACATATGTTGAACGAATTAGACATGCAATAATAGGTGGGACCCATATATATATATATATATATATCACTTGAATCCATTGGTAGTCTCATGAGATGAATTAATTGGATATTATTATTTAAATTGTTTTCTTGTATATTCTTACCTATTAGTTAATTTGTCTTTGAAAAAGGTCTTGATGAAAAAGGTATCAAATTCCAAATACCATGATGTACAATAATTAATCATCTCATTCATTGAAAATTTAGTTAATATTTTTATCCATTATATTTTCAAATTGATATTAGGTCTCGATTAATTTCATCACTTATTTATTGATTAACTGGAATGTGGGATTAGTTATTTAATGTTCCATAATGATTATTCCTTATTCTATGCTCAAGTTTATATGTAAATGTCCTATTATGTATTTATTTTCATTACATATTGAATATTCATTATTTACTCATGACAGCTTCTATTGTACATAACTCTTATGAGTAATTTATGGTCACCAATATTTTTTTTATTTTCCCATGAATCATGGAAGTGTACTATGAATGATATAAAAGGATATTCTATAGGGAATAATATTATTTTTACAAAAAATATTTTATAATTTTTATAATAAAATATAATATGGTAATTATGTATGCATCCAGTTTAACACGATTATAAAACTCTTTATTTCTTTTTGATGTGATCGCCTGTATATAGAACCAATGTAATATTGTATATAGTAGATTTGGGTTACAATATTTGGGGTTATTAAAAAAACCTTTGGAAAGGTTATATTTTTTCTTATTATATCATATTGAGTCCAAAACCTATATTTTGAAAATAATAAGGAATCTCTATCTCTTTTTATATAATTAACCACAAAACTCCAACCCCACTTCACTCAACACCCATTGGGTATGAATTATTTCTCTTTATACCTCTATATATCCCTATTAAGGTGTTATAAAGATATTAATAATCTCCACCAAGTATTTTAGATGTTCCCCCTCAAGGTAAGTGATGTTCTCCACCTTTTTATTCAAGAACTTTCTTTCCATTAGTCAATTTTATTTGAAGCTTTTCATATAGTAATTTTTTTATGCATTTTTTGGAAAAAATCCATCAAGGTTTACTCTTGGTATGTTTTAGGTGTGATTGTGTTTATTGACAAAGCCAGATAACCGTGAATGAGAATGATTAGTGCTTACCGATGATAGTTTTTTTAAGGTGGTGCAGTTTCCCATTGTTTTCCAAATGTATAGTCCTCAAAATAAAGAGATTGATGTTGGAAAAGGAAGGTATTCCTTATATAAGTGAACAGTATGAAGAAATATGAATAAAATCATAAAACTAAGGTAAATGCGTACCTTGAAAAATGGTTTTCGTACAATATTTGGGAACGGTTTTCGATTTCATACCAGGAAGCACGAATAATACATGGAGTAGTGGAAATGGTATGAATAACAGTTATCACTGAAGGGATCTTGGTATTCATAAGTAATAGAGGATTGAGAAATCATTCAACACATAGGAAGAGATGTAGTACACGAATGATAGTGGAAAAGTGGTGTGCTAAAGGGTAGTTGTTTATGGCAAGAGGATCAGTTTGCAGTCAAGGCTGTATCGAATCAATGATTTGGTAAATCTCAAATTAGAAGATTTTAAAAAATATATTTTCCTATATAAGGATCAATAATCCCATATATTAGAAGAGATAGATAATATCATTATAGGACATCTCTTTGCTCTGGGAATTTGACAAATTCCTAATGTGATTTACAGGAATCCATTTCACAAAGGTTAAAGAAGTTCTTGTAAGGAATTTTGATGATTGTTTTTATGGGGTGTTTTAGGCTATAAATAAATAAATAGATGGAAGAAGAATGTTGTACCTATAGGTGAATTTGTTTCAATGTGAAAGTGAAGGTACCCCCACAAACATAGAAAATCTCATGGACAAAGGGTGATTATTTGATGTATATCTGGTACACAGATGTAGTATATAGATATAGTACCTGGAGGTAGCTCATATAGTCGAAACACAGAGGTAGTAGGAGGTTAGAGTTGGTTTACGGAATATGTTGATGTATGCAGAGGAGGCATTCCAGGTAGAAAACACGCTATATAGTATACAAGAGGAGCGAATGGTTCATATAACACTAAAGTATGCTTGAGAAAGTAATAAATTAGTTTGAGAATGTATTTTCCCATATATAACAATACCCAAAAAGGCGGATGTAATCTGTGGGTTAAAAAGGGATTTTAATATTGCATCTACCTAAAGATTAGGATGCAATAATTCATGAAAATGAAGGGCCATAAATATCCAAAAACTGTTTTTGTCCTGTAATTATATAAACTATGAATAGACTCCTTCCAAGAGTAGTGAGAAAAAGAAGATGAAGATGGTGATCCTTTCCACCTATAGTAAGCTAGAGAAAGAGGCATAAGGAGTAACCCTTTTAAATGCAGTGACCAGACCCTAAACCTAGTAAAGTCAGTGATCATGGGTATAAAATACCTAAACTGAACTGTGTAATAATTATTGGCAGTGAGATATAGTGAATTTGGATCCACAACATATCATTAGTTGTATTCCCCTTGGGAATATCCCACTGAGGGTTACTAGGTAAAAATTTTTGTGTCTTTTGCATGATTTTATTTCTATTCATAAATTTCTTTGGGATATATAGAGAAGTGTGTTTTTTTTAACAAAAAAACAAGATCTTAAGGAGAAAAATATTCATCTGTCATACCCTAATTCACAGCCCTTAGGGTATTCGACCTAGTGGACCAAAAAATTGGTATCAGAGTTAATGGTTAAAATTTATTTGGTCTCTATCAATATAAGTAATGGAGTTGTTCTATCATAGAGGAATTCTGATCTTTGAAGGTATAAATTTCCAAATACGGAAGAATCATATGTATAACTAGTTATGATCATTTGTAATGGATGTCTTCACAACATCTATGTAAGGAATAATAGTTGATATCAATAGTGGTGCTTTTTTAGAAGTTGAAATAAGGGGATTATATTATTATTCTAAAGGGATCAATTCTTTTGGAGGATCTCTATAAAATTCAATCTATATGGAGATGATATCATGTATAACATCCCAAGATATGTGGGAGAATCTACTGAATATATATCACGATTAATGAAAAGGTCAGAGAGGGAAAGCTCTTGGTTTTGTGGAACAAGTATGATGACCATAGAATGACCTCAAATAAAAATTTGATGCATTCTTTAACCGGGTGAATGTCGTAGTGTAAGACATGCATTGTCTTGGAGAATTTATTGAAGATATAAATATTTTGAAAGGTATATTGACTAAAATTACACCATAATTTTTTTTAATGTTTCAATATAGGAAGAAAAATATCCAAAGTTTCTAATATTGGATAACTTTAACAGTACCCTTGTTGCATATGAAATGAGAAATGATGAAAACGAGACTGTAGAAGAGGAGATGTCTAATGAATTTGAATTCAATTCCATGAAGAATATTTATATTGAAAATACTTTTGAGTAAAATGATTAGGATGATGTCATGTCATTTCTCTCTTCAGATATGAAAAGAGGAAGAGGAATGTTCAAAGGTAAACTTTCACATTCATGCTTCTGATGTGGAAATATTGGCTATTTTGCAGTAAAATTTCCTATGATGTTTGAATATGATGATGAAGAAAATGTTGAAATTCTACAAAATAAGTATTCATTTAATGATAATGGAAGGAGAATTGGTAAGAAAAATTTCTTCTAGAAGGATAATATTATTCCAAAAGAAGATGAAAGTTCAGAAGAATATGATACATAAGAGTTAAAGGACTGAAAGGATCAAAATTTGGATACTATGGTAAAGTATTTTAAAAATTACTTACCAAAAGAAGAAATCAGTAGTGATGTGTAAGAAATTTATTTTAGATATGATCTTCAAGATGAATTAGAAGCTTCTATTGAAGAGATATATGTTTGGAGATCCAAAAAAAGAAATCTAACAAAGTGGATTGTGATTCCCAACTCTATATACATGAGATAGAAGAAGAGAAGTCATATAAGAATGAAGAAATTGAAAAAATGAAGTCCTCAACCCCAAAAAGCTCAGAAAAGGTGGTTGAGTACAAAATCGTAATTGGAGAACAGAATAGAGAGATTAATAATTTCACTAAAACTGGAAAATAACAAATAAAATGTATCAAAAAAATTGAACAAGAAGTCATCAGTCTGTGAAGAAGTTTTAAATAAAAAGGAAAACTATTTATGCTTGGTACAACACTAGGAAAGCAGATCATAAATACAATAGAGATGATAAATGTTGAAAATTTTGATCCAAAAGAATATGGAACAACAATTGAAGTCAAACCACAGGAACTCTCTCAAATATTAAAAAGTTATTTGGGTATGAATCAGAACCAGAAGATTCATAGAAGCCAAGGTATAACCATTGGTGTGGTAATTCCACATTAAAATGTACCTCACATAAGATGTTATTTTTTTGGGAAAGAGAGGACACACACAAAATGATTTATCCATAGAAAATAGGTACCAAATGGAACTGGACCAATAGATGCATTCATATAGAACTCAATTTTACATGTCATCATTTAATTGTAACTATTTCAGGTGTGAAGGATTCATACACATGGAATGATATTTCTCATCATCAATACAGAGGGAAGTGCTTAATAAAACCGATGTTGGTCATAATTAGTAGAAAAATATATCATCAAATGAGATGAAAATGGAAATTTTTTTATAGACATACAAGATGACACCAGTCCTTTATATTCTTATGAAATTAAAGAGTCTCAATCCATACCATTTATGAAATCAGAAAATTGATAAAAAAGGATCTGAGTAAGTAGTGGTTGTAGAAATTATGTTCACAGTGTCAAATCGCATTGGGATATGGATCACTGATAGTGTATGCACCTCACTTATGATAGGAAACATTGATCTAGTAATATTAATTAGGTATGATAAATGAGGATTCATTAGATTTGATAATTAATAAGCATTGAAAATCATTGGCTCTGGGAATGCAATGTTTGGGAAAAAACATGATACTTGAAGATGTCTAGGTTGATGAAGGTATTAGTCACAACATATTTAGTGTATGTCAATTATGTGACTTTGTACATGCCAGAATATTTTCTAAGAAATTATGTGTCATCAAAGAAAAAGATGGTATTGTTTTATTATAGAAAAAGAGTGCTAAATGAAATATCAACCTTGGGAGTGGAGAATAAGATATGTAATTTTTGTCCAAGGATGAAGAAAACAAGTTGTGGCATAAGCATCTTGGAAACATAATCCAAACATCCTTATAATATCTAGTGGAATATGATGCTTGTAGAAATCTCCCTAGGTTATCATGTGATCTTACCCAAATCTTTGATGCCCGCTAATAATGTAAGATCATTCAAAATATATATAATACAAAGGAGAAAGAGTTAATAGGATTGCTCGAGTTAGTGAATATTGATGTGTGTCATACAATTTCACCAAGGGCTATTGATGGGAGGAGATATTATGTACTTTTTATTGAGGATTATAGCAGAATAGAATGGGTTTCAACCAAAAATCTGAAGTGCTCAGTTTCATTACAATATTTCGACGGGGTTATAAATGTATGTTTGGTAAAAATATTTAGATGATTTGAAAAAAATAATGTAACTGAGTTCCCAAATAACTAAGTGAATTGTTATCTTTGGAAATATGGGATAATTCATCAGGTTTTAGTTTTAGGAACTCCATAGTATAATAGAGTTTTTGAGAGAAGAAATCGAATTGTCAACAATATTGCCAGAACAATTCTCATTGAGAAATGTCTTCTGGATAAATTTTTGAAAGAAGTAGTGATGACAATAGTCTACACTTCAAATAGATCCTTACATTTTCTGAATGAGGGGGAGACTCCATACGAGTTATGATGTATTGAGAATCCATCATAGAAGTAATTTCAAGTCTTCAGAAGTAAATGTTTCATTCTAAATAAATAGAGTCGTATGATGTTTGAATCCCATGGGGATAAAGGGATATTTCATTCATACTCAATGAATATGAAAGCTTATAAATGCTACAATATGCGGTTAGGAAAGATAGTTGAAAATCATGATGTGACTTTAGTGTATAATGAACATATCATCAAAAATATATGACCAGACTAAGGAGGATAGTGATGAAGAGATGATTAGGTCAGGAGATGCTCCAGCACCATAGGTTGTTTCGGAAGAAGACTCAGATGATGAGAATAAACCATTGTATTCATAGGGACTATCAAGAAGATCTAAAATTGATAGTCATAACATACTTGGTTATTAGATAGCACCAGTTCTGACAAAGAGAATGACGACTCTACCAAAAGAAGCATAAATTTCATAAGTAAAACATAAATATTATGATGAAAAAGATGGATATGGGAACTGGGTTCAATCTCTGAATGAAGAGATTGACCAAATTGAAAAAAATCAAACATGGAAGAATTTTTCGAGACTAATAGACAATAATTTCATCAGGATGAAATGGGTATTTCACAACAAAATGAATGAATATTGTGTTGTGATTTGAAATAAACATGACTTGTGTGGAAAGGGGACTCCCAGATAGAAGTTATTGAGGTTCATAAGATATTTTCACCTATTTCAAGGCATGAGATAATTAGATTATTCTTGGCCATAGAAGTGCACATAAAGTTCAAGGTTTTTACATGGATGTCAAGTTGGAATCTCTAAATTTTGTTTTGGAGGAAGAATTCTATATCGAGAAACCAAATGGTTTACTCATACATGAAGATGTGAGTAGAGTTTTTTAGTCAAAGAAGGCACTATATATGTTGAACCAAGAACCGAGAGAATGTTATTGAAGACTTCATCAATATTTGAATATTATTGTATTTTTATGTGGGGGATTTAATTAAAGTATTTATTTCAATAATGATAATAATCAAAGCATGATGGGGATGATTTATTTCGATGATATAATTTCTCGCATATCATATGAAGAATAATAAAAATTGTTTTATGATTTTATGGAAAGTGAGTTCAGAATTTCAATGATTAGTGATATGATGATTTTCCTTGGTTTAAAGGGGACACAAGGATGGAATGGAACTTTCCTTTCTCAACATAAATATTCCAAGGAGGTTTTGAGAATATTTAGAATGAAAAATTACAAAGAGAAGAAAACTCCTATTTCAAACAATATGAAATTATCAATTGATTATAATGACAAGGAAGTAAGTATCATTGAATATAGGAAAATTATTAGAAGATTAATATATTTGACAATGAGAAGACCTGATATTGTTTTTTCCACATGCCAAGAAACACGATATCATGGAAATACTGAAGAAATACCAATGGTTGTAGTGAAAAGAATACTTCTTTATATCAATGGAAATGTGGATTTTGGTTCGATATAAATTGACCAATATTAGGAGTAGTTATTGAGATATATAGATGCAGATTGGGACAGTTCAGTAGATGATAAGAAATAAATGTTTGGAATTTCTTTCTCCCTTGGTGGATTGTGTATTTCTTGGTTGAGTAAGAAACAAGAATACATTTCATTATCAACTGAAGAATCTGATTATATTTTAGCTACTAAATAATTTACACAATTATTGTGGATGAAGTAACAACTTGAGGTTGTGAGAGTTGAAGTGAAGTCTCAGATCAAAATTCATTGTGACAATTCAACGGATATTAATTATATAAAAAAATACATTACATCACCAAAGTATAAATTACATTGAAATAAAATATCATTTTATTAATGATAATGTGGAGAAATGTATTTTAAAGTTGGATTATCTTCAAACAGAACAACAAGTGGTAGATATTCTTATTAAGGACTTATACAAAGAAGTGTTTGAAGGCATTGACTTCCTTTGGGAGTCTAGTTGACTCATCAGACATGTAATTATAGATATGAGACCCCCTCTACCCTTGGTATGATGTTTCTTTCCCTAATGTACTAATATGTGTTCTTTATCCTATTGAAGACAACATTGAAGTGCCCTTCGGGTTCGTTGAAAAAGGGGGAGAAAGTGTTACTATTCAAGTAGGAGGAAAAACACATGGAGAAGCTGTTATGTATGGAAACAAGGTTGGGGGAGTTGAATGTACAGTGAATCTATTAGGAGAATGTGTGACATAGGGGGAGAGGGGTAACAAATCTGATGATGCTAGTAGTGATCAATCAAAGATTATATATCCCGAAAGCTAAGGTTTATGATGTAATAAGTTGTTTGGTTTCAATAATTTGTCTTAGGAATGGTTTTATTCATTGATTAACATTTCATTCTACTCTTGTTCCTCACGCTGAACACGGATCATGTGGTCTTAGAGTATGTGTTATGTGAATATTTGATCGCTATCTGAATCGCTAGAAGTGAATGTTGGAAGATGATGTAGGAATCATTAACGATGTATCAGAATTTGAAGAATGGTTATGAGAAGTGTGGTCGAAAAATCCAAAGGGTTTTTTTGGGGAGAAATCTCTCAAGGTTTCCTCTCCGTATGTTTTGGGTGTGATTGTGTTTGTTGAAAAATTCATATGACCACAAATGAGTATAGTTGGTGTTTGTTTAAGATTGGATTTTAAGGTGGCACCGTTTCCCAAAGTTTTCCAAATTTTTTGCCCTCAAAATCTGCAGTTTGATGTCGTAAAGGAAGGTATTCCTCATAAGAGTGAATGTTATGAAGAACTGTGAAGAAAGTTAGAAAAATAAGGGAACCACTTACCTCAGAACATGGTCCGCATACCATTTCAGAGAATATTTCGTGCTCGTGTACTAGATAGAATGAATGATACATAGAGAATCAGAAATGGTATGAAAAATGGTTTGCGGGGAAGGGATCTTAGTTCAAAGAAGACATGGTAGATCAAGAAATGGTGTGCCGCATAGGGAGAGATGTAGTACGTGGAACGTGGTGGAAAAATGGTACGCAAAAGGTTGTGGTTAGCGGTAGGATGATCGGTATGTGGTGGAGGCTATACCAAGTCAAAATTTTGTAAATTTTGAATTAATGGATTTTTCATATATCCTAACCTATATAAGGATCACTAATCCCACTAATTAGAAGAGATATTGAATATCATTAGAGAACATCTCTTTGCTCTAGGAATTAAGTGATGTCCGAAAGTTGTTTGAGGGAATCCATTCCATAAAAGCTAAAGCAGTTTACAGAAATAATTTCATAGATGGTTTCTTCAGGGAATTGAAGGTCATAAAGGAAGAATGTCCATGAAAGAAGAACATGGTACGTAGAAGGGTAGATTTGGTATGTAGAAGAGAAGGTAGTCTGCGAATAGATAATAGTTCACGAATAGAGGGTGATCCATAAATGAAAAGACAGTACGCAAATATGGCACACAGACACAATATACATTGGTAGTTTGAAGAGGCAGAACATGGAGGTGGTTGGTGGATGGAGATGATTTACGAAATAGGAAGTGGTACGATAGGAGGTTGTTTATGTGGAAAACTCACTACATAGTACACATGAGGAGTAAATGGTTTCTAAAACACTCAAGGAAGCTTGAGATAGCTTCAAATAAGTTTGAGAAAGTATATTCCAATATCTAACAGTACCTGTAAAGGTGTACATCATCTTCAAGTAAAAAAGAGACTTCAAAAAAGCATGTACAAAAAGTTTAAGATTCATGAATTAATGAAAATGAAGGGAACTAAATCTACATAAAATGTGTTTGACCTAAAAGTATATAATCCATGAGTGGATTCCTTTGTATTAAAAATGAGCGAATGAAGAGGAAGATGGTGACCCATTCCACTGACAGTGATCTAGAGAAATAGGTATAGGGAGTGACTTGTGGAAATGCTATTAGCAGACCATAGAACTTGTAAAGTTTTTGTTCCTAGGTATAAAAGATCTATCTTGAACCTATTAATCATTATTAGTAGTGAGCCATAGTGAATTTGGTAAAATGAAAAATCACTGGTTGTATAATCCTGGTATATAGCCTGGTGAAGGTTAACCAAGTAAAAATTATTGTGTCCTATGCATGATTTTATTTCTGTTTATATATTGCTATAGGAAAAAGATAAAAGTGTGTTTTGTTTAACAACGAAACATGATCCTAAGGGGAAAATGTTTTAATCGTTCATACCAGATTCACCCCCCCCCCTCAGGGTATTTGATCTAGTGGACCTAACAAAATCCATTTTTCTATATTTATTATTTAGAACTAATGAGGGAACATATTTCACTCTCACTAAACCCTTCCTTGAATCGTCATGTATACCTGTTAGGTTACCAAAATTGTCATGTGATTTTTTTAGACTAACATTTTTATAGTGAATAGACATTACCTATTTCCAATAAAGGGTAATCACCTATATATACCCATCCCTCATCTATTAGGGACTTCCATATATGTAACTGCACTCTTTAATCCTAGGATTAAATTTTATTTAATTTTCTATTATGTTTTATGATTTCTTTTTCACAAAAATGCATATACATTATATGAATGTGATGGGTGGGACAAAAATATTATATCCCACCATTGAATTAGGTTATATTTTGATCACATTATTTAACATGTATTTCCCTTATGAGGTTATCCTAGGCACAGACTATCACGATGTAACGTCCTAGTTCCAGGTGCCGCCCAGAGGTGCCCCATACCTATATGGTCAAAAGGACTCAAGTGCATTTCCCCAAATACCAGAGGATGCCAACTAACAGTGAGGGACTTGGGTGTGATAATGGGGAAACTATACCCTTTTTTCATGGTCAACCTCCATAAATAAAAAAATATTCAATAAAGGAATCATTATTAATACCACATAATAGTAAACTGCGGAAAACTAGAAGTAGTATCAACTAGAGGACATATATAAAATTATGCAAGATATATAAGTCTAGGAAAAAATCCAAACAGATCACAATTCTGAAATACAGTACTAATCCAAAGTATAAAATAAAATCAAGTAAAAAAATCGTCAGCATCGCAAGCCTTAGATTGGTATCATGCTCACAAACTCCAAGCAGTCAAGTACCTTAAGTATAAGGGCACTTTCCCTTATCTAGACCTGCAACAATATAATCTTTTTGGGCCCAAAAGCATGGCCCAAATAAGGAGTGAGAAGAATCTTAGTAGGAAATCACCCAAAGATCTTTTCCTTACAGTCCGTGAATATATATAGAAGACGATGAGAAAAAGAAGTGGTAAACAAGGAAGTACTCAAAAGTAAATAGTCTTACGATTTCAATGCATTCAATTTACATTAAATAATTTAACCAACAAAAAAAAAATACAAGCGACCCTATGTAAAATTTCTAACAAACTACACTCTCTGATTCATCCAATAATCTCAGTTAACCATCTGGGTATTTCTCAAAACATTACCCCTCTAGTTCAATTTAAATGAAGAATATAGAGAATACTCTATGAGGAAGAAGTCACCGTCAATTTCCCCTATAGTCTCATATAACAAAAGACTCTATGAGGAAACACTCACCGTCAATTCCCGTTATATTCTTATAACGGTAAACTACAGACAAATTAAAGAAGCACTCCATGTCAATTCCTCCTATTGTCTCATAATGTATCTAATGAAACTCTAAGGGATCACTCAAAGTCAATCCCCCCTATAGTCTCGTAGTGTGATAATTATAACAGACACTCTGAGAAATACCTCAATGTCAATTTTTCATATTCTCTCACTACACCAGGTTCCCGAAGCCCCATGTAATGTAATCATACACAAATGATAATCAGTCGCTAAAGTAAACCTCAAGTACTACTTGGAAAAAGAGCTACAAGGCATGGCACAACATATCAGTTAAAAGAAATCCCTTCATCTAAACAATACTAGGAATGGAAAGTAAAGCAGCCTAATAGGCAAGCTAGACCACTTTTTTAAAATAATAAAACATTGGATAAACATCCATATCATGGAAAATATAAACCTATTCACAAATAATTAACCTATATCCAAACAAAAAAGGCATAGTAGGCAATAGCTGGGCTAAAAACCATAAACACGCAATACCCCAAACAATGGTATTGGGCACTTTTTCACATATAACAGAAATAATATCTGCAGAAAGGCACAAACTACCAGACTCAGCATCGTTAGATTGATTTACGTGTACCTCAGGCCTTGAATCGCCCTAGAACACAATATATCTACAAAAAAGCTAAAAATATTCAACTGAGGATAACTCTTGAAAGAGTAGAAATCAGGAGATATTGTTCAAGAAGAAGGGAGAACTCACCGATCTAATTCCAATGCAATTGACGTCGTTTTATTCGAAGGACGGATGGCGAGTCAGGGGATTGGAGAAGATATGTGGGTGTACAGATGCTCCTGTACAAAAAAGGTCGAGAAGAAGATGGTTTCAATTCATCAGACGTGACTAGAGTTCATTTAATGTAATAAATAAGAAAACACAATTTCGTTTATTTAAAACTACATGGAATGTACTTTCCTTCTTTCTCTCCACTTTTGGCGGTCTCCAGGTCACCACACACGACCATGTACTCGGCCATTATAGGGACAGTACACAGTCACCTGCAGTAACCTATTACACAGTGTGTACTCCTGAAATTTCCAGAAACTCATATTTTTCTCGAAATAGCCAGAAAAAAAGATTCATACCTGAAAAGAATATCTGAGTTCTTAGAAACTCCCCCCATTAAAGAAATTATGTTCCCAATTTTATATAGCATGGTAGCGTAGAAGAAGAAACCCCAAACAGCTCTGAACACTACAATTGTACATTGTCCTCCCTCTCCTAAGTGTCATCCTGTACTCATCCGTGATGCCATTGCACCCATACATGAGGAACATACCGGCCATGGAAAATCTTAATACTTAAATCAAAAATACGGAGAGGATTATCCTTGAATGAAGAATCCACCTCTAACTCAACCTCCTCAGGTTGGAAAACATGAGACATGTCTGATAAGTAACATCAAAGCTGAGAAATGTGAAAGCCTTCGGGCATAGCCCGATACCTCTAAGGCAACTGAAATCAATAGGAAACCAGCCCAACTCTTTCCAAAACCCCAAAGGGCCCGATGTATATCAGCGAAAGATTACACTATATTCTAATCCCCCTATTTCCCAACCTCAGTATGACACGCAGAAAAACCTGATCTCTGGCCTCAAACCCCATAGGTCGTCTCCTTCAATCAGCATAAGACTTCGGTCGAGATTTTGTATTAGTTGTCCTATTCTAAATCAACTATATCTGCTCTGTGGTCTCCTAGACAAGATGAGGCCCCATCATAGCTACCTCTCCCACCTCCAGCCAACATAAGGGAGATCGATATGGCCTACCGTATAAAACCTAATAAGGTGTTATCTGAATAGTTTCATGAAAACTATTATTGTAGGAAAAATCTATAGGAGATATGTGCATCTCCCACGAACCTCCAAAATCCAGGATGCATGCTTGAAGCATGTCCTCAAGCACCTGAATCGTATGCTCAGACTGGCCATCTGTCTAAGGATGGTAGGATGTACTCAAAAGTACCTATATATCCAAATCCCTATGAAGTCCTTTCCACTCCTAAGAAGTAAAACGTACATCCCTGTCTAAAACAATGGAGTGTGGAACTCCATGTAAATGTATGATCTCTCAGCTATAAAATCATTCCATTTTATCAACACTGAAGGTCTCCTTGATCGGAAAGAAGTGAGAAACCTTCATGAGTCATTCAATAAAAACCCATACCACATCATTCCCTCAAGAAGACTTTGGAAAAACTATCACATAATCCATTGGGACATCATTTTATTTCCACTTGGGAATGAGTAACTGCTGAAAAAGCCCTGCTGGCCGCTGATGCTTCGCCTTATCCTGCTGACAGGTGGAACACCTCATTATAAAACCAGAAACATCTCTCTTCATACCTGGCCACCAATACTGACTGTGTAGATCATTATACATCTTGGTGACCCCAGGATGAAATCCCCAAACTGAGGAATGAATTTTCTACATCATCTCCTCACGTATGTCTGCTGGCACCCATACGTGATCATGAAAATGAAAGATCTTATCCTCACATATGGTCCATCTAGGAATAGGGTCCTCTCCTGACACACTCTACCATAGGACTAGGCCTTCAGAATCTGATAGATTCCTCAATATCACTCGATCAAGAAGATTAGATGTAATGACCACAAAAGAAATAAAGGTCTTCCCCTCTCTATCGTGGACCTCAAAATGCACCTCAGAGAACATATCCATAAGCTGCCATTCACTGCTGGCCTCTTGAACTACCTGTATTTGAGTCCTCCTGCTCAACGCATCAGCCACGATGTTGTATTTCCAAGGCATGCAGGCAAGATCAAAGTTAAAGGACAAATGGTACTCAACCCTACTTCACTATCTCAAATTCAGGTCACACTGAGTGAAGATATACTTGAAACTATTTTTCTCAGTGAAAACTAAAAAATGGTCTCCCAAAAGATAATGTCTCCAATAGCATAATAAATGAACAACTGAAACCAACTCAAGATCATGTGTCAGGTAATTTATCTCATCTGGCCTCAACTATCGAGACCCATATGCAATGACTCCTTCTCCCAGCATAAGCATATCTCCCAGCCCGATACCTGATGCATTACAGTACACAATATACCTCTTTCCCAGCTCTGTAAAAACTAGTATCAGTGCTGAAGTCATCCTCCATTTCATCTCCTGAAACGTTGACTCACAAGAATCTAACCACAAGTACTTTTTACCCTTCTTAGTCAGACCCACCAATGGTGCTGCTAAGTGTGAAAAGTCCTGTATGAAATGTTTGTAGTATCCATCCAGACCTAGAAAAAACTCCATACCTCAAATACATTATTTGGATGCTCCAAGGAAACTATTGTTCTCACCTTATCTGGGACTACTAATACTCATGTCTATGAGATAACGTGACCCAAGAAGTGAATATGGTCCATACAAAATTGAAATTTCAAGAGCTTAGCATATAATTGATGCTCTCTTAGTTTACTCAGAATGTTCTCAAGATATGTGGAATGGTCATGTTGAGTGTGAAAGTACACCAATATATCATCCACGAAGACCACCATGAAATAATCCATGTATGGATGGAACAATCAGTTCATCAGTTCCATAAAGACTACAGGTGTGTTAATGAGACCGAAAGACATAACTACATACCCGTATAGACCATACCTACTCTGAAAGACTGTAAGAGGTATATCTAATGGTGTAATGCGCAACTGATGGTAACTGGATATCAAGTCAATATTTGAGAACACCCACGCTACTCGTAGATGATCAATGAGATCATCAATATTCGGAAAGGGATGTTGGTTCTTGACTATCTACTGGTTCAACATCCGATAATCCACACAAAGTCTGAGGTTACCGTCTGCCTTCTTTGCAAACTGCACATGTGAACCACAATGAGAAGTACTGGGTTTGATGAAACCCTTTGCTTGCAACTCCTCCAACTACTACTTGAGCTCTTGCAGCTCTCGTGTAGCCATCCTATAAGGAGTAATGGACACCAGTGTCACTCTTGGCACAAGATAAATAGAGAAGTATACCTCACTCTCTAGAGGAAAACCTGAAAATTCCTCTAGAATGAAGTCCATGAAACAATCCATCACTAGAGGAATGTCCATCTGTGAAGTACCTTAGTAATCCAGATTTAGACTAGAAATCTGGGTTGTAACTCCTCCCAACCCATGATGGTCGGGTCCCGCTCTACTTTCTTGGACATCCCATTCACCCTTATGGTGAAAGGATATGCCCTCCAATGATGTGAAACTCACTCTATGATGATAGAAATTGACAATCATTTAGAAATGAACTAACCAGTCCATTTCAAGAATGACGTCATAGCCTATCATCTCTAAGACATAGAGGTCCTATAAGAAGTGACACCCACCAACCTCAAGAGGTAACTCCTTCAACTTACGTACTCTTTCCATTATTGTCCCCAATAGAGTTTCATGTTTCAAGACATCAGCAGAAGAAGAGATACTGATCCCCAGGATCTCCACAACAGCAATAGATATAAAGCTATGGGAAGCCCCAATATCATAAAGAGCAGAATCTAAAACCGACGAAACAAGGTTTATACCTCAAATAGTAGAAGGTCTGGGATCCTGTTCCTACTGTGTCTGCTCCACCACAAAAGTATGACCTGTACCGTGGCCCTATGAAACTACCTGACCACTCTAAGCTGATCCACCATACTTTTTCTGATTTCCTGGAGATTGACTACCATGGCCACGACTACCACCTCAGCCTAAATGGAAAAAAGAACTCCAGTTCCCAGACTGATGAGAAACTTGTGGTGCTTATCCCAATTGAGGAGTCATCGAAGAACACAAATAAGTAGCTACTGGTGAGAATATCTAAGAGAAGGGATGATGATGGCCCATCTTTCCATAATATCAACACTCTACTGGGTTTCTTGGGCAATTTGGCCTCATATTCCCAACCATCCTACACTGGTAGCATACCTCCTAGATACCTGAAGGTGCATCCCACCTACTCATATCTCCATGTGTAGACTCCATGTGGCGCTTCCTACTATCACCTGGAGAGGCACTAACTCTATATGTGGATCCTCCCTGGCTCACAGCTCCAAAATCCCTTAGAATACATTCTGTGATCGGTGCCTGGTTGACTATAGAAGTGATGGTAGTGAACCTGAAGATGTTCACATGAGCCTGAATGTACTTCTTGAGACAATGCTCAAACTACCTTGCTCAGAACATCTCATCTCTCCCTATAATGTGTGTAAATCACTGTAGCTCAGTTAGCTGAGAAGAATACTCCATATCAAAAATATTAATCTCCTCCAAACTAATGAACTCTCTGGCTCGATCAGCCCTCAATGTATCTAGATAGAATTAATCGTATAAGGTATGTCGAAATGCCTCCCAAGACATATCCTGCTTGCATCCCGACTTTGAGATCACATCCCACAATTTCTTGGTTGAATCGCGAAGCATATACGTAAAGATCTTGACCCTCATCTCCAGAGGTACCTACAGATGCTTGAAGATCATCAGCATGTCTTATAACCATGACTATGGAGCCTGGGGTCCTCGAACACCTGGGAAGGTGGGAGGATGCTTCTGCTGAAAGACCCACATCAATTCTTCCATAGATGGGGCTGGAGGTGGTACTCATTGAATGATCTGCATTATCCTCATAAATCCCTCTCTAAATTATGCATCAGCACCTGTGTCTGGAATGATGGCTAATTCCATGACTGGTATGACTGGAGGATCTTCTAGTTGTCCCTGGTCATCCATGTATGGTGTCTGATCACTGCTTTGCAACTGGCGTACAACCGAAGGATGTCTCGCTGGTATGACTCTGCATGGTCAACCTAACACCTTAGATCAACATTATCAATGAATGAAAACTAGAAGTGTAATAAGGGAACATGAGAAATAAATTATTCAAGTGTTTCAAAACAAGGATACATGGTGTGTATAACGCGTACATGATGTGTTCCCTTAAACCTTTACATGGGTGTGTACTTAAGCCAAAACTGGTCATGTAACACCGCAAACACATGGCATGTTGTAAAAATACACTACTTGTTCTTGAATCTGCTTCCCCTTCCTAGTTTACCTTACACAGCTAAGCCACATGGTTCTCCTATAAAAAGACTACATGGAGTGTCAGTGCCAGACACGAGATGTACAAAGAGGATATCCACTGACCCATTTTGTTCGCTACACGACCAGATACATGGGTTACACTGCATGACTTGTTCCATCTTGACATGATGTGTATAACTTATGTTTTATCCATCTGTGTCATTGGTCACACGGGTGAACACATGGTCAACACAACACTGCGTGTACGTCCGTTAAACGACATGTTCTACCAAGATTTACCAACCTCGTGTCTCTTCCAACACAACATGTGCCACAATTAGAGACTACATGGAGTGTACCTATGGGATACGACATGTACTTAAAAAAAATAGTTTCTCCCCGAACAAATGGACACACAATGTGTATTTATCATTACACGCCATGTATTCTGTGTTTTTCTAGATAGTAAGCCTCAGAAGCTACTTTAGATGCCCAAAAAACACAGAAATAATTATTAGAGTGTGAAATTTCTATTCGTGAGGGCCCATACTCCCCGCAAATTGAAGCTTGGCATCTCGTACATGTCATAACCAAGGATAACAATGCAATGATCCACCAGTTCTGGTTCATGAGGGCCCATAACCCCTCAAGAACCAATTTTTTACATTCATTTAAATAAAAACATACAAAATCCAATACCCTTATCAAGAAGCAGGTATTCTATCATGGAATATATCACAACAACATGCATATTCAACACAAACTCTATCACAACAACATGCAATTTCTAATGCACCATAAATGGAATGGCAAGAATACATGACACGTGATTTCTAGAAAGTGCCTATATGATGCATGAGATAGTGTACCCTCATCTCATCGAGTTTCAACAGAAATAGAACCCCAATAACATCAACGTTAATATCACAAAACACATGAACCACCCAATGGTAAAATCAAATCAACCATAAAATTACAAAACCATAAAAATTGAAATAAACAAGGTAGATTTGATTTTTGTTGTACACGGGTTAGCTACTCCTGGGCACAACATAATACCAAGAACCAATTCATTCCTATCCATGGCTATAGGATCCAATCAGTAAGTCAATATTTAAAGAATTCCACAGATACAAATTTTTAACATCCCAGTTCCAGGTGCCGCCCAGCGGTGCCCCGTACCTAGTTGGTCACATGGCCTCAAGCACATTTCCCCAAATGCCAGAGGCTGTTGACTAGAAGTGAGGGACATGGGTGTGATAGTGGGGAAAAATTACCTCATTGGTAGAGTAACACAGTAGAAATAAACATATATACAATAGAGGGAGTAATATTAATACCGTACAATAGTAAACAAGGGAAGACTAGAAATAGTAACAATTGGAGCACATATATAAATTAATGCATGATCCATATGTCCTGTAAATAAGCCAAACCCATCATAATGCAGAAATACAGTACTAATCCAATGTACGAAAGAAAATAAATTAAATAACTACTTAACATCACAAGCCTCAGCTTGGTCCCATGATCTCCATCTCCAAGCAGTCAAGTACCTGAAGTAGAAGGGCACTTTCCCTTATCTAGACCTGCAACAGTGTATTCTATTTGGCCCCAATAGCATGACCCAAATTGGGTGTGAGATGAATCCCAGTAGGCCACATACCAAAGATCTGTGCCTAATAGTCAATAAATATACATGGTATCCAATAAGAAAAAGAAGTAGTAAATAAGTAAGTACTCAAAAGTAAACAGTTTTAAATTTTTAATGAATTTAATTTACATTTAACAATTCAACCAACCAAAACCAAATACAAGAAACCCTCTAAGAATGTTTTCACAACCTATCCACTCGGTTTCAGCCAAAAATCTCAGGTAACCCTCTGGTTAGTTCTCACAGCCTAACCCCTCTAGTTCAATTTACAATAATCATAAAGCAACGACTATCTAAGGAAGAACTCATAGTCAATTCCTCTTATAGTCTCATATAATCAAATACTCTCTGATGAAGCACTCACCATCAATTCCCCATATAATCTTGTAATGTTAAACTACAGACACACTGAGGAAGCACTCAACGTAAATTCCTCATGTGGCCTCATAGTGTATGTATAGAAACTCTGAGGGAGCACTCAACTTCAATCCCCCCTATGGTCTCGCAGCGTGATAATTATAACAGACACTCTGGGAAAGCCCTCAATGTCAATTTCTCCTATGGTATCACTACACTAGGATCCCACAGCCCCATGTAATGCAATCATAAACAAACGATAATCAGCAGCCAAAGTAAACCTTTCGTAATAATTAGATAAAAATCTACAAGGCATGGCACAACATATCCAATAAAATAAATCATTTCATCCTAACAATACTCAGAATGGAAAGTAAAGCAGCATAACAAAAAATCTAGACCAATCTGTAAAACTAAGAAAACATGGGCCAAACATCAATGGCATGGATAAGTTAACCCTATTCACAATTAATTAACCTCTAGACAATAAAAAAATCATAACAGGAAATAGCAGGTCCAAAAACCATTAACACGCAATACCCCGAACAAGGGTATTGGGAACTTTTTCACATATAACTCAAAGAATATCTACGGAAAGGAACAAACCACCTACCTCAGTGTCGTGAGACCGATATACGTGAACCTCAAGACTTAAATCACCCTAAAACACAATAGATCTAAAAAAAATGATAAAAACATTCAACTGAGGATAACTTTTGAAAGAGGAGAAATTAGGAGAAGAAGTTCATGAAGAAGGGATAACTCACCGATGTGATTCCAACAGAATCAACGATGGTCGATTCAGAAGATGGATGTTAAGTCGGGGGCTCGGAGAAGATCTGTGGCCATATGGATTCTCCTAGATGAAAGAGGTTGAGACGAAGATGGTTTTGTTCATCAGAAGTGACCCTAGTCCATTTAATGAAATAAAAAAGAAAATGCATAGCTTGTTCATTAAAAGTACACTGTGTGTAATTTCCTTCTCTAGCTCTACTTTAGGCGATCTTCGGGTCACCACACACGGCCATGTACTCAGTCATTACCTAGAAAGTACATAGTCACCTACGGTAAATGAGTACACGGTTTGTACATATGAAATTTCCAGAAACGCCTCTTTTTCTTAAAAACACCTAAAAAGAAGATTCATACATGTGAAAATGATCTGGGTTCATGCACATGATGTTTCAGTGGTTAGCCTTGACTTATGATTATGATTCCATGTTTTATGTTCTTTCCACATTTCTATCTTACCATGATGTTGTCATATTATATCATGATCCTACACTATTTTTTGTGAATGTCACAAATTTTATATCATCTTGATAATCCCATTTACTATCATGTATTACCTTTATCATGTTATTGTTTGATTATTCCCTTAATAGTCTTTATATCTCTCTCCTTTTTATTTATGTCCCTAGGATATCCATTACATTATTATATGATTGATGGATTTTAATAGCATGTTAAAGAGTTTTAATTTTTTGTGGTATCCCTATTTCATGTTATAAGGTTATATATTAAATTAATAAAAAACTATCCCTTTTTCTCCTTTTGGGTTTGTGTTATTCTTTTCTTTATGTGATAAATCAACATTTATGGTGTGTTGATGATATGGGTTTTCATTCATGGTAACTTATAATGGTATAGTTATTTTCATGGATTAGGATTATAAAAATTTACTAAAATTATTTTATATAAGAGTAAAAATAGGAAAAATCAATAAATTATGGAAAAGTATTGATTCAGTATTTTTTTATGCAACAAAATCCCTTTTTGGATACAATAAGTGTATGTGTATTAGGCATAGTTGTACATTAGGGAAATGACTATGAAAATGATACATTAGGAATTGAATCAATTGTCACCTAGTTCTTGAAAATGATTCCTTCTTATACACCTAGTTTTACACTCTTAAGAGGAAATATTTGGGAAATTTACAAGCTCATTATGAACCATTACAAAGAAAACAAAAAATCCCATAATTTTATTTTAGGAAATAGAACATTGATGACTCAAACTGAAAGCATGAAATTCTTTATTTAATGAATGTATATAATTTAAGAGTTATCACATAAATTTTCATAATTTATTTTTTTTGTGTTTAATATATTAATAATTATCATCTATAATTTAACCTTTTTTTAGTCAATGTATGGAAAAGGAAAAACATTATCAATAAAAATGAGATGGAAAATACCAAAATAAAAATTTAACCCAATAAGATAAGTATTACAGAACTCCATGGAAATAAATACTCAATTAAATCTTGTTATTAATAGAAACTTGAATCAGGGGGGAAACCCACAACCCCTTAAGTAAGGAAAAGTTACAATTGAGACTTTTATTCAATAATGGTAACTAATATATGTGGATCCTCTAATCCCTAAATCAAATAAAAATTAATCAAATCCATTAAAAATATATTCCCCTAACATCAATGGACTAAGGAAGAGAAATTGTTTCTAGTTGTTTATTATATAGAGGGAGAATTTGAATAAAGGTGGACATTGATAAAAACAATATGAAGCACGTGGATGATATCAAAGAGATGGAGTATAAATAATTCTAAAAATGTATTTTTGATAAATATTTTTATCGCACTCACTGACTAAAATATAAATAGAGTTCCTTGTGCTCTTGAAATTTATGATAAATCAATCAAGGTGTATGAGTAAAAAATTACAATTCATGTGTGATACACCTCCAAATTTTTCATTGACCCTAAATGTCAATTTAAAAGCATCTTTAGTGTGTTAAGTCCAAATATTTGAAGAGATTTAGATATTTGAGAAACTTTTTAGTGACCCTGCCTTTTTTTACATTACTATGAAATAATTATAAAGATAAACAACATAATAATTTTACACAATGAGGATCCAAAGGTTTGGTGTCTTGGGAAAACTCAGACCAAACATAACATTTACAACATAAAACATAGATATTTATTTAATTCCATATTATATACCTTCTTATTGGATCTTGAACTATAATTAGTACATGTCATCACCTAAGGATATATATAACAAAGGGGTGAGCTAAAATTCTAGTAAGAGGATATAGATGAACAATATAACAATGGGTGAGAACAATCACAACATAGGTAAAGGATCATGAACATGAGAGGAAGCATCGATAAAAAAATTGAATTTCGGAAATGCATAAAAATGAAACATCATGTCTTAGTGGTTATAACCCACAAATATTTGTGAATATCTCTAGCATAATGTTCATGAATAATTTCCCTTTTACTCATGAAATTCATCACATTACACAATGCATTAGAGCACCGTATAATTTCAGGCACATCCGTTACAACATAACATTTTCATTACCATGCATGCCACATAAGACATATATGAACATAAATAACCCATGTAAAGATATTTATTTTATATCATAGGAACACATCCATAAACATTGGGTTAACAAAATTAATAGGGAAATACATACTTTATATAGGAACCACCAACCTTGAGTGAGAAGTAAAAGGTGTATTTTTCGAAGAAGTGTTCTTTTGGAAAACATTTTGTTTAATATAAAATCCATTAGAAAACATTTATATCCCAGAAAAGTTATGATAATTATGAATAATTAATTTTTATGTAGTAACCATACTAAAAATGGAATGAAAGAGGGTTAACCGGAAGAATGAAATTTATGTTCGGGAATTTCCCCTTACCGTGTATCTGAACACATTATTCGTATTAATGTCTTATATAACAACATTATATTCATAAATTAACGGTTACAGAACCTTTTTTACACGAATATGGATCATTATTTTTTCATTATGTTCTTTCATGGTCTATTTTATGTGTTTTATAGTTTAAAACCATTGTTCTAAAGTGTTCATTTTTATAGTTTTCTTGAGCGGTTCACCTGTATTCATGAATGGGAGTTCATATAAAACGTGGATAAACATCCATAAATGAAATTATAATTTATTTATTATTTTACAGAACATGAAATTATCTTATAAATAACTTTTTTATATACCATGAGAATGAATCATTAGATAATAATTTAATGATGATCATTTCGGTTAATTCAGGCGCGTTTTCAACCACAATGAACTTGTTTTGTTTAATAATTTAGTAATATGTATATAACATAGTTTTAGAAACTTAAATTGGATATAATAAATATACCATAATCTATATTAACCATAAAAATGGTTTCATGAAATGATCTGATGGCGGTAAAGGAAAAATGAAAACTTGTTGTTCTTGAAGGTGATAAATTAACAGCTCACAAACAACGTTTTCTTTTCTAAAATAAAAAAAGATGGGGAGAAGTGGGTTGGATGATATATTATCACATTAGTATAATAATATTACATTATATGTGAGATACGAGAGTTACCATACCATTTGTATGGGTATATTATGGGATAAATTAAAAAAAGAACTTGAAATAGAAAGGAAATTAAAGGAAAAGAGATAGGGGAATTACATCTTGAATCCTCCTTAAGGATCCAAGGATTGGTATTTTTTTGAGACCTGAAACTCTTGGATATGAGTTATGGTCTAGGTAAGATGTTTGGGAAGAGTTTATATAAGGACCCGACCTTTAACATTATATAATATTGAATTAAATGAATAATTCACATTGAGGATCATTTCAGGTTTAGAGTTTTAGAGAATTAGGACATAACTATTACATCTCAAAAGATTTAATGGTAGGCATATCTACACAGATTCAATTTTTTTCATAAAATAAAAACTCTTGAAGATAAGAGACATGTATAGTTCCATGTTTTAGATAGCATGACTTTTCCTTGATCCCATCCTTGACCCTATTAATCATTAAATCATGTGAAAACAATTCAAAACATGGGATGAGCATAAAAAGCTCAGTAAGGATTATAAAACAAAGAATGAAAAAATTTCTTCATAAATACATACAAAACATGAAATCTTTTACTTACCTCATGAAATAATAAGATTTATGAAAGACACATAAAAATTATAAATCACAAAAGTAACTTGTGGCATCCATATCATACTTAAATTGTAGCTATCATAGCTACATAGGGAGTTACATTGGAATACCCATAATAGTATATTCTATAAATAACCTAGGAGAACATTCATGTTTACCTCCATCACATTACCCAATGCATTAAAGAGCTATCTCGGGATCACAATCCCTAGGTTTATCATGGAACCACCCATATACGTAAATAATGCCCAAGAACCATAACATGATCATAACACATAACATAAGCATAAAGGAAAGATAACATTTCCACATTGAAATAATAAAATATCATTTCGAGATATGGAAATAATAAATCCATTCTCAAAATCATTTTCAATACCAAAATACACAACAATAGTATATGGTATTTATTTTTTCCTTTTAAAAACATTTCTGCTTGTTAAGGAAGCCAAAGATCAATTAATACTCGCGGTGGTGGAAAGGTCGTTGTCACCGCTTACGTTAAAAAACATTCCTTTTTTTCATTTAGTAAAATGGTTCATATAAAAAGATATCCTTTGAATTAAATGAAATTTCAAAGGTGTTTATACAAAGTATAAAAAGAAATAGTGTATTAAAACTAAAAATGCCTCAATGAAAGGAGATTGAGACGAAGTCCCTTACCTCGTGTCCGAATTGACTCGATAATTATTTAATCTCCTGAATAATAAACTAAAGTTAATTTATACTTGCTTAAGAAACTTTTTCAACTTTATTATTCCTTTTATTTCACTTATTACCATGTTATAATCATTATCCAATCATTTACGTTAAAAACGTTCATTTTGTCGATATTAGGTACTTGAGTAAAAAATGAACAACATATATTTACAAGTTGTCCATGTGGTCAAATATTTATTATATCCAGAATGAAATTCATGATTTTTATATCATATATATCATATATATGCAGAATTTACATGTTTTTATAATAGTATAAAACATTTAGAGGTATGAAACGAAATGCACCGTTCATGGAGACGGTAAGCTGAACGTACACATGAACGCTACATTAATTTCTATTTATTATTATAATCGAAATAAAAAATAATGATACATAGGTATATAATAATTCCAGTATAATTTCATATATAATATTTCTAACTCCATCCTTTATACATCCCACAGAAGGCATTAACGAATCAAATCACTTTGAGGGGGCGGTAGTCTGCACTTCCTCAAATGAGATTATCGTATTTACCCACTATGGAAACCCTAAAGGTGTGCTATAAACGCAAAATACAAAAGCATAAGGAAATCATAAAAATAATATATATCATATATAAATACAGTTCAATCATAATGGCCACCATGAGAGGTGGTAAGATGTAATTTAAAAATCATCGTTTCCTGAGGCCTTAGTTTTCCATCCACAAAAACATTAGGTTATTAATCCATTAGATGTAGGTGTATGTAAGTGTACTTTTAATATTCCTCATGAAAACATCCTAGTATATTGAGGATATTGGTGTTGTTACAAAATAATGGAATAAAAATATTTTAGGGTTTGTAGAAGTAAAATAAAAGAAAACAATTTAAGAGATACTTTTACCTTTAATTTTGGAAACTACCTTTGGATTGAACCAAAGGACTTCTTCAAGTGCCTTCATCCTAAGGTAATGCCTCTAGTAGGAGGAGACGGAAGTTGGAAGATTAATTAGGAAGAGTTAGGATAATCCAAATGGCTTGAGAGGTGTGTGGAATTGGATAGAAATGGTCTCCTTTTATAAGGGGGAGGAGGGGCTCTTTAGGAATGTGTAAAAATATTATTTTATAATATAATTATATTCAGTTTCTAAAAGTCCAAAAATCATTATAGTAGAAGATAAAATGACTCATGGTCGAAAGAAAATCATCCAATCATAATTGGAAATGCTTTGGATAATATTTTATTCATTATAATCTTATTTATTTAAATCATTTATTAATGAGGTAAATACTGCATCATTATTGTGTCATAAATAATTTAATTAATTAGATGTCTAAAAATTATAAAAAAATACTATCATATAGGAAATATGTTTATCTTTCAAATGAATATATATAGATAAAATGATAATTTATATAACCCCTTCTAAAAATTAATTTACTAAAAGATATTTGCTTTTGTCATATTTTTCATTACTTTAAGTTAATAAATCTAAATTGTCATTATCACTCCCATGTGGCTCAATGGGGTCCCAAAATCGACCCAAAAATTCCCATGGTAACAAATGACTCAACCAATAAGGTTTTAACAAATTTTAAGATAATTTTAAATTATTATAATATTCTTTTAACCTTGAATTACCCTATTTACCTTTAACCGCGAAAATAAATTTCAAAAGTTACTATTCACCAAAAATTATTTTCATCTTGTTGAACCACATTTTACTTCTTGATAACAACCATGTCTGTCGAATTTTCTAAATTCAATTCACAGAATTGGTAAATTTTCATTTAAATGAAAAAGTCAGTTTTTTAACTACTACTAAGTGGTTTCACTATTCATCTAAAATTGAAGTTTTTCAGAAAAATACCAAAAATTCATCCTAAGCTATATCTGACATTTCGAATGAAAAAATGATGTCTATTTTTAGAAATTCAAAACATATAAGTTTCATTAATTAATTTTAAAATTAATTCACGTTATCAAAACTAATAGCATGTTTTTAAGAAACAATAATTATCAAAAGATTGATACTTGTTTATGTCCAATTTCAAAGTGAAATTAATTCCAATGACCAACATTGGAATAAATGGTAAAAATATATTTTAATTTCACTATAAAAAAACTAAAAAGATAATCAAACCATATAAATAAATTAGATTAAAAGGCACTTTTGAATTAAAATGCAATATTTTTCACTATTCATTAAAACATGGACTTTATCAGAAAAACTCCAAAAAATTACCCAAAGTATTGATGTCCCCATTCTAAAAAAGGATTTTATTTGGTCAATTAGAATGTATTAAAGTGACCGAATTTATATTTAAAGAGGGTTTTCCATTAAAAGGCGATAAATCAGCCTTTTAATGTAAATTATGCTTAAAATTAGATTCATTCACATTTTAAGCCTCTAAATTTTTATTTGATAATGAAAATACATTTAACAATCATGTATAATCATATTGTAGTTAGTTTTGTTCATTCCTGCCAATAAAATGGCTAGGAGTTAACTACAATTTAAAATAATAATATTATATTATTAGTGTGCCACATAATTTTTCAAAGAAACTCGTTGTTGCGTATCGGGTACACTATCGAAAATAGAAACCCCTTTAAAGTAAAATTAATATTTAATTCAAAAATATTAATAAATATTAAATATTTCTTATTCTTCATTTACCTGGGATGTTACATCCTTATCTCCTTTTGGGAATTGCTTCCTCGCAATTTTTATTCACTTATCAAAATATGTGGGGGTATTTATCCATCATAGCATTTTCAGATTCCCACATTGCCTCTTCGACCATATGGTTTTTCCAAAAAACCTTTACCTGGTGAATCACCTTATTCTTCCACACTCACTCTCTATGGTCAAGAATCTGAACTGGTTGTTCTTCATAAGAGATATTATCTTCAAACTGAACAACCTCTAGGCTCAAAACATGAGATAGATCTGGCATATACTTTCTCAACATTGAAACATGAAAAACATTGTGTACCTGGGATAAACTTGGAGGTAAAGCCACTCTTTACCTAACTGATCCAACTTTCTCCATAATTTCATAAGTTCCAATGAACCTCAGACTCAACATTCCCTTCTAACCAAAACGCATCACACTTTTCCATGGAGAAACTTTGAGAATGACATGATCACCTACCACAAAAGAAATATCCTTACTCAGGTTATCTATATAAATTTTCTGTCTGCTCTGAGCTGTTCTCATGTGCCTTTGAATAAACTGAACTTTCTCTACCATCTCTTCTACCAATTCTGGTCCCATCAGCTTCCTTTCACCTACTTCATCCCCGAATGATGGAGTTTGAAAATGCTTTCCATATAATGCCTCAAATGGAGCCATCTGTATAGTGGAATGAAAGTTGTTATTATAAGAAAATTTAACCAAACAAAGATGTTGGTCCTAACTTCCCTATTAATCCATCGATCAAGCACATAACATATCCTCCACGGTATGAATTGTTCATTCTGACTGCCCATCTGATTAAGGATGAAAATCTGTACTAAAATTTAATTTCGTACCCAATGACTTCTGAAGGCCTTTCCAAAAGTTAGAAGTGAAATTGGGATCATGATCACGTATAATTTATAGTGGAACTCCATGCAACCTAACTATCTCTTTAATATACAACCAAACAAGTTGTTCTAGAGACAAGGTATCTCTAATAGGAAGGAAATGATCAGATTTAGTCAATCGGTCAACTATGTCTCAGATTTCATTATTTCCTCGAGAAGTCTTTGGTAATCCCACAACAAAGTCCATGGATATATTTTCACATTTCCACTCTAGGACTCATAAAGGATGAAGCATTACTTTTGGTAACTGTTTCTATACTTTAACCTGCTGACAATTCATACACTTCATAGTAAAATCAACAATATCTCTTATCATTCCATCCCACCAGTAACACTCTCTAAGATCTCTGTACATCTTAGTACTTCCCGGATGAACTGAAAACGGAGAACTATGTGCTTCACATAACAACTCATTCTTCAACTATGAATCACAAGGTACACATAATCTCTTTCGAAATCTCAAAACAAAATCATTATCAATGTTAAAATCAGGAAAATTACCCTTCTGAACCAACACAACCATTTTTTGCAACTCACTATATTCCTTTTGCACTTGCTTAATTTTGTCTGATAGAGATGATTTCACTGACACCTGAAACAAAACAGAAGAATTTCCTACAAAAACCACTTCTATGCCAAATTTCATCAAATTAAAAACCAAATGACCTCGATCCAAACATAACATGATTAATGAAGTATTAATTTTTAGACTCAAAGCATCAACCACTTTATTTTCTTTCCCTGGATAATAAAGGATCATGCAATCACAATCCTTGATTAATTCCAACCATCTCCTATGTCTCATGTTAAATTCTTTCTGAGTGAATATATACTTCAAACATTTCTGATCAGTTTATAATTCACACTTCACTCCATACAAATGATGCCTCCAAATTTTTAAAGAAAAAACAACAACAGCTAATTCCAAATCATTTGTAGGGTAATTTAACTCATGTGGTATCAAATGACATGAATCATAAGCAATTACCTGATCATTTTTCATTAGGACACAACCCAGTCCTTTCAACGAAGCAACACTTTAGATAAAAAATGCACCATTTCTGGAGGTAGTGCCAAAACTATGCATTCACCAATCTTCTTTTCAATTCCTGAAAAAAATCATCACATTCATTTTTCCAGATGAAATTAACACCTTTTCAAGTTAACAAAGTCATTGGACTAGATAACTGTGAAAAATTTTCAATAAACCCTTAATAATAACCTGCCATACCAAGAAAACTACGAATCTCAGTTATATTTGTGGGTCTTGGCCATTCTTCAACAACTTTTGTTTTAGCAGGATCAAGAGTTATGCCATTTTTTGAAACAATGTGATGAAGGAATGAAATTTTTTGTAACCAAAACTCACACTTCCTAAATTTCACAAATAGTTTATTTTCTTTTATGGTTTGCAAGACAACCCTTAAATGACTTTCATGTTACTCCTTACTTTTGGATTAAACCAAAATATCATCAATGAACATAACCACAAACTAATCCAAGAACTCACAGAAAATTCTATTCAAAAGATCCATGAATACAGTAGGTGCATTGGTTAACCAAAAAGGCATAACTACAAATTCATAATAGCCATATCTAGTATGAAGCGCGGTCTTTGGAATGCCTATTTCCTTTACTTTCAACTGATTTTACCCCGACCTCAAGTCAATCTTTGAAAAATACTGAACTCCCTGGAGCTGATCAAACCAATCATCGATATGAGGCAAAGGATACTTATTCTTAACAGTGATGTTATTCAATGCTCTATAATCAATGCAAAGTCTCGTTGAACCATCTTTATTTCTAACAAACAAGACAAGAGCACCCCATGGTGATGTTCTAGGTCGAATGAAACCTTTATCTAATAACTCATGCAATTTCTTCTTTAACTCTAAAAGTTCGATTTGATCCATTCGATAAGGGGTTTTGAAATTGGATTAGAATCAGGAACTATGTCAATAGTAAATTCAACTTCACGATCAGGTATTATACCAGGAAACTCATTAGGAAAACCTCAAGGTACTCATTTACCATTGGAACATCATTATTCTGAATAGTTCCTTTGATTTCAAAAATATGTGAATGGTAACATTCATATCCATATTTTACTAGTTTCACAGCTTCTTGATATGTTATCAACAACAAGGGTTAATTTTTGTATACAAACTGAAAATCATTCTGAAAAGAAACCTATTTAGCTCTACAGTCAATTGTAGCATGATAAACAGAAAGCCAATTCATGCCCAATAAGACATTAAACTCTAATAGAGGCAAAACAATAAGGTTGGCAGGTAGATTCTTTCCGCACACAATGATAGGAATGTTCTTATGTTTTATTTTTGTCTCAACATTTCCTCCAGGTATTTTTACTGTAAGATCCGTATTAATATCATGATATGGAATTCCCAATTTACTAGAAAACATCACAAAAATGAAAGAGTGTGTAGACCCTAAATCAGACAACACATTGGCATAATCTGAACTAACAAACACTGTACCTGACACAACATCATTTGATGGCCCAACATCTGATGAATTAGTTGCAAAGGATTTCACCACCCCTTTCTGCTTGTATTCTAGTAGCTTTCCTTCAGTTGGGTTCTTTTTTGGACACTCATTTGCATAATGACCCATTTCATTGCACTTAGAACTTTTTACTAACTCTAAATCAGATTTTGTCTTACCATTACCCTGATATTTTTCAGTGCAATTACATGCCTTATGTCCCATTTTACCAAATCTGTAGCACTTACCAAAATTCAAAAGACATTCTCCAGCATGCTTTTTACTACAATTTTTACAAACTGTAAACTTAAGTTTCTTACCATCATACTTTTTGGAGGAGTTATTCCCTTTCGCCTGCCACCTCGACCTCTTATTCTGTTGTTTTTCAAAGAATACCTGATCATCAGCAAACTCCATTTCCACCTTCTCCGCACAATGAACAAGTTTTTCATAACTTATGAACTCATGAAATGGTAAATCCCTTTGATACTTTGGCTTTAATACTGAGTAAACACGGTTTATTTTACTATCAAGATCTCGTATGAAATTTGGAGCACACCTTTCCAGTCAAGTGGTTGTCTCTTCATAAGCAGCCACTATGTCATCCTCCTGCCTCAATTCCAAGAATTTTTTTTCCATCCTACGAAGAACCACCTTAGGAAAATATTTCTCAAGAAACATACCTTTGAACTCATCCCAATCAAGAGCATAAATCTCTTCACTGTCCCTGATATTTTTCAACATCGACCACAACTGATCAGCTTCAACATAAAAACGATAAACATCGAGACTAACCTTTTAATGTTCGGAACAACCCATGACATCAAAATACTTCCCCGGTGCTTTAATCCACCATTCAAATATCACAGAGTCTGATGATCCTTTGAATTATGGGTCATGTTTCCTCATGAAATGCTCCACTACTGAAATGTTCCTATGTGGTTGATTTGGCTGATCTCATACACGGATACCACCACCATTTGTAGCCTGAGTCAACTATGCCATCAGTGTAACAAACTGTTCAGTTCTGATTCTGACCATCTCAGGTTGCTGATTTGGAAGGTTGTCTTCCTCCTGATGTCATCCCAACACATCTGCCCTGTTTCCTCCGTGGAAAACCATTCTGAACACAAAAATGTCTTAGGTGAAGCAACATAGTAATATGGAAATGCTATATGATGTCAATATTAACATAAATTACTTTATGGATATTAGTTTAACAATACCTTAACACCTAAAGTTTTCTAAACTGACCTCTGATACCAACTATAAGGACCCATCCTTAAACATTACATAATATTGAATTAAATGAATAATTCACATTGAGGATCTTTTCAGGTTTAGAGTTTTATAGAATTAGCACATAACTATTACATATCAAAAGATTACAAGGTATAAATATCTACAAAGTTTACATTTTTTTATAAAATAAAAACACTTGAAAAAAAGGGTTATGTCTAGTTCCATGTTTTAGACAGCATGAATTTTCCTTGATCACATCCTTGACCCTATTCATCTTTAAATCCGGTGAAAACATTTCAAAACATGGGATGAGCATAAAAAGACCAGTAAGGGGTTTTTAAAGCAAAGAATGAAAACATTTGTTCATAAATACATACAAAACATGAAATCTTTTACTTACCTCATGAAATCATAAGATTTATAAAAGACACATAGAATTCATAAATCATAAAAGTAACTTGTGGCATCCATATAATAATTACATTGTAGCTATCAGAGATACATAGGGAGTTACTTTGGAATACCCATCATAGTATATTCCCAAAATATCTTAGGAGAAACATTCACGTTTACCTAAGTCATGTTACCCAATGCATTGGAGAGCTATCTTGGGCTCACCCGCCCTAGGTTTATCATGGAACCACATGTATATGTAAATAATTCCCAAGAACCATAACATGATCATAACACATAACATAATCCTAAAAGAAAGATAAAATTTCCACATTGAAATAATAAAATGTAACTTCAAGATATTGAAATAATAAATACATTATAAAAATAATTTTCAATACCAAAATATGTAAAAATAGTATATGGTATTTATTTTTTCCTTTTAAAAACATTTTGGCTTGTTAAGGAAGCCAAAGATCAAATAATACTCACGGTAGTGGAAAGGTCGTTGTCACCGCTTATGATAAAAAGGAATTCCTTTTTTCCGTTTAGTAAAATACTTCATATAAAAAGATTCTATTTGAAAGAAATTAAAATTCAATGGTGTTTATACAACTTATAGAAATAAATCATTTATTGAAACTAAAAATGCCTCAATTAAAGGAGATTGAGACGAAGTCCCTTACCTAGTGTCCGACTTGACTCGATCGTTCTGTAATCTCCTGAATAATAAACTAACTTTAATTTCTACTTTATTAAGATAATTTTTCAAGTTTATTATTCCTTTTATATCACTTATTATTATTTTATAAACATTATCCAATCATTTAAGTTAAAAACGTTCATTTTGTCGATATTTGGTACTTAACTAAAAAATGCACACCATATATTTTCAAGTTGTCCATGTGGTCAAAGCTTCATTATATCCAGAATTATATTCAGGATTTGGATATCTTATATATCATATATATCCAGAGTATATATGTTTTCATAATAGTACATATCATTTAGAGGTAATAAATGAAAAGCACAGTTCATGGAGACGGTAAGCCATACGTACGCATGACCGCTACTTTCATTTATATTTCTTATTTTACTAGAAATAAAAAATAATTATACATAGGTGTATTATAATTCTGGTATAATATCATATATAATATCATTAACTCCATCCTTTATACATCCCATAAAAGGAATTAACGAATCAAATCACTTTGAGGGGGCGGTAGTCCGCACTTCCTCAAATAAGATTATCATATTTACCCACTATAGAAACCATAAAGGCATGCTATAAATGGAAAGTATAGAAGCATAAGGAAATCATAAACATAATATATATCATATATAAATATAGTTCCATCATAATGGCCACCATGAGAGGCTATAAGATGTAATTGAAGAATCATTGTTTCGTGAGACCTCAGTTTTCCATCCACAGAAACATTATGTTCTTCATCCATTAGATGGAGGTGTGTGTATGTGCAGTTCCAATCCTTCTCATAAAAAAATCCTATTATATTTAGGATACTGGTGTTATTAAAAAATAAAGGAATAAAAAGATTTTAGGGGTTGGATAAGTAGAATAAAAGAAAACAATTTAAGAGAAACTGTTACCTTTAATTTGGGTAACTCTTTTTGGATTGAACCAAAGGACATGTTAAAGTGCCTTATGCCTAAGGTAAGGCTTCTAGGAGGAGGAGAGGGATGTTGGGAGCTTAATTGGGCAGATTTTGGATGATCCAAATGGCTTGAGAGTTGTGTCGAATTGGTTAGAAATGTTCTCTTATTAAAAGGGGGAGGAGGGGCTCTTTAGGAAAGTGTGAAAATATTATTTTATAATATAATTATATTCAGTTTTTAAAGGTCCAAAAATCATTATAGTGGAAGATAAGATGACTCATGGCCGAAAGAAAATCATCCAAACAGAATTGGACATGTTTTGGATAATATTTTAATCATTATAATCTTATTTATTTAAATCATTTATTAATGAGGTAAATACTGCATCATTATTGTGTTATTAATAGTTTAATTTATTCGATGTCTAAAAATTATAAAAAAATAATATCTTGTAGGAAATATTTTTATAATTACAATGAATATTTATAGACAAAATTTTAATTTATATAACCCCTTCTAAAAATTAATTTACTAAAAGATATTTTCTTTTGTCATATTTTCCTTTACTTTACGTTAAATAATCTAAATTGTCATTATCACTCCCAAGTGGCTCAATGGGGTCCCAAAATCAACCCAAAAGATTCCCATGGTTGTAAATTACTCCACCAATAATGTTTTAACAAGTTTTAAGATAATTTTGAAATATTATAATATTCTTTTAACCTTTAATTACCCTATTTACCTTTAACTGCGGTAAATAAAAGTCAAAAGATACTATTCACCAAAAATTATTTTCATCTTATTGAACCACATTTTACTTCTTGATAACAACCTTGTATGTCGGATTTTCGAAATTCAATTAACAGATGTGGTAAAATTTCATTTAAATGAAAAAGTCAGTTTTTTAACTACTACTAAGTGGTTTCACTATTCATATAAAATTGAAGTTTTTCAGAAAAATACCAAAAATTCAGCCTAAGATATATTTGGTATTCTGAAATCAAAAAGTATGTCTATTTTTCCTAATTCAAAACATATAAGTGGCATTAATTAATTTTAAAATTAATTCCCATTATCAAAACAAACTGTATGTTTTCAAGAAACAATAACTATCAAAAGATTGATACTTGTTTATGTCCAATTTCAAAGTGAAATTAATTCCAAAAACCAAAATTGGATTAAATGGTAATAATATATTTTAATTCCACTTTAAAAACAACTAAAAAGATAATATAACCAATTAAAAAAATTAGATTAAAAGGCACTTTTGAATTTAAATGCAATATTTTTCACTATTCATTAAAAATGATCTTTATCAGAAAAATACAAAAAAATTACCCAATGTAAAATTTGATGTCCCCATTATAAAAAAGGATTTTTTTTGTTCAATTATAATGTATTAAAGTGAAAAAAACTATATTTATTGATGGTTCTCCATTAAAAGGCGATAAATCGGCCTTTTAAGGTAAATTATGCTTAAAATTAGATTCATTCACATTTTAAGCCTCTAAATTTTTATTTGATAATGTAAATAAATTTAACAATCATGTATAATCATATTGTAGTTAGTTTTTTTCATTCATACCAAAACAACGGATATGATTTAACTACCATTTAAAATAATAATATTATATTATTAGTGTGCCACGTAAGTTTTCAAAAAAACCTGTTGTCACGTATCGGGTATGCTATCGAACATAGCAACCCCTTTAAAGTAAAATTAATATATAATTCACAAATATTAATAAATATTAAATATGTCTTATTCTTCATTTACCTTGGATGTTACAATTTATACAAGGCTTTAATATTGATATGTTGTGAGGAAATGAGGGTGTGAATATCGGTATTTATAGTTGGGGAACGAGGTTTTTTTTAATATTTAAATCATTAGTTTATTAATTTCCATCAAGACCAAAAATAGTGATGATTCTATGACCAATAATAGAAAAAATAAATGTGATTTAGAGATTTGGATTCATACATAACTCAATATGATAGTAATAGTGGATTTAAATTATAATGTATTTATACGGTCAATTAATGTATTTTACTATTCAAAAACAAAACATGTATTTCAGAAAAAATCCAAAAAAATCACCCTAAATGTTTTTTTACATGTAGATCAAAAAGTGTAGTCCGTTTTTAAAAATAAGCATCTACAAATGATTAATTTAATTTTATCATTAAAATCATAATTTACATGAAAAATATAGTTTTTAAAATTATAAATAATTTTATAATGATTTCATAAATTAAAAAAAGTCATATAAAAATATCTTAAAATAAGAAGACATATAATTCATAATTTATGAAAACATTATAAGAAAATAAATTTTCTTTTAAATTAATTAATTATTTTTAATTAATTATTTATGACTTGTAAAAATGACAACACTATTACTATGGTCAAATTATCACTTATAAGATGCCTAAATTTTGTTTAATAATTTATGGGTAGGGTTTCTATAAATTTGGATGATTTAATATTCATATTGTTCATATTATTATTCATAAGGGTAGGTCGCTATTCAGCAAACAAATATGTTTGACCTATCGGACTCGAAACATCACAGTGATCGCAACCGTGGATGTCAGATTTTTTAATTCAAAACATAGAAGTGGAAAAATTTATTATTAATGGTCACCTAGTATTTAGTATCATTTCATTGTGTTCTTTAATGTGGTTATACTTTAAGGAATGATTATAAGAGGGGATTTCCATTGATAAAACTTTGGTTCAATACATTCTTCCCCCCTTATGAAATTTCTCCCTTGAAATTTCATTTTACACAAATAGCTGAGGGTACTTATCCTTCAACGCCTCCTCCAGTTCCCAAGTTTCTTATTCAAACTTATAGTTCCACCACAAAATTTTGACAAGGTGGTTTTTCATGTTGCATAGAACCTTGTCTCTCCGGTCCAGAATCTTTATTGGCTGCTCCTCAAAAGAGAGATCATCTTCCAGTTGTACCACCTATGAGATTAGTACATGTGAGTGGTCTAGTATGTACTTCAATAGAAGTGATACGTGATACACATCATGAACATGAGCCATATTTGGTGGAAGTTCAATCTGATAGACCACGTATCCTATGTGTTCAAGGATCTCAATGGTGCCAATGTACCTTCATCTTAGCTTCCATTTCTTTTCAAACTACATGAATCTCTTCCAGGTTTATATTCGAAGGAAGACATTATCTCTAATGTCAAAACTCCAAGCCCCTTTCATGGTTGTCATCATATCTCTTTTCATGACTCTGAGCAGATTGGATATGTTTCTGGATGACTTGAACCTTCTCTGTCATCTCTTATAAAAGATCAGATCCATGTAGCTTTCGTTCTCCTACTTCATACCAACAGGTTGGAGTTATACATTACTTTCCATATAGAGATTCAAATGGAGATATCTAAATACTCAAGTGGAAGTAATTATTGTATGAGAACTCAACCAATGAATGTAAATTCAATTTTTTTTTATTTTTAAAAACACTTTTTTGTTAAGTCATAACTTAACAAGAGAAAGAAACTACGAATTTTTGTCCAAGGGGATCCACCATTATAGGCTCTTTGCATATCTTCAAGGGTATGAACAGTCCTTTTAGATTGGCCATCAGTTTTGGGGTGATAGGTCGTGCTGAAATTTAATTTAGTACTCAAATAATTTTGAAGAATCATTAAGAATTTAGATATGAAACATGGATCAAGATCAGATACAATCAAGAGTGTAACACCATGCAGTCTCTACACTTCCATCACATATATATTTGTGTGTTATTAAAGCGAGTTATATTCCCGAATAACATGAAAATGGGCAGTCCTGGTGAGTCATTAAACCACCACCATATCGCATTATTTCCCTTCGACGTCTTCGAGAGACCCATGAAAAAGTCCATAGTGACATTCTCCCATTTCCACAACGGTATAAGAAATAGTTACATCATCCTTGTGGAGTTCTTTTTATCTACTTTAACTTTCTAACATACAAAGAACCTTTAGATATATCACATAATATCTTTCTTCGTGTTATTCCACCAGAAGTGTTCTCGAAGATCTCAGTACATCATGGTGCTACCAAGATGGATTGACAATGTTGAGCTATCTGCATTGTCCAATAGCTCCTTATTTATCTCAGGTGATTAAGGAACATAATGAATCATTTCAAATCAAGTCCCACCATCACCGTTGATATGGGAATCATGAATATTTCCTTTCGTTACTTAATTCAACTTCTTTTGTAACACTAGATCATCCATATGTGTCTCCTTAATATTATATTGGATAGATGGATGTGAAATAATTTAGGAATGGTAGGATTTATCCCCTACACTCATGATTTACAAATCCATCCTTTTAATATTTAAAAAATATAGGTCCTTTCTCAATCCATAAGATGGATAGAGTAGCTTGTTATTTTTTTGTTAGAGCATCAGGTACCTTGTTCACCTTTCCAGGAATATAGTGAATAGATCAATCATAAAACTTTATTAGCTCTAACTATATCCATTGATGCATGATGAGCTTATTTTTTGTGAATATATACTTTAGGATATTTCGGTTGGTGTATATGTCACACTTCTCACCATAAAGGTAGTTCCACCGGATTTTCAAAGAAAAAATCACTAATTCCATCTCAAGATCTTGTTTTGGGTTGTTCTGGTCATGGATCATCAACTTCCATGAGGAAAAGGCTATCAAATTATCAGTTTTTAAGAGGGAACATCCCAAGACATTCATTGAAGCATCACTGTATATCACAAAACCTTATCTACATTTATGTAATGTGAGTACATGTGCAGTGACCAGAATTTTATTTGTCTCCATGAAGCTCCCCTCACATTATTCGTTCCAAACATAGTTTACCCCTTGTTAAATTATTTAGCCTACTTGAAAATAATGATAAATTTATAACAAAATGTCAATAGTACCCATATAATCGATGAAAACTACAGATTTCTATGACACTAGAGGGTCTGGGCCATTCCTCAATCACCTTTTTTTGAAGGGTCAGTAAAAATTCCCTCACATGTGATCACATGTCCCATGAATGTGACATTATTCATCCAAAAGTAACACTTGGTGAACTTTGTGTAAAATGTTTCTTTTCTCAATGTCTCCAAAACAAGTATTATATTTTCTCCATGTTCCTCCTTTCTATTGGAATGGATGAAAATATAATTGATAAACACTACCAAATTTTTTTGAGGTAATATCTAAAGAATCTATTCATAAAATCGATGAAGATTATAGGGGAATTAGTAAGTCCTATAGGGATAATAAAAAACTCATAGTTCACATACCTTGTACGGAAGTCAGCCTTCTAAATATCTACCTTATTCACCTTAAGTTGATGATATCTAGAACAAAGAGCCACCATTGAGAAGTATAGAGCTCATCTTAACTGATCGAAGAAGTAGTCAATACTTAGAAGAGGATTCTTGTTCTTTTTGGTTATCCTGTTGAGTACCTGATAATCGATACACAACTGCATTATTTCACCCTTCTTCTTCAAAAAGAGAATTGGCACACCCCAAGGTGAGGTAGTGGGGCATATAAACCCTATTTCCAAATGCTCTTGCAACTACTTATTTAATTCCTCTAGTTCGATAGGAGTCATCCTATATGGACACTTTGAGATAAGAATAGCTCTAGTTATGAGTTCTATTTAGAACTCTTCTTCATGATCTAGGGGAAGTCTTGGTATCTCTTCAGAAAATACATCATTTTATTCCCTCACAATGGGTATTTCCGCTAGGTTGTGACTTTCATTTGACTCAACCATTTGATCGAGGTAATCATCTTCACAGGGAATCAAGACCCACACCGTTGAAGGATTTTTCAAAGGATATTATGATATTCTTTGAATTTTTAGAGGATCATGGGATGGTTCCCAATATTAAATGATATTTCCTTTTCTTGATAGTTGATTTGTTCTCTATATAAAGAGAGTCATCTTATTCCCATTATAACATTAAATTCCACCAAGGGAAGTATTATTAGATTCTCTAGAAAAATCATCCGACATATTCCAATAGGTGAAGAGTCAAACACTTGGGTTTCAATGGTTGATCCACTTGGTGTTTTTATAGATATATCTACATAAAGGTTTTGGGGATTCACTTCTATAGTTATACAAAACATGAAATATATAAAAAATGCATAGAACCCGAATCAATTAAAACTTTTTCCATTGATGGGTTAATAGGAAGTTCCCCTTATACGACTTCATTATCTTGATCCACTTCTCTTGTAGTGATGGAATAAGCCTTTACTTTATCTTTTATCTTTGGTGGATGTTGGTGTTTATAACCCTCAAGTGCTCAAGGTTTAGTGGAATGGATTTCATAGTTCCCATGGTCCCTATTATTTTAGAATTGAACCATGGGTGTGTCTACCCTTTATCCACTAAATTCTTCTTCCTTTTCATGTATTTTAGAAACTCTTGAGCATGGTGTCCTTATTTCCTACACCTATATCATTTCCCCATCCCTTTGAGGCAGTTCCCATGATGAAACTTCCCACATATTTGGCATGTGGGTTGTTTATTTTTCTTACCACCTTTATCATTAAATACTTAAGCTTGAAACTATATATTTCATTTCTTATCACCATAGCCATGGGAAAATTCAAGAAACACCATCTCCATTTTGAGGGAACATTGAAAAACTTCTTCATAACTCTCAAAGTATCTAATTTTAAGAGCCTTTTGAATGTGTGGTTTTAATCCACTAAAGATTCTATCAATTTTTCTATAATTTTAATAGAAAAATTTCAAGTGTACCTTGAAAGCCTTGTGAATTTTGATTCACATGTCATGACATCTTATACTTCCTTTTACATGAGCTCTATGAATTCCCCATCCAAATTCTTATGAAGAGTTCATGGGAAATATTTCTTAATAAACATGATGTTAATGTCTTCACATTCAATATCTTTAATTTTTTCACATGGATTAGTGTTCATAATCAAATACTATCATTGATCATACTCTACATCTAGATGACAAAATACAAGTTTCACCTTCTCCATCTCAGAATAATGAAGCATAGAGAATATCTTCTCCATGGAATTTACCCACTGTTCTGTAACTAGCATATCAGAATATCCACTAAATGTTAGTGGTCATTGATGCAAAAAACAATCGATAGTTAGCTACTCTATCCATGGTGAAGGAGGAAATTCCTCATTATATATAAGATATTATTCATTAACTGAGATAGTTTAGTAAAAATCACTATGATGTTTTGAACTCCACATCCAAAATAATTGTGGATTTCATTCAGGAAATCATTGCAGTTGACCTCTCACAGGTTGTTGGCTTGGTTTCTCCATGTTCCCACCATTTTCTAAAATAGAAAATGTTTGAAAAAACATAAGTCAATGATTCATGAATAAATAAAATATTCATTTGTATAATTTAAACTAAAATCATAACTAATGGGATCCCTATGTAGATATTCTAGTGTGAATATTTTTACTTATTCTCATACTAGAGGTTTTCTCCAGGGTTCACTAATCCTAATTCTGAAATTAAATAAACCTTGCCTCTAATACCAACTGTAGTGGCCATTCCTCTTCATAAATAACTATTAAATAATTATAAATATAAAAAACATAATATTATTACACAAATAGGATCCAATGGTTTAGTGACTTGGGTATACTATGACCATACATAACATTTACTATATAAAAAATAAAAATTTACTTAATTCCTTCTTCTCTACCTTATTATTGGATTTGGACCTCTCGTTATTACATATAGTCACCTGAGGATATACTAAAATAATGGGTGATCTAAAATCCCAGTAAAAGGATAGATATAAACAATATAACAGTGGGTGAGCACAATCACAACATAGGAAGAGGATCATGAACATGAGACGAATCACTAATAAAAGACTTGAAATGTGGCAGTGCATAAAAATGAAACATCATCTCTTAGTGGTCATATACCACACATAGTTTTTAACAATTATATAATCATGTTCATGAATCATTTCTGATTTACTCATTATATTCATTAATTTACCCAATGCATTTGATCATTGTATAATTCTGGGTGCACCAGTCGCATTCAGACATTCATATTGCACAATATAATTCCGGGCACACCCGTCACAAAATAACATTTTGATTACCGTTAATGACACATAAAATATATATACAAATAAATATCCCATGGAAAGGAATGGTTTTTATAAAATATGAACACTTCCATAAACTTTGGGTTCCCAAAAGAAAGTAGGAATGACATACTTTAAACAAGAACCATCAACCATGAGTGGGAAGTAAAAGGTGTGTTTTAGAAAGAAGAGTTCTTTTAGAAAACATTTTGTTTGACATAAAGTCCAGTGGAAAACATTTATATCACCGAAAATTTATGATAATTATGGAAAAATTAATTTTAAGGAGTAACAATACAAAAAATTGAGTGAAATAGGGGAACCTGAAGAAAGAAAGTTGGGTTCGATAATTTCCCCTTACCTTGTATCCAAACACTTTATTCACATTAATGTCATGTATAACCACATTAGATTTATTAATTAAAAATTCCAGAACCTGTTGTAAATAAATATGGTTCATTATGGTTTCATTATGTTATTTTAGGGGGATTTGGAAGAGTTATAGTGTTTACATTCATTGTTTGGGAGTGTTCATTTTTATAGTTTTAATGAACAGTTCACTTGTTTTCATGGATGGAAGTTCATAAAAAATTTGGATAAACATCTATAATTGTAATTATAAGTTATTCATGATGTTAAATAAATTAAAATGAACTTTTAAATAATTTTTTTATATACCATGATAATGAATCATTAGATGAGAATTTAATGATTAATTTTTTGGTTAATTCATATTTTCTTTCAACCACAGTGAACATGATTTGTTTAATAATTTATTAATATGTAAATAAGATAGTTCTAGAACATTAAATATGATACAATACATATAAAATAATCTGCTTCAAGAATAAAAATTATTTCATGACCATATTTGAAGGTAGTAAAGCAAAAAATAAAACATGACGTTGTTGAAGGTGATAAATTAACACCTCGCGAACAACTTTTTCTTTTCTAAATTAAAAAGGATAGGAGAAGGGGTTTGGATGATATATTATCCTATTAGTATAATAAAATTATCATTTATGTGAGATAATGGAGTTACCATACCATGTGTATGAGGATACGTGGGGAGATATTATGAAAAGAAATAGAATTTGAAAGGAAATCAATGGAAAAGAGAGAGAGGGGAATCACCTCATGAATCCTCCTCTTCAGATCCACCTTAAGGAACATAGGCTTCGAAATTTGATGATACACAAAGCTCTTAGACATGTTTTAAGGGATATAGAATTATTTTTGGAAGATTTTAGGCAAGTATTGACGCATGAGATGTGTGAGGAAATGAGGGTGTGAAAGGTGGTATTTATAGTGGTGGGGGGGGGGGGGAAGGTTATCTTAATATTTAATTCATTAGTTTATTAATTTCCCACAGGACTAAAAATAGTTATGATTCCATGACCAATAATATTAAATATGGAATGTGATATCTTGATTTGGTTTCTTACATCACTCATTATGTCAGGAAGAGTGGATTTAAATTATAATTTTTTTATACCTTAAATTAATGTATTTTACTATTCACCAAAAATTCAAGCATTTAATAAAAATCCCAAAAAATTACCCTAACCATTTTTTGATGTGTAGAATAAAAAATAAATTCCATCTTTCAAAAAAAAATTATAAATATATCTAATTTACTTTTTAAATATAATCATAATTTACTTTGAAAATATAGTTTTTAAAATTAAAACTGATTTTATAATGCCTTAAAAAATTACATAAGGTCTTATAAAATTAACTTAAATCTAGAAGACATGTAATTAAAAATTTATGAAGAAAATTTAAGAAAATAAATTTATATTTAAATTAAATATTTAATTTAAATTAACAATTTATGTCTTACAAAGATACCAATACATTTACTATGGTAAAATTGTCACTTATAAGATTCTTAAATTTTATTTAATCATTCATCGGTAAAGGAACTATTATTTTGGATGAATTACTATTTATAAGGGTAAAAATACTATTCATAAGGGTAGGTTACTATTCATAAGGGTAGGTTATTGTTCAAAAAAATTATGTTTTCCCCATCAGACTGCAAATATCTTACTGATTGAAGCTATGGATGTCAGATTTTTGAAATTCAAAACATATAAGTGGGAAAATTTATGTTTAATGGTCACATAATATTTAATATCATCTCATTGTGTTTCCTAATGTTATTATACTGTAATTCATGATTATAATATGGGATTTCCATGTATAAAACTTTGGGTCTGTTTATATTTAATGTTATGAAGAAATTATTTGATGTTCCCTCAAATTAAGAATGGAGATTTGTGATTCTCATGCAACCCATATTTTTGGAGATAGTTTGTAGATAATGGATTTTAATTCTTTTAGTACTATGGAGAAAAATAATGGTGCAAGAAATTCCAATATCACAGTTGAATAATGTCTTGGAAAAAACCTCAAAAAAATTAGCTGTATTAGACAACAAAATTATTTAGTTGTAGGAAAGAAGGGATCCTAGCGAGAGAATGCTGATAGAAGAAACCCATTAGTTTAATGGAAGGAAGGAATGCCCCAATAAATCATCAGTTTGAGTTTTAAAGTAAATATTCAAGTAATAATTATAATAGGAACATCAATGAACTATGGAAAGGGTTTTTTTATGACAACTAAAAACAACAACATCCAAGGCCTAAAGAGAAATGGCATGGATATGAAATTTCATCTACTGAGGTATATCCTAAAAAAAGTGTGGTGAAACATACTATAGTTACTCATTAAATAATAATGAATGTATTGTTTGATTTTATTTCAACACATTCTTTCATATCACACAACTTTAGTAAATCTATTTAAGCAAAATCCGAAATTTTGTAAGTGGAGTTATCGGAAAAATGGAAATGGGGAAATTATTACATCCCAAATATGTAACTTCTCACATATATATATATATATATATGTAGGCTGAACATTCTAACTGCCTTAGATAGTAAATTTAATGGAACTCAATGCAATTTTTTGTATGTATTGTTCTTCCTTATATAGATCGAATGTAAATTTACAAGAGAATGGAATCACTCATTATATCATGAATCACCCTTTGATTCTATACTAGTAACAGGACGATGACAAATCTCATTTGGTATCATCATCTCAAGCGTAGATATTATTACCTTATGAGAAATAATATATATATCAAATGATTGATACTAAATAAATGATCATCATTGATGACATTCCCATTGTAATGGAATATAATAATATGTTACTCAATTAATTTTCAAGTCTTCCTCTAAGTTGTGATGTAACACCCCAAGTTTTTATAGTACGTTATTTCTTGAAAGTAATTCAATAACTTGTACTACACGAAACACCAAGTTCAAGCTCACCACTACTTACCAAACTAGCCGTTCAAAAGCGATTGTGAATAGTAGTAACTAAATTTTGAGATTTATATAATCTTTATAATTTAATAATTCATATTATGTGTTTCTTAGAAATAATGTAAGAACAAATTCATATTTTTCATATAAAAGAAGTATTTTTCAAAAAATGAAATTTTACCACCTTTTAATGGGGAACCCTTTTTAAATCCAATATTTTAAACTTTTATATATTCATTTTGACAAAATTAACTTCATCATTATAATCGGGATATAAGAATTTAGTTTCAATAAATTTTTGGTGTTTTCTGATAACTTTCATATTTCGGTGAATAGTAAAAAATACTATATTTTAACTGAAAACATCTCTTTTAATAAAAATAATTTATAGTGTTAAATTATACATTTTAATGGTTTTTAATTATAAAAAGATTATATCTTTACCATTTAATCCAATGATGATCATTGTAAGTAATTTTACTTTTAAATTTCACATAAACAAGTGTAAATCTTTTGATAGTTATTATTTCATAAAAATATGCTTTTTGGCTTCGACAACGGGAATTATTTTTTAAATTAATATATTAAATTTCATTATTTTTAATTTTGTATAATAGACATCATTTTTGAATTTGAAATATCTAAATTATCTTAGGGTGAATTTTGGGTATTTTTCTGAAAACTTTCAAATTTTGATGAATATTGAAAAACATAGCGTTATTGGTTAAAACTAACTTTTAATTTAAATAATTATTTATTTAAATTTATTTTAGGTAAAAATATATACATAATACCTATATACATTTAATTTAATTTATTTTATTCATTTTATAATAATTTTAGATATATAAAAATTTTAATGAAATTTTATCATCTTTTACCCACCTCCTAGGAGCATTTTCAAATTTGCATAAAACATAATTTTACAAATTCTATGAATTCAATTTAAAAAATCTGAGAGACACGGTTGATATTATTAATTAAATGTGGTTCAATAAGATGAAAATAATTTTTGGTGAATAGTAAATTATTTCTTTTATTTACCATGATTAAAAGTAAATAGGGTAATCAAGGGTTAAAATGATATTATTATTACCCAAACACAAGACTTAATTCTATTGGATAAGTATAATTAGAACAAAAAAACCTTAGTAAAAAAATATGAACCTATTTGGTCCACATGGATTAGATTAGGTCATTTATTATTATTTAATTTAAAGAAGAGTTAAAAGTGTTAAATTCAAGTTTTCATAACAAAAACATTTTTAATATAGAGATATACAAAAGATAAATTAGACTATAAATATTCATTATAAATATAAATAGATTTAATACATAAAGGTATTTTATTTATTATTTTTATACATTACATAAATAAATTTATTTATGACACAATGATGATGTAGTAATTACCTTATTAATAAAAGATTAAAATAATTGATATTATAAATACCCGAATAAATGTGATTTGAGACTTTTGGTGAATTAAAATAATTTTATAGGTTAATATAAAATTTTATGGTTGATTAAATCAATTAATTTTTGTAGTAATCATGATGTTATGATTTTAACAAAAAAACAAATACCAAATAGTGTCAAAATTGACATAAAATAGTTTTTAAAAAAAATATTATATTATTAATTGATATAATAGTCCTAAAAATATAAGGTTCACCCAAAAGACTTATATAATGATATTTTTATCATTAATTAACCTCTTGGGGGTCTTTTGGAAGTATATGGTAAGTTTACTAACCATGGAATATAAAAATAAAAAAGGACATGGTAAATGTCAAACTATTTAACTAAGAGTTAAATCCAAAAGGTATGGATAATATAGTGACCCAAACCTATATAAAATCTATTGGTTGAGTGGTTTTATACCCATAACCACCTTATACTTTAATTAATTAATTTTGGATCCATTAGAAACCGAAAATGATTTTATTATAAAATAATATTTTAAGTATTTCCTAATGTGCCCCTCACCCCTCTTATAAAAGGGAACTTCCCCTTCTGTAAAATTCACACCTCAAAAGCCATTTGTCTTGGAAAAAACCTGCCCAAATATCCTCCCAGCTATCCTAAATTTATCCTAGAGGACTTTCTTTGGGAATAAAGCCAATAAAAGGAGCCCTTTTATTCAAATCAAAAGGAAGAACCTGAAGAAAAGGTAATGATTTCACTACCCACTTTCAAGTTCTTTTCTTCTTCCACTTACTCTTTATTTGTTATTACCATACCAAAATAATAACTCTACTACCTTACATATACTATGGTATTATTATAAATATTTCACAACTATATTCATTATTCTATCCATCCTATGAATGTGAATGTCACCATGCGTCCGTGCGTACGGCTTACCGTCTCCACGCCGTGGTGTAATTTGTTATTCAACACTATGTTATTTGGATAGATATAATGATGAGTAATATGTATATAAATAATGAAAATAAAATTATAATGTCTCTATAAAATTAATATACCATCCAATTCCACACATTTAAGTATATTATATTGTCGCTCGTGCATACATATGGATTGTCGTCTCCACGACACGATGAGATTCATTTCCACGTTCACCATTCATTGACGATTATAGAAATATATATTAATAATAATTATGTAATATATGACATAATAATGATACTGGAGATATATTTATATATATATATATGTATGTATTTATGTACATACATTTATCTTATTCACTTACTTCTGTTCAATATGATATTAAAACAAAAATAGTGCTTATGCGTACGTACGGCCTACAGTCTCCTTAAATGGTGTTTTCCATTTCATATATCTATCTATTATAAATATTTATATTCAAAAAAAATATTATATATAAATAATGTTTTATATTTTGAAAGTATTTAAATCATGATCTAAATGATATGATCAAGAATAAAAAGTTAAAATATGTACGATAAAGAAAGCAATTATTACCCAAAATGTTAATTTAACATGAAAATCATTATTAAATGGGAATTATAAAGTAATAAATGAATCATTTATGATATAATAAATATTAATATGGTTCTTGTATAATCCAATTACATACAATTTCCATTATACATGAGGTTAAAGGTACCGTCGAACAAAGGATACTAAAAGGTAAGGGCTAATTTCAAAATCTCTTTATTATTCGAGGTAGTTTTTTTGTATGTATCTGCGGGGACATATTTATTATCCATATACTTTTTTAATGAAAGAGTTTTCAAAGTGATTCTTTAAAGGTAATTTTTTTTACTAAAACATCATTTTAAATGTTTTAAATACTTATTCTCTAAATAATTCTCATTAATGTCCATGTTTTCAAAATGGTTTTTAATGATTTATCTATATGGACATGAATATATTTAAAATGTTAATTCCTTTAAAATGTTTCAAAGTGGTATGGGACACTTCTAATCAAAAAATTTTGGAAATTTCTTCCTTTCCAAATTGTGTGACATTTAAATGTTTTTGTAAAAAAGGGATATTTCTCTCAAAGAGTTTTACAAATAATTTTCATCAATGTCAACATCCTTTGATGGATTTGAAACTTGTTTGAAGTTGATTAATTAGGATAAAAATCATCCATATTGTATTGAAGGTTTTGGGATATGTTTGAATGTAGATGTGTTATTTTTATACCATTCAGGGTTTATGGATAATGTATTGACATTTAGTATGCTAATTTTAATACGAATCTTTATGTTTTGTTTAAACCATTTCATTTGAGGAATTCATTGGACTTAATATGTGATAGGTGGAGCCTGATATAGCTTCTCGATGCATTGGTAGGTCTCATGAGACAAAATAGTGTCTTGGCACAAGTAATTGACAAAATCATGTTTGTAGTCTTGGCACAAGGCCCTGACTTTGTGGTTATGAAGTATGGAATTATGCATTCCATCATTATGAAAGTGGCTATGGATATTACATGTGATTATTCAACTAGAATAATATTCATGTGAGTGACGAAATGGAATTATTTAGATTTATTTTTTCCATATTATGATGTTGTTTAGGTTAAAAAGGCTTTTTTTAGTTATATACATTGCCTTAAATGTTTATGCTTATTTATGAAAGTTTATGCAATATTGTTATCCTTACCGAGCATCTGAGCTCACCCCTTTCTATGTTTTATTTTTCCCAGGATGAAACGAACTTTATTATGACTGACCTTCAGGGATATTCTATGGGATGAAAATGTTTTCTATGGAAACAATGTTGTTGTAGTTTTCCATTTTATTATGTAATGTAAACCTTATGAATGTATCTAGTTCTTACAAGGCTACTAAACTAATCGGTCTTTCAAGACATGATCTTTTTTTATCATGGCAATGATACGTAATAATGCACCGAATCTGGGTAACTGGGGTCGGGGTGATACAGTAGGTATCAGAGGACGTTTAATACAAACTTTGGAAACAAGATTTAGATAAACTCTAATTATATCACATTATCCTAAGATAGAATTTCGGGATTAGTATATAAGAACTTCCTAGAATTTTGGTAATGTAGAGATTTTTTGAGTTTTCCAAGCAATACATCCCTTTCTGGATATGTGCAGGTAGAGGTGGCTCTAGAACAGATGTACCAAGGGGTAAAACCTGAAAACACCGCTTTTATCTAGACTCTAATGTGAACTAGTGCATGACAATTGGCCTTTCTACACTCTTGGTTACGACACTCTTAGGTAATTTGCTTATGATAATTCACATTTTCATAAAAATCCATTATGGATGATTTAGGAGTAAATACATTCTCAAAGAATACATTTTATGATTATAGATTATATTCATAATAAATTCAATTTACTTTAGGTATTTTATATGTTTGGAATTATGCATTGTAATTCATAATCTAACCTAGTGTATGCCATTATTTAGAAATGGAGCCTAGTAGATGGAATGAGACCTCCAGTATTAATAATGATCCAAAGAGTAAGAAGGGTCATATCTTTCATTTTATTAAGCCAAAATTTAGAAAGGAAATAGTCTCCCATTTATTATCATCATATGAAGAAATAGTATCTTGTGTTAATAAGATAAGTAAATAATTCTTTGAGTCCTATGTCATAGAAGGGAAGCCAGAGGAGAAAAGGATGGTAGAAAGAAAGATAGATAAATCAAATAAGGGAATGAAGGATTTTTGTATATGTGATAACTGTGGAAAGAATCACCTTGGTAAATGCATGAATGGAATGATAGTTTTTTATAAGTGTGGAGAAAAAGGAGACCAATTACATGATTTTAAGGGTAAGAAAAAAGTTTCAAATGTACAATGATTCATCTGCCAGGAGTTGGGACACTACATGAATCAATGTCCAAATAATTAGAGTATACCCCAAATGATGCTATTGGATAATAATAAAGTTATGATGCAACTGAAGATGAAGAGGAATGATTAGATTTATTTTATTGTAATTAATGTATTGTATCATTTGATTATTGTATTAATGATGTACATGTTAAAATAATTATAGAGTATATAAGGATTGTACTGTAGTAATATTTCATTAAGGACTTCAGATTGTGTGGAACCAAGAAAAGTGACTCAATAGTAGGTTAATTATTTGGAAAATATATGGTTGAGAAAAATATAAATCCTAATATGGTTCTGATACCAAGGTAGTAATTTTGGAATAATACATGATTTATTTGGATAAATTATATTGGATATTCTTGACTACCTTAAAACTGATTGATGATTTGTATATTCCATCATTGATGGAGTTTACAACATTTTTTGATAGAAAGAGTATATCTAGTATTCTAAAAGGAATAAGGTAGATTGAATGTAATCAACAAGGTTTTATGGTAATTCAGGATGTTGTAGTGTTTTAAAAGAATACATGATAAAGGTGATTACATGTTATTACGTGGAAAAAGGATATTCATTGTTTTACCTTACTTATAAATTTTGGAATTTGAGTTTGGACTAAAGTATTTTGGATAAGTCTAATTTGAGATTATTTTTGGATTGCCATAAAAATCACAACCCGGAGGTCGGGCTACAACCTGTCGTGTTCGGCAAGGCCGCGAGACATGAACCCGCAACCGAAGGGTGACAAGGGTGTATCACCTACCACTAGACCACATGTTGTCCTGGATTGAATAATTTGGTTTTTTAAAAGGTCTGGTATATGAATTATAAATTCATTTTTTTAGAACCCTATACGAATAGGATAAATATAATATTTTTAAGTTCTATTATCTTTTAGAGTGAAAGATGAGTTTGTGGCAAAAGTTAGTTAACAGATGGAACTCTACTTGTCATGTATATATATTTTTTCTCCTATTATATGAATAAATTAATTCTTGAACTTTAGGTAAGGGATCTTAAAACTATAAATTTGTTATCCTAAAACCTTTTGTTTTTTTTGAACCGATGATATTTTAAATCATCATAGATTGATGGTTTTGAGGGCCTCGATTCTACAATTGTGTGTGACTGATAACCTCAATCACTCCATATAAATATTTACTTTTCTCCTCCAATTATATGTCTCTAATTGACTACAATGTTCTCCTAATAGAGATCATAATTTGGTGGTGAATTTTTCATTCCCCTTTTCCTCTAATTAAGACTAAATTTTATTACCCCAATTTTCGATGTGGGTTTTCCCATAAAGGTATTTTCTATTTGAAACCTTTTATTTTCGAAGAACAATCTCAAATTGTGAGGATGCAATTTATTGAATTAGGAAGAATGTAAAACTTTAAGATTTCATAGTCGTTATTTATTCAAAGTAATTCAATAACATTCACTACACGCAACATCGAGTTCAAGAGCACCACTACTTACCAAACTAGCCGTTCAAAAGTGGTTGTGAATAGTATTAACTGAATTTTTAACTTCATATAATCCTTATAATTTTAGAATCCCTATTATGAGTTTTAAGACATAATGTAGGAACAAATTCATATTTTTCAGATAAAAGAATTATTTTTCAAGAAATGAAATTTTACCACCTTTTAATGGAAAACCCTTTTTAAATCCAATATTTGAATCTTTTATATATTAAATTTGAAAAAATAAACTTCTTCTTTAGAATATGGACATAAGAATATAGTTTCAATAAATTTTTGGTGTTTTTATGATAACTTTCATATTTGGGTGAATAATGAAAAAGACAATATTTTAACTAAAAACAACTTTTTCAGTTAAAATAATTTATAGTGTTAAATTATACAATTTAATGGTTTTTAAGTGTAAATAGATTATATTTTTACCAATTAATCCAATTTCAGTCGTTGTATGTAATTTTACTTTGAAATTGGACATAAACAAGTGTTAATCTTTTGATAGTTATTATTCCCTATAAATATGCTTTTTGGATTTGACAACAGGAATTAATTTTAAATTAATAAATACAATTTCTATGTTTTTAATTTGGTTAAACATACTTCATTTTTGAATTCGGAATATCAAAATTATCTTAGGGTGAATTTTTGGTATGTTTCTGAAAACTTTCAATTTTTTATGAATAATGAAAAACGTTGCATTATTGGTTTAAACCGACTTTTCATTTAAATAATTATTTATTTAAATTAATTTTAGGTCAAAATAGATACATAATACCTATATATGTAAAATTTAATTCATTGGAGTCATTTTATAATAAGATTAGATATATAAAAATTTTATTGAAATTTTACTGTCTTTTACCCACCTCCTATAAGCATTTGCAAGTTTGCATAAAACATAATTTTACTTCTTCTATGAATTGAATTTCAAAAATTTGAGAGACATGGTTGATATCAGTAAGTAAAATGTGGTTGAATAAGATGAAAATAATTTTTGGTGAATAGTAACTTTTTACTTGTATTTACCACAGTTAAAAGTAAATAGGGAAATTAAGTGTAAAAATGATATTATTATTACCATAACACATGTACTAATTCTATTATATAAGTATAATTAGACCAAAAACAACATTAGGAATAAAATATGAACTTATTTGGTCCACATAGATTAGATTAGGACATTTATTACTATTTATTTTAAAGAAGTGTTGAAAGTGTTAAATTCATGTTTTCAAAATTAAAATATTTTAAATATTGGGTTATACATAAGATAAATTCGACTGTAAATATTCATTTGAAATATAAAATTATTTCCTACATAATTTTATTTTATTTTAAATTTTTAGATGATAAATAATAAAACATATTTATGACATAATGATGATGCAGTAATTACCTTATTAATAAAATATTAAAATAATTGATATTATAAATACCCCAATAAATGTGATTTGAGACTTCTGATGAGCTAAAATAATTTTATAGGGTAATATGACATGTAATGGTTGATTCAATCAATATTTTAATAATTAATCATGCTGTTATGATTTTAACAAAAAATAAATACCAAATTGTGTCAAAATTGACAAAAAATAGGTTTTTAGAAAAATATTATATTTTTAATTGATAAAATAGTCATAAAAATATACGGTTTGGAAAAAAGACTTATATATTGATAGGTGTATCATTAATGAACCACTTTGGGTTCTCCTGAATGTATATAGTTTTTTTATTAACCATATAATAAAAGAATACAAAAAGACATGGTAAATGTCAAACTATTTAACTAAGAGTTAAATCTAAAAGTTAAGGTTAATATAGTGATTCAAACCTTATCAAACCTATTAGTTGTATGGTTTTAGAACCATCCCCACCTTATAATTTAAATAATTCATTTTATATCTTTTAGAAACAGAAAATTATTTTATTATAAAATATTATTTTATGTTTTTCCAAAGGTGCCCCTCACCTCTCTTTTAAAAGGTCACTTCCCCTTCTCTCAAATTCACACACCAAAGAAATTTGGATCAGCCAAACCCTAACCAAATATCCTCTAAAATATCTTACCATCATCATAGAGGCCTTACATTGGTCATAAATCCATCCTAAGGATTCCTTTTAACCAAATCAAAAGGACGAACCTGAAGAAAAGGTAATGATTTCACCACCCTCTTTCAAGTTCTTTCCTTCTTCCACTTACTCTTTCATTGTTATGACCATACCCAAAAAAATAACTCCAGTACCTTATATATACTGTGATGTTATTATAAATATTGAACACCATATTCATTATTATATCCATCATATGAATGAAAATTCCACCATGTTTGCGTACGTACGTCTTACTGTCTCCACGTCATGGTGTAATTTGTTATTCAACACTATGTTATTTGGATGGATATAATGATGAGTAATATGTATATAAATAATTAAAATAAAATTTTAATGTCTCTGTAAAATGAATATACCATCAAAATCATCACCTTTAATGAAATTATATTGCCGCTTTTTCGTACGTACGGATTACTGTCTCCACAACGCGATAAGATTCATTTCCAAGTTCACCATTCAACGACGATTATAAAAATATATGTTACTAATAAGTATGTAATATAAGACATAATAGTGATACTGAAGATATATATATTTATATATACATTTATTTATGTACTTACATATATCTTATTCAATTACATCCGTTCAATACAATATGAAAACAGAAATAACGTTTATGCGTACGTACGACCTACAATCTCCACAAATGGTTTTTCCATTTCATATATCAATCAATTATAAATATTTATATTCTAAATATATATAATATATAAATCACGGTTTATATTATTGAGTTATTTAAATCAAAATCTAAATTATTTGATCAAGAATAACAAGTTAAAATACGTACGATAAAGAAATCAATTATTACCTGAAATGTAAATTTAAAATGAAAATTATTATTAAATGGGTATTATAAAGTAATAAATGAATCATGTATGATATAATAAATTTGAATATGGTTCTGTTATAATCTAATAACATACAATGGTCACTATACCGGATGTTAAATGTACCATCGACCAAAGCAAAGTGCTAGGTAAGGGTTAATTTTACAATCTCATTATTATCCGAGGTTGTTTTTATGTAAGTATCTTTTGGGACATATTTATTTTCCATGTCCATGTTTCATGAAAGAGTTTTAAAATGGAATCATCAAAAGTATTTTTTTAACTAAAACATCATTTTAAATGTTTAAAATATTTATGTTTTAATTAATTCTCATTAATGTCCATGATTTCAAAATGGTTTTTAAGGTTTTATCTATATGGACATGAATGTTTTTAAAATTTTAATTCCTTTCAAAAGATTCAAAATGGTATGGGACACTATGATTCAAAAATGTCTTTAAATTTTTTCCTTTCTATATTGTGTGACATTTAAATGTTATCCTAAAAAAGGGATATTCCACTCAAAGAGTTTTACATATAATTTTCATCTATGTCAACATCCTTTGATGGATTTTAAATTTGATTGAAGTTGATTTATTATGATACCAGTCTTCAATATTGTATTGATGGTTTTGTGATATGTTTGACTATAGATGTGTTATTTTTATACCATTCCTGGTTTATGGATAAATTATTGACATTTCATATTCTAGTTTTAATATGAATGTTTATGTTATGTTTAATTTTTTTAATATGAGGAATCCATTAGACTTAGTATGTGACGAGTGGAGACCGCTATTTCTCTTCGATGCATCGGTAGGTCTCATGAGACAAACTAATGTCTTGCCACAAGGCCTTGACAAAATCTTATTTTTAGTCATGGCACAAGGCTGTGACTATGTGGTTATGATGTCTGGCATTATGAATTCCATCATTATGAAAGTTTCTATGGATATTTCATGTGATTATTAGACTAGTAGAATATCAATGTGAGTACGTAAATCGCATTATTTTGATATATATTTTCCATATTATGATGGAGTTTATGTTTAAAAGTCTTTTTTTAGTTCTATACATTGCCTTAAATGTTTATGCTTATTTATGAATGTTATTGTTATATTGTTATCCTTACTGAGCATCTGAGCTCACCCATTTCTATGTTTTATTTTTCCCAGGATGCAAAGAATTATGTTATGAATGTCCTGCAAGGATAGTCTATTGAATCTCAGTTTTCTCTATGGAAACAATGTTGGTGTAGTTTTCCATTTTATGATGTATTGTAAACCTTATAAATGTATCTAGAACTTCCAAGGATACTAAACTAATCGTTCTTTCGAGAATTGATATTTTGTGATCATGCCAATGATACGTAATAATTCACCAACTCTAGGTAACTAGGGTCGGGGCATTACATGTGAGGTTGTATTCTCAATCGTTCTTATACTCTGGTGTTTTCTAATATGAAATAATTTATATTGAATTGACATTTTTTAACATGAAGGGAAGAATAAGAATGTGAATAAGAATCTAGATAAATTGTATATATGCCCAATTTATTCACCATGGGGTGCATACTTCCTCTTTTTCAAGAAGAATAATGGGTTTCTATGTCTCTTTATTTTTTCTCTTGCGGTCAACAAGATCATGGTAAAGGAAAAGTATCATATTCCATGAATTGATAACTTATTTGATCATCTACATGGAGCCCATTTTTTTCTTTAAGGTGTATCTTCGGTCAGGATATTATCGAGTAAAGGTAAAATAGGGTTATATACCTAATATTAATATTCATTTTTGTTATGGTAACAATTATTTCATAGTGATTCCATTTAGATTGATTAATTCTCAAGCTATATTTAGGGACTTCATGAATATAGTCTTTAGATATTACCTCAATGAATTTTTGGTAGTCATTATTGATAATATTATTATCTATTACAAAAGAAATGCAGAACATTAGGATCATTTGAATGTTGTATAGAAGACCTTGAAAAGGGACAATTATTATGAGAAGTATAGAAAATGAATGTATTGGATAGAAAAATGTAACATTAATGAGGTATGTTATCACTGGAAAAGGGTTATTTCTTAATCCATCAAAACCAGTGACAATTAAAGGGTTCCCCAAACCTAAATATATGATAGAGATTGTTTTTTTCTTTGATTGAATAGTTATTATCTTTGATTTTTCCAAAAATTATCATTATTTTCAATTTTACTAAATAATATTACATGAAAGGGGGGTTGTTTTTTCTAGAATTTTGAATGTTAAGAGAGTATTAAAGAGTTAAATATGATGCAAATTAACACAAATGTACTCACAATTACCACTAGTGGGGAATAATTTATGATGTATAGTGATTCCTTTAAATGGTATTGGTTCATGTACTCATGAATGTTGAAAAAGTGATATCATATTCATCATGAAAATTAAATATTTCTGAGCAGAACTACCCAACAGATGATATAGATTTGGCTTTAGTGATCTTCACATTGAAAATCTAGAAACATTATCTCTATTAGGATATGTGTGATAGATATACAGATAATAAAATATTAATGTACATATTCATATAAAATGATCTAGTTAAGCACCAATAATAGTGGTTAGAGCTGATCAAGGATTATGATTATTTAATATATTACAATCTAGGGAAGGTGAACAAAGTGTAAGATGCATTGATTAGAAAGGATCATCCACCCCTATCCATGATGAGGATTGAAAGGGATCAAATTTTTATAAACATGAAAAGGATGGAAATGAAAATGATAAAAGCATCATCATCCTACCTTTCTAAAGTAACTATTCAACCATCCATTCTTGGGAGGATTAATGAGGTCCAAAAAGATGTTTATAGGTTATAGAGGATAGTAATTGATATAATAGAGTTAAAAATTTATAAATATGGTGTTATAATATTTGTAATCCATATATGTGTCCCATAAAAAATATAATTGATAATGAACTTTTAGATTATTTGTATAGAGAATCCTTCTTTATTCATCTACAAAAAATTAAAATGTATCAAGATTAAATTTAAAATTTCTAGTGGGATAACACAAAGATAGAGATTAAATTTTTTTATTTGCATGTTGGAAATTCCAAAAATTTAATGATGAATGACATAATTGAAAGGGTGTTTTAAACCATCACGTAAAACATTTTATAAATGTACAAATTTGACCATAAATTTTATCATAGGAATCTCCTTGAAATCTAATTGAAATAATGACATCGGAGTAGTAGTTAATCAATATAAAAATCCATTGTATTTCATTAGTGTCAAATAATAATTCCCTATGGAATAACTCTCTAAGATATACATAAGGGAAGTAGTAAAATTTCATGTAGTTTCAATCTCCATAGTATCTAATCATGATTTTAGGTCTTCTTATAGGTTATGGAGAATCCTTCAGTAAGTATTGGATAAATAGTATAGTGTTAGTACTTCTTATCATCCTTATATAGATGTTTAGTTTTAAAGAACCATTAAAACTCAACAAAATATAATGATATCAAGTAGAATGGATTTATAAGGATGTTCGGAACAACCCTTTACCCTATTATAGTTCACATATAACAATAGTTTCCATTATAACATTGAAATGGAACCTTAAAAGACTTTCTATAGGGAGAGGTGTCTGACTCCATCATGTCTGGATTAAGATCTAGAGTGGAATATTATGGAACCTGATCATATCACATACTTGACAGAGAAGGTTAAAACCATTAAAAATCATATAAAATCTACACAAATACGAGAAAAAATATATCTAAGAAATCATCGATGAGTCCTTGAGTTTTAGGATAGAGATAATGTTTTCCTTTATATATCATAAGGGAAAAAATTCATTATATTTTGGAAGAAGGGATATATTTTTCCTAGATAAATAAGACTCTTTGAGATCAATGATCACCTCTTAACTAAGACATATCAACTATCAGTCCCACCTAACCTATCCCAAGTACATGATGTCTTCCATGTATATCTCTTAATAAAGTACCTATCATACCCATAACATGTACTAAATAATGAGGTTTCACCCTTGGATAATGATATTTTATATGAGGGGTATCCACTTAAGATATTAGATCCCAAATAAAATACACTATGAAATAATACAACTTGACTAGTCAATGTATTGTGGTGGAACCACAAGTTTGACAAAGCAATAAGGGAAATAAAATAAGTAACAAAATAGAAGTACCCTCTTCTATCTTAGTGTAGAGAATAAAATTTAATGTGTGAATTTTCTAAGGGGGAAATAATGTAATGAACCAATAATTTATAAATTTAATTCACTTTTTGAATGTATAAATACATTATTAAGTAGTTTTTCTTATAGAAACACATGCACTAATTTGGTTATTCTAGACCATTATAAAACATAACCAGTCAGATTTAAAATACCGTTAAGCATATTAAACATTGATAATATAAATGGTGTATATATTCCATTATGATTAGTATATATTATTTTTTGTGAGAAATTATAATTGATATATAATAAAGAAGAGATGTCCTAGACCCGTAGGAACATACCTTAGGAATCACATTTATTGTAGCTTATGAAGGGATAACATCACTTGCATTTACTCTTTACTAAGGATAATCCAAGATTCAATAATTGATTCTTGAGTGAATCCATTTATAGTATACATTAAAGCTTATGGATATAACATATCAAACCATGTTTGAAAAAACACGACAAGAAATAACCATAATTTCACACCTTACCCTTTGGTTTTATGCTTTTGTAATAAGGGGTTATGTATCTAGACCCTAATAATATGAATTTTTATATTTTATTTTTAATAAAATTAATGATTACATTTATCACTTTTAATTGTTACTTTGTTAATGATTATATAATCTGTTTTATAATAATTGGATTTGGGCTTGATGTAATTGTAGTTATATTTTTTGGAAAATATATAGTTTCCATAAATAGAATATTTCGATAAATTCAATAAATTTTTAAATAAATTTTATTTTAATAATATTTCTTATTAAATAATATTTATTTAAATATAAATGAAAAATTAATTTAATGAAATCCAATTTTTTTATAAGGATTGGAAATTGGTTAATGTCATAAATACTAGTAATTTCTTGTAAATAATGATTTTCTTATATGTTTAGATACTCATATTTAACGAATTATTTTTTTTAATATGGATATTATTTTTTAAATAAATACATAAAAATTATTCAATGGTTAATTTTTCATTATTTTCCAATATTAGCAATTATTTTCGTAAAAACTAAATATAGTATGAATATATGATTTGTATTATAAAATCATAATATCCCAAAGGTGATGTAAAAAATTCTATAAATAGAATCAATGAAAAAATATAGCTTTCCAATTAAAAATAATGTTTTTTTGCAGTATAGTTAATTTTTTAGTCTGTTATTGAATCCTCCAAAACATATATAATATTTTAAGGTTCAAAAATCATTTATTTATGAACATGAATCACCTCTACATCACAAATAGTAACATTTTATTATTTTCGGTTCTTTTACTTATAACATAATGAAACCCAATTTTAATTCATAGAATACATGCTAAACACCAATGGGAAGGTCTGCAGTTTTTTTGATTTTACCACATAAAGTCCAAAACCCATGTTCAGAAATTAATAATGAATTTCCCTCTCTTTTACTTTAAATATTGATACAACATCACACAACGCTTCACTATAATCCCTTTGAGAATAAATTTAATCTTTATAAAAAAAATCTAAATCCTTAAAAAATCATCCCAATATCTCAATAAACTCATCCAAATATTTTAGATGAACCCTCTAAAGGTAATGGATCATCTTCTCCTTTTTGTGAAAGCACTCTCTTTATATTATGCTATTTGATTTCCAATTTTTCATGCTGAAATGCGCTTTTAATCGTATATTTTACATTACTTATTTTTTCTATAAAATGAGAGATCATTGTTAATCCCATTAAATCTTTTAATCAATCAGTTGACCACACCTGTTTTGATAATCCCACATATGCTTTCACATACGTTGATCATCCCAATTAATGTTTATCTATATATTAATTATTTCAATCTATGATATTCTATTATCAAGATGATAATAATATTGAAGTAGTCCCTGAAATATGTTAATCGATGTTTATATATGGATATATGAGTTTTGAATTAATTCTAACTCAATCGGATAGGTTTTTCATAAAACAGATAAGTATTAAGTCACCAGTTTACTTATAGCTACTGATACAGATCTACCAGTACTTAGTCTACTGATAGACATAGTCAACAATAAGCTAAGGTCACCGATATGTAGAGCTACTGATATGTATAAGTCCACCGGTAAGCACATGTCTTTGATAGATCATGTCCACCGATACAGACAGCTACTGACAGAAACTGAGCTACCGATAGAACAAGTCTACCAGTATACACTAACTACTGATACATAAAGCTACTGATAGAGACAGTCATCAATACTTCAAGCTACCGATAGAACAAGTCTACCGGTATGCATAATTCTACCAATATATATACTTCACTGGAACCAAACGGAGACACCAATATGCACAGACTAAAAGTATTCTGATATAAGCTACTGTTACACCAGAGTTACTGATAGAGTAAGTCTTCCAATATGAAAAACTCTACCGCTATGAAGCTACTTATACAAAATGATCTACTGATAGAAGTAAATTCTACCGAAGGATAAAGTCACCGGTATATGGAACTACTAATACACAGAGTAACAGCTACCGATACTAGGAGCTACCGATACAAGATCAAATAGCTACCGATAAAAGGAGCTACTGGTACATGATCAAAGAGCTATCGATAGAAGGTCACTGTTACATAAAGTCAACTGCTTCCTACAAAAGGCTACTGATGAAAGCTTGACCAGTCAAACTCTATACTCTCAATACTATTTATTTATTAAAGAAATGGTTATATTTTATGATTTCAATCCAATTAATGTTATTTAATGATAGTTGTTGGCATGTCAGGGAATCATACCTAGTACCCATGAAAAAGGTAATCATTATTTTTACGAGAGTTGAAAGCTATAAAAGGAAGGAAAAAGACCGAACATGATGAAACTATGAAGGCATGTGAAGGGTGTAAATGGAAAGGGCTGAACAACATTGAAACGTGGTGAATTCACAAAAAAGTAAAAACATACATTCGTACTGGAAGAGCACTGGACATACACGAATCCATTAATTCTACAGGAGAACACAAGCTGCATCTTGAGTGAAGAACTACAACAAACTCTTCATGCACTCGAGCTGATAAATCTGAACCTGAAAATCAAGGAAGAAAATGACAAACTATTTTTAATAAAAAATCCAGAGAAGGACTCAGAAGCATTTCTGATTAATCAAAAGAGTCCATAGCTGCACTTCACATCACTAGAGCATTCTAAACTCTTATCTACTCTCTTAGTGATTCTTTTATTTACATTTCAATCTATGTGTATACTCTATATATTTCTTACACACATTGTCTCCTGAGATAAACTAGAGGATTTATAAATCCTCATACATACTTTCTATAACTCCCTTGTATCCCACTGTGCATAGTGGTAGAGGTCAAAAAAGACCTAGACAGCCTGGGAGCTATTGTTTGTTTTCCCACATAGAACTGTGGCTGAGGTCTTTGCACCTGGACAGTGTTTTCACTATTGTTTACCCCAATCTAGGGTGTTTATAAAATTTATATAAATTGTTTGAGATGACTAAGTCTCAGCTTGGGACTGAACCTCTTGGTTATATCTGTTGTGCACTTTAGTTTAAGTCTAAAGTATACTATATATTTCTTATTTCGCTACTAATTACATTGAAATACAATTTGTTTTAAAGTTACTTTGATTGTTAAACTAGCAAGTGTTTATACTTATTTGTGAACCATTAAGTTAGTTTCAAAAGTTAATTTAATCTTCGGATTAAATTAACTAAGACCTAATCAATCTTAGAGAAACTAATTGAATGCTTACAATCTGTATAAATTCACTATAGTTTAGCGTGGTTTTAAATAGGGGGATTTTAATGGGAATATTTTTAACAGAAATTTTAATCGGAACTCAATTCACCCCCCTCTTGAGTATCCACTACAACCAACACAATCATTTTTTTACTCATTATGCTTTATAGATTATCCTATTATTTTTTATGCCTAACATTTACCGAGGGTATATCCATCCCTATTTCCACCCAAAGGTATTCACATAAATGTACCTCTCTTTAATTAATGGTTTAATTTCATATATTTTTTCCAAAAACCTTTATTTTGTGATTAAATGTGACTAATTCTACCCTTATGTTGTATAATCAATGTGGGACACAAATTCATATACATGATATGAATAATATGGGTAGGCCTTGAATTATATAGCCCTCCAATGCATTACGTGATGAATCAATATATTCAATATAGGATTTATGACTTGTTTAATAGTTGAGGGAATATATAGTGTTTATAATGATATAATTATTATCAAAATATCACCGTATGTGTGTTAAAATTGTAGATATTCCAAAATTTCTTTCTTGTATCACTACAAGGATTTGGATTTTGATGAAAAGACCTTGGATGTTACCAATGAACCAAAAATTTATACAGTATTACTAAATTCAGTTTTAATAGATTATATTCATTATTATTGTTTTTTTATTGATGATAAATTGGTCAACTTGATGACCAGAAAATATAATTCTATTATTTTCTTGGTGTTGATAGAGTTATTTTATCAAAATTAGTTATACAATAATATATCAATGTCTTTGTTTTTTGATATAGAAGAATCACTTCCATAGTAAAATTGGTCACCCCCATAGATTCAATCTATATTTTTATAAAAATAATGTTGTTATTTATTAAAATATAATAAATTATATCTCATAGATTCATAAAATATTTTATTTGGGTAGGTATTACAAGTTATTTTTATTTGATTTTTCTCACAATTATCATATGTGAAAATGGAATTTGAGTGCTTTATTATAATATTATAATTTCATTCTACATATTATTATTTACTGAATAATGTGACAAACATTAATGATCTTAAAATAATAAAGTAAATATTTATTGTTGATCTTTATTATGATGCTTTACACTGAGGATTTGGTTGGGTATCGATACAATAAAGGGTGGTTGTATCATATGTACTAATAAATTGTGGTCTCATGAATGAAATTTTGAGACCAAAAGTCCTGAATTGGTTACTGTTTCATTATCAATGAATATATAGACGTTTCCTACTTGTAAAATGTTATATTTTTTAATTACAAATACTAGATTACATTGTATCTACTCTTAGATAGATTTAAATCTTTTTTGGCAGAGGTGGTTATAGGTTCATCTGGACTTTCAATTTGATATCTCAAATACTCTAAAAAAATTAATGTGGTGGGTGAATATTTTTAAATTTATACCAATGGTGATGTTTCTTAATAAGTATTTTATGAGTTTTATAAGAAGAATCCACCTAGATCCATATATTTAGATTTGGAAGAGTTTTGTGGTGTAGGATTTGTTCACTAGATGATAGTGTATTATACCTTATTTTTGTACTTATAGGATTCCCATGATGTATAATTTATTTTAGAAGCATATATATATATATTGACAATAAATTTTTTGATATATTATTTTTAATATAATTCATTGCGGAAATATTACATTGATACTTACCATGATATTGTTAGGTTTAGTGTATTCGAAAAATTGTACATAATACATTGATAACATAAATAAAACATAAACTTAACATAATCCTCTTGAAATAATAATTTGATATTTGATTCCACGTCACCTCACTACTTGTTATTTTCTAGGGACATAAATCAGTAGAAAATGGTGAGAATAAATCATAGTTAGGGTAAAAGGAAAATGAACATGATATATAATAATGAATTAAACATGAGACATAACAAAAGAGAATAATCATAAGTATATGACACAAAAATAGTGATATATTGATGAAATATAAAAATGATAAATTCATAATAATATCACCAAGTTTTCATAAAACATATTACCAAGGAAATTCACTATGTTATTATAAAAATGTTATGTCTTCTAATAAATTATTTACCCAATGCATTAGAGCCCTATCCGGATTAACCCTTTACATGTATTAATTTTTTTGTGATGCATAGATCGTATAAAATAATAAATCATTTCATAAAAAACCTGTGTTGAATAATGAATGAGTATCATATAAAATTATTGTGTATATATGTGTTTAGAGTCATAATCGTTTCATATTTTTTATCCTATGATAAATTAATATGGGTTTCATATATGGAATTCCCTTTAATTAAAGTTTAATTTCATACCTATATATATATATATATATATATATATTTGTATGTATACCATTAAATAAAAATAGGATTGTATTAAAAAACAAAAAAGGGAGGCATGGAAAATCAAATAATTATTTTGACATCAAAACGACTATACAAAGGGATTTATGGAATATGATTAATGAGAGATAATGACAGTATATCACTAATAGGACAACATTATTAAGGTGATAGAATGATAATAATTTCATGAGTACATAATAAATTTTAAATTATAAGACTAATTGTAATGTAAGTACTAGAAAAAAATGGATTGTAGGGGAACCTCTTACTATATGTATTTCTTCTTAAACAAAATGGAGTGATTCCCTAAGATCTTTAGTGATTAAATAATGGATTTAATGGTATAATAAGAGTTATATGGATAAGATGATAATATTTATTTTAATTTAAATGGTCTAAATATGTTCATATTTATAGAAAAGTGAGGGAAATTATTTTTTTTATTTCAAATATAACCCTTAGAATTGTTGGTGTTAGAAAATACATTTTTCCTATGTCCAACACATGGTTTTGCCTCATGTTTTATAAAATAATTATTATGATATTTTTTTTATTAGGATAATTGAAAATCATTTTTTATGTTACTTTTGGTATGATAGAATAATGTTTTTACAAAATAAGGATTTTGAAATATTAAATTTTACTTTCGACTTTGGAATGTATCTTATAGGTTTGGAATGTAATTTTAATTCATTAAAATACATCATATTAAAAAAATAACTTATTTTTGGTCATGAATTTATATATTTAAATAATTAAAACTTTATTAAAAATTTATAATTCCTTAAAAAATATAAAAATTCTATATTTTTATTATTAATTTACTTATAAATTATTATGGAAATTTTCAAAGATTTCAGCATAACCTAATTTTTATGTATTGATTTAAAATATAATTAATGTTTTTTCAAAATAAATTACTAAATTTGAGACAAAATTATTCTAAAAAATAACCTATTTTTATAAACAACGCATTAATGTATTAGTTATATCCTAACTGCCACATTTCCCTTTAAAACATATAAATACTCCATAATTATCATACCTCAACATTAAATAATTCACATTCAATTGTTCTATAATTCCATTGAAAATGTCTATCATTTTCCTAAAACTTTTTTTATTTGTATATTAATAATAGAAGGAGTGATCTTCATAGGATAATTAGAACTTAGGGTGTTTCCCTTAGTGATTTTGTTAATTTTAGTGTTTATCTACGAGTAATATCCTTTGATATTCTCATCAATATTACGAGATGATGGTAATTGTTCATATGAAATATAAAATTCTTTCTATGGGATTCATAATTAAATAATAACTGTAAAATATGGTTTTTATTAATAATAGAATTTGAAATCCATTATAAAAGATATTAGATCATTAATGGGAATGATATTACATGTTGACAATTGTATAAGGAACATCGATTGATTTTTTGAGTGGTGATGTGATTTTTTAGTGAATAAAAATTTGGATTTAAATTAGTTTCAGTACATAATTTTGGAAGAACATATATATATTGAGAAAATGTATTATTCCTTGAGAAAGAAGTTCAATTTTTAATATATGATGATGTCTATGGGGGAGTCTTTTTCTAGATTTCATATGTGTAATCTTGTGAAGAAGTGTTATCTAGTTCTAATGGTTTTTATATCAATTAAAGGCAGTTTAATGGAATTTGGAGGATGTTTCTCTGAGCTTTGTTATTGTATTACCCCATTAAATAAGAGGGTATAAGTTTATGTGGGATGTGGTTTATAGGCTATCAAAATCATCACATTTATTTCCAATAAAGTAATAAATCTTAATCAATTTCTTATAGAGGAATTATTTGAAAAAGTCGATGAGGATTCATGGAGTCCTTATAATTATAGTTTAAAAATGTGATCCTTGTTTAACATTGCATATATAGATAGGGTTACAAAATACTTTTAGCACCTAGTAAAGATTTAAAACTATATTACAACCAAATATAGACTTTAAAACTAAGTAAAATATTTAGACATTCGAGGATATGTACAAGGGATATGTTATGAACTTTAGTGGATCATGTATGTTTTATTATTCATTTTATGGGTTTCACTATAACAAAACATGGTATTCCACTCATGTTATATATTCTCTGAGAAAATATTTGATATTACCTATATATCGTCTATATTTTGGGATATTATAAGTGAGATGATAATTACTTAACTAAAATTATTAAAAAATATGATGAATATTGTATAGATGTTTCCAGAATGAATTAAGGATCAACATGAACTTTAGATATATTATACTAGTCAGAGTAAGAGAACCATTTATTTTTATGATAGTGACCATGTGTTTCTAAAAATTTCACCCCACCACGGGCATGGAATATAAGTCTTGTTGGTAAGATTTATCCTAGGATTTTTTACCATTCAAGGTTTTGGACCATGTTTAAAAAGGATGTCATATATTAATACTTCCTCTATATTATGGAATACTATATATATCCTAGCTTCAAAGTCGCCTTCATGATGACATCCTTGAAAATGATTGCAGAGTGATTTATATTTTAGATGATATGGAAGTAGTTGAGTAACTAATAAATATCACAGATTTTGATGAGAGGATTTCATAGGTATGAATAAATCTTTTTGTTTACATTCCTTATAGAAATGAATATTTAGGGAAATTTTTATGGAAGTACGATTTTTAGTTGAGGTAATATTTTTTTGTAATTGAGTGGAACAGTTTTCATTTTATTATTTTACTCAGACTTTATTTTAATTTTAAAGTAGTTTTTAATATAGGTTTTTATAGAACATCATAGTAGAACACTTTAGTTTTTAAGGGAAATATTTGAGTGTTATCTCACATTAGAAATTTCTTTAGGTTATTTACTTATTTATTATATATTTTTTTATTATAAAGGATAAGAATAATTTTAGGTATATTATATATAGGGACAAATTTTATTATTTCTTACATTGGGTGGTTTTTAAGAGTTAGAGAATAAAGGGGAAGATGTTGATTTAAAATTGGATGTAAAATAATTTAATAAGGAATTGATTTCATTATATAAAAAAGTATATAATTGTTAGATATGATAGTGAATGGATTGATCAATAAATAATTGGATGATAGATATGATGATTTTAAAAGTATCTAGCAAGTATGATCTATGGAATGAGAAATTGTTTTAAGTATAATAATTTGTGTATAAATGTTAAATCATATTGATTTTTAGTATGGTTTTAGTGTTTTAAATTGTTGAAAAAATAAACAATATTATGTTATAGTTCAACGAAATGATTTTCATGGATTTAAAAACCAAAAAGATGTTATTTAAATAAAGATATTATGGTTTTTAATAAGAATCGTATTTAAATTCATGGAATATGTGTATTTTTCAGGCTGACAAAATCAATTGTGTGAATTTATAATAAACACTTAAGCTACGTAGAACAAAAAATAGAAATTGTGGTCATGTATTAGTTTTTATGACAATTGATTAAAATATTCTAGAAATTCTTTAGAAGTGTTATTTTTTTATAATTACCTATAACCTAAATCTATTGTATAGGGAAACATAGGGGTGTCTTTTGAGATTAATAAAGTAATGACCAATAGGATAATAAAATCATAATGAGATGTGGTGAATCAATGTGAAGAAATTTTACTAAATTATTTTCACTTATTTAGTTACCCCTCTTAGTATCCAGCCCTCCATACAAGTTAGTGTTAATGGATCTTATTATTAATTCACAATACATTAAACCATATGAAAAGTAGTAAATAATAAAGAGGTGATGAATATGGTACTTTTACAAGGTTTAACCCCAATGTTAGTTTCTATACATTGATGTATTCAGTTAAAGCCTGAAACATAGTTGATTCAATAATAAAAAAAATTGAATAAAAAATTATCCCTTGGTACTTTTGAAGCCTCATAATTGGTTCTTTATATTGTCTCCTACTAGTTTACAATGGCCCTTTTCAACTACTATAATGAAAAGTTATTAAATTACCTCATGGATGTCCCCATAAAAAAATATCTTATCATATTCCTCAATAATGGTATCTGACCTCCAATATGTATTCTACCATATTAACAAGCAAGTATGCCTTGTAATATTCATCTCAATATTTGAATGATCATTGTGTGAATATATTGAGTACTTAAATGTTGTCTTCTACCTCATTAACAACATGAACTTCAACTTCCAACAGAAATTCCATAAGTAGTTTTATATTGGAATTTATCTCTCAATCTTCTTATTCATATTCCTCTCATCCTTCCTTGATGTACTTAATTTTATATCTCTAAATATCATTGGTTTATCACACTCTCTATCATGTTGATACAAAGGGTCTTCAGTTATATTATAGTATCAGTTTATTCTGAACCCCACTTCTCATACCATCGTTGTTCATTTTATTATCTCATAGTATTCAATATTAAAATAGATCATTTGTGTTTTTCCTAAAATTCAATCAATAACCACTCATGTGTAACTATTCCTATGAACCCAACTCCTCGTTTAATTAAGATTATTCATTTTATCTACAAAAAAACTCACCCCAATTATCATTTTCCTTATTTATAGGATCATATATGGAATATTATCCTTTAATCCTCATTTAAAACTAGTCAAATATTCCTTCTGATATAAATTTTAGTTGTGGTCAGCATAATTTATTTAAAAAACTCTTATTTGAAATCCATAAATTCTCACACTAATATCCTATAACTATCTAATAATTTAATTTTTTCAAAATTATTCTTCAATAACACACTTTATTATCATATAAATTTCATCATAAACAATATTCTTTAATAAATGTTCACATTATTCCATGAAGTAAATTCTTTTGGTGACAACATCTTCTCTATGGTGAACATATTATCTTCACATATCATTCTCACTATTATCATTAGCATGAATCATGTCTCCATCACTAGTGTCATGATATTTTTTACATGTTTAATATTATAACATCATCTGATTTCTTCTCTATAATTATCTATGTTTTCAAAATAATAACAGTTATATAAAAATATAATATCCTACATTTAACATTAGTGATCTCACCAATATCTTACATATTACTTGAACATTTATCGAATGTTTTACTTTTAATGTGGTAAATATTATGTATTCTGTGGAATATATTAGGTATCAATAGTTTAGCTTCAGTACTTTTCCAAATTTTACTATGCATTATCTTATGTAAAATATTTAAAAATTTATATATCACTCTATAAATAATTTTTACTCTCTAGAGTATCATATGTATCAAAGTGTAGATTTTCCTTCACAATATTTTGGTATAAAATTCAACACATTTATTTGTTATCCCATATATTATATTACATATAAATAAGAAAAAATATATATATAATTTAAAATATGATATATATATATATATATGATGGTAGAACTCCAAAATTTTCTTACCTATCATTAATATAATGTTAGGTGTTAATGTGAGATCTAGTAATTTTATAATATTCGTCTTCTATGAAATAATATCATATACCTTAAACAATTTTTTCATCTTCAACTAAGAAATATATATCATTTATGAATAATAATATAACCTCTTAAAACATTCTCTGGATATCTCTATTTACACTAATTCATCCCAATATTATATAAATTACATTATGAATATATTAGACATTCTTAAAACTTTTCATCATGATACTAAAAGTATTTTATAGCATATGAACACTATTTTAATCTATTTCAGTGTATTTAAACTTCTTCATCAATTCTAGATTTAAAACTTATTAGTTTTCCTTAATTTATAGTTTTTTATAATTACTAATAAATGCATAACCATTCTCAGTTCAAATGGATCTCAAAATAAATAATTTTCACCCTCATCTGGGTGAAATGTTCATAATATATTCATTATGAAAAAAATGTATGTGTACTCAATTACACACAACTATATTCAGAAAATTTCACTAGAAACCAGCTTATAAACATCATAAATTTATGGTGCATAGGTATTCCATATTTTAGGAACACTTATCATTGATTTTCATGAAGTATATCTCAATACTAATTAGATATATGTTTGATTTTTTAATCTTAAAATATCTTTATTTCATAAGAATTATCAATGTATTGTAAAAGATATTCCTATTATTCATCCTCTTTAAAATTAATCATCTAATACATACAAAAATCCTTCAATTATTTAAAAAAATACAATCTCTATTACATACCAATGGTATATTCAGATGAAATTATATGGTGTATTTATTTATAAGAGAGTCTAAATTACAACATAGATCATTGGTAACTATGATTCATGAACTCTATTACTATATTGGTCTTAGAATACTTATTACTCTTCATCTCTCAAGGGGAACGATGTATCATGGGGTAACTTTAATGATAAGGGATTTTGAATGTTAGATTGTGCTAATGTTTAATATTTTTTAAGAGTGGGGATATTTGACTAATTAAGGGATTATAAGCATACATTTTAACAATATTAAGGGAAATTTTATATATTATTTAATGTGGGTATGTGAAATAATTTTTAAACTGATGAACTAATGGTAGAATAATTACATTAGTTTTTCATTTTTGGAACATGGAGTTGAATCTATATGAAATAATAATCTAATTGAAAATAATAAATGTAGTAATTTGAGTGGAATAAATAACCATGGATTAATGTTGTAAAGACCCGCAAATTTCAAGGAAATTTTTTTCTTAATTTTCTTTGGAATTTTACAAGAGCGCAGCTTCAGACGGCACCTGATTCCGAGGCCCGGTGTGCCCGGAATCAATTTCCGAAGTTTGGCTCGGGTACGTTCAGTGAACGGACGAGCGGGTTTTTATATCTTTTGAACCGCTGCCCGGAATCAAATTCTGAGGGCACTGATGAAATCGCAGCGCCGGTTTTTGCTTAGAAACGCCTCTTCCGGAGTTGCGTTTGCTCAGACGTGGTTTTTAAATTTTGCGGTTTTAAGTCAGAAATAAAATAAAGTTTGTGCGACAACTTTATTTTATTTCACTTAAACTGCTTGGAAGCCACTTGAAGTCACTTAAAGACGGCTTGAACTGAGTTGATCTGGATAGGATGCTATCCGGAAATATCCTACCCCCTTGGTAGGATATTTGTGAGGTGGGGCCCGCACGAGCCCCGCCGTTTCTTTCGCTAAGTAACGCACCCGCAAAAACCCGTCAAAGTAACTGAAAAGTCAACTGACGCGTTTTCTTTAATTCTTAACAGACCATTTAATTGGGCGGTTTATTTCGTGAATTAAATGGGCTGTTTCTTTCGTGAATTAAATGGGCTGTTTCGCTCGTTGAATTAATTCAACGAACTGATGGGTCGTTACTTACGCTTTTGCGTTTGTTGGCATGTTTATAAAATAAGACCAACCTAAAAATCCTTTGAAAGGATTTGAGAGAATCTTTGTTTCTTCATATCCCCGCGAAGAACGCGAAGAACGCGAAGAACGCCGACGACCGGAATTCGACGACGCACACCGAGATCTGCGACGTCGACGAGCTTTACCCGCGACGTTCTTCGGCGACGCCTCTTCTTCCGCAGCCGATCCTCGTTCGGCAACTAAGGTGAGAATCGGATCGTTTAAGTTCTCCCTTTTTAAATTTTCGATATCAACGGATTTAAATTAATTAAATCCGTTTGACCTTGATCCGGAGATTGGCGACGCGACGCCGGATACCGCGACGACGCGACGATCCCCCTTCTTCCGCGACGAGCAATTCCGCGACGACCCCTCGTCCGACGACGACGACAAGGTAAGGGTTGATTTGAAATATTTTCCTTTCCCGTGATTTTATTTCTTTAAAAATAAGGAACCGATCACGGAACAATTTTAAATTTATTTAAAATTGTTGATTGGTCGTTTCTTGTTTCTCCCGTTGTTTATGACTAACGCGGAGGGTGCGGGTCTAACGAACAAGACCCGGCAACCCTCCGCCGATCTTCCTTTTTGTGCGGATTTGGCGGGCGACGGCAAAAGCACGACGCAAGGGCCATTTGTTGATTCCGCAGTGGAGGACGCGTCCCGGGAGGAACAATGGCGCAGACGGGAGGCAAAACGGGCCACCGGAGCAACTCCGGCGGCCCGCGGAAGGGGGCGGCGGCGCCCGGCGCGCCGCCGGAGGAGTCCGGCCTTCCAGCACGCGGCCCGCGCGGGCCGCGTTTCTCCAAAGCCGCGGGTTTGACCCGCGACGGCTCACTCGGCCGCCCGGCCGAGGCCGAGCCGGCCGGTCCGGTCGGCCGGGCCGCGCCCAGGCCGGACCAGACCCGGCCGAGCCGGGTCGGGCCGGGTCGGGCCGACCCGGTTCGGGCCGACCCGGTGCGACCGACCCAGGGGGGGTTCGGGCCGGGTCGCCCCGGGCCCAGAACCCCCGTTTCGGGCCCTCTTCGGTCTTTCACCCATATCTTGGGCCTGGGACCTTTGATTGACGAACTGTCAGCGGCTACGCGATCCTTGGATCGAGATGGTCGTTTCGGTATATTATACTCAAGGTTTCGGAAGACTTTGGGTTTGGCCGGGTTGGTTCGTACACGAAACCAACCGGGCCCTCGGAGCGGAAACGCTCATAACTTGAGCTACGGACGTCCGAACGACGTACCGTCAGCTGTGGTAGTTTCCTCTAAGTGAGACGGAACTTTTGGCATACTCCGCCCGAGGATCGGATACAGGCGGAGTACGGTCAGGTCGGTTTTGCCCTAAAAAAACCAACCGGGCCCCTGGGACGAAAATGCCAATAACTCTCAGACCGGGCGTCCGATTGACGAGTCGTCTGTTGCGTTGAGATCCTGTTGTCGATACGGAACTTTTGGATACATCAACTTCGGACTAAGTGTCAGTTGATGTATTAGCCTCTCGGCTCGTGGAGCGGACCCTCCTAAACGAGCTCGCTATGTGCGGGAACCCTAGCGCTGGCTGTGACTTCGACGACAGAGCAGAGATCCTCCGTGGACTGCGACGACGGCAGAGCAGAGATCCTCCGTGGACTGCAACGACGACAGAGCAGAGATCCTTCGTGGACTGCGGTGACGACTGTGCAGAGATCCTCAGTGGACTGCATCGACTACTGCACTCAGCGATCCCACGTGGATCAGTGCTACAGGTTCTGTGTGAGCCCGATCCTATGTGGGTCCTTACTACCGGTTCAATGTGAGCCACTGCCTACAGGTTCTGTGTGAGCCCGATCCTGTGTGGGTCTTCTACGGGGGTTAGTACCTATCGATCCTTCATGGGTCCGACGACTTAGACGGATCAGTGATCATCTTTGACGTCATCTGAAAAAGTATACCTGGTTGAGCTGAATCTTATGTTACTCTCCTTTGTGGATTGTGTTGAACTATCCTATGTGGATTTACTGTTTACTCTCCTTGTGGATTTGAGTCTTGCTTTCCTTTGTGGATTGAGTTGTTCTTGAGCTCGTGAGCAGAGCTAGAATTGGGGACTTAGGTATATGTATGGGCATATACCTAAGTCGAGTCAGATGTTACTTCGTGATTGCATCTTTCTTTTGTGCTATATCCTTTGTGGATTTCGAGAGACCTTCGGGGGTCTCGGGGTCCTTACTGAGTAGCTTATACTCACCCCTGCACGGGCTATGCCCGCACCTTGTTGTGTTGGTTGCAGACGACGGACATCGCTGATCACGGTTGGGGCGTGGAGCAGGACGGTACCTGGAGGTGGACCACTGGGCGGGACGTGCTCGGAGAGGACGTGGGACCCGAGGAGCCTGGAGGCTATCTGTACCCACCCTTCAGGTGGGATTGCCAGTGGACGACATGAGGCCGCCGTCTTTTCTTCTGTTGCTGTACTTTACTTTTTCAGTTGTACTTTACAGTTGGGCTTGTATTTCCGGCCCCCTTTACTTTCTGCACTTTACTTTCCGCTTGCTGACTCTGTGTGGTTGTTACTTATAAAGGCAATGCCTTCCCTGTTTACTGGGATTTTACGCCTTGGTGCTAGTCGCCAGCCCCTGGCCTATGGAAGGCGGGCTTGGGGTAGTCACGGCACGGGCCCTGAGGACGGGTCGTGACAAATTGGTATCAAAGGTGGTCGGTTCTACCGCAAACTCTGATCGTCTTTTCTTTCTATATGAAGCAATAGTGTTTAGTGTATTGAGTGTGGTTATCAGTTCAGGGAGCCCAGTGTTGGTGCGGCGGCCGACGTATCCGTACACCAGGACCCTGACCCCTGATTTCCGACTTAATGCATGAAAACATTGATTTCGTGTGTGTTTCAAGTTTTCTTTGTGATTACTTGTGTCAGCTCACCGGGTATACTGATATGCTTCATTAAAGTCTCAAGTTTTCCTTGTGATTACTTGTGCCAGCTCACCAGGTATACTGTTCTGACTGTGGTGCTCTTGTTCTCCTTTTCAGGATGGCCCCGCGACGACAGCCAGCTAGGGTTCCGAGTGTAGGGCACGACAGCAGCCCACCGAGCGACGAGGCCTCGGTGCAGGGCCCTTTGCCAGCAGTGGCACCGGCGGTAGCCTTACCCGCCGAGCCACCGATGCTTCCAGTACCAGACGCTGACGATGCACGTCGCCTCAGGGCACTGCATGTGTTTCAGAGCCAGCGACCGCCCAGGTTTCGCGGTGAGGCGGACCCCCAGGCCGCCAAGGACTGGCTAGAGGCGGTGGTACAGATCTTTAGGCTAGTGAGGACACCAGCGGATCTCATGGTGATTCTCGCAGCGAGCCTCCTGCAGGCGGCGGCAGGACGATGGTGGAGCTTGATGCTCCAGGTTCACGATGAGGCATCCTTGCTCTGGGCGGACTTCGAGAGCCTCTTCCGCTCTGAGTTCGTCCCGGCCACCCTCCGAGCGGTGCGCATCCAGGAGCTTCTCCAGCTGCGCCAGGGCAGCATGACGGTCGCTCAGTACGCGGCAAGGTTCACTGACCTATCTCTCTACTCGACCGACATGGTACGGGACCCCTTCTTCCGGGCCCGGACCTTCGAGCAGGGCTTGCGATAGAAGATTCGGGCGTCGCTGATCTCCCTCAGCATTCCGACCCAGGCGGGAGTGCTGGGGCGAGCCCTCCTGATCGAGAGCTTCCTAGCAGAGCCTTCTTCAGCGGCGAGACCTAGCGCAGGGCGGCAGGTAGCTGAGTCTTCGGCAGCAGGTAGCCGACGGATGACTCTCGGGTCCAGGCATACCAGACCCCCACGCAGACGGCCTCAGGACACCGGCTCAGCAGTGCGAGGCACACAGCGGAGTGCCAGCCTTCTGAGAGGCAGGCTATGCTACTCCTGCGGCGGGCAGGGTCACATGGCTTGTGACTGCCCGACTCGCCGATCAGAGGAGCAGCAGACAGTGGAGGGGCCACCCAGGCAGAGGCAGAGGGTCGACCGTGGCGGTCCGCAGGGAGGAGGCGGACGAGGCAGAGGAGCTGGCCGAGCAGCGGGTGGTGGGCGACGCTTCCAGGCTCTACCCCCACCACCACCAGGAGGGCCACCTCGACCACATGGAGCTGGCAGGCAGGGACAGGCCCAGCTCCAGGAAGTGGAGGCCTACGACCCCGACTTGCCAGAGATGATTCGAGGTACGATCTGTGTCTATTCCACCCTTGCTGCAGTACTTATAGACACAAGAGCGAGTCACTCTTTCATAGCCTCTGCCCTTGTTCGGAGCTCGGAGATTCCGACTGAGCCGTTGGCTCGATCCTTAAGGCTAGAGACTCCTACGGGAGCAGACTCGACGATTACGCACTGGTGCCGGCAGTGTGAGCTTACTCTAGGAGGCGAGAGCTTCGGCTGGGATCTCCTTGTAGCGGCGTCGAGGCCTTACGACGTCATCTTGGGCATGGATTGGCTATCCATGGTTCATGCCCAGATCGACTGTTTTAGGCGCAAGGTGCGATGTGTTCGCACCGACGGGAGCAGGTTTACCTTCACCGGCGAGAAGGGAACCTTTGCAGCACAGGATGGACTTCCGCAGAGGAGAGTGCAGCCCATCTCTCTTCAGTTGGCTAGCCTCATCCTAGGAGCAGTGGACGTGCGGAGTCCGGCTTTTCCTGCAGTGGTGGACCAGTACATGGACGTCTTTCCCGACGACGTTCCAGGGCTACCTCCTCGTAGAGAGGTAGACTTTTACATCGACTTGTACCCCGGGACAACCCCGATATCTTCTCCAGCATATCGGATGTCCCCCACCGAGCTTCGGGAGCTGCGGGTACAGTTGGAGGACTTGCAGAGCAAGGGGTTTATCTGACCCAGTGTTTCACCCTGGGCTTCCCCGATTTTGTTCGCCAGGAAGGCGGACGGGAGCTTGCGACTATGTGTCGACTATCGTCGCCTGAACCAGGTGACAGTGAGGAACAAGTATCCGCTGCCACGGATTGATGACCTCTTCGATCAGCTCAAGGGATCGCGGTGGTTCTCGAAGATAGACCTCCGGTCAGGCTATCATCAGCTCAGAGTTCGAGACGAGGACGTGCAGAAGACGGCCTTCAGGTGTCGTTATGGCCATTATGAGTTCTTGGTTATGCCATTCGGCGTAACCAATGCTCCAGCAGTGTTCATGAGCCTCATGAACAGGATCTTCCAGCCATACCTCGACCGATTTGTCGTTGTCTTCATTGACGACATTTTGGTATACTCGACGACTGAGGAGGAGCATGCCTACCACCTGCGAGTTGTGCTAGACACGCTCCGAGAGAACCAGCTTTATGGAAAGCTCTCAAAATGCCAGTTCTGGTTACGTGAGGTCCATTTCTTGGGGCACGTCATTTCTGAGGCGGGAGTTGCAGTGGATCCCGCAAAGATCGAGGCAGTGCTAGCTTGGGAGCCACCCAGGAGCGTGACAGAGGTGCGGAGCTTCTTGGGCCTAGCGGGATACTATCGGAGATTCGTGCCAGACTTCTCCAGAGTTGCGGCACCACTCTCAGCCTTGACGAAGAAGGGGAAACCCTTTGTGTGGTCAGACAGATGTCAGCAGAGCTTCTAGGAGCTGAGGCAGAGGTTGACCAGCGCACCTATCTTGAGGTTGCCTGAGGAGGGAGTTGGATATGTAGTTTACTGCGACGCATCAGGGACTGGACTCGGGTGCGTCCTGATGCAGGAGCGGGCCGTGATCGCCTACGGATCACGTCAGCTGAGGCCGCATGAGCAGAACTACGCCACTCATGACCTAGAGTTAGCAGCAGTGGTCTTCGCTCTGAAGACTTGGCGGCACTATCTGATGGGCGAGTGCTTCACAGTCTTTTCTGACCACCAGAGTCTCAGGTATATCTTCTCTCAGAAGGACCTGAACCTGAGACAGCGGAGATGGCTTGAGTTCCTCCAGGACTATGACTTTGAGATAGTCTATACTCCTGGGAAGGGGAACGTGGTAGCCGATGCCCTCAGCAGGAGGACGGGCATTCAGCTACTTGAGGAGGCGACGGAGCAGCTAGCCTCCTTACAGATATCCTTTGTGGATAGAGACGGAGCAGCCTTTCTTCAGTCTCTCACAGTCTCTCCTCCACTTCTACAGCGGGTCAGAGAGGCTCAGCGTGAGGACGCTGACTGTGAGACCCGGCGTGCACTGATATCCTCAGGTCAGGCGCCTGATGGTTTCTCCCTTGGAGCAGAGCACGACATCCTTTTCAGAGGACGTACCTTCGTACCAGTCGCTTTACGAGAGGAGGTGCTGAGAGAGTTTCACACTTCTCCCTTGGCGGTGCATCCCGGAGTGGCGAAGATGTACCAGGATCTAAGGCGACAGCACTGGTGGCCGGGCATGAAGAAAGCTGTGGCAGAGTTCGTTTCACGATGCCTCACCTGCCAGCAGGTGAAGGCAGAGCATCAGGTACCAGCAGGCTTGGTACAGCCCTTGGAGGTCCCGGAGTGGAAGTGGGATTCCATATCTATGGATTTCGTGACTGGACTTCCACGCACTTCCAGAGGTCACGACTCCATTTGGGTGATTGTCGACCGACTCACCAAGTCGGCACACTTCTTACCCATCAGAGAGCAGGGCTCAGTGGAGAGCTTGGGACGTCTTTACGTCCAGGAGATCGTACGGCTTCACGGTGTGCCATCGTCTATCGTCTCCGATCGAGATGCTCGTTTCACTTCCCGGCTTTGGAAGGGGTTGCAGGAGGCGTTCGGGACGCGGCTCCATCTGAGCACAGCCTTCCACCCACAGACGGATGGTCAGACGGAGAGGACCATACAGACACTCGAGGACATGCTCCATGCATGTGTTCTCGACTTTGGTCGCAGCTGGGAGGACCACCTACCCTTGGTGGAGTTCGCGTACAACAACAGCTACCACTCCACCATCGGGATGGCACCATACGAGGCGTTGTACGGCAGACCCTGCAGATCACCGTTGTGCTGGACAGACCCTGGGGAGTCAGCACTCGTGGGACCAGAGATGGTCCGAGCCATGACAGAGAAGGTCCAGATCATCTAGGAGAGGATGAGGACAGCTCAGAGCCGGCAGAAGTCATATGCTGACAGGAGGCGGAGGCCACTAGAGTTCGAGGATGGCGACCACGTCTTTTTGCGTGTCTCACCTCGACGTGGTTTATGGAGATTTGGCCGAGGCGGCAAGTTGTCTCCACGCTTCATCGGGCCTTTCAAGGTCCTCAGCAGGATAGGAGAGGTGGCTTATCGCCTGGCTCTACCACCTCAGTTGCACCGGGTGCACGATGTCTTCCACGTGTCTCAGCTGAGGAGATACGTGCACGACCCGACGCACATCATCGACTTTGGGGAGATGGACGTGGACGATGGGGCGACTTTTGCAGAGGTCCCAGTGGAGATCGAGGATCGACAGGAGCGGGTCCTACGTGGGCGGTCGATTCCTCTTGTGCGCGTCAGATGGCAGCACGGGAACCTCCAGGAGAGCACTTGGGAGCGGGAGGCTCAGATGCGTGCACAGTACCCCCATTTGTTCCCCTTGTTTTTGATGTATCTTTACGGGGACGTAAAGCCCTGAGGTGGGAGTAATGTAAAGACCCGCAAATTTCAAGGAAATTTTTTTCTTAATTTTCTTTGGAATTTTACAAGAGCGCAGCTTCAGACGGTACCTGATTCCGAGGCCCGGTGTGCCCGGAATCAATTTCCGAAGTTTGGCTTGGGTACGTTCAGTGAACGGACGAGCGGGTTTTTCTATCTTTTGAACCGGTGCCCGGAATCAAATTCTGAGGGCACCGATGAAATCGCAGCGCCGGTTTTTGCTTAGAAACGCCTCTTCCGGAGTTGCGTTTGCTCAGACGTGGTTTTTAAATTTTGCGGCTTTAAGTCAGAAATAAAATAAAGTTTGTGCGACAACTTTATTTTATTTCACTTAAACTGCTTGGAAGCCACTTGAAGTCACTTAAAGACGGCTTGAACTGAGTTGATCTGGATAGGATGCTATCCGGAAATATCCTATCCCCTTGGTAGGATATTTGTGAGGTGGGGCCCGCACGAGCCCCGCCGTTTCTTTCGCTAAGTAACGCACCCGCAAAAACCCGTCAAAGTAACTGAAAAGTCAACCGACGCGTTTTCTTTAATTCTTAACAGACCATTTAATTGGGCGGTTTATTTCGTGAATTAAATGGGATGTTTCTTTCGTGAATTAAATGGGCTGTTTCGCTCGTTGAATTAATTCAACGAACTGATGGGTCGTTACTTACGCTTTTGCGTTTGTTGGCATGTTTATAAAATAAGACCAACCTAAAAATCCTTTGAAAGGATTTGAGAGAATCTTTGTTTCTTCATCTCCCCGCGAAGAACGCGAAGAACGCGAAGAACGCCGGCGACCGGAATTCGACGACGCACACCGAGATCTGCGACGTCGACGAGCTTTACCCGCGACGTTCTTCGGCGACGCCTCTTCTTCCGCAGCCGATCCTCGTTCGGCAACTAAGGTGAGAATCAGATCGTTTAAGTTCTCCCTTTTTAAATTTTCGATATCAACGGATTTAAATTAATTAAATCCGTTTGACCTTGATCCGGAGATTGGCGACGCGACGCCGGATACCGCGACGACGCGACGATCCCCCTTCTTCCGCGACGAGCAATTCCGCGACGACCCCTCGTCCGACGACGACGACAAGGTAAGGGTTGATTTGAAATATTTTCCTTTCCCGTGATTTTATTTCTTTAAAAATAAGTAACCGATCACGGAACAATTTTAAATTTATTTAAAATTGTTGATTGGTCGTTTCTTGTTTCTCCCGTTGTTTATGACTAACGCGGAGGGTGCGGGTCTAACGAACAAGACCCTGCAACCCTCCGCCGATCTTCCTTTTTGTGCGGATTTGGCGGGCGACGGAAAAAGCACGACGCAAGGGCCATTTGTTGATTCCGCAGTGGAGGACGCGTCCCGGGAGGAACAATGGCGTAGACGGGAGGCAAAACGGGCCACCGGAGCAACTCCGGCGGCCCGCGGAAGGCGGCGGCGGCGCCCGGCGCGCCGCCGGAGGAGTCCGCCGCGGCCGAGCCGCGGCGGCGGCGAACCGCCGGACCGCGTCCACGGTCCGGCCATCCAGCACGCGGCCCGCGCGGGCCGCGTTTCTCCAAAGCCGCGGGTTTGACCCGCGGCGGCTCACTCGGCCGCTCGGCCGAGGCCGAGCCGGCCGGTCCGGTCGGCCGGGCCGCGCCCAGGCCGGACCGGACCCGGCCTAGCCAGGTCGGGCCGGGTCGGGCCGACCCGGTTCGGGCCGACCCGGTGCGGCCGACCAAGGGGGGGTTCGGGCCGGGTCGCCCCGGGCCCAGAACCCCCGTTTCGGGCCCTCTTCGGTCTTTCGCCTATATCTTGGGCCTGGGACCTCCGATTGACGAACCGTCAGCGGCTACGCGATCCTTGGATCGAGACGGTCGTTTCGGTATATTATACTCAAGGTTTCGGAAGACTTTGGGTTTGGCCGGGTTGGTTCGTACACGAAACCAACCGGGCCCTCGGAGCGGAAACGCTCATAACTTGAGCTACGGACGTCCGAACGACGTACCGTCAGCTGTGGTAGTTTCCTCTAAGTGAGACGGAACTTTTGGCATACTCCGCCCGAGGATCGGATACAGGCGGAGTATGGTCGGGTCGGTTTTGCCCTAAAAAAACCAACCGGGCCCCTGGGACGAAAATGCCAATAACTCTCAGACCGGGCGTCCGATTGACGAGCCGTCTGTTGCGTTGAGATCCTGTTGTCGATACGGAACTTTTGGATACATCAACTTCGGACTAAGTGTCAGTTGATGTATCAGCCTCTCGGCTCGTGGAGCGGACCCTCCTAAACGAGCTCGCTATGTGCGGGAACCCTAGCGCTGGCTGTGACTTCGACGACAGAGCAGAGATCCTCCGTGGACTGCGACGACGGAAGAGCAGAGATCCTCCGTGGACTGCAACGACGGCAGAGTAGAGATCCTTCGTGGACTGCGGCGACGACTGTGCAGAGATCCTCAGTAGACTGCATCGACTACTGCCCTCAGCGATCCCATGTGGATCAGTGCTACAGGTTCTGTGTGAGCCCGATCCTATGTGGGTCCTTACTACCGGTTCTGTGTGAGCCACTGCCTACAGGTTCTGTGTGAGCCCGATCCTGTGTGGGTCTTCTGCGGGGGTTAGTACCTATCGATCCTTCGTGGGTCCGACGACTTAGACGGATCAGTGATCGTCTATGACGTTATCTGAAAAAGTATACCTGGTTGAGCTGAATCTTATGTTACTCTCCTTTGTGGATTGTGTTGAACTATCCTATGTGGATTTACTGTTTACTCTCCTTGTGGATTTGAGTCTTGCTTTCCTTTGTGGATTGAGTTGTTCTTGAGCTCGTGAGCAGAGCTAGAATTGGGGACTTAGGTATATGTATGGGCATATACCTAAGTCGAGTCAGATGTTACTTCGTGATTGCATCTTTCTTTTGTGTTATATCCTTTGTGGATTTCGAGAGACCTTCGGGGGTCTCGGGGTCCTTACTGAGTAGCTTATACTCACCCCTGCACGGGCTATGCCCGCACCTTGTTGTGTTGGTTGCAGACGACGGACATCGCTGATCACGGTTGGGGCGTGGAGCAGGACGGTACCTGGAGGTGGACCACTGGGCGGGACGTGCTCGGAGCGGACGTGGGACCCGAGGAGCCTGGAGGCTATCTGTACCCACCCTTCAGGTGGGATTGCCAGTGGACGACATGAGGCCGCCGTCTTTTCTTCTGTTGCTGTACTTTACTTTTTCAGTTGTACTTTACAGTTGGGCTTGTATTTCCGGCCCCCTTTACTTTCTGCACTTTACTTTCCGCTTGCTGACTCTGTGTGGTTGTTACTTATAAAGGCAATGCCTTCCCTGTTTACTGGGATTTTACGCCTTGGTGCTAGTCGCCAGCCCCTGGCCTATGGAAGGCGGGCTTGGGGTAGTCACGGCACGGGCCCCGAGGACGGGTCGTGACAAATGTAGTTGTTGTATGATATAAAATAGGGGGTCGAAGATGTGGAAAATTTATGATAATTGATTAGGATGGTGATTTTTTATGAGGTGATGCTATATTGAGGATGTTTTTTGGTGTTGTTAACTATTTATGTTACCATTAGTAGTTAAAATTAAAAAAAAATTGATGAATGATGAAATATTTAGAGTTATGTGATGTAGGTATATTTTAGGGTGTGTTTTCATTATATTTGGATTATTTTTGTAGGTTTTATAAAACACCCTTGATTTCATTTTCATGTACTTAAATTTATTATTTATTAGTCCTTTACTTCAGTATGAGTTTTGGAAAAATGTTGTTATTTTTAATCTTTTTCCAATGAGACAGTCCATTTAATATTCATATTTTATATGATCTCTACCCATTCAACATAAACATGAAAAAAAATTATTTATGTTTTTATGTTTTTAAATAGTGGATTCTTTTGGAAGACATGAATATTTTATTCATTTTTTCACAACTCTCTCTCAGCCATCCCCCTCATAGAATATCCTTATAACCCCTATAATAATTCAATTTCTTCCCCAAATTAATTTGAAGTTGGAAGAAAACTCCATGAATGTTATTAATCATCCCATACTATTTCTTGTTATTTCACACATTCTACATTTTCTCCCACCAAATGGTCATGGTATCTATGAGTTTCAAATTTCAATGTATTTAGTGGCGGTTTTTTACTCTTTGGGATACCAATAATGATTTAGGGATCTCTTATCTTCTTATATACTAGAGAAAAAACATTTATAATGGATTTATTGATTTTATATAAGGTATATTTATCTAATTGTTTCTAATTAGATACCATGAATGCTTTCATATTTTGGACACTTAATTTTAACTGAAATTAATTTTTTGACTCATTTTTGAAAGGATTTTGAATTTTATAGTTTCTTTATATATATATATACATATTACATATAGGGATTCCATGACATAAAGGATCTAGTTTTTCTTATGTAAAACATACACACCCCAAGTGTTTAATAAAATACCAAATAATATTTTATGAATTAATCAATGAATATTTTATGAATTAATTTCTTATAAATTATAATGATTTATTATCATTTTTTCATAATTGTATTAAAATATTTAGTACTTTTTTTGATTATTTTAAATTGATATATTCCTCTAGTAGAATTTCATTATTGTGAATTATTTAATGATTAAAAATTGTTTTAGTTTTTAAGGAATAATGTTTGGTTATTTAACATTTATTTGATTATTTTATATAATTTAAGTAATATTAAAAATATATTAGTGCTGGGTATTACAATGTTACCTTTCATGTTAGTCCCTTGTTTTATTATTATAAAAAATAAATGTATTATGTGAAATGAAATGTTGGCGTATTTATTAAAAATTATAATTTTTATTCTGCCATTTATGATATAATAAATAGAAATTGACCCTAGAAATGGTTTAATATGTGATTTTTTTTATTATTTGTGATTATTATTGATATATTAATATTTATAATAATATATTTCATACATAAATTTATTTTATCATGGAAAACCTTTGGAAAATCAGTAGAAATATGTGTATAAATACTCCAGTAGCCATGATGTGACTCTGTCTAGTGGGCAGAAGTTATGCCTCTGATTTTTTTAGGGATGTTTTCCTTTTAGTTTTTCTTGTAAGGGTGAAATAATGTGATGTGTACCTGGATCCAAAAAAAATGGTTAGTTTACATTAACTACTATTTTTGTAACCAATATTATCTCTAGATATCATAGGTGTTCCCATCATGAGTGGAATGTGATTATCTTTAACTGTTATTGTGTTTTATTTATATATTCAATACATTTTATTATTTTGAACATTATAATGTGGGGTATTTATTTAATATTTTTTCCCGTTTCTTTTTTACACTCATGTTTGGTTAAAGAAAAAATTTAATGTTTTTATTCTTTAAAAATATTGTATTTCCTTAATGTAAAATTGTTTTCTTCACTATTAAATGTTATTTTCATTTTTATTTTATTAAATAATTGTAATTTAATTAAAATAAAACATTTTTTCTAATGAATTATTGTGAAAAAATTTTAAATTAATCAATTCATGGGTTTCTTTAATGTTTCTATAAATATAATAATATTCAAAATGTGATTTCAAGTCAGTTTTCATTATAAACATGGTCAGACTTTCTATAATGAATTCAAAGTGTACTCTATTTATAATTAATAAATGAATCATTATTGTTTGGTACTTTTTCATGTATGTACACAAGGTTACTTGTTTTATTATATAAATTTAATAGAATATATTCATTGACGTATTTTAAACTAAAATATTTTGGATTTAATTTTAAAGGTTAAACATGGGGCATATAGAGGATACCTATAGTGTATATTTTCTCACACCATGCATACACATCCAACATGTATGTAGGTATATAAGGATTTATGATGTAGGTTTGAGAGGACTACCACTTGGATATAGTATATGATTTTCGATAGGTGGTCTGGGTGTCATGGGGGTGGTAGGTGAAGCTTGTTCATATGTCATATAATGAGAGATGATTTGAGGTCATTTTTAGGAATTTATTTTTTGTTTTCCTCTGTTTCATTCAACTTCGAAATCTATTTTCTTTTTTATCATTTGATTATATGTATTTATTTTATTAAATTATGGTTATGTTAATAATGGGACACTTGGATATAGTTTTTTTTATTGTTTTTTATATTTGTTTATATTTTATATCCTATTTGATATGAGTCGAATTACAAATCATAATATTTGAAGTGAATGATTCTAAGTTATATAGAGGGTTCATATAGGAATTTCAAATATAGATACTTTTATAGTTATTTCATGATGAAGTGAAATAATTTACAATGGTTTGTATTTTGATCCCATATAACTTTTCTTCTAGCCTATATTGATCAATATCACACCTCATTTCTTATGATGGGATATATCGGGTGATGTGGTTGGATGAGAAATGTCAATTTTTGATGAAATTGGATAAAATATTTATTATTAATTTTTCTAATATAGAAATTTAATGGATACATGAGATATGATCTGTATAATATAAGAGATATGTTACGATTATAGATCTATAAAACACATTTTAGGAGAAGAAAAAGAGGACCAATGAGGAAAGAAGGCAGGAGAAATACCATAGTTGTAATAAACAAGATCCTAAGGAACTACGAAACCCTAAAACAAAAAGGGGTGTGAACATATGAGGGGGTCATTTACTTAACACTCTACTGAAACTATCCTATTCCATTAAAGTGACTTCGCGTATAACTTGAGATGGGGTCTCACATAAAAGTTCTAAAAAATAGTGAAGCGGTGGGGGATGTATGGGGACCTCAATCCATAAAAAAACAACACAAATACCGTCAAGAAAAAAAATCATGAGGAAGGTAATACCTAAAATATCAAGAGAGGATCCATCACAAAAATTGAATTTGGTGAAAGGAAAATTTGGTTAAGTGAGATGTCAACTTTGAGGATGATAGAAAAAAGACTTTATTTTCAAAATAAACAACAGGAGAAACTCTTAGATAGAGAGTTCTACCCATTTTGATTTTTCATTGACATTTTTATAAATTTCATCACAAAAGAAGGATGTAAGGGAAACTATCATGTTTTACAGGTAGTACACACATGATACAGATCATTCTCCCAAGATGTATATTCTAGGATATTTGTTGTTTAATAACTTCTCTTATATATTTTTTCTCATATGAGTGATGTTTTAAAAATTCATATAGGTATTTCAATTATTTGGTCTTATTTTGTTACTATTTTGATGATAATTGTTATGTTTCGCTTTTAAAATTTATATTTTTGACTATGGAATGTTTTATAATTTTACTACTTTTATAAATGGTGTTGTGATTTAAGGATAAATTACATGGTTTAATTTCACTATCATAAACTACTATAAAATTTATTATAAATAATATTAAATTTTATTATAAAAATTTTATTATAAAAATTTTATTTATGATTTTTTATTTAAGTTTTTTTTTCTTTTTTAGAATTTTCAAAAAGTGATTTCTTGTTATTCATGGTTATTTTATAAGCTGATTCTTTAAATCAGTTTGGAAAAAAGTTATTTTATTAAGAGTTTTCATAAATTTTACTAAGTATATATAAAGGGTCAATAGTTCATTTTTGTATAAATAATCTCATAGCATTATTGTAACTTTTATTTTCATATCAAAAGGTTATTTTCCTTATTTTACATAAGGATTTTATTTTGGTGTATTTTTTAAAATTTATATTTTGATAAAAAACTGAAGTAAATTATTATTAAATGGTATATTTATAGTATTAAGTAATATTTAATTTTTCTATATTTATTTTTTTCATTTTTAATCTCTAAGTGTGTTCTTATTATATTTTGGATTTTGGATTTTTTATAACATTACCTTACAGATAAGAAATAATGAATTCTAAAGAGGGAATTATGGTTGATTTACCATGAGTTCATCTTCTAGTTATCTAAATAACCTAAATCCTTAATGGTATTCTTAATTAAGTCATAATATTCTATACTCTTTGTGGCCAAATTTAACATGAAAATTATTTTGAATAGTTTAAAAATTTGAATCCTCATATATTTTGTGTGGATAAAGATCCCCATTATGTGGAAGATAAGCCCATGATTTTTATTTTGATCAATTGTCTTTATAGAAATCATAATGTATTAATGATTAGGTTTTCAACATTAACTTATGAAGTACCATGATTCAATTGCTATAAATCCATTATTAAAACCAATCTATGGGATGATCATTCATGGGTATGTTTAATGTAATTATTCATATAGCATTATTATCCTGTAACCAAGAATATTTCTAAGGTGATGGAATTATATTACCTAGAGTACAAAAAATAGAATATGATAGACTATTCTCACCATTTTTTTATTTGGAACTCTATATACCTATGTAGGTCTTATATGATTATTTGAAGTCCAAATTTTTTAATGGAATCTTCATCCTTCCCTTCCGTTAGGGGTGTATCTTTTTTTATAACCACTTATATAAATTTATTTTAGAAAGCTATGAAATTTTAATTGATTTTGTAAGTAATATTCGAGTTGGGTGATGTTTACCTTATACATTGGTGTGGTATAAGGAACTCCATTGGTTGAAGGGGAATGTAGTGATGTTTATTCAACTAATTTAGGGGATAAAGAGACCATACTTCTATATAATTATAGATTCTTCCTAGAGAAAATATATATTATTCAATCAATGTTGTGTTTTGGGGAAGAAGGAATATTCATGTCATGTATCATTTAATACCTTCATTGGTTGTGGTAAGTCATGTCATCGGTAAAGTTTCTATAGAGAAGCATCATATAAGAAAGATAGTTATGGTTCATACTTTTTAGTGACCCCTTTGTACAACATTATAATACTATATTTGATCTATAGAAATCTTATGGTAATTATTTTACTACTTATTCTTTCTTACTTATTCATAAATATATTTTTCCCTTATGTGGTGTTTTTTATTATATTTCTCATTTAATGAAATTTAATTTGTTTTTAATTGAAATTATGGGTGTCCAATGTTGTGGTTATGTCTAATTATATTAATGGAAGCCCACAATTAGTTTCGTTAATATCTCCTTCAGAAGTATTCTACTTAGGTAGTAAAATAACAAAAGAATATAGTAGCACCTATTGAACCCTACCTTATCATATTAGTCTTTTTTAATAAACCCTTTTATCAAAATTTTATATATAAATGGAAATATATATATAGGGAGGACACTATAGAATGATATCTATCTTTTTCGTTTTCATGAGAAGTGTGTGTCCTGGAAACCATGTGGATGAAATATCAACATTGGTAATCAAGTCTCCAATCTTCTAAATTCATTCATTGGCAACTAGGTCAAATTTTATATTATGTACATGATCTTTGTCCACATATAGATATACTTTTTAGTCCATGAATATGGAGATCTTCTGATTATCTTGTTACCTAAGTCTTTATTCATAATAATTAATTGCAACCATCATTTATTGGGTCCATTTTGATTTTGAATCATCTCTCAAATGAGGAAGTTAATTGTAAATACAGAAACATTATCAGTAATAATTGTTTCCGGATTAATTATTCTTATGTTATATAGAATTATTCTCATGAAAGACATTGAAAAATTTTAATGACACTTTATTTCATTATTGAAGAATGTTACATTAGACAGCAAATAAACCAATGAAAATAATAAACATTAACTTGGTACAAAAAATATTAAAATAATAAATATTAATGGAAAAATTTGGATCTTTATAATCTTATAAATTCATTTCTCCCATGAAATACCGTATATAATAGAGATATAAAATTAATAAAACAATCAACATATTAGAAAATAAAATTATATGGCCTTAGTAAATATTGATTTATGGAATTAAGTAGTATTATTAGAGGTAATATCCCTAAAGAAATTGTAATGTTACTGTTGGAAGAGTAATGTGACTATTAGAATAATAATTTGACTATTAAAATATTAACATTACCTTTAGAATAATAATGTGACTATTTCAATAGTAAAAAAATGTTAGAATAGTAACTTGACCATTCAGAATAACAACATGTCTATTAGGAATCGTAATTTTGACCTAAAATAATAAAAAATTATATAAATAATATTTATCTTGAGTAATTTATGATTATATAAATATTATAATTTTAAAAAATAAATATCAATATTAAATACTCAAATAAATTATAATCCCTTTTTTAATAAATTATATTTCAATACATTTTATAATTTTTTTTTAAAAAAAATTTATAATAAAAAAATTTAGAAAATTATTTTTAAAATTTTAGTTTTATTTTTTGAACCATCACATCAAAATTTTCCATGTGTGATTTTTTTTGTAATTTTATGAAATACCTCATATTTTACATGAATAGTAAAGATATAGTTTTTTAAAAACCGCATATTTTATGACATAATGATGATGAAATGCAAGCTTAAAAAATAATCAATTTTTTAGTTAACTTCCCAAACGATTTAATAAGATAATGGTGTCATATAAAAATATTAAACATAATTTTCTAATTGAATAAAATATTTCCAAAAGTATAATGTAAAAAGTGTTCCCTTAAAATACTTTTTATTTTTATTTTTTCCACTAACCATTTTAATAATGTAAAGGATTTTTTTTTACAAAAGTATTTCAAGCCATATATACATTTTATTTTATTGATATATTATTAATAGTGTAAAAATCACTAATATAGGGTTTACATTAGATATAGTATTTTATTAAATATTTTTTTCTAAAAATACCCCTCTCATTAAATATAAATAAACTCTCTTCCTCCCCCTGTAAAATCACTCATTCCTCACATTAAAATGGAAAAAATACACCAAAATTATCTCCCTTAAACACATTATAATACTTAATGATTTTCAGAAAAAAAAACAACTCCAAACATTAATGGATATTAGTGTCATAAAAGAGAAAAACCCCTAAGAAAATAGTTAGCTTTTATTAACTCTTCTATCATTTTTCTCTTCTCTTACTCTTCTTCTAGATTACATTCAAACCCAAATAATCTAAGATTAATTAATAATAATGATATAATTATATATATAATTTTAACCTTTAAAAATGATCATGTTTATAAAATATTCTTATTTCTTAATTATCTTTCTCATCTATAGACAATGTCTCGATAACAGTCCGTTAATAGCCCATGAGGATGTCAAAAATTATTTTCTCATCACCATCCTAACAGATGATTATAATAAATTATATATAAAATATAAAATTAAATATATATATATATATTTTTAATATTATTTAGTTATTCTTAATAATTTAGAAATATCAGTTGATCAAGATTGTTAAATCAATGAAAAATATTAAATTTTAAGGAAATTTTCATATCAAAATTATTCACCCTTACTGATGGAAATTAAAAAAATATAATCCAATGATTATTATTGATATATATTGACAGAAATGAACATAATTAAATTATTTTATAATTTTTTAGAAAATTATAATTCAATTATCATAGATATGACACGTGTAACGATACATTGGTGAACAAATCTTGGTAGTTAGGATTTATGTCACCATGGTGATAAAAATTTGCGATATGATTATGAATGTCTCATTGTTATGTTGTATAATAATTTCAATGTGAAATATACTATACTTAGGAATATTGTCTCTTTTAATGAAATATTTATTATCGATGAAGGTCATTCATTTTCCATTTCCTTTGTTTATCACTTATTGGGATTTATGCTCAACCCTTTCCGTTGATTTGTCTTCCGAGGATTTGAGATGAAGTAAAAAGTAACATATGATGAACCTGTGATGAATAATTTCAATTGTATTAGAATATTTTTTATGTTATTCATGTATTAAATTTTTAATTTACTTAAAACTAAAACATGAAATTTCTTCTATTTTATTATGTGTTGTACCATGTAATGAAAGCCATAGGTATTAAAAAAGTGGGATTCCAAAGTTGCCACAAGACCATGATTTAGTTATCTATGGAAATTAAGAGTATAAAATATTGTAAATATCCCTTGGGATAAATAATAATATATGAAAAATTCATCATATTTTTTTTAATTATCGATCAAGTGGCTTCATTGCAATGAAATCCATGTCAAGATATTACAAGTGGATATGGATCAAATATAGTTATACATAGGGGTAATAACCCCAAAGAGGTTTCATTGGGATTTTACTCAATCACCACATAGTTTATGATAATGATCCTTAATACACCCCTGGTCTGACACTTCTTGGGGATATGTTTGGTTAATCACTTTCTTTTTATGAAATATTATGAAAAAAATATTTAACGACCCAGTGTTTATTAGTTATATATGTTTTTAGAATAAATGTGTTTTTTATTATATTATATTACATTATAAACATACAGAATATTGAGAAACAAAAAATATAATTATCTCATTAATAAAGATCATTACATTATTCAGCTATAAAACTAATTAATATTTAGAAAATTTCTATTGAAAAAAATATATATAATAGATAATCTAAAATGGGAAAATATGTATCACCATAATCTGCTAATATTATCAATCCCATGGACAAAACAATAGTAATGAAGAGAAAAATTATTAAACCAATATAAATGTTATAAAATTAAAATATTAAACCTTGTGAGGAATTTTAGTGAATATTTAATGAATGAATAAGTGGTATATATATATGAAGTAATGTGATTACTGGAATAGTACCATGACCATTAGGAATAGTAATGTGACCATTGGAATAGTAATTGTACCTGAATATAATAAATTAGCATGTAAGTAATATTTATCATGATTAATTTATATAAATATCAATATAATAAATCCAAAAATAAATAAATATCCTGATTCAAAAACATAAATAAAATATAAACACATTTTTTAAAAACTATATTTTAAAGTATTTCATAAAATTTAATTCTATATATTAAAAAGTAAAAATAAATATTTTATAAATTTATTTTTTAAATTTTAAAATCATTTTTCAAATCATCACATAAAATTTATCCCTAGGTGATTTTTTGGTAATTTTTTGAAATAATTTGTTTTTCTTTAAAATAGTAAAAAATATTGTTTTTCACATAACTAAAGTATCTTAAATTACATCAATCATGATGTAATAATTTCCAAATCCTTTATAGAACATGAGGTTAGGTCATGATATATTTATTTTCATAAATGATTCATTTAAATATAATAAACATAAATTCCAAAATTAAAAATCATTTTCCAAAACCTAAAGTCAAAAGTGATCCCTTACAAAAGTAATTTTACATTTTTCCATTTTATATTTTAATAAAAAAATGAATTAAAATTATAAATATGTTATAAGTACTAAATATTATTATATTATATTTAAATATGTTTTTTATTATAAAAATTTCATTGTTGAATGTTTTACCATTGATATATTATATTGGTTAATATTTTATTTTAAAAATACCTCTATGTTCAAGTATTAAAAACCCCGCTCTTTCCCCTTGGAAAACCAATCATAACTCTCTTTACCGAGCATAACCTCTATAAAAGTAATTCCTATGAAGCCACTTATAATCCTTAAATAATTTTGGGAATAATCAAAATCCCAAATATAAAGGGTGTTTTAGTGTCATACAAGAGAAGCTACACCGAGGAATGATTAAGTTTCAATCAACCTTTCCCTCTTTTTCTTATTCTCATTATTTTCATCATTAACCCTATCAAAACCATATCATATAAAATTAATTAAGATATATATTAACATTATAATAATGATATTAAACTGCTGGAAGTATCATATTTATGATATATATCAATTTCAAGATTATTTTTTCCTCTCTTTTGACAATATCCCATCAAAGTTCAATTAACCACCTATGGAGACATTTCTAAGTAAATGATTATAACCACCTTCATGGATGGATAGTATGATTTATATACAATATATAAACATTTAATAACATTTATTCTATGATTATGGAGTTGATTATATATATGTATTAATTATATTGAATGAAAATAATGATATTAGAAACAAACACGAAAATCTAAGGAAAACATGATATGAAAATTGAACATCCAAATGATAAAATAAATTCTGAGATGGGGATTTGAATTAGTTGTTAATGTTTTATGTGTTTCATATCATTTATAAACCCAAATCATGTAACATGTTATGTTTTATTTCTTTATCAAATTTTAAAAAAACACAAGCATGCGAATGTAGGAAAGTAAGTAAAGCGCATAAGATTTTCAAGGTTTGGCCTCATTGTGGAAACCTATTTCCTTTTAATATCCACTATTATGGGTCTTTGGAAGTTTAATATTATTAATAAGTGAATAAAAGTTATTCAAACTCTCATTAGAAAACTTCTATATCCTGATAGAAGTGATTATACTCACTCCAATTAGTTTACAATGTTTTCTTATAAAACAATTGATCCAAATAAAATAATAAATAATTTATTGAAAATTCACCATAATTGATCATTATAAACCCTTAGTCTGATTTTGATGGATTTTATTTTCTCAATCCGATGATGTCAATACAATTCTTCCTTACTCAATTTTCACTTCTCAAATTATGCTCAGAAACTATATACAATATTTCTCAGTCTGATCGACTCAATATGATCTTCTCTGTATGATGAACTCATTATCAATATAGAAAACTCAAAATATGCTCAAACACTCAATATGATATTCATCAATATGATTGAATCAATATGATTCTCTTATGTGGTAAACCAAACATTCATGTGTATGTTCTTCTTTTGAGATCCCATCCTGGAAAAAACATTCATTCAAATTCCTTACTACTCTTCATTTTCCTCTTCATAAAAATTTATAATGAAGGAAATACATGAGAAAATATATATAGGTGACTAAAAAAATGGAATTAGAAAAATTGATAACTTTAACTCCTCCATCAAATTTAAAAAACTCTAAAAACACTCACATTTAAACTTCAACTTTGACTTCTTCAATCCTCCTCTAATTTCATTAAGATTTATGAAAAATGTATTTTCATGTATTGAACTATTGAGCACATTATTAAACTCGTAGAATCTTATTTTTATTTACTAATAATATTTGGGCTATTTGAAATGGGTTATTTGTGATGGGATCTCGTCACAATAGAGTTTTTGCAACGGAGTCCAGTCACAAATTTCCCATTACAGAAAATGGCGTCGCAACTTCTTTTTTTTTTCGATAGGCCCATCACAAAAAAATACAATTTGCGACAGGATTCTTTCCCATCCCAAATTGATATCTATTTAAATACATTATATATATAAAAACCTTTTGCGATGGGCCCATCAGAAAAAGTATTTGCGTTGAACCCATTTTCCCATTTCAAATAGTTATACGTTTATATATGTTATATATACATAAATCTTTTGCGATGGCCACGTCGCAAAAACTTATTTGTGATAGGTCCTTTTACCATCGAAAATAAGTTTTAAAATATATTTATAATATATTTGGATGGGGTACCATCAAAAAAGGCCCCATCACAAATACTGAATAAAATAAAAAAATATTTAATAAAATCACTATTAATGAAAAAATAATATTAATATTATTAAAAAAATATAAAATATTAAAAATATTAAATTTCTCACTATTCACAAAAAAAAGATAAAAAAACATAATATATAATTATTATTATTATTAAAATGAAAAAAAATTAAAATATATAATAATAATAATAAATATTAAAATCTTTAAAATAAAAAAAAATAAATTTTCATATATTAGCACAAACAAAAATAACAAAAACTATAAATAATTAATATTACAACAAATTTTGAATTCAATTTTTTTAACATAATAAGAAAATAATTGGATGGATAGTCCTCCGGAGGAGGTGGATGTACTGGAGGAGTTAGAGGAGATGATGAAGGAAACTCTATCCCTAAACTATGAGTCAGACTTTGCATATACTCCATATACTCTTGTTGTTGCTGCTACCATCAATGCATCTCCTCCTCGAGCTGCTGCTACTGTTGCTGCTACCATCGATGCTTATTCTACTTTTACTGATGCTGCTGTTGACACATCTCTTCCTGTTGTCACTGACACATCTCTTCCTGCTGCTTCTGCAAACTCTCCATAAGCTCAGTTTGAGCTAGGAACACTTCCAGATACTGAGAGCCAGAAGATGATTCCTATCCATGACCTCCTCTCGAGTTGGACGTTGACATCTCAGAAGTACCATAATAAGTCCCAGGAGTCAAATAAGATTTGATACCAACTAATTTTCCCTTATCGAAGGCATACTTGGTCTCTTACATCCATACCACCGCATCGAAAAGGTGGGCACTAGTCTGATCAGCCCTCTTGGCCTGAGTCTCATCTTATGTCTAAGAGGTCGCGACCCCATATGACTCCTTCAGTCAAAATTTGAAATTAAAATAGTGAAAATTTAATATGTGGTTAATTTTCAAAGGGAAAAAATTAATACTGACCGCAATCTGACGCTAGTGATCACCTCTAATCTCTCCAATGGATGGATCACTGTAAATCCTCTCATAAACATCATACTCCATAATATCAGGATACTCGACTACCTATATGAATATAAAATAAATAGTTTATATTTAATGTTATATAAAATATTTAAAAATGATACTTACCAGAAGCTCTCTATTCATACTGAATGTATGGCTACCAGCTCTATGTGTCACCTCCTGTCTGCCCCAGTTCTCGCGGCCCAATGAAGAACTCCTCTGAATTCCACCACTAAACGAGTGTGATCATAATCCATCCCAAACATGAGATGAAATTCACTATAGTCTGTGGGATCTACATGACTCACCAAATACTGTTACTCCTGCTTTCTTAATGGTCATCCTTCTCAAGTTGTGAAAAAACTGACGGAAATTCTCATGCATAAACACATCCCATGCCGCATGGATAACATCACACATTCTATCATCGATGGGATACAGTAAACAATAAAAATATTTTATAATATAAAGTTGTTAAGGAAATAAATTTCAAAATAAATATTACTTATTTATATACCAGCCAATGATTGAACATTCTAAGCTACAAATCAATGGGAATCTATTTTAATGATCCATGGTTGAGAAAAATAATTATGCAAGATAGCACTCCCCTGTCCAATAGCTACATGTGCAAAACTATGAAAAAATAATAAATAATAAAACAATTAATATATAAATAAATTAATGAGATATAACTAAAATACACAGGTTACCATACCTCCACGGGTGTAGATCGAAGCTAATATGTGGACGTCGCTTGGGAATAGGGTCAGGAATCAACAATCACGCCAGAACACTCTCTCTCCATGTACCCCCTGAACTTCCAGAAGGATAAGCGTCATCTAATAAAAAATCCTCCTCATCCAGATGTATCTCAGCCTCCTACAACCCACAATGTAGATTAAGTTCTATATGAATCCCAAAAATATTGTTGTTAGAAGACATTTGAAAATAATAATTACATATAGATATAGAATAGTTATGATTACAACCAGCATTTAACTATTTCAATATTCACCTTCATCTTCATCTTCTTATTTGACGATGTCAATGTCTTCATATTCATCATTGATATCATCAATATCTATATGAGTTTCAGTTTCATCATCTCTTTCCATTTCGAACTCATTTGTTACATCATTAACAACATTTTCACCATCGACCTTTAATTGTGGAGTGTTATCATTGATAGTTATTTCTCCTTGTGAAAAATATAGATGCTGAGTAGTCTCTTGAAAAATTTCAATTCCATGTATTTCATTGGAACCACATTCAATTTGAGTAAATTGATTTTCCCTAGATTTCATTTTTTTATGCTCCACTAATAACTCTGGTCTCTTAATGTAGCATAATGTTATTATAAATATATTTGATGCACCTATTTATCTAGTAAAAATGGTTCAATTATAGGGGGAAGACATTTATATTTAATATTGACGATTCCATGAATCAGATGAACATGCAATCCTCTCTCAGTATCAAACCACTGACATTTAAACATCATTATATAATTTTTCCCTAGATAAAATAGTTCAATAATTTCATCCATCATGCCGTAATAGTTAACTTCATCTTCTCTATAATGCGATCCTCTCAATCAAAATACACTTTTCATTGTTTTTTTTTTGATTCCCCATATGCACATATATGAAATTCAAAACCATTAACCACATATGAATTATAATATTTAACCATTTTGGATGGTGGTTTAACCATTTAAACCATCAATAATAAATGTTACCATTTTTTTAAACCATTGATAATTTTTTTTAGCATCCTTCAAGTGGAACTACTGTAATTTGAGGAATATGTTTCATGAAATGATTAAAATATAACCACATAAAAAATATTCCTATCAGAGGCCTCTAAGCGACGTCACCTCTCCCCCCCTACAGCGCTAGGGTTTTCACTTTTGGTCGCATCCCCCTATTCTCCTCTCCTCCGATGGCTCAAAGTCCATCTTCAGTTTCTAGTTTCGGCACACACTTGAATTGGTGTGGGGGGTTTTAGCTTTTCCAAGTTCTTCGCGGTGCTGGGTACTGGTGCATCTCAGCATCTGACGACTTTGGTGTCAACATCGGCCTCAAATTTGGAAGGCGAGGGCATCGAGGAAGGTGTGTGAAGGAACTTCAGCATCTAATGTTGTATGGAATAGGCCGCGAAGGCATTTTGGTGGGATACTAGTTTGTGGCTTGGAATAGTCCCTAGAGTACCATGGAGGGGAGGGGGATTTCTAGCCTCAAGAGGTCCGATGTTTCTTCCAACAGGTCTACCTTGATGTTTATGCATTTTTGTGATCAACATTGATTTGTGGTTTTATTGTTGTGTGGTTGTTCGATGTTTTTGGTTTCAATTATCTGCATTGAATATGTGGATCTAGTTTTTTGTGGGGGCCTGGCTTTCTCCCATGTGGTCTGCATAGGCTGGATTCTGGTGAGGGTGTGTCTGTGGTTCTGATCTGAGTGGATCCATGCCCAGACTGGCTTTTATAGTTCATATTACCCTATATTCCTTCACTAGTGATGTACCCTTGGTGTGGTGTTGGGACATACAGTCCTAGGTTATGATGGTGTAACTTCACATTCTCTGGATCATCTTCTGGTTTCTCTGGTGGCTATAGTGGTGCATGGGAGTTAGAGGAGCATAGTGGGGTGGAGGCTGACTCTTGAAGTGATTTGTGATGATGCTGAATTTTGGTATCGTGTTTCTCATGTTTGAGGATTTGAATCTATTCTTTGTCTGAGATCAATGGTGATATTTCAATTCAACAAAATTGGACCACTTTGAATAATATCCAAAGGAGGATCCAGAGATGGTGGTTTCTCTTTGTAGTGCTTTACGGATTTGGTTGTTGAGAGGGAATGGCATCAGTCATTGGATCAGGCCTATGCTTTGAAATAGGACACTTATTTGTCGAATCTCCCTACAAAGGTGGAGAGCATCATCATGTTAAAATTCTTTGGAGGGTTTACTCCTTATTTTCAGTCTAGTTTTACACTTTTTTCTATTCAGGTGTGACTTGTCTTAAGTCTGTGGAGTCTATTAAGGATCCCCTCCCCCCTTATTCTTTTAAAAGAGGGCTTTACCATATAATAAAACAAATGTGATGGCCTTCGGGCCATTGCATGGATGGATTATCATATAACCTAAAAATAAAATATGTATACATACTGTAACATAAATTATAGAATATGTAATAGAAGGAATCATAGTGAAAATTATTTCATTTCTTCGCAGTTGAGCAGAACAAATGTATGAGCTCTATGATGTTCATCATCTAAAATACATCATTCATAAACTCCACCAATTCCAAACTGTAGCTAATTAAAAACTAATAATTTATTGTTCATTTCATCATCAAAATTCCCCTCGTTCCATCCCATACAGTTGTGTTTTTAGGGAAATTTAGATTCAATATAATGAGAGTAGAAATAGAAACTTTTATTTTTAAATAATCTTAAGAAATTGTGCCTTCAACTGATGCTTTCTTATTTACTTTTTTCTTTAATTTCTGCATTCTTCTCTCTAATGGGTACATCCATCAAAACTGTACCAAACCTCCAAATTTATCATCATTTGTAGAATGTAATATTAGATGTTCAATTAAGTCAAAGAAAACTGGTGGGAATATTTTTTCCAGTTTACATATAATTAAAAAAATATCCTCTTCTAGTTTACATAGTTTATCGTAGTCTGTTGTCGCCGCTCAAATATCTCGAAAAAATATGATGTGTCTGTAATCGAATCCCAAATCATCAAATTCACCAAACCTCTGAATCTAATTGGCATAATAATTTCAATTATAGCATGAAAATCAGGACTTTTTAATCGGATAATATGACCATTCATAACACGTCTTACCAAATTAGAAGCATATGTAGCATCGAAATATGAATATAGATTCTCAATATAAAAAAGGAGGATGGGGGTGAATTGTATACTATAAAAATTCCTTTGGAACCTTTAAAGATGGTATAAATCATTAATTTTTAACCTTGACGAAAACTATGTTTAAAAAAGTTAAAGAAGGAAAATTGACACGACCGCTTAGTTATACAAACTTGATAGGTTCCAGAAAAATGGTTCTGGAAATGAAACATAAGAAAAGTTTACAAGGAAAAATATTCTACCCTAAAGCATATATAATCATGCTAATCATAGTATTCAAATAAAATAAATTATAAGACAGTTATACATTCCTTATTAATCAAAATGTAGTGGAAAATATACTTGAAACAATACAAGTTACAAGTATAAAATCTAACACAAAGAGAAGGGTATCCAATAACCATGGATAAACATCCCATAATTTATAATTTCCAAAAAATATGTCTTAACCACACTAGGGTAAGTCCTAAATAGGAATATCAGATGTTTTATTGCTATCCCGACAAGCCCTTGAACATCAAGGTATTCGGCACCTCTATTTTCCTAACCATATAAGTCCTCGAACATTAAGGTAGTCGACACCTCTCTTTTCCAATCCCCAAAACCCCTTGAACTTTAATGTAGTTGAACCTATATCTTCCTATCCCCAGAAGCCCTTGATTGTACATAGCAACAATTGGAGTCGCACAAAGCAAGCTGAACAATATGTTCAATACACACAAATTATGAGAGTCCCTCTCTCTAGAAATCACTTCAACATCATGTAATATTGAGATTGATCAAGTCATTAGTGGGTCATGAGCTCAATCAAAAGAGATACTATTTATAGGCTCTTCTCCAACAGTCAACTCCCTCCTCAAACAGTCATATTTTTCTATCAATCTCAAAGGGACCTGTTCATGTGTCACTCAAACAATGATTAATTAGAAATAGAATGAACGGAAATGTTTATTAATTAAAACAAGCGTATGGAAAATATAGTTCCTTAACCAATACCATTTTTCGGATTCTAGGAATAATAAAGTTTGGAGTCTATAAAAATAAACATTCAAGGTCTATATTACATAGATATTAAGATTCTATTTTCATGGAATTGGGAATTATAATTTTATAGGCTTCAGAGTCTAAATTTCAATGAATTTATAGTCTGAATTATAATGGATTCGGAGTCTAAATTATAATGAATTCAGAGTCTGAATTCTATGAAATTCAAAACCTAAATTATGAGGAATTCCAAACCGGAATTTGGAGGAATTCAGAATCCAATTTTCAGGGAATTCAGAGTCTGAATTCAACGAATTTAGAGTCTGAATTTTAGAGAATTCAGAATCTGAATTTCAAAGAATTAAGAGTCTGAGTTTCAGAGAATTCAGAATCTGAATTTCAGATAATTCAGATTCTAAATTCAAATAATTAAAAATATGAATTTCAGAGAGTTTGGAATTTGAATTTAGAGAATTCCGAATCTGAATTCAGAGATTACGGAATCTGAATTCAAAGTATTCAGAATCTGAATTCAATGAATTTAGAATCTGAATTCAGGACCTGAATTCCGAATACAATATATCTAAGTATTTATAGGATTCAAAGGTTTTATATATGAAACTGAATTTTTCACTTAGATATAAAAAGAGTTAGATTTATAGAAACTATAACATGAACAATGAAACTGAAGGTAAAGATAATATTTACATGAGAAATGAAAATTTACATATTAAGATGAATCTTTGTGGAAATAAATTTTTTCTTGTGATAGAGTGTTTGTAATTTTCAAAACATAAAGGAATGGAAAATTCATAAAGAAATCGTATTGACTCAAGAATCTCTCCTTTTTTGGAATTCACAAGCATCCTTACTAAAAATATTTTCATAACATAGAAATTTTATGGACATGAAAATAAAAACTTATCTCCCTTTACTTATGGATCATAGTGAATTTAACTAACTCCCTCTTAGGCTTCAAAATCACTATGGATCGTATTCTTGATTTCATCAATGAGATTTTACATTATCTTGCATAAGAAAATCATTATTGATAAGAACTTTCCCTTAGATGAACCCCCCCTTACTTAAGGAAATATATTATTTACTATATATTATTTTTATCATTCCTTTCTCCCACTTTGTGATTTTCGAAAATAAATAAAAGGTATAGAATGAAAAATACTGGTACCTGAAAAATAAGTACTAAATGACCACAAAAAAATATATAAAGAAAAATTATCATTTAATTAAGGTTGAAAGAATTTGTATAAGGAAAATTACAACAAAATATTGTAATGGAAGGAAATTTTCCTTCTTTCTCCTTCGGCATCATCTTCTTCACATTAATTTTTAGCTTATTGATCTCCTTGTGATCCTCTTATGTATGATTAAGTAACCGATCTTGTTCTTCACTTTTCTTCTCTAAGGATTTATTATTTTCTTCCTGAGCCTTATGAAATTATGCTTGAGCTTTCAACAATTCATCTTTCTTTACAAGTTTCTCTTCAATATCAATTCTGAGATCCCTTTTCCTCTTCCAATTCATTGCCACAGAATTAAGCTTTCCATTCAGATCCTTAACATCCTGCTATCGAGTATTTTGTTCTAGGATTAACTTTTCCTCAAAACTATTTGTAAGTTCCTTGATCTTCCCATTTTCGATGTCAAAAATAATCCTTGACATTATCATGAAATTCATCAAATATTTTCATCTCTTATTTTGTATACTTTGACAAGCTTGTAATATTCTTGCAAGATATTTTATAATCCTCATAACCAATGAGGAAGGTTCTGAAATCTGACTCTAGTCCGACACATTTGTCCATAACCATGGAATCTAAATCTGATTTCTAATTAATCGTATATTGAATAATCTGTCATCTTGAGTCTATCCTTGGGAATAATGGAATAGTACCAACCATCTTTTTCAATGACTGAATAACAAAATCATGTCTATGGGAAGATGATTCTGAATCTGAGTGTTTGGTTGATCAGGGTTATTTTTCTATGTCTTCATCTTTCCCCTTTGATGAAGCACCAATATATTTCTTCTTCACCAGAGCTTTAATATGTGTATCTACTGCCACATGATTTCCCTTATCAGCTCTTAGAATGATTTCCTATGGTTTGGTAGGTCCTTGTTCACTATCTGAAAGCTGAACAATCTTAACATCATCTACTTATTCTTTCTCTGCTCCTACCTCAATATCATCAGGATAGATAAAATCATGATTGATACATTTGTTTTCAGACAATTTATTCACTTATTCTTCACCCATCTCATCTTTTTCTAGAGTCGCATGTTTTGAAGACTTGGATTCAGAAGCTTGGATTGATAGTTTCTCATAAATACTTTCCTTCTCATGATAATCCTCTACATGACTTATCACATCCTCAGTGTCACCACTGCCTTCTTCTTCTCCTTATTCTTCCACTTCATCTTCTTCAACAATTTCTTCTTCAAGATGTTATTCTGGAATGACAACTTTTTCTCCAGAGTCACAGGAAGTGATTATACCAAAAATGATTCTAGAACTGGGATTTATTCAAATTCTTTCTCAGCATCCTTGAGAAAATACTGAACTATCTCAGCCTCAGAAATCTTATTCTTCTACTTCTTCTCTTTCTATTTCTTCTCAAGCTCTCCATCAAACATTATTTTTAAATATTTTACCTAAGTAGGATCAAAGCCAAACATAGGATCCCCTTCTTTCCTATTTTTCTTATCCTCTCTCCACTTAGCCACTACTTCTATTAAGATAAGATTTTTGTTTCATTGGCTATGGTGGTGCTGAATGAGTTTCCATTAACACATGGGTTTTTCTTTTCTCTGCTTGTTTATTAACCTTTCTCTTCCTTCTGACATTCTAAGAGGGTTCATCCACTTCCAACTTTATTAAAAAATCTTTTACTTCTTCTTTAGATAGATTGTGAAATTCTCTAGATTCATTAGATAATCCATCCTTCATCCTCTTTAAGGTATCATCACTCAACATCATTACCTTGTAATTTCTTGGCTTATAACTGCATGGAATTTTGAAATATTCTAATCAAAGAAATACAATTTTTGAGAGAATAGTCAGATACATAATGATTTGAGATTTTAAATTTTCATTCTTGATATTATCAATCATCACTATGATATATTTAACCATGTTTATCTACCTATGGTTCACCAAGAAATCCAATATATAGATATCACTCTTCTTTAGAGAATTCTTATCCCCTTTCCATGGAATTATAAATATGTGATCCCATGATTCAAGAATCCGTAAGTTCGTAGACAGATGAACAAACTTTAGAGTCTTTAATCCTTTCAATCCAAGTGACTCTATAGACCTTTTCATTATCAAAAGATCATGATACATCAGGTAATTTGTTTGTAAAAATTTTTTCTTCTCCTTTCTAAGGAATTCCAATTAGACTTGTTGCCTTGCCAAATGAAAGAGAGTAGGTATTTCCATAACACTTGAAAACGAACATGTCTATTCCTTCTTCCTTGAAGAAACTTGTTGTCTCATAGAACTCAATCAACATGTCTGGATACTCTAGATCCTTTTCCTTTGGCATTGAAACAAAAAGGCTCTCCCATCCATTCAACCTCACATTCTAAGATATGATAGAATTATATTTGTTGAAGATTTTTGGATCAACTAACCTTTCTCAGTATATCTTTCATTCATATATTTCCTTACCAATAAATATATATTTCTAAGGATAAGCTTTAGTAGACATTCGGAACATGGGAAACATTGGATATTCAGAGCACTCTTAAGTATAGAGGCATATCTTAAGTGTGAAAAATCATGAAAATCCGATGTGGGAAAACCATTGTAGGGTCTTTACATAGAAAATTAAGGAGACAGTTCAACTACCTTGGATGATCCAATGGTTGAAAAAACTTCTAATCAAATATGAAATTTTATATAATAACCAAATAAATATTTTGATAAGTTCTTATCATTTGTGGTTTTTATGATAAACATTCAAATTTAAGTAAAAGCGAATTCAAAAAAATTAAAACAAAATGGAAATACCATCAAGTAAATAGATTATTACAAAAACTTTGGAAAGGAAACATACCTTTCAAATACTAGAAAAATTATTTGTAATGAGGAAGATTCTTCTTGAATAAATTGAGATTCTGAAAAAAATTTAAAATCAATATTAAAGGAAAATTTGATTATGATTATTTTGACTATGAAGAAATTAGATTATGAAAAATTTAGACTACAAAAAATTTTGACAAAAAAGAAAATTTACTCACCCTATGAAAAAAAAATCTTTCTAAAAGGAGATAGGTTTCAACAGGAAGTTAATATGGAAGATTACCTCATGGTTATCATTCCTAAATTCTGTTTAATGAATTCAAATTTATCGGAGAGTAATGATTTTGTGAAAATATCACCAAGTTGATCTTGAATTCCAAAAAATTTATGAATGATATATAATTTTGTCATGATAATATTTTTAAATAAGTTTTTTGTTACCATTATTTTATTGGAAACATCCACTATCCATGTACCAATTATTGTTGTTAGTACTAACATTATTTTCCTGAAAAAATGAGTGTTAGATTTTCGGAACCCAAACATTCATGGATCTAGAAACATCAGAATGAAATTTTTTAGGAATCCACCTTTTCTTAAATAAATAAAATTTATGAAAACCTAGAGACATAGTTTTGTTTAAAGAACAATTTTTCACCGAATGTCCACCACACTAACATTTAGTGCATAATGGAGCACTTTGAGGAACAAAATAATTATTCTTAAAAACTGGTTTAGAATGAGTATAACCAAAACCAGAATTATTTATTAGTGATCAAATTTGAGAATAAATCTTATCAACGTTTTGCTTAACTAAGGTAAAGATTGAAAAAAACTTCCTTAATGAAAATATTTCGGACAATATTTTAATAACTTTGTTTTTATCCTCAAAAACATCAGTTCTAGCACTAGAGTTAGTCTATAAAACATTCTTCTTAGAAATTACTTTTTATAGATTCTTAGAAATATTATCCTTCTCAAAATTAACATCCATAGGGGTTTTTCAAATACATTCAAAATCATAAATTTTCTTATCAATATCTTTAGAAATATCTGAAACTTATTTAGTAAGAACAGAAATTCTAGAATTTTCCTTATCATGCTTTTTCTCCACTTTAGAATTTTCATTCTCATGAAGCTTAGCAAACCTAGAAACATATTAATAAGAAGGTAAAGTATTATCTTCATCAAAAGAAGACTCTTCTTCCGAAAATTCATAATATAAATTATCACTATAATTTACATTTAATGAACCATTGGTTATAGATTCAGCATTGTGTACCTTATCCAGTAGACAATGACTTTATATGGGTAATCGTGCTAGTAAACCAAGATTCTTTTGATCGGAATATTGATATCCTTGAGGATTTATCAAAAGAGTCTCCACCACTAGCACTCCAGGTGTTATTAGAATTCAAAACATTCTTAGATTTAGCTTTGTTGTACATCTTTCTATTCATCTCAGAATGATTTTCCTTTCTATCCTTTCTCTTAAGAATATGAAAATATGGCCTTATATTCCCTACTCTTTTGCATTCATAACAAGTAAATTAAGATTATTTTTTCCCCTTATTTATTTCTTCTTAAATTTATATTGAAAGTATTTCTTCCCAATTAACTTTTTCATCCATCAAGCAAGATTATCTAGCTTATTCTAAGAATTTTCACATTCACTTGATTTAGATAAAATAGTGAATTTCTATGACATGGATATTGTAACCCTTTCATGAGTCTTTGTGATTAGTCACTGAATGAGGCTAATATTCATTATTAATATATATAATATTAATGTGATTTATTATTCATAAACACCATTTTAGTGCATTTTACACTTTAAACATTATTTCATGTTATAATTGTATTCCTTCTTAAAATGTACTATTACATGGTACATTTTTTAAAATCATTTATAGTACCCAATGATCTTGATTTTATTTTCATATTTTATTTTCATATTTATCATTACATTGGTAACAATTCAAAAAAAATTCTTACTTGAAGATTTATATTGGAAGACCACCAAAGTTATCCTTGAACAAACAATATTTAGGGTGAAGTGAACTGGAAAATATCCTAATAAAACTATTGTATCGGCCAATATCCAAGACCAATAATTCTTAAAATTGAACTAATGATAGAGAAAATCATGGGGAACATTTAATTAAATAGTGAAAAAATCTAATTATGATGTTTTAATGGAGTGATAGGCAGCCCAAGATGGAGATAAAATTCAGGGCCATATTTTTCATCCTAGAAAAACAGCCTACCATTTTACACATATCTCAAAAACCATAAAATATTTTTGGTAGAAACTTTATATAAGGTTGGGGGAAATCCTGATATTAATTTTATTATACTATGTACCACTCTAATTATTCCATCTATATTCTCATTTAGGCGTTTTTCTTTGGTGGATGCAAGCTGGATGCCACCTCAGGTCAAGAGTGGAAAAGTCCATGTTCCACAAGCTTTCCACCCCCTAAGCCTACCACAATCAAGTGGGATGAATTTAACTATTTTTGGATCGAAAAAAGGCTCCCAAAATTCCAATTTAAGGTAGTGGTGTTGGAGGATTTAATCATCTTCTATCTTTGTTTCATTTTAATTTTATCCTTCCAATTGGATGTCGTAATAGCATTCCTTCAATTGTAAGTTCCTTGAATTACCTTAGATTCTTTATAAAAGTTATTCATCTTCTCTTTTTCAATTAATATTCTTATAAATTTCATACTGTAGCCTCATGGTTTGAACTTGTTCATATCAAACCTTGTGATATTATCACACAATGGTGGAGTGGTTGTTATTTCATTGTTTTTTTACTTCTCTAATTCTTCCCTCATGTGTCTGCTTTCCGCTTCCATTAAAACCCTGGGATGAATAGAGGGATAACCCACTTATGGGTTAATCCAATGGAGTATCAAGAGTATGTATTGGATGTTATTTATCACTACCTTAATCTCTAATCACTTTTTTAAAATTATATTTTTATTTGATGATTTTAAAACTTCTTCATCCTTATTGAATTTTATGGTCACACACTTCAAGTGCTAATATGGACCTTTTCCTTCGAGTTCTCAAAACTTTGATCCATTAAATGTGTAGGTGATTAGTATTAGGTTGTGCAGTCATTAAACCAGTGAGTGATGATATTGTATGATCTTCTGAAATGAACTCATCTCAAATATATGAAATTGAAATAGTTGAAAAAGGAATGCATCCAATCCACACCAAGTGATAACCTAGGATCAAATCCTACATTAAAATTGAATTAACTTCATTATAAAATAGTTTACTTTAACCCATATAAAATAAACCAATGTCATCCACTTCATAGCTTAAAATAGTCCATATAATTTACATTTCAATAGGTTTATTTTTAGGTCTTTGAGGATTTGACAACACATGCAAAACTACAAGAGACCGCTTAACCCTAAAACATTGGGTAAATTTGGACGATACAAAATTTTGGAATCATTTTCAAGGAACAAGTATGTACTTTAGACCAAAAACTTCCTTCCTCACCCCCAATCTTATTTTCTCACCCAAGATCTCTTATCTTGTCCTTTTCTCATTTTTTTGTGCATATCCGCCTACAATCGTGATAATTCAAACAAACTAGTTAGGGTGGAAAGTCCTAGGATAGGGGATTCAAGTGAACCTAAGAGATTGTTTCTACTGTATATTATTCTTATTGATACACTAGAGTAAAAAATCGAGCCCATTTCAGTGGATGGTATTCAAAGAAACCAACTCATAAACCTGGGTGGGAACCAAAATGGAAATCCAAATGAGGTAGCCTCAAACTTGGGGAATGTAGTCGATCAAACCATGAATGACTACCTCACACATACCTGGACCAATTCCCACTCATGAATTAGACACAATTCCATAGGATATTCTGAAAAACATCTTTAAACCTCATGTCCTAAACCACCTTCCCAGATTCAATGGAATGATGTCTGAGAGGCCATGCCTTCATGTCAAGTAGTTCAATGACATTGTAGAAACCAAGTGTCCCCCACATCAACTAGAACAGCTAGGATGATGATATTTCCTTTTTTTTAAAGTATCGTTCTAAAAATTGGATAAAAAATTTAAGACCATCAACTATCAACTCTTGAGACCAACTACAAAGATAATTCTACAAAAAATACATTCCCTGCCAGAAAACAATTTCACTTAAAAAGAGAATCCAAAACTTTTTTGAAAAATAAGAAGATTCATTCTATGAAACTTGGAAGAAGTTCAAAGACACCCTAAACATGGTTCTACATCCTGGTTTCTCTATACCTAAAAAGTTGATAATTTTTTATGAAGGGTTGGGCCTAGGGAACAAACAATTCGTTGACATGATGTGTAATGGAACCTTTAAAAACAAATCCCCAAATGATGCTTATGAGTATCTGTAAAGCCTTGCTGATCAAATCCAAACATGGGGAAGTACACCCTATTCTAAAAAGCCACAATGAACTAATTGAATTAATAAAATTAGAGAAGAGGAAATACTTATGGCTAAACTCGCAGCACTCTCTAGGAAGTTTGAAGAGATAGACCTTAGGAAAGTCCATGAAATCCAAAATGCAGACCTTGTTTTCACAATTTGTGACAAACATAACCATAAGACATAAAACTTCCCAACCATTCCATCCATCAAGGATGTTCTTTTAGAAGGACCCCCATTGGAAGTAAATTCATTGAACTTTCAAAAGTCTCAATACGAAAACATCTTCAAACCATGGTATAATGACCAACCATTCTTTTGTTGGAAAGATAACCAACAATCTAGCCAACCACAGGGACAAAATCCTTAACCCCATTAGAACTACCAAACCCATAACCAAATATAAACCTAACCTATCCAATACCAATAGCCACCAGTCCATTTTCAACAAACCATCCCACCTCCAAAATATCTCCCTGGGATGAACCAGTCTTCTAAAGCACCAACCCCAAATATTCCATAAAGCCTACTAGAAAAACAGTGCAAACAAATGGAAAGGATGAACTCAGATATCTCTCCCCTTAAACAAGAACTTCAAACCATCAAAACTAGAAAGGCACCCATTCCTACCCAGGCGATACCATCCTCAAATTTAAGGGGAGAGTCAAGTTTCAATCAAACAAATCATGAACAAATAAAGACTATGAAGGTTTTAAGAAGTGGGAAATCAATTGAGAAACTCGAACAAATAAGTCAGAATCCATGTGATGCTTCAAACTCTAATAAAAATTAAAATGAACCACAAGATCAAACAGAGGAAACTGATAACAATGTGAAATAAAAAACACTTCAACAAACAACCCCACAACCTGCACCATTTCCTCAATGCATTAGGGGGAAAACAAGACAGAATTGAGTGAAACATTGAGGGAAATATTCTCACAAGTCAAGTTGAACATCCCACTCCTCAATGACATTCAAACCATTCCTACATACTGAAAATAATTTAATCACCTCTACATAATTAAAAAAAATATTCACATAAAAACCAAGTCCTATTGGATTATAATGTAATACCACCATTAAAGAGACCCTTCCTCCTAATTTGAAAGACCCTGGATACCCTTACATTAATGTTGAACTAGGAGAGTGAAAAGTTGTTCAGGCCTTGAGTGACCTAGGTGCTTGTGTCAATCTCATCCCCTATGTTGTGTACTTCTAGTTAGGCCTAGAATAACTCCCACCCACATCTATCACAGTTCAACTTGTTGATCATACCATTAGGGATACAAAGGGGATTTTAAAGGAAATTCTAGTAAAGGTTGAAAACATCATCTACCCTGCTGAATTCATTATCCTTAACACCCATCCAAACTTAATAAATAATGACAAACCCCAATAAACCCTGGTCATCCTTTCCTTGCAACAGTCAACTCTGTTAATAAATTTTGATGTGGGAACATGACCATTGCCTTTGGAAACATGAGTCTAGACTTGAACATCTACAATGCAAGGTCACAAAAAAGGGATGACAAGGACCTTCATGAAGTAAAAATAATAGGATGAATTGATAATGAATCCATAGAACATCATGGAATATTTGATGGATGTTTAAGTCAGGATGAGATTGATTTCCTTTATTCACATGATGGAATTTTATATCCTTAGATTGATTCATTTTCAAATTGCTCTTATGATGAAGTCTTAGGTCCAACAATCAGTGAAACCATTCAGGAAACCACTTCCATGAAGAACACTCCAACTTCCATCCCTAAATTTGATCAAGCCAATCTATTAGCTGAATCTTCTACATGTGGGGAATCAATACTATCTAAAACTCTAGAAAACAAAATTGATCTTGATCCAATATCCCAATATTCTGCAAAAATTATGAATCAACCTGGTCTTGAATTGAAGGAACTTCCTGTTGGACTCATGTATTCCTTCCTAGGGGATAATAAAACACATCCTAATGTCATTTATTCTTCTCTTGTATCCAATCATGAGAGTATGATTCTATATTTCGTTAGGAAACATAATAAATCCATTGGTTAGACCCTGTCTAATATTCTGGGGATTATCCCACTTATCGGGACTCATATGATTATTCTAGAATCAGATTCAAAGCCATGTCATCAACCTCAATGGAGACTCAATCCTAATCTCATGGAAGTAGTGAGAAAAGAACCTCTAAAATTGATAAAAGCTAGTATCATATATCCCATATCTAAGAGTGAGTGGGTCATCCCAATCCATTTGGTTCCCAATAAGTCAGTAATCATAGTGATAACCAATAAGGACATAGAGATTCTTCCAACTAGGGTGAGTAGTGGATGGAGGGCCTGCATTGACTATAGGAAGCTAAACACATTCACCAAGAAGGACAATTTCTCCTTACCATTCATTGACCATGTCCTTGAAAGAGTGGTAGGCCATGCCTTCTTCTATTTCATATATGGGTACTCAGGTTATAATCAAATTGAGGTCTCCCTAAGGGATCAAGGGAAAAATACATTCACCTGTCCATTCGGCACCACTTCTTTCAAACGCATGTCCTTTGGGTTATGCAATGCCCCTGGAACCTTCAAGCAGTGCATGAATGGAATATTCTCATATATGGTAGGGGATTTTATTAAGGTATTAATTTATGAATTCTCTGTCATTGAGGGATACATTTGAGGGATGTCTTAAGAATGTGGAAAAAGTTATCTCCAGATATGAAGAAATGAATCTAGTCTGAAACTGGAAAAAAATGCCATTTCATGGTTAAAAAAGGGTTATTCCTTAGCCATATATTCTCGGGTAGAGGGATTGAAGTTGATAAGGCAATGGTTGACACAATTTTTCACCTTACATCACCCATAACTGTTATGGAAGTGAGGTGTTTTTTAGGACCTGATGGTTTCTATTGAAGATTCATCAAGGACTTTAGATCATTATCATGTCCCATTTGTGATCTCCTAGTAAATTATGCACCATTTTTTGGATAGAAAGCTGTGAGGGTTCATTCTCAACCCTCAAATCCTCTCTCACCTCTCCTCTCATTTTGAAATCTCCAAATTCGAACCATACTTTTGAACTTATGTGTGATGCTAATGACTTTTCTGTAGGAGCTTTGTTAGGACAACGTTGTGATAAAACTACTTATGTCATTTCTTATGTAAGAAAATCCTTATATTTTTCCCAAGTAAAATACCCCACCGCTAAAAAGGAGTTACTTTCTATTTTTTTTTCCTTAGATAATCTTAGGTCATTCCTCTTAGGATCCCCCATCACTTTGTTCACTGACCAATCTACACTGAAATACCTCTTCAAAAAAACAAGATTCCATGGATAGAATGATTAGGTTGGTTCTTCTCTTACATGAATTTATCCTCACAATCAAGGAAAAAAGGGTTTTGAAAATGTTGTAGTTGATCACCTCTCTTGGATGGAATTCAAAGACAACTCAAATCTCCTTTTTGTGTCTTATTTATTCCCTGGTGGACACCTATATTCTGTGAGTGACTTCCCTTGGTATGCAAAAAAATCCAACTTCTTAGTTACAGGAGTCATTCCAAAATTCTTAGGGACTCAAGCTCGAAGGAAATTACATTATGATGTTAGGAACTATGTGTTTGAATATCCATACCTATATAAGTATTGCCCTGACCAAGTCATTAAGAGGTGTGTCCCCAAATCGGAACAAGAGTTCATCCTTAAATTCTGTCATAGTGAGGCATGTGGAGGTCACATATCCTCTGAGGAAACTTCTGCTAAAGTTATTTAGTGTGGTCTCTTCTATTCCACCCTTTCAAGGGATTCATACACATTTTTTCAATGCTTTCCTATGTGTCAACAAGTAGGGTCCATCACAAAAAAGAATCAAATGCTACTCACTCCCATTCTGGTCATCGAAGTCCTTGATTGTTGGGGAATTTATTTAATGGGACCCTTACCAAACTCTAGGGGATATCTATAAATCATATTATAAATTGATTATGTGTAAAAATGGGTTGATTATATTACCACTAATTCTAATGATCATCAAGTAGCAATTCGATTTCTGAAAGATCATATATTTTATAGATTTGGAATTCCTAGGGTTATCATTAGTGATCATGGAACCCATTTATGCAACTGACCATTCTCTTCACTCATGTCTTAGTATGGGATGTCTCAAAAGGTTTCCACTGCCTACCATCCTCAATCAAATGGTCAAGTTGAGTTATAAAATAGGGAGATTATGCAAATTCTTGAAAAAACTGTCAATCCCTCTAGGAAATATTGGTCCAGGGAACACTTGTATGCACTTTGGGCATATCGTACAACATCAAAAACCATCCTGGGAATGTCAACATATAAATTGTTTTATGGAAAATAATTCCATTTACCTATTGAAATTGATTATAAGGCTTTTTAGGCAATTAAGAAAATAAATTATGACCTCTCATTGTCCATAACAAAAAGGAAATTAGATCTTAATGAACTTGAGGAACTAATGATGGAGGCCTATGAAAATTCAAGGATCAATAAAGATAGAGTTCAAGACTACCAATCTCGGAATATCATTGTCAAACATTTTGAACCTAGAAAATTTGTGCTCTAGTATAGTTCAATACATCATTTAGACCCAGGAAGGTTAAGGTCTAGATGGTCAAGTCCTTTCATAGTGCATTATGTGTACCCCCATGGGGCAGTAGAGATTCAAGATCCAAAACGTGGTCACATTTTCATGGTCAATGGTCATAGGTTAAAACCATTCATTGAATAATTCAATAAATAAGAAATAGAGGTTGAGTTAACTGATCCAACCTATGAACCAGGAAAAAATTGATACATTTATGATATATGTCAGGCTAAAAAGATTAAACAAAAGTGATGTGTGAGAGGCAACCCGTGGTTTTTATGTTTCTTATCTTTTTGAATCCTCTTTATTTTTTCAAATAAGATTTATTGAATCATTTTTTATATTTAAAAAAATTAATATATTTTTTTTTTACAGATGACCTATTCTTCTATTATGAGTATGGATAGGTTTGAAAGGGGAGCGTTATATGCATTCGTGTCACGTGGTGTGATCCTTGAGTAATACTTTACCCAAAAATTTAAAAATAATACAATGTATCATAAATTCATTTTATTTTTATGTGTTTTTAGCTTAGAATTAAAAAAAAATTAAAAAGACACACCGTAGATCATGGGGAAAACCTTGTCACAACTAGAAAAGCAGTGAGGACTTGAACCTAGGACCGAAGGGAGATAGGGGAACGTGCTTACCACTGACCTACGGCTTATAGTGTTCCCTTATTTTGTAATTTTGGTATATATAACTATATTTTACGTTATTTTTTATATAAATATATATATATATATTGCTTTGTTTTGTTTGTTTGTTTTTTTCCTCTTTCCACTAGGGTGTTCTCAGAGTGACATGGAGATTGAGGGATTAAGAGAAACAACAATAATTTCCACTTCAACCACTAGGTGACTTTATTCCATGATCCTCATTTTCAATTTCATTTTTTAACTCCCCTTATCTACCTCTAACATTTCTAAATCATATTTTCTTAAAACACTAGGGACAATGTTATTTTATGTTGGGGGTAGATGAAATTAAAATAATTTCTTTTTTGTAACCTAAATAATTATTTTTGGTGAAAAAAAAATGATTTGAAAAAAATATGTGTAAATTGAAGGAAAAATTCCCTTAACATTGAACATGATAATACAAATTGAAAACACTGAAACTAAATATCAAATAATTTAGCATTCCCTAATTCTAATTTTAATCCATGTATAATTTCATGAGCATAGATTTTGGAAAGTTTGGTTGTCCAATGTGATATTTCATCATTTATATTTTCATCCAAATAAAAAAATTCACAACACATGTCCTTTAGATAGTGGGGTACTAGTCTTAGTTCATGGGGTCCCCCAAATAAATATCATAGGTTTGGTGATCATTTTAGTTTTAATGTGAGTATTAAATAAAAAAAATATTAAAAAATAATAAATTTGCGCGTAGAGTAATGAAATGACCTAATGTGTGGCTTTCGGAACTTGGGGATCGTGACTCCATAGTTGTATGGCCCTTAGTTAGCATTGAAGAGTACATTCAGACTTGGGATAAACTAGACTCTTGAGTATGAAAAGCTAGTGATAGAGGCCTCGAAAATCCAGATTACTTCTCTACATTGGAAACTGTTTAGAGAAGTGGACTTTGGGAACCTCATGTTAATCTTTAGCGACTTAGTTTAAGTTGGTGGTCTGTGTTTTTTCAGATATCTATTTTTATCAACTTTTTGTGATTCGTATATACCAATCTACCAAGATCAACTTTATATGGGGTTCAGAGCATGAAGACTTCATTAGAGTATGACTTTTGGATTTGTATGCTGAGAGCTTATGGCTTTGCCATCAGTTATTTTCCCACACTTCTGCACGGGACTACTTGCTGAAAGTCCAGGCTTTGGTGGGATCTTTTTATCATGCTACAATGGTTGGGGAGGAGCTCATCCGGTTTTTTGTTATGGGTTTTCCATTCTGGTTGGTCTTTTGTTGTTTTTGGACATCTTGGTTTCTCACTTTTTCCGTAAAAGTCTGTTGATAGTAAAAAAGTTAATTTTCAATCCATAGTTAGTAATTTTATCTCTATTTTTGTTAATTTTAATTTTTTTGACTGAGTTAAATGGAGATGATGACTGAGTATGTGGGCTTCACTTGGTGCCCTATGGTCTTTCAGCCTGGGAGTCATCAGCAAAGTCTCGCTACATCGGTTGACACTATTGAGTGAAATTTCAATTACCATGGAAATATATCAAAAAAATAAAAAATAAATAAATACAAAAAGAATAATCATCTTAATGTTGAAATGTGATTCCACCTAGCGCTTCTATTATTTCCCCCTTGAATAAAGATGAACTCCCATGTCTATTATGATACACAACACATCCTCTTACTTAATTTATATTGGATGAAATATGGTGATGAATTTTGACAAAGTAATGGGATATGGATTGGGATATTATTATAAAACTATCTTGTATTAAAATATTTTTATGGGTTTCATAGTTGTTTGATATAAGGGTTTTTTGTGATCACTGTTTATTAAGATGTTTGGAAAAGGAAATTCAAATTTCACATTTTTGAGATATATTTTGCCCAAGACTAGAAAAACTAATGTTGGGGGTTGTGATTAGCCATTGAATGAGGCTAATATTAATTATCAATATATATAATATTCATGTGATTTATTGTTCAAAAACTCCATTTTAGTCCATTTTACACTTGGAACAATATGCCATATTATAATTGTATTTCCTTCTTAAAATTCCCTATTACATGGTACATTTTTAAACATCATTTAAAGTAACCGATGATCATGATTTTTTTTCATATTTAATTTTCATTTTTATCATTACATTGGTAACAATTCATAATTTTTTTACATGAAGATTCATATTGGAAGACCAGCGAATTTAGCCTTAAACAAACAATATTCTGTGTGAAGTGACATGGACAGTAGCCCAATGAAACTAATGTATCAGCCAATATATAAGCCCAATAATTCTGAAAATTGAATTGAAGAGAGATGAAATACTAGGTAACATTTCAGTAAACAGTGGAAAAAGATAATTATGAAGTTTTAATGGAGTTCTAGGTGGTCCAAGTTGGCAATAAAATTCTGCGCCAGATTCTGCAGCCTAGAAAAATAACCCACAATTTTTCACATATCTCGTAAATCCTAAATTATTTTGGGATGAAATATTATAGACGGTTGGGGGAAATCCTGAGATTAAGTTTTTATCCTATGTACCACTCTAATTCTTCCTTATAGAAGCTCATTTAGTCAATTCTTTTTGGTGGATGCAAGATGACTTCCACCTCAGGTCAAGAGCGGAAAAATTCAGGTTCCACAAGATTTCCACCACCCTAAGCCTACCATAATCAGGTGGGATGACATTCACTATTTGAGGCTCGACCCATGGCTTCCAAAAGCCTATTTAAGGTAGTGGGGTTAGTGGATTTAATAATCTTTCATCTTTGTTTAATTTTAATGTTATGCTTCCAATTTGATGTTGTAATCTCATTCCTTTAGTTGTAAGTTCCTTGAATTACCTTAGCTTCTTTATAAAAGTTCTTCATCTTCCCTGTTTCTATTATTCTTTTTATCAATTTTATACAATTACCTCAAGGTGTGAACTTGTCCATACCATACATGATGAGATTATCACACAATGGTGGAGTGATTGTTATTTCGTTGTTTTTTTTACTTCTCTTATTCCTCCCACATGAGTCTATTTTCGGATTCCACTGAAACCATAGGATCAATGGAGGGATAACACGCTTATGGGATGATACAAGGGAGTAGAAAGGGAATTTAATGGATGTTATTTATCACTTATTTAATATCTAATCACTTCTTTAAAATGGAATTTTTATTTGATGATTTTAAAACTTCTTCATCTTTATTGAATTTTAAGGTCGCACACTTCAAGTGCTAATAAGAACCTTTACCTTAGAGTGCTGAAAACATTGATCCTTAAAGTGAATAGGTGGTTATTATTAGTGTGTGTAGGCATTAAACCACTGAGTGATGATTTTTTTGATTTACTGAAATGAACTCATATCAAACATAAGAAACTGAAAAGGTTGAAAAATGAATGCATCCAATCCACCCCAAGTGATAACCTAGGATCAACTCATACTTTTAAATTGTATTAACTTCAGTCTCTTAATGTTAACATAAACCCATATAAAATCATCCCATGTTGGCCACTCCATAGACAAAAACAGTCCATAGAATGTATGTGCTTATAGGATTATTCTTAGGACTCTGAGGATTCGACAACCCAAGCTAAACAATAAGCTACCTCTTAACCCTAAAACATTGGGTAAATTTGGGAAAGACCACATTGATTTTGTAGTAGTAAAGGGTAAATGTAAATTGGCATTATTTTTCTTATTCAAATCAGCATCTCTTTTCATTCTTGTCTCAGGTTGTAGAAGAGGTCCAAAAATCTCATCAAGAGTAATCTGAGATACTTTCCTATTATCATCAATAGTTGTTCTCTTAGATTCACACTCATTAGGCATGATGTCAATAATCTTGTCCACAAGTTCCTCATCATATAAACCTTTCTCACCCATAGATTGTATGCTATTTACAATAGTTATAAATCTTTGTTTTACCTTTATCACTGGTTCTCCATAAGGAAAAATAAATTCATGATATTGTTCTCTAAGCATAGCTCTTCTAGTTTCAATAAATTTGGATGTACCAAAATGAGTAACCTCCAATTTGTTCCAATTTTTTTGCAACTTTAGAAGAAGAAATCTGACTATATATATAACTAGTCATAGAACACAACAAAGTATTGTGTACTTTATAGTTTTGTGGATATTCTAACTTTTCTTTATTTGTAATTATTTTGACTTCCTTATCAAGAATCTTGTAATCTCCTGTAATCTTAACAATGTTTTCCACTCCATTATTAATAACAAAAGTCTTCATACAATCTTTCTAATATTAACAATCATTTCAATCAAATACAGTTGGTCTGGTAGGATTTAGATTTTCAATCGAACCAACATTCATTTATTCCATCTAAAAGAATCTATCTTTCCATAGAAACTTATTAATAGTAAAAGTTTGTAAACAAGGATAAAAATCCTAATAAATGAAAAATATTTAGAATAAATAAGAATTGAGAAAGAAAACATATATGTGAATATAAGTATCTCAGACACCTCCTCTGATACCAATTGTAGGATCGAAATATGAATGTAGATTCTCAATATACAAGAGGGGGGAGGGGGTGAATTATATACGTTAAAAATTGATTTGGAAAATTTAATGTTGGTATAAAAATATAGTTTTTAACCATGAGGAATACTATATTTAACAGTGTCAAACAAGGTAAATTCACAAGACCACTTAGTTCTAAAAACATGCTAGGTTCCGGAAAAATGGTTTCTGAAATGAAACTTAAGAAAATTTTACAAGGAAAACGATTCTACATTAAAGTGTATAGAATCTTAATAATCCGGGTATATAAATACATGATTGTATAAAATAGTTATAATTTCCTTATTAATCAAAATGTAGCAGAAAATAAACATGAAATCATACAAGTAACAAGTATGAAATCTATTAACCCAAAGAAAAGGGTATCCAAAAACCATGGATAAATGTACCTTAATTTATACTTTTAGGAATGTATGTCTTACCCACACCAGGTTAAGCACTCGATAGAAATATTGTAATCTGTCTTGTTATCCCCCCAAGCCCTCAAACATCAAGGTAGTTGACACATCTGTCTTCCTAACAAGGAAGTCCTCAAACATTAGGGTAGTTAGCACCTCTGTCTTTATATACCAAGAAGCCCTAGAACTTTAGGGTAGTCATCACCTCTTTCTTCCTATCCTTGGAAGCCCTCGATTGTACACATAAATAATCGGATTCGCACAAAGAGAGCTGAACAAGATGTTCAGTATGCACAAATCATGGGAGTCTCTCCCTAGAAATCACTTCAGTAGCATGTAATCTCTAGATTGATCAAATCATTAGTTAGTTGTGAGCCCACTCAAAAGAGCTCGCATTTATAGGCTCTTCTCCAATCGTCGGATCCATCCTCCAAAGGTCATATTTTTCATTGAATCCTGGAGGGACCTATACACGTGTCACTAAAAAAACATTTAATTAGAAACAGAATTAATGACAACATTTCATAATTAAAACATGGGTACGAAAAATATGGTTGCTTAACCAAATCAATTTTTTGGAGTATAGAAAAAATAATATTCAGAGTCTAAGAAAATAAACATTTAGATTCTATATTATATAGATACTTGGTTTCTTTTTTTAAGGAATTTGGAATCATAATTCTATAGGCATCAAAGTTTTAATTTCAATGAATTTGGAGTTTAAATTATAAGGAATTTGGAGTCTGAATTCTAAGGAATTTTGAACCTGAATTTAGATAAATTCAGAATCTTAATTTCAGAGAACTGAGAGTACAAATTCCAAAAAATCAGAGTCTAAATTTTAGAGAATTTGAATTATACATTTCAGAGAATTCAAATTCTGTGTTTCAAATAATTTAGAATCTAAATTTCAAGGAATTTGGAGTCTAAATTCAGAGAATTTGGAATCAAAATTTTAGATAATTCAAAATCTGAATTCATAGAATTCAAAATCTGAATTCAGAACCTGAAAATAGAATAGTCTATATCTAAGTATTTATAGGATCTTGAGGTTTTAGATCTGTAACCAAATTTTACTCTTAGAAATAAAAAGACATATATTTAGAGAAACTATAACATGAACAATAAAAATTATGGTAAGGAGAAAATTTCCTTGTGAAAGGAAAATTTAATTATTAAGATAAATCATTAGGGAAATAAAATTTTCCTTGACATAGAGTGTTTTTCATTTTCACAATATAAAGGAATAGAAAAGTCATAAGGAAACCTTATTATCTCAATATCATAGCCATATGGAAGTCTCAAATCATCAATCCACTGACAAAATAATAAGAGACTCTCTTTAGACAGGGTATAAGATTATTTTGGCTTCATTAACCTCTATGATCTGAAATTTTGAACAGTTCATGTTCTGGTAATCTGTAAATTTGGGCAAGATCTAATAATTCATTTACATTATCTTTGGTTATACCTGGTATATCTGAAATAGTATGAAATAAATTGCCAAAATAGGTTTTCTCAATATGCATGATATCCAACATATGGAGGAACATCAAATTAGGCTAATATGAAAGATCCCAAAAATGATCTGTTTTGTCAAAATATGTTCTTTCATGAAGACATGAATTTTCTGTTGGTTTACTGTTGGCCCAAATTTGATGGGAGGTAATGAAAATACAACTAATTTTAACTCTTTACCCAAGATCATTTTTGGAGGTTCATCCCATTCAATTGTGCCTTTTTTAAATGAGATCTGTTCCTCTGAAAAGGATGATCGGTTGGGAGAAATATATGATTCTAGTCTAAATAGAATGGGTTTTTTCAATAACAAGCATAAATGATTTGTTTTCTTTCATACAGTAAGGAAATTATTTTGGACCATGTGAACTCTAGCAAGATAAAATTTCCTATGCTGGGAAGTCACTAATCGTCCATATCAATGTATCTTTTAATGTGAAATATATTTTCATTGAAACATCATATGTACTTACACTATTACTCCGCAATGAATTTAACACATCAAACAATGGTTTCAAATAAATATAAATATTATTTTTCGGATGTCTTGGGATTAATATAGTCAAAAAGATATAGTGTTCATTTATCAACATCCATGGGGGTATATAGTGCGGAGATATAAATATTGGCCAACATGAATATTGACTACCATAAGAACCAAATAGACAGAAACCATCAGTAGAAAGATCCAATCACATGTTTTGCACTTCTAAAGAAAAAGACGGATGCATTCGATCAAAATTTTCACCTGAATCCCCATCAGATGGATGATTTATGCTTTTATTGGTTGAAATCTTGGTTTTGTGCTAGGACATCATTGATGTTGTATTTTGAGACATAAATAAATGTTTTAGCCTGGGTGTAAGGGAAAAATATCTAAACTATTTTATAAGAATCGATCCAAACATCCCTGGTTGAGCTTCTTTATACCTTGATTGTCCACATGTGGGAAAATAATCCAACGACTCATTTTCACAAAAAATATAAGATGCAATCATTTTCACATGCATGAATCTTTTGATAAGTAAGGCCTAGATTATGAACCAGCCGCTTCCTCACATAGTAATTTCGAGGAAACACATTTTCATTAGGTAACAACATTTTAACCAATGAAAATATCTAATCAAAACAGTTGTTTAAAATTGAATTATCTGATTTAATAGCCATATATTTTTTAATAGATTTTAATTTTCTTATCTTGCAACCAGGATATAATGCATCATCAACAAACCTCAAAAACATATAAAATTCAGATGGTTCCAACTTAGGAGTTAAATAAATATCATCATGAGTTTTAGTTTGTTGAACTGATGGACCTTTAACATCATGTACTAAATTTTTAAGCCGTGATGGATCGGGAATCATGTTAGTAGTATCTTCTCTGGAACTACGTTCACCATGTTGATACCAAAAAACATAATCTAGTTGAAAAACAAAACACAATAGTTGTCCCCCAACCTTGTCAAATGTGTTAAACATTCTCAGAGCACATTTTTTACAAGGAAGCATAATTATGCCTTTAGAATAAGATTCTAGTTTTGATGATTCAAATGATAAGAAAGCTTCAACACAATCAATATATATAGGATTTAGACCTAAATCGTTTGGATTTTTGCACTGATTTATCCAAGAATGGTCATCTAATATTGACTGTGGTCGACTTCCTTTTTCCATATTTTTCTAAAAAATATAAAATCATTACTGTTTTTGAATAATTTGAAATTATAAAAACATTATCCAAAAAAAGATTAATAATTACAACTACATCTTAATGATTACCATTAATTATAGATGACCCAATTTCTAATGGATTTATGACTACTCTTTTGTATGACAACTCATTTTCTTGCAACTTTCTCACACTGAAATCACAATGAAGAATCTGCTCAGAGGTACACATATCCATTCTCATGCATATGAGAATTTATAAGAGTAGCTCTGAGCAGATTCTTTTTTGTGATTTTAGTGTGAGAAAGATGCAAGTAAATGAGCTGTCGGACAAAAGAGCCCCCTTTTCTTCGATGAATCATCTTCTTACAGTTATCACAACCTGAAAACATTATGAAAAATGTGGTCCTAATAATTCATATTCAAACTAGTGCATACGATATTAGATTTGAATATGTAGAAGAATTCTTTTCAAAAATGTTTGGAGTTAGTGAGAGTTGAAAGGAGAAGAGTCATCGAGCAAAAGGAGTACCACCAATGCACTGTAAATTGTGCAAAGTTACTACATTTTATAACAATTTATTTTATTCATAATTATACTTAATTATTCTTAATTATTCTTAATTATTCCTAATAACATTGAATTATTCCTAATTATCCCTAATTATTAATATTTATTAATATTTATTCTTAATTATTTATAATTATTCAGAATTATTACTAATTATTCCTAATTATTACTAATTATTACAAATTATTAATAATTATTACTAATTTTGACAAATTATTACTAATTATTCCTAATTATTATTAATTAATCCTAATTAAACCTAATTAAACCGAATTATTCCTAATTATTCTTAATTAATCCAAATTATTCCAAATTATTCTTTATTATTCTTTATTATTCCTAATTATTCCAAATTAATCATAATTATTCTTAGTTATTCATAATTATTCATAATTATGTCTAATTATTAATAAATATTCCGAATTATTGCTAATTATTTTAATCATTGCTAATTATTCCTAATTATTGCAAATTATTGCTAATTATTTCTAATTATCACTAATTATTTGTAATTATTCCTAATTGCCCTATTTATTCCTAATTAATCCTAATTAATCTTAATTGTTCTTAATTATTCCTATATAATCCTAATTATTTCTAATTATTCTTAACTATTCCTAATTAATCCTAATTATTTCTAATTATTCTAAATTATATTTAATTATTGCTAATTATTTCTAATTATTGCTAATTATTCATAATTATTCCTAATTATTCCTAATTATTAGTAATTATTTTTAATTATTGATAATTATTGCTATTTTTTCTAATTATTGCTAATTATTTCTAATTATTGCTTATTATTTGCTAATTATTCCTAACAATTCCTAATTATTCCTAATTATACTTAATTATTTCTTATTATTACTAATTATTCCTAATTATTGTTAATTATTACTAATTATTCTTAATTATTACTAATTATTGTTAATTATTTCTAATTATTTCAAGTTATTGCTACTTATTGCTAATTATTTCTACTTATTGCTAATTATTTTTAATTATTGCTAATTATTGCTAATTATAGCTATTTATTGATAATTATTAATATTTATTACTATTTATTACTATTTATTACTATGTATTAAATTGTATTACTACTATCTATTACTATCTATTACTATCTATTACTATCTGTTGGTATCTATTATTATCTATTACAATCTATTACTATCTATTACTATCTGTTACTTATTGTTACTAATTATTACTCTCTATTACTATTTATTACTATTTATTAGTAATTATTACTATTTATTACTATTTATTACTATTTATTACTATTTATTACTAATTATTAATAATTATTACTAATTAGTATTATTTATTTCTAATTATTACTATTTATTAGTATTTATTACTAATTATTTCCTTTTATTACTAGTTATTACTATTAATTATTAATTGTTACTATTTATTACTAATTATTACTAATTATTACTAGTTATTATTATTTATTGCTATTTATTTCTATTTGTTACAAAGTATCACTATTCATTAATATTTATTAGTATTTATAAATATTTATTGTTATTTATTACTATTTATTAGTATTTGTTATAATTATTACTAATGATTACAATTTATTACGAATTATTCATATTTATTACTAATTATTAGTATTTATTACTAATTATTTCTAATTATTTCTATTTATTACTATTTATTACTAATTATTAGTATTTGTTAATAATTATTATAATTATTACTAATTATTAATATTTATTACTAATTATTATAATTTATTAAATTTTATTACTATTATTTACTATTTATTACAATTTATTACAATTTATTACTATTTATTAGTGTTTATTACTATTTCTTAGTATTTATTACTAATTTTTACAATTTATTACAATTTATTACTATTTATAACGAATTATTACTAATTATTATTATTTATTACTAATTATTAGTATTTTTTACTAATTATTTGTATTTATTACTAATTAATAATATTTATTTCTAATTATTAGTATTTATTACTAATTGTAAATATTTATTACTAATTGTTAATATTTATTAATATTGTTTTATAATTATTACTATCTTTTCCTAATTATTACTGATTAGCGTTAATTACTATTAATTACTACAAAATACAGCTACTAATTACTAATTACCATTATTTATTTATATACATTACTAATTATCATTAATAATTATTAATTATTTCTAATTACTAAGAATTATTACTAATAATTTCATTTTATTATTACAAATACATACTGACCACCAAACAATTTAAATCAAACTTTCTTACAACAAATCAACAATAATTAAAATTAATATAAAAATATAAAATAAAAACTAAAATAAATAAAATAATTACCTTTAAACTTGATCTATTATAATTACAGACGACATCACAACTTCTTCTTAAAAAAACTAACGCTGAAAATTTTTTCTCTCTCAAATTAGAGTTTAGAGAAGGAGAGAATGTGGGAATTGAGGGGAAGGGAAAAACAGATGAGGGTATTTTTAGGTTAGATTTGTTCCAACAGGAATAGTTGCGACGAGATCCCCATAGCAAATAGGACTTTTTTACGATGGGTCCCATCACAAATAACTTCGTCCGCATTAATTACTATCACCTGTTAAAAGTTTATTTGCGACGGGTCCCATCGCAAAAAGTAATCTGTCGACACACTATTTGAGACGTCACAACATCCTGTCACAAATACCCTCTGGCGGACGCCTGAGTGGCAATAGAGAATTCCTCATCGTAAATAGTATTTACCGCCTCCTGGTATTTGCGACGGGAGGTGCCTACCCATCTCAAATACCCTTCTGCGCGGTTTGGTGCACAAATTGCATCAAACGATAGTTAAGTTTTTGCGATGAGACCCCTAGTCTCATCACAAATAATTATTTAGTTGTGATGGGTCGATTCTCCCATCACAAATAACCTCTTCGACAGACTATTTGCGCTGGGATGTATTACCATCCCAAATAACCCATCGCAAAAGTCATTTTTTCCCATAGTGAGTCATCTTCATAATCAAATCATTATGAATTTGTTTCCTTATCAGCTCATTATGATATGTTTCCTTCTCAAATCATTGAGAATTTGTATCCTTCTCGGATCATTACAAATATGTTTCCTTCTTAGCTCATTATAAATTTCATTCCTTCCCATCTCATTATGAATCTGTTTCCTTATCATCTCATTACGATTTATATTTCTTTCACATCTCATTACAATTTCTATTTCTTTCTCAGCTCATTACAAATTCAGTTCCTTCCTCATCTCATTATGATTTCTTTTCTTTTCTCACCTCATTACAATTTCTTTATATTTCTCAGCTCATTATGATTTTTGTTTCATTCTCATCTCATTACAATTTCTATTTCTATCTCATCACATTATGTTTTTTTTTCTTTTTAAGCTCTTTATGATTTCTATTTATTTCTCATCTCATTATGATTTCTATATCTTTCTCATCTCATAATGATTTATGTTTCTTTGTCATCTCATTGAGATTTCTATTTTTTCTCAGCTCATTATGATTTTAGTTTATTTCTTAGCTCATTATGATTTCTGTTTCATTATCATCTCATTATCATCCCCTTCCTATTAAGAGTCATTCTAATGTAATCCTTATAATGATGGAATTTTTTTTATAATTGATCTTCCCATTACGATGAAAATCCCATTCTGATTATTTTTTTATAATGATGGTAAATATTCAACAATTAATCCACTTAAAAAAATTGAACTTATTTAAACATTATTTTCCTCACACATTCTGAATTCTAGATATGATCTTCTATTACTGTTATGTCTGGATCCAATGAAATATTTTTCTTGTTAACTGGAACCGATTCAGTCAATATGATTCCTCTATTTTTTCAAAATATTTTATCATGATTATGTTTTCTGATTTATGAGAGCTTCATAAACAAAAAATAATTTTCTGACATTATTTTAGAATGTATTAAAACATTATAATTTCTAAATCCAAAATCTTTTTTCCAAACACTTCAGAAAAAATTCTAATTCTTCAAAAAACAACATATGAATATTTAACTAACACCACGTCTGGTGAATCTTCATGGATATTTATCTAAATTTTATAAAGAATCAAATTAATAACTTCAGCTTTCTAACTTATTCTACTTCTGGTGCTTCTCAGTCCAAAAAACCTAGGTCTGGAAACCAGTTTTCGAAAAAAAACATTCTTATAGACCTTATTATGATGGATTGGGTCATATTCATAAATAAAAAAACATTATTTTACAAAATGGTTAGTTTTCAAAAAATACAAAACCTTTTTTAAAATAATTTATCACATTGTTTCTTCAATATCTGCCTTTGGATTTATTTACAACCCTCTTTAACAAATTCTCATCTCTTAGAATTTTTTCATAACTCATCTTTTGTAAAAAACATCATGATTTCATCTTTTATCAACACATAGTCTTTCTAAAAAGAGAGTGCCCTGACACCACAATACTTGATAATGTAATTTTTTAAAAGGAATTCAACCCCTTAGTGACAAGAAAATATTTCATCCATGAAAAGATATAACTCCCCTCACTTTTATCTTTTTCTCTAACTTTTATTTTTATCTCCCCAATTCTATATTAACCACAACATCAAATTCATTCATAAAAGATAAGTAAAAACTAATTTCAATGTAAAAATGTTTTTCTATATATCCCCCTATGTGAACATAATCCAAATTATGGTGGGGTTACTTCCTTATGAGGTTTAGGAATTCATGGTAGTATAATGAACATGATGTTGGAGCCTGAATTCCATAAACCATTCTTTTTTGCATTGATTTTGTAACATAATAGAAATCTAATACTTTGTTGAAATGTATTCCAGAAAAACATCTCCATCATCAACCTTCTCTCTTAACTGGTGAAATATTATATCAATGCATTATTATATTGAATTTTGGATAAGTTTTTTAGATTCATCAATTACACTCAATTTATCACAAAGTAACTTCAATGTTGTAAAAAAATTTAGTTTGTAATATTCTAGCTGAACTTTCATCCACAATATTCCAGTATAATATTTAGTAGCTATAACATATTTAGATTTAGTTGTGCTCCAAGTTACTAAACATTAATTCTTACTATGCCAACTCACACAACATTCACCCAAGAAAAATGTTTCTCCTGATGTAGATTTTCTATCATTATAAACTCTTAATCAATATGCATCAATAAACCCATAAAACATCATCCTACTATCTATTTTATATAACAACCCATATGATGTTGTTCCTGAGACATATCTAATAATTATTTTTTCCTCCAACACATGTGATTCTTTCTGATTACATTGAAACATAGAACACAAATTCACATGATAAACAATATCATTCCTCAAGGATGTAAGATAATGTATACTTCTTATCATCTTCTGAAAATCATTTTGATTCACTGTTTTTTTAGATTCATCTTTATTCAAATTTATGCTCACAAACATAAGAGTATAAATTTATTTGGAGTACACCATGACCAACTTCTTTAAAAATTCCTGTCATTTTTTCTTGAGATAATAAAACATATTTTTATTTTGTTGAACTTACAATCCATGTAAGAAAGTTAATTCACCCAACATTTACATTTAAAAATTATTCTTTATTTCTTCAAAAAATGTTGTATAAACATCTTCTCTATCCCCATAAAAAATTATATCATCCACATAAACAATTATACATAGCATTCTTGATTCAAAATAATTCACAAATCTTTATAAAATTCAACATTCTCAAAAAATTTCTAGGTTTTTAATACCAAGCACATGGAGATTGTTTCAACCAATAGAAATATTTCTTCATTGTATATACTTTTCTTTCACCCTCATCCACTAGAAACCCTCAAGGTTGATCAAGGTAAACCTATCCCTAAATATCACCTTTTATGATACCTGAATTTACATCGATCTAATAAACTTTTTAATTCCAATTTGTGCCCTCGTAAAGAAACATTATAATAGTTTCAAATCTTGCAATTGGGGAAATAATTTTCTTTGAAATCTATAACTTCCACATATGGATATCCTTTTCAAACATGTTTATATTTGTTTCATGAAACTTATGAATTTTATCATTTAACTTATGATAACATTTTTTTATGTCCATGAAAGAAGTTAAAATATTTCATTCTTCTCAATTAGATCCAACATTTCATTCATAGAATCTTCCAATTATTTATATTGAATTTCTTCTGAAACTGATCCTGGTTCAAATTTTGAGATAATTGAAGTATGATTTTGTAATATCGTTTTTTTTGTTTGAACTGAAGACTTATAATTTCCAATAATGTTTTCAAACTCAAATTATTTTTGTAAATTAGTAAATTTCAATGTTTCTTTCCCATCTGAAAATTCCTCATCACATGAATTTTCATAATCCTAATAAGGATATTTTGACTTAAGTTTACTATTGATGGAAATATACATTTTATCCTCCTCTCCATTCTCAACAAATTTTGTTAGGGATTTTTTATTTTCAATTACATTCACATCATATGATTCCACCATCTTTTGTAACCATTTTATAAATCATTTGTAACTTCTATCGTTTTTTGAATAAAATATAATATTTGTTTCCTCATATTTCCCATCATACATTCCCATATTGTACTTTTTTTTAGCAAACATGGAATTCCAAAAAAATTAATGTATTGTAATGGAGTTTTTTGTTATACCACATTTAATAAGGAGTAATTTTGGTTTTTGTTCTCAACATTTACCTATTTTGAACATGTACAACAGTACTAATATCATATCTATAATATAATTTTTGAAATTTTTTATTATTTTAACATATGTCTTCCAATTTCCTTAAAACATTTATTCTTTCTTTCTAGTACTCTATTTTTTGTTGAGTATATAGATAAATACACTAATTTTGATAAAACAATTTCTATGATATGTTTCAAAAGTATTTATTTTGAATTCAGTACCATTATATGTTCTCACATTTTTTATGGAGATGCGCATTTGATTCTCAATGTCATTTCAGAATAATTTGTACATTTAAATATTTTACCAATTATGCTTCATAAACATGATGTTTATCATCTGAGTGAAATAATTATTAAAAGTGATAAATTATAAATACCATTCTATGATTTATGACTTATATGCCCTGATAAATCATAGTGAATAAGTTCAAGTGGTCTTGTATATTTATTCTCAACTCTTTTCTGACTTTTTTCATGTAATATTTCCTTTTTGACAAGTAAGACAAACATAATATTCTATTATTTTCAGTTATTGAAATGCTTAAATGACATAAACATTAGATTTTTTGTTTTTAATTTTAATTTCATGTTTCCCAAGCCATTATTTCCCTAATTTGATTTCATCTTCAATACATAATTAACATGGGTTGTTAAATAATACTATTTAGACGAGATTCCAACTAGTTCAGTCTAATTTTCCAGTAACTTTTCCATAAAAAAAAATTGATAATACAAAAATATTTTCTAAATTTTTTTAATAATCATAATGTATACATACATTAGGTAAATTATGTTTTAGTCCATAAAAAAACATCCTTACATTTCATCTTTTTTTCATCAATTTCAGCCATTTTGATTCCTATTATTTTTAAGGAACTATCATTACCAAAGGTAACTTCTCCTATATCATGAATTTCATCATGTATCAACATTATTATGTCACAACCCATCCACCGGGGACCACATAGTGACTACCCCAAGCCCTCCTTCCATAGTCCAGGGGCTGTCGACTAGTACCAAAGGCGTATTTCCATAAAACTCGGAAGGCGTTGCCTTTAAAAATCATAAACACACACAACCAGAGTACAAGTGGAAGCAAACACTAATTAAAAACTATGTAACAAGTATGATGAAATTAAATGGGGCCGAAAATACAAGCCTAACAGTAAAGTACAAGGAAAGGACAAACAGGTGAAACTAAAAGACAAAAAGCTGGAAGTTGTCTAGAAACTCCTGGAGCATCCACCACAGAACCTACCTGAAGGGTAGGTATAGAAAGCCTCCTCAGTGATCCACTCCCGTCTGTCTCTTCTTGGTACCGTCTCGTCGTGAGTTCCACCTCTGGGTACTGTCCATTCCTCGTACACTCAGCCTCAGTCAGTACTGTTCGTTGTCTGCATCCAACACAACGAGGTACGAGCATTGCCCGTGTAGGGGTGAGTATAACGATACATAGTAGGGACCCCGAGACCCTCAAGGTCTCCCAAAATCCAACAAGGATAAACCAAAAAGTATGATTTCAACAAATAACCATTACTTGGGTATATTCCCATACATATACCAAAGTTATCAAATAACCCATCTCAATCATGATGAAAACATAATGGTTACTGACTCAGCTCAAACCAGGATTTTTATTCATGAAGTCGAAACCATGGTTGCTGGAGAACTCCTCCTCTCTCGAGTACAGTGGGCCTACCGCTACAACCAAGCGCTTCCCACTAACGATGTACTGCTGAAGTACTCCACCTGTCAAGTACTATGGGCATGATGCTACAACCAAACACTTCCCACAATGGGTCAGCCGCTACAAACATGCACTCCCCCTCATAGCCAATAGAGGTACTCCTTCGGTCGAGTACCGCGGGTCTTCCTCTACAACCAAGCGCTCCTCTTCCATGGGTTTGTTGCTACAACCTAGCACTCCCCACTGGTCCATCCAAATCACTCCGAGTCGATTGATCAGTAGTTGTCAAGTCTCATCCAACTACTAGGTCTCTACAATCTACTCTATCGTCACCGGGAGGGTCCTCTCCATGTGCCACAAGTTGATACTCCATGTGTCACAAAGTCTCATTTAGAAGTATCCCAAAGTACCACCACATAATAGGGGTCTCAACGCAATAGACGGCGCATCAATCGGACGCCCGGTCTGTGAGTTATTAGAATTTTAGTCCAGGGGGCCGGTTGGTTTCGTGTATGAACCAACCCGACTGTAACTCAACTATACCCCGAACTCCCATGGGGTGTACTCAAGGGACTGTTTCTCAACGAGATTACCAATGTCGACGATGGTTCGTCAAACGGACATCCGGTATGAGAGTTATTGGCTTTTCTGCTCTAGGGGCCCAGTTGGTTTTCAAGCTAAAACCAACCCAACCATACTCCAACTGCATCCAAACCTCAAGTGGAGTATGCCAAAATAACCATCTCATCAAAAGTAATCCAAATTAATTCAAAACACATCAATCTGATGTTCGGTCCTTAAGTTATAAGTGTTTCTACTCCGAGGGCCCGGTTGGTTTCGAGTTCGAACCAACCTATACATACCCAAACATCACCAAAACCTTGTTTGTAATATACTAACACGACTTTCTCGATCAAAGGAATCCTACACAACAAACGCTGCATCAATCAGATGTCCATATCTCATGTTATGGGCGATTAACTGAAAATGGTCCGAAGAGGGGCGTCTGGGCCCGGTCTGACCCGGCCCAACCCACCATGGGTTGGCTCGAATCAGGTCGACCCGACCTGAGTCCGGGTCCATCCCAGTAGGGTGCGGCCCGACCTGGTGGGTGAGGCCCGACCTGGCGGTTGCAGCCCGGCTTGCGCGAGGGCGGCCTGGCCTGCGCGGCAGGCGGCCCGGCCCGTGCGCCGGCTGCCCGACCTGTGCCCAAGCGGTCCGGCCTGGTGGCCGGCCGCGGCTTGGTCGGGCTGGCCGGGCGGGGGGGGGGGGGGTGCGGCCTTTCCCATTTCTTCATAACGGCGGTGCCAGGATGGCACCCCCAGCCTTCGCAGAACCCACGCGGTGCAGGTTCTGCTCCACCGTCACTGCGGCCAGTGTCGCAGTGGTCTTCCACCAACGGCGCACTAGGGGCGCCACTGTCCCAAAGCGGTCGGCCGGTGCCAGCCCCCGCCTCCGGTTGTTGGCAACGCCTCACCACCGTGATCTTCCGTGGGCCACCAGGGTCATTCTGGTGGTCCGTTTTAGCTCTCGTCTTCACCTACAGCCTCCCCAGGTCCTGCTCTTCACTGCAATGGCCTCAAAATGTCGCTGCCCTTTCGGTCACCCATCTCCCAACAAATCGCGCATCTAGAAAAAGTTGGTTGTGGGTTTGGACTTGTTCATTATCCCATACACACAGCGTTAGTGGTTCAAACAATCACCCAACAAATAATCGCCCATGTTCGAGGGTATAAATCACATCTATAAAATTACACAATATCCCCCTACCTCATAACTGACGTCACACGTCGTTGAGCCATGGATGATGAGAATCATGGTAGTTGAGTATCGTGGAAGACCGGTGTCATCCTGTCAATGACAGAGGAAGAGTCTTTGTCATGACGCGAAAAGAGAATCTGAAGATGACGTAGATTCCTTAACGTTCGGGTTCATTCAAATGGAATCTTCGTTGAAGAAGTCTTCCGCATTCTTCATCGGAGTTGTTCTTCGTTGAAGAACGGTGTTCTTCGTTGGAGAGGAACACCTTTCTTCTAGTTCTCCAGAGCCTCCTCCATCGAATATTTGAAAACGAAAATATTATAAAAGCCACCAAACATAATAATTCCAAGCACTTAAAATTAATTCAAAATGAACCAATTAATTATGGGTGCTCAATTAATTAAAAACATGAAGTTGGCATACTTAATAGAGGGAGGTGGAGAATTAAGAGAAGCGGTTATAGGGAGCTAAAGAGTGGAGTTGAAGGGTTAGGGGATCATGTGGGCCCCACCATCATTATTCTCCCATGGGAGGTTATGTGGGGTGTGGGCCCCAACTCCAACTTCTATTTGGAGGAATTAACCACCATGAATAAAAAAATTTATGTACACATAATTTTTATTATTTTTTAATGAATCTCCAAAAATTAACTTCTTTTTCCGATAAAACACAACTATGGTAAAGGTCCCCTTAAGTTAATATTGGTACTACGAGTTCATCGGTGTCCTCAGATTTCAATTCCGAGCATTGGTTCAAAAGATAGAAAAACCCGCATGTACGTTCACTGAATGTACCCCAACAAAACATTAGAAATTGATTCCGGGCACACTAGGCCTCAAAATCAGGTGCCATCAGAAACTGCGGACTCGTAAAATTCCAAAGAAATTAAGAAACAAATATCCTTGAAAATTTCCAGATCTTTACATTACCCCCACCTCAGGGATTGACGTCCCCGTAAATATACAACACACACTAGGGAAACAAAAAGGAGGTATTGAGCACGCATCTGAGCCTCTCGCTCCAATGTTCTCTCTTGGAGGTTCTCGTGCTTCCAGTGAATGCGCACTAGAGGAATCGACCATCCACGCAGGGCACTCTCCTGTCGATCCTCAATATCCACTAGAACCTATGTGAAGTCTCCCTATCATCGATGTCCAGATCCCTGTGGTCGATGATGTGGGATGAGTCATGCACGCATCTCCTCAACTGAGATACGTGGAATATGTCGTGCACCCGGTGCAACTGAGGTGGAAGAGCAAGGCGGTAAGCCACCTCACCTACTCTGCTGAAAAAGTGGAGGAGTGACTATAAAATACTATAGATAGGTTGCACCATATCTATCAACAAAGGATATATGTAAGGCAGACAGTTGCTCTGTCGCCTCTCCTAGAAGCTGAATACCAGTCCTCCTGTTGAGTGCATCCGCAACAACGTCCCCCTTCCTATGAGTATGGATTATCTCGAAGTCATAATCCTGGATGAACTCAAGCCATCACTGTTGTCTCAGGTTCAGATTCTTCCGAAAAAAGACACACCTGAGACTATTGAGATTGGAGTGAACCATTATCCATTCTCTCAACAAACAATGGGTGAGACTAGCCAATTTTAAGAACTCGCCTTCACCCTTCTTCTCCTATGTACTACAAGAGATTCAAAGAATTATCCTTTGCCGAAAAGAGAAATCTGGTCTCATCCCCTGGATAAACCACGTACTTTTCCTAATTCAGTCAATCCTGACATGAACGGTACTAATTCATGCCATGGATGACGTCGTAAGGCCTCGATGCTACTACTAAGAGATCCAGCTGTTACTCTCACCTCCAAGGGTATAGTCACACTATCGGCATCAGTGTGTGGTCACTGGGTCTCCTCTAGTAGAAATCTCTAAAGTGAGGATCATGTCAACAGTTTTAACCAGAACCTCTTTGTATTAACCCCACAAAAGGTAGGAAAGAAAATGTCACAAAAAAGTGTCTTTCATTAATGCAGCTCAAAGTACAAAGGCACATAACAACCACAAACAACAACAACAAGGAAGATAGAAGCACCAAGAACAAAGGCCTGCATGCCTAGAACTAGTCCTGCACTTGTCCACCTACATCCAGAGCTCCATAGTCGTATGTTTCAGCTTCCTGAAGTTGTTCTCTCCTATGTCCACTCATTCGCTGTAGTCGGGGTGGACCTCCTGGTGGTGGTGGTGGCAACATCTCAAAGCATCATCCACCACCAGTTGCACGGCCACTGCCCCAAGGTGGCTGGCCGGTGCCGGTCACCACCTCTGGTCGGCGGCACCGCCGCACCGACGACCCATGCCGCTACAATCTTCCGCAGGCCACCGGAGTCATTCTAGTGGTCCGTTTTAGCTCTAGTATGCACCTACGGCCTCCTCGGGTCCCACTATTCACTGCAACGGCCTCAAAATTCCGTTTCCCTTCCGTTCACCCATCGTCCAACATATCGCGCATCATGAACAAGTTAGTGGTGGGTCTGGACTTGTTCGTTATCCCATACCCACCGCGTTAGTGGTTCAAACAATCACCCATCAAATAATTTCCCATGTTCGAGGGAATAAATCACATATATTAAATTACACAATATTCCTTACCTCATAACTGACATCGCACGTTGTTGAGCTGTAGAAGATGAGCGTTGTGGTAGTCGGGCTTCGCGAAAGACTGGTGTCATCCCATCAACAATAAAGGAAGAGTTGTTTTCATGGAGCAGAAAGATAATCCGAAGACGACGTAGATTCCTTGACGTCAGGGTGCATCCGAAGGGAAGCGTCATTGAAGAAGTCTTTTGCGTTCTTCGTCGGAGTTGTTCTTGGTTGAAGAACAATGTTCTTCTTTGGAGAGGAACACCTTTCTTCTAGTTCTCCAGAGCCTCCTCCATTGAATATTTTCCTACGCAAATATAATAAAATCCACACAACTTAATAATTCCATTCACTACAAATTAATTCGATATGAACCAATTAATTAAGGGTGCTCAATAAATTAAAAAGATGAAGTTGGCATACTTAATGAAGGGAGATGGAAAGTTAAGAGAGGGGGTTAAAGGGAGTTAAAGAGGGGAGTTGAAGGGTTAGAGGCTTGTGCGGGCCCCACCACCATTATCCTTCCATGGGAGGTTATGTAGGGTGTGGGCCCCACCTCAAACTCCCCTTTGGAGGAATTAACCACCTTGAATAAAAAAATTATGTACACATAATTTTTATTATTTTTTACTGAATCTCCAAAAATTGACTTCTCCTCCTGATCAAACGCAACAGCAGTAAAGGTCCCCTTAAGCGAATATTGGTGCTACGAGTTTATCGGTGTCCTCATATTTCAATTCCGAGCACTAGTTCAAAAGATAGAACAACTCGTACATACATTCACTGAACATACCCAAACAAAACTTCAGAAATTGATTCCGGGCACACCGAGACTTGGAATCAGGTGCCGTTAGAAATCACGGACTCATAAAATCCCAATGAAATTAAGAAAAAAAGTTCCTTGAATTTTTCGGGTCTTTACATATTACGTCACATATCATATGTTAAGAAAACATACTATCAAGTATCTATGGTTTTTTCTTTTATTTCATTCTAAGACGTCTCAACAACAAAATCTCTTTCTTTAATTTTTTTCTTTTCATATAATTTTTAATCTCTATAATATGAATCATCTTCTGGATGGAATTTCACGCATATCTAAGTATGATGACCTGCTTGATAACATATTCCACAAAATTATTTCAAACATCCAAATTGTTTTTTTGTTGGAATGTTTCTAACATCTTGATAATTCATCTTTTCATCTTTTTGTATGTTAGGGAAGTTACTCATTATACGTTCACTATTTCTTCTGCTTTTCTCAAGCCTTCTTTCGGGTAATGAACAGTTATGAAAAAAACTATAATATCCATGCCCATAGATTCCACAACACCAATAATAGCCATCAAATCTCGATTTCCTATTCATGAAATATCTTTCTCTATAGAAACATTGGCATGGTTGGTTTCTTCTTTCAGTGCGAACATAATCCGGATGTGGACCATCTTTTCTTTTGAGTGAGTTTTCTAATTTTTAAAATTTTATTGTTTTCTCACATCCTTTCAACATCCAAGATTTCACAACACCTTTTTTAGAACCTAAAATGTTAAAATAATCAGATGTAACATTAATTTTGGTGAGTGGATATTTCACTTGATTCTCATATTGAGCCTTATCAAAAACATTAGAATTCTCATATTTTAATTCTAAATCTTTGTTAAAATTTTTATTCATCGTCATAAAGATAAATTTAGACTCAATATGTTTTTATTGAAATTTTTTAACTCCACCTTCTTTATCTTCCAACTTCCTACTAAGATCTTCAACCATCATTCTATATTTATAAATTATATGTTTTTAAATTAATATATCCTTTATTTATTCTTCATCCTACATGTGGAAATCATTTCATTTATAAGAAACTTTTAAACAATATTTCATCATTTCCCTAATTTCATTCTTTTGAGTTTTTTTCAAAGATATGAAAATAGTTCGGTTCTGATCTTATACTCTCTATAAGATTCTTAACCACCTTATTTATTATCTAAGGAATATTCTATTTTTTCAAAATTTTCAATTGAGGTTCTAAATTTTTATGAACATTAATATTTACAATAATTGTTTTCATATGAGTCTTATTAAAAATTATTACTCAACATAATCATTTTTTCCAGTAAATATATTATTTTATTTTTTTGGGTGACATTTTTTATTTATCAATTTAGTTCCAATTATTTCATTGAGATTTTTCATCAAAATCATATAGATATTCCCCAACATTCATATTAGGGAAATTCATAGAAAAGTGTCCAATTTTACAACACTCAAAACATTTGAGATGAATTTTTTTTCCATTTTATGTCTTCCTCTCTATTATTTGTTTAAGATAGGAGACAAAATCTTACCATTCAACTCATCATCTTCCTTATCTTCGGACTCACATGGATAATATTCTTCAACATATTAGATTTTAAACATTCTCATAGCTTTAAAATACATTTCATGTTTCATATTATTTTTAAAATTTTAATATTTCCTCATTTAATAAGCTAAAATAATTTTATGCAATTAATCAAGAGATAAAACATCATTATCTTACAAAAAAAATTAGAATCAATCCTTTTCAAAAACAATTATCATATGATTATTCCTAATATTATAATATTCAAGGACCAATCTAAAAAATTTTATGTTGAAAACAATTTCATTTACCCTGGTGATGAATTCATCAACAATTTATTCATCTATTATTCTGATGTCTTCAAATTTACAATTCTAGATATATAGATTTTCTTCATTCACATTAGTCTTCCCTCCAAAAATATTGTCCATATTAACCCTCATACTTTTTAAAGTATTGAGACCCATCACCTTTTGATAAAAATTATCTACTAAGAAAATAAGGATATCATTTATATCCTATCAATATATATATATATATATATTTCTATTATCATCAAACAACATAAGATAATCTTTCTCAATAGGTGGAAAACCAATAGTACCTACATCAACAACTTCTAGCCTAATAGATTTGAGATAAGGGATCATCCAATTTTTTTCATCCAAAATATTTTCTTCCATTAATGAATCCCTCTATTATTAACAAAATTGATATTATCCATGATAAGGATTCAAAAAGGGAACCTACCTATGATACCAATTTAAGTTCCAAAGGATACAATAATAACTGAGAAGAGGGGATTGAATAAGTAGTTCAATTTTAATGAGTTTCAAAACATTCCGAAACATAAACCCTACAACCTATTTATATTTATTTATTTTCCTATATTTAGTAAATACTCATGCATTAAAAGGGAGGAAAGAAAGTAAAGAACTCAGTATTTATAGGTTTTGGCCTCACTGTGAACACCTACATCTTTTCTATAGCTACTTCTGTGGATCTATGAAAATTCACTATAATGAATAAGTGAATAAAACTTCTGCCAACTCCTATAAGTTATATTAAATCTCCATCTATGAAAGATTATATTGACTCATGTTAGTTTTCAATGTTTTCTTATAAATAATTGATCAAAATAAAACAATAAAGTAATATTGGAAAATTATCCATAATATTTCAGTCAGAATCCTTAGTCTAATTTGTATGGATCCAAATTTCTCAATCTGATGATGTTAAAATGATTCTTCATTACAAAATCTTCACTTCATAAAATCTATTCAGACAATATATATGTTATTTCTCATTGTGGTTGACTCAATATAATCTTCTCAATATGATAAACCCATTCTCAATATGCAAAATTAATGCTCCTCTAAATTGCTCAATACGATATTCTTAATTCATATTTACTCAATACGATTCTCAAATCAGTTAAACAAAGATTGATAATCTGTGATCTTATTATAAGATCTCAGTTTGGAAAGAAATTTTACCTGAATTATTTAGTGATTATCCTTTTTTACCTAATTTAAATGTTACAATGAATGAAATGTATGAGATATTTTTCATAGATGACTCATAAAAAAGTAGGAAAATTGTGAACTTTCCTCGCCTTCTAAAATTTTAAAAACTCTGCAAAAAGACACATTTAAATGTCATATTTTAATTCTTCAATCCTCTTATGATTTCTAAAAGATTTAGGAAAGAATAAATTTCATGTATTGACCTTCTAAATTATTCATAAAACTTTAGGAATCCTTTTTTGAGTCTTATTCATAATTATCTCATTACGAAATTGTTTCCTTCACATCTCGTTACATCCTATTTCTTTCTCATCTCATTACAAATACTTTTCTTTATCAGCTCATTGTGAATATTTTTCCTTATCATCCCATTACAAACCTATATCCTTCTTATATAATTAAAAAAAATATTTTTCATCTCATTTTTATTTCTATATCTTTCTTATCCCATTAATATTTGTATTCTCAACTCATTATGATTTCTATTTTCTTCCCTTCTCATTATAATTTCTATTTTATTCTCAGATCATTATAATTTTTACTTCTTTATTAGTTTATTATGATTACTATTTCTTTCTCAGATAATTATGTTTTTTATTTTATTCCCAAATCATTAAAACTTATATTTTTCTCTAAGATCATTTCAATTTATGTAACATTCTCATCTCATTAGAATATTGGTTTATTTATAAACTCATTAAGATTTATGTTCTTTTCTTAAATCATTATCATATGTTTCATTCTCATTGTTAGTAGGATGGAATCTTAATAATGACAAAAATTATCATTATATTGGATTTTTTCATTAAAATTAGAATCCCATTATGAAGATTTCCCCATAATGAAGGAAAATATTAAATGATGAATCCACTTATAATCATTTACCTTCCTCAAACTTCATCAACATAACACATTCTAACTTATGGATACGATATTCTATTTTTGGAACTTCTTGATCTGATGGATAGTTTATATTAATCATTGAAACTGATTAAATTAATATTATTCCCCAATTTCTTCAAAATATTTTATCATTATTATGTTACATGATTTATGATAACTTCTGGAATGGTAAAACATCATTAAAATTATTTTTGAATATAGGAAAACATTTTAATTCCTGACATTGAAATCATATTTCAAAACACTTCTGCAACAATAAAAACTCTTAAAATAAAAACATCAGACTTTTTAACCAACATTGAATTAGATGAATATTCATGGAGATGGATCTAAATTTGACAAAGAATTTAATCAATAACTCCTTCTTTAGGACTACTACTTCTTCTGGTGATGCTCAATCAGAAATCCTATGTCCAGAAACCTATTTTTGAAATCAAAATTTCTTAAAGACCTCATTATGATGGAATTTATCTAATTCTTGAATAAAAAAACATTCATTTAGTGAAAGTTACTTTTTAGCGAATACAAAAACAATATTAAAACAATTAAGAAAAAATGTTCTTCAAAAAAAAATTATTTCTAAAAAGAGTTTTTTAAAATATAATATAGTAATTATATGGACAACTAGTTGAGAAAATAAAAAAATCACTTATTGACCTATTTTTTAATAATCCTATTATTATTATTCATGAGGTGACAAAGTGACAAAATAATGCCAGATTTGAGGTAAGGGAATTCTTGAACCCAATACCTTTATTTCAGTTATCATATATTACACCTTTTGAAAGTTAATATTTTTTCCTTAAAATGTCCTTTCGTTTTTTCTTTAGGGATATACATGTTCTTATTATGTCAAAATATTTTCTATAAAAACCTTTTTTATGGAAACTTAAATTTCTAAAATAACATATTTTACTCCTCTTGAAATGCATCTTGATTACTCAAGAATAATGATGTTTTATGTTCAAGTATGATTTCTATTATTCATTTCTGAACCAAAATATTTATTAATGAAGTTATTCTTCATGAAATAATAATGAAACCCATTGACTTTTTTATTTATTTCATAATTGTGATTATTATACATTCTATGTGGACTTCATTATTATGAGAATTTATGATGCGACTGGTGGGATCAGAATTATATAATCCACCAATGAATTGGATAATTTGATGTATATCATGAGATTATTTGAAATATTCATGAACATGATGATATATTATTCCAAAATGGTGATGTTTTGATTTATGAAAATATTTTAAGTGTGAACATGATATTAGCATTGTTCACAACTATGTGTGGTATTTTACTACTATGACATGATGTTTCATTTTATGTATATGACACATTATACGCCTTTATAAAATGTTTCACTCATGTTTATGATGATGATCATATTCATATGATATGATGATAATGATTTTTCTCACAAATGCTATATTAATTAATGTCCCCTATTCATCCTCTTACAAGGATTCTAGCCCACCAATTTCTTTGAGGTATATCCTCATAAGATCACTAATAGTAATAAGAATATGAGATCCAATAAGAGGATAGTGTATCGGAAATTAAAAAATGTTTCTATTTTTTTATAAAAGTGATGTTTGAGCCTCTCTTACCAAATATACTAAACCTTTGGATCTTGGATTCTACCGATATTATTATTTTTATATTAATGTTTATGTAATAGTTTTCTAATGAAAAATTCAAGTAACTATAATATACATATAATATAATTGTTATTATATAAGATTCATGAATATTGTCTTTAAACATGTTTTTAGGACGTAGACTCTCTTTACAATTACAGGATTCATAAAAGTTAAGCATTTCTCATTAAGGTTTTCTTTTTTAAGAAGAATGGTGGGATATTTTCGGAGAAAAATAAATTATGTGTGCAATGGATGATGCACTGATGACCATACTTACATTATGGGAAATTAAAAGAAAAAATTCTTGATGATAATGAATAAACTATCATGGGTTATGAATAATAGTATGAATCATGTCGAGTGGTCCGATTCACCATGAAGGGAACTACTTGTAGTTAGGGCCTTAATTCATGGACGACCACCGTCATGTAGTGAATCAATTGATCCATTAATTTTTGAACTGTGGAATACATCTAAAGAAAAAATATTTTTTCACTATATTTCTCAAAGATGGAGATATTCTCCTTTGTAGTATACTTCATCGAAGAAAAATAGTACCCATACAATATGTGAGATTAATTTTATATTGTGGGAAATGTTCCACATAATATTTTTCAATAAATATTTTCTTTCTTTAATGAAAATAATATAGATGGAATTTCTACTGGAGTATAATGAAAACGAATAGTTTTGAATCTATGAAATGAGATTTAAAAAAATTTCTCACTAAACCTCTCTCTTAGTTTTGGATCCTTAAGGGATGTTTTATAGGTTCTTTGGTTGGATGAAACCCTATATAAAGAAGAATATACCAAATTAAGTATATAAAATCATTAAGAAGATAGTGGGGAGTTCATTTAAGGTTAAAATGGAGTTTTTAGAGACTTATTGATCACATAGTCTGAATGAAAATGAGATATTAATGGATCCAAACTCATGGAATAGTTTTGATCATGAAAGAGGATGAAAAAATTGCAAGTACCCACATTTGACCATGTGGAAAGAAACATTTTGGTAAATTCCTTATTGTGAGTGGAAGTTATACTAGTATGGAATGGAAAGATATATTTATAGGAACTTTCATAGTGAGGTTAAGCCTTAATATCTCAACGAAAATGACAAATGGGAATTTATTCAAGAACTCACTGAAGTTCAATGCTCCAAGCATTGATAGCTGGTGTAAGATCCTAGATTTTCTCTTATGGTATGTTATTGTTTATGTTTAATTTTATGTTGTTTATTTTGGTCATATAATAGTTTCCAAAAGTTCCTTAGATGTCTTTGGGTTGTTTGGGGGTTTATGTAATTAAAGAAAATGAAAAAGTAGCTTTCAGGGAATGTTGCACGATTTGCGCATGATTTATGAAAACCATGCGAAGAATCCTAGGTAACTGTACATTCATGGATAATGAATTTCTCATGGTTACCACATAGATAATCTAAATTTGTGTAATTCCCAAGAAATCATTCTAAGTGAGTGATTCTGAAATAGTGTCCCACGCACGGTTTGCACATGTTTTGACAAACCGTGCGGGTAAACTGTGCAGCCCAGTAAAGTTGGAAAATTTAAAAAATTCCATCCCAATATTTTTTAACCCCAATTTAATATTTTATCTTCTACTCATATTTCAACCCTAGGGACGTTCTTAGATAACCTAATCTTACTATAGGTTATATTCCTTCAATCTTAGTCCTTTTGGAGTGTCGTTGGTTGTGGATCGATGCCCCGAGTAAGTCAAATCTCCTCTTTAATTCTTCTTCTTGATTTGGGTTTTATCTTTATATCCAATCCATAAAAATCTCTAAAACCATTATTTTGTTTGGAAATCGTGGTTAAAGATTTAATATCTGGTTGAATCCAGATCCAAGGATACAATTAACAGTGTGTTCATCATCATATTTGATGTAGGTGGTCTATAATCTATATTCCATAGTTTTCTTATAGATTTGTGCACATGTGTTTATATATGGATACCCTCATGTGGTGATTTTAAACCTTGAGTAATATTCAGTTAAATGGATGGATAAATAGTGATTTAGACCCCTCATGACCCCCTTGGGATGCGTTGAGGTTGATTAGAAGATTTAGGGCCACCCATGGGGTGCGCCAACATTTCAAAACCAAGAATCGGTAAAGTTAAATGTAGAGTTGATGTGTGATAACAGGGTGACAATATTGAACATGTTAATATAATTAGTTGAGTTGAAAATAAAATATTTATTTTTGTTCCTAGTTTTTTGGGGTAATAGTATAAAGGGTTGTTTGGAATGTATTGGAAGTGGTTCAATTTGTATAAATGAGATTGTGTCAAATGGTATATGAATTATGTTGAAAATCTAGAGAGGATTAGTACATATGAAAAAATGAACATGTAAACTTGGAAATGGATTTTGAATTGAGAACTAGAAATGGTTTCATAAAGGAATTGATGAATATGAAATGAGTTAATACTTGTGAATTTCGGGGAATACCAAATGATTTGAATGCGATAAATTGGTTGTGTTATGTGATATGTGAATTTAACATGAAATGAATAAGTGGAAAAGGTATTTTGAAATGAAAAATGGTCTATACAAGCTAATATATGGTAATTGGAAAATATTTTCTATTGTATGGGAATTGTGAATACACTTAACAATATAATGTATGTGAATTGGAATATGTTTAAATGGATACGAATTACAATTGGTAAGTTTATTAATGGGTTATGGAATAATATTAATTCCCATGTTGATTGTTATGTATTGTGATTTCAAATGGAATTGGTTGTTTTCATTTTTTTTATGTTATGGTTTTGGTGACTGGATATACAATCATGTGCACATGGCTTGGTGGTGGGATAAATGAACTATGCTCCTCCCACAGGTAGGGTTGGACCGGTACTCTAACCATACCCAGAATACATGGGTTGGGGAGTTAGACTGATTATATATTCCATCAATGGTTGTGTTCAGTGAAAATACCTAGGTTGAGGCTCTAAGGTAAGTGTTGTGATCACTTGATATGATCGTCCCTAGTGAGATGGGTACTTAACTTGTTCTCGTATGTGGAATGATAAATTCCATGAATATTTTTTGAAGGAAGTAAATGTCTACCCCATGGATTACATGTTGAAAATGAACTAAATGATATGATTATGTACAAAATGAACATGGAACAATGGTTACAATAGTGATAGAAAAGTAAACATTTCTAATTAGTGGTCCCATGTTTTCATTCCATTACTTGTATTTTATGTATACTCACTTGATATATATATTATACTTGATATTAATAGACACCATATGTGGTGTCCTAATTAGTTTTAGTCACACCCTACATAGGCTGTCACTGGGTACTCGAGTAGATTTCATGCTTGGAGGTTAGTACAAGGTCAATGGACCTATTCTAGGGAGTTGGGTTGGACATGGGACATTCATGGATGTGGTTACAGACATAGATTTAGAACCATTTTTGGATTTACTATGTTTTTCTAATTTTTGGATTTGTTCAAATAGAATTTTAGAATGAAAATGCATATTTACTATTGGTTGTGGTTTGTACCGAGTTGGGAAATTGTTATATATGCTTTTTCACTGATTAGTTAATGATATATAAGTTATTTTATGTGTTTACCATTGTGGATTACTCATACCAAGAGGGTATTGTGTCTCCACAAGACTAATCTAGTCCTTCACTAATAATCCTCATCCGCTGGCATATGAGGAGTCATGTTTGAGGACTTAGGAAGACCTTGCTTAAGGCACCAGTTTAGTGGCGCCCATGTCGGGGAGGTTTCATAGTGGTTAGAGAGGGAGGTTTTTTCCATTACTAATTGGTGATGGTAGATAGGAGACAAGGATAGTGTCGGGCCTTTGTAATGAGCTCATTTTAGGGTGTAGCTAACCAATATATAAGGGAAATCCCAGGTCACCCATAGTGGTAATTATTGTTCTTGATGTTTGTTGTTACATTTGAGTGATATCTCACCATTAGGTGATGCACATGTGCTGTGATTTTACTAGTTTATGATATTTTTATCATGTCCATAATAGAATGAGGTTGTGCATTCAAGCATCATTTTTGGTACCTAAGGATATAGGTGGCATGCATCATGATATTCACACACAAGATGGGTGTGTGTGGAATAATGAGTACAATTCATTTTACTTATTTATAAAATTTGAAGAAAATGTTGACTAATAATGGTAATAAAAGTGGGTAAATGAAAGGAATTAAATGGGTTGTTAATGAATATTGTGTATAAAGAAATGGTGTGACCGAGTTGATGTTTTGGGTTGTGGTAAAGGGAATGGAAGGAATAGTGATTAAAAGAGAAATATTTTTGTGGTGATGATGAAATATTTAATGAATTTTACCTAATGGAAAGTGTAAATGAGTTAAAATGTTGGTTATAAAATGTTTTGAGATGAGAAATTTTCTTAATAAAAAAGATTCATATGTAAAGGAGGAGATGGTTTAAAGGGATGTTTGAAGAATGGTTTCTTGATAAGTAATTTGGATTTCCCCATGTTGACTATGACCCATAGTAAGAAGGGATCCAGGTAGTGGTAGATATGTGAACACATATGTTGGAATTATTTTTGTGGAGTTGGTAAATTATGGGAGGTAGTGATTTATTCTATTTCAGTCTATACCAATTGGTCTTAATTTTTTATTTTTGTTGATGAAAATATTTAGGGGATATGAATCTGAGTATATAGATATTTTGATAATTTGGGTAAGTAGAATGATCTAAAACACAAAAATTTGGATATTCTTTGTTGTGTCTTTAGTTAAGTGGTGGATTTGAGGTCTTAAGGTGATGTTTGGTAATGTGAAAGTAGTAAACCTTGTGGGGTGTAATTTTGTGGGTTGTACGATAGATATAAGAATGAGTGTCTTGGTTGTAGTGTCGATAGATATGGTTGTTGTCATGGTTTTGGTGACCCATGTGGATTTAGTCCTTGTTAGTTTTATCTCCAACCATAGAGTGGGGGTTTTGTCTTGTGGTGTCGATGTATTTATATGATTACATTCGGTGCAAAACCTAGTTAAAAATTGTCTCTTGGTGTGCTAGGCATAATGTTTATCAGAACGAAGGTGAGAGTATCATTTGAAAACATTGAGTCGTTCGTAACTCAATTTGAGTGAGAATCAAGGTCTATTCTTCATCATAACACATGTTTATGGAACCCATATCACTCAAACCACAAGGTGGCCTACCCGAGAGGTTGGATGGGGTCCCTAGTTCTCTAGGGTGGATGTTAGACCATGACAGTGGGACGTGGAAGATGTCATCTATTGCAGGTTAGCCTAGAGGGATTAGTAATATGGTTGATGTTTTGCTGATGTGACATTAGTTATGGTGGTGTGTTTAAATATTTATAGAAATCAAGGGAAACCTCAAGGGAGGTTATCCCATTGATGTGGGTTTTTCATAATATGAGGCATGGGGAATGAATCAATGTAGAGATTGATGCATATGAGTACCTTTATTCTTTAGTAAACGAAATCACATGGATGTGATTATTTATATTTGGTTGTTGGGTGAGATGTTTAGAATGCCTTGGGGCCATGAGGTGAACTAACCAAGAGGTATAGTTATGTGATTAAACATGAATTGGTTTATTCCCAGACAGTGACTGTCTTGTAAAAAATATATTTGTTATTAGAGTCATCAAAGGAAAGTGTGAAACCTTTTGAGATATATGGGGTCCAGATCTGGGCACACATTTGGAGGGTGTGATTTCGAATGCGATAAGAATCTATCTTTTCTTTTGAAACCAAAACTTGAATAATGTTCATGGGAGGAACCATTGATTTAATTAGCATGGAAACCCATATTTTTCAATCGTTAATTATACAGGACATACTGGAAGAAATTTAGTGGTGTGGTGGATGTAGTACCAAATAAAAAATTGGTTCACAACTAATTCACAGATGGTCATATGGTGGTGGTGAGTATAAGTTGGAAGTCATGCTTGGGAGGTAGTTGTTAAATGTTGACGAGAGGTGTAAAATAGGGAAGCCTAAAATCCCCAGCAGATCATGGTGTTCTGTCTTGGAATGTGATATCATAAATAAATAATATTGTGATGGTGTTCTTCGACAAATTCATAAAGTACCTTAGCTAGTGATGATCATGCCCAACATTTTGACATCATCCCATGTACGTTTAGAAGATTTGTCTTTATGCTTAGAAACATGAGGGTGTTTTGGTAGGATGAGGTAAATCATGAAGTTTACGGGCATGATGGTAGTATACGTGAAGTGGTATGGTTGGATGAACACCATAGATGGTTTTGAGTGAGGTCCTTGGGATTGGCCGGTTGGTGACATACATCGTGGTAACCACCCTTCAATGTGTGAAGCAGGAACTAGTTGATGTTCAAAATTTTATTTTGGAGAAGTCTTGATAGTTATGTCTAAATTTTGGGATTCTCCTTGTGTTTGGGTGTGATCCATGGTGACTCAAATCCCATGCGGATATAAATTCTAACGATAATCCTAAGGTGGGGAGTGAGGAGTCAGTCCAAAATGTGGGGAGGAGAACACTGAGTTGATGTAGCATCACCAGGATGCGAATAAGGAACCTTTAAGGTGCATGTTGGTCCTCTAAGAGGGGTCAGGTGTTCTTTTCTTTTAGTTATCGAATGATCGAAGCTTTATCTTTTGGATCACGGTGCCTCTGAATGGAATTTTAGATCATTTTTTTTAATCATCAAATATTATGGTGAAATGTAACATTAGTTTGTGGTAGTAGAGTTGAGTTCTACAACCCTAATAGATATCAAAAGTATAATCAGGTAGGTGCTCTTTAGTGATATTGGAATGCATTGGAGTTCTAAGGCTCCTAGGCCATGGGATGTATTTTATATCCAATTGTGAAGCTAAGAAATACATGATGAGTCTAATATGGAAGATCGAATCTACTTTGAGAAATAGATGAATGTAGAGAGTGGTAGATCACCTTTGGTGGATGATTTGGGAGGATATGTGCGATTCAAATTTTAGAATTGACTTGAGTGAGAAATTAGATTTCTCTAGATAGTGTATGAATTGTATGGGTGATATTTTTCGAAATCTTGGATAGGAAGTTTGTGCCTAATTATAGTTTGGAAGGCAGTGGTGCCAGAATGATAGGATTCTACCTAATGTTGGTGAATTACCTTAGTGGGTGTGTCAGTTGTGATGTGAAAGTAGAGCTGATATTAAAGTATATTTTCATTGAAATAACCAATGATTGTGGAGATAACCATAGAGGATAAAAGTTTTGTTAATGACGTGATCAGAGTATGGGGTTGGAAGGACTCGAGTGGTCATCGTTTGGGTGAGTTGGCCCTAGTAGTGGGCTTTGTCACTAGTTTAATCGATCGAGCACCCAAGATTATTGGGTTGGATTTGGATCTATAGTTTTTGAATGGAATCATCATGAAATGTGGTTAGAAGGATCATTTATTTTATTCTGAGTGACACTAGGTTTGGTTAACGTTAGAGTATGGAAAACATAGGAAAATAACACAGAGTGATGTGGTTCATGACTTGTGATGAGAATAGGACTGTTGGGGTGCTGAATGGTTTCACTATAAGGGTATGACTATGTGTTCTATGTTAAATGTTTTGTGAATCAGGAAATAAATCATAAGTTTCCCCTATGATGTTCTATTTCATTATGCATGATTGAAGTTGATGTATACTATAAGGAGCATCTAGTTCATGTTGTGGATTGTGGTGACAGAGTCTTGTGGGGAAAGACTATGTCATTGGTTCAAATTTTTTATGTGTGGTTTTTTTATCCTGGTCAATAAGAAATTTTGAAAAATGGTAAATGGATAGGCGGTTATAGTCACATAGTCTCTTGGATGCGGAAGCTTAGTAATGCTTGAGAGCACGTCTCAAAGACAAGGCATTATAAAGTTGGGAGGTTGTAAGATACTTGATTTTTTATTTTGGTATGTTTTTGTTTATATTTCAGTTTAAGTCCATTAATTTGGTAAGATAAGTGTTTTCAAAAGGTCATGAAAATTATTGGGGTGTTTTAGGGGTTTGGGGAATGGTAGGTGAGGGAAATGAGTTTTCTGGGCATGTTTTATTATTTTAGATTGTTTAGGGAAAACCTTGTGAATAAACCCAGGTAACCATGAAACCTTGAACAAAGTCTTGTGCATAGTTACTGCATAGTTCATCTAATTAATGAATTACTAGGAAATCGTGTGAGCGGGTGATTTTTGGGATAGTGTCTCATGCACGCTTTGTGCACGATTTGTAAAACCATGCAGGGAAACCATGTAGCCCAGTTAAGATGGAAAACCTACAAAAATGTCATCACAAGATTTTCAAACCCAACTCAATATTTTTCTACACTCTTCTTCTTTCAACTTTAGGGAAGAAATTGTAAGACCCATTCTTCTATGAATTAATTCTTCATTGATCCTAGGTAATTTGGAATGTCGTTGGTTGCAATTCAAAGCAATGGGTATGTCAAATATCCTCCTTACATTCTCTTCACGATTAGGGATTGTATCTTTATATCCCCTATATCCAAATCTCTAAAACCATGTTTTTTTTTCAGGGAATCCTACGTTAAAAATTTAATAGATTTTCGAATCTAGATCCACTGTTACATTTAAGTCTACATTCATATTCATATTTTAGGTATGTGGTCTACAAGATATATTCCGTAGTTTTGTTATAGATTTGTACATGTGTGTTGAGATATGGCTATGCTCATGTTGTGATTTTTCAACCTTGATTAGTATTTGGAAAAATGGATGGCTAAATAATGATTTTTACCCCTCAAAATCTCCACAGGATGCGTTGAGGATTATTAGATTGATTTAGGGCCACCCATTGGGTGCGATGACATTTCCAACCGAGAATCTGTGATGTTAAGTGTCAAGTTAACGTGTGATAATGCAGAGCCTATATTGAACATGTTAATATGTTTAGTTCAGTTTAAAATGAAAGATTTATGTTTGTGCCAATGTTTTGGGGTAAAAACATAAAGGGTTGTTTGTCATGGATTGAAAGTGGGTCAATTATGTTAAATTACATTATGTCAAATGGTATATGAATTATGTTGAAATAGCAAATAAGATTAGTACAAATGAAATGTTGAACATGTTAATCTATAAATGTATTTCGATTTGAGAACATGTAAATGGATTTATAAGGGAATTAATGAATATTGAATGAGTTAATACATGGGGTTATGTGGATTACCTAATGGGTTGAATATGATAAAGTGGTTGTGTTATGTGATATGATAATGGAATATGAAATTCATAAGTGGGAAAGGGCTTGTGAAATGAAGAATATACTAAATGGGATAATGTATAGTAATTAGAAAATATTGGTTATTGTATGGGAATTGTGAATACACTTAATGGTTCAATGTAAAAGAATGGGAATTTGTTAAAATGGATATGAATTGTAATAGTTATGTGTATTAAAGGGTTTTGGAAAAATATTAATTACCTTGTTTTTTGTTATGTATTGTGATTTACAATGGCATTGTTTATGTTCATTTTTATTATGGAATACTTTTGTTGACTGGATAAATAAGAATGTTCACAAGGGTTGGTGGTTGGATAAAGGATTTATCCTCCTACCTCTAGTAAGTTTGGAATGATGCTCTAACTACCCATGAATCATGGGATGGGAAGTCATACTGATTCTCTATTTCTCAATGTTTATATTCATTAAAACTATATGGACTGAGGCTTAAAGGAAAGTGTGTTGACTAATAGATATGATCATATCTAGTGAGATAGGGGATTAACATGTTCTCTTATTAGGAATGATAAATTCCATGAATATTGTGGGAATGCAGTAAGTGTATAAATTATGGTTTACATGTTGATTATAAAGTAAATGATAATATGATATATATAGTAAAATAGAAAAATGATCCTAGTAGTGACAGAAAAGTAGAGAATGTTACCTAGTGGCCCCAAATTGTATTTTCATCACTTGTTATTTATTTATACATTCATTCACAATCTGTTAGACTGGATATCTGTAGATACCGTTGGTGATGGCCTACTGATTTTTACTCACACCCTGCTCGGGCCTCCATTGGATACCTGAGTAGATTTCATGCTTGCAGGCCAGGACAAAGGCAATGACCCTATGCTAGGAGGTTGATTTAGACATGGGACATGCATGGATGAGGTTCCAAACATAGAGTTTGGACTGTTTTGGTATTTCTACTATTTATCTTATTTTATATTTCGTTCACATATTATTGTAGCATGACATGGAATATTTACTATTGGTTGTGGTTTGTACCCAGTTTTGAAAAGGATATGTATGATTGTCCACATATTAGTTCATGTTATATGTACTATTCTGTATGTTTAATGTGGTTTCGCAATCTGACCAAGAGGTTATAGTCTCCCCACATGAGTAATCTAGACCCTCACTACTAGTCCACGACCTCTAACATACAAGGAGGTGTGCTTGAGGTCTTGTGAGGACGCAGATCAGGGAACCAGTTTACTAAAACCATGTTCGGGGAAGTTACAGGTTGGAAAATTTAAAAATAAATTCTCAAATCAATATATAATAGAGTTTATTCACTATAAATATCATTATTAGATAATATATTTTGGTCAGGATTTCATTATCCAAAAAATTATTATAAAGACTCCAAATGATGAAGTGGTAGGAACATTATTTGTGATCTCAAAGCTAGTAAATACTCTGTTTGACTCTAGTTCTTTGTATTCGTTTATTTAATCTAGTTTTTCAAATAATATATAACAAAAATTATAACATCTAGAAGTATTTTTATCCATTAAAACTCCTATTTGAATTATTGGAGCATCAAATGTTTGTAGAAACACTAGTATCAACTTCATCAATTAAAATCTCCTTATAAAGCTAGAAGTTTTTACCATGGAAGAATTTAACACTATAATTGGATTTCTATAGATATAAATGTATAATGATAAGGTCTATGATAAAATAAAATATATTTAGTGGTCTTGAATGGAAAACCTATAGATATTTTCAATGGATATATTACTAGTTTAAACTCTTTCTATAATATCCTTATTTATAGAAATAATTGGTGAAGAAATAAAATAATGAGAACCTATAAATATTGAAAATTTCCCCATTATTTTGGAATGAATGGATGTATTTCCTGTAGAGTTACCTGGACCTACACTAGAAATATAGGTAGAGTTCTCCATTGAAATCATACCTAGATCTAAGCCAATATTAAAGGCCCTATACTGACTGGTATATTGGGAGTTAGAAAAGTAAAAGATGTAGCTTCAAGATCATTTAGGGGATGTTTTTATTAGACTAATTGTGTCCTATTGGGGGGAATGTGTTCTATTTATGAAGAGTAATAAGGAGGTATCCATGTGAATATACATTATCTATAGAGAACATAATGGTATCACAGTAAAAAAAATATACTCTTCCACAAATTGACAAATTGTTTGACAAGATTCATGGGCCTCAATTATTTTCATGGTTGAACTATGATTTGGGTGTCACCAGTTATAGGTTATGAAATAAGATATCCCAAATGCGACTTTCCAATAAGATATTTTCATTACAGGTTTTTTTTTATTTCCAACATATTGAGTAATTATCATGTAATAATGATTGATTTTATGCATATTATCTTTAAATATTTTCTTAATAAATTTGTGGTTGTATTTGTTTTTGTTATTATGATATATTAAAAACATAAATAAGAGAATTAAGACAATATAAGGGAAATATTACAAACACCGAGGAAGGAGAAGTTGTTTGATAAATTAGGTAAATGTGAGTTCTGGTTACAACAAGTTGTATTCTTTGGGAACATTATTACCATCGAAATAATATTATTTTATAACTTGAATAAAATGGTGACAAAGGAGTGGATATTTCCAACAAATATAATCAATATTCATAGTTTCCCTAATCATGTACGATACTATATAAGGTTTTTGAAAAACTTTTCATGGATATCCAATCCACTAAGCATGTTAAGTCAAAAGGGAGTTTAGTTTATCCAAGAAAATGAGTGTCAAGAATGTTTCCCAAAACTAAATTAGAGATTTATTTGTGAAATTTTGATAAAATTTCCCTCTAATTGAGAATGATTTGTTAATTATAATGATGAATTCATAAATGTAATTGGATTTGTACTCATGAAAATGAAAAAGTGATTTCTTGTTCATCACTCCAATTAAAGAACCAGGTATAGAACTATCTTACTCATGACCATGAGTTACCTATAGTAATTTTATCTATGAATATATTAAGAAACAATCATTATGGATTGAATTTTGATTTATAAACATATCACCTATGTTTGAATTATATATTCACACATAAGGATATCAACATGCTTCTTAAAATATTTTTAGAGCTAATCAAGGACTATGGTTCCTTTACTCACTACCAATATAGAAGGGTGAATATGGTTATGGATTATCTCAATAGAAATCAACATGATACTCTATTCAGGAAACTAGTTGATAAATGACATATCTACCGAGATATGAAAATGATGGTCTTCAAAATTATAATGAATGGGAATAAATCATGTCTTTCCCAAAGTATTTCTCAAACTTCTATCTAAGAGATGATCAAGGAGGAATAATGGGATGATCTAGATGTTCAAATGAAGTAGAAAATGAAAAAAGTATAATCTTTATTAATTCCACATCAATGAAGATGTTTTTGTTTGTTTGTAACACATCTCCATATTCATTCATCACCAAAGATAAAGAAATATCTATTAGATAATCCACATATCTTGTTTTTCTCCACCCATTTGAGAAGAGCCATGATTTATTATACTACTTGACAAAAGTTATGGTGGGACAACATGGTGAAGGATATCGGTCAGTATACCTTAAATTGATTATATGTTAGAATGTTAATGATGAATGATAGAAACCCTAGGAGATTATGAAACCATTTCCTATACCCATGTGAAAATTAGAGAACAACACTCTAGAAATTATCACTAGTATCCCAAATATATAAAAATTAATAAATTTTATATGGGTTATACTAGATCAACTCACAAAGACTACCAAATTTATCACTATTCAATAACATTCCTTTCTTGACCAATATTTCAATGTATTTGTAAATTAAGTGTTAAGGGTATATAGGATAACAATTTCAATTGTTTTTTATCATGATCCAAGTTTCACTTCTAAATTTTGGAGAATCCTTCAACATTATATGAATAGTAAATTTAATTTTAGTATGAACAATCACCACCAAACTCATATCCAATTAGAAATGACCATTCAGACCCTTGAATACATTCTGAGATCATACTCAATAAAATTTCATGGTGGATGGGATCAACATCTCCCATTATTTTTGTTCTCATATAACAACATATTACACTTGAGTATTCAAATAGATCCATATGAATCACTATATTGGTAGAGAAATATAACTCTTACTTGGTGGGATAAAGTTGGTGAATGAAAGTTACATGGTTAAAATCATGTATAAGAGTTGTAAGAAAAGTTTCAAACCATCCAACATCATATGAAGGATGCATAGAGTCGGTATAAGATATATGTGGAAAACCATAAAAGGGAATTAGAGTTTGAAGTTGAAAAATAAGTTTTACTTTAAATATTACCAAGGAAGAGATTCATCTGGTGTGTTATAAAAGGATTTCATAGAACTTGGTATAGTATACCCTTTAATATCCATGATTTATGAGGATTATTGGCCTATAAAATTGAACTTTTACTATAAAAGGATCATGATCATGATGTATTCTACATATCTCTCCAAATGAATCATATATAGGATCCCTCACATTTACTGAATATATAGGTGGAACAACTAAAGAATGACATATCAAATGATTATAATCTTTTGAAGATCGTATTCAATATATACAATGTTATATGAAATAATTCGTCTCACCATGTCATAGTGTTGTGGTGGAACCATAAATAAGAAGAGGAGATGTGGGAATTTGTGGAAATAATAAACCAGAAGTACCCTCCTCCCTTCTCAACTAGTAATTTGAGTTGAATATTTGGGTATGGTACTTCTAAATAGGGAAATAGTATAACTAAATATGCTTTATTATTAATATTTTTCCGAAATGTTGTGGCATACATTATACAGAATTATACTCTTGAAACACTTAGAAAAATAAATGAACAACAATTTATTTATTTAAAGATAAATGTAACATAATTTAGAAACTAAACAAACAAAAATTATTGAAATTACTATGAGAAAAAATATAAAATAAGAAAATTATAATGACATATTTTTTATCATTCTAATCTTATAATATCATCACTCCCACAACAAACACTATATAAAAAGATAAAGAACATTAGTAAAAAAAATTGGCAAATTATAAAGAAATATAGGACCTTGTTTAATTTTGATTGATGGAATTAATTTGTATTTATATGAAGTAATTTTACCATCAGAATAGTAATGTGACTATATGAACTGTAATGTGATTGTTGGAATAGTAACCTAGCTATTGGAATAGTAAACATATCGCTAAGAATAGTAGTCAGACTTAGAAATCATAATTTGAATCTAAAATGATTAAATATAACAGAAATAATATTTATGTTGAGTACTTTATGAAAATATAAACATATTAAATCCATAAAATAAATATCAAGACTACAAACTCAATGAAATTATAAGAACCTTTTTAATAAACTGTATTTTAAAATATTTTGGATGAATTATCCTTTTAAATTAAAAAATGAAAAATATATATTTCCTAAAAAATCAAAAAATAATTTCATATCTTGAATTATCACATAATAATTGTTTCAGGGGTTGTTTTTTGGTAATTTTATGAAATACTTCATTTTTTACAAGATTAATAAAGATATTTATTTTCAAATACTACATGTTTTATGATATAATGATGATGCAATAATGAATTAATAAATATAAAATTGGTTATTTCAGCCAAAAAAATTTAATAATATAAATGGGTAATTTATAAACAAGAAACTTAATTTTATACCTTAAAAGGTATTTTCCAATGTTTAAAGTTAAAAGTGTTCCACAAAATAGATTTTTTCTTTTTCCCACTTCCAATTTTAATAAACTTGAAAATTGAATTTTTAAATGGGTCTGAGGACCAAAATTAATTATATTTTATTAATATATGATTCATTGTTTTAAAAAATAAATATTATATGTTTTACCCTAGATATAGTATTTTATTAAATGTTTTATTTTTCAAATTACCTTCTCCTCAAGTGTAAATAACATTTCTACCTTACCTTGTAAAACTGCTTCTCTCCCACTTACCAAAGCCAAAAATATACCCAAATCACAAAATTAAATCCCATTATAATAATTATGGATGTTCTAGAGAAAACCAAATCCAATCATCATGTTATTTTAGTGTCATAAAAGAGAAGAAACACCGATAAAATAAAACATTTTTATCAACTCTAATTTCATTTTCCACTTCTCATCCTCTTCTTCCCAATTCTATTCAAATAAAAATATTGTGAGATCAATTAAGAATACTTTTACTATTATATTAAGTATTTTTACCCAATTAAATGATCATATTTATAGTGTATTCATCTTTCTTAATTCACTTCCCCCTTCTTTTGATAATATAAAAATATATTTTAGTTAACTGGCCTTGTGAATGTTTTATTTTCATTTCTTATAACCACCATAATTTTTTATAATAATAAAATACTTATAATATATAAAGGTATACCTATAACTATTTTTAGGCTTTCATAATTAATATTAATAATTTATAAATAGAAATTAAAAAATATTATTAAATTGAAAAAATTATGTAAGTTTTAGGAAATGTATCAGATCAAAAAGTTTCACATTTAACAATGGAATTTATGAAATATAATTCACTAAATATAATTGAAATGGTAAAAAAAATAAAAAAAATTCACTTCTCCTTACATTTTTTAATAAACCTATGTCTATTATCTGGGAGGTGGAAAAGATAAACAATAAATAAGGATTTATAGTAATGGGATTCTCCTTTTCTTCTTTTCCATTAATGCAACTCTTCAGAATAATAATTCTAAATGATGAAATAATTTATTTACACAGGCATTTATTTATCCCAGGAAATAATTTTGTATCAGTGGGTTAACTCTTTTCCTTCTCATTTTACCTTACTTAATCCATGATGTATATTATAATTTTGAAAAATTCATTTCTTGAATTTTCCTCTTTTACATGAAATATTAATATTTGATGAATACTAAAATCCCTTCATTATAAATGGTAATTCACATAGATATAAAAATTATTTATTTATTTTGGTATTTACATGTATTAAACCCACATTCCATAAACATGGGTTAAAAATGATATAATGTTCACATCTTTAAGCACTTATATACTTAGTAATTTTATTTGGAACCTGTTATTTATTTTCCATGGGTTATTGATTAAATTTATAATGTTGATATTTTTTCACACATGAATTAATCTATATGAAGTATTTTCCTTGATACCACTCAAATTATTTGCGTAAAAAATAAATCACTAGAGGTGCCATGTATTTTTATACCCTAGTGAATAACCATGGTAATTATGATTTATGGAACCTTGGGGATATACCGTACTGATATGATTATGAATTTCTCAATTTAATGTTTTACCATATTTACATGCTTTATATCATGTACATAGGATTATTCCCTATAATTATGATGTGTTTATTAACCATGAAGAGCATTCATGGACAATTTCCTTTGTTTATCCCTTACTATGATTTACACTGACCTATCTCTTTTATTATATATCACTATGATATTTGATGTTGTAAATGTTACCATGAATAAATATTTGATGAATCCTTTCATGTTTATTAAAATATTTTTATTCGTTTCATTTTTTTAATTTGCTAATTTCTAAGAAACTAAAAAATAAATAATTCTTTTTTATTTATTGTTTACCTATTTAATGAATTATTTGTATATTAAAAATCATGATGTCATATTAATCATCATACATTCTTCTATTGATCATTATGATGGAGAATTTATAAGGGAAGAATCTGATATGGTGGGGATAAATGTCACACCAAATATATCATTTATTATTATTATTATTATTAAAGCCTTTGGTTTGTGTTCAAGTCAAAATATGGATTTTTTGATGTTTTTCTAAATAGTCAGTAGGATGCATGGGAATCATTCATTAGAACCCCTCCCTTGCACCTTACTTGTTCGATAATTTTTTTTATTATTTTAAGCATTCAAATGTTAGATTATTTAAGAATCCTCTTGTTTCTCCACTAATATTTCTAGATCACTAATTTATCACTCCCTTTAATCAGTGTCCCTTAAAAACCCTCTACCACATTAATTTTTCTATCATGTTCACATAAAAGTCAAAGAAAAATCTAAGTAAGTGATTACTCTTTCATTTTCCTTCTTTTCTCTTTTGTTTTCTACATTTTCTTTCACATAAAGGCCAGTGATCTGTAAGAATTTGAGTTAATTTTATTTTAATTATGAATTATCTCTAATTGGGATTCTAGAATTATTTTTTGATTTATTCACTTCTTATTTGGTGTATAAATAACTTCTATATTTGGTTCAATGATTTTCTAGTAAGTGTCACTATCTATTTCCATTCAATTTGAAACTATGAATGCTTTAATATTTCACACCCTTGTTTTTTACAAAAAAAGTTATTATAATTATTTACAAACGTTTGATGAAATTTTATGTTTTATATAATAATTACTTGGAATAAAATAGGGATTCCATGTCTTAAAGGCTATAATGTTTCTCAGATAAGAATAACACACACCATGTGTATGATAAAACACCAACCATGGTTTTTTATAAATCAACTATTACAATTTTTAATTAATTGAAATATATAGAATTATAATTATTTATAAACATGTTTTCATCATGGTTTCCAATTAAAAGATATTTTTAGTTTATTTTTAATTGACTTATTCTGTTAGGAGAATTTAATTATTGTGTCATCTCCATTAATATATAAAAAATTACATATGTTTTAAAAGAATTATTTAATGCTATTTGACATGCCTTTAATAGTTTTTTGAATTTTAATTCATATTTTAAGGATTTTTTAGTTTTTAATTACTATGTTACCCATGAATTTATCCCTTCGAATTTTTCGTATGATAATTATAGTATTATGTGAAATAAAAAGGTGAAAGATTGATTACAAAGTGTTGTTGGTATTATTTAATTGATGTTATAATAAAAAGGGATCATAATATAAAGGGTGTTTGGAGATGATTGTAAGTTATTATTATTTACTAATATTTATTTATTAATATGAATTAAATTAATTTTCACCCTTCTATTTATATTTATGGGAAACTTTGTGTTGTTATGTGTTAAATCTATGTCCAAATGCCATACTAGCCGAGATGTGACTCTTTATATTAGCCTAGTGTTAGTAGTATGATCTACTAATGGTAGTATTATTATCTATAATTCCATTAAGGATAAAATTTGTTTTTATGATGTTATATCACATCATGTATTCCAATTATATAGATACTATTTTTTCTAATATTTTCTCAAGAGTTACAATAATGATTGAAATTTTATATTACTTATTAGTTGTGGTATATATACCTTTATTAGTTGTCATTTTTATTATTTTTTTATCATCATAAAGTATATTTTATGGTTAATGTTTACATTTTTCTTTGTTTTATATTCATCGTTGTTTTACAAAAAGAATAAAGGTTTTTTTATTACTTAAAAATTAATGGATATTTTAGTTAATGTAATTATTTTTTATTCATAGTTAAAAGATAGTTTCATTAATTTGTTTAGCTATAATTGCATGTATATTCTAGGAGAACCCATTTTACTTATTATTTAATTAATTAATTTGGTAAGTCACTCATTGATTTGGCTTATTTAATGTTACTCTAAATATGGGAATTTTTCATGTTTTATTTAAAGGCTCTTTTCATTGTAAAAATTTTTAAACATTATTTAAATAATTTGAATTGTATTATATTTTAAATTAATAAATTTACCATCCTTTTTTAGTTAGTTTTCAAGTGATTGCCCATTTTTCATGTTTGTACATAAATATAAAAATGTACTTTCGACGTTTTATTTCAAACTAGTATGAACTGGATTTATTTAGAAAGGTTGTGTATGGGGTGTGGTGGGGATACCAACTGGGAACTATTAACCATACCCAAAGTCCACATCAATTTTGAGTATATAGATCTTATGATCTATAATTATGTTTCACAATGACTCCTTCTTAGACATTGAATATTATCATTAGCATATACTATGGGTGTGATGGCAGTAGAAAGTGATGTTTTTTTCATATATAATATAAAACTGGATGTTATAGGGTTAATTTTGTTTTTTTGGTTCATGTCACACATCATACCACCTTGAACATCACTTTATTTTGTTACCTTTCATTTACATGTATTTTTTATATTAATGATTGGTTTTAATAACATTGGAATGCTCGGTTATGATCATTTAATTATTTTATTGTTTTTAATATTTTATTTATCTTTTTATATCCCACAATATATTTCATGATGTTAAAATTTTCTTATTCTATGTCTAGAACTCTTTAAATTACTAAGGACTCATTTTATAATTCCTTGTAGTCATTTTTTATTTATTATTTCATTGAATAAAATTATTCACATTGGTATATATTTTTATTCCCGAACACTTGTTTCTAGCTCATGGTGATTTAGAATGAACATTATTCCTTATAATGGGACAATTTTATGATGTGGAAGAATTATTATGGTTGGTTAGTTACATTATCCTATGATATATGGATATACCATTCAGGTTAGGATACGTATGTTGAGGTTAGAGATTTTTTTTGGTTGTTATGCATTGATTAAGTCATGTTGTGAATTGATTTTAATGTTTTATATTTGATGTAGTATTTTATATGATTATTATCTTATAATATATTTTTTATTATGCTATATAATTTTTCTAAACCATCTTAACAATATTAGGAAGTTTTTTTTTGATGGATTTTTTATTCCATTATGCTTATGTGGTGTGTTGGATGTTGTATTCCAAGATTTTGATGCAGAGAAGGGATGTTGTACTCCCACAACATATGAAGTAATTTTTTTTATCCCTATACCACTATAATTGTATAATAATAATAGGGTATTTATTATGTTGAAATATAGTTTTTTTATATTTACTTTAATTATAGGTGAGAGTAGCATTAGGTTGTGATTGATAAGATAGCTCTTATGATGTGGTCATCCTGATGAAATATGGTGATAGATAATATGTAATAGTGGTTTACTTTTCCTATATTTATATTTTTATCAATACATAAATTATTAATATTTATAAATATAATTCACTAAGGGTACACTATTACTATTAACTTGACACGTGAGTGTTTAATGAGAGAACCTATTGTGTATATTTTTATATCCACTCCTTGTTCTCCTTTTAGTAGACATACAACATCATTTCAAGGGAGGATCAAAATGATATATGTTTGGGAATGTGGTTATCTAGCATACAGTTCAATGGGTATTGCAAAAAAGTATTTTTTATGTTAATATTGGTTTCAGTTTTATTGAATGTTCTAATTACACATTCATTATTAGTTTAACCTATTGATGTTACTTTTTTAGTTATGTGGATGTAGTGATCATTACTTAATATAAGGGTAATATTTCATATAATATGACATAAATACCCTAGGCTCTAGTCACCAACATATGACCATTATTATTAATTAAAAATTATAAATGGAAATATCATACTAGAGAGTGTGGAAAAAGGATAGCACAAGGTTATGGTGGATGAATGAAATTTTTTCTAGGTGAATCATCATAAGAAAAATACTTACATGTCCATATCCCACTGTAGGGGACTTTAGGGGTAACACTATATGTAATTAATAGATATGTAAGGGTTCAATTGGGTTTAGTATTTGACCCTATAATAGATAGAATTTTTGAGAGACCTGAGATAAATTTCAAATTTTCAACAACCTAAGTCACCTCCTTATGGTATCTCAATTTATTTTTACAACATGAACCCAAAAAATTTTATAGATAAAATCTTAGATTTATGTGTCTTTTGTTATTCATTTTGATTTTATACTTATATCAATTTTATTTAATCTATTTTCGTTATAGTTATACATATATCACTGAAAAACTCAATAGAATATTCATTTTTTATTATATATGTTATATCAAATGAAATATATATATTTTAAAAATATAAATTTATTTAAAAATTATATATTCACAGTGTTCCTTCAATGTGATTATACATTTGAATAAATAAAATTAATATATGATGGAGAAGTAAAAAAATGATATTATTCTCATCTTTTGCAGGTATAAATTACAAAAATATGGTGTGTTGTTAAACAACTACTGATATCGTGAATATAATTATTGATCAATAAGGTATACAATCCATTTGATGTAATGAAATTTTTATTTTGGGGTCCAATTATTATTAGGGGTGTATTTATGTTTAGATGAATGCATATGGTAATGGTAAAAACTGTTTTATGTCAATGAACGAACGAGTAAATATGAAAATGAATTATATAAAAAACTTCAACATGAATTATAAGTAATTAAATAATGTTAATTAATAATTTAAAAGTAATATCTAAATTTATAATGGTTTTTCTATTGAAACACAAAGTGTGAACAGTGGAGAACTCAAAAATAATTTTCAATAATAGATTGTAGTCAATCACTCTCTTTAAGGAATCAGTCTAACTGTAATGAACTCATAAATTTAATATTCATGTAAATATAATAAAACAATTGTTTATAAGAAGTTGAATATTTAATTTTAGGAATTTGATAAGAATTTAATTGAAAATAGTCATAATGATTACCTTCAATAAATGATTCAAATTTATTGGTTTTTAAATAATTGTTTGGTTGTATAAAATGATAAAAATTATAATCTAAAGAACAAGGTTCTTATATTGGAAGGAAAATAAACATATTATATGTAGGTGATGAATGGTCAATTAGTGATTAAATATAGTTATACTAAGGAATTTGATTCCATGTTGGAAGAAAAAAAATTTAATAATATTTAAATTCACACATTTCAATGATTAAATGAGAATAAAAATATAACTGCGAAGTAAATATGAGGTTTTTATCTATTAAATTAATATTAAATGATATTGTCTTTTAGGAGAATGTATGAAAACATAGTCAATGTTTTATAGTACATTTGAGAGTATAATGGAATGAATTATAACTCCAAGTTCTCTAACAATGTGTAAAAGTATTCTTTTATGTGATGAACCATCCACAAATATTAATGTTACATATACTAGAAAATTTTGAAAAGTGAAAATAAATAATAGTGAACATAAATCTAAGATGAATTATGATAAGGGGTATGTTTTATATTGTAACACAATGTTAAATAAGATTATTGAATATGAAAAATGTGATTAAAGATATTGATATGTAAACAATTTTTTAAATTGTGGAATTTTAGTTTAAACACCAAGTTTTTGTCATTAAAAAATTTAATTGATTCATGGTTATAAAGATTTAAAAAAAATCTATTTTCCCATAATACTACTGATATTATAGGAGGAATATTTCAGGAATAATTTTTTTTAATTTACTAACAATATTATATATATATATATATATTAAAGTGTTTCACTATAAAGGAAACCAAAAAGTACTTATAAGAATGTAATGACAAGGTATATGAAGTATAACCGAATAATATTTCAAAAATTTTATTTAATTATCATCTAGATTAATATATAATGATGAACTTTAGATAGATTTTGAATTAATGGGATAAAATTAATTTTAATAGTTAATATCGAAAAGGATTTCTTTATGAGGTTAGAGTTTAATAAAAATATTGTAAATTGGAATAATCATGTTCCTCTATATAGAAATTAGGGATCATTAAATGGTCATAGTCCTGTGAACCAGGTCTACTATCCCATTTTATAGAGATAAATAGACTAAAAATAATATATCACATTTTAAATGGGAATAAATGGATAAGGATTAATAACAAGGGGGATTTAACGATCCAACCACAACTAATGTGGGCAATTCTCTATGAGAGGAATAGTTTTTTTCATTATTTTTTTAATGTTATTAAAACTTAATTCAGTGAAATTGGTATATTTTTTAGAATCTAGTGAATATATATACATATATAAATATTCATATATGTATATATTAATATTTATTTGAAAACTATTATAAAAATTATATTTAAAATTCCAAAAAAAATTATGAAAAAATATATCACTTCAAACTAAAAAATTTATGAAACAGAATAGGAGTTTTTCAAATTCATACTAGACTAAGGTAAATTTTGGAATCCCGCATTATATTACGGATTAAATAGAATATTAAATTTTCCCCATTTAATGTGGGATTTGTCTACTCTACCTAAATCAATACAATTAATCACTCCTAATGTAATTTATAGAGGAAGGTATTAAAAATTTAAATTAAGAGAAACTATATTTTTTATATTGGATTCCATGTATTAGATATAGTGGGATATAAAACTGAAGTGGTTATTATGAAATATATCATAGTTGGGTATGTAAAGTATGATTCATAGAGAGATAATAATTATGTACATATGTCTTAATGATAAGATAAATATTTTATAGCCTTTGTTGATGATACAATGAAACAAGTACACCAAACATGATATATGAGTTGAATTTGTCCCATTTGGAAGAGGAAATTAGTGCACAAAAGAGTATGTTGTTTAGAATTACATAGGAATGAAATGTCACGACCTGTCCTCGGGGCCCGTGCCTTGACTACCACAAGCCTGCCTCCCATAGGCCAGGGGCAGGTGACTAGCACCAAAGGCGTAAATCCCGATAAAAAGGAAGGCATTGCCTTTATATAAGAAAACAAACACCACAGAGTACACAAGATGAAGTAAACACTAAGTAAACTGAGTACAAAAGTAAGTGCTGGAAGTAAATGGGCCAGTGTACAAACCCAGCAAAAAGTATAGTACAACTAAGAAAAGAAAGTAAAACAGCTGAAAAGTAGAGAAACAACCACCAAGACGTCCTCCCGAACTCCCACCTAAAGGGTGATTACAGAGAGTCTCATCGCCTCCTCGTGTTCGGTCGTCCACTCCGTGTACGTCCCGCCTGATAGTCCACCTCCGGGTATCGTCCCGCTCCACAAGACTCAACCACGATCAGCGATGCCCATTGTCTGCAACCAACACAACGTAGTGTGGGCATAGCCCATGCAAAGGTGGGTATACGATACTCAGTAGGGACCGCGAGACACCTAAAGGTCTCCTAGAATCCATGAAGGATAAACCTCAAAGGAAACATACAATTACAAAGTATCAACCAACTATACTTAGGTATACGCCCATATATATACCTAAGTCATCAATTCTAGTTCTGCTCCAACTAACGAGCCCAAGTTCAACCCAGTCCAAACAGGAAAGTACAACCCAATCCAAACAGGAAAGAAAAACCCAATCCACATAGGATAGAAAGTCAATCATATCGAAGATAATTATTAAAAGTCAATACTCAGCTCACACATGTATACTACTCACAAAGAGAGGTGGAGATGATAGATATAGCCTCTGAATCATCTCCCCTGCCGAACCCATGTAGGATCCAAGTATAGAAGTCGTTGATGCCGAACCCACATAGGATCCAAGTAAAAAAAACCATCGCTGCTAAACCCACATAGGATTCAAGTACAGTCTTCATCACTGCCGAACCAACGGAGGATCCAAGTACAGTCGTTCACTCTGTCGAACCCACGTAGGATCCAAGTATAGTCTCCATCGTCGTCACAGTCACAACCAACTCTAGTGTTCCCACACACAGCACACTCGATTCCAGGAGGGTCCACTCCACGAGCTAAGGGGGTCGATACATCAACTTTCACAAAGTCCAGAGTTGATGTATCACAAAGTTCTGTCTTGGAAATAGAAACTCAACGCGACAGAAGGCGCGTCAATCGGATGCCCGGTCTGAGAGTTATTGGCTTTTCCGTTCCAGGGGCCCGGTTGGTTTTTAAGCTAAAACCAACCCGACCGTACTCCCACTACATCCAAACCTCGAGTAGAGTAATCCAAAGAACTGTCTCACTAAGAGAATCCAACAAAGTCGACGGCACATCAATCAGACGTCCGAAGCTCAAGTTATAAGCATTTTTGCTCCAAGGGCCCGGTTGGTTTTGTGTTGTAACCAACTCGGTCATACCTAATGTTATTTGAAACCTTGAATGTAATATACCAAAATGACGGTCTCGATCCAAATATCCCAACACAACTGACGGTGCATCGATCGGAGGTTTGTAGCCCAAGATATGGGTGTTTGAACGAATCTGTCCGAAAAAAGGGGGTTTGGGTCCGGTCTGACCCGGCCCAATACCCCCTGGGTCGGCCCGAACCGGTTCGACCCAAGCCGGGTCCGGGTCGGCCCAATTGGGCACGGCCCGGCCCAGTTGGCGCGTCCCATCCCAGCACTAGAGGCCCGACTCGACAAGGGAGGCCCGACCCGGCGCTGGTGGTCCGACCCGACACGGGTGGCCCAGCCTACAAGGCCTGCGGCCCGGATTGGAAGTCGGCCACAGTTCATCCCGGCTCTCGGTTGAGCGGAGCGCGATGGGGGGGAGCTTCCCCCCTAATTTCTGAAATGGCCGGCCTTAATGGTTGACCTTTGTAACCGTGGAACCCTTCGGGTCCGGTCTCCAGGTGGCGTCGGCGGCCGGCTCGCCCGACCGCACCTTTTGAAAACCACCATGGCCTTAGTCTGTGGCTTTTGTCTGACCGGTGCGGTGTGACAGGGCCACACCCCTCCGTCGTGGCCCACTTCTTGCCGCGTCCTCCTTTGGTCTCACCGGCGCGGTGCGACGGCGCCGCGCACCATCGCTGTGGCCCGCTTCAGCCGCAGCCCTTTTCATTTCTGTGAGGTGCATCGGCACCGCCCGACCTTTGCCACAAAGTTCAACGAGGATCAACAAATAAAAGGGGAGGAGGATTGTCCGTGTTTGTGCGGTCTGATCGCCTCCCGTTATGTTGATAACAATCGGCCAAATTAATAAATTAAGAACATTAAATTAATCATGAACGTAAATAACCCCTACCTCGCAAAGTAATTAGTGGTTGTCAAGCACAGCAAAATATGGCGTCGTTCCTGTCATCGTAGATGTGCACCCGAGAAAATGTCGTCTTCTCTTTTATCATGGAGAGAAGATGATGATTTCATGTCGTTGGAGAACTCTCACGTCGGTGTCTCTTCCCTTGTCACGGAGAAGGAAGGGGATGGAGAAACCGGAGTCGTTGAGTCATTCTTCATTGAAGAGAATTAGCATTGTTCGTTCAATTGGAGATGTTCTTCGCTGGAGAAGAATAAGTTCTTCAAAAAGAGAAAATATCTCTCTCTCCCCAAATTGTCTTACACAACCAAGAACTAACCAAGTAAAATAAGGACTTCCCATATTTTATTATTTTTCCATTCAATTAAAAAACTCAAATTTCCAAAAAATTAACTTCATTAAATAAACATGAGTTGTCTAATTAATTTGGTGTTATATTGGAAAGAATTAAAGTGGGGAAGGTGAGGAGAGGAGAAGTCACCCATTTAATGGGGGAGTTAGTGGAGGTTTAAGGAATGTGAAGGGGTAGGGATTGTGTGGGACCCACCTCAAAAATATACTATCGTGGGTAGTTAGGGGCTTGGGGGTCCCACCCCAACTACCCCATGGAGGATATAACCATTAGATAAAGAAAATAAAATTGTACCACAATTTTATTTACTTCACATTTAATCGTCAATTTTTAACAACTCCCCCCGAGTAAACGCACCTTCGAGAAAGGTCATCTTAAGCAATTACTGGCACGGCGGTTTCATCGGTGCCCTCAAATTTCAATACCGAGCACCACTTCATAAGATAGAAAAACCCATTCGTTCGTTCACTGAACGTACCCAATCTAAATTTCAGAAATTGATTACGGGCACACCGGGCCTCGAAATCAGGTGTCGTTCGAAACTGCAAACTGGTAAAATCCCAAATAATTTAAGAAACAATTTTCCTTGAAATTTAAGGGTCTTTACATTAATCCAACCTCAGGGTTTTATGTCCCCATAAAGCTACATCATAAACTAGGGAAACAAATGAGGGTATTGTGCACGCATCTGAGCCTCCTACTCCCATGTGCTCTCCTGGAGGTTCCCGTGCTGCCATCTGATGCGCACTAGTGGAATCAACCATCCATGTAGGACCCAATCTTGTCGATCCTCAATATCCACTAGGACCTTTAGAAAAGTCGCCCCGTCATCGATTTCCATCTCCCTGTGATCAATGATATTCATCGGGTCGTGCACGTATCTACTCAGTTGTGATACGTGGAACACGTCGTGCACCCATTGCAACTCAGGTGGAAGAGCTAGGTGATAATCCACCTCGCCTATCCTTATGAGAACCTAGAATGGTCCGATGAAGCACGAAGTTAACTTGTCTTCCCAGCCAAATCTACGTAATCCACGTCGAGGTGACACCCATAAGAAAACATGGTCGCCATCCTCGTTCTCTAGTGGTCTCTGCCTCCTGTCAGCATAGGACCTCTGTCGGCTCTGGGAAGTCCTCATCCACTCATGTATGATCTATACCTTTTCCATCATGGCCTAGACCATCTCTGGTCCTACAAGTGTTGACTCCCTAGGCTCTGTCCAGCACAGAGGTGATCTGCAAGGTCGGACGTACAATGCCTCGTATGTTTCCATCCCGATGGTGGAGTGGTAGCTGTTATTGTATGCAAACTCCATAAAAGGAAGATGATCCTCCCAACTGCGACCAAAGTTGAGGATACATGCACAGAGCATGTCCTAGAGAGTCTGAATGGTACTCTCTGTCTGACCATCCTTTTTTGGGTGAAAGGCGGTGCTCAGATGTTGCTGCGTCCCAAATGCCTCCTATAACCCCTTCCAAATACGGGAGGTAATGTGAGAATCTTGATCGGAGACGATATTCGACGACACACCATGAAGCCGTATGATCTCTTGAACGTAGAGGCATCCCAAGATCTCCACTGAGCCCTACTCTCTTATGGGTAAGAAGTGGTCCGACTTGGTGAGTCGGTCTACGATCACCTAGATGGAGTCGTGTCCTCTAGAAGTATGTGGAAGACCTATCACAAAATCCGTAGATATTCTGCCCCACTTCCACTCTGTGATCTCCAACAGTTGTACCAAACCTGTCGGTACCTGGTGCTCCACCTTCACCAGCTGGCAGGTGAGGCATCATGAAACGAACTCTACCATAGCCATCTTCATACTCGTCCACCAATGCTGTCTTCTGAGATCCTGGTACATCTTCTCCAGTCCTGGATGTACTGCTAAAGGGGAAGTGTGAAACTCTCTCAACACATCCTACTATAATGGAACTGGTACCATGGTACGTCCTCTGAAAAGGACGACGTTCTCTCCTCCTACAGAGAATCCATCATGTGCATGTCCTGAGGATATCAGTGCAAGTCACGTCTCACAGTCAACGGCCCCATGTTGTGCCTCTCTGACCCGCTGATGTAGTAGAGGAGTGACTATGAGCAACTGTAGAAAGGCTTCCCCATCTCTATCCACTTAGGATATCTGTAAAGCGGCTAACTGATCTGTCACCTGTCCAAGTATCTGGATGCCCGACCTTCGGCTGAGATCATCAGCTACTACGTTCCCCTTACCAAGAGGATATACTATCTCAAAGTCATAGTCCTGGAAGAACTCAATCCATCGCCGCTGTCTCAGGTTCATGTCCTTCTACGAGAAGATGTACCTGAGACTCTAGTGGTCGGAATAGACTGTAAAGCGCTCGGCCATCAGATAGTGCCACCACATCTTCAGGGCGAAGACCAATGCTGCTAACTCTAGGTCATGGGTAGCGTAGTTCTTCTCATGTTTCCTCAATTGTCATGATCCAGAGGCGATAACTACTCGCTACTGCATCAGGACACACCCGAGTCCGGTCCCTGATGCATCATAGTAAACTACGTACCCTATGCCCTTCTCCGGTAGCCTCAAGATTGGTGCACTGGTCAATCTCTATCTCAGATCCTGGAAGCTATGGTAATATCTATCCGACCACACGAAGGGTTTCCCATTCTTCATCAAAGCTGATAGTGGTGCTGCAACTCTAGAGAAGTTTCCCACAAATCTTTTATAGTACCCAGCCAAACCTAGGAAACTCTGCACCTCCGTCACACTTCTGGGTGGCTCCCAAGCTAGCACTGCCTCGATCTTCTTAGGTTCCACCACAAATCCCGCCTCAGAGATGACATGTCCTAAGAAGTGGAATTCTCGAATCCAGAACTAACACTTCGAGAGATTACCATAAAGTTAGTTCTCTTGGAGTGTTTCCAATACAACCCGCAAGTGGTAGGCGTGCTCCTCATCCATAGTCGAGTAAATAAATATGTCGTCGATGAAGACTATGACAAATCGATCGAGGTAAGGCTGGAAGATCCTGTTCATGAGACTCTTGAACACTAATGGATCGTTGGATATTCCGGAAGTCATAACCAAGAACTCATAGTAGCCATACTGACACATGAAGGTTGTCTTCTACACATCCTTGTCTCAAAATCTGAGTTGATGATAGCCTTACCTGAGGTCTATCTTTGAGAACCAGCGTTCTCCCTTGAGATGATCGAAGAGATCGTAAATCCTAGGAAGTGGATACTTGTTCTTCACAGTCACCTGATTCTGGAGAAATTAGTCGACACACAGTTTCAAGCTCCCGTCCGCCTTCTTGGAGAACAAAATCGGGGAAGCCCAGGGGGAAACACTGGGTTGAATGAATCCCTTTCCCTACAAGTCCTCCAGCTATACCCATAGCTCTCAAAGCTCAGTGGGATCCATCCGATATGATGGAGTAGATATCGGGGTTGTCCCGGGGTGCAGGTCAATGTTGATATCTACCTATATGCTCGGAGGTAGTCCTGGAACATCATCAGGAAAAACGTCTGCATACTGATCCAACACAACAGGAAAACTCAGACTCCCCACGTCAACTGCTCCTAGGATGAGACTAGCCAACTGATGAGTGATCTATTGTCCTCTCCTCTGTGATATTACGTCCTGCACTTCAAAGGATCCCTTCTCATTGATGTAGGAGAACCTTCTCCCATCGGTGCGGAAATATTATACCCTGCGCCTAATACAGTTGATCTAAGCATGGACTGTGGATAACCAATCCATACCCAAGATGATGTCGTAAGGCCTCTATGCCACTATAAGAAGATCACAGCCGAAGCTCTCTCCTCCTAGAGTAAGTTCACACTGCCAGCACCAGTGTGTAATGGTCGAGTATTCTCCCGTAGGAGTCTCTTGCCGTAATGATCAAGCCAATGGCTCCATCAGAATCTCTGAGCTCTGAACAAGGGAAGCGGAAATGAATGAATAACTCACTCCTATGTCTATAAGAACTACAGAAAGGGTGGAGTAGACATAGGTAGTACCTTGAATCATCTCAGGTGCGCCGTGGTCGTAGGCCTCCACCGCCTGAAGCTTAGCCTGCCTCTGCCCGCCAGCTCCCTATGGTCGGGGTGGACCTCCTGGTGGTGGTGGTCGTAGACCCTCAATGCATCGTCCACCACCCGCTGCTCGGCCATATCATCTGCCTCATCTGCCTTCTCCCTGTGGACCACCATGGTCTAACCTCTACCTCTGCTTGGGTGGTCCCTCAACCATCTTTTGCCCCTCTGCATGGCGGTTCGGGCAGTCACGAGAAATGTGGCCCTACCCGCCACATGCATAGCATCGTCTGCCTCTCGAAGGACTGGCTCTGCTACATGTGCCCCGCACCTCCAAACTAGTATCCTGAGGTCTCCCACCTAATATTCTGGTCCTCTTGGCCCTCTACGGCATCTATCTACTTCCAACTACAGTAGACTCCGCTACGTGTCGCCCTACGGTAGGCCTCACTGGTGGTGTAGGCTCAGCAAGGAATCTCTCCACAAGAAGGGCTCGCTCTAGTACATCTACCTGCGTCAGAATGCTAAGGGAGATCATCGATGCCATGATCTCATGCCTCAGTCCCAAATCAAAGGTTCGGGCCCAGAATAATGGGTCCCGTACCATGTCCATGGAGTAGCGTGAGAGATTGGTAAACCTCACTGAGGACTGGGATACTGTCATGTTACCCTGCCGAAGTTGTAGTAACTCCTGAATGCGCACCACACGGAGGGTGGTGGGTAAAAACTCTGAGCAGAAAAGGCTCTCAAAGTCCATCCAAATAAGAGATGCCTCATCGTGCACCTGGAGCATCAGGATCAACCATCAACCTGCTGCCGCGTGAAGGAGACTCGCAGCAAGGATCACCATGAGATCTTCTGGTGCCCCTGCCAATTTGAAGACTCGAATGACAGCATCCAGCTAGTCCTTGGCTGCATGAGGGTCCGTCTCCCCGTGGAACATAGGCTGTCTCTAACGCTGAAACTCATGTAGTGCACTCAGGCGACGTGCACCCTCAGCTGCTGGGGCTGGTGGCATCTATGTCCCGGCAGGTAGAGGTACCGCTGGTGGCTCCGCTGTAATGGGGCCTTACACTGAGCCCTCACCACTCGGTGGGTTTTCGTCTCGCAAAAAACTCGAAACCCTAGCTGGCTGCCATCGTGGGGTCATCTTGAAAAGAAACAGGTGCACCAAAGTTAATACAGTATACCTGGTGAGCTGACACAATGTAATCACAAAGAAAACTTTTGAAACACACATGAAATCTATGTTTTCGTGCACTGAGTTGGAAATCAGAAGTCGGGGTCCTGGTGTATGGATACGTCGGCCGCCGCACCAACACTGGACTCCCTGGACTGATAACCACACTCAATACCCTAAAAACTATTTCTTCACATGAAAGAAATTATCAGTGTCCTGAGTTTTGCAGTAGAACCGACTCCTTTGATACCAATTTGTCATGACCCGTCCTCGGGGCATGTGTCGTGACTACCCCAAGCTCGCCTCCCATAGGCCAGGGGCTAGAGACTAGCACCAAAGGCGTAAATTCCGATAAAAGGGATGGCATTGACTTTATATAAGAAAACAAGCTCTATAGAGTACACAAGCTGAAGTAAACACTAAGTAAACTGAGTACAAAAGTAAGTGCTGGAAGTAAATTTTCCAGAATACAAACCCAACTGAGAGTATAGTAAAACTGAGAAAAGAAAGTACAATATCTGAACAGTAGAGAAGCATCCACCAAGACGTCCTCCAGAACTCCCACTTGAAGGGTTAGTACAGATAGTCTCGTCGGCTCCTCGAGTCCGGTTTTCGACTCCATGTACATCCCACTTGATAGTCCACCTCCGGGTACCGTCCCGCTCCACAAGCCTCAAACATGATCAGCGTTTTCTGTCGTCTGCAACCAATACAATGTAGTGCAGGCATAGCCCGTGTAGGGGTGAGTATACGATACTCAGTAGGGACCCCGAGACTCCCAAAGGTCTCCCAGAATCCATGAAGAATAAACCACAAAGGAAATATGCAATCAAGAAGTATCAACCAACTCTACTTAGGTATATTCCCATACATATACTTAAGTCATCAATTCCAGTTCTACTCCAACTCACGAGCCCAAATTCAACCCAGTCCACACAGGAATGTACAAACCAATCCACAAAAGAATGAACAACCCAATCCACACAGGATAGCAAGCAAATAATATCAAAGATAATGATTGGATTTCAAGACTCATCTCACACAGGTATATTACTCACGAAGTGAGGTGGAGATGATAGATGTAGCCTCTGAATCATCTCCCCTGCTGAACCCATGTAGGATCCAAATACAGAAGTCATCACAGTCGAACCCACGTGGGATCCAAGTACAGTAACCATCACTGTCAAATCCACATAGGATCCAAGTACAGCTGTCATCGCTGCCGAACCCATGGAGGATCCATGTACAGTTGTCCTCGCTGCCGAACCCACGTAGGATCCAAGTACAGTCGCCGTCGTCGTCACAGGCGCAGCCAGCTCTCTGGTTCCCACACACAGCATACTCAATTACGGGAGGGTCTGCTCCACGATCCAAGGGGGTCGATACATCAATTTTCACGAATTCCAGAGTTGATGTATCACGGTGTTCTGTCTTTTCAATAGGAACTCAACGCGACAGACGGCGCGTCAATCGGACGCCCGGTCTGAGAGTTATTGGCTTTTCCGTTCCAGGGGCCCTGTTAGTTTTTAAGCTAAAACCAACCCTAACATACTATAACTACATCAGAACCTTGAGTGGAGTAATCCAAAAGAACCTTCTCGCTAAGAGAAATCCAACAAATTCGACGGCACATCAATCAGACGTCCGGAGCTCAAGTTATAAGTGTTTCCGCTCTGAGGGATAGGTTGGTTTCGTGTTCGAACCAACCCGGCCATACCCAAAGTTCTTTGAAACCTTTAGTGTAATATACCTAAATTACCTTCTCGATCCAAGGATCCCAACGCAACTGACGGTGCGTCGATCGGAGGTCTGTAGCCCATGCTATGGGCTTTTGAATGAATCTGTCCGAAAATAGGGGGTTTGGGCTCGGTCCGACCCGTGTCTGGGTCAGCCCAATTGGGCACGGCCCGACCCGGCATGAGTGGCCCGGCCCACACGGCCTACGGCCCGGCTCAAAATCCGGCCAGAATTCGGCAAGGCTCTTGGCCGAGCGGAGTGTGAAGGGGGGGTGCTGCCCCCCTAATTTCCGAAATGGTCGGCCTTAATGGTCGGCCATTGTAACCACGGGAGCCTTCAGGTCCAGCCTCCAGGTAGCGCTGGCGACCGGCTCAGCCAGCCGCCCCTTTCAAAAAATGCCGTGGCCCTAGGCCGCGGATTTTGTCTGACCGGCGAGATGTGCTGGCGCTGCGCCCCTCCGTCATGGTCCACTTCATGCCGCAACCTCCTTTGGTCTAACCGAGGCGGCGCGACGGTGCCGCGCACCATCCCTATGGCCTTCTTTGGCTACGGTCCTTTTAGTTTCTGTGTGGGGCAACGGCACCGCGCCACCTTCGCCGCAAAGTTCAACAAGGATCAACAAATAAAAGGGGAGGAGGATCGGTCGTGTTTTTGCAGTATGATCTCCTCCCGTTATGTTGATAACAATTGGACAAATTAATTAATGAAGAACATTAAATTAATCAGGAACATAAATAACCCCTACCTTACAAAGTAATTTTCGGTTTTCAAGCACCGCAAAATATGCCGTCGTTCCCGTCGTTGTCGGTGTGCACCCGAGAAAATGTCGTCTTCTCTTTTATCACGGAGAGAAGATGATGATTGTGAGTCATTGGAGAACTCCCGCGTCAGTGTCTATTCCCTTATCGCGGAGGAGGAAGGGGATGGAGAAGCCAAAGTCTCTGAGTCGTTCTTCATTGAAGTGAATTACTGTTCTTCATTGAACTGGAGACGTTATTCTCCAGAGAAGATGTAGTTCTCCAAAAAGAGAAAAGAGCTCTCTCTCCCCAAATTCTCTTGCACAACCAAGAACTAACCACATAAAATAAGGCCTTCCCTTATTTTATTATTTTTCCATGCAATTCAAAAACTCAAATTTCAAAAAAAAATCACTTCATTAATTAAACTTGAGTTGTCTAATTAATTAGTGGTTATGTTGGCAAGAATTAAAGTGGGAAAGTTGAGGAGAGGAGAAGTCACACACTTAATGGTGGAGTCAGAGGAGGTTTAAGGAATGTGAAGGGGTGGGGATCGTGTGGTCCCAACCTCACAAATATCCTAACATGGGTAGTTAGGGGATAGTGGGTCCCACCCACACTACCCCATGTAGGATATAACCATTATATAAAGAAAATAAAATTGTACCACAATTTTATTTACTTCACATTTAATCCTAAACTTTTAACAACTCCTCCCGAAAAAACGCACCATTGGGAAATTCCATATTAAGCAATTACCGGCGTTGCGGTTTAATCGGTGACCTTGGATTTCAATACTGGGCACCAGTTCAAAAGATAGAAAAACCTGCTCGTTCGTTCACTGAACGTACCCGAGCTAATCTTCATAAATTGATTCTGGGCACACCGGGCCTCGGAATCAAGTGCCGTCAGAAACTGCATACTCGTAAAATCCCAAATAATTTAAGAAAAAAAATTACCTAGAAATTTATGGGTCTTTACATGAAAAGATTGGATTTTATGCTAAACATATTTAAGATTTTTTCACTAGTGTATTTATACAAAGAGTTCACAATGTATTATTAGTTATTAAAAATATAGTTTTACGAAATTGGAATTGAAATGAGCTCTGACACAATATAGAATGCTCTCTAGGATGAAGTAAACATTCCTAGAAAATTATAAAAAGTATTGAAGAGATTGTTCTTTAACAGAATAAATCTTGACTATTATAATGGATAGAAGAATTATAATTTCATTAAAAATATATTAAAATTTGAAAAAATAGAATAAGATTGTAAATAATTTAACAAAGGCAATATGACTAAATTATTATAAAAATATGGTTGGTTTGGAAAATAATATTGAACAGCTCAATTATATTATTATTTGGAATAATATATCATTAAATATTGTGTTATAATATACAAAATATTTATGTTTTCTCTCCTTGGTGGATGGAAGAACTATTATTCTATAGTTACCTACTATTACTAGGATGTTTCCACCCAATCCTTTGAAAGGCATGATCCTCCACCTTTGGCTTATATATTTGCCCCCTATATTCCCTATCCTTATTTTGAAAATTTTGTTTCTCAACCTAAATAATCCCCTTTGATCCCGGTATTGATGATTCCTCCCATAATTGTGATTACAATCTCAAAAGTATCCTTGAAAAAATTCAATGTCACTCTATGTATGACCTAACGTTTTTACATACTATTTTAATAATATTCCTAAATAATTTTGATAGATATATTTGAATTATTATAATATTATTATTAAGTAAAAACATGGAGATATAAATAAATAATTCCATAAAATATTAAAATTTTTAATATACCCACTATGATATTATTATATGATAGTAGAATACATAAATAAAATTTATTAATCAAATTAATGTTATAACTATAACATATGAAAGATTTAAAATAAAAATGTATAAATAAAATAGAAATTTTACTATTGTATAATCTGAAAAGATAATAGGACATTTAAAAACTGTTGTGATGAATAAGATCACAATTTTAATTAGCATAATCATTTTAAAAGAACAAAATAAAAATAAATGTGTATGTCTTAAAAAAAATTTGGAATGTTTTTTTGGTGATGATTCATTGGGGTATTTATAGAGATCCATATTTGGGGTAATTAATACATAGTCATAAGGGAATCCATCATGTGATAGTTGGGGTATAAGTCATATGAAGGTTAGATTAATGGGTAATACATCTATTATATAATGAATTATAAAGATGGAGAATGGTTAATTATGGAATCAACACACACTTTGAACTATTATGTTTACTAAATATTTAAAAAAGGATTTATTTAATTGTTAAATATATAATTTTTTATTTTTTATTATTTTTTATAATGTTAGTAAAATATTTACTTAGATATTATTTATTTTATATATATTGTTTTCTAATTAAAAATTAATTTTTTATTTTTTCTAACATCATAAGAAATTATAATGATATTAATATTAAATTGTGTTTTGTAAATTTTGAAATACATGATTAACTTCTGACATTTTATAAATAAATGAGACAACATGATATGTATATATATACATCTCTGTGTGTGTGCATGATAATATCTTTATCAATTAATATTTATAAGTAAAATATTCATATAATATATAACAATTTAAATTGTTTATATTTAATAGTATGTATATTACTAATTATTTTACAATGAATATTAATCTAAAAATTTGTTATATATAATGTTTTTCTATCATAAAGTATCAAATTGAATTTGAATATTTATACATTAATAAAATAACTAATAAATTAATTATTATATTAAAATTATAATATTTACAAATATAATAATTAAATTATGCTATTTGTTATCATTTATGCTCTTACACAATGATTTCCAAATCACCCATGAAATATAAGAAAACTAAAAAAATGACGGATTATGTTTTCTAAAGTGATATCAATGTGAAGATATAGTGATTTATATAATTTTAATGAATGATTGTGATGACTAATCGATTATATAATTTTTAAAACATGAACTATAAAAAAATTTTGTTTTTAAAATCAAATTTTTACTTTTTTAAATATATATAATGGGTTTTGATATCCTTTTTTCACATCACCTCATGAAACAAAATATTTCAAATCCCCTATATTTATATTATTAAATTCAAAATAATTACATATTTAATGGTCTTTAAATATAATTTTTCACCCCTAAATATGAATTAATGTAGGATTTTAATGATTGATAAAGGACAAATTCACCTTTCATATAAATTAAAATATTTTGTATATTTTTCTATTTTACTGTGGTAATATAAAACAGAGAATTTATAATATTAAAAAAAATGGTTTAATCGGTAATATTAAATTCTAAAAATTAAGAACATTAATAAACATTAAAATTTATAATATTTAAATTGTTATTAATTTATTTTCAATTTTTTCTTTGTTTATTATTTTTATTTATAATTCCTTTTATAAGACACTTATAAGATTTATATGACGCATATATATGGAGTATTCAAAATTTTGTACATTAATATTAAATACAAGTGCAATAAAAATTATTACATATATTGGATATACACTTATATGCATATATATAAATTTAGTTCAATTAAATTGAAAAATAAGAATTTTAAATATTCCTTAAATTTTAATATTCTATATTCATTTAAAAGCCTAAATTAAAATTAGTGGTAAATATTTCTCTCTGCTGTATCACCACAAATATTTCATATATTGAAATATATATTTAATTTTGAAGTTAATTTTTTTCTTCAGAATATCTATTTTATAATTTAATAATACAATAATGTTGGAATTATAATAATATGGGAAAAATTCTAGAATATTCATATTATAACCCTATAAAAGTATTAAATACATTCCTTATAAAATATTGATCTCAAAAACATTGATTAAAGATTATTCTATATAAATTTATTTCCGTATTATAATTGAAATCAGACCCCAATAACAATGACTACCATTGACATAAAACATTATATTGAGATTACAAATTAACATTAAATAAATTATAATAAAAATATTTAACACTATATTAAATTTTCATAAATATATTTTAGAGTAATATCTCTTTATAAAACATACAAATTCATTTTTTATATACTAATATTCACACCCAAAACATATTAGAAGTAATTTATAAGTTCTTTTTTTAAAATTATCATTGATTAAAGATGTTTTTCTACAATATATTTTACTAGTAAAATCATACTGTAAATCCCTGTAATTCCATACTCCCTTTCCCTTTGTTGATTTAATTTTTTTAATTTCCTAGCTTAGATTGGTTCTTACTCCATGTACTATAAAGTTAGTGAGGGGTTTAGCCATTACTTTCTCTATAAAATAACTTTATTTTTATATCTATAGGTTTTTAAATATTTTTTCCCTTGAAAATCCAATTAGATTTTTTCATGATGAATTCTACCATTATTGTGACTTCATTTGATTGAATAATATTATATATCTTACCAAATTATTGTGATACTCATAAGTCAATCTTGTTATACACTTTCTATAAAACTTGTGGTTTGAGGTATTTTAATTTTTTATTGTGTCTTTTTAGGCTATTAAAAATTTGGGGTTGTATTTAAGTTATTCTTAAATGAATTCATAAGTTTTGGATATTTTTATGGGTGTATGGTTGGAAAAAAGTTAGGAGAAACTGGGTACAATTCATAGCTAACCACGTAGGATGAATTTTGGGGTATATAGGCTAGAACATGGTTTGGGTAAACTATGAAGTCAAAATATATGGCCACTATATTTTATAGATATCGATGCCCTCGCGGTTGGTTCACAGTTTAGAAAACTTTTTTTTTCAAACAAATATGACATTAAATAGATCAAAAACAAAATTTTTAAACCAACCCATCCCTATAAACCCTCATTCATTCCCACCCTATAAGGTATACTCTACCATTGGACTCCCTTGAGAAATTATTGTGGTTCTATTCACTATTTATATTCCTCTCTTATATTCATAAAGTGTTTTTTCTATGGATATATAGTAAGACTATTGTATCTCTCTCTCATTTCATCTAATATTTTTTCATTGTGGGGAAACTCTATTCGGTGGATTTCTAGGACAGATATTATGGATAATTTTTTTTATTAGGATTTTATTGTGATTTATTTTTTGAAGGTTAAAATATCACTAAAATAAATGTTAATGGTGTGGTCTCACCTACAAAAATATTTTTCGAGGTAACTGGTTTCTCTCTCATACTCATGTTTCTAGGAATTAAAATACATTCTTTTAATCTAAATTCGTTTTTTTTTTCTATAATAAATTATTTATATAAATATTTGTTGAATAATATATTTCTATAAAATGTTTTAAAACAATGGTTGTGGGTGATTCCCACAGCATGAATTATTAAATACTAATTGGATTTGTTGGTTTTGAAAATAATGATTCTAGTATATTATATACTTATCATAGTTATTTTTTGGTTTGATTTTGTGTTTCCTCATGATGTTTATGGGAATGGTAATATCTATTTATACTTGTTCATGGTACCAAAATTAGGGTGTGTGGATTTGAATGGGTTTGGTGCATTAATTATACATTTTGAAAGGGTTTGGAATATTTGGATTTGAATGTGGTTCAAAAGTTAAGGATAATTTGATTATATCACCTATTAAAAACTGGTTGTAGAAGTATGGATTTCTACTAACATATTTTACTTATTCACATGACTCATTGAATGTTTTATTCATTCTGGTCAGTTACATGGATCTCAGAGCGGAATGATTGATTTATTATATGGGTGTGTGTGTTCAAGGAATGTGTGTGTGGGATTGGGTGTGGGATAGTCTATAGAAATAGTTGGTGAAAAGAAAGATCAATTTTAGTGTCATTTGTATATGTTTTTTACCATTTCCTTGATTACTTTTATAATTGTAGTCTATTTTTTAATGAAATGTCAGCTAACTTATTCTTGTTTTAAGTGGAGTGTGTGGGAATTTTTTATTAGATTACCTATTAGTTTTGTATACTCCCTCCCTATATATGAATACTGACAAATATATCGTAATTTTTTGGATGATATAGGTAAGGGTATAGACTCTTACTTCTCAAACAATGTTTTTTGATGTTGTGGTCATGGGTGATAGAGAATGGATCATAGAAGTAGTCATTGGGGTGGTGCTTTTTGTAGTTCCATATATAGTAACTTAGTTGTTCTTTTGGGTAATAGGGTATTTTAATCATATTTGGGAATATTATTGGTTGATGAAACTATAATTATGGTTATTTTAATGTTATGTTTTCATGTGTGACATTTTTCTGTCATGCATAAAATATATATCTTCCATTTTAGTTTTATACATTTGTTTGTGTCATATTTAAAGGAAAATAATCCCACATTGATCTCTTAAAACTCAAAAAATTTATTTTCAAATTTTTTCATGAGGATTCACCTATGTCTAGTAGAATTATAATAATTTATAAGGTGATGGGTTTGGGTTAGAATGATAGAAATTGTATTTTTTGGTATGGTATATCAATCAGGATGGTTGGAATGGAGATAGGCTGTGTTTGGATTTGAAATGTAGTGTCTTGAAAGGAATTTATAACATATTTATAATGAAATTCAATCTAACAAGGTAAAATAGATAAGAAAATTATTATTAAACACTTCTATGCTTATTTTAACCTAATTTTCCGAGGTTTTTTCAATGAGATTTATGCACCAATAATTTTTAAGGATAATTCCCACATTGATTCAATAATTAATAAAGTATTTTACTAGTTACACTTTACTAAATTTTAACACTATAATATTACTTATATATTCATTGATTATACTTGTGAATGAAGTTGTGTTTTTCTATGAATTTTTTTTGAAAACATAATAAAATACTATTCTCTTATATGTTCGATGTTGATTCCTTGTAGAATTTATCTATTATTATATTTCATTACCTTCTATGAAAATTTTGATGAATTTTAATTTAAAATAGTGATTAATTTTATTAAATTTTTTATGATTAAATTGTATTTTTAATCCACGTTATTCTATATTCACATTAAAAATTTCTCAATCAATATTTAAATACAAAATTTCATGTATTATTTTTTACTTTATTAAGGATTTATTAGAAGCATATATATTATAAAACATTTAAAAATGATAGAGTGGTTTATTTTAAACGCATTTTTTATTATTTTCATGAAATTTAAACAATGACATTAATTTTATGACTTAAATATTTCGTACAAGTTGAAATTTACAGGAATAAAAAATAATTCATTAATTTTGAGTTATTTTTATCATAAAATTGAATATATTTTGAAATAATAAAATCTTATAATATAAAAATCATATATATATAATTAGTTAAGAATATTTAATACAATAAGTATAATATAATGTTAAAATTATATATTTTAAATGAAATAGTTGGTTATAATTTCTAATATGTGATGTGACATATAAAATAATTAATTCATTGTTTATGATAACATGATAAAATTTATAACATGTTTATTATTGGTTTTTAAATTATTTATTTATCTATTATCCTTTTTAGTAACATAATATAGTCAAAAAAATTACCTATAAATAATAATGAGTTAAAATATGAAATATTATTTTGTTTCCTATATTTTTTTCATATTAGTTAAATTTAATGAATGTTCTTGTGTTTTTTGGTGTTAGATATAAATTTTAATTTTATTCACCTAGTTTTTTATTCATGAATTGAAATTTAATTTGGAAACCCGATTATTAATATAAATGATGTGTGTATGTTATTTATTTTTTTTATTTTGTTAAATACATTAGTTTAGTAAGTTCATGTTTTATTATAATATAGTTCCCTGATAAAATAATTTGGTAATTTTTTTTATTAAAATATATGTTGTTTTTATTAAAAGGCCTTTCAGAATTAGATTTCATTTGATATTGTATACAGGATTTTTTCATGTTATGTACTATATAAATGACATAAATAGTTTTCTTTAAATTGGTTTTGGGGAAAAAAAGTGTTTAATGAAATAAAATAATTTTTTTGAACAAAATATCATTGAGTATGGGTTTTAGATATTGTGAAATTTTATGAATCAATGGGTAGAAAAATTATAATGGTATCCAAAACGTTATCATGGATAGTTATTTTTTCCATCAGATTGTTTTCATAAATAATTTTTATTAATAAAAATATTGTAATTATTGTCATTTTTGTGCTTAATGTCACTATTCTTCTTGATGTTCTACTTTTTGATATTATTTTGGTTGTTCATGTCTTTGAAAGGCACAATACGTGGAAGTGGAAATAGAGGCATCATGTAAAAATAATTCCTTACAAGTTGATCCTTAGATCACCTATTTAGAATTGGGATATCATTGGAGTTAAACCGGTCACTATGCTCAATTATCACTTCCATGGTCCTGTTTTGGGTGATTCCATTTTTTTAGAAATAGATATATTATATAATTTTTTAGGGGATAAATATCTGATATAATTCAAAATTATTATTATTTTTATACATGGCGAGTCACTTCTATATTTCATGAAGGGGTAATATATTTTAAAAAGTGTATTAGAGAATAGATCCGGAAATAGTATGACCATTATTAAAAATAGTTGGAACTATCTCTTTCTAGTCAGCTGTAAAGTTGTGTAAATTGATGTTTCAGATTCAAGACATGGACAACTATGTTCTACATTAATTTTATAAACCTAATTTCTTATAAAATACTTATTTGACTATGATTATTCTAGAATAATTTCAGTATGGATGGCCTCTAATAAAGTCTTATAGTGTCTTTGTGTGGGTGTAAGGACAACTCACACTGAAAGAAAGTGTTTTGGCCTATGATTGGGAGACAACTAACTCAAGTTAAAGAGAGTGTTTATTCTAAAGATTAATTTTAGCTTTCACTTTGTTCACTGTGAACATATGTTCATTCCCTTTTTCCATATAAGTACATTATTTTTTTTTCTCATCACTCATAAATGTTATCATCACTATATACCCTGAGGACCCTCATCCTTTGGGCTTATTTGGTTATTTGTAGTTATTTTATCATGATATATCTTTTCTCGTATCACCACATAATAATTTTTCAAGTAATAACACTTCAGGATCAATTTGAATGTTAAATAATTTACTTAAAAGTATTTGGATGGAAGTTTAATAAGTGTTAGATCAGTAGTAATTATTGGGTCAAATCACGAACATGAACATGGGAAATATAGACCTGGAGGATTTTAGGGTTTTATATGAAGTGCATCCAATTACTAATAGGGTTGACCATGTCTAAGGAATCTGAATAATATAACATTCATATCCTTACCATTTTTTGAACATAAATAGTGGGTTAACCATAGATTAACGACTATATGATGAAAAACACTTTCATCAAATTTTTTGGGATCCAATTTTGATTCCTCCTAATGTCAAAATAGTTATTTCAGACCTATCAAAACATTAATTGGTTATTTATATATATTTGAAATATCTATAGGTAATTCCAGAAAATAATTTTTTTTGTTTTTAAAATTGGAAGTGGTGGATGTTTGGGCTATTTTCCGTTCCAATCAACAAGTGAAGGTCAAACACTAATGATCAGTGGTCTAGATATTCCTATTTCCTATAAATATTGTTTAGTTTGAGAAAATTTTCCTACAATTTAACACAAATTTTTATGAAATAATTTTTAATCATGATGCAATTGGGATGATTGTTTACTTACTCAAGAATTCAATGTATTTCATTCTATCTTAGTAGATTAAATCTGTAAATGAATTGGAAATTTTTTATGTCTATAAATTGTTAATGTTTTATTGGGTACTAGATTCAGGAATTTATAATATAAACCATAATTGTACATTATTTTTTTGGTTCTCCTTTCAAACACACTTGAAAATCTAGTTAACAAAGATAATTATACACCGTCTTCAAATATACAGGCTTTACGAATGATGAATTAAAAATTTGAGGTCATTATTAAAGTATGTGTGATAAAATTTGATGGTTCCTATGAGTACCATAAGATTTTATTGATGATTAATATAAATATATCTAGTAAAAACAATTAATTTGATTCCACATGGAGCATCACATACGTAAATATATATTTTTCAAGGTGGTGGTCTTGAAAATTAAATTTCGTACACCAAGTCTTAGCTGGGACACTATTGATATGATTTTACAAATTTAAAATAGTATGAAAAAGTTTTTCATCCATTAAAAATGTTATTTGGATAATTTCATTCTTCCATTATAATTCTTATTGAAACTAAACGTATCATTGTGGTTATTTCCACAATCAGGTAACCTTTTTATAGTAAGAATGGATAGTTATAACCACAGTGCATTGGGATCCTTGAGATTGTTGATTATACCACTATAATTATGTATTAGTTATTGTTACCTACCTGATTTATCACTATATGATATTTTTCAAAACTATTAGTAAGAGAAGTGTGATCCAAGCCCTTTTCATTTGATTAGTTTGGATCAGGTTATTCTCAAACCAAATGCAATATTTTTTCATACCAAGATTCAAACATAGGATAATGAAGGACCATACCTTTTTATAAAACCACATATATTTGGTTTTTATGTTAAAATATCATGATCAATTCTATGAAGAGTCATGGGAGTGGGAGAATTTTGTTCTATAGATATGATTTATGATTTTGTAAACACACTGAAAACTTCTTGGTTTCTATAGACTGAAATTACCACGGTGGGATGAATGTAACATCCTTGGATTGAGGGTTTTTACTATTTATTTTATATTTTAAGGATATCAAGAGTTTAGGGTGGAATTATAGATGTTCTAAAGTTTAATCTAGTGTCTTAAAAAGTTTTTTCTAAGTGCATGGTTGGAATAAGGTTAGAGGAAACCATGTGAAATTTTAAAATTTCCATATAGAATGAAATGGGGGCTCCCTAAGTAGGTGTGTAGTGGGGACCTCTTTTTTGGTAGATAATGTGAAAAACTGTACAACAATATTTTATTTTAATTGAAATGTTCCTAGTTAGTGAACATGGTTTGAGTAAACTATATTACCCTATAATTGTTTGTATAGAGGTACATGCTTGATTAGTTCATGGTTTACTAAACCATGTATCCTAATCATGCATGACTTTAAGGAGATGAAAAAATAGATAGTTAACCTGACCCTTACCCCAAAACACTCACATCTTCCCTCATTACTAAGGATCAAACCATAGGGTTCCCTTAGAAAATGTTTTCTGTTCTCTTCACTCTGAGGCTTATAATCTTGGAATTTTGGAGTGTTAGACAAATGGGAAAAATTAAAGACTACCATATCTCCTTCTCCACTCTTATCCTATATTTTTCTTTTGGAAGAAACATTATAATGATTCTATCATGCTCTTATTATCTGGTTTGTGTGTGTTTTTATGGAAATTGTTTTTGAACCACTGTTTAATGATAAAAAATCCACGATCTATGAGGTCATGGTGTGGTCTCGTAGAAAAAATATTATTTGCGTTATATGGATTCTAAATCATCCTGTTATTTCAAAGAACTAAAAATATAATTATTTTAAAAAATTACTTCCTATTTTTTTATATGTTCAATTATTTGGATAAAACGTGGTGGAATAATCTCTTGGTGAAAAATTGTTTTAGAAAAATATTTTAGGGGACACCCACAATGTGTTTTCCAAAATATATATTTGAAGAATTAGGTTTAAAAAAATGATTTTGGTATATGAAAAATTTTGATTGGTTGTTTGTAATTGTGAATTATCATGTTTTTATGATGAAAAGGAAAGGTCCTTTTTGGTTTAATCTTGGTCATGGTAATAAAATCTGGGTACTTGGATTAGTGTGGGTAGGTGTGCATAAATGATGCTTATGAAAAGGCCATATTATTTTGGATTGGACATGGTTCCGAAGATGGGATACACTATATTATATCACAAATTGTGGACTTTGATTTATTGTGATTGTTTGTCTATTATGAATTTGGGATATTCATAGGACCCATTGAATAGATGATTTATTCAGTTGGGTTACATGGATCTGACAAGGTAGAGACCAGTGAATTACATGGGTGTGTGCATGTGCCTAGTATAACTACATGGCTTGGTTTTTGAAAATAATGGGTTAAAAGTGTGTATAATTTTTTAGGTGTATTTTATATGGATTACCATGGCCTTCATTATTTATATTAGGATTTTCAATTGCTTCATATAAAAATGAGAGCTATCTTGTTTTTGTTTATGTAGAATGTGTACTAAGACTATAGGTAATTTTTTATAGGGATTGTATACTCAATCCATTATATATTCATCTTGGTGATTATGAAAATGTTATTCAACATGTTGTACTCAAGGGGAAGACCTCTTACTTCTCTACTATAATATCATGATATTGTGGTTGTGTATGATTGATATTGGATCTTGGATGTGGTAATGGGGTGGATCTTGGTATATTAAGATGTTAGACACCTGATTTTTCATTTGAGTCTTTTCATCTTATAAAATAATCTCATAATTTTATATTTTTTGGATAAAATTATATTTATTGTTATGTTATGTTGTTAAAGATTTTATGTTTTATCGATAATCATATCTATATTTTATATTAGATTTTCTATTTAAGGTTATGTTATATATAATGGTAAATTTCCTATCAGTGAATTTTTAAAACCCTTTGAATTTATTCCAAACCATTACTATCAGGGGGAATCACCTAAGGCTAATGGAATTCTGATCCAGTTTAATTTTATGAATTCGGGTCTGTATTTTACACTTTTTTATATCTTCTTTGGAATGATTTATTTATTCTATATAATAAAACTCACATATTATGTTTACAATGTATTTTTATAGAATTGTCTCATACAATATGGATTTTTAAATTGGTAATAGGTATTCTTTCATAATAAAATTTTATTAGTATGAGTTTCCTATTTTTATATTTTGTTATATTATATCCTATGAACATATCATATTCCAAACATATGTTTATTTTAATCTTTTATTATCATATCATGTTATATTATTTCTATATAAATAACATAATTGTAACCCATGCTACTTTTATTCATGGGTTAATAATGCTATTTTATTTCATTTTCCAATCATTGGGAAATTTATTAAGATATTTATTCTTTTCCGTCATTAAACAAATTCTAGTTACCTTACACATTATATAATTTTTAATTATGAATTATGTTATATCGTATAAATTTTTTCATATAATATAAGATGATAGGTGATCCTATAATTATACATATTAAAATTGATTGGGTGTTTATTTTATTCTATGTGGAATTTATGATGTAATTCACTGAGTTAAATCTACAATTATAATATTTTCTATTAGGACTAACTGTGTAGGTCTTCCCATTATGTTAAAATTTTATTACAGAAGATTTAGATATATGAATATTATATTAAATTATATTTTTATTATTATCCCATATTTTATATGATTTGATATAATATTTTTTTGATCCCATAATAGTCGAATATATATGATTATATCATTGACATGAATTGTACACAATTTCAAAAGTTGTAGTGAATTGGCAGAAGTCAACCCAACCGGTTACATGATTCTGGCACTCTACAAAGCCCAAAGCTCATTCCCAATCACTATTGGTTGGAAACAAGAACTAGAGAATCACATATGACCATTTTGGAATGGATTACATTTAAATAACTCATTTGAAATATCCATGAATTTGGTGTCCTTGGTAACTGAATAATTTGGATAAACTAAAATAAACATAAAATATTGTAAATATAATAATAACAAAAACTGATATCATAAACAATCACACACAATTCTTAACAAGAAAAATAAATGAAATACAGTGGTATTAATAAACAAAAAACCAAAATAGGGGAAAGATAACTTATGTTCCAATGCATATCATCCCAATTAATGAAATCTCAAAAGTATCTCCTCATGTGCTAAACCACATAATATCATTTTTTCACCAATATAACAACCCCTAGATGATTGTAATCAAGAATATCCATTAAAATCCCTAGTTCTATCTCCCTTACTTGTGTGTCGAAAAATAAATATGAAATACACATAATGGAATATGAAGGGTGTGAGGAAAAATAATAATTGGATACCACAATGAATCTATATAAGGATTTTTACCATGCTAAACAATAATTATATTTTTAAAACCCCTTTTCAAATATGAGATAAATTTTATATACAAGTTCACTTGGAAATATTTTTTAACTTTTAAAACCCCCTTAGGTTTTCTTAGAAATAAATCATCTTTTAAAAGAATGGTAGGGATCAAATTAATAAATAAATACACTTAGAATAAACATGCACAAAGAAATTAATAAATAAAAGTGTAATCATTGAATCATCACAAAAATAGTAGATAGAAAAAGGAATTGGAATAAACATGATAAAAATGACATTCCAAAAAGGGTTTTAAACATAAAAATGTGGGCATAATGTCATTAAAAACCAAATAATGGTAAGGAGGTAATGGGAAAAAGGTATGACATAACCACACATGGAACTAGATTTTTGTACAAATAATGTAAAAAAATATAGGAATAAGTAATGTGATCCATCAGCTCAACCCATATGGGACAAGTGTGACTTAATCTAAAATGTGGTTTTATATCTAGAAATGAAAGTATAAAATGATAGGAGATCTATCAGTCTTATCCAGATCCAAATATATAAGATCTATCTTAGATCATTGGTAAACGCTCTATAATCATTCTTAATATTCATCTTCCAGAAGTTTTATATGGTCCATTGGTCAATACTTTGGAATCTCACACATTATACCTCTCAAAGGATCTCTTGATCCCTTGGATAACACTTAGGAATATCACTCTGTCATCCTCACAGAATCACTCTTGGTCCCTTATTAAACAAGCTAGACCTAGTCCTTAACATAATCTACGGTCCCAATGCTTAGGTGACCATACACACACATAAACTGTCCCATATTCTAGTTAATTCCAAAAATAAAAAACATCCAAATGTTCCAACAAAAAAAATTCATTTCTAGTCAAAATTAAAAAAACAATTAATCTATTTTAAAAACCTCCTTCATTAAGGTAAAATAAATTGATTCGAAATATAATTCCAACCTTTAATGAAACACATGTTCAAAAAAATACACATTGAAATCCATTTAAAATCATAAAATGTTCCCATTACCTGATATTTTTAAAACCTAATATCATAAATGTTTTATAAACATACTACTTCATGAATTTGAAACCATAAAACACCTCTTTAAAAACCCTTTAATGCCCCTTTTGAAATCACTACACCCCTTTTATCCATTTAAAAAAACACATGGAGTTTATTAAATCCTAATATCTTTGGATAACCGTATTATAGCCTCAAATTTCGATCATAAACCAAAAACCACACCAAACATGGAATAAAAAAATCACAAATTGATTTAGAGGAAATTTTATAAACAAAAACCAAACGAGATAGCGAATTAATTTTTATTCATAGAAAACACCCATCAATATAGTCACCAATATCAAAATCAATTATAAACATGTTTCCATCGATGAAAACCACTAAATTCATGAAGGATAGGTCCTCACACACCTAACCACAGTGAAAAAAACAAAATTCGCAATTAAATTTACAAGATTCACCAATATAGAATTATAGGGTTTCACTATTATATTAAAAAATGAAAATTCAAGGTAGAATTGGGGTATATGAAATGAAATCATGAAGAAATAGGATTTTATCAAGTATAAACACCACAAAATCATTGGGTGATCAACCTAGAATCCAATAGAAGGATCTCCTCGGTCAATGAAAAGGATTACGTATAATATGGGAGAGAAATAGGGAAATTTGAAGTTAAATATATCAAGGAAATAATTACATTTCTCAAAATATTAATGAACTATACATATATCATTGTGTGGTCATATGTTTTGGAAAACATTGTTTTAACCTTACAGAATCCATTGACTCTCTAAAATCATAGTTTCATTGTTTTTGGTCAAACATGAACGCTTAGGAAAACCATTATAAAAACATACCAAATACAACTATCCCTAAAATACTAATGTACCATGGAAAGAAATATGTTTAGAATAAATGTTCACCAATTGTGTTTCAGGGTTATTTTCCAAAAAAATTACGGTTTTCGACCAGTGGAACTTGAGAACTCTATGAGAGAGAAAACAAGGAATGGAAAAATTAATAAGGTATACTAAATCCCACACCTCCCCACATTGTAACTTTCTACCCCCCCCCCCCCCCACCCCCCATGAAAAAACATGAGTAAATAAAATGAGTCACAATACATACCTCATAATTCGTGGTGATATGGATGATATACCATTAAAGATAACCTTTGGAATGAAAAATAAAAATTTGATGATTCCTCTATAGAAAACCACCAAGACTTCGCAACCACTGTACATCTATAAAAATAAAATATTAACCACCACTATGATATATAGACGGAATGAAGATCAATCAATTATCTCCCCACCATTTAGAAATTTTCTAAATAGTTTAACAAAAAGATGATTCACCTCAGATAAAGACATACACCATAAGAAAAACATTCTAATAAGTTACAAGGAACCCATAGGAACCTCTAAGGAACTAATTCCCACTTCCTCAAAGTAAAACCATCCTCATGTAATTTGAAATCCACATTGTCAAACAATTATCAAGAATAACACACATCACACCCCCTTAGGATAAATCATGAGAATGTGACAATAAGAAACAACATGAGATCTTATCCAAGGTCACTATACTCTATGGGTAAACTAGGAACTCAACATAGAACACCATCCCATGGTGAACCCCATGAGGATAGAATTATTGAGTCATCAATGTACATGAGGATGAATATGTCCTAATTACCCCATAACTATCCCCACTTCCACTCATTCCCACATCAATAAGATATAATAGAAGTTCCTAATGAAAAAATTGAAATAATGAGACATGAACCCAATATCAAAAACCCAATGGAATCACAAAATTCAGTAGGTAAGAACTCCATCCAGAATAATTAAAAACCCAACAAACTTGCATGAATTTTAAAAAATACTTCCATTATGATTAAATTAAAACAATATCTTTTAAAATCATTTTTCTCATCCTGATTCCATTTTATAAAACTCCTTCCACATATTCTTAAAGAAAAAGTAGAGACCAACCCTCTTTTTCAATGAAATGAAAAGACCAAAAGAAGAACTTCTTATAAAAGAATCATAACTGACCAAAACCCAGTTTTTTCCTCTATTATAATGAATTTTTTAAAATCATTTCAAATCACCACACACATATTTTTAAATCCACATTCCAAATCATTTCCCCAAACCAATTTTTATGTTAATAAAACTCCAATTACACATGAGTAATAAACATGGTACCTAAAAAACAATTGAATGATTCCCAATGTAAATAAGGTATCATAACTAACCAAAAATAGTGGACATAAGTATTTCATGAATAAAAAACCCCAAAAAATCCATATAAATGATATCAATGTTTTATAGGAAAAATCTCAATACTAAATAGGATTTCAAACTCACTCACTCCATTTAAGAAATCACCAAAAGTTATAAACTGGACTTTATTAAAAGACTCAAAATGACATTTCACTTATCAACTATTTGAATTCCACTCCATACCATTAGTTTTTAAAATTGATTCCTATAAATATGTTAGTACTATATATCAAATATAATAAATAAAACCATTTGAAGGAAAATTTTAAGAACCGACACGTTTTTGTTTAAAATCCTCCAATAATCTTAAAACATCTTTTTTAAATAACATCACTACCCAACTAGTATCAATTAATTTTATAACAACACACACTTTTTTTGAAAAAAAATCCAACTTTTCCCAAATGACATGAAATTTTAAATTGTATCAATTATCACCAATCAAAACATTCATAAGTCTAAAATCACACATCTAACTTCATTTCATGACACAAATGTGGTCAAACCCCATTTTAAAATGAAACATCCCACTTTGAAAAAATATTTTAACACTTATCACTACATTCCATTTCAAGAACAACATAAAATTACATATAAATATATTTAGATAGAGAAAATTTACCTTGATAACATTTAAAATTCCAAAAACCCATCACGTGTTGATTAAACATAGCAATTGGTAATTTTAAAAATACTAAGAACTAAAAGGTATGAAAAAACATGAAACCATGGTTAAATGAAAATCTATGTCATAATTTATCACCTATTGTGATGAGTTTCCCAAAAACCCTCAGGTGATCATCTAAAACTAGATGGAGTCAATGAGGTTTCAAAAAAAATGTTAAATCTGAAAAATGGGTGAAGTCATCAAAGGGGATCTCTTAAAATGATTTATATCTTCCATCACGATCTTTCTAAAAGGAACATAGAAACTAAAATTAGTCATTATACATGAGAAAATCTTACCAAACTACTCAATTATAATAATATATCCCATAACCATGTGAACAAATTGAAGTACCTCTTTCAAAATATCTATTTAAAATTAATTTTCAAATTTCTTTGAGATTCTTATTTGGAATCTAAACCATTTTCCACCAACCCCTTTATAAAAACATTAACCTGTTTTGAGATATTATAGACACAAATGTTTTTGAAACCATGGACCATCACAATTATTTTTTAAAAAAAATACATCAGTTCTAAAAATAATGAAATTTCACACCCCTTACAGAAATGTTATCTCATTTATCTCAAAACAATAAATCTTTAAAACATTACATGGCCATTTAAATAGACCCAAAAATAACTTGATTATTTGTCCCCTTTATCCTTATAAAGATAAAAACATTTTTTTAAATAAACCAACTCATTTAAAAACACTTCAATAAATATCTTTCTATGGTATCACCTCTAAAAGTAAAAATCATGCAAAAAATTACTTTTTTAACTTACACCCTTTTCCACCAATTTTTTTCCATAGTTAAATTTTTTTAAATAAAACACAATATATTTTTTATTAAATAAACCAAATTTAATCTCAAATAACCACAAAATAGTATTAAAAAACCAAACACCTCATGGAATTCCTCTCTTCCATTTTGAAAACCATTTTTTATTCCTCTCTTCTCGAACCATTTTTCTTCTCTTCCATTTTTTCATTTCGAAAACCATAAGACGTCTCAAATAAAACCACATTAAAACACATTAATTTTCATGAAACCCTCAATAAAACTCCCATATATTATAAAAAAATAATAATATGAAAAAAAAACTGTCATCATTTGTAATCAATCTAGAGAGAAAGCAAGGAAAAGTAAAAAAAATTGAAGATAAATTTCACTATTCATGATTTGAAAACACATGCAAGTAATCCATAAAATAATAATAAAACATAAACATTCGTGGTTGTCAATCCCTTATGTATTGGAAGAATATGGTTTAAGAAACTATAGATGCTAACAATGGAACCCTGGTTTTTTCAAAAAAAAAATTCCTCCAAAATTCAAACCAATCCCTTAAATCACTAACATGCTCAATGGGGATCAAAGAATCATCACAAAATATCCAAACACATAAAAATATATAATTATTAACTCAAGATTAATACTCAAGATAGATGTACCCAAATAAATACTAGGTTCAATGAGATGAAGATAATTTTAAGCCCCTTCTTTCATACTCCACACAAATCCTGAAAAAGATATTACTCTCCAGACTACCCATGCATAACCCAAATAACAAGATAACAGGCTCTGATAAAATTTTATAGAGAATTGACCTGGGTCAACCCAAGACTTCTCCTGATTCTGGCATGCCACATGGCCTAATTTGTGTTCTTGATCACCATAGGATAACGATAAGAACCAAGGAATCACATATAACTATTTGGGAATAGTTTCTACCTTGAATAATATACATGACCCATGTATTAATAGTATGTTCATTCTAACCAAACAAATAGTATCAACCAAAATAAATATACACCATATTAAATTATTCTATGATCCAAATAGATATCATAAATAACAACACACTTCATAACCACACATATATATTGTAACATCCAGACATGAGATATACTAAACCCATGCCCCAAGCCAGTGGGCCACAAGGCCTCAAATGCACCTCATTGCACAAAAAAGGGTGCCGACTAGAAGCGACAATGTAAAGGTGGTGTAGTGATGGGACTATACCCTCTTATCAAAAGTGAATAACATAGATGACTAAAAAAATAATATAGTAGTAGAAGAATATATGAATATATAGAATAAATAAATAATATAGTAAGTGTAAATAAGATAACAACCAATAAAAATATCAAAAGATACCTTGTAGTGTCGTATACATAGAATGCATGGAAAGAAGGTATAAAAAATGGAACAAGGGATAAGCATATAAATAAACAAAAAATGGGTTCAAAAGGAAAAAAATATGCTTCACTAGAATCTTGAGTGAATTCTTGATCATATTCTTCTGTACACCATATATATGAAAAAACTAATCAATAACCTGTATTAGGTCCCTTTACCTTATCTGGACCAATAGTTATATAATATTCTTGGGTATTAATGTCATCCCAAGTAGGTTGTGATATTAAATCTTAGTAATCCATAACCAATAGTGTCAAGTGGTAATTCAATTATGCCTCACAACTAAACATTTTGTAGTTATAAAATGAGTAAGAAAACACTACTAAAATAAATAACCAACCCACTCTTGTTTTTATAGGACACCTCACACATTTACCTTCTTTGAGTCATCCATGGAATGTGTGTCTAAAATTGTAAATATATATATATATATATATAATGTAATAATAAATATATATATTATAGTTATATATTTCCTCCACCTATATGGACCAAGGGCGTGCAGATCCTAGTGGCTATATACAAGGAATACTATGTGTTGGTTGTGTTAGAGAGTAACTCAGACATCCATAGATAGTCTAATGAGGTGAAAAACTCAATCATTAGGGTACATTACCTCTATCTCAAAATTATTAGGAGAAGTCATTATCATTACTCAATATGGTGAGCGTTCCTACATGTCAACACTCGAACAGGGAACATGGTGTGTGAAACCCAATGTACAATAATTGTCAGTGGTGTTAGACATCATGCTCATCTTTTGATGTAAGGGATTGTGATACATTCATTCTAAAATTAACCCTTACTATCATACCACAGTATATATTAAGGATTAATAATGTTTATAATATTTCACATTAGGAAATACCTCTCATATGTCCCATTATAAAAGTTCTATTTCATTAAAGGAAATAAAATTCACTAGAAGAATTTAATATAACATGCAATTGTTGGAATGGACTTATCACCCTTTATAGTTAATTTCATTTAATTCATTCGATTAATTTAATGAATATAAATCCACCATGTAAAATCCATTCCATATAATCACATCTCACACAATTCTTTAAACATTTATATTTGATTTATAAGGCTCATGGAAGAACTTAATAGGTGTCATTAGAAGATAGAAAACTATATATGAGGGAAATTTCAATTATAGATGACCCAGGCATTTAGAATGTACTTTGGATTCCATTAAACATTCATATATCATGGTATATTCCATTTAAAATATATTACAAAGGCCTAAAGGGTGTTCTGAGCATTTGGAACAAATAAAAACAAGGGAAATTCAACTTCCCACACCAAAGGGGTGTCCATAACCAGGTTAAATATCCTATAAAATAATAAAAAAAAAGATAAAATAAAGTGGGTATAGGTGTGTTGATCAATTTTATTAGAAAAACTAAATAAAAAGTGATTCTTTGAAAAATTCATCATGCAACAAAAACACATTTTTATGAGACATCAAAATTCATGGGGAACATGAAAAGGCAACCCAACTCAAGACTGTAGATGACTCTACCCTAGATATCAAACTCGTATTTAGAGTACGTCAGAATAAATTGATGAAATAGTCCAACACCCTGATAATAGGGAAAGATATCTAAAACAAAATTGAGCTATGTATCAAAAAAAAATAGACTGAAATAAGAAAGTATTGGATTGTATATCCTAGTGAGATTAATTTTATGATTCTGATTAATATCGATTTGGACTTTAGATGGGAGAAATATCTCAAAGCCTGGGTTAAGGGATATTTGGTATCAATAAAAGAGGAGAACGATTTTAGAATTTGGATCGGGGAGGATAAATAATAAATAGGGGTAAATGATTAATTGTGGTAAAAATTTCCTTTTCACCCTCAAAATTGGTTGCTCATAGTTTGGCCACACTGTTTATCCAAATTATGCTCAAGTCCACTTCTTAAGGAATCCCTTGCATGGATAAGACACGTGGTCTACATAAATCTCTACAACCTCTGATAAAACCCACAATTAAGAAACTCTGCAATATCTAACAATCATGTACATATAGTCTCATGGTTTCAAAATAAGCAGGGTTTCTTCAAGTGTACTTATGTTTTTTCTCACATGGTTTGAAGAGAATTTGGGGGATGAATGACGTAGTTACTTATAATAGTGAATCCCAATTACTTTTTCCATTTTCAAAAACTCTTGACTCCAAATGGGCCTTGAATGATCATAGGACATTCCTTAGTCTATAGTAAACATTAACCATGATAAAACCTATGTTCTATATTGAGAAGAAAGTGAGTAATACATTCTTGAAATAACGGGTCATTACAACCACCCCTCCTTAATGAAAATTTTCCCTAAGTCAGACTTCTGAGGTTATAGAGGTATCACTAGAAAAGTGTTATGGCCAGTGAGATCTTATATCACCTTCCCACTCCCAGGTCATTTGATATACCCAGTTATTCTATCTTAGCTCCCATACCAAAGGAATGGACCTGACTTGGAGTTTCTTTTGCGCACTGATCAAAAATACTCACATGATTCTCCTCAAAGGAAGTATCCACATTCATATCAACCTCATCAGGATGAAGGACATGTTATAGTTCTAGATAGTACCAATAAAGTTGAGATATATGAAAGACATTATGAATAAGATGGTATCTTTTAGAAAGTTCCAACCGGTAAACAAATAGTCTAATCTATTTTAAAACCATAAATGGTCCAATGAACCTTGGTGAGAACTTACTATGGTTCTAAATACATCTATGGACTAACCTAGATGGTAATGGTATGAAAAAATAGTGTTCAATATTGAACATGACAGGTTTCTGGTATCCAATAGTATAAAACTATTGTATGGAGTATGATTTCATCAATTATTTATCAATCTACTGAACATGGTCTACAACATCCTACATGGGATCTAGTCTAATAATATCTTCCACAACATCTATCTAGAAAATATGTGAAAAAAAGGGTCTACCCTATATGGATTTATAAGGGTACATCTCGATGATATCCTAATGGATGTTATTATAAGAAAATGCAACAAGAGAGATGTATTTCTCCCAAAAACCATCAATGTAAATGACACATGCACGAAGCATGTACTCTATCACTGAAATCATATTTTTTTACCTATCCATTGGTATGTAGTTGATTCATTTTACTTAGAAGAACCTTTGTATCCAAGGCCATCTGTAACCCCTATCAGAACTATGACATAAATGAAGAATCTATGTCATAAATGATATATTGTGGAGCTCCATGAAGATGTAAAACCTATGTGGAATATAATAATCCCATGTTTCCTATTGAGAAGGTCCCTCTCATAGGTATGAATTTTTCTACCTTTGTCAAATTATTATGGAAAATCCCCTCTATATTATTTCCATGAGGTGATCTGGTTAAACAAATCACAAAATCCTTTGAATCATTACCCCACATCGACTTAGAAATGTACAATAGAGGATAAATCCCTACTAGACCTTGATTTTTTCTACCTTTACCTACCCACAAGTAGAACACTGATTGAATAATCCAGTGGTATCACATTTCAGACTAAGCCACCAATACCGGCATAGTAGATCTAGATACATTTTGGTGACACCAAGGTGAACCACCAATGATGAGCTGTGAAATTTCCACATCAGCTCCTCTCTAATGTCTAATGGGTCCCATACATGCCGAAGGAATAATAAGGTATCATCATCATCCATAGTCTACCCTAAAAAATGATAATCATCTGATATGATTTCCCTTAGGAAAAGGCCTTTCAGATCATATAGTATCCTCATGTATACCAGTTTCAGAATAGGGTAAGTCACTACTAAGGTTATGAGGATAGTATGGCCATGATCCTTCTAAACCTAAATTTGAATATCTGAAACTAATTCCATGATATTCCATTATCAACTATCCCCTTGAACCACATGTTCTTGAGTATTTTGATATAAGGAATCTACCACTATATTCCCCTTACCAAACATGTAGGCATGCTCAAAATCAAACGACTATAGGTATCTGGCCAACCTTTTATACATTTGATATAGATCCCACTATATAAAGATGTACATGAGAATTTTCGGATCAGTGTATACCAAAAAAACTCTATAAGTTGACAGTGTCCCCAATAGTATATACCATGAACTATAACATCTCTCTTGAGGTTGTGTGTCAGGTAATTTCACTTGTGAGGCCTCAATTGACGTTACCTAGAATTGATGGCTCACTCTTACTACATCAAAATAACTCCCAACATGATACGAGATGCAACACAATATACAGTATAGATCATTCATGTCTCTCATATAATCATCATCAATGAATAATTCAATCTTCTCTTTATTTCTTGAAAGTATGCATCATAGGATTCTAAAAATACGAATTTCACTACCATATTTGTTAAGAAAGTAAACTATATTTTATGGTGTGATAAGTTCTGGATAATGTATCTGTAATATTCCAAAATCTCCCCGAAACTCTGAATGTTAAATACATTCTTGGGATAGTCCCAATAAACATTATATATCACTTTCTCTAGGTCTACTAACAGTCATAACTAGGAGATGATATGTCCTAAGAAGTGGACTATAACAATTTAAAAGTGGAATTTACTAAGCTTAGTATAGAGATGATGCTCTATCAATGTATTCAACATGATCATAAGATGGTTGATAGCATCATTTCTGGTGTTTTAAGACACAAATATATTTTCATCAAATACTACCACAAATGAATCCATGTACGGGAGAAATCCATGACTCATAAGTTCCATGAATATTGATGTGTGTTCATGAGTCTGAATCAAGTAACTAGGTACTCAAAATGAACAAAAATTATCAGGAGATATTGGTGAGATATGTCCAAAGATATTACATGATCCAAATGATAACCTGACCTCAAATCTATCTTTGAAAAAACCATCTCTCTTTATAGTTGATCAATGAATTCATCTATTCTAGGTAGTGGATACTGATTCATTACTTTGAGCTGGTTCAATCGATGGTAATCTACACAAATCTTGAAGTTGTCTTATAAATTCATGCAAAAAGGATAGGTGAACCATATGGAAATGTTTTGGAGCGTTTGAATACTTTAGCCTTTATTGCCTTTAACTGCTTAATTATCTCTAGAAGGTCCATATGTAACGCCCCAACCCTAGTTACCCAGATTCGGTGCATTATTACATAACATTTTCATGATCACAAAAGATCAAGTCTTGAAAGACCGATTAGTTTAGTAGCCTTGGATGTACTAGATAAATTTATAAGGTTAACATTACATCATAAAATGAAAAACTACAACAACATTGTTTCCATAGACCACACTCATATCCCCTCAGACTATCCCTATAGATAAGTCATAGAATATATCTTCACATCTTGGGAAAAATAAAACATAGAAATGGGTGAGCTCAGATGCTCAGTAAGGATAATAATATTGCAGAAACATTCATAAATAAGCATAAACATTTAAGGCAATGTATAACTAAAACACAATCCTTTTAAACTGTAACTTTAGCATAATATGGAAAAATTAAAATGAAATAATTCCATTTACTTATTCACATGCATATTCTACTAGTAAAATTATCACATGCAATATCAATAACCACTTTCATAATGATGGAATGCATAATTCCAGATAACCATAACAACATAGTCAAGGCCTTATTCCAAGACTACAAAAAATATTTTTTCAAGGCCTTGTGCCAAGACACTAGTTTGTCTCAGGAGAACTACTGATGCATCGAGGAGCTATAGAGAGCTCCACCTGTCACATACTAAGTGCAATGCATACTCACATGAAAATTTTGAAACATAACATAAACATTCGTATTGAAAATTGCATAGGAAATGTCAATAAATTACCCACAAACCATGAATGGTATAAAAATAACACATCCACGGTCAAACATATCTCATTCAATACAATATGGAAGATTGTATTGTAACAGATTAACCTTAATCGAGAATAATGAAGAATATTGACATAGATGAAAATAATCATCAAAACTATTTGAGATAACTATCCCCTTTTTCGTGAAAACATTTTAAAGTCACACTATTTGTCGAGAATCCATTTAAAAAAATATTTTTGAATCAAAGTGTCCCATACCACTTTGAAACATTGAAAATGAATTTTACTTTTAAAACATTAATGTCTATATAAATAAATAATTAAAACCATTTTTTAAACATGGACATTAATGATAAATATTTAATATAATAAAACATTAAAACATTTTAATATGATATTTTGTTAGAGTTCCTAACCAAAAGTGAGACACTTGAATACAAATAATTTAGGTAATCAAAAATTTGTAATATCATGAGAATAAAGGTATTCATGATATACTATGTCAAAGTAAATTATATATACCATATAAAAGTGATTTGGTGTATAAAAACAAAGAAGCCTCAATGGAATGTTAATTGAGATGAAATCTCTTATAAAGACCATATCCTTAGGTTAAGGATAAATTTAAGACATAATTATACGTCAAAAATATAAATACACTCAATATTATAGGATATTCAGTGTAAATAAATCATAGGACGTTCACACATATTCTTGTAAAGACAACACCAATGAATTAGTTATTTAACTCAACAAATGGATATTTAGTTAAAATTACTCTTATCAAGTTCATATTGATGACTTGAGAAATTATCAAGGGAGTGATTATTCATATCAAAAGTATATCCACATAATGTGGAGTGGACATTATGACATAAGCAAATGAATTGTGATTACACAAATAATCTTGGAGTAAAATAATCAATGAAGTATGCGTAAAGCCAAATGAGTGAAATTGAAATTGGTAATTACCTTACCAATTTGGTAACTTACAAAAAAAACATCCGATGAAATTTTAATCATACAATAATGATGTAAATATCCATAAATTAATATATATTACACAATTAATACAATCATGGGCAGTACACACACCACATGAAATAAATAAGTGGTGAACAGTGGAAATCTCACTGAATTAAAAGTGAGATAAGAAACCCCTTACAATGTAAATTTTCCTTGGTAGAGGGTAGGGTAACCTCTTTTATAATGGTTAAATAATTTTTATTGAATTATACAAGAATAATATACATTAATACGATATCATATATGATCTTTTAACATTGATTTGTTAATAATATCTTAGTGTTATCGTCCTTTCAGGTGTTAACGGATTTGTTTTCCTTTATATTATTTGTAATGTGAGCCATATTTATTTTGAATTGGATATATATTATTCATATCCAGAATGATATAAAGTCCTTAGACATTATTTTTAGTCACAAAATGAGAATTAGTCTTGAATGGATGTGATGGGGAATGAATCTCATCACGTTCGTGGAGACGATAGTCCGTACGTACGCACGAGCGACAATATCATTATTTTTATATTAAAATAATATATAATTGGACGATATATCATATATACAAAATCACTATAATGTTATATTTGTTATTAACATCAATTACACATCATTATAATACCCATCCAAATAATAATGTTTTGAATAACAATTACACCACGACGTAGAGACGGTAAGGTGTACTTACGCACATATGGTGACATGTCATTAAAATGATGGATAGAATAATGAATATGGTTGTACCATATTTATAATAACATCTAATTATATATAAGGTAATGGGGTTATTATTTTAAAATTTAAATAATAAATAAATAAGAAGTTGAAGAAGAAAGGAACTTGAAAGAGGGTGGTGAAAACATTACCTCTTCTTCGGGTTCTTCCTTTTGATTTGATCAAAAGGGTTCCTTAGGCTAGCTTTATGATAAAGATAAGGCCTCTAGGTTGAAGTGAGGGAAGTTGAAAGAATATTTGGGCAGGGTTTGGCTAAGGCAAATGGCTTTGAAGGTGTGAATTAGAGGAAAGGGGAAGTCCCTTTTATAAGAGGGGTGAGGAGCACCTTAGGAAAACCTAGATATATTATTTTATAATAAATTCTTATTCGGTTTATAATTTCTCCAAAGTGGATTATCTAAAGGTTAAGGTGTGGATAGGTTTAGAACCGATCAACCAATAGGTTTTAGATATGTTTGGGTCACTATATTAACTTTATCTTTTTTATTTAACTCTTAGTTAAATAGTATGACATTTACCATGTCTCTTTGTGTTTTTATATTATATAGTTAATAAACATACTATAAACTTCCAACCAACCCCCAAGTCATCAATTAATGATAAAACTATTATTATATAATTCCTTTTCCCAAACCATAGATTTTTAGGAATATAATATCAATTAATAATATAATATTTGTTTTAAAAACTCATTTATGTCAATTTTGACACTATTTAATAATTGATATTTGTTAAAGTCATAAAAACTTTATTAATTCGAAACAAATTAATTTAAGCAATCCTAAAATGTCATATTAACTAAAAGAAATTTATTATGTCATCAAAAGTTTCAAATTATATTTATTTTAACATTTATAATACTAATTATTTGATTCTTTTATAAATAAGGAAACAACTGAATCATTATTGTGTCATAAATAAATTTCATTATTCAATGTATAACAATTATAAATAAAATACCATTTTGTAGGAAACCTTTTTATATTTCTAATTAATACTTATAGTATAAAATATAACATATATAACCTAATGTAAAAAAAATTTGCTAAAAGATATATGCTTTTGTCATTTTTGTATTTACTTTAACTTAATTAATATAATGTGTCATTATCACTTACAAGTGGATTCAAGGGGTCCCAAAATCGACCCAAATATATCCATGGTCGGACATGTATCAAAAAATGGGTTATGACACGTTTTAGGGTAATATATTATTTTTATTATATTATTTTTTACCCTTATTTACCGGATTTACCTTTTAACCATTATAAATAAAATATTTACCGAAGTAATTATTCAAAATGTCTAAAAATAAAAGTTACCTATTTACACAATTTGGACCTTATGATTCTAAATATGGAATCCATTTTTCTAAATTCAAAACACATAAGTGGAAGAAATTAATTTAAAATTAATTCTCGTTGTTAAAACAAAAGGCGTGTTTTTAAGAGATAATAACTATCAAAAGATTGGCACTTGCTTATGTCCAGTTTAAATGTGAAATTATGTCCAATGACCAACATTGGATTAAATGGTAAAAATATAATCTAATTATACTCCAAAATAAATCAAATTCATAATTTATCACTATTAATTATTTCAATTAAAAAATTTGTTTTTAATTAAAATTTAGTAATTTTCACTATTCATCAAAATTTGAATGTTATCTGAAATGTACCAAAAATTCACCATAAGCTAATTACAATAATATGAATCCAAAAATGAATTCCATTTTGAACTAAAAAAATGTATAAAATTTCCAATAGGGGGTATTACTATTCATAATGGGTAGTTTGATTGGTTGTGGTGTGTGTTAGAACTTGAAGTTATGTACAACACGCACTACTGTATTTTTCAAAGAGAAGCGTACCGTGGAAGCTTGGGGTGTTACATTATCCCCTACTTAAATAAATTGCATCCACGAAATTTTTAAAATTGGTCTTGGGAATATAATGGAATGTCACACATCGGAAAAAGAGTCTATAAAACTATCATTTTAAAAGAAAGAAGGAGAAGTACAAAGGTCACCCAAGATAACCCATACTAGGATTCCATGTAAGAAAAAATGGATATGGAATATAAACTAAGTGTATAGTTATGATGGAGAGGGATAGAAAACATGATTAGGAGAAATTTAACAACAAGAAAACCACAAACTTCTAATGGGACAAACCGTCATTAGTCTCCCAGTAGGAAATGTAAACAGACAACATTTTTTTTGTTTTAAGTTACATTACATAAATATGAGGAATTCATTTATGAGATTAACTAAGATCATAAATAGATATACAAAATTTTTAAGTAGATTTTCATTCTTTAATAAATTTCTACCACTAACACATTTTTTTAAAGGATGAGTATTCAAGAAGACTTGGTCACATTAGAAGAGCTAGAATAAACTTCTATAGAATCACATGATTCACGAAGGATAAACTATATATTTACTTTGTCTTTAAAGATTAATCAAAACCAAAATGGTTAGAATAAGATCTGATGATCCCCCAAAAGGATATTCTATTAGATAATGAAACAGTAATCATAATTTATAAAATTAAACCACAATACCCCAAAGATAAATAAATACCATTCAATAAACAATTGTCCATAAAATACTTCAATATAATCCAAACTAATATTGAAACCCAAAACATAAAAGAATTTGGTTATGTAGTCTTCCAAGTTAAATTGTATCTCCAAATGACATCAAATACTCTTAATGTCACATACATAAAATTAATTAACCTAATCACATAATCTCTATTTTAGGTTACTAATTTCCATAAAAAACCCAAATAACTAAAAATGCACAATAAAAAAATATATAAAAATTCACCATTACTCATTAAATGAAATCCCATAGTATTCTATTTTCCTTGGGCATATATAATTCCCAACAAAGAAAACATCTTCCAAAATAACATTTATCAATTAATCACAAAATCATTTTCCTATACTAAGGGTATTCATTTGATAAGACATAAGATTACAAATCAACTTATTATTGATCAATAAAATCATTTAAATAAAAAATAATTATTCACAATAACCAGGGACTTCACGTAGTCCAGTGGTAGGCAATAAATGCCAATCACACTTTGGTTGTGGGTTCGATTCCAATAGCTTTGTCCGACGTGACGGGTTGTCACACAGTCTACGCGTTTTTCTTTTTTAAAAAATATATTTTATAACATTACCAAAATGATATAAATTCCTCAAAATAACCATAACATAATTTAGCCACAAATTTTATCTCATACCATTCATTTTCATCAAAAAAATATAAAAACTTGTAATTGTCTCAAACCCAATGATCATATAAAACCAAATGGTTATTTATAACTATATCCACAAGAGAAAAGATAAGTCTTCCTCAAATATTATTCTCACATGGAAAACTGCAGGGTTACAAATACAAGAGAAAAATATTCCAAAGTAATCCCATCAACAAGGAGCACTAATACTTTTAAACATTTCTCCAACCATTTACTTCCACATAGCTTCTTCTTTGACGAAAAAATATCCTATAGAATAGGGAATTCACTCAAGTAATGTCCACTTCCCCTACATTTGTGGAAAATGACTATAAATGTATTCTTGGGACCATTTTTATTTTCTTCCATAGTAATCTTGATTTTTCATCATAAATTCTTCACTTTATTTCCTTCTTTCCTGCGGGTAAAGCATTTCTTTGTTCCATTGAGACACTTTCCTGGGTGTCTCCTTCCACATTTCCTGCATGATGGAAATTGAGGATTATTTTCTCCATGGTCTCCACTACTGGATCTCTTATCATTAATCACCTTTCTCTTCATTGTTGAGTCCAGGAGTTGGTTAATATATATGTTGTTGATCATATTTTTGGAAAACTGACTTGGCATGAACATGATATATTTTACGCCTATCAACATTCCATTTTGTTTCTCATTTACACCACTGTTCCCACCTTGTACATCATTTTCAAAGTTACTATGACTTCCTTCGAATCCATCCATTGACTAAAACTAGAAAGAATTATGTGAGTAAAATTAGTCATAAAATAATTTAGAAAATATCATGACAACATATGCTCAACTGAAACACCTTTGGATTAACCAATGTCATTTATTCTCATCTTATATTCAAATACTTCAAATTTGAGTGTAAATAAAATGGAAATTATCCTAATCATATCCCTCGGGAGTTTCATAACCATGAGTACAGCAAGGCCCGTTTTCATGCACCAATTCTCGTTCGAGTCTATGTCAAAGTGTTGTTTTTGGGTTTTACCCCTAGGTACATCTATTCCAGAGACACCTCTAGCTGCTCGTATCCAGACAGAGATGTATTGCTAGGAAATCTCAAAAATTCTCCACAATACCAAAATTATTGGAAGTTCTTTTATACTAATCCGCAAATTCCATCTTAGGTCTATGATCTCTAATCAGAGTTTATCTAAATCAAGCTTCCAAGGTTTGTAATAAACTTCCTCTGATACCAACTATAACGCCTCAACCCTAGTTACCTAGAGTTAGTGGATTATTTCATAACATTGGCATGATCAAAAAATATCATGTCTCGAAAGACCGATTAGTTTAGTAGTCTTGGAAGTACTAGATAAATTTATATGGTTTACATTACATCATAAAATGAAAAACTACAATAAAATTGTTTCCATAGACCACACTCATATCCCCTCAGACTATCCCTATAGGTAAGTCGTAAAATGTTTCTTCACATCCTAGGAATAATAAAACATATAAAGGGGTGAGCTCAGATGCTCAGTAAGGATAACAATATAGCAGAAACATTCATTAATAAGCATAAACATTTATGGAAATGTATAACTAAAACAAAATAATTTTAAACTTAAACTTCAGCATAATATGGAAAAAATAAAATGAAATAATTCCATTTACTTATTCAAATGGATATTATACTAGTTTAATAATCACATGTTATATCAATAACCAATTTTATAATGATGGAATGCATAATTCCATACTATCATACCACATAGTCAAGGCCTTGTGCCAAGACCACAAATAAGATTTTGTCAAGGCCATGTGCCAAGACACTAGTTTGTCTCATGAGACCTACCGATGCATCGAAGAGCTATAACGGGCTCCACCCATCACTTACTAAGTCCAAGGCATTCCTCATATGAAAATTTTGAAACATAACATAAACATTCGTATTGAAACTAGCATACAAAATGTCAATACATTATCCACAAACCATGAATGGTATAAAAATAACACATCCACAGTCAAACATAACTCATTAAATACAATATGGAAGAATTTATTGTAATATATTAACCTCAGTCAAGAATAATGAAGGATATTGACATAGATGAAAATAATTATCAAAATTATTTGAGAGAAATATCCCCTTTTTTCTTGAAAACATTTAAAAGTAACCCTATTTGTCAAGAAGCCATTTAAAAATAGATTTTTGAATCAAAGTGTACCATACCACTTTGAAACATAGAAAATGAATTTTAATTTTAAAACATTAATGTCCATATAAATAAATCATTAAAACCATTTTTAAAACATGGACATTACTGAGAAAGATATATAATAATAAATCTTTAAAACATTTTAAAATGATATTTAGTTAGAGTTTCTATCCAAAAAAGAGACACTTGAATAAAAATATTTTAGGTAATAAAAACATTTTAATATCATGATAATAAAGGGATTCATGATATACTATGTCAAAGTAAATTTTATACACCATATAAAAGTGATTTGGTGTATAAAAACAAATAAGTCTCAATGTAATGTAAATTGAGATGAAATCTGTTATAAAGACCATATCCTTAGTTTGATGATACATTTATGACATAATTATGTGTAAAAAAATAAATACACTAAATATGAATGGATATTCAGTGTAAATAAATCATAGTACATTCACACATATGCTTGTAATGACAATGCCAATGAATTGGATATTTAACTCAACAAATGGAGATTGAGTAAAAATTACTCTTATCAAGTTCATATATATGACTTGAAAAATTATCAATAAAGTGATTATTTGTATCAAAATTATATCCACAGAAAGGGTAGTGGACATTATGAAATAAGAAAATGAATAGTTATTCCACACAAAATCTTGGATTAAAATAATCATTGAAGTATGCGTAAAGCCGGATGAGTGGAAATTGAAATTTGTAATTCCCTTACCAATTTGGTAACTTATGAAACATACATCCCATGAAATATGAATCATAACATAATGATTTAAATATCCATAAATTAATTTATATTACACAATGAATTCAATCATGGGAACTATACACGCCACATGAAATAAATAAGTGGTGAACAATGGAAATCTGACTAAATTTAAAATGAGATAAGAAACCCCTTACATTGTACTTTTTCCTTAGTTGAGGGTAGGTTAACCTCCTATATAATGGTGAAAGAATTGTTATTGAATTATACAAGAATCATATACATTAATATAATATCATATATGATCATTTATCATTGACTTTTTAATAATATCTTAGTATTATCGTCGTTACGGGTGTTAATGGATTTGTTTTACTTTATATTCTTTTTTATGTGAGCCATATTTGTTATAGATGGGATGTATCTTATTCATATATAGAATTATATCAAGTCCCTAAACATTATTTTTAATCATCAAATGGGAATTAGTCTTGAATGAATACGATGGGGAATGAATCACAACGCGTTCGTGGAGACGGTAGTCCGTACGTACGCACGAGAAACAATATCATTCTTTTGATATTAAAATAATATATAATTGGATGGTATATCATATATAAAAAAACATTATCATTTTATATTTATTATTTAAATCAAATACACATCATTATCATACACATAAATATAATAATGGTTTGAATAACAATTACACCACGACGTGGAAACGGTAAGTCGTACGTATGCACGTATGGTGACATGTCATTCAAAGGATGGGTAGAATACTAAATATGGTTGTGCCATATTTATAATAACATATCAGTATATATAATATACTCTATTTATTATTTTATAATGTAAGTAACAAAGAAAGAAGAAGTTGAAGAAGAAAAGAACTTGAAAGATGTTGGTGAAAACATTACCTCTTCTTCGGGTTATTTCTTTTGATTTGATAAAAAGGGCTCTTTAGGGTGGATTTTTGATCCAACTGAGGCCTCTAGGATGAATTGAGGGAAGTTGATAGAATATTTGGGCTGGGGTTGGCCGATCCAAAAGTCTTTTAAGGTGTTAATTAGAGGGATGGGGAAGTTCTCTTTTATAAGAGGGGTGATGGGCACCTTAGGAAAATCGGGAAATATTATTTTATAATAAATTCATATTAGACTTATAATGGCTCAAAAGTGAATTATTTAAAGGTTAAGTCGGGGATAGGTCTAAAACCACTCAACCAATAGGTTTTAGATAGGTTTGGGTAACTATATTAACTTTATCTTTATTATTTAACTCTTAGGTAAATAGTTTGACATTTACCATATCTCTTTGTATTTTTTGTATTATATAGTTAATAAAATAACTATAAAATTTCAAGAGACCCCCAAGTGGTCCATTAATAATAAACCTATCATTATATAAGTCCTTTGGCTGATCCTTAGATTTTTAGGATTAGAATATCATTTATTAATATAATATTTGTTTAAAAAACACCTTTATCTCAATTTGGACCCTATTTAATAATTGATTTTTTTAAAAGTCTTAAATACTTTATTAATTCAAAAAAATTATTTAAACAATACTACAATGTCATATTAACCAATAGATTTTTTTTATGTCACCAAAACTTTAAATTTTATTTATTTTAACATTTATAACACTAATTATTTGATTCTTTCATTAATAAGGAAAATAATGAATCATTATTGTGTCATAAATAAATTTTATTATTAAATGTCTAAAAATTATAAATAAAATACCATTATGTAGTAAATATTTTTATATTTCAGATCAATATTTATAGTATAAAATATAACATATATAACCCAACATAAAAAAATTGTTAAAAAATATATGCTTTTGTCATTTTTGTATTTAATTTAACTTAATTAATATAATGTGTCATTATCAGTTACAAGTGGATCCATGGGGTCCCAAAATCGTCCCAAAGATGCCCATGGTCGGAGATTTATAAACAAATAGGTTTTGGATACATTTTAGTGTAATTTATTTGTATTATAAAATTATTTGTTACCCTTATTTACCTAATTTACCTTTTAACCATGGTAAATAAAATATTTACCGAAGTAATTATTCAAAATGTCTAAAAATAAAAGTTACCTATTTACACAATTTATACCTCCTGATTCTAAATATGGAATCCATTTTTCTAAATTCAAAACACAACAGTGGTAGAAATTAATTTAAAATTAATTCCCATTGTTAAAAAAATATTGTTTTTAAGAGACAACAACTATCAAATGATTGGCACTTTCTTATATCCAGTTTAAATGTGAAATTATGTCCAATTACCAACATTGGATTAAATGGTAAAAATATAAATCAAATTATATACTAAAATCACTAAAATTTATAATTTATCACAATTAATTATTTCGATTGAAAAAGTTTTTTTCAATTAAAAATTAGTAATTTTCACTATGCATCAAAATATGAATTTTATCCGAAAAGTACCAAAACTTCACCCTAAGATAATTTCGATATTCCGAATCCAAAAATGAACTCCATTTTGAATGATAAAATCAATAAAATTTCAAAAACTATGTATTACTATTCACAATGGTTAGTTTGATTGGTTGTGGTGTGTGTTAGAACTCGAAATTGCGTACAACACACGCTCATGTATTATTCAAAGAGAAGCGTACCGTGGAAGATTGGGGTGTTTCACCATATGTGTCATACTATAAGGAGGAATGGTCCTTGGTTCTTCTCTAAGAAATGGTTCAATGGTTATATCTACCTCTCTCGCTAGAGGTACACCAAATAAGTCATCGGGAAATACATACAAAAATTAATCCACTACAAGAGTAAAAGTAGTTGGTTGTAACCCATTGGGATGCAGGTAATGATTAGTGACCTGAGTTATTGCACTATATAGCCTCTACTTCATGGATCAACCTCTAGTCTCACTATCATCACATTCTCCGTTATTCATGTGTCTAATTCCCTTTAGTGATATAAATGTCACCCTCTAATAGTAGTAGTCAATATGGTCTCAATAGGAAACCAACATACCCTTCTAGATGAATATGTAAAATTCCTTCATGTCAAACATGAAAATGTTACACATGAAAATATATCCACTAATCTTGAGGAGAAATTCCTTCAAATTGAAAATTCCCCCATATCGAATACCTAATAGAGTATTTAGCTTCATAAATCCATAAAAAAATTTATCTCAAGGCCCAGAATCTCCATGATTACATCAGAGAAAAAAGAGTCACACACACAAGTTCCAGATAAAGAAGACATAAAGCAGAGGCTACTAGAATATTACCTAGTAAAGTAGATACTTCAGCACTCTGTTCTTCTAGTGTAGGCTGGAAAACATGTAACTATAATGTAACGTGGCCCTAAGTCATTTCATTAATGACCTTGCCATTCCCTCTCATCTGTCCTTCAGAATCAAGAGTCTGACTACCTCTACCTACACCATCACCTTAGCTTGATCAGTTTGTGGTATTCTATGTACCTTCAAACAATTATCTTACTGAAGTTTCTCATAATCATGTAGTGGGTGTAAATCCCTACTCATTAGGTGCTGAATGAAATTTCTTATAGAAGAACTAGATATGGCCCATACTGCCACATCCTATTTATTTCACTGAATCTATTAAGCATTGAGGCTTTATGTGTCATGGATTCCCACACTTGTGGCATATCAGAAATTTTTCATCATGGGGAACCTTATTGTTTTTACCTCCACAAAAAGCCTCAAAACAACTGTTATGCACACAAGAATAAGTACTGATAGATATACGAATTGAACCACCCTGACTAACCCCATTGTCCTCAATCAAATTCCTCTCTATGATAAGGTTCTAGTTGATGATTTCAGAAATATTTGTCAATATGAATACATTGACCTATGATCAAATTGTGTAAACTAGCACATCCTTGAATCACCTAGAGGTCATCACCTCATCACCCACTAGATTAGTAGCAAACAGATGAATGTCTGTTAAACGATAAGTGTATTCTGTACTTGAAGTAATCTGCCTCTATATGATCATAAATTCTATTTATTTATCATCTCTTAGTGTTTGGGGAGAGAATTAGTCATAAATGATTTTCTGGAAATCCACCCAGATCATATCTCTATACTGATCAACCTAGGTGATTACATCCCACCATCACTTAGTGGAATCGTATAGCACATATGCAGAATGTTAAAACCTCTTCTTTAGATGAATATCATGATTATAATATATATATATATATATATATATATTAGATATATTTTATCCAAGACTTAGCAGCATGTGGTCTTCCATCATCCAAAAAACTGGTAGGATATTGTTGCTGCAATTCCCAAGTCAACTCTACCATAATTAGGGCAGGTAGAATAATATTTTCCTATTCTATAACATTAATAGAAAAACCACTTGGAATTGGGTGTCAGTTCCCAAATCAAGAATATGTAGAGTTGTTACATGTGTAACTATAGGAGGAATCACTAGCATATCAGGGTCCTCCACCTCAGTATCATGGTTGTTGCTACCTCCAGGGAGTACAACTAGAGGAAGTCAAGGAGGATTGATACTAAAATGTAAAACACACACCTTAGAATAGATCTTAACAATTTACAATTTTTCAGATTGGAAACTATGATAGCTACATATGATTCCTATAGAAATGATCATGCCTCTCTTCCTACTCCAACATCCAGGCCTAGGCTGTAGAATAAACCATAATGGACAGAAGAACATAATAGATACCCCACTTCCCACTCCAATGGTTACATTCTAGTAAAGGTATTTTTTTTCAAATCTATTATATGGTCATTATAACTTTAAAATTCATATTCATTATAAAATATTTCTTGACCTAATATTTAAATCACATAAAATGGTTAAATTAGGTAGATTACCATTTCCAATCCATAAGGGCCCATAATCCTTATGAACCAAAATATGGTATCCAGTTATCCCACACCATAACACATTCTATCTCATGAAAAAAATGATCCAAGGCTCAAAATTCTATAATTTATATGTTAAGGTTTATTTTTTAACCTATTTCCAAAATTACTATTTGGTTAAGGTAGAAACATTAAGTATCAATTATGTTTTCCAATCCTTGTAATAAAAATCCTAAAAATTTCATAGATATCAAAGTCACTAATAATATTAAACACACAATTACAAGAATAAAATAAATGTGACATGATTAAATGCATGGAATATTAGTCCCATTGTCCCTATAATGATGAATATTATAAAGTAATCTCATTTCATTGAGCCATGGTAGTTAAATCATAATTTTAATCATATAAATAATAGTATCTCCATAAAACAAGTGTTTCACCAATCAGTGGAGTTGCATCTTCCATAAATATGATAAACAATAAATTAGTTCCCATCCCATGTGATTTGGGTTTCCCCCCACAAATGGGTTAGCTACATCCAGGAATAGGGTCTTTAGAAAATTAATCTAACTCCTATTATCTTATATAATCCCCAATTAGTAATAAAAAAGAAAAATATAGTTATGATAATACTTTATAACATCTTAACCTAGGATCCACTAAACTCCTGCCCCATGCCAGTGGGTCACATGGCCTCAAGTGTGCCTCCTCATACACTAGAGGCTTCCAACTAAAAGTGATCATGTAATGGTTGTGTGGTGGGGAGACTATAACCTCTTATTAGAATGGAACATCATAGATGAACATAAATACACAATAGTATAAAAATCATATGTGATCTGTCTTAATAAATAAATAAGTATGGAAGCTTAAATTACTGAACAACTCGTAGTCGTACCAAAATCGACTTGGAAGTGTCATATACATCGAATGCATGGAATGATAATATACAAAAAGTGATTATAGATGAGAAACATACAGAAAACAAGGTACAAAATGGAAAAAATAGATCCACTAGCTTCTCGAGTGAATTCACGATTGTATGCTCCTATGATCTATCTATAATAGGAAGCATATCAACAACCTGTAATAGTTTCCTTTCCTTTATCCAAAACTGTAATCATATAAGATTATCAGGTACCAAAGGAATCCTGAGTTGGGTGTGAGATAAAATCTAAATAGGCCACCACCAATGTTTTCTAGAGGTAATCCAAGAAGTACTCATAACTAAACAGTTTATAGGTATAAGTAGAATAGTAAAATAGTGCTAAAATAAATAACCATTCCACTAAGGTTCCTATAGGACACTTGGTGGGTCTACCTACTTCAGATTATGTATGGAATGTGTGTCCAACCCAGTACCAATATTTATAAATTAATAATATATATATATAAATATATTATTTGTTTATATTTCATCTACCTATATGAACCATGGGCGTGTGGATGCTAGTGGACATATACCTAGAATACTAGGGGTTTGTGGGATGGGGGTGTAACAGAGACTTCCATAACTAGTCAAATATGCCGATAACCTGAATAAATTGGGTACATTCTCTACATCTCACAATGATTTGTAGATTTCATACTCATCACTAAATATGGTGAGTGTTACATCATGTCAACACTCGAAGAAGGAATATGGAACATCAATTCGAATGTTCAACTAGTGTCAGTGGTGTGAGATGTCATGATCAACACTTGATGTAAGGTAGTGTGATACTATCATGATCAAATGAACCGTTACCATCTAACAACAACCTATATCACATCTTAATTATGTTTATAATATAAAAAATGAGGTAGTTCCTCTCATATATCCCATTAGTCAAGTTCAATTTCATTAATGGAAATAAAATTCACAAGGATCAATTAATATAACATAGAATGATTGGTGTTTCCATGCCAACCATTATTGTTCATTTCATTTAATTCATTTTATTCATTTTACAAATTTAAATCCAATATTTAAAATCCATTACATATAATTACAACCTATTTTATTCCTTTAATATGGAAAATTTGTTTTTAAGGTGCAATAAAGCACTTAAGAGGTTTCATTTGGAGATAGGAAACTACCTATGAGGGAAATTCCAATCATAGAATACACATAAGAGGTTCCTTATGTAATATAAAGGATTTATATATAAAGATAAATTCTATTTAAAATATAATTAAAAATCTAAAAGGGTGTTTCATGCATTTGGAATAATTAACCACAAGGGAAATTCACCTTGTCAAACCCAAGGGGTGCCCAAAACCAAGGTAAACATAATCTAAACAACTAAACAATGATCAAAGGGAGTGTACTAGGTGTGTTGATCAATTTTATATGAAGAAATAACTATAAAGGGGAAAATTTGAAAAATCAATCATGCGGATCAACGTTATAGCAAGGATACATCAGAACTCATGGGGAAAATGATGATACCACCTACCTCAATGTTTTAGATGACTCCTCACTCCATATTAGTATCAGATGAAATGTAGTTTGGAATAAATCTATGAAATACTCCAACACAATAAAAATTGGGAAAAATATATTGCACCTAAATAGAACAATGGATTCAAATTTAAACAAAAGCCAGAAGGGGTTGATTATAGGTCTTACTGAGATAGATATGATACTTCTAGTAGATTTTGATTTGGACATTGGATGGGTGAGCTATATCATATCATAGGTTGAGGTAGATTTGATCTCAATAAGAGGTGAAAACCATTTTGATCCACTTGAAATGGGAGGTTAATTAAAAAGAGGGATAAATGAATAACTAAGGAAAAAATGTACTTTTCACCCTCAAATAGGGGGCACAGGGTTTGGCTACATGGTTTGTCCAAACCATGTGAAAACCATGATCCAACCCATTTCTTAAGGAATGACCTTCATCGTTAAGGTGAAATGTTTAATTAACCATGCACAACCCATGATAAAACCCAATATAATGAAACTATGAAATCCTATACGTTCATGTACCTGGAGTATCACAGTTTCAGAAAAATAGTGCGACTCTTGTTGCACTTAATTATTTCCCTGATAGGTTATAAGGGACTCTACGGGATGGGCTTCACTCTTTATTCTAACCATCTTGTGTAGTTATGTTTCCCATTTTCTAGAACCATGGGCTCTGAATGAGACCAGATGCTCCTGGGACCTTCCTTAGGCCATAGTTCACATTATTCAAGATTAAACCATGTTTCAAAATTGAAAAAAAATATTCATACCTTCAAGAAATTATATACTGTTACATTCTTGATATCTATAAATTATAATATACAAAAAACTAGAAGTAGTGGAAAGAGAAAAAGAGCTCCAAAATATTACATCCCAACCAAAGAAAACTCAAAATTAGTTCCTCGGGACCCAAAACATGTCATACCATGTATCATCTAACATAATAACTCTCTTATGGTGGTATTTGAGAAGAGACATTGAAATAAACAGTGTCCTCAACCTTACCTATGTCCTGAAAAATAAACTATGCAAACACCCAGAGTCATTTGTAGTGTGTGGATAAAATCCAAATAGGATACCAAAATTTATATATATATATATATATATCAATTTTAACCCTGAGAATAAATCATTATATATTTTAAACTTGTTATACAAAACCATGTTCACTTGAAAACATTTTTTCCCTTTTGAAACCCATTTTATTAACTCAAAAATGAACAATCTTTAAAAATCATTGTAAGAAAGTATCAAATTGAGAAATAAATACCCCAAACAAAAACATTCTCAATACACTGAAAGAATTCACAGATAATATCATAAACAATGACTCATCAAATAACAAATAGATAGATCAATTACTAAGTATAAATATGAGCAACATCACATAAAAAAAGGGTTTTAATCATAAACACATGGTCCTGAAACCATTACATAACCAAAAAATGATAAACAAGGAATGAGGAAAAGGTATAACACAACCATAAATGGCTCTAAAATGATTCATAAATCATATAAAAAATGTCAGGCACAAGTAATGTACACCATGAGATCTGAACATAAGGGAATAGTGTGAATTATTCTAAAACATGGATTGTTATCTGTCTAATAATGTATATCAAGTTGCAATGTCAAATTTTCTTCCCCAAGCACAAATATCCAACATAACCCTCAATCCATTTATCAATGATTTGTAATTTTTCTAGGGCTTCCTCCTCCTAAAATATCACTTGGTCCCTTCTTCAAAACTTTAGAATAACACTTAATCTTCAACTAAAAGACCCTCTCTATCCCTTAAAAATGATTTGGATGCTAACTTGGTCTTCATATATAATTTCCTCTTAGTCCCATGGTTGGAAGTCCATTTCTATCCCATGATATAAGATATGGTCCCAAAATCTAAGTAACTATACACACACCCAAGGTCTCCCATATGTTACTTAGAACCAAAAACCCAAAACATCCACATGTTCAACTGAAAAAAAAAATCCATTTCAAAATCCAATTTAATAAACCCACATTCCAATTTTAATATGAAACCCTTTTCAAGTTAAAACATTTCAATTAAAATTATAATGTTTTCTTCAAGAAAAATCCCTTTTTGCAAAACATTCATTAAAATTCTTTTAAATCAAAAATAATTTCCCATCAGATGATCTAAACTAATTTCAAAATCCTTTTATGACCATAATGTGTCAATTATTAGACACTTTGGTTGATCTCATTAATATCACATTAAAACCCCCATTTTAAATAACTATACCCCTTTGATCCATTTTAACAAACACATGGATTTAATTAAATCCTACTCCCTTTGAAAAAACATGTTAAATCATAAAAGTTATAACTTAAATCATTTATCACACAAAACAATAAATAAATATAAATCATAAATAAAATTTGAGGATATTTTTTATACAAAAAATGTTGTTAATGAATTATAGGATCTCTATGGAAAAACCCTAAATAAATACACCTTCCTCAAATTCAATTAAAAACTTGCAACCTTCCATGAAAAAAATGATTTTTGTAGGAGGGGTCCTAAAAAACCTAAATAAAAAAATAAGGAAACAAAATACCCCCTTAAAAATTATACATTAGGCAATAGGGAATGAAAGGGTTTCATTCTTACATGAAAAAGGAAGAATAAATCTAGAATAGCATGAGTAGAATAAAAAATATAGAGAAAAAACATACCTCAAACCAAATCAATATCAAATCACAGGAAAATGCACCCAATATCCGTGAGGATTATAACCCAATAAAGGGATAGGGTTGTGTGTGTTGGGGTAGTAGAATGGGTCTTAGGGGAGTCAAATCATTTTGGAAAAATGTCATTTCTCAAAATTTTAATGACCTAGACAACTTGCATGGTTTGGACGCATGGTTAGAAAAAATATGCCCTGTCCATGTGGGAGTCATTCTAAAAACACAATAAATGTTTATTGGTTTCTGGTAAAACACACATGGTCTAAAACAACATTATTAATGAATGAAAATTAACATTTTCACCAAAATACTACCCTTTTCTGATTATAAAAATTGTGTTCCAACCATCCATCTGAGATTGTTTCCTCTAAAAAATAATGTTTCTTATCCCTGGAACCTAGGAACTCTAAGAACCTATAAATAGGAAAATAAAACCCTAACAATGTAATGGTAGTGAACTAATTGGTATCACATGAGTTTTATTTTCTTTGCAGGATATCATATTTATTCGTCTGTATTACTTTTAAATGTTTATTATATTCTCATTTTTCAATTTCATAAGATATTTTATGGGTTCAAAAATTGGTAAAAATTATAAATAATTATTTTTTCAGGCCCACAAAATTAGAAGTGGGGAAATTTAAATGGAATAAATACCTGAATATGGGTATTATTTTTCCTAAAAAAGAAAAGGATGAAGAGGATGGTCAAGACTTGTGGATCGCGTGAGCCTCTGAGGGAATAACGATCATGTGGCCATTTCAATGTCATGTGGTAGATTAAACACATAGTGTATAACCCATTACAAGTCCTATGGATTCACCTTTGATGAACATTCATTCTCTTGAAAAGGATCCCCATACAACTGATGGTCTCATGCTGACAACCAAACAAGTGCCCTCAGGCTGTATGGATTTTCGTTATAATGTTCCTGAAAAACCACCCTAAATACTTCAATTATAAGGAGGGATCATATTCAAATAGAGAGAGACACTAGTAATAATGAATCTCATGTGTCATATCATCTTTGTTAAGAATAAAATCCCATGGTGAAATCTCGAAAAACTCAAAAGACATCCAAACATTTTTAGAATGGATCAAGGGAGATAAAAGTGGGGAGGTGAGAGGTGTTTGAGGTTGCTGAAGAACATGTGATATGATCTCCTAAAGACCCACGAGATACCATGAGACCTCAGAGTCATTCCTGTCTCATCTCGCGAAATCCATTTTCCTTGTAATCCATATAGCACTAATGTCCTTGGGTATATCCAAGAAGCCCCTTTGGTTCCATAAGGATAGATGGATAGACCTGACCACTACATGCTTTTACATTCTCTATACAAACCATATTGGTCACATAATGCATCATTAAAAAATATAGTAAAAATTCATGATATTGCTTGTGAAAACTGACATCATCATTAACTATTCTAAAATAAAAAAAGGATATAGAAAGTTAGAAGGGGATATATGTTCACGGTCACTAGATGAAATGTGATACGACCCTAATGATCCAAAAGACACCACAAGTCCCCAGCGACACATTTTCCTCACCTCTCAGGAGCTCTTTTGATTATCATCCTCCCCATGAGAAGTTACCCAAGTAACTATGCAACACTTTAAGGACTACCAAATAGACTAATGCAATGAACTGCTTGAAAACCCCCATATAACCAATATCGATTATGTGACGCATCACCAAAAAATAGAGAAAATGGCCTTAACATCACACATTTAATCTCACTTGACACTAGAGCTTTGTCACATAAAAAATTAGATGGAAATGGAGGAGGAGAGAGGTTCTCACTGTCAAAGAAAGCCATGAGATGCACCAATTTCACATACAGAGCTTACCTGCGAGACCCCTAGAATAATCATCTTTGTCTCGTGATACCCTCATAAAAGTAACCTAAGGTCTTTCAAGTGTCTTCCAATAGACACTCGGATCTTGAGAAGGGAATTGGACATGTAGGTGTTATAATATGGAAGTTCTTTGACACATTTTCATGATGATACAAGTCCTCATTGATTGGATATAATCTAATAAAGGGAGAATTGATTTTAGAGACTAGTGACCGCTGAAAATCTAGTGAGACACTATGAGTTGTCCACAGAAGAGACTCACGAAGATGCGTAACACTATACCCCTTCATTGACTCCATCCTTGACTCGTACTAGATATGCCACAAAAAGTGGTAGAAAACAGGGGTGGTGATGCTTATAAATTCTCCACATCAACATGAATAAAATAGTTTAATGTTTGGACTCTAAGACTCTATATTATTTGACTCTAGAAAAGTTTTCCCTATTCCTCAATGGATTTCTTAGAGCAACTAATCATGTAACCAGAAACATTCCCTCGGGTAGTACACCAGCATACGACTAAAACGATTGTGCTCCACACAGAAGGTGCTTCGAGTGATCATTCATAGATCATGTGATGTACTTCTGTAAATACTTTTGAAGAACATACCACATGTCTTCCAGATCATGTGAGACTCAAAGTAATAGGTACTGAATAAACCTTAGGCCTTCATAATGGAAGGGATTGAAATGAGATTAAAAGTAGAACACTTCAACAAAATATATGCTCGTTGTCCCTCAGGAGCTTCATGTGAGTCTCCCAAAGACACATGAAAACACATGGACATGTCACCTATATCTCGCAACCCTCCTCCAGTATGTCCTATGGGACACACTAAAAACTCTAGACATGTTAGAGCAAGCCACATGGGTCCCATTGCAGACACCACTTTGATCTTGTGAAACCCTCAGGGTTTACCACCTAGGACATGTGATTTCCTTTAGAAATAACACCTAGATCATATAATAGTGTTTTCTAATGTAATTTGAGTCTCGTGAAAGCATCTAGACAAGATAACCGAGCTCTCAGGACACCCTCTAGGAAAATCAGCTGGGACTTGTGACACCCTCCATACATGTTGGCCAGGTCTCGCAATGTCTCTAAGAGGTGTAATCCATGATACAAAACACTCCTTGGAATATGGCACACTGACACTCATGACACCATCAGTATGTGTTAGTATAGTTCAAGTGATGGATCCTAAGACAAGGGAACTGGGTCATATAATGCCCTCCAAATAATAATGTCAGGTCAATAGGGAATCCAACGAAGTAATAGCATAGTATGTCCACAGTGTGTAAGCCCCAAATATAGGTAAGCCTAAGTGTGTAATCCCAACATAAAGGGAACTATGGTGACTATGATCCCTACTACATAAAAGATACAAAGGCTAATTGTCCCTGATGATTGATCCTTGTATTAATCATCTAGGGAAATCCTGGAATCTAAGTCCCTTATTCAAGGTAATAACATTTATTATTATCTATCCCTTCTTTATCAAAACAAACTTAGATCATTTGGTATTATGGAGTAGAAATGATTGCATCATATGAACTATATACCCTCACATCAGTACAAGGAAACCTTAGTATGTAAGCCTATATATAAACCGAACTATTATGACATTGTTTCATACTATAACCAAGATACGTAGGATGACTTCCAAAGGCCTCAGATCAAATAAAACACAACTTTCAGTATAAGTCTTTCGAAGTTTCTGATGTGTCAGTTAGTGATACTCAATTAGTTCTAGGATATGATCACCTTATCTCATCCACTAACAGAATGATAAATCCATCAAGCTATAATGACTATGAATCCTTCCACAACTAGGATACAAAATATATCTCTCAAAGACCCGAGTACTATAATAAATCCTCTGAAGGAATTACCGTCACATTATCCCTGCATCATAAGAAATAAAATTATCATTTTCTATCCCTTATCTCTCACACTGATCATGACTCACATGAGATTAGGGATTTGTGATAATCATATCATTTTCACATTGAGTCTCTATATTGAAACAGGAAATCCCAGTACATGAGAAAAATGAAAACTCTAATTCTTTCTATACTTGAGATACATAGGACACCATCTTAGGTTTCAGGCTCAAAAATTTTGTGTATTAGTTCCCAAACATATCTCCTCACCATGTGACATTAAACTAACCAGGATGAATGAACTATGTGAGTTTTTATTCCTATTATAATCTGGATATGTAGGATGATTCATAATGGCTCAATCTCATCCACAAAATATTAACTGCCTCCTTAAATGGGAGAGATCATTGAATCACTTAGTTATACGACTTCATTTAATAAGAAAATTTTCATTACGTAAAAAATTATGATGAACCTTGAATACATAATTAGGGATTCTCTAATGAAATCCAATTCTTTTTCATATAAAACAATATTAACTTATAGTCATTTCTTTAGGGTAGCTGGTCAGATATCAAGATTAGTAACAAATTTAAAAATATATCTAAAATTTATAGGAGAGTTCCATAGTAGGAAATAATTCCCCCAAAAAATGGTGCAATGAGTCCGACCTCCCATCCCCTCAGCCAATGCGACTCACCAAGAGTCGATGGGTCGGAAACCCCAAATGACCACTAGCCATCAGAAAGAAAGTATTTACCTATCTATGTATGAGGTAAATATTTTGTGTTTTTAGGGAAGAAAAATTAAATGGTAATCCCTTTTTGTGCGATTGAATGAGGCCATAAAATATCCCTCAATAAAACCATCAAGGGGAGCCCATCCCTCATCCGCAGCAAAACCCAACAAAAAAATGGTGAACTCGATGTGAATATCTCCAATAAAAAATGACTGGGTTATAATTTATTGACCCATGTTACATTCTCCTTATACAAAAACAATTTCCACCGGCTTGATAGGGATCTGTTAGGCCACTTTTTTCCCAAACAAATATACAAAAAAATAGTAAGACACGTAAAAACTCACATTCTTATAAGTCCATCATCACATTGATAAGTACTCATGGGAAGAATGGGTTGAAAGGGAATACATGACAGTTGTGTTAACCTTTCAAATATGATTGTGAATTTTTATGTCCATGATATAGCATTGATTGATACCCTTGTTCCTTTTTGTTTGTGTAATTTCAAATACAACTCTCATTGACTGACGCCCAACCCGAGGAAATGTATTCATCCTCTAACATTTTCTTGAGTAACCCATCTACTTGTATGATTCCAAAAGTCACAAAGTAATATCACCTGATTGATAACTCCAAATGCGGGTAGAAAATACGATGTTTTAGGAGTACCAATGATATGTTACAATCCCAACAATGAAAGCTTCCCATGATATTCTCCAACATGGTAGTAGGAGAATCTATATTGCCTATAAAATTCTACTACTAAGCCAGTAGCCCTCATTGTTATGACCAACCTCTTTGGGATCCTATCTTTTGAGTGTGAAAACTATCACCTACCATTACTGATGAAGGTGGATCGGGAATCTAGATACTACTCACTTCTGATTCAGGTGCTACTGAGGATGGAACTTGTCAACCACCGCCACCAACACCATCCCACCAGTACCCATCAGTAACCGACTAAGGGTACCATCCAACACACATCAACCTTTTATGCCCATGCGTGGGCTATAAGGAAGACTCATTAGAGGAGTGAGGCATTTTATATCTAAGAGAGGAATCATATCCCTGCTCCAGTTGGCCATTCCTGTTAGCATACCCCAGTAGGATCTAGAAAGAAGGCTCATACCCTTTCTATATCATAAAAAGTATTCAAGTATATTCTCATATAATAAATGTGGGAGTCTCATACACTCATCCCCATGCACAAATCCCATTAGTATACTCTGCTGGAACTTGGAGAAAAGAAGTGGATGCATATCCCCGCTTCGATCGAAGATATCATTCAATAGAGAATGGAGATAGATAATGTCTCAGATTATATCCCTGCAATCAAATTTCTAGAATTCAAATATATTTTAGCAATAGTTGATAACCTCTTCTGAAATATTCAGGAACTATTATAGATAATTTGAAAGGAACATACTCTTATCCCAACTGCCATGAATACTAAACACTGTGATATTTGGTAATAAGTGATTATACCAGAGAAAGCACAAATTCATTCTCATGTCCTAGAGGGTTATTAAAATATCCTAATAAAGGGAGTGGCATCAGACTAGGATCATATTCCTGTACCAGTCGAAGATCATCCGGTGAGAGCGGCACATGACTCAGGATAGGGGCACATGCCTATAGAAAAAGTCTGGTGGAATATTCCAAAGGCCCAGGATCGGGCACATACCCCCATTCTGGATAGGAATCACTATTTGAGAGGGGAACAATCCTTGGGATAGGCTCATATTATTATCGAAAATGTCCAAAAATATATACCAAAGGCCTGTGATTCGCATATATCCGCATTCTGACTGAGTCTAACCAAGTGAGAATAGAACAAGTCTCAGAGAAATCTCATATTCTTATCAATGAATCTACCTTAAATATTCTAGCAGATAATAGAATCAAGGAACATATTTCAAATTCCATGGATGAACGACTCCACCAGCATCATTCCAAGGAAATATAGGAGGAATCACATATTCCTTCTCACATTTCAGAGGTCTGTCAGAATATTACAGGGGGAATTCATATTTAGTATAGTCTCATATTCATGTTTAAAATGGGTCTCACTAGGTGAGAACGACACATGAATTAGGGTAGGCGCATACTCCTAACAGGAAGTACTAGTGGAATATCACGAAGGCTCATGATCAGGCTCATACACCTACCTTGACTGAGGCATGCCAAGAGAGAGTGGAACATGCATGAAGACAAACTCATATCCCTATCGAAGAAGATACTGAATATTGGTTTATTCTAATTGATTTTTTGTAATATGATCATATTCCCACAACATATGGTGATTACATAAATGTTCAAGAAACCGTCCCACAACAGGCTCACACCCATGCACAATCAAAAAAGGTAATTTTTCATATTCTAACCACAACATAGAATGTGGCCTATGATCTTAATATTCTCAATGCTAGTGTCCTTTGGGTTGTTAGATAAACATTATCAACACCACAAGGCCCATAAACTCTTCTATTAAAGGTGAATAATATGGTGTTAATTGCCATGATAGTCCTTCTCATGGTAGTGTGGAGATGGATCGCAAGGACTCTACTCCTAACATCCACCATGGTCTAACTCCCCAAAGAGACATCTCCCATGGGAATAGAGATCCTTTATTTTTTTAGAAACCACTATATAAATAGTTGAACGAAACCCTAGTACCTTCTTATAGATACGTGCTCAAAACACTTGGGTCAACTGTATATGGTTCCCCAACAACTTGTCGCAACACTACTCTCATGTCAGCAGGAGAACATTAGATCCACCATTTATGGTTTGACAAGAAAGAGTCATGTATTTATGATTTGGGGGAGGCTGAAATTGGTATATGGAGAGTGTTATCTATAAAAACCCTCTACATCATGTTCTTTCACCTCACTACTTCCATCTGTGAGATCCCAGATGAGATAAAAAAGATGTTCATTCCTAATCTGCATGAAAATATATGGGATACTCATCAACGACTAGAGGATAAATATCTAGCTTATCTAGGTTATGATTGTCACCTTCATACGATCATGATAATATGTTTTTAACACAACATAGCTCTTATCTCCATGGATCAAAATCCAAAACTGGAAAAGCCCGACGAAAATTTCCATCATGCATTTCACCATTTTATCGTGATGCTTCAGCAGCTATTCTACAAAGCCAAGCCATACCTTCATATTCTCGGATGGGGATAATATGAATCATTACACTTTCTCACACCCCTAGAATAGTATATCCCTCCTAGAATAGATTCCTATAATGTTATAGCCTCCGGAAAAATTAGGGGACTGAGTAATTCCTGGGCTAGTTAGTCCCTACAACATAATTCCCCCACTTCAACGGTTCCTGGACACCACGAATGGGGAGGGAGTATAGCCAAAAATATTATAGACTAGACCCCTAAAGATAATATATGGACATTCCAATCATGTAAATTATTCCTCCAATCACCTGTAAAACTTCTCATAATGAATAATTCTTACCCTGGACTGCCATCTCATCTAGATACAACATGACCATAGCTATGCTAGATCACCAAGAATATAGTAGCAGTAGTCATAGAAACTGTCTAGGAGTGGACTTGGCCCCTTGGTCCAAGAGAATATCTACCACCACCTCTACCCCTCTGGTCATCAATCTCTAAGAGGATTCATGACATATCCTCAATAGCCATAGGTAAACCCCATCCCGCCTAGATGGGGGAATTTATATCTCAATGACAATCATTGGGTTCATTATCCCCTGATAGGACCCTGGAGACATTATAAATGATTCTAGATCACCCCATCCTATTGGTATGGGGGCATTTATATCTTTATTTTCATCTCGGGAATCATCATGCTCACTAATGGATATATTGTATCCTAAAAAACATGATTAGTCAATTCTAATAGAGGACCCAAACAACTCCCACCCAACAAGGCTGGGGTACTTTTCATCATCATCATCACTAGAGAAGGAATATTTATTCTCTAGTTTGGGATTATGAAACTAATGATCAAAATCCCACTGATTCCTCCCACTAAAAGACAAACCTATATTTTTTGGGTATTTCTCAGCAATCATGACTAGAAACTCCCTCAAAGTCACTATTCATAGGTGGGGATGAGAAGATTGGACTGAAAAGTAAATTAGAGAAAATGAGGTCAGATGCCAAAACAATCCAATAGGACCAAGGGTTCGAATAACAACCCCGTGGGAAGCTATGCAGAATCAGCCTGTTGCGTATAAAGCAATGGAATAACCACCATTTCTCGATATGCCTTTGTGAATTTTTTTCATTTTCAACCTGAAATAAACTAATCAAGATGAAAAAATATATGGCCACAACATGGAACATGTACACCAGTAGGAGGGTTATTTGGATGAACCAAATGACGTTGTGTGCACCTGAAACCAAAGATGTCTTCAAAATTTGGCACCACTGAACAAAAAAATTACACATACTCAAAAAAATAATTTAAAACAAAAAGAGAAGGATGCTGATAAATCTCAGTTTTCATCTATAGAATAAAAGTTGTCATAATATGAGAGTGAAATAAGAGATATCCGATAACTCGATGTGGATTTACCTAGGAGAATTTTTTTACTGGGTATCTTATCTATCTAGAGAAAAATATTGTCTCTCCCATAGACGATCCACTAGTGAGAGTGGTATTTGGGCATCCAATTGGCTCTAGATCTAGACATCTAGTATACATACATGAGGAATCTGAAAATGATCTTGACATCCCTCTATTGAAGTGAAAGAATCTCCCTCACAGGGGTAATCATTTAGTCATATGTTTAATGGAGGATCAGTGGGAGAAGGAAGTGGGACCACCTCATCAGCCCCCACCTGCTTCAAGTGGGAAAGAGGAATCTCAGATAGTAATAACCCAAGTGTTACTTAGGGAAATGGAATCCCAAGACACCCAAATGGGAGTTGTGGAAGGATGGTGCACACCACTGCAGCCTGAAAGGAAACCATATCATGAATGGGTCGATGATACTCCACCTCCACCTGAAATTGAAAACCCAACCCTTTCTACCTTTGATAGTGAAAGAGACCCTAAACAACATCTCTCACACTTTTTATCCCAATGCGGGCCACTGATTGGACCTCATGATCAATTGGAGGAAAAAATGGGGATTTCTCTTAAAGAATATGATAGGTCTAAAATATTTTTTTAAAAAAATCTTCAAGAATGATTCATCACAGAATGGGAAGACCTTCATCATCATTTTCAATATCAGTTAGTTCAAAACTCAAGAATTCATTGATCATCGACCTGAATAACTACATGAAATGCGATAATGAGGGGATGTCTGATTTCATAGTAAGTGGAAGGGTTTAACCTATTCTATCATTATCCCACTCTCACAGGATAAACTTTTGTAACACCTATTCTGAAAATATTATGGATGATTTTTTGACACTAACAATTCATAGGAAATATCTTGGAGGGTTCCAAGAGTTCGCTGAAACAGTGAAACCACTTAAACATAATATTTAGTAAAACTAATTCACATATTTAATCATTCTCGCATAATAGGGGAAGAATCCAAACAGATTAGTATCCACAGTTTTCACTTTCAAGCTTTAAGTGGTGCCCATACAAGCATCCATGAAAGCTCTAAACCACCTAGCACCCCCTATCGAGTAGCGGCCACCATCTAATCTACCTCATTTAGAGGCATAGAGAAATCAATGTCACATGGAATTTAAGGAATGGATGAAAAAAATTTACTCCTTTTTAAATGAAAAAGTCCCAGGATATTTTTGGGAGCCATGGGTAATAATCTTATCACACTCTTGTAACCCCAGAGGCCTGATGAATTCAACCACACCGACCATCCTAATTAATTCCCTTTCCATACTAGGATAGGTATTATTATCGGTAATTGTTTGATCTTCATGGAAATAATTCAAGGCTGGTTCAAATATTTACAGGTGATGTTAGAAAATTCCCATTAGCATGTATCTAGCATAACCATCCCCCAATCAAATGAACATGATGATTGGAAGAATGTTTCAGTTAAGTGAGTGCAAAAGCATGACCAGTGAATGAAAGAGGGAACAGTTTATCAGGCTCATAAACCTATAAAATAATTGTTTCATAAACTCATGATATCTCCACCACTTAATAAGGAGGCATTAGATATGTTTCCCATGAATGGGCATGACCACCCCAAGTAATAAGAGAAAGAGGGGTAAGAAACTAATTCTTCTCCAAATAGAGCCATAACTCCAATAGATTTATTCCCAACAACATCTATAGCATGTGAACCACCCAACCAAATGAAATCCTCATTGGATTAGGAACTCAATTTTTGTTTTATCAACACAATACACTTGACAACCCACTTCTCTGACAATAAATACACCCAAAAATATAGTTTCCCTGTGTATAAATAGGAACATGTGGACGCATGCACTATAATCGATGATACAAGGGAAAGCCTAGGTCTGGTCAGACACAATATTCCAATCATATCCCCTTAGAGGATATATATATATATATAGATGAGACTCATTGGAAAGCACTCTATCAGCCCCAAAAAGGATAAGAGGTTCCTCAGAGCCCTCCAACAGTTTCCCTCATATGATTATCCTACATTACCACTTAATGGGGGTTCAATACAATAAACCAAGAAAATGGAGAAGGGTAGAATGACCTTTCTGATCAACAAAAGGTATTACCTTAACCTCTCTATAGGTTCCAAGTTCACCCACTCGTATGCTCATTCTCATGAACCTCATACCTAGGAGAATCTCCCTAACATGAAGCATCGAGTTTTGGTGCAAAAATAGGATGTTCTGAAATTTCTAGTTATAGTCCCAACCAAGATCTCAATCTTTGATTCACTTCATATTTCAAAATAGAATAGGGAGGCACTTTTTTTAATCCCTCTTGAGCCCCCAGGAATTCTAGATAGATGTTCTAGCTGCTGAGGTCTATCGAGTTGAGACCATGTCCTTATAATTTCATCTTTCCATATTATTCACTAATCAAGATCAAGAGGAGGCCATCCAAGGGAATGTTAGGCCCCTATATGTTTTGGTAAGGCTCAATAATTTCAATTTTCTATGGGTGCTAATTGACAATGAATCTAGGATAAATATCATCCCAGTTTATAATCTCTAACGTTTTGGGTATAGTGATGGGAACATATCCCCTAAAAAGATAACCATTCAGGGATATGATAAGTGTGAGAAAATTATTATAGAGAAGATCATGCTTGAGGCCCAATTAGGGGAACTCACATCTATGGTCGAGTTCATGGTTATCAAGAAAGACACTGCATATAATTTCTTACATGAAAGGCTCTAGATCCACAACTACTTGGTTGTTCCATTGACATTCCCTCAATTTATGAATTACCCCATCAATGGAAAGGTAAAAATACTACATGGGGACCACTCCCCCTTCTGTACTTGCAGAAATAAATATGACGAACCAGATTTCTCTAAGAATGGAGGTAAGCAACCAATGGTGAATGATGATATACAAGTTGCATCACCCGATGGATTAGGGACCACTACTGTGAATCCTTGGAGTATGCTCGATGAATATTATGTGCTTCCAAACAACATGGTTGAAATAGAAAATATAATCCTAGAGTTCCAAGCCCCTCTTATCCATATAAACAAAAACCAGCTCCAACATCTATCTACAATGACTCAGAAAGCAGGGGATGATGATGTTTCTTCTAATACCCTCTCTTATCTTGATACTAACAAAGATTCTACCATAATACCATCTTCACCTGAAAGTGTCTCCATATACTCAGAAATAGATTAGGATGATCTTTGGAGAGAACCTCCATCATTCGAGTAATGTGCCTCCACCACCATAGATGAGCTCCGGTATATAAATCAAGGAATATAAGAAGACCCACAACCAAGCCTAATTTTTGCTACCATACCCTAGAAGATAAAGAGATGCACGTTTTATTTCTATTGAAGCACCAATAGGTTTTATTTAGGAATTATACTGAAATTCCCTGACTAAATCTAGATGTGGTAATGCACCATCTTGGACTACCCGATGATCATCAGGGCTTTAAGAAAACATCTAGGAGAATTTACCCCTCTCATGTCAGGAATGTAGAGGTGGACTTTGACATATTTATCATATAAAACTTTTTCATAGAAGTGAAATACCCATGGTGTATTTCCAACATCATTCACCTCAAGATGAAGAACGTGAATATTAGGTTTTACATCATCATCAGAGACCATAATCATCATTTCACAAAATAATACTTTCCATTTATGACCACAGAACTATTGATCGATGTAACCACAAGCCTCCAGGCCCTTTCCTTAAAGTATGGGGACTAAGGGTACAATTAGATTAAGATAGTCATATAGGATGTAGAAATGACTACCCTTAGTGTGCCTAAAGGGATATTTTTTGTCAGGTCATGCCCATAAGATTAAAAAATGTTTGCACCACATATCAGCACACCATGCATCAAATATTTACGACACTATTAGGAAGGGTATCCGAGTGTTGTGTTTATGAACTGGTCATCAAATCCTGATAGTGATGCGATCACATCATGGATCTCTAAACAATCTTCAACAAATGGCGACAATATAGTATAATGATGGATCCCTTAAAGTATGATTTATGGGTAACATAATGAGAATTTCCCAATTTTGTGGTATGCTATCATGGCATCGAAGTGTACCCATAGAAGACCAGTGCTTTTTTAAAAAATTCACTAATATAAATCTCAAAATCTGAGGAGAATCTAAGGGCACCTCACCTATATTCAATGATTCATAGCCAACCTGGATGAAAAATATATCCCTATCACCAAGATAATGAAGAGGGTAGTCACTTAACAAATGGATGCTTATTTCCCAAAAACTATCAAATGTATCCATAAATATTTGATTCAACCTCTGGTTTTTATTCTTCTGGTAGAAGGGAGGCGAATCATCTTATATGTGGTCTCCATGGAAAGCTCATTGGGTTCCCTCCTCATGCCAAAAAATGATGCAGGAAGAGATAATATTATCTACTAACCTTAGTCGGACAATGGTAGGTACTGATACATGATATTCTAATGTCGAAAATAAGTTCCTTGTACTCGCGTTTTCATCTAAAATTATGAGGTGTTAGTTTCAACAACTTGAAGTCCACTTGGTCTCTCGTGTTAACCCACTCAAGTACATCCTTGTCTTCCCCATGTTGATTGGGTGCTTAGTTCAATGGACAGTCATTCTATAGAAATATTTCATTTAGTTCGTATCTTAGAAGTTGGTGAAAGGACTATCCCTAGCTTATTTCCTCATAGTATATCCTCCCTTAGAAAATACCCCATATGACATCAGGGTCCCAGATGAAGAGGTCTTCTATGAACATGACACTCACCGAACATGAGAGATATACATTGATGGAACCTCCTAGAGTCCTACCGACACAATAATGGAAAATCTAATAATGAATTAGTTAGGTCTAGGGATTGTGTTTGTGTCTCCAAAAAAAGATGTTTTTCCATACTCATTCTTATTGTTTGAAGGTTATCCAAATAATGAGGTCAAGTGGAAAGCCCTCATTACTAGATTGGAACTAGTATGTAGATACATATAGCCAACCTGAATATTAAAGGGGACTCATAACTAGTGATAAAACAAATAAATGGTGAATATTATATAAAAAATGAATAGTTGATCTTACTAACAAACTATGTTAGGGGCTTGATGGAATAATTACACTTTTAGTCCACCATGCATTATGTTCCCCGATCAAAAAATGCTTGTCCCAATGCATAAGATAATTGGACCACCATCCTCACAAACCATGACCAGGAGGAAGAAACCATATATATTACACATCAATGTATGGTATCATCGATCATGTTATGTAATATGGAAGAGATCAATCAGGACAACACTGCCCTAGAGCATGATGAATCAATGACCATCCCTAGATGGATGGATCCTATAATCGGTTATCTTTGAGATTGACTCTCCCGACAGATCAATCTAGAAGGAAAAATATTCAGTGCGAGGCAGAAAACATCACTCTACATGATGGTCTAAATGAGAAAAAAGTACTATAAAAACGTATCTTTGATGGATTTCTCCTTAGGTTCATAACAGAAGGAGTAGTTATCACCATCATAGAAGAAGTCCATACAGGTTCCAACAGCACCACTCAATATGGAACCAAGCTCTCCCACTAGTTCAAGAGGTTGGGATACTACTGGAAAACCATGATATAAGACTGTGTGTAATTTAGCATAAAATTTCATATATTCTAGAGTCATAAAAAATTCAACCATTTGGCATATAATTTCTATATGAAGCTAAATATTCTTGGCCATTTATCATTTGTGGGATGGATGTTGTGGGGCCGTATCACTTTTCCAAATCTAAGTAGTTGAAGTCCATCCTCATTACTACTGACTTATTTTTCAATTGGGATGAGGCAATACCCCACAAAGAAGTCAAGATGACGAATATAATCATCATTGTGAAGTTCCATATCATCACCAGGTTTGAATTTTGTCAAAAAATATTGACGGAAAACAATATCAACTTCAATTCCACAGATTTGAAGAAGTTATACCATTAGTACATCATAGAATCCAATCACTCATGCTAATACCATGCAGCAGAAAATGGAAAGATAAAGGCCTTCAATATGACTATATCAAATATAATCTTGAATATGGTGATTAAGGATAATTAGTCTAGTACATACAAACTCCTCCTTGCTTAAGGAGCCTTCCATTCCACCACGTGTACTCCTACACAAGCAATGTCATACTCATTGTAGTATGGGATAGAGATAGTGTTACCCATAGAGGTACATCTTCCCTCATTCTGAATAGCCATTTGTCGATAAATCTTACATGATGAAAAATCTAAAATATGGGTGGGTGATTTTGAATGGATATATGAGAAAAGGATATGCACATTACCCAATCTGAAAATTCATCCGAACCAAATTTCATGAGCATTAAATAAAATATTTTTCCTCTATTCATTCCTTCAAGGAGAAATGGTGTTGTCTATTAGAACCCCAATGATACTAGGATAGAATCCCTCAAAAATAGAGCCTATGTGGGAAGGAACATACATAATATATATAGTCTATCGTATTGTAGTATACCCATTGGAAACAATGGATGGGGAGAGTGTCACACAACCCACCAATGCAAGGTTTCTCAAGAATACATTGCATAGTTATCTCTAGGACGGTTTCCACATCAGTGTAATTCTCATCATTTATCCTAGGTGCACGATGTTAATCATTACAAGTTAATTTTTACCACATGACATTACGCATTATGGATTTCCTCCTTACCACAAGATGTTAAACTGCTTTTTTCCTAATAATTACAGGTGGCTTGATTCCTGTCATCACATGTTATGTAGTGATTCCAAGATCTATATATTATTGGGTCTAAATGTAGGATTAATTTCCTTTCACATTTGGTGACTCAGTGTCCTTAACTCATAATAATAAACTGCACAGACGCAGAAGTTCCTACTTCATAAAATGTTGACCAATGTCCTCACCACAAAACATAAAACTACATGGATCCATGATATTCATCCCCATTCACATAGATTCGCCTACATACTTTCAAAAAGATGTTGAAATGAATTTTTCTTATTAGAATACAAATGTATTGATTCAAATTTTCAAATGGTATGTGTAGGGTTTCCTTGATCTTGTATCTTGGCCCAACTATCACATGATGCACAATACCATTGTCCTCCATGGATACCATGTCACTCCATATCTCTCAAACTAATAATGAATCGTGTGGGTTTAAGAATTGGAAAAAATGCATCCCCACATGAACAAGGAATATCAGCCTCGATAGACTCTAGTCTTCACCGCTAGATGTTAAACTGCATGGCTATCCAGAACTACATGTGGTTTGATTATCATTTTCATGAGAGGCGTAGTGATTCCCAGTCTCCATCTTTGGGTGAAACCACAATATCTCCATTTATTCATGTCAATCCACTTTGATCCTCAATGAATGTTGTTAAATTGCTTGGATTTTTGATAACTTTGTTTTGTTTCATTCTCATTCTTATGAGATATGTAGTGACACCCATACTTCCACCCTTGGGACCAACTATAATTTTCTCTTCAATTCACAATGACTCCCCATATTCCTTACCGAATGATGTTAAACTCCATGGAATATCATGAAATGTGTGTAGCTTGATTTCTATCATTATATGATATGTTGTGATGCCAGGATGTTCAACCCTTGGCCCATCTACCACCATCAATTGAAATTATTCCCACCTCTATGTACGAGTCATACCTACATAGAGTATTTCCCATTCAATAACTACATGTGGCTTGATTCTCATCATCATGAGATACATAGGGATGCTAGATTCTGTATCTTTGGATGTAGCCAAAACATCTCTACACATTAACATCAATCCCTGCATCCTTAATGTTTGATGTTAAACTATATGTAAATATATCCATGCCACATGAAATTAAACTAAATGGAATTATTTCCATACCGTGTGATGTTAAACTAGATGGAAGTACATCCTTACCAAATGATGTTAAATGAAACATAACATTTCCTTACCACATGATGTTAAATTTCATAATAACATCCTCAGTATATGGAAAAAAATGTGAAAACTATCTCTCATTATTCATTTCCTATCAAGGATCTGTGAGAGACTTACCTCATTCAACTATAGTATAGGGTTCTTCTACTATCTTTAAAGAGAAAATAAAATCCATATACTATACTTCCTGTCTCACATGTCTTATATAGCCATATTATTCCATAACCATTGGAAGTGATATCTGACTTCAAGGACCCCTTTCTTGACTATGAATACATGCATATAGCTCCTAGATATGCGCCTATGGTCACCAACCAAATGTGTAAATATGGAAAAGACCATTCAAATTCTCATGATCCCTGACATCATTGCAATATCACTCAACACCTCAGTGTTTTTGAACAAGTCCCTATATAATTGTCCTATACCAATACTCATGACCAAAGAAACTCAAGTAGTGGTTTATAGCATCTCTATCCCTTTCTTGAGAATATGCTGGAGTACTATTATCCCTAAACATCTTAATTATTCTCTTGTGTATCATCCTAAATATTAGGTCCCTGTCAGTCATGACCATAAGTTGCATACATTTTGGTCAAACCATTTAAAACATAAACTCTATCATAGAAGAGTCTAAATAAAAATACACTAAATTTGTAACAAAAGAGAAAAAATAATCTAGGTCGAAAACCCACAAATAGTAACATGAGAAAAAGTCAATTCTCGACACGCTAATTTCTTCAACCTCAAATATTCAGAAAAAAAAATTAGGGTAATAACATAAAAGGAATAAATCTAATTGGTCCTACCTTATTGCCCTAGTAAAATCCAAGCTAATCTCACTAGACTCACTGGTTTGTGACAATGTAAGAGAAACATTTGTCACATCTCTTCTCCATGAAAACATGTTTATTGGGTGGTGACTCAACTTTCAGTGTACTCAAACCATCAATGTATTTTACACTTTCCAAAATTCACAGTTCATGATTTGGGATGTCTCAAATTACTATAACCTTTGATGTCCATTAGAAAGGATATCATTCTTTAAAAAAACCCTTTCATAACTATGCATACAAACCCATGGATCCAACATATGTGATGATGGATGTTAAAAAACTGTGTCACTATGAAAAAATAAATTCTAATCCTTGTGATCCTTGACATCATCTTGGAAGTACTCAACATGCTATTGTGTCTAAACCACTCCATGTATGAATGTATCATATCTTCCTCTTAACTCAAGAACTATTGATCATTATTTCCAATCCCCACACCAAACTATCCAATTGAATTCAATATCCTCATTGTTATATCATCGTGTTTCATACCATTTCTAATGTAAGGACTATGAAACATTGTTTCATAACCTTTTATGGCCCAAAAATAGTGATTTGAAACCACGTGTCATAGGGATCAGTCTTCTCATTAAGGGATAAACTACCAAAGGGTGATAGAACCCTTCCAGGATAGCTTTATTCCAAAACCCAACATCATCATCTATACATTTGAGTCTTCCAAAAATATTTTATATAGCATATAAAGAAGTGGATATCATCATTATATTGGCATTATAATGATGTATAAAGACATTGAACCACCATCTAAAGGCACCTTCTTGTTGTCAGGAAGAAGCTTCAATCCTTATGAGACTTAGCAACACCGAGAAGGAAATTGGAATTCTAGAATCTCATGAGACATACCTATAATGTCTACATAATATCATATTAATGGACGGAATATTTAATGTGATGATTTTTCCATCCATACTCCATCTTTCCAGGTAGGCCAAGTATCCCTAGTATCCAACCCCACCAATTCTATCTCCATGAATCTTCTATAGCCCATGGAAAGGATAGCTGGCTACAAAGATCATTTTTGTGACTATGAATACATTCTCATCGATCATGAATATGCGCATATGGTCTATAAACAATTGTGTCACTCTGAAAAATGGAATTCTAATCCTCATGAGCCTTTGCAACACCACAAAATAACCCCGCACCTCCAAATGCTTTAGGTAATTCATAGAATGTCTGGACCATATCCCATGATTATATATTAGGTTCGAGATAAATGAACCTAAAATAATGAAATATTATGTCCAATCTAAATTACCTTAAACTAAAGAAATGTTAGGTTGGAGATAAAAGTCCCTAAACTAAATCAATATTAGTTCTGAATTAAAGCCCCTAAACTAATGTAATATTAGGTTATAGCTAAATAACCATTAATGAAACCAACATAAGGTCTAAGCTAAAAGTACATAAAATAATGAAATGATAGGTGCATTATAAAAGTCCCTAACCTAATGAAATATTATTTCTAATCTAAAAGAAACTAAAATAAATCAATGTTAGGTTCAAGATAAATGTCCCAAAATTAAAGTTATATTAGGTCCAAGAAAAATGACACTAAACTAAATCAATATTAGGTCCAACTTAAAAGACCCTAAAAATAAATAAATATTATGTCTGAGTTAAAATACCGTAATATAAAGAAATATTTGGTTCGAGCTAAAATACCCTAAACTAAATCAATATTAGTCTGAAGCTAAATGTCCCTATACTAAAGCAACAAAAGTTCCAAGTTAAAAGACCCAAAACTAAAAAATGACAATGATTCACTCTATAAATGATATAAAGGCATACAATATGGCCTTAAACATCAATCTATACACCCCAAGACTATCGTCTTAAAAAAGACAAAGAAAAATCTTCCTCCAACACATATCTATTGCACAAATAATCCCTCTGTAGATCAATATATCTCTTGATAACTGATGAAGCTCACATTTTCATATATTTTATACAGTAAAACATTGTTTATAATCCCACAAAAGTGTTATTTAATGGTTAATTATCATGTTTTTAGGTTTTAGTGCTATTTTGAACCCAAATGTGAAAAACGACTAATTCTGGATTTTTGACAGAATTTTACGTTAGGGGTATTTTGGTCATTTCAGGAAAAATAAAATTCCAAATTTTCTGATTAAAATTTTGTTAGAATCCTTATTTTATTTCCTTCGTTTTTGTCTTCTGTACCAGGAGCTGATTCGGTCACTTAAAGGGTCTAAAAAATCATTTATGATTGGAATATTTCCGGGCGGACATCATGGACCCACCCAAGGTAACGGACATCAAACGCGGCCTACACATATCCAAATGATGTGTTTCCACCTGGGATACCTTGAGGACAGATAGTTCCATCTCTACAATAAATTTGGAGGATTTTGGAGATCCTTAACGAGGCAATTGAAGGACATTATTTTGGAGGAACCTTCCTGGATGCTTGATCCAGAAACAGCAACCGAGAATGAAAAATTAATAACTCCTACATACGGTTTCCAAATCAGCTGAAATTTTTGGAGAAGACGGAAAAGACATTTATGAACAACATATATTAAGGGTGTAATGCGTGAATATGTCATTAAAGGGGTATACAATGCGTCGACATTTGAGGGACAAATTCTGCCTATAAAAGGAGGCCCTCACCTCCTCCTCAAAGCATCCCATTCTCCATCCATTTCTTCAAGGCACCAAGGAGGATATCTCCACCGAGGGAGGCCGGCCGCAAATCTTCCACATTTCTTTTTATTTTATTTCTTTTCTTTATTTTTAGTTTTTAATTGTAATTTAGATTTCTAATAAATTCATGCATTGTTTCTATTTTTGTGTCCACCGATTCACCCTCTTTTCTTCTTCTCATCTTACCATCGTGAACTATAATACTCATGATCATGAGTAACTAATAAGAGGAATATCCAAAGGGAGTAATCAGGTTCTTGAACCCAAGACCATCTTCTTAATATTCTTTGAGTTAATTCTAAGGATAATTTATAGTGGGTGTAATCCTCACTGTGGTCGTCTAAAGGTTAACATCTTAATCTACAACCATTTTCCCTCGATTGAGGAGGTGGATGGAGGGTGTGCTTGGCGATCACTAAGTAGGATTTTCATTCACAACAGGGGTAGAATAAGGTGTGCACACATATGATGGAGTGTGTACACTAAGAATATTTGAAGCTGGCCAATGAAGGTGCTCCCTGAATATTCTCTCGGGAGAACTTCCTTTCTTCCCTAATTACATTCTGTTTAGCATTTCATGGTAATTTAGAATTAAATTTAAGTTTCTTATGATTTATGAATTTATTTTATTTTATTAAATTACATTTATTTCATTAAACATTAAACAACAAAAAATAATTAGATTATGTGGAATAGAAGTAGTGATTTATTAACCACAAAATCTCCTCAAGAGAACGACCTAGGTCAGCCACTCTGCTGCACTTAGTATAAATATTTTTGAGAGCGCACACGACAACGCTTCGTCAAATTGGCGCCGTTTCCGGGGAGCCAAGTGGGTTTAATTCAATATTCTTATTCACATTGTGTAAATAATTTTCCTTTCATTTTAAAAAAACAACAAAAAAATCATAAATTTCAAAAACTAAAAAAAAACTTTTTGTTCATGCTGTTTTTCAATGGTGATTATTCTGCATGGACTGACCAATCTCAGGTGCCAGAAAATTTTTGCAATGAAATTGATGCTCAATTTCATAGGATTAGTGATAAAGTTCAAAAACTGGAGAGCCAAATTGAATGGATTGCTGAATATGTACGCACATCCCAAGAGAAATCCAAACCTGAGCCTGAACCTGAACCTGAACCAGAACGAGTGGTGGAAGAGATTTCACCGATCACATTTTATGTTAATGAACCTGAGGCAGGTGAGAAAGAACTTCTAAAGGAACTTATCACATCATCCCGCACTCAACCATTACTCAAGGAGGTCCCATAAGTACACATTCCAACTGATGCACTGATGGGAGGTCAACATTTTTTCAAAGAATCTTGGAATAACATTGTCGAAGATAACTTGAAACATGATCTTCCCATGCTTGATATTGAACAATCAGTACCTTTTTACCTCACTATTTATTTGGATGATGAAGAAGAAGATGCACCTGCTGAGATGGAGTTTCCAATGGTCATTCCTGAAGAGATCAATTACCAAGCTGAATTACTTGAAAGGGAAGATTTCTTTATTGATTCTTCATGTTTTAATTTTATTCAAACTGAATTGTTTTCTGACTTCTCCTTTCCTGAAATTTCAGATACAACACAAATGGATCATGCCTTGGATTTTGATGATGATACCACCAAAGTGGTGGTAATCGAGGAAGAAGATCCGAAGAAGCTGGCGGTGGTGCGACTACCTCCTCAACAAAAATTTTCATACCATATGGAGGAGGAAACCACCGAAGTTAACAGGGAGCACCCTTATCTTTTATTCCCTCCCACTTCAAACCTCAAATTTCTTCTTTATTGTTTCTCAGGGGTTGGGAACATTCTTATATTATTTGGGGTTATCTACTTTCAGGTTTTAATCATGGACATCGGGAAAACTCACATGTGGTGGTTCATCTCAAAGAAACCACACCCACCTTTTGATTGGGGATAATCCACTGAAACTGCCTGACTAGGGGCAGTAAAAACCTAGCACCCGCTTGGGGGTCTAAACCAAGCATTATCTCTTTTCTTTTCCTTTTCTCATTCTTTTTATTTATTTTTTCTTATTTATTTTTATTACTTTCTTGTAGTCTTAAAGTGGTTTCTTCTAGGAGCTTAACTCAAGGCATCCACTTCTAAAATAATGTCAGGTTGCATCTTTCCTTCCCTTTTATTTTTTTTACCTTTATATTTATATTTTGTTCAGTTGAAATAAGGGGTAGTTAAATTTAAGTGTGGGGGAGTGTCAACCTGCTTAGTTCTTCTTGTGTGCTTTTCATTTTTTTTAGGATTTTTGAGCTTTAATGAATATTCTTATCACTTTTCACACATCAATTGATTATAAAGAATTGAAATGATTTTTGAAATAATGGATTTTAAATGATTGTTGATGTGAAAACATTTTTCTTGAATTGGATTGTCAATCATTTTTATGAGTTTGACTGATTTTTGAAATCCATGACCATGAAACACTGACTCAAAATATTTTTTCCAATCCTGTGAGGTATTCTAAACCACTTTTACATATTCTTCCTAATACCCACACTTTCTTGAGGGAAACTTGAATTTTGTGTGAGAACCAGAATTTGTGAATATTCTCTTTCGAAGCTTTGTATTTCATGGAATGTATTTAAAATGATTGAGGCATCTCTTTGGCTAGCCACATTTTATCCTGAGACCCACCTTTACATTTATCCTTCGTAATCCCTTAGATGCCATGAATTGCCTTATAGGTTTAAGCCACATTACAAGCCAATTTTTCCATACCTACCCGCACTTTTAGTATTTTTGCATGGATATTTCAAGTTTGAGTGTGGGGGAAGGGCCTTTCGTGTGCGTTCATTGGGATTTGTATCATTTATGGGTAGTGTGAAGTGTGTGTCAATATTTTGGGCAGTGGATAACAAGAGATTTGGGCACGGGTCATCATTTCATTGTGATTTATTTGGTTCATCCATTTCTCCTAAAAAAAGAAGAAGAAAATGGAGATGAGCTTGAATATTCATTGTACATTATTTTATGACTCATGTACCTCCCAAAAATCAAGGGCATGAATTGTCATTCATTCATTGTATTCAATTTTTCAGCTCATCCTCTATGAAAAAAAAAGAAAATAAAGAAAATAAAGTTGTGCCTTTCTGGAGATTTAAAAAAAAGAGGAGAAATTAGATGATATCATTCATTATAATCACTTATTGGCTCATGTAACATGTCATAAAGAGGGGTGGGGTTGTTTTTCACATTTACAAGTAGTATTGAGTGAGTAATTTTTTGTGTTTTCACTTGATTTAATCATGCATTGTACTTAAAAGTTCAACCTCCTCTTTCTAGCTTGGAACATTTTTCAATCATTTTACCACCGACCCTAATCCATAGAATAATTTGAACCATTAATTAAATCCCTCATGATTAAATTCATTTTCATGTTTCACGCTGTGGAGAAATGATAATTTTCACAAACATATGGTGATACATGTGATTTTCAAGTATGAGCATAACTCCAGAATCAATTTCTATTGAGTGAAGAGTGACATAAAATTCAATGTGAGGTAGGTTGTGATTAGGCCGTGGATTGATTTATGAGGTTGAACAAATTTTAATGATTTAAATGAAAATGAGAGAATTATTATTCATAAATGAGACATGATGGAATTCTATTTTGGATAAAATCATTGATATTTTCTCATTTTTGATTGTTGTGTGGATTTTGATTTGGATGTAAGATGATTGCCCAGGAGTGCAATGTTTAAGTGTGGGGGAGTGATGAAGCTCACATTTTCATATATTTTATACTGTAAAACATTGTTTCTAATCCCACAAAAGTGTTATTGAATGGTTAATTATCATATTTTTAGGTTTTAGTGCTATTTTGAACCCAAATGTGAAAAACGACTAATTCTGGATTTTTGACAGAATTTTACGTCAGGGGTATTTTGGTCATTTCAGGAAAAATAAAATTCCAAATTTTCTGATTAAAATTTTGTTAGAATCCTTATTTTATTTCCTTCATTTCTGTCTTCTGGACCAGGAGCTTATTCGGTCACTTAAAGGGTCTAAAAAATCATTTAAGATTGGAATATTTCCGGGCGGACAGCATGAACCCACCCAAGGTAACGGACATCAAACGCGGCCTACACATATCCAAATGATGTGTTTCCACCTGGTATACCTTGAGGACAGATAGGGCCATCTCTAAAATAACTTTGGAGGATTTTGGAGATCCTTAACGAGGCAATTGAACGACATTAGTTTGGAGGAACCTTCCGGGATGCTTCGTCCAGAAACAGCAACCGAGAATGACAAATTAATAACTCCTACATACGGTTTCCAAATAAGCTGAAATTTTGAGAGAAGATGGACAAGACATTTATGAACAACATTTATGAAGGGTGGAATGCGTGAATATGTCATTAAAAGGGTATACAATGCGTCGACATTTGAGGGACAAATTCTGCCTATAAAAGGAGGCCCTCACCTCCTCCTCAAAGCATCCCATTCTCCATCCATTTCTTCAAGGCACCAAGGAGGAGATCTCCACCGAGGGAGGCCGGCCGCAAATCTTCCACATTTCTTTTTATTTTATTTCTTTTCTTTATTTTTAGTTTTTAATTGTAATTTAGATTTCTAATAAATTCATGCATTGTTTTTATTTTTCTGTCCACCGATTCACCCTCTTTTCTTCCTCTCATCTTACCATCGTGAACTATAATACTCATGATCATGAGTAACTAATAAGAGGAATATCCCAAGGGAGTAATCATGTTCTTGAACCCAAGACCATCTTCTTAATATTCTTTGAGTTAATTCTAAGGATAATTTATAGTGGGTGTAATCCTCACTGTGGTCGTCTAAAGGTTAACATCTTAATCTACAACCATTTTCCCTCGATTGAGGAGGTGGATGGAGGGTGTGCTTGGTGATCGCTAAGTAGGCTTTTCATTCACAACAGGGGTATAATAAGGTGTGCACACATACGATGGAGTGTGTACACTAAGAATATTTGAAGCTGGCCAATGAAGGTGCTCCCTGAATATTCTCTCGAGAGAACTTACTTTCTTCCCTAATTACATTCTGTTTAGCATTGCATGGTAATTTAGAATTAAATTTAAGTTTCTTATGATTTATGAATTTAATTTATTTTATTAAATTACATTTATTTCATTAAACATTAAACAACAAAAAAGAATTAGATTAGGTGGAATAGAAGTAGTGATTTATTAACCACAAAAGCTCCTCAAGAGAACGACCTAGGTCAGCCACTCTACTGCACTTAGTATAAATATTTTTGAGAGCGCACACGACAACGCTTCGTCAATAACTATAACAGATTTCCAATAAAGAACCGTGTATGAGTGGGTAACCCTGATAATCTCCAAAGGGAATCTTTTGTAATTTCAACATTCAATTCCATGAATGAAAGTTCATTAAACATAAATCAAGGGATTGGTAGCGATATTGAATTCCAAAATGAATGAGTAGAAATATTATAAACACATAATGATAGAAATAAAATATGATAATATTGTAAAAAGTTTACAAAACTAATCCATTCATAGTATTAAGAAAGTGGGAAGAATCTCCACATTTCAGAGTCTCTAAAAAGCCTCATCAAAATAAATTGAGCATAGTAAAAAAGGTGAGTCATGAAAAAAGGTGTCCAGCGATGCTGGTATGATAGGCGAGGGTATTTCAAGAGGCATCAATTGAGCATTGAAGTGTCGTTCTCTCCAATTCTTCCACTTATTCCTCAGGATAGAGAGATTCAACCAATGTAGTTAACTCTTCATCACTCCTCTGAGAAGTTTCCAATGATTTTGATTATACTGAATGGTTGGACCTCAAATGAGAAATCATATCCTCATATATCCGTACATATTTCATTAAAGAATCTATCTAAGCTAGAAATTCAAACAATAGCTGACATCGCTACTCTAGTACCTCCAATATCTACCTCGTTTTCTTATAAAAGGAAGAATCATTCAAAAAATCATGAAGGGATATTTCATTCATGTCAATGTTTTATCGAGTCAAGATGATCTGTTCTATAATTTCATACAAGGATTGTCCATCGAAGTCATCTTCTATTAATTCATGAAATAAATGAAAAAGGTGATCCCCTTTTTTGAAGACTATTTCCAATGGGGTCTTAGTAATCAATATTAATATTCATTTCCAGATCAACTTACTACGTGATTGATCCTCAACAACCGAAGAGGTAGGTGCAGTGGATAGATTAATAACCAGTCAAATCAAAGCCACATATGCCTCACTCTCAATAGGTATATCACCTGTAGCCTATTCTTGAGGACTAATATCCTCAACAAAATCAAACCCATTATCTAAATGAATTTCATCCGAGTGAGGTAACTACCATGACACCTCGCCCTGTCCTTAAATCAACTCCATCGATTACATGGATAAAGGAGTTGGTGACACATGAGGCCTTTCCACAGGATAGATCAGCTAGCCTAATACACTGTTTGGATATGTCTTCACCCATGCCTAGTTATAATCCTGGGTAAGGAAAGTAGAATCATCTATGGGGGGAAGTATAATCTCATCACTGGTGTCTTCAATCGACCACATCTTCTAGAATTGGAGGATAATCCCAAGATTTCATTTCCATAGGATGCTGACCAAAGGAATGGTAGAAACTCTCTAAATACATCCAAACTATCAAGCGAATCAATAAAGTGTGTATAGATAATAGATTATCAGATCTTCCACCTTGGATATAAGGACCCCATCTTGAAGGGAGACCATGGAAGATGTTTCATCAAGAAAACCACTTCCATCATCTAAAATTGGACCACTCGATGCCCAGATTATAGTAAAGTCAAAACTATCATATTGAAACAATGAACCTATAAAATCATGAAGTTTTTGGGAAATATACCCAACCCCCAAGATATTCACCTATCTAGGATGTGAAGGGTCCATTAGGATCATGGAAGCATTGTAGTACTCATAATAATAGATGTAATCCCCCATCTATCAAAATAGGAAATGGAGAGGACCACTAATCTGGTAAGGGGCGTTTCCCTACTAGATATGGACCAACATTTGGTAGAGTAGTGCAAGGACTAGTACAAATAGGTTATTATTTTTCCCTTCCCAAGTCATGCCTCTATTAGAATAGTTCTAGCATAGATTCCTAAGTGTGTATCCCTAGCTAAAAAAGCCACTTGTTTAAGAACATAGAAAGAAATCTTGCAAACCTATGATCTAAAGGATCCTATGGGTTCACCAAATAACTCCATGAGGTGTAGTACACAACTTCTAGAATGGACCAATATGATCTAGTTTCATAATGGACATATTGGTAATGGCATCAAAGAGGGAGAATATCATTCGGTCTAACCCCATTACCACACAAAAAGTTATTGTTCCAGTCTGTGAAGGAAATAATTGAGGACACTATCATCTCTCTCTCTAATTTATTCTTCATAATAACATGAATATCCCTTGAAAAATCTAGGTTATATAAAGGATAATCTCAGAATTCCGTAGTAGGGAGGAACTAATCATACATAACTTAAATAGGAGGAATACAATCTAGTTGATGAATATCACATAAAATGAGTCATACCTCTCCATGGGGAATATGGAATGTTTTGGTACCTGAAGACCAACAACTAATCATCTGCTGAAGAAGTTCATGCTAATAGTAAATGATGAATTGATAGATCCAAATGTCTTCATAATGGGGAACCCTTTATATGTCTTTAAAAAAATCCAAACTACTTTGTTGGACCTAGAATGTCCACAACCACTCATCAAATATATTTTTGCAAATGACTAGAGAATAATAAAATATAATTGAATATCTATAGGAAATTGGTTTCTAAGAAAATTCAAGGTTGTATGGACCTAGAGGGGAGTTTTCCAACACATAAGACAAACCATGAGATTGGGATATAATTTGCCTATTTTCCTTTATAATTGTCACTTGAACATAGCCTAGATAATATGACATCTAGCGAGGTGGATGATTAAAATCTAGGAGAGGTATGGTGGCATCATTTAGCAGACCAAATCCATATAGGGGAAGTTAATGAGATAAAGGATAATTCAGAATGATATATGGAAGGAACCTATTAAGGACCTTATTATTAGTATATACACCGTATATGTGATTGAAATTATGATTCTTAGATATTATGGCCCTTTTTTGTCCATACATGAGTAATGCTAGTCAGAATCAGAATCCATCTAAAAATAAGTAAGTGGCACACATAAAACAAAGATAATGTAAAATCATATAAAAATGGAGGCTTCAATGTTCCAGAGAAACCATGCACATCACGTGATTCAGCATAGTTTTTTGAACCATATAAATATTTTTCAGATCTCTTAACCTCTAGAGGACTCATGAGGTGAATAACCTGTACAAGGAATCACACGAATCACATGAACCTCGTGATGACATGTCATTAGGTGACCTGAAAACAGTAACATGAGTCGGAAGAGATCAAATAATAAAATTTACAGATGTCACAAATCCATTGATGAAATTATATCCCACAAATATAATTCCCTAAAACGTTATTGAAGAGTATTTTTCAATCGGGTTGGATGAGTGCCTGGGCAGGAAGCAGCCTCACATAAGATCTTTGATAGAATGGACTCAAAACAAATGCATGTGGACTGGGATCGCAATCAGGTTTTGCAGTAGGGTCGTGTGATAGAAGAAAAATAGAGAGTGCTCTAGAGGAAAGAGGTGGCTGGTAGAATGAATTTATCTCACCCCCATACATAATCTATTTCTTGGAATAGAGAGTGACGCTCGATAGACCAAACACCACAAAAATCACCAATTCGTGACACAACTGAAGACTCTGGAAGGAATTAATTTTCATTATAATTGAGTCCTTGTCCTTGAAGATGATGTTCCTGAGGGGGGAGTGGGGTAATTTGATGGAATACAAATAATAATTAGAAATATCAAAATGGAATAAATACCTGATTATGGGTTTTTATTTTCCCCACAAAATAAAAGGATGGGGAGGATGGTCGAAACCTGCGGATCGCATGGGCCTCTGAGGTACTCGCGATCACGTGACCCTTTCATGGTCATGTGAAGTTTTTAATTCATAGAGAAAGACCTAATTAAATCTCCATAGACCCCCCTTCAATATACCTTCTTTATCTTGAGAATGTTCCCTAGAAAACTGGTGGTCGAATGGTTATAGTCGAACAAGTTCCACTAGGATACATGGTTTTTCGTTGGAATGTTCTTGAAAAACAACCTGAAATCTTTCAAAAATATTGAGGGATGATATCCAAAGATAAAGGCCCCCCATGGTCATGTATCCCATGTTCCATATCATCTTTTGTGAGAATAAAAACCCTTTGGTGTTATCCAAGAAAACTCACTAGACATCTGAAACTTTGTAGGATGAAGCAAAAGAGATAAAAGGGTGGAGGTGAGAGGTGTTTTATCACTTAAGGACTTGCTAAACACTCCCATGGATACCCAAGATATACCATTAGAACATTGAATCATCTCTACCTTGTCAAGTGGAATCTCTTTGTCTTTTCATCCCCACCACATGAAAGACCTTGATTATGTCCAGGCATCCCCTTTGGCACTCTAAGGATAGACCGAGAGACATGTCCACTACATGATTGCACATTCTCTATATGACACATATTTGTTATCTAAGAAATAAATAAAAAATCAACTAAAAATCCCAAACATTCCTCATGAAAACACACATAATCTCTATCCTTTGTAAAATAAAACAATGGATATCAAAATGGATGAGGCAAGAGATGTTCATGGTTACTTGAGGATATGCAACGTGCCCCTGATGATCCACAAGACACCATGAGTCCTCTGAGACATGTATGCATCACCTTGTGAGATCCCCTTCTCATGTCTTCCTCGTCATACGAAGTTCCCCAAGTAAATTTGCGACACTCTAAGTATGAATGAATAGTTTTATCCAACGAAATGATCATGAACCCCCATATGTCCCATATCGTTCATGAGACACATCACCAAAAGGTTTATAAAATGGCCATTACATCTCCCATGAAATCATGCATGACTCTAGACCATTTCCACATAAAACAAAGGGGATTGAAAGGGAGTAGCAAATAGGTGATCCTAGTCACTGAAATACATGTGACACACCTAGAACACCTGTGTTTTGGTCCCGTGAGACCCATGTACAAACCATACTTGTCTCGAGAGACCCCAAGAAAATTCACCCATGGTCTTGTGAGTGTCTTCCAACAGACAGTCGGATTTTATAAAGGTCTTTGGACATGTCAACGTGAAAATAGGGATCTCTTTTGACACGTCTTCATGATGAAAAAATTCCCAATTAATTTTATATAATCAAATAAAGGGAGATTTGATGGAAGAGACTCATGATCGCTAAAAATAATGTGACACACTAGGAGAGGTCCATGGTAGAGACTCGTGAAGACACATAGTGTTGTAACCCTTCACCGACTCCATCATGGACTCATGTTAGATATTCCTCACAAGGCATTGTATAGTAGCGGTGGTGATTCCTATAAATTCCCCCACACCAACATGAAAAAAGGGTTGGACAGTTGGACTCTGAGACTCTAGATTCTTGGACTCTGGATGATTCAACTCTAAGTATCTATAGATTTAGTGAAGAAACAGATCACATGACCAAAAAAATTCCATTAGGTAATACACCAGAAGACAGCTAGGGAAATCATACACCACACATAAGGTGATTCACATGACCTTTCATAGATCACGGAAATGACTTCTGTCAAGGATTCTGAAGAACATAATGCATGTCTTCTAGATCACATGAGACTCAAAGGAACTGGTACTGAATAAACATAAGGCCTTCATAACACAAGGGTTAGAATAGAGATTAAAAGGGGAATACTCAAGTGAAATACATGCTCACGGGACCTCATGTGCTTCACGTGAGTCACCCAAAGACACCCAATAGCACTAAGAAATGTTTGTTAAATCATGTGAAACCCTGCTAGCATGTCATCAAGGACATTTGAAATACTCCAGAAATATCTGATCTAGCCATCTGGTTCCTTGCATTGAAAAAACATTGATCTTGTGAAACCCTCTCGGTATATCACCTATGACTTGCGATGTCCTTCAAACACATTTCCTGACTCATATAATGGAATTTCCTCATGTGAGCGGGTTCTCACAAAAGTATCTGGACATGATAACCATGATCCCAAAACACCCTCTAGGTAAGTAAGATGGGACTCGCAACTCCCTCTATACTTTTCATCCAAGTCTCGCTACGTCTCTCATAGGTTTCATCCAAGATACATGACACCACTTTGACTATGCCATAATGATTCTTCACACACCCTCTATATGTGTCAATACATGTCATGTGATGGATCCTGGGACAAGAAGATGGGGTTATACTATTCCCTCAAGACACAAAGCACATTTCAATAAGGCATATCATGACTTGATAGAATTTTCTATCCTCAGTGTGTAAGCAAAAAATATAGGGAAGCCTCAGTGTGTAATATCTGACATAATGGGAAGTATGATTAATCTAATTCCTACCATATCTAGGATGCATAGGTTTCTACTCCCCGAGGTTCAAGCCCTATATTAATCTTCTTGAAAAATCATAGCATCTATATACCTTATTCATGGAAATGAAAATTATTATTTTCTATCCCTTGTTTCTCACAACGAGAATGGCTCATGTGGGATTAGGGAGTAGAAATGATCATATCATCTATAGTGTAAACCCTCACAACAGTAGAGAGAAACATCAATGTGTAAGCCCTGACATAATCCAAGCTATGATGACTCGGATTCCTACTATAACAAGGATAAATAGGACTCCTTCCTAAGGCCCAAGATTAAATGAAACACCTCTTTTAGTATAAGTTGTTTCAAGACTCTAATGTCTCGATCAGTGGGACTCAATTAGTCCCAGTATATGATCACCCTATCACATCAATCAGTGGTATGAGAAACCCACCAAGCTATGATGACTCTAATTACTACCAAAAATCAGATATGTAATATGTATCTCTATGACCTGACTCCCATAATAATAGATCTCAAGGAAGTCACATCACATAATCCATCCATCATAAGAAATTAAATGATCAATTTACATCCCTTTTTTCTCACACTTAGAATGGCTCACATGAGCTTAGGGATTCACAATAATAATATAATTTTCACTACGAGTCTCTATAATGACATAGGATACCCCAGTATATGCACTACAAAATATTTTACATTTTTCAATGGGGGAATATCTATTGGTAAAAGTATATTTTCTATTGGTAAAAAGTTTTACCATCAAATATGTCCATATCACTAAACAGTCGGTAAAAAGTCAATCATTAAATAGTTTTTCTATAGATAAATTAGTTTTTTAACTATTATAATAATACCAAAAAATAATATATTTTTTGGTTAATGTGTTTCTCAACATGTTCTAATGATAAATTTTTCTTTTGGAAATAATATTACCACAATATAATATATGATTATAAATTACATTTGAATAAAAATTATACATTTTTAATGATAGTAAAATTTTCTATCAAATTATTTAATTAAATTATCATATATAATAAATATTAAGATGATTTTACCCCATTTTAAATATTAGAGAAAAATTATATTAATAATAAAATTTAATATAGTGAGATCCGTCACTCCCCACCAACATAAAGGCGAGACCCCCTCCCCAAACGACCCATCCATGATAGTGTAGTAACAACCCATCCATGACAGTGAACCAACTCCCACAAAAACAACCAACATGTAGCCCATGTCACCTATCCATGCCCTAGTAACACAGATGTATCTCATCCCTTCTAGTGATCCCACTCCCATCCATGCCAGCGAGCCAACTCCAGCACTAGCCAATCCATATCTCCAACACCAGCCCATCCATGCCGGTGAGAACTAGTGACAAATTAATACCAGTGAGTCAACTCAAGCAGCTGCCTATCAATTCCAGTGAGACAACTCTAGTGAATAGTGATCATCACTGGCCCATCCATCTCAGATAGCTCAAGTAAACCCTAGAAAAGTTCTCTATACAAGAAATTATAACTCGTTCAATCAATAGAACAACTATGCATTTCACAACATGAAGATTTAAGAAAAAGAAAAAAACTAAGGAATATCAACCTTCCATTACCCTATGTAATTTAAACCCATCAATCCAATACATTATGAAAAAATAAATGGATACTAACTGAAATTCAATGTAACTAAATGGGTTATCATTCTGATCCAAGTATTATATGGTAGTAAGGACATCACTAATCAATGCTCTAAGTTGTGTCTTCCTCATGGAGATCCAAATTTCAACTATAAGATCTTATTAGAGACCATTCATTGGATGCTTCTTTTCAATAAATAGATCACCCATTATGGTGAACCTCCTATTATGTTTTCACAAAGGTAGAGGTGAACTTCCTTCTATCATTCAATAAAGGTAGTACATGCACAATATAAAAATAAACAATCAAAGAAAACCTTTTATATAAAAAATGTGGACATTAAATTACATATTAAATAATAACTTGCAGAAAGTACCCATGGTATCAGAATATATTATACATAATAGACTAATTTCATCCCCTCACACATTTTATTCATGAGTATTCTAGGATGTTTTTAGTATAAAAACTCATTTTTTCGATTTAGTAAATATTTATAGATTTTTGAAAAACTATGAATATTATTGATAAATAATATATTGGAAATAATATCAATGGTTTATTATAAGACATACTTTAAGTTGATAATTTAATGGATGAAATAAGATCACATAATGTGTTTCAAGTCAGAGGGAGTTCCAGATCTGAATAAGCATGTTTAAACTATGTTTTCAAATAAAAATAACCATATACGGATAATGTTTCCTTTTTTATGGTATAATAATGTATGGTTAATCCAATGTATTATTGTGATTTATCCTCTGACCATGTTATGTTCCAACACTTTCTATCATTTCCCCTTTAGAATATGTTAGAAATTTAATGAAAAAGTTGTATTTTTTATGATACTTTTACTAATATAATATGAATTTTGGAACCAATTCTATCTCAGATGCCAAAAAACATGTGTCTAATGGAAGGAATGCCAATTTATGGTGTTATGAGATTAATTCATTTCTATACTAATAGTACCTCAAAACTGGATGGTAAATGTATTGGGAATTACGATACCTATAATTTTTTTGAATTATAGTCATCTTATAACCGAGTATATTAATAACAATTAAGGAATATCGCATCATCACCTCACATTACTTATGAATCCAAAATATCCTCGGGGTCTTAATCATAGGATACACATCTTCTAATAGTCTATGTGCCTATATAATGACATTAAGTCATTCCCAACATATTGGTAGGAAGTTGATAACACATTTCTCTATGGGAATACATATTTTAGAAGCAATAATAGTGGAATATCATAAAAATATTAAAATACAAAGAAATATCAACACTCAATTTAGACCATTTTAACCACATGATGTTGTCTGATCCGGAAAACAAGAAAAGAAATACATGATGCTGGTAGATCCATCAATCATTTTTAAGTGAATATAGAAATCATATCAACGATACATGGAAAAGGGGAATATTTAATAATATTTTAAAAATAACTTAGGATATTATTTAATAAAGTAGGAATGTTGTGGATGATTTAGAAGATATAGAAAATGTATTTAATTGATAAGAGAGAACCATTTACTAGAGAATTAAATAAAAAATGATATAATCCATGTGTAAATCATTATTAGCATCTAAATTACCCTAAAAATGACCTGGGATGGGGGAAAATGAAATAAAAGTTAGAAAACATCTTCATTAACAGAGTATTTCTTGCCATTATTAGGATTTTGGTTGGAAAAATAGTGTCATCTATATATCTTGATGTTTGTAATTTTTATCTATCACATTGAGAGTTCGAAAATTATTCAGTGATTAATCAAGTGTGGTAGAGACTTTTTATACATTATTTTAAAAACCATCTTCTACTATTCCTTTATTGACATATATTGCAATATAGATAACTATATGTTATTCAATGTGATTATGATAAATTTTCATTTAATTTTCTAATTTAATACTTTAGTCATTAATCACTTTTCTTCCTGCACTTAATAAAAAATGAATATGAATTTATATGAGTGATAGGTTATTAAAGTGATCGGTGATTATTGGAACATGTGTGGAAGAAATAATCACTCCCTAATATACTCAAGATCAATTTCTTGTAATAATGAGGATCCTTCATAGTTTAATATGAGACCTCTATAAGAGGATATGATCATTATTCTCTACAATATTAACTCAAAAAGGTGACAAGATTATCTTAAAGTGATCATTGTAATTATACAACTCCACAGAAATAGATACCATGTGTGATGGTATCATGATAATGAACCTCTAATTAATCAAGATTTAGAGAAAGGATTAATAATTTTATGAATATTTTTAGAAGAACATTGGATCTTTTATCACTTTGATCAGTCAATGGTCTGTTATCTAATTCAAGGAAGTGCATGTTTTTCAATGAATTTTCAAAAGGATTTTCGAACCATGAATTAAGATCCACATCCAACATCACCATAAACTATTTTAAGTATAAAATACCCTTAAAAACAAAAATACCTATATTTTAGTAATTACACCATAAAAGTGAATAATTAAAACAATAACTCCATTGATAAGTTCCTCTTTGACTTCTGAATTCTTCCATAAGAAATTCATGCTTCCTAATTATATAAAATAATCTGTATGCAAAAATTGAAGTTCCTATAAAAAATAAATTGTAACATTAATAACCACAATTAAATTCAATTAAAAATGTAACCAAAATTTTAATAAAGAAAAATTTATAGAGTTAAGGTCCCCAAATCATCCATGGAAAAAATAAGAGTGAAAAGAAGCCATGCTAAATCTTTTTTTTCATATCTTGATTTTTGTATTTCATCACCAAGGATCTTAAAGAGTATCATATAGTCTATCATAAATTTATACAGTTATAAAATACAATAAAATTATGAAAAACTAATGAATTTCAAAAAGGAAACATGCATATCACTCATTTAAAGATTCAATAAAATAATGGATGCAAACTATTCTATAAAATTAACAAAATCATATTTTTAGAAAAGAAGTGCATGTTAATAAAATATCACAATATTTTTAAACAAAAAATACTATATCATGAGAATTAAAACCTTAGTGTACCCAAAACATTCAAAACCAATAATCTAGCAATTTTGTTATTAGTGTTGCGCTCAACAATCTATCATATGATTGTAAATCAATTTTATTACATCATACTTCTATCAATTTATCTCAATACTATAAAACCGACTTTTAAAACATAAATTAATTAAAACCGTTAAATTTCACCCCTCCACGGTGAAAATATAATATATGAATATATTATAATTAACCTTATTCTATATTTTCTTATTTAACCACCTAATAATAAGGTTTTCCTCTATTGAATCACTAACACCATTACAATTGGATCATGGGAACAATTTCATAACTCCTATTAACTATATTAAATATTCACAACCTATTATCATAATGTAATATTGTTCACACCTGATATGGATATTAATAGAATCATTCTAACTAGAAATAAATAATTGAGATACAATTAAATTCTACACATTAATTAAAGGTAATTTCATTGAATGGACCATGTGAAACTCAAAGTGGTCAATGTGAATTAAATTAATAATCTCACTAAATTAAACATTAGGATACATATTTGTAAATAATTTCTGATATAAAAATAACTAGATATTATATTCGACATTGAAATCACATTTTAAATTGAAAATTTGAATGATTCAGCAAGTGATAAATTCTAGTGTCCATATAAGAGAGGATTTGAACAAACACATCAATATGTTTTCAATTGTTTGTGTAACATTGAATCCATGAGGTTTCATAGAGGCTCATGATAAATAGAGTGTATTACCAGGATATCCTAACGTATTATCGAAATATTCGTTGTACAAAATCTATCTTAGAGAAGACATCATATGGAAATTGATTTAGTGAATTTTTCTTCAATGGTTTCTCCTAACATAAAATAGGGATTCCCTAAGGAAAATAATTTATGTAATCCAATAATTCACATGAGAACAATTTTATTAATATATAGATTAATTCATGACGATTTAATCTATGAATGATGAAATGTATAATAATGTCACTCACTCATCATTCACACCCAGAAATTGGGAAGCAGTGATAGAAATTTAACCTTTTTTTTTCCTCCAATGATTTCTTCACGACCTAATTAATTTTCTCTTTAACAAAAATTAAAAAAAATTACCTTATTTCATCATTATTTTGAGTGTAGTACAAGAAAATTATTGTGGAAATAAATATTACCTACCAAATGTGATGATATGCACCAAAGAAAATGAATGAACGAAATCGGCAAACTGAAGGGGTGGCTGTTGAAGGGAAATAGACATGGTAATGAGTGGCATAGTTTTAAACAGGTGGTGAAATAATGAAGGGGGATGAACTGAAGAGTGTAGAATGTTGAATTGAAGAAGTAGAGGACAACAGTCAAATATGACGAACTGGTATATGGGTTCTTTGATAGAGAAATTTGGGGGCGTTAGGTCAGGGGCATGAGGTTAGGGCGTAGATTAGGGTTTTGTAATGCTTATTTAATATCCATTCAATTAAATTTATCTTTTTAATAATTATTAAAAATATATAGTTTTGAAAAATAAAAAATTGGAGAGATGATTATCAAAAAATTATATTTTGGAAAAAATGTTGGTATTAGAATGATAAATTAATGGATCCAAATATAAGTAAAACATCTTATAGTATTAAATAATTAATATCGACAGATTCATTTATTGGTAAAAACAAGTGCTGGTATTTTTAATTAATATCAACATAAAATTATATCTGTTGGAATTACTTTTTTGTACCAACAAATATTTTATATGTCACTAATATTCAGTTTGTATAAGCCAATTTTTTGTATCAATGAGAACTATGAAAACACTAATTCTCACCACACTCGGGATATGTAGAACACCCCCTTAGAGTTCAGGCTCAAATATTTTGTGTCTCAGTACAAAAATATATTCCTTCACCACATGACATTAAAATGTACCGGAATAACGAACTATACGGGTTTTGATTCTTGAAATAATCATTATATGTAGGACGACTCATAATGGACCAATCTCCTCCTAGGAATATTAACCTCCTCTTTAAAAGAGAGCATGCTCTGAAGCACATGGTTATACAGCTTCAGAATATACGAAAATTCCAATTACCATAAAATAATGAAAAACATCAGATACATACTGATGGATTCACTAAATAGAACCCAGAATTTTCCATATGAATGATAATTAACCTGTAGTCATTTAGTTAGGGTAACTAATCCCATATCGGGTTAAGTAAGAGATTAAATAACATGTCTTAAATATATTATATAGTCTAATAGTAGGAAATATTTTTCCACAAAAATGGTGTGATGTTCACAACCTCTTATCCTATCAATCAATGAAAGTCCCCATGAGTTGATGGACTAGGAAACTCAGATGACCACCATCCTCTGGAAAGCAGGTATGTACCCATCTATGTATGAGGGAATCATTGGGAATTTCTATGGAATAAGAAGTAGATGGTAACCCTAATGTGTGTGATCGATCGAGGCCTTATAATTTACCTTAGTCAAACCATCAAGGGGATCCCATCAGACGTCTACGTCAAAACCTAATGAAAATTTATTATATCCATGTTATGGTTGTTTGACTTGAAATAAGTAAATGATTTTTTTATGAACATGTTTTTTTAGAAATCATCATCTAATTGGTTTAAATTTATTGTATTTTTATATGTATTATATAGGGTTATGATGTATTTCTTTACCCTTTAGATGTATAAACTGAGGTGTTGGGCTTGTGACTTTTGTAATATTTTAAAAAACATGAAATTATTGGATAGTTATATTAGGGTTTTTGTACTTAACATTTGGTAAAGGATTAGATAACTTTTGAGACTGAGATATAGGTTTTTTAACATATTTAAAATGGCTTACCTACCATAATAGATTAATATTTTTGTTAGTGAACTTAGGTGAGAGGGTTTAGGACAACCTTAGGGGCTATAATATTGGTTTTTGAATATAAGCAGAAATATTCATATGTATTCATAAGTGAAATTTGATAATAAATAATATGTTTTTATTATTATTTAAAATTTATTTTTCTATTTATTCAATATTATATTTATTTTTTCTATTTATTATTTTCAATAAATTAAAGTTGCTTTCTCCGAATGGATTGGAAGATTGTACACTATATTCTTATTCCTTATACATGAATAAATTTCAATCATTATTGTAAATTGTAGTTCACATGATATAACAACCTTTTATAATGTTTAGATAAATTTCCAAAAAAATATATTTTTTATAAGAAACTTCCCTCCCTTACAAGGGATTTCTCATCAATTATGAGGTGTTTTTTTATCAATATTTAAGTCATATCTTGGTTATCTCACTTGACTCAAAAAACATTCACTAAGGGAATAAAATTTTCATAATGACTCATTTTTTCCATGCACTTCATGATTTTGAGGATGCTTATATGAAGTGACATAATTTAGTAACTTATATTTTTATAGTTTGAAAATTTAGTATTTTTGTAAATATTACTATTCCATTGAATAAATCATGTTTTTAGATATTCAAAACTAATTATTTTAGATAATTTGTTAAAATCATGTTCATAAATAATGTTTTAAAATTTAAAATTCAAAACTACAATTTTTTAATATTTTACTTTTCAGCATCCATTTAGATCCCACTACATTTTTTTAATGATATAAAAGAAGTAATTGATATTGAAAAAAATACATTATAGTTGGAAATCAAGTATACTTCAAGTTAGTTGAGAAATAAAATATTATAAATATAAAAATTGGGTATCCTAATTATTTAAATGTTTATTGTTCGAATTGAATTTTATGGTAACTAGAATAATATATTTTATAAAAACTTCCTCTAATTTCATTAAAAAAGATCATTTATTTTAAGGGAGTTCATCTCTATAATTGTTTCAGGATTATATAGTGGAGTAAAAATATAATTTTTTCTAATGATTTTTAGATGAATCATATGATAGATGATTTTATATAAGGACATGTAAACGGATAAATACACTCACTATTTTTATCAACAAGTCTGATTATGTGGACATGATTTCATTACAGGGGGGTATATAAGACATATATTTTAAAGAATATTTCCATTTATAGTGAATATAATTTTTATGGATGTATTATTGTCATTATATTAGTATTATTATGTATTAATATTGATTTAAGAATATGGTATTTCATAAAATAAAAAAATTAAAATTATACAAACACTGATATTTTTTTATGTATTGAGAGTACATGAGAAATTTTTAGTATTCAAAATATTTATGTTATATATAATAAAACAAAAATAAAAAAATTTAAAATCATTGAAAGAAATATAGAAATTTATAGTGTATATCCTAGAAGTTGTATTAGGCATAAAAAAATGTTGGAGAAGTTTTATACAATTTTAATGACCATAGAAACGCTAAATGAATAAAAGAAAAAAAATGGATGGTAAGTCATAATAAAAAGTAAAGTTGTTTTATAAAAAAAAAATTGAAGGTATTTATATAGTGATATATTAGGGGTATCCATTATATTATTGTTTGGGTAGCTATTATATGAAAATTAGTTTACCCATTTTATGATAGTTGGAATAAGAGTTAATATATGAATTATATGTTCAATTAAGTAGATGATACTTGATCAATTATATAATCATTATATATTAAAAATTAAAATGTCTGTACAATAACAGAAAAGTTGTTTTACCTAAAGGTTAAATGATATTTTTTATTTTTATGTATTATTTATGAGGTTTCTACTAATTTTTTAATTTTTAGATATTTTATAGATTATTTTTTATTTATTAATTTAATTGAAAATTGTAATAATAACAATAAAATTAGTTAATAGGATAAATATTAAATTTTTATTTCTTAATTTTGAGATACACAAATAATTGGAGAAATATGAAAAATAAATGGTATAATATATTTTATATATGAATGTAATAATGTATTTATTAATTAATAAAATAAAAAACTATATGAATATAGTGTATAAATATTTATATAATTGATATTTTAATAATATTTATTTTATTAATTCATTTACAAATAATGTTTCACGAAGTAAATTAAATAAAAATATTTGAATTATAATATTTTGTAGAAATAGATTTTACTTAAGAGTTTAAAATGATAAGTATAGAAATAAGTAATAGATAATAAAAATAGGAATTTCATCAATAAAATTTAAATTACATGACATGATAATTACCTAAACACAATTGAAATAGGGATCCAAATTGTTTCTACTATAAAAGAATCTACTAGACATACTAATCCAAGGTACTTCCACCATTACTTATCTTTCTCTCATTCCCCCTTGTCTCCCATTCCCATGAACCCTGTCAATCCATCCCTCCCTCTATTTTCATTTGTGTTCACCTCCACCCCCACACAATCGTGGAACCTAGGGCTACTAAACCTCTTCTACCTCCATCTTCTCATTATTTAACTTCCACCTCTATCCATCTACGCCTCCAATAATCTCCAATATTTGGATATTTCCCAACTCTCAATACACTAAAAAAGCCTTACGGTGTACCCATAACTCTAATGCTTGTGGATCACGGTTATCTTCCACTACAGCACCGTCTACCGCTACCATTTTTCTTCCACTACACTATCATTTAACGTAAATATGCGACTTCCTCATTCTAATTGTATGAATCACTTGTAATCCACTATCGGTATCCCGACCTAATATAGTTTTATAATTCGCATATGAAAATCCTAAACAAATCCAACAATTGTCCACACTCTAATGGTGATACAAACTCTGGCACTTTCTTGTCATCCTTTGCATGACCTTTCATGTAGACATCGATATCATGTCATCTTTCTAAACCAGTATCATTATTATTACTTGGTACCAAATTTTTCAACCGACATTACTAAAATGTATCTGCATAATAAAGCTTCCAGGATATGAAAACCCATTTCACTTGATAAGGGATCATCTTCATCTCTCGCACATCCAATGTTCTTGGAATTCATGATCAACTGTTAATTCGATAATATTGGAACATAAAAATCTTCCTATGTTACGGTATATTACTTTTAAATCACCTATTATAGGTCTATTTTAAAAATACTTTAATCTTAATCAGTAGCTATCTCATTTTAGTTTTCAGATAACAGCTACTAAATATTCACTATTGTGACTCATACAACAGCATTAAACTACAATTGTACTATTTTCATAACTAATTCCAATTCCAGAACTAGAATCTTTCTTTTACACCACATCATATCATACAACATAGGTATGCCTATGTTTTATTATTCAATACATAGAACCAATAGTTTCATTGTTTTAGATTTCATGTATCTCTTAATAATAATTTCATAAACCTGTGCAATCTCATCTATAGCTAGTTTGGTGTTTAACATTACAATGTATACTACATTGCCTTTATTTTCCACTATGTATACAATGGTTTCATTGCATGCCATGATAATTAAATATAAATAAAACCATTATAAAAAAGAATTCCCCATCAACCTTTAGAGATTCAAGGTTTCATAGGTGATAACTAATGAATGAATGAAAAAACAATTATGGATTCTCTATATTGTTTAGCTGAGAATGTTCTATTTATTATTATTTTTCAATATTTTTATACATTAAAACTAAAACAATTATGGTGTTTATATATAATGGAAATTCATCAATTACATATACAAAATTTTTTGGAACTCCAATAATTGAACCACTGTCCACAAATGACATCACACATGGAGTCACACACATCCCATTAACAAAATTATCTATCAATGGTTAGTTCTGTTTAAATTTTATTTTCTAAATACATATACTTCTAAATACAACACACACTAACACAAATTAGTTGTTTTTAACTTCTTCTTCTTTGATAGTGCCTCAACCATCTGCAACTCGGACAACAATTTCTACATGATCAAACAAGTGAAAGAAAAGACATGATGCCTTCATACAATATCTACTTATATTATGTAAGTATGATGTCAATGTACTTTTATGATTAATATGTTGGTTTTAAAATTGATCTATTCATCATTAACAGTTCCCTCAATAATTTTTGTAGCTATCGTGACTGGCGAAAACATTATTTAGGATTCATCACCTGCCTCCTCGACAAGGCAAGAAGGACCAATGCATTTACATATTTCAATCCCTATTAATGAAGTGTCATTTCTTATGATTTCCTATACCAACTGAGGGAGATTTAATCATACTATTCATGAGGACTACAGTCTTTTATCATGTATTGGTATGATTTTAAATATAATACAAGTAGATAAGATCACATATATTTATATATATAAATATATAATATTGAATATTTATCTATTTTATAAGAAAACTTCTAGATTCTATACAATAGTTGTTTGTTCATGAAATATCAAATCTATAGATTTTGGAAACAAATTCATACATAAATAGTGTCATACATCCTACAAAAAACTATACATGTATTTTGATGTGGAAGTTTACATAAAAATATTAATCACTTTAGTATTATTTATAGAACTAAAACTTTAAGTTCCATTTTCTAATGCATGAAACTTAGTAGAATAACAATATTCCTATAACGTAGGTTAGTGTTGTAACTGAACATATAATAATTCTAAAATTGCAAGAAAACAACTGGCCACTACTAATTGTTCGTTCTGAATAATAGATTCAATATTTTTTAATGTTCATTTAGGATATCCAAATATTGTATACCTTTATAACGTCTTTCAATATTTTCAATTCTTGATGTGGTTTGATGAGAGAAATAAGGAATGCATCAAAAGACAAAAAACAATGTTTTTCTCTATGTTTCTTGATGGGAAAGACTTATTTGAACTTACTATCGTCATGTCCCCAATACCTAAAAATGTTTATTCTCAATAAAACTTCCACCAAGGACCTATCATTCCATGAACACAAGAATATTTATAGTTAAATGTTATAATTCATATCAATGGGTGGGAAGGTCTATAGGGCATTCAAAAATGTATAAACTTCATGAATATTCAGATGAATAGAACAAACTACAATTGTATAGGAAATTTATGTCCATTAGATGGAAAACCACCACAGTTATCATTGATATATGTTTATAACACAACACATGAGTGTAAAATCACAGTTCAAAAGTTTAGGTATCTCTGAAATTGATTAGTATAGACTTTATTGTCAGACCTTTCATCAATTTTTATTAACAGAACTATTACCTACCGCTCGGATGACCAAAATTTACAATATATTATTAACTACGACATAGTTGAGAACCTACAACAAATTCTTCATGAAAATAATATTTTAGCTTGATAATTCAGATGTGCAAGGGATGTACATGATTGTCAATAAGTGACAACCTTAATGTATCATCTTCCTAAAACAAGACAAACAAATTCCACAAAATATAACTTACCAAAAACATCTAAATTTTCATGGCTTATTGTCCGTGACATTGAAGATCTCAACCAAGAGCGGAAAATATTTATTCTAACCAAAACTTGGGAACTACAATTAATTGTTGATATACACTCATTTTCTCTTCCATTTAAATATCTATTTATTTTCACATGTGGTAGTGATGGATATGTTGAAAACATGTTGCATCACGCTACTCATTTCACAATGAGTTATAAACAAAGGAAGGTGATAATGAGATATTACTTCTCTTTTCACTTGTAATTCTATGAAAATGATTCATCTACCTTACTACATTATTGAATACTATTTCAATAATTTATTTTAGATGCTTATATGATGATTGAGTATCAAAGACTATCATTTATTCACTTTAATCAAAAGCGATTGAGGGTAGATCTTTACAATGGGTTGCAAGAAGCAGTTATTCAAGGTGACTGAGAAAGTTATTCCTGTAGGAAGCACGTCATTTTACCTTCTACATTTATTGGTGTTCTAAGGTATATGATCCAGAATTACCAATATGCAATGTCAATTTGTAATTAGGTAGGTTATCCAGATTTTTTTACTTTCACATGTTACCCGATGTGTCTTGAAATAACTCAGTATATTAGAAATAAGAATATTCATCCACAAGACTCCCCTCACATATTACCTCGAGTTTTGAATTTTAAGGTAGATCATATGATGAAAGATTTATAAGAAGGCTTTTTATTTGGAAATCCATGGGTAGGTCATAATCATTGTAGTTACTGCTCATTATGTTTAGCTGCTACTTTGATATTATATTATCCAGTACAAAATAAATATAAACTTATTCTTCCAATTTAGGTGTTCGAACTGTGGAGTTTCAAAAACAGGGCTTGCCTCATGTGTAAATTCTATTATTTATATGTCATAAAAACAAATTTAATAGTCCAACAACTATTAATAACTATGTTTGCACTGAAATTCCAAATAATGTGGCCAACCCAAGACAACATGAGGCTGTAAAATGTTTTATGAACCATGGCCCCTACAGTGCTACCAACTATTCTTCTCCTTGTATGAGAAATGACAAACTTACTAAAAAAACCAAAAAAAACATTATTGCACATATGACCGTATATAATGATGTTTATGTCATTTATCAGAGAAGGGATGATAGAGTAACAGTTCTATAAAATAACGAGCCTTTGGATAATCAGTATTTGGTATCATACAATCCATTTTTTCTATTAATGTATGAATCTAATCTCAATATTTATTTTTTCAATCAGTCTTAATCAATCAATTACATATTTAAGTATATTAGAAAGGGAAACATTCTTGTTATAATAGCACTCTATGAGAGAAACTTCAGAGGCTTATCAGATAACAATGTAGATGAGATAATGATGTATTTTTACTATTGGTATATATCTCATTGTGAAGAATCTTGGAGGATGTTTTCATATGATATCCATTACATTTATCCTCTAGTTGAGAGGTTACATTTACATTTACCATGAAATTATTATGTGACCTACACTGATAATGATAACATTAAAGATTTATTAAATTTCAGAAACATTACTGAGACAAAGTTGACATATTGGTTTGATTAAAATATATCATACCTCAAAGGAAGAGGATTAACTTTTATAGTATTCCCAACTAGATATTTATTCAACTAACATGACAAGAAATAGCATCCCCAAAAGTAGGAATTTTTTATTGGTAGACTATACTACATGCTTCCAAAAACTGGTGATCTTTATTACTTCCAGATACTTCTAACAAAAAGTAATTGTGCAACTTCATATGAAGATATAATGATAGTGGAAAAAATTACTCTTGGTAAATTTTTAAAGGCCTATTCTACACTATGACTACTAGAAGATTATAGAGAATTCATTGAATCTATAAAATATATCTCATCATTTGAAATGAGACAATATGTATGTAGGCTGTGCGCATGCATATTAATATCCAATAATATTTCTCCCCTAGACATTGTTTGGCATGAAACCATAAACATAATATCAGAAGATATTTAATATTCCCAAAGAATAATGCTACAAATACAAGGTCCACACTCTGTTTCCTGAATTTTAATTCCTCTAAATTATTTTAATGACTACATTGATTTTATTTTCTGCTACATTGAAATAATATTCCACAATATTATACAATTAACACTCACATATCACTTCAATATTTACAGTATTTTCTACCATTTTAAATTAATACAAATTATTTCTATTCTGTGATATTTAGTATACTACAGTAAAAAAATTGCACCACATTCTTTTATATAATATTACTATTTCACATGAAATATGATCTTAAATAGAACAACATACACATAAAGTCTATAGGTAGAAACTGTTCCTTTATTTATACGCTTTTTATAATTTATTATAGTTATTTATATATTCAACTATATGAATATATCAACTTTGTCTGTAATACTACTATCATCAGCTAAATGAAGTAATGAAAATATGAATAAAAAACATAATTAATATTGTGTTATATCTAAGGCAACAATATTCCACATTTTTCTAGATTTCCCACTCACATATCACTTCAATATCGAATATATTTTCTATCATTTATAATTACTAAAAAATATTTATGGTTTGTGATTGTTAGTAAATTGAAGTAAAAAAAATTATAGTAGTTCTGTTTACGTGTTGTTACTAACTTCAATGGAATTTTCAATTCTATATATGAACACAAAAACACTACATATAGCGACTTCTACTATATTGATACTCTATCACTAATTTAATTATAGTTCTTTATAAAAAACACACATAGAATTAATCTATATTGTCTTCAATACAGATGTCATCTTGTTAATGACACTATACAATGTTGATTAAAAAAACAAAATTATTATTGGGTTCTATTTATTCAATTAATTATCCACCATAATTGTTATATTTTAATTACACTAAATTATTTTATTGACTGTGTTGAATTTATTTTATACTGCTCTGTAACAATATTCCATAATTCTCTTGATTTGACACACACAGATCACTCGAGATATATGTATTCTTTGATAGAAATAGACCACATTTTATAGAGTAATGGAAGATCACTTCAATTGTATCATTCTATTCCAGTTATAGATTATATATTTGATAAACATAAAAATATTTTAGTTTCATAGTAACAAAATTACAATAGAGAATCACTTCTAATTGAGTACCCAAATTTACATGTCATGGTTACAATTGAAAATAAAGAGGTGAAAGGTGTAATTCTCTATTAATTATCTACTAATTATGGGGGGTCTTATTCTTGCATGGATGTATAGGCATAGGTAAAACATTCATTTGGAGAGTAATAAAATCATTTATATGGGAAGAGGGCACTATTTTACCTGCAGTCGCTTCAATTGGAATAACATCATTACTACTTCCTGGAGGATGAAAAAGAAATCCAAAATTCTGTATTACAATCTCCATTAATGAGCATTCAGTTTTCAATATTCAATAATGTATTTATGTTGTGTAACTTCTACACCTAAAAAATATCATTATTTTAGATGAGGTGTCTATGATTTATAAGTACGACTTTGAGGCTCTAGAATGTACTCTAAGGGATATAATGATAGTTAAAAATGTTAATGCTCTAAATTTTCCATTCAGTGGTGTAACAAATATATTGGGTGGAGATTTCAAAAAAATACTACATGTTATACTAGCTAGTAATAGAAAAGAAATTTTCTTTGTATGTTTTAAGTCGTCATATCGATAAGAATTCTATCATGTGTTAACTCTAACAAGTAACATGAGATTTCATTCTATATATTCCACCCATGATTCAACTAAGGAACAAGAGTTTTCTAAATGGACTTTAGATATAGAAGAATGTATAATTGGAGAGCCTAATGATGGAGAAACACTCAATCAAATTCTATCACCATATCTTCTTACCTAAACTAATAATTCCTTGGTAAAATTATCAAGCATACTTATCTTGTTTTCAGTTAAAGACATGGTAACATCTCCTATTTGAAAGAGGGTGTAATTTTAGCTCCAACCCATGATATTGTTCAAGAAGTAAATGAATACCTGTTGTCTCTCACAGACTCTCAAAATAGAGAGTAAGTTAGTTTAGATTGTGTTTGCAATGTGTGTTCTTATTCAGACAAGAAATAAAACATATACACGTCTGACATGATAAATGGTATCAGTGTCTAAGGGTTGGCTTCCAACAAAATTACTCTAATGATTGGTGTTCCCATTATGTTACTATTAAATGTAGAATATTATGTTGGTTTGTGTAAGGAGACTCATATTATTTTTACACACTTGGGTGAACAAGTCATTGGAGCACAAATTTTAAGTGGTTGTCATTTGAGGTATTCTTCATTCATTCCAAGACGAACTATGACACACTCTGATGTTATATGGACATTAAAATTACAAATAAGACAATATCTTTTGAGATATTCCAATGCAATTATTGTTAATAAGACTCAAGTACAATCATTTTCTTTATTTGGGTTATATCTTTGCAATCCCATGATCTCTAATGGTTAATTATAGGTTTCAGTTTCTAGGGTCAAATCAGTAAAAGGATTGAAAATAGTAGTTGATGGAAATAATAACAAATCATGTGATTACACATAGAATATTGTGTGAAAGGAAATCATTATAATCTATCATAGTTATCATTTTAATTATATTTTTGATATTTTAATGTGGTCTAGCTTCACAATATATTCACTTCCATGACTTCATTACCTTCTTAGTATATCTTCTTTGTACTATAAATAAATTTTATAGTAAAACAAATGTCCCACTCAATAACCCTTTTGAATGAGATTACCCAAGATGATGATGAATCACAAAGAATGTAGGTTTCATTGTATAACATTTTGTTGAATTAATCATCCAAATACTCCAATGAAGTCATTTCAATTGATCTCATACTTTGGGAAATTAGGTGGGTTAATACTACAAAAAAAAATTCTGACGGTTTCTTCCTCATTTCTCTACTATATTGTAAAAACCCAGTTTTTCACTCAGGTATAGATCCTTTAATTTTTTGTATAAATCTTTACATTAGAACTAATATGGATTCCTATTGAGTTATTAAAGGTTATGAGGGTGTATGGGGCTTGTTTGGAGCCTAGAACCCATCTATTTGGAGAAAACAGACTGTACACATGGTTTAGAGTAAACTATACAGGAATTCTTCACGGTTTGTCTAACTGTGCGAGTGGTATTTTTTTGGACAAAGCCACCTCGCACGGATGTTTCACAGCTGTGTGGCCTAACCATGTTTTGGCATTCTTGATCCATTATTCGAGTGTGTCCTTGCTTGGCCATTCCAAATTTGATACTTCTTATAATAAATGTCTTGTTATTTACGAGAATTTTGTAATGTCAAGTACCATGTACACTCACCACATGACCCTACTAAGGTAAGGGCTTTCAAATTTATTATTAAATGTAAAATGTGGAATGGAATTTATACTGAGTACATAACATGGACTTATCAAATAAGATTGAATAAAGGTTACATGTCCATATCACCCCTTTCCATATTGATGGAAGGTAGATGAGTGAATCTCTTTGAATGAATATAACTTAATGGATAATTAATACTTGATTAAATGGTTTCAATGCTACTTGGAATTTCCATGGTAATGGAACACAATGCTTGGACCAATAAATTAATGGTTCCAATGCTACTTGGAATATCCAAACTAATGGAAGAAAATGCATGAACATAATGGGTGATTAAATGATTACAATATCTAAAAGGAATGGACTGGATCAAGCTTTCCATGGATTCTAGGAAGAGAATACCTTGGGTCTTGGGAACCCCATTCTAATATAAGGATGTGGTTTTTTAGGTTGACACCCACCGAGACTCTAGTTATTTTCTATTCCTCGAATGATATGTATTCTAACATATGGTCTCCTACATCATTACATGATACCTCAGATACACTCCTTGAATCTAGTATTGACAGGTAGGTGCCATGGTGAAAGCACATAGGGACCTGTCTTTTCTTACATTAGTTATACCTTGTTCTATTACCTTGGACTCGATAGGCACCTTATTATGGAATTCCTGGGATTACGCTCCATGGATTACACTTTTACCCATTAACAAGACTTATATTCTACTGATTTAGAATTAAATGAGATTTATGTTACCATGGTTATTACCTTGGAACTCCCACACTAGATATATTTTTTAGGTTTCCTTGTTATGTCTTGGGACCCTCACTACTTATACTATCATGAGGTGATGTTAGTGCCAGCTATGCCTAACTTATCCTATTAAAATTAGATGTTAATTGCTAAATTAATGAACTGGTTTCATGTTTAGACACCAGCTGAGGGATGAACTATGTACATGTTTATTTAGTTATATTTTAATGCAAACTTTACTTATATATTCATGCCTACACACTTATATATTCCTATATATGGGCAGGATGTTATAGATACTGTTGGTGGTGGCCCACTAAGATTTATCTCACACCCTCTCCGGGTGTCGTTTGGTACCTGGTGTAGATTAAATGACTATAGGTTTTGAAAAAGGGTAGCATATAGCTTCAAACACCTGATTTCACGATGACAGGATGGATATTGAAAACATATGACTGAGTTGGACCTCATAATTCTTGTAGGAGCCTTTGATTTCTTTTACTTTGTGGAATATGTTATGCCTTTTGTCTTGTATCCATGTTTTCTAGTTTTCTAGTGACATGACATTCCACCATCATTTTTCTTGTGGATATAGTTATTTTTATTCTCATTTATCTATTGCATCAAATTTCTTCCACTATTTATTAAATTATTTATATTTATTTTGATGTTTACTATTTCTATATATTCCTTCTATTATGCTACACTCTACTAATGAGGGCATAGTTGTTCCATGGATACACCCTATGTAGCACTCTTAGTTTGAGTTATGTAGCCATTTTCATTCATATTTATGTGTTTAATGTTCTTGGGATGACTTTGGGTGAGGTTGGGAGATTTTTTAATGGTTTTTAATATGTTTTGAGGATTTTCTAAGGGTGCACGGTTAGAGAAAAATGTGGGGGTTCTCCAAGAAACCGTGTAGGGGGATACAGTGTGCTTCACAAAACCTGCTAATGGTTTTCCTAACTATGTGAGGAAACCATGTGGACCCCTAATATAGAGGTAGTGGAATGCACATGGTTAATACATGATTTTCCAATCTGTGCGGGCTAATCGTTCGACAACTTAATAATAGGGTTTTTAAATTTGAGCTCCCTCGGGGTTACCTCATTTCATTCCAAACTTTCTCCCACTCGAGTCTCACTTGAGATTTTGGGTTCTCAAAGGTTGTAAGTGCTCTCCCATGCATTTTGAATTCAAATCTAAGGGTTTTCTTGGATGATTGAAGGTGGTTCGTCTCGGTTAAGTCTCATCTCATTGTTCTTTGTGGTTTCATCTAGATCTACATCTCATTCTCTCTCATTTTTCTAGATCTACACTCATTGTGTGTGGATCTAGGGTTGTGTATTCCTTGGGTGTTGATTTTAGGTCTGGTGGATGTTAGGGAAGGGGATCTAGAATGTTTTCGGTGGTGCGTTCACTGTATTTTGGGTGTGGTTGCTCATGGTTAAAATTCCCCATAACCTTAAAGGTAGATGTCTTCTCTCTAGACTCCACTTTTCTAGAACATGATCCTTGTTTAAAATTAATTAATTATTTATTAAAATTAATTATGTTTTTTTGTGATAAATTGGTTAGAAATCCCTTAGTAATGTGTTGGTAATTTTTGGGAAAAAGGGGGCGTTGTGGTGAAACGCTCTTGATGTTTGATTTGAAAATGGAGGTTTTACAATGGGTTTTAGTGATTGATTTGGGAAAATGGTTGATGAAAATGGTTTTTAATAAATATTTTGTTTTTTTAAAATGTTTTTTGTCATGGAAAAAAATTAAAATATGATATTAATAAATGGGTGATTTATTGAAGTGAATTATCATGTGATGGGAATAATGGTGTGATTTTGTATGGCGTTGGTGTTTAGTGTTTGTTGGTTGATTATGTGTTATGGATTCTGTAGAATTGTGTGGAAGTGGGAAGGATTTACCACTATAATAGGAGATGGATAGTGGATGGAATGGCCATCATCAAAGGATAAGTGGGCCAGAAGTACAACTAGTTGAGAATGGGGTGAATGAGTTGGGCGGATGTCAAATCGTAACGGTTTCTTTGTAGTGTGTTGTTATGAAAAGATGGAATTTTTTGTGCTAATGCATGATGGGGATATGGATTACAGAATTTTTGTGGCTTTCCTTTGTTTTCATGGCTTGGTAAGGGTATGTTTGGCATGTTGTATGTTTTTTCACTATTGACTATTTTATATAAACTATTTTATATAAATTTGCTAATGGTTTTATCCTAGTGGTGTGGGTGGGGTAATCATATGGGGAAAACCTACTAAGTATTAGTACTCACCCCATGATTTGGCACTTTGGAGAATTTGTAGATGTCATATTCCTAGATAGAGCTAAGAGTAATGTATCTCATTGCTAGTGGTTCATGGTGATTTTTGGGAGATGTTGTGGTGCTTGGAGATTGGAGCTTGTTGTGGAGCTGTTGATGGTGTCCTAGTTATATTGGAGACTTTTTGTAGTCTTCCACTTGGTACTCTGATATAGTTTAGTGTGTTTGGTTGTACATAGAATGTGGGTTTGTTATGTATTAGTTGGTTTCATTTTGGAATTGTATGGGTCTATATGTTTTATTGACATGTATTATGTAGTTTGTTGTTTCTGGATTGCGGGGTTGGTCGGTTATATCTTAAGGGAAAATCGTTCCCCCATTTATTATCATTTCCCTCAGCATTTATTTCCATCTTGTGGTTCCTTGGGAATGTCGCTTAAGGCCTAGTAGCATTCCTCCTCCCTCTCAAGAAAATGAGATGGGGTGGGATGTTACAAGTGGTAGCAGTTTGTTCAGTCCTTGGATTTCATGTTAGAGGACATGTTCGATCCTTTGGCATTTATTGTTGGTCTTGGTGTTAACATTTTTTCTTATCCTATTCCTTGAGTCGAGATAGTAGCAAAGTGTAGGATTGTTGGAACTTGGAATGTATAGCATAAAAGGATGTAGCTAACCATTTTATGTTGAACTTCAAGTTACCAGGGAGTGGGGTACATAAGTGATTTGGACACACTTATAGACATTGGAAATCTTATTATCATGGGTGTAGACAATGACATAAGCATTGAATGCACAATAGAAATGACTTCCCACTAGGATGCATATTTTTTTGGGGTATAATGATTTATGGTGTGATATGAATGTGTGTATTTTGAAAAATATGATCTGGGATTTAAAATGGAAGGATTAGAATTATGTAAACTTGTGGTATTTTGAAAATGGGTTTATTTTCAAAACATGGTGGATTTTTCAGAATAGTTCAATATGGGAAATGTAAACTTGGGGAAATATTCATTATGATAGTCTTTATGTAATTGAATTTGTAAATTGTACACCCTTTCTTATTAAGGTAGTGATAATTATGGTTGTTTTTTAATTGATAGAAATTACACTTGGTCGGAATCGTAGAGACCAACTAGAGAAAGTTACTAAAAATGTTATTGCTACTGAACCTTAGGTGAACCAACAGCTGGAGAAAATTATAGTGAAATCTTTCCATGAAGTGGGAAGTGTGAATAAAGTGGATTAACCAAGTCTTGTGGATCATGTCGTTTAGTTTCAAAGGAAAAATCCACCCATCTATAGGGGTGATTTAGAGCCCAAAATGGGCTGAAGTGTGGTGGAATAAAATAAATCAATATTTGACTTCATGGTAACACCAGCAGAGGTAAAAGAAAATCTATCTATCAATATGTTGGAATATCTTTCCCTTTATATGTGGCAGTGGGTGGTCCAAGATCGGATGGACCAAAGTGTGACATGGGAGGGGTTTTAGATATTTTTGAATAAAAATTATAACTTCATATGTTCATGATTCCGAGTATAACAAATTTCGTCAGTTGGAAGAAAGGTAACATGGCTGTGATGGAATATACGGCCATGTTTATGAAATTAGTGAAGTTTTCATTTGAGGTTGCAGGTAGTTCATTATTTAAGGCATGAATTTTTCAAGGAGGGTTGAACTATGAAATTCATTCCAAGATAGCGGTGTTATGTATAGATGATTACACAGAAATAGTGAACCATGTTATGATGGATGAGTAGGATCTTGTACGGCCTATAGGTGAGGGAAGTATGAGGGTACCCATTGGAAATAATGGAAACTCGAATGTCGGGTTCAAGCGAAAGAAGGACACATATTTCTAGGGTGGGAGTGCGACTAAAATCTGACGGCATGATGGATGAATCTTCCTCCAAAGCCTTAGAGTTAGGTAGGAGGTTTTTAGTGTGGCTCTATAAGCCACATCAAGTGAATTTGTATGACATGACCTCGAGCATGTCATAACTATAAGAAGATAGGACATCTTCAGCAGTACTATCTCATTGCTTTTAGGTCAGGTGTCTTCGACACTCCTTGGGGGTTGTATGGGTATTATGGTTCAATGAGATGGGGGAAACAACATACCTATCATCAATAGAGTAATGTTGGTCATGGAGATTCTGAGAATACCACTATGCCTCAGAAGGGTAATGAGAAGCATAGTGTGGAAAGAAAGAAGTTTTTTGGAGTTGAGTAGGCGATGATGGATGATCAGTTGGGACCATCCATGGTGCGAGGTATTTTTCTTTTAAATTCAACATTGATTCAATCTTTGTTTGATATAGGTGATTTTAATTCTTTTATTTCTTCTCACATCATTGATTTTTTGGGTTTACACATGTAAATGATGCCTTCTGTTTTGAGACTACAAACTCATCGGGGTCAAAGAGAGTGTCGAGCCTTCCTATGTAAAGATTGTTGTTTAGTTGTGGATGGAATCAAATTAATGTGGGATTTCTCAGTGAATAAGATGAATTATAATGATTTAATATTGGGAATTGATTGGTTGAAAATGGTTAAGGCCCAAATCAATTTCTATGTGTGAATGCTTAGTTTTGTGAATGTGGATGGCGTTATAAATCTCTTTAGAGGGGAGAAGAGTGAAAAACTGGGTGCAAAAATTTGTTGGCACCAACTATTGGCACAATCTCATATCAGATAGGGGTTTTGTCATTGGAAATGGTGGATGTTGTTGATTAGAATCTTCTTCCATCAATTGTGGATCTGTTTATGGATTTATTTCCCAAACAATTTTCAGGGTTTCCACCCATGAGAGAAGTAAAGTCTGCAATTGATCTTCTTCTGGGGACCAGTCCTATCTCAATTCTATCTTACCGAATGGCACCAGAAGAATTTCCGGATTTAATGGTGTTGTTGGATGAGTTAGAAAACAAGGGGCTCATCAGACCGAGCACGTCTCTGTGGGCAGTGATGGTTTTTTTGTTAAAAAGGAGGATGGAACCTTGTGGATCTATGTGTATTATTGAAGACATAATCAGGTTATGATAAATAACCTATATCCACTTCTAAAAATTAATTATTTGTATGACCAGTTTAGGGGATATCATTGGTTTTATAATATTGTCTTGAGGTTGTGATATCACTAATTGCGGGTGAGGAAGGAGGATATTCCGAAAAAAGCTTTCAGAATTAGATATTTCCATTACAAGTATGTGGTTATTCCCATTGGTCTAATGAATGTACTAGCAGTGTTTATGGAATTGGTGAATCAGATGATTCATAGATATCTGGATTCTTTTTTGGTGGTATTTTTGGATGATATACTAGTGTATTCTTGTACAAGGGTGGAGCCTAAGAAGCACTTGGTGATAGTGTTGGAGATCTTGAGGGGTCATCGAATGTATGGAAAATTATCAAAGTGGGACTTTTGGATATAATAGGTTCACTTTCCTGGCCATGTAATTTCTTAGAGGGGTGTTTTAGTTGATTTGGAAAAGATAGAGGCTGTTATATAATGGCAACCACGATATAATGATTTTGGGATACAGAGCTTCCTTCATCTAGATGGGTATTATTGATGTTTTTTTCATGATTTCTCACTATTATATTCTCCAATGACAGCATGGATGAGGAGGAATATCCCATTTCAATGGGATGATATGTTTCAGAAATTATTTGATGAGTTAAAGGTTTTCCTTACATCAGCACCAATAATGGTTTTTCCAGAACCAGGGAAAGGGTGCGTGGTGTATTGTAATGCATCAAGATCAGGGTTGGGGTGTGTTCTCATATAGGGGGATCATGTGGTTTCATATGCCTCATGACTGTTGAGGATTCATGAAAAAGAACTACCCAACACATGATTTGGAATTGGGAGCAATGATTCAATATTTAAAAATGTGGCGTCATTATCTCTTCGGTGTGAAATTTATAGTGTTTACTGACCATAAGTTCTTGAAACATATATTCTTAGAAAGAGATTTAAACATGAGGCAAAGGAGATGAATATAATATCTCCATCTATTAGATTAAAACGTAATGTACACACCGGGTAAGGAAAATTCGGTGGAAGATGCATTATGTAGGAAATCACATGATCAAATGGTGAAACATGCATCAGATCAGTGGAAGTTGATGTCCGTCATAGCCAACATGCAGTTTGAATGTGAGTTTCATGGTGAAAAATCTATATTATTTCCAACTTTTTTGGTTCCTAACTTGGATGGTTTTGTTAAAGTGGCACATGCATCTGATTCTGAGTGTATGGCGATGAGGTCGAAACTCAATGATGGGGAGACCATTGAGGTATAGGAACTGAATGGAAATTCAATCTTCTATTTTTGGAATCAGATGGAGGTACCAGGGGCTTGTTTAGAGGAGCTTCACCGAGTTTGTCATCATTCTAGGTGGTTTGTTCATCATGAAATTTAAAAGATTTATAAGGCGTTTAATGTGTAGATTTTTTTGGTTGGTCTAAAAAGGGATGTGGCTAAGTTTGTCTCGAGATGCCTAATTTTTCATAATTTCAAGGCATAGAATCAATGGCCAGCAGACATGTTGCACTCTATACCTGTCCCAGTGTGGAAATAGGAGAAAATAACATTGTATTTTGTGACAGGTCTCCCATGAATGGTTAGGAAACATGATTTAATATGGGTGATTGTGGAGAAAATCACAAAGTCGACCCATTTCATCCTGATTTGTAAATCTCATATGGTGGAGGAACTATCCAAAATAAATATTCGAGAGGTGGTAAAGAGGTATGGTGATCTAATTTTTATAGTATCAGATAGATATCTGAGGTTCACATCTCATTTCTAGAGATCCTTGAATCAATCCTTTGGTACATAGTTGAAGATGAGCACGACATATCATCCTGATATAGATGTCCAATCCGAGAGGACGATACAAACCATGGAGGATATTTTAAGATCTTGTGTGATGGATTTTTTTGGTTCATGGGAGGAACACTTACCATTGGAGGAGTTAACCTATAATAATAGTTATTAGGCTTTGATACAAAAGGATTAGTTTGAGGCATTGTATGGGTTTCATTGTAGTTCTCCACTATATTGGCTAGAAATTGGCAAAACATCGATGATCAGACCGAGCCTTGTCTAAGAGACTATAGAGAAAATCAACTTGATAAGGAAGAGGATGGAGACAAATCAATGTTTTCTGAATTTTTATGAGGACCATCTTCGATGACCATTGTCATTCGAGGTGGGTGATCATGTGTTTTTGAGAATCTCACCTAGGTTGGTACATCGTTGGTTTGGGAAAAAAGGTAAGTTATCTCTAAGGTATATTGGGCCTTTTGAGATAATTGAGCAGATATGAGAGGTGGATTATCATTTAAATTTTCCACCATGGTTTAGTGTGGTGCACAATATTTTTCATGTGTCACAGTTGAAAAAGTATCAGCTGAATCGTCACCATGTGATTTATTGGGATCAAGTTGAGCTAGAACTGAAGGCTTCTTTGGTTGATGTGCTTGTGTGGATTGTGGATAGGCAAGAGAAAGTCTTGTGTGGTAAAATAATCAGTTTAGTTTGTGTTTTTTTGGAAGCATGGTTATATTCAATAGGAGACTTTGAAGCATGATAAAGGGACGATCAAGAAATGTCCCGAGCTCTTTTGGCAGAATGATGGTTCCCTACATTCTGATGATAGAATTTCCAATGGTGGGGAGAATGTACCAACCCAAGTTTGAGGTATATAGCCAATTTTAAGGCCTTTTATGCGTTTAAAGTGCTTTGTATGATTTTGGAAAAGGGTTGGATAGTTTTTAATGGTTTTGGATAAGTTTGGAAGCTTTTCTAAGGGCGCACAGTTCAAGCGCGGTAAGAGAAAACCGTGTGGGTTCTCCAGGAAACCATATAGGGGGGATAGTGGGCTGTGTATGGACTTCACATAGTTTTCCAAACCGTGCAAGGAAACCATGTGGACCAAATACATTTTGTGCACCACTTTTATCGAGGCATAGGCATGCACACTGTTAGCACATGGTTTCCCAAACCATGCAGGCTAACTGTACAACAACATAGAAATAGGGTTTTTAAATCTGGGCTCCCTTGGGGTTACCAAATTTCATCCCAAACATCCTCCCACTCAATCCTCACTCTATATTCTGGGTTCTCAAAGGTTGGGGGTTCTCTCCAACACATTTTGAAAGAATATAGAAGGGTTTTCTTTGTTGAATGAAGGCAGTTCTTTTCGGGTAAGTTTCCACTTGTGGATCTTTGTGGTTTCTTCTCTCTCTCTATCTATTTATATATATATATATCTCATTTTTCTAGATCTACACATGTTGTATGTCTATATATGGTTTTATTTTCCTTGGGTGTTGATTTTAAGGCTTTTGGATGTTAGAGAAGGGGATCTTGAATGGTTTTGGTGGTGCATTCGCTGGATTTGGGGTGTTGTTTCTCATGGGTCAAATTTTCCAGAACCCTACAGGTAGGTGGCTTCTCTCTCGACTCCACTTTGCTAGAAAATTATACTTGGTTACAATTAATTTGTTTTTATTAAAATTAATTGTGTTTTTGATGTGTGAAATTGGTTGTAAATCCCTTGCGGATGTGTCAATGATTTTTAGGGAAAATAGATATTTTTGGTGAAATGATCTTGATGTTTGATTTTAAAATGGAGGTTTTACATTGGGTTTCTAGGATTGATTTGTGAAAATGGTTGATGAAAATGGTTTTTAACAAAGATGTTGTTTTATTTAAATGTTTTTTTTCATGGAAATTTATTAAATGGTGATTTCAATAAATGTTTGATTTATCTATGTGAATTGGATTTTGAAGGGAATGATGGTTAGATTTTTTGTGTCCTTTGTGGTTAGTTATTGTTGGTTGATAAAGAATTATGGATTTGTGGAATTTTGTGGAAGTGGGAGGGAAGTGCCACTATAATAGGGTGATGTATATTGAATTAAAGGTCCACCATCAAAGGATAAGTGGGCAGGAAGTACCATTAGTTGAGAATGGGGTGAACGGGATGGGCGGACGTCCCACTGTAATGGTTGATTTGTTATGTGTTCCTCTGAAAAGAGTTATTTTTTTATGCTAATGAGTGATGGGGATTTGTATTATGAAATGTTTGTGGATTAATTTTTTTTCATGGATTTTTAAGGGTTTGTTTTGAATGTTGTAAGTTATTATACTATTGACTGTTTAACATAAACTATTTTAGATAAATATGCTAATGGTTTTATCCAAGTGGTGTGTCTAGGGAATTCATCAGGGAAAACCTACTAAGTATTATTAATCACCCCCTACTTTGTAAATTTGGTGCTTTTTTAGATGTAATTTTTTGGGATACAGGTAAGAGTAAAGCATCACATTACTAGTGGTTTGTGGTGATTCTTGCGAGATCTTGTTGTGCTTGGAGCATGGAGCTTAGTGTGGAGCTGTGGATGGCGTCCTAGTCCTGTGGGAGTCTTGTTGGAGTCTTCCGCTTGGTACTCTGATATTGTTTAGTTTGTTTAGTTGTACTTGTAATGTGTTATTGTTATGGATCAGTTGGTTTTATTTAGATATTGTATGGGTTAGTAAGTTTTATTGACATGCATCATATAGTTTTTTGTTAGTGGATTTTTGGGTTGGTTGGTCTTATCTCAAGGGAAAATCGTTCCCCCATTTAGTCTCGACGCCCTCAGCATTTATTTCATAACTTTGGCACCTTGGGAACATCTCTTAAGGCACATTAGAATTCCTCTTCCCCCACAATTCAATGATATGGGGTGGGATTTTACACCCTAGGCCCTCACTTCTAGGTGGAAGCCTCTGGGATTTAGGGAGATGTGCTTGAGGCCATATGGCCCACCAGGCTCAGGGAACCCATTAAGTGGAATCCAGGCATGGGATGTCAAAAAGAAGTATCAATGGTGGATTCTTTTCATTCTTTACACTTTATAGATAATAGATTGTAGAATATGAACACTTGGGACTTGGTCATTATCCATTCATGGGAATCGCAAACCCATGATCAGGGTAAAAACCATGTTTTCTAAATTATATTTGTTATTCAGATTTTACCTATTATAGTTGATATTATTTCACTGTTGGATGATCCACATGTTGTGTGGTGTTCTTGATTATTACTCTTTTGATAATTTATTTCATACTTAGCCTGATGATATGAGGGAAATGAGAAATGTTACATGCATCATGATAGGCACCTAGAGTTCACATGTCATGTATATTCCCATTCCATATAAATTTATTTCATTTATTTTCATTACTTGATATTATTGTGATTTTTGGGTGATGTTGTGATGGTTTTATTTTACATGTACTACTATTGGTTGTGATTGAGTGATTCACTATCTCAATTCACGAGGTGTATGGGCCCTCATGGGTTGGGATGATTATTTTACCAAGTAAATATATTATACTATAAATAAATGGGTGTTGTTTCTAGTGATAGGTGTATGGGAACTGATTTATAAGAAATGGATATCCATTATAATGTGAATCATAAAATTTAAATTGAATTAGTTTCACATCCTTATCTCTCCTTTTCTGGTCTATAAATGTTAAGGAGTGAACCTAGGAATTAACTAAAAAATGACATGAAACTTATACTTGAGCACTTACTGATACTTGGTCGTCTATGTGGGTAATTTGGGTAGTCGGCCTTGGGTAGTGAGTTTTCATATGTTATGTTTTTTCTAGTGATGTTATCAGAAGATCATAATCTTGTTCTAAGGTGTCTGATTCGAATTTATAAACCAATCTTGCCATGACGTCCTTGTGTCGTCATCCAGGAGGGTGGTGACAACCATGCTCTCGAGAGGGTGGGACCTGAGCTGACAATCTTACCTATAAGAGTTCCACTTAAGGCACCACTTGTTGTACTTGATATGAGAACTGATTCACATGTCTATTATAGTTTCCCATGTCAGATTCATTCCATGAATTGTTCCCCATGGGTTGCACCTACGATTGCTGGTCTGACTCCCAAGTTCCAATAGAAGCATCCTCCTACTTTTTCAGGGGATGGAGGTTTTCAGGTTATTGAGTCTTGGCTAGAGGCCATACTATCAATATTTGTGCAACTAGAAATTCATCTAAACTGGGCATTCAAGCTTGATACAAACATTCTTCTGGATTCAGCCATGCATTTTTGGGATGTGGTTTCCCAAGATGGTCATCATCAAGGCATGTTATGGTATTATTTCCAGACTTCCTCCTATAATTAGTTATTTATTGAGGCACTGAGAGATGAAATATATGGATAATTCATGCAACTTGAGTAGGGCTCCATGTCATTCATAGAATATTCACCATGTTTCCCTAATTTACAACACTTTACACAGCTTCTAGCTGGTGATAAGATTTCGTTTGCTAGACATTATAGGGATGGGATCGAGTATGCCATCTGAACACAAGTGAATGTATTTCACCTTCCTACCTTTTTCTGAAATAGTTAATCAGGACCTTATCACTGAGCATAAACTGAGGGATAGTGCGAGTACCAGGTTCAATGGATCATTGTCACGTTAGGCCAGTAGTTCTTCTGAAGGCGGGAAATGTTCCTTTGAGGTTTCATCTCAGGTAAATGGATGCCACAATATCTATTTTGATATCTCCCTAGTGTGTCATCAATGTGGAAGAACAGGGAAATAGAATCCCCAATGTGATAGAGACCCTATGGAGTGATGGGCATGCATCTGTATGGGTCATGTTTAGAGTTTATGCGAGACATTTCCTCTAGCTTCAAGTTGGAAAGGATCGGCATCAGCCCCACCTTCAAGAGCGAGTTATTTTGCATTGTGTTAGGTGGGTAGTTGGAATAGCACTAGAAGGTCTTGCTGAGGAGGAGGACATGGCCATGGTGGTCTGACCCCTGGTCACCAATAGCTCTAGTAGAGTAGTCATGATCATGGAAGTCCATCTATTGCATAGGGCCTTCGGTTAGGTTAGTTTCATGTGTTACAACCAAAAATAGAAGATCAAGTTGCGGGAACATATACAGTATGAGGTACTATTCTATTAGACTCCACTTTTGTCTCTTCATTTATTGATATAGGTTCTTAAAACTCTTCTATTTCTATATCTATCATGGAAAGTCTCGAACAAGAGATACAGAATCACTATAGTGCAATGATGGTCGATACACCATTGGTAATATTGATTGAGGGAATATTCCAGAGCAGGGGATTTCCTCTAGAGGTTGGAAGTTACCCTTTCTTATGGAATCTCTTTGTTCTCAAGATGATGGGTTTTGATATCATTCTTAGGATGGACTAGTTATTCCACTGTTATGCCTTTGTAGACTATTATCGCCACATGGCCTCTTTTACATCACTAAAAGGTAGTATTTTTCTTTTCAAAGGTGAGTGGGATTTCTAGGTTGGGAGAGTTGGACTGAAGCATCATTGGCTAGGTGAAGTTATTATGGATAGATTGTGAATCTTTTCATAGAGGGTCGTGGTTTTCATCAAACTAATTTCCCTCAAGTAGCATATCATTTCATTGACGTCTTTCTTGGTGATGTTTTTGGATTACGTTCTAAGAGAGAGGTATATATTACGATAGATCATGTTCTAGGAGTAGTTTTAGTGTCCATTCCTCCCTACAAGACGGCACATACTGAACTTCAGGAGATCAAGCGGTAGAAACAGGACATAGATGAAAAAGTAATTATATGACCGAGTACATCCTCCTGGGGTTCACCCATGCATTTCTCCAACAATGTGGATAGAACCTTATTTCTATGCATGGATTATAAATGGTTGAACCAGATTATGGTCAAGAATTGATATCCACTTCCTCGAATAGATGATCTCTTTGATGAGATCTGAGGAGAAAATGTGTTCTCTAAGATTGACCTGAGTTTGGGTTATCATCATCTGTGAGTCAGACCATCATACATACCTCTTACATCATTCTGTAGTATGTATTGTCTTTATGAGTATCTTGTTATGTCATTTGTTCTTATGAAAACTCCAACCATTTTCATGGATTTGATGAATAGGGGTTTCACCCCTATCTGGACTCTTTTTTCATGGTCTTTGTGGAAGACATCTTTGTGTATTCTCGCACCCATAACGACCATGAAAAAAATTTTGAGATCATTTTGAGTACACTGAGAGAACATCACCTTTATTCCAAGATTGATAAGTCTGAATTTTGGATTGATAAGGTTCACTTCTTGGGTCATATTATTTCAGAATTTGGAGTATTTGTTGGCCCTGAAATTTTTATTATTGTAGTCTCCTATGAGCATCCCAAAAACTTGTTTGTTATTAAGAGTCTCTTATGGATCATTGGATATTACATTAATTTCATAAATTACTTCTCACATCTTTCATCACCTCTTTCAATTCATGAAAATAAGGTTGTCAAGTTCACATGGTCTTAAGCATGTGAGAAATAATTTTAAGAGTTAAAAGAGAGGATTTTCTCAGCATTGATAATGATTCTTCTAGAACCTGTAAAATGTTATATAATATTCTGTAATGCATCAAGAATTAACCTAAGAGTTTTGTTGATGTAGGAAGACAAATTAATTGTGTACAAATCTCGGAATTTAGGGCCTCATGGGAGAAATTACCTGATACACGACCTCGAGCTAGCAGTAGTTGTCGAGGCCTTTCATTGTTGGATACATTATCTATTGGATGAATTATTTTTGGTGTATATATATCACAAAGGCGTAAAGTATATCTTTTCTCAGTGTGACATTAACCTCAGACAGTGAATATGGGATGAATATCTATAATCCTTTGATTTTGAGATTACTTATATGCATGGAAAGGGAAATTTGGTCCCTGATGCATTGAATCGGAAAACTAAAACACAAGTCATATAGAACGAAAATAATGAATGGAAGTGATGACCCACTTTTATACTTTTCATCTGGTTTTTCATGACTTTCACAAGCACAGTCACATGTAGTCTTACCTATCAACCTTAATAGTTACATCTTCCCTCCTTGAGAATGTGATAACTATTTATTTTTTAAATATATAAGGTTTGGTTCTCTGTGGAAGTATATAATGAGATAACCAACCTCCAGATTGGTATATGGATAAAGATGATGCCCTACATCTATGTGGACATATCTGGGTTCCGGAATATATGTGATAGGAGTTGATGAAAGATTCCAACACTTATCAGTGGGTAGTTCTTCCAGGAATCTCAAAGATGTAATGAGATATGGGATGGAAGTATTGGAGGCCTATAATGAATTGTAAGATTGTAGGCATCATCACTTGGTTTTCCACGTGTCAGTAGGTGAAGGATGAGCACCATAGATCTTCAAGCTTGTTACAACTTCTTCCAATCTGGGAATAGAAATGGAAAGATGTTGATATGGATTTCGTAGTCGGAATTCATAGGTCGCTGAGATGAAGTGATGCTATCTGGGTAGTCAGTTACCGACTAATGAAATCATCCCACTTCATTCATTTTGGGAGACTTTCTTAATTGATGAACTGGGAACACTGTATGTCGGTGATATCATACGAGTACACTGGTTTCCACATACAATCATTTGAGATTAGGAATCTCATTTCAATCCATGGTTCTAGCAGGGTTTGAAAACATCTACAGAGAATCAAGTGATTTAAATCATATCTTTTCGCCCTCAGACCGATGGAAAATCCAAACACACAATACATATTCTAAAGGATATGCTTTGAGCATGTGAACTTGATTTTTTTGGTTCTAGGGAGAATCATATCCCGCTCATCGAGTTCATATATAATAATACTTTTCATGTGATGATTCAGATGGGTCCTTTTTATGAAATATATGGTAGGCCATGACATTCACCATTGTGCTGGCTAAAGGAATGTGAGGAAACCCTACTAGGTTTTCATCTCATTCAGGATACTTCATAATAGGTTTAGGTGATCAGAAAGTGTGTGACTACTGCTCTGTCTAGACAGAAATCTTATGCCATCACTATTGAAGACCTCTTGAGATAGAGGTTAGGGATTATGTTTTTCTTCAGGTATCACTCAAGAAATATCATAAATGGTTAAGGAAGCAGGAAAATTTTTTGCCTTGTTACACCAGTCTATTTGAAATTCAAGAGAGAGTCGGGTCGGTAGCCTATTGGTTGCTACTACCTAAATGTTATCATGCCATGAATGATGTATTTCATGTCTCATTTATTTTCGAATATCATGTTTACCCATATCATACCTTTTATCCCAAGGATGTTGAGTTAGATGCCGATTATACCTTTAATAATTATCTAGTATGCATCATAGACTGAATCATGAAGGCTCTCTGTGGAAAGACAGCCCCTCTTATACGGGTGCTTTGGAACCACGAATGATTACAATCTGAGACTTGGGAGAGAGAAATATATATATATGTGGCCAATGGACATAGTTTTTCATAGAGATTTTTTCTTTACACTTGTAATGAGAACCCGAGGTCATGTTCTTTTCAGGGGGAAGAGCGTAAGAACCCATTTTTTCACTCAGGTATGAATCCTTTAATTTTCAGTATAAATCTTCAATTTGGACGTAATATGGATGAATAAAGAGTTAGTAAAGGTTATGAGGGTGTATTAGGCTTGTTCAAAGGCTAGAACCCATATTTTTAGAGAAAAAAGACTCTGTAAACGGTTTTGAGTAAATCATGTGGGAATTCTGCATGGTTTTCCTAACTGTGTGGATAGTGTTTTTTTGGATAAATCCACCTTGCACGGTTGGTGAATGCCCTTTAAAATTAACCGTGAAAATGAACCTTTTTCCTAGGTACTTGTGTATAGATTGCACGTAGTTTTACCAAACCCTTCAGCAAAACTATTCAGGTAGAACTATCTCACATGGTTTGCGCCCGGTTTGACAAACTGTGTGGACTAACCGTGTTCAGGCTGATTTTTTGGGTAAATTTAATATTTTCAATTAATGATCTATTAATCCTCATCTTTCATCCTAATCTGAGAACTAGTTGGATTTACCTCTTTTCCTCTTATATTTGAGGTTTTTGAAGTCCGAAGCTAGGGATCAAGAGATCTCCTTCTTTGGACATTTGATCGATCTTCCTTTCATCATGTTAGATGCACACTGATAATTACTCGGGTCCTATTTATCCATTCTTTTTCCCTCTTTCTCTCGACGTAGGTATTTTAATTTGATTTTTTCCATGTTTTCTTGGATCTACTCTGATCCAATGAAAATCAAGGGATGAAACTGGAAGAGAAGAATCGTACATCTATAAAGTGGGTGGTCTATGACTCATCCCCAAAGTTTTTTCTTTTTGGAATATTCATGAGGGGACATAAAATTTCATCGAAAGACATTTCTTAAATTCACATGCCATGATTATACTTATTAGAATATTATATTCATTCTCCTTCCAAATGTGGTATTAGTTGTTAGTGGTTACACCAACAAATCATATCACCCCATGTGAAAGGTTATGCCATAATTGGGTTTTAGTGTTTCGGCATGTTTGAGCCACTGTTCGGGTGTTCCCTACCTTAACATTTATAAAGGTGAGTCTTCTTATAGTAAGTGTATTGTTATTAATGAGAATTTCATAATGTCATATACCATATATGCACATCACTTGACCCTCCTATGGTAAGTGCTTTAAAATTGATTTTTAAATGAGAAATGTGAAATTTTATGTCTACTAAGTATATAACGTGGCCTTATCGAATAAGAATGAATAAAGGTTACATGTCTGTAGCACCCCTTACCATATTGATGGAAAGTAGTGGAATGAGACTCGATGAATTAATATACATTAATGGTTAATTAAGACTTGATTAAATGGTTTTAATGCTACATGGCCAATCCACACTAATCGAAGACAAGGCTTGGACCAATAAATAAATGGTTTCAATGCTAATTGGTTTATCCAAGCTACTGAATGACAAGGATTGAAACTAATGAATGATTACATTATTACAATAATAAAATGGAATAGAAACACTTGATCTCACCTTGGATTCAAAGAGGAGAATACATTGGGTCTTAGGAACCCCATTCTGATTCAAGGATTCGGTTTTCTTATGTTAACACCCACCTAGAATTTGGTTCTTGTCTATTCCTCAGATTACTGATATTCTACCATATGGTCCTTTATATTATTAAAGGATACATCAGATACACTCCTTGGATCTAGCATTGACTTGTAGGTTCCATGGTTAAATCTCATTGGGCCCTATCTTATCTTCGACCAATTTTTCCATGGTCATTCACATTAGACTCGGTAGGAACCTTATTGGGGAATGCCTTGGATTAGGCTTCTTAGAATACACTCTTACCCCTTAACTGGACTTAGATTTTACTGAGTTATCATTCTATGAGATTTATGTTACCATGGTTATTACCCTAGAACTCCCACACTATATATCTTTGTCATATTTCCTTGTTAAGTCTTGGGACCTTCACTAATTATACTATCATGAGGTGATGTTAGTGATGTCTATAACTCACATGACCTATTAAAATTAAATGGTAATTTCTTAATTAATGAACTGGTTACATGTTCAGATACTAGCTGAGGGATGAAGCAGGTAGTTGGATATTTAGTTATATTGTTCGACTTGATTTACTTATATATGCATGCCTACACACTAAAATATTCTTTTACATGGGCCATATGATATAGACACCATTGATGGTGGCCTACTAAGATTTATCTCACACCCTCTTTTGTCATCGTTTGGTTCCCGAGGTATATTACATGACTGCAAGTGTTGAAAAAGGGAAGCATATAGCTTCGAACACCTGATTGCTTACTGATAGGATGGAACTTGATAGAATATGACCGAGTTGGATATCAGAATGGTTGGAGTCTCCTTTGTTTTCTTTAACATTGTAGAACATGTTATGCCAATTGTCATGTATCCATGTTTTCTAGTTTTCTAGTGAAATGAAGTTACATAATCATTGTGTCCCTTGATATATTTATTGTTATTCTTGTTTATATATTGAATCATTTTTCTTATGAAGTTTATTATATTATATATATTGCTTCCATTGTTTACTATTTCTTTATATTTATTCCATTGTGCCACATTCTTGTAATGAGGGAATATTCTTCTCATCGACACACCATAGGCCCTTGTTGCTAGTTAACACCCTATAGAGTTTTGAGGGATGTGCTTGAGGCCATGTGGCCCACCAAGCTTGTGGAACCTGTTAAGTGGCATATGGGTTTGGGACGTCACATATGTTCTGTTCATATTACAATATATATATATATATATATTTATATTATGTATACTTCCTATATAATATTTTTCTTTCAATATTATCCAACATTTTATAATACTATCTATAGGGAACCAAGATTCAATGTATGATTACTACCCGTCATAATATCTCTGAGTGCAAACACCTCTTTGGATAAGGAATATGTTGCCTCATACAAAACTTCCAAAAAGAATAAAATCAAGAAAGATACATGAAAAAATACATTCATGTCCAATCATGTTCATATCCATGAAGTTTGTTCATCCATGTGAAGCACAAAACCTTTTTTTAGTTTACATTTTACATCATTTGGTGACATTATTCAAAAGAGAGTTCTAGAAGAACATCTAATAGGCACATCTCAATACTACATCAATGTTACAGTTTCATAAATCAAATTTGACTAAAATCATGATTACCATTTGTTTTAATTCATTTTTAAATTATTTCAATTAACTTTATTTCTATATTTTATGTATTAGAACTAATAGAAATTCTAATTTACACACAACTACTGCAAGATATCGGTAATTCAAACGACATGATGTAGATTATTCTAAAAGATGACTGGTCATTAATGTTCTATTATTACATTACGTGATTGAAAAAAATTACAATGACCCATACTCTTACATTTATTCCCTACATAGGGTTACAAGTTACCTGTAGTTTTGGTGGTGACTATTCAAATGAAATGTAATTTTACTTGGAAAATAACAAAGACCCATCTACCATTTGGATATTACAACTCATCCTGGTGAAGTGATTGAGAAGTATGGTTTTTATCTACATTGAACATTTTCTCTCTTTTTACTATGTTATTTTAATATCTTTCTTCAAAACTACACTCTTTAATTATGATTTCAAACTACTTTCAACCTCTGTTATTGTCACAATAACTCTTAATGCAAAAAATATTCTATAAAACTAATATATACTAGTAGTTGAAATCTTCAGAATAATGTGTCATTGTAACTAATACTACTTGTGTTTCTCTACAATTTAATTCAATGTATGTCAAAGATGTAATATCCACATATTGTTATTGTTATTTTAAACTATTTTATTATGTATTTATCAGTTTTGATTTGATAATAGCATCATAGTTACAAAGTAAACTATCAAAAAATCCCAACTACTCAATAGAAATACTATATTGGAATAATAGGAAATTCATTTCAGATGGGAAAAGCTATCAACAGGTCTACAATATATCCTTATTTTTCAATTTCCATTATGAAATTCCAAGAACTGTTCAGTTATTTCATGTACTAATTTATATACTAGTTTGTATTCAATCTACTGCAGCCAACAAGGTGCTTAATTGTAGCTACAATTCAAAAAATTCAAAGCACCCACAATGGGGTTTATGAATCATGTAACTATGACTTAAATAAAGTCTATATTTTAGATGGAAAAAATTAGTTCCACTAATGAAAATTAACTCCTAATATCACTAATCCCAGGTTGAAATATATTTATTTCTTTTTAAATTACTTTCCATAACTTTGATATTCCCTCGCTATTGATAAAAAATAGTCAATATCACTAATAATGTGATCATAATATAAATTCCAATAGATTTAGATTAAAACTGATGGTTACTAATAAAATGGACTCATTTTCAATTGTCCTATTTGAAAAAAAAGTCATGTCATACATACATAAAACAGTTACAGAGTTAAGAGCTGGTTTGATACAGGTAAAAACAACTTCATATATCATCTTAATATATTTTTTAAATATTAAAACTAACATTTCTTGTCATTTTTTAATTAGGATGATGAAGATTTATGTTTCCCTCCAGAGTTTTACTTTTTCATATCAAAGAAGTTTCTATAAGCAATTGATGTAACAAATTACAGTATTCGAAATCGTTATTGTTCTATTAAACAAAATATCAACCAAGTAATTTTCATCAATGATAATAACAATTACATCAACATATTTACTGACAGCTTTGAAAACAATAAAGGAATAGTGTATAAATATTTCCAAGTTTATTTAAAAACATAAATAACAAAACGTTATAGTTTTCTTCATTTCTATAGAAGAATATCAAAGTAGTGGGTATTCATGAGTAACTTGTGTCAATTTTTGTTTTAAAATGAAATTCTCATGCGTGAACTTTTCAAACCCTCCACACATTGTAACCCCACTCCACCACAAAGGGATCACTGCCATGAGGTAGAGCCCCATCCAGGGAAGAAGCCGTTGCCAACCGAGATGGAAGAGCATACCGGAGGGTGATGGTCTGATCGATGATGGTTCGTCAAAGTAATCTGTCAACACAGTGGGTCGTGCCTCATTTTGGATGCCCAGTTGAGACTGTGTGACCTGGCAAGACGGGTGGATCCCAAGGGAGAGGCTCATCCCAAAAGTGGACTCAAAGGATTTGAACCATGAACCTCCCAAATAAAGGTTTTGTTGTACCACTCACCTTCACCACCACACCACCACCGAAGTGGAAGAGTTAGTTGTGTCAATGAATATAACCCGATACAATTTCATTCAATCTTTTCAATATATTTTTTAAAACATTAATATCAATTTATTGTTATATTACTTTTAAAATTTCATGATAGTAGAATAAAACTATTAGGTCATCTCATGGTACTTCAAACATTATCAAAATATTTGATACTTCAACCCCATACATGAGTTCTACTCAGGTACATAACTGTTATCATTACTTACTACTAAATTATTTCCATTAATATCAGAAAACATGCATTAAATCTATGGAGAATTTTTCTTTTAAATATTTCAAACAATATATTCTCTCAATATTCAAATTTCTACTATTAAATAATAGTCTACTAATAAATATATGATCTGTGTTTCAATTATTTAAACTACCACTAATACTAGCTACAAATTCTAATAATTGTATTCTAGGTGGAGAAAAATCAATCATGTGATTTTGATATTGAGAATAGAGTGAAAAATTATGTCTTTATATGTTAAGATAGTGTGGCTAAAATAAGTCAATATACTAAATTACACACCAAAATGAGGGGAAATATAAACAAGAAAATTGAAAAAACACACTGAAATATAATGCTGCAATCGCATGGTAAAAATATGTGTTCAGTGTTTAATTGTTTTTTATATCTATTTTTTGAATTCTTATTTGTAGTTAAATTTATATTAAATTCTTTAGAGTGCAGAAACCCTATTTGAAATTGTATTCTTCTCTATAGTTTGGTTTCAGATATGTTTTATAAACCAATTTCATTTTATACACCATGTACACATTTATATCTAGGATCTTGTGACTTATTATTATCATATATTTTTTAGAATTACATTATTTAAGTGTTGTAAATACATCTCTATGGAACATAGAAGCTTTGTTTTGTGTCAAATAAGTGTTAATTTTATATTTTTTTTTCTACCTCTTATTTATACATTTCTTTTTTTATATATATTTTATAATCTCGTAGTACTCTATTTTATTGCAATTCCCAGTTTGAATGAATACTATTTGTTATACAATGAAATGATGAAATAGTTAAAAAATTATTGCAATGTTATGTTTGAAATACTATATAATTCCATAATAGTAAATTTTTTGCAACATCATGTTCTAATAGTAATATATTTTTATATTGTGCAGTGATGAAATATATCACAAGTTATTGCAATACTATGACTGGGATACGGTGAAACTCCAAAACAATAAATTTTATTAGTACTACAATGTTCTGTTTCATTGTCATATTGGATTTTCATAATTTAATATTCATTACTATTTAATAATATCTATAATTTTTATTATAGCTACAGATTTCAATTGCTAGATGATTTTGAAACTAGAGACTTATTGCAACAATAATTTGTTCCTGTTAGATTGTACATCTTATTTTATCTGAAAATATTATACAAACATCAACATCATAAATTTTTATACAATTAAATATTGGGTTTTGTCATTATGTATTCAAATTAATCATCTCCCACTCCAAAATTTTTTTATTATTACATCTACTCTTATATTTTATTTCTCTTTCACTTTGATTAAGACAACACACATTACTTTTTCTGTGGAGCATGTTCGCATTTCTGGTTGGTCGAAGCCTGTGATGGAATGTAGTGAAGTAGAGTGCAGGTGCTTATCCGCTATGGCCCACATGCACTACTTGATTGTATTTGAAATTGATTTCCAATATCCCTCCATCATTAGAAAATACTTTTTATATATCCATTATTTTTTGAGGTATTTTCATGCTGTGCCCATATTTTATTCACTCTTATTCTATTTTTATGCACCAATACTACGTGAATAAAAAATATTCAACATTCTTATATATTAGTAACTTTTAGAAATATCATTATCTTATTAAATAAAAACCACAAATCCAATATGTCATGTGTACGCATGGGTGAGTACTATTTGTAGAAAATTGTAGCTTGATTATTCTAAATTAATTTTTATGGAATGTGATGATGATATGGAAAATTTTGGGGGATAATTAAGATGACTACTTTTTTTAAGAGATTAATTATTGTAGTATCTTGATATTTATAAGCACAAACTTTAACATTATCCTTAAAAACCTATTAAAATTTGTTTCATTCTAATTTTAAAACTCATCTATTATCATCATGAAATTAATTCCATTTAATCCAAATTATATTATAAAAATAAATATATTTATATCCCTATGGATATTCTAAAACAAATTATTGTCCAACAAATCTATCAATGTAGAAATTTTTATGATTGAAAAGTTAAACTTCTCTTTCACTTTTAATTAAAATTATTTTCCTCACATGGTTAAATACCATGAAATATGTATGAATCAGTGTATTAGAAATTAAAATAAGTCCTCCATTGGATCATGTTTCATCATTATAAAAAACGCTATTCTCTCTTATCATAGTAATATATATACAAAAATGAAATCATGGAAGAGACACCACAATTATACTTGGCTCACCAATACTAGGATAATCCAAGGAGAATACAAATTTAATATACCAGTGTACCAAAAACACTAAAGATCACTAATATTACAAATTTTTGGGAAAAAATACTATCCCCTCCAGTTTACAACAAACATACTAGAAATCTTGATGCTCTATCTTTTTAAGTGAATACCCTGGTCCTCCAGAAAAATGTTTTAATGATCTGTATCCGCTCTAAATTGGTTCAAACAAAAATCAATGTGACATTAAATGCATTTTTATACTCTAGATTTAATCATATTCCACATTTAATATTTTGATTACTTAAAACTACATTATAATTCTTCAATAGTTTCTGATTATGTGGTTTATTTTTCACCGTATGACTCCTTCATATAATATCCTCTACAAACACCTTGCAAAAAATCTCTATGTTTATTTCCATTTATGAGCTTCCCAAAACACTTTTACTTCATATGATATCTTAAATGGATTACCATATCATACTCCCTTACTACATGTTCATTTTTCACCATGTAATGCCTTATATGGACCACTTATGTGTACTCCATTCATTATTTCTTCTTTACACCAAATCCATTATCATTTGATTGAATTTACAGGAAAAAAAATCATCCTATAATTTTTTCTCTGTGAAAATGATATTATTAGTGCAGATAATATAGTAAATTATCCTTAATAAATTTTCTAATCAAAAAATTATGGTGCACTACTTTGGTTAAAACTCATCTAAAAAATTTCATCTATTTTTATAATGTATAATTCTAAGCCTTTTGGTCCATATAAAATTTCCATATTATTACTACAAAAGAAATACACAAAATGAAATATTCAAACAAATTTTTGAAATTATTCTCATGCATCACTATGTAATACTCATTAATATCTATACATATTTACCTCTTTCTGACAGAGAGTAATAAGATTATTATAAAATTACATCTTCCAAAAACCTTGCATGTGGTCACATAATCCACCTATGCATTCATTCACCTATGATTTCATCATGTCCTTACCATGCATTCTACACAATCTATATGTAATTTTCATAATTCTTACCTAAAAAATCTTTTTCACTATATTTATCTCACAAAAAAACATTGAGAAACATTACCAATATTTAGATCTTCTTTAACATATATTTCGAGTAACCAATGGACATTCTAAACTAGAATAAAAAAATGCAATGACCCCAATACATAAAAATGAAATCAATAGGTTTTTTTCATAATAATCTCCTCATTGGGTTTATCGATGGTCATAAAACCTTTGATTACACTTTAAACATTCCATTAACAAAAAACCAAGTACACTATGTGTTGACCACCATTTAAACATTGTGACTCTATATAATGATCAAATACTTCCTCCAGACATACTTTAACCCTACATGATTCATTCTAAACATGTGAAATTGGAGTAACAAAAAAATGTCACCAATGATTCACTTTATTCTCAATACCTCTTATTGAATCTCTCTCAATATCAATTGTTCCATGGAATGTATATTTTTATAAGATCGCATCACCAACTAAACCTCGTAACTAATTTAATTAACAACCCAAAGTTCACTCCATACAATATTACCTGCATGATATGAAACAATGAAAGAAAATATTCAACAATTTCCAGATTAGCACAACTTAACATGTTTATTTTTTCCCCATATCAGTTTTCTCCCCTTTCAAGAACCAGAATTCACTCCCTTTATCAAAAAACCAAAAACTCACTCCTTTGAGATGTGTAATAGTAATATTAAAGATGTTAGAAAAATTCGGAAGAAATCAGACCCCTAGGACTAAGTGTCTCACATCCACATTATTCGTGTGTGGCAATTCGACTAAACTTTATGATCCAGATAATTAATTTAAAAATATTTCTTGGATAATGTTGTCATCATAATGTATATGACATGATTTTAAGTTGGTACATACTTTAATATCACCCACCCATATTCCACCTTCTATTTAATAAATTGTTATTTGATCTTAATGTGATTTTAATTTCATCTATATAAATATTTTTTTCTAATATATATAGCACATTAATTAATAAAATTGATTGTAACCAAAGAATTCCCTTTAAAAAACATGTCTTTAAGTTGTTCTTCATCAATAATAATTGTAAGAAATATTTATTAGAAATAATATATTCATATTCTATAGTTCCCAATAATATTAAATATTATTCTTATCTCAACCCTGAAAATTCCCAGTCATGATGATTGTATCTATGAGAGGGGAAGGGTGAATCAGTTATACCTTTTTTATTCCTTGATACAACCTTCACCTACTATTGAAAATTCAATTCCCTACTAGAAAAATTCAACCACACATCCAAAGGAAAAGTAGTATTTATAAGGTCACTATTAAATAATAATAGCCACGTCCTTGGTATAGTTTGGAAGTAATCCAATACCAAACAATCCACTAGAAATAAATCCTTGGATTACAATGAGTAGGATATATCATTTCACCAGTGTAGTAATTTGATGACAACCCAAAAGTATGCATGAATCCTCTTAGAAAAATTAGGGTAAAATAATGATTTTCTAAAAAATCATTTTACATGTGCTTATTTTCAATTACAAAAAAAAATTCAATTGAAAAAACATATTCAATTTCTTACCCATAAGATAGATAAAATTTCCTCGACTTTGTTATGAAAACTCTATCTGATTGTCTCAGTGCATTTTTCCCAGTCTGATTCCTCTAAGTATGATTCTCCCAATAAGATTATTATCTGTATAATTCATATCAATATTATTCTTCTTGGTATGATTCTTCTGATCCCAATTTTCCGTAGTACGATTTATTAGTACAAAAGGATATAGAACTAGATGAGTATGATCGATTCAATTCAGTACTTCTTCTTCCTTAGTCTGGAAAACCCATTACAAAAATCTTGTTCTGATTAATACAACATGATATAATGATCAACCAAAATAATAAACAAGACGAATATGGTAATTAGATGAGTATGATGATCACTGTGTACAATGATCAACTGAATACAATGTTGTGATCTTGTCTCTTCTCTCTCACTTCAAACTGTCAAAACTTTTTTAGCAAAAGTAAATTAGGAAACATACTCTTCTCTCTAAAACTCATTGATTCTCTCTCTCCTAAAGTGAATAGTACATTAGTAAAAAAATTAAAAGTACACTTTTCTTTTTATAGGGGACCCATGAGAGATTTTATGGGAATTCCTCAAAATTTCCCACTCATATAAATTCACCCAAATCTAAATTTATCCTAAATATATAGTGAATTTATGAATTTTTCAATGCATATTGAACATTTTTAATTATTCTAAAATCATTACTTATTCTATAAACTTTCATTTTAATTTCTAATTCGATTTCATTTCATGAGTCTGATTTTCTGAATCTGATTTCTTCAAAAGAAATATTTGTATCAATTGAATGTATTTGTATTATGAAATGGATACCATTCTGATTTTTTGAATAAAATTCTCAATATCAATTGAATAAAATAATTATTTTTAATGTTAAGATCCACCTTGAGATTATATTATGAAGTCTCGTTCATCACTTATTCTAGAACCAATTATACTTCTTTACCTTTTCTTTTGATCTACTTGTTAATTCACTTGAAAAAAAATTAATTCAATGCATTTTTAATGGTTGACTAAATTGTTGATGGTTTTTTTGACATTAAATTTTTTTTCAGGATCATCTTATCTTTGAAAACATCATTTATTCACATACATTTTCTTGTTTAATGAATTATTTCACGACATTAAATTTATTTGAGAACAATTTAATCATCTTCAGATTTTAATTAGAATGTATTATAACTTTCATTCATTATAGCTTCTTTCTTTCCTTCAAATACTATGTATGATTTCCTAGAGTATGATCTTTCTGAGAATGATTTCCCTAGGTAAAATTATCTTTGGTACAATCATTATGATTATGATTTTCCAAGATACAATATTTTTTTTATGATCTTTAGCATCATTTTTCTTCTCTTCCACCCAGATACTGTTAAACTCAGTGCAATTACTTTTCGATTAGCAACATATCTTTCTTCTCTTATACCCAAATATGATCAATTTTGTTATGATTTGGAATACCATTTTCCATTTTCTTCCATTATTCTTTCATCATATGTTTCACAATATATTGATGATTTCTAAGAATTAAAAAGTAATAAATAATTGTCACATTTATTTTATTATAGTCATATAGATTTTGATTCTCCCATTAAAATAATTACACCTTCCTTACCAAATCTAGAGGGATACCAATGGCTATCAATTTTTTATTACGATCTTCTCATATTCTGCACCCAAGGTGTGTCCGATCAGAACTATTTCTTCCAAATATCTTATTTTCATTATGATAGACATTTCATAAAAAATGTGAGTCTTATTATTTAAAAAACCATCAATAAAATATTCACCAAATAAAAAGTGAGGTGATTTTAATTCTTCAAAAACAATCCTTGAAAACAAAAGCAACACCTTAAAAAATACCTGCATTGTCTGCTTGATCCTAACTATATCCCAAATTGGATTTTGTTGTCAACCAAGATTCATAAATCACTGAACATTGAAACCTCAAAAAATTGACCACTTTTCAATAATTCAAATTCTATATGAGTTAACTCATTATAGGAAACAAGAATTACTGAAAGGAAATCCATGATTTCCAAAAGTAGTGGTTATGAAAACCTTCATCGTATTTCATCCACATATTCACTTCCTCAAATTTTTGTCTTTCTTGGAAAATAAAACAATTTGTTTCTTATAACCACTCCAACAAAAAATTATAATAGTTTACTCATAATACAATGGAAAATTCACAGCATACCAAAATTTTCTATTTTTATATGAAATAAATCGATTTATGAAATAATTCATTCTCTCCCTTGGAAACACAATTCAAAGGTTTGATTAGAGAAGGAAAAATACAAATACATCAAACTTGATGAGAAATAGGTTGACCCTATCGGATCGAATATCTGAAAATTAGATTCTCAAATACAAGAGGGGGTGAATTGAATAGTTTAAATATTTCCTTGGAACCTTTAAAGTTATGTTTAATAGCATTAAATAAACATTCCCAAGACCTCTTAATGAAACCTTTTCTATTTTCTTAAAAGAAATATTCTACCTTAAAGTGTATAGAATTTGTAATATAATCAGAGTAATGAAATTAAAAAGTATAAGAAGTTAATACTTTCGAACTTTAACAAAGTTAACATACAACAACAGAATTAAAACAACTTGCAATAATAAACAAATAACAATAAAATTATTTTAACCCAAAGAGAAGGGTGTCCAAAAACCATGGATAAAGGTTCCTTCATTTATCCTTTCAAGAATGTATGTCTTTCCCAAAGCTAGGTAAGCCCCCAATCCGAAGATCGGTATCTGTCTTGATATCCTTGCAAGACCTCGATTTAGAATGAAATCGGAACCTCTATCTTCCAAACCCGGAAGCCCATGATCAGCATGATCAGAGTCTATACAAAGTCTAACCAAGTTTTTCATGCCTGAAAATTTTTTCATGACATCTGCACAAATCACTAAGAGTTGTAAGAGCCTCTCTCTCTCTCTAGAAATCACTTCATGGCTTTATTTTTTCAAAGTCTGTTGTCGAAATTAAAGTACATTGCTCGGTCAAATGGGCCTGTATTTATAAGAAAATTTTCCCAATGGTGAGGTCCTCTCCAATGGTCATATCTTTCCTTAAATTTTAGAGGGACCTGGACATGTGTCAAACATACAATGAATAGTTTATAATAGATTGTATGGCATTGTTTCAAGTAACAGAGATGATGTTAACATAATGATAAATGTCTATAAGAGAACGTAGAATATGCTATCATTGGAATGATACATTTAAACAATTCTAAAATTATCAAGAAAAAGTAATCTTATGAAATAAAAAAATAAACTTCTTAAGAATAACATTATCAAGAAAATAGAATCATATGGAAAAGTAAATCAGATTGTGAAACTGGTTTCTCATTAGTTCTAGAATTAGAATCACAAAATCAAAATCACTTATACATCATATTCGGAATCATAAAATTTGAATCACATATACACTGGATTTGGAATCATAAAAACGAATCACATATACACCGAATTCAGAATCATAAAACTGAATCACATATACACCAGATTGTGAATCATAAAACTGAATCATATATACACTGGATTCGGAATCAAAAAACTGAATCACATATACACTAGATTCAGAATCATAAAACTGAATCATATATACACCTTATTCGTAATCATAAAACTGAATCATATATTCTGCAAATTCAGAATCATAAAACTGAATCATATATACACTGGATTCAGAATCATAAAACTGACTGAAAAATTGTAATGACAGATCTCTAAGTATAATAGAATGGAAAATAAAAATGAGAGAACTATAAGTCTAACAGAATTGAAAAAGTAATGATATATATGTAAGCATAATGGAATGATAATTCTAGATCTTATGAAAAATACAGAACATACAAAAATATTTAGAACATTAGAAAAAGTGTTTTTGATTTTCAAAACATAAAACCATAAGGAATGTAGAAGTCATAAGATATCCTTATTGACTCAACAATACCTCCCTTTTTGGAAAGCACAAACAACTTTTATATGGAAGAATATATTGACTTAGATAAACAAGTTTTAAAAAAAACTTATCTCCCCTTTTGAATAAGATTTTGGATGAATACGACTAACCCCCCCTAGGTTATGTTTCCCAAGGATCACATTCTTGATCTTTGAATTCAGGTTTTCTTAGGGGAATATCTCTCTCTTAGATAATAGTTTCTTCTTAAAAGAAAAACTCCCCATTAAATAGACATTATTCTTTCCTGGCATACTCCCCCTTACTAAATTCACCTTCTCAGAGAATAAATTCTTCCTTCAAATAAATTCTCCACCTTTGTGATTTTGAAAAAGAGGGAAAGAAATGGAGAAGTATAAGATGTATTTGTAAGGTTAAGCAAGAATAAATTTGAAAACAAAATAAAGATATGAATGAAATTTTTTATGAAAATTTTAGAAATAAGGTTTATATTACAAAAAAACATCTGAATGTAAAGAAAGGTCATCCATTCTTCTTCTGCTCAAGAAACATTTTCTTTATCTGGGCTTTGGGTTTCTTCACTTCCTTATGACCTTCTTCAAACGTTTTCAACAATATCTCATGATCCCAATTCCTCTTCTCTAAATACATGATCCTTTATTCTTGAGAATCCACCTTTCTTTGTAATTCGGCTCTGACATCCTTCTAACTGTTAACAGATCGAGCAAAAAAACATTGGCACTAAGATTAGTAAGGATGGTGCGATACTTGAAAATAAGGCACCCCTTATATAGACATAGCTATGACTTTTCAACTTCCATAATATTATCAGACGACTGTTAAAAGTCTGATCTGATCTGATGGTTGAGAATGGATATAGAAAATTTGAATTCCGATCTTTTGAAGTAAAGTAAACCGGAATTTAAGAAATTCTGAAATACCAATAACTAAAGATTAAGATAAAAAATAAAGAATACGAAATATTACCTTTTGGAATACTCTGAGAGATTTATCTATATTATATGAATTTTTCTTAGGAGTTTTAGAATATGAAATTTTCAAACCCAAAGTTTTCAAATCTGAAATTTTCAAATCCAAAATTTTCGAATCTGTAATTTTTAAATCCAAAATTTTCAAATCAGAAAAATTTCCTAAGGAAACAAAAAAGAGTTAAAACAAATGTTAAAAAATCAAACATATGTACTCCCCCTAAAATAACGAGTAGTTTAATGTTAGTAAATGATTTAAACAATAAGCAAATATGAATGACTACCTTAAATAAATCATTCCTAGCTTCTATTTAATGCATTAAAATCTATGGAAGGTATAGGTTTTTTAAAAATATCTGCAAGTTTCTCTTGTGTTCGGATGAATTGAAGAATAATATATTCTTTAAGTGTGTGATCCCTAAGAAATTGATGTCTAATATCTATGTTCTTTGAACAAGAGTGATTTTTAGGGTTTTTACTTTGGGCAATGGTACATGTGTTATCACACATAATTTGAGTCTTAGTAAAACTCATACCATAGTCTGTGAGTATGTGTTGCATCCACAAAACTGGAGCACAAAAACTTCCAATTTCTAAATATTCTGCTTCAGTAGTTGAAAGTGCTACAGAATGTTGTTTCTTGCAAGATCAAGAAACAAAATAATCTCCTAACAAATGAAAAGTTCCTGATGTACTTTTTTTATCCATTTTACAACCACCAAAGTCAGCATCTGAAAAACATTTAAGTTCAAAATCATTTCCAAAGGAATAAAATAGTCCCAAATCTAATGTTCCCTTTAAATACTCGAAAATTATTTTTATGGATTTTAAATGGGATTCATTAGGAATTGATTGAAATCTTACACATAAGCATACAGAGAACATTAATTCAGGAAAACTAGGTATTAATTAAAGTAATCTTCATATCATCCCTCAATAAGATGTTTGATCTACAGGTTTCCCGGATTCATCAATATCAAGATTGTTAGAGGTTCTAATAGCAGTAATTATACTATTATTTTTTTCATACCCAAACTTCTTTAGAATATCGTTGATATAATTATATTGAGATATGTAAGTTCCATCTAGTTTTTGTGAAATTTGAAAACCAAGAAGAAATGTTAACTCACCCATCATATTCATTTCAAACTCATAATTCATAAGATTCGCAAAATAAATCTGTTAAGGATTGCTGAGTTGATCCAAAGATGATGTCATCAACATAAATTTGAACAATCAAAACATATTTAATATTTTTATTAATGAAAAGTGTTGGATCAGAAGTTCCCTAAACATAGTTATTTTGAAGCAAAAATATTAAAATTCTATCATACCAAGCTCTAGGGGATTGTCTAAGTTCATATAAATGTTTGGTAAATTTATAAACATGATTAGGATATTTTGTATCTTCAAAGCCAGGGGTGGATCTACATAGACTTCCTCTTATATATAACTGTTATGAAAATCACACTTAACATCCATTTGATAGAGTTTAAAATTAAAGAATGCTGTAAATGATAGAAGAATACGAATAGCTTCAAGTCTTTCTACAGGAGCATAGGTTTCATTATAGTCTTTGCCTTCTTGTTAGTTATAGCATTTTTCAACCAATCTTGCTTTATTTCTAACAAAAACTCCATTTTCATCACATTTTTTTCAAAAACCCCATTTTACTCCAATAACAAAAGTTTCCTTAGGTTTCCCAACCAAGGCCCAAACATGATTTCTTATGAATTCATTAAGTTCATCTTGCATAGATTTTATCCAATCTCCATCACCCAAGGCATCATTAGGAGTATTTTGATCAAATTGAGAATGAAATTTCATAGGATAAACTTTATTTCTTAAAGAACTTTTAGTTCATACTGGTTGATTAAAATTTCCAATGATATTATCATTGGGATTATTCTTAAGTGACAACTGACTTGGATTTTGAAAAACCTCTTCATCAACATAAGTTAGAAAATATTCAGGAGTAAATGTTTCAAAAACATTTTCTGGAACATTATCCTTGTCTTAAAGATCTTCTATCAATGGTTGGTGATCAGTTTTTGTAAATATATCAGGAAAAGATTTAGGTTGTTTGAAAATGGAAGGATCATTTTCATTAAAATTAACATGTATTGTTTCTTCCACAGTGTAAGTGTTTTTATTAAAAACTCTATATGCCTTTGAGTTAGTAGAGTAACCTAAGAAAATTCCTTCATCAGATTTGGGTGAAAATTTATGTAAGTTATCCTTGGTATTCAAGATAAATACTTTGCAACCAAAATCTTTGAAGTAAGAAACTTTTGGTTTTCGGCCAGTCCATAACTCATAAGGTGTTTTATTAAGAAACGGCCGTATTAAGACTCGATTTATAGTATAACAAGAAGGACATACAGCTTCATCCCAAAAATGTTTAGCTGTAGAATATTCACTCACCATGGTTCTTTTCATCTCTGGAAGAATGTAATTTCCTCTTTCGACAACACCATTTTGTTGAGGAGTTCTTGGAGCTGAGAAGTTATGAGTAATACCTTTGTTACTAAAAAAGTTTCAAATTCATAATTTTCAAATTCTCCACCATGATCACTATGAATAGTTATCCACGTTATGTTTTTCTCATTTTTAACTTGAGATCTATAGATTTTGAAAGAAGAAAAATCTCCAAATTTATTTTCGAGGAAATAGACCCAAGTAAATATAGTGTAGTCATCAACTAGGACAAACACATAGTATTTGCCTCCAATACTTCCAGTTTGTGTCAGACCAAATAAATCCATGTGCACTAACTATAAGGAATTATACGTTTTAACTTCACTTATAGATTTAAATATATATATTTATGTTGTTTTCTATATTGACAAGGATCACAGACTTTCAAAGAATCAAACTTATGTTCCGGTAGATCCTGAACAAGTTCTTTCTTAGAAAGCTTACTATGATTCCGTAAGTTACATTGTCCTTGTCTCCTATTCCAAAGTGATGATTGATCTTAAAATCCACTACGGAAAGGTAGATCTTGAATTTTAAGGTATTCTAGGTTCAAGGTGTACAAATTCTCAGGCCAAAGGTCAGAGAAAATAAACTCATCATTGGAATTGTGAACTAAACATTTATCATTTCTAAAATTCACAAGGTATCCTCTATCACATAATTGGATTAAGATTATGAGGTTGTGCCTAAGGCCTTTTACAAAAAGACCTTTTGAAATAACAGTTTTACCATGAAGAATAATTTTACATATACTGACAATTTCTCCATGAGAGTTATCACCAAAAGTTACCTTTCCACCTTTTTTTAAAATCCTGTTGAAATAGTCTTTATTACCAGTCATGTTCTGGGAACATCCACTATCCATGAACTGTAGGTTATTGGTTCTTCCTTTATTTTTATGAAAAAGAATGAGTTAGGCTTTCAGAATCAAAACTTTCTTGGATCCGAAACTATTAGATAATAAAATCTTGGGTAACCATAATTTTTTAGAAAAATAATCTTTATGAAACCCAAGGGATTTCACTTTATTTAGAGAAATTTTTTTCTTCCAATTCCCAAAACTTTGGAATTTAGTACAAAAAGGGGCTCTAGAAGGAACTACATAATTATTTTTAAAAATAGGTTTTTTTTAGAATAACCTAATCTCTGATTATTACCATGAGGTCGGATCTAAGAATACATTTTGTCAAAATTTTCCTTACCAGAAGTAAAATATGAAAGAATTTTCATCAAGGAAAATATTTCAGTTTTTAGTCTCAGGATTAATCCTTATCCTCAGGAAAAATAGATTTAGAGTTAAGTTTTTCCATTAAAGCATCTTTTTCTAAAAACATATTTTTAAGATCCTTGGAATTTTTAACCTTGTCAAAATTAAATTTCTCATGTTTCTAAGAAGTAATTTTTAAAACAACATTTTTCTCATCAATATATTTTGAATGATCTAAAATTTATTTTGTTAAAATTGATTCTCTAGAGTTTTCTTTATCATATTTCTTAGAAACTTTACAATTTCTCTTTTCTAACAACTTGGAAAATCTATAAACATCCTTATAGGAAAGAAAATCATTATCATTATCTGATGAAGAAGATTATTCATTTAAAGAAAAACCTCTATCTAGAAAATTTTCACTTAAAGACATATTGGTTATGGATTCAGTTGTTCGTACCATAGCTATAAAAAATGATTTTGAAATGTATCTCTGGATATTAGACCAATATTTTTTTTCCTAGAGGATTCATATTATAAAGATTCATCAGAAGAATCTCCACCACTAACACACTAAGTTTCATTGGCTTTCAAGACTTTCTTTTGATTTGATTTGTAGAAATTATTCTTTTTTCTTTCAAAATTCATGTCTTTCTTGTCTCTCTTCATAAGCAAGGGACAATCAGGTCTGATATGACCAGTTCTTATACATTCATAGTATGTCACTTGTCCATATTTCTTATATTTTCCATCTTTCTTCTAGTATCTTTATTGAAAGATTTTCTGCCCAACAATATTGTTCATCCTCTGAGAAATATTGGCGAACTCATTTTATGAAGTTTCACTTTCACTAGATTCAGATTGAATAACAACCTTCTTAGGTTTAGGTCTTTTAATTCTCTTATGAGTCTTTCATTTCATATGATTTGAAGTAGTTGTAAAATCAACACCTCCATTTCCATTCTTCTTCTTCATTTTAACAATATCTCTATTCATTCTGGTTTCATGTTGAAGAAGAGTTCCAAATAGTTCATCAAGAGAAATCTGAGTAACTTTCCAATTCTCATATATAGTAGTTCTCTTGGATTCATATTCCTTAGGCATGATGTCAATAATCTTGTCTACAAGAACTTCCCCATCTAAACCTTTCTCACCCATTGATTGTAAGCTGTTGACAATAGTCATGAATCTTTATTGTACCTTACATATGGGTTCTTTATAAGAGAGGCAGAAACCATGATACTCATCCATGATCATTACTCTTCTAGTTTAAATAACTTTGGAAGTTCCAAAGTGAGTTAATTCAAGCTTCTTCTAAATACTATTTTTATCTTTACAGGTTGAAATATTGCTATAAATATTTCTAGTCATGGAACATAGAAAAGTATTATGTACCTTAAAGTTTAGCTGATATTCCACCTTTTCCAGATTAATAAAGGTTTTAAGTTCCTTATCAGAAATCGTAAAATCTCCAATTAACATAATGTAGTCGTCTACACCTATGTTTATCACAAAGGTCTTCATTCTATCTCTCCAGTAATCATAGTCATTTCCATTGAAGATGGGTGGTCTAGTTGTATTAATATTATCTAAGGATCCAACATGGATGCCTTCTATACTAAAAAGATATTTCCTTCCACAAAAATTATTAGTAGTAAATGTTTAAAAACAATATATGAACAACTTTATAAAAAAATGAGAAAAAAAACTTATAGGTGGATATAAGTATTTCAGAAACCTGCTCTGATACCAATTGTGAGATTGGTTCAGAGTATGTGGTAGCCTTCCTCTGATACCAATTGTAGGATTGGTTCAGAGTATTAGGTAGCCTACCTCTGATACCAATTGTGGGATCAAATATGTAAAAATGAGATGCTCAAATACAAATGGGGGGGTGAATTATATACTTTAAAACTTCCTTTGGAACCTTTAAAGTTATGTTTAACAAGGTTAAACAAATATTCACAAGACCTCTTAAAGAAACATTTTCTATCTTCTTAAAAAAATGATTCTACATTAAAGCATATAGAATCTGTAATATAATAAGAGTAATGAAATTACAAAGTATAAAAATTGTATACTTTCAAACATTAACAAAGTTAGCATACAATAGCGAAATTAAAACAAAATTCAATAGTAAACAAGTAACAATAAGATTCTTTTAACCCAAAGATAAGGGTATCCAATAACCTTGGATAAAGTTTCTTTGATTTTTACGTTCACGAAAGTCAGTCTTATCCAAACCGAGGTAAGACCTCAATCTAAAGATTGGTATCTGTCTTTCTATCCCCGCAAGGCCTCTATTTAGAAGGAAATTGGAACCTATGTATTCTAATCCCAGAATCCCACAATCATTATGATCAGATTCTGCACAAAGAAAGTCTGAACAAGTTGTTCATGACATCCACATGAAGCACTGAGAGTTGTAAGAGCCTCTCTCTCTAGAGATCGCTCCACAACATTATTTTTTCAAATTCAGTTTTCAAAGTTGAAGTACTTTTCTCATTATAATGGTCTTGTATTTATAGGAATAATTTCTCAACATTCGACTCCTCTCCAATGGTCATATTTTTTCATAAATTTCAGAGGGACCTGGACACCTATCAAACATAAAATGGTTAGTTTATAATAGATTATACGACATAATTTCAAGTAACAGAAATGATGTTAAGATAAAGATAAATGTTAAGTATAAGAGAACATAGAATCTGATATCATTGGAATGATACATTTAACCGACTCTTACATTATCAAGAAAATGTTATCTTACAAAATTGAGAAAATGAATTCTTAAGAATAACATTATCAAGAAAATATAATCATAAGGAAATGTAAATTAGATTGTGAAACAAGAATCTCATTAGTTCCGAAATCAGAATCATAAAATAGGAATCACTTATACATCAGATTCTGAATCATAAAACATGAATCACATATACACCAGATTCGAATCATAAAACTAAATCACATATACACTATATTCAAAATCATAAAATGGAATCACATATACACTGAATTCAGAATCATAAAACCGAATCATATATACACCGGATTTAGAATCATAAAACTGAATCACATATAAACCGAATTCAGAATCATCAAACTGTATCATATATACACCAGATTCAGAATCAAAAAACTGAATCTTATATACACCATATTCAGAATCATAAAACTAAATCATATATATACCAGATTCGGAATCATAAAACTGAATGACAAATCGTAATGACATATCTATAAGTATAACAGAATGGAAAATCGGAATGACAGATCTGTAAGTCTAATAGAATGGAAAAACATAATGATATATCTATAAGCATAACAGAATGAAAATTTTGGATCTTAAGAAAAATACATAACTTAAAAAAATATTCAGAACTTTAGAAAAAGTGTTTGTGATTTTCCAAATATTAAACCATTTGGAATGGAGAATTCATAAGATACCCTTATTGACTCAATAGGACCCCCATGTGCAACCTAAATTTGTAGAATAATTCTTTCATTTAACGTTTTAAGAAAATGTCAACAAATTCTTCTAATGTTAGAACATATTCTATCTACAATTCATTCTTATCCCTGTGATCATTAATGAAATGATATTTGATATCAATATGTTTTGAATGATAATGTTGAACTGGATTTCTAGTAAGATTGACTGTATTTTGATTACCACAACCCAAGATCAAGTATAACTTCAATTCTTTATGTAAATCATTCAATTGAGTTTTAGTCCACATAAAGTTAGTAGTGGCTTGAGTGGAAGCAACATACTCAGCTTCAGTCGTACATAGAGTTGCTGAATTTTGTTTCTTTGAATGCCAACTGACACAATTCTTTCCTCGAAATAATACTACACTAGATGTGGATGTTTTATCATCAATATTTCCTGCCTAATTATAATTTGAATAACAAAACAAATCAATACTATCTAAGATTCCATACCTGATTCTAAATTATATTATTCCTTTGATTTATCTAAGAATTATTTTTCCATCAAGTAAATGTGATTCTTTTGGAGTACACTAAAATATTTCACCTAAGGTAACCACATAAACTATGCCAGGTCTTGAGGAAATCAAATAAGTGAATCTTCCAATCATCTTTTGTAATTCATTATGATCAACATATTCTCCTTCTCTATATTTTTACATCTTTTTTCCCATTAATATTGGTGACAAAATCGGTTTTTATTTTTCTTTCTGAACCTTTTAAAAAGGTCCTTAATATACTTTTCATGAGAATGAAAATGTATTCCATCCTTTGTATTATGTGTAACTCAATAAATTATTTCATTTCCCCTAGAATGTAAATTTGAAATATCTATTTCATTTATTTAGAAAATCTTTCACAACTTCATTCATAATTTCCAGAAAAGTTAATATCATAAATATAAATAATTACAATAAGGGAATAATCTTGACTTTTTCTGATGTACATATTTTTATCCCCTCTTCATTTCATGATTCTCATATTCCTTAAGAATGTTTCCAATTTGGAATACCATTAACTTAGAGCTTGTTTAAGCATATACAAATCTACTTTCAATCTATACACATAAATTTCATCTTTCCCAAGAATAAGGCCACAAGGTTTTTCAATGTTAACTTCCTCATCGAGATAAAAATTCAAGAATGAAGATTTAAAATCCATTTGAACGATCTCATAACTTCATTGTGCAACAATAGAAAGAATAATTCTGATTGTTTCTACGATTTCCAGTAAAGAAATGGTTTTCTCAAAATCAATTCTTTTAATTTGTGAATATCTTTTGAAAACCAATATTTCTTTGTTTCTTATCACATCTGCTTCTTCATTCATCTTGTTCTAGAAAACCCACTTTTTTCCAATATTGTGTTTGTTTTCGAGATTGGGTAAAAGTTCCCATGTATTGTTCTTTTCAATTTTTACACCTATTAATTCATGGCTTGAACCCATTCTGGACACTCATAAACTTTTTTTACATCATTCAGATCCACTTTTGAATACAATCAAGTATGTGTAATGGAATTTCTTGTTCTTATAGTTTGACCTTTCTGATATTGATATCCAATAATGTTTTTAGTATCCACTTGGTTCTTTAACCTTGGTTGATATTTTAGAGTTTCTTCATCATTACTAGAAATGGATGGGATTGATTCTTCTTCTTGTGTTGGAATAAATTTATATGCATCCTTATTAGAATTGTTTTATTCTACTTCATCAATTTCCTTTTCTACCTGAATATATTTTTTCTCGCCTCTTTCTATTACATTCACATAAACTTAATCCACAATTATTTTTGTCTCTCTTTTCAATCATATAGATCCTCTTCCATCTGAATAATAGCCCTGAAATATTTTATCTTCACCCTTCTCTTCAAACTTTCCATAGTTTCCAATTTTCTTATTCATAATACATAGAATCCTGAAAACTCTTATGTGTTTCAGACATAGTTTTTTTCCATGAAACAATTCATATAGATTCATATCTGATTGAGGCCTATAGAAATGACAGTTCTGAAAATTAAATAGTAGTACTCATGGCATGCCTCTAAAAGTTCTGAGAAATTCCCTATTCAAGTGACATAGTTCATTCCATTTCCACCAAACATCTATTCATTATTTTAGAAACCAATTTTTTTGGGGAGTGTATGGGGAGCTATATTGATGTTGAATTCCATGTGTCTAATGAAAAATTTATAATTCTTTACTACTGTATTCACCACCATTTTTTTCCATAACTTCTTCACCTAATACTCATATTCTTTTTATTCTTCTCTTTTGAAACTTTTAAAAAATTTAAAATAATATTATTTATGTTTCATATACATAACTCAAGTAATGAAAATAAAAAATATAAATGAAAGTAATGAATTAAATATCTCCATCTATTTATTATTCTCTCATTAGCCCATAGATATCAGAATGAATCATCTTCATCAGTTTTTTTTGGGGGAAATCTCAAATTTCTTAAGCACTATGTTTGTAATCATAACTTCATTAAAGATAGTGCAACACCAATCTCTTATTCGTAGAAAATAAGGAACGTATCATACACTATCTATTTTAGATATATTTCTCGTGTCTCTTTGGAACATGTGTCCCAGTATATTATGCCACAATTTATTATCTTCCATCGTACTCATGTAAAAGGAGTATTGTATTTCTCCGACTTGAAATAATATTATTTTTGTGTGTTGGCCTCTTATAAAAAAATATATCTTCATTATTTTTTATAAAAGGAATATTTTCTGAATATAACATTGTTAGCCTCATCATATAATTGTGAAACACCTGGAATATTTTGTTTCAGCCAATAAACATAAAACATTTTCTTAAATTTCATCTATTCCTTCCTAGTGATGGTTTAACCAACTCGTTTAATTTTCATGGATCCATCATAATAAAATTTCACTTTTAACTCATTAAAATCATTATCATTTTCCAAAATTTAATATCTCATATCATATGAGAAGAACACCCAATCATAAGGATCCAGGTTCATTCACTTTTTGTAGATTTTAATGTAGTTTCAACAAAAATATCTTTTAATTATTCATTTATTTTTTCACCTTCGGCTTTTGAGAATTTTTAATAATATTTTGTTGTGATAGAAGAAAAACAAAACATCCTTTTCCAAGGTGTCATGGTTTTTTACATCTTTCACAAATGGTTTCTATGGGTTGGAACCTATTATCAATTTCCACTCTAACCTTTTTAGGTTTCTTCACAACAACATTCTCAGATTTCTTTCTTTGACGAGGGTGACTCCCCCCTCGACCAATGCCTTTCATTACATGTGGGATAATAGTAATGTTCTTGTAGAAACCAACATATATTATATTGTGTTTAAAAATAGACCATAATACCAGAAGTGTCTATAGAATGAGTATTTTCTTCTGAAACTTACATATTAATTGGAATTATGAATACGTTTCTCAACCACCATCTTTCCTTTATTTTTTGAGACACCAAAATTGATATTTTCAATTAGAGTCTACAATTTTATTTCTGAATTATCAGAATCTGATGTCTTTGAAACTTTTCTGGATTTAGATTGTTTCAAAACATTTTCAAACACATGGTTATTTGAGAGTTCTAAATTCCACACTTTGTAGGTCTTGGACACATACATAACTTTCCCACATTCCTTCATTTAGGAAACAATTCCATAATTATCTTCAACCATTGAGAATATATCTTATTTTTTATTCTCATGTTTCTCCTTTCAACAACTTTCAATAACATTAGTGATATAGTTTTTGACGTTTTTATATCTTTGTTGATATTTGGAAAGCTTTTGTTTGGAAAGTTCCAACTCTTCTTCTTTTTCCTTCAACTTCACCTTCATAAACATATTATATTTTTTTCTTCTTCAAGAAATTTATTCAAACCATCAATCTATTTTACCATCCTTATATTCTCCCCAAGAAAACATTCTTGATTTCATATTGAGAAACATTCATCTTCCATCCTTTTGTTTTTTTTCAAGACTTTTTAAATTTATCATACATTTGTTCAAATCTTCTTTCAGATGATGTTCAAGTTGAGTTTCTTCTTCTTCATAACTACTTCACCTGAATTCTTCATCATTCACTATTCCAATAAATGTATTTTCAACTCTATATTCAATTTATTTTCCAAATTCATCATCACTTCCTTTTTCTTCTCAATCTTTAGACATGAAACATCATCTATTTTATTTGAATAATTTTCTTTATTTACATATGGAATTAAATTTTATTTTGTCTCCTTGTTTCATCCATGATATTCTTGGATTTAATTCTTCTTCATCACTATCATCATATTTATTTTTTTTTGGAAAATTAGGAACATAGTTAAAAACACATCCACATTGAAAACATTTCAAGATAATTTTTCCTTCTTATTTACCTATACCTCATTTATAAATTTTAGAAAATAAGGATAAATTATCATCAAGTTTTTTACATACCTCATTTTCTGATTTAGAATCACTAGATTCATCTTCAATAAGAATCTTATTTTATATTTCATTCTTATCATCCTTAAAAGGCATTTTTTTGTAACCTTTTTTTTCTTTTTATAGCTGCTTGTATTCTCATTTCATAAGTGATTAGTGTGTTATTCATATAATCAAGAGATAATCCTTGAGGATCATTGCTTTATAATGAAGAAAATTTTGAATCAAACTTATCATGATGGATTCTCAATATATTTTTTGCAACTATATAATCATCTAAATTTTCACCAAGTCATATAATTATACTTACAATGACATTTAACCTATTAAAGAATCTCTCAACAGATTCATGCTCTCCCATCTTCAAATATTTAAATTTCAATCTCCAAAATTGTAACTTTTCCATCTTCACTTTTTTATTGCTTTCATACATGTTTTCCAATTTGTCCCATATACCTTTGGTTGTGTAAAATCCATTCAATCTTAATAATTCACTTTTAATAAAGTGATGATAATATAGCACTCTTGGCCATTCCATCATTCTCCAGATTCTTCTTATCAATAGTGGTAAGAAGCGATTTTAAATAAATAAGAGGAAATACATCTATTACAGCTTCAAGAACATCATATCGAATATACATAAGATAAGGCAACATTCTATAATTCAAAATATGATAATTCTATCCATCAAAAAACAGAATACCTTTACTATTCAAACAATTAAAATTCTTTATCAGAAATGAAAAAGTGATATGAACATGGCTCGGATTCCAAATAAAGTGCCTAGTTATGCTGATTTTATCACTAAGATGTGGAAGGGATCAATAAGTGGTACTTTTTTCTTTTATGATTCCTAGAAACAACCTTCTACTCCTATTAAAAATTCAATTACCCACTTAAAACAATTCAACCATTCATCCAAATGAAAAAAAGTATTTATAATGTTCGTAATTCAATAAAACTATTATGTACATGGTTTGGTTTGGAAGTACTCCAATACCAAAAAAACCACTAGAAATAAATACTTTGGCTACAATGAGTTTGATATATCATTTATCTCATGTAGTACATTGAAGACAATCCAAAAATACTTGTGCACCCTCTAAAAAATAGTGTAAAACAATGATTATGTTATAACTCATGTTACCTATTTTTGATTTCATTTACAAAAATGTATTCAATTGAATTCACTTCTTCAATTTCTTACCCAAAAGAAGGTAAGAATATACTGCAATTTGTTATGAAAACTAAGTCTTATTTTCTCTATATTTTTTCCCTAGTTTGAATCCCCCGAGTATGATTCTCCTAATACGATTCTTCTCGATATGATTCTTCATAGTAAGATTCTTATTTGTATAATTATTCCAAGTATAATTCTCTCTGGTATTATTTCTTAATATGAAAAGATAAAGCATTGGTTGATTAGGATTGATTCCATTCAGAACACCTTTTTCCACAATCTGAAAAACCCAGTATGGAAATCCTAATCTGATTAATTCAAATTGATACAATGATCATTCAAATACAATTAATAAGATGTGTATGGTAATTAGCTGAGTATGATAATCATTGAGTATGATGATCGGTTGAATACAACGTTGGTGTCTTTCTCTTAAATTTTACATCAATCCATCAAAGCTTCTTCAGTATGAGGGAATAAAAAAACTTCTTCTTCTCTCTAAAACTTAATGCTTCTCTCTCTTCTATGGTGAATAGTATATTTTTAGAAAAAGTGAAAAATACACTTTTACTTTTATAGGAGACCCATGAGAGGTTTGGGGGGAATCCCAAAATATTTCCTCCTCACATAAATTCAACCAAATATCAATTTCCCTTAAATCTTGAGTGCATTTATTACTTGATCAATACTTCTTGAAGCATCTAGATTCTTCTACAATCTTATCTTCTTCATAATTTCTTTTCATTTTCCAGTCTGATTCCAATTCATGAGTCTATTTGTCGGAATATGATTTATTCAAAACAAAGCTATGTATAAATTGAATGTAAATGTATGAATAAATGTATACCATTAGATTTTGATGAATATGATGATCTATATAAATTGAATAAAATCATACATATGAGTTTCAAGCCCCCTTGGTAGAATATTCAGAAAACTCCTTCATCTCTTCTTCTCGAACATCTTCTACTTTTTCACCTTTTCTCTGGAACCACTTGACAATTCACATGAAAAAAAAGTACTTCAACCCATTTTGAATTTAGTAGTAAATTATTGATTGGGTTTTCCATTAAATTTTTCATTAGGGTCAAGTCATCTTCAGTAACTTCATTTATTCACTAACGTGTTCTTGTATCATGACTTCTATCATGAAATTAGATTTATTAGATAAGATATTCAAAATCATCATATTTCAACTAGAAAGTATTGTAACTTTACATTAATTCCATATTCAATATTTCCTTCATAACCCTATTATGAATTTAGGGAGAATGATCTTTTTGAGTAAAAATGCCTTGGGTAAAATTATCGTGGGTATGGTCATTTTGATTATGATTTTCCTAGATACAATTATTTTGAGTACAATCTTTTGTATCCTTTTTGTTCTCTTCCACCCTAATATGATAAAAATGGGTACAATTCCCTTTCGATCGGAAATATCTATTTCTAATCGTTTACTTGGGTATGATAAATCTATGTACGGTATATAGTACCTATTTTCCATTTTTTCCATTATACTAGCATCATATGTTTCACATCTTACTTATGGTTTATAAGAAATAAAAATCAGAAAATCATCATCACATTTCTTTATCGTATTCATAGTGAATCTGGTACTCCAATTAAAAAAATACTCCTTCCATACTAGATCCAGAGTGAATATGATAACAATAAATTCCTCATTACAATTATCTCCCATTCCGGACCCCAGGTGAGTCAGATCCGAACCATTTCTAACAAATATATTCTTTTCATTATGATATAATTATCTTAACCAAAGTGAGTCTTTTTATTTTGAAAACAACCATCAATATGATTTTCACCAAATACAAAGTGAGGTGATTTTATTTCTTTAAAAACATTCCATGACAATGAAAGACAACAAATGAAAAAATAAATTCATCCTCAACTCAGTCCTAAAATACCATGATATACCCAATCTACATAGTTAAAATACAGCACATGATGTAGAGTTTTTTCATCTGCTAAACCAGACTAATCAGATTTTGTATATCTCAACCACTAATATTTTGATGTTTTATTGTAATGTAATCCAAAATAAATTATTCATTTGATATATAATAGTATTATCCTTACTATAATAACGTGTTTCCAATTAGAACTACATTGATATCTTTCTTAATAACATGTAGAAAACTTTTATCGAGTTGTTTCACTAAAATGTATAGTAGGCTTCCGATTATAAGTTTATATTCTATGACACTGACTGATTTTCCATCATCATTCCCAAACAACTTCATTTGGGTATAAAACAAAGTTCTTATAACATGGAATACACCATTTAAAATATTCACAAAACCTCCTTATCAAATTTCGATTGAGAAATAAATTTTTTGTCATTCCTTGGGTAACATATAGACTAAGTAAGATTTTCATCTCGCTAGCCATTAAATTTCGAATCCTATACTCCAAGAATTATGTAAACTATTTTCACTATTTTTTTTAATCCCCAATAGAAAATGGATTCTATATAAACTATCACCAGAATAGTTTGACCATTCTCATTGTTTATATAAATATTGTAATAAAATCCTCCACACTAAAAACTAAGAATCTTCAAATATTGATCAATTCATGAATACCATGATCTTATTTCCCTTTTCAATCTATAATGTTCTTTATTTAGTTAAAATAATTATTTCTCATCTTCATGGACAATAAAACCATTCATTTTTTCAATGTAAACCTCACCTTCTAGAACTCCATTTAAAAAGGAATACCTTATATTCATCTTGTAAGCCATTAATTTTCTTTAAACTATTATAGAAATGAATATTAGAATTGTCTCTAGCCTTACCACATCTAAATTATTTTCAAAAAAAATTGATACACTCTATATTGTAGTATCATTTGAACATAAGTCATGTTTTGTTTTGAATCATCATGTTGTCTTAATTTAGATCTTTATAGAAAACCAATTTGTTTACAATGACATTTTTATCTTCTAGACTGAAAATAATATCCATTGTTTCAATCTTCCTGATATGTCCAAGTTCTCAATTCAAAACTTTAACATAATTCTCATATTATTCAACTTCTTCGTTATATTTTGGATCAACATATGATAGTAAATATTTTTTTAAGAATTCATTCTCTTCATTTTCACTAGCACTATCAGGTCGCCAATGATATATTACAAATTAGTTTCAGCTCAAATCTTAAACTTATGTGTAGATACAGGTATGAATTTTTCCTTCTCATCATAAGTTTCTTATTTTCATTCATCATTATCCGCTTATAATTTACTTATTTTTCTTACGTTCTTGTCCATTTTATTAGAAAACATCCCATTGGATTGTTAAAGATTCATCTCATTGTCTAATATAGTTACAAAATTTCTTTCGAAAACAATTCTTGGACACTTTTCTAATAATTTAAGTAGTTTTTTCATAAAAAGAAATATAAAATCCCTTTATCTCCATGGGATTATAATTTTCTATGTGTATAATAATTTAGAATGAAACACTTACTTACAAAGTTAGAAAGTACATCAGCATCGGCTTGATTCTATACCATGGATCAAATAGAATCATTTCTTATCTCAAATACAACAATGGAATATATGAAATATATACTACTGTAAAAATTAATTCCATCCAAAACATCATAGGAATTTCATTCTTGATAAACATCTTTGATTCCATGTTGTTTATGATCCAATTTCAAAACTCGATCAAACCATTTTCTTGAGGAGTTTTCACTGTTGTGAATTGGTTCCTTATCCCATGTTTTTCATGATAATCCTCGACTAGGATATTGGAAACTCAATGTATTTATCCTTTCAAAATTTTATGGTTTTATACTTAATAATTTTTTATCCTCTCTTCCATACTATGTTATACAATTGAACACTTAAAATTTTTAAGTGATAAGATGAAATTGTATAATAATTTTAGATTCCATTAATTATTTATTATTAATATGTTACTTGATAATAACCCATATATGTGTTTATTATTATTATAGAGAATAGGTTTCCAACACTATAAGGGAAAAAAGATGTCAAAATTGGACAAAAGTTAACATTACATGTCGTGAATCACATACATGACATGTAGGATTCATTCATATCATGTCACAAGTCATGAAGAAATTACATGTCATGATATGATTACATGACATGAATCTCTAAGAAATATCTTGTAAAATTCCAAGGTCACTTCATGTTTAATGTTCAAGTCACGACAAGAAAGATATCGTGAGTTCCAAGTACATGTTGTGAGATGAGTCAAATCTCAAAAACCTAAATATTTAGATCAAGAATCAAGCCAGATCCAGAATAATCAAATAAAACCATTGATCAATATTACACATTTTAATAACTTTAAATTTCATTCAATTTACTCACAATTTATTTACAACGTGTGCACAAAAACGCATGTCTTTTCATTCATCTCAATTTTCTATCGTTGTCTCTCATTTTCTACCTTATTTTATATCCCAACCAAACTCTATATAATTCTTGTTAATTTTTTTATTTAATTAAATTTTCATTTATTGTTTAACCTGTGTTTAACATTTATTTCAATGTCATTTTTTGTTTCTATACACGTCTACATTGTAATTTACCTTTGATGGAAGCTTATCCATACATTATATACTGTTTATTATTTCATGAATGTGTTTTATTTATTTCTTTATCTGATTGCAAACAACATTCCTATTTAATCATCGATTGAAAAAATTTATATTTAAACTATTTTCTTAATCGTCTAATCATGTCTGTAATTTTTTATTTGATCTTGATTATTACCATCATGAGAGGATAAACCCCTTAGGTTAAGGGTTGATAGTAGGGATGTTCTAAACATAATAAATTGAAAATTCATAACATGGTAACTTTATATCTTGTAATAATGTAACATAAAAACTATTTCTTCCTTTAGATTAAAAAACCCTAACCATATAGAATTTAAATGAACTAGCCCGACCTAATTTCAGTAGCGTGGGTTATAACCATTAGCCTGCGATACTTTCTACCATAGAATCTGGTCCTAATTAATCTATGTTATTAGCTATATTCGGATCATGTAATAGACTCATCGTAGATATATCTATTGGGTTTGACTATAATCAACAAGTTCTCTATGAACTACTTTGCAACCTAAGCCTTATGACCATTCCAAATTCAGATAGAGATTATCATTTTTACCTGAACCCTGAAATTGATCATGATCACTACCTTCTTCCGAAATCCTAATAAAAACTAAATAGATTTAACCAATTCCAAAACCGTAACCTATTCATGAGGACTCATACACCAAGGATTTGAATTTTGTGTTCCTTGTATTCTAAAACATTCCTCGTGGGATCAAACCTGCTCTATCATTATACTACGCAATTGTATAAAATGTGGTTTGAGATAAAAATAAATTATGTTCTAACTAAATCCCATGATAAGTAAGTGATGTGTGGGGGCATGAAATATTTTGGCACCATTTCCAGAGACCATTTTAGTGTGGTCATCCATAGGAAAGTTCATCACGAACCCAAGATTACATCACCTTACCCTATTTCCCTTTTCATTATTTCTTTTTCTTTTAGACACCAATGCATCCTTTTTTTTGTTTATCCTAGTGTACGTGTTAGGATTAAATGATTCATTCAAGGATCCTTGAAACCCAAGAACCAAATACCTTCATACCTAAAATTGAAAGGTAAATTTTTGTATGCCCCATTCAAATATGGAATACCACATCAATCTAGCATGTCCCAACCCACCAACATGAAATATGTTCCACCACCACTTCAAAGAGATCAACCCAACATGAAATTGGAGTGAAATATTTTGGATCATGGATTTACATCAATAAATTATGTCACACCTAGTATTTTTTTCTTTAATTTTTATGTACATACATTTTAAGTCTACCCTATACTCATTAGTATGATCCGAAAAATGGATCAGTTTTGTAGAATTTAGAGTGGGGATCCTTATGAACATGTCTCCAGCGTCATGGAAGTCTATGATACCTCTTACAAACATGGATTATATTAGGATGAAATCTAATTATGGGTGTTCCCATTACCATTGTGCAATAGATCCAAGGAATGGTTACAAATTGAATCTTCTATTTCAATCATGACTATTGACAAACTAGACATGAAATTAATCTATAAATATTTTCCACCTAAACATACTTCAAAGATTCAGAATGAGATCAAATTGTTTTCTCAAATAGATGGAGAATCATCTTTAGAGTCCTAGGATTGATTTAAGTAACATACTAGGAAATTCCCACATCATGGACATGATGTGTGGCTCCGACTACAGACCTTCTTATCAAGGTATCCAATACACTTGTTGTACAGTATTTGATACTACCACTGATAGAGGACTAATACAAAAAAATATGAAGTAGGATGAGAACTTCTAAATGAGGTATCATAAAATGATAGTCCATAAAAGTATGATTGGGGGAATCCTTGGAATAGATTACACCAAGTTGAAGAAAACACTTTTCTAGCTGGACAAGTTAAGGCCTTGACTAAGAAGACAAAATCATTTCAGCTACATGTTTCAACACCTCCCCCTCATTCTCCTATAATGGGTATTCATTCATAAAAAATGTTTGATGGGATGCAATTATATTAAGACATCATTAAAGGAGTCGGTGACCAAAAAAACCAAGATTGTATGTACATTAATTACAATAAAAAACAAACAATACCAGTAATGATAAATATATTATTAATAGAGGCTGGGTCAGTTGCTATAGAAAAATAATAATGTGTTCTACTGAAGAGAGAAGTGTTAAAGCATGACTCAAGAACCAAGGACCACCTGGATATCCACCTATGCATCATGGTCCTAGGCCACCTTAGCAGTACCCCAATAAAATTTTCCTTATAAAGGCAAGCAATAATTTCAATCAGCTCTACAAAGACCACCAAACTCATCTTCGCATATTCAATAAAATTTATAAAATCTACTCACATATTTTTTTCAAAATGTAGATCAGAGGATGATCACTCGAGAAGAAAAAAATGGAAAATAAAAGGGCTAACCTCTAAAATATCAAACAGAAGAAGGGTCAAATATCATATACCATTTCTAATATATTTCAAGGTACATTACTTGGTAATCCTAAGAAACAGCCAAAGGAATATGGTGTGGAAGTGGTACTATGGAGAGAAATAGTGATGAATTTTTAAAAAAACATTTGGAGGAGAAGAGGAGAAGTTTGAGGATCCAAATAAACCTACAAAAGCCATTCAAGAAGATGACAATGAAAGAGTGAATGAAATAGATGAAGAGAAATAAATAAAATTACCACCACGTCTAAAATATCTGATTCAAGAGAAACCTAAATAATACATCTACATTTCACAAACATATTACAAAACAGCTCTACCCTTTCAATAAATAATTAAATAGGGAAGGATTGAAGGTAAATATATGAAATTTTTGGAGATGTTCAATAAATTTCACTTTATCATTCCGTTTTTTTATGTTATTTCCCAAATGGATTTATCTAAAAAATTTCTTCAAGGAACTACTTTCCAACAAGAGTATGATGGGAGAGCTAGAATTAATTTCCTTAAATGAATAATTTTCTATTTTTTTCAGAATAAAATTTCCCAAAAATTGAGAGATATTTGGATATTCTTAATTCTAGGAACTATAGGTGAATGCAATTTTAGAAAATATGTCTATGACTTAAGAGGTAGAATTAACCTAATTTCAATGAGTGTATTTTGTAATCTAGGATTAGAGGAAATAAATAAGACTGCAGTTTCACACCAATTATATGACTTATCAATTTAGTATCCTTGAGGGTTACTTATGGATGTTCTGTTCAAATTTGGTATATTAATTTTCCCAACATACATTATTATTTTGGTCATTGAAGAAGAATGAGAAATTATAATTCTATTAGGATGAAAATTTCTAGCCACTTAGAAAGAACTGATTGATGTTAATCAATGGAGAATGTTATTCAGAGCAAGTTATGAAAAACAAGTGTTCAACCTCATGAATGTTTCAAAAAAATAGATGATTCATTTGATTTCCAAGATATCTTTCTCACTGAAGAATATAATGACTACATGGCCATCGAGGATGATATTGATGAACTATAACTTATTTAAATGATGTATTATGACCTTGAGGAAAAAAATATAGAACCCATTATAAGGGACATGATTTCACCTTTCTTACCATAGATCATTCCACCACCAACACTATAGCTGAAACCTCCCCCAAGAACACTCAAGTATTCTTTTATAAAGAATAAAAATGAACTACTAGTACTCATTAATAGATATATGACACCCCCAAAAGATTATAAGTTTATCAAAATCCTAAAAATAAATAAAAATTAAATTTATTGGGGGCATGACAAACATCAAAGGGATTGTAACTACTTTATTGACTCCTAAAATTTTACTAGAAGAATGTCCAAAACCTAAACATCATCCCAAAAGGAGACTCACCCCACTAATGAAGGAGGTAGTTATGAAGTAAATATTTAATCTTATAGATGTTGGAATAGTTTTTTTTTCAATCATAGATATTGAGTTAGTGAGCCTATTATAATTAGTTCCAAGAAAATGTGCTCTCACTGTTGTCAAGGATGATGAAAATGAATTGATTTCAACATGAACCGTCACTAGATAGAGAGTGTGAATGGGATAAAATAACATTAATACATAAACTAAAAAATCATTTCCCCTAACTTTATGGTATAAAATTCCAGAAAGTCTCACATGACAAGAACTATACTTTTTTTATGGATATTTGAGATACAATTATATTTCAGCTGACCCAGATAATAACTCCAAAAAAAATTCACATGTCTATTTGGTAACATCCCCGATAGACAAATTTCATTCGGTATGTGTAATGCACTGATGACCTTTCAAAGGTGTATTACACGTATGTTTCATGATATGTTGGAGGAATTATTGTAAAATCTTATGGGTAATTTTTGAGTATATGGATGCTTTTTCAATATATGCCTAAGGAATATTGAACTAGTCCTGCAATGCTATAAAGAGATGTGTTTAGTATTAAACTGGGAAAAATGAAACTTTATTATTCAAGTTGGCATAGTCCTTGGACACAAAATCACCACGGATCGAGTGTAATTTGATCCTGAAAAAATAAATGTGATCAAATACCTAATCCCTCAACTACTAATGTCATAAGATGATTTTTAGGCCATGTAGAATTCTACCATTGCTTCATGAAATATTTTAAAAAAAATTCCCATCCTCTGTCATACATTACAGTAAAGTATACCCATTTTGAATTCATTGACAATTTTCCTTAGGAATTCAACATTTTAGAAAAATACTCATGGTCTTACCTGTTATCATTCCACCGGATTGGGGAAAGGACTTAGTGTTGATTTGGGACATAAGAGACTTTATTATAGATATTGTCATAGGAAAGTAAGTTTTCTGCACTTTCTGTCCCATATTCTATGTCAGTCACACCTTAAATGATGCTAGGTTGATCTAAAAACACCTAAAAAATAATTCCTAGTAATTGTATTTTCTTTCGAAATATTTTGGTCCTATTTAGTTTTGTCAAAGGTCATTATTTACGTCGATCATATTTCACTAAAATATTTGATGACTAAAAATCATATCTAACCAATATTGTTATGGTGGATATAATTAAAGAAATAATTTTACATTTTAATTAGAGAATCCAATATAATAAGGAATGGTGTCTTTGATCATATATCCAGACTCCCAATATCCCTCATTAAAGAAGATGATAATCTGGACATTGAGGTCGACATCCCCGGTGAAACCCTCTCCATCCTAAACAAAACTACATTCTCATGGTTTTATGACAATGAAAACTATCGTGACATGGGATCCCTTTACCTAGACCTCTCCTACCAACAAAGAAGGATATTTTTAGTTGATACTTCAAACTACTGCAGGTATGAGAAGCCACATTTTAAATGTATTGTTGATGGATCAATATAACGTTGTATCCTCGATGACGAAATAAAAAGTGTTTTAGACATGTTTCACACATCACTAACTAGAGGTAATCATCTACCATAATTCACAGTAGAAAAAATCTAGAAAATTTGACTCTTTTGATCCCAACTTCACCAAGATTCGAGAAACTATTTTCAAACCTATTATCAGTGCCAATGAATTGGCACCATAAGATAAAGATATGAAATTCTCAAAACTATATAATGGAAGTAAAACTATTCAATGTTTAGGGAATATATTTCATTGGTCCATTCCCTATGTCAAATTTAAAGTTATAGCTCATTTTTGGAATTGAATACATCTCAAAATGGGTAGAAACTAAAGCTACCACTCATGACACCACAAAATTGGTCATGATTTTCTTAATAAAAAAATTTGTTTTCATGTTTTGGATTTAAAAGACTACTCATTAGTGATTGGGGGACACATTTTATCAAAAAAATATTAATGTACAAAAAGGGAATTACGAAATCCATTTTAAATTAGAATTACCTTCCACCCTCAAACCAGTGGGAAAATTGAATTATCAAATAGTGAAATTAAAGAAATCATGGAAAATACAGGGAATGAAAATGGAAAGGATAGTGGAATAAAGTTATATGATGAACTCTAGGGATACTACACAACATACAAAACACCCTTCAACACCACCCCCTTCTAATTAGGGTAAGAAAAGCCATTACATTTTCCCATTGAACTGGAGCATCACTCATACTTGGAAATTAGGAATTTGAATCTAGATTCTCAAAATGATGGGGATGTTAAGATTCTATATTTTTATGAAATGTAAGAGATTGTAAAAGATTTATATGAAAATTATAATATTTAAAAATAAAAAACCAATAAATGGAACAATCATCATATCATGTCATATATTTTTTGTACCAGGGAAGAAGGTCTTATTATTTAACTCCCGATTAAAATAGTTCACTATAAAGCTCAAATGAAGATCCTCAAGAACATTTATGGTTATAAAAGTATTCCACAAAGATAATATCAAAATTCAAAAATAAGGAGAAGAACCATTCAATTTTAATGGTCAGATATTGAAGGTTTGTTAGGAACCATTCCATGAGGGGTGTGTCATCACCCTAAAATTCATTTAAGTGCCACTACATTAAGCTATCGATGTAAAATGAAGTTATAACATTGAGGAATCCTAGGATAAGTAAATATAGTCTATAATATGATAGAATAAAATTTATAATATCTTGGGACATGCTAAGATAAAAGGGCGAGGTTCGGGTTCAAAAAATGTGAAAAACTGATCTAATTGCACATCTTGTGATAAACTACATGATGTTTACTGTTCATGGCCTGAAACATTTTAATTTGATAATTACACATCATGTTATCATGTTAAAATCTTGTAAATTCACCACTAATTTTAGTTGTGAACCTCGGGGTCATGACGCACAACACCCCCCCTCCCACTCCTTCCACTTGGACCTAAACGCCTCCTACAATACGGTCTTGCCCCTACCTCCTCCCACCACATGAAATGAACCTACATCACATTATAATCCATCCCTCTCTTCCTCTACATATTTTGTGGTATTCCCATCCTAAAATTGAGCTCATTAAGATGGTGTTCACTCTTCCTGTAGATCCTATTCCTAAGCATGAGGATCCACCATTGGCCAAGAATCAAAAGATTTCCACACATCCATCCCCCCTTCATCATCCTCCTCCACCTCCTCTTTGGCCTTTGCATCACCATTGGCCACTGACGTCTCTTAAACAACGTCCAGCGGGTCACAAGATGTCGCTCAACCCCACTTCCACCCCATCCTTCTTTTATTCATCCCAAATAACTATGTGGCATTGATCCAGTTGTAGGAGAATCCCATAAGGACCAAACAAAATTTGATTTTTCCATCCTTTCATGTCTTCACATCAACTAGAAGGTCCTCCACCTCCCTGAATGCCTATACATCACAAACATTGTTAATGTACATGAGGAGACCTACATTTATATGTTCATTGAGTTCTTGGAAACTTTTGAGGTGTCCATTAACAGCCTATGATTTTTGTTAGGAGGAATACCACACAATTTCTCCTTTATAGAGTTTTCCATTTGGCTCAATTTATATTAATCCATATTCTCCACTTCCAATGTATTCCCAACTCTACAACTCGATCCATTCATGTTGGATGAAAACCGACACTATAAGATGACTTCTCAGGACTCCCAAATGTTGAATGGTCATTGTATTACCAAATCCACATAATTCATAGTTGTAGAACTTCAGGTCCTTCATTGGGCATTGAATCATGTCTAGTTTCCTTATACAGAGTATCATGGTAGTCTCATATAGTTAGATATCCTCATCCTTGCCACACCCATCAGTGGCCCTACCATCAATGTGGCATCACATTTCCCATTATATTTCAAGGAACATGTGAAAATGACATGATTTATACTGATGTATGGGTCCTTTATTACTGATGTTTATTTATATCTCAATATTTATTATTCCAACCTTCCCCTCACATCTCTCGATCACATGAATTCAAACAACTTCCTCCAACTACATAAGATGATGTTACTGATGAAGAACATAAATATTTATCATTGGCCACCGAGATACTTCAAGGTTATGGATGAGGCGCCCAGTGATCATGCTACCAATACAACACCTACTCAAACTACATATGGAGGCACCTATGCTACTACATACATTTCATCCCATCACTCCACTACCATCATTTTATCTCCCATTCGTACCCCTACTCACACACACTTCACTTTCTAATCCACCACTATCATACCCACACCCCCAACCCCACTAAACTATTTCATTATCACCAGTATTTTCTAGTAAACCTAAAGAAGATATTCAATAACCTAGGGAATCCAATTTATATCCCTACCATCATTTACCACCCATTAATCCATATCCACCACTGTGGCCACATAGCCTCCACCTCTATCAGGACCTTCATCCTCCATCATTCCTGCACCCACCACCATCTCCATCATCCTACCATTCAAGGTAACATATCTATTTTCCTAGCAGTAGTTACAAGTAGATCTAGAATATAGAGGCAAGAAAAAAAACTCTTCCATCATATTCTTATGTAGCTTTCTTAGATCCAGCTTCCATATACACAACCACACTTAAGTTCGATACCTCAGAACCACCAACCACTGAGATAGCTGCCTGCACCATGGCACCCCCTCCAACAATTTATCCGACAACCCCTTCCTCCATTGATACTATTGATTAGGCATGAAAGTTGTAGTAATCCTATTTTAGAGAGATGACTTTAGATGAGAATATTAACTACTTTTATTAATCTTAGTATATCACAATCCCCTCTCTATTTTTTACTCTATATGGGTGATCATGTTTTTGGTATTATCTGTATTCCATTATACTAACATATCATTGCACTTATTATATACATGGGACACTACTTTCTTCATTATTTATTAGCTTACTTTTCATTTCATTATTTTATTATAGTATCCATATATTTCTGTTCTTCCACTTTTATGGTCATTGATGCACCAGTTCCATCACTATATTCCATGGTATTATGGATAAATCAGTATATGGATGATGAAGAATTCCCACTTGAGAATATATCACTAGATATCCATTCTTAGAATCTTTCACCGCCATGATGAGCACACATAGTATTCCTTATTCACTAGATTCATTCTAAACATTCTATTGAAGTGGATAATCCTTCCAAGAATCCAAATTAGATCGATGACACAACAACCAAATCTTGCATTCATCAATGGAATTATGAGCACTTGGACCACACTTGATTGATTATTTTTTCCTTTCATCTTAGTGATGATGAAATTATTAGTTATTTGTGAGAGAAAACCCATATTTCATTTTTTATTCATTTTTAGTCTTGAACTTATGATTTTATAACTTTTATACTGATAATATTTTTTTTACCACATTTCACTTTGAACATCATTGTACCCATATATCTTAATGTATCTATGATTTCTTTAATTTTTTTCATTGTGTGCACCAACCCATATTACTTCTTCCAAAATATATAAACCCTATGGAATAATGTTTTATCTAGTGAAAGGTTTTTATTTATAACCCATTATATAGGTATCCAATTCAAAATCAAGATTCGATATGTTTTGTGATGTCTTTACACACATTATCGGGAGCACACAATTCCCTAACATTCCTTTTAAAATTTTTGATTTCATTTTTTCTATGATATATTTGTCATATTTATCCCATGGTAATTTATAAGAAGGTGTAATCACTCTATTATTTTACATGTGGGGGTTTCTTTCTCGAGATTCATTGTCTATACACTTGGATTTTTTTTCATTTATCCAGGAGACATGTTTCATTAGTAACATGTTTTAAAACTATAGAATCATTTCACCCATTTAAATAAAATATAAAGTAGTGTTTTAAATTGTTTAAATCCATGATTTAGTCTAGTTTATATTTTCAGAGTGATTGTAGAGTTTATTAATCTAATTAAAATTTAATTTGTTTCAATTTTATTTTGATTAAATTATTACAAGGTTTTATACTGAGTGTGATTGTCAGTTCTAATTTTATACTCCCATTACAAAGAGGATTCTGAGACTAATATTTCATTTTAATTTTTGGGAATATTTATTTTATGACTCCAAGGACATGTAAATTTATCAGGAGATGTATTGAGATATTGTTGAGGCTATGAATGAAAAAAATATAATTTTAATGTGATCTGGGAAATCGTTTTTAAGATAATTTTTTCTGATACCAACAATATTTTTTTTTCTTTTATTAGTGCATTGTTTCAAAAATTACTTGTTTAGGAAACAAATATTCCAAGTAGATTATCATTTCTTACCTGGATCTTGGTTTTAGGAATGATTATATTTTGAAAAATTGTGGGAGGGGTGTCAGCTGACAGAAATGGGATGTTTTGACAGAGAATAGGTATTGTGTTACCTACTAGAATGATTTTTTATGATCCATGTGTTATTTTTGGCATTTTATTCTTTCTATTTTCTGTTGAAAAATGTAAAAGGACAGAGAAAAAGATTTTTGGCTCTATATTTAGATGGTCCAAATCAAAATTTATCGAATTATGAATCCCCTGAAATTTTATATGTGGTTAGGGGGTGGATTTTAGATCTGGCCTAAACAAGATATTCAAAAAATAAATAAAAATAAAATAAGAAATAACAAGAATGAAATAAGGTAAATCTATGTCACATACTTAATACACTCATGAATCCAGATTGGTCTTCTTGGAGTAATGACACTATTTGATCTTGAAGGAACCACATAGTTGCAATATTCCCATTTATTAAGAAATATACATTAGATATTAACTTTCTTTTGAGATTTTTTTCCATTTTTTCCCAACATTCCATAGCCACAGAGTCATTTGAACTTTTTTAATGAATCCCTCATGATTAATTTTATGTTTTTATTTACTAAGTGGTGGTGATAGAACCAAATCAATCATATGGTTAGGAACATGTATTAATGGTATGTTCATATGTACAGTTACATTTTATTCTGAGTGATGAGAATAATTCCTTGTTAGGTAAATTGAAAAAATAGTATAGAATTTAAGAAACAATTTTGAGATTGAAAATAAAATATAAAGAGTCTAAATAATGAACTGAATTATGAGGCTTGACTGATTTTCTATATAGTATTAATTCTAGAAGACTAACTTTTTCTATTTATAGTTAGTTTTATTTTCCATGTTGTAATGAATGTTTATTATTTTAAATAATGTTTCAATTTAGAATCCTTATTGAGATGCCTTTTTATTAAGGGAATGAAATTGTTCAAGTGTGGGGTAATTTGATAAGATGAAATTTTATATACATTTTTGAGTCATTTAATTAATTATTATTTATATTTTAATTGAGAATTCACTAGTTATGTGTTGATTATTGTAGAGAATAGGTTTTCAATACTCCAATGGAAAAACTATTTGAAAACTGGACATAAATGAACATTTAACATAATGAATCTCTTATACGGTATGTAAGATTCATTCACATCATGTTAAAAGTTGTGGAGAATGTAATTAATAAATTTCAAGTCATAGAAATATTACACAACGTGAACCTCCAAAACATGTTGTGTAAGATTCAAAGGCCACATCCTACTTAATGTTCTATCTATGGGGTGAATGATGTCATGAGTTTTATGAAAACATAATGAGATGAGTCAAATCTCCTAAACATGAATATTCATGTTTAGATTTGGTCTTGATCCAAAATACTTGGTTAAAACCACGAATTCAGATTACACAATGAATGAATTTTTTATGTCATGTGATTTCCCAACTATATACATTACAGTACACATATAACATCACATAACATTTATTTCTTCCCTATATTCTCTCATTATCTCCCATTTTTCTCGATTATTTTATCTCCCAATAAAACTCTAAATAAAATTTTAACATTTCTATTGAATCCAATTTCTTTTATTTTTTTTACACATGTTATACATTTCATTCATTATCGTTTACTATTTTGATTCATGTCTAGATATTTTTCCCATTCGATAATGGATTCACTATACATTCTTTCTTGTATATTTTTTCAAGTATACGTTTGATTGATTTATTGATTAATCTGATTATAAATTGCATTATTATTTAATCCTAGATTTAAAACATTATAAACTCAATTATTTTCTTAATATTTCAAGAATGTATTCAATTATTTATTCAATCTTGATTATTACCATCATGAGAAGCTAAACCAACTAGGGTAAGGGTCAAGAGTAGTGGTGTTATAGAAATAATAAATCTATAAATAGTAACTTAGAAACCCTAAGGCAAGTAATAAAGTCATATAAAATCTATTTTTTTATTTATTTTAGGAAACCCTCACCATGCGGAGTTTAAATGAATGAACCGAGCCTGATTGGTGAAGAGTAGGCTATAACCATTATCTTGTAACACTTTCTTCCATAGAATCTTGGATTCATTGATCTAGGTTGTTAGTAATATTTGGACCCAGTAATAGTTTCATATTAAATAGATCTTGTTTTTTTACCATAATCAACTAGTAGTTTTCACACTACTTCACAGCCTAAGACATAGAAATATTCGGAGTTAGGATCGTGATTATCCTTTTTACCTAAACCCTAAAATTGATCATGATCCATACCTTATTCCTAAATCCTAAACCAAACTCAATAGATTTAATCAAATACCAAACCCAGAAAAAATCATGATGAATCTTATACAAAGGGTTTGAAACCATAATTCCTTGTATTCAAAAACATTCTTTATGGGATCGACCTGACACTATCTCTATACAATTCCATTTTAGCATGTGAAGTTTGGGATAAAAATAAATTCTAATAAAACCATAACTAGCATTAATTAAACGATATGTGAGGGTGTATTAGTATGTGAATTACATAATCTATGTCAGCCTATTATAATCATAAATGAAAATAATCAAGGTTATCTTCCAATCAATATATCTTTTTGATAAAGGTCCACACACATCAATATGAGCTAGTTCAAGAACTATTTCTAAATTTTTCTCTGATTTATTGTACATATTTGTAGTGATATTATATTTTTAATATTTTTACATGTGTCTTTATGATATCCTGATTTCTCAAGAAGATCATGAGCACTAGCAATTTTCATCAGATCTTTCGAGGATAGTTGGCTCTAATGGCCATGCTATTTAGGACACAATCTATTTTATTCTTTCTTGGAAATAGATAACATATTTTATTATCCATTTATAATATAGAGACTTAACATCAAGTGGTTCCCCTATATAAAAACAACTCCATCCTTTCCATTGATGATATATATACTTATTGTGAAATTTATTGAATATCCTCAGTCATTCATTTTTTCAGCACTAAGAAACTAGTGAATTTGTACTTAAAAAACCAAAACATATTTTTGACCCATATATTTTCCACAAAATATAGATTTTACAGAGCTAATAATTTTTAGTCCTTCATCATTGGAAAATGTAACAACAGTTTCCTTATTCTAGAATATTATCAAAATATCTGTATTTATCATCATGTAAAAAGTTCATCAAATATTGTGGATCTATACACCAAAAAAATCATAAACTTTTAGTACGAGTCATCTCTATTATTTTTTATCAATTTTTTTAACTATACACTTTGTGTTGATTGGAATTCATTATCTTCTTCAAAGTGTGATAGACCAACATCATCTTGAAAAACTAAAAATATATTCTGAATTTTCATCTCACTTGATGATTCCTTGAGAAACTACACATGACCACTTTAGGTATTCATTTACACATTACATTTCATTTTTGATATAAAATACATGGCTATATTTCCATATCCTTTACAAAAAATATAGTTAAAATAATAATTATGTCAAGAATATTAATCTATTTTTTCTTCTTTTGTTACGTATAATATCTTCAGTATATTTTGGATATTGAATAAATAATTTTAAAATATAACATATTTGAACAGTAATAATACATGATATGAGGTGTATCCATGTGTGTATTTTCTATATCATTAGTTTTCCCTTAGTTTAATTTAGTATTTTGAGTCTGAGTCACAGCCAAATCATCCTTAAAATATGTGTTGGGTGTCCATAATTGGGAATGATTCATCACTAATTTATGTTATTAACCAATAAATATACCATATTTTCTATTCTAATCCATCTTTTACATATTATTAAAATCATTTTTTTGTTTTAATAGACATCCATGGTTAACAATCCCTTTTTATATTTCATATATGACATTATTTCCTGATGTCAACCCAAAAGTCAAGATTTTACCCATATATTCAATTTTTTTATCATAGGTTGAACACATAATCATCGAGTTCTTTGATATATTTTACCAAATCATTCACTATCATAGTCAAACCATCATTAACCCTGGTCTAATTTTCTAATTTGGTCTTGTAGTCATTTTCCTTCTCGAATTTTCTAGATTTCAATATTCAAGACTACCAATATCTTCCTTTTACTAGGACTTCTCCCATTGTTATTATTTTATATGGATTTTGGCATCATGAACCAACCTATTGGATTTCATGGTGTTGGGTTAACAAACAACTATCTTTTTAATAGATTCATATAGTTCTAGTTGTAGATCAACTCTTACACTTCCCTTTTAATATTGTCACTCTATTCCCTTGTTAAGGAAGTTACCCTACCAGCCACCATATAATTTTATCTATAGTTGTTTCATTGTTCAATTTATTATTTGATGACTTCTTTTAAACTATTATTTTCTTGTGAATGCTAGTTTTTTTTCATGATGAATTTATATTTTTTACATCTTCTACCATTCACATCAGCTAAACATTTCATCAGGGGAATTTCTTCATCCTCATCTTCATATTTATACTTTTAAAACACTTCAATCTGAGGATTAAAACCTTTTACACATTGAAATCATAGATGTAGAACTTTACAGTTAATAATTCATTTTACCCATTGTCAAATTGATGAAAGTAATAACAAGAATTTATCCACCACTTCTTATTCTCAGTCATCCTTTATGATGTCCATCTTGATAGGATTGAATGATACCTATTTAGACATAACATTTATGAAAACATTATAATATTCATTAATTATCTCATATGGGATAAGAGTACTATGAAAACTTTCTAATTTAAGTTATTTTGGATACTTTACCTCTTGTACAGTGAATTTGGGATTGAACTAGGGTTGAAAAATCTTCTAGATGTACTTTGTGAACTTCACATAATTGAGGGTTTATCCAAGAAAATTAATTCACTCAACAACAAAATTCACCTGATATAAAATACCTCAATAGATTCATTTGGGAGATTCCCCAACCCCGTGTGGTTTTTCCCCAGAACATGAAAATTAATTTTCATGGATTTTGAGTTTCCTTATTGAATATTAATCAATTTTTTCTACAATGAATGTGAGGATTTATACAGCATAACCTTTATATAGATTGTTGTTTTTAGATATCCCTATAAGGAATGAATTATCCTAGCATCATTATATAGTTTTATCTTGTTGATATCTAATAATTATCCACTATCATTACCAACTAAGATCCCTTGTATAGAAGTAATATATACATCCATGATTAAGGGTCAGATGTAGTGTTGTATTCCATAGTTAAAAATTATTTCCCTAGAATATTGAAATTAAATTCTTGGTTGACTAAAACCATGTATTCAACTAAGATAGTTTCACTGGATTTAACTATTATTCATGATACCAATTATTGGCCTCACTAGTTTAAATACCCTAAGTGGGGGTTGGAGTAATTCGGGAATTATACATTAAAACCACTCCCCCTTTAAATAGTAATATATTAACTAAAATTAAATAATATAAGAGAAACCCTAATTTTACTTGGTTTACCCTAATTGGAATGACCCATATAAAATACACATGCAATGTAAAATGTATTAAAATCACTAAATCACAATAATTTTTCAATGTTTCACGAAGAATCTCTAAACCTCCTAGTTTATAATCACTCTAACTCGAATTATCATTTCTCTCTCAATTAAAGTGAACAATCTACTCCTATAGAAGAATATTATAATTATATTTATTAGCTATGAATTTATCCACACATAGTGTGAAATGAAACATCTTTCTAATCAAAATATATTAAACCATTTTCCCCATATAATATATTCATTAGGGAAAACTCTTTTTTAAATCATTAATGCATTTTGATTATGCATGTTATTGTTCACCATTAGATAACTTATAGTAATATCCTCCATAAAATCACTATATTAAATCTCTCTACATATTTTCAGACATGACAGAACCCATGTACTTCATCTTCATATAATCTTTTACACTAATAATCATGGGGTACTCCCTTACTACGTAGTCACTATTCACCATGTAATTCCTCACACAAACCACTTCCATGTACATCTTTCATGGATAATTTTTTATATGAAATCATTCCTAAATTAGTGTAGTTTTCTGTAAATATATCCAATTTTAAATCATTATCCATACAAATTAAGTGATTATGGGGGATTATAAAGGCAATGATCCATGCAAAAAATGTTAATCAAAAAATTGTTAACGGATCCATCGCTTAAAACTCATTTAAAAAATTCTCTTCATCAACCCACCACATAATGATAAACCTCAATGGTCTATGTAAAATTAGTTTATCATAATCATGAAAGAAACATCACTCATGAGATCTTATCATGTTGTCACAACAACCTACTTATATGAAATTTTGTAACACTCTTCATGATCTACAATTAATTACCTCCTTCCAACTGCCAATGATGATATTATTACATTGATTTACCTTTTCTAAAACTACCATTTGTCATATAATCATCCTACGTCGTAATGAATCTATTATTATGTTGTATAATTACCACACATTCTGAAAAATATTAATGTGGTTTATGTTACTCTTACATGAAAACTAATATTATTCCCATAATTTTTTATTCCCAAAATTTAGAAAAAACTAGGAAACATTGCCATCATTTTTACCGTAATAATACCTTTTTGGTAATCCACGGTAACTTTTTCAATCTACATTAAAAAAATAGCCCAAAAACCTCAAAACTTCTACAAGATAGATTTTTTATTAACAAAAATATTACATTATTTTTTTATTTTATATAATGTAAAATCATATTTTAAACATCCATTATTCTAAAAAATATATGATTTAATAATTATGGTTTCAGTCTCAAATTTTAAAAATATATATCCTATTATGCATACACATATATCTGGTGTTAAAAATAATTTCTTTTAAACACTATATTTGATACAACTTGAGATGAAACTATATTGTTTTACAACATTACCATAATTTATACATTATGTCTCATAATAATCATGAAATCTCAATAATGGAAGGTTTAATGTCTTTTAGGGTCATATATATATATGAAAATAAATTTATGATACTTATTTACATTTATCCATAATTGAACCATAATAGAATTCCTTCTATAATTCTCCAAATTTGTGCACATCTACATAACATTGGGAATGGAAGCATAAGAAAGGGGCGGGCTCAAATAGTCTGTAAGTGAAAACTTATCAACATTTCATAAAGGTTTAGATAATAAGAATATGATAAAACATGAGTAGGGAATAATAAAATTATTTAAAATAATGTGGTATAATAAGATATATTTAATAATCATGAAGGAAGGACGTGTGATCTCAAATGAAAAAACATATATTATAGAAAAATAGTGAAAAATAACGGGATAATATATATGATATATGAATCATAATCATAGTAATATGATATAGGAATTTTTATGTACTTGAAACACAGAATAAAAAAACATTGACACAAATATAACATCTTAGAAATTATATCATTGTGAAAAAAATGCCCACCTTTCATGCAATAAACAATGAAAACAGCCACATGTCATGTCACGAACAAACAATATCACCACACTATATTTTTTGAATAAACAAAATAAAAATGAAGCATGTTTGGAATAAACAAAATTCCCATCATATATTTTTTGAACATACATAATTTTCACACTACATGTTTTAAATAAAAAATGACCAGGTGCAACATCATTACCACTTATGATATCAAACATTAACAATAATTTATAGGGATATATAGGAACCCAACCATAAATTATCCAAACATATGTATTCCAATTGAAAAAAATATTTTATCACATCATGAAGAACCCATGGAATGAATAACGGGTTTCATAATATTTCAATATTCTAACACCAAATTTGAACTCTAGAATGTAAAGGGTTGATCATATAAATTAAATAACCCCAAAATTTTATATTATAAGGATAATTATATGGTGGTTCAGGAAAAATAATTTCAAAAGAAATAAATCCCTTAGATATAAATATAATAAGTAAATTCATTCAATATTTTTTAGAAAATTATTTATCTTTACCATTGAAAATAAAGTAAAGGTCACATTGAAATGTCATTTTCAAACAAGTGAAGTGATGATTTTTTAAAACAATTACTTTAAAAAATTAATATCCAAAAAATTATCAATGAAAAATACAAAATAATTTTTAAAAGGAGAAGTGAATTGTTTTATCTCTTACTTATAAATATAATTTTCAATAATAGATCCCAGAAAAATATAGAAAGGATTCAAAAGGTGGAAGTGAAAAAACATTGAAAATCGTAATTTTTTTTGAGTAATATTAACTAATGTATCCTTAAAAAATGAATTCTAAATATAATTTATAGTGTAATATAAAATGTTCTATTTTAAATGTAAGATAAAATATTGGAAACTTTTGAAAACCCATGATTGAAAACTAAAATCATAAAAATAGTAACCAAAACCTAAATTGGAAAATATAAGATGGGAAATGTGAAGGTCTCATGAGTAAAAAATTATTTAAATTTCTAAATATGAAACACATTTTTTTTGGATTAATAAACCTGGAAAGTGAGTAAATCCATTTTTAAATTAGATGAGTAATTTTTTCTTATAAATATATCACTTTTATTAGAAATAAATTCATCAAGAAATCATATTTGAGTTATACTAATTATTTTCACTATATGGAAAACATAAAATATATAATGAAATAGTATATAGAATAATTTATCAATATTAGAATAATTATTCTCAAGGAATAATATTTTAAATCAAAGAAGAGTAATCTGGGTCAACGAAATCCCATTAAAATATCATAGTTCAGGAATCAAGTGATATTTTAAAAGGGGTATTATGTTATAGAATTTTAAATCAACATAAAAAAATAATAAATAATAAATAATAAAATAAATAGTACAATATACCCAACATATATTAAATAAGTTTCAAAAAAATCATAATACAATTAATGAGAATTGAGTTAACAATAACTTTACATTATTGTTATCTGCCAAATTAGAATTCATACAATATATAAAATCAGATGGATTTTTAAATCCATTATAATATCTAATCAAAAATATATATAATGTAAATACTTGGACAAAATACACACAAAATAAAGGATACTATGGGTGAATATGGACTAGATCTCAATGAATCAAAATTGACTTGCCAAAACACTTATAATGTTTCTTGAATAATAATATGAGATTGAATAACATCATGCATAATAAAATTAAATTAATTAAAATCACTTTTAATATATATTTTATATTATAATTATTATTTTTTATTATATTATTTATTTAATGAATATTTTTCTGTTATGCCAGTTACAATTGGTTGTTCGGTCAATTTCTATGAAACTTCCTTGGTATATTAACTATATCACATTTGTTGTAAAATAACTTCATATTTTAAAAAATTATAGATTTTTCTTGTATTTTATTATTCTATTGTAAAAAAAATTATAAATTTTATTAGTTTATTCCAAAATGGACTAAAATTCCTAAAAGTGTCTCATTATGTTCATTTCAGGTGGTCATGTTTACTATGACCATTTATTATTAATATCACTTATAGAATTTTCAATGATACCTTTATAAAATATTAATATTTTCCTAAGTATCATTTTTAAAACTTATATACTTTTATAAATTCATACATATTTTTGGTTAATGAAAAAAATAGACCACAGAATTTGTGGAGGTGGTAATTTTCATGTATGCATGTCGATGAATTCCTTTCTCCGATAGATTTAGAGGAATGTAGAAAATTGATATTTTATTAGAATAATAACATTTGAGAATATTAATAAAATTTATTTACCATAAATTCATGGATATATAATATTTTATGGGGGTACTGAAATGCATAGAAGAAAATACTAAGGAGTAATAAATACTCATATTCAGAACTAGAGATATTCCTTAGAAATAACTTTATAAATGGAGTCCTTAGGAAACAAAATTGTTAAAATTATATTAATAACATGGGATTCGATTATAAGAGGATAAAATCTGAGTATTTTTATGATCAAATTAAATTTAAAAGCTATATTATGAATTGGTTGAAGTGATCCCCTTTTATAAGTCATGTGAAGGGTAATTTTGGAAGTATACATTACATTTAAATAATTGTATATCCCCATTAAAGGCTAAAAGAATACAATGTTTTAAAATATTTGATTTTTGTGTGATATGTTGTATGTAAATCTCGTATCTATCATTTTCACACATGTTTTGATCATGTTTCAATCCATTTAAAACATTTTTTTTAATTTTCCCATTATGGTTTTTACCTTTGTAACAAATTTTGACCAAACTAATTAATATTTTAGTAAAAATATAATGTAATAATTCATTCCATATTTTTATGTTATGAACCAAAATTTATTCTACATATAATCTTATTCATTTTCTAAATAATTTAAAATTCACTTTTAAAATAAAACATAAAATATATATATATAAAATTTTGTAAAAAAACTATTTTGTTCACCATTATGTGTTCATAAGATTTTTTAAAATTAATTACCAATTAAATAAATGATAATAAATTTTAATCTTTATATATGGAAAAATAATATTTAATTAATTATAAAATAAATACATTTATTTCATTAGATAAAAAATAAAAAATATTAATAAAACAATCTGTCAATATTATCATGGTCATTAACTTTAATCTTAAAAATCATACATTCATACATAAAAATGAAATTTTACATATTAAATATTATTAACATGTTTGTATAATATTCAAAATCCGTGTTTTTAGATTTAATTTTTATAAGTGATTTCATATAATTGAATAATATAGTTTTTAGATTAACGTATTATTTAAGATTCCAAAATGTTATACAAGGGTTTTACAAATTCGACATAGTATTTTTAAATTATTTAGTTTAATTTATAAATATATATTTTTAATATATAAAATATTTCAAGAAATTAAAATCATTTTTGTAATATGAAAATGTTTTAAAAGTGAATATATAAGTAAAATCAGTACCCTTTCATAATTCACCTAAAATCAATTATTTTTGAAAAATCTAAAAAAAACACCCAAAACCAATTTAAGAATGTTGAATTAATAAATGAATCTTATTTTAAAAATTTTAAATTATAAATTTTATGAATTTAATTTAAATAAAATATATAAAATGTTTATTTAGAAATTTCATTTTAAAACATTCAGTGTTCTTAACCATCTTTTTTATTCAATTCTAATTGGTTAATTTTCTTTATATTTTAGAGTTTTTATAATTCACAAAAATAATAATAGCATTCATCTAATATAACAAAAATCATTATTTTTGTTTTGTGTGTAATATAACATATTTATGAAATGTTTAATTAAAGGAAATGCATTTTTAAAAACCTTAGGGAGTTACAAACACATTATAATAACAACTTCATGATACAAACTTTTTAATTTAATTTCAATTATTATTCAATTTTTTTTATTTGACTTTATTTTCTTTTATTTCTTTTTATAATTCACTTCTTTCTAAATTATTTCACTTACGTATGGACTATTAAATTTTATTCACCTTTATATTTAACCCAAATTGTAATATAATTATTTATTATGTTTATTATGTATTCTCATATAAGTATACATAATTTTAGGTTCATTAAATCTCTATATAATTATTTTAATTAATTTTTATTTTTATATTCTATTTATTTTTTATTAACTAAATTCATATATGTGGGCAATCACTTCCAATAATGAACTTCTATTTGTATATAAATTTGTGTTCTCCCCATCATAGTATTGTCACTATGTGTGAGAAATATTATTTTATAAATTTTTAATGTTGTAATTATCAAATTTTGAAATTCATTAATTTATAATCATATAATAAATATTGGTTGAATTTTTGTATGTTAAAATATTGTAAATATTTATATTTAATCTCCATGAAGTTAAATAATCCATTCAATATTAAACCATGAACTTAAAATTAAAACAACTTCAAATTCTTTAAAAACTAAATTATAAACTTCCCTAAAAATAGAGGTATAATAACTTTGAATACCATAGATTAGAAATGTAAAATTAAAATTAAAAAATGGTATTTAAATATTTAAAATATATATATGGATTTGGATATTGATTTTAACTGAATATATTTTCAATTAGTTAAAATGTATAACTCACCATAATTCTTTGTATACTCGAACAATCACATGGAAGCATCTAAGAAGGAAATCAAGTGTATATTTTTAATTATTGTTAATTAAAAAATAATTTTCTTATAAAATGTTTTATTATTAATAAAATATTTTTAATTTAATTTATAAATTATTATATTTCTATATGGATATATGCATTTACACGAGCCTCTCCCCAAAAGGTGTACCCTCATAGGCCTACAATGTGAGAGGATAGATAGTGACCCTGAGTCCCACCTCCAGTTGGCCTCAGGTTAGTGACTTCCACCAAGTGTGTAATAAACATGTAAATGGATGGAAATGCCTCTAAAAAAACACATGAAAAAAGAAATAGAAAATATAGGCACCAACTTACTCATTATTAGACTGAAATATATTATAAAACTAAATTACATGAATGTAATGTCATGAAACAACTACTACAACTGAAAATGAATACTGCAAGTACCAAAATAAAATAATGAAGGAAATGACCACAAAGAAAAAATATATCCTACAACCCACAATCTAGTAGTAACCAACCTGGTATCCAAACTACTCTAAATTAACTAAAAACAATTTATAAATTCATAGTGTGAGTATAACGATATTCTCAGTAGGATCCCCCCTGGAGCCTTTCGTACAAAAGTAAACAAATCATCATAAAGAATAGTGAAAAAAAAGTTAAACTAACTCATCACCTAATTGGTATACTAAGTTCCCATCATCACCATGGATACTCTCACCAAATATCTTATACAACATCATATTATATAATAAAGAATATCAAGGGTACCACACTAATACTTCCCCACTAGTTCACTTATCTTCCCTAACATCACGCATCTTAAGCATCTCTCTCTCAAAAAGCTATCATGTAGACACCTGTGTGAAGAAGAAAAACATGCAACCTATACAACACATCACCAAATCCCCATAAAAAAAATGTTAACATGTAGTTTCTTGGAGCCACCACATCTCAAAAAATGTGTATCATACGTCGTGTATTATACCTTAAGCTATCATAACCCATACACTGGGTATGGATCCTCAAGCCATCAAAGCCTTTACATGTTGTACTTATAGTAGTCCTTAGGAAACTACAACCAGAATATATGTGTTTGAAATAACAACAATCTCTAACATTCCTCTAATCACATATATTGGAAAAACTAACCATAATTCATACCATCACAAGTAACCACCAAAATAAGTGAGTGAGACCAAAGGGGTAGTAATCCATCCATACACCCACTAGGATGTTGGGGAAAACACCCCCAATGCTTGGAATCCCTAGGGTTTCAGTTGTATTAACTTATAGAGTGGAGTATCATATAAAAAACAAAAAACTATTGGACATTATATAGTTGACAACCATTATATGGGCTTAAAATAGTCTCAAACTCAACTACACCTAGCATCTCACTGACTCTCAGCTGTCATTGTTAAGACTATATGTCCTATAAGAACACAACCATGTAAATAAATACATTTAATTACATTATCTATTTTTAACAGTTTCTCTTTATCTTAGTTAATTATTAACCATTAATTAACCATTATCATTTCCATATCACATCACAAAACCATTTCCACAAGGATCCATTCCCTCTAGGAATAACCAAAATGAGTCCAAAACTTCTCAAAATTTTAACCTCAACATTTCATCCCTACATGCTCCAACCCCATGGGTTAAACATTTATTCACATATTTAATAACATTAATTTATATATTGTCGTGTTCTCTATAAAAATATTCCAAACTCCCCCAAACAAAGGGGTTCAACAAAGTGAGTAGATAAACTACCTGTGAAGTATTTTCCACCTATAGTAGGAGAGTAAAATCATCCAACCACGGGTTGATAAATATGTAAAGTAGGTAGCATACCTTACACATATTCATCTCCCATGGAAATAGAGTAACCAAACACATCTATCTGCGTAAAGAAATTGGAAAAGGAAAGAAAATAAACAAACAATATATTCAATAAGCATAAAACTTTCATTACAATAGGTAAACCCTAATTCAACATGATTTTTCATCTTTTACATCCTCTCCAACACTAACATTCATATATTAATTCAGCTTTCAACTCCATGCATTAATTTCCTCCACAAAAACAAGGCCTACTATCCCCTCATACCATAATAGCCCTCCAGGCTCAGCCATCCCAGCCTCAAGTCACATTAAAGCCTCCTCATCCCATATACCTCAATAATAATATAGGATCATCTATCCCAAGCTCACATCACCTCCAAAATAGTATAAATCAAATATAGAAATGTGCTCTCAGTCCCAAAAGAAGGCATTCATCCTTTACAAACAAGATCTATGAAGGCTCAAAAATATAAGGCACTTGTCCTTCACAAGAAAATGGGAAACTCCGGCCCTACAAAGGCATTATATTTTGTAATACAATACGTTTTTATTCTATCGTGAATTAACTGATTCACTATTCACATGTTCCGACTATGAAAAACCTAAGCACCAATCTATCTAAATCTATAACAAATTGAATAAAACAATTAATTTTACAGAACTTTAATTATTTTATCAATAATAATCACCATGCTTCATGTTAATTAACCAATTCAATTAAACATGCATACTTCCAACAATTTTATTAACATAAAATTACAACAATAATAACTAAATTCAATAAACACGCTTCTTGATTTCATTTATCCAATTAATTATCAATTAATATTGGATTTACGTTCATTACCAATTTCCATAAACATAAACATGCTAAACCAAGAAGGGAATATATATATCACACTATCTAGAAAATCAATATGCAAACCGTTATCATAGTACAAGAAACAACATCATTATGTGATCTATACAAATTACTTAATCTGGTTCAAGTATTTAATTGGCTCAATTTAATTGAAATCTAAGGGTCCAAAAAGTTCTAACTCTATGATTTCATGTAATTATATAGAGTAGAAACAAATCCTATACCTTAAAAAGTCATCAAATTTCATTGTATGAGAACAGACCATGCAACGGATCTCTGATCACCACTCCCACAAGAGCTACATTATAACAACCCTGCTCTATATTGCACACCTAAAATTAATTTATTATATAAACATGAACTTAATACATACCAAAAGATATACATTTATAGATTATTTGGGGATTAAGATAATAACATGACTACTTAAGACATAAAATACACCATCTTTATTGAAATCTTCTTTTACATGACCACAACATTTTGTCGTACTTAGCATTGCATGAGATAGCATGAGGACATACAAAAAAAAGGGTGAGATAAAAATCCCGGTAAGGGATTAAACAAGGCATAATATGAAGAATACAATACATGTTAGGAAATAGTAATACTAATGGATCATAAGAGAAACATGAACATAAAGGCATGTTATTACCTGATTATCATAACATGGAAATATGGAAACAACATACAACATGTTATTAGATTGAGCCAGGGCTCATTCCACATGTATTAGAATGAGTAAAACCTAAGTGAAAGTAAATTATAATGAGTAAACACTCATTTTAAATGGTGTATCATGATACTAAACATTACCCAATGCATTGGATCACTATCATGGTGCACCCTTCATAATCATTTCAATATCATGCTTATGTGTCCCACATAGATAATATAACCTTGATTCATTAAACATCATAATTTATTACATGATAAAGGAATATATAATAAATAAATTAAGGTATATAATCAATAAGTATATGTGCATATATATTAATACCATTGATATAGAAATGGGAAATGTATTCAATACCTGATGATTTTGGCATTGAAAATCATGGTGCAATTTAGGCAGCCTAACAGTGTAACATAAAAATTCATAAAAATGGTAAAAGAGAGATAAATGGGTATATGATAATAAATAAATGAAATGGATAATAATGGGTTTATATAAATACACTACCCAACACATGTAATTTGGAAATAGGGGAAGTAACAAAATAGAGAAACATGAAGAAACAGGAGAAATGGAATAAAACTTACTAAATTTCGGCATGGTAACATGTGTACATTGGGGGGATTAATGAGAGAGAAGGAGGTCACTTATCATTCAAAAATAATGAGGGTAGTATGAGGGATGTCCGAAATAATACCCCTATATTTTTAATTATAAATAAAAGGGTATAACAGTCTAATGAATCTTGGATAAAAATGGGAAAGGATGGAATCCCTTACTTGAGTGTGTGACTTCGAAAGTTTAAAGAGGAAATTATAAAGAGCTTGGGGGAACCTTGGGAGGAAAATATAGAGGGGAGGGAAGAGTAGTGATGTGATACATAGATTATCAGGGATGATAAGTGGGATATTGGGTGGGTTTATTTAGGAAAAGATAGAGGAATTCATTAATATTTCTCAAACATAGGTTTTGAAATCGATATAATTAAATATTAAAAACCAACAACCTTAACATGGTTTTTTCCCATCAGTTTTTTCAAACAAGAGTGAAAAAAAATTATTTTATAAGAATAATGGTCTAACATATTATAATATTTCCCTTGATTATGTGGAGGTGAGTCACACTCTCAAGGAAATGAATTTAAAATCATAAAATATACTACACATTTTGAAGGATTCACTAAGGCTTTATAAAATAAGTAAAAAAATATATAAACACACTATTTTAGTGGTGAAATAATATATTCATCTAGTAATACCCATTTTATTATTTATTACATTATTTGGGGTCATTATGATGTCATAAAACACATATTTTATTTATACGGTATTTAATTTTTACCGTAAAATTCAATTATCTCGGTAAATTATGAAAAATTCAACATTGGATAATTTTGATACCCTAATTCCAAAAATAACATTCATTATATCTAAATAAATTTATAAATATTTTAATTTTCACTTTTAAAATGAAAACCGATATTTATTCAAAATTCACAAGTTTTGACAAAAATAGTTTTTAAACTATAATAAAAATTACATTTGACTTCAGAAAAATTATATAATAATTTATTATTAATATAATTAATTTCATAATAATATTTTATAAAAATATTAATTATTTCATAAAATAATTAATTCCTTAAAATATACACTTTCTATTTTATCGTATAAAAAATTACTCAAATCAAACTAATTACCTAATAACTTATAGATAAGGAACTGAAATATCCATCCCTTATAAGAATTTCTTAATAATAATAATAATAAAATCCTTAGTTTAATATAATAATTTATATATTTCTCAAAAGTACCATTTTTACTAGAAAAATAATTCTATCAAATTCATCATCTTTTTATGAAAGACTTTTCTTATAATCGAATTGATGGAATAATACTTTTATTTATAAAAATTTATTGAAAAATAAATATCTAATGCATTATTAAACAACCCCTTATAACACCCACATGATTCCCAAGGGTAAGGTGTGAAATGATGATAGACTCTTGAGGATGCTCAGATAACATTAATCTAGTGGTAATCTCTATTAACATAAACATCTCTCGTATAAGATTCTATTCAAGATTAACGGGTTGAAGCTCAGCTTGGTCTTGTTCATGAGTGAAGCCCAATGACACTACCTCCTATGTGATCTTCAGAAAATTAGCTTCGTACGGCCTGATTCTACTGGATGAGGCCATCTTCTCCTTTGTCTGTGTCAAAAGGTGTTTTTTAAACCTTATATTAAATCAGTCATGTGATCACTATTCAGCAGCTATATTATTAATGATAATGACATTTAATAGTCATTTTAAACCAATAAATAAATAACTAAAAAGAGTGCATTTGTTTTCTATATTCAAAATACATTAAAAGAAATATAATTTTATTCATAAATAATCTAGTTGTTACAAGATTCACACCATAAGAAATTTCTCCCACAAAATTTTCTTTTCCGACACTAAAACAAATGAGGGTTGCTCTGCCTCATCACTTCCTCAAGTTCCCATATTTCTTCTTCAAATATTTTGTTTCACCACAACACCTTGATGAGGGGAATCATCTTATTTCATAGAACTGTTTATCTATGATCTAAGATCCTCACCGGATTCACTTCATTAGATAAGTCATTCTCAAATGGTACCACCTCTGGATTGAATACATGTGATGGGTTAGGTATGTACTTTCTCAAGAGTGATACATGGAATAAATCACGTACTTGAGAAAATTTTTGTGGGAGTGCTAGTATATAGGTCACTCATCCTCTATGATCAAAGATCTCAAAAGTGCTGATGTAACTTGGAATAATATTTCCCTTATTCCCAAATCTCATAAATCTATTACATAGTGATAGGAGGAGGAATACCATGCCTCCAACATCAAACTCTAGGTCTCATTGATGATTTTCAGCATAGATATTTTTTTTACTCTAAGCAGCTTTAATGTTTTATTGGATCATCTTAACATTCTCAACCATTTCTTTTACCATTTCTAGACCAAAAATATTTCTCTCCCCAACTTCATCCCAACATGTGAGTGTTCTATACCTCTTACCATAAAGGGCTTTATAAAGGCCATTTAGATTCTTCAGTAGAAATTGTTCTTATAAGAGAACTCAACTAGGGGAAGATGTTGATCCCATCATTATATTAAGTCCATTGTGCATTATCCAAAAATTTCATCAATTATTTAGATAGTCCACTCATATTTTCCATCATTTTGAGTAAGATAAGACATGCAGAAGTTATGTTTAGTATTCAAATCAAGTTGGATACTCTTTTAAAATGTAGAGGTGAATCTTGGATCTCGATCAGATAAAATCAATATTGGTACTTCATGTATCCTTATCACTTTTCTGATGTATATGCATGGACTTTTATCCAATGATAAATCCTATTTAATTGAAATTAAGTGTGAAGTATTTTGAAGATGATCCAAAACAACCCAGATACTTTTTTTCTGTTGGATGTGTTTAAAATTCTGGTAACAAATTCTATGGTGATGTTCTCAAATTGCCATTTTGATATGGGTAATGTTTTGATCATACCCTTAGACTTCTGCCTCTCAACCTTCACTTCTTGACATACTTGGAACTTTGATATATAATCAACGATCTCTTTATTCATGTTATCTTACCAATTATGATCTCGGAGACATCGATAAATCTTTTTTTCTGGGTGAATGGAGAAATTCAAACTATGTGAATCATCCAAAAGTTGTTTCTTTTACTCTGGATTTGATGGAACACATTGTATTGAACCAAATCTCACAAGTCCTTATTCATTAACATTGAACTTTGAGGATTTCCCTTTTTTGAGAGTATTCACTTTCTTCTAAATTTTCATATCATCATTTTGAGCATACATTTTTTATTCCAAAACAAACGACTGAGAAATAATTTGTGAAAGGATTTATGATGTTACCTTCTTTATGATTCCCATGTCCATCATCATAAAATCTAAAAAGATTGGATCCTTTTAAATTCTCATCAACGATAGAATTGTTGGGTCCTTTCTACTTAGATCATTTTCCACTTTGTTATATTTCACAGGGAGGTAATGCATTGAGAAACCATAGTCATTTATTTTCTCTAACCATCTTTTTCGGAACATATTCAATTCTTTATATGTGAATATATTATTGACGATTCAGTGATCTGTATATATTTAACAGTTCTCCCAAAAAAGGTAATGTCATCAAATTTTTAAAGTGTTTATTTCCACATCCAAGTCCATATAATTTTTTGGATAGTTATTCTCATGAACATTCAATTTCCTTGAAGCATAGGAAATTAATTTTTCATTTTTCATCATCACATAGCCCAAGGATATCTTCAAAGCATAACTAAATACTATAAAAAGTTCCCCACTTGTGTGTCGTGTGAACATGTGCATATTTATAAGCCTTATTTTTAACTACTTAAATCACTCTTAGCATTCATTATTCCAAACAAAATTGACTCTCTTACAAGTTAGCTTGTTAATAGAGTTTGATAAAAATGAGTAATTTCTAAAAACTCGGTGATAATATATAGTTATCCCAAGGAAGCTACAGATATCTTTCACATATGTTATCCTCATCCATCCATAAATTTCATCCTTCTTGGATGGATCCACAAATATCCCATTGCTTGTGATGATATGGCCAAATAATGAGACTTCCATCAACCAAAACTAACACTTTTTGTACTTTGTAGTAAGATTCTCCTTTAAAAAGTTCTCTATTACAGTGCTCAGATGCGCCTCATGCTCCCCCTTGGTTTTAGAGTATATTAGAATATTTTCTATAATGGCTACCAAAAATTTGATGAGTTAGTCTATAATGACTCTATTCATCAAGTCCTTGAATATTTCTAGAGCATTAGTGTGGCCGAATGGCATTACTATAAATTCATAGAGCCCATACCCTGTACGAAAAGTAGTCTTGGGGATATCCTCCTTCTTCACCATAACATGGTAATATCCAAACCACATATCCACCATGGGGAAGTATTGTGATGTACATAGCTGATTGAACAATTCAAAAATTTGTGTTAGAGGATACTTGTTCTTTATCGTGATTTTTTTGAGGTCGTGATAATCAATGAAAAGGTGCATTGAAAGAACATTATTCATAATGAAGAGAACTGTTGTACCCCATTGTGAAGACCTTGGGCATAGAAAACCCTTATCCAAATTCTCATTTAGTTGTTTCTATAGCTCTTCAAGATCCATTAAATCCATTTTATATGGATTTTTGGATATTGGAAACACCCCTGGTATAATATCAATTGATAATTCAACATCTCTTCTAGGAGGAAGACTAAGCAATTCCTTGGGAAACACGTCAGTGAATTCTCTCACAATAGGCATGTCTTCGAGGATGTTTTCTTCCATAGACTTAATCAGTTGAGCAAGATACACATTCTTAGAGGGTAGTAATATTCCTTCTTTAGAATAGGGTGATAATGATGATTCATCCTCCTCCTTAAACATGTCCAGAATCAGGGTTCTATTTAACATTTGGAGAGCAATTTCCCAGTCCCAGAAATTTATGTTAGATCTATATAAGTAAATCCATTCCATTCCATGAAATTAATCAAATTCCATGAAAAAGAATATAATTAGGTTTTACAGGAATTTAAATCCACAAATCATTATAGGGGAGGTGTTGTATTCATGGGAATCAATAATTTCCTCATTTTCTGTTATCACTAGAATATATACTTCCATGATTTGTCGTGGTGTTTGGATTGTTCTAATAAACATCAAGTATATAAAAGAATGTGTAGAACCAAAATCAAAAAGTACATTCACTGTCCTTGAATGAATAACTATAGTACATATCACCACTTTGTTGTCAGGATTCACTTCAGTAGTATTGATGAAAAAAGATCACCCCTCTTTCCTTGGAGTTTGTTAGTTCCCTTCCAAAACCCTTGGCCTAGGGAACTGGTTCAAAAAGTTCCATGGTTTTTTTTGTAGTTTTAGAAATGAAAAATGAATTGAGGTTCAAACATATAATTCTTCTACTCTACCATAACAATAAGTTTTTCTTTTTGAAAACTATTACCCAGGCACCTTTCTCTTCCACACCTAAATAATTTCTTCATCCCATTCAGGCAATTTTTGGGGTTCTTCATTACGCACCTTTGGTAAGTTGTGTGTTGGAATTTCTTTTCACCATTGGATTTATCCATTAGAAAACTAGAATGAAATTCAAATTTTATATTCTTATCCCCCTGATACCCCAGAGATTCACTGATCTTTATTTCGACATTGTGTTCACATCATAAAATTTCTTCACAGCTATCAAATGCACAGATCACTAGGGCTTTCTGTAGGATAGGTTTTATCCCACCATAAAAGTGGAAAAAATAGTATTCAAGGGTAACGGAAAATCTATAGGCGTATCGTTCAAGAAATGTGAATTTTTTACTTATATTCTCCAATGTATTTGTCGACTTTTTTCTTGAGGGAAAGGATGTCCCTTTCCATTTTATGTCGGACTATGTAAGGAATATATTTATCAAATTTTTTATCAAAAAATCCTTCCTTTCTAACTCCTCTATCTCTTCCTCAGGATTCATATTATTGATTAATTTCTACCATTGGTCATGATCACCCTCCATAAGAAAATAATCTTGAATAACCTTCTCTTTTTTGAAAAATTTAATGATGTAGAATATCTTATAAATGGAGTTGATCCATTGTTCAGAGATTGAGGGATCAAATGATCCATTAAAAGTAAGAGGCCATTGTCTCATGAAGCTCTCGATTGTGGCATAGTTTTTCTTAGGGGGTTGGATGTTCCACTTGACCCATTTTTCTATTCAAAACCAGAGTTAACTAAGAGAGTATCATGACAACAATTGGGATTCCCACTCCCATTGGATGGGGCATCCCATTAGAACAGTCGTCACATTGATCTTCACAATGGTTTTAGCCTGATTCCCCCTATTTCCAGCCATTGGATAGAATAAGAGGAACGTTAGGGGTAACTATTTTAAAATATTAAATAAATAAATGGGAATCCAATGAGTAAAATGTACAACTTATAAATTAAATTTATTTCCTTATCTTATGTATTTATAAGCTTAAATCTAAGTTATGCATTATTTACTTCTCAATATATATTATTAGGGGAATTTTTTTTATTCCCTCAATAATGGTACATGATAACATTATGAATTTAACAGGGTATATCCCATGGGTGTTTCGAACCAAATTTACAGCAAGTCATGTGGTCGTACACAAGTCCATGTTTGAGTCTAGCTCAAAGTGGTGTTTCTGGGATTTACCCCAAGATACATATGTGCTTGACCCTCCTCTGCTTGTTTGTTTCAATAATGGGATATATTTTCTTGATAAATCACTTAATCTATACTCACCAAAAATTTTGGATTTTTTTCTTATACTCATTATTATCCCTATGTGTTTCAGTAGTTTTTTATACCCTAATCCAAAAAATAAATAAACATATCCTTTGATATAGTCTACAATGACCCTACTGTTTATTGCATAGTAAAACATGATTTATTACATAAACATGCACTTAATACAATTGAAAATATTGATAGGTCTAGTGTATTTAGAGATTAGAAACATTAAATGAAAATATAAGATATAAAATATAACATCTTTATTGGAAAATTCTTTTACATGACCACAAAATTCCTTCGTACTTCGCATTACATGGGATAACCTGAGGACATACATAAGAAAAGAGTGAGCAATAATGGCGAGTAAGGGATTAAAAAAGGCATAACATGAAGAATAAAATACATGTTTAGAAATACAAATATCAATTGGGCATAATAAAAACATGAATATAAAGTCATGATATAGCATGTTTATCATAACATGGAAATGTGGAAATAACATACAACATGATATGAGAATGATCCAATGCTCATTGCAAATCTATTAGAATGATTAAACACTCATTTCACAAGAATTATCATGAGTAAACCCTCATTACACATGTTGTATCATGATACTAAACATTACGCAATGCATTGGAGTGCTATCAGGGTGAACCGTTCATAATCAATTCAATATCATGCTTAAATGTTCCACATAGATTATATAACATGGATTTATTAAACATAATCATTTATTACACACTAAAGTAATATTTAATACATACATGAATGTATGTAATAAATATGTGTCGGTTCATAATGGTGAATACCCTTGATAGAGAAATGGGCATGGTATTCACTACATGGTGATTTTGGCATAGAAAATCACGGTGTAATTTTGGCATCATAAAAGCTTGACATAAAAACTAATAAAAATGGTTAATAAAAAAGAAAGGTATCTATAATAATATATATATGAAATGGAAAGTAATTTTTTCTTATCAATTATTTCCCAACTCAATTATTTTTTTAATATAAGGTGTAACATAATAGAGAAACTAGAAGAAAGAGGCGAAACAGAATAACTCTTACGAAATTTCAGCATGGAAACCGCTGTACATGGGGAGGATTAATGAGGGATAAAGAGGTATATCATAATTAAAACATAAATAGGGAATAATGGGGTAGGTGTTAAATCATACCCAGACATTTTTAATTGAAATTAAAAGGGTCTAACAACCTAAATAAACTTGGATAAAATGAGAAAGGAAGGAATCCCTTACTTGAGTGTGTGGCTTCAGAAGCTTGAAGAGGAGATTCATGAGATCTTGGTGCACCATGGGGGGATTATAGATAGGTTTCAGATTAGGGATGTTATCCAAGTATTTTGAGTCAATAGAAGTGGGTGCTTGGGTGGGTTTATATAGGAAAAGAGAGGGGAATTATTTAATATTTCTCAAACATAGGTTTTAGAATATATATTATTAAATATTCAAAACCAAAAACCATCCCATGGTATTTTCCCTAGTTTATTTCTAAAGAGGTGTGAAAAAAAATTATAAGTAAAATGTTAGAAATTATAAAAATATTTACCTTTCTGATGTGTCGTTCATTCACACTCTCAAGGATATGAATTGAAAATCATAAAATATATTATACATTTTGAGGATTCACTAAAAATTTATAAAATAAGTAAAACAAATCTAAAATGACATTCTTTTAATGGTAAAACATATATTGGGATGAGAATACCCATTATAGTATTTATTTCATCATTTTGGGATCATTATGAAGTCATAAAACACATATTTTCTTTATACGATATTTAATTTTTACCCAAAAAATCGATTGTCTTTGAAAATCATGAAAAAAACACCATTGCATAATTTCAACATCCTGATTAAAAAATAATATTCATTTTATCTAAATAATTTTCCAAATATTTTATTTTTCCCTTTTAAAATGAAAACTTCCATTTATTAAAAATTCAGGGGTTTTGACAAAAATAGCTTTCAAACAATAATAAAAAATACAATTGACTTAATAAAAATTATATACACATTTATTATTCAAAAAAGTAATTTTTTGACAATATTTTTTTAAAATATTAATTATTTCAAATATTAATTAATTCTTTATAATATACACTTTCTTTTTTATCCTATAAAAATATAACTCTTATCTAGCTGATTACATAATCATTTATATATAAGGAATTGATATAATCATCATTTATATGAATTTTTTTATAATATTAATAATAAAAAAACAGATTTTAATATAATAATTTATATATATATCAATAGTAACATTTTTACAAGAAAATTCAATTTTTAAAATACATTGTTTTCTTAAGAAAGGCTATTCTTATAAATGAATTGATGGAATAATACTTTTATTTATAAAAATGGATTACCGAATAAGTAACTAATAACTTATTACATAACCCCTTATAACACTCACATAATACCAAAGGTTATGGTGTGTGATTGTGAGAGACTCTTGGGGTGGCTCAGATAATGTTGCTCGGGTGGTAATCTCTATTAACTTTAATTTCTCCCCTAAGAAATTCATTTCTAGATTAACGTCACTACTACAAAAACGGGCAAGGGAGGCGCTACCCTTTTATCAGTGTGAAAAAAGCACTGATAAAGGGGGCGTTTAGTAGCTCTAAAAAAGCACTGATAAAGGGGCCCCTTTATCACTGCTAAAAGAAGTGCTGATAAAGTCCCCCTTTATCATCATTTTTTTAGCACTGATAAAGGTCCCCCTTTATCATCGCTTTTTTTAGAGCTGATAAAGGGGACCCCTTTATCAGTACTTTTTTAATATTGCTGATAAAGGGGGGATTTATCAAGGTTTTTTCCTACCAGCAATAAATTTTATGTTTCAAAAAAAATCATGAAAAATAAATTATTGTCATATAAGTATATTTATATTGATATAAATTTAATATATATTTTTTTAAGTATGTGTTAGATACGTATAAATATAATATTAAATTTGATATATATAAAATTTAGTAAAAATGGATTTAAAATATTTAAAAAAGTATTATTAATTAATAATTTTCTAATTATTATCGATTAAAAATCATTTAATTTCAATTTGAAGACACAAAAATTGAAAACCATTAGTAAAAGATCTAAAATAAGATGAAAATGTAACTCAAACTTCAAACTGCCATAAATTTTGATCAGGGTGTCCGTTTAACCTCTACAACATACAAAATCGAAGCCTGCGACGAGCTCTACATGCTAGTTACTGAAGCAGAGATTTTATCACATTTGTAGGCCAAAAAAGGCCAAGAAGGCCTCCAAAAAATGGTTTTTAGTCGGGATACACCAATTTTTTAACATTCAAACATGTATAACTTCTGATTCGGATGTCCGATATCCATTGACAACATATCATATCAAATATTGTTTCATTTCCTTCGATTTGAATGGTTGTGGAGTTGAAACAGTCTTCTGTATGATAAGTTATGATCGTTTTAACATTCTATGGCTTTTCAAATACACATATATATGTATTTATTTGTAAATATATATGTGTCTGTGTGTGTGTTGTATATTTGTATTTATGTATTTATTTATTTAATTATAAACACACATAAAAACATATTTCATCAATGTATTTAAAACTAATCTTATAAGTATATATGAATATAAAAAATAAATATACAGATAAAAAATTATAACTAAATGTATATATATATAAATAAATAAATATTAATATATATTAATATACGAATGAATATATATACACTAATATATGAATAAATATAGTTATATTAATATGAATCAATATCAATATACGAATAAATATAACTATATATATATATAAACAGATATATCACTAAATAGAGAAAAAATTGAAATAGCTTAGTGGTAAAGGTGCAGCGGCGAAAGGGGGAGGTTGCAGGTTCGAGTTTGGGTGAAAGGAATGGGGTGTGTGCGTGTGAGGATGCATGGGAAGGGCAGTGCTCGGGAGACCTCCTAGTGCTAATAAAGGGGGGTCAAGTCCTGTTAAAATCTCTCCCAACATTATTTAATTATTTTTTGTTTTTCTTTTATTTTTTTGAATTTTATCAGCACTTTTTCAGGGCTGATAAAAGGGACCCTTATCAGTGCTTTTCGGAGCACTGATAAAAGGGACCCCCTATATTAGCACTGAGCTTTACAGTGCTTTTTAAGTGCGGTTAAAGGCCATTTTGAGTGTTGATATAGGCCGTTTTTGTAGTAGTGTGTGTTGAAGCTCGAATTGGGATTGGTCAAGAGTGAAGCCCAATGATTGTACCACCTTTCAAAGCTTTGAAAAATAACCTTCTTATGACCCAATTCTACTGGATGAGGACATCCTCTCCATTGTCTATGTTGAAATTTTTTCTTTAAAAAAATCTCATATTTATATGATTCATGTGATCACTATTCAATAGTTATATTATCAAAGGTAATGATACATAATGTTAAATTAAACACAATAAATAAATAAATAAAATAGTGAATCTATTTTCTATATCCATAAGACATTAAAATATGGTAAATTTATTCATAAATGATCGGGGTTTTACATGAATATAATAGAGGATGTTGTGCCACCACATCACCAACAATAACTAAGAGAAACCCCATTAGAACCATGGGTAAGAAACAAACATTTAATTGATACAATATCAGAGAGGAAAAAATATCAAAAATTGGAGATGCCACTAGAAAACTGAGGAAAACACATCGTGGATCAAGTCGGGACACCACTTGTGGAAGATAGAATCCCAAGATTGATTCTCATTGAAGGGATATCTAAAACACTGAAGAGGGGAGTTTTGGGTCACCTGGGACAAGAGAGAGTGAAGCTATAACCATAGGGTTTGATGAAACGAGTGGTTGGAATGTTTTAAAACATTATAGCATCATGGGATTACATGATGTGTAATCCCCTTTCACATCATGTAATTCAAAATGGTAGGTTTCTACCGAAAAAACTATCATCTTTTGGATTTATTTTATAATTCAAACCCTAAACTATTTCACGATTTGAATCCTACATAAACATTATGAGATTCTTCTACATGGTGTGAAGCCCACATTCATGCCATGAATGTTCCTTGGTCTCAGTTCTCTGTACCCAAACATCTCCAAACTGTTTCTGAGCCTCCTCCAGTCATTTTCAGCCTCAGGAACACACAAAGAGTCAATCCACATGGATATGGTCTTTTACATCAGATACCAATCAAAACATCATTTTCTTTGATAATGGAAAACCAACCCATATAGAAAACATAAAGAGGCCATTCAAATAGCCACCCTATGAGATACCACTCAACGCTCTCATCACCACAGAAGCTCACCACCTCACTAGAGGAACAATCCCAATAACATGGAACAACCAAAACCATAACCTAAACACTCTCTCTAAGGAGATACTAATCAAAAGTGAGAAAGTCACAAAAAGAAACAAAGTAAATCTATATCACAGGAAAAAAGATCTTTAACCATAAAATGTACAACATCATATGAGAATAGATGAACAGAAAACATCTTGGGGTACTGAGCGTGTATCTGCAACTCTCTTTCCGAAGTACTCTCCTCTATGCCACTATTCCGCCACAAGACATGAACCAAGGGGATAACACGCCCACACAACACCTTCTTTAGGAGGTCCTGGATCTATATAGGCTTACCCACGAAGGCTTCATCATCATCAACATTGATCTTTCCCTAATCTATGATGTGAGAGTCATCAAACAGATAATGATAGAGCTTTGAAACTTGAAAAATGTCATTTATCTGGATCATCTATGGGTGAATCATTATTCGATATACCACAACTCTATTATGAGCTATCACCTCGAAAGGCCCAACAATCTTAGGAGAAATTTTACTCCCATGACCAAACCTTTACTTCCTATGATGGGGAACCATCATCAGGAAAACATAATCCCCCACATCAAACCCCAGAGGTCTCCTCCTATGGTCGACCTAGGAATTATGATGATCATGAACTACTTTCATCCTTTCCTGAATCACATTATTCATCTTTGTTGTATTTTCTACCCAAAAATTAATGACACTACATCCACGGTTTAGCACAAAAAAAATGGAATGTTCTTCCATTTATGGATTAAAAGTAGTGTTAAGGCATCACTAGGAAATAAAAGATTTTTGGAGACCTCTCCATGCCTTTTAGGTTAACCAAGGATCTAGATTTATAAATGATCATCCTCAATATTTTTTGGAGTCTCACCAAATCCTCTAGATACAACCTTTATAGAACCTCCACTAGGCTCTACTCCTTGGTTGCTATAAAGTGGGATGATTTCATCAAATGATTTACTACCAACTATATAGCATCATTTCCTCCATGATATAGAGGTAAACCAGTAATAAATTCCATCTAAATTTCCTCCCACATCCATTGAGAAATATTTTAATGCTGGAGATAACCTCCTAGAACACGGTTCTAAATCTTCACCCTCTGGCAGAGCAAACATCTAGACACAAGCTCTGCAACTGCAATCTTTAAAATAGACCACAAAAACTGAGCTCTCAAGGCTTGATAAATATTTTCCATATTGGGATGTATAGCCAATGTTGAACTATGGAACTCTGTGTGAACCATCTCACGCGTTGGAAAAGGAATGAAAATCCTTCCCTAAAACAACACTCACGGTTGTCTATCCTCAGAACCACCATCATGGGCCTCACCAAAAAGAACCTCGTCTCTCTATACCTCCACCTCAAGATCCCTTAACTGAGAGTCCTCCATCTATTGCACCATATATGACTTCACAAAAATCTAAAAAGGACATCCTCTACCCCCTACATCTCCCATATCTAGGTGCAAAGATGAATGTTCATCCATCACTCTCCAGGAATCACCAGATTCATTCACTACACCACCATGAAACTTCTTGACCAATGCATCTGTAAAAAAGTAGATTATCCTATACTAATACTTTGTGGAAGTCCTGTGTGCAGGGTGATATGGGAGGAAATGGTTTCTCATTTCAAGTGTTTTCCATGTTTAAATTTTTGTCATCGGTAATGTAGAGGGTCAGTGTTGGCATGTCATTGTGTTAGGATTTCCGTGTGTCAACATGTTAGTACATTGGTGAGTCGATGGCATCAATATCGGTGAGTCAGAGGCATCAAAATAAGTAGGTTATGGAATCGATAGTTTAAGGTGTTAGAAGGTCATTGTGTCAGTAGGTTAGAGCATCAGTAGGTCAAGGTTTCAGTAGGTCGTGGCGTCGGTAGGTCAGTGTGTTGGTAGACTGGGGAATCGGTATCTCATTGTGTTAGTAGGTCAGGGTATCAGTGGATTACTATCAATAGGTCACATCGGTTTCTCCCTCATTGGTGGCTTCGCATTGGTGACTCACCCATCAGTGACTCATTTTCGATTTTCTCAGTTTTTCCCAGTTTTCCAGTTTTTCCCCACTTAAATTTTATTTGACATGAACAATGTTTAAGGCCTTCCACGGAAATTTTAAGGGAATTTCAAATAGTATTGATTAAATATTTATATATTCTAATGCCCCGGACGATTTTAGATACCCAAACCATGTGGTCTTCACCACGATCCAACATTAATAACTTTTAAAACTGTTCTTCCTTTAAAATAGGATCCTACTCATAAAATTTAGGATCTTACATTGCTTTATTCTTGTTTCCCTTTGTGAGCCTAGATCCTTCTTCCCTGAATGATTTTTTCACATGTTTTAGATCTCTCTAGTTTAGTTTTCTTGCAGCTCCTTCCTACTGCTCACGCAATCCCCAGTTCTTAGAGCATAGAGGGACTCTGATCCTTGGATCATCCGGTAGGAATTTCTTTTGTCTCTATTTAGTTTTACATCATGCGGGGTGGGGTTGTGCTAATGATTCGTTTGAGTAATGGCTGATTTATTTTCTTAAAATGATAATTAAACAATAGGTAAATGTGATAAACATATAGTAAGGGTCAATAAAATTACGGGCGGGGAGTGGTGCAATGTTGATCACCTAGTTTATTTGTTATCTTTGATTCCTTTATGGATTATTATGACTGTAATCGACCTTAAAATCATGACCGATTATGGTATTTTCTAGTGCACTAGTGATGTTCTATTTTTTTTTTATTTGATAAATATCTGTAGCGTGAAGAACTATTAAACCACATATACATGGTTAAATAAATGGATTCCCTAGGATCAAACCTATCATGTGATCACCCCGATTATTATTAAGTTGAATTAAGAAACCTCTACCAGTTAAATCTGAATATATATACAAATTCTGTTGATAGGTGTGGCTGAGTGTTGTGTTCTATGGAGTTCTATAACCTTGTGTGATTTGTGTGGTGCTACAGTTAGAAGCATGGATGTGGGTACAAGGTTGGACAGAGGAGTTGGTTCCAGGAGAAGGGTGTGGTGTGTGTGTAGAGTGGAGATGTGGGTTAATAATTGTTATTGTGGGATTTATGTGTGGTGCAGTACATGGGGTGTGTTGGTATCCCAATTTCAGAGATTTGTTGATTGTGAAATGGATGGAATTGTAGATAGCTGAGATGCCTTTATTTTTATCATTGTCATTGAATGGCATTGGGTAGTGGGGTTGTGGGGTGGTAATGAACTTGTATATAGTGGGAATCCATCTGGGTACAGGTGGTGAGGTGGAATCTCGGTTTTATAGATTGATTGATTTTGTAATGGTTCGAATTGTACGTAGCTGAACTACCTTTTCTTGTATCATTGTCATCGAATGGCGTTGGGCAGTGGTGTTGCGGTGTATTTATGAACTTGTATATAGTGGTACTGCATCTGGGAATTGTTGGGTAGTGGGGCTGCAGTATGGTTATGATCTTGTATGTAGTAGGAATGCATCTGGGAATTGTTATGTAGAAGGTCTGCAGAGATAGGGTGTGACAGAGGATTGTGCAGAATAATTTTGAAGAATTATTGTTGACAGTTGCTGAATAGGTGTATAGGATGATTTGGGGTTTCTGTAGTGGGACTGAAAATCTGGTTTTATGTTATAGTGCACCGGGGTTGTGGTTTTGTTTTTTTTTTGTTTTGGTATGGTTGTGGTTGGTAGTTCCCCATTAATAATGAAATAAATTAATGTGAGTCCCTTAATTAATAAATGAAAAGTTGTTAAGTGAAAAAGGTGTTGGGATATACTTTGGAAGTGACTATAGTGTGGTTATACAAATAGGGTAGTATCAAAATTGGTATTGGTGGGATCGTTTGTTGGATTTTTTTGAAACCCATAGGTTTGGATGAGTGTTTTCTTACCTATACACATATAAATTGTAGTTCCCTAGGATTTCTATACACACCCAAGCCTTATTGAGAACTATGTGATGAACACATTCATTTTATGGGGGAGGGTGTCATTCCCAACATCATAGTGGGAAGATGTATGACCGGTTACTGAGTTTGTTCCTTGCACCATGTTCCAGTTTCCTACCATTCGAATGTATCTAGGAAGGTTGTAATGGATTGAGGCTTACCAAGCCCAAGGTACTTTTGGAAAGGGTTTGTTTTGGATGAGAAGCCAAGGTGATTTCAAGCCAGGTATGTTTTCCCAAGTATCTTTGGAATGAAGCCTAGGTTCCTTCAGGTGAAAGGCATGGTTGTTTTGGCCCATGTGTCTGTGGGTGGGATTGTGTGTGGTTTCAGGCCCATGTGTGTGTGGATAGGTTGTGTTAGTGGGACAACTTATGGGAAGATTAGAATCATTAAGATGTTATCCATTAGGGATGAGTAGTCAACTAATGGTAAACTGGTGAAAGTTACCCAAATATCGATGTGATTATACTACTACCTTACTTGACATGTGTTGTTTGGTGAGTATTCCTTGTTGATAATGGGCTATCTAGTATTCCTTAGTAGGTTCTTTGAGGTTCTACAATTTTTTCACAAGGACATTAGTGTGTTCCAAAACTTTTTCATGAGTGGATTTAGTTTTCCTACTAGGTATACTTTAATATTTACCTTGTGTATATAAAACAATTTTTCATGTTTTCTGGAGGAATGCGAGTACCTTGTGAAACATTACTAGCCAAGGAGTCGAGATTAGTTTTCATTGCTACCTAGTTATTTTTTTGGGTACTTTTCCTTTAGATTTTCATTTTACTTTAAATCAACATTACTTTTGAACATGCATGTGGGAATGGATTTGGGATTCACTTTTACTTTTGGTATTTTTATTTGTTTGAAATTTATGATCCTATATCCTGATCTTGTTCTATAAAAAGAGAAATGTATTACATTTATATGTGAGATTATATACCCTTGGTTTTAGTTTACACTCTATTTCCAATTGATTCCCGGACTTAGGGGTAATTATATCTCCTTCATCTTGAGGAAGGAAGGGCATGGCACTTTGTTGTCCCTACCCTCATCTCGAAGAAGGCAGTTTGGGACATCAAACACAACATTCCACTTTCTAGGTGTATAAATTTTCATCAAGTCATAATCTTATAAGAACTACATCCACTAATGTTGGCGCAAATTCAAGTCACATTGAGAGAAATCATACCTCAATATTTTATGATTTTTGAAGACTACAACATACTCACCTAGGAGGTAATGCCTCCACAAATTCAGGGAAAACACTACTACTTCCAACTTGAGATTGTGAGTGAAATAGTTACACTCATGGGGGAGTAACTACCGAGACCCATAGAAAAGGAAAAATCTATACTAAATTAGAACATAACCCAACCAAATATGTGAATCATTATAGAAAACACCAAACTAAACTGCTTCTATAAGAAAAAATAACTATAGCATGGACCAACATCTCCTTTAGATACTCAAAATCTTCCAACCACATATCAGTCCAAAAGAACGCATGATCATTTTTGTTCAAAACTGTCAGAGGAGTCACAACCCATGAAAAATTAGCAATGAACCTCCTGTAATATCCTAGAAGACCAAGTAAACTTTTCAATACTACAACTATCTTGGTGGATTCCCAAGAAATAGTGGAATAAATATTTTAAGAATTCACAAATACTTGTTGGGGGATACAAAATGACCCCAAGAAACGTACATTTTGAGCACAAACCCCAAACTTTAGAAACATCCCAAACAACTTCTCAAGGTGAAGAACTCCCAAAACGACAAGAAGATTCTCTGCAAGCTCCCCAAGGATGCAAAGTACACAAGGATTTCATCAATAAGAACCACCATGAACTTATCCAAGAAATCATGGAAAAATGTGTTCATTAACCCCATGATCACAGTTAAACAATTCACCACACTGAAAAACATTATAATGAACTCATAATTCCCATAATGAAAATGGAAAGCAGTCTTTTGGATATCTTCATCCTTTAATCGAATCTAATGATACCCTAACCAAAAATCTATCTTTGAGAACCAACTTTCACCCCAAAATGTTTCAAATAAATCATCAATCTGTGGAAGAGGGTAGTGGTTCTTCATTTTCACTTGGTTCAAGAGATGATAATTGACACACAACCAAAAATAGTTGTCAGCCTTATTTATGAACAAAACAGGTGAACCCCACAATGACACACTTAGCTGAAAAAAAATTCACTTCAATAGATTGTTAATCTATATATGTATCTCTCACAACTCATATTGTGATATCCTATACAGAGACATCAAGATTGGAGACATGCCTGGATAGCATTCAATCCTAAACCCAATCTCTTGTCAAGGGGTAATGATACGTACTCTTCTAGAATGATGTTAGGGAACTCTTATAAAATCTTAGGATACATTGACTATTTAACCATTGATGGGTATAGCAACAACCCATTCATCAAGGATGAAAAGGTTGGAACACATCTCCAACCCATATGAGGGTCTCTGTCACCAACAAAAACTAATGGATCTCTATCATCATCAAATAACACAACCTTCCTCCTGAATAAATCCATGATATATTACACAGAATACAACTAATCCTTACCAAGGATGATTTCATATAGTTGTATCCATAAAAATAGGAAATATCACCATGATTGGTGCTTCCCCAGCACTAGCTCATAGTTTCTACCTAATTCAAACAAGTCAGATCAACCTTTGACTATAATAGTCAATGACAATGGCACTGGAAGCCTCTCTATCCCATATAACAATTCACGGACAAGGGAAAGTGTTATAAAATAGTGTTTCACTACTAGATAAAAAATCATGTACCCATTTAGAAAACAAGAAAAGGGTACCTCAAAAGATGTTTGGATCACCGGACACTAAAAAGGCTAATGAATGAAGCAGATCATGACCTGATCCATGACCTATATGACCGTGTTGATGGGTACCTCTGTGGTCACACTCTACTTTCTAAGGAATGGGAGCATCTCAAGGTTGTCCTCTACCTTCCCCATCTACTCTTTGTGGATCCCAAACAAGATCAGCCTACTTCTTCTACATCAATTGGAATTCCCTCAGTAGTGGAACTTGAAGAGGAAAAACTGGTGAACACTAAATGCTCAGATAGGTCTATCACTCTTGCCACTTATGACCTTGACCTCCACCAGGAAAACATATTTCAGATTCCTTATCATAGGTTTGAGAGGCACATCCCCTAGAGAAAAGATAAATTTAGGGTTGGGACCTACCCTTGGAAGATTGTAAGTTCTCCTATATAGAAAAATGGGAACACAAACCAAAACTATGCTTTGTGAGGAATCCCGAAGACTCCCCTCTCATAATGATTCAGTTCTAGATAATTTCCTCTCGATGAACTCTGATCTTGTAATTAGGTCGAGATACATCATCAACATAAATGAGGTGACATCGAACTAGATCTCCGGATGGATAGCCTCCTTGAAATACCTCACCCTGGCCTCCCCATCTAGCAACATGTCCAATGAATATTGCATAATTTTCTTAAAACAGATTCTAAACTCTCTCACATTGAAGATCCCATTCTAAAAAATAAGTTTCTTCTGGTGACTGGACACCATCATAGTTAAAGAAAGAAACATGACTCTACACTAGTCTTAAAAGTCCTGCCACGATACTTCCAACTCCACGCCATCCCTGAGGAATATGAACCACCACTACCTTGCTTAATCACACAACATTGTCAAAGCCAATGACATCCATTGCTCCATATAAGTTTAGATCGAACCAAAATCTATCGCAACCTCCTCCAATTGGTATTATATAAATTCATCTGAAACAAAGACCTCATACATCAGAAGAATCTGGCACTGAATCCCTCAGAGTGTCCCCCTCTAATTGTCATTGTCGCTGACCTTTAATCTGCAGCGATCTGCTGGTGCAACCTTCTAAATATTTTTTTCACTCACCTAAGAAAGATATCGACCTAGAATCATAATTTCAAAAGTATAAATACATAGATCTCCTAAACCTGGAATATGGAAGACATTAAAATTAATAAAAATATATTTTATTAGTTTTACGTTAACATATCCCATGTTGTACCCATTAAAACACGGGAAAAAATAATAATTATGTGTGATCCTTTCCTAGGTCTCTACCCTTTATCCAACAACAATTTTTTTAGTAGCCTATATAAGCTTAATGGTTTGTTCATTAGATCAAAAGGGGCCTTAAGTACCCATGACCCAACTGGTCTCTCATGTTTAAAACGCTTTATAAACATAGCAAACATTGTTTCCCTACCAACCCATGCAACCTCACTTTTTTCTAATTCCAAACTCTATCCTATCCATCATCCAAATCAATCATGCCACTATATTCTGGCTCCCTCCATAGAAGGTTCACCCCTCCTATCCTGGCAATGGGAGATGAGAGAGAGTGACCCCCGATTCCTACCTCCTCCAAGCCCTAGGATGGTGAATAGTGTTGAGGGTATAATAAACATAGAAATGGGTGTCATTAACCTCTAAAGGAAACACATGAAGAAGATTGAGATGAGACAAACACCCACCAACTCCTTCATAGACTAAAATATAGAAGAATCCCCATGTACATGAATGTGATGTCATGTAAGGACTACTAAAACTAAAAAGGAAAACTTCAAGTACCAAAAGAATGTAAAGACACCAGTGACCAAAGATCCCAAATAGATCCTACAAACCCCAAGATGTTATTAATGAGTCCAATCTCCAACCTTCTTTAACTGAACTAAAAATGGTTTATATATACATAGGGTGAGTATAACAGTATAATCAGTAAGATCCCCCTTGGAGCCTCTTGTGAAAAATTAACGAAAGAATACTAAATCACAGTGAACAAAACTTGAAACCAAATTATTATTTAAATAGGTATATTATGTATCCAGACTCACTATGGGTACTCTCAAGAAGTATCGCATACAAGAGAATATAATACAATAATGAATATCAAGGGTACCCCACTATTACTTCCCCACTAGTTTTCTACTCTTCCCCTACTTCACACATCCTGAGCATCACTCTACAAAAAATCTATCCCACAGATACCTAGATGAAGCACCCCAAAACGCACCACATGCAACACACAACCACATCTATGTGTTCAAAAGTAACTAGGTAGTTTCTAAGATCCACCAAAACTATCATAACATGTATCATATGTTGGTTATTATACATCAATCCATCACATCCCATACACTGAGTAAGGATCGTCAATCCATCACATCCTATACATTCTATACATATAGTAATCCTTATGAAACTATATCCAGAGTATATTTGTCTAAAATAAACACAAGCCATTGCATACCTCTATACACACATATTGGAGAAACTAACCTTCGTGCATACCAACACAAGTAACTACCGAGAGAAGAGAGTGGGTCCAAAGGGGGTAGTCATCCATCCATCATCCCAGTGGATGTTGGGGAAAACACCCGCAAATCTCAAAATCCCCAAGGTGTCAGTTTCCCTAAACGACAGGGTAGAGTAGCATATAGAAACACAAAAAGTACATGATATAATACATCTCACAACCAAACTATTGGAATAACCTAGTCTCAGACTCAACTGCAGATAAAATCTCTTGGACTCCCGACTGTCACTGCTAAAAGTACATATCCAACAATCACAAAACAATTTAAAGAGATATATTAATTTATATTATCCCTTTTTATTAGTTTCACATTATATTAATTAATTATTAATGATTAATTAACCATTATTATTTCCAAATCATATCACATAACCATTTCAACAAGGATCCATGACCTTTAGGAATAACCAAACTATGTCCACATCTTCTTAGAATTTCGACCTCATAATTTAATCCCAGCAAGCTCAAACCCCATGGGTTAAAAATATATTCACTTATTTAACAAAATTACATTACATATCACCATGTTATCTATGAAAAAAATTATAAACTCCACACAAAAAGGGCTCAACATCATGAGTAGATGAACTACCCATTGAGTCTTTTGCACCTATAGGAGTGTAAACTCATCCAACCATGAGGATCTAAACACTGAAATCATGTGGGATAAACCACACATCTTTTCCACCCATATAAAGAAAGTAACTAATCACATTTTTCTACCTCATGTAGTGTGGAATGGAATGATGATAAAAAACAATAGATTCAAAAGGCATCCATATTTTATAACAATGGTTAAGCCCAGCTTGAACCTACTCTGTCATCTATGGTGTTCTCCTCAACACCAACATAAATATTTCAATGCATCTATCTACTCATGGTGTAAATTGATTCAATAACAACTAGGCCTCCCTACCCCTCTTACTACAACAATTCTCTAGGATCAGCCACCCCAAGATCACATCATATCCAGGCCTCCCTGCCTCACATACCAAAATAGTATTCTAGGCTCATCCATCCCAAGCTCACCTCACATCACAAGAAGAAAAAAAGAAAACATAATAGTGGGCTATCGGTCCCAATGAAAGGCATTCATCCATTATAAAAAACGATCTTCAACGACTCCAAAACACAAGGCAATTGGCCTTTACAAGAAAATAAGAAACTCAGGCCCTAAAAACAAATAATATTTTATCTCAGAATTAGTTCTTATTCTATCTTGAATTAATGTATTCATTATTCACTAGTTCCAAATTTGTGGAACATAACCAACAAGCTATCTCAAGATATAAAAATTTTAAATAAAACAATAAATTCAAAATGTTGATACTTTTTTATTAAAAATAATTGGAATGTTTTAGTTTCATTGAAAAATTAAAATAAACAGGAATTCTTGCATCAATTTGAGTAGCATCAAATTATAACAACAATGATCAGATTCATTAAACATACCCCTTTAATTCCTTTAGTTAATTAATTATCAATTAATTGAAAATTTATTTTCTTTACCAATTTTCATCATGAAAAAAAACCTAAACCAAGAAAGGCATATATATCATAGTATTTGGAAAATAAAGAGGAAAATCGTCATCACGGTGAAAACAACAACATTGATTAATGATCGATACCAATTTTGTAATACAGTTCGTGTATTAAATTTGGTTCATTTAATTGTGATACAAGAGGCCAAACCATTCTAAATCTTTGACTACATGTAATTATATAGAGAATAAATTAATCCACTACCTTAAAAGGTCATTGATGTTCTTCACAAAAGAACAGACCATGTAAAGAATCATTGATCACCTCAATAGTAAGAACTGTATCAAACTAGGGATTTCGTGGCACTTCTTCACCAAAAAAGACTGATAGAAACCTCTTTGGAACCATAGGTAAGAAACCTCCATAGCATGATGAGAAGATACAAGTGGAAACATGATCAAAATTGAGAGAAAAAATAAGAAAACGGAGGATAAACACACCATGAATGAAGTTGGATCACCATGGATCGAAGATGGAAGCCTTAGATTGATTCTCATCAAAGGGATCTGCATATCGAGGAAGAGGGGACTTTCAGGTTGCCTGGGATGAGAGGGAGGGAAGCTGGAGACATAGGGTTTGATAACCTGAGTGACTAGATTAATTTAAAACATTACTACATTGGGGTTTTACACAACGTCTAATCCCCTTTCATGTAATTTAACTCCCTAAGATCAGTTTCTACTGACAAAAAATTACAGCTTTATATTACATTTTATTTTATAGCCCTGAAATATTACATGACATGAATCCCTATTCCACATCGTGAAAGTCTTCTACATGGTGTGAAACCTACCTTCACATCTTGAAAGTTCTCTGCTCCCAGTTCTCACCACCTAAACTCCTTCAACATTTCTCTGAGCCTCATTCAAGTCTTCTACACACAAGGTTTGATCCACCAAGATATGACACCTTATATATATATATTCTTTTATTATTATCTCTTTTATTGGTTCTTACTACACACGCTATAAATTTATTGGGGGGTTTCTTCAATCTAATATCCCTGAATTCAAATCATTTTTTCTATATTTATATATTTTATTTTATGTTTTATTCCACACAAATCCTCTAGTAATTATATAGTTATCATTATACATTTCTCATGTCTTTATTTTAATGAATATTTTTATATCCATTTTTAAAGTGTTATATGAACTATAATATTTTCATCAAAAGTTAATCAACTTACACGATTTTTTTTATCTCTCTTCATTGTAATTATTTTTATTATTATTATTTGATTATTTTATATTTCATTTTTTATTGATTTATTTATCATTTTATATCCCTCTATAAGTTAGTAAATTTATAAAATGGATTCTCTCCCAATCATGTTTTGTTAATATAACCTCCCTCTTTGTTTATTTTCTTATTTTATATCCTTTTGAAATATATTATACCTTACATAAGAACATTTTAGTATTATATTACTATATTCGGAGTGATTATTTCTATATCACTTATATGGTTTTAACAGATATTACATTTTATCACTGGTGAATAGAGTAATTATCTTTTATTTTATTCTTAATGAAGAATTTCTATAAGTCATTGGATTACTTTCCTTTTTTGAAATGATGATTATTACCTTAAATTTTATGTGATGTTTTTTTAAACATGATTCAATTCCATTTTATTGATAAAAATTTTAAATGATGATAGGTTTTTTGATATTATATAGTCACCCAATGCATTGGGTAGTAATTTTATTCTCCAGAGATATTATGTTGGGATTGAACAAGTGTAATTTCACGTTGTAAAATTTTATTTTAAGGCTATCCAAGTATGCTTTACCAGTTTGATAAGAATCCATGGTTGAATTGTTTTTTATATGAATGTGATGTAAATAATACCTTAATTAATTAATTTCTTCCATGATAGTATATGAGGTTTCCAAATATCTAATTCATAATCAATATATATTATCATGTTCATGACATGCATGAGTATAAATTTTATAGGTTTTATATATTTCCATTAATATCATATATATTAAATTGATTTACCACTTATTAGATATTATAGGACCATTTATTATTTTATATTTCATTCTCATAGTTTATAAAGTAGTTAGAATGATAGTAAAGTTAAAATTCATGTTATGGTTTTTAGTCTTGATAGTAGTAAGTGAAAAATTATGGACATGACTTTTGATAGAAATTATTATTTACTATATTTAAAAAGGGTTTCTTTTATTATATAATATTTATAATTCTATTGTATTAACAAACCCTAAAAAACTACAAACTGAGGTCTTTTTAATGTTAGTGTTCTAATATTTATATAAAACATTTAATTATGGTAAGGTTTTATATTATTCTTTACACTCAATCGTTATCACATTACTCTTCCTAATTTTAGGATGTAGTGAATTTCCACAACCAAAAAATTATAACCTAGTTTAGCTTTGAATATTCACTAATAGGTCTACTTGAGAGTTTTGTAAATTTATCTCATGGTTATAAATCCTAGTGGTGTTACGTCTTATTGGTCATGATAACTTTTTCTTTTATCTATTCATAAATGATTATTTATATCATTCATGGTCATGTTAAATACACCACTATATTATTCAAATATGTTTACACCTTTGGTGGATGATATGCTTTAGTAAAAAATGATTCCATGTTTCTTAACCTACGGATTAAAAAATTAGGGATTTACCTTCCTTTTCAAAACCCATATGTTATAAAAAACATTAAATAATCATTATGTAGATTTTTTAGTATGGTTAAAAATAAACATTATTTTAACCATCCATTGTTTAACTAAATTTTGAATTGAGATAAATATATTGATGTCAATCCCTCACCATATTTATCAAAAGTCATGAATTTAGGTGAAATATTGTTAAAAATTTTATGTCTACAGGAAAAACACGTACATTTTCTACATTCATAAATAGACTAATTTTAAAATTATAGGATTTAAGAGAATGAAATAATCCATTATAAATAAGTGAATTTCAATAATTAATTTTTTCCATAACACATATAAAAAGGAGGTATATCATTCCTCAAATGGATTTCCCCAATGAATAATGAATTTTTGTTCCTACTATGATTTAATATATTGTGTGGTTAGATCCTCTTATCTATGTTGAGAGGAGTGATGTTTATTCATTTAACCGTTATGATGAAAGGCCACTTAATGTTTGGGTTTTTATTACTGGTTTGGGAGATCCTAACTGAATAAAATGCATGTAGGTTATTATGGATTTTATATCATTATTGATACTATTAAGAAGGTAAAATCATTATTGGTTCCATATCAAATGATTTATATGTAACATCATATATAGATTTGGATCACTATCCTTCTAAATCGGGTGTTATTTTTCTTGTTTCAACTATGATTCGTTCTTTAATAAAGGTTAATGTACATGTAAATGAGCATTAGAATAACTTAGTGAAGATTTTACATCGTAGATCTCAACATGAAACAACATTCCCTATATTTTTCAATTCATAATCATTAGAAGGTATTCATTTTCAATGCGTTTTTCATTATAAATATATTATTAATACTCATAATTAATTTTTTATACTTTCCACTTTTATATAAATGTTTTTTTAATATAATATTTCAATAACTCAACTCTAAAAAGAAAAAAAATCTAAAATAATGATTTATAAGATGGATGAATTCATTATAAAAAACCACATCTCACACTAATACTGTAAAATAATATTTATTATTAATAACCAAAAATATTCATTAAAATATAGATGTCCAATGTCCTTGATAGATTAGATACAAAATGTAACCTCTTAAATATAAAACCATCAACATTTAATTACATCATCATTTTACTCTCCTATATCACATTATACTACTATCACATCATGATATATAATTGGAACATGTATAAAATAATAGGGGGAGATATAAATCCAATTAAGTTAATAATCAAGGTAATGATTGAAGATGAAGTATAATTGATGAGTTAAAAGGAATAAAATGGAATCATGAAATAGGATAACCATATGTTATTACATGGAAACATGGAAAAATTAAACATTATACTAAGATTATTTCATCATAAGAATATAGTAAAATAATAAAAAATATCATCAAAAATATAATTCAAGTTTCACAATGAAGACATTTTAACATAATGTTCAGAGATAAATTTTTCTGAAACAGACTTAATATCTCATAATAACTAATAAATTCCCAAGCGATATTAGGATATACAATTCTGGGCCGTCCCATCATATCATAATGTATCATGAATATTTTATATATATATTAAATAAACATGAATCAATCTTAAAACTGAAATTAACTGATCAGAATGAAATTTGTTAAATAATGATATTGTGGCACATAGTTAAATGGTAAATCATGTAAATAAAAAATTTATAAATTTAATTCATAATATTAGACGTCCATGGGATAGTATTACATGTTTATATAACACTATAGTCCCTCAATATAATAATACAGGTAAAGGAAACAACATAATAATAATTTAGTTGAATAAGAGGAAAATTATAACTGTGACTTACATACTTTAGGAGGTTTGAAATTGAGAAATAAATCAAAGGAAGCCATAATGGCACATATATCCCTTGATGAAAAAATATAAGATTATGAAACAAATAAATATAATATATAATATAAATAAAGAGATATATATTGAGACAAAGAAAGAGATAGAGAGAAATGGAGGGAGATATCAATTGAAAATTTTAATGGGGGTTTGAGATTTCCCTTAACTCAATTCCTAACTCACATGGACTCTCTAAAAACCTCCTAAAGTGTTTAATTATATATGAAAAATTAATACTCCATAAACATTATAATTTTTATTTTGTCATTTATAATCAATTAATTCTTATTTTCTATTCATTTATTAAATTGAGGAGGATGGTGTACTTTATTATACATGAGAGGGGAGTTTTTTAATTAAATATTGATTTTCGCTCAATAATATGAACATTTTAGTTTTATTTGGTAAAATATAGTGTTTTATTATAAAATAATTATTTTATTGAAATTTAAAAATTCTAAAATCAAATGGTATTATTTTTATATTTAATTCAAACTAAACATCAAAATACGTTTTTATTAGAATAAAATATAATTTGGACACCAGAAAGAAAATAAGCATTTTTGAAATTTGGTTTCATTTTTTAAAAGACAATATGATACACACTAATCAATTTTTATATTCTTCACATAAAATTATTAATTATTATGTTTTTTTATATCTATATGATTCAATAAAAAATATAGTATACATAAAAATTGAATTTTTACTATTTATAAAATATAAATATTTTATATCTATTACAAAAAATTCACCCAATACATATTTTTATTTTATAATTTCAAAAATGAGTTCCAATTCATAAAAATAAGCATCTAATATAATTTATTCTACTATTCAAATTTTAATATAAAAATTATTATTTTTACTAAATGTGTTAAAAATTACATTGTTACATTTTTTACTTTTTAATACATAATATTATATAAATTGAGAAATAATTTTATCATATTTTAATATTTAAATTTACTTATTTTATTCGCGGTAAATATTTTTTATTATATATTTTTTTATTACCAATAGTCAGTAACTATTCCAATGATTAGTTATAATTTTAGGAGTCATATAAGATGTATACTTATTATAAATAACTCTTATTCACTAAATACATAATTTATTATAATTATTCTCAAGGTAATATATTATTCTTTTATGAAATTTTGACTATAGTTATAATTTTTTATTTACTTTTTGTGATATTTCAATGCATGTGATATTTCTAAGAGACCAGAATCCTATGGACTTACAAACTCTATTAATGTTATTTATTTGTTTCTATTGTCTTTTTTTACTATTTTAAATTTAATTTATTGTATTTTCATATGATTTTTAATTTTAGTTTACAATGGAGTAAAATAGTTTCTACTCTAATACCCGAGATCTAAATATGATTCATATGTGATAAGGAGACAAATTTCATATAGAAATTTTTATGTCATCACATTTATGATGGTTTTTTGGGGGTATTAAAATGTTTAACAACATAAAATTTGAAGGAATTTTTATATTATTGTAGTAACTATTATGTGTGTGATCAAAATATTTTTAATGATTTATTGTCTTTGTGATTTTGTACATGTATTCAGTGACCTAATAATCTTTTTTTAATAGTTGTCTGACCACCTTCTATGTAAATTTTATATAAACAAATTCTTATAAAAAATATAGAATATTATGTTTCAAGGTATATATCCAAATAATATATGGTAGAATGAATTCAATCAATTTTGTTCTAATATTAATATTCTGTGATGAAGTTTAATTTTTTTTTTGAAAAAAATAGTATAATTTATTAACATGAGATTATAGGAAATTGAAATAAATAAATAAGGAATCATGCAACCATAATGAATGAAATAAATAAAAATAACATAAAATTATTTAGTATAAAGTTCTTAATTTGTTTCATAAGTGAATAAAATAGTTTCTATTAAACAAAAAAATATTATTTATCACTTAAAAACATATAAATTAATTACTGATTTTGTAGGATATTTTCAGTAAAAATATATTTATGGAATAATGAAAAAGGATAAAATTTGTTATAAATTTATAATATGAAAACGACATGTATAATAATATATGATTATTTTATTTTATTAAAATCAAATTTTTTTAATCAAACAAATTGATCAAAAACCATATCCTGATAATTTTGGTTAAAACATATATTTCATGAGAGGTTATATATTTTTTGGTAATTGTTATGGAATTGGTGTGTTCAAATGTAATGAAATGTTGTATTGGTCAACCCTTATGAAATCAATTTTTCATGGTTTTTGGAACATATAAATTAGAATATTTATAAATGTTCATGCAAAAAAATGAGAAATAAAATATTGAATTTTAGAATATTTTTGATCACATAAAAGGGAATTATAGACGATATAAACAAAAAGGTAACAAGAAGTGGAATATATTTCTATATTACAAAGTTAATGAAATATATAAATAATTAAATATTCAAAAATATAAATGAATGTAATAAAATATTACCATAGTTGTTGAAGATTCATAAAAATAATCATAGTTACAAAAACCCTTTATATTTGACAAAACAATTTCTTTCTCTGAGAATGGTTATTTATGATTTTTAAAATTTTAACATAAATCTAATGAAAGATATAAAAATAATAATTTAATATTAATGGAGTTGGTGTGAAAAAATTAATATAATAAATTTTATGTGAGACTATTTATGTGTGAAATTGTATCAAAATTTTTTAAGAAAATTAAATTGAACATCAATAATTTTTTAGGTGAAGGATTTCAATGACATATGGTTGAAATATTTGTAAATTTAAACAATGTATCAAATAAAATATAAAAATAATTTCCTGGTTTTTAATACATATAATTCATGTTATCTCTTTATAAATTAATATCGGTTATATATTACTAATAATTAATTAGAAGTATTATTTTTTGAAGAAACTAAATGATTAATATTTTCTGAAGTTTTATTAAATATATTGAAGTAAAATGAATTAGTTTAAAAATATTGAATTCGGTTTCAATTTCCAATTAATTTTAATATAATAATATGGTCAACTCATCTAAAATGAATCATCATTCATGAAAATGAAGTCATATTAGGTATTTGATCATTCATAAATTCTCATTAATTAAATGATCTAATCAGCTAAACTAACAAACTATTCAGTCAACCCAATGATCTTCATGATTGGTCATGAAGAGGGTAATTGGTTTATTAACTGAATATGGAATTTGATTTCTATTCCAATTTTTTTATTTATATATTTTCTTATTTTCTTGAATAATTCATTTAAATACTCTATGAAGCTATTATTTGAGACGAAATATATTTTGAATGAATATTTGAAATAAGGTAAAAGGGATTCATGATGTTAAATGTTTTTTTCAACAATTAAATCTAAATAAATTTATTTCTCAACTATGTTAATTATTAGGCCATGATGTTATCATTATTAATGGATATAATTTTATATCATTAGAATATAATATTTGAGTCTATATAAAAAGATTTCAATATTGGATTAAATTAGGGAATGGAATGCGGGAATTTTTTATGTGAGAAATAATCATAAGAATATTCCATTATATTTAAATTGTTTTATTATTAAAATTATAAATTTAAAAATATATAAAAAAATATGATTTTATGTTTAGAATTTTTAGTGAAACTTTATAATAAACAATAGTGTATATTAATGAACATTAATCCATGTATAAGTTCCATGGAGTGACTAATTATTTGATAGTGATAAGGTATGAAGATATTGATGAGATATAAGAATTATTAATGGTTATTTATTTGAAAATTTGAGACTAAGATTAAATGAGAGAAAAATATAGAATCATTTTTTAATATATAATTATAACCATTCTCATTATTATTTTTTCACATTAAATATACATGTACTTGATAATTTTTAAAAGTTTTGGGTATGTACTAGGCATCCATATGTCATAGATTTTTTTAAAATATATATTTAAAAAATTCATATCTCAATTATTTGTAAAATGTAAACTTTTAATATAAATTTTTTTATCTTTTGGTAAAGGGAATCCCCTAAAATCATAAATAAAATTTCTTGTGAAATTTAATTTGTTTTATGATGTATTTATGTACCTTAGAGTATCATTTATATTCAAGGTAAATAGAATAATTTATTATGTTTATGCATGATTAATTAATTATTTATTAAGATTTTCTAACAAAATATAAATTTTTTTATAATAAATTGGAATCTAGATCCATTCTGAACATTTTAAAATTAAAAACGGGGAAAGAATTTTATAATTTGGTTATTGTCATTGTTTACACCCTCTCGAGATGTATGGGAAATTATATATAATTTATTATTACCTATGTTTCAAATATTATCGATAAATATGGATTAACTTTTATAAATGAAAAATAAAATGAGTTTTATTTTAATTAAATGCTAATAGAGGCCTTATATGCATCAATATGCATATTATGGGATTAAATTCCTCAATGTAAATGTGATAAATCTCAAAAATATATATATGGGTGATTTTAAGGAAAAAGAAGAAAAAATAAATGTAATTAGAAATTTGTTTAGTGATAAAATAATTTTATTTATTAAATGTTTAGAATCATTCATTAATATAGTTTATAAAGACATTGTGGATTGTTAGAGGAATATGAGAAGGTATTGTAGATGTCATGATTAATAGTGGAATTTTGAGAAGGCGATTTTTATTATTCAATCCCAATAAATCTATATTGATTAGATATATTGGAAAAAGTTCAATTGCATAATATATAATTTTTTTCCTCCTATGTGTGATAACTTATTGAATAATAAAACTTATAAATCATAGAATACCTAAAATGTTTTAGATTTTTTTCTCTCAAAATTATTTTTTAATGGTATCTATAGAGTGAATTTGTTGAATTGATAGTTCCCCTATATTTTATTTTATATATATACATAAATTAAAATTGAAATATAAAATATTGTTATCCTTCATTATGTATTTGAATTTAATAACCCATCCTTGGGTACTCCATCTCCCAAACCAAACTTTCAATGACCTCATAAACATTTCACCAAATTCTTGAATCTTGTCCATATCCCTAATAAATTAAATATGAATAATTAATAAACATATAAATTAATAAAAATTTTAAAATTACCTTTTTAAATTTAATTGAATATTTTTTATTTTTTTCAAACATGTGATATATAAAAAAATCAATAGATAATAGAATGATATGTTTATTTATGATCAATTTTCTCATTATGAAAACAATACTTATAGAAAAAGAAATAAAATATATAAGTGAAATAAAAACATATATAGGTAATATTAATAATAATTTTGAATAATAAATATAAATATCCAAAATAAAAATATTTCAATGAAAACATTAAACATCAACGAATCTCATATATTGTACAAAAATATACCAACATTCTAAGAGTCTTTGCTTTTACGAATATAATTTAAAATAACATATATTATTTCATATAAATTTACAAAATGTTTTGGGTATATATAGGGGTATTAGTATGATTTTCCCAATATCCTTGGTTTATAAGAGTTAGTGTTAAATACATGTACAAATGTTGGGGTGTTTATAAAATGTTTCAAAATATAAAACAATGGACACATGTAATAATTATTTGGAATTATTACCACGATACCCATCATGAGTATAATTTTAATGAAAATTTTCATATCTTATGATAATATATATATATATATATATATTGGAATTATACCATTATCAATATAATGTGTCCAACTATCTATACACATTGTATCATGATAACAACACACTTAAAAACATGGAAGGAAACGTTTCATCCCAAGTTGGGAGAAAAAATAGAATTAAGAATTTTTATATTATATTATAATTTATGGGACTTGTATAAATAGTTTATATATAGTTTTGATATTTATTGTATGTTATAACTATTGAAACATATGTGACATTACTCAACAAACCCCACATGTATATCATATTAAATATAATGGTGTATTTCAAGATGGATGTTGTTAATATATGTACTTCATAGAAGGCTTATGGTGAACCTCCCATGAAAACATTCATTTTCTTACTTACATCATGTTTTGTTCAATTATTTAATCTAAAAAATTATTTATTCAGTATATTATCGATCATGTAATGACATCAATCAAGATATGTTTGTAAAATCCATAAGAATTTTTTTTTGGGTTTTGTTTATTTACAAAGGTGGTAAGATATGATTTAAAAAGACTTAGTATTTCATAATCAATTAATTTTTTATGTTTCATGATGTTTTCAATCCGATTAAATTTTTTTAGTTATAAATATGAAAATTACTAAATAATGGGTTATTGATTCCACCATTATTGATTTAATGAAATACTAGAGATTAAGTTTCGATTTATTGTACCATGGTTATTTATAGAATAATCTCAATTTTTGATAGATAAATTATTATTCTATAATTGGAAAATAATCTATTTGAATTATTTATATAATAATAAACATCAAAGGAATTGTGAAACATTATTAGTTACATTTATTTGATCAAGTTTTAATTAGAATAAATAAGTTTTTGGTAAAGTGTTTTCTTTAGAAAGGAGTGTTAGAAAGCTCATTTTGGTGAATGTGGTAAAATGATAGTTTATGTTTATAAATGTTGAATTGAATGAGCATTACATTATTTAAAATTTCATTATTCTATAATATATTTAACCAATATATTTGTTAATTCTTGAATGAATTAAACATCACTACATGATTTTAGATTATATGAGGAGTTTTAGATGGTTGATTATTTTAAATAAATTACATAATAATTTATATTGTAATGTTATAATAGGGTGAGATGTTTAGATTTTATATAATTAATTATTGTTTATTTTTTAAAGTTATATGATGTGATATAAAGATATGGATTGAACATAATGGATGTTATAAAATATCAAAGAAGATTGAAGGATATTTTTTATGGAAATGGAGTCTATAGAATATATCTATAGATCCAAACCATTGATTATCTCTCATGATATAAATAAAAAGGCTATAAAGATACCTAGAATTTGTGATGGTGAGTAATTTAGAGTTATTCATAAAAACATTGTATATAATGAAATTAAGTATCAACCATTCATAGATAAACTTAAGAAAAGGAATGGAATAATAGAAATAAGATCATCTATATGATGAAGATACAGAAAACACCTCTATTTTATGTTTCATGCAAAAATATAAATATTAAAAAAATTAAAATCATATAATGTAGATTTTTTATTCTTATAAATGATATAAGATACTATAATGTTGAATATTATAAGGGAAAAAAGAAATTTTCATGGATACTCATTACAAAAAAATCTAAATGTTTCAACAAAATGAATATAAAAATTTAAGACTTCCAATATTATATTGTACTAGAAATGATCTATAATTTTCATTAAAATGTATAAGATATTTTGGCAGAAAGAGTTGTTGGAGTAATCGGTTAAGGGGGTGCATAAGGGATATATGACTCAAATAAAATAAATAATGATTTGGATAAATTATCAGGTTTTTAGTATCATTTGCATAAATAATTAGAGATAAAATTTGAAGTATAAAATTATAGGTGATAAGACAACTCTAATAAAAACTTAAAGAATCATGGTTCAATATTAACAGATGAACTTACCTGAAGTAGTGCCTAAATGTTTTTTTAGGAGAATCAATATGAAATTTGGATGAAGAACATAAAAGATGGAATTTATTAGATTGTAATAAATAAGTTGTGTGAATTTCTTTTGATACTAGAAGACATGAATGTAATAAAAACCAAATTCATTTCTAAAACAAATGGATTCAAGATGGATTGGTAATATAAAAAAAGAACAAATTATTTTTAATTTATACTCATAAATTGATGGAATAATCATTGATGTAACGTTTTATCTTATATAAATAGTGTAAATGATTCAGTTATATTTTTACATCAAGGTCTAAATGAAATTAAAGGTATTAAAAAGGATATAATGTCAACATTATTCAATAAAGTTATTCAACCAAAAGTTTTTATTGAGTTTCTATATATACTTATCATAAATTAATATAAAAAACATGTGTTAGTTAAGTATTTATCTTTATAGGTTGGAGTATAAATTATTATTGTGGTATTATATTCTTAATAAATTTCTTAAAAATATTAGATTCTATTATAGAGTAGTTAATCATAATATATATGGAAATAAAGTGTATGATAATAAGGATAATACTAATTTATATTGACATCATTATATTTGGTGTCTAAAATTTAATTATTTTAATGGAGTTTTATTAACTATTTATGAAATAATTTGATATGTCAATGATTTGGAAATTAATTATTTTCTATGTTTCATAGGTGGTACAAGGAGTACGTGAGACAATTATCTCAAAATATAAATATGAAATGGAAGTAATGAAAATAATTTTCATGTAAGAGAGTAAAAAAATGAAAAAAATGATTACTATCTAAATATAATTATCAATTTATGATGACAACATAATGGTTAGTATTACAGTGTATGATAAAATAATCATAAAACTATTGTAATTAATAAAAAAAATCCCAAACATTTTTTCCCACATCAAATGTGGAACGATATTATTTTAAAAAATAAATACACCATCTAGATATGATTAAAATGCGTTTATTTATTAAAAATAGAGAAAATTTCATGATGTTCTACCATTTAATGAAATAGTATGTTTTTTTTGAACTTATGGATGTAGATTAGGCCTTATTAGTGGATTATAGAAAGTGAGTATTAAAAACAGTATTATATCATAGTGATTTTTTAATTTCTTATCTATGAAAGAAACTAGATTATATATCATATATAACATCAATATTTGAATATGTTGTCACTAATAAACATTATATAAAACTCTTATGGATAAGATAAAAACTTTGTGACATTGTTATTGTAATGAATTCTAATATTTTAAATATGTATGATAGATTGAGTGCTATAAATATTTTCAAAAAAATTAGTACATCCTTCGAGGTTGAAGTATGTGGACATATATTAACACTTTATCAATGATAAATTAGAGTTAGGGATTTTGATATCAGTGAACATGTAAACTCAGAATCATGTTGTGGATTCCATGACCAAAAAACTATCCATGGATTTTTTTAGATGCATTTTCCAACTCATGGGGTTAAAGTATCTTTATCCCTTTAATGGTATGGAGAAGGTTCCACATGACCATAAATGTTTTTTTCATAATCTTGATCTTAAAATTTGGCATCACTCACTAAAAATATTTTCATGTGGAATCAGTCAACATGTGGCATATGAATTGTGTTTTCTCAATTACTAATCTAATGAGTTATTAAATTCTTAAATTCATCATGAATTATTTATCTTTGGGTTAGTTAATAGTGTGGGTGAAATAATCATGTTTAAATTGAAATATTTACTCATGTGGATGCTCAAAAAGAATAAGTTTAAGAACTAAAGGATATTATATGGGGGAAATAATATCTAAGTGTAAAATTTATATAGATATTAAAAGGTAATGTGGTAACTCAAATAGTTCATGAATAAGAATTTTATTTTAAAATTTGATTATCACAAAAAGAATGAATAATTGGGGAATAGATTAGATTTCTTATGGTTTATTAAATATATTATAAGGAACATATTCAAGATTTATATAATTACATGGACCATCTATTCAGGTATGAGTTTTCTTTTCTGGTGTTTTTGAGAAAAATAAGAGAATCTAAAAATTTGTGGAGTACCCTCCATGTACATTAGAGTACATGTTGTGTAACTGATTACCGTAGGTGAATGTGTACTGGCCGTGTAACAGCCGAGTACATGGCCATGTGGGGTGACCAAGAGACCGGCTAAAGTTGGCCATGTTATAAATGTCGTGTACTTTTAAGAGACACTTTGTGTACTTTTGTTTTTAATTATTTTATCAGGTCAAGGTTTTCTCATTCACAGGAAACCCTTCTTCTCAGCCTGCCTCATCTAGGAGGGGCCGAAGCCAACGAGTCTTCTCCGAGCCACCGAACTGCTCTCTGTTCTCTAAATTGACCATCGTCTATTTCTTTGGAATCTCCACGGTGAGTTCTTTTTTCTTCTAGAGCCACATTTCTTGACTTCTCACCTTTTATAAGGTATTCTTTGTTTAACATTTTAGATTTTTTTTATAGATATATGTCTTTCTAGACCAATTCAATGGCTAACACTAGAGTATATCGAACATACAATGCCTATGTAGGTGGTTTGTTCTTTTCTATAGTTAGTCTTTCAATATTATATGAAAATGTTCCCAATACCCTAGAATGGGGTATTGCGTGTTTCGGGATTTTAGCCCTGTTATTTCTTGCTCTGCCTTGTGTTCCTATGTAGAGGTTGTTTGATTATGAATAGGGTCATTTTCCATGATATGGATGTGTTTCCCATGTTTATTTTCATATTTACCATTTGGTCTCAATTTACCGGTTAGGATACTTTATTTCCAAGCCTAGTATTGTTAAGATGGAGTGATTTTATCTGATTTTGTTATTTGATTATAGATGTTTAGCCAAGTGGTTCTTAAATGTTGTTATCCAAGTAGTTATTAAGGTTAAATTTTTTCGTTGAACATCATTGTGCATGATTTACTTACACAAAGCTGCAGGAACCTGGTGTAGTAGACCATAGGGGGAATGGACGATGAGGGTTTCCCCAGAGTGTCTATTTACTTTTCACGTTGTGAGACCATAGTGGGGATGGATGTGAGTGCTCCCTTAGAGTGTCTTTAGTTATCATAACAAGACCACAGGGAAAATGTTACGTTAAGGGATTCCCCAAAGTGTCTGTATTTTACCAATAAATGACCATAAGGGGAATTGATGGTGAGTGCTTCGTCAGAGAGTCTTTTCTAAAGCTAAACTAGAGGGGTTAGAATGTGAGTAATTCCTAGAGGGTTTTCTGTGTTTGATTGGTTGAAACATAGGGGTTAGGGTATGAGTACTTCCTAGAGGGTTACCAATTTTTTATTACTACTTACATGATATATTAAAATGAATTATGTTGACATTGTAGGATTGTTTACTTTTGAGTACTTCCTTGCTTACTACATCATTTTTCTTATTTTCTACCACATATATTCACTAAATATTAGGCACAAATCTTTGGGTGGTTGCCTAATGGGATTCGTCTCACACCCTATTTGGGACATGCTTCTGGCCCCAAACAGATTATATCATGGCTGGTATAGATAAGGGAAAGCACCCTTCTAGTTCAGGTACCTGATTGATATGGATATGGAAAGCATGGGACCAAGTTGAGGCTTGTGAAGCTTCAACAGCTTATTTTTTTTATTTTTAATTTTCATTAATAAAGTATTCCATCATTGTGACTTGTTTGTCTGCTTTCCTAGAAATATGTATGTAGCATCATTTATATATGTGTTCTCTAGTTGTTTATTACTTCCAATCTTCCACTATTTACTTATTTCATGTGATTACTACTTCTTCTATTGTTATATGTTTATTTCCACTACATTAATCATCCAATGGGGGAATTTTTTCTCCACTATCACACCCAAGTCCCTCGTTGCTAGTTATAAGCCTCTAGAATTTGGGGAAATGTATTTTAGGCCATGTGATCAACCGGGTATGGGTCACCTCTGGGTGACTCCCAGAAACGGAATGTTACAAAGTGGTATCTGAGGAATTATTTTTTCTTGACTTACTATTTGGAGCATATAGCCAAATACAGGAAGGAATAGGTACTTGGTTACAAGTTGTGATCTGGAGTATCTAACCCATATACAATGAAAAGCTAATTTACCTCGATTATTGGATTTTTTCAGATTTTCAATTATTATAATTGATTTTATTTCACCATTGGGTGATTCACATGTTTTATACTGATATTTTTGATATTATTGAGGTTCTATTTCTGTTGAAACCCAATGAGATGAGGGTATGCCATCTCATGCATCATATAGGCACTTGCTAGAGATCACATGTCATGCATTTTTGACAAGCATGATCAAAATTTAGTGGATCATTACTTGGTTTCTCCTTGTATATGACATGAATATGATGCCGTGATTTGATTCGTTGAGATTATCATCCCCCACGGACTGAAATTTGGAACATTGTTGTTTTTTTAGTGATTTATGGGATTCCAAAGTAGTTTTGGGGGATTAATGTTCAGAAAAACCCAAAATACACAGTGTGTATTGCAGAATACACGCCATGTATCCATTTTTTCAGGAAGGAACTATTTTTCTTAAGTAAACACCATGTATTTATTTACATTCCATTTATTTTCTCAAAGTATCACTGGTTTTGTGAGTAGATATGCGGGGATGGAAAATTTTTGGTTAGACACGCCGTGTAGGAGTTGTGCACACCATGTCTTAGAAGCCATGTGTCCAACCATGTCACTAAAAACATGAGTGGAATATGGGTAGTTAGTACATGTTATTTCTAGAAAAAACACACCATGTAGAGTCTCCCTTATAACTAGTTGTGTGATTAGAAACATGGGTCAGTTATGTTCTTTCTAGTACACGCCATGTCTGGCACAAACACACTGTGTAGTCGTAATCTAGTAGAACTGTGTGGGTTAATTTGGGTAGAAGAACTTGGGAATGGGAAGAGGATTCATGTACACACCATTTGTTAGGATAACATGTCATGTGTATGGGGTGTTACATGACTAGGGATGGTAGGATTATATTCCCGTTTCATGGGTTAAAGGAACACGTCGGGTAGAGGACAAACACACCGTGTATCCCTATTTTGAAAAACATGAATGCCTTCCTTTTCATGTTCCTTTCTTGAACTCTTTAATTCCATTCCTTATTAATCTTGTTCTAAGGTGTTTGATTGAACTTGTAGAGTGATACCTCCAAGACATCCTCTAGTTGTACGCTAGTTACAAAGAATTGACCAAACAGCAGTCATGTCAGATCGGGGATTTCCAGTAGATCATTTAGTCGTGATCGTCTGGGCACCCACCATTATCCGAGATGTAGCATTAAATGCATAGTTTTGGGATGGATTTATGAGATTCAAGAAGACCTTCTGAGGAGTACCAAATCCTACCCCATCTATGGAAGAGTTTATTTAGGTTTTTCAGTAGTAGCATCCTCCCACTTTATCAGGGGATAGAGGACCCCAGGCTACAGAATCATGGTTAGAGTCCATGCTTTCGATCATTGAGCATATGGATATGACTCTAGAGAGAAGGGTGAATCTATCTACATACATGTTATAAGATTTCTTCGAGAGATGGTGGGATGTGATCTCACTGGCAGGATGCCAGCAAGTTATGGCTTGGGATGAGTTTCAGTGTGCCTTCTACGATTACTTCTACCCAGAGATTTTGAGGGATGATCGAGACCAAGAGATCATGAGTTTGGTGCAAGGTACTCTATTAGTAATGGAGTATTTTTTTCCATCCACAGAGCTACAGTGCATCACACCCATTCTAGGGGGAGACGAGTTATTCTAGGTGAGGAATTTTTACAGATGGTCTCAAGAACAACATCTGATCTTAGGTAAACATCATCATGTTGACTTTCATCACCTCTATAGTCAACCATGAGTTAAATATGAGGTATTTTTGAGTTTTGATCTAGGTAATATGTTCATCTAGAGTTTGTATCCCTCATACTGATCGAAATAAGTAATATAGGGAGTCTACATTAGGAGATCCAAGTAGGAAGAATACATATTCTAGCAGGAATGTGGTGTGTTGCCAATGTGGTAAGAACGGGAATACGAGACCACATTTCCTGATAGACCCATTGGAGTTATGATATTGTGGCATAATGGTTCATCTTCAGCAATTCTGTTAGATCTTTTCACCAGTAGTTGGTGATAGTAGTTCTGCTATGACTCCACATTCAGGAGTAGGACCACCAGTTTTCCCTCAGTCTAGAAACTAGAGTTCTTATTGTCATTCAAGCCGAGGTGTATGGCATGATCGTTGGATCCAGTCGGAAGGCATTCAGTGACTAAAGAGTGGATTATCTTAGGGTGGTTAGGAAGGATCACATGGCTACAATACTGGCCAAAATTTTGTTGTGGAGAAGAACCAGCAGGAGTAGGATCCCAAACCCTCTACAGTTCAAGGTACGATTCTAGTTGCATTAGTCTTAGCTTCTACACTTTTCGATATAGGGGATTCCCATGGTTTCATATATGTTGCTGTATTGGAGTGCCTTGGGCTATGTATCTTTACTTCGACTAATTTTTGACATCGGACTCTCTGTAGAGGACCATAAAGGCTGGTGTATGTAATTGAAAGGAGTTCCCTCTTGAGGTTGGTGGGTTTCACATCTTCTATGACATCTATGTCCCAGAGAAGACAGGCTATGATGACATTCTTAGAATGGACTGGTTTGTTCCCTTATAGTTTGTTGTCGATTACTAACACTGTAGGGTGAGTTTATGTCACTAGACGACATATTCGTTTTACATAAGTGAGAATGGGATGTTCAGGCGAGCAAAGTAAGACCCAAGAATCATGGGTTGAGAGGAGTTACATCCCAGATTGCTAGTTTGTATCTGGATTACTAGGTAAATTCTTAGTTGGGCTTTCCTCCATTGGTTTATCGTTTCAGGGATGTCTTTACAGAAGAATTTTCATGTTTTCCTCAGGAGTGAGTGGTAGACTTTTCTATTGAACATTTTCCAAGGATGGAACCAGTGTCCATTCCTCCTTATAGGATGGCTACAACAAAGTCACAGGAGATCAAGAAGCAGTTAGAGGAGTTACAAGAAAAGGGTTTCATCCAACCCAGTGCTTCTCCTTGGGGTTCACCTGTCCTTTTTGCAAAGAAGGTGGACAGTACCCTTAGACTATGTGTGGATTATTGGAAGTTTAACCAGTTGACAGTCAAGAACTGATATCCCTTTCCAAGGATTAATTATCATTTTGATCCAATATGAGGATCTTGGGTGTTCTCAAAGATTGAATTGAGATCTGGTTATCATCAATTGCGCGTTAGACATTTTGATATACCTCTTACAGCCTTTCTGAGTAGGTATAGTCTATAAGAGTATGTGGTTATACCGTTTGGCCTCATGAATGCACCTGTAGTTTTTATGGTACAGATGAACAGAGTGTTCCATCCTTACTCGGATTCCATGGTGGTGGTTTTTGTGGAAGATATCTTGGTGTACTCACACACTCGACATGACGATGCTACCCATCTTGATGTCGTTTTGAGTATACTGATAGAGCATTAGTTATATGCTAAGCTGTCAAAATGCCACTTTTGGATGGACCTTGTTCACTTCATGGGTCATGTTATCTCAGAGACAAACGGATCAGTAGACCCAAAAAATGTTAGAAAAGTAGTTTCTTGGGAACATATGAAGAACTTATTTGAGGTATAGAGTGTTTTGAGGCTAGATGGTTATTACATACATTTCATACAGGAATTTTCACACTTAGCAATGCCACTGACGGGCGTGACTAAGAAGGGTGTGAAGTACTTGTGATCAGATTCTTATGACTCTGCCTATCAAGAGATGAAAGGGAGGTTTACTTCAACACTGATACTTGTATTTCTAGAGACAAGAATGGGCTATACTACTTACTGTGATGCATCAGGTATCAGTCTGGAAGCAGTTCTTTTTTAGGGGGAGGAGTTTTTGCATACGGGTCTCAGCAGTTAAGGCCACATGAGAGAAATTACCTGACACACGTTCTCGAGTTGGATGTAGATTTTCATGCCTTACACTGTTGGATAAATTATTTATTTGGATATCATTTTTTGGTTTTCACCAACCAATAAAGTATGAAGTATATATTTACTTAGAGAGATGTGAATTTGAGACAATGAAGGAGCATTGAGTACCTTCAGTATTTTGATTTTTAGTGTCCCTATACGCCTGGGAAAGGCGACGCTGTAGCTGATGCATGGAGCAGGAACACTCAAATACAAGATGTTCAGGAGGCTAGTATTGAGTGGAAGCTTATGGATCTATTCTCTGAGATGCATTTGGAGGTTCATGACAGACATGGGTGGACGTTTCTTTCTTCTGTGGCCATTACATCTACTCTACTTGATCAAGTGTGAATAAGGTAGCTATCAAATTAAGAAGGCCTAGTCATGTAGGAGAGTGTGTCAGGGGAGGACCCTATTCCTTGATAAACAATAGGTGGGGATGAGATTATGTGTTTTCATGGGTGCGTTTGGGTGTCAGCAGACATACACAAGCAGCTGGTGCGGGGATTTCATTCTTATATTTGGGTAGTTCATCTTGGTTTCACCAAGATGTATCTTGATCTACACCATCAGTATTGGTGTCCAGGTACGAAGAGAGATGTTGTTGGGTTTTTCATGAGGTGTTCCACCTGTCTGCAGGTGAAGGCGGAGCATCAGCGAACAACAGAGCTTTTGCAGTAGTTACCCATTCTTGAGTGGAAGTGGAATGATGTTGTGATGGACTTTGTGATAGGTTTACCGAGGTCTCCTTGAGGGAATGAATCAGTTTGGATTGTCATTTGCAGACTCATGAAGGATGCCCACTTATTGAAGATCAAGGAGACCTTCAGTGTAGATGAGATGGGAAGGCTGTACATCTGAGAGATTGTGCGGTTTCATGGGGTTCCACACTCCATATTTTTATAAAGGGATACATGTTTTACTTCTTGGGTCTGGAAGGGGGTACAAAGGCCTTTGGGAAAATAGGTAATTTTGAGTATGTCTTACCATCCCCCAATAGATCGCCAATCTAGGCATATGATTTAGGTGATGGAGGACCTACTTACGACATGCATACTAGATTTTGGTAGTTCTTGTGAGATGTACATACCTTTTGTGGAGTTAGCCTACAATAATAGTTTTCATGCAACTATTCAGATGGAACCTTATAAGGCTTTGTATAGTAGGCCATTCCAATAACCCTTATGTTGGCTAGAGGTAGGAGAGGAAACTATGCTAGGATCTTGTCTTGTCTCGGAGACAACAAAGCAAGTGGAGTTTATTTGGAAGGGGATGAATATTGCACTGTCATGGAAGAAGTCTTATGCTGATTGAAGGAGATGACCTCTAGAGTTCGAGGTAAGAGATTGGGTTTTTCTACATGTCACACTAAGCTTGGAACACAGGATGATTAGGAGACATGAAAATCATTCACTAATATATATTGGTCCATTTGAGGTTTGGGAGAGAGTTGTGCTGGTTGCCTATCGGTTGTAGTTACCTTAGAGGTACCCGGATATGCACATCGTCTTCCACGTTTCTCAGCTATGACGTTACATATCAAACTCATCTCATGTTTTCCAACTTGAAGAGGTTGAGTTGGAGGTGGACACCTCGTTCGAGGAGCGTCTGATCCGAATTGTTGATCGCAGAGTGTAGGTTCTCTCTCACTGGTCGATTCATTTAGTATGGGTTCTATAGTATCACGGGCGAGTACATGATGAGACTTGGGAGAGGGAGGCCAATGTGCGATCACAGTGGCCAGAGCTTTTCAAGGATTATTCTTCTACACCACCTTATTTGGTAAATTCAGGGATATATTTTTTAAGGGGGATGTTTGTAAGAACTTGGACCTTTTTTTCAGGTATGATTTTTCTTTGCTAGAGTTTTTGAGAAAAATAGAAGAATTTGGAAATTTAAGATTACATTCCATGTACATTGGAGTACACGTTGTGTAACTGGTTTCTGCGAGTGACCATGTACTAGTCGTCCAATGTCCGAGTACATGGCAATATGGGGTGACCTAGAGACCAATTAAAGAAAGGCCTAGTAAAGTCATATAAACACTATGTACTTTTAAAAGACACAATGTTTACTGTTCTTTTTAATTGTTTTATCAGACCAATGTTGCTTCTCGTAAACAGAAAACCATACATCTCGGCATGTCTCATCCAAGAGTGACCAAAGCTGAATAATATTCTCTGAGCCACCTACCCACCATCTGTTCTCTAAATTGACCACCATCAACTACATTGGAATCTCCACGGTGAGTTCTTCCTTCTTCTAGAGCGTCATCTCTTGATTTATCTTCTTTAGTGAGATATCCTTGGTTGAAAATTTTAGAAATTTTTGTAGATCTACATTGTTCTAGGCCAATTTAAGGGCCGACACCTAATTATATCGATCATAAAATGACGAGGTAGGTGGTTTGTTCCTTTCCATAGTTGGTCTTTGAATATTATTTGAAAAAGTGCCCAATACCCTAGAATAGGGTGTTGCGTGTTTAGGGATTTTATCCCTGTTATTTCATGTTATGCCTTGTGTACCTAAGTAGTGGTTGTATGATTTTGAATAGGGTTATTTTTCATGCTATCGATGTGTTTCCCATGTTTGTTTTTATATTTACTGTTTGGTCTAGAATTGCCGGTTAGGATGCTTGATTTCAATGCCTAGTATTGTTAGGATGGAGAGATTTTGTCTGATTTCATTATATGCTTGTAGTTGTTTAGCCAAGTAGATCTTGAAATTTTTTATCCAAGTAGTTTGTAAGGTTTACTTTGTCCATTGAACATATTTGTGCATGATTGACTTATATAGGGATGTGGGAACCTGATGTAGTAGACCATAAGGGGAAATTGATGATGAGGGATTCTCCAGAGTGTCTGTTTAATTTTTACGTTGTGAGACTATTAGGGGGATGGATTTGAGTGCTCCTTTAGAGTGTCTGTAGTTACCGTTACGAGACCACATGGGTAATTTTATGTGTATTTATTCCTCAGAGTGTCTTTAGTTTATAGATAAAATACCACAAGGGGAATTGATGGTGAGTGCTTCCTCAAAGAGTCTTTTCTAAAGGTAAACTAGAGGGGTTAGACTGTAAGTACATCCCAGAGGGTTTCTTGTGTTTTATTGGTTGAACTAGAGGGGTTAGGTTGTGAGTACTTCCTAGAGGGTTACCTATTTTTGAATTGCCTCTTACACGATACATGAAAATGAATGCAATTGAAACTGCAGGATTGTTTACTTTTGAGTACTTCCTTGTTTACTGCTTCATTTTTATTATTGATTTCCATATATATTCACTTACTTTTATAAATAGATCTTTGGGTTGTTGGATACTAGGATTCGTCGCACACCATCTTTGATTCATGCTTTGAGGCCCAAACGGATTATATACTATTGCATATATAGATATAGGCAAGCACCCTTCTACTTCAGGTACATGAATGATGTGTAGATGGAGAGTATGTGACCAATATGAGGCTTGTGATGCTGCTAGATTTTATTTTTTTCATTTTACTTTGTGTTAGTTATATATTCCATCATTGTGACTTGTTTGGATGCTTTCCTAGAAAAATTTATCATGCATCATTAATATTTGTTTGCTCTAGTGGTTTATTACTTTCAGTCTTCCATTGTTTACATATTGCATGTGATTGCTGCTTTCTCTATTGTGATCTGTTTATTTCCAATGAATTAATCTACCAATGAGGGCATAGTTTCCCCACTATCACACCTAAGTCCCTCGCTGCTAGTCGACATCCTCTGGTGTTTGGGGAAATGCGATTGAGGCCATGTGACCAACCAGGTATGGTCACCACTAGGCAGCTCTTGGATCCTAGACGTTACAACATTAGTTATATATATAAAGGTTTTTGAGATGGTCAAATATTATTTTTTTAGAGGTATTTTATATGGAAACATAAATGGAAATATTGATGGAGAAAACATTAATAATAATTTTAAGGATTATTTGTTGAGAAATTTACTGAAAATAATTTGAAAATGATTGGGATATCATTATGAATTCGTGTTTTATAGTTTCATTATTATAATATAATGATAATGAGGTTAAAGTTAGTAATTTAAAATTCATTCTATTGTAGACTATGGATTGTGATGTTATCTATTTGATGCAATGGAAGATATTTAGAGCTTCGGTGTTATTCTATAATTATGTGTTGAATAATTTTAGTGTAATTAGTATGAATTATTACACTATAATGAGTAAATATATAACTATTATTATTTTAATTACACGTAATATATATGGAAATGTGGGGTTATATATATTATAGTTTTTTGAGACACAAAATATATGACTCTTTGATTTGTTGATGACGTGTTGTCTTAAAAACGGTGAAAAGTACTATGCATTTTAGTAAAGGTATTGACGTTATAGTTATATTTTATAAACACTGAATAGAAATTACATAATTTTTTATAAATTCATTAACCGATAATAGATTGGTAATATATTTAAATATTTTGTAATAATATAATTTTTTTCTTTTGTTGTTTTAAGTGCCCTAACCAAAAAATTGGTTGAAAATTTTAGAAAATACAATACAGGGATGGAATTTCCATCTCTCTATGGGTGAGGAATAGAGAATGTAACCAAGATGTCAGTCATCTATGTAATTTTGAAATGCATGGGAATATATTTTATAATGATGGTAATGGAACTAGTCATGCATTATTATAGGGGCACAATGTTGAGTTGTGGGGTGATCTGTTGAGTCTAAACATATTTCAAATTTTCAATCAATCATTTGTTTTGGAAATAAAAAATATAACATATCATAATCACATATATTGTTTATTATGTATGTTTTCTTAAAAATCTTAATCAATTTTTTTTCTTGTTTGATGTATCCTTATGAAAGTCATGATTATTGTTCATACATAATTTTTTATTTGTTGTTATGCATCGTAGTCAGGAATCATAACCTAACTGTGTATTGGATTATAATCAGAAATCATAACCAGGTTAAGGATTAAATTGTAATCATGTATCTTAATCATGATATTGTAACTAGGGTATGCATCATCACCAGGTTATGCATCATACTCTTATTATGTATTATTTCAAGGAATCATAACCAGATTGAATATCGTTCATTGTAACCATGTTATGAATCCTAACCAAGTTAAGAATCGTTACCATGTTATAATTTGAAATATATATGCATTTTTATGATGAGTCTAGAAAACAAGTTCCATATTTCAATTATGAAATGAATTACAATCATATCATAAACTCAATACTAATTACATGTATCTCATACACTTTATTTTATTCTTTTGTACTTATATATTTCAAACTAAAATGATGTCATTTTGTTGGTTATTTACCAATAAAAATGATGTGGTGTATTCTATTTTGTTTGGACCATTGTAATTCCAGGTGTCCAAGTCCCTCTGAGTTTTTTGATGAAATATAACCATTGGAGAAAATATGATCGTTGGAACCTGATGCCTATAGATAGGAGGTCAGTAAAACTATAATACATAAATTTGGCTTCAATCAAGTTCTAGAGAGAGATGTTGTGACCTCTCACTTTCTTTTTGAGAATTCCTTGAAGATACAAGAATTGAAAAACTTCTTCAGTATTCTTGTATTTCTATTAGTTCTTTGTTTCTTATTTGTTTGACTGATAATTGTGATAACGATCGAGGTATTCCAGGGATCAGATGAGAGGATGTAGATCATTGTATCGAGGGCCTTCAATTTCATGAAGGAAAAAGGTGTTTATTAACTTCTTAATCGAGGACATCAAGGGATAAGAAGACAACTATTTCGATCATAGTATCGAGGGCTTACAATGGTGGTGGTAAGACATACCTTCAATCCTAGGTCAAAGGATACACTTCTCTTTGGGTTAAAAATAATTGTAATACTTTTACATTTCAACTGCTATTTGTATTAGAAAGGAATTGTATTGTTTCTCTATTATTTTCATGTTCAATACAATTGTAATTGTTTCAATTACGATTTATATTGTATTAAGAGATTCTATATGATATATGTTAGAATCATTAACATTTTTATTACTCTGATTATTGTATTCATTTCAAATACAATTGTTTTACATTACATGAAGTTTTACATCTTAGTATTTACATCGGATCCAAGACCTGTATGGTATTTTGTATTGGTTGTGAATTTTTTTAGTTTAATATCTCTTAAACTATGTCATTTCTTAAGTGTTTAAATATATAATTTTTAAACATACAATTCACCCTCTCTTGTATTGTTCTATCTATCATACATATACATTTATATTACAATCCAAGAATTGGTATCAGAGTGAGGTTTCCACTATTTTTTATTACATGATTTATTTATTTTGGAAATAAAATTGTATTTATTTTACAAATATTTTGTTTATAACTACTTACTAAACTAACATATGGAGTGGAAAATTATTGTTTTATAAGTTGGAAGGAATCAGTATTGGATGAATTGACAATCTAAATCCAACTGGACCATATATATTTTACAGTAATGATTATGAGTACTGGAGAGATCGAATGAAGAAATTTGTTATCAGTACTAGAGTGGACAACATTATCATGTTTGCTAAAGTTTATAAAATCCTAGAGAAGGAAGTCAGTACCTTCACCAGTCAAGAGAAACAAGAATATCAATTAAACTTCAAGGTACACAATACATTATTGTGTTCCATGACCCGGAATATATATAGTCAGATATCATCTTGTGAAGCATCCAGTTGAATCTGGAAGAAATAGTATGTCACACATTTTGGTACATCCGAAGTCATAGAAACAAAAAGATTAATGCTTCGTGCAGAATACCATGGGTTTCTTTTTCCTTATGGAGAACCAGTATGAAAGGTGAAACAAAGGATTATGAAAATCATCAATAGTATAAAATATATGGGTGAAATGTTATGGATGATGAAGCACTTATATAGAAGATTATTGATATTATTTCTTATGACTAGGAATAAAAAATAACATCTATTGATGAAAATAGGAAAGTTACTCAAATCACTCTTGATGAGTTATTTGGAACTCTACTTCAGCATGAGACTTGAATGAAAAGACATGTTGATTTCAATAAGAATAAGAAGGTAATGGGAGTGTAGCTTTTACTAATAAAAAAGCTAATACACTAGAAAGGACAATAAGATCCAAAGAGGAGAAAGTAGTTGTTATATCACAATCATATAATAGTGATCACTCAGATATTGAGTTTTACAATCTTTCTAAAAGGATTAAAAAGATATTTGGAAATAATGTCTTTCAATACATATTCAAAAAAGAAGATAGAATATAAATGAAATATTCTGAGGCAACTTGTTATGAATACAAATGAGGAGGTCATATTAGACGACATTGTCCTTTAGTAAAAATAAAATCCAGAAAGGATAAAAATTTTGAAAGAAACAAAAAAAGTATTTCAAGTCAAAGGAAATGAAATTTTTGAAGGCAAATGATACTTGCAGTGAAAGTGGTGGTGATTCACCAAATGAATCTTTATATTGCAAATCTTCTTGTCAGAGAAACATATGACTCATTACCAGACTAACAATTGAAAATAATTGCTACGTGGCTAAGGTACACAATTCTCAATCGCATTAAAATGTATCTTTAAATGAAAATTACCATTAGGGGAAAAATTATTACTACTCGGATGAAGAATCATCCTCAGTATAGGTAAATTTACCCCCCTTTGAAGAAGTTTCCATATTTTCCCAATTAGTTGAGAATGATAATTCAAAACTCAAGAAAATGCTTATAAAGGAAATTTCTATAATATCTATTCTTACAAATGAAGTATCATATATTTCAATAGATCTTAATCATAAAACTCTTTATTTTAAAAATACTTCAAATTATTTTAAGGAAGTAATTTCTGAGAAGGATAAAGTTTCTAAAGACCTTGAACCACTTTAAAGTTGAGTGTTTTTTTAACCAAACATTTTTCCAAAACAATTTCTTGTTAGAATGATAATTTATTCATTAAACTAAAATTGGAAATCTGTTCTCTTAATAATATTTTATCAAACATTACCTATGGTAATGAAAATCTTAACAACATGTATTCTCAAGTTTTTTCTTTAAGCAATACTTCTGGTTTTGGATACACTTACTCAAAATCCATTTTTAGTAATAACTATTTTTTTCCTCAAAGTTCCCCATTTTGTAAGAAATGATAATGTGGTGGACATTGGGAATGATGTTTTTCTCCTTATAAAACTCAATCTTTAGGATTTCACAAATCCAATCTCGAAAAACAAATTTGGATTCGCAAAATTCTTTTTTCTATCATTTCCATATCCAAACAAGTTTTGGTTCCAAAAAACTAATTGTTTATTTTTTAATAAAATAAGAAGTGTACCAACAACAAGAACATTTGGTACATGGATAGTGGTTTTTATCAACACATGACGATTAACAAATATTTATTTGAAAAGATTATTTAAATGAATGGTGGAATATTGACCTTAAAAGATAATTCTTAGGGAATGATCATTGGTATAGTTAATATCATTTTTTAGGAAAATCATTTATTTCAAATGTTTTTTGTCAAAGGTCTTAAGAAAAAACTTATAATCATAAGTCAATTATTTGATGAAGGTTACCTTGTAAAATTTTAGAATAATAAATGTTTAGATCAAAATTCCAAGGATGAATTCATTCTTTATACCCATAGGCATGAGAATGTAAATAAAATCAAAATAGAAGTCCTTAGGAGCCATGACATTTTTTAAGTGCAATGGAAGACCAATCATGGTTATGGAATAGAAGTTTAGGACAGTGTAACCTAAGGAACCTTTGTAAGATTTCAAATAAATGACTTGTTAAGGATCTAATAGATCTTAGGTTTCATTCTTCAATGGGTTGTGATCCTTGTCAATATGAAAAGAAACATTAAAATAGTGTTAAATCAATCAATAAAGTTTCATCCTCAAATGAATTACAATTAGTGAACATGAATCTTTTCGGTCCTACACAAACTGGAAGCATTAGAGGAAAATACTAAGTATTTGATTTAGTTTATGACTATACTAGATTTACATGGGTTTATTTTCTCGAAATGAAATATGAAGCCTTTAATATTTCAAAACATATAGATCCCAAGTTAAAAATGAGAAAAACCTACCATTGATAAATATATGTAGTGATCATGGTGTAGAATTTCAAAATTCGTATTTTGAAACCTTTTGTAGTAAGAAAGGTATTACTCATAACTCTTTAGCTCCAAGAAACCCTTATAAAAATGATGTTGTTGAGAGAAGGAATCATATTCTTCAGGAAATAACAAGAACCATGTTGAGTGAATACTCAATTGCTATGAATTTATAGGATGAAGCTATTAGTACTACATATTATACTATATATTATTTTTTAACTATAATTTTTCTTAATAAAACACCTTATGAATTGTGGACTATCCAAAAAACTAAAGTTTCATACTTCAGAGTGTTTGGATACAATGTATTCATATTGAATAGAAAAGAAAATGTATATAATTTTGCATCCAAATCCAATGAAGGAATCTTTCTAGGTTATTCCACAACTTCCAAGGCTTATAGGGTTTTCAATAAAGACACTAGTACTATTGAATAAATAGTGCATGTAAAATTTTATGAAATGGACCCCTTTGTTTTTAAATAATCCTTACCTACATCAACTGATGTATTCTCACAAACTTATTATCAACCTTTGATTGAAAACTCTTCTGAAAAGGGAAATTCTTAAGAAAATGTTTCTGAAACCTTTACCCCAGATGAATTTCTATCATATGTTGATGAACAAGTTTTTCAAAACCCAAATCAATTGTTTCTTAAGAATCATCCCAATGATAATATTATTTGATATGTAAATCAACATTTAAGGACTAGAAATAACTTGAGAAATGAAATAGAACATCTTTCCTTTATTTCTCAATCCGAACCTAAAACATCGAATGATGCCATAGGTGATGAATATTGGATTACGAAAACGCTAGATGAACTAAATGAATTTGAGAGGAATCAAGTATAGACCTTATTTTAATAACCTAATGAAACAATTGTAATTGGTGGGAAATGGGTTGCCATAAAAAATGTGATGAAAATGGAGTCATAGTAATAAATAAAGAAATAATTTTTTCTAAGGGATATAATCAACAAGAGGGAATACAATATGAAGAAATCTATGATATGGTAGCTAGACTTGAATCTATTTGAATTCTATTATCCTTTTTAGCATACTTCAATTTCCAACTTTTTCAAATGGATGTAAAATGTGCTTTTCTCAATGGTTTTGTTCAAGAAGATGTTTTTATTGATCAAACCCCTAGTTTTGTAGATCCAAAACATCTTAATAATGTTTTTAAACATACCAAATCTTTATATGGCCTCACAAAATCCCCAATATCATTGTATGATAGAATCACGTGATTTATTTTACAAAACAATTATTCAAAACGTACTGATGACCAAACTCCTTTTATAAAATTGGAAAACAAAATTTCTTTATAGTTAAAATTTATATTCATGACATTATATTTGTCCCAACACAGTAGTCCATAACTGATTCTTATGCGAATGTAATGAAATATGAGTTTGAAATGAGTATGATGGTTGAGTTAACATTCTTTTTAGGTTTTCAAATATCTCAAAAACCAAAAGGAACCTATATATCCTAACATAATTATATCAAATACCTACTCAAAAAGTATGAATGTGACAGTAATAAAAGTATTAGCACTCCAATCAGTACCTAAAATACACTTGATCTTGACAAAGCTGGGAAACTAGTGAATCAATATAATTTTAGTGGTATGATATGATGTTTTTTATACGTAACGTCTAGTCATCCAAACATAATTCTTTCGCTATGCTTATGTTCAAGAGATTTATATAATAAAAAATAATCTCATTTAAATTTAGTGAAAAAGATTTTTTTTCTACTTAAAAGGAGCTATGGATCGAGGACTATTTTATTCTTTGGGAAAGATTTTGTTCTGAAAAAAAATTCAGATGTTGACTCTGGTGGATTAGAATGGATAAAAAGATTAAATTGGGATCATGCCATTTTTAAGAGATTATTTGGCTTCATGTTCATGCATGAAACAACACTCAGTAGCACTCTCCACTGCTGAATAAGAATATGTATCAGTTGTAAGTTGTTGTGATTAGGTGTTGTGGATGAAACACACTCTCACTGATTATGGTATGAATTTCTCAAAAAATCAAATACTATGTGACTATATGAGTTCCATTTCTCTTAGTAAAAACCTTGCACATCACTCACATGAAAAAACATAGATATTAGGTAGCACTTTCTTAGGGATCACACCTAAAAAGGAGATATTGTATTAAAATTCATTGGAATGCAAGAACAACATGCTAACATTTTCACAAAACCATTTTCTCCCACTAGATTTGAATACATTAAACAGAAACTAGGAATGATCACTATAAATTAATTATTCACATCTATTTATTGTTTAAGTCATCTCCATACATTGAGTTACTCTTTTTTCAAAGGGGGAGAATAAATTTCATTTCAATTTTATTACAGTTTATCGGTTTCACTTTTTGTTTTACAATTTATGAGTTTCACTTTTTGTTTTGAAGTTAATTGGTTTTAATAATTACTTTTATTTTATTGGTTTCTCAATTTTATCAGTTTTTATGAGTATCATGTTTCAGTTTCAAATTTTTTTCCTAGGTACTAGATTTAGACTATCGGTATTAAATCATCTAGTCAATTCTAAACAATTGATATTGTATTTCTTTATTAGTATTGTATTACCTTATCAGTACTGAAATATCGATATCAGTACTGGACTTTTATTGTGGATTATTCAATCAGTTCTAAATAATTGGTACGAGCCTATTTGATTTTATCAGTTTTAGATTCTTTATTGGTTTTTGTTTGTTTGGTAAAGAATAATATATTAAAACCATAATATCTATCATATTACTCTGACATGTACATTTTTCTAAAATCTTAATTTTGTTATCTTAATGGTTATTTCTCATTTATTTCTTTTTTATATAAATCAATTTCACCTTGAATATGATTTTAATTTGAACTAAACCTCAAGTGTTCAAAATCATTCTTGACCATTGGATCTCTTAGATCTATTATTGACCATCAATTACCTTTGAAATATTATATCCCAAATAAATTTCAACCATGTTTTCTCCAAAGAAAATATTCTCTATAAATAGTAAGAAAATTTCTATCGGTTCTCACCTCAATTTCTATAACCAATGATCTTATCAGCTTTTGTAATCAGCATATTACTCAAGGTGCAAGTTAGTCTTTCATGTCGGAGTCTTCTATTTCATCTATAAATTATATTCCTACAAGGAATTTTTCCTCCATGAATTTATTTTGTGAATGGCTGGTCTCCAGATATTTTTATAAGTCTTTTGATTATTCTTTGAAAAGAATTATATGTTTTAAATGCTAGGAACCAATTTGTATGGAAATATTACATTCTGATCATGATCATGTCTATCATGATGTGGTGTTACAATTTTATGAATCAGTAAAGATAGACAAGGATCTTAATATTTATTTTAAAATGTATGACAAGACTTATATAACTTCCTCAAAATAGGTAGCTACGTTTCTAGATGTTCTATTTGAGAGATATGCATTATGTCCTTCTCATAAGATACTGAATTCTAATGTAACCTTTGATAGGTATAAGTTAAAGAAACACTTTTCTGAAATTCATGAGGAAAAATGAAAATTGAGTCATCTATAAGGACATAATATACTCATAACTTTTTGAATTCAAGGGTTTTTAATGATGAGAAATGTTGATAAGGAAATATTGATTGTTTTAGAGGTGTATGTTCTTGACTAATCAGTGAACATAATGAAGTTTATCCGTATGGTGTTTATTTTCCAAAAAATTAAGAATCTCAGATTTGGTGGTATAAAATCTCCACTAATCAGGTTTTCCACCATTATTAGTAAATTTATGAAAGAGTTCTTGAGTTTGTGTAATATTTCGATTATGTCAGATCCAAATTTTATCAAAGAGCCCTTAATTAGTAAGGATATGGTAAGGAGGCTTAAATTATGTTTGAATTCTGAATTGAAAAAGTTTTATAAAGATCCGGATTATAAGACAAAAATAATGATGATAAATGTAGTGAGAAAACATCTAATCCATCCTAGTCATATTCAAACAAATGAAATGTAGTTAAGGATACAACTCCAAAACCCTCAAAGAAACAAGAGGTTGTATCCGATAAGGTTGCTGCTAAATGGAGGAAGAAAAATCATGAAAGGAAAGAAGGGGATCCTCAGTTTGGATTGGATCCAGCTGAATATTTGGCATTAAAAGTAAGGTCTGAAGGGACATTGAAAGAAGAAGAGAGAAATAAGAGATTGAAGAAAATAAATGATGATGTTATTGATATTGATAGTCTTCTAAGAATAGATCAACAATTAAAATCTGGAATTCAAATAATGGATCCATCTGGTAAAACTCAATTTTTTACAGCATGAAAAGGCAAGGGAAAATATGTTTATGAACAATCGTCTACACAATCTCTTGAAAAAGAACATGAAGAAGTGGAAGAATAACCAGAAGAATAAGAAGAAGTTCAAGAAGAACATGATCAATAATAAAAAGGACATGACAAAATATATGTCAAAGGAAAAGAAGATACAAACAATAGAAGTCATACTAAAGAGTCATCAAAAGTACCATCTTTTGTTTATCCATATCCATATCCTCAGCCCTCCAAGAGATAATTTCAAAAGGTTTTCTCCAAGAAAGAAATTATGATTTTTGATAAAGAATAAGAAGAATAAGAGGGAGAGGAATGATCTAATATAAACCGGAATCAGCCAACTCATGTAATCAGCATTGAGACTCATTTTGGTGATCTCCCACAATTCACTAAGGAAACAGATTTTGAAAGGGAAATCCCTGTGAAAGGGGTTCAGTACATTCAACATACTTTGAATATATTCGATAATTTGGTACCTTTTATTCCAAAATTTTATTCCACGTTGGAAATTCTTTCAAATTCCCATAATGATAGAACATATTCTGTCTGGGTTTTGATACACAGGTTTCCAAGTCTTAAAGCCGATTTCAATATTTTTAAGGAATGTTCTACTTGGAATATTAAGGCTTGAAATAAATATGTGAAGTGGTCTTATAACGTTGATGAAATCCTAAAGAGACATATGCACAAACAAGAATAATTGTTACATCGGGTGAACAAACTCAACTCTATCTATCTAAAGTTGATTGATGATTTGAATGAAAATTTTGAATAATTTAAAAGTGTCAGTACCTCAAAATAAGTTGCCTCAATAGAGATAGAATGTTTAAAGGAAAAGTTTGAAGACAAGAGTAATTATTTAGTTTTACTCTCAAATAGAGTATCCATCTTATAGAAAGAATGTTAACTCAAGATGAATTATTTAAATAACCAGGAAGAAAAACTAAAATCTCAAGAAGCTAATAATCAGATTTATGAAGATCGTCTCTAAAATCAAGAAAAGATTATTGCTAAAAAAGATAAGAATTTTAAGGCTCTGCAAGAAGATCTTGACTAGATCATGGAGGATAGAAATGAGTTCAAGAATATGAAACTCTTGTTGTGTAATCTTTTGGAAAAACAAAATGGAAAAGAATGTTGGTTCAACTCTTGTTGTAATAAAAATTTGTTTCATGTAACATTTACTATCTTTTACTCTATTTCTATAACATTATGTAGGAAATAAATTCATTCCCTTACTATTTTTGAAAATCAAAAATGGGGATAATGGCTTTAAAAAGAATTAATTTTATGAATGTCTGATTAAGGAAGAGATGTCATAAGAAAAAGTAAAGTGAATAGGATCCCTTGTGAGTTGTATAGACCATGGGCAGAATTATTCGTATTCACCATAGTTATTAAACTCAGGGGAGAAATGATTTTATTGTTTGTTATATTGTTGTTTTTTGTTTTTTTTGTTCTTTTCAAAATGTGGGGACTGTTTATTGAAGACATGTTTTGACTTTTCCATCAATAATTTGTTTTGGAAATAACAAATCACACATATCGTAATCACATATATTGTTTATTATGTATGTTTTTTTAACAATACTAATCACTTACTTTGTTTTTCATGTTTGATGTATCCTTATGAAAGTTATATTTTTTGTTCATACATGGTGTTTTATTTTCTATTATTCCTCATAGTCATGAATCATAACATGAATGTGTATTGCATTATAATCAGAAATTGTAACCAGGTTAGGGGATAAATTGTAATCAAGTATTGTAATCACGATATCATAACCAGGGTATGCATCAACACCAAGTTATACCTCATCCTCTTATTATGTATTGTTTCCAAGCATCATAACTAGATTGAATATCGTGGCTTGTAACGAAGTTAAGAATCATAACCAATTTAATAATTGTAACTAGGTTATAATTTGTAATCGATATGCATTGTTATGATGAGCCTAGAAAAAAAGTTACACATTACACTTATGAAATGCATTACACTTTTATCATAATTTCAATATAAGTTTCATGTATCTCAAAATCTTTGTTCTTTTAATTTTGTACTTACTTATTTCTATATAAATGATGTCACTAATTTGGTTATTTACCAATCAAAACGAGCTAATGAATTCTATTTTGTTTTGATCATTGTAATTCCAGGTGTCCAAGTCCCTCCACGTTTTTCAGAGAAATATAACCATTGGAGAAAATATGACTGTTGGAACTTGGAGCCTATAAATATGAGGTCATTAAAACCAGAATACATTAATTATACTTCTATCAAGTTCTAGAGACAGATGTTGTGACTTCTCTCTTTCTTCACCTGAAATCCTTCAAGATACATGAATTGAACAACTTGTTCCATGTTCATGAATTTTTTTAAGAGAATTTTTTCTAATTTTTGCGACCAGTCATTGTGATAAAGATCAAGGGATTATGGGGAATGAAAGATGTGATTTGGATCATCGTATCAAGGTCCTTCAATTTCTTGATAGACAAAGGTGTCGATTACCTTCTTAATTGAGGACTTCCAATGATAGGAATATAGATGTGCCAATCATCAAATCGAGGGCTTACCAAGGTGGTGGTAAGAAAGAACTTTTATCCTCAGTCAAAGGATACCCTTCTCTTTGGATTAAAAGAATTGTCATACTTTTACATTTCAATAGATATTTGTATTTGAAAGGTAATTGTATTGTTTCTCTTTATTTTCATATTCAATTCAATTGTAATTATTTCAATTACGATTCATATTGTATCAATAGATTTTATATTCTATATGGTAGAATCAATAGCATTTGTTTTACTCATTTCATTGTATTCATTTCAAATAAAATTTTTTTACATTACTTTTAGTATTACATCTTAGTATTTACATCAGATCCAAGACAATTATGGACATTTTAATTGGTTGTGAATTGTATTAGTATATGATGTCTAAAACTAGGTCCTTTCTTAAGTGTTTAAATATATAGTTTTTTAACATACAATTCTCCCCCATATTGTATTGTGCCATATATTATACATATACATTTATATTATGATCCAAAATGATCAAGATTATTAGCTACAGGGACTTCATTTTCAAACTGAGCTGACACAAAAAGTAGATGAATGAGTCTCTAAGTAGGTATGGTGTTCCATTATTGGGGTTATGCATTTCCAATACACAAGGGGAGAATAGAAATTTTTAGAACCTATATTGTAGAATTCTCTTCATAAGGGAGATAATAATTAATATAATTAGGATTTAGTTGGGATTTATTAGGGGGATCGTGAAGATGTGAAAAATCACAACATAATAACATGGGTGTTAGTGATAATGTTGCAGTATTTACCCAAATTATAGTCGAACTCAATAGTCAAAAGATTTTAAATAACATTGTAGGAAATTTAGAAAACATGGAAAATGATGAATCACCATAGAAAATATCTTATTAGTACACTACTAAAAATGAAATAGTATATATAATAAAGGATTATCATCAGCACTGCTAAAGAACACAAGTTCAGTGAAGGATTTTTCACATTTTAATCCCACCATAAAAACTATATCTCACTAATATTGAAAAAATTCTCAAGTAAATTACTTCAATCAGTTTAAATATGATTGTAATTAGTATTATGATGATTATAATCATATGAATTTTGATTTTTGATGTTTTCCATGGCATTTATATTTCCTGAATGAGGGCGTTTTGTCTTTTTATAACACTATTTTTATCTTCTTAGTATCATTTATTTTCATTAATAAATAGGATTTTCCATAAATTTTTCAAAAAATTATCCTCTTATGCAATGTTGAATTAAAAATATGTATATTTTGAAGTATTAAAATTTTTACAATATATTAATTACAAGATGAGATAGGAATATATGATTCAACCATTTTGAATGGTTTTTAATATTTTATATGAAGGAATGAAAACTAAAATGATCAACATGGTTAAGAACAATATATATTTTTATCATCCACAAAACATATCTGCTAATATGAAGAAAAAGGCCAGTAATAAGCCTATAATATGTGATAAGAGATAATTGAGAAAGATTATTGAAATAACATTTTCTACAAATAAAATGTTTAATTTTCACATAATAAAACACTTTGTCAAATGTGAATAATAAGTAGAGGGAGATCATATATATAATGATGATGTGTTGTATTTCTACAATAATTTTTTATTCATTTTTTTATTTTTTGAGATCAAAGTGTTCAGATGATTGATAGTTTTTCATTCTTATGATTGGGAGTAGTGAGATTTCTATTTGTGAATAGTTTTAAACTGTTAGTGTAATTGAGTCCACAATAATCCCTAAACATATAGCACACTTTTATAATTATATTATATATTTACATAACCACATTAATCACTATCGATATATCCCATTGTAGGTGAACTAAGAAAAAATTCATATAGTTTTTGATTTTTTCCCTTTCACACTTAGTGATAAAGAGATTAATTCTCTTAATGACTACATAAAAATATTTTTGGAGGGTTTATTTTGAATTTACATACCCAAATTTACCCCCCCCCCCTTCTTAGGGAATCATACCTAATAGGGGAAAATAATTTCTATAAGGGGTTTTCTACAAAAAAAACATATTTGACATCATTTACCACAATTGAGTTTGACTGAGTTTATTTATGTTCATGATTGATACTTTTCATTTTATCCTCTATTATAATTGGGTGGTTGATAAATATAATATATGATCTTTATGGTGTTTAGATGATCAATGCCTTATTCACATACTCCTTTTCATGGATAATATGTTTTTAATTACTAAAAATATCTTTTGATTAGAATATATTGGAACTTATATTAGATGTAAGGAAAATATGAATTTTATTTATATTAATATTGATAATATAATGTGTAAAATGGGAAACTCAGTAATAATTTAATACATGGGATTATATTATTAAAAGGATTCAGAATGGGAATTACATTACATTATATAAATAATTTTATGAAATCCAAGGTATAAAAATTACTAAATTATAGAGATTTGATCGGTTCCTCTTGAAAAAACATTTCTAACCCTTTATATATAATCCTTATAACACCAATTCATATATTTAACTAACATATCATGAAAAAATAGTTATATTTATAAAACAATCCATTATAATTCATTAAATGGATGTAAAATTACCTATTAATAATTTAAAATTTAGTTAAATGTTGAAATCCCATTAATGGTTTGTATTGGATGATTATTATTGTGGGTGACATACACTACCCTCCCAAGATTCACTTGGATCAACATTAAAATTCAAAATTCTTCCCCATTCAAGCCTCCAATAATTTATGGGCTTGTGATTCGAACTATACAGAAAAATATTAGTAGTGGATGAAATTTCCTTAAAAAACCTTGGAAATATTTCAACAAAACTGCCAAAAGAAGAATAAATATTACAGACATGTTATGGAATATATATCTAAAAAATGATTTAATTCATGGAATGTAACATAATAACATGGAACAAAACAATTTATATTCGAGAAGATGTGAAATAAAACAAATATAAAGTTTAAAACAAATTTAAAACACATATACACTAAAAAAATAAAAAAAAACTAGTAATTATCCATTTTGCATCATTAGATCAACCCTAAAAATAGACCCCTCTAACTCTATGGTATGTTTTATGTTTTGAGAAATGGAAATAAATTACAGTTAAAAAATTATATATTAAAGCATGTTTTTAAGAATTTTTGAGTATATAAATATCAAGTAGGACATCTAAAATAAAAATATACATCAATTTGTTCACTCATGTGTGAATAATTGTAATGTAATGAGATAACAATTGTAATTTATTATCTCATTACACAAAAACCACTTTGGGTCATCACTAATCCAATATTAATTGAGAATCTATATAATCCTATTAATTTGAACCATACCTCACTACAATTGTGAATTTAAAAATAACAAGACTTGTGATAGATTGAATACACATAAAAAGAAGGGCTAAAAACAACAATATAAGTGATGGGAAATTACCAAATAGATGTTAATCTTATGATATATATTAATGAACGTCCCTATTCTAGTAAAAAAATTATTGGAGGGGTATCATAACTCAATAAATCAATATAATCTCTCTTATGGCCTTTGGAACCCCCTTCTTTATGTTAGTGTATCTCGAAGTGTATTCTTGATGTTGTGCAATAATGTAGTTTAGTCACTAAAATATCAAAAAACATCATAAATATAATTATAACACTTATATAATAAATTTACCTTCAATAGAATAAGTATATCAACTCCAAGATTTAATGTCTGTCATCTGGATAACAGATTATTTGAAATTATTCATAGGTTAATCATCCTATTATGGTCATGATGTTAATAGGATGAGATCCTTCTCTATGAAATTTATATTCTAAATCCATATTACATAAATAAAATAACTATTAATAGAATGGTATTATAACATGGTAAAATCACTAAAATTCATTGTGCTTATATCAAGTCCACAAAAATTTCATGAATTATGGGGTCCATTAGGAGTTCCCACCTATCACCTATCACCATTATCATTTAAGTTTTCACAAATATATCAAAGTTAGATGTGTTTAATATAATTACTTAATGACTTTTATATTCTTATGATATTTAAATGATATATAAGAGTCTCCTTTTTTATTTACCTCATCAGAGTGAGATAAAGTTCATATTCAACAAAGAGATTGGGACCCCCAAAACTTTTAAATTTTATGTTATTATGGGGTAACTAGTGGTGACATGTAGAACTCCATGATCCCTAAATTGAGAAGGTTATATCAAATAACCATTTGAATTTTTTGAAGAATGATGGATTTTCTATATCGTGCAATAACAATATATGATGATTGAAATTGAATAGCCATACATTATTTATACATATAAATATATGAAAATTATAAATCAAATCCCAACCATCTATACACAATCAAATGGTTGGAATCATCATGTGTATTTTTTCATTGGTAATGTGAAAAATATATTAGATGACACCACTCCATGTAATACAGTGGATGTGAGCTAGTCATATAGATTTATTTTTTAATGGCCAATTCACTTAATTATTGGAAAATTTGTGAATCACATCATTACTTAAATGGTTTATATCATGTTGTTACATGATTAATGACACATATTAAATCCAATCAATAGAATGTGGTTATAAAATGATCAAATCTCCCAGATGATAATGTTCCTCTTGATAAATGAATGGAGGATCTATCAGAAGTGATATTGTATCCCATAATGAAAGACGAGTGATATTTTGGAACCATCAGGTACGTATTTTGGCGGGATATGTTTATCACTGACCTACAATTTTTCAAATGATAGGATTTTTATAATTTTCCTGAACCAATAAAACTACATTGAAACCTCAATTATGGGTTTTCCTTATTTATATTTACTAGTCATGTTAGGGAAATTTGACTATTTATATCTTTTATGAAAAATTAATTTTTTTTACACTTTTATGTTCTTAGTTTATAAGATAGGTTTATTCTTTTAGTTTCCTAAATAATATTTGGAAATCATTTGTACTATCAACATCACCCAGATTAGTCTATGTCATTGTGACTAATATTTTGGGTTGTTGTAAAGACCCAAATCTTTATGAGTTTGTAAAATTTAGAAATAATTTAATTATTAATCATAGTGAAGGGATCTTTTTTAGAATTAATATTTTATATAAAAAAATTATAGTTAAAGAATCTTGAGGAGTGTTTTTATTTTATATGGATCTTGGATCAGAAGGTATTTTATATCTTTAGATGAAGTTTTATACCTTTAGGTATTTTTTTAAAAAAAAATTGAGTGTTTTCCCTATGTGAACATTCACGGTATAGTTAGTTAAAACCATGATGTTGATTATAAAAATCCATGAAGGGTTATTTTTCATAAGTGTTTAAGATGCATGAGTTATATATAGTTTCAGAGATCCATGTGAGGAAACTATGTGTGGTGATGAATTATTTCAGAGGGTGACACAGGATTGGAACATGTTATGGTAATCTATATAGATAAACCCTGTGAGGGGTGTATCTTGAGATAGTGAAAGGATCAAGGTTCATGCCTAGTTTATAAAATAATGTGTCCAGAATGTTAAGATTCAAGAATTCCATAAAAATTTTGAAAATAAAAATTCTCCACCATCAATATTAAGTAACCCATTTTCATTAATTTTCCCTCTTGTGTTTTTGAACTATGGATTCCACGCTTTACCCTGTTCCCTCTGATTCCCCTATTTAATAGTGTGTTCTTGATTGTGTTTTATTGAAATTTGAGGAAATTTATACCCTTAATTTTCTTTCATTATTCTTTCCCTTCATAGTTTTTTCTTTTTCAGTGTCTCCAACATGCAGTTTTGATTGATGATTATGCTTAATCATGGTAGAATTTTCTAAATTTTATTGTTATTTTGTATGGATTCACTATATGATAACATGGGAGGATTATCTCATGTAGTATATTTCCATTTTTATAGGTACTTCACCATATAAATTTTACATTAATTATTTATAAAAAATTTAAAAATTAGAGATTTTTAGGTGTTTATTAAGAGTAATTATTCTCAAGATGGTTTAAATGGTATTTCATGGACCCTTTGGGTGTAGTTGTTTGTGGATTAAAAGTGGTGAGATGACCAGGTGAGTTTTTAGGCAATTTTCACTATTTGTATTAACAAAAGAAATTAATTATAAATTTTTATAATTTATTTTTTCTAAATGTAATGGATTGAGATAGAATATCGGGATAGATATGGGCTTGGGTGAGGCTTTTACAAGCTAGAGATGTGGTCGATATTTGAATAAAGTTAATTAATTTGTGTATTGGTTGGGTTATCCATGGACATGTCCCTAATTTTATAAATCTTATTTATGCAGTATATGATATATGTTCTCAAAACTGATGATTTATTGACCAGTAAATTAAAATGAATTATTTTATTTATCTCATATGAACTAAATGGACTATATTTAGCCATAATTGACTCTTTTAACTAGTATGATTCCTCAATAACCAATGCTTTATGATTGGATATAAAGGAAATCTTGGTCCATCTTATTTTTATGTGGGATATCTGTGATAATTATAGAAAATAAAATTCTCTGGAAATGATATAACCAAAGGGAGATGAAATCATTTATATTTATGATAGGACTTCAAAAGGTTATCAGGTTTATGATAAGGTGTAACGATCCTATATTAGTTTACTAAGGATAGTGTATTGGGTAAATAGGTCTAAGGCCATTTGTAGATACGTGGGATGATCATTCATCTCATTAATAATTGGGATCACCCTATTCAGGGAAGATTAGATTCTTGTTGTGATTTATGGGTGGTAAAATTCTCCCAATGCTTGAAATAGTGAAATAGAGAGGGGTTCCCTCTAGGTGATTGTTTGAATAAAATCCTATGGTAGATGTGCTACAGGACACTTTTGAGGATTATGAAGATTATTTGACATCTTGGAATAGAATTTAACTAGTCTAATAGTACATGAAAAATCAATACAAACCCTAGTAATCAGTTTCAAGTTTTGATGTGGGATTTGGATTAGTTAGGGATTTGTTTCCTTGAGGAAAGAGTCTGGAAAGTTTCTATGATCTCAAAGGACCCCATGTATGGTGTCAGAGTAGATATTTAATTTAAGGGACCTCAATTGGTTCCCCAATTTCATTATGAACCTAGAAAAGGTTAGTGTGGAGGATCATATATCAAAAATATCAAGTGTCATCTTATAACTTGATGATTTTTAGAGATAGATTAGTTTTTTCATAGTGATGGGGAAAATTTGTAGTATTGAGAAGAATATAAGGAGTTGTGTGATGGGTTTGGGTAGGTAACCAACTTGTGTGGTGTTATATGAGTCTTAGAGGAGGATATTAACCTAGGTATACGTGATTTATTTTATGTATTGTTTTGTGGCATGTGAAAAAGGGTTTAGTCATTTAGGGATAGAAGCATCCACCTAGTAATAAAGACCTCATACCACTCCAATCTGGGGTATGACCCCATGGATGTATCTGATATGGTTTGGGTGAGTTTATTTACCCTAAGTGTATGTTTCTGATATAGTTATGGGGTGATAAAACTTCCCCTCGATGCATGTTTATTGTATGGTTTCAATGTGAGATGATATTACCATAGAGGTTTGTTTTTATATATTTCTTGGGTGATATGAGGTTTACCCAGATATATACTATTAATATAGTTTTGGTATGATCTCATTTTCCACCTTGTGTTTACCATTTTAAATTTTTCAGGGGATAGGCATGGTACCCCCTGGGTGTTTGTTATTATATGATGCTCCGTGTACAATACCATCATATAATTATATGATTTATAAAAATATATCATGAAAAACAATACCATGTCAATTTAGGTTTAGATTTTTATATAATTGTCGAAAATTTTAAATAATAAATCTCATGTCCTTCTCATCCAATGGAAAATTGTTTTCCACTAAATAAGAAACTAATTAATCCTGAATATGTTTCAATATCTCCCATAAATTCTCTAAAGATTTTATTCTTTTCAAAATATCTAGTGTAATAGTTTTATTCATAAACTATATAAATGGACTCATAAGAAGGGTGATCTAAAATGCTCTACAAGGGGAAGCATATTCCAAAACCTATAATAGAATAAAAAAGAATCAATATTATTGTTGTAAATAAATAATAGTCAATTAAATCCATATAACTGACCATAAGATCTTTAAATAAATAATTTTTAACAATATAAATAAACACATGCACTATAATATCTATTTTCATAGTGATGTAGCATATAATGGTGGACGAGTCAAGGCCTTATGATAAGACATTACATTTCATCAAGGTCTTATACCAATACATCTACCTTTTTCAATATTATAGTCAAAGAATATAATTAAATGGTAATGTAAGAACAAATACTCAGGCTAGTTTATCTCATGATACCTAACAATTCATCGACGGTCTAATGAGGGAACCTCTTATAACTCATTAAGTCAAATTCTTTTATAATTTGATTGAATTAATAAGCTATAAAATATATCTCTTTAATTATTTACTAATAAATAAACATCTATATTTGAATAAAAAGTATATGTATTTTCAATATTTCCCAAATAAATAAATAGAATATCTTTTTATATAATATTCCCTCATACTAAAATCATTTAAGGGGTATATGTTCAATTTAATAATTTACTAAGTCAATTATAATAAGGAATATTTTTTATTTCTATTTAATCAAATGAATTAAATATAAAGTGCTCATAGAGGAATGTTTTTAGAATAAAAATAATTTTTATAAACATTAAATGATTAGGAATGATAAAGGTAGTGATGTATAGATTATCTGATAGAAAATAACATTTCCTAATAATTAAAAATAACTAGAGGAAAAGAAAATCGTGGGTGGTTTTTGAATGAAAGTGCATAGAAATTCCCTATATGGATTATATTTCAAAAAAAATACCAATTTAAATTTGATATTGAAGAAGAAACCCTTGTGATGATGGGAGAATAACAATTAAAATAAAATAAGAGGGATACCTTGAAATGAAAAATCCATTCTCATTAAATGAAATATATTCATTATACTTAAAGGTAATAGGTTATTGAAAGCGCTATATAGAAAAATATGGTCTGTAATATCCAACATGTCTTATAGAAGTGAAAATATAGAAAGATAACCCTTATATCTTTAGTATCTTCTGAATAAAAATTCATTTTAATAAAGAAAAAATATATGTTATTCAAACCATATAAACTAAGTGAATATAGTAAAATTAATTCAATATAAATTAATCTCATCATATCATCGATATCATGGTTCACAATATGAAATATGTACGTAGAAGTTAACTTTATGACAAAGAACACCTTAAATCATTGGAATCCTTTGGATCAAAGGTTATTTAAATAAAAAAATGATATGGATATTAGAAACACATTAATTAAAATAATATGGTAAAATTAATTCATTAGGAAGAATTTAAATCATATCAATGATATAATTGTCTCCAATACGAAAAATCTCTCAAGAAATTAAATTTGAGACAAAAAGACCCTTAAAACCATATAATCCTTTGAATGAAAGGTAATTTAATGAAATAACATGATACAACCGTTAAAACCTCATTAATAACGTGAATTTTTTAAATTAATTAATTAGGTAGTAATCACACCATATTAAAGATATCATAGTGCACATTAATAATTATGTCTCGAGAAATTAAATCTTAGACACAGAACCCCTTACAACCTTTGTATCCTTTGAATCGAAGGCCGTTAAAATAAAGAACACAATTTTCTTTTAAAACCACATAAATTAAATTAATATGGTTGAATAAATTAATTTATAATTAATCACAATATATTGAGGATATCATCGTGCACATTAACATTTTTTCACAACAAATTAAATATGAGACAAAGATACCAATACCATAATTTTTAACTTCCTCTAAAGTGATTGAATTTATTGTTAAAAAAATAACTATATTAATCACATTTTTAATAACCTTTTTTGAATATATAAACATTTATAAATATACTTTATATTTTTTTCTATATGTTTATTCGTAATTTTTTATCTATTTTTAATACCATGTTGAAATAGTTTCACAATAGTTATGTAGTTATTAATTATAAACCCAAATTTCATCATTAACATAATAAAAAGGGTATTATAATTGGTTGTTTTCATGTATTTATAATTTTATTATTTAATTATATGGGTTTTTTATGATGGTTAATAATGAATTCATTAACAACCTTGTTTTAGTGATTTATTTTGAAAGGACATTAGTATATTAATTAATGAGCTTAATATTAATGTTAACATTGAAAAACCAAACATAAATTATTTATTTAATTATTTAAATAAAATATTGTCAATAATTAGTTTCTCATACTCATCCATGATATTATTTTCTAGCATTATGTGACCCAAACATGAACAAGTCATTATTAATTGGTGAGTGTGGTTATAAAAGTTCATTTTTTTTAGAATAATATAAATATTATAGAAGAATAATGATATTATTTAGATAATTTTAATTTTTTCAATAATATTTGAAAATATATTAATATATAATAATAAAACTAGATAGAAAATGGGAAATGTTACTTCGTGGAGACGGTAGTCCCCACAAATGCACAAATGATGATTTTGTTTTTCATAATGAAAAAGAAAAAGGTGGTTAATAACTATTACCAAAATACAAAACCAATAATTATAATATAAATGTAAAAAATCATATAATCTTGTAAAAATTAAATTTTAATTTATAACATATAAAAGCTACAATGTTACAAAAAAATAGTACTTACATTGAGAACTTTGAACTCCTCTAGGAGGATTCCTTGGAATGAGAGAACGTTGGACAATCTCTTATATCTATAAGGTTAAGGAAGTGATATATAAATATAGGGGATATAATGGGGGAATATTTCTAATATTAAACTAAAATTTCAAGATATTATTGAGGGGTGTGAGAGATCTCTTTTGTATGTCGTGACAGTGGAATTTTTATAAATATTTCATCATAATATAAATATATCACATGTTTCACATGTTTCAAATGTCAAGAAGAATAAAAAATGGGTCATAGTGGAGTTAATATAAAAATATCAATCAACCCATCAAAAACTAAAATAAAAATATATTTTAACATGTTATAATATTTACCCATTTGATTAAACCATTTCACCCTATAGGAGATTACAGCAGTAAATAGTTTTTACCAAAGTAATTCATTTTTTATGCCTAAAAATATAATGGACATTATTAAATAATTTTAAACTAATTATTTCAAATATTGAACACAATTTTATTAAATAAAATTTCTATATTTAATAAAAATAAATTCTAATATTCTCGTTTATAACATGTAGAACCCCATTTTTAGCAAAATTGTTTCTTTAAGCATAAAAATAATTAATAGCTTAAAAATATCAATGTATTTTATTTTTATGATATAAAATTTTATATTAAAATAAATTAATGTTATAAATATTATAAATCCACCAATACTTAATTTTACCAAAATAAAAATTTATTATAAGAAAGACTAATAACAGTTTCATTTACTGGAAAATTTTATTTATGTTCATAAAATGTTAAACATAGATTTTATAAATTCTGAATTTTATTTAAACTTTTATATTTATAATCCTTATATACACCCTCTATAATGAAAAAAAAATTATAGACTTTTATGTAATGCCTACTTCCCCATACAGTCATTAACTCAATGGTTTCAGTGAAAATTATATTTTTAACTTTTCAAAAAAAATCAATTATTTTAAAAAAGTCTAAACAATAATACTAATATTATTTTAAATGATGAATTCCAAAATGAGGTTCATTTATTAAAATTAAGATTACTAAAAAATTAAATTATTTTTTAAATGATAATCAAAATATAAAAGAAACTGCATTTATTTAATAAAAATAAGTTTTTAAAAATTAAATTTTATTAATATTTTTTCATATCAATTGCTAATTTAAATAATATTAAAATTTTATACCATGTATATAGTAATATTTTTTAAAAAAATTATTTGAATTTTTTGGAAAACAAATATATATATTTATAAATAATGTTTTTTGAAAAATATTACAATTATATTAAGTAATATTTACCAAATACCATTAATGTAAGGGTATATTCTTTTTGGGCCCATTAAATTTTGAGTTGTGGTATTATATTTTTTGGTCTAATTCTTGGAAGTCAAATGGGGGATGTTAAGATGAAATTTTAGATATAGAGAAATTTTTTGTTGTGGAGGCTTCTGTTGCACTAGGGAAGAGATTTTTGCAATGCGGAGGATAGAGCTATGTAGTGGAGGTCTATTAGATATTGGTAAAGAATCGTATATATCATTTATACTATGTAGAGTCATGTAGGGTCATTTTAAGGGTTATTGATGTTATGTTCATCTTGATGTCGCCATGATATGGATCTTAAGTTGTGCCATGGATGAATCTTGTATAGATGTTATGTTGAATGATGGATTCCATCTAGAATGGAGTCCTGGAGAGGTATTTTTCTTTTGTATTATTTGGTATTTGGTTTGATACATCATATAGAGGGGTTGAATTTTAGCCTTCCTTTTTTTCTTTGAAATTTTACAGTGTGGTGGTCCCTTGAGGCATGGTCCCTTATTCGGTTTTATAAGATCTCATAGTTGATCAAACCATGTTTTTCAAACATATTTTTGACAAAACCCATTACGGAGTGGTCCCTTCCCTTTTGTTATACTTTTATACCATGTCAACCCATTTTCACTATGGTCTAGGCATTTTTGTTTTGATGTTATGCTTTCATGTTTTCCTTATATTCATAAGCCCCTTATAACCCTATAATTCTTTCATCTTTTCTCTTAATTTATGGGAGATCCAAGTGAATACCTTGGAGATATTTCATCCTTATTTCATTGGATTTAATCCAAAACCATGGTATATTGGTCCTTTTTTATTCTAGTATGGTGACCTATCTTCACTAATAAATTTTCATCCTAGTTCCTCTCACATTATTCATCTGGATCGAGTTTTAGTTATGGGAACGGGTAGTTTAGTTGTAGTTATGGCTAGAGGTTGAGAATGAGTTGTGTATTAAATTTTATTTATCCATAATTTGTGTTTTTCAAGCCATGTGTATGTCATATCTTCACCTCATAATTTCACATATATTATAGAAGTGGTGATCAAGGTAGGGGATCCTCATTATCTCCTTCTTTTATGTGCATCTATGGAAATTTCAATCTTTTATCTTTTTGTAGGTAGATATAAGTTGAAAAAATATATAAATATTTATCATAATATAAAATTGATTTGGATGATAGTTTCCATAATATCATTAATTTTTTGTGATATTTTCTAATGAATTTCCATGTCAGTTTCCTTTCTGAAAATCACATATATTGAGAGCCTTTTTTGTGTTGTAATTGATGTGATTTTTGAAACCCTTATTCTGTTTTTTTTGGATCTCACCATTAATAAAAATGTATAATAACCAATATATGTTTAATTAAATAGTTACTCAAGTAAATATGGAATTTTTTGACAATACACATGATAAAGAAGATGTGATAATCTAAAATATAAAGAACTGAAATTGTGGTAGTTGTGATTGATAAATTATGTCATTATGTGTTGATTTTCTTACTGCATTGAATTTTCTAGAATCTATGGATCTTATTATCCTTTTACTGTCGATGTTGGTGACCATGTTTTTGGTGGAATATTGGGGTAGTGAGGCTATGTTTTTTTATATGGGAATTGATGAGGGATGATGTGCAATGTCTGCTTTATGAGGTTTTCTTCATGTGATTGTTCTAGTGAAATGGTTGGATTGTGGTGATGGATTAATATATGATTCTATGTGGAATTGGTTGATATGGGTTGGATGATATGTGTTTTGGTGTGGTTATGTTTGTTTCTCAGTTAGCTATAGAATGAAATTGTAATACTAAAAATAAAATTGATGTTTCATAATTGGATTTTAAATTGAATGATGATAAATGGGATTGAAGTCAATGTAAAATGACATTGTTTGATAAATGAATAAGCACAGGATAATATAAAATAAGTATGGGTTTATATTATATATGATTAGTGGATAAAATTGTTATATGGTTATTAAATTAAATGAGGTAAAGTAATAATTACTGGATTATGTTAATCCGAAATGAAATGTCTTGGTAAATTAGAGTTTTAAGAAACTAAATAATTTATAAAATGGTGGAACTTGTATCTATAATATGGTATTATATGTCTTTTGTGTATGGCATTTGTGTGGTGTGATGAATTAGAGGTGGTATGAGATAGTAGAGGAGGTTTTTATACCTTGTGGTGATGTTTTGAGACATGTTAGTGATATTGTAGTGAACCCATAGGTTGGTCTTGTATTTTATATAATTATCATGTAATTGATTTTATTAATATGTGTCCCAACCATGTTGTATAACCTAACCAAATCCCAAATGTCTTGTATTATGGGTGTTTTCTATAATATCTAGGATGGTGGTGAATTAAAATGCTGGAAACCAAAAATTCCCCTCTCTTCCTTTAGAAGTAGTTATGATGATGGACTGGATTTAAAGATTCTACAGTTATGATAGGTTGGTATCAAAGATCTTCTAATGATGATGAAGATGTGATGTGTGGTGGGGGCCATGGATGGTAAATTAAGAATACAATGTACGTGTCCTTCATGTTCAGGATACCCTGCTATTGTGGATATGAGAAGTGATGATGGGTGAGGCTATAATGTGTGAACATTATATGGTGCTAGAAATATATTCTAGACCATGTGATGGTGTGGTAGGTCGGGATGCATCCCAAAAAACATCAATGATTGATGGTTATGTGTTGTGGTTTGCCTAGAAAAGATGGAACAATACAACATTTGACATTGGGGTGTGAGAGTGGAAAAGAAATGGGAAGGTGTCTATGTGGTTCCTTTTATTTTATTTTTTCAAAGTAGTATTATTATAATTGGATGTGTTATTTATTTAGTGTTCTCTTGTGATACTAGGATTGGTTATTTGACCTATTTAGGCATATGTTGGTTTTTATGTTGGTTAGACAATGTAATATTATACTCCTTCCACTTTTGCTTGAGAGACCATGGTTATGATCCTACTAAGTATAGATTTTATTATCACCTGATATATATATATATATATAAACTATTTTTCAGGTTTATAAGATTACTTTGAGGATTGAGCTAAGAATTACTAGTGTAGATATTAGTGAATCTTTAGAGATTTTGGTGTAGAAACTATCATTTTTTATTTTTTATATAAAGACATGTATTGTATTCATTTAATTATTAAAAGTATTATGAGATGGTTTTATTTCCTTTATTTCATATTAGGTGTGGGAATTTCATAGTGTTTATTAATAATATCTCTTAATAATATTTTTTTTATTAAGGATGATGTCTTTCATATGTGTAATTTTTATAGCTTTGGTGCCAGTAAAAAACATAGGGCCTACCCAAGGCGGCACTCATGACTCATATCTTTCTTAATTTTCATCTCATAAGGTGTACCTTTGGTGTAACAACATAAGTTTTTTAAAAAATAAAACAATTTTCGATAACGTAGAGATAAGCCACATCGAGCTTAAATGAACAAATAAATATAATTATTAAAATGTGATTGTTATCACTTAGACATTAAATTGGAAGGAATGAATATTATTAGATGCATTGTGAAATATATAATGGTAGTAATAATTTCTAAGGTATTAATTTCTTATTTTTTTTTAATGACTGAATGGACCGAAGGCCTTATTTTTTATTGATTTTCTGATAACCACCTCTTTAAAGGGATGAAGGGGAACCCTTACAAGGCTTGTAGGCTTAGGAATTACATTTCTTGTTGGCTTGGAGACATTACATGAACCTTATGTCTTAAAGAAATTAAACAGACTATGACTACATGAAACTTTCTCCTACCCATCATCTACATTGTGCTTATCTCTCCACCTTTGCATGACTGTTCTGCTAGCATGTCCTTGTGCATAGGTGCATAGGCGCAGTACCGATTGAAAGTTCCATACCCTCTCATTCTTCCAAGTCAGTCTAGACCTTCTCTGGTGGATGTGTCCTGCTCGTTCCTCCTCTAGAGTGGTTCCTTGTAGAATATGTATGTGCAACTGCAAATCAGGTGGCCCTGAAGGCCTTGAGGTGGCACGAAGGCCATGAGGTGGCCCGAAAGCTATACTGACACGAAGGCCAGGGTGGCCAGAAGGCCTTGAGGACTCCAAGATCAAACTGATTTCCCAAGGTTAATAAATTATTTTTATTCTTCAACAAATATGTTTTCCTCAAAAAATATTTTTATTTCTTTTATGGGTTATTATTAAAATTAATTTATTTAAATTTGAAGAAAATAATTTGAAAAAATAATTTTTTTAATTTAGAATTTGAAAATTATCTTAGTAAGAAATTTTTTAGAATTTTCATAAAATATTTATTTTTTAAGGAATTGTGAAAATAATTATTTTTATTAAAAACTATATTTTGAATTAAAATATTTACATGGACAAATTATGTTATAGAATTATTTTAATATTTTTGTTAATTTTTGTTTAAAATAAAGAAATTATAATTTATTAAAGTATTTTATTAATTAATTTGGAATAAAACCATTTTAGATTTAAAAATGGATTTATTTTCAAAAAGAACTATTTTTCATTCTGTTTTTTTCTGATTTAATTTGAAATTAAATTATGAAACTTATGTGTTCTTAATTTGAATAATAAATTAAATATCTATAATTATTTGGTACAAATTTAGAATATAGTTTCCTTTTATTTTTGGTTAATATTAAGAGTAAATTTAGTAATTTTGGATAATATAGTAAATAATAAATCCGGTTATTTAGGTTAAAAGTAAAATGATAATAACCATAAAAAGACCAAAAACTAAACTAAATCTTATTGGATGAGTATATATCAATCCTAATAATACTAGGGCTTAATTTTTGACCTTTTTCCCCACTTATATAAGATTATGACCTTTATAGTATTTTATTTAATGAAATGTAAAACAAGTCACAGTTTTATTTTTAATAAGTATATTATTTTTATTATGGTATTATCAATAAAATATATTCATCTATTAATATTATTTTTAAATATAATAGACTTAAATTCATCATGGAATTTTTTAAATTTTTAGTGATGAAATAATTATCTAAGATATTTTCACAACGTTGATGTGGTTAACATTTATTTAATGGAAAAATAAAAAAATGATATCAATAATAATGAAATAAAATTTTTTAAATAATTACTGTGATAAAATAATTTTATTGATTAAATATAAATTTTATGGATTTTGTAAAATATTTTTTCAAATTATATGTTTTACCATGATATTATTAAAGTCAATGTAATGAATAGTTCTAAAAATTGACTTTATTGATATTTTATCATAAATATTATTTTATTTATTGATATAAGATTCATAAAAATATTAAATTCATCCAATTTAATTGGATAAGGTTAAAAATATCAGCTATCATACATTTATGGATCCTTTTTCATTTTAAATTATCTATTTTAACCCTTAAAGTGTAAAAGTCATGTTTTCATGGTAATAGTTAATGGTAAAAAATAAGGGATAAAACCAAAATTTCTCTAAATATAGTCAAAACTTATATAATTTTTATTATATTAGGGTATTTAGACCAATAATAATATAATATTTAAAATAAATCTCTTTATATAATTTTTTTATTGAAAATTAAATTATTTTAATTTAATATTTTGACAAATGTTTAGAGTGTCCCGCCCCTCTCTTATAAAACAGACCATCTTATTATCATTTATACACACTTAAAGCCCATTTTTTCAGCCAATACCTACCCAAATCCCTCATTATAATCCCCCACCCCTATTCTAGAAGTATTTTTTTAGTTATAATTCCAAACATGAAGGGATTATGGTGTTATGAAATGGAGGATTTCAAAATTAAAGGTATAGTTTTCCAATGCACATTTTAGTTTTGTTTCTTTTTCCAATTCTTTAGAATATTATTAAACCTTGATAAAATAATAACTATGTAATCTTAAATATACTTAGATGTTTTTATGGTTTTTTAATTACCTATATCCATATCATATTCCAACAAATGGGAAAATAATTCCTCATTCATGTTTATGGCAGACTACGACCTCACGAACCATTGCAATTAGTATTCTATCATCATCTCCCAATACTTATTATAATAATGGAATTAATATTTATAAAAGATATTAATGAGATGTTTATCATTTTTAAAATATGACAGATCACTTATAATATTAGCATTCAATGCATAGAAAATTTATAAAGTCATTCGTGCATATGTATGGACTACCCTCTCCAAGATGCGATGTGATACATTTTTCATCATCTCGTCACCTGGATATTATATATAAGTATATTTAAAAAATTTGTATTATATATATTATATTATTATTTTCATTTAGAAATAACATAATACTCACATTCTTTCTATAATGAAATTGAAAAATGGAAACATTACTCATGAGTATGCACACTCTAACATCTCCATGATTGTAACGTAGTTCATTTTCCATAACCTTATTTAATGGTTGAATTTAAAATTATAATTAATGTATAAAAATTATAATTCACTCAATGATATTATTATAAATTTGATTGAATTTTTATATCTTTTACCAAAATCATCCCAACAACATCATTATGGAATTATGAACAAGATATCTTTAAAACATCTGATGTGAACATAAATGATCAAGTAATTTTATATAAAATGATAATAAGTAATATGAAAGGAGTAATAAAATTTAAAAATATTCTTAATCAGGTATAAATCAACCAAAGTTTATTATTTATTATGATACAGAACATTTTTGGTGATTCAGAATCAATTTATGGAATTCTCTTTTTAAAAAATTTATTTTAAATTTTCCCTTAAAATTCACTTTTTCTTCTATATTCAACTTATTTTTTCTAAAAATGTTTGAAATAATAATATTATTTTTATAATATGATTGTTTAATGTCATTTTTAGATATTTTTTAGTTTTTATAAAATTGTTTCAAATGAATATTTTTTTCATTTTTTAAATGAGGTACTTTGTGACTTTTCTACCAAGAAATACATAAAGACTATTTTTTAACTTATATGGAATGAGTTAATATTACTAAAGTAATTATGCCTTAATTATTTGGATATTAGTTTACAATTTAACATGTTTAATTTAAAATGAAATTTTTTCGTCTATATGTTTATAGTGTTCATAAAAATTTGTGATTTAATATTAAAATGGTTATTTTCATTAAGAATATTTTTAGGATAAAATAATTCATGATTTATGATTATGGTATGGTTCCTTGGAATTGATAACAATAATGTGTGGTTACATTGTAAAATAATTATTGGTGGTTCAATGATAAACCAAGTATGGGTGGTTACTTTTTAACTTCCAATGCATTGGGCACTCTAGAGATGGAATTCGATCATATGGTTATTCAATATATGAGATGATGTTAGCTGATAATGTTTATCTCGGTGAAACTATGAAAATACTACAATGGTTATTCCATGAATAAAAACTATTGTTAATCATGAGAATATATTATTTTTATTATATGATAATTATAAGATGTTAACCATGAATGTCTTATATGAGTAGATGTTGTGGTTACTCCAATGATGCCCCATGTTTCTAACATGTTTAATATATGTTTTTTATGAGTTTTGAATGATTTCTTTGAGAATAATGTGTCTATTTTTGAAATATCTAAGATTAATTAATTAATCTGAAATAATAACCTAATAAAGGTAATTTTATTATGGATTTCAATGGGTTTCACTGTACAAATGGATTTATTTATTTTATATCCCTTACTGAAATTTCTGTCTTCAACCTATTTTTTAAAATGATTTTCAAATGGATTAAGAGAGATTAATTACAAGGATGATCAGAAGAATAAAATTTTTAATATTTTCTTGAAAATAAATCAATTTTTATTTTAAATACATTTTTATAGAAAAATGGATACTTTGTAGAAGTGTCCACTTATAATGTGTGGGTAAAAATTGTAGGAAATTGTCCAAGTTCTCTAAAACTCTTACAAAAATGATCCTAAAAATTTTAAGAAAGTGAATTTTTTTTCAAAAACACTAAACTAAGTAATTATTAAGGGTGGTTCCTTACACTTGGTATTAAAGTGAGGTTTAGAAAACAATAAAGATTATGATATTTTCATGATAGGTTATATTAATAGTGATGGATTCCATAAAATGTATCTAATTTTAGGGTTTGATCTATAGCTAAATGTATTAGAAACCCCTTTTTAGGTTTTAATTTATTATTATATTTTGGTGAATAATGATATTTTTGGAGACATTTATTTTTGAGGTAATTATGGGTTATTATATTCTAGGACGGAAAATGAAAGTTATAAGATAACCTTTGAGGTTAAATCATTTCTTTAATACTAATTATGTTAAGGTTATTTTTTAGGATGTTTCTCACATTTCTAGAATTTTGTTAGGATTATATTAATATATTTTATTAAAGGAAAACCTACAGAATGGGTGATAGACCGTCGCATTTGGAAAGGTTGTGGGGGTTGACCCACAACTGAAGGGAAATGAGGGTGAATCTCCTATAATTGGCCTACATGATGTCATAGTCATTATGATTTTTTTATTTATTTAAAATATATGTTTATTAATGGTTATTTTCATTTGGGAACATAGGTTTTATAATAATTTTATTTGGTAATTATGTGAATAATGTTATTTTGGAAGAATATCTCTATATTTATGGGAACCATATATGATATATTGGTATTTTAATAGAGAAAAAATGTTTTAGTTATATTTTGGAAAAATATATTATCATAATGTGGCTCTATTTTGATTCATGTGATTTTCAAATATGATTTTTATAACTTAAATATTATGTGATTAAGATAATTATGTTTTTTATGTGAGACTTTAAGATCCATTTAAATGATTTGGAGATAAATGTTAAATTTATATTTGTTGATTATGTGATAAAATCCATTTGAATTTTTTTTTTGAATCATAATCTGGAATATTTTTGAGAAATTTTAAGGATAGTTATTTATTAAATGATTGATTTTGAACTTTTGGTATTACTATTGACTTTTAGAGAATAAATAAATTTTCATCTTCAAAAGGTTTATTATTTTTGGAGAATTATATTATCCAGTACTAAACATTTTGGTTTTGGTTAATATAAAAAATAGGAGGAATATATAGTTATTATATTATGGATTTCTTGATTTATTTAAGTTATTCTAGTTCTTTTAGCATGAAAAATTAATCTTGAAGACTCTTCATTTTGAGAAAAAGATGCGATTATGGTGGATATTGACAAAAAGATAAAATTATAATTGTCATGTAAGTATATTTCTTTATGTTCTTAGTCTAGGTAGTAAATTAAAACTCTGTGAAAACGATTTTGAAAATGAAATATTAATTTTTTTACTTTTCATACCGAGTAATCATTACCATTTTAACCCAATATAGATTTATGGTATTGTGGTGGTTAAAATTCTTATAACCATATTCCCTAGCACTATAAATAATCCCTTGTGAATTATATTTTCTCTTCAATGTATATTTTTTCTTACATGGAAATCTATTATGTGTTATCTTAATTGTCCTTCAAATTTTCCTTTCCCATTTTTCAATAGGGTGTTTTCTCAATCATTTTTACAATGTGGGATTTCAAAAAAGGTATTTTGAAAATTCATACATTAGTTACCAAGACTAAGTTTAAAATTATGAGTATACAACTTCCAAAAGCGGTGAGAATGTAACATTCTGATTTTTTAAAGGAAAACACTATGTTTGATAACATATAAGATAATCCACATCAAGATTAAACAAAAAACTAAATATTATTATTTAAATGTGATCATTATAACCTATCCGTTAAATTGGAAGGAATGATTAATATTAACTACATTAAAAAATATATAAAATCCTACTAACATATAATTTATTATTTAAATTTTTAAAAATAATTATTAGTTTTTTACTAATGTCATTTTATTATTCAAAAAAAATGTTTCCTTCAAAAATTATTTTTATTACATTTTAGGTGGAATATTTTAATTAGTTTATGTATATTTTCAAAATTTTATTTCAAAAAATAAATTTATATTTTTAATTCCTAATTTCTAAAATATATTTGGATTATTTGTTGACATTTTTATAAAAACATTTATTTTTTATTTAATAGTTACAAATAATTAGTTTTATTGAAAACTATATTTTATTTTTACGTATTTATATGGTATAATTATGTTTTGGATTAGTTTTAAATTTTTATTAGTACATTTTTATTTAAAATAAAATTATTATTGGGTTTTTAAATTTATTTTAAACTTAAATATAGTATAAATAAATTTAATATTTAGAAATTGAATTCATCGGAAAAACTATTTTTCACTTATTTGTCTATTTAAATTAAATTAAATTCTAGAAATTGTGTGCTTTGAATTTATAAAAATGGATTATATATTTTTAATAAGTGGTTCTAAATTTATTAAATAGGTCCCTTCTATTTTAATAACCTGAAATGTATTTTAGTAATTTTGGGTTCCTCCATAATGGGTAAATCTCGTAATTTAGGTTAAATATAAAATTATAATAACTATAAAATGACAAAAAACAAACATAAATATTATTAGATGAGTTTATATAGACTATAATTATAAAAGGGTACAATTTATTACCTTTTGGAGACACTTGGATAATATTAATAATTTTATAGTATTTTATTTAATGAAAAGTCAAACATGCCACACAAATGTTTTTAACAAGTGTACTAATTTTAATATAGTGTTATCCAAAGGATAAGTTTGAATATAAATATTATTTTTAAATATAATATATTTAACATCATCATGGTAATTGTTTTAATTTTTATAGTAGAAATAATTACATTAAATTATTTCACAACATTGACGCAATAATTATTTAATAAAGGAAAAATTAACTAAATGATATTAATGATTTTAAAATAAATAAAATATGATATAATTAATTTGATAAAATAATTTTATATATTATTTATACATTATATAGATAAAATACAATAGTTATTTTTAATTACAAGTGTCGTATTGATATTATTAAAGTCAACGTAACGAATAGTTCTAGAAAATGATATTATTGATATTTTAAAATAAATATTTTTTATTTTATTGATATGAAATCCCTAAAAAAATAAAATTCATAAAATTATTAGTATACGGTTTAAAATATCAACCATGGTTCTTTTATGTATCTTTTATAATTTTATAGTAATAATATCAACCGTCAAGGATTAAAAATTTGTGTTGACACAGTAAACATTAAAGGTCTTAAATATGAGTTAACAGAATAATATGAGGTTAGAAATATATTCAAAACATGTATAAATTTTATTATATGATGTGATTTAAACCCATAATTATCTTAATATATAAATAACTATCTTTAAATACATTTTTAATTGAAAATTAATTTATATTAATTTAATATTTTTAGAAATGATAAAAGTGCCCCACCCATCTCTTATTAAATTGAATCTCTTCTACTCTTTCTATACACTTCAAAACCATTTTATTTATTCTAATAAACTAATAAATCCCTTATTATAATACCAAAACATATTATATAGGTCTTTTTAATTAATAATACTAAAATATTATAGATCAAAGTGTTATGAAAATGGAGGTTTTCCAAATAAGTGGTATAGTTTTCAACTGCATGTTTTAGTTCTGTTTCTTCTTCCACTTCCTTATAATATTATTAAACCATATTCAAATAAAAACTCTAGTATCCTACATATAATTATATATTATTATATTTTTTAGGACCCATTTCCATCTCATATTCCATTAAATGGGAAAAGAATTCATCACCCATGTGTATCACGGACTACCACCTTGCGAATCAATAAAATTCATTTTCCATCCCCATAGCTGAATACTAGTTATAATGATGGAATTAATGTTTATATATGATATCAATAACACATTTATCATTATGAAAAGATAATATATTACATCAAATCTTACATTTTCATGCACGAAAACATGATAATGTTGTTCGTGCGTACTCGTGTACTACCACCTCTACGAAGTGATGATATTCATTTTTCTTCACTACATCACCTGGATGATATATATAATTATATTTATAGAATTAATTTGATATATCTTATATTTTTATCAGTATTTAAATTTTAAATAGTACTGAAATTATTTTGATAATGATCATTGATAAATGCAATCATTACTCATCTGTACGTATGACCTACCATATCCATCATTGTAACATAGTTAATTTTTCATAACCATATGAAATGGTTGAATTTAAAAGTATAATTAAGGTATAAAATTGATAATTAAGTCATTACTATTATTCTGGATATAATTTAATGTTGATCTTTTTTATCACAGTCAATCTACAAAAGTAATTCTAGATTTATGAACTGAATATCATCAAAACATCTTACGTGAACTTAAATGATAACGTAACAGTATATATATATAAATATAATAAGAGATATAAAAGGAATAATAAACATGAATAATGTTATTAAGAAATTATAAATTAACTTAATTTTATTATTTATGAATATAAAGAACATATGAAATTATTCAGACTAAATGTAATGGAATTTATTTTAAAATTATTCGTTTAAACATTCCCTTAAAAACTATCTTTTTCTTCCATATTAAATTGGTGGTTTTTTTAAAAACAATAAAGAAGGTTTTTATTTATCTACTATTATTGATTGAATTCAAATTTTTATGTTTTTGAACTTTTATAAATATTTTTGAAAGGAATATGTTGTTGGTTCTCCAAATGAGTTACTTTGTGACTTTTCCAACAAAAATATAGAAGAAATGATTTTTAACTTATTCAACATGAGTATATTTTACCATTGTAATGACACCTTATTTATTTAGTGATTAATTTATGATTATGGTTTAGAACTATTGGTATAGCCCAAAAATTTGTGGGTGTACACTTTACCAACTGTTCATAGAAATATGGGTAATCAAGTCTTCAATATAGGGATATACCCACGGTTTCTATAAAAAATAGTGGGTATATGTCTATACCCATAGTTCATGAAACTATGGGTATAGAGAGTGTCTAGAATTCATGTATACCAAAAAAAATTTAAACTATGGAAATAGAGAACTACCCCCATTGGATTATAGCAATGACAACCAAAACCTCTCATATAACCTCAAAAAAAATAAAAAACCATGGTACATATTTAAAATAGTACAATTATTAAATATTTATCCTTTATCCATCAATTAATAAATTGTTTTCAAAACATTTAAAATACTGTAACAAAAATATACATCCACGTCATCAATTAGTTTCAGTCATAAATACATTTTTCTTTACCTAAACTCAAAAAAAAAGAGGGGATCAATATCTTCTTTATCCCCACTTGTGTCATCATTACCATCATCTGAATCAGAATGTGGAGAACCATAACATTCATCATCAGCATCGTCACTATCGCTACCTCCACCTCCACCACCACCATTATCATCATCCCAACCACCACTAGGACCCTCATTTACATCACACATGGAATCATATAATTATCATATTAATTCCATACATGAATAAAAAATATTAGTATCCACTTATGCAACTGATGTATATATAAATGATGTATATTTAAGGACGTTTTTAAGACCATTTTTCCTATTTCATGATTCTGTATATAAATTATTTTGGCCTCGACTACTTCTGCATCATTTTTTTTAAATAAATGGTTTGATAGGATTAATAGGTGCCAGATGATGGCCAATAACTAGTAGAGATGATGTTATTCTTGGGTTGAAATCGGATGATCTATTGTTTCTCCTCACCAAATACCTGTCTCAAATGATCCTTTTTCTCATATTATTTATATCCTTACTCATCAAGGGATTCTAGGGAATACATTTGAAAATATAAACAAGATATTTAATAATGAATAGTGTATGAAAATTTGAAATATCAAATAAATAGTCTTATAATATTTTCTTCTGTTTGTGAATTTATAACAATTTCATTCTTTTTTCTCTAACTAAAGAAAAATATTTTTCTCTATGAACACAACCTTCGATGCCAAATGGTTCTTGGAAAAAATGTAATTGATTACAATAATAGTACATTATTGAATAATATATAATTGATAAACTATTCATGAATTAAAATTTTAGGAATTGAAGAAATTCATAAAATGAATAAGCATCAAAGTATAGCTTTAATTGGAAATCTAAAACTAGTTAAATAAAATAATCAATATATTCTAATTAGCATGTTAAACGTGGGTATGATATGGATTACTATTTTTTGTTCATTTAGGTCTAATTCTATTTGAGTTAAGTTATTTGGTTATTTGGTCATTTATTAATTTTGATCATTTCGTCATTAAGTTCATTATTGGGTTAGGTTGTTTTGTAATTTTTCCTTTTGTTGAATTGGTCATTTAGACATTTGGTAATTTTTCCACTTGTCTATTTGTTCATTTTTTCATTTGTCCATTTGGTCATTTGATTGTTGTATAATAGAGATATCCCCAATAAAATTTAACTACATAAAAAAAATACTGTATACATATGTAACAATACATATATAGATATTATTTCTATTAATATTAAAGTATATAGAACCTCTCATGCTCAGGCATTATAGTGCACCCAAAAGCATGAAAAAATATCATAGCATCACTATTATTTTTTCCTAATTCATACAAATAAAAAAAAATATACAATCAATAAGAATAAAATTTTTAATGATATCCATTAATGATTTTGAATACCTTAAACTCGTTACTCTTAAAATATATGATCATTTATGGATATTGTGTTATTAGATAGTAGCGGAATATTAGTAAACCCTCTAAATTAGAACTAACTCTACTCTTCCAAATATCATATAACTTGTGCTTATACGATCACCCCATGATCCATAAATTATTTAACCTTATCAGTTTCATCTTAGGGATAGTAATAATGTCACAACAATGAAAAAGTTAATTTATATACACACAAAAAAATAGAAATCAATTTAATAGTTTTTCATACCCATATCTCCACCCATGATTTCTCGTTGATTTCATTAGTGATATGCCTCTACGATACTGATTTTACCAGATTGATATCTTTGTACATAGTTATAGTTCTCATAAAACTTATAAATTATATGTAATTTTTACTTATCATTTAAATTTCTTCATTTTAATCCACTATTACTTATGTTTGGTGATTCTAGGGTTCAAACATATGGGTGTGACCACGTCTCTTATTAGAAAATTCCACTGAATAAGATAAAAGAAACAATAATAATTAAGTCATATTATAATAGGAAAAAAATAATGTGACGCAATTTGATGCACTTACAATAAAAACACATGATGCATGATGCCTATTAGGATCGGATGGATCTATGGGATATCCTAAATTGGTAGCCTCTAAATGATTTTCCTATTCCAATGCATACACTTTATGAGCTACATGAACTAGTGTAAGTTTAAGGAACATAATCATCATATCCTGGATGGACTGTTGGAAATGATGGAAGAATAGACATGGAAGGATAAAGATATAAGGTATGGAGATATATCATTTGATATGGATATGGTATTGGTGTGAACATCAATAGAGGTGGTGTAGACATGGTATGGGAAGAAGACGGAAAATTTCATGATGATAGAGGCATGGGTGGTAACATCCTTGTAGGTTCGTGTGGAGGATGAAAAGGTGTGGTCGATGGGGTGTTTATTGTCTAGTTAGGGTAATAACTAGTACGACGGGTGATCTATGTAGCTCTAGTATAACCCTCTCTCAAACACATACTAATAGAATGAGGATAAGTTGATTATGGTTGAGATGAATGTTCCAAAAAAATTGATAAATAATAATAACATGACACTGAATAAAATGTAAAATAAAAATATTATAATTATTATTCTTGCTAATAGAACTAGAGGATGAAACCTAAGATCGCATATCCATTGATAATTATCAAATATTTATTTCCTATAATCATCTTTAATATCTTTTATAATCTGTATACGAATGAAATGTACATTTTTTATAAATAGTTTTTAAGAAATCATCATAAAACATAGAATTCAAAGAAGTCATAAGAAATTTCATAACATGTTGTAGAAAATATATTTTAAAACTAAGTTATACATTTTTTAAAGACCATTCTAAACCTAGTTTTCTGAATTTAAATAAAATTATTTATATCCAATGATAACAAACAATACTAAAACAAACATATATTTAAAAACTAATTCTATATTAAAGTAATTATAGTAGTACCATCCTAAGAAACCCACATCAATGTAAGCTTAATGAAATATGAACATATATGGTTACTTATATATATTACCCACTATTAATTCAGGATCAACATAAATTATCACAATGAGAGGAATTGACTCATCCTGTAAAAAAAATTTCAACATCGATGGGAGCGTCAATGGTTTCCATTTCATCCACACCATTGTGAAATGTATTTTTTGGTATTACATCAATAATGACACCATAATTAAGTATTGGATAATTTTTACAAAAAAAACCTTTTTTTATTGATGCTGAGATATATGGTTCATTTATATATGGGAATTAATTCATGTGTATAAATATGAATCAAAATTCATCAATAAGTTTACAATTTCGTGTTATGGAATCAAAACATTTACATTTCATCATAGTGACTCAGACATGAGATTAGTAATACAATAACAACATTATCCCAAAAAGTCTATAACAAGAAATTATTTCATATAGAGACTTATTATCTGAATCCCTATCATAATATTACATTGTTTCAGATAAAATAATGTCATCATAATGTGTTCTCATTTTCACTACTCTAACAGTTTTTTTAAATTTATACCCATTTATTGTTAAATATTTTAATTAATGAAAAAACAAATTGGTACCAAAAGGAAATTCTCTTAATTATTAAAAGGAAAAATAAATAATAAAACTAAATACATAAAATATATATGAATAATACCATTAAAATAATATCTAGATTTTATGTTAATTAAATTAGTGGTCATACGTTTGATTTCAACCATGAAAAAAACTTTTTCCACAAAAAACCTCTCTCCTTATCAAAGGTGAATATTAATGAATTATACTTATAATTTTCGTATCTTCCCTGCATAAAATGAATATAAAAGTTTGTGTTAAATGTGAAATGACATTGTATGAGATAATATATGAATATCAAAATTACTTACTAGATATAGGCATTTAAAAAACCAAATCTAAACATGATTTTATGATCTACCATATCCCGCTCTTCAAGGATAAATGTAGCTAAATTATATGAACTAGGAATACCTCATGTTTAAGGAAGAGATGGTAATAATGGATCCATTTTCCAATTCCACACATATTTATTTCACACTATCTATTTAGTTCTTGGGCTCACATTAGGAAAATACATTGAACAAAAATATATACATTCTTAAACCAGATAACCTCTCACAATGTAACCTTTAGGATTATTCTTGTTTTAGACATAATAATTCATTATGAACATATTTATTTTAGGATGATACCTCCACTAAAAAGAAATGGGTCACCTAATATGTGTTTCAATAGGATGATGAACTGTTAATTGTATCATGAAAGTAAAAAATTATGGAGGAAAAAATTTCCACCTCATCAAAAATTAATAGCGCCTCTTGCTACATTTTTATCAAGAAATTTTGGGATAAAATTTTATAATTAAGGTCTCTATAAATGGAACAAGATAATGACCATAAATTATATGTTATTGGAGATTAAATTTTGTATTTCTATTAGAATTAGTTCCTGAAGAAGGATGTGATAATCATGAGTTTATGGATTTTAGATTCTACGCCCTTATATTGACTCATTTAGATATGTCGATGGAATACCCATAAATAACATTGATATCTTCCAATACTTCTAGTAAATTGTTTTTCTATAAATTTTCCATTTACATAATAGGTATAAGGAACATTTAATTTTTTTTTTCTAATACACACAAGATGAAGTTATGGTTGAACATCCCAATCCAACTAGTCTTGGTAATATCATAATTTATGATTCGTATTCTCATTGATATATAGAATAATTGAAATAAAAATTTCACATATATTTTTCTCAATGTACATTAAATATAAACAATAATGTAACAAATTGGTAGACCAATATGGTAACCCAAACATGATACTTTTATTTTTCCAATTATAAGTGGATTCTGTGTTAATTTCCTTCCACTTTTTATATTTCATATGAAATTTACATAACGAAAAATTGAAATCCTTTGATTAAATAAGCACATCAGTTCCTGAAAATTGTTGAGGTGGTTATTTAGGGTCAACATTATTATCAAACCTCTGACGATTATTTCTATATTGATGATCCTTTAGAAATAATCATTGATTCCCTGTGAAACTAATACTATGATGATATTTAAGTCTTATCGGTTATGTATTCTTCATAAAAATATGACATGATAGTTTTCCCTTCCTGATCCTACTAGATATCATTTCATATGTAGGGAAATCATTTATAGTCCATATAAGGGAAGAATTTATCTGAAATATTTTTTTAGTAAGAATAAAATGTGTACACACTAATATGGAAAATCTAATTCAACTTACATATTAAAGGTTTCATGTAGACATATATATCATTATCAGGATTAGAAGGCCCAGATATTAGTATACTCAATAAAGTGAAAGGTTTTTTATAAAGATTCTTGGAAGAATATTATAAATGTAAATAAAAATTGGACACATGTTGTGATTTGTGACTATATAACCAAATAGATTAAAACCATCACACAATAGACCCAAACTAACATTACACACCTCACATGAAAAACTGGGATATTTTTCATAAATACCCACCATTTTAATATATTTGTATGAAAAACCAACTCATTATTATCTTTTATTCTCTCAGCATTATTCCATCATGTATTGGTTTATGTTTCAACATATATGAATAGATTTTGATGCTTGGGAATAAATGGAATGATCCAAATGATTTTCAGGGGAACATGAGATAGAATTCCATTTTCATTTTCCTTCCATAAAGATGTACCAGATTATTTATAGTCATTAAGGTATTTCATTTTCTCCATAAATAAATTTTAATCATTTGGGGAAGAATGAATTTTATTAGTAGAAAACCAGGGCTGGTTAATTAAATCTCATGACTTGTAATGGATTGAAATAATATACGCATCATTGGGAATCAATTATATCAAAAAATTACGAATATAATCAATGTTAGTACTAGAAATTTCATATATCATTTTTTGATGATATGACCACATAAAAAATATAACATTTTTATTTTAGTAAATTTCTTGTTGTATAAGAGTTATTGCCTCATATGTTAATTTTTTCAATCTCTCAATATCAACATCTTTATTCTTTTCCACTTGTGTATTGATATCATTATATTCTTTTTCTATTATAATATCTCTCTCATAATGATGCACAAATAGAAACCAATCAAATATCAATTTCTGTATACCATTTCATTCATTTAATTAATGAATAGTTGAATAGTTTCTTATCTCTCCATTTTGATACCAAAAATATTTTTTTTGAAATATACCTTTTTTATATTATATTTAACTTATTACCAACTTAACAATGGTCTTCCTATACTATTATACTATGGAAAGTGTATATGACATCTATATGAAGCATTGTTAAATGAGAAATCTAAAAAATATCCAATTTTTTTGAAACTCACTTTAAATCCACACATTAGGATATATCCATCTTAGAGCCATCATATTATAGGGAAAAAATAATATTTAAATAAAAAATGTAAACTCAAATTATGAAAATCATTACAACCAATTTGAATGTTAATTTCATCAAAAAATTCTAATATCTAGAAAAAAACAATAATAGAAGCCATATATGTTATAAGTGATGCCTACAAATAGAGAATGATAAAAATTATAAGATGAATAATAGGAAAAAAAATTATATAATCTAATTAAATACATATTTATTTATGAATCAATTATTTTTAGAACTTCCATGTTTTTAATAATAAATTAATCAATTTAAAAACACTTGTCTTTATGATGGAAAATATTTACTCTAGAATAACTAAAATGTGTCACCCAACATCCAAACCATGAATACATGGTTTAATAATGACATGAAAATTCTACCATAACTGATATAAATATATATAATCATCCAATACTAATATCATAGAAACTAATATTTTTAACATAACAAAAATATAACCAAATGTAATAAAGGAGATGGAATCTTGAAGTTGTATGATATATAAAATTAGAAAGTGTATGTGGATTTAATTAACCTTTAATAACATCATATTTGGAAAAGGGGAAATTGGGTTGAGTTAGAGCACCATGATCCTATCCCAAATATAGTCAATGTATTTAAATACCAATACCTTTTTTCAAAACCAATTCGCCATTGGATATGATACCATTTTAAGGGATATATCATAGAAATATATCCCTTTTTATGTGTTTAATAATAAAGTAATGAAACATTAAAATTTATTATACATTTTCTATAATTCTATACTAATATGCAAATTCAAAGAAAAACTAAAAGTATATTATAGAGGGAATTAAATAACACAAATAAGACAAAAAATTGATTACAATTCATGATTAAACTGACCATTATAGAAAACTACTATCCATCCAAACTAAGAAAAATTCATAGCATAATTTGAAAACAAGGAATTCTCACAAAAATCTAATCAAGTTTCTTGTATTGGAATAAATAACAACTAAGGAATATAAGTATAAAAATGTGTATTTATTTTCCAGAGAGGGATTCTCATTTCAAAACATAATTGAGTATTAATTTTAGTAATGAAAGGATTTTATTTAAGTTTAAAATTACATTAATTACTCAAACACAAGGAAACTGTATTTTTTAATATTCTATTTCAATTTAAGATGCATTTAATTTTGGTAAGATCCCTCGTCACTAAATAATAAATCTAGTCAATCCCACTTTATAAAAACCTTTTGTTAATTCACAATTGATGAAACCTCTTAATTGAGGTAAAGTGTGGTTAGATGGTTTTTAATTCATTTAAGGTGTAATGGAAATAAATGGCTTACTACTCAATACATGATAGTTGATCATAGGAATAATTATTAATAAATAACTAAGTTATACTCAATAATTAATCAAAATAGGTGAAACTGTGGTTTATACCATTAATGTTTTCATAAAGAACTAAATTCTTGTGTAAAACTTTATCAATTGAAACCATGTTTTAATAAATGAATATGATTTAAAAATATTTCCATTATAACTTATATAATTATTTCATGGACTTTTTAGAAGGATTATATGAATATTTTTACATAATAAAGGTTTTAAAATTCTTAAATATTTCAAATATAAATATTTCTTTATTTTAAAGTATAATTTATAATTCATTCATGTCTAAATGATAATAAGTAATTACATGAAACGCGTATGAAAAGTAATAGTAATAAAATAGTAAATTATTGAAGAACCAACCTTTATAGGTAATGAAATATTCATGATTTACTTATAATAATATAATCATGTACATCATCATACAGTTATTTATTTTTGGGTTAACATAATTCAATAAATAGTTTAACCATGGATCCTGATATAAAAAATTAAATTTAAATAATTATATCCAATAACTCAAGGATAATTAAAACCAACAATAACCACTATAGTTATCTTATATATTATTTCCAACACTAAAAATATCTAAATACCTAAAATATTCCCCCAAAAGAATCTAAAATTTATATTAAATTCATAACCTTCCCTATTATATTTTTCAAAATAAATAAATTATAATTAAAAAATACTAATTGGAATTTTATATATTATGTTTTATCTCTATTATATAATAAATTTAAAAAGATGATGATAGAAGTGATTCCAACATGATCTAGTAGAATCACCTACGTAGACAAAAAAATTCCATAAATGGAAGAAGATTTATATTCCTTAAACTATAATTACAAGTAATGAAAAATCCAAAAAATCGTCACTTCCCATAGTATAAACATCAACTAAATCCCAAATATACAAAAATGGAATACTAAAAGCTCATCCAAATTACAATCATTAAACCAAAATTGAAAAATTAAATATCCCCCACAAAGAACCTTATTTTAAATAATCTATAAGATTCGTGACCGAAATATATAATAGTTGGGTTTTCATAAATAGATAAAAATGAAAACAAAAGTCTGCAGAATAGAAGAAGGATTCAAAACATACTAATCTCATGTCGAAGAATATCTTAATCAAAAAATTGATGAATCAGGGGAGAATATCGGAGAAGGAGATCTTCTCATGGTCACTTAGGTGAGGGGAGATCAACTGAAGGGGGGATAGTGCTCGAGTAAGTGGGGAGGGGGAGGAAGAGAAAAATATGGGGTAACCTATCCTAAGGGTTTTTTAAACCCATTGGCATAGCAATTCTATACCCACAGTTTACATAAATTGTGGGTATAGAAAAATTCTATTTAATCTATACCCACTGTTTCTGTAAATCGTGGATATAGATCCATGAAAATATCCCCATTTTCCAGTAGTTATAATTTTATTATGTAGTAATTCTTGATTTATGATTAATATATGGTCCCTGGGAATTGTTTATAATGTGATTTGAAAACATTATAAACCAATTACAGGTGGTCCCATGATAAACCAATGATGAGTGGTCACATTATAATCACCAATTCAATGGGTACTCCAGATATGGAAGTTGTCAGTATGGTTTTTCAAAATGACAGATAAAGTTATCAAATTATGATTCTCCTATGACATAATGGGGTTATAGTGAGATAATTTTTCCAATATTAAATATGATGGTTAATCATGAGTAGCAGTGATGGTTAATACAATTTAATGACAAAAGGTTAACCATAATGATCTTCCATGTGTAGTTTTGGTTGTTTCTCCAATGATTCCCCAAATATTTAATATGTTTTACGTATGTTTTCTAGGGGTCTTAAATGTCTACATTGATCATAATGAGTGTTATTTCATATTTAAATTATTAATTACCTAAGATCAAAGAATAATATGATAAAGGTATGTATTTTCATTTTTTAATGGATTAGTGGGTTTATTTATTTTTATGTTCCTTACTGAGGTTTTATTCTCATCCCAAGTTTTATGATTTTTTTCATATGTTTTAAGGGAGATTAATGATGATGATGTGGTCAAGAAGAATATTGGTAATATTGTCATGAAAATAAATCAGGATTAACTTTAAATACATTTGTTGTATAGAAAAAATGGATATTGTGTAGATGTTTCCACTTTTAATGTATATTTTTTCTTTTTAATAATTTTTCCACATTTTTTAAAACTATAAACTAAAATATCCTTAGAATTTTGAATAAATTAAATTACAGTTTAAAAATATAGGAATATGTAATGCCTATAGAAGAATCATTCTTCTTGGAGGGAGGGGTCATAAAAATTATTTATATATTATTATAAACAATAACTAATCCATTGATATTAATATCAATATTTTTATTTTAAAACTGTATTATATCATAATTTAATAATAATAATGTTAATTCATAATAAATAAATATATAATATTATAATATTTTAATTATATATTTTAATTTTTTTATATATTATTCTTGAATTATTTTATTTAAAATTTATTCTAACAAAATAATTTAGTATACTAATTGTATACATGTATATATAATGACCATAATTCCAATGACCATATTTCCAATGACTATATTTATAATAAAAGGATTTTGTTCATATATATATCCTTACTAAACCTATTCAATATATTAACAATTCTTAACAAAAACTTCTCATTTCTATAGTTTTCATTTTGGATATCACAATATGCATTTTCCATTCATTATTTTTCCCCATTATAGTTTTTCTTAGGATATTTGTGATATTCAATAGTTACGGTGGTCAGGATATATCCTAATGTTGAAAATTTTGTTCATTTATATTTATTGTCACCTTTTAAATTTATTTGATTTTAATTGATGTAATAATCCATGGTAAGTATTGACTCATGGTGTTTCATACTTAGTTTCATGTTATTTTATTTTAATATTTTACTATGATGTAATAATTATTCATTAGTTTAATTTCTATCTTTGATGACTTATTACATAATCTATTTAAATTCCTCTGAAAAAGTAGAATAAAAATATTTTATAATTATAGTATATTTTATGAAAAGAATATGATTCCTAAAAAATATAATTTTTCATTCTCCCTCCCCATAAATAAATTTTATCCTAACAATATAAATTATCATGTACATATAATAATATTAAAGGGTATATAAAGATAATCATGACTCAAGATATATCTTTTAAGAGATAAAAACTTTTTCTATCTTCTAAAATATTATTTAAAATATATTTTCCCTCACAATAGGAATATATTTATATTATAAAAAATTAATTTCAAACATTCCTATATAGATATTTATTAGTATTTTTAATGGCATAACTCCTACGACACCATTTTCATTATCCTATTTACAACCAAATACTAAAACCAAAATGATTATTCTAAAATATAATAAAATTAGAGTAAATGCTCATATGAATATGAATACTAAATCTTATGATTCCTCTTTATATGGAACCATCATTTTAACCTTTAAAACTTTTGTTTCAATTATTATATAATTTGATCCACCTAGAATGCATTTATTTTTCCCAGATTTTCTATGGTCATTTTCATATTTGTTTTTCTAACATAAATATATTCAAATACTGCATAATGGGTTTTAAACTATGTGAATTTCCAAAGTATATCACTCATGAGTGTTTAGATAATTTTGTATTATTATGTCCACTAACCATACACTAGATTAGAGATTGATTTGATACTCATCCAACCTTTTTTGGGTGATTACCACTAAGTGAGTTTATGCCACATCCATATACACTTACTAGTATGCAAATAGGGACAAAATTTCTATGAGATCCACAAAATTATTAATTTACCAAAATTTATAATTTTTTATTATACTTTGATGCATCCATAGTGTTCTCAATAATTTTATATGATCATATTCTCTAATCAATAGAAAGTATTCAATATTATATCAATCAACATAAAGGTTTATATATACCTTTGAAATTATAATCATCATAATTTCAAAAACCATTGTGGAATATTCAAAACATAGATTTTCCCCAACATCAATTCTAACCACTAATGTTATCTAAACCCCACTCTAACACCAATTATGATTCCCCCACTTATGTTATCATCTTATAATTACATTATTTAATGTAAATATTTCAATACATACAATCCATTGACATTTTTCAGAGCATTAGATAATTAGAACACATAGTGAACTATCAAGGAACATGTATTCTTAATCTAATGTAAAAAAATTACCCATTAAATAAATAATTAAGTAATACATAATATTTCTTCAATATCTCCCATAAATTCTCCAAACTTGTTATTATTCTAAGCATATCATGTGTAATATTTTTTTATAATAAAGGGAAATGGAAACACTAGAAGGGTGAGCTCAAAATCCTAGTAAAATAATGTGTATGATAAACTATATCATAGAAAAAACAAGGAATTAATATTATGGTAGTAGATAAATGATAATCAATTAATGTGATATAAATAATCACATGAGAATGAAAAAAATTTATGGTTAACAATATAAATAAATGCATAAAAAATAATTATTATTTCTATAGTGATGTAATTCATAATGATGAACATTCAATGGAATTTTACAGAGAAATTAAATATTTTCAAGGCCTTATTACAAGAAATCTACTTTCTTTTAAGACTTTGGTTAAGGAATCTAAATAAATGGGTGGTTATTTTCTAAATACCTAGTCTAATTTTTCACTTGAGACCTACTAATGCATCGAGGGGCTAGTGTGAGCCCCACCATAAACTAATTAATTCAAATGCATTAATTATTTGAATCAATTAATTATCAATACAATACATAACCAAAATTACATATTAATCAAAAAAATCATATTAGAATAATATGTATACATATTTTCCATATTTCCCTAAACTATAAAGGGAATAGATTTCTATGCAAGAATCCCTCAAACTACAACTACATAGAGTAAGAGGTATATGGTTATGTCAATAATTTCCCCAATCAATCATTGTATGTATTACAAATGAACACTCTTTAATCATTGGAAATATATATATAGTGTTCATAGAGGAAATACATTGGATGAAAATTTATGATTATAAATGATCAATGATTAAGAAAGAAAAAAGAGATGATCTGTTATTTCTTTAATATAAAATAACATTTAATAATCCATAAATAATAACCAGATGGGATGAAAATAATGGAGTGTTTTCAAATAAATATAATAAAAATTACACAAATATATTATCATTAAAAAACTTATTGATTTGAAAATTAGATTGAAGAAGAAACACTTTTGACGATGATAACGTAAGGACCAAAAGAGCAGAAGAGGGTTACACTGAAATGAACATTTAAATATCATGAAATTAATGATATTAGTTATACATAAAATAAAAAAGGAAGTGAATTTTCCATATAAAATAAATTATGGTATGTAATATCAAACATGTCTCATAGAATTTAAAATAGGAAGAAATAACCCTCACATATTTTGTATTATTTTAATTGAATGTCATTTAAAGAAATGAAGTGATATGGATCTTAAAAAAACATGAATTAAATAAATTTGGTAAGATAAATTCATTAAATAAGAACCACACCATATAAAATATCATATGTTGTTCAATATGAAATATTTATTAAAAATTTATATTTGAAATAATAAACACCATACATCCTTCGTATCATTTGAATCATATATCATTTAAATATTAAACATGATATATTTCTTCAAACACAATTTATTAAATGAATATGGTAAAGTAAAATAATTAATCTATAATAACACCATATTAATGATAAAATTTTCGATAATAATAATTACTTTTTAAATAAATTAAATTTCAGACAATGAACTGCTTACAACCATAGTTTCCATTGAAAAGAAGGTCGTTTAAATAAAGAAAATGATGCGGAATTCAAACACAGTGATTTAAAAGAATATGGTTGAAGAAATTAATCTATAGGTAATCACACCATATTAAGGTTATCATGATTCAAAATAATATTTTTCTCTCATGAAATTAAATTTGAAACAAATAACACCTTAGAACCTTGGTCTCTGTTAAATAAAATGAAATTTAGTGAAATAACATGATATTGATCTCCAAACCACATGAATTATATGAATATGGTAAAATAAAATTATTATGTATTAATAAAACTATCTTAAAAATATTGTGTCTCAAAATAAGAATTATGTCTTGAGAAATTAAATTTTATATAAAAACCTCTTACTGTAATTTCAGGCTTCCACTAAAGAACAAGAATATCATGTACAAAAAAATACATTCTTAATCACATGTTCCAAAATATTATTCATATATTTAACATTTTATAAAAATCATTTATAATTATTCAATACATGGGTATTATTTGTTTATTATCAATTTTCGATATTAGGGTTTATTAATCTTAATCATTTTGAACCAGTGTTGTAATAAAGTGTTATTATTTATAATTATCCCAAAATGATTTCTATATTATACATGTTATTATAATTAATGATTTACAAATATTTATAATGTTATAATTTCATTTTATGTAAATTTTTGTAATAATCCTTAAATATGATGTCAATAATGAGCATGTTTCGAGGATTTTTAATATAAAGATATTAGTATCATAATTAATGAGTTTATTATTAATATTTCCATTAAATTATCAAAAGAAAATAATTTTTTCTTTATTTATATCATATATTATCTTTAACTAAGTTCTTATATTCATCTATGATATTATTTTATATCATTGTTCATGTAGGTAGTTAGACCGATCCAAACATGAACATACAAAAATTAATGGATGATTATAGTATTGAAAGTGGTTTATTTTAAAATAATATCATTATTATATAGCGATAATGATACCATTTAGATATTTTTATGGTATTAAATCATATTTGATGATATTTAAATAAATAATAATAACACTAGATAAAAATGATATATATTACTTTTGAGAGGTAGTAGTCTGCACAAATGCACGAAGGATGATTTTTTTTCTTAATTGAAAATGATAAATGTGCTTCATGATTAATATCATTTTATAAAATAATTAATTATAATACTAATACTTATTTAATTATATAATATTTTGGAAAATATATTTGAAATGGAAATAGAAAATAGACAACATTAAATAAATGTTATCACTTATGCGGTGACCCTTGATCTTCCCTTGGTGATTCCTTATAAAATGAGGACTTACACCAAAATACTATATCAAAAATATTAAACAAGTAAAATAGGATTCATGTGTAAGTAAATATGATATATTTTTTTTTATTAAACCTAAATTTTGGATTTTTCTTGAAGGTGTGGTTATAAGTCCTGTTATAAGTGCTGAGAATTGAATTTTTATAAATATTTCATCTTGATATAAATATAGCGCAAGTTTCGCATGTCAAGAAGAATATATAACAGTTACTAAAAATTAATTAATTTTTTTCAAACCAAAACTCAACCACTCAATTATATTATTTTTCAATGTGTTAGGCCTTATTCCCCTTTAGTTAACTGATTTTACCATTTTTTCTTTTATGTTAGTAATCATTTTTTACCTGAGTAATTCATTTTTTATTCCTAAAAAATAAAATGTATCTAAAATAATAATTTGTACCAAAGGGTTCCAAATATGAAATCTATTTTAATAGATAAAATTTTATGTTAATAAAAATAAATTTTAACATTATCATATGAACCATATAAAAACCAATTTTTTTAAAAAGTGTATTTGAAGTCTTAAAATTTATTTGTTTGATAAAATTATAAATTTAATTTATTTTCATGAAGTAAATTGTTTTATTATAAAAAAAAATATTTTTCCTCAAAATCAGTATAAACTTGAATGTTTTCCAAATAATTTTTAATTAAAATAAAATAACAAAACTAGTTTTCTTTTACTAGAAAAATATTACTTATGTTCACAAAATGTCAAACATAAGATTTCTGAATTCATAATTGTATTTTGAAAAATATTTTTTTTTCTATAGATACATCTTTGACCCGAAAAAAAATATTTCATATATTTTTAAGGTATACTTACTTCTTGATAAAGTAATAAATTCTATGGTTTTAGTAAAAACTATATTCTCATTATTCACAAAAAATCAATAATTTAAAAAAAAATCCCAAATTTCTTACTAAGAAAATTTTTACATGGTGGATTCAAAAAATAAGTTCATTTTCTAAAATTAAAAATAAAAAATTTATCAAATTATATTTTAAACTGAAATTTAAAATATAAATAACAAATAATTTTATTGAAAAATTGACATTTTTAAACATTATTAATTCTTAATATTTTTTCCTATAAATTTATAATGGAAATAAATTTAATATATTAGTTCATGTATATAATACATTTTTAAAATTGGTAAATTTAATTTATTAAGATAAAATATATAACACTTTTAAATTGGTTTTTTTAAAAATATTGCTTTTATATTAAATAATATTTCATTAATATAATTAAATATTTATTAATATCTAAAATTAATTTTACTAGCCATTTATATTAATATATTTATTTATGTTTTATATACATATAATATCATACTATAATAGTAATGATGTTAATATGTGACACATAAATATATATTTATTTATATTTATTTATATTTATAACATTTTATTAATAAATTTTTATTTTTATTTTTTTCATTAATTGTATTATTTTATATTTACTACTAACAAAAAATTACTCTAGTATACCTAATAAATACATGAATATCAAGTGACCATATTTATAATGACCATATTTTTTCCTATATATAAACTTATTAAACTCATTATTTCTATTCACAGTTTTTAAGTTACACTTCTCATTTACATATTTTTCATTTTACATATCACAATATGATTTCCCCTTTCATTATGTTCTTCTTAATTATAGGTTTTCTTTGGCTTTTAGTGATCTTAAACAATGAAGATGATCCAAAAGATATCTTAGTGTTAAATATTCTATTCTATTATATTTATTGTCCCCTTTTAATTAATGATGATTTAAAGGATGTAATGATACATGAAGAGTAATTTTCCATCGTTTGAAATACTTAGTTTCATGTTTTTGTTATAATATTTTTCAATGAAAAATAAAGTATTGTTAGCTTAATTATTATCTTATATAGATTATTACCTAATAGTTTTCAATTCCATTAATAAAATAAAAAAAGTTCAGAATTATAATCATATAATTTATATAGATAATATGATTACAAAAAAACATGGGGCATAATGTTTTATTATCAGAGACATGAACAACTAATCAAACCATGAATGGATGATATAATGTGTCACTTTATAACCTAGGTATTTATGATAATTTTTTTACTATCATTGTGCATTGTATGTTTTATTATTAGTATATAATATTTGTATAATATTATTTACTATTTATATTAGGTATTCTATTGGTGTTGGATTATGGAGTAATACTTATACCCAGCTCGGGTGGCCATGAAAATTCATTACTTGAGTAGACCTCATTTATCACAGGTTTATATAAGGTATAAGCCCGGTGTTTGGTTGTTTAGGTTGAAGCATCTTAATGAGACTGGATATTGGGATGTGGTGATTCTCAATAATGGAAGTTTAGTATCCCTATTTTTCTGTGTATCATTATATGTGATCACCTAGTGGGTGATCAGTTGACATGTATTCCTATAATCTTATACATTACATTTTTTATATTTTTGTAGTTTTTTATTATTTATACTCTAATTATATTATCATGGATGTTTTTTGTTAATTTCATTATGGTTTCTCTCAAATATGATAGTATAGTACATCCATGATCAAACCTTAGACCATCACTGCTAGTACAAATCTTATAATGTATGGGGAGGAATTGAATAGTCACAACCCCAAACCGAACATTGTAGAGTGGTCCATAGATGTTGGAGTGATATATTGTGGTATTAGAGAATGTTTTTATAATTTATTTCTATTTGGATTATAGGATATATGGAATTAGAAAATGTCAAATATTGTAATGGACTTCAGAAAGGTACTTCTTGAGAACATTTTCCATTACAAATTCCACGTTTCCAGGGATATGAGATTGGTATTTTTTGTTTCACTATTAAAATTAATGTATTTATTAAAATATTATTTGTTTCTTTCAGGATAATATTTATGGTTTTTGATATTATCTTATTTCGAAGAGGTTGGTATACATGCGTTATATTTGGTACATTGGATTCACATGAAATTTTTGAGCTTGGATATGATTGATGTCACTGGTGAGGGAGGGATCGACTATTTTAAGTGTAAAAAGAACATATCTTTAATTTTCTTATATAACATGTCTGTGAAATTCTACTCAACTGAACAACTGTATTTTCTTCTAGTGATAGGTCATGTGGATTTCATTGTGGTATTTTCACTAATTATGGTTATATAGTACATCTATGTATGGGATTTATAGTGACTATTTTTGGGTTAGAATAGTTATTAGATTCCATGATAGTTGTTGTGGACAATGAACTAGATATAGCAACTTAATGTGAAAAAACACTTATATGGAGTTTTCTCATATATATTTATTATCAAATTCTACTTAATTAAACCATTTGTTTATGCTATCTCTCGATATAGGATGATGTCATTATATGCATTAAAATGCGTCCTTGCCCTTGAGGGGGATATTCAGGTATAAATATTCCTAGTGAGTATGGATTCCCAAGGAGGAGAAGTGATTCCACATGTGATACACGATTTGTGTATGTGAGAACCCTAGAGTAAGTGTATGGGAACATGTGTTTCTTTGAGGTATTTGGAATTTGACTTTGTATGTTTCCTCATGAGAAATGACCTATGTGAGACACGGTTTATGATCTAGATGGGAGAGCCTTGTTCCTTTATGATAAGTTTTGATATACTATGTTAACTTGAGAGAGGGTTTAACCAAGACTTGTATGTTTACTTAAGGATATGGATACACTTTCGCGATTATAGTAAAGACATGTGGAATTATATAGGGTTTTTTCTATAAATCACATAGATTTTTTTTAATTGAGTTTGGGATTGGGGTTTTAGGATCAGTGGTGTGACTGATCCTATTGATTATGGGTTTGGTTTCTAATAATTATATATACTATAGACCTATACTGTTCTATCTAGTTTAGGTATAGTGTGTATAAAAAAGTTTATAGTTTTTGTAATAATGTGTGTATTCCATGTCATGGAACCTCCCCACAAAGTGTATCCCTATTAGGCCATAAATGTGAGAAGAGAGATAATGACCCTCAAGTCCCACATCCAGTAGGCCCTGGGTTGTTGACTAGCACTGAGGGTATAGAAAACACATAGATAGAAGTCATTACCCTCTAAGTGAAAACATAAAAAATATAGAGATAAGATAGCCACCAACAAAATCCTAATTAAGCTAAAATATGAAAAAAACCCAAGTACATATATTTAATTTCTTGCAAAGACTACTATAACTAAAAAGGAAAACTACTAGTATCAAAAGAAAGTAAAATTCTCACAACCACGAAGCAAAAACAACTCCTACAAACCCCAAGCTTGTAGTAACCAACTAGATTTCCAAACTACACCAACTGAGCTATAAGACAGTTTATATAAACATAGGTTGAGTATAATAGTATACCTAGTAGGATCCTCCCCAGATCCTGCAAAAGTAAACGAAGCATGCTAAAGCATTGTGAAAAATAATTGAAACTAACTCATCACCTTAATAGGTATACTATGTTCCTAGCCTCACCATGGATACTCTGACAAATTTTCACATAAAAGAGTATATAATATACTAAATAAATTCAAGGGTACACCACTACCACTTCCCCACTATTTTGACACTTTTCCCTAATGTCACACGTCCTAATAATCTCTCTCAAAAAAGTATTTCCCATAGACACATGGGCCATGCACCACAACATTATCCTCATGTAACCCACCACCACAACAACACAACCAAAATTAACATGGTAGTTTCCTAGAGCCACCAAAGCTTGTATAGCATGTATCATACATTGGGTATTATAACTCAATCCATTGTAGCATATACACTGAGTAAGGATCCTCAATCAATCACAGCCTATACATGTAAAACCTATAGTTGTCCATATGAAATAGAATCAAAAATATATGTGTCTGAAATAACCAAAAGACATTACATATCACTAAATACATTTATGGGGTAAACTAATTGTTGTGCATACCAACACAATTAACTGCCAATAGAAGGGAGTGGGGTGAAAGGGGTAGTCAACCATCCATCTTCTAATCAGAATGTTCATGAAATACCACCCAAGTATCAGAATCCCCAGGATGGTAGTATCTCTAACCAAAAGGGTGTAATAGAATATAAAAACACAAAACCTTACATTGAATAATATATTTTACAACCACACTATGTAAAAAACCTAGTCTAAGAATCAACTACAGTTAACATCAATCAGACTATAGGTTTCCACTACTAAGTCTAAATATCCTATAACCACACAACAATTCAAAGATCTATATTAAGTTACTTTAAGCCTTTTTATTAGTTTCACTATACAATAGTTAATTATTTTAAAATTAATTAACCATTATCAAATTCCATGTTACATTTCATTACCATCTCACCATTCTTTCATGCCCTCTAGGAATAACTAAACCAAGTCCATGGATTCTATGAATCATAACCACAACATTGCATCCCAGCAAGATCCAACCACATCGGTTAAACATCATGTATTCATTTATTTAACCAATAACAATTTTCATACTTCAAGGTATTCTAGGAAAACATTCTAATCTATCAAACACTAGGGTATCAACAAGGTGAGTAGGTGAACTTTCCATCTAGTATTCACCACCTATTGCAGGATCATAGACCCATCCATCCTTGATATGCAAAACATTGAAATAATATGGTATACCCTATGCATCATTTCCTTTTTTGGAAGGAGGGTAACCATTAACATTTACCTAGAGAAGTTGGAAAAGTAAATAATATAAAAAACAACATATTCAACTAGAAAACAAATTCATATAAATGGTTAAGCCCAGCTTCAACCCATTCCATCATCTCTGGTGTCCTCCCAAACACCTATATGCATAAAATGATGCATATTTCCACTATAGGCATCAACTGCTTCCACAATTATTGTGCCTCCCTACCCAAACATACCACAATAGCCCTCCAAGCATAGCCATCCCTATCTTACATCACATACAGGCCTTTCTACCCCCACAACCACAATTCCCATCTCCAGAGAACATATTATGAAGCAGGAACAAACATAGAAACAAGATCTAGTCCCCAAGTAAAGGAATTTATCCTTCACACACAACAAGCTCTCACATCACCAAATTATAATGAAGTTAGACTTAACAACAAATCAGGTAACTCAGAACCCTGAAAATAGTTATATTTTAATGCACAATAGGTTTTTTATTCCATATTTAATTTACCGCTGCAATTAAACATGCATATATTAATCCATTTTATTATCTTAATATCTCAACAAAAACAACTAGATTCATTAATTGTGCCTCTTAATCATTAGAAAATTAATTTACAATCAACAACTGCATTACATTATTTTCCAATTTCTATCATGAAGAAAACTATAAAAATGTAAATCATAGATATCACACTATATTGAAAATCAAGAGGCAATAACATCACTAAGAAATTGATACCAATTATTTAATCTTGTTTAATATTTATTCTTCCATCTCTATTGTGATATAGTTTCTAAACTACTATAACTCTAAAATTTGCATAAATAAAATACAGAATCCATGAATCTTGTACCTAACAATATTTACAATTTTATTTTCATGATAATGGGCCAATGCAATAGATCATGATCACCTCTCCCACAACCATTATATCCACCTGAGGATTCTATGGAATAGCTACATCAAACAACACACATGAAAACTCCAATAGATACATGGTGATCACATTCCATCACATTTCATGGATAAATGCATTGAAATAGATAGAGGATCCCAAAATAATGGAGCTAGAACATACATTATACTGAAGACGGATCAACACTTCCTAGTTTCACCAAAACATGGGGTGTTCATACAGTAGGAAGAACTCTAGGTAAAAAAACCGATCCAAGTTCCACACCATAATCACACAACTACTTGGGAGAGAAAGGTTTGGTCATCTCATACTAGTGGAAAACAAGACATTAGAACAAGGGAGGAACATAGCTCTACCTTTTGAAAATATAAATCATGCAATGATTTAGATACAATTTACATTTTCCATTATTGGTGTATCTGGTTGAGATTACGCATTATGACCGCGTAAAGGCACATGAACCCTTAGAAAAATTTAAAAAGGGGTTATGGGATTTGAACTGACATTAAATCCATTAAAACAAGGCATTGATTTCATTTTAAATCAATGATAACATAAAATGAGAAAACTATTGGAATTTGGAAACATTGAACACCTAACGATCTAGAAACAATATACACCTACCGATAGATGACCTACTGATAGATGACCTACAAAAAGATGAACAACTGATAGATGACCTTCTGACAGATAACCTACCATCTTGGATATACATTTCAACCAAATGATAGATGAACTAACCATTGATGACCTACTGATAGATGACTAATAGATAGATGTCCTATAGATAGATGACCTGCTGATAGATGACCTAACATCCTATAAACACTATTCATAGATTTGGAAATTTTTTAATTTGTTAGAAATAAGTCACTTTGACCTCATAGAAGACAACAAACACAAAATTTTCACAATGTAATAGATTAGAGAGGTCCGGGTCATTACATAAGATACCTCTCAAAACATTTTTATCCTCAATAATCCAAAACCAATATATAGAGAAAACAGAAAAGTGGTCATCAGAACATCCACCCTGTGACATACCTCTCAAGGCTCTCGCCACCACAAAATCTCAACCAGTTAATTAAAATAACAATTTGAAACCATGTGATAACCACAATCATCTCCTAAACACTCTCTTGGGGAGATACCTCTAAAACGGGAGTAGGAAACAATAAGAAACAATAGAAATCCATCTCATAAATGGAAATGGTCTACAAACACCCAAAAAATATAGTTACAAGATTAGAACTAAACAAAAAATATCTCAGGGTACTAAGCATGTATCTGTGAATCATGTTATCAAGTAATATCCTCCAAGACACTATGTTGTTGCAATATAAGAACCAGGGGTATAGAACTCCCACACAACACATTCTCTTTGTAGTTATACATCTCTAAATGCATCTCCTAGAAGGTCTCATCATCAAAAACATTGATCTGAACCGAATCGATGATGTGAGAGTCATCATAAAGATAGCAATGGAGCTGTGACATGTGAAAAACATCATGTATCTTTCTCATCTGTGGGGGAAGTTCTACCTGATACGCCATGTCTCCAACATGAGACAACAATTCGAAAGGTCCAAAAACTGGGGAGAAAGCTTACTCCCAAGACCAAACCTTCTATGCACATGAAAGGATGCCACCATAAAAGCATGTGATCCCCTAAGTCAAACTCCAAAGGACTCCTCCTATGATTGGAATAGGATTTTAGATGATCATGTGTTTCTTTAATCCTCTCAAGAATCACCTAAACCATCTCTGTCGTGTTCTGTACCAATTCCAGCCAGAGAATTGTTGAATCTCCGACCATAGTCCAACACAATTAATAACGTCATGGTCTACCATAAAAGACTTCAAATGGTACCATACTGATGGTGGAGTGAAAAATACTTTTTTAAGAGAACTCTACCATGGGTAAGGGCCTCATCCACAAACCTCTGAAATCTAGGACACAAGAGAACAACATTTCTTCAAGAGTCTGTATAGTCTGCTCTGCCTGACCATCAATCTATGGATGGAAAGTAGTGTTATGGAATGGGTGAGAACCAAAATCATGTTGGAGACCTCTCCAAACTATGTTGATTAAAAAATGATCTCAATCATAAATGATCATCCTCAGGACTCCGTGGAGTCGCACCACCACATACAGATATTTCCTCGATAAAAACTTCACTAACCACAACTCCTTGATTGCTATGACATGGGTGGATTTTGTCAAACAATCCACTACTACGCATATAGAATCATAGCATGCCTGAGCTCAAGGTAAAACATTAAAAAATTCTATCAAGATGTCATCCCACTTCCACAATTGAACATCTAATGCCTAGAGAAACCCACTAAGAACATGGTGCTCGACCTTCACCTTCTGCTAGACCAAGCATTAAGACACAAACTGTGCAACTACACACTTTATCCTAGGCCACCATAATGGACTCCTCAAAGCTCAGAATATTTTTTTCATTCCAGGATAGACTAATAATGGTGAACTATGGAACTCTCTGAGAACCATCTCATGCAATTCTAGAGGAATAAAAATACTCCCTTGAAATAACACTTGGTGTTTCTCATCCTTAGACCAACCATTAGGGGTATCACAATAAACATCTCGGTCTCTCCAGATCTACACCTCAAGATCCCCCAATTGGGATTCTTCTACCTGTTGCACCATAGATGACTACAAATTCATCTAGAAAAGAAAACCTCTTCCCCCAACTTATCCCATATCGTAATGTAATGCTAATATTTCTACAATCACCCTCTAGTAATCACTAGATTCACCTAATTCATCTATACGTGACTTCCTTCTCAACGCATTTGCCACAACATTCCTCTTTCCTAGTGTATAAAAAAAATTTATGCCATAATACTATAAGAACTCTATCCACTGATGCTCTTGCAATATCATGTCACACTGGTAGAAAAAATACCTCATTATATTATTATTGGTGAATACCATAAAACACTCACCAATGAGGTAATGTCTCCACAACTTTAGGAAAGAAAACACTACTATAAATTCGAGATCGTGGGTGGCATAGTTACGTTCATGGGGATATAACTACTGATACCCATAAGAAATTACTGATCTCTACTACATCATAATAAAACCTAACCCTAGACATAAAGAATCAGAGAAAACATCCAAACTAACTCCTGATGGAAGACAACGAACCAAATCACTAATCAAATTCTCCTTCAGATAATAAAAACACGCCTGACACTAATTAGTCCATATTAACACTTGATCCTTTCTAGTCAATGCAGTCATAAGAGTCACAACCTAGAATAAATTGGCTACGAACCTTATGTAATTGTCTATATGACCAAGGAATATTCACAACTCTGCCACTATATTGGGGGCTAAAAAAGACACAATTGATTCAATCAATGAAGGATACATGGATAATACCTACAGGGATACAACATTCCCCATGAAATGGACTTCTCAAGCACAAAACTCAGACTTTGACAACTTCCCAAAAACATTCTGATTAGAAAGATCTTCCAAAATGGCATGCAGATGCTCTGTATGCTCCTCCACAGACATGGAGTACACTAGGATGTCATCGGTGAAAATAGGCTTAAACCTATCTAGGAACTCATGATATATAGAAATCATTAACCCCAAGAACATAGCTAGATCATTCTTCACACCTAATGGAATCAACACAAACACGTAATTCCCATAATGACAACAGAAAATAGCCTTTCGTATATCCTCATCCTTCATACAAATCTAATGTTATCCTTACTGCAAATAGATATCCAAAAACCAAATTGAACTCTTAAGTTGATCATGTAAGTCATTAATATGTAGAATAGGATAGAAATTCTTCCATGTCACTTTGTTTATGCGGTGATAATTGACACACAACCACAAACTTCCATTAGAAATCATTATGAACAAAACTAGTTCACCCCACAGTGACACACTCATCTGAACAAAACCATACTAAAATAGACCATAAAGTTGTATAAGTATCTCCCTCAACTCATAAGACTCCATCCTATATGGAGACATTGATATAATAGACATGTCTAGTTGTATCTTGATCCTAAACTCGATCTACCATAGAGGGGGTAATGCTACAACCTCTTTGGGAAAGACATCATGGTACTCTTATATGACCTTGGGAAACACCAATTGTTGAACCTTTGATGAACTCAACATCATCTCACATATAAATATGATAAGGATAGAACATGCCTCTAACCCATCCAATAGTCGTTCTCCCCAACAAACATTGTTGGATCCTCATCAACATCAAAGAACGCCACTTACCTCTTGAATCGATCCAAGATAGCCTGCACCGAATACAACCAATCTATACTAAGGATGAAATCATATTGTTTTATCTTTAAAAATTGTAATTCACTCACATAGCAGTGATTCCCCTTCACTAGATCATAGTCTCTATATACTTCAAACAAGTTAGTTTAGCCTCCAGTTGAAATATTCGACGCCAAGGGAACTAAAATCCTCTCCACCTCAAGTCCCAAAGCATGAAAAAGGGAAAGAGATCTGAAAGAGTGTGTCCCTCATAAATAAAACAAGGAATTGTCCCAAGTATAAAATAAGAAAAGGGTACTATGAATGACATCTGTCTCACCTAGAGTTATCAATGATAATGTATGAAGCCGACCACATCCTGGTCCATGACCTCCTTGACCATGATGGTGACCACCTCCATGGTTACACTATGCTCTTTAAGGATGAGTAGCATCTCAGGGATATACTCTACCTACCCCATCTTCTCTCTAATGATCTAAAATGGGTGAAACCTTCTACTACTCCCTCATATGGAACCGCCTCAATAGAGGAATGTGATGTGGAACACCTAACTCACACTGACTGCTCAGAAAGGTCAGACACTCTTTCTATTAATGACCACATCCTTTATAATAAATACAAGTTTATGATCCCTTAACATAGGCTTGAGATCCACTTCCCCTAGATAAATGATACATCAAGGGCTGGTAACAACACCCGAACAAACAAAAACACTTCTTCCATGAAAATCGAGAACCCCAGACCACAACTATACATTGTGAGGAATCTTAATGAATCCCCTCTTGTGATGATCTAGTTTAAGCTAATTTCCTCTCGACAACCTCTACCCTCACTATAATCTCAAGAGATATTGTCAACATAAATGGGGAAACCTAATGATGGATCTTTGGATTCAAAGCCTATTCAAAATGCCTCTCCCTAGTCTCTTTATCTAGTAATAGGTTTGAAAAATATCTATAAAAAGTTCCTAGAATGGATCCTAAACTCTCACACACTCGAGACCCCCTAAAGAAGCGTAAGTAACTTCTGGAAACTAGCCAAATCCATGAACAAATATGAAACTGTGTTTTGAACTTCACTTAGAACATATCCCATGAGACTCTCGGCTCCTCACGATCTGTGAGAAATATGAACAACCACTGCCTCACTACTCCACACAGAATTGTCACAACCAATGAGACTAAGGGATCCTTCCAAGACCAAATAAAACTAATGGATATCTCAACCTCATATAACTAGTCTTCTGTGATTATATTTGAAATAGATCCCTCATACTTCTTTAGACTCTGGAGCTGAAAAACTTAGAGTTTCCTCCTCTAAGTTTCTTCATTGTCAACCTCTACTCTATGATGATCTGTTGGTGTAACCTACTCGAAATTTTCTATGTGAACCTGATAATTATGTCGACCAAGATCCATACATGGAAAATTAAAAATACTTATATATCCTAAAACTATAATTTGTAAGATGTTAACATTAATTAATTGTTTTCTTTTATTAATTTTAGGTTAACATATCTTAAAGTCTACCTATTCAAACATAGGCACAAAGAAGAATGATGAATGATACTTTACTAGGTCTCTACCTTAAAAACAGTATCAACTCATTTAGTAGCCACTGTAAAATTAATTTTATGTGAATCAGATCACATGGATCCCTAAATACATGTGTCTCAGCCAATCTTCATTGTTTATAGAACTTGTGGAACTTTAATGAAATCATTTCCATAGCACCCTATTAAACCTCACTTGTTCCTAACTCCAAAATTCATCTTATCCCTCTACCGATGGTCTGATACCACTATTTCACAACCCCCTCCCCACAGAGTGTACCCCTCCTGGGTAGGAAATGTGAGAATAAAGACAATGGCTCCCATGTCCTACCTCCAGTAGGCCTTGGGTTGGCGACTAGCACTGAGGGTATAACAAGAACATAGATATGAGGCATTACCATATAAGAGAAAACATACAGAAGGGATATAAAATAGACTAAAATAAACTTATTTTGAGACTAAAATATTAAAGAATCCCATTTACATATATGTAATTTCATTCAAAGTCTAGTAAAAGTAAAAAAGAAAAACTACAAGTACCAAAAGAAACTAAAAGAGCAGTGACCACAATGCCTTAAAAGCTCCCAAAAACCCCAAGATAGTAGTAATAAATCTGATCTACAACCTACTCCAAATAAATTGAAAATATTTTATATAAACGTAGGGTGAGTATAATAGTATACTTGGTTGGATCCTCCCTAGGCTATCTCCTAAAAAAATAACGAAAGCATGCTAATGAATTGTGAGCAACTAGTGAAACTAACTTTTCACCGAAATAGGTATACTATGTTCCCAGTCTCACCATGGATACTCTCATCAATTATCTCATTAAATAGTATATAATATAATAAATAATCTCAAGGTTACCCCACTATATCTTCCCCAGTGATTTTCCACTTTTCCCCAACATACCACGTCTTGAACATCTCTCTTCAAAAAGGTTTTCACGCAGAAACCTGGGTGAAGCACCACAATATGCACCTCATGAAACTCACCCCCACAACCACGCATCCAAAAGAAACCAGGTAGATTCTAGGATCCACCACATCTCACATAGCATATATCATGCATCAGGTATTATACCACAAGCCATTACATACCATACACCGAGTAAGAATCCTCAAGCCTTCACTGCCTATACATGTTACATATATAATATTCCATAGAACACTATATCTAGAATATATGTTTGTGAATTAACCAAAATCTATTACATCCCTCTACACAGATATAGGGGGGAAAATAATCTTCATGAATTCAATCACAAGTAACTACCAAGATAAGAGAGTGGGGACAAAGTGGATAGTCATCTATCCATCCTCCCACTAGAATGTTGAGGAAAACACCCCCAGGCCTTAGAATCCTCAGGGTATCAATTTCCCTAACTGATGAGGTAGAGTAGCATATATAAACACCAAAAGTACATGGTATAATATATCTCACAACCAAGCTATGTGAAAAAACTAGTCCTAGAGTCAACTGTAGCTAATGTCTCTCAGACTCCCAACTTTCACTTCTAAGACTAGATATCCTATAATAATGAAACCATTTAAAGAGTTATATTAAGTTACTTTATCCCTTTTTATAGGTTTAACTTCAGGTTTCTTAATTATTTAAACATTAATTAACCATTATCAAATTCCACATTACATTTCATTTCTATATCGGAAAATTTCAGTGCCCTCCATGTATAAAAAAACTATTTCTATGGATTCAATGAATCCTAACCCTAGCAATGCATCCCCGCAAGCTCTAACCCCATGGATTAAACATCATGTATTCAAGTATTTAACAACATTACCCATTTTCATACTACCAGGTATTCTAGGAAAACATTATAATCTACCAAACACAAAGGTTTCATCATAGTGAGTATGTGAACTACCCGTCAAGTCTTGGTCACTTATAGTAAAAGCATAGACCCATCCATCATTGAGAATCTAAAAATAGAAATCATGTTACATACCCAATGGGACTTCTCATCTTTTTGTAGGAGAGTAAGAAAAACCCTATGCCTCAAGAAGTGGGGAATGTAAAAGAGATAAATAAACAATATATTCAACATGTATCTATGTTCATATCAAGAGTTAATCCCAATATCAACATGTTCCATCATCTCTGGTGTCCTCCCGGTCACCCATATGCATAGACTAATGCATCTTGACACTCTAGGATTCAACTGATGCCACGACCACTAGGCCTCCCTACCCCCACAAACCACAACAACCATGTGGGATCATCCATCCTAGGATCAAGTCACATATGAGGCTCCCTACACCCAAAACCATAGGTCTTGCATCCAAAGAACATCACAAGCAGTAAGAAAAGACATAGTAGCGGGCTCTCAGCCCCAATGTAAGGAATTTATCATTCACACACAATGAGCTCTCACATATCCAATGAATAAGGCACTTTTATTTTACAATAAAGCGGGGAACTCAGAACCCTACAAGTCATTATATTTTAAATCACTACAGGTTCTTTATTCCATATTGAATTGACCGATTCAATTAAACAAGCATAACTGCATCCATTTGATTATCTTCAAATTACATCAACAATAACCAGATGCATTTACCATGCCACATTATCTTTATGAAATTAATTTACAATTAATCTTATCTTTATGTTCTTTTCCAATTTCCATCAAGATCGACATGCTAAACAATAAAATCATAGGTATCACAGTATCAAGCAAATCAAGAGTCAATAACATCACTAAACAATTGATATCAATTCTTTAATCTTGTTCAATAATTATTATGTCAATTACATTGTGATATAAGGTCTAAAACATGATAAATCTAAAATTACAGGTAAATAAAATAAAGAATCCATGAATCCCCTACCTCATAAGGTTTTAGACATTGTTTTCAAAAGAGAGAGTCAGCACAACATATCATGATCACCTCTCCTATAACGACTGCATCCACCCAAGGACGCCACAACATAACTGCATCAATCAACACCAAATAAAGTTCCATTAAAAACAGATAGATCACATTCCATCACATGGAATAATGAAACAGGAGGAAAAAAATCAAGGAACCTATAATAATGGAGGTATAACAAACCTTATATCAAATACGAATCAACACTTTCTAGTTACACCAAAATAGGGGGTGCACATGTTGTAGGAAGAAATACAGGTAAAACATTATCAAAGGTCCACACCAAAATCGCACAGATCCTTGGGAGAGAAAGGTTCGGGATACTTTTACCAGGGTAATACAAGATGAAAGAACAATGGAGTAAGATATATCACCCTTTTGAATATATAAATAGAGATGTGATTTTAGATATAGCTTAGATTTTCTATTAAAGGAATATCTATTCAAGATTACCTATTTTGACTGAGTAAAGGCACCCAGACACTTAAGAAAGTTTAAATATGTGATATGGGATTTGAATCAGCCTTAAATTTATTCAAACAAGGATTTGAATTGATTTTATGTCAATGATAATGTCAAAGGGGAGAAACTATGGGAATCTAGAAACATTGTACACAGACTGATCTGGAAACATTGTACACCTATCAATAGATGACTTGCTGATAGATGACTTACCAATAGATGGCCTACTGATACATGACCTTATTTCTAGGAAACACTGTTCAACCTACCTATAGATGACCAACCATCTTGGAAACATTGTACATAGAACTATAAATTTTGTAGTGTGCTAGAAATAGGTCACCTTGACCTCCCAAAAAACCACAAACACCATATTTTCACAAAGAAATATATCACAGAGGTCTGAACCATTACATGATGCATGAATGAGTAGTATACCTTGGAATTAGTTAGATGACAGGCTTATTAGAATTAAATCATTAAGATGAAATTACCTAAAGTTATTAAAATGCAATGGATCATGGTCAGTTGTATATTGGATTAATATATCAATAATATTGATAATGATAATGGGAGTATGCCTAAATGGATAACATACAAGAGGGGTATAATTTTTCTTTTAAAAACATAGTTTAAAATAATTAAACTAACCAAACCCTAATCCACTTTATGTATTATTACCAAACACAACCCGCAGTATAATGATCATTGTCACAGAATCAGAATATATCAATAGTCCCGTTAAATCAGAGAAAATATTTTAATCATTATGCATCTGAATATCAGTGTATCTTAATAACAATAAATATGATAAATTCAAAGGGTTGTTTTTTTATCATAATCAGACTAATATAGATAAATCAAATAGAATATAAATATGGACATGATGTTTCACTTTCTATTAAAATATTCCAAGCAATATAAACTTGTAAACGACAAGTAATATAATTTCATGAAAAATAAATAATTAATGAAAAGTTATTAAAAATAATAAATGCTTTTAACCTTAAGATTAAGGTATTATCTAACCCATAATAAAGGTATCCTTTTTTATACATATACAATAGTTTTTATTTCCTTACCAAGGAAATAACTTGATAAGATAATCAGAATGGATTTGTCTTCATATCCCTGAAATCCCTTGATAAGTTAATCATATTCTATGTTTACCTATCCTGAATAGACCTTGAAATGATGATGAAATTTTGTATCTACTTATCCTTAATATAACTCAATCGTAATGATTACTAGAAACATATTACAATGAAAAAGTTTATAAGGAGACAACCTGACATGGTTTCCTTATAACAAAAAAAACTCTATTACTTTACAAATACTAAGAACACTATGTTCACAGTATACAATCCCAAAAGATCATACAAAATAATAAATTGAAAATGAATCAATTAGTAATAAATTGACTTCAAACTCTTCGAATGAACATGTATTTATTTGAAACTTCCATATGGTCATCTTTATCTCCGAATGCTTATATTACTCTATGTTTTTTGAAATGACTTAGAACCTAGAATTTTCCAGTCAAAAAAAATATGGCATAACAGACAGTCTGACATCATTTTGGTTTTCACCATTATAGTGTGAAAAGTTTCCCATAATTTATAAACAAGTCTTCTGTATACATATTTTATACATAAGTCGGTCCAACTTCCTTCCTTAACTAGGTTAATACAGATATAGTAATATGATTCTATCTGATTTTATTGGTTTTATGATCAGTCTGATTTTGAGTAAAATTTTCATTATGATATACAAGACAATAGTATATCTCCTATTCTGATTAAGTTAATTATGATTTATTAGACCCATACTCATTACAATTATCATAATTAAGTAATATATGTTTATATTCTTAATACTTTAGAAATTATTCTATGTATGTAAAAATATTATGTTTTATACAGAAAACGTTCAAAAATATTTGGACATAAAAAATTAGTAAACATGTTTTCAAAGAAGGTATTTGTGATTTCAAATACTAAAGGAATGAAAAATAAATAAGTAGAACTTCTGACTCAACAATATCCCTATTTTTGGAAAGAGAAAAACAAAAAACATGAATAAAATTATTTGAAAAACTTATATCCATTTTTGTTTTCATCACTTCATATTCAGAGTTAGTCTTTAAACTATAACTCCCCTGTGTTTAAAAATATTCTGAATATGATGGATAATATGATGTTTAATATGATGAACTCCCCATTAGGATCGTATTATCCCCATTAAATAAATATCTCCCCTTTGTAAAAACATCACCTTTATAATGATTTCTCCCTTTATAAAATCCTCCCTTAATTTAAGAAAATCCCACTTTTATATAAAATTATCCCCCTTTTTTATTTTCAAAAACAAATGTGGAATAATTTTGAAGTTTTTAGAAAATTTAGATATAAAAACATATGAAACAATATAATGAAAAACCATGTCATCTATAAAAGAAATATAAAAGAACATTCGATCAATTGTAATTGGAAAACATTCAGACAAATTAAGTTTGGATAAATAATTAATTCATTAATGAAAAAATAATAAAATGTTTTACATGTCAAAAATAAAATAAGAGTTGAGAAAAAGAATAATTCTTTCTTAAAGAGGGTTTTTACAAAAAACTTAATCTTATTGAATTATTTTCAGTCCTGATCCAGCATTACTAGCCTCTTTTCATGAGTCTAAAATTTTTCAAAAAAAAATTTATTCTGATTCCTTGACATATTAATTTTCTCTTCATAATATTTCAGTCTAGTAAACCCAAAATGAGTCTATCAAATATTTCCATTTAGAGCATTTACTTCCCAAGTATGATTATCAGTTCTATCCTTGAATTATTCCATAAATTTCACCCTATATTCCAAATAATGAGATAACTAATTAAATTATCCAGGAAATTATTTCATGATCCTTTTAACATCATCAAAATTATCATCATGAAATTTGATAGTGGCGTCAAGTTGGTGATACCATTTCACCATTTAAAACATTCATTTTTGTAAGTTTATAACTTTCTTTAATAACATTCAACTGATCTTCAAGCCTAATAACATTATTTGTTTTAATTTTTTATTGAATCTAATTTTTCAAAAATAGTTTCTTTAATAATATAGAATCAAGATTACCTGTTTGGAAAACAAGGGAAGGTTATTTCCATTCATTTCAAAGAACGAACAATATAATCAAATCATTCTAGTAAAATAGTGGCTGATGAATCTGATTTATCTTAATGAACCTCGAGAGGTTTAATTAGGATTGATATAATATCATCTTCTTTACCATACCCATTGTCAAAATTATCATCTTCTTTGTAAAATTACTTGTCATTATATAATTACATAATCTCTACATTTGTTTTGGTCTTGTCGTTATCATAATATTTGGCCTTAGAAAAGTTATCTTCTTTTTACTTTGATGATAATTTTGATTCCTTTTATGATGATGATTCTTCTTCAAAACATCTGGATTTGCTACCAATATCGGTTTTGGAGGGAATTTATGATGAGTATAACTCTGATGAATCTTTTTTGGTCTGATATTTTTCATTATCACCTTATTCCACATTACCCTCATGTTTATAGTCTCTCGAATTTTCATCAAATTATTCTTTCTGTTCATCATTCTATTGTTCAATTTTAGTGTATTCATCTTATTCTTCTACTTAACCTTTTTTTATTCATTATATATACCTTTAACTTCATAAAAAACATCCTTATTATGTTAATCAATGAGATGTTTCGATGTTCTCAAATATCCTTTCCCAATTAGTTCTAGTTCTGATTATTTTTCATGAACTGGTGGCATTGATTCCTCTTCAACATGATTTTGTTTCCATTTGTTAGTGACAGAAGAATTTTCCGAATGATCCATAGATGTTTCTTCAAAAACAAAACTTACTTCTTAATTAACTTGATCAGTCTGAGAAATCGAGGAATAAAATTCACTGAATCCCTCACAACACCTATCAAAATATTTTCAAATAGTTGAGTATCTATCAATATTTTCTTTTGATTTATTTTTCTTTTCTTCTTTTTCAAGAATATCAGTATCTTGTATTCTTAAATGATTGACCTCGACAGGGTCATGTAGGATTTGAGGATCTCAGTGTTTCCTTTATTCTTTCTTTTTCATCGACTCATCATAAACATCATCGAAAACATTACTTTTTTCTCTTATTTGGTGGGGTGAATTAAACTTTTTTATTTTTCTTCCTTCCAACTTTGTCATATTTCCTTGATGGTTATAACTTTTATAAAACACCACAAAATTTATAAAAAAAATCCTTTTATTTTTTCCAAATAAAAACCTTATCTAGTTCATCATATCATTACTAGTGAAGGAAAAAAAATTCCCACATCAGAGTAGATTTATTGGAATTTTTGAAAAAATACATGAATTTTTCAATCAATATTTTTAGGAAAGCTGCAGAAATTATAATTCTTGACTTGATTATGCCATACATGATATTCTTCACTGTTAAGAAAATGATACTCACCAAATATATCTTTCTCATTTTGAATAAAAAGTATAATATAAAACATCCTAAACTTTTAGGTTTGCATGATCTCTTTTCCTCGGCATGGGAATCCTTTGCAACTATAAAGAAATAACTCTATTATCCAGTGTTAAATGGGAAATTTTATCACTTTCTCATAATGATAAAATAAGGAATCATCTATATTATTTTTATCAAATTTACTAATCTCAATAAGTAATTTTGTGAATTAAAATACATTTCTCTTTGAGAAGGTATTCCAACAGGATTTGAATATTTTTAAAATGGAATCTTCTATACATTTCCATATATCAAACAAATATATTAATTATCCCTAAAAAATATCTAGATTAAACAAGTAAAAGTCCTTGTCTATATTTTCTATGCCAATTCATTCCCATCCTTGAAAATAAATAAAATTTTTCATAGTAGAATAATATTTATCATAAAAACTCCTTAGACTAACCTCTCCCCTAAAATGAATCATTCAATATAATATTTATAATATTCTATCAGATTCAAAACTAAAACTTGTGAATATGGTGTAAAGGAAACTTTTTTAGACAGTAGCCTTTTGAAGGTGTATCAAATAGGAGAAAAAGATTGGAATAACCGATGTGGGTTAGAGAGGGGTGTCCCTCCTAATATAAGTGATTGAAATGATGTTTCAAATTCAAAAATAAATCCAATGGATGAGATTAAAGTTATTCGCATTTAATGTTTGATAATCATCTGAATAAAGTTTTAAAATATTTTAAACTGTCATGCATTTTTTTAAAATATAATATTAACATGGAATAAAATTAAAATTAAAAATTTGAAATTAAAACAATTTTTTTATAAAAATTAATAGAATTATAACTAAAAAATTAAAAAAACTAATCATAATGAAATAGTGAACAAATTAAAACAATAGTGAATTGAATTTTGGAGAGAAACATTCATTAGAATGAACGACCTGTTCTTATTGGATTTTGAAAACTAATAACAGTTAGATAAATTTGATTATGAAATATTTAATATAAATTTTTTTGATAGAAAACAAAATTAAAATAGTTTTAAAGAAAACTTATTACAATGGTTTTGTTGAGAAAACTAATTTTAATATTTATTCATAATGAAACCAATTAAAATAGTTATATTAAAGAGGAATGATTATGGAAATTTTAAAAATTATTAATCATTGTAACAAAATATGTGTCTGGGAAATTTTATAAATTTTTTTAAAATCCTAATATCCTTTTTCGAATATTGGAACTTAAGAATTTTTATAAATAAATTTGTGTCTAAAAACACATTATGATAAAGATTTTAAGAAAACCTAATTTCTAAAAACTAACAGTTTTAAGGGAAATAATGTTTTTTAAAAAACATCAAACATATATACTCCACCTATAAAAATACGTAAATAATTGTAAAGATATAGGTAAAAAATAAGTAGATATGAATTTCTAGTTTACATTGATCATTTTTAGCATCAATTTAACATATTCAAATCTATCAGAAGGTAGTGGTTTTGTATTAAATTCAACAATTTGAACACGAATTATTATTAATTATAAAATGTTATCTCTATTGATTGTGGGATCCTTAAAGAAATGGTGTATTTTATTTATGTTTTTACCCCTTGAGTGATTTGATGGGTTTTTACTTAATTATTTGTAAATTATGTTATCACAAAATAATTAAGATTCTATAAAACTGAATCTGCAGTCAGTGAGTGTGTTTTACATCCACAAAACATGAGCACAACAATTTCCAAATTCCATATATTTGGATTTAGTAGTAGAAAGAGATTTTGAGTGTTGTTTCATAAAATACCAAGAAACTAAAGAATCTCTTAAGAAATAAAAATTTTGTATGTTCTTTTCCTATCCATTCTACACCCACCAAAGTTAGTATCTGAAAAACTCTTTAATATAAAAACATTTCCAAATTAATTGAAAAGTCCTAAATTCATAGTTCCCTTCTGATAATGAAAAATTAGTTTAATAGAATTTAAATGGAATTATTTGGTATTTTATTGATATCTTTTACACAAGTATATAGAAAGCATAAAATCTGGACAACTAGAACTAATGTAAAGTAAAAATAATATCATACCTCTAAATATTTTGTGATCAACTGGTTGTCTAGACTCATCAAGATCAAGGTTATTTGAGTTACTAATAAGATTACTAATACTTATTTAATTTTCATATCCAAATTTCTTAAAGGGATATTTTATATACTTATATTGAGGTATATAAAAAATTCTGGTTTTTGTGTGATTTGAAAATCATGAAAATTTGTTAACTCCTTCATCATATTAATTTCAAACTCATATTTCATAGGATCTCAAAAAGTATATATTAATGACTTTTTATTTGATCCAAATATAATTTCATCAACATATATTTAGAGAATAATAATATTTTTATTAACTTATTTTATAGAAAGGGTTAGATCCGTGGTTCACTTAAAAAATTATTTTTTAACAAAAATCATGTTAACCTATCATATCGGGCTCTAGGAGATTGTTTAAGTCCATATAAAGAATTGGTAAGATTATAAAATAAAACAAGTTGTTTTTTATTTTCAAAAAAAAGGTTTTTCAACAAAAAATTCCTCTTAAAAATCTAGAAATTATAGAAAATTTCACATCCATTTGATTTTTTTTAAATAGATAATTTTTTATAGGATAAAATTATTTGGATAGATTCGCGTCTAGATACTTTTAAAAATGTTTCATCATAATAAATTCCTTCTTATTGATTACAACCTTCAGTGACATGTCTAGCTTTATTTATAACTATTATGACATTTTCATCAAAATTATTCTGCAAAAAAAATTTATAGAAATTATATAATTTTCTTTGAGTCATTTAACTGAACTCCAGACTTTTTTCCTCTCAATTTCATTAAGCTTATATATTTTTACCATAATCTAATCCTTATAACCTAAATCCTCATAGTAATTAAAAGGTTCAAATTGGGATAAGAAAGCTAGTTGTTCAATTTCATTATTTAAATAACTTCTAGTGCTAATAGGTTCATTAACATCACCAATGATACTCTCACTAGGATGATTCCTAAGAAAAAAACTAAATGTTTGGGTTTTGTAAAGTATGTTCTTAAATTTAAGTTAGAAAATATTCATGATGAAATACTTTAGAAACAACTTTTTGAGGTATATCCTTATGACATTATCCTTCTAACAATGGTAAAATATCAATTTTATAAATTACATCTGAGAATATCGGTTGATGTTTTTTAAAAATAAATGGAACTATATCATCAAACTTAACATGTACTCTTTTCTCAACAGTATAATAATTTTTATTAAAAAACTTATATTTCTTAAAAGAAGTAGAACAACCTTAAAATATTCCTTCATCTAATTTAGGTCTAAATTAAAGTAAATTATCTTTAGTATTCAGAATGAATACTCTATATCCAAATACTCAGAAGTAAGAATATTTTGGTTTTCTAAATGTCCAAAACTCATAATATGTTTCATTAAGATGATTTCTTATCAAAACTCAATTTATTGTATATCATGAAAAAATAATCGCTTTATCCTATTAAAATTCAGTACTTCAGTATTAAATCAATATTGTTCTAGTTGTTTACTGAACAATTATTTTTATTTTTTCAACTACACCACATTGTTATGTGACTCAATGAGTTAAAAAGTTTTGTTCTATTTATTTTTTACTACCAAAATTTACAAAATCAAACTTTTCATATTTTCCATCATGATCACTATGATTAGTTATCAAGGAGAGTGTTTTATTATTTTTGTCTCAGGATACTTGGGTTGTGAAAAAACTAACGTCTTCATATTTATTTGTTAGAAAATAAACCCATGTGAATCTAGTGTAATCATTAACAAGGACATATACAAATATTTGTCTCCAATTCCTCCATTTTTTGTAAGACCCAATAAGTCCATGTGCACAAAATATAAAGAAATAATATTTGTTGTTTCACTATTATATTTAAATTTGACTTATGTTTCTTACAATATTGATAAGGTTAAAAAAATTAAGAATCTAACCTATGTTCTATTATAAACTTAATCAGTCTTATTTTATTCAATTTATATAAATTTATAAGGTTACAGTGTCCAACCCTTATATTTCATCACCATGATTTATTTTATATTGCACTAAGTCAAGGTATGTTTTGGATCCTATGGTCTTCTAAGTTAATTGTATAGAAATTCTCATGCCGAATGGAATAAAGAATAAGTTCAACCTTGGAACTATGTACATAAAAATAATCATTCCTAAATTTCACAAGGAAAAATTTACCAAATAATTGACCTACGATTACAAGGTTGTTCTTAAGACCATGGACAAACAAAACATCTGAAATAATATTTTTTCCCTAAAAAATGATGTTACTTATTCTGATAATATCTCCTTATGCATTATCACTAAAAGTGACGTCACCACCTTTCATCTTGATAATATTTTAAAAAAAACCTTTATTTCTAGTCATGTGTCTCGAACACCTACTATACATGTACCATATATTCTTATATTTTGTACTATATTTGAGTTCCTGAAAATGAAAACATATGAATTTTGGAACCCAAGCCTTATCGAGTTTGGTAGTGCCGGGAAAGAAAACCTTGTGTAACCATATTTGTTTTTGAAAAATAGGGTTTATGAAAAAAAAAATTAACTTTATTAAGAGAACAATTATATTTCCAATGACCTCTACTTTGAAAATTAGTGAAAAAAGGTGAATTTTTAAGAATAAAGTAATTATTGCTAAAAATAGGTTTTTTATTAGTAAAACCCAATCCTGAAATAGTCGCATGAGAATAAATTTGTCTATATATTTTATCAATTTGTTCTTTACCAGTAGTAAAGTTAGATTCATTTTCCTTAAAAGAATAAATTTCTGATTTTTTGTTTTTTAATTTATTATTATTTCCATCAGAAGTAGTTTTAGAAATAAGTTTATCAAACTTGGTTTTTAAACGATATTTCTTAAAAATTACATTTTCTAAATAATTGTAAATAGTAATTTTTAATTAGTGGCATCAAGATATTTAGAAATATATGATATTTAATTTTTTGTAAAATTTATTATCAAATCATCCTTAGAAATTTCTACCTTAGAATTATCCATTTTTATATAGATTTTATAATTCTATTTTATTAAAAGTTTATAAAAGTGGGAAAATTAATCACAAGAAGGTAATATATTTTCATCACAGGTTGAGGAAGATTATTCATCTAATGATATTGAATTTATCATATTAGGATATTTTTTATTTATCAACATGTTTGTGAGGGATTTATTTCATCATACGTTATCCATGAAACATTGATTTAATTTTGGTAAATTAGAAAAAAAACCTAAGTTTCTCTGACTGAAACATTCATTATCAGATGTATTGTCTGAATAGTCACCACCACTATAAATCCATGTGTTATCGTCCTTCAAAACATTCATGAATTTTTATTTTTAATAATTTTTAGAATTCCTTTCAAAATTCTTATCCTTCATATCTTTCCTCTTCATACATGGACAATCTGGTCTACTGTTTCTATATTTCTGGCATTCAAAAAATATGACTTCAGATTTATTGTCACCTTTTTCATTATGACCTTTTATATATATTTTCAGAAAATATTTATTTCTAAATATCATATTCAATCATCTAGAGAGGTTAGATAACTTATTTTTAGAATTTTCAGAAGTATTTGAATCAAATTGAATACATACTTTCTTCTTTTATAAAGATTTAACCAATTTCTCAACAAATTAAACTTTACTATGTAATTTATATGTTATATCAAAGGAAAAACCATTATTTCTCCTTTTATTTTTCTCATCAAATCTTTATTATACCCTCATATTGCATAAGTTTTTCAATGATAACATCAAGAGTAAAAAATTCAACTTCTTTTTCTCATCATAAACATTTCTCTTTAATATATACTAATTAATCATAATATCTGTTATCTTCTAAACATGGATTTCATCATCTAATCTTGTTTCACCAATATCTTGAAAACTTTTTATAATTCTCATAAACCTATGTGGAATCAAGGAGATATATTCTCCATGAATAAAATCAAATTTCTTATTGTTAACTCTTAACATAACAATTCTGGTTTCTACACCCTTATAAGTCCCAAAACATGTTACTTTAACCATTTTCCAGATACTATTAGAAGCTGCATAAGATGATATTTGACTATAACTGATTCATTTCATATAACGTAAAAAAGTGTTTCTATCTCTGTACTATAACTCATATTACTATTTTTCAACATCCATAATGGTCGTAACTTCTTTATTAGGATTTTTATAGTTCCCAGTCAACATAAAAAAATTTCAACTATTTTATTTGTAAAAAATTATTCATACTTTCTATCATGTATTCATATACAAGACCTTCCAAAATACATGGTATATTGAGATTTATATTTTATATTATATGAATATTCATTCATGTTATCTTTAAAATAAATAAAAAATATTATTTCCATATGTAAATAATTTTTTAACAAAAAGTTTATAAAAAAGAGTTTATGTTAAAAAATTTGACAAACATACAATAGTAAACTAAGTCAAAACATGGAAAGTATATGAGTAGTGGAATCATGCTCTGATTCGAATTGTTGCTATCATAATTTTAGAGCTATAGGCCTAGATCTTATATCAATTTTTGGATTAGTATATCTATAATAATGATTAGGATTGTAAGATTATTCCTATATGGCTAACTTACACAAAGGGCATAAATTTTACTTTTATAAAATTAGTTTAAAGAATTAAACATACCAAAACCATATCCTCTTTTATTATTATTATCAGACTTAGCCCTCATTATGATGATTGTAATCACATAACTGGAACCTGAAAATTGTACGATTAAATCAGAGTAAATATTGGAATCACTATGGATCTAAGTATCCAAGATTTATAATAACAATGAATTCAATTAAATATAGTATTTTTTATCATAATAAGATTCATATAAATAAAAAAATAGAAAATAAAGATGAATATGATGCTTCAAATTATATTAAAATGTGCATCGAAATATAAAATTGTAAACCAGAATTAATATAGTAGCATAAAAAAGAAATAATGACTTTTAGGATATTAAATAGTAATATCCTATTTTAACCTTCAGATTAAGGTAGTCTATAACCCAGTCTAATGGTATTCCTTTTTTACACTTACAAGAAAGTGTGTCATGTATTTCCAAAGAAATCCCTTAATAAAATGATTGAAATTCCTCTGTCTTCCTATCTCAGAAATCACTTTGATACGATGGTCAGATTCGCTATCTACCTATCTCAGGTATCCCTCGATATGATAACCATATTATCTTTTTTCCATTACTCAGTATCCCTATATCATCACGATGATCAGAAAAATATTTCAATGAAAAAGATCACAAGGGGAAAACCTTATAAGGATTCCATAAAACTATAAAAATCTAAAAATTTACAAATACTAAGAACAAGATTTTCTCTCTACAAAATCTCTAAAGTCCTCATAAAATGGGGAAATTCAATTGAATCAATTAGTGTAAATCCACATCAAACTCTTCAAATGACTCGGTATTTATAGTAAACATTACAACAATTATCTTGATCTCTAAATGGTCATATTTATCTCAGTTTTTTGCAGTGGCTTGTACATGTAAAATGTAAATCTCATAACGATCTAGAGTAACTGATTATATGATGTTGTGTTGGATTAAACCATTATAGTGTAAAAAAGTTTCCCTTACTTTAGAAAGAAGTCTTCCATATTCGGATTATAAACATAAGTTAGTGTGATAGACATTATTAACTAGGTGAATACAATTATCATAATGTGAGTTAATATGATTCTATTGGTTCCATTATCAGTCTGACGGTGAATAATATTGTCAGTACAGTATACAAGACAACATTAAATCTCTTGATCTAATTAATTCGAGTCTGATATATTAGACCCATACTCATTAAAATTAACTTAATGAAGTATTATATGTTTATAGTCATAATACTTTATATCTTATTCAAAGTATGGTATAATATAATGTTTTCTACAAAAAAAATCTTAAATAATTTGGACATAAAAATTTATTAAATATTTTTTTAAGAATGTGTTTGTGATTTCCAAAACTATAGGAATGGAAAATTAAGAAGTATATAACTTTCGAATCTAAATTTTTTGAAACTTTTGAGCCAATATTTAATGATGCGTGGCATAAGGGATATTGAGTTAGTTTTTGTGATCTAGTTATGTGGGAGTGTATTCCTTTTAGGGATGGATGAGATCAAGATGAACACTAAATAATAATAGGTGATAGGTTTATTTAAGATATCTCTTTCTCATGATAGGGGAGTGATGTATGTAATGGATTTTCAGGAAATTAATTTTTTTATGATGGTGTGTGAAAATTTATTAAACACTTTTTTAGTTTTGTTGTAGATTGATAAGTGGTTGTGTGTAGGCTATGACCTAATGGATTTGACGAGACACTTATGTGCATGGTGTTTCAGGGAGTTGGAAGAAAATGGGAAGTGTTGTATCTATAGTCGATGGCAATATCATAGATAGATGGTGTCAAATGTTGATAATATGGGTAATCATGGTGAAAGAAGATAAATATGGATGTTATATTTAAAATCTATCAATATATACACTAAATGATTTTTTTGAGGGAATACACATGATGGGGATCATGCCATTTCCCAAGGAGGGTGTGGCCCTTTTGCAGATGAAATTTTTTTTAGTTTTCATGGATGAAGTTATGTATGAGTTGGGAATGGGTAGCTATTGGTGTTTTTTTCATTCACATAAGGATTGATCAGGATAACCACATCATATCATTACAAGTCATAATTGGAGGATTATTTCAAATTAAGATAAAAAATATTGGTTAGAGGGGTGACATCATCATTAATCCTATGGTATGGAGCATCATATCGGTTGATGAGGAGAAATCCTTGTATAGGTAGGGTTGCGGGTGTGATGAGACCATTCATTGGATAGACGATATAGAATTTTAAAATCATTGTATAGGTAGATACAATATTATATAATTTAATAGAAAATTCCAAATTTGGATTTGGATAAAATGTTGGATGGATTTTGTGTGTGTGGCATCAAGCTCGGGATAGTTTTTATGCGATCTCATAGTGATTTGGAACAGAGGCGTACTGATGATTAGAGTGATATAATGATAGTTGGTTTGCTTGGCTATAAATATAATTATTTAATTAATCTAGGTGTTAGGTTCTAACTTTAGTTTTACTATTTATATGATCATGTGATGCCTCTAGGGGTTTAGGCACTACGATCATGTGATAAGATTGTGAATCATTGGGTGATACTAAACTTTTTTCATATTGGTTAGCCATAGGAGGTCAAACTTTTGTTTTTTCATGTAATTAAGTGGGGTTATATGGAAATCATTTTTATTGTGTCGATGGATTATTGGGGAATGAATTTTGGTAGGTAATTCTTATAGTAAAGAGTTCCATGGTTTGGAATCAGCTTGTATAAGATATTTCTGATGTGGGGGAGCTTAACAATATTGGGAATATATTAGGTTGACAAAATTTGGTTCCTCAGGAGAGGTGGTTGGGATTCAAAAAATATATATTTATATTTTAAATGGTGACAAGAGGGAATATCATATTTTGATTAATAGTACACTAAAGTGCTTAGATTTTTGTAGTAGAAGTTCATTCAATGTTATGAGATAGAACACGATGATTTAGTGGTGAATTGATATCAGAGGTAAATCAATATTGATGACTATATATCACCAATACATTTCAAGTATGATAATATCTATGGTGATGAGGTTATAAATACACACATATTTATGGTTTTTGAAATTTATAGGGAACTTGAATTTTCATTCTCTGGTAGTGAAAATTTTATGAAACAGTATCCATATCATAATTTCTATAGTTGGAGAATATTAAGAAGTTTTTTTAGATATATATTGTGTATAAAGAGGTGTTTCTGGTGTTTCATTGAAGGCTTATAACATCATGTCATATTTATGAATTCTTGGAAGGGTTTTACACTTATGCACGGTCATAATACAGTTAGATAAAACTATGTGAGAGACCTTAAAAAAGTGTGGATTGATTTTTCATGGGGGATTGAGGTGCATAGATTTTTCACGATTATAGAGAACCATGTCAGGTGATCGTGTATTGAGTTGCAATTTCTAGAGGGTTCCATATGACTAGCACATGGTTTGGTAAATCATGTATCTAAATCATGCAAGGGGTGTAGCTTGAAGTAGTGAGATAAAAACTATTAGTGCATAGTTCAAAAAGATTTGTATCCAAATTATGAGGCTTCAAATAATTTCTTAAAAAATAGTTAAATTTCCATTTTTACCCTGTGAATTTAATGTAACCACCTACCATTCATTTTCCCTATCACGCAGACAAACCATGAGATTCCCCCTTCCCCTTGTACTCTTCATTTTTGTAACACTCTAGAATATTAATGGGTTAATAGAAAAAACGTTTCTAAAAATTTCAATAATGTATAAATTTATTTTCAGAAGTATACTTTATTAAAAATTCATAGTTAATCATGATTTTCCTAGAGTAGGGTCAGGGTGGGTGACCTCTTAGGAAGTTTCTTAGGGTATGTGTGTGTGAAGTAAAAGAACACCGAAATAACATGTGTTGTCTTATGATAAAATTCATTGTTCTGATGAACCATTCGAGCACGTGGGTGAACCCTAGGAAGGATAAATCATGTAGTACCTTTAATTTCTAATGATAATGAAAAACGCAATTTGTTAATAAATTATGAGTATTTTATGTGAAATTTTAATTTTACAATTGAAATCCCTTGATAAAAAATTTAAAAGATTTATATAATGGTAAAAGCTCAATTAACCCGTTGGAATATTATATGGAATTTTATCTGAGTTAGGTGATGAATTATCATGTTATTACAATTCCCATTGTGGTTCGGTGTTTAAATAGTAAAAATATTAAATATATTATATCATGTGTGTGTGGTTTTTTTTTTGAAATAATGGAATATCTCTAAGACAATGTCATAGATGGGAATTATAAGGCCACGAATCAATATAGAATGTGGGTTTTACCTTAGTCACGACATAACCTTTGTGTGCATTGGTTTTTTGGTTAGGTCACATTTAAGAGTAATAATAATTGTTATCTGGATATTTTTTGGATAGATAAAAATAACAATTATTATTATATTATTATTATTATTATCTATAAAGAAGAAAGGGTTGAAAATTTACATATGTAACTGAATAATTATGAATATACTTAATTTAGGAGAGATATTTCTCCATGGGTTTATATTTTTATTTGTGACCAAGTAATAATGATGATATTATTTCTTATGCTAAATAAATAAAATTGTATGTGTCTTAATAAAATTTATTTATTATTATGGATTTTTAATGGTAGTTTTTTCTAGAATATTTATGGTGGAAATAAGGATGAATATTTAATAATAATAACAAAATATTATTATTATTATTAATTATTAATTTCTAAAAACAATAATAATGTGTTTGTGTGGGTTAAATATATATCTATATATGGGTATGTATTTTTAATTAGATGGGACTGAATCTTATTTTTATTAGGAAATTAAACACATATTTCTATCTGGGTAGGGGGAGACCCATTACATAGCTCATAGTCTTAATGTTAAGTGGCCAATAAACATGTCTCAAAGACCTAGGGTCTTGAAATCCCAAATTCATGGCATGAAATACCATTTTCTTTTCAAGAAGAATGCTCTGAGGAATAGTTCTACTAATGTACTTGTACTACTATAGTACGGATACCACTCTATGTAATATTACCCACTACCTCTACAGTGTTGTAGCTGCAATAGTTTCACCACTGCTATAATACTGCTACAGTGACCCACTATAGTAACTCCTGAAATCTCTTATACGTAATTTTAAACATTATACTTTTGGATAAAGGATTATGAGGTTTATCGCCTGGGAACCACCCTAACAATATTCAAGTGTGTGCATGTGCAATGTATTGATATACGATATATATATATGTGTGTGTGTGGGTGTGTGTATGTGTGTGTGTGTGTATACATATAATGTGTATAAATAGGCATTATATTACATTTATATAATATATTGGTTTATATATATAAATATATTGTTCATATATATGGGTTATAAATATATTACATATATACATATATATATATATAATATTTTCAATAAATGATTAAACGTTTTTTTAATATGAATTAAAAAATGATGCCCATGACGTGGCAGGGGTGGCACATAAGTAAGAGGAGAGAGAAATAAATAAAATGGAATAATGAGATATATGGAATTAATAATGATTATTTTATTAATTACAAAAATATAAATATAATATCGAAGGGTGGAAATGGAAGTGCCTAAAAAATTCACATAAAGGTGATCCTCAAGATCCTTTCCCTGATGCCTTCCTCTCTCTTATATTTTATAATTTTATAATTTTTTTTATTTATTATCATGAACTTCACTCTTTGATATCTTCTCAAATACATATCATATTGATGCGGCGTCGGTGCCTTTGGATTTTTATCGATGAGAAAAAACTAAAACCTATGTTTGTTTCAAAATGCTGCAAGGATTAAGTGGTTCAATTAAACATGGGTTTCAACACGTATAATCAATTTTTATTTTACCTAAGGTAGAGATCCCATGAATATAATAAAAATTTAATTACATTTTATTGGAATGATTTTCTAGTATGATTCTATTTCCCATGAGACATATGTCCTATTCTTGATCATGTGAGTTGTGTATGTGTATCCTTTGGTATGTTCTTGTTTTGATTGTATATGTATTATGATGACTATGTTTATGGTAATTCATGACATGATGTGATATTGATATTTAATTTTCATTATATGTATTGTATATGATATACTGTAGTCTACTGTAGTTGAGCATGTAAAATTGGCCTAATTGGTCTCCATGTGAAATGTGACATTTTATCTGGTCAACATTGGACAACATGTGATGTGTGACACATGTTGTATGACTAGGGATATTAGAGACATGTTTAAGACTACACTATAATAGAGAAGTTCTATACTAGGATCAATATGAAATTAAATTATTCTAGTCATCGGGGTATTTCACTAGATTGGAGATATCTATATAGGTTAATAATACTAGACTTGGGTTAACATGTGAAATTTGAAGCATGTTTGGGATATAGACTTGATATGGATGCTCCAAAAATGGGATTACATGTACTTGGACTATCCCTAGAAATAGAATGTGTCACATGTTTTGAGATATCAATCGAAGAAGTAGTGTTTGGCTGGTTAATGTTGTTCCATCCAGAATTATGTCTAATCAAGTATGTTTCTCCCAACATGGTTTCAAAGTAGTTATAGTCCATAATAAGGACCCATAAAGTGTTTATTACTTGTGTGATATATATTTTTTGTATATTTACCATGATTTTGTTCATTAAATTCACTTGTATATTTTATGCACTAACATTAAAGGTCATTAGTGGGGTCTTATATAGTCTTCCACTAACACCCTACTCATACATTTTGATGCACTTGTAGATAGAATTCCTATGGATATAGTGAAGGGAAATGGATTTGTGTTCGAGGATTGAGTAGGTGGGGAAAGAGAATTTGGTAGATGTTTGATGGAGTTTGAGTGGAACATCTGCTACATCTTTTATTTACTGGATTTCTTTGTACCTTGGACTATTTTTTGTCTGGTTTATTATATGATGTAAGTCATATTCTATTTTTTTCGTGAACTATGATTATTTTTTTATTAATTATATTGTTTATTAATTTCTTATGTGAGCTTTTATGTAGGGTATAGTCTCCCCATAGTTCCACTCGACACTCTCACTACTAGTCGAAAACCTCCTGTATATGGAGAGGTGCACATGGTGTCATGTAATCAGATAAGTGACCTTAATGTGTAATAGCCTATAGTGTGATGGGAAGGAAACCATGGTATTTTGGGAGACCCTTGGGGTTAGTTGACTAGGTTCCTACCTTAGGGAATGTAGGGTTGTGAAAATCGTATTAGAGCTCAAGGATTAACTAACTTTTATTTACCATTTTACTTGATTTGGGAAATGGTAGACGGGAGGAAGTAATTTTGGAACTCATATAGAGAAACTATGTTAGTGTTTGATCAGTGCTTTATAGTGGACCTCTGATTTTCCATAAAATTTGTAAAATTATTCTTTATTATTATTTTTGTTTAAATTCATCTTGGGTGATTCACATAATGTTGATATGTGATTTATGATTTTTCATATATGATCATGAATCATTACTATGAATGTAGGTTCACATTCCATATAAATAAAACTATTTTTTGGATGCATAGTTTTTCTTTCATTAAATATCTTCATTTGTGCTATCTATTTAAGATAGTTCTTGATTGCATGGTATATATTTATTGGAATTGATTAATTGAACTAATCGGGATGTTCTGTTAGTATATATAATGAATCTGACTAACATGTAGTGAGGGATACTTGAGTTAGTGTATGGGGGTTATACCTTGGGTTATGGGTAGAGTCCATAGAGAACTTTTTTTGATCCCTTGGAATGAATAAGTTTTTTTATGTTCCTAGTTTTATATTTTGTTGAGAGATGCTTATTTGGATTGGTGGGAGCAGGGTCTGATGTCCAAGCTTAGTGGCCTGAGTTTTTTAAACAGTACTACTATAGGTACTTCTCAGGGATGAGAAGTCATTATAGTGGGAAACTTTTAATATCTTCAATTTATAAGGATATGAAAATCCCTCTTTGTTAATAAATAATGAGTATTTTTATGTGAAACTATTTTTTTAACAAAAATAACATAATAAATAATTTTAAGGATTTATGTAATTGTAAAAGCACAATTAACTCCTTGTAATATTATATGGAATACTTTAGAGCTTAAAAGATGCATTAGAGTAGGATTCAAGGGGCCGTAGATCCTCAGTATTCATATAAAAAAATATATTATATTTTATATCTCTTGCATGAATTTTTTTTTGAATTAATGGAATATCTCCATAATAGTGTCTTAATTAATAATTTTGAGACCATCATTAAATATGAAATGTAGTTATTATCTTATGTGTGATAACCTTTGTGTGCATCAGATGTTTAGTTAAATCATATATAATGTTAATAATAATTGGTAATTGAATTTTTATTGGATAGTTGAAAATAATAATAATAATTGTATTACTATTATTATTTTTTTTAAAATAAAAAGGATTAATATTTACATGTGTAACACCCTGATATTTTAAAAAATACATCATTTATTGTATTTTGTATGAGTTGAAAAATAATTATTAGAAGAAAATATAATACTTGATACTTTACAAAATATTTATTTTTAAATAAATTTAATAACATTAATAGCTTGTGGAATATGTAACCCTGAGATGAAATGAACTGTAATATAGTAAACCTTTATAATATTTCCATTAAATTTTTGGGTATGAGTAGTAATAACTGAAATATAAAAATTATGGTTATCAATTAATTAGAAATAAAATGAGAATCATTTCTGAAAAAAATTTTCTCTCTAACAGATGGAACAGTCTCCCTTTGTGGACATAATTTAAAATTAATTATTTAGAAATTTAGAAAATTTATATGATAAAAATAAATTTATTTTTAAATAATAAATTAAAAAAATCTAGGATGAATGTTTTGGATTTTTCTGAAATATTACATTTTTCAATGAATACTGAAAAATATAAAATTTTATTTAAGAAATATCATTTCGTTTAAATTTTATATATAATAAAATTATATTTAGATGTGGTTTTAAAGTATAATTAGTTAAATTATATATCAATTAATCCAATTTATGACATTATAATAATTTTTTATTGGAATTTTGATATAAAAACATTATAAACATTTTAAAATATTCTCTTTAAAACTTTGCTTTCTCATCACATTTGTGGGATTGATATTAATTTAAAATTTTACACTTATGTGAATTTTATTTTCAAAATAATTATTCCATATTTGGATTCACATTAATTTTTTTGGTCTATTAAGGTCAAATTAACTTTTTACCAAAATTAATTGTGATAAAAATAAAAATTAATTATCGAGGTAAATGTAAAAATAGATTTACTTGGATTTAAACTAATAAGATAAGGGTTCAAATTACCACCAACTTGTAAAAACCAAATTTGATTGATATATTTATAAATTATATATTATATTTTTATAATTACCTTTTTTTGGTTTGTGTTAAGATAAAAACGTTGGTATGATTGAATCTTTTCAAAATATTACAAGTGTTCCACCTACCTCACTTATAAAAGGCCACCTCTATCCTTTCTCCATCTCAACTAAACAAAAAAAATTCATCTGATTCCAACCAAAATAACTTCCAAACATCCCTAATATCATCTTATAATCAAAATTTTTTAATTAAATCCAACAATGTAAGTATTTTTGGTGCAAACTTAAAGTGGATACCTGAAGAAGATGTAACATTATTTAAAAAGAATTTTTCTTTTACTTTGTCCTCTACCTCCATAAATTCATATTAAACCATTTGGATGTAATTAATCTATTTTTAATAAATATAATACTTTTCTATAATATTCATATGAGCTAAAACCATCCCCACATCTATAAAATGGGTTACGAAATCATCATTTGGGTGTATAGAGGACTGCTACCTTGTAAATCGATGTCATTCATTTTTTCATTACCACATATCATAGTTCGTTATGATGATAGTTATAAAGTATATATATGATATTAATAGCATAATTATAAAAATGGAGTCATTATATCATATATAAATTTTTACTTTCCATTCCGTAACGGATGTGATAAGGTCGCTTATGTGTTTGGAAGACTACTGACTCGTGAAGCACTATGATTCTTCTTTCACTAACACATCACATTGAAGGAGAAAAGGATACATTTAATTATTACATGTGATATACATGAAATAATTATGATATTAATTATATATTTATAAAAAAAATTAAAAAATATATTTTATTTCTTACCATTTCACTCACTTAGAGATGATAATATCGTTCGTGTACGTGGGGAAAACCACCCCCATGAAGTGATATGACTTTATATTCATCACCAAAACACATGAATGATATGTATAAAAATATTTAAAAAATAATATGAAATTATTATAATTATGAAAAGTTAAAATATAACTTACCTCATTTCCATAATGATCTTTGAAAATAGAAAGGTTACTGATGTGTATATACATCCTACCATCTCCATGATTGTAACAAACATCATTTCTCAAACCTATATCTCATGATTTATCAGAAAATTATAATAAAATTGTGATAATTATTTCACTAATTTTATCAAATATATTATGGGACGATATAATATGTGCCTTAACTAGATCTTTCAAATTGAAACATGCCTGAGAAAATATGTGAATTAATACCTTAAATAATGAAAATAATGAAACATTATTAACAAAAGTGTGATAAGATGATCTAAAAGAATAATTTTTTATATTATAAATATTAATATGGTTTTTTATAATTTAATAACTTGTTTAAAACTGTTATATATTTGGTTAAATCATGTTCAACCAAAAGGAATCGTGAGGTGAGGGATTTCTTAACTCAATTTCCATTCATTATGTTAAACATAGACTTCATTGATTATATCATTTAATGATTATGTGAGTATTGACCTTTGATTATTTTATATTTTATTTACACTTATTTTATTTTAATTTAAATTTGATACACATAATAAATTCAATGATTAATAACTACTTTAATGATATGACCTTTGTGAGGGATTTCATCTCCATTTAATTTCACTGATCCACATGTAATGTTATGCATTTAATTTCTTTTATATAATTTATATACATAACCTTTTACATGTGGTATCATGAATACTAAATTTTTCATGGTATTATATGTTTGAATTTCAATTATTTCATCTAATATAATTTTAATTAAAAGTTACCAAGTGGTAAATAATTTCATAACTCGATTTCTTTTAATAGGGTTATATTACTCATTCGTTGTCTTTGATATTCTAATATTATGTGTGTAATGAATTTTGAATATCAGTTCCTTTATTTAAAAATTTTTTATGTCGATTTATAATTTATACACATAATCTATTCATTTACTAATTATCATAAAAAAAATTATGATTATTTAAAAGGTTTATTTTGAAATCCCATTCTAATCGAGATTGTATATTCTTGAATTTCATTTGAAGGAAATTATTTGATCATTTTCTAATAAATCCATTTAATATTATCCTCTTATGTTTAATCATGATACTTTCAAGTAATAGTACCATTTTACACTCTATGGTACTTAAAATAATTGAAACTTTTTCTAATAAAATTCAACTTCATTTCTCTCTTTAGCCAAAAATCCATTTTCTTCCAAAACAATGTTTTCAAAAAATAGATTCTTATTTTTTGAAACCTTTTATAAATGATTTATTAATGAAATTTTTACCTATTTTTAATTTTTTACTAGAAAAATTTAATGTAATCTTCACGTCATTTTCAGAAAAATATATGTTTTTCTTTTACTAAAAAATCAAAAGCAATATTTGTTTTAACATGTAAGGGATGAACAGAATTTATAGCCATCATGACCAGTCAAATGTTTTAAAGGGTTATTTATAAGATACAAAAATTATATTAAAATAACATTATTTTTAAAATATTTTGTGATATTTTTTAAAAAAAGTTTTTTTCAAAATGAAAATTATATTTTACTCAAGAATGGTTTTAAAGGTAATTTTATAGTATTTAGATTAACAACTGATAAAAACCCTTAAGTCTAACACCAATGGGTATATATATTATTGAAACCATCCTTATTATTCCTTTATATGGTTTATGATTATTTTGACCAAGGATAGTATTGAAATTAACATCCTTGATTCATTTTTATAGTCAATAACTTTCCATTGAAATTATCATTTTCCAGTGATCATTATAAATTTAATTTCCCCCAAATGTCTATATTATTTTTCAGGGAAATGTTTATTACTTAAAATATATATCATTTTTACATAAAATTTTCTATATTTAAATTTATTTGTTAATATTTTAAAATATTGATAAATCTGTAGTGTCTACTCAATATGGATATTTGAGGGTAAAGCACATTTTTGAAGAATTAAATCAATTATACAATATATGATTGATTCTTTGGACATAAAAATATTTTTGGGTTTCAGTTATAGATAACCCCTCTATGCATCAGTACTATCTTGAGGTGAATCAGTTAGATAGCATGAAATCATTTGGCCAAACCATATAAATTTATACCCGGTGGTTTTAAACAGTTTTGTGAAAGTTCTTGATGGTAGAGGTATCATGTTCATGATACATGATATGTAATAAATAATAATATAATTTATTTAAAATTAAATTATTAATATATATTTTATTCTCTATGGGATATTATCATTGGATTCATTTTATTCTCATTATAGATTTAATGATATTTTTTTTATTTATTTATATTTCAATTTTGATTATGCCTTTTTGAGATATGGTATACATGTTATTGGTTAAATGATTTTTTCATTTATTTTCCTTTCTATATTTAAGTCTTTAAAATACTTGTGTATTCATTTATTTACCTTTCCATGTTGATAATCCTCATTGATTCATGAGAGATTTCAATGTACATAACCCTTACTGAGAATTTGAGCTCATCCTTATTTTATTTCCTTTACCATGAATCCATAAATTGTACGACAGAAATAGTTAAGAATATTCAAGAGGGAATAATGTTATTCTTGAAAATAAAAAAAATATGTTAGAATTTATGTATTCAAATTCAATATCCTAATCATGTATTTATGTAGTTTACCAATAATACTAAAATATCTGGTCCTTTAGGATATAATTCCTCATATCTTATGAAAATTAAATAAAGTATATTGTGACTCTGGGATACTATGGTAAGGTTCCCTACATCATGTGTCATTGAATAATTTTTAATGATCTAAATTGATGAGAGACATTTAAAATTGGGAGGATAATTTTATTCCTAACTTTCTAATAATTGAGATATTATTGATTATGCTATATATATTAAATTTTATATGTTTTAATAAAAGTTATTTATTATTATCAATTCCCATGGATGTTATATTTGAAATATTTATAGTGGAAATGATGATGAATATTTAATAATAATAATAAAATAATTTTGTTATTGTTGTTATTAATTTGGGAAAATAATTTATCTGTATAAATGTAGGTTATATATATATATATATCAGTGTATATTTGTTTGTGCGGGTGTGTGTATATATTATGTGTATATATATGTATTATATATATGTGTATATATATATACACAGGTGTATTATATATAATGTGTATATATGTGTTATATATATATACAGAATATTTTTAATGAGTGAATAACTATTTTTATATAGGTTTAAATAAATTATTCCCATGAAGTGTTGGGGGTTTATCATGAGTAAGACGAGAGATAAATAAAAAATATGAATAATGAGATTTATGGAATTAATAAATGTATAATTTAATAATAAAAAATATATAAGAGAAGGGTGGGAAGGGAGGTTCCAAAAAAAATTATGTATAGGATATCCTCAAGATCCTCTCCCTTACACCACCATCTCTCTCATATTTTTTTACTTTTTTATAATTTTTTATTTATTATCCTGAACCACTCTCTTTGGAATCTTATCTGATACATATCTTATTGACACATTTTCAGTGTCCTTGGGCTTATCTCGATTTGGGTAAATTAAAACATATGCTTATTTCTAAAGTCAATGAGGATTTAGTAGTAAAATTAAGCTCAAATGTAAAACCTTAGCTTTAATTTTTGTTGTACATAAGGTAGGATGGACTTGAATTTAGTGAAAATTTAATTATGGGTTATTGGAATGATCGTTTGGTGTGCATGTGTATCTCGTGAGACCAATGTTTGATTCTTGATCACATGAGTTTTGTGTGCATGTAGTCCTTGACCTATGATTTTGTTTCTTGTATATTGATTGTGATGACTAATTTTATGGTTCTACTTCACTTGATGTGATATTTATCTATCATTTGAATTATATGTATCATATACTCTATATTCTTTTCTACTATAGTATACAGTATAGGTTTGGCCTATTTTTTCCCATTTGAGATTTGACACATGTTCTAGTCGACATTGGATGACATGTGAAATGTGAACCATATTGGAAGACATGTGGTATTTAACACTTGTTTGGGATTGTACTTAGAGAGTGATTTTCTAGACTTGGGTCAGTATGTACTCAGACTATTCCAATCGGTGGGATGTGTCACCTATTTGGGGATATCCATAAAGAAGTGATTCCCTAAACATTGTTTGGAATGTTATATGTGATGCCTCTATAAGATATCTAATATAGAAGTATATAAAATACTTAATTCATCATGTACGTGTAATTTCTCTATCGATGGGATGTTTCATGTTATTGGGTCTATCCATCAAGGATGATGTGTTAGGATAATTACTAATGTTCCTTCTAGTGTTATGTTGAATCAAGAATGTTTCTTCAAACATTGTGTCAATGTAGGTTTATTCAATCCTGAGAACCTGATATGTTTTTGGTACTTGTGTGATATACTATTTGTATATATGTACCATGTTTATTTTCATGGAGTGAACTTTTATATTTTATGCTCTAACGTTAAGGGTTATTTGTTTTTTCTGCTGAATCTTGTACGCACACCCTAAAAATGTATTTTGGTGAACTTGGTGATGGTATGTGTAGTGTTATGATAAATGAAACTAGAATTATAGTAGATGATTATGAACTTAGAGTAGGATAATGTGGATGTTTTTGGATGGTGTTCAAGAAGGATGTTTGCTACATGTTATATTTACTGAATTTTCTTATACCTTAGACCTTGGTTTATTTGGTTTGTTGTATTAGGTATCTCATCTTCAGTTTTCAGTATGTACTCTTATTTTTTAATTTATTTGTTATATTTATTATTTATTTCTTTTTTTAACTCTGTTAGAGGGTGTTGTATACCCATAGTTCCACTCAAGACCCTCGCTGTTATTCGGCAGCCTCTTGCGTTTGAGGAGGTACACATGAGGTCATGTGGAATTTGGTCTCGGACCCAATAGTTTGGGTTGTAATATTATATAACACATTTCTATATAGAAACTAGTGGTTCTTGTTGGTCTATGGAATGATGGACATATTAAAAAAGAGGTCTTATTGTGTTATCTATAGGGACCAGTTGTTACAGTGGTATCAAAGAATCACCCATCTAGAACATTAGTGGCACTTCTTGGGTAGAAATTTAGGGTCTACAAATGGGATTTTCTTCTCTAAAAAGAAGTATAATGTAAGACCCCATTAATTTAAAGGGTTAAAAAAAAATCTACCCATTTCAATAATGTTCCCTTTTCCTTTTGGGATCCTACATGATTAAAACTCCACAATTAAGTAATGTTGTCCAAAAATAGTGTAAATATGGTTGGCCTCTTTGGAAGTTTCCTACTATGTGTGTTTGAGAGAGAGAGAGAGGATAGAGAAAATATAAAGAAAACTTTTTTTAATATTTGTAAAAACATATATTGTAACACCCTAAGCTTCCACGGTATGCTTCTCTTTGAATAATACAGTAGCGTGGGTTGTACGCAACTTCGAGTCCTAACACACACCACAACCAATCAAACTACTCGTTATGAATAGTAATACCCACATTTTAAAATTTTATACATTTTATCTTACAAAATGGACTTCATTTCTGGATTAGGAATATAAAAATTATCTTAGGGTGAATTTTTGGTACATTTCTGATAACTTTCATATTTTTATGAATAGTGAAAATTACTAAATTTTAATTAAAAATAACTTTTTTAATCGAAATAATTAATAGTGATAAATTATTAATTTGAGTGGTTTTGAAGTATATTTAGAATAAATTTTTACCATTTAATAAAATTTTGTTCATTGGACATAATTTCACATTTAAACCAGACATAAACAAGTGTTAATCTTTTGATAGTTATTATTTCTTAAAAACAGGCTTTTTGTTTTGACAGTGAGCATTAGTTTTAAATTAATTTCTTCCACTTATTTGTTTTTAATTTAGAAAAATGGATTCCATATTTATAATCAGGAGGTCCAAATTGTGTAAATAGTTAAATTTTATTTTTAGACATTTTGAGTAATTACTTCCGTAAATATTTTATTTACCATGGTTAAAGGGTAAATCCAGTAAATAAGGGTAAAAAATAATATTATAATAATAATAAATTACCCTAAAACGTGTTTGAACCCTATAGGTTGATAAATTTCCAACCATGGCCATATTTGGGTCGATTTTGGGACCCCATGGATCCACTTGTAAGTGATAATGACACGTTATATTAATTAAGTTAAAGTAAATACAAAAATGATAGAAGCATATATTTTTTAGAAAAACAAATTTTACATAGGGTTATATATGTTATATTTTCGACTAAAAATATTCATTAGAAAGATAAAAATATTTTATAAATAATATTATTTCATTTATAATTTTTAAATGTTGAATAAGTAAATTTATTTATGACACAATAATGATGTAGTATTTTCATTATTAATGAAAGAATCAAATAATTAGTATTATAAATGTTAAAATAAATATAATTTGAAATTTTTTATGACATCCAAAACTTTTATTGGTTAATATGACATTTTAGGATTGCCTTGATGAATTTGGTTTGAATTATTAATGTTGTTAATACTTTAACAAAAATCAATTATATAATATTGTCCAAATTGACATAAATGAGTTTTTAAAAGAAATATTATATTATTAATTGATATTATACTCCTAAAAATATAAGGTTTGGAAAAAGGACTTATATAATGATATTTTTATTATTAAGGGACCACTTTGGGGTCTCTTGTAAGTTTATAGTATGTTTATTCACCATATAATATAAAAATACAAAGAGACATGGTAAATATTAAACTATTTTACTAATAGTTAAATGTAAATTAGAAGGTTAATATAGTGACCCAAACCTATCTAAAATCTATTGGTTGAAATTATTTCTACCCATAACCACCTTATCCTTGAAATAAGTTACTTTTTAACCATTATAAATCTAATATGAATTTATTATAAAATAATATTTTACGTTTTTCCTAAGGTGCCCCTCACCACTCTTATAAAAGGGAACCCCCCCCCCCCTTATCTCAAATTCATACCGTCAAATCCTTTTGTCTCAGCCAACCCCTACCCAAATATTCTCTCAACTTCCCTCACTTAAAATTAGAGGCCTTATTTTGATCATAAAGCCAACTAAAGGAGCCCTTTCGACCAAATAGAAAGGAAGAACCCGAAGAAGAGGTAATGTTTTCACCATCCTCTTTCAAGTTCATTTCTTCTTCAACTACTTATTTATTTGTTATTTCCATTCTAAAATAATAACTCTAGTGTATTCTATATACTGTGTTGTTATTATAAATATGGTACAACCATATTTAGTATTATATCCATCCTTTGAATGACATGTCACCATAAGTGCGTACGTACGGCTTACCATCTCCATGTCGTGGTGTAATTGTTCTTCAAAACATTATTATTTGGATGGGTATGATAATGATGTTTAATATATGTAAATAATAAATATAACATGATAATTATTCTTTATATATGATATACCATCCAATTATATATTATTTTAATATCAAAATAATGATATTTTCACTCGTGCGTACGTACGGACTACCGTCTCCACGAACCCGATGAGATTCATTCCCCATCATATCCATGCAAGTATAATTCTCATTTGATGATTAAAAATAATTTTTAAGGACTTTATATCATTATGTATATGAATAATATACAACCTATCCATAACGAACATGACTTATGTAACAAAACATATAAAAGAAAACAAGTAAGTTAACACCCAAAACAACGATAATACTAAGATATTATTAACAAAGGAATGTTAAAAGATCATATATTATATCATATTAATGTATTTGATTCTTGTATAATTTAATAGCAATTATTAAACCATTATATAGCAGGTTAACCTACCCTCAACCAAGGAATATGACAAGGTAAGGGGTTTCATATCTCACTTTTAATTCCTTGAGATTTCCATTGTTCACCACCTATTTATTGCATGTGGTGTGTGTACTTCCCAGGATTGTATTCATTGTGTACTTCCCTTGTTGGACTTTTTATAAGATTTTTATAAAGGAATATTTCCATCATTTTCCAAACAAGGTGCTTTTTAAACTTTTCGACAGAATTAAGGGAAGAATGTTTTTTTAACCTATACGGCGGATGCTGTTATTTTCCACCGTTATCAAATCATCAAAGCTTCCCTTACAATATTATAAGAATATTTTCAAATAAAATGTTTTATTTTATAAATATATGACTCTTAAATGATTTCAAAATATAAAGAGATATTTCTCTAAAAATATTTTGATTTCATCTATGTCAACATCCTTTGATGGATTTTACGCTTATTTGAAGTTGATTTATTATGATACAAGACTTCTATATTGTATTGAAGGTTTTGTGATATGTTTGATTGTGGATGTGTTATTTTTATACCATTTATGGTTTATGGATGAAGTATTTACATTTCTTATGCTAGTTTTAATATGAATGTTTATGTTATGTTTAAACCTTTTCATATGGGAATTCATTGGACTTAATATGTGATGGGTGGAGCCCTCTATAACTCCTCGATGCATCGGTAGGTCTCATGAGACAAACTAGTGTCTTGGAACAAGGCCTTGGAAAAATCTTATTTTTAGTATTGGCACGAGGCCTTGGCTATGTGGTTATGATAGTCTGGCATTATGCATTCCATCATTATGAAAGTGGTTATTGATATTGCATGTGATTATTCGATTAGTAGAATATCCATGTGAATAAGTAAATGGAATTATTTCATTTAATTTTTTATATACTATGTTGAAGTTCAAGTTTAAAAGGCATTTGTTTTAAGTTATACATTGCCTTAAATGATTATTCTTATTTATGAAAGTTTCTGCTATATTGTTATCCTTACTGGGCATTTGAGCTCACCCCTTTCAATGTTTTATTTTTTCCAGAATGTGAAGAAGTAATTTATGAATGACCTGCAGGGATAGTATGTGGGGATATGAGTGTGGTCTATGAAGAAAATATGTTTTTGTAGTAGTTTTTTACTTTATGATTTAATGTAAAACTTTATGAATATATCTAGTGTTTCCAAGGCTACTAAACCAATCGGTCTTTCGAGATTTGATATTTCTTGTGATCATGCCAATGTTATGTAATATTGCACCGACTCTGGGTAACTAGGGTCGGGGCGTTACAAAGAATGCATTAAATTTGATCTCTAACAAGTGCCTATATGATGCATAAGATGGCGTACCCTCATATCATCAGGTTTTAATAGAAATAGAACCTCAATAATATCAATGATAATAGCAAATAACATGTGAATCGCATAATGGTGAAATCAAATCAACTAAAATAATTGAAAAATCATAAAAATAAAGATATACGAGGTAAATTGACTTTTCCCTATACAAGGGTTAGCTACTCCAAGGAAGAGCTTAATACCAAGTACATATTCCTTCATATCCTTGGATATGGGCGCTAAATAGTATGTCATGAAGAAAAGAATACCTTCATGATAGCACTTTATAACATCCTAGTTCCGAAAGATGCCCAATGGTACCCCGTACCCGGTTGGTCACATGACCTCGAGCACATTTCCCCAAATGGCAGAGGCTGCCAGCTAGAAGCGAGGTCCTTGGGTGTGATAGTGGGGAAACTATGCCCTCATTGACAAAGTAACGTAGTGGAAATAAACAGATAAAAATAGTAGAAGGAGAAATAGTACCATACAATAGTAGAAAATGAATGAATGAAGAAATAAACAACTCGAGCTTGTATATAAATGATTCATGGTATATATATCTAAGATATAATATATAAAAGTCACAATGCTGGAATATTATATTAAACCAAAGTACAAAGAAAAAAATAATCTTTAACAGAATCATAAGCCTCAGCTTTGTCCCAAGCTCTCTAACTCCACAACAATCAAGTACCTGAAGTAGAAGGGCACTTGCCCTTATTTAAAACAACAAAAATATAATTAGTTTGGTCCCAAAAGCATGACCCAAATAGGGTTTGAGACAAATCCTAGTAGGCAACTACACAAAGATCTATTCCTAACAGTCAGTTAATGTATATGGAAGGCAATAAGAAAAATGAAGTAGAAAACAAGGAAGTACGCAGAAGTAAACATTTCTATAGTTTCAATTACATCCAAATTAATTTATTAGTTAAGTAGCCAATAATCATAAGTATCCCTCTTGGAAGTACTCACATCCTAACCACTCTAGTTCATCCATACAAACACAAGCAAACCTTTGATATGTACTCAGAGTACAACCCCTATGGTTTATCTTTAGCAAAGATACTCTTAGGAAGAACTCACCATCAATTCCCCATGTGGTCTCTTATATGTAACTATAGACACTCTGGGGAAGCACTAAAAGTCCAATTCCCCCCTGTGGTCTCATAATGAGGAACTAGGAGCACAAATTCCACCCCCTTATGGTCTGGCATCGTAATAGTAAACATACACTCTTGTAAATCCCTCAGAATACATTTTACCTATGGTCTACTACACCAGGTTCCTATAGCCTTGTGTAATTCAATATTGCACGAATGATATATGGCAGCCAATGTAAACCTCAAGAACTACTTGCCTAAACATTCTAAAGTATCTCATAGTATGTCAAATAAAAATCACACCATCCTAAAAATACTATGAATGGAAAACAAAGTAGCCTAACAAGAAAATCTATACCAAATGGTAAATATCATCAAAACATGGGAAACACATACCTAGGAAGGTAAATAACCCTATTTAAAATCATAAATCATCTTCTCAATCACACAATGAATGGTTGTAAATAACAAGGCTAAAAACCAAAAACACGCAATACCCTGGATAAGGGTATTGGGCACTTTTTCACATATAACTCAAAGACTAACTACGAAAAGGCACAAACCACCTACCTCAGAATTTTAAGATCGATATACGTGAATATCAGGCCTTCAATCTCCCTAGAACATTGTAGATCTACAAAAACTCTAAAAATGTTCATCCAAAGAAAACTAATGGAAATACAGGAAACATGAAATGAGGCTCTAGAAGAAGGAAGAGCATACCGTGTAAATTCTAACACAATCGACCGTGGTTAATTCAGAGAAAAAATGGCGAGTTGGTGTCTCGGAGAAGAATATCCACCCACAGATGCTTCAGGATGAGATGAGCGGAGAATAAGGGTGTTCTGTCGATTAGTCGTGACTCCAGTCTATTTAATGAATTAAAAAGAATGTACACAGCATGTTCTTCTAGGGTACATGATGTGTACTTTCTTTAACCAACCCCTACTTTAGGTGGTCTCTAGGTCACCCCAAATGTCCATATGTTCAGCCGTTACATGGCCAGCACACGGCTACCTATGGCAACTGAGTACATGGTATGTACTTATAAGTACATGGAATGTACTTCTGAAATTTCCAAAAACTGCTCTTTTTCTAAAGAAAACCAGAAATGAAAGACATAACTGAAAAGAATATTTGGGTTCTTATAGTTCATACGTGATGATGGTGTGTGGCTCAATTGTAACATTGGTGAAAATGGTTTTGGTTTTCACATGTGATATGAGAACATGAATGGGATTTTCAAAATGATTGTGAAATATAAAATTGTGCATTTAATCCTTTTTGTAAAGGTGGTTTGGATTATTTTAAAAATGATTAATGAGTCCCATTTGGAATTTTGGTAAAAAATTAAAATGTGATGATGAAAAATATTGTTGGATAATCATCTTTCCTTATTTATATTAAATGGATGGGATTTACTCTATGTGAAATCCTTGTGATCCATCTATGTGAATGGGTGAGGTGTCCTCATTGTGGCCTCTTCATGACCCATTTACCTTGAGCTGAATGATATATCTTTGGTGTGGAATCATTTGAGATCAATTTATTTATGGAAATAGATTGATCCTTAGGGTGACTTTGGGTGATTCATGTTGTTTTTATTATTCATATATGATATACATGCTTGTGATTGGATTCTTAGTTAGAATCAGTTGGCTAACCCCTTTTATATTATCAAAATAGAGACCTTAAATAGCTATCTAATTTTCTCAGAATGATTATTCCACTAGATTTAGATTATTCTTTTTCTAGTGACCCATAGTAGGGGGTATATATTTTATTAGTTTGATGAGATAATTCTTCTTAGTCAATCCATTTAGGGTGTGATCGAGCATGTGTGGGTGAATTGTTTTCATTGAGTAAGGAACCATTTTTTGTATGAGTCAACATATATAGTATGTTATGGATTATTCACTATATCATAGGTTTCTCTCATGCCTATCAGAACATACATTTCTATGGTAGATGATTGAGATAGTTATAAGTTGTTTATCCATATTTAATTATTTCCATTTCCTTCATTATGTGATCATTATTGGTGATCTCATGTGTGGTGTATTTCTTTAGATATTAATGAGTTGGTTTTTAAGGTTTTATGAAATTTGTTTTTTGGAAAATGTTTTTCACACCATTAATCTCCACTTTAAATGAAACATAATCATTCTTCCTAAAATTCTAATGTCACTTTCTTTGTAAAGAATATGAATTTGTAATAAAAATGTGAAATTTATCATGTTTTGATTTAAAATGTAAAATATTTGGAGAATCCTATTTTTATATATTTTATTTCAAACTAGAAATTGATTTTTATTTTATTTAAATGAATTTATTAGGGAATATATTTCTCAATCACCATTATAGATTTTTAATACCCATGCCTATAGTTTACTCTTATTTCTTGCTTTTGGTTGAGGTGTTATATTGGTTTTATCGTCATTGGAGATGGTAGGTTTTGGTATCAGAGAGTGACCCTTGGGGTCACATGGAGATGTTGTGATTGTTAGGTTTAGTTGGGTATTTTTCAGTTTTGTTTTATTTTTAGATTATGTACAAATGATGTTTAATTTTCAAAATTATAAGTATATTGGGATTCTCTATTATTTACATTGTTCATTTTATTAATTTATATTATGATAAATTGTTCAGTTGTTTACTTAGATTATTTATTTCACTAGATTCCATCTTGTGGGTATTGATAATTCCGTTTGGGATTTTCCATATATGGACTTGGGTGACCAGTTCAAGATCGACCCAGGTTGGTTCATGAGAGATATCATAACAACCTACACCATTATAGGTTTAAAAAACTATAGAAATTCAAAAAACATCCCAGGTTATCTTGAGGGTAAAATAGTAATTTCACCAGTCATGTGATATTGAATAATTTTTTGACCACTCCATTGGTCTCAAAATAGGTTGTTTACCCTAGGAATGGAGATTTAGGGAATTCTATGTCATTCATATTTCATCAGAATATAAATATTTAATTAAATATAAATTATTCCTTCACATTAAAATAGTGATATAAATAAAATATCATATTGATAATTTAACTTTTCAGATGAATTTGGAATGGTATATTTTTCAAAAGTGAGGCACAAACTCTTTGTATACATCGGGGATAGTCTTGAGCCACTTTTATTTTTATTTTTATTTTTCTAATATTAATGATATTTTTTATTCTTTTCCCTTTGGGTTATAGAATATGTTTCTTGATCCCAACCTAGGGGTATCATGATTGGTCTTGTGTAAGGAAATGGAGTGCGGGTAGGGGATCACACTAGATTTCTCTATCAAAGGTAAATCGATATGTAGTGGCTATGTGTTGTGTATCCAAGAGTGATTCTTCAACATTTTTTCACTAGGATGTAGGCCATATTTTTTCCCATAAATACCTATATACTCATATTTGTTATCTTAAAATCAGTATATGTGTTTTTGGGGACCCCTACAGGGTTGTTCTGTAGTATGATTTGGGGATAATCAAGGTTTATGGCCAATTCTATAGGTTTTCTATTTTATAAAACCTAATCACCTGATATGTGTTCTTGAGTGAAATTTTTTCTTTTATTTATTTTGAGGTAAGGGTAGAAGAAAATGGTGACACAGCATGTTTTTTCAAGACATTCCATGTTGGGAAACATGGGTTGTAGCTAGGGGAATGTCCAGACATCCTAAGTGGATGGTTCATAGACATATATGATACACGAATAAAGTTGTTGTGTGTTGTATGGAATGAATCCTTATAGGTTGCATGGTTTGATCCCATATATGTTACATGGATAGGAATCCCATGGGAATTAAATGTCATGAATGTCTAATACATGGAATATAATCAGAGAAAATACACATCGAGTGGATTGTGGAACACGACCAGGGGGGCTGTTGTTGGTACATACTATACACCCCAGGAACATTCTATTTACTCCCTCCATGGATGTGTTTTCCCTATTATTCACCATGGAGTTATAATGGGACTTTTAATTAGTCAATTAAAACATTTTTTCCTTGTATATCTCAGTGGTGGAATCTTTTTTGTATTTAGATTCCATATATATGGTATTGTGGATTGGGTTGGTTTTGGCTAGAGGATTTCTTTAATGTTTGGATTCAAAAATCTCTTATAGGATGGGATGTAAAATAAGAGGCCTGAATGAGGGTCTCATGATTGATGATTGACCTGGATTGATGATTCTAAGTGGATAAGTTTGGAATTACATATACTATTCTAGATGATAGGTCGCAATAATATATTGTATTGGGATCTCTGTATTTGGTTTTTTAAGGGGTTTATCCTTTTGTTTCAGGATTGGTTTTGGTTAGAACCTTTGGTATGGAATAGAATAGTGGGTTCTAGATATGATAGGGTATTATCAAGTGGATCTTGAGATGGTTCTGAGGGGGCCTCAATGATTTTAGTTATGGTTCATATCTATTTTAGCCTATTTAGAAATAGATGACAATAAGTGGGGTTGAGAAAAACCTAGTTTTTTGGAGTTGTGTTTGGAAGTGGGTTGGAGAGGACCTTGTGGGATTGTTTTTATTAATAATTATTTATTGTCCATTGATGTTAGATTAAGGATATTTCCTTATAGTGGACTTGGTTCATGGTCTGGATGTGATGGATCCCATCATAGGGTGTCTCATTTGGGATGTTGTTATAGTGACCATTTTTTATTCCTATGTGGGTGTATTCCTAATAAATGATCACATAGAGGTCATTGATGGTTGTTAATAGATAACCTTTTCAGAGATAGTGGGTCATGGATTGGGTTGGGTATCGAGTCCTCAGTTGAGCTTTCATGTATCGGGTGTGACCCATGTTTTGAGATGGAAGTGATCTAGGGGACTATAGGAGCCCAAATATTGGTTAACCTATTGAAGGTTCGATGCTAATTTTAGGATTTGAAACAATGGGTTCCATATTAAAACCCAAATACTAGTATATTTGGAATGATGTATCCATGGTGGTGTTGATGTTTTTGGAATTAGAATGACCCATGTTTATTTCTCTTTGTATGGGATGATTGAGAATGTTTCTCCTTAGATATTAGATGTGAGAAGAAAACATTTAAATGATATTTGATTAGGTGTTTTCCCTAAGATGATCTGGTGATATCATCTATTGAATGGTTATTTTTATATGGGTCGAGGGAGTTAATGAATTATTTTAAGTTAATAATACCTCCCATTTAGATAACCTAGGTTTTACCCCGACTAGGGGATAGATTTTTTTAGTCCTAGAAATGTTTATGGACCTAGGTTGTGGGATATAACATTCGTAATTTTATATTTTAAGAATATTGTTATTTTTAGAGGATACAAATGTTCTAAATAGGTTCTCTCCGTGTTAGAATAGTAATCATCTCATGTTTAGATTTTGTTATTGGATTCCTAGATATCAGTATATTTGTGCGTTGTGGTTGGGAATTTCTAAGATGAGATAATGGGGTTCATTATTTATGACTATCAAATTTTAGATATCGTATATCACCTATTTAGATCATTCATATGTGTCTGGTGTTATATTGATTGGTGAGACCCATCCAATATGTCATTCAGTGTGGGTGGGAATGGGGGATGATTTACCTTGGGTGTCATTATAGAACCCATGGTTGGTTGTTTTATTTTTTCTATCCTCTCCATATTTGTGTAGTTATTTATTTTATTTTATATATTATTATTTTTTGACTAGGTTTGTAATATCATGTGTGTATACACTTATATAAGACTATAAATTATAGGTTCACTATGGGGGTGTCCTAATGAGATTTATTTCTCAACACATGTATGTGAACCTTAGTGTGATTCCATAATATATATATATTATTTCAGTTGAATCATATCTTTTAAATTAGATTTTTCAGAGGCCATGTGTAGTAGGTTCGATTTCTTTTGCTCATGTGGAGTCTCAAAGTTAGGCAGATGCATCACGATAGCTGTGGAGATCAGGTATGTTGTAATGACCCATGTATTTTTAGGGTAATAATTTTTTGATTTATAATAATAATTATTAATTAGATGTAAATTTTACATTAAATTGGACACTTATTCTTATATCATATTCAACATACAGCATTCGGTTTCTTTGAAATCTTAAGTTTCATGCAACATTAAGTTATACCGAAAAATAATATAAAAATGTTATTATTTTTAATGGTAGTTAACGCCTTTCCATTGTATTATAGGGATTGAATAATATTAAATATATTATTATTTTACATATTTATTAATTGTTTTTACATTTATCCAATGAATATTATAGACTTCAAATAAAAATTAATTTGATTTTAAGCATGAAATACTCTAATATTTTAAATAGGCTGTTTTACTGCCTTTTGATGGAAAACCATTTTTAAATCTATTTTTTGTCAATTTATATGTTCTATTTGAAAAAATAAAGTTATTTTATAGAATAATTACTTAAAAATTTAGTTTGGTTAAATTTTTTTTATTTTTATGATAAATTTCATCTTTAATGAATAGTGAAAAAATAATGCATTTTAGTTCAAAATTGTCTTTCCATCTAATTTATTTATATATTTAGATGGTCCTTTTAATTGATTTTAAACTATAATTAGATTATTATATTATTATTTAATTCAAAAAAATTTCATTGGAAGTAATTTCACTTTGAAATTGGACAAAAACAAATGTCAATCTTTTGATAGTTATTACTTCTTAAAATCTGCTTTTCGGTTTTGACAACAGAAATTAATTTTAAATTAATTTCGACCAATTCTTTGTATTAAATTTAGAAAAATTGATTCCATATTTGGAATTTTTAGGTCCTAATTATGTAAATAGGGACCTTATATTTTTATAGATTTTGAATAGTGACATCAGTAATTATTTTATTTACTACGGTTAAAGGGTAAATATGGTAAATAAGGCTAAAAAATTAATATTATAATAATATTAAACTACCATAAAATGTGTCATATTCCTATTGTATGAGATATTTCTGACCATGGGAATCCTTGGGGTGATTCTGGTACCCCATACAGCCACTTTGATGTGAAAATGATATTTTATAAAAATTAATTGAAAGTAAAACAATGTAACAAAAACATGTATCTTTTAGTAAAAAAATTATATGGGGTCATATAAGTTATCTTTTTGACTATAAATAGTCATTATAAAACTATAAATATTTCCTAAATCATGTTATTTTATTTCTAATTTCTAAACATCAAATAAATAATGTTGTTTATAACACAATGATAATGTAGTGATTACCTTATTAATGAATGATTTAAATAAATGAGATTATAAATAATAAAATAAATTTATTTTGAAAATTTTATTCCATGCATGAATTTTAGGTATTATTATGAATTTTTATATTTGAATTAATTAACTTTTTTCGAAATAATCAAGTTGTTATGGATTTTTTAAAAATTCATGATACGAATAGTATAAAAATTCACATTAATTAGTTTTTAAAACAAATACTATTTTATTAAATGATATAATAGTCCTAAAAATATATTATTTACCCAAAGGACTTATATAAATTTTAACATGTCATTAATTAACCTCTTGAGGTTCTATTAAAATTTATAGAAACTATATTAACTATATAGTATGAATATTCATTAACTCATCGTATGAGTTAAATTAGATAACTAAGGGTTAAAGCTAAAAGATATGGTTAAATTTGTAACCTAGAGCAATCTAAAACTTATTATTTGAGATGTTTTCAACCCAAAATAATCTTTTAATTGAAATAAATTACATTGGTACCATTGGAAACCAACAATAATTTTATATTAAATTTATATTTCAATACCTTTCGAAAGTGCCCCTCCTCCCTCTTATAAAATGGAATAACCTCTAACCCATTAATCACACCTCTAAAGTCCCTTTTCTCGACCACACTTTCACCAAAAAAGATCCCAAAATCCCTATATTCCTCTTATAATCCTTACCTTAGGAATAAGGAAATTTAAGAAAGCATTTTTGCTCAAATCAAAGGGAGTGATATGTTTTAAGAGGCAGTGTCTTCTCTAAAGTTCCTTTCCATTATTTTACATCAAAAATCCCTATTATATTATTATTCTTTGATTATATAACAAAACGATTATACTCAATATTCTAGTATGTTTTTATGAGACATATTTGAACTACACCTACACACACCTCTATCTAATGGATAAGAACATATTGTTTCAGTGTACGATGAACCGTTGCGTCATGAAAAGATGATTGTTCAATTTTCCCCTACCACCTCTCATTGTGAACATTATGATGGAAATTTATTTATATACTATATATATTATATTTATATTTTCTCTATGATACTGTAATTTTTATTTACAAACATAACCTTATGCTTTTCATGATGTTTAAATATGATAATTTCATTTGAGAAAAAGTAGACTACCACCCCCTCAAAGTGATATAAATCATTCATTACATACTTGAAACGTTTAAAGGATTTAATTTATTAAATCATGTAAAATATATAAAACATGATATTATAATTTAATTTTAATATACCTATGTATAATTTATTTTTAATTCCTTTAAATATGAAAACGAAATGAAAATAATACTCATGTATACGTACGACTTACTATCTCCATAAATGGTGCATTTAATTTATTATCTCCAAATGTTATGGACTATTATAAAAACATATATACTAGATATATATTATATTTAAATCATGAATACTATTCTGTAAATAATGTGCTTTTGACCACATGGACAATTTGTTATTATAACAAGATCATTTTCGACTCAAGTACCCAATATCGACAAAACAACTGATATTAACGTAAATAATAATGTATTTTTTATAATGTGGTAATAAGTGATATATACTGAACAATAAACTTGAAAATTTTTCATATGAAATTATAAATTAACTTAATTTTATTCTTCAGGAAGAACAAGAAACATACATGATGAATCAAACTCAATGTAAGGGAACTTCTTAACCCAATTTCCATTCTTTGGGTTAATTTTCTACTTCAAGATTATGTCATTCTATGAATATGTGAGAAATTAATTTTGATTTAATATCTTGTATTTATACTTTATTTATGTGTAATTATAGATAATAAACATTATCAATCTATTTTATTTACAAAATGATCTTTGTAAGGGACTTCGACTAAATCTATTTTCATTGAGGTATATCTTGATATAATGCACCATTCTTATCCTATAAAGTGTATATACAACCTTTGACACATTATATCATTAATTAGTATATTATCATGATATTTAATGTTTTTTTGTTATTCCTTGATGATTTTTATTCAAGTTTTTCTCAAGCATAAAATGTCTCTTTAACTAAAACATCATTTTTTATGTTTTAAATATTTATTTTTCTAAAACCTTCTATTTCATGTCCATTTCTTAAAACGGTTTCTATGAATTTATTTATATGAACATGAATGTTTTATGATTTAAAATTTATTAAAATGTTTTAAAGTGGTTTACGAAATTTTGATTCAAAATTCTATTTATTAAATGTTTTAAATGGTTTTTGAAATTGGATGAATATTTCTATATCTAAAAATAATCTTTTGTGGTTATAGTAGGGAAATGTTTTTTTCCATTTTATTCTTGTTTTATGTGTTATTATTATATAATTGTACTTGGAAATTTTGGGTCTGGTTACATGATAAACCAATGATGGGTGGTTATGTGATAATCCACGTGACATGTGGTTCCATGAAAACCCAAGGACAGGTGGTTAGGTAATAACCTGCAATGCATTGGGAATGGAAGTCGACTGTATGGTTATTACATTTAGTGATATGTGTGGAATTAGACCATATGGAAATTCTATTTAAGTATGTTTAGGTCCTAATTTACCTTTATATGTTATATGTTTCTTTCTTTTGTCTTTATAGTAATATTTTGGTTATAAAAAGGTTAAATAATGTGTTTATATTTAGTGATGTATATTTACTACTTCATAAAGGTGAAAAGTGTTACCTTTTGATAAAGTATTCATGTATTTCATGTTATCCCAATTCTACTAGATTTCTTTCTCTATGTATCACTGAATAATAGTTTTATTCTCATACCACATTTTGAAATATTTTTCATAGGAAATAAAGAAGAATAGAGTCAATGATGGGATCAAGGAAAAGTTGTGTTGTTAAAACATGAAACGATTCCATTTCTCCTTTTAAATAGTTTTTATTTTGGAAAAAAATCTATAGTGAGTAGAAGTGCCTACTTGTAATATTCATCATGTTTTGTATAATTTATGACATAATTCCCTAAATCTCTAATCTTGAAAATACCATGAATATTAAATTCCACACTTAACTCAATATTATGTAATGTTTAAGGACAGGACCTTAGAGTTGGTATCATAGGTCGGTTTAGATAACATTAGAGGTTAGGGTGTTATTTAAGAATATGTGACATAACTATAATGGTTAGCATATTATAAAAAGTCACAGTTATTTTAGATAAATTTAACGAGTTTAATATGATATGAATAAGTATATCTTATTGTTTCCCCTCCTTATAAAATATTATATGATGGTTTTACTGATATACTCTAACTGAACTTTTTTGTTTTCATAAATGGCTAGATCTAGCAGGCACCAACGTAACAATGGATGTGAAGGAAACTGTGGTGGTTTTCTGAATAAGTAGCTGAATGAAATGGGAATTACAATGAGAACTCTTGTGGTTATTATTAACCAAGTAACAGGAGTCATGATTAACCACATAAACCATATGGATTTTTATAAGGAATCATATATGGCAGAAACAAATCCCTATAAAATTTCATGAAATAATCCTAGAGGTAAGTATATTTAAAACCCTATGTGTCTAGGATGTGGAAAGAAACAACTAAGAAATTGCTTCAAAAGTACGGGAAGATGTTATAGATGTGGTAATGAAGGTCATAAATCAATTACCTTCCATTGAAAAAGGAAGCGTTCATTTGAGTCCAGGAAAGGAAAAGAATTTATTTCTAATGGATCAATTTAATGTTTTAAACATGGTGTGAATGGTCATTATAAATATAGATTTCCAACGAAGAAGGTTCGGGAATGGGATCAGAAGGACCATACAAATATTTTATTACCAATACCTAATGCCATTCCAATTGAAGATGAGGAAACTAAAAATGACCTATGAAAGGTATAGATTATTTTTTATCTCATGTTTTGAAATTATTGAAATATTAAGAGATTATGCATGATTTTATTGTTGGAAATAAGTATAAATGAATAATATAGACAAACATGGATAATGTATCTTGAAGAATGTTAGATTATTAAGATGTTTAAATTTTAGAAATTAAAGAGTTATGTTAGATCTATAGTGATGATATGTTTAAATGTATTAATGATGGGGTTACTTTGGAAGACTTCAAGTATTTTTAACCCCTAAGTTTGTTATATAAAAAAATTAATTGAGTAAGAATTATCTTTTCTTTTATAGATAAAGTTATAGAGAACCATTAGGGTTTATATATTCCCTAAATTTGAGACAGTTATGTGTTATTAGTTTTTGTGATGATAAATGTGAGGTATGAAATAACCTTTGAGGATAAAACAAGTTATGGATATTTTTAAGGATTTTATATCATTTTTTTTAATGTTATTAGAATTATACATTCTCTTTAGAAAAACACGCAGACTGTGTGACAAACATTCATTTTGGACAAAGCTGCACAAATCGAACCAAAAACCAAAGTGCGACTATGATTTATTGCCTACCACTAGACTACATAAAGTCCCTTGTTATTATGACATATTATTTTTAGTTAAATGATTCTATGGATCCAGAATATGTTGATTTTTGGAACTTATGTTTTATCAAATGGAAATACATTGTATTGGACACTAATGTGGTGATTATGTTGAAAACACAATTTTGGAAGCCATTTTCTCTTTTGGGGACACTATATACCTAAGGAATATAAAGTACTGTGGGATTTCATTTGAGTAGTAATGGTTCTTTTTTTGGAAGAATCTATGTTTTTTGTGGACTTATAAATATTTGGGTTATTTATGGAAATTATTAACCTAACATTGAGAATATGTGACTAGGATAATTACTTTTAAGTATGGTACATTAATATTATCTGATGTTATAAATGTTACTATTTATCGTGGAAGACTATGTGATCAAATTCATCTTATATTTGAGGTTAAATCATAGTAAGGATTATATTGAATAATTTTAAGGATAATTGTGTATCTAATGGTCTTTGTTAAACATTGGGTATTTTTTGTTAAAATTTTGAGATTAAGAGTAGTATTTTTATAAAAGATTTTCCTTTTGGGGGATTATCAGATCTTGTACTGACCATTTTGGTTTTGGTTAATTTATAAAGATAGTGAAAATATATATATTTCATCTTTTTTTTATTATGTGATTCTCTAGAAGATTATTCTTATAACATCCCAAGTAAGTAATGAATTATATATATTTTTTATCTATGTCTATTAATGAATTAGATAGTGTTTTAGAGGCTTAAAATGAGAATAAATCCAATCTTAAGCATGGAATATACTAATATTTTTAAAAGATTGTTTTACTGCCTTTTGATGGAAAACCATTTTTAAATCAAACTTTTGACAATTTTATAAGCTCTATTTGTCGAAATAAACCTATTCTTTATGATTGGGACATTTAAATTTACTTTGGGTAAATTTTTGGTATTTTTCCGATAAAGTTCATTTTTTTAATGAATAGTGGAAAATGTTGTATTTTAATTCAAAACCACTTTTTAATATAATTTATTTATATGGTTATATTATCTTTTTAATTGGTTATATTATCTTTTGAATTGGTTTTAAAGTTCAATTAGAATATATTTTTACCATTTAATCCAATATTCGTTGTTGGAATTAATTTCACTTTGAAATTGCACTTAAACTAGTGTCAATCTTTTGATACTTATTGTTTCATAAAAACACGTTATTTGCTCTAACAGAGGGAATTAATTATTAAATTAATTAATGTAACTTATATGTTTTTAATTTTGTAAAATAGACATAATTTTTGAATTCAGAATATCAAATATATCTTAGGGTGAAGTTTTGGTATTTTTCTGAAAACTTCAATTTTTGATGAATAGTGAAACCACAAAGTGGTACTTATAAAAACTGATTTTTCGTTTAAATTAAATTTTACCACCTCTGTGTTTTTAATTTCAAAAATCCGACATACATGGTTGTTATTAAGAAGTAAAATGTGGTTCAATGGGATCAAAATAATTTTTTGGTGAATAGTAACTTTTAAGTTTTTAATCGCGATTTGAGGTAATTAGTGTAATTTAAGGTAAAAAAATGTTTTAATAATATAAAATGACCTAGAAACATCTCCTACCCTTATTGTATGTGTCATTTCCGGCCAATACAACCCATGGGTCGATTTTGGGGACCCCATGGAGCCACTTGGGTAAGATAATGACATTAATTACTTTTATTTAATGTTAAAGTAAAAATGTCACAAACATGAGTTGTTTTACTAAAACAAATTTTAAATGGGGTTATACAAGTAATATTTTTGATTATAAATATTAATTAGAAATATAAAAATATTTCCTACATCATAGTATTTTTTTATAATTTTTAGACATTAAATAAATTAAATTATTTATGACATAATGATGATGCAGTGATTACCTCATTATTTAACAATTTAAAAAAATAAAAAGATAATGTAAAATCTAAGACCTACACAATTCAAAAACTTATTGGATGGGTGGATTTCAAACTATTATCACTTTATCCTCAAAATATATAATTTTTGGACCTTTTAAATCCGAAAATCATTTTATAATAAAGTATCCTTTTATAACTTTCCAAGAGTGCCCCTCCTCTCCTCTTATAAAAGGCCCCCACCTCTACCACCTTACCCACACTTCCAAAGCCTTTTGCTTGGCCAAACCCTACCCATTGTGTCTCTCCACATCCCTATATAACTTCTAAAATCCTCACTTAGGGTAGAACGCTTCCCAAGGAATCCTTTGAGCTCATATCAAAAAGAGTTACCCGATTTAAAGGTTGTGTCTTCTATTGTGTTCTTATGTTTTATTTTGCTTCACCAACCCCCTAAACTCTTTTTATTCATTTATTTTGTAACAACACCAGTATAATCCATATACTAGGATGTTGTTATAAGAAGTATTAGGGCTAAACTTACACACACCTACATCTAATGGTTAAATAACATACTGTTTCCGTGGATGGCGAATTTCTGCCTCATGAAACGATGATTGTTCAATATTCTTTTAACACCTTTAAAGGTGGTCATTAATATGACACTATATTTATATATGATATATAATATGTTTATGTTTTACTTAATATTATGTATTTTTCATTTATGGCATACCTTTATGGTTTCCATTATGGGTAAATGCGATATCTTTATTTTAGGAAGTGCGGACTACCGCCCCCTCAAAGTGATTTGATTCGTTAATGCCATATGTGGGACATATAAAGGATGTAATTAATGATATTATATATGATATTATACTGGAATTATAATATACCTTTATATAATTATGATTCCATTCCATACAATACGAAATAGAAATGAAAGTAGCGTTCATGCGTGCGTACGGCTTACCGTCTCCATGAACAGTGCACTTCATTTCTTACTTCTAAACATTATGTAATATTATAAATGCATGTATATACTGGATATATATGATATATATGATATCTACAAAATGATTATAACTCTGGATATAATGGATACATGAACAACTTGTAATTATAAAGAGTTTATTTTTGATTCAAGTACCAATGGTCTTTAAAACGACCGTTGTTAACTTAAATAATTACATAATGTTCATGACATGGTAATAAGTGATATAAAAGGAATAATGAACTTGAAAAAGGGTCCTAATCAAGTAGAAATTAACTCAAGTTTATTATTCAGGACATTAAAGAACGATCGAGTCAAGTCGGACCCGAGGTATGGGACTTTGTCTCAATCTCCTTTAATTGAGGCATATATTGTTTTATACACAACCTTCTTTTATACGGTGTATAAAACCTTTGACTTTTACGTTTATCCAAAAGGAATTTTTTTATATGAATCGTTTTACTAAACGACAAAATGGAATGTTTTTTTCGTACGTATGCGGCGACAACGACTTCTCTGCCACCATGACCATTATTTGAGTTTCATCTTCCACTACAAGCCATACCTTTTTTAAAAAGAAAAATAAATACCATGTTTTACTTTTCTTTTATTTTGGTATTGAAAATGGTTTTCATAATGTTTTTATATCAATGTGTTGTATTGATATCTTGTGACTGAAAAGTTTAAATGTTATTTTTCCTTTATGCATGTTTTATGTGATACAAATATGTTATGGTTCTTGGGCATTATTATGAAGACGGGTGGTTCTGTGATAAACTAAGGGCGGGTGAGACCGATATAGCTCTCCAATGTATTGGGTAACGCGAAGGAGTTAAACGTTAAGGTTTCTCCGAAGATATTTAGGGAACATACTGTGATGGGTATTCCAAACGTAACCAAGAGGGTTACTACCTACGTAAGAATGTTATGAATGCCTCAAGTTACTTTTATGTCTTATGATTTCTATGATTTATTCATGATTTGATGAGGTATGTTAAAGTGCCTATTTTTTATGGGTAAATTATGATTTTATTCATATGTATATATGAACTCATGTTTTTTTCCATATTTTTATAACCCTTACTGAGCTTTTTATGTTCATCCCAAGTTTTTGAAATGATTTTCACAGGTCAAGGGAAAGGTACATGATGTGATGATAGTGTCAAGGAAGTGTCAAGAAAGAATCCATGTTTTATTTTAAATATGTTTCCATGGATGGGAAAAATGAATAATATCTTTTATGTGACCACTTTGTTTAAATGTGGAATGTAATTCAACTTTTATGATCTAATTCTCTAAAACTGTAATCCTGAAAAGATCCTCAATGTGTAATCTTGTAATAAATCAAGATTAAGTAAGGTTTAAGGCTGGGGCCTTATAGTTCTATCACTTAATATGTGACCAAGTCATATTTAATACTTGTCAAATGGAGAAAAGATTAATTTGTGGTAGAAATTTATTAAAGGATGAAACTCTACTTGAATGGTAAGTATATTTCCTTATGTTCTTATTCTAAGTAGTAAAATTATTATTCAACTTTATGAAAAGGAACATAAAAAAAATGTTGTCAATTTACTTTTCCTAGTGGGGAATCAAATACTGTTTTATCCATCACAAGTTTTTGGTTTTCTTTTTTCTAAATTTCTCATAATCATGTTTTTTATTGCTCTCCATCAGAACATGATGGTTATTTTTATCTTCCAAATCCATGTTGTCATGGAATACTAGTATGTGTTATCTCAAGTGAAATTTTTTACTTATCCTTCTTTCTTTTAAATTGATAGTTTTATTGACTCTTTCCATTGTGGTGCTTTCAATAATGATTCCGAACCAAAGTTTAAAATTGTGAGGATGCAATTTCCAAAAAGAGGAAGGATTTAACGACACAGGTATTTATAGAATAATACATTTTGATTTCTATTAATAATTATGAATAAGATAGTAATTTTATATTAAAGGGGATTATTTTTTCTTATAGCATGTTCAACACACAACAACGGGTTTCTTTGATCTCTTTTGTTTCTCACAACTATGAGTTATACCGAAAAATAATATATTATTATTATTATTTTAAATGGTAGTTAATGCCTAGTCGTTTTATTCAAAAAGTATGAATTTAATTAACAATAATATTATTTTATATATCTATTAAATATTTTTACATTTATCAAATGAATATTATAGGCTTCAAATATGAATTAATCCGATTTGAATCTTGAAATAATCTAATATTTTTAAAAGGTTGTTTTACCGCCTTGTAATGGAAATTCCATTTAAAATGTAGTTTTTTTCACTTTTATATGTTATAATTGAAAAAATGAACTTTTTTTATAGATTTTGGACATCAAAATTTACTTTGGATGATATTTTTGTATTTTTCTAATAAAGTTTATTTCTTAATGAATAGTGAAAAAATAATGCATTTTAATTAAAAACCGCCTTTTTATTTAATTTATATATATAGTTATATTGTTCTTTTAATTGGTTTTAAAGAATAATTTGATTAGGTTTCTATCATTTAATTCAATTTTGGTCATTTTAAGTATTTTAATTTTGAAATTGTACATAAACACATGTCAATCTTTTGATAGTTATTACTTCTTAAAAACTTGCTTTTGGTTTTGATAACGGGAATTAATTTTCAATTAATTTCCACCAATTTTTTGTTTTGAATTTGGTAAAAATGTATTCAATATTTTTAATCATGAGGTCTAAATTTGGTTAATAGGTACCCTTTATTTTTAGACATTATGAATAGTAACTTCAGTAATTATTTGATTTTCCATGGTTAAAGGGTAAATCTGGTAAATAAGGGTAAAACATTAATATTATAATAATATTAAACAACCCTAAAATGTGTCATAATACTATTTTATCAGATATTTACTACCATAGGAATCCTTGTGTAGATTTTTGGACCCCATGGATCCACTTTGATTTGAAAATGACATTTTATAAGAATTAATTTATTAGTAAGGGAAAATGTACCACAAACATATATCGTTTAGTAAAACAATTTTCATATGGGGTTATATAAGTGATATTTTAGATTATAAATACTAATTATAAATATAAATATATTTCCTACATCATGATATTTTTTTTATAATATTTATATATCAAATAAATAAATTTGTTTACGGCACAATGATGATGTAGTGATTACCTTATTAAGGAATGGTTTATATAAATGAGATTATAAATATTAGAATAAATTTATTTTGAAAAATTTTATTCCATAAAATAATTTTAGGGATTCTTATGATTTTTTAACTTTTCATTAATTATGGTTTTTCAAAATAATCATGCTGTTGTGGATTTTTTAAAAAGTCTTGATATGAATAGTAAAAAATTTGACATAAATGAGTTGTAAAAAAATTACTATTTTATTAAATGATTTCATTGTACTAAAAATCTAAGATTTATCCAAATGACTTAAATAATTCTTAATATGTCATTAATGAACCACTTTATGTTATATTGGATTTTTATAGTAACTATATTAACAATATAGTAAGAATATATAGGAAGACATAGTAAGAGTAAAATTAGTTAACTATGGGTTAAAGCTAAATGATAAAGTTACAATTGTCAACTAGATCTAGCTAAAACCTATTGGTTGAGATTTTGTACACCCAAAATCATCTTATCATTGAAATAAATGACTTTTGGATCATTTTAAACTGAAAAAAATATTAAAATAATATTTCAATACCTTCCTAAAGTGCCCCCCCCCCCTCTTATAAAGGGCATCACCTATAACCCTTTAATAACACCTCTCAAGCGCATTGTATCATCAAAACTCTACCCAAGATATCTATAAACATACCTCTATTCTTCCTATAATCATTACATTAGGCAGAAGGAAATTAAATAAATCCTTTTGGATTAAATCAAAGGGAGTTATAGGTTTTAAGAGGTAGCATCTTCTCTAAAGTTCATTTCGATTATTTTAGTTCTCCACTCCCTATTATATTATTATTAATTGATCACATAAAAAACTAGTATAATAAATATACTAGGAATTTTTTATGATAATGATTATGACTACACATACACAAACCTTAATCTAATGGATACGAACATACTATTTCTGTGTATGGTGAATTGTTGCCTCCCAAAACAGGGATTGTTTGATTTTCCCCTACCACCTCTCACGGTGGACATTAAGATAGAACTATATTTATATATGATATATATTATATTTATATTTTCTCTATGATACATTAATTTTTATTTAAAAATAGACCTTTATACTTTTCATGATATGTAAATATGATAATTTCATTTTTAGAAGTGCGGACAACCGCCCCTCAAAGTGATATGACTCGTTCATGACGTACATAGAACTTATAAAGTATGGAATTAATGACAATTGGAAACATATATAAAATATGATATTATACTGTAATTATAATATATATATATGTATCATTTATTTTTAATTCCTTTAAATCTGAAAAAGAAATGAAAATAGCATTCATGCGTACGTACGACTTACTGTCTCTATAAACGGTGCATTTAATTTCTTATCTAAAAATGTTATGGAATATTATAAATACATATATAATGGATATATAAGTTATTTAAATCATGAATATTATTCTCTATATAAATTAATTTTTACCACATGGACAATTTGTAATTATAACAAGATCATTTTCGACTCAAGTACCCAATATCGACAAAACGACCAATATTAACTAAAATAATTATGTAATTTTTATAATATGGTAAAAATTAATATAAAAGGAAAAATAAACATGAAAAAAATTATTAATAAAGTTTAAGTTAACTTATTTTTATTATTCAAGAAGAATAGGGAACATACGTGATGAATCAGACTCAAGGTAAGGAATCTTCCTAACCCAATTTCCATTCATTTGGTTAATTTTATACTTCTTGATTTTGTCGTGATATGACTATGTGATAAATGAATTTTGATATCCTATCTTGTATTTATACATTCTTTATGTGTACTTGTAATTAATAAAAATTATCAATCTATTTTTCTAAAAAAAGTGATCTTTTTAAGGGACTTTTTCTTAATCTCCTTTCATTGGGGCTTATCTTGATGTTATGCACCATTATTATCCAATAAAGTGTATACACAACTATTTGACTCATTATATCATTAATTAGTATATTATAGTGATATTTAGAGTTTTGATTAATGTTATTCCTTAATTTTTTTTATTTAAGTGTTTTCCAAGTGGAAAGTGTCTCTTTAACTAAAACATCATTTTTAATGTTTTAAAGATTTATTATTCTAAAAACTTTTATTTAAACTCATTTTTTCAAAATGGTTTCTATGAATTTATTTATATGGAAATTAATGTTTTAAAAAAGTAAAATTCTTTATAATACTTCAAATTGGTATGGGAAACTTTGATTCATAATTCTCTTTATTAAATATTTTAAATGGTTTTGGAAGTGGGTTGAATATTTCTATATCTCAAAATAATATCTTGTAGTTACAGTGTGGAAATGTTTTTTACTTTATGCTTGTTTTATGTGTTATTATTATAGAATAGTACTTGGACATTTTATGGGTGGTTATGTGATAAACCAATGAAGGTTGGTTATGTGATAAACCAAATGACGGGTGGTTCGGTGATAAACCATGGACGGGTGGTTATGTTATAACCTCCAATGCATTGGGTATGGAAGTCAGTCGTATAGCTATTCCATTTAGTGATGTGTGTGGAAGTAGACCATATGGTAATTCCATTTAAGTATGTCTATGTCCCAAGTAACTTTTATTTGTTATATGTTGATTTCTATGGGATTTATGGTTATCTTTTGGTTACAAAAAGGGTAAGTAATGAATTTATATTGTCTGAAGTATATTTATTACTTTTTAAAGGTGTAAAGTATTACCTTTTGAAAAAGTATTCATGGTTTTCATTTTATCCCAAGACTAATAGTTTTCTTTATTTATGTATCCCTTTCTAATATTTTTATGCTCATACCATGTTTTGAAACATTTTTCATAGGACATAAGTAAGAAGAGAGTCAAGGATGGGATAAAAGAAAACACCTGCTGTTAAAACATGAAACGATGTCATGTTTTGTTTTAAATTGTTTATTTTTAAGAAAACAATGGATGGTGAGTAGAAGTGTCTACTTGTAATATTCAAGTTGTTTTTTAAAATTTATGGCCTAATTCTCTAAAACTCTAGACATAAAAAGATACTCAATGTAGAATTATTGACTTAACTCAAGATTGTGTAACGTTTAAGGGCGGGGCCTTATATGTGTGGTATGGCTCAGAGATGGTAGTGGAGTATGATGTATTTATTTTCCATTTTTGTTATATACATTCATCCTAGTGGGAGAAAATTTTATGTTTTGTGTCATGTGTGTGTTCATGTATTCCATATTTCATTTATTATAGCATGTTGATTCTTCATTTATTTGTTATGTTATTTAATGTTAATTTTGTGGATGTGTTTGGTTATTTTTTGTTGTTCTTATAATCTAATTCAAGGGTATAGTGTTCATAATTTATCATTTTAGACACTCCCATATATTCATAAACCTCTAGAATAGGGGGATTCTTTCTTGAAGCCTTGTGGTGAATCATATTAGGTTACATGTCTACTTGGCCCAAACCATTTCATTGTAATAGTAAAGGAAAAATTAGGGTAAAAGGGTCAAACTATGTGGTAAATAAAAAAATGAATTATTATCATTAAATTTTCTTTATTGTGGGATTCACTACCCATATACATTATTTTTCCTCTTTGTATGCATTTTCTTTTTTTAATAAAATCCTTTTACCTTAATGAATTAAAATTCACAGAAATTCCCCTCAATACTCACTTATAAAATGATCCCTCTTATAACATATCCTAGACCAATATTATCTCCTGATTTGGTCATGAATAAATAAAAATTTTACATCTAAAAATCCTTACTATATATTTTATAACTTATGGATCCAATAATGATGGCTCAATACTTCATTTTGAATGAACCTGTGTCGAGAGGTAGAAAATTCATAAAAGAAAGAACCTAGTGATTCACCATATTTTTCAATTACATCCTCAAATCCACTTCTTTAAAATATCATTTTCCACATTAATATTTTATATTAAAATAATTATGATTCTTATTAAATGACACTACTATTATATAACTCTAAACTTCTACTCATTTCATTAGTATAGCATTTTCTTATTTTGGTCAGTTCAACTACCTACATGAATGATATTTTACCAACATCATGATTTTTATAATAAATAAGTATCAAGAAACTAATAATATTATTATATGATATTACGGTGTAAATGTGGCTTTTTTATGCATGAAACATAAAAAAATAGTCATTATAATGTACCTTCTTGTTATTGATAAATTGAAAAAACATGCTCATCGTGGATTCCATTTTCACAAACCATACCCATAAAGTGTATCAAATGAACATTGGACTTAATCAACCCTTATAACATAATTATACAACTATATTAACTAATTTAGGACTTATGAACTTGGAATCAAAGAACATGTATCAACATCTCCATTATAATACTTTTTTGAAACAATCAAAATCAATTACATCTAATTATAAAAATCAACCATAACTAAGAAATATAAGTGTAATGAATGATTATAATTGACTATTATAAAATAAAAACATATATGAATAATTTTATTAAAAAATTAACATATTTAGTTTTATTATATATGAGGTTATTTTGCATTCATTGAAGTCAAGAGTAAAGGTAAGGATTTTTCATCTCAGTTTCCCTTTATTGAGATATACTCTATATTCACCTATAGTTTTCATTATTTGGTGTATATAAATCCCCATGGATATATTTTAATCATAATTAACATATATTCAATTTAATTTAAATGTACATCTATGGTTCTCTCTTCCTTAGTATTTTGATTCATAATTTAAAAAATTCATAAGGGTTTCATTACTAATCCCATTTTGAAATAGAGATTTTTATGTTCAAACATACATTAGGAAAAATTGTATATTAATTTATATAAAACCATGTATACTTTCTTATCATATAGTTATTTTTTTACATGTATTCTTACCATTTCACCCCTACCCTATAATTCGACTGAATTTGTGTTTGTAAATAGAGCCAACCTGATCTCTTCTTTTTGGTCAAGAATATTTCTCTACAGTTTCCATATTCTTTATATTGTTTTATAGATTTCATTATCTCTAATTATATTATTTTTTGTTATTTTCTGATGGAATTGAATTTGTAACACCCCGACACCAGTTACCCAGAGTCGGTGCATTATTACATAACATTGACATGATACAAGGAATCATGTCCCGAAAGACTGATTAGTTTAGTAGCCTTGGAAGTACTAGATATATTCATAAGTTTTACATTACATCATGAAATAAAAACATCAACAACAACTTTCCCCTTTGAACACACTTATACTCTTAGCCTATCCCTACAGGTCAACCATTAAACACTTCTTCACCTCTTGGGAAATATAAAACATAGAAAGGAGGAACTCAGATGCTCTGTAAGGATAACAGTATAGAAGAAACTTTAATAAATAAGCATAAACATATAATACAATGTATAAGACTAAAAAAATCATTTTAAACATAAACTTCAACATAATATGTCAAAGATAAAATCAAATAATTCTAATTACTTATTCACATGGATACTCTACTAGTCAAATAATCACATGCAATTTCAATATCAAATTTCAAAATGATGGAATGCATAATGACAGACTTCATAGCCACATAGTCAAGGCCTTGTTCCAAGACTACAAATAAGATTTTTCTGAGGCCTTGGACCGAGACACTTGTTTGTCTCATGAGACCTATCGATGCATCGAGGAGCTATAGCGGGATCCACCTTTCAGTTACTAAGTCCAATGCATTCCTCATATGAAAATGTTAAAACATAACATAAATATTCATATTAACACTAGCATAAGAAATTTCAATAATTTTTCCATAAAACAAGAATGGAATAAAAATGAAACATCCACAGTCAAACATATCACAAAACCTTCAATGAAATATGGAATATTTGTATCATAATAAATCATCATAGATCAAGAATAATATCCCGTAAAGGATGTTTACATAGTTGAAATTGATCAGTAAAAATCTTTGAGAGAAATATCCATTTTCATGAAATCATTTAAAATTCATATAAAGGAAGTAATTTAAAAGATAGTTTTGAATCAAAGTGTCCCATGCCACATTGAAACTTTTGAAAGGAGTTAGCATTTTAAAACATTCACGTCCATATAAATAAATACTTAAACCCATTTTCAAAACATGAACATTAATGAGAAATTTTTAGAAGAATAAATATTTAAATCATTTAAAATGATGTTTTAGTAAAAATTACATTAAAAATAATCCCTTTGAAAACATTTTTATGGAACATGTACATGGATAATAAATATGTCACAGTCGATGATTACATTAAAACATCCTCAGATAATAAAGAGATTATGAAATTAACCCTTACCTTATACTTTTCCTTGGTTGAGGGTACGTTAAAATCTTGTATAATATTTAAATAATTGTTATTAAATTATACAAGAACTATATACATAAATATTATATCATATATGACCCTATAATATTTCTTCGTTAATAATATTTCACAAGTATCGTTGTTTCAGGTGTTAAATGATTCGTTTTCCTTTAAATGCTTGGTTACGTAAGCCATGTTTTTTATTGATAGGATTTATTTTATTCATATACAGAAGGATATTACGTTCATAAACATTATTTTTAATCATAAAATGAAAATTATTCTTGAATGATTACGATGGGGAATGAATCTGACCGCATTCGTGGTGACGGTAATCTGTACGTATGCACGAACGACAATATCATTATATTGATGGAGATATCGTATGAAATTGGATGTTATACCATATATAAAGAATAATTAACATGTTAAATTTATTATTTACATCAGTTATACTGATTATTATAGTCATCCAAATAATTAAGTGTTTGAATAACAAACTACACCACAACGTGGAGATGGTAAGTCGTACGTACGCACGTATGGTGACTTTATCATTTTTAGGATGGAAAAAATAATGAATATGGTTGTACCATATTTATAATAACATCATAGTATATATAAGGTACTGGATTTATTATTTTGGTATGGAAACAACAAAGAAAGAGGAAGTGGAAGAAGAAAATAACTTGAAAGAGGGTGGTGAAATTATTACTTCTAATTCGGGTGTTTCCTTTTGAGTTGATCAAAAGGGATCCTTAGGTTGGATTTATAATCAAATTAATACCTCTTTTTTGAATTAAGGGAAGCTGGGGGGATATTTGGGAAGTGTTTGGCTAAGCCAAATAGATTTTGAGGTGTGAAATTAGGAGAAGGGGAAGTGCCCTTTTATAGGAGAGGTGAGGGTCACTTTAGGAAAAGCTTGAAAATTTATTTTATAATAAAATTATTTTAGGTTAATGAAGGCTCCAAAATTAATTATTTCTAGGATAAGGTGTGTATGGGTAAAACAAATCTCAACCAATAGGTTTTAGATAGGTTTAGGTCCTCATAGTAACCTTATCTTTTAGATTTAACTCTTAGTTAAATAGTTTAACATTTTCCATGTCTCTTTTTATTTTTATATTAGGTGGTTAATAAAATTACTATAACAAGCCAAGAGAACTCCATTTGATTCATTATTAATATATATAACCTTATATATGTCCTTTTCCAAAACATAGATTTTTAGAAATATTATATCAATTAATAATATAGTATTTGTTTTAAAAACTCAATTAGGTCAATTTTGACACTCTTTACTATTTGATTTTTTTGAAAGCCATAAAAACTTTATCACTTAGAATAAAATTTATTTAACCATACCTAACATGTAATATTAACCTATAAAATTTTTCTAATTCATCAGAAGTCTCAATTTAGATTTATTTAGATATTTATAATATCAATTATTTTAATATTTCATTAATAAGGTAATTACCGCTTCATCATTGTGTCATAAATAAATTAATTTATTTAATGTATAAAAATTGAAAATAAAACACCATTATGTTGGAAATATTTTTATATTTATAATGAATATTTATAGTCAAATTTATATTTTTTGTAACTCTATATTAAAAATTGTTTAGTTATTAAACTCTGAATTTAACTCTTTTAACTCTTCCTTAAATAAAATAATAATAAATGTCCAAATCTAATCCATGTGGACCAAAGAGGTTCATATTTTATTCATAAAGTTTTTTTAGGTCTAATTATACTTATCCAATAGAATTAGGACATGTTTTAGAGTAATTATGATATCATTTTTACCCTTAATTACCCTATTTACTTTTAACTGTGGTAAATAAAAGTCAAAATGTACTATTCACCACAAATTATTTTCATCTTATTGAACCACATTTTATATACTAATATTAATAGTGTCTCTCAGAATTTTGAAATTCAACTCACAAAAGTTGTAAAATTAAGTTTTATGTAAATCTGCAAATTCTCCTAGGAGGTGTAAAAGATGGTAAAATGTTCAACAAAAATTGTATACAACTAAACTTATTATAAAATGACTCCAATGAATTGAATTGAACTTATATAGGTATTATGTATCTATTTTTACCTAAAATAATTTTAAATAAAATAAATAATTATTTAAATAAAAATTCGGTTTTAAACAATAACCCAGTGTTTTTCACTATTCATCAAAAATTGAATGTTTTCAGAAAAATACCAAAAACTCACCTTAAGATAATTTCTATATTACGGCTCCAAAAATTAAGTCCATTTTGAGAGATAAAATTTATAAAATTCCAAAAAGTTGGTATTACTATTTATAATGACTAGTTTGATTGGTTGTGGTGTGTTTAAACTCGAAGTTGCGTACAACCCAAGCTATTGTATTATTCAAAGGGAAATGTACCATGGAATATTGGGGCATTACATTTTGCCCTCCTTAAAAAAAAATGTCCAAAAAAAATCTAGAATATTACTGCATAAAAATATTCGTGTGGTTCTTCATCATAAGTTCCTCGGGTTCCCACGTTGCATCTTCCATCTTATGGTTTCTCCATATAAATTTTACCAGATGAGTCTTCCAGTTTCTCAAAACTTGTTCTCTTATATCATGAATCTTAACAGTCTCTTCACAATAAGATAGATCAAGTTCCAGTTCAATTTCCTCATATGTGAGTACATGCATTGTCTCAGACATGTATTTTCTCAATTGTGATACGTGGAACACATCGTGATATTTGGAGAGACTTCATGGCATTTTCAAAACAGTAATCTACAACCCCAATTTGTTTGAGAATTTCGAAAGGTCTGATGTACCTGGGACTCAATTTACCCTTCTTACAAAAACATATAACACCCTTCCATAGAGATACCTTCAAGAAAACATGATCTCCTACTGTAAATTCCAAATCCTTCTGACGGTTATCAACATAGCTCTTCAACAAACTTTGAGTTGCTTTGATGTAGGTTTAGATAACCTTCACCTTTTCCATCATTTCCTCAACAAGTTCTAGTCTTACAAGTTTTATTTGAACAATATCATCCCAATAAGTTGGTGTGCGACATCTCTTTCCAAATAATTCTTCATATGGTGCCATCTGAATACTTGAATGGAAGGTATTGTTGTATGAAAATTCTACCAGAGGTAAAAATTGATCCCACATAACATGAAAGTCAAGTGAGAAAGATCTAAACATGTCTTCTAAGGTTTTAATATTCCTTTCTGACATTCCATCGGTTTGAGGGTGGTAGGCAGTGCTCAAATGAAGATCAGTATCCACTGATTTCTGAAGACTTTTCTAGAATCATGATGTAAAATGGGGATCGAGATCTGAAATAATCGATAGGGGTACACCATGGAGTCTTACAACATCAATAATATATAGTCTTTCCAGACGTTAAAGTGTTAAATATTCTCTTATAGTAAGAAAATGTGATGGAATTGGTAAGACTATCAACAATGACACATATTGCATCATTTCTTCTAGAAGTCTTTGGTTTCCCCATGACAAAGTCCATCGTAATATTATCGCATATCCCCTCAGGTTTGGGAAGAGGTTTCATGACTCTTCCAGGTTGTTGCCTTTCAGCTTTCACTTGTTGAAAAACCATACATATTGAAACAAAATCAGTAATCTCCCTCTCCATGTTGTCCCACAAAAAATTTTCTTCCAAATCTCTATATATATTAGTGATACTTGGGTGTATAGAGATATTGGAGCTATGAGCATCATCCAACAATTCAATTTTTAGATCAGGTATATAGAGAACACAAATTATCTTCCCAAATTTCAAAATTCCATCTTCATATATGAAGTCGATCAATCTCTCATCATTCACAACTTTAATTTTCTTTTGAAATTCCTCATCATCAGTCTAAGAACTTTTTATCATTTCTTATAAATATGGTTTGGAAACCATTATAAAAATAATTGATGTTACACCTTCCATGGTTATTCCTATATCCATATTTACTAGATCCATGTATATAGTATCCTTTTCAACTCTCATCTTGTTCAAAACTCTAGGATCATTTTCACTCAAAGAATCTTCCACCTTATTTGCCTTCCGCAGGTGGTAGTATATAGTGAAATCACAATCCTTTAGTATTTTAATCCATAGTCTTTGCCTCATGTGGAGTTATTTTTGTGAGAAAATATACGTCAAACTCTTGTGATCAGTATAAATCATATATTTTCACTATAGAGACAGTGTCTCCATATTTTCAGAGTAATGATTACAGCAGATAACTTAAGATCAAGAGTGGGATAGTTTTGTTCATGAATTTTTATGCATAGGAAATAAATATATAATTCTACATAAAGAAACAACCAAGTCCTTTCTTAGAGGCATCACTAAAAATAACAAACCCATCATTCCCCGATGGTAGAGTCAAGATAGGAGAATTAACTAATCTTATCATCAGTTCTTCAAAACATTATTCACACTCTTTTTCCAAAAAAAATTAACCCATTTACGTGTGATCTTGTTTAATGGGTTAGCCAACTGGGAAACATTTTGGAAATAACGCCAATAATAACATGCTAAACCAATAAAATCACGCACCTCTGTTATACTTATCGGTGTTGGCCATTCTTGGATTGCCTTGGTCTTTGAAGGATCAATTGAGATTCCATCCTTAGAGATAATATATCGAAGGAAAGAAATAACCTAAATACAGAATCCATTCTTTCTAAATTTCCCATATAATTATTTTCTTCTAAGATTCCTTAGGATAATGCGCAAGTGATTTTCATGATCTTCGTAGCTTTTTTAGTATACCAAAATATCATAATTAAATACCACTACAAATTCATCAAGATATTCCTTAAAAACTCTATTCATTAGATCTATGAAGATAGAGGGTTCATTAGTCTATCCAAAAGGCATTACTGTAAACTCGTAATGCACATACCTATATCGAAATGTTGTTTTTGGAATGCCTTCATTCATCACACAGAACTGATGATATCTATATTGAAGGAAATATTTGAAAAATATTGATCTCCATGAAGTCGGTCGAATAAATCATCAATGTGAGGAAGGGGATACTTGTTCTTTATTTTTATAGCATTGATCTCCCTGTAGTCAATGCACAACCTCATAGATCTATCTTTCTTTTTAACCAAAAGGACAGGGGATCCCCATGGAGAAACACTAGGGTGAATAAATCCCTTTTTACTCAATTCCTCTAGTTGTATATTTAGTTCCAGTAATTACACAGTGGTCATTCCATAAGGGTTCTTCGATATAGGCCTTGAACCAGGAATTAAATCAATAGAAAACTCAATTTTTCATTCTGGAGGATGTCCAGTTAAATCCTCTAGAAACACGTCAACATATTATTGTACAATAGGTACATCCTATATTTGTACATTATTTTCCTCACCCATAGTTATTTCATTCTCTTCATCCCCAATAATTGAATTTATTATAGCTACTGGGGTGGATCTAGATAAGAATCAGGTGGTGAAATTTATACTATAAAGATAAAGTACTTCTTATCATCATTGAAATTTGTAACCTCATTCTTCTTATAATAAATGTTTGCATTATGGTATGAAATTCAATCCATTCCGGGGATTATATAAAATTAAATCATGGTTATGACAATGAGATCAGTAGATAAAGAATATTTATATGCCCTAATGGGAATTGATTCACAAAACTTGGTTGTGATGATACTTCCATTAGGTGTTTTGACTGAAAACTCCCTTATTAAGTCAAATTGAAAATATCACATTTTCTTAGAAAACTGGGAATATATGAAACAATGCAATGATCCAGAATCAAATAAAGCATTGGATAAACTTGAGGAAACCATTAAATTACCTACCACCACATCTTTCAAAGCTTCTACGTCAGTAGTAGTGATTACATAAGCTTCACCTTACTCCATTGGCCTTTTCTGAGGTATGTTCCCTTGGCGCTTAGGAAAAATCATTTGAATTATTCCCCTTTTATCTACAATTGTAGCATTCAACATTGATATCCTCTTTCTTATCCTTGAAATCACGAGCTTATTGACCTTTTTCACCACACTTTTAACAGACTCTCATTCCCTTCAGGAATGTACCGGGGTGTTTCTTCTTGCATTTACCATGAGATGGATATTTAACTTTTCCCTTATTCCCCTTATTTTCATTTCTAGAGTGTTCAGTAGATATCTTCTTCTTCTTCTTTTCTTTAAATTCGTAAGACATAGAGAATTATTTTTCTGTCTTGATAGAAAATGAGAAATATCTTCGTATGATGAGAAGGATTGTGAGACTAATGCTCACCGGAGAAATGGTTTTAACCCATAAAATAATAGATCAATATTACTCCTTTGGTTATGTATATAACCTGTAGCATGCCTTTATAACCTCATAAATTTAGCCTTATATTTTGTAACATTCTCATCCTCCTTTTGTCTCAGACTCAAAAATTTCCTTTCTAGATCCACTCGATGGTCACGAGGAAAATATTTTTCTAAGAAAATCTCTTTAAACTACCTCCACTCTATATTTGATAATTTATCATCTTCCTTTGTGTTTTGAATCAATTACCACCATTGATCTACATCTCCCATGAGGCGATAAACTACCATGACAACTTTTTCCCTTTCTCTACTCCCCAAAGCGTGAAATCGTTTCTCTGAGGAACTTATCCATTGCTCAGCTAGAAATGGATTTGTAGTCCCATTGAATTTTGGTGATTATTGCCTCATGAATCAGTATAACATTGATCCTCCATGTTGGGGATCAGGGTGCTCCATACGGGTATGGTTATTATTCATAACCTGTGTGATTTGTCCCTGTATGGAGATAAGTTGATGAGCACCAGTTGCATCACCAACTCCACTATGATTATCTTGAGTAGGAGGGAAATACCTACTTAGATTACGTGCACTAATACGGTTTCCATTCCTTCCACAAGGAGCCATTTCTAAACAATGGCATACAATAGATTAGTTTATGAACCGCAATACATAATTCTGAACTTGTAAAAAACTTAATATAAATTGAACAGTTTATGGATATAATCCATAATCATAAAAAAATCTTTGATGAAGTATATAATTATAAATCCTTCATAATGGATTGTAAAGAAAATGTGAATTATCCTAAGAATATCCCTGGAGAGTGTCGTAACGAAGAGTGCAGCAAGGCCCATTTTCATCACCACTTCCCATTCGAGTCTAGCTCAAAGTGGTGTTTTTAGGTTTTACCCTTAGGTACATCTATGGAAGAGCCTCCTCTACCTGCTCGTATCCAGATAGGGATGTATTGCGTGGAAAACTCACAAAATATCTACAGTACCAAAATTCTAGGATGTCATTCTATACTAATCCTCAAAGTCTATCTTATGGTAGTGTTCACTAATCAGAGTTTTTCTAAATCCAGTTTCCAAGGTTTATACTAAACTTCCTCTGATACCAACAATAATTCCACAACACCAATTACCCAAAGTTAGTGCAATATTGTATAACATTGGCATGATACAAGGAAACATATCCCGAAAGACTGATTAGTTTAGTATCCTGGGAATTACTAGATACATTCATAAGTTTTACATTACATCATGAAATAAAAACATCAACAACATTTTGTCCCCTTTGAACACACTTATATCCTTAGAATATCCATGCAAGTCAACCATTAAAAACTTATTCACCTCCTAGGAAAAATAAAACATAGAAAGGCGTGATCTCAGAAGCTTAGCAAGGATAACAGTATAGAAGAAACCTTCATAAATAAGCATAAACATTTAAGGTGATGTATAAGACTAAAACAAAAGCCTTTTAAATTTAAATTTTAGTATAATGTGGAAAATATTAAATCAAATAATTCCATTTAATTATTCACATTGATATTCTACTAGTGGAATAATCAGATGAAATTTCAATATCCAATTTCCTAATGATGGAATGCATAATGCCAGATTTCATAACCACATAGTCAAGGCCTTGTGCCAAGACTACAAATAATATTTTTCCAAGGCCTTCTTCCAAGACACTAGTTTGTCTCATGATACCTACCGATGTATCAAGGAGATATAGCGGGATCCACCCATCACTTACTAAGTCCAATTCTTTCCTCATATGAAAAGGTTTAAACATAACCTAAATATTCATATTAAAACTAGAAAATGAAATTTCAATACTTTATCCATAAACCATGATTGGTATAAAAATAACACATCCACATTAAAACATATCACAAAACCTTCAATAGAATATGGATGATTTGTATCATAATAAATCAACCTCAATCAAGAATAATATCTCATAAAGGATGTCGACATAGTTGAAAAACATCAGTAAAAATATTTTAGAGAAATAAACTTTTTTCATGAAATCATTTTAAAGTCATATAAACAAAGTCATTCAAAATATTGTTTTGAATCAAATTTTCCCATATCACATTGAAACTTTTCAAAGGTATTAACATTTTAAAACAATCATGTCCATATAAATAAATCTTTAAATCCATTTTGAAAACATGGAAATTAATGAGAAATGTTTAAAATAATAAATATTTAAAACATTTAAAATGATTTTGTAATAAAAAGAAAACTAAAAATACTCCCTTTGAAAATACTTTTATGAAACATAGACATGGATAATAAATATGTCTCAGAAGATAATTACGTAAAAACAACCTCGGATAATAATGAGATTGTAAAATTTACACATACCTTGTACTTTTCCTTGGTCTAGGGTATGTTAAACTCTGTTATAATAGTTAAATAATAGTTATTAAATTATAAAATAACTATATACATAAATATGATATCATATATGACCCTCTAATATTTCATTGTTAATAATATTTCAGTAGTATCATCATTTCTTGTGTTAACTGATTCGTTTTCCTTTATATGCTTGGTTACGTAAGCCTTGTTTGTTATGGATAGGATGTATTTTATTCATATAAATAATTATATTATGTTCATAAACATTATTTTTAATCATAAAATGAAAATTATTCTTGAATGATTACGATGGGGAATGAATCTCATTGAGTTCAGGGAGACGGTAATTCATATGTACGCAAGAGCGACAATATCATTATATTAATATAGAAATTGTTTTTAATTAGATTTTATATCATATATACTGAATAATTAACATGTTATATTTATTATTTACATCAGTTATACCCATTATTATTCCAATAAAAATAATGAAGTGTCTGAATAACAAACTACGCCCTGATATGGAGACAGTAAGTCGTACGTACACACGTGTGGTGAATTTTTCATTTGTACGATGGATAGAATAAAGAATATAGTTTTACCATATTTATAATAACATCACATTATGTATAAGGTATTGGGTTTATTATTTTTTTATGGAAATAACAAAGAAAGAGGAAGTGGAAGAAGAAAAGAACTTGAAAGAGGGTGGTGAAATTATTGCCTATACTTCGGGTGTTTCCTTTTGAGTTGATCAAAATGGCTCCTTAGGTTGGATTTATGATCAAATTAATGCCTCTAGGTTGAATTTAGGGAAGTTGGGAGGATATTTGGGTAGGTTTTGGCCGAGCCAAATGGATTTGGAGGTGTAAAATTAAGAGAAGGGGAAGTGTCCTTTTATAAGAGAGGTGAGGTTCACTTTAGGAAATACTAGAAATATTATTTTATAATAAAATAATTTTCAGTTTATAGTTGATAAAAAATGAATTATTTCTAGTATAAGGTGGGGATAGATCTAAAACCTCTCATCCAATATGTTTTAGATAGGTCTAGGTCCTCATATTAACCTTATCTTTTAGATTTAACTCTTAGTTAAATAGTTTGACATTTACAATGTATCTTTGTATTTTTATATTATATGGTCAATAAAATTACTATAACAAGGCAAGAGAACCCCATGTGGTTCATTATTAATATATATAACCTTATCCAAGTCCTTTGACCGAACCTTAGATTTTTAGGAATATTATATCAATTAATAATATAGTATTTGTTTTAGAAACTCAATTTTGTCAATTTTGTCATTATTTAGTATTTTGTTTTTTTAAAATATATAAAAACTTTATAAATTCGAATAAAATTTATTTACCCAGCCCTAACATGTAATATTAACCTATAAAATTAGTGTAATTAATCATAAGTCTCAATTTAGATTTATTTGTATATTTATATCATCAATTATTTTAATATTTCATTAATAAGGTAATTACTGCATCATCATTGTGTCATAAATAAATTAAATTATTTAATGTATAAAAATTATAAATAAAGTAAAATTATATAGGAAAACTTTTTATCTTTCTAACTAATATTTATAGTCGAATTTATATTGTGTGAAACCCTATATTAAAAATGCGTTATTTATTAAACTTTGAATTTAACTCTTTTAACTCTTCTTTAAATAAAATAATTATAAATGTCCTAATCTAATCCAAGTGGACCAAAAAGGATCATATTTTATTCCTAAGGTTGTTTTTGATATAATTATACTTATAAAATAGAATTAGGACATGTTTTAGGGTAATTATAATATCATTTTAACTCTTAATTACCCTATTTACTTTTAATTGTGGTAAATAAAAGTCAAAAGTTACTGTTCACCAAAAATTATTTTCATCTTATTGAACAAAATTTTACATAATGATATTAATTGTGTCTCTCGTATTTTTGAAATTCAACTCATAGAAGCGATAAAATTAAGTTTTATGCAAATTTGCAAATGCTCCTAGGATGTGGCGAAAAGACAGAAAAAAGTTCGATAAAATTATTATATATCTAAACTTATTATAAAATATATCAAAGGAATTACATTGAAATTATATAGATATTATGTATCTATTTTGGCCAAAAATAAATTTAAATAAAATAAATAATTATTTAAATAAATAGTCGGTTTTAAACAATAACTCGGTGTTTTTCACTATTCATCAAAAATTGAATGTTTTCATAAAAATACCAAAAATTCACCCTAAGATAATTTTGATATTTCAAATCCAAAAATTAAGTCTATTTTGAAAGATAAAATTTATAAAATTTAAAAAAGTGGGTATTACTTTTCATAACAGGTAGTTTGATTTATTCTAGTGTGTTTGAACTCGAAGTTGCGTACAACACAAGTTATTTTATTATTCAAATGGAAACGTACATTGGAAGATTTGGGTGTTACAAAATTTATTTAAAAAATTAGTCTTCTTTTACCATTTTGGGTAAGATCATTTTCATCAAACATTGACCGTATTTAAAAATATTTGGAAGGAAAATATTATTAAATTTTTTCACATGAATGAATTTTATCTTCACCTTATTAAGTTTTCATTAATAAATATCCCCTATATGTTTTTATGATTTTTCAAATTAATTGACATTATTATTTTTTAAATAAATTATCTTATTTTAAAATAATTTTTATCAAAATTACAACATATTTCTTCAATTTTTTAAACAAATTTTATAATTCTCTAATAAATGTTCTTTTAATTTAGTTCAACATTCTTTAATTTTTATTATACTTCACTGGGGATATATTATAATGATACTATACATTTTATTTATTTTATTTATTATGATAATAACTTTTGGAGGTTTTCTTGAATCTTTTTTATTTCCCACTTTTTAATTATGATATGAATGAATTATGAATGTTTTCATGTCCATGTGACCCACATATGTATGGTTTATCATTATGTTATATGTGGGTACATTATAGTCATCTAATGTTTTATTAAACAATTATATCAAGAGATAATTACGAATATAGAGTGAACCAAAACCCCAAAGGGAATTTTTCCACTAAGTAAATTGTTTCCCAAGAATTACACAACTCTCCAATTCATTGGGTAAGGAATTATATCTCATGAGTTGATATGTTAGGGATTAGAGAGTAAAAAAATCAATCAGGGTTCATTTTAAACTTTTTTATGTTGTCCTTGGTCTTTTGGATTGATATATGAAATGTATTTTCATTCTTATATATGTGACACATTCATATACCGTGTATCTATGTTATGAAACATTCCTATTTTATGTTTTCATAGCTCATTATTATTTATTCTTATTTCTACACCCTGATGACTCATGTATTATGTTATGTCAAAATACTTGGTGCATGATTCATGATTTATGATATATGTTTTATTGTTTATGATTATATTTTTTTATGTTCATACACATTTATTATGTTCTCACACTAAAATTCTTATCTTATGATCATTATTTATCTTGGTTTTAACTCTCATGTTTACCCTTATTGAGCATCTAAATTCATCATTTCTCATGCTTCCATTCTATGGGTAATAATGAATAATATTATGTATTGTATGTTTAAAATGGTATCATGTGCGAGTAATATTTGTGGTAAATGTTGAATATTTTTTAAGATAATTCATTAAAATATCAAATCTCCAAAAAAATATATAATTATATGTTTTTGGCATGTGATTTACTATGATTTGTAATGAATATTCATGTAAATTTATATGATATGTATATATGTTTATCTTTGTCTATATCATCTAATGGGAAATTATATGGTTATTAATATAAATTTTACTTTAAATCTTTGTCCCAGTGTTTCATTTTTTATCATTGATATGTCAATATGTGCTTGGTAAGTAGAAGATAAAGTGGTGATTCTTGGAGAATTATTATAGTGTCATTGTATGTCATACTAGAGTAATTTTTCTTGGTAATTATGATTACTTTGTCAACAATTCCTATGTTTGAAGACATTTTTCATTAAAAGAATGTTCATTTTTTCAATAAGGAAGAAAAAGAGTAAAAGATGGACATTTATAATTCTATTATGTCATGTTGAGAAAGAAGGATATGAAAAACATTTTTATTTTTTCATGGTACAGATTTTAAGAAGATTTAGTTTTGGTTGGGATTTGTATTATATTCCATACGTAGAATATAAAACATTTATATTAATGGGTCTTTACCAAAAAAATAGTCAATATATAAGCCAACCAAGTAGTCCCTCGACCATACATGTGGGGCTCAGGGGGGGAAAACACATGGGAGAGACTCGACCAAGCCACTTATGAGTGGTATATGATATAAGAGATTTGGAATAGTGAACATAGTAAGGTACATGAGTTATGTGGGATCCATAGGTCCTACATTGTACGAGAATATAGTTCATGTTCTTGGGAAGGTGATCTAGTGTATGGAGGTGCATCCCATGAGAAGCTCATTTGTGAAAAGTATGTTATGGTTCCAAACATGGTGTTATGGATTGAAGATGTGGAAGAACCCAATATATTATTAAGAAGTGTGTAAATAGATGTGAGTTTAATATAGGATAGTTGTTCTATGTATCTATTCATATAATTTAAAATATACTAATATAAGCATCACCTTCATATGATTTAAATTTGGACCGTTTGATTTAATTGATCAAACTTTTTCTACCTCCCAATGTTAGAAGGATACTATAAACTGTAATTGATGGTTAGACCTCTATTAATGGAGATTGTGGCAGTTATGATCTTGTTGATCTTGAGATTGTTACATGATCAAGATCTAAAGAATATAAAGATGATTATATATGAAATAAATCTTTATCAGTCATGCATGATATTATTCAAAGAAAGTGACATTGTCGAATGCAAATGAAGTTTTTCCATGTATTGTTCTTCATAGATGAGATCGATATTATAAATATATAGAATCATGTGATAATAATCACATTCATGTGAGGAGAAATTGTGTAATAAAATATACTATTATTTTTGGTATAATATATTTGTGGAACACCAATACATTCGGTGATTTTAATTTGAATGTCATTACATATTTTTTGGGTGGATTGACGTGGAATGATTAATGGAGGAAAGGCTGTGCATACTTGACTATAAAAAATAATTTATCAATGATGAAGATAACTATTTTCATATTTTATGGGATCTCATTTCTAAATAAATAATGCATCATAAATCTACTACATTCATGAAGAAGAATACCTCATATGATACCTTTACCTGAAGGGGGAGAGGAATCCCATGAACATTTGAATTGTATTAAACATGCACAAATTGTTTCGTGAAGAAAAATGAAACATTATCAAGAAGACTTCATGTTTTTCATGAGATCACATTGATATAAAATAAACTATTTTCATGAACATTTTGAGATACTATGAGATAGTACATAACCACACTGTTCTTCACAGAGGAGAAAAGAAGTACCTACGTCCTTATGCATCACTTTCTTGAAGGATTTTCCCAGTGACAGTATATAAAACTACACTATATTTCATGATGTATAGGAATAAATTTTTCACAATACCAATATTAATGTTGTGGGATGGAAAATGTGCTTCTATATATGCATATTTTAATGCATGTGAACATGAAAAGTTAATTAAAACAAATACGGAAAGAGGAAGTATATGTATGTTACCAAATAAATGCACGAGATTGCACTGATAAAAAGGAACAATATATATAACGTGAATAAAATTAACATAAGATAATAACAAATGTAAATTTTTATGTTCTAGGGTTTATGAATCGAATAACCACATGCAATAACTTCATAAAGTATAAGTGAGATTCTTTAATTAAGAATTCAATATTGACGTTGATTAAGATTGTATAGGTATTACTCTTGCATAAAATATTTAAGAATATTAATTCAAAATGTGAACATATTAAGAGATTTCATTACATTAATGTTAGAAGGAATAATTTTTTGATTAGTGTTTTCCTAAGGTAACTGGTCATTACAAGTCATTAGGATTACTGAGAAAGACTAACATAAATGTTCAATTACTATTGACGGTACTTGAATTATACATGAGAAAGAGTGATTTATAGATCACATCAGGGAATAAGAAGAGATATTATCCTATATGGGATCGAACCTTGAATAAATATGATGTCTTATGGTTGGTGTTGAAAATAGGTGAAGTCTTCTAGTTGGTTCCATGAGTAGAATGTAACACCCGGAGTTTTTATAAAGCATTGTGAAAATAAATTTATTTTATTTTATTTATCTCATTATATGCTAATCGAAATTAATATTTTATTATATGTTACTCAAATATAATATTTCACTACACTCAACACTGACTTGGCTTACCTTACATGCAACAATAAATTTTTACAAAAAAATAAATTTATTATTATAATAATTTAAACGAGATAGTTATAACATAATAGTTAAACATAGAAATAAAAATAGTAATTAATAATTTTTAAATATTATTTAAAATGGTATTATATAAATAATACATATTGATAATAAAACATATAATTTTTGGTAAAGTCTTTATACGTTTGAAAATAATATTTTCTCACATGAACTACTTTTTTATGTCCTCCTACAAACAATAGTAAAATTAATTTTATAGAATTTTAGAAATTAAATTCAATAAAATAACATGAATTTTTTACATCATAATTTCAAAATTATCTTATGGTGAATTTATGGGATTCTTTAAAAAATATCATTTTTGGATGAATATTGAAAAATACTAAATTTAAATTTAAAATTGATTTTTCATATGATTTATTTATGTTGTTAGATTATATTTTAATTTTGTTTTAAAGTTTTATTTAGACTATTTTACATCAATTAAAAAAACATAGTTCATAGTAACTAATTTAACAATGAAGATGAATATAAAAACATTTCAAACTTTTAAACATTTTATCTTAAAAACCCACTGTCACGACACATCTATGGGAATAATTTTAAATTAAATTATACTACATAAGTGATTATAATTTTGAAAAATAGATTCCATATATTTATTAAGAATAATTTATAATTTATAATAATTTGGACTTATTTTTTGAAAACAAAAATTATTAATTAAATTAATTTAAATTAATTACAAAAATTTGGCTAAAAACACATAGTGGTCAAATTTTAACTTATGTGGCCAAATAACATAAAAACATGTGAAAATATATTGGATGTACATATTTATTAAATTTCTCATATTTTATCTATATTTATCAATTATTGGAGGACATGATATAAGGGATACCTCTCAATAGTGTTTTCATTTTAATATTTACAAGAATATCACTCCCCTCCCCACAATAAAATGGAACTCACCCCCTCACTTCATCAAACCTATAATGAAATTTTTATCTGAAAAACCATGATCAAAAATCCTATAAAATTTCATCCCATAATTCTATAATCCTATATTTATTCATAAATCCAACCATGCAATCCCTTTATTGAAAACCAAGAGGAGTTAGCCAAAGAAGAGGTAACATATTTCAATAAAATCTTTTGTTTTTTTATATAATCTGCCTCATCATATCTTATTACTACATGATAATATAATAACCTAATTATATTAAATATTCATATATTTCTTAATTATAATTTTTTTATGTACACCTATTCACACTTCCATCAAATTGATATTGAACTTATCATTCCTGTGTACGGCAGACTACCGCCTCACAAAAAGATGTCATTCATTTTTTGTTTACCACCTATAATGGTGGTAATTATGATTTAAATACTATTTTTAGATGTTATATATGATATTTAATATCTATTTATTCTTATTTAATTAAAATATAACACATAAATTCATTCTTTAAATTTTTTGAAAATACGAATACTTCGTTTATAGACATGTGGACTACCGCCTCCTCAAAGCGATGTGATTCATTAATGTTGTACATGGAATATATTAAGGATTATTTTCGTAAAATTATATGATATGTATGACATAATAATTTTTATAGAATTATATTTTACAAATATATGTCATTTTATTTATTTATTTCAAAATGAACATTAAATGGAAACATCATTCATGCATACATACGACCCACCATCTCCATAAACTGTGTATTTCATTTTCAATTTCTGTGTTTTATATATTATAATAAAAATTTATATAATGAATATATATGATATTTATATCAATTTTTAAATTATATAAATAATTAAATCATGGTCTATGAAATATGATCAAGAATTATAATTCAATATATATATGAAAAACAATGCATATATTACCTGAAATGCAACATTAACATGGAATTGTTAATAAACAGGTAATAAAAAGCCATAATAAAATCATATATTGTATTATATATAAAAATATGGTTCTATTATATATTTATAATAAATTTATATTTATTATATATGATTTTTTAACAATTATGATGAGATTCAAGACAAAAGGTAAGGGTTTTCTCATCTCACTTTTATTTCATTGTGATTTATGCCTTATTCAACACTCATTTATTTTTTATAGTGTATATACTATCCATTAATATATTCTATTATTATTATCCTTAAATTTATTTGTACTTAAATATCCATTTTTTGATCTCTCTTTTATTGGATTTATGTTTTAAAAGTTACTAAATCAGTAATGTCATTTTTTCTCAATTTGCCTTCTTTGATAAATATGTCATGTTATGCACCTATATTCATCTATAAGGTGTATACAGTTCACATTGACATATTATATCATGAATATGCTTCTATTAAATATATTTTAATTTTTATTTAATTTCATTTTCATACATGGAGAGTATGATTTAAAGTTACCAAATGGTAAGAGTTTATTGCAACAATCTCATCATTTATCGGGAATGTTTGTGATGATGATTTTATTGATGAAATATTACGATTAATATTTCATGAACACTTTTGAATTTTATTCTCATATATTTATTCATGATATATTCATGTATTAGTACATTTTTTCACTCTTTGGTACTTATGATAGTTAATAAACTATTTTTAAGAAAATTTGACCTCATTTCCCTCTTCGATCGGAAATTTGTTTTACTCAAAGACCATGTTTTCATAAATTTCATCAAAAAAATATTTTTAAAATAATCTTTAAAACTAATTTTCATAGAAGACATATTTTTAAAAAAAAATTGGATTTAAAATATTCCTTTATATGTTTTCAAATCTATCATCAAATAAAAAATGTTTTCAAAAACAAATTATTTTTTTTTAGGCGTTTTTAGAGAAGAAAATAATTTTCCTCAAAAAATGTTTCTTAAAGGTCCTTCAAAATTATTTTCCTTACATGATGATATTCATTGTTGTTAAATATTCCTTTATTAGGAAATTGTCCGAATTTTTTCATTCATATTATTTCTTTGAATGGTTCATGTTTTAATGCCATGATACTTATGAAACCTGTTTTTTTTTTACAGGTTATATTCATATGAATATTTCCTAAATTCATGGGATATTCTTTGATAAAATGATTATGAAACATGTATATTTTCTATATGTTATGATATTATTACATGTGTATGATGCTCATTTCATTTCACAGGTTATGATATGATGATTTTTTATGATAGAATGCCACACATATGTATGATTTAATTATAATATGGGTGGGACCTATATCTCCCTTAAATGCATTAGTTAAAGATTTATATCTCATGAGATAGATATGGTGGGAATGGGGAGTGAACTTGGTTTAGTAAAAAACTTTTCCCTATAATATTTTCTTGGGAGTGATCCCTAGATACAAAGATGGTCATGGGAGTGAACCATGAATACCAAGATGGTATGGGGACTAAACCCATACTACTAAGACAGATTTGGAAGCAATGCCTTAACTAATATTTAATTTATTTTATATTCCAATGTTTATGTAATAATTCCATATCATATTCCTATATTATTATTTCATGTATTATGATCTTGATTCCCTTATGATTCTTATCTTATTAACTACAAATATTTATGACATTATTCATGTTTATGATCATTTATATATTTAGTATGATCTTCTAATGTAATGATCATGTTCTCAAACCCATATTCTCTTATTTATGCTTATATATATCCCTTCTTTACCCCAATTAAGAATATTACCTCACCTGTTTTTATGTTTATTTTCCCCATGTTATGAATATATGTAAGATCTTTAATGTTTCTAAGAATGGTTCTAGTCATTGAGAACCTAGTGGGAGATAATTTATCTCACTTATATAACAGTGCTTATGTTTAAATGTTTCAAAAGGAACTAAACTAATATGGTTTTTGGGAGTTTTTTTGTGTAATTTATTAAGTATTTATCCAAATTGATCTAATGTAAATATATGAAAAGAGAGGGTCACTATAGTTTGTATCATATCAAAAATTTAGTTAACTTTTGGAAACTAAGATGAAATAATATTAGTTATAATCCAATGAAAATTTATAAGGATAATTCTAAGGATGAGGGAAATTATTGGAAAATGTATAGGATTTTGGTAAAGATAGAGTGAGTGGTTTCCAAGAAATACATCCTTTTCTGGATACTGAAGGGCCTCAGAAAATCCTGAGAGGGGAGGGGTGAATCATGGTGTAAATTTTTTCTTCAAAAGTGTTGGATATTATTCCCATGTTGGTAGGAAACTATTGAACTGATTTTATGATAATGATTAGTAAACAAATAATCACATGCAAAGAGTCAACATGTCAATTTTTCTTGGTTCACCACTAATGGAAATTCAATGGAGCATATACTGACAGTGTGCCGGTCATAGCTAAATACACTATTCTTCTCTTGTTGTGGAGTAAAAATTTTAGACATAGTAAATCTATGCTAGGAACACTACCTATAAAATATTTTAGTGAGAGCTCAATGCATCCCTCAAAACACTTCCATTGATTCCCCCTAGATCACAGCATTTTGAGGGATCCATACATAGTTTATGGACTTGTAGGTCCCTTCAATTTAATTAAATCATGAATCCAAAATATAGAAAGATGATCTATTAAACTCCCATTTTTACTAGTATATGTAATCCACTTTTCAACACAATGTTATCTCATGAACTCTTCCTTCATGAACTACCCTGCTTCCTCCGCAAACTGTGATGCTTCCTTCGTGAGCTCTGTTACATTGTATGGTGTGAGTGCTTTGCGGACCACCTCTTCCTACAAGAACTGTACCTACTTCACAAATGTATTTTTCCTCCAAATAGAACCTATCCTCTATATATCCTTCTTCATTTTTCTGTTATGGTGCCCCATAAAACTCCTTCCATGAACAATCATTGTGTAACTCTTATTCTTTGGTGGAATCCTCCCTCGCAAACCTCTTCCTACACAGAGTTTTAATTCTATAAACCACATCAAACTTCACCGAATTCATTCTAGATTTCTAATCATAATCTCTTTATTTGTAATGAAGGTATTAGTGATCCTTATATATGAAAATAGTTTCAAAAATTACACTAATTCAAATTACCCAAATCAAAAATTTTGTTCAGCCTTCACCATATATCGTGCTTCTCCCATGAACCATTTTTCCTTCATGGTCCACATAGCACCATTCCTTCCTCACAAGGGCCAAAACCTCTAAAAACGATTCACCACCTATCATACATAATGAAGATCCATTACACAAACTTCAAACCTATCATGAACTACTTTCCTCCAATAAACTATTTCCCCTACATGGCCTATGTATCATGATTTGTGGTCCACATAGCAATGATATAGAGAAATCATTACTTTGATAATTTCCTTCTCCATTCCGTGTACACCCTTTTTGGTCCAAGAACTTTGATTCATGGTACTAGAACTAAGTTCTATGGAAAAAAAACCCTTTTCAAAAAACCAAACACAAAATTTTGAAGCCCAAAAAATTGGAAACCACTGGGAAATGATGCCACCATTAATACTATTGTAATATTAAACTGTAAGAACATTTTACTTTCAGACTCCCTCATCTTCCAAGTAAGGATTTTCAAAAAACAACAATCAATAATCAATTAATTGAAAATAAAATCTTTGGTTCCAATAATCTCCCCCTTTTGAGTTTGTTAGAAATCTATATATAAATTAAATGAATCACCAGCCACTATCATATCTTGATATATAAGAAACAACTCATCCAACACTCTATGTCTACATGGGAAATGATTAGTGTAGAAAAAAAGATGATAAGCATGAATTGGGTCCATTTGTCTCAAAATTATTAAATATTTCCAATATATTTCTCAAAAACATGAAACTAGAAAACCATAGTTTTTATTATCCCTCATTATTTCTCAACTCTTATATATCTTCTCATTTATCCTTGAACCTCATAGTGTTGAATTTATCCATTCTCCCACATTGGAAAGAAACCCAATGTAACAGTTATTGATCTTCTATAGCTAATAAATCCCCTTGGATCCAATATCCCGCATAAACCTGCATCATATACACAAACATATTAAAATAGTTAATCATAACTTTATAGAGGGGATTACTTTCAACCTCCTCTTGAACTAGGAGGTGGACAAACACTTAGGTTCAACTGATGCCTCTTGAACACATGTGATGAAAATGGATTTGTCATTATTTCATCCACTTGATCATCATTTCCAACATGATCCATTTTAATCATGAATTGTTCAACATTTTCCTCGATAAATTGATATCTTATTTCTATGTGTTTCAAATGAGAATTCTGAACAACATTATTCATAAGATCAAATTCTATCTTATTATCACAATGAATCACCATTGGTGGTTTCAACTCATCACCAATATTAGTTAGTTATTGTTTATTCCAGAGTAGCTAAGTGAAAGACTTGGAAGCGATGATATACTCAGCTTCAACAGTACTGATAGAATTTATATCTCATTTCTTTAATCAACTACACCACAAGTTTCTTTCTCACAAATATTTCTCCACCACTTGTGAACTTTCTATCAACAACATATCCATCCCAGAAAACATTTGAAATTTTTGATAGTTCTCTCTCTCGTCCTGTAGAAAATTATAAGCTATAATTATGAGTATGTTGAATATACCTCATGATTCATTTCATTTTTTTCATATGTTCTTCCTTCAGAGTAAATTAAAAGTGAGTCACTAAGCATGTTGAAAAGACAATATCTGGTTATTTCATTGCTAGGTATAGTAAGGTTATAATGATTCCCCTATACATTGTAAGATATATAAATGTCTTATCCTCGTGATTTAAAATTTTTTTCTTAACCACAATCAAAGTAGACATTGGTTTGAATTCATGCATATTAAATTTCTTCAGAAACTCTACAACATAATTTTACTGAGAAATAAAAGTTTTTTCTTTCATCTGAAACACTTGTATCCCTAAGAAGTATGAGACTTCACCAATCATATACATTTCAAATTATGATTTTATGTGATTGTAAAATTCAAAAATTTATCCCTACCTACTTCCACCAAATATAATATCATCTATGTATACCAGTACCATAAACTAGTCTTTTTGATAATTATTCACATAGAGATTGTGATCCACTCCTACTGTTTTAAATTCGATCTTCTTTAGGTAAGAATCCAGCCGAGAGTATCACACCCATGGTTCTTATTTCAAACTATATAGTGCATTCTTAAATATAAAACCCTTCATTTCATCATTATGAATCAGAAAACCCACCGGATTATCAATGTGGACTTCTTCTTCAAGAACACCATTAAAGAAAGCTGTTTTTACATCCATTTCATACACTTTGTATCCTCTTTGAATTTATATGGAAATAAAAAAGTCTTATTGACTCCAAACTCTCTACTAGAGAACATGTTTCTTCAACATCAACACCTTCAATCTTTGAATATCTCTTACACAACAATCACATCTTATTTCTGATCACATTACCATGATTATTGAATTTATCTTTAAAATCCACTTCATACCAATCACATTGTGAATTTTTGGTCTCTTAACTAGATCCCATGTATGGTTCTTATCAATCTAATCTAAATCTTCATTCGTGGTATTCATACATGATCCATCCTTTGAAAATTCTTCAAATGAGGTTGGTTCTACAATTGATAAGAAGGAATATTGTGAAATATTATTCATTCTCCTTGACTTTGTGGGTGTTTTCCAATCCCCAATGATGTTGCATTGATGAATTTATACACATTGATTTCTCTTATGAGGTTTAGAATTTTCTTTTGACCAAGTTTCATCTTCTCATTCTTCATTTGAGTCAACATCATTTTGTGACCTCTGAATATTTTTCACTACTTCCTCTACTTCTAAATTTGAATTTGTTCCATGTCCACTATCTTTTAAATCCTAAATCAGATCAGTATAATATACCCTCATTGTATTTTTGGACTTATCTTCTATGATCTTAACATCTCTTCTTTACATAAATTTTTAGATTTGGTTATTGATATGTTTTTAGGATTTTCTATTCATTGAATATCCGAGGAATATTCCTTCGTCTCTAGAATCGCCACACTTTCCTTGATTTCATTCATTGTTTTGAATGAAACATTTACTTATGAAAACCTAAAAATACTTCAAAGAGGGCTTACTTTAGTTCCATAACACATATGGTGTCTTGGTTTCTCCCATATAAATCCATGATTGATTTTGATTATACATTGTACCTTGAACAACTTCTTTATAGTAATGGAAATGGATATGACTATTAATCATCATAGTTCATTCCATATTGTTCACCTATCGATTTTTTCACTCAATAACTCCATTTTGTTGCAGGGTTCTTACACTAGACACCTCATGTTGAATTCTTTGTTTGTCTAGGTAATTTTAAAATTCAATCATTGTGTATTCCCCTCCATTGTCAAATCGTATAATTTTTATAGTGCGGCTAATCTAATTCTCTCCAATTCAATGATATGTTTTCATGAAATAAAGCACTTGTTACTTCATAAGTATAATCATCACACAAGTAATTATACTATAATAATCAATGAAAAGAATAATTTACCTTCCTTTATATGTTCCAGTGACATTTATTAGACCACATACGTTAGTATGGATGAGATCAAGAAGATTCTATTCCCATTTCTTCTTTGGGAAATATAAACTGCAGACCAGCTTTCCTCGTATGCAAGAATCATAATTTTTCTATCATTCATGATTAAGATTGGGAATATCCAAGATAATATTAAGTTTATATATCTTTTCCCTCTATTTTTTATTAATGTGACCCATCCTTTGGTTTCATAATTTATTTTATTCTTCAAAAATAACGTAGAAAATGTTCTCTTTACTATCAACCGGATATAAGTTTCCATCTATTTGCATCCATTCAGAGGATAATTCTATTCCTTTCTTCTGATTGTGAACCCATTTTGATTAAATGTCACAATTAGTCCCAAGTCACAACGTTGACTCGTACTCAAGATATTTTTATGTAGACCGTCCACATAGAGATCTTCAGTTTTCTTCTCAACATTAGCAAGTTCAGTACTTCCAATGCATTTGATCTTAAAAACACTATCATCAATGTACCTTATTTTTCCATAAACACTTTTTTTAACATTTTTTAATAGGTCTATATTTCCCTTCATATGGGATAACCATACACTATTAAGAATCTAGGTGTTTCTACTCTTTGTAGCTTTGAGAGAATCTTCTACAAGGTTGTATTTTACAATTTTATTCTTTTAGATCCATGAAATATTATACTGAGTAAAGGATAAAGAAGAAATTTCCACTATCTTCTATTTTTGTATTGGTTCATCATAATCCTATTATTCTTCCAGTAGAGAAAACTTATTTGTAATACTAACACCATCTGGTTGGTGAGTATTGATGTGTCTCTGAGTTCTGTAGGTATCATTTTCACCATTCCTATGCCAGAAATGAATATCTTTATGGAAAAAGTTGGCAAAGTGAAATTAATATCTATAAAATATATTTCTTCTATAATATGTAGGATAAGAATTCTTTCTCCTTTTATGGCTTCCTAATTCTTTCCTATTCAAATAACTCCCTTCCTCTTCACTATATGATATGGTGTGACCTAGATAGCTACAAAATTGATATTTAAAAAGAGGAAATGACTTCTCACTTATATTCCTCCTCATGCCCCATTACTTATGAAAAGGGTTTGATTGTTGATAATTTTTTGATACATGGGGATATTTTTCAATTCTCCTTTTAGTTTAATTTGAGGATTTATTTATTAGGACTTTAGGTTTCTTTTTGATATGTCCAACTTTCATCTTTCTTTTATTTTGGACAATTTTATTTCCATCATTTGATGTTTCAGCATCATATCCAATTCCACTTTTTCCTATGAATGTGGTTCATTGATCATTCAAAGAATACTCGACACATTAAAATTCACCTTTATATCTCTAACATAGCTCAGCATCCAAGACTCTTCCGAACTGTGTTTTCTTCTTTATTTATCTTGAGATTAATTCACTTTCAAGATTACTCATATGGGTAACAACTTCTTCTACAAGTCCCTCAATATTATTAGACTTATCATTAACTCTAGATGTATGGCCGTTGATGACCTTTATCTATTCATAAATTCTGAGCTTATGTTCTAGTATAGCATCTAAGCTTTCAAAGGATATTTAATATTATTTTACTACTTCCTCCACTCAATTTATTTCATCTTCTAGTCGATCAACATATTCTGATGACTCTTCCATAATTCTCTCTACTTTTTTCTTTTGTTTCATTGATTCTAAATCTCATCAAGAGCATCCTCAAGTTTCATATTGACATAAACAACAAAACTCAATTGATTATCTCCATATTTATCTTTTTATGGATCTTAATTTTTATTTATATCCATCATAGATGCTTGGGTTCTATATTTAAACATTGGTTCTTCCTCATCAGAAAATTCATTGCAATCATCTTATTCTTTACATACATAACTCTTTCTCTATAATTTATTTATAGATTTAATGTATCCCTTTTGATAAAACCTTTTCTGAGGATTTATCAAGTTTCTCACTTCACTTTCTTCATCATCGAACTTCATTGAGCACTGAGGGGAAATGTCCCCAAATCTACCACAAGAAAACATGCCAAGTTTATATTTCCTTTAAATATCTCTTTTCATCTCAGGAATTTCATTGAAAATAAATAAATGAGTCACCTTATTCATTACATTAATTAAAACTATATTTTGAAACATCATGTTTTTCCATGGCTTTGAATGTCATCTTATTGCTAACGCAACTTATTGCATCCTCTGATTTCGCTCCCATTTCATATGCAATGAGACTACTCAAGAGATCATCCATGTAATGTTTTTAAAGATACATTTCCTCAAGGGCTGAAACATTTGGATTGTAATGAAGTGGAAGTATCCTCAAGATTTTATTTACAATGTCAATATATTTAATCTCTTCACCATGCCCTAAAATTTCTTTTACAACTTCAGTAATTCGATTGAAAAAGGTATATTTATTTTCATCAGGATGTATCTTCATATCATCAAACATGTTGTGCAACACAAGATGTTTTTCCTCCTTTACTTTGTTTTGAAATTCATATATATTTTCTATCATTTACCTCATAGACTAATAAAAGGTAAAAATCATTACCTATAGATAGATTTGATCAGATAGTATTGTAGTAAGAGAAATCTGCACTTTGGAATCTACATCAACCATTTTATGTTCTATTTCAATCATACATAGTCTCGTTGAATCATAATCCCCTGTGTTGTAGAAAATATTACTTCCATTCCAAGATATATTAGATGATATATCATCATATTCTTCCAAATCTGGAAGTTTGTTTCATGAAATATGGAGAATCCTGTTACATTAATTCAGTTTTCCATCGTAGAAAAGGACATATTTAACACCAGCAACCCTGCTCTGATACCACTTGAAGGACCCCGGAACACCCTGAGAGAGGAGGGTTGAATTAGGGTGTCAAATGTTTCTTCAAATTTGATGGATCATGATCCCATGTTGGTAGGAACCCATTAAGCCTATCAGGTGTGAATTATCAACAAAAAAAATAATCAATTTCAAAGATTCAACACAACAATTTTACTTGGTTCGCCACTGAGGGCTAGTCCAAGTAGCATACTCCGACAGTGTCTTCATCGTACCTAAATCCACTAAACATCACTAATTGTATAGTAAAAAGGTTTACATACAGTCACTCTATGATACGCACACTGCATTTATAATATTTTAGGGATATCTCACCTTTTAACTCCCTGACCCCAATTACCTAGAGTCAGTGAATTGTTTTAATACATTGGAATGATTACAAGGAATCAAGTCCCAAAGGGCTAATCAGTTTAGTAGTCTTGGAAAATAGATTACATACATGAACATTACGTTACACATTAGAAAATAAAAAACAACATAAATGATCCTTTGATAATGCCATTAATCCACAAGCTTAACTCTGCTTATCAATCATAATACACTTCTTGGAATCCTGGGAAAATAAAACATAAGAAATGGGTGAGTTTAGACGCTTAGTAAGGGTAAATAATTAAGCAGAAGCTATAAACTTTTAAGGCATGATGTGTGATAAAAAAAAGACTTTTTAAACATAAACTTGAACACAATTTGCAAAAAATAAATCAGACATTACCATATAGACATGCACATGGATATTATATTAGTTGAATAATAACATGTAATAACTAATTTCATAATGATGGAATACCTAACGTCGGACATCATTTCCACATAGTCAAGGCATCATGCCAAGACTAGAAATAAATTTTCTGTCAAGGCCTTATTCCAAGACACTAGTTTGTCTCATGAGACCTAACGATGCACTGAGGAGCTATAGTGGGCTCCACCCATCACTTACTAAGTCCACCGCATTCCTCATATGAATAGTTGAAACATAACATAAACATTCGTATTAAAACTAGAATACAAAATTTCAGTACATTAACCATAAACCATGAATGGTATAAATATATAACATCCATAGTCAAACATATCATAACTCATTCAATAAAATATGGAAGATTGTATTATAATAAATCAACCTCAATCAAAAATAATATCCAGTAAAGGATGCCAACATAGTTGAAAATGATGAGTAAAACTTTTTGAGAGAAATATACTTTTTTGTAAAATCATTTAAAAGTAACACATTTATAAAAGAAGTAATTTAAAATTGATTTTTGAATCAAAGTGTCCCATACCACTTTGAAACTTTTGAAAATAATTATCATTTCAAAACATTCATGTCAATATAAATAAATCCTTAAAATCATTTTGAATACATGGACATTAATTAAAAATATTTAGAAAGATAAATCTTTAAAACATTTAAATTTATGATCTTGATAAAGAGTACCATTCACAAATCCTTAAAATATTCATTTTTAAATCATTTTTATGAAAAATGGACATCGATGATAAAAATGTCCCAGTAAATACTTATACATAAACAATCTCGAATAATAATGAGATTGGGGAATTAACCCTTACCTTGAACATTCCATTAGTCGAGGGTACGTTTAACCTCCTGTATAAAGATAGTAATATGTTATTAAATTATACCAGAACCATATTAATATTTATTATATTATACATAATTCATTTATGAATTTATACAACCCATTTAATTATAATTTCCATGTTAAATTAACATTTAGGGTAATAATCGCTTTCTTTATCGTACGTGTTTTAACTTGTTACTCTTGATTGTATCACTTAGATCAATATTTAAATAATTCAAGAATACAAAACATGATTTATATATCATATATATTTAGAATATAAGTATGTATAATAGACATATATATGAAATGAAAAACACCATTTATGGAGACGGTAGTCCGTATGTACGTATAAACGATGTTTCCGTTTTCATATCGTATTGAACGGAACTATGTGAATAAGATATATGTATATATAAATATACATATAAATATATATATATATAGTAGAATTATTATGTCATATATTACATACTTATTAGTAATATATATTTTTATAATCGTCGAATAATGGTGAACGTGGAAATGAATCTCATCGCATCGTGGAGACAATAATCTGTAAGTACGCACGAGCGACAATATCATTTCCTTAAAGGTGTGGAATTGGATGGTATATTAATTTTAAAGAGACATTATCATGTAATTATCATTATTTATATACATATTACTCATAATTATATCAATCCATATAACATAGTGTTGTATAACAAATTACACCACGACATGGAGACGGTAAGCCGTACGTACGCACGCATAGTGACATTATCATTCATAAGATGGATAGAATAATGAATATAGTTGTTCCATATTTATAATAACATCACAGTATATATAAGATACTGGAGTTATTATTTTATAATAGAAACAACAAAGAAAGAGTAAGTGGATGAATAAGAGAACATGAAAGAGGATGGTGAAATAATTCCCTCTTCTTCGGGTTCTTCCTTTTGATTTGATCAACAGGGCTCCTTAGGTTTGCTTTCTGACCAAAGGAAGGCCTCTTGGAAAAATTTAGGATAGTTGGGAGGATATTTGGGTAGGGTTTGGCTGAGACAAATGGATTTGGAGGTGTGAATGTTATAGAAGGGGAAGTTCCCTTTTATAAGAGGGGTGAGGGGCACCTTTGGAGAAACTTAAAATATTATTTTATAATAAATTCATATTCGGTTTATAATAGCTCCAAAGTGACTTATTTTGAGGCTAGGGTGGGGATGGGTCGCAATCCTTTCAATTAATAGGTTTTAGACATGTTTATGTTACCATTTTAACCTCATCATTTACATTTAACTCTAAGTTAAATAATTTTACTTTTATCGTGTCTTCTTGTATTCTTACACTATATGGTTAATAAAAATACTATATACTTCCAATAGAACCCCAATTGGTTCATTAATGTCATATATATTATTATATAAGTATTTTGGGCGAACATTATATTTTTAGGACCATTATATCAATTAATAATATAATATTGTTTAAAAAAACTATTTTTTTCAATTTTGACAATATTTGGTATTTGTTTTTTGTTAAAATAATAACAGTATTATTACATCAAAAAAATACATTGAATCAATCCTAACATGTCATATTCTGCTATAAAATTCTTGGGTGTCATAAAAACTTTGAAATTATATTTATTTTAATATTTATAATACCATTTATTTGATTCTTTCATTAATAAGGTAATTACTGCATCATCATTGTGTCATTAATAAATTTAATTATTTAATGTCTAAAAATTATAAATAAAATACCATTATGTAGGAAATATTTTTAGATTTATAATTAATATTTATTTTCTAATTTATCATATGTATAACCCTATATTAAAAATGGTTTAGTTTTTAGACTTTGATTTTAACTCTTTCAACTCTTCCTTAAATAAAATAATAATAAATGTCTTAATCTAATAAAAGTGGATCTAAAGGGTCATATTTTATTCACAAGGTTTTTTTTGGTCTAATTACACTTATCCAATAGAATTACTACATGTTTTAGGGTAATTTGGATATTATTTTTACCCTTAAATACCCTATTTATTTTTAACAGTGGTAAATAAAAGTCAGATGTTACTATCCGCCAAAAATTATTTTATTCTTATTAAACAATATTTTACTCCTTGATATTAACCGTGTCTCTCGGATTTTTGAAATTCAACCCACAGAAGCGGTAAAATTATGTTTTATGTAAATTTGCAAATGCTCCTATGAGGTGGGTAAAAAACGGCAAAAAGTTCGATAAAATATTTATATATTTAAAATTATTATAAACTGACTCCAATGAATTACATTTAATTTATATAGGTATTATTTATCTATTTTGGCCTAAAATAAATTTAAATAAAGTAAATAATTATTTAAATAAAAAGCCTATTTTAAACTATAACTCAATGTTTTTCACTATTCATCAAAAATTGAATGTTTTCAAAAAAATATGAAAAATTCACCCTAGGATTATTTCCATATTCTGAATCCAAAAATTATGTCAATTTTACCAAATTCAAAACATATAACTTTCATTTATTAATTTAAAATTAATTCCCGTTGTCTAAACCAAAAGGCGTATTTTTAAGAAATAATAACTATCAAAAGATTGACCCTTGTTTATGTCCAATTTCAATTTAAAATTACTTACAATGACCATAATTGGATTAAATGGTAAAAATATAATCTATTTAAACTTTAAAACCATTAAAATTTATAATTTAACACTATGAATTATTTTTATTAAAATGTTGTTTTCAGTTAAAATATAGTATTTTTCACTATTCACCCAAATATGAAAGTTATCAAAAAAACACCAAAAATTTATAGAAACTAAATTATTAAGTCCTGATTCTAAAGAAGAAGTTTATTTTGTCAAATTGAATATATAAAAGTTTCAAATATTGTATTTTAAAATGGGTTCTCCATTAAAAGGTGGTAAAATTGCATTTTTTGAAAAATGTTTCTTTTATGTGAAAAAATGTATTTGTTCATAAATTATATCTAAGAAACTCATAATATATATTCTAAAATTATAATTATTATATAAAGTTCAAAATTTAGTTTATATTATTCATAACCTCTTTTGAATGGCTAGTTTGGTGAGTCGTGGTGTGCCTGAACTAAGTGTTGTGTGTAGTGAAAGTTGTTGAATTACTTAGAAGAAATATCGTACTATGAATTCTTGGGGTGTTACATTCTTCCTTCCTTAAATAAATTATGTCCTTGCAATTTGAAATTGTTTTTGGAAAATAAAAGGTTAAAAATAGAGAAATACCTTTGTGAAAAACCCACATCAGAAATTGGGTTAATAAAATTTAGTCTTAATAAGAGGGAAAGAAAATATATATATATATATATACTTGACAATAAGGGTTTCATACATCAACTAATTCCTACCACAAATTCATCTTTCACTCCAAATGATTTCAAAAAAAAATCGATTTATCCAAATGGTATAGGGTTCCAAAAATAATGAATTTATAGTTCATTTATCAGAATATTTAAAAAAACAAAATTATAAAAACTAGTACATCACATAGTCCAGTTGTAGGTGATGCACCTTTTTCGCTCTTAGGTTTCAGGTTCAAGTATCGCGGCCTTTCCGAACATGACGGGTTGCCACCCGACCTTCGGGTTGTCCTTTTTATGGCAATCCAATAATAACCTTAACAATAATATCCAATTTCAAACATAATCCATTCCAGCCTTTTGAATTATCCAAAATAAATATAGCCAAAATCTCAGTCCATAATTTATATGGAAGTTAAACATAATGAGGATCCGTTTTTACAGGTAATAACAAGTGAATACCTTCATCTTGTATTCTTTTACAACACCGCAACATCCTGAATTACCAAAATCTACCATCTCTTATTCCAAAATCACTACCTCATTATCTGTACCATATTAAGGATTACCTTTCCATCAACCATGTATTTTCCAAAAAAGTGTAGCTTATTATTAAGTCAATTTTATTAGAACCATATAATATCAAATCCTTAATAAAATATTACTGCAGTACAATCCTTATTTATATCCATAATTCATGTAACCAGTATAATGTTGATACAACACTCAAATGAAGTAATTCTATAATAACAACATAAGAACACTAGTCATTAATCTTAATCTGATATAGTATCATAACTTGATTGTTATCCAATAACATAATTTGTAGTATACTCTTATGAATGGGATATTGATTCACGTTGTGTCTCAACGCCTTGTAGATGAAACATTTTACATTTGAAAACTTTTTCGTACCCTTGGAATCACATACTTGGTGTCCTTTTTCTCCACACTTATAAAAAACTCTCATTTCCTTGAATCATTTACCAAGGTGATTATTTCCACATTTATAACATATAGTAAAATCCTTCATTCCCCTATTCCCTTTATCCATCATTCTCTCTACCATACTTTTCTTCTCTTGCTTCCCTTCAAAGCCATAGGGCTCAGATAATTATTTACTTATCTTACAAAAACATGATATTATTTCTTCATATGTTGAGAATACATGGGAGACTATTTCCCATTTAAATGTTGGCTTAATACCATGAATTATATGACCCTTCTTACTCTTTGGATCATACGTATTGTTGGAGTTTTCATTCCTTCTATAGGGCACCATTTATAAACAATGGAATACACTAGGTTAGTTTATGAATCAAAATTCATAATTCCAAACATGTAAAATACCTAATGTAAATTCAATAATTTATGGATATAATCCATAATCACAAAAAAATTGAGGAGGTATATACTCATAATCCCATCATAGTGGTTTGTAAAGAAAACAAGAATTATCCCAAGCATATCCCCTGGAAGTGTCATAACCAAGAGTGCAGCATGGCCCATTGTCGTGCACCAGTTCCCATTCGAGTCTAGCTCAAAATAGTGTTTTAGGATTTTACCCCTAGGTACATTTGTCCTAGAGCCACCTCTACCTTCTCGTATCCAGACAGGGATGTATTTTCTTGGAAAACTCAAAAAATCTCTACATAACCAAAAATCTAGGAAGTCCTTCTATACAAATCCTCAAAATCTATCTTAGGTTTATGTTATATAATCAGATTTTATCTAAATCTAGATTCCAAGGTTATTGTTAAACTTCCTCTGACACCAACTATAATTCCTCGACCCCATTTACCCAGAGTTAGTGCATTATTTTAATACATTGGCATGATCACAAGGAATCAAGTCCCGAAGCACCGATCAGTTTAGCAGTTTTGGAAAATAGATTACATACATGAACGTTACATTACACATTAGAAAATAAAAAACTACATAAATAATCCATTGAGAACTCCATTAATCCCCAAGCTTAACCCTGCTTATCAATCATAATACACTTCTTCGAATCCTGGGAAAATAAAACATAAGAAATGGGTGAGCTCATATGGTCAGTAAGGGTAAATAATTTAGAAGAAGCTATAAACTTTTAAGGCATGATGGGTGATAAAAAAACATACTTTTTAAACATAAACTTGAATATAATATCAAAAAAATAAATCAGACATTTCCATATAAACATGCACATGGATATTCTACTAGTCAAATAATCACATGTAATAACTAATTTCATAATGACAGAATGGCTAATGTCGGACATCATTATGACATAGCCAAGGACTCGTGCCAAGACTAAAAATAAAATTTTTGTCAAGGTCTTATGCCAAGAAACTATTTTGTCTCATGAGACCTACCAATGCATTGAGGAGCTATAGCGAGCTCCGCCCGTTACTTACTAAGTCTACTACATTCCTCATATGAATTTTTTAAACATAACATAAACATTCGTATTAAAACTAGCATACGAAATGTCAAAATTAACTATAAACCATGAATAGTATAAAAATAGAACATCCAGAGTCAAACATATCATAACTCATTCAATACAACATGGAAGATTATATTATAATAAATCAACCACAAGCAAAAACAATATCCAGTAAAGGATGCTGACATAGTTGAAAATGATGAGTAAATCATTATGAGAGAAATATCCTTTTTGAAAAATCATTTAAAAGTCACACATTTATAAAGGAATTAATTTAAAAGATATTTTTTAATCAAAGTGTCCCATACCACTTTGATACTTTTTAAAATAATTATCATTTCAAAATATTCATGTCCATATAAATAAATCCTTAAAATCATTTAGAAAACATGGACATTAATTAAAAAGATTTAGAAAGATAAATATTTAAAACATTTAAAATTATGATCATGATAAAGAGTACCTTTCAAAAATCCTTAAAATATTCATTTTGAAATCATTTTTATGAAAAATGGACATGGATGATAAAAATGTTCTTGCAAATACTTACACATAAACAATCTCGGATAATAATGAGATTGGGGAATTAACCCTTACCTAGAACATTCCTTTAGTCGAGGGAATGTTTCAACTCCTGTATGAAGATCGTATTATGTTATTAAATTATACCAGAACCATATTAATATTTATGATATCAAACATGATTCATTTATGACTTTATACATCCCATTTAATAATAATTTCCATGTTAAATTAACATTCCGGGTAATAATCGCTTTCTTTATCATATGTGTTTTAACTTGTTACTCTTGATTGTATCACTTAGATCAAGATTTAAATAATTCCAGAATATAAAACATGATTTATATATCATATATATTTTGAATATAAATATTTATGATAGACATATATATGAAATTAAAAACACTATTTATGGAGATGGTAGTCCATACGTACGCATAAACGTTGTTTCCGTTTTCCTATCATATTGAATGGAACTAAGTGAATAAGATATATGTAAGTACATATATAAAAATAAATATAAATATATATAGCTCCAGTAACATTATTATTTCATATATTACATACTTATTAGTAATATATATTTTTATAATTTTCGATTAATGGTGAACGTGGAAATGAATCTCATCGCGTTGTGGAGACGGTAATTCATACGTACGCACGAGAGACAATATCATTTCCTTAAAGGTGTGGAATTGGATGGTATATTAATTTTACAAAGACATTATAATGTTATTTTCATTATTTATATGCATATTACTCATCATTATATCCATCTAAATAACATAGTGTTGAATAACAAATTACACCACGGCGTGGAGACGGTAAGTCGTACATACGCCCACATGGTGACATTATCATTCATAAAATGGATAGAATAATGAATATAGTTGTTCTATATTTATAATAACATCACAGTATATATAAGATACTAGAGTTATTATTTTATAATAAAAACAACCAAGAAAGAGAAAGTGGATGAATAAGAGAACTTGAAAGAGGGTGGTGAAACCATTACCTCTTCTTCGGGTTCTTCCTTTTGATTTGATCAAAAGGGCTCCATAGGTTTTCTTTCTGACCAATGTAATGCCTCTAGGATAAATTTAGGATAGTTGGGAAGTTATTTGGGCATGGTTCGGCCAATCCAAATGGCTTTGGAGGTGTGAATTGGAGAGAAGGGGAAGTTCCCTTTTATAAGAGGGGTGAGGGGAACCTTTGGAAAAACTTAAAATATTATTTTATAATAATTTCATATTCGGTTTATAATGGCTCCAAAGTTATTTATTTAGAGACTAGGGTTGGTATGGGTTGCAATCCTCTCAACCAATAGGTTTTAGAAAAGTTTAGGTTACCATTTTAACCTCATCATTTAGATTTAACTCTAAGTTAAAAAATTTAACTTTTACCATGTCTTCTTGTATTTTTACATTATATGGTTAATAAACATACTATATACAGCCAATATAACCCTCATAGATTCATAAAAGTCATATATATTATTATATAAGTCTTTTGGGTGAACCATAGATTTTTAGGACCATTATACCAATTAATTATATAATATTTGTTTTAAAAAGTATTTTTTGTCAATTTTGACACTATTTGGTATTTGTTTTTTTTTTAAATAATAACAGCACTATTACTTCAAAACAATACATTGAATCAATCCTAACGTGTCATATTCACCTATAAAATTCGTGGATGTCATGAAAACATTGAAATTGTATTTATTTTAATATTTATAATACCATTTATTTAATTCTTTCATTAACAAGGTAATTACTACATCATCATTGTGTCATTAATAAATTTAATTATTTAATGTCTAAAAATTATAAATAAAATACCATTATGTATTAAATATTATTATCTTTATAATTAATATTTTTTGTCGAATTTATCTTATGTATAACCCTATATTAAAAATGTTTTAGTTATTAAACATTGATTTTAACTCTTTTAGCTCTTCTATAAATAAAATAATAATAAATGTCTTAATAAAATCTAAGTAGACCTAAAGGGTCATATTTTATTTATAATGATGTTTCTGATCAAATTACACTTATAAAATAGAATTAAGACATGTTTTAGGGTAATTTTGATATTATTTTTACCCTTAATTACCCTATTTACTTTTAACCGTGGTAAATAAAAGTCAAAAGTTACTATTAATAAAGAATTGTTTTCTTCTTATTGAACCAAATTCCACTCCTTGATATTAACCGTGTCTCTCGGGTTTTCTAAATTCAACTCACATAAGTGGAAAAAATTATGTTTTACGTAAATTTGCAAATGCTCTTATGAGGTAGGTAAAATACAGTAAAAAGTTCGATAAAGTTTTTATATATCTGAAATTTTTATAACAGACTACAATGAATTACATTGAATTTATATACATATTATTTATCTATTTTTACCTAAAATAAATTTAAATAAAATAAATAATTATTTAAATAAAAATCTGATTTTAAACTATAAATTAGTGTTTTTCACTATTCAGCAAAAATTAAATGTTTTTAGAAAAATACTAAAAATTCACCCTAGGCTTATTTTGATCTTCCTAATCCAAAAATGATGTCTATTTTACCAAATTAAAAACATAGAAGTTTAATTTATTAATTTAAAATTAATTCCCGTTGTCAAAACCAAAAGGCGTATTTTTAAGAAATAATAACTATCAAAATATTGACCCTTGTTTATGTCCAATTTCAATGTAAAATTACTTACAATGAACAGAATTGGATTAAATGGTAAAAATATAATCTATTTAAACTTCCAAACCATTAAAATGTATAATTTAACAGTATAAATTATTTTCATTAAAAAAGTCGTTTTCAGTTAAAATATAGTATTTTTCACTATTCACCCAAATATGAAAGTTATCAGAAAAATAACAAAAATATTTTAAAACTAAATTATTATTTCCCAATTCTAAATAAGAAGTTTATTTTTTTAAATTAAATATATAAAATTTTCAATTATTGGATTCAAAAAGGGTTCGCCATTAAAAGGCGGTAAAATTTCATTTTTTGAAAAATACTTCTTTTATCTGAAAAAATGTATTTATTCTTACATTATGTCTAAGAAACTCATAATATGGATTCTAAAATTATAAGGATCATATAAAGTTCAAAATTCAGTTAATATTATTCATAACCGCTTTTGAACGGCTAGTTTGGTGAGTCATGGTGTGCTTGAAATAAGTGTTGTGTGCAGTGCAAGTTATTGAATTACATTAAAGAAATAACGTACTATGAAATCTTTGGGTGTTACATTCTTCGCTCCTTCAATAAATTGCATCCTCGCAATTTAAAATTGTTTTTAGAAAATAAAAGGTTAAAAATAGAGAAATAACTTTTTGAAAAACCCACATTGGAAATTGGGTTAATAAAATTTAGTCTTAATAAGAGGGAAAGAAAAAAAAAATATATATATATATATATATATATATATACTTGACTAGTAGAGTTTCATCCTTCAACTAATTCCTACCACAAACTCATCTTTCACTCCAAATGATTTTAAAAAAAATTCTATTTATCCAAATTGTATAAGGTTCCCAAAATAATGAATTTATAATTCATTTTTCAGACTATTTAAAAAAACAAAATTATACAAACCAGTACATCACATAGTCCAGTTGTAGGTGATTCACCTTTTTCACTCTTCTGTTGCGGGTTCAAGTCTCCTGGACTTACCGAACGCGATGGGTTTCCACACGACCTACGGGTTGTCCTTTTTAGGGCAATCCAATAAAAACCTTAACAATAGTATCCAATTTCAAACTTAATACATTCCGGCCTTTAAAATTATCCAAAATAATTATTTCCAAACTCTCAGTCCAAAATTGATAAGGAAGTTAAACATAATGAGGAACCTTTTTCTAGGTAATAACATGTGAACGCCTTCATCATGTATTCTTTTACAACACCGCAACATCCTGAATTACCAAAATCAGCCATCTCTTATTCCAAAATCACTACCTCGTTATCTGTACCATATTAAGGATTACCTTTCCTTCAACCATGTATTTTACAAAAATTGTAGCTTACTATTAAGTCACTTTTCTTAGAACCATATAATCTCAAATCCTCAATAAAATAGTATTGTAGTACAATCCTTATTTATCTTCATAATTCATGTAACCAGTATACTGTTGATACAACACTCAAATGAAATAATTCTATAATAACAACCTAAGAACACTAGTCATTCCTCTTCATCTGAGGTAGTATCATAACTTTATTATTATCCAATAACATCATTTTTAGTATACTCTTATGAATGGGACATTGATTCATGTAGTGTCTCAATACCTTACATATTATTCATTTTACATTTGAAAACTTTTTCTTACCCTTGCAATCACGTACTTGGTGTCCTTTTTCTCCACACTGATAACAAACTCCCATTTACTTTATGAATTTACTAAGGATATTATTTCCACATTTATCACATATGGGAAAATCCTTATTTCCCCTATTCCCTTTATCCATCATTCTCTCTACCATCCTTTTCTTCTTTTGCTTCCCTTCAGAGCCATAGGACTCTGAGAATTATTTACTTATTTTACAAACACATGATATTATTTCTTAATATGTTGAGAATACATGGGAGACTATTTACCATCTAAATGTTGGCTTAATACCATAAATTATACGACCCTTATTACTCTTTAGATCATACGTATTTTTTGAGTTCTCATTCCTTCTACAGGGTTCCATTTATAAACAATGGAATATACTAGGTCAGTTTATGAATCGCAATTCATAATTCCAAACATGTAAAATACCTAATGTAAATTAAATAGTTTATGGATATAATCCATAATCACAAAAATGTTTTCTTTGAGGAGGTATATACTCATAAACCCATCCTAGTGGTTTGTAAATAAAATGAGAATTATCTTAAGCATATCCCCTCGATGTTTCGTAACCAAGTGTGCAGCAAGGCCTGTTGTCATGCACCAGTTCCAGTTCGAGTCTATCTCAAAGTGGTGTTTTCGGGTTTTACCCCTAGGTACATATGTCCCAGGGCCACCTCTACCTTCTCGTATCCAGACAGGGATGTATTTTCTTGGAAAACTCACAAAATATCAACTTAACCAAAATTCTAAGAAGTCCTTCTATACTAATCCTCAAAATCTATCTTAGGTCTATGTGATATAATCAAAGTTTATCTAAATCTAGATTCCAAGGTTATTTCTAAACTTCCACTGATACCATCTATAATGCCCCGAACCCAGTTACCCAGAGTCAGTGCATTATTTTAATACATTGGCATGATCACAAGGAATCAAGTTCCGAAGGACCGATTAGTTTAGCGGTCTGGGAAAATAGATTACATACATGAACGTTACATTACACATTAGAAAATAAAAAACTACATAAATGATCTTTTGAGAACGCCATTAATCCCCAAGCATAACCCTACTTATCAATCATAATACACTTCTTCGAATCCTGGGAAAATAAAACATAAGAAAGGGGTGAGCTTATATGGTCAGTAAGGGTAAATAATTTAGCAGAAGCTATAAAATTTTAAGGCATGATGTGTGATAAAAACAACAGACTTTTTAAACATAAACTTGAACATAATATAAAAAAAATTACCATATAAACATGCACATGGGTATTTTACTAGTCTAATAATCACGTGTAATAACTAATTTCATAATGAAAGAAGGCCTAACGTCGGACATAATTACCACATAGTCAAGGCCTCGTGCCAAGACTACAAATAAAATTTTTGTCAAGGCCTTGTGCCAAGACAATATTTTGTCTCATGAGACCTACCGATGCATCGAGGATATATAGCGGGCTCCACCCATCACTTACTAAATCTACTGCATTCTTCATGTGAATAGTTGGAACATAACATAAACATTCGTATAAAAACTAGCATACGAAATGTCAAACATTAACCATAAACCATGAATGGTATAAAAATAGATCATCCATAGTCAAACATATCATAACTCATTCAATACAATATGGAAGATTGAATTATAATAAATAAACCTCAATCAAAAATAATATCCAGTAAAGGATGCTGACATAGTTGAAAATGATGAGTAAAACGTTTTGTGAGAAATATCCTTTTTGTAAAATCATTTAAAAGTCACACATTTATAAAGGAAGTAATTTAAATGATATTTTTTAATCAAAGTGTCCCATATCACTTTGAAACTTTTGAAAATAATTATCATTTCAAAACATTCATGTCCATATAAATAAATCCTTAAAATCATTTTGAAAACATGGACATTAATTAAAATATTTTGAAAGATAAATCTTTAAAACAAATAAAATTATGATCATGATAAAGATTAAGTTTCACAAATCCTTAAAATATTAATTTTGAAATCTTTTTTATGAAAAATGGACATGTATGATAAAAATTTCCCAATAAATACTTAAACATAAACAATCTCGGATAATAATGAGATTGGGGAATTAACCCTTACCTGGAACATTCCTTTAGTCGAGGGTACGTTTCACCTCCTGTATGAAGATCATAGTATGTTATTAAATTATACCAGAACCATATTAATATTTATGATATCATACATGACTCATTTTTGAGTTTATACAACCCATTTATAATAATTTCCATGTTAAATTAATATTTCGGGTAATAATCAATTTCTTTATCGTACGTGTTTTAACTTTTTACTCTTGATTGTATCACTTAGATCAAGATTTAAATAATTAAAGAATATAAAACATGATTTATATATCATATATATTTTGAATATAAATATTCATAATCTACATATATATGAAATAAAAAACACCGTTTGTGGAGACGGTAGTCTGTACGTATGCATAAACGTTGTTTCCGTTTTCATATCGTATTAAACGGAACTAAGTGAATAAGATATATTTAAGTACATATATATATATATATATATATATATATATATCCCTCCAGTAGCATTATTATTTCATATATTATATACTTATAAGTAATAAATATTTTTATAATCGTCGATAAATGGTGAACGTGGAAATGAATCTCATCGCGTCGTGCAGACGGTAATCCGTACGTACGCACGAATGACAATATCATTTCCTTAAAGGTGTGGAATTGGATGGTATATTAGTTTTAAAGAGACATTATCATGTTATTTTTATTATTTATATACATATTACACATCATTATATCCATCCAAATAACATCGTGTTGAATAAAAAATTACACCATGGCATGGAGACGGTAATCCTTACGTATGCACGCATGGTGACATTATCATTCATAAGATAGATATAATACTGAATATAGTGGTTCGATATTTCTAATAACATCAAATTATATATAAGATACTGGAGTTATTATTTTATAATGGAAACAACAAAGAAAGAGTAAGTGGAAGAATAAGAGAACTTGAAAGAGGGTGGTGAAATCATTACCTCTTCTTCAGGTTCTTCCTTTTGATTTGATCAAAAGGGCTCATTAGGTTGGATTTATGACCAGAGGAAGGATTTGGGTAGGGTTTGGCTGAGTCAAATGGCTTTGGAGGTGTGAATTGGAGAGAAGGGGCAGTGCCCTTTTATCAGAGGGGTGAGGGGCACCTATGGACAAACATAAAATATTATTTTATAATAAATACATATTCAGTTTATAATGCCTCAAAATTGACTTATTTTAGGGATAGGGTGAGGATGGGTCGAAATCCTCTCAACCAATAGGTTTTAGAAAAGTTTAAGTTACCATTTTAACCTTATAATTTATATTTAACTCTAAGTTAAATAATTTAACTTTTACCATGTCTTCTTATATTCTTACACTATATGGTTAATAAACATACTATTTACTATCAATAGAACTGAAATTGGTTCATTAATGTCATATATATTATTATATTAGTCTTTTGGCCAAACCTTAGATGTTTAGGACCATTATATCAATTAATAATATAATATTTCTTTTAAAAACTATTTTATGTCAATTTTGACACTATTTGGTATTTGTTTTTTGTTAAAATAATAAAAACATGATTAATTAAAAAAAATACATTAAATCAATCCTAACATGTCATATTCACCTATAAAATTCGTGAATGTCATAAAAACATTGAAATTATATTTATTTTAATATGTATAATACCATTTATTTGATTCATTCATTAATAAGTTAATTAATGCATCATCATTGTGTCCTTAATAAATTTAATTATTTAATGTCTAAAAATTATAAATAAAATACCTTTTTTTGGTAAATACTTTTATCTTTATAATTAATATTTATTGTCGAATTTATCTTATGTATTACCCTATATTAAAAAAGGTTTAGTTATTAAACTTTGATTTTAACTCTTTTAACTCTTCTTTAAATAAAATAATAATAAATGTCTCAATCTAATCCAAGTGGACCTAAAGGGTCATATTTTATTCATAAGGTTTTTCTGGTCTAATTACACTTATACAATAGAATTAGGACATGTGTTAGGGTAATTTTGATATTATTTTTACCCTTAATTTCCCTATTTACTTTTAACAGTGGTAAATAAAAGTCAAAAGTTACTATTCACAAAAAATTATTTTCATCTTATTAAACCATATTTTACTCCTTGATATTAACCATATCTCTCGGATTTTCGAAATTCAACTCACCGAAGCGGTAAAATTAAGTTTTATGTAAATTTTCAAATACTCCTAGGAGGTGGGTAAAAGACGGTAAAAAGTTTGATAAAATTATTATAAACTGACTCCAATGAATTACATTGAATTTATATAGGTATTATGTATCTATTTTGACCTACAATAAATTTAAATAAAATAAATAATTATTTAAATAAAAATCCATTTTAAACTATAACTCAGTGTTTTTCACTATTCATCTAAAATTGTATGTTTTCAGAAAAATACCAAAACTTTACCCTAGGATTATTTTGATATTCTGAATCCAAAAATGATGTCTATTTTACCAACTTCATAACATAGAAGTTTCATTTATTAATTTAAAATTAATTCTCGTTGTCAAACCAAATGGGGTATTTTTAAGAAATAATAACTATCAAAAGATTGACACTTGTTTATGTCCAATTTCAATGTAAAATTACTTACAATGACCAATATTGGATTAAATGGTAAAAATATAATCTATTTATACTTCAAAACCATTAAAATTTATAATTTAACACTATAAATTATTTTGATTAAAAAATTTATTTTCAGTTAAAATATAGTATTTTTCACTATTCACCCAAATATGAAAGTTATCAAAAAAACACCAAAAATTTATTGAAACTAAATTATTATGTACCAATTCTAAAGAAGAATTCTATTATGTAAAATTTAATATATAAATGTTTAAAATATTTTATTTAAAAAAGGTTCTCCATTAAAAGGCGGTAAAATTTCATTTTTTGAAAAATACTTCTTTTATCTGAAAAAAAGTCATTGTTCTTACATTATGTCTAAGAAACTCATAATAAAGATTCTAAAAATTATAAGGATTATATAAAGTTCAAAATTCAGTTAATAATATTCATAACTTCTTTTGAACGACTAGTTTGGTAAGTCATGGTGCATTTGAACTATGTGTTGCGTGTAGTGAAAGTTATTGAATTACTTTGAAGAAATAACGTACTATGAAATCTTGGGGTGTTACACACCATGTCCCCCAGAACATGTCTGTTGACTCCCCCTATCTCACTACATTTGGATAGATCCACAAACATTTTACGGACGTGTAGGTCCCTTCATTTTCATTAAATAACATATCATCAACTAAATATATATGATCTATTGAAGTCCCATTTTTATCTTTATATGTAATCCACTTTTTATTTCAATGTTAGTTTCTGAGCTATTCCACCATAAAATTCCATGGTTTCTCCATGAAATGTGATGCTTCCTCCATGAAATATACTTCCCTACATGGCGGGAGTGCTTCATGGACCACCTCTTCCTCCTTGAACAGTCCCTACATTGTGGATGGATTAAACTTCTATAGAGTTCATCTCCTCTATGGATCCTTCTTCCATTGTGGTATTTAGTTCCAAAAAAACCTTCCATGAAAAATCTAGGCAGAAATCTTCTCCTTTCATGGAATCATCCCTCAGAAACCTCTTCCTTCACTAATTTTTCTTCCCACAAACCACTCCGTAATTCAATGAATTCCTCCAGGATTGTTAATCAAAGTCTCTATATATGCAATGAAGAGATTACTGATCCTTATATAGTAAAATAGATCTAAAAACCCCAAAAATCCAAATTTCCCAAATCTTCGAGGCAATAAATCCTTCACCATATACAAGGATCCTCCCATGAATGATTTTTTTCCTCAGCAATCTGTGTAGCATCTTTCCTTCCTCAGAGTGGTCAAAGCCTCCTGCAAATGATTCACCTCCTATTAGTCATGAATGACTATCTATCCCAAAAACTTTAAAGCTCATGTCAAGTACTTTCCCCTTGAAAATTGTTTCCCCCAAGTGGTCTACATATCACGGTACACATAGTGATGCTATGTGGAAATCCTTACTTTTCTGATTTTCATCCCCACTCCGTGTAAACTCTTTATAGTCTAAAAACTTTGACACACAGTTCTTGAAAAATGTTCTGCAGAAATTGTGAACTTTAATATTCCTTTCCTTGTAAACTTTCTGATCATCCATGTGAGTTTTTTCAAAAAACACAAACCATACCCAATTTCTAGCAAAGAACAACATTGGTTCCAACATATATTACAATTTGATGTGGATTTAAGACAAATATACATAGGGGTAAGAACGTCAAAAACACCATGTTTATCAAGTCATGATTGGGAACTACTGCATAAAGACGCGGGATGATTCACACCTCATTTGACAGTCTCGGGGGATATGATTTGGAAATTCACAAAATCTTCACCAAATGTAATAATTAATTTAAATATAAGTTGGTTATGAATAACCTAGAATAAACCTAAGGTTTCATAGATTAAATAAGGTGTCATAATTTAGACATCTTGCAAGTAGTTTTTCATGATTTTGTGGTTCCTCACTATGATAATGGTATCTTACTCTATGATTTTTTGTTTTAGTTAACGGCTAGAACTCAAAGGATATAAATTAATGCTAAATGTGACAAAAAATGCAACAATTTTCACCTGAGAATCAAAATTCTATGGGAGTTGGAATGAAAAATCTCATTGATATTGTCACCCAACTTTATCAAGCTATGAACCATGCTATAATTACAAATGATCAAAGGAGGGAATAATATTATATTTATTCCATCATGAGGCAACATCAACATTATTTAAACGGGTCTTATGGTCCAATTATTACTAAATAATGGATCAATACCACTAAAAAGATATTGTGTATCCTCAAGTGTTCGGAACATGAGAAGTTCATTCTCTCTTTTTATTAGTTATAAGGAAAAGTGGACCAGTTATAAAATCTAATCAAGAATATGAGGCAGAATGATGAAATTGAATCCATGGATTGGGAATACTTCAAGAACATATTTTTAAATAAGTAATTCCCTTGTATTATTTATACAAAGATGGATAAATAGTTCCTTGATTTAAAGAAAAGGGATGATGAAATTTTTGGTTTCTATGATGCTAATTTTACAATACATTTTAGGTATGCTTTTGGTATAATAATCCAACCAAAATTTAATTTTTATTGGTTACTTAGTGTCCTAAAGTCTAGTCTCAAAAGGGAATTGTCTATAAGATAATTTAGTAGCTACAGAGATATTGTGTGCTATGAAATAAAGGTTGAAATGGAGGTTGGATTTACGTATCAATATCAAGGTTTTGATAAGAAAGGGAAGATGTATTTTAAGGAAAAATATAAAAACCATGAAAAGAAGAATATGGTCTTTATTTTATGCTCCAAGTGTGGGAAGAAGCTTCGATAAAATTTTCTTAAGTTGTATAATAAATGTTTTATGTTATGAAAGTATGGTAATCAGTCATTTTATTACCGAAGAGATTGTATGAAGTTATCAAACAAATTGAATAGAGATAAAGATTCACTGAATGAACCTCCCATGTTTTAGTGCTACACTTGTATGGAAAATATAAATTATGATAAAAATGTCACAAAACAGAAGGTTAATGATGATTATCGGTGTTAGTAGCCTCTTAAGACAATTGATAATGGAAAATATCATGTGATTATTGATTTTTCTGAGGGGTGCAGCAACAATGTGGTTAAAGGTACTTACCATTAACTCTTGAACTGATAATGTCTCTTTCATATCTAAAGAATTTTATAAGGGTATTAAGATTACACGAAAACAATTAGATGTGGAATTAGTAATGCAAACCCGTACTTGTAAGATGATTTCATCTCAAGTCTTTGATACCTCTCTATTTGAATTTTATGGGAATTTACTTCTTACAAATCTTTTCATTCAACATTTGGTTTAATTTGATGACATCTTATTCATGGATAGGATTTACCTTCATAAATCCCACATCAATTTTGGTGTAAGGGAAGTTTTTTTTTAATATTTCAAACTATCCTTTGATCATATTTCAATGTGACAAAAATTATGAACTCCCTGTGGAAATTACATCAAGTGTAAAGGTTCTAATTCCTACTAAAAAGGGCTATTTATATCAAATGGTTGGGAATAATATCGACATCGATGATATTCCTATTGTTAAAATGTTTGTGGATGTCTTTTATCAAGAGTTTCATATCCTTACAAAAAGATGTGAAGTTGATTTCTCAATATAGTTTATACCTAGTTCCACAATAATTCCAATGAATCTCTATAGAATGTCCCCAATTTATGGTATGATTTTAAGACCCAACTCCCAGAAAGCATTGATAAGGGATTCATTCAACCATGTGTGTAACCTTTAACTGTAGGTGCACTTTTTGTGAAAAAGAAATATGGTTCAATGAAAATATGAATTGATTTTCTAGAGTTTAATAAGATCCAGATCAAGAACAAGTATTGTTTCCCTGTATTGATGACTTGTATGATCAATTGTGATAATCTCAATACCTTTACAAGGTTTCCCTTCATTTGAGATATCATCAATTCAGGGCCGAGTATGATTATATACCCAAAAAAAATTCCTTACAAGGTATGGAAACTATGAATATATATTAATTCATTTTGTTCTTACTAATTTCCCTACTATCTTCATACATTTGATGAATAGTGTATTTAGAGATTACCTTGATTGGTTTTTGGTTGTATTTATAGATTATATTATTATCTATTAAAATAGTAATAAAGAGCATGAGGCCCACTATAGAATTATACTAAAGGCTATAAGGAAAGATAAATTATAAGAAAAAATTACAGTGTAACTTTTGGATAAAAAGGTATCATTTTTTGGTCATATAAACTTAAGAGAAAGCATACTAGTAGATCCATCAAATGCAGAGGCTATTTAATATTGGCCTAAACCAACCATGATGATTGAGATCCATTGACTTCATGGTTTATAATGATATTATCGATGGTTTTTTGGAGAATTTCTCATGACTATATAATCCTCTATCCAATTTAACTCTATAGGGTTTCATGTTGTAATGGATAGATGAACATGAGGAAAATTTTAAGGAATAGAAGAAAAGGTTAGTCATTGAACGTGTGATTACATTACCCTATAGTAGATTAGAGATTTTTAATATATATTTATGCATCCATTAAGTTATTGGGATGTTTAATTAGGAAAAATAACATGGTTATATCCTATACCTCACAAAAATTGAATATTCATGAGAAAAATTAACCAACTCATGATTTAGAGTTAGCTGTGGTAATTTTTTTATTAAATATATGGAGGCATTATCTTTATGGGGAAAATTTTGATATATATACGAATAATTAAAATATAAAATATATATTCACACAAAAGGAGTTGGACATGTTCCATAGTAGATGGTTAGATCTGATAATGGATTATTATTATTCAATACATTACTACCCTAGGAATGTGAACAAGATGGTCAATGATTTGAGTAAAAAGTATCAAGATAGATTATCAATGATGAGGATCGTAAAAGATCCAATATTTCTAGATTTTTAAATTATAGACCTATAAATCTTAAAGGAAGGATAAAATTATATCTATCTTAATTGAATGTTCAACTCTCTATCCAAGTGATGATTAAAGAGGCATATAAGGAAGATGTAGAGTAGTAAAAGATGGTTAAAATTGTTCTTGTTTTTATCCTTTATGATGATGGAATGATAAGGTTTAGGAACCTTGAATGTATTACATCAATACTAAAAATGAAGATGCATAAATTATAGGAATATCATAGTTCTTCATTCTATATACATCCTATAAGAATAATGATGTATAGGGACTTGAAATAATACTTATGGTGGGATGTAGTGAAGTGAGATATCATATTGTTTTTATCTCAGTACTTGGTATGCTAGCAAGTTATCGCTGGAAGGCAAAAGTCTAAGGGGTTTTTTAATCCATTAACCATACCATAATGGAAGTGGGAGAACCCCACCATGTATTTGGTCAGTAATATCCCCAAAACCTCTAAAGTATTTAATTTTATAAGGGTGGTACTTAGTCACCTTACCATGTTAGCACAATTCATTTCTATCAGAGAATAATTCTCTCTAGATCAGTTGTAGGGATATACATTAAGAGATCGTTAAGGATGCATGGAGTACTTAATTAAATTGAATCTGATAAAGATCAAATGTTTACCTCAAATATAGAGAATTATTCCATAATAAATTAATATGAAAATGAGTTTCCACATTGATTATCATAATCAGATGGATGGTCAGTCTAAAAAAACAATTCATACCCTAAAGGATACGTTGCAATCTTGTTCTATGGATTTTAATGGTGGTTGGGATCATTAAAATCATCTATTTGAGTTTTCTTATAACAATATATTTCAATCATGGATTCATATGGATCCCTATGAGGCCCTCTATGGGAATAAATGTAGATCTCCAACATGCTAGGATGATGTTGGAGAAAGAAATCTATTGGGATCTGACATTACTAAAGAAATGGATGAGAAAGTTAGAACCATTTAGTGAAATATCAAGGATGATCAAAGTTGGAAGAAAAATTATGATTATAATCATCAGTGTGATCTATAATTGTCTTTTTGTGACAAGGTGTTTCTATGAATCTATCACTTGAATAAGGTTATGATATTTGGGAAGAAAGGGAAACTGTGCCATTGGTATATCAGACCCTTTGAAATTATTTAATGTATTAAGATGGAATCAAATCCATTGAAACCTTCCCTAAATAACTCTCAAGTCCATGACATGTTCCATGTATTTCTCCGGAGTAAGTACATACACGTCCCTTTACATGTATAGAACTCATAGGTCATACCCCTAGAGTGGGACGTTTATTACAAGGAAAAACTAGTTGAAATTATGGATCTTATATAGAAATTTATTTCAATCAATAACACTCATTGGTTAAACTACTAAAGATAAATAATTTATATGAATATATATGGGAACTTGAGGATATGATGAGGTAGAATTATACTCATTTTTTTTTGTATCATAATGACGAATTTCGAGGGAAAATCATTTTAAGGGAGGTAAATGTAACACCTCGAGTTTTTATGATCCTCTATTTCAAATAAATTGTTATTTTTTTATTTCTTTCATTACATGCTACACCATGTTAAGATTTTATTATACTCTACATTAATATAATCTTGCGCGACATGTTACACCGACGTAGGATGTGTTACATGGAACATTGAATTTCAATGAAACCAAATTTTATTATTATAATTTTTTAAATGAGATATTTATAACATAGTCGTTAAACATAGTAATATAATTAGAAATAACTGATTTTTAAATATTATATGTAATTTTTTATATAAATAAAATATATTCATAATAAAACATATAATTTTTGGTAATGCCTTTATATGTTTGAAAAACTATTTTCTCAAATGAACTTCTTTTAATATCCATATGTGAGAAATAATAATATTAATTTTTGACCTTTAATATGTTTAAAATGATAAATTAAAATTCATTTTTTAATTAATAATTTCAAAATTTTCTTATGGTCAATTATTTGAATTTTTTTTAAATACATCATTTTTTGGATGAATAGTAAAAAAGATAGAATTTTAATAAAAAACTTATTTTTAGTCTAATTTATTTATATTGTTAAATTATATTTGGATTTTTTTAAGTGTAATTAGGTAAATTTTACATTAATAAATCCAATTTATTTTAATGGAACCAATTTAACATTTAAATATAATATAAAAATATTTCATGCTTTTGAACATTTTCTATTGAAAACATGTTGTCACGACACATATGAGGGATTAAATTTAATCTTATTTATGAAACTTTTGTGATTATAATTTGAAAATTGGATTCAATATTTGTAATAATAATAATATATAATTTCTAATAATTTTAACATAATCTTTGATCAACAATATTAGTGAATGTAATTAAAATTAATTACAATGATTAAGGTAAAAAAAGGATTACTTAGTCGTTAAATCTTAACTTATGTGGTCAAATAACTGTTAAACTTGTCCAAAATCCATTTTATGTACATTTTAGGCCAAAAAAAATATTTTCTTGAAATTTCAAAATTATTTGAGTAACATGATGTAAGGGAGAACTCTCAATAGTGTATGTCGTTTTATCTTTACAAGAATCCCACTCCTCCTCTACTATAAAAGGGAACTCACCCCATCACATATTCAAACCTCTAAATCCATTAATATCAATAAAACCTGAAAAATATCCTCCCAAATTTCATCCCTTTGTTGTAGAATCTTCATTTTGTCATAAATGCTACCAAGGAATCCCTTTGGTGAAAACCAAGATGAGTTAGCCAAATAAGAGGTAACATCCTTCCATAAGCTATTTTGTTTTATTTTCATTCTCCAACCCCCCTAAACTATAATTATTCACTGATTATATAATAAAATAAGTATCATATATATTATAATATGTTTTTACTCGAATATTTTGATAAATATCTATACAAACTTCCATAAAATGGGTAATAAACTTACCGTTCGTGTGTACGGTGGACTACCACCTCACGAAACGATGTCATTCGTTTTTCCTTTACCACCTCTCATGGTTGGTAATTATAATGTAAATACTATTTGAAGATGTTATATATAATATTATGATATATTTATGCTTATTTAATTTTTAGATAACAAATAATTTTATTCTTTCCATTTGAGGTAAATACGATAACTTTTTTTGTGGATGTGTGGACTACTGCCTCCTCAAAACGATGTGATTCATTCACAATTTATATGGAATGTATTAAGGATGGCTTCAATAAAATTATATAATAAACATGACATAATAATTATACTATACTTATATTATATTATATTATATATATATATATATATCATTTACTTTGTTTCTTTCAAAATAAAAATTAAATGGAGACAACATTCATGCATACGTACAACCTACCCTCTCCATGAACGATGTATTTCATTTACTATTTCTACATTTTATAGATTATTATAAATATTTATATAATTAATATATATATATATATATATATATCATATCTATATAATCTTTTAAATTATATAAATAAGTAAATCATCATCTAATTAAGAGGATCAAGAATAATAATTCAGGACATATATGAAAAACAAAGCGGATATTACCCAAAACATAATATTAACGTGGAATTATTTATAAATTGGTAATAAAAAGTCATAATAAAATCTTATATAGAATTTGATATAATAAAAAGGTTTTTTCATATATTTATAATAAATTTATATTTATTATATAAGAGGATTGAATTATGAAGAGAGTCAAGATATACACTACTAGAAATTCAGGCTATAGCCACTGTTTGGAAAACTATAGATCCTATTATCTTGGAAATAGGGATAAAACTATATCCAGCGTTCTAAAACATGGATATAGATATATAAGAATAGTTTAAATTATGGATATTGTCTTATAGCCATGTTTTCCACCATGTGACTAGACCTATAGACACAGTTTGGAACTGTGGCTATAGATTATACCAGTGAAAGTAGAACCATGGTTTTAAAGTATGGATATAGGTCTAGTTCCATGATGTAAACCGTGGAATTACACCCATAGAAATGGTTTTTTCTGTGAAACTTGATATATATTCATTATTTATAATCTTGGTTATAGCCTACACTTTAAAGAAATTGTTTTAGGAAATGATACCATGCACAAAGCTTATCATTAGTTCAAGTAAGTTTATTTACAATGATAAAAATAAAAATATTGATATTTTCCAAATACAATGTATTATTATGATTACATAAAAAATAAAAATAATCCTCAAACATATAGAATTACACTCTATGAGAACCTTCCTATCAATTTTAATTCCCTTTTTGTTGACTAGCATGACCTGTACCACCACTCACACCATCCTTTCAGAAACCTTATTTCCTTCATGCCTTCAAGACCCAACCCACATTCCCTTTCCAGATGTGTTCTTAAAATATTTTCCTCTTTAATGATGTTCACATCTTCAAAAATAACTTTTAATATAAAAAATAATATAAATTATTTAGAAATATGAAATGAAACTAAAAATTCAAACATGAATACTTGCATATCATTGGGAAAGTAGAGATGTCATCTCCAAGTATCATGCAATATAATCTACCTCAAACCTACATCTATTTTCTAAGGTGAAGGGCTCCATGAATAATTAACTCAAGATTATGATGAAACAATTTGATATGGGGATTAATCATTATAGTTTTTTCGTGTATTTTAACCCTTGTGAAGAGTTGGGGAGTGGTGAGGGGATGAATAGCATGGACGTTGTCTTTCAACGAAATGAATTTTTCTTCTTTCAGGAATATTTTTATATCGATCCATTCCCTACCATTCGTCGTAATTAGAAATATTTCTATAGATTCTACTTCAATGGATACATTCCCTTTCCTTCAAATAGTTCTTTAAACAATCCTACCTATCATGATTTCTAGTTGGACTCCTCCTATAAAAATATTTTTCTATTCTTTAGGCACTGTAACTTCTGGACCATACTATACTTTTATGAAATGGTTCAATTATCCATCCCTATTAAATTTTATCTACATATGACTATACTTTTTTAAATGAATCATTATTTCTATACCATCAACAGTCCTTACATCCAGAATGTCAATTTCCCGATGTGCTTTACTGGCATACTTGTATCGTACAAATAAAAAACCTCAAGACTCTCTAGTCCTTCTATCTATTGGGATAAATATATCTAAAACCTTCATATACCTATCAAATAGAGGGAATATTCAATCTGTGGATGTAAAAAAGTGAGACATAGTTGTAGATACTAGAATCGGATACCTAAATTATTTACCTGAGTCATAATGGAATAGAGTTTGAGGGTGTTATAACTATAGAGGAACTAAATAAATGTCTTGAAAAATATTACACATTCACTTATAGTGGATAAAATATCCAAAGGAGAGGGTAATACAGGGTAAGATCTTACCAGATAACAAGTCTGGGAATAATGACCGACCTTTTCCCATAATGCATGATTCAAATCTATATTGAATCTATAAATCAGTATTAACCATATTTTTTTTACAATGAACTAAAATAAAGTGATAAATTAAAATAATTTATTTACCCATATCAAGAAGAAGAATATAAGCTCTAAAGAATTATTTAAAAAGATTATGTGAATCAGTATGAACACATTTTTTTGTGGTGGAACCATAAGTAGTCATCTTATGGCTGAAGAACCAAATCTCCTACAATGGATAAATGTTTCTCAGCATACACAAGGGCCAACTCATTAATCACATGCTCTATTTTAGTACCCATAGAAAGTACTTTTTTTACATATTTTCACTGTGAATAATCACTACAGTGGGAATGAAATTTCACTAGAAGGTTCATCTTTATTAGATCATTAAAATTATATGTTACAATACTAACATAAAGTTAGTGAAGGCTATCCAAAAATATTCATGCCAACCTGTATAGTAATAAAATAATTCATAATATTTTTACACCATGGATATGAATTTACATTCACAAGGTTTTCATATCATAGTTAATGGGTTTAATTTTAGTATATCATTATTTTAAATTTGATATTTTTTCATCTTTATTAACGTTAGGGTCATCTAACTTCAATATCATTCTCTCACACATATATACATGGAATAATTCTAACAATATATATGTTTTGTTTTATAAAATTTCTCCATCAATTGTGTCTTGTTATCTCCCCAGTTCAGATATTCATTTATGTTCAAGTGTATTTTCATAAATAGAACAAATGCTTCTAATTTCTTATAATTTATTATCATAAGTGATAAATTCTATAAGCAATTTTCAACAAGTGGTGTCAAACAAATCATAAGACATAACATGTGAAGATGAGAGATCACAGAATAAATAATCATAATAGTTTTAGTTTTAAAATGTAGACCCATGCTACTCCCATCCAACTAGGACTAGTATTATTACAGTTACAACATGAAATTGAATTAGTTTTAGGAATATTAAATTAGAAAACTTGATTAAATCCATGTGTGAGGGATACACGGTGAGAAATAAAAAATATATAGCATAATTCATGGAAGAAATAATCAGCTTAAAAACATTGAGGAACAACAAAACCACCAAAAATAACAATATATATCAACTACAATTGAAAAAATTTAGTCAATAACAAAACAACCAAAATAATATTTCTTTATTCATGTTAAGAATAGACAATATTTATTTGTAAACACTTAAAAATTAGGGCCTAAAAAATCCTTCAAATATACATAATTAAGAGAATATTTAAATATTTTTGGAATATCTAATTAAGGGAATATTTATAAAGTTTATGAAAGAAAAAAAACTTCACTTCTCGTAGATCACTCACCTAATTCCAACAACTTTATTGAAAAATTCTTCAGGGGCACACATCGTGTAATTATAAAAATTAAAGTTCATGTTTCCCCTGAAATGGGTCTGAAGTAAAATCTAATGATCATCGCTATATTCACTATGGATATTTAAAAAGAACTTTAAAAAACATAAATTTACTATGAGGAATCCAAGTCATAGTGTGGTATAACCATACTGGTTCAAAGAAGCATAAAATTTCTTGAAAAATAATTGTGGACAAATAAATAGAATATACACACCCCAACAAAAAATAGTGGCTTACCAACATGTATTATTTATTAATAATAAATACCTTTTTAAAAAATGGTATTTTATAAATAACATACCTCCTTTAATATATTGATATAATAACAGAATTCCCTCCGAAATATATACCTACTCGGATTGATCATAGTCATTGATCAAGAACATGCCTGATTAAATATATAGATATCGTAAAAATAGTAGTTTTGAAAGAAAATATATACGTTATTGCATTACTCATATTACCTTATCAATAACATGTATTCTTAAATATATAAATAACATAAAATATTGTTTTTTCAACATGTAACATTTAAATAAGTGGAAAAAATAATTTTTTCCAACATGATACATTTTTACAAAAGCACATGATGGAGGAGGGGGTGGTATATTTGGATTATGTTTGATTTCCAACAAATTTATTGGTATCATCTTAGGTGGAAGGTAATATGTATATTATAACAATTTATGGTGGCATAATAATCATGCCTAAATTAATAACATCTCTATATATACTAATTACAATAAGTAGAATGTTATTACAGAGATAGATGATCCATGTAGAGTGTAGTGGTACTCCTTCAACATGAGATGTATGAGTTAATATAATTTTTGGATTAATATGAGGGAATGTTAGGATCCATATAAATGTGGTAAAATGATTAGTAGTCATGGACTAGGTTTGGAAAAGGTTTTTCACTATGAAAAGCACTTTAATTTCATAAATGAACAAAATCACATGAGGTATCTCAATTACTAAAACCCACCCTATGACTTATGGGAAACAAGATCCTATATAGTGTAGGACCCATATTTGGTTAGAACTATAGAATTATTCATACATAAATTATTTAGTTTAAAAATATCTAAAAATTCCATAGATTACTAGACTATTGAAAATTTATAGTGCTGTTGAAGAAGAGGACAATGATTTATTTAGTTTCCCACACTAAATGCATACCAGTTTTCATGTTCAATTAAAAAATTGTGATAGGATGTAAAGATTAAGATTATAAGAATATAAACTATATTAACAAATTAATACATGTAGAATCGATTTCTAAATTGTAAAATTTTTATATTAATACAAATATTTAAACAGTGTTTAAATGTTTATTTGGATGTTTATTTATTAACTAAAACTAATATATAAACTATCTGGACTTAATGGTATGGAATTTTTAAAAAATATTACCATATAATCTCAAACTATTCAATAAAATTAACCTATAAACTCATATTTTCATGAACTGGTTTAAAATAAAATAACTAAAACATCAATAAGTAAATGGAAATATAAATTGAAAGGAATATCTTTGAATGGGTTTTTAATATAGAATTAAATTATATATGAAATAAATTATTACAAACCATTAGTAATAATTTTTACTCTTGCAAGAAGACCTTCATCCTTAAGATTGTGAATGGAAGCCATCCATCCTCAATCATACACTAAAATCATGAAAAATATGTATATATAATTAAATAAGACTATTTTATATTAATTAAAACTAGTATTATAAAATATAGACCAACCTCATGTTTAAAATCTATAGTTAATATGTCCATTGTTCCTCTAGATCCACCTTCCCCCACCTCCAAAATAGAAAAATAAAATCAAAGAACATATAATGATTTTATCAATGATCCTTATAAAAAATATTTAATCAATGAACCTCTAGTACATCTTTAGTTTTTAAAATTACCTCCAACTTTTCTTTCATCAATTCTTTCTGGTAGATAAAAGGGGGAAAACATAAACACCATGAACCTACATATGTCATTTTATAAAAGTAGAATTATGATAGGGATAACTAATCTCATTTATTTGAATATCGTGTTCTGGTTTTCATGTTTTAACCTTCTAGTCTACATTAATATTTTGTATCTGTAGAAAAAAAACAATAAAAGTAAATAAAAAACCTAAATCTCAGTATTGAGATCATTAGAGATGGAAAGAAATGACATATATTGGACATAAATGTGAAAATTATAACCAGTGAAAAGATAACTGAGAAACCAAAAATAATTTAAGGTGCTTGATACTTGAAAATAAACCATATACTAAACAAAATCGTGAATAAAATTCAAGTTAAGGAAATTTCAAATTTTTCATGTGATGAGAAAGTTTAATTTCAATTAAAATTTGTAGTCAAAAATACTTTATGTTTTTCTATCTCAATAAATTTTTACAATAAATTATTTCCTTACTGTATTTTGATGTACTATTTAGAGGAAACATGAAGTTACTCACTTCAAAACTTTTAAATTTCTTGAAACCTAGAGAGTTATATTTAGGCCATATTATCATAATCTTGACCTAGTTTTGGGTGAAATTATCTCTCCTATGAATATGAGTTTTTTGATAATTTTAATAGTCTATAGATTCTTGGTGAAAAGAGTTATCAGATGATTAGTTATTTTATAAATTTATTTCTTGATTACTTAATTGGCACTCTTATGAAATACGAGAGTAAATAAAAGTGAGATACAAAAAATAAATAAATAAAAATATTCTTTTATGAAAATATTATTACAAATTTATTTCTTGATTACTTAATTGGCACTCTTATGAAATACGAGAGTAAATAAAAGTGAGATACAAAAAAATAAATAAATAAAAATATTATTTAATAAGAACTCTTATGGAAATTTTCCCTTTAAATGTAGTTTATAAAACATTACAAAATAAAACCAGTTTTTCAAAGCACGAATAAATAATCATTTCAATGCATCCAATAATTATTCCAATCAATACATTTTTTAATTATCTGGTAAATTAAACTATACTTCTAGGAATCAATCTATGTTTACATGTACCTCTATACAACCTCATTTATATCAATATTTATTCACATTGAAAAATTAATTTAATAAAAATTATATATAATCCCCTATTTCAGAACTAGCCATTATAACAAAAAATTACTAAATATACACTTATTGTTATCTTTACTACTTTATCCATAAGACCACTCTATTAAGTGGTAGATCCCACACCTCAACCACCAAGATTATTTCACTATAATTCCTATAACTATTATGGATATTCATGTAATAAGGTTATCTATGTATAACATCCATTTACACATATTTATTCTTAACCCTATCATCAATAAGTAGCAGCCCCTGTAATCATATTCTATATTAATAGTACTATCACCTTACAGTAGTAGCACATATGTAAATTTTGAATTATTTATTGTCAATTAATAAAAAAAATATAAATAAAAACTATGATCTAGAACATTATCAAACATCATCTAGTAGATATATAATTCCATCATAGTCAGTATAACAAACATGATAACTATTCCTCACATTTCCATTCCAAATTATACATGGTTATCATATTTTCCTTGTTTCCCATTGTCTTGTGTAATTTTATGGAAACCCTGCATCATTATAAGTAATATAATACAGTGTAATGTCAATAATTCAAGATATCAATAAGTAATCAAGAAAAAAATATACAGTAGAAAAATAAATGTTTAAATGAACAAACTTTTCATATTAATTCACATAGTATCTCCCATATCTTACAAGAATTCACATAAAGAGCAGCAGTTATATCCATCATTTATATAATTAATAAATATTTTTTCTATAAAATAAATTTATACAAGCACTTAAATAATTATTCTAGAAAAATAAGTGTAACATTTTATTTCATTTATAAATCCAAAATAACATATATGAAATCAAGTTTAAATAAATATATATATAAAACTAATAATAATAGTCTTATTTAAATCCCCTAATATTTTTGAATAACATGAAAATTTTGATAAACCAACTTGAAACATGTTTTTATTGGTATATAAGGGATATTTTGGACAAGGGAAAATTGGATAATGGGTCCTCCCAATAGTTTAATTCCTAAATCTTTTCATAAAATTCAATAGGATATCTCACAGATCACAAAAATGCACATAGATAATAAAAAATTGGTGTCTTTAGTTTAACCCCTATTTTAAACATCAAATAAGACATTTAGGACACCTTTCTTAAATAACGAATTTCATGTTGGGTTGTAAGAATCAAAATAATTTTAAAAAATCACGATTTATAATCATTTTACACATTATGGGGTCATTGTACATGGCCATTAAAAATGCGCAGGATGTGAAAAATTTTCTAAAAAATATAATGGGAATTCATTTTAATATTTCCCAAGCCTTTATAAAACCATGAGAAACCCATTTATTTATTTTTGAGGTTTATGTTCCTCGATATCATCAGTTGTACATGAATTATTAACCAACAGTTCATGTAACAGCTAAAAATGCTTCATTTACACCCACTATTTAAAATTTTGAACACAAATTTATCAAAAACATTAAACATTAAGAAAATATATTGAAAGTATTTTTTTCTCCAAGAAATAGGTTTTAATAAGTTCTCATCATTTTACAACTCATTTATTTTGAAATTATCACAAATTTCAATACTTTTATATGTCAAAATTAATATTTCACAAAAAAAACAAATCAAACCAAAACAAAATATTCATATTTTGACATATTACATACATATTAGTCAAAAATTACACTTTTTGAGTCTACATGGAAGTAAAACATATTTATATTCCCATAAATTCATAAATATAATTTTAAATTGGAGATTTCAAGAAATATTTAACAAAAAAACATGTCCCCACAAAAAAACATTGATTTAATACCATGAAAATCAACATGAAAATTAGAAAAAAAAAAGTTAATATAAATTAATTATAAAAATATCTCATATACATCACACAAAAAAATATGAAACCAATATTCCAATAGTAGATTTAAAAAGAAATTTAAAATCATAGAAACGTCATTGTAGAGAAACTTACAACCATTAAGTTCTTATGTAATAAAAGATCCAATAGTTTTTAAATGTTTATTCTCTAAAATACATTTAAATGAAATAAGATAATGTGAATTATCTAAAGTTAAAATCATTTTGTTACATTACAAATGATAATGTAATTATATATTTTTAGAACCTTGAAAACTATTTTTTTATTCTAATCAAAGAAAAAAAACACTACCTAAAATTTTAATGAAACAAAAAATTAAATTGATAAATATTTTAGGGGTCATTAATGTAGGTCATTAGATGAAATTGATATATATAAACATAAATAGAAAACTATAATTTATAAACTTTCTATCAATAATTCATCACTTTATGTCCATAATCCACATTATAATAAAAACTAAATACCAAAAAAATCTACCCATTTTATAAATATTAATTTCTATTTTTTGAACCATTTAATTGTAAATTTGGAGATTTATTTTAAAAAAAGACAACAATTTTTTGGAAAACATAATCCATAAAAACAATAATTTTCAAAGTATACAAATTAAATCTAAACATCCCTTCATCATAATTTTTTATACAATCCAAAGAAGTTATTTAATGTCGAAATAATTTCAATACTTGTATTATAGACTACTTTTCAAACTAACAACATGAAAAGTTTAATATTTTTAACATACTCAAGAAAAACACAAGAATTCCCTTAAACAAACACCTCTATATACAGAATTAACAGCAATAAATTTTAAATTAAAATAACATTTTAATTATATAATATATAAGATATATAGTAATGATAAAACTTTATTCCAATCAAAACAAAATTAATCATAATAAAGTAGGACTTTATTTTACATATTGATTTTTTAAGGCTTAGTTACCAAGGGTATATAAATTAAGAAAACAAAATTCTTGATTCTTTTGAATGATATTCTTGATAGCTATAGTTTAAAATTTAATACATTTATTTTTATCCCATTAAATAAAATTTTTAAAGTCAAACAAAGTAAAATAATACAAATATTTTTTACTTAAAAGTGATAATCAAATAAATAAAAATAAATCTAATAATTATAATTATGAAGAAGGAACACTAACCTGAAAAATGAACTAGTAACTCATTAGAAATTATATTAACACTAAAATAAATCATGTATCCCTAGATATGAAATTTATTTCCTGGGTACTATAGCATTACTATAGCAGGAACTGTAGCAGGTACTTTTCGGTACTGTAGCAGTCATAACAATTCATCCATATGAGTCTTTGGGCCACAAGTTTGGTCCTCGGGTCCTGCAAAGCTTTCAGGACACCCAAGGCCTTTGGGCTAGTTGATTCTCAAGGACTTAGGGTCACCTTATGGCCTTCGGGCCACCCCAAGGTCTTTGGGCCACATGAAATGCCGATGTACCAGTCAGAATTCAAGGGAAAAGGATTCAGAGGAGGATTCAGGGTAGGCGCATTCACTAGAGCAGAGCTAACCAGAATTGGAATAATGAGAGGGTGTGTCTTTTCCATCAGTACCAGGCCTATGCATTTTTTCATAGGATAGATAGCCGACCAGCCCTATGAAGGTGGAGTGCTGATATCATGACATATGTTGGGGATGAGCAGTTCCAAGTTTCCTTATATGGGTGATTCCTCTAAGAGCTACAGGTCATGTAATTTTCTCTAATCTTTCGGGCATTTTAAGGGTTCTACCTCACCCCTTGAAAGGTGGATTATAAAAAATAAGAAAAAATAAAGGCCTTCAGGCCATTCCGACCAACCAATCAACATATACCAAAATCAAATCAAAAAATTACATACAATACTCTATAAATATTATAATTTAAATTCATCCCAAGATCATAATAACCTCCTATAAGTCCCAGAGTGATAATCTCATCAATAAAAACCATTAAATTAATAAACAAATAAATTAAATACAAAAAAACAAAATTCATCATAATAAATTCCAAACTCACTGGAAAACCTCACAATTCCCAAACCATGATAAATGAGGTGTGGTCCACTAATGGTACACACATGAAATTAATCCACATGAAATACCTAAACTAAACACCAAAATAAATGGCCAATTTTACCCATGATTTTTATAAATGTTACAAATATCCATAAGGAAACATACCTCAAGTCAAATAATGAATTTTGGTTTGAATATATTCTCTCAAGACATCCTATACAAGCCAAAGATGAAAGCTCTATCAATAGGAATTATTTAACAGTAAAATTATATCCATAAACCTTAAAAATGTGATCCAAAATCAATGAAGGTGATGTATGAGGAATAAGGGAGAAGTGAGGTAAACCTATTAGATGGTGATTAGAGATGGCCACCTTCTTAGACGGAGCTCTCGGCGTCTAGGTTTTCCTTCTCCCGGTTTTCATTCTCCTTGCCTCTCGCGGCCCTCTTGATCTCCTTCTCTGTTCCGATCCATCTCGGCGTTCTCTCGGATCTTTTGGTTTCGCAATCTTGTTTTTCCTTCTCGGATGGGACTTTGTGACCTAGTGAAGGCTTGAAGATGATGCTTTCTGGAGGGGAGGATGATAATAACTTGGTCGTGGCTTGCTGTGGAGGTCTCGTTCACTCTCTCGCTACTCTGAATTCTATGATCTGTTTCTCCCTCCCAGGTCGGCCGGGTGCGATGGATCCCGAAGGGGTTTTGGGTTGTGCTTGCAGGAGCGATGGGGTGCTACAAGAGGCGCAATCTATAGCTGCATTTTCATGGTCCTGGGATTCTTCAGTGATGGTTCTTTGCTTGTTTGATTCTGAAGTTGTTTTTGTTTTCGATTTGATCTTTTTGCAAGTCTGGGATAGACATTCTGGATCCGGATCAAGTGACAGTGGAGTTTTGGTCTTGTTGGGGGATTTGGTGACGGTGATGGTGTCCATCAGTGGTGTGCTGATTTTCTTCCCTCAACATCGTCAGTTCTCTATGGAGGTTTTGCCGCTACCACTCTTCTCTGGCTTCAAGATCCATTACCCCTTTCCAGGTCGGTCGGGTGTGGTGGTATCAGTAGAGGTTCTGGGTTTTGATTGTGCGAGTGGTAGGGTTTTCGAGGAGATGCTTCGTTTTGTGAATCTGATTGTCTGTAGTGTTTCATTTTGGTGTTTTCGATGGTGCTGATGCATTTTTGCGGTTAGTTATCTCCGGAGACTGGTGTGATGATAGGATGGTGATAAAGTCGGCGGAGACAGGATGGAAGTGACGGAGGTGAATCACAATGGAAAGCGATGTGATGTTGCAGCGGCGATGGATTCGGAATGGAAATTGACATTCAGTAGGCGGGTGGCTCGAGACTGTCATCAGCTCCCGGTGATGGCGATAGGTTCAATGTGTCTTCTAGGACTTTTGAATTTTGAATTGTTTTGGATATCGTGAATCATCTTACAAGTGGTTTTTCATCCGCGGTTTGGGTGATAACCGTTTTGAATTTTGAATTTTGATGTTTGAATTTCGAGTTTTGTATTTTGAAATCTGGAGTGTGTTGTTTCTGTTTTTTTTTTGAATGTACGGTTACTGCTAATCCTTAAAAGCGGTTTTATAGAAAATGGAAAAATGGATTTGGAGGAAGGGAGAAGTGAGGTGATACATTACCTCAAACTAACATGATGAAACCATATTGAACCACCCAAATCAAAAAGTGATAAGTTAGGGTATGTCATGAGAGTAGGGACCTGATTGGGTTCTTCACAAGAGAAAGGGTCAAGGAAGGGATGTTCGATCATGCGGGGGATGGGTTTCTTGATCGTGGAGAGGGGAAGCATGATATGATGCACTGAATGGAGGAGGAATGCTGATGAAGGGTACGGAGGAGGGAAGTAATGCACAAGGGATGAAGAAATCACAATTGTATAATCATGTGAGGGATGTAAAAAATACAATGGAGAATCCGATGTGGACCGAAGGAGGGAGAATTTTGTCGGGTGATGATCAGATGAGGATAATGGTTTTGGGAGAGGGATTGGGTGAGTGGGTCAGTGTGAGAGGAATGCCCAAGGGAGGATAAAAACTAAGGAAATCTGTTGCCATGGGGGGCGATCTATCCATGGATATTTCTAATACAATTCCATGGGTTTTAAATAACTGTGTTTATATCATTAACTATAGCCAAATCCCAATTAAACTATGGATATATGTCTATTTTTGTAGGTCATTTTTCTCAGTGTAAGGTATGAGTTTTCTCATCTCACTTTTATTTTTGTGAGATTTATTCCTTATTCACCACTCATTTATTTTTTGTAGTGTAAATATTTTTCATGAATATATTATATTATTATTATAAATAAATTGATGTATATTTTCATATCTATTTTATTATCTCTCTTTCATGGGTTTTATGTTTCAATAGTTTCCAAATTGGTTTAGTATCTTTGTCTTAATTTTCCTTCATTGAGACACATGCCATGTTATGCACCTATATTTTTCTATGATGTGTGAACACTACCCTTTCACATGTTATAACATACATATAATTCTTTTCAGGATATCTTAAGGATCATTTAATGTTATTTAATTACATGTGAAGTACAATTCAATGTTACCAAGTGGTAAGAGTTTATTGCAAAAATCTCATTATTTATTAGGATTGTTTATCATTATTCATTCATTTATGAAATCTTATGATCCATATTTCAATAAAACTTGTGAATTTTATTGTCCTCCAGTTATTATTTATATATTACTATATTAGTTCCATTTTTTACACTCTTTATTACTTAATATAATTAAATAATTTCTTTTAGAAAAATATGACATCATTTCTCTCTTCAGTCAGAAATCTATTTTATTCAAAAAAAATCAAAAAAAAATTAAAATAATTATAATTATTTTTTAATATTATTATTAATGAAAAAGGATTTTAATTTTTTTTGTTTTTCAAAACATCCATTATAAGTTTTCAAATCTATTTTCAAATAAACTGGTTTTTAAAAAATGTTTTCTGTTTTAAAAAAAGTTCAAAGAAGAATGGATATTTTCCTTAATAATTGTTTTTAAAATAACTTTATAAATTATTTTCCATCTAATATGACATTCGTTAGTTTTAATAATTCATTTTTGGGGATATGATAAATATTTTCCATTCGTAATATTTCTCTAATTTGTTTATGTTTTCATGACATGATTTTTATGAAACACATTTCTATTTCATGTGTTATATGCTTATAAAACCTACTTCTTTTCACAGCTTATGATTTGTTGAAATTATTATGAAACATTTATCTTTTCAAAAGTTTATTATATAATTACATGTTTATAATACCCGTTTCATTTCATTGGTTATGAAATGATGAATTCTTATTATCTATTGGTATACATATGTATGATTTCATTATAAGGTAGATGGGACCTATATCTCTCACCAAAACATTGTCCAGAATTTTATATCTCATGAGATATACATGGATGGAATGGGGAGTGACCTCAGTTCTTTAAATAACATTTTCTACTAATATGGTCTTGGGAGGGAACCTTCACTATTTAGATGGTCATTCTAGCGAACAATGACTACCAACATAGTATGGGGAGTAAACATGTACTACTAAGAGATCCATGGAAGTAATTATTTGATTACTATGGAAATAATTATATATGCTTATGTTTCTACCACAATTTCTTATATTGTTCCTATGTTATGATTTCATGGATTATGATCTTGATTCCCATATGATTCATGTCTTATAAATTTATGATCTTTATTACATGATTAATTTTTATGATATTTTGTGTGTAGGGTATGATGTTAAAATGTTATGATAACATTACCATACCCTTATAGTCATATTTATACTTAAATATCTCCCTTATTTTCCCTTTCAGAACATCTGAGCTCACTCCTTTTTCTATTTCCTTTACCTAGGATATGAATATAAGTATTATGTTTGATGTGTTTATGAATGCATATAGTCATGAAAAATCTAGTGGGATAGAATGTTTCTCATTTATGTATCAGTTTTTATGTTTCCATTTTTCCAAATTCACTAAACTAATATATTCATTGGGAAAATTATTGTGTTATTTATTAAGTATTCCACAAAAATGATGTAATTTTATTGTATGAAGATTTAGGGTCTCAATACAGAATGAGTTTATCAATTGGATTCAGATAAAAAATAAGTCTGTTGGTTAGATATGGAAGTAGAAGTAGTCTCTTAGTTTGAAATGGAGCATAAGAAGACTCTCAGTTAGATATGGGATTATTATAATCACATGTTTGATAGTAAAGAATCTATCACTAGGGGAAATAATTGGTTGTATCAAGGAGTAGGTTTTTTTAAAACCTTGTAAATATTGTGTTCTTCTCTTTTTATATATATTATTATAAGTACACATAAGGTGAGATTGGTAGATATAACATAGTATATTAATAACCATAAAAATTTCAATAGGTTAAATTCAAAAGTAAATGAATTCATAAAATGAGTATACTAATAATTCAACCCCCGATAGAACCTAATACAATATAGGTCTCTACAAGTTGTATAAAAGAATATATTTCCTCAAAATATCTTAAATAATATTTATTATGTAAAGATTTAATTAAATGGGTAAGATACATTTTATGTAGAAAAATAAATCTACCTATGAAGATAAAAATCTATAGATTTAATCAAAAACATAGAAGAATAGAAAAAATATATTGAAAAGGAATTTGAATATGAGTCATACATTAAAAACTAAGACACCACTAACTGAAGGTAATCAAAGTAGTATATCTTGCTATAATTCTCTTGATTATGGTTATTTTAAAGAAACCTTCTAATATTGTGCTAATTATGTATCACTTAGTTGTATTCACTATGTATTAAAACAAAATCTTGAGAACATACCCAATGAAGTAGTAAATTGTAATGCTAGAGGCATCAAAGGATTTTAGAAAGAAAAATTACATATGGAAGAAAAGGCTATTACTATGTAAGAGGAATTGGATAATATGTTTTTACATCAAACACCCTCATAAACAATTGAAAACAAAGTATTAAATAATTTATATTATCAATGAATGATATATTGAATATTTTAAATAATTTTAAATAAATATTTGTGATAAATATTTCTTTGAGATTTTATTTATATAATATTTCCATAAATTTGAAAATTTTCACCAAATTCTATTTGGATGGTTTCTCAACTAATGGATATTTAAAAAAATTAAAGGATATTTAAAATTCATTAGAATAATTAAGTAAAATTCATGAAGAACAAATAATGAATATGATGGATGACTCAGAAGGAAAGATGAGATCATTTTTGAAAGAAAAAATCCCTCAATTTGCTGTTTTTATAGTGAGAAGTGAAATTGAATAATCATTAATTACCACAAGTTGAAACTTCAAATATTTATAGAGAAAGATATATTTGCACACATGTTAAAATTAAGGATTGTGATTATAAAAATATAATTAGATTCCCCTCTAACCAAATGGACCCTCATCCAATAAGAAGGAATTTTGTGACCTAGAAACTATTGTATGTACTAATTTGGTATCAAATATAGGTACTGGTTTTAAACCAAACTCTGGGAAAGAATAGATAGAGATAAATATTGATAAAGCAAACACATAAAGGTGTATTTTAAAAGTAGCATGAATAGATTTTCTCTGATATTTTTTCCAAATAGTGGTGGCCCCACTCAAAATTATAAAGGTTCAAACTTGTAAAATATAAACAAACTACACCACAATGGAAGATAATAAGGCTAAAAAGATATTTTTAAGGTTGTGATAATTTTGGGAACAAGGGACTGGAAAATTGGCATAATATGAAAATTCCTAAAAATAATGTATATGGAATATTTAAGGGAATCAAAGGTAAATAAAATATAATACATACACCATATAATTGAAATCCATATAAAAAGAATATGTCTATAAATAATGGATTTTAATTCTTTGATTATTTTTTGTAATTATTGAAACAACAGTGGGAACTATTATGATGAGTGATGTTTTATGATAATAATACAAAAATAATAAAATATTGTGATAATAAGACCACAATAAAAGAGAAAACATGCAATAAATGAAGGTGATATTTTATTATTGAGATTTGAAAAAAAAATAAGAAGACTATTAAGCAAACTATCATAAAAAAGATGCGTATTGGGATAAGAAATCCTTCTATGTTTCAAATTCAAAGAGATATTAATTCTTAGAAAAATGTTGTGGAAAATATAAGTAGTAAGAAAAAATAGTTGAGAAATCCTTTATAAGATTTATAGGTGATAATATTTTTTTGTTAAAGGGAAAATCCTTCAATAAAAAAATAGTAGTAAGTAATGTGAATATTCTAAGAAGACAAAGAATGTGAATAAATAATTCCTAGATGTTGGGATAAATAAATTAAATTTTTAGAAGAAAATAGAGGAATCTAAAAGACATGCTGAATCAAAAATAATGAAAGTTAATATAGAAATTGAAATTGGGAGAAAATAATGGCCTACGTTGAGAGGTAGTTCTCAACCTGAAGGTTAATCCTAAATAATAATAAGGTCCCTCCTTATTATCTTAAATGTATGTGTGTGTTTGTTTGATTTTTTACTAAAATTTGGGTAATTTAAAGATATGGAATCATCCTTGGAGGGGGAGTATTTATGAGATGAAGTTGTTAAATATTCACTACATAGTGAATATGGAACATCTAAACATATTTATAAAATTAGAAGATGTGGTATTCCAATCACATGTTAATCCTTAATTCCTTATTATATTAATCATATCAATTATGGGGGAGTTCTTGGTTGATGATAAAATGATACAAAGGGGTGTCTTTATATTTTTCACTGAGACTTTATGATGTCTTTGTTGAAGTGTGTGAATGATTTTTTATTTTCATTGAAAAATATTATTTTTGGAAACTCCTTAAATGAGAATTGAGAATGTTTTAGATTCATTTCACATTCATGGTAGTTTGTGGTCTATATAGGTAACCATGGTTATATCTCTCTTTTTTCTACTTTGGGTTAGCCCACATAGTCTTAGAGTTCATTCACTGAATTATTTTTACTATGAAAACCATGTGAAATCATCCCTCTCTCAAATGTGTTCAAGAAACAATCATATTAAGCAGGATAAGATATTTAGATAAAATTGAGGGGATTAACCCCCTCCCACTACCTTTTTCATTTTATTTTTAATAAGTGGGTAAATTTGTTAACACACATACTTACTTTTACATTTGTGAAGAGATATTGAAAAAAATACCAAGTGGATATTATTGGGCATAGTGTTCCATGTTTTGTCAATGATGTGTCAATATGTGTTTGGTTAGTTGAAGATGAAGTGGTGAATCTTGGAGAATTATTATAGATTCATAGAATGTAATTGGGTGTCATTCTTGTGAAATTATCCTTGGAAATCATGATGATTTCTTGAAATGATCTTAATTTGAAGACATGTGTCATTAATATAATGCACATTTCTTCAACAAGGATTAATAAGAGATGATTATGTCCATACATAATTCAATTACTTTATGTTGTGTAAGACGTTCATGCAAAACATATTTATGTTTTTCATGAAGGATATTTTAGGAAGCTTGAATTTTGGTTGGGCTTAGTATTATATTAAATATTTTGAAGCGGACTAAATCTATGAATAGGCCTTTACGAAAAAAAAATTAAACAACCTTGAGGCCAAACAAGGAGTCCTTCAACCATATATGTGGTACTTATGGGTCAAACACATTAGAGAGATTGAACTTAGCTAGCTGTAGGAGGTAGGTGGGAGAATAGAGCTACCATAACACCCACGTGAAGGTTCATGAGTTGGATAGGATACAAAGGGACTTTATGGAATGTGAATAGAAAGAATAATCTTGTCAAGGTGGGACAACATATGGAGGTATATCCATCAGAAGCTTGTTTCTGTTGAATGTGCCTAGGTTTTGACCCTATGGTCAGTGAATGAATTGATCATTTAATCACCTCAATCGATCTTCTTCAAACTCCTGACACTTGAAGACTATTTTCCACTAAATTAGATGGTTAGACCTCTGTCGATCAATCCTGGGGCCACTGTGATCGTTATGAGCTCGATGTTGATGTATGATCAAGTTCTCTATAAGGTAAAGATGATTCAACATTCGTGAAATCTTTATCATTCATGAAGGTTGTTAATTTATGAAATATTCACTACCGAATGAAAATTTAGGTTGTTCTTGCATCATTCTTCATAGATGATTTTGATCTTGTAAATCAAGAGAATCATGTGATAATCATCATATACATGTGAGGGGAACTCACATAAAAAAATACATCATTGTTTTAAACAAAATATATTTAATGCCTATAATTTCATAGGTAATTAAATTTTGATAATAAAATGCTGTTTGGGATCATTTCTTAGATCTGAAACCACCCTGGGGGTGTGTTTCTCTGTTTAGCCGTTTGGACAGGATATCCGAGGGTATGCCTTCAATGTAGTAATTGTAAGAATTTCCTTGAATGGAATTTCTTTTTTACTGCATTTTGATATGTTGGGAATGGCCCGGTTAACTGTTTAGCCTGAGGGCGTGATTGTATTAGCCTGAGGGCGTTGTTGTGATTAGCCTGAGGGTGTGACTGTATTAGCTTGAGGGAGACGTTCTATTTCTCCTGAGGGAAACCTTTCGTGCCTGAGGGCTTGAATTCTGTGCCTGAGGGCGACACTTCGTATTCCTGAGGGAGAGGATTATATTACAATGCCTGAGGGAGAGATTCTGGTTGGCCTGAGGGAAAGTCTGAGGGCATGGTTCACTATATTAGTTTGAGGGTGAGATACTGGTTGGCCTGAGGGCTTGGTGCTGTTGAGCACAAAGTGATACTAAATTAAATGGAATAAATGAGTAATAAAATGGAAATTTATTTGTTAAGTTAGTTACTTTTGAGTACTGCTTACTTTATTGCATTTTACCATTTCACACTGTTGTTGCATTCTTACACATAGTTGGCCACGGGCCTTTGGTGGGTGCCTACTGAGATATATTTCTCACACACTGTTTGGGCCACACTTTTCAGCCCAAACAGATTATGTTTCTGTAGGTGTAGATAGGGGCAAGAGTCCCTATACAGGTACTTGACTGTTGCTGAGGAGTAGGAGGGCATGGGACCGAGCCTAGGCTCGCGATGCCGCTGCCATCTGTTTACTTGTTTTACTGTACTTTTCTTTTGGTTGTATCACAGTGATGTATAACATGTTCTGGATGTTTTCTTATAATTTGAAACATGTAGAATCATCATTCATATACTATTGGTTATATCCACTACTGTAGTTTATTTCAGTTGTGTGTGTTTACTGCTTCGGCTTTTTGTTGTATGTTTTATTGTGTACTCCGCTACGCTACACTTTGACAAATGAGGGCATAGTTTCCCAACTATCAGACCTGGGCCCTCGCTGCTAGTCGACAGCCTTTGGCGTTTGGGGAAATGCGCTTGAGGTCACGTGGCGAACCGGGCTTGGGGCACCCGTTGCGTGGCACACGAGTCCGGGACGTTACAAAGTGGTATCAAAGGAGTTTCTTTTCTTTGACTTACTGTTTGGAGACGTAGTCAGGGATAGGATGAAAGGTAGTTGGTAATAATATATGCCTGGGCGTAGCTAACCCGTGTACAGGGAAAATCCAGTCTGCCTCGTATTTTGCAATTCTTCTGATTTTTCAATTTTACGGTTGTTATATTTTCACTGTTGGGTGACACACATGTATTGTTCTATTATATTTATCTATGGGCTCCTTTAGTTGCAACCCGATGAGATGAGGGTATGCCATCTCATGCATCATATAGGCACATGCTAGATATCACATGTCATTCATAGTTTCCAGGCCATGTAGGTGCATTAGAAATTGCATGTTATTGTGATAGTTGCTGTGCTAGAAAGGCATGTTGTTGTGATAGTTGTACTGATAAAAATACCTGTTGTTGATAGGGTAATTTTTATGTGAGCTGGCTATAGAATGGACACTAAAATTTGGTTTTTGGGGCGTATGGGCCCCCATTGACCGGAATTTGGTGGATCATTGATTGTTTATTTTTTTATAACACAGATAAGCTGTCAAACTTTGATTCGTGGGGAGTATGGGCCCTCACGAGTCTGAATCTGACACTTAAGTGTTGTTTTTCAGTGTTTTCTGGGTTCTGGGGATGTTTCTGAGACATACTGTCCAAAAAACCCATAATACACGCTGTGTAGGATCTCATACACGTCGTGTGTGTTCTTCTGTTCAGGAAGAAAAATGAACTTTTTGAGTACACTCAGTGTACCCTGAGTACACGACGTGTAGTCTCTTCCCGTGTCACAAACCGTGTGGGCGGCGACACGGGGTAGGGAAGGGGTTGGGTAAGACATGCCATGTAGTTTTGTACATGCCTTGTAGTGTTGACCTGGAGTCTGGCCGTGTAACTAACAACACAGGTCGGTGAACTCCTTGATTGAGCACGCCGTGTCAATTATAGACACGCCGTGTAGTGTGACCTAGGGACTCGGCCGTGTAACTAACAACATGGGCCGGTGTCACCTCTCCCTGAACATGCCATGTACCTGTGGGACAGGCCGTGTAGTATTGTCCGAGGACAGACCGTGTGGAGTTATCCATGTGGCTGGGAAACAGGGTAGTGTACACGCCGTGTGCGGGTGTAACACGCCATGTAGGGTCAAGCTGAGTAGTCGGCCATGTCACAGACGACACAAGAAGTTGGAAAATAACCCCGTACACGCCGTGTAGATGTTATACATGCCATGTCATTTTTTTGAACAGAAGCCGTGTGGCTTAGCCGTGTGGAAGGACCCGGGCATGGGAAGGGAAGTCAATTACATGCCGTGTAGTCATTGTACACGCCATGTAGTCTTGTTTTGCAAAATCTTGAATACCTTCTTCCTCTTGTTCCCTTTGTGGTTACTTCGCTTTCAGTCTTAATAATCTTGAATTTGAGGCATGCTTTTGACCTTGTAGAGTCATGCCACCTAGACTACTGCGAGTTGTTTGCTAGGAGAGCGGCGACGATTATACTCCGGAGATGGTGGGCCATGGGCTACCAGTTAATCCACCAGTAGATCCAGATGCGGCAATAGCTGTTATACCGGACACAGGCACGGAGGCGAAGTTCCTTGAAGGCTTATTGCAGTTCATGCAGACCTTTCAGGGAGCACCGCAGGCTACCACATCTATGGACGAGCTGACATGTATCTTTCAGCAGTAGTATCCACCTACGTTCTTAGGGGATGGCAGACCATAGGCTGCAGAATCTTGACTAGGATCGATGCAGACTATTTTTGAGCATCTTGAGACGCCTCCAGGGCGGAGGGTCAAGCTTGCGACTTATATGCTGCGTGATTCATCCAAGGGGTGGTGGGATGTTACCACCCAGTCAGAGCATCACAGGGACATGGCGTGGGAAGATTTTCAGGCAGTCTTCTATGAATTCTTCTTTCCCGAGATGCTGAGGGAAGATAGTGCTCAATATTTCATGAATCTGCAGCAGGGCGCTATGTCGGTGATGGACTACTCTGCTCATTTTACAGAGCTTCAGCGATTTGCACCCGTTCTGGTGGGTGATGATATGTTGAGAGACAGACGTTCTGAGGATGGTCTTCAGTATGACATACGAGTGCTGGTAAATGTTTTCAGGTTACCTAATATACACGCGATTGTGAACCAGGCGCTGATTACAGAGAGGAACCTACGGGAATCGGGTGGTGTGGGCCAGGGCGGTTCATCACCAGTTACTCGTACTATTTCTGCTGGAAAGAGGAAGAGACAGATGGACTTCTCTCAGGGCGGTAGTACCATCCAGGAAGCTTCTTCAGGTGGCCCAATCAGGTGCTACCAGTGTGGTAGAGAGGGGCACAAGATACCGCAGTGTCCAAGAGACCCAATGGAGTGTCGAGCTTGTGGAAAGATGGGTCATCTGCAGCGCTTTTGCAGGGCATTTCTACCAGTGTCTAGTGAGAGGGGTTCTGTGCAGACTCCATGTGCGGGAGCAGGACCAGTGGCTTCTTACCAGTCTGGAAACTAGAATATGTCTGGGCGTGCAGGCCGAGATGGTGGTCGTGGTCATGGTAGCCAGACACCAGGATCTCAGAGGCAACAGGGCGGGACAGCTCAGGGTAGCCAGGCTATGTCGCAGGGCCGCGGAACTGGACAGGCATATGCAGTGCAACAGACCCAGTAGGAGAAGGATCCCAGACCTTCGACAGTCAGAGGTACTATTCTAGTAGCTTCTGTCTTGTCTTCAGTACTTTTTGATACGGGTGTTACACATAGTTTTATATCTGTACCCATTGTGGAGAGCCTTGGGCTCTGTGTTTCTACTTCTTTCGATATCTTGACACTAGACACTCCATTGGGGATGAGAACGACTGGTGTGCATCAATGCAAGGAGTTCCCCCTTGAGGTTGGAGGGTGTCACTTACTTTAGGACCTCTATGTCTTAAAGATGACGAGCTATGACGTTATTCTCGGGATGGACTGGTTGGTTCCCTATCGAGCCTTTGTAGACTGCTATCGTCGTAGGGTGCATTTCACGTCACCAGAGGGTGAAGAGTTTCTATACAAGGGCGAGTGGGATGTTCAGGCGAGTCGAGGTGGACCAGAGCATCATGGGAGAGGTGGAGTCACAGCCCAGATTGTGAGTTTGTATCTGGATGATCAGGGGACTTTTCAGACATATTTCCCTCCAGTATTTGATCATTTTAGGGATGTCTTCCCAGATGACTTTTCAGTTCTACCTCCGGTTCGTGAGGTGGATTTCTCTATTGAGCTTGTGCCAGGAGCAGCACCGGTGTCCATTCCTCTGTATAGGATGGCCACACCTGATCTGTAGGAGCTCAAGAGGTAGTTAGAGGAGTTACAGCCAAAGGGCTTTATTCGACCCAGTACGTCTCCTTGGGGTTCTCCGGTCCTTTTTGCGAAGAAGGCGGATGGTACCTTTAGACTTTGCGTGGATTATCGAAAGCCGAACCAGTTGATGGTTAAGAACTGATATCCCTTTCCGAGGATTGATGATCTGTTTGATCAGCTTCGTGGAGGACGAGTGTTCTCGAAGATTGACCTGAGATCCGGATATCATCAGCTACGCGTTAGACCATCTGACATACCTCTCACAGCTTTCAGGAGTAGGTATGGTCTATATGAGTATACGGTTATGACGTTCGGACTCACGAATGCAACAGTAGTTTTCATGGCTCTGATGAATCGTGTGTTCCATCTGTATCTTGATTCTTTTGTGGTAGTATTCGTGGACGACATCTTGGTGTACTCTCGCACTCGACACAACCATGCCACCAATCTTGAGATCGTATTGAGTACACTGAGAGAGCATCGTCTATATGCTAAGCTCTCAAAGTTCCACTTTTGGATGGACTAGATTCACTTCCTGGGTCATATTATCTCAGAGGCAGGAGTTTCAGTAAACCCAGAGAAGGTGAGATCTGTAGTTTCTTGGGATCATCCTAACAACGTGTTTGAGATACGAAGTTTCTTAGGGCTGGCTGGTTCTTACAGGCACTTCATACAGGACTTCTCCCTCTTAGAAGCACCGTTGATAGGTCTGACTAAGAAGGGTGTGAAGTTCTTTTGGTCGGAAGCTTGCGAGGCAGCTTTTCAGGACCCGAATGGAAGGTTGACATCAGCACTGATCCTGATACTCCCAGAGCAGGGGAAGAGCTATACAGTTTACTATGACGCATCAGGGATTGGGCTGGGAGTAGTGTTGATGTAGGGCGATCGAGTCTTTGTGTACGGGTCTCGATAGTTGAGGCCACATGAGAGGAATTACCTGACGCATGATCTCGAGTTGGCTGCAGTAGTACATGTGTTGCGCTGTCGGAGACACTATCTATTGGGGGAGCATTTTGTGGTTTTCACTGACCAAAAAAGCCTCAAGTATATCTTTACTCAGCGTGACCTGAATCTGATTCAGAGAAGGTGGGTTGAGTACCTACAGTCCTTCGATTTTGAGCTTTCATATACACCTGGTAAAGGTAATGCAATAGCCAATGTACTGAGCAGGAAGACTCAGATACAGGAAGTGCAGGAGGCCAGTGGTGAGTGGCATCTCATGGCTTTGTTCTTTGAGATGCATTTGGATGTTCATGATATTCAGGGGAAGACTTATCTTTCCTCATTAGCTGTAACTTCTACCCTCTTGGACAAAGTGAGGATGAGGCAGTTATCGGTTTCAGAAGGCCTAGTTCTACGGGAGTCGGTGGAAAGTGAGGACCCTCCTCCTGGTTGGACGATAGGTGATGATGAGGTTTTGCATTTCCATGGACGTGTATGGGTTCCAAGGGATATACGCGAGGAGCTGATGCGGGAGTTTCATGCTTCATCTTGGGCAGTTCATCCTGGGGTTACCAAGATGTACCGTGACTTGAGACATCAGTACTGGTGGCCAGGTATGAAGAAAGAGATAGCTAGTTTTGTTACGAGGTGTTCCACCTGTCAGTAGGTGATGGCAGAGCATCAGAGGCCAGCTGGGCTGTTACAGTAGTTTCCCATTCCGGAGTGGAAATGGGATGATGTCGCGATGGATTTCGTGATGGGATTACCAAGGTCACCTCGAGGCAATGATGTCGTATGGGTTGTTGTGGACAGACTTACAAAGGTAGCTCACTTTTTTCTGATCAAGGAGACCTTCGGTGTGGACGAGCTCAGAAGGCTGTATATCCGAGAGATCATACATCTGCATGGGGTCCCTCATTCTATCGTTTCAGATAGGGACGCCCGCTTTACGTCTCATTTCTGGTAGAGTTTTCAGAGGGCGCTGGGTACACAGGTGCTTTTGAGCACAACATACCACCCTCAGATAGATGTCCAGTCAGAGCAGACGATACAGCTGCTAGAGGACATGCTGCGTGCATGCATCCTAGACTTTGGGGGCTCTTGGGAGAAGCATATACCCTTAGTCGAGTTTTCCTATAACAATAGTTTTCAGGAAACTATTGAGATGGCACTATATGAGGATTTATATGGTAGGCCATGCCAATCACCTTTGTGCTGGTTAGAGGCAGGTGAGACAGCTTTACTGGGACCATAGCTCGTGCAGGAGACATCTGAGCAGATCCAGTTAATTTGGAAGCGGATGGCTACCGCACAGTCTCGTCAGAAGTCTTATGCTGATCTCCGCAGACGACCTTTGGAGTTTGTGGTTGGGGATCAGGTTTTCTGGTGTGTTTCGCCGAGTATGGGACACAAACGTATCCGAAGATAGGGTAAGCTTTCACCAAGGTATGTGGGACCATTCGAGATTCTATATAGAGTCAGGCTGGTTTCCTATCGGTTGCAGTTACCGTAGTGGTACCGAGCCACGCACAACGTCTTCCACGTGTCTTAGTTGCATCGCTATCATTCATACCCATCTCACGTCTTTCAGACTAAGGAGGTTGAGCTTCAGCATGATGTGTCCTTTGAGGAGCATCCGATCCGTATCGTTGACAGGAGAACAAAGGTTCTCCGAGGCCGGTCAGTTCCTCTCGTACGGGTGCTATGGAAGCATGGCCAAGTGCAGGACGAGACCTGGGAGCGGGAGGCCGACGTACGTGCTCAGTGGCCAGAGTTTTTCTGAGCTTATTCTTTTCCATCCTTGGAAGGGAAATTTGGGGATGAATTTCTATAAGGGGGGATGTTTTTAAGAACCCGGTTCTTATTTTCGAGGTACGGGCTTCTTCCTTTTCCTTTTCCTTAAGTTTTTCTGAGAAAATATGGAAAATGGGGAAAAATCATAAATTTTTGGAACTACACACCGTGTAATTTATCCACACGCCGTGTAATTTTGACCGTGTTGGGATGATTACATGGGGTGTGTGGCCTTGTCGGAGATGAAGGGTGTAGGAACCAACTACACGCTGTGTAGTGGTACCTTACACGCTGTGTAGTCAGTCAGTAGGCTTAAACAGTAAGGCGGTGGAGTCACCACCAGTTGGGAGGAAGTACACACCGTGTACTTGGGAGTACATGCCGTGTACTCTTGTCGGCATATGAACAGTGTGGCGGTGCCGCCAAATGAATAGTTAAATGAAAGGAGTACACGCCGTGTACTTTGAAGTACACACCGTGTACTTTGTTTTTTATGATTAAAATAGGCAGTAGCCTCCTCATTTGGCAAAGGAGGCACTTGAGCCATGTTGGAGCCAAAGGAGGAGGTTGGATCTTTGAATATCCACCGGGCGTTCGTATGGAATCTGTTTCGGCTTCGGAAGATCTCGTTGGAACCGCACGGGTGAGCCCTCTCCCCTCCTGGTACCGTTCTTGCCAATTCTTCTCCTAACGTAAGTTATTTATGTTTGAATGAGTTTTGTTCTTCGTCAGATCTATGCTGTTCTGGGGAGTTTCAGGAGTCGGCATTCGGGTATAGCGTTCGTTGGCATATAAGGTAGGTCGCTTTGTGTACATTTTCTAACTGTCGTGTGTTTTGTGCATTTTCGTGCCACGAACCCATGTTGGGGTTTCGTGTGGCTGAGGCCGTTTCTATATTTAATGCCTAGAATTGCATAAGTAATTAAATTTTTATAATAAAATGCTGTTTGGGATCGTTTCTTGGATCCGAAACCACCCCGGGGGTGTGTTTCTCTGTTTAGCCGTTTGGCCAGGATACCCGAGGGTATGCCTTCAATGTAGTAATTGTAAGAATTTCCTTGACAGGAATTGCATGTTTACTGCATTTTGATATTTTGGGCATGGCCCGATTACCTGTTTATCCTAAGGGAATGATTGTATTAGCCTGAGGGTGTTGTTATGATTAGCCTGAGGGCGTGATTGTATTAGCCTGAGGGCGACATTCTATTTCGCCTGAGGGAAACCTTTCGTGCCTGAGGGCTTCACTTCTGTGCCTGAGGGCGACACTTGGTATGCTTGAGGGCGAGGATTCTGTTACAATGCCGGAGGGTGAGATTCTGGTTGGCCTGAGGTCAAGCCTGAGGGCGTGGTTCACTATATTAGACTGATGGTGAGATACTGGTTGGCATGAGGGCTTGGTGCTATTGAGCACAAAGTGATACTAAATTAAATGGAATAAATGAGTTATAAAATGGAAATTTATTTGTTAAGTTAGTTACTTTTGAGTAATGCTTACTTTATTGCATTTTACCATTGCACGCTGTTGTTGAATTCTTACACGCAATTGGGCACGAGCCTTTGGTGGGTGCCTATTGAGATATATTTCTCACACCCTGTTTGGGCCATGCTTTTCAACCCAAATAGATTACGTTGCTACATGTATAGATAGGGGAAAGAGTCCCTATACAGGTACTTGAGTGTTGCTGAGGAGTAGGAGGGAATGGGACTGAGCCTAGGCTCACGATGCCGCTGCCAGCTATTTACTTATTTTGTTGTACTTTTCTTTTGGTTGTATCACAGTGATGTATAACATGTTCTGGCTATTTTCTTAGAATTTGAAACATGTAGCATCATCATTCATATATTGTTGGTTATATCCACTGCTGTAGTTTATTTCAGTTGTGTGTGTTTGCTGCTTCTGCTGTTTGTTGTATATTTTATTTTGTACTCCGCTACACTACACTTTGAAAAATGAGGGCATAGTTTCCCCACTATCAGACTTGGGCCCTTGCTGCTAGTCGGCAACCTCTGGCATTTGGGGAAATGTGCTTGAGGTCACGTGGCGAACTGGGCTCGGGGCACCTATTGTGTGGCACCAAGGTCCGGGATGTTACACTTTTTTTAAAGAAAATGTCCATCATTAAGTTACTTTTTGTGTGAATATAAATCCCACCCATGATATGATTACATGAAGGACAAGATGAATCACATAGAAAATTGAATTGTGTCAAAAACACTCAATTTTTTTTAAAGAAACATGAAAAAGACTTGTGAATCCATCATGGTTTTCATGAGGTCTCTATGATATCACATACACTATTTGAGAAAACATGTTGAGCCACCATGAGATATTTCATAAACGCACTATGCTACATGAAAGAGAAGGAAAGAACCCACATTCCTGATCATCACTTTCAAGAAAGTTTTTCACAGTGATAGTGTACAAACCTACATTGTATATCATGAAGAAGAATAATCACATTCATGCTATAAAAAGATTACTATTGCATGAAGGAAAAAATGATTCCATACATGCATATGTGACTGAATATTCACATGAGTATTTAACCAAAAAAAGAAGGAATTATTAAAAAAATATATGTAACCAATAATTACATGCACATGCATTTATGAAAAATAACAATATGCATAACTTTAATAAAATAACATAAGATAATAAAAAAATTAAATTGTTATGTTCTTGGGTTAATTAATTGGATAACCCCATGAAATTATTTCATGAAGTACAAGTGAGATAATTGAATTAAAAATTCAAGAATGAACATTATTGATATTGTGCGAGTATTAATCTTTTATAAAATATTAAAGGACTTGTGTGCATAAATTGCACATATTAAGTGAGGCCTGAACTTTAACATTTGAAGGAATAATTCCCAAAGTAGTGTTTCATTAATGAAACTAATCATTATAAGAGGTGATAATTATTGTTAAATATTAACAGATTTATTCAAATTTTTTTAAGGTACTTGAAGTGTACATGTGAAAGTGTGATTCAGTGAGTTCATAGAGGATAATCAAGAGAAATCATCATACAATGGAACTATCCTTGAATAAAGGTGAAGTACTCTCATTTTTTTGATAGTAGGTGAAGTCTTCTTGTTGGTACTAGGATAAGAAGGATTCCCTCCATTTGATCCATTACAGAAGAAGTCTTTTAGTTGGAGGCAGAAGCAGAAGTGGCCTCTTGGTTGAATCTAGAGCACAAGAAGTCTATCAGCAGTTATTGGGAGAGTTTTAATCAATTGTATGATAGTAAATAATCTGTAACTAATGGGAATAACTAGTCATAGTGAGGATTATGGTTTTTTTATAACCTTTTAAAAATTCTGTGTTACTATCTCCATTATTACAACTACACATTTGGCAATGTTAAGTTATATCACATAGTTGATCGAGAACTGTAACAAGTTCAATAGGTTGAACTCAAACATAAAATAATTCATAAAACTAGTATAGCACTAATTTAATCCCCCCCCATCTCAATTTCACCTAATATAGCTTATGGGTTTCAATTAATGTTATAATATTGTCATATATTGTGAGTATTCATGTTGTCTACTCATTTCTGAAAAATTGAAATGAAACATATAATACTCTGTTAATCTGTTATTGTATTTCTAAAATTATATTGTCAAATTTCACACACAAATAGTTTGGTTTGAGTTAGACTACATGTAAAGGGAATTCTCTTTCTTTTGATGTGATTTATTGTATAAGTGAATATAAAGAATGTGTAAAATATAGTCTACCTAGTGTTATATATTATTATTTAATATTATTATGCATTGGATTTTTTTCTTATCTTTTTATAGATGGGGATGGATAGGAATCCTTATAGTTATATAACATTATGAAACTACTATCCTTAAATATATTAGGTAATTTTCATCATCTATAGAGGGTTCTCTAGCCTCTAGTCGTACATATTATGTAGGAGGCCTTATGTTTTTATTATTGTAATATATGTGCTTTATATTTGTGTATATTTAATATTTATATTTTATGACTATCACTATGGTGATATATGGGTAGATTAATTATAATATGAATCATGAACAATCATATTTTCTTTAATTGTAATGGAATGTTAGTTTTTTTCATATTTTGATATCCATGCATACAGTCACTAGTGTTAAATAGTGATCAATCTACTACTTGAGGTGACCATATAGTGTATTATTTATCATGAATGAAATTTAACTTGTGACTTTATGCTCTTGTATTCATGCAGTTTAACATGTTATACTAAGAGATTAATTTGGTTTATAGAGTCTTAGTTGGAGCTAAAGGATGTCTATATTCTAGAAAACAAGTGATATTACATCCGTTGAAATTATTTATGTTTATGTTGTATGAGATGAGATATTCTAACATTGATATTTATATGTGTTTTATTATATCATGTTATATTTTTAATATGTATGAAATTCATTCATGTTCACATTCATGTTATTTTATAATTTAATTATTTTTTATGGATGAGTTTTCATTTGTTGTAAGTTAAAAGTTGTCTATAAAGGTAATAACTCTCATTGAGTGTTTGGGTACCATAATGATTATCACTAGGCTTAGGAATAGTGAAGTTAGGATTAGGTAGTTCACTTATCCTTAAACTAAGTCATTAGGGATCGGTATCAATGTTTCAGGTTAGAGTTTAGAGTAAGGAACTTGTGAGGTTTTGATTATTAAGACTAGGGTTATAATTATCTTGGTATTAGAGTTGATATTTTATTCTAAGGAACATGACATAGGTTGTGGAAGTTGGTATATATCTACGATAGGACTTTGGTTACCACAAAGCTACCTTGAGTACATCAAGCATTAAATATAGTGTACAATTATGTTTTCCTTGCATTATATAAGGGGAAATACATGATCTATGAGTATTCTTGATTTTAATAATGAATATTTTCTGGTACAGACACCCTATAATATTCAATGATCACTTTTAAAAAAATTGTTTTTCTTATGTTTATAAGTTCATGAAAATTAAAAATTCTATGTCAATGTGATAAATTATCATGTATGAATTTATTTATAATTTCATGGGTTGAAATGAATAGGTTCTTATTTATTAGAGTTCTATCAGTTTCTAGATAACTTTAGGATGAGTATTTTTTCACTAACTAGAATATGAGGACTGGAAATTATGAAGACTGAGACAACTTATGTTGATTTTAAATTATATATTTCAGGGTTTTATATTAATAATGTGTCTTGTAAAAAGTAAAATTTCCCCCAATTATTTTACTGTGGAATCATTTCAACTATGTTTTGAGAATAATGTGAGAGGAATGAGTAATCTCATGATATTTCCTTTCAATACTATGTTCTCTTTTAATGGTTGTTTTTCACTTGTAATTTAATTTTTTCATTTTATGAATTTTGTTTACTAAAATGATTATATTATATTGGGACATATATGTTGGTATAATTTGATATAATATATTGAATTCATGAAATCCAATTGATTCATGAAAGGTGGTATGTGTTTCATGATGATATTGCATCACACATGATGGGAATGTGGTGGATGATGATAATTATGGTATAAGATGTGAGTTTCTTAACATAAAGGTGGTTTTTATTAATATTTCTATATGATATATATCATGATTTTATAGATAATAAATTTAATGACTTATGGGATTTAAGATGCATTATTGTGTTGTTATTAATCGTGCATATTAATGTGATGGGTTGATTAGTTTTCATGATATGTTGAGTGATGAGAAATAGATAACTCAATGGAATGATAATAGAATAACATAATATAATATAATTCAGTATTTATTTAAATATGAAACTTACCTCAAGATGATGGGATGAGTTATGTTGATCAAAACCATCTTAGTGGTACATGGCATTATAATAGTGAATCAACGAACAAATAGTACATTATATTCATTATGTGGTGGCATAAACATCAGTGATTTAGTAACTAGTGAATTCTCTCAACCCATATTTAGAGGTACTGAAATAATAAAAGATTAAAATTTAAATAATAACGATGTGGAATACAATAATGATTTTTGGGGAAATAAATTATTGTTTTTTGAAAATGGTGATAAATAATGTTTTGAAATTAAATTATTATATGATATTTTACTAATTTAATAAATATATATATATATATATATTATAAGTGGTTGGATTTCAGTGACTAGTTGAGAATTATATCAAATTTGTTTAATTTTAGGTTGTTTTCCCAGAGTATTAAATATATTTTGTGACTAATTAGTTTTGAATAAGGTCTTCCAATCTAGGAATTTAATTATATGTTCTATCAAAGTTGATTACTATTTTTGTAGTATTAGAATCCTTGAATAGTAAATCATTCTCATTAAACAATTTATAAAAAGGAATACTAATTGTGGCTATTGGTTTTACTATTTTAGTGTTGTGTATGTTTCTGGTAAATAATGTGAATTTAAAAACTAATTCTTATAAAGATAGTGAGAATACAGTTTTTGACAGGTTAGGGTTAGTGGTTTTTATCACACAAGTGGTTGGGGATATTGATATCATCAACTCATTTGATAATTATTAACATGTATAATGATATAGAGGAATATTATCATAGTTTTTATAATATGGATTCATTATTAACCTAGTGTCATTTTAAGATAATGATAGATAATTTATCATTTAGTTTTTTAATCAAAATAAATATAATATCATGAATATATTGTAATTAATTTCATAAGATGTATATTTTTTGAGATTATCTTTCATAGGATTTTTATAAAGTAAAAAAATATGATATATTATTTATGAGGAATGTTTTCAAACATGAGGAGTGAATAAATAAATAAGTACCATATATGCTTCAAAATATGATAGATAATAAACATATTGATAGTTTGAACATAGTTTTTGCAACATTTTAACTTTTTCATCAAGTATAGTGGGTTTAGTTTTAAGATACATGTGATTATTTGTGACATAATAAGGTGTCCTTATTTGATTAACTTTATGTTTTCTTTATAATGTTAGTGAGTGTTATGTCTTTCCATGATGATTAATGGTAAAGTTAGTTAATCTATAAAGGAAGTGTTAATAATCTTTCACACTTTTTATTGGGTAGTTCATTATATAATGTTATGTTTTACCATGATTTCTTTTTAATAGAAAATTATGAGATTTTATCAAAGTTATATGTTAGCACTTATTATCTTATAATGAATTTGACATGTTATTGTAATGTTTTAAAATTCAAAAATATTTATAATTTTTTAATGGTTTATATGTTACAAAATGTTATCATTGATTAATGGGTATATTCTTCTCTTTATAGTGTATTTAAGAGATGGACCATGTTGTATCGCCCCAAGACTTTGAAATATTTTCATTTTCAAATAAATTAATTTTTTCTAGATTTCTTTATACACAACACCATTATCATCTTACTTTACATACAATAATGAGTTAGCATGTGTTACACGTAAGGCCACATTTTACCGAACAATAATATATTATTAAAATATTTTTATTTAATATAATAAGATATAACATAGAGTTTAAGTTGTATATTATTAATGTTATTTAATAAATTATAAAAATATATTGTTGAATTCATTGGTTACCAATTATTTTGAAATTTATATAAGAACCAATTGAATATAATGAGAATTTTTTTATAAAGGCTACTTTTATGCTCACCGAGGCATTTTATCTTAATAAATTAAATTAATTAATATTTTTGAATGATATTAATGAAATTTATATTTTATATATTCAATAAAATATTTATTTAAATTTAAAAAATAAATTTTATAGGCATAATATATGAACAAACCCAATATTACATATAAAAACCAATATTTTTTATAAAGGTACTTTTACTGCCTTTTGATAGTGAATTTATTTTAAATATAATTTTTGAAACTTTTATATTTTTTATTTGATAAAATAGTCTTATTATTTTAAATTCAAATATAAAAATTTACTTTGGTTTTATTTTTGGTATTTTTCAAATAACTTCCAGATTTTGAGGAATAATGATAAAATTTTACATTTTAATTAAAAATTACTTTTTCATCTAAATAATTTATAGTGTTAAATTATATTTATAATTGGTTTTAAATTAAAATTAATTCTAGTTTTTACCATTTAATATAATTGAGGTCATTAGAATCAATTTCAAATTGAGTTTGGATGTAAAAATATTTCAATATTTTGAATATTTTCACTTTAAAAACATGTTTTCTCGTTCTTTCAATGGGATTATTTTTTAATTAGTTACCGAAACTTCTGTGTTTTTTATTTTAAATATTTAATTCCATATTTTGAATATGTGGATCAAAATTATGTTAATATTTTTATTTTATTTTTTTTCTTATGAATAATTTTTTTTAATATTTTAACTACCACGATTAAAGGTAAATCAAGTAATTAAGGGTAAAAATTATATTATAATTATTATAAAATTACACTAAAACTTTTAATAATTTTATTTTATGATATACTTTGGACCAAATCCATACATGGGACGATTTAATTTCTTCTTGGGTATATTCAGAGTAATTTAATTATTTTATACTATTTTATTTTAAGGGAAGTCCTATATGTCACAATCTTCTTTTTAATTATTATTACATTTTTATATATGGTTATTTCTGTATATCTTTTAATAAAAAATTTAATATGAATAAAAAATTTATTTATTAATCATGATTATTTATTTTTAGTTTTTAGGTAATAAATAATTAAAATAACGGCTTGCACAATGGTGATGCAGTAATTGTTTAACTAAGGGATATATTAAAAAACTTACAAATTATAAAATAAATATAATTTGACATAATTGATGTCATCAATTAATTTTATAGACTATTGAGACATATTAGGGATGTATAAAATGTTTTGTATTGATGTTATCTTGTGTATTGATATTTTTTGAAAAATTCATGAAATGAATAGTGTCAAAATTGAAATTAAGGATATTTTAAAATAAATAATATTTTTTTTAAAGATCTAAAATTCACAAAAAATATAAAATTTAGAAAAAATATTAGGATAATGTTTAAAATGTCATAAATGACTCATTTATGGTTATTTTTCCATTTTATAAAAACTATATTAACCTTTAAAGTGTAAAAAAGCCAAATTGTCACGGTAAGAACTAAAGGGTTTAACTAAGGGTTCAATCCAAAAGACAGGGGTATAAATTTGATCTAAATATTCCTAATAATTATTGTTTGAGATGATTTATAACCATACTTATCTTATTATCTAAATAACTCACTTTTTATACATTTTTAATTAAAAATAAATTTATATTAATTTAATATTTTTTGTATGTCCAAAAGTGACCCTCACCTCGATTATATAAGGGAACCTCCTCCCTCACTTCCTCACAGCTCTAAATACACATTATATTGACTAATATCTACCCAAATAACTCCTACATATCTCTCCCCTCATCTTAGAAGCCTAAATTTGTGATGCAATATATCCAAGGAAGACCTTTGGTGTAAATCAAAAGGAGTTACCCAAAGAAAAGGTAACATATTTCCTCAATCTCTTTAGTTATCTTTCCATTATCTACTCCCTAAACACTCTCTATTACATGATTATATAACAACACCAGTATCCTCAATATACTGATATTTTTTTATTCTATGGTTTAGATGTACCCTTACAGATAATTCCATCTAATGGATAATGAACATACTTTTTATGTGTACGGTGAACTACCGCCTCATGAAATGATGATTACTTTTTTCGTTTACCAATATTCATGGTTGGGAATTATGATGGAACCACTTTTTATATACGTTATATGTTATATTTAATATGTATTTTTTATTTTCTAATTATTTTATAACACATACCTTTATTCATTCCAATTTGAATAAATATGATAACCTCGTTTGATGAAGTGTGGACTACTGCCTCCTTAAAGAGATGTGATTCGTTCATGTTATTCATGGAATGTATAAAGGATAGTTTCAAGAAAAAATGGTATATATATGAAATTAATATGAAAATATAATTATAATATTCATATATATCATTTACTTTTCATTGTTTTAATATGAAAAAAGAGTTTATGTAGCGTCCCTGTGTATGTACGGCCTACCATCTCCAGGAACAGTGCATTTCATTTATTATCTCCAAATATTATGGGTTATTATAAATAAATTTATAACAAATATATATAATATTTAAATAATGGTTTATATACTTTATATGATTTGAACATTATTTAATTAATGGGAACAACAAATAACAAGTGAAAACTTACTCGAGAAACTAGGTAATTAACACCCAAAATTAAGAAAATAACAAAACAATGTTAACAAACAGGTAATAAGATATGATAAGATGATCAAATATTATATCATAAATATTAATATGTTTTTTTAATAAGTTACTAACACTCTTAAACCCATTATATATAAGTTTAAAGTATGAACACCCAAATAGAAATGCAGGGTAAGGAATTATTATCTTGTTTTCCTTTCTGTGAGACATACACCACATTCAATAGTTATTTTATTTACACTGTGTATATAATTCCCATGAATGTTTTTTATGAGTATTATTCTTAATATTATGGTTTTTAATATATTTATAATTTTATATCATGGGGGATATTATTCTATTGATTATCAATTTGTAAGCGGTTGTTTGAAAATCACATCGTTATTCATTATTTTTTTGTTTAAGTCTCCATTGGGGAATATTTCACTTCCATGTTAATCCTTATAAAAATATTTTCAAAAATGTTTTTAATTTTCTATAGTTAATATTTGAATTCATTTTTACCCATTTACTAATTTTCTAAATTCATTAAAAATAATCTTCCTATCATTTTCCAAAACAAGGTACTTTAGGACTTTTCTTGCAAAAATAAAAGACCTATACGACATGAATGGATTTTCCCGCCTTTATTTCACCTTAATATTTTGAAGCTTAATTTAAAATTTTAAATGGTTATTTTCATATAAAATATTTTATTTCATAAAAATATGTTCTTTTATATAAATGACAATAAAGTGGTAATGGATTTTCATATCACTTTTTTACATTTTTGAGATAAATGTCATATTCACCACTTATTTTTTTTGTTTGGTGTATCTAATATCCCGTTTGATATATCATATCATGAATATATTTATCTTAATGGTATTAAATTTTTAATTTTATAATTTACTACTTTTATTGGGCTTGTGTTTCAAATATTTCATATTGGTATGGGACACAATGATTTAATGATATCTTTTTAAATCGATTGATTGATATATGAGGAATTCTTTGGAAAAGTATGAAATTTGTTGGGGAACATTTAATAAAATTCCTATGGGTTGGTGAATAGTTAATGAAATACCCATGATTCATCATTAGTCTCATGAGATGAAATCAGTTGATGACAAACCCTTCAAGTGTGTTTCCAAGTAGAATAGACAGGTCTCTACCCACAAACATAAACCATTATATGAAGGGTCTATATGGTAGTGGTTCATGTGCTAGATACATTACATCCAATAATGAAGCATTTAATTTATTTATAATTCATTAATTATTGTTATCCATGAGATTATTGCATCAAAAGATATATGGATTCATTTTATTATTAGTTTATTGATTAAAAGGAATTTGTTTCAGATTCCTACCATGCTATATTGAGTATGCATTATCTAGTTTATTTGAATGGAATGTGTTATCAGTTATTTTCATTATCAAGTTGATTTAATATCATCAATTCATTATTTATTCCACTTTACTTACCCATACTAAGAATTTCAAATCATCCTTTTATTTGTTCTATTTTCCCGAGGTTATGAAGTTGAAATTTTTGAATGAGTTCAAGGATGAAATTATTTTACTTAGTTATATCTTAGGATTTTAAAATTTAATAAGGGAAGAATTTATGTATATAGTTATTTATTACTATTAAACCGATCAATCCATTAGTATCTCATTTTTTGTAATCATGATAAAGTAAGAAAGTAATGGACCAACTCCATGCTTATAGGGTCATGGTGTTACTTTTGGTATCAAAGGAAGTTTAGTAGAAACCTTGGAAACTAGATTTAGGAATATGTAGATTAGGTAACACAACCCATTGGTTTAGTATGTGTGAAAAATTATTTAATGAATAATTCCTTTTCTTTTTTTGGATATATTTTTAAATCTAGGGATAACTTTTAGTGTTTATATGATCATTGAGTTAAAGGTAATTATGAGTATTTATATTATAGGGAATACATAATGAAATGTATGAAATAACATTTTTAGTGAAAACATTTATTTATTATTGAAAATAATTAGGTTATTTTTTAGGATTTTTATAACCTTTTTAAATAATATTAATTTATTTTTAGAAAAAGTACAACTACTATACTGAGTGACAACCCGTCATGTCTGACAAGGTCATTGGGTTTTAACCCACGATCAATGGATGATAAGGGTGAACCCCCTACCACTATCCTACATTAATTCCTTGATAGAATGATATTTTTTTGTTAAAATATCTAATGGATAAAGGTTATTTTTATTTTAAGGACATTCATTCTATCAAATAGATAACCCTGGGATTTGAAAATAATTTGTTGATTAAGTAATTAATGTTATTTTAGAAGATATTTTCAATTTTGGGAGTCCAATAATATTTGGGTGAATATAATATTATATGTAATAAAGGTAGAATTTTATTTTGTATTAAAATTTTATTTTATTGTTGAATTATTGTGATTCAGGTTATTTATAGAAATTATTACTAAAACATGGAGATTTAGATATTTAGGCAATTAAATTTTTTTTATATGATATTAAGATTGATTAATGTTATTGGGGAGACTATACAATCAAATCCTTCTATTTTATTGGGTATTAAATCTTATTTTAGTGCATTTTTTAGGAAGGAAAGTTATTTTATGAATGATCTGTGTTGTACTTTTTGGTTTTAAAAATGATTTTTTGATATTCTTTTTGGGAATTAAGTTATCTTATCCTAACCATTTTGGTTTTGGTTAATATATAAAGATAGTAGGAATATATAGTTAAAATTTTGAGGGTTTTTTAATCCAAAAAAGTTAAATTAAAAAATTTATGTTAAGGAAAATTTGTCTTAAATAATAATAATTTTGAAAAAAAAATATGAGTTTGTGGTGGAAATTGATTATAGGGTCAAACTCTAGTTATCAGGTATCTTTTCTTATGTTATTAGTCTATAAAGTAAATTAATTATTCAACTATACAGAAAATATATTGAAACCAAAAAGGTTATCCTGTATATTTTCTTATTATGAATTAAATGGTCCCTTAATTCATCAAATATTTATAGCTTTGTGATTGTTAACTTTTTCCTGGCTATCTTTTCTATCACTCGCCATCAGAACATGATGGTTAGATTTCACTTTTATGTCCAAGTTTTCACTTCCCACTAATGATGTCCTATTAAAAAGCTTAATTTTGTGATGAACTTGACATTTAAATTTCCCTATTATTAATTTGATTCTTTATTAACCCAATTTTTGATGTGGGTTTCCCACAATGGAATTCTCAAGTATCAACCTTTGATTTTTGAAGTGCAATTTCAAATTATGAGGATGCAATTTATTGAAATAGGGGATATTTTAACACCCCATTATGTTACAATATTTTCATTTTCAAATAAATTTAATTTTTTTCAAAGATTTATTTATATTAAACACCATTATAAGCTTGCACTAAATGAAATAATGAGTTGTCTTGAGTTATACGTAAGGCCATGTTTTACTGAAAAATAATATATTATTAAAATATTATTTTTTATATAATAAGATATAACCTAGATATTAAGTTTGAGATTTTTAATAATATTAAATAACTAATTAAAATATATGATAGAATTAATTGGTTAACAATTAATTAGATATTTATATAAGAACTATTGAATAAAATGAAAATGTATTTATACAGACTATTTTTATGCTCACAAAGGCATTTTATCCTAATAAATTAAATTAATTTATATTGGTGAATGATATTAAGTATATATTTATTTTATATATTCAATAAAATGTTTTTGACATTCATATAATATATTTGATAGGCATAATATAAGAATAAACCCAATATTACACATACAAACCAATAATTTTATAAAATGTGGGTTTATAGAATTTTGATGGAAAACCTATTTTAAATCCAATTTTTGAAAATTTCATATATTCTATTTGAAAAAATAAACTTATTATTTTAAATTGGAATATAAAATATTTATTTGGATGATTTTTTTGTATTTTTCTGATAAGTTTCATGTTTTGATGAATAATGATAAAATATTTATTGAAAAGTAAATTTTTTATTTTATAACACTTTTTAGGAAAAGTGAGAACCCAAGAAAGACCTATGCACAAAAAATAACATCAAAATAACTAAAAAAGTCATCAAATACAAATCTAATAATGTTAGATTTAATCACTCTAAATAACCCCCAATTCCACACAGTTACTTGGATATCAATAAATACCTGTAAATGAGCTTCAATCTAATTTTCAATTTTGATCCATGTTTTAATATATTCCTCTAAACTAATATTCTCTTAATTGAATCCTCACACAGAAATATGGTCTTTATTTTCAATCCACTACATTTTATCCTCATTAATGTAGAACTAAATCATTCTCTTATATATCTTTTTGATTACCTATTTTGGAGTGTTTATATAGAGGGATTATTATAAAATTTCCACCTTGGAATTAAGAACAATATCCAAGTATGTATTTCTCTCCACACCCATTTTTCCTCCCACCCTATTTGAGTCCCCATTCAACATGTTAGAGTCCTTCACCTTATCTCCACTGTCATGTTATTCTCTCTTCTCAGTAGGTTTATGCTTTCAGGTTGAGCCTAGAACCTACTTCACACCATCAATCAATGAATATTCCTCAAATTTAACTTTTGTCCCATTACTCCTTATATGTCCAAAAGATCTATTTATTATTGTTTTTTGAGTGTTTGAGTAATATTTATTGCTTTTTTCTTATCCCCTCTTGTGGAATGGGTAATTCCCACAATTAATATTCCTTCATTTCCTTTTCCTTGAAGAAATACCAACCATAATTCATTCTCACACTATGTATTTGGCTGAGTGTCCACCTCTTTATGACATGACACCTCATATTTTGAATTCGTTTACCGGACATGTTTTGGTTTCCATATTTGGATAACGGTTTCCCATCCTTCATATTTTTTATTATTTTTATTGACTTCATTTAGTGTTGATAATCGATTTTATATCTTAATAGAATTTGATGATTTTTACATATCATGAACCATGTGACTTGGAGACACTTCCACATTCAATTGATAAGTCTTTCATTTCTATTCATGCATCTTTACATCAGCTTGGAAGCCATCACAACTATTTGGAGTGTATTTTATGTTCTCCTATTCTTGAATCACCCCATTGGCCTTAACTTTATCATATAAAGGAGGGTATTAATATGGAACAAGGAACTTATAAGGTAGGATCAATCAACTTGGGATCACCCATATCATGAATCAACATTTAAAAGATGTCATAAACTTTTGGGCCCTGATTGATAGTATTCAGATTAACTGTGGGAGGGTCCAAACTAAGAGATTGTTCAGAAGTGATATAAATATTAGGAGGATTAATGAAATCTAGTTCATTTTTCTTTGAGGGAGAAGCCTTCCCATGAGTACCCTTACACCCCGAGTGACATGATGAAGCAGTGTGAACTAATAAATTTCATGAGGAACAAAATTTTATCCACAACTCAAAGACGACCTTCTATTTGCACCAAATTTCATTACCAACAGAGATCCATATGTAATCAATCAGTGGTTTGAAACCATCAAACTCAATGCATAAATTTTGATAAATCATATGGAAAATGTATTTTCTTTCACGTACAAAAATGACCAACCATATTCTCTATCATACGAAGGACGGATAAATTTTCAAAAGAGAGGGGGATTTCAAGGAGATTAACCCATATTTTCATCATTAGAGCATCAAGCTTCATATTCATGTCATATGACTAGTGGAAGAGAATGAAATGATATCCATGGAAAAGTGATGATCTTTGGACTATTTCATTACCAAATCCACCTCTGGGAAAAACCAGACCATGTTGTATTGTTTTTAAAGAATACTAATGACTGTCGTATTCTGAAATCCTCAATAGTTGAAAATGAATCTATCAAATGAATCCACATAAGGATTACGGTGAATTAAATTCCCCAAAAAGAACATATTTTAAAGTTTTAAGGCCTCTATGAACTTTATAATTTAAATTGGAAGCTGTGTAAAATTGTTGAAGAGTTTGACCACTTTAGGGAAAAGCTCTATCTCAGGAAAGGATGAGAGAAGATCTAGGATAAAGAAATGGATGAAAGGAGGAACAAAATAATTGGTGATAGTATAAGGGAGCCCCACCCCCACATATATGGTAGGGACCACAATGGCCCACATCACCGACTATGGAATTGCAGAAGCACCGAAGGAAGGGAGAGGACTGAAAATCCAATAGTGATAAAATATTGCATTTTAATTGAAAACATATTTTTTATGTATAATTTTTAGAGTTAAATTATATTTTTTATTTGTTTTAAATTAAAAATAGATTAATTTATTTTATTTAATATAATTGTTTCATTTTAAAAAAATTGACATTGAATTTGGATATAAAAACGTTTCAATATTTTGAATAGTTTCACTTTAAAACCTCGGTTTCTCATTTCGTCAATGGGGTTAATTTTAAAATAACAAAAGAATATTATGTGTATTGAATTTTTAAAAATGGATTACATATTTCTAATTAGTTTTTTCAAATTATCAATATAGTTTGATTATATTTTTTTCCAATATCAATAGTAAATTTAGTAATATTTTAATTACCATAGTTTAGGGTAAATCAAGTAATTAAGGGTAGAAATATTATGATAAGTATTATAAAATTACCCTTATACTTGTTCTAATTTAATTTTATGGGCTATATTCTACCAATATAATCCTTTTTCCAATTCTATGGCCTATTGGAACCACTTGGATGAATTTAATCATTTATAGTATTTTATTCTAAGGGATGTACAATATGTCACACTCTTATTTTTAATAAATATTACATTATTAATATATGGTTATTTATAGGATATATTAAATTATAAATATTAATTTTAAAGATAAAATGTTTTTCTTAATCATGATAATTTATTTTTAATTATTAGGTAAAAAATGATTATAATAATGGCTTACACAATGATGATGCATTAAAATTTTAATTAATCTACATATAAAATAAATATAATTTAATATAATTGATGTCATCCAAGAATTTTATATATTAACTAGACATATTTTAGATTTATTAAATGTTTTTATCAATTTTATCTTGAGTATTTCTATTTTTTATAAATTCAAGAAATGAATAGTGTTAAAATTGACATTAATGGTATTTTCACATAAAAATATTTTATTAAATGATATAAAATTCAAAAAAAATTAAATATTTCTCAAATAATTGGGATAATATTGAGAATTTTATTCATTCAATTTTCATTTTATAGTAAATATATTAACCCTTAAAGAATAAAAATAAAAGTAGTCACGGTAATAATTAAAGGGTTTAACTAAGGGTTAAATCTAAAACATATGGGTAAAAATGTGACCTAAACATGTTTAAAAATTATTGGTTGAGAGTATTTAGATCAATCCTCATATTAAATTTTAAATAACTCACTTTTTAATCCTTTTTTAATAAATATTTAATTTATATTACTTAATATTTTGAGTGTTTCCAAAAGTGACCCTCACGTCAATTATAAAAGCGAACCTCCTCCCTCACTTCCTCATACCTCTCATGCCACATTGTCTCAACCACGATCTACCCAAATATATTATCAAAATACCTATACTAATCCAATAATCCTAACTTTGGGAAAATATCTATCCAATGAATCCCTTTGGTGAAACCCAAAAGGAGTTACCCAAAAAAGAGGTAACATCTTTCCTCAAGGTCTTTAGTTTTTTTCCATTATCCACCCCCTCAAATATCATTATTCCATTATTATATTACAAAACCAATATACTAAATCTACTAAGATATTTTTATACTAAGTTTTATACCAAAACATATGCATATTTCCATCTAATGGGTGGAAAACATATTGTTTATGTGTACGGTGAACTACCGCCTCACAAAATGATCATTGTTCGTTTTTCATTTACCACCTTTCAAGGATGGAAATTAGGATAGAAAATCCATTAATATATGTTATATATTTAATTTATTACATCTTTATGATATTTTAATTCCATATATTACATACCTTTATACTTTCCATTTTTTATAAATACAATAACATCGTTTTTGGAAGTGTGGGTTACAACATCCTCAAAGTGATATGATTCATTCATACTATACATAGAATGTATAAATGATGATTTTAATACCAATATGGTACATATATGAAATAGATATGATATTTTAATTATAATATATTTATATATCATTTTATTTTCATTCTTATAATATGAAAAATAAATGATTGTAGTGTTCATGTGTACGTATGACCTACCATATCCATGAAGGGTGTATTTCATTTATTATCTAAAAATTTTATGGATTATTCAAAATAAATATATAATAAATACATATAATATATAAATAATGTTTTACATCATTAATAATTTTGAATTATGATCCAACTAATGGGTAACAATAAATAACACCTCAAAACTTACTCTAGAAACTAGGTTATTAACACCTAAAATAGTGAAAATAACAAAAGAATGGTAACAAACTGTTAATAAGATATTATAAGATGACAGTATATGATATCATAAATATTAAAATGGTTATGGAATAATTTTTTAACACTCTTAAACCATTATATATTAGGTTAAAGTATGATCACCCAAAAGTAAATGCAAAGTAAGGGATTATTGTCTCACTTTTCTTTTCTGTGTGGCATACCCTGCTTTCACTAGTTATTTCATTTACATGGTGTATATGATACCCATGAATGTATTTTATGAGTATTATTCTGAATATTTTGGTGTTTTAATATCAATATATTTTTCTTTCATAGGGAATATGATTCAACTCAATATCAATTGGTAAGGGGTTATTTCACAATCTTGTCATTATTTGGGATTGTTTTTGTTTAAGTCTCCACTGTGGAGTATTTATCCTCCCTATTAGCATTTTCTAAAAATGTTTTTAATCTTTTTTAACTATTCTAAAATGATTTTTTTATTTATTTTTATACCTTTTGACTTTTTATAAAAATAACTAAAGGTAATCTTCCTATCAATTTCCAAAATAAGGTATATTATGACTTTTCTTATAAAAGTAAAAGGAATGATTTATTTACCTATATGGAAAGAACATAATTTCCCACAAACATGTTTACCTAATGTTCTGAAGTTCCTTTTCAATTTTACAATGTTATTTTTAAATAAAATATTTTCTTTTATAATAGTTTGACCTTTTAAATAAATGACAACAAAGTTCTAAGGGATTTTCATCTCTCTTTTTTAAATCAGTGAGATAAATGGAATATTCACCACTTACTTATTTTTCATGGTGTATATACTGACCTATTTGATTTATTATATCATGAATCTATTTTTATTCATGTTATTAAATGTTTCATATGATAATTTCTTACTTTTATTGGTATTATGTTTCAAATATTTCAATGTGGTATCAGACACTTTGATTTAAAGATATCATTTTAAATCAATTGTTTGATATATGAGGAATGATTTGAACTATTTTGATATGGTTTGGGAACCGTTTATTGCAATTCCTTCAATTTGGGGACTAGTTAATAAAATCCCCTCAATTAATCAGTAGTCTCATAATATGAAATCAATTGGTGACAAACTCTTCGAGTTTGTTTCCAAGCCGAATAGACAGGTTTCTACCAACAAAAATAAATTATCTTGTGAATGGTCTTGATGGTTGGGGTTCATGTTAAAGATACATGATTTCCAATAATAAAACATTTACATTATTTAGAATTCATTTATTTTTATTATCCATGATATTATTGCATCAAAAAATGTTTGGATGAATTTATTTCTTAGTTTACTGATTAAATATAACATGTTTAATTTTCATACCTTGCCATATTGAGTATGCCATATCTAGTTTATTTTAATGGAATGTGTTATTAGTTATTTAACTTTTCCTATTGATTTACACTTATAAATTAATTATTTATTCAAATTTACTTACCATTATTGAGAATTTGATCTCACCATTTTATTTGTTCAATTTTCCCTAGGTTTTGAAGATGAAATTTTTGAATGTGTTCTTGGAAGCTATTGTTTTACTTTGTAATGTTTTATGTTTTACCAATGTAATAAGGGAACTATTTATGTATCTATTTTCTTAATACTACAAAAATTATCATTCCTTATGGATTTGATTCCTTATAATCATTCCAATATAATAAATTAATTCACTAAATTTGGTCTTCTGGTATCAGGGTATTACACATGTGGATGGAATATGACTATTATATGTGGTTTAATTCATATACCGAGATAAAGTGATATAATTTTTTACTTTTAATTTTACTAAAATAATTTATTTTTTAATTTAAAAAGAATATATTATGGTTTTTTGTAAATTTAAAGTAGATGAGTATTTAATTTTTGACAAAGTTTATGAGTAGATAGATAAAACTAACAAAATAATATAGTATGTTTAGAAAGCATACATACTAAATATTATAAAAAATTTATTTAATTAAGATCTACTCAATACAAATTTTATTAATCTTGATCAATGATGTTATCCTCTTTAAGGTTTAATACAAATTTTTTGTTAAATATTCATATAAATACTCCTTTCAATATTGAGTTTTAGTGACTTGTTTTCAAGGATGAAATACTAAAAAATCAAGAAATTTGTATTGATATTGATTCATTGACTTGCCTTTTTTTTCTTTTGGGTTTGGTTTTATTCTTTTTGAATTTTAAAAATGTTAAAGGTGAAGAGAATGTTGTATCATAGGTTCTTTCTATGAATGATTTATAATATGATAAAATTTTGGCATCTATTTCCATAAAACAAAAATGGTGTTTCATAATGGATTAATTGAGTACAATGAGATTTCTGGAAATGAAATATAGTTATTGGGATCTTAGTTCCACAATTATTTAAAAATTAAATTTCCCCCTTTATAGAGTACATATTTTTGAATTGGAATTCTTATTTGATAAAAAATAAAAAAAAATTAGGATTTATGTTTTTTGTGGATCTGATACAGATGGTATTTTTGGTTTCATTATTGATTTTAAAATTAAACTAAATTAATTATATTAATTAAGTAAATTACCAGTTAAGAACATTATACGACACTATATATAGTTGATGTCGAAACCCTATATTTATTCTATTATATTAAAAGGTAGTTGTTTTCATGGAAGGATTTTACTAGATAATTAATGAAAACTCATTTATTAAGTCATGGTTCATTGATATAAGGTTATTCAATGTGTAATTTGGGTCATTCTCCTTTAATTTTAGAGCAATTTCTTAATATTTTGATTCATGTAATATAACATATATAAATGTGAATATGTCAATGTAATGAACTCATGAGGGTAATAATCATTAAGATCCATTGTATTTTTCTAGAAATATCTTAAAGATAAGTTTCTATACCATTTTATATAAAATTGTAATAAAAATATTATTAGTTTAAATAAAATTTTATAATTTATAACAACATATATATTATTATAAAAATAATTCAATATAATCAAAAAATTTATAATTATAATTATTGATGTGATTTTATTATATAGAGATTTTTTGTTAACTTCTAACATATCTCTCTATTTAGACAACCACAACTTTTGATTCCTCTCATAAACCTTACATTTCAATGATCCTTTTATTTAGAAAAACTTGATGGGTAGAATTTAGTTCCTATTAAAGGATAAATATTTTAGGGTTTATTCTATGCATAGTGGAGGATGGTGACATGGAACAGTGGAGTAACATGGGTCTAACGACCCCCAACCAAATCAATGAGTTGAAGCTAGAATACCAAATGTCCTCATAAATGCCTCCCTGTATGCAAGAGGTTTCTGACTAGAAGTTAGGGTCTCATGTGGAAACATGGTGATAATATACCTTCTTTTATAGTTCATAGGTTAAATAAATAAGAAAAGTATTACAATAAATGATATAAATAACATAATTTGAGTATATATTGTAAAATGCTATTTTTTAGACCGGGTTGTTTTTATGAGGGTTTTTAATTTTTCTAATTTATTGGAAAAATTGAATTTAAAACTGAGCATCAAAAATAAATTTTCTGAGTGTTCACACTACGATGTGTGTTTTTTTAGAAATTAAAATTAATTAGATTAAATTTTAAATTAAATGTTTTAGTAATAATAATATTATTGTTATTATACTATGTTTATTATTATTATTTTTATTGTATTTTATTATTATTATTTAGGGTTAGTTTTTTAGAGACCTGAAAGGGTCTCCTTCCCTCACCCATCATGCGACCCCCTCCCCTGGTCGACCCCCGCCAGTGTGTGACCCCCTTCACCCAGCTCCCTCTCCATGGTCGCACCTCCTGGTTGGGACCTACCTGTAGTGAACCCCTCCTAGCTGCAATCCAGCAGACACGGTTCACCCCCTTTCCGAAACCCTAGAGTATTTGACCCCCTCATTTTTGCTCCCTCTCTAGTCAATATCCTTCCCTAATTTCTTCATGATTTCTCACTGATTTGATGAGGTATGGTTCTCTCTCCTTTCTCCTTCCAATTTATGACCATGATCTGGTCTCTCCATCTCCTTTTGGAGTACAAAAAAACCAAGGGTTTTAGGGGTTGACACAATATAGGTTTTTTTTTGTTTAGGGTTGTGAGAATGGTCTTCTAGGACATATTCTTGTGGATTCCATCAACCTTTGTAGACGGTGATGTGGTTTAGCTCAATTTGGTTCACCACTAATGGTTTATGGTGAGTTTTACCATCATTCTTCTATACCACTAATATTATATTAGGGGGTTTTGTGACATAAGAGTCTCTAGTAAATTATTAGATGTGTATTGGTCCTTTCTGCATTAATTTTTGGGTTCTTATTGATGTTATAGTTATTTATGATCAATGATTGAGGGAGTACGTGCATGTACTTAAGGTATGTATATAATATATATGTGTGTGTGTGTGTGTTTGTTTGTTCTACATGTATGTATTCTCCGATGGCATGAAAAATACATGAATTATATTAATGATGTATATATATATATAAGTATGTGTTTGTGAGTGGTCGGTTTCCAGATTAAGATTGTGTTGGATTGGACATATCTTTGTGGTAGGGTCCCCAACCTTTCCTTTAATTTAAAAATGAAGTAGTTGTTTATCTAATGCCTTTGATAAATTTGACTGCAATTCTGGAATGAACTACCTATTTTTCCTAAATTATTATCAGAATACAAAATCTTACTTTTGTAATAAAACCCCTATATCAGAGGTTCATTGCCTTCAAGATAAAAATTTAGTGAGTAGAATGTTATGTTTTCTTGTCTTGATGATATGTGGTTTTCATAAACTTTCCAAATTAGAGTAATTTGTTTTAAATAAATGGAATATTGTTTGATTATCTAAGAGATGTGTCATCTCTTTTTCATGTTGACACACTTGAATTAAATGGTTCTAATGAACAATAAATGGATTCATGTGTGGGTAAACCCATGTAAAATAAATAAGATTGAGTGGAAACAAGTGGGCAGGTATACCCATGTGATAGGAATGAATTCGAACTATAACAAATAGTGGGTATACTCTTTGGTTTCATTGTTTGTGAATAGGGATAAATAAATGGGTAAATTCATTATAAGAGTTGAATGAATTTTGATGCAAGTGATGGGTAATGTGTGGGTATAGTCATTATATTTCTTGAATGAAAAATGGGTAAATGAGTGGGTAAACTCATGGGATATATTTAGATATGAAATGTCAACATGATAGGGTATACTCATAAAGAATAAAATGGATTATAAGAGTGGGTATATTCATATGGTTTGTTTTGTTAAATGTTTTAGATGAAAAGGTTAAACTTGAAAGTGAACAGATTAGGATATAATGATAATGCCTTGGGATAATTTAATAATCACGACTTATGATATTTTCAATTAATTTAGTCAACTTGACACATCTAGGATAGTTTAGTCTATACCTCTTCTTTATGGTCATAAATCACCTTATGTCAATTGAAATGTTTAAAGGAAATTGGAAATGGAATGTAATAGGCATGAGTGGCCTTGCCTCATTCTTTGAACCAAATATGTGGCCATGCTAATGTAATGTGAATTGGGAATCCATATTATGGGGCCTTATGTTAAAATTATTATATTTTTGATATATATATTTGTATGTGTGATTGATAAACGAGTTGTGGGATAGGGTATAATGCTTCAAATACTCATGGGGTGAAAGATATGATATTCTACACCCATGATATATATATATATATGTATGTATGTATTATTGATAAATTTGTTGTGAGACGGGGACAGATGCTCCAAATACTCACGGGGTGCTAGACATGACATTCTACACACATGATATATACATATAAATTTATGAATAATAAATGGGTTTTGAAATAGGGACTCATGCTCCAAATACTCATGGGGTGTAAGATATAATGTTTTACATCCATGATATATATATATGTGTGTGTGTGTGTGATTGATAAATGGGTTCTAAGATATGAACGGATGCTCCAAATACTCATGAGGTGCTAGACATGACGTTCTACACCCATTTATTGACTTTGGAATATGGGTACAATTGATTGTATACGAATTGAATTAAAAGGATAAAGAAACTTGATGTGATATAATGATTGTGAATTGAAAATGATAAATGGTTTAGACTCCAACATGGGATGAGGCAGGTATTGAGGTATAGGTGTCCATGGGAACTCGGGGGTATATTTGGTTAAATAAAGTATAATTGAATATATGTAAAATTGTTTACTTTTTTACCAATTTTTTATTATTTATAAAATTTCATACACTATTACTATATATATACATAATTGAAATAATAGGATTTTTATTCCAGCAACGAGTTGATGCTAGTATCATTTTCAGGTGTCCCTTAAGAACTTGGATGATTTTGGGTTTATTTATTCAATGTTGTTATTACTTCACTATAACAACACATTGTTATTTATTATTCACCACCTAGTTTGGTATAGACACCTATGGGTTATGGATTACTGAAATTTTATATCACACTCTACTCAGGTACCTTTGGTACCCGAGTAGACCTTATATTTGCAGGACCTGTGTTGATTGTTGTGTTGCTTGTACCTAGAGTAAGAAGAAAAGGACCAAATTGGAGCTCAGGATGCTCGAGGAGATCACCTGTGGGGATTTTCTACCTTTTCCTAATTTTTAATTTAATTTGAATCATGTTGAATTGTCTGCAATTTTAAATTATGTATCATCACCATGTCATTCATTCATCTATTTTATAAACTGGTGTTGGCAATTTTTATTAAATTGAACATACTATTCTTTCGATGAACTATTGAATGTTGACTACTTTCTTTGTTGGAATCTATTTATATACTATTATATAGTTTTTAAAATCTCATATATGAGTGTATAGTCTACCCACTATCACCTCTTATTACCCCCACTGCTAGTCAGAAGCCTCTAGCCTACGGGGAGACTTTCTTGAGGATATGTGGCAACCAGTATGGCCATTGGTTCGATGATAGGCTGGTTCTAGATGATACAAAGTGGTATAAAAGGTAATTTTTTCCATTTTATTAATATTATGGGTTGGTATATAGGAGACTATGAATGTTTCAACACTTTTTTAATAGTCATGTTTAGGACTGATCACCCCACATATGGGAAATGACCAAGTTTCCAAAGATGGTAATTAATGTTCATGCTTTTTGATATTATAATTGATATGATTTTACCAAGATTGATTAGTTTAGTTTCCATTGTTTATTGATTTATGGAGTTTATGGAATTTTACCCTTGGCATGTTAAGGAAAGGATGAAACATAGCATGCATCATAATAGGCACATAGGGATTCACATGTAATGCATATTCCATGCCATGTAGCTGCATTCAAAGGTTTCCTACTGATATGAATGAGTGCCATGAATACCATGACATGTTTTTATGTTTATTATCATGTCTTTTTAGAAACCATGTTCTGGTGATATATTTTGCATGATATCCTATTTCCATTATACCTGTTTTCTAGAATTTTTCCTTTGTGTCATGTTTCTTTGTTTATTAGCAAGTCTTTGTGATTAAAATGTCATGATTATGTGATTATAGCATGTTTCTATATATTATTTGATTACAGTGACATTCTAGATTGTTTGATATGAAATTGTTTTATTTTGAAAAAAAATTATTTTTTGCAATTAAATGGGATCCAAATGCTACTTGAAAAGTGTATGTGAATATTATAGATTGGAAGATGGTCATTCATATGGCTGGAGTATAGAACATCTACATTCTATATTATAAAATGGTTTTAAATGTATAGGGACTGGAAATGGAACCTATAGTGGTGTCCCTTATTTGATACACTCATGTAATGGTAGACAAATCTTCTTTTAGTTTCCTTGGAATACAGACTTGAGTGTTTATCTGTAGGTTGTTTCTTATTAGGAATGGCTAAAATGACATGGGGATTTAGGCCTAGTGAATCTATTTTTCATGATCTAGTGATTGGATCAATGCGTATTCTTTTTAAGGGGTTATCATGTGGTAGGTAGCACCCTTAGTGCTTGATATTCTTTTTTTCACTATGATATTTTGATATTGGTGATGTTTGGGTACTGTTGTCCCTAGTATGACTTTTTGGTTTAAAAAGGCACCCATATTCAGATGGGTGGTCATAGTATATTAACCCTTGATACAAGAAAAAGCTTCAATTAATGCTTTGTTCAGTAGGTTAGACATGCATTAGAAAATGATAAACAATTTAGAAGGTTGTGTGAACCTCCCATTTCATTAATAATGTAAGACATATTATGTAGTCATCCGAGTTAATGGTTGTATGAAATGATGTGTTGTTGGATTTTGTAAACTTGGGGAATTATGTGCTGACATAAATGGAGTCATCGAGTGTTTAGTGATGTAATGAATAGTTTGATTTTGTTGTGATCATTAATCTTGTAATGTTGAGGAAATTCTCAGGTCAACTCTGAGATACAGTGACTGGGGTGTTAAGGTAAGTTTGACCCACTACTATGGAGGACTTTTTGGGACTTGGGTGCTTTGAAATGATGGTCGATTTAATTTCAACTTTCATTCCAAATATTCTAACATGGTGATCATGGTCTGTGTAATTTCACTCGTTTGTTTATGTTTCTTTTCAGCTAGCAAACTTTAGAGTAGCTAGTCTTTCCTTTTGATGACATTGACACACCTAATGTGGGAAGCGTCACGCAAAGTTCTGGTCTGTGTGTGTGTGTGTTAGTTCTTGTTTGGTAGCATGAATTTGATGAGGTTTTAGTTATGTGAAGCCCTTTAGAAACTACTTTTGTTTTTGAATATTTTTATTAGTATGCTTTGAAAAAACATGAATTCCTTGGGTAGTATAGACATTGGGGTTTTTGTTGACGATTTCTGAGCAGGTGAAGTCAGGATATTAGTCGAATAGTAATGGTTTGACTAATCTTTATGGTGACCGTGTCTTATACTTATTTGTGCTCTTTTTAATGATACTTTCATGTCCCATGTCTTGACCTCATCCTGAATGCACTAAGATAGTGTCGGTATTACGCCGCGTTAAAGTTTTAAATGTCGTTTGGCTTGATAAGTGGTTGTCATCAAGGTTTTACGTGGGATGTGTGGTTCTTTGGGTTACACCTCTATTCATGCTGAGGCGCGATGGTTTTTAAAAATATCCTAGTGATTTATTGACATGTTAACTTCATTGAAATTTGGTTAAGGACATCAGTGCATGTGATTGTCTTAGTTGATGAATGCCTTAGGGGGGATGGATTTACGGTTCTGTTTAGGATGCATCAGTTGTCTAAGGCGAGCATCTTCATTGATGGTTATCCTGACATGGATTGGTTTGTTCCTTTACTGTTTGTGGTATATGGTGGGTGATGGAATAATTTTAAAGAGAATGTCACCAGTTTAAGGGTAAGTGTGGTTTGTGGGTAGAAGATTTATTTCGAGGAAATCATGTGCAGTTAGTTTTGGTTAGTCGATTGGCATTCAATTGTTTCCTTTGATGCGGTATCTATTATATCTTCGTATGTAACTGGGTTTGACCAGTTAAAGTAATCATGTGAGAAGCATTGATAAAACTCTTATGATATATCTTCTCTGGAAATTCCAATGGTGGAAGAGTAGTGGCTTGAAATTGACAGATAAATTCTATGACCCTTAGAGGAAAGCACTAATGGGAAAATGGTTAATGAGACAATGATGAGATTGTGTCTCTGATTTTTTGAGATTGATTAAATTCAATTTTGATGTTTTTGTTGAAATTTTAGCTTTGGCTCGGGTTTTGTAGGCTTAAGTTCCTAGGGCTTTCGAGATGGTTAAAGGTGCATTTGTCATTTTGAAATGTAATGCGATCTTTTAAAATATATTTCACAACCTTTGTAAGTTGGGAAATTTTTTCATAGTTTCTGAAGGATTATTGGGGATCATAAGTTTTAATGTGGGAAGATTTTAAAATCCCGTGTTTTTTAAGAAGTGGTTTTTACAATGGAAGTTGAATTTTTGGAAATTATTGGATGGGTCAAATTTAAAACTTAGCGTTAGAACTTAATTTTTTTGTATTTTGAAACTACGATGTGTGTTTTTTTAATAAATTATAATAAATTAAATTAAAGTTTTAATGAAAAGTTTTAATAATAATATTATTATTATTATACTATGTTTATTGTTATTATTAGTATTTTATTTATAATTATACTTTTTTAGGGTTAGTTTTTTTAGAGACCCCAAAGGGTATCCTTCCCTCACCCATCGTGTGACCCCCTCCCCTAGTCAACCCCATATAGTGCATGAACCCCTTCACCCAACTCCCTCACCATGGATACACCACCACGTCATGACCTACCTACAACGTGCCCCTCCTATACACTCTCCAGTAGGCGCGATGCACCCCCTGGCAGAAACCCTACAGCACGTGACCCCCTCTACACGGCTCCCTTTTTGGTCGATCTCTTTCCCAAATTTCTTTATGATTTCTCATTGAATCAATGATGTATGGTCCTATCTCACTTCTCCTCCTTCCAATTTCTAACCAAAATTTGGTCTCTCCATCACTTTATAGAGTATGACCAAACCTAGGGTTTGAGGGGTTGACCCAATTTTGGTTTTCCTTTGGTTTAGGGTAGTGATAATAGTCTATGGATACCTGTTCCTGTGGATTTCGTCAACCACTGTCGAATTCAATGTGGTTTGGCTCGATTTGGTTCACTACCAATGGTTTAAGGTGAGTTTTACCAACATTCTTCGATAAATATTAGATTATATTTAAGGGTTTTGTTATATACGAGTCCCTGGTAAATTATTATAGGTGTATTGGTCCTTTTCGAATTAATTTTGGGTCCTGTTAATGTTATAGTGGGTTTTTATCAATGATTGATGGAACACACACATGTACATAGGGTATGTATAATATATATATATATATATATATATAAATATATATATATTCTCCTCATATGTATTATGTCACGGTGTGTGGAATATATGCATTTGATTAATGATATATATATATATATATAAGTATGTGCATGTTATTGGGTGGCTTCTTGTGTTAGAACGCGTTTTCTTGGACATCTCTTTGAGGTAGGGTCCTCAACCATGCCTTTAATTTAAAAATGAAGTAGTTGTTTATTTGTTTCCTTTGATAAATTGGAATGTAATTCTAGAATAAACATTTTATTTGTGTTAAATGATTGTTAGAGTAAAAAATAATGTTTTTGTAATAAAACCCCTCCATCATAGGTGCACTTCCTTAAAGATAAAAACATATTCAATAAACTGTTATATTTTCTTGTGTTGATGATATGTGTTTTTCCAAAATATTCCTAGTTAGAGTATTTTTTTAAAATTAAAGGAATATGGTTTGATTACCTAGGATATGTACCACCTCCCTTTCATGTTGACACACTTGAATTAAATGGTTATAATGAACAAGAATTGGGTTCATGGGTGGGTAAACCCATGTGAAATGAATAAGAGTGAGTGGTAACAAATGGGTGGGTATGCCCATGTGATATGAATGAATGAAATCTGTAACAACAAGTGGTTATAAACTTTTTTTCATAGGTTTTGAATGGGGATTAATGAATGGGTGAATTTATTTTAAGATTTGAAGGCATTTTGAAGCAAGTAATTGGTAAGGAGTAGGTATACTCATTATATGCCTTGAATAAAAAATGGGTAAATAAGTGGGTAAACTCATGGGATGTATTTAAATATGAAATGTCAACATGAGATCGTATACTCATATAGAATGTAATTGTTTCTATGAGTGTTTATTTTCATATGGTTTGTTTTGTTAAATGGTTTAGATGAAATGGTTAAAATTGGAAGGGAATGTATTAGGATGGTATGACTACGCAATAGGTTAATGTAATTATCACGACTTATAATAGTTGAAATGAATTTTTTGAACATGAAAAATCACGGATGGTTTAGTCCATACCTATTCTTTATGATCATAAATCACCTTATGTTAATTGAAATGTTTAAAGGAATTGTAGATGGAATGTGATATACCTGAGAGGCCTAGTATAAGGACCCATCCTTAAACCTTACATAATCTTGAATTAAATGAATAATTCACATTGAGTATCTTTTCAGGTTTAGAGTTTTAGAGAATTAGTCCATAACTATTACATAACAAATTGAATATTACAAGTAGAAACTACTACTCGGTATCTATTTTTTTCATAAAATAAAAACTCTTAAAAAGAAACATGTCTAGTTCCATGTTTTAGACAACTTTAATTTTCCTTGGTCCCATCCATGACCCTATTAATCTTTAAGTCCTATGGAAAACATTTTAGAAAAACTTGGGATGAGCATAAAAATATCAATAAGGGATACACAAAGAAGGAAACTGTTAGTTTTTCAAAACGACAAGTAAACCATGATTAATACTTTTAACCTTTATGAAGTAGTAAATACTCTTAACTGAATAAAATATCATTTATTACGATTTTGTAACCTAAAGATTACCATAAAACCAATATAAAAACACATAACATATAAAGGTAACTTGGGACATAAACATACCTAAATGGAATAACCATACGGTCAACTTCCACACATATCACTAAATGGAATATCCATATAGCCGACTTCCATACCCAATGCATTGGAGGTTATAATGTAACCACCTATCCTGGTATTCACAGCACCACCCGTCATATGTTTTATCACGTAACCACCCATAAAATGTCCAAGTACCATCATAACACATAAAATATTCCAAATATAAACATTTCACCAATAACATTTCATTTGAAAACACAAGAAGTAATTTCAATATATTGAAATAATCAATCCATTTTCAAAAACCATTTAAAAAAGGTTTTTTGAATCAAAGTGTCCCATAACACTTTGAAGATTTTAATGGAATTATAATTTTAAAACATTCATGTCCATATAAATAAATACTCAAAACCATTTTTAAAACATGGACCCTAAAGATAAATATTTATAATGATAAATATTTAAAACATTTAAAAATGATATTTTTGTTAAAGAGTTTTTATCAAAATGAGAGACTCTTGAATACAAATAATTGTGGAATAAAATTTAATCATAACTTTATAATATCATGATAATAAAGGGATTCATGATATAATATGTCAAAGGACAGTATATACACCATATAAGAGTGGATTTGGTGCATAACAAAAATGAAGTCTCAATGGAAATGTAAATTGAGATGAAATCCCTTATAAAGATGGTATCCTTAAATTAAGGATAAATAAATCTCATAATTATGTGTGAAAAATATAAATACACCCAATATAAGTGGATATTAAGTGTATAACAATAATATGTCATTCACACATATTCATAGGATGACATATTCAATAAGTACAAGTTGAACCCAAATAATTGAAATTGGGTTAAGAAGCTCCCTTGCAAAAATTCGACAACCTAACAGCGTCACATTACAATTCAGAAACTGAGTTGATGAGAGAGAAAAGGGTATCCCATCACTTTGACATAAAAATTGCAGCAATGAGTATATATAATAACATATCCCAACATAGGAAGATTTTAATTAAAAGACATAACAAAAATAATCCTTTTAAAAGAGAGGAGGGTGAAAGGTTCCCTTACCGATTTGGTAACTTACGAAACATACACCACATGAAATTAGGATCATACAATGAAGATGTAAATACCCATAAATTAATGTATCTTACACAAATAATACAATCATGGGCAGTACATACACCACAAAAAAGAAAGTAGTGGAAAATATAGCATGAATCTCACGGGGATAAAAAGTGAGATGAAAACCCCTTACCGCGTTGTAATCAATCAAGTCGTATGACTCAAAGTTAATAAACACCAAATGAATCATATAATACCATGAATATAATTATATTTATGATAATATATATCAAAATTCAGTACAAAAGACTCCACATTCAATGAATAAGTGGCGAAAAATGGAAATCTCGCGAAATAAAAAGTGAGATAAGAAATCCCTTACAAAAATTCGGCAGTCTGACGACGCCACTTAAAAATTATTAAAATAAATTTATGAGAGTAAGAGGGGGTATCTAATCATATTAAAATACAAATTATAGTTTGTTGAATATAAAATAACATACCCCAACATAAGAACATGGAGCATAAAAGAAATGATATAAAAGAGAGTACTTGAAAAGAAAGAGAGAGGTCTGATCCCTTACCTCGTGTCCGACTTGACTCAATTGTTCTTTAATCTCCTGAATAATAAACTAAAGTTAATTTATACTTTATTAAGTACCTTTTTCATGTTTATTATTATTTTTATATCACTTATTACCAGGTTATAAAAATTATGTAAATATTTAAGTTAATAACATCCATTTTGTTAATATTTGGTACTAGAGTCAAAAATAGACTTCTTATAATCACATGTTGTTCATTATATACAGAATGATATTAATGATTTGGATATCTTATTTATCATATATATCAAGTATATATATGTATTTATAATAGTACATAACATTTAGAGGTAATAAATGAAATGCACCGTTCATGGAGATGGTAAGTCGTACGTACGCGTGAAGGCTACTTTCATTTCTATTTCTTATTTTAATGGAAATAAAACATAATGATACATAGGTATATTATAATTCCAGTATAATATCATTAACTCCATCCTTTATACATCCCACATAATTCATTAACGAATCAAATCACTTTGAGGGGCGGTAGTCCACACTTCCTCAAATGAGATTATCGTATTTACCCACTATGGAAACCATAAAGGCGTGCTATAAATGGAAAATACAGAAGAATAAAGAAAAAATAAACATAATATATATCATATATAAATACAGTTCCATCATAATGGCCACCATGAGATCTGGTTGTAGATATTTTAACAATCATCGTTTCGTGAGGCGTTAGTTTGACATCCACAAAAACATTATGTTCTTCATCCATTAGATGGAGGTGTGAATAAGTGTAGATAGAGTACTTCTCATAACAACATACTAGTATATTTAGGATACTTATTTTGTTACAAAATAAAGGAATAAAAAGATTTTAGGTGTTGGGGAATTAAAATAAAAGAAAACAATTTAAGAGAAACTGTTACCTTTAATTTTGGTAACTTCCTTTGTTTTGAACCAAAAGGACTTCTTGAAGTGCCTTTTTCCTAAGGTAAGGCTTCTAGGGGGAAGAGAGGGATGTAGGGAGCTTAATTGGGAATATTTGGGACGAGAAAAATGGTTTTAGAGGTGTGAGAAATTGGATAGAAATGGTCTCCTTTTATAAGGGAGAGGAGGGGCTCTTTAGGAAAGTGTGGAAATATTATTTTATTATATAATGATATTCTGTTTAAAAAGGTCCAAAAATCATTAAATGTGTATATAAGATGACTAAAGGTAGAAATAAAACCATCCAATCATAATTGGACATGTTTTGGATACTATTTTAATTATTATAATCTTATTTATTTAAATCATTTATTAATGAGGTAAATACTGCATCATTATTGTGTCATAAATAATTTAATTTATTTGATGTCTAAAAATTATAAAAAAAATACCATGATGTAGGAAATCATTTTATATTTACATTAAATATTTATAGTTGAAAAGATAATTTATATAACCCCTTGTAAAAATTAATTCACAAAAAGATATTTGCTTTTGTCATTTTTGCCTTTACTTTAAGTTAATTAATCTAAATTGTCATTATCACTCCCAAGTGGCTCAATGGGATCCCAAAATAGACCCAAAGATGTCAATTGTAGTTAATGACTCAACCAATAAGTTTTGGACAAGTATTAAGATAATTTTGAATTATTATAATATTATTTTTACCTTAAATTACCTTATTTACCTTTAACCGCGGTAAATAAAAGTCAAAAGTTACTATTCACCAAAAATTATTTTCATCTTATTGAACCACATTTTACTTCTTGATAACAACCATATTTGTCAGATTTTCGAAATTCAATTCACAGAAGTGATAAAATTTCATTTAAATGAAAAAGTCAGTTTTTTAACTACCACTAAGTAGTTTCACTATTCATCAAAAATTGATGTTTTTCAGAAAAATACCAAAAATTCAGCCTAAGATATATTTGATTTTCTGAATTCAAAAATTATGTCTTTTATTCCAAATTCAAAACATATAAGTGGCATTAATTTACATTAAAATTAATTCTCGTTATCAAAAGAAATAGTGTGTTTTTAAGAAACAGTAACTATCAAAAGATTGATACTTGTTTATGTCCAATTTCAAAGTGAAATTAATTCCAATGACCCGCATTGGATTAAATAGTAAAAATATATTTTAATTTCTCTTTAAAATCAATTAAAAATATAATCTACCCATATAAATAAATTAGATTAAAAGTTATTTTTGAATTAAAATACAATATTTTTCACTATTAATTAAAAAATGAACTTTATCGGAAAAATTCCAAAAAATTCCACAAAGTAAATTTTGATGTCCCCATTCTAAATAAGGATTATATTTGGTCATATATAATGTATTAAAGTGAAAAAACTAGATTTAAAAAGGGTTCTCCATTAAAAGGAAATAAATCGTCTTTTTAATGTAAATTATTCTTAAAATTATATTCATTCACATTTTAAGCCTCTAAATTTTATTGGATAAATGTAAATAAATTTAACAAAAATGTATAATCATGTTGTATTTAGTTTTTTTCATTCCTTCCAATACAATGGCTAGGAGTTGACTACCATTTAAAATAATAATATTATATTATTAGTGTACAACTTAAGATTTCAAAGGAACCCGTTGTTGCGTATCCGGTATGCTATCGAACATAGGAACCCTTTTAAAGTAAAAATAATATTTAATTCAAAAATTAATAAATATGAAAAAGTCATATTCTTTATTTACCTGGGATGTTACTCTTACCCTCATGATTTGAACTGAATATGTGACCATGCCGATGTAATGTGAATTGGGCATCCATAAGATGATTCCTTATGTTAAATTTGTGATACTTTTGATATATATGTATTATTGGTAAATGGATTTTTAGATTGGGACTGGTCCTCCAAATACTCACGGGGTGCTAGACATGAGGTTATACACCCATGATGTATATATATATATATGTTTGTGTATAATTGATAAACTAGTTATGAGATAGGGACTGATATTCCAAATACTCACAAGGTGCTAGACAAGATATTCTACACCCATTATGTGTGTGTGTGTGTGTGATTGATAAATGGGTTGTGATATAAGGATTGATGCTCCAAATACTCATAGGTTTCTAGACAGGATGTTATATAGCCATGATATATATATATATAAGTGTGTATGATTTATAAACGGGTTGTGAGAGAGGGACTCATGCTCTAAATACTCAAATGGTGCTAGACATGACGTTCGAAGCCCATTAAATGACATTGGAAAATGGTTTCAATTGGTCATATATGAATTTAATTAACAGGATAATGAAATACAATGTAATATAATGATTGTAAATTGAATAAGTCTAGCATGGGTTGAGATAGATATTGAGATACGAGTTTCTATGGGAACCCGGGGGTATATGTGGTTAAATAAAGGATAATTGAATAAAAGTAAATTTTTTACTTTATTACCTATGTTTTATTATTTATAAAACTGCATAAACTATTATTATATATATACATAATTGAAATAATTAGAATCTTATTCTAGAAATGATCTGATGTTGGTATCGTCGTCAGGGTTCCTTAGGATCCTGGAATGTTTGTAGTTTATTTATTCAATTCTGTAATTACTTTTCTATAAATGCACACTGTTTAATTATTATTCACCACCTAGTTTGGGATAGAAACTGGGGGGTGTCGACCTACTGATATTTTATCTCACACCCTACTCAGAAAACTCTAGTTCTTGAGTATACCTTATATATATAAGACCTATATTTATTTTTGGGTTGATTGTACCTGTAGTTAGAAGCAATAGACTGAGTTGAAGCTTATGACTATTGAAGGGATCGCCCTGGGGGTTTTGTTTTCTTTTTTCTATTATTTTTACTATATTGTGAATCATGTGGAGTTTTTTATTACTTTCAATTATTTTTATGAACCAAGATGCGTTTTCATCTGACCTGGCACTCGACGCGGTCTGTGGAATGGCCCGAGGGGCATTCCTGATCCCCGTGGGGTGGAAACTTGTGTCTGGGTATCAATAACTTTCTTTGGGGATGATTTTACCCAACTAAAAACATGAAAAGAACAAAAAAATTTAAATACGCCAAAACTAAAATTACACAACCAAAAAAGCCCTTAACAACATTCATAATTGAGGTTTACACTTTAAGCAAAAACCATAAATTAGACTACAATAAAGAAAACTAAAAAATCCAACCTGAACCTTCATTCCACATGAAGAACTACATCCTCAAGCTGTCGTCTCCAGTCCCACAAGATAATACCACTAAAAACCTTCACCATGATCACCGAACATCTTATATCTACCTAGAATAAAAACACAATAAGATCTATATACACCTAAGGGTGTATGTAGGGTGTGATCCAAATCCCAGAAGGATTCCACCTAGGGAAGAAGTTCCATGATATAACATTAAAAATATAATCTAACATTCTCATTTAAATCCAATATTTGGATTACACTTCTAAGAAAAAAAAATTATTAGGTAAACATCTAAAAAGAAACACTTTGAAGGAAACCCATTTCATATACACAAGCCTAATTAAGGAAATATTTTTTTTAATATCATGAACACTGAAGTGGTCCTATGTATTCAAACAGATTGAACCACCTCATACATATTAGAGAACCCTGGGTAAATACCCTAGGGTTGATCTATCTTGATTGGGACCATATAACCTCATATCTTAGTGAAAGATGGTATAGTAACCACAATTATCAGTGTCCTCATTCATGAGCCCCTAGAGAGGAGAAACATCCAAAATTCTAGTGGAGAATAATCATAATATTATTTCAGTTATTGTTGTAGGAATTAATCCAGCTAAGAGAAACCAGGAGAATCCATTTTCGTATCACTAGTGTACTAGATCTAGTACTCCCACCCATATACCTGATATTCATATGTTCCCCAGTTAAATTTCACATGCCACACACATCACCACTTCCACAACCAAATTCCATGTGTTCCAAGGAAAAAACCATTTTCTATAAAACAAAACATTTTCCATTTTACTCACACCAAAACCCCACATCAAATATATTTTTAATCACTCACACAGTTCATAAATTTCTCTTTTTACAACAATCATGGTAAACAAACATTTAAAACTAATAAATTCTATGGGCCAATCCCATTCGATAACCCACAAACACTTTAAGGTCATTTTTAAAAAACACTTTATCTTTCTCACAATTTACGATTTATACAAAAAAATCATAATGAGACTAACATGCCCAAAATGATTCATTTTCCATTGAAAATGCCCATCAAAAATACATTCACCTCAAGTGTATTTCAAAAACACATTTCAACCCTTCTAAACATCCCATAAAACCCTATTTAGAAACATTACATTATAACACACACAATAACATATCCATTAACTTTTTCAAATTTCATTTCAGTCCTATAAACACAAAAACCACTTCAAGAACACCATTAGAACCACATAATCAAACCAAAGAACACATTTATAAACTCAAACAAACATGCTGAACTTATCTAATAATGTTAGGGCATAGAACAACCTACCTCTCATAAAGAACCTTCCATAAATTGGTGTGAAATCACATCCTCACCTTATTCTCACCAGGACATGGTAAGAATAAATCCTAATAAAGAAGATCAAACCCATGAAACCCAAGATTAAAATCCTAAATCAAACCCCATTCCCACTAGAAAACTGAAACCCCCAAAACAAAATATGGGAAACCCTAAAATAAGTGGAAAATAATAGAGGAGAGTACTTTAATGTGAGATATTAAAGGATCTACACAATAAATGCTCAAGAATCAAATCCCAATGAGAGAAGAAGATGGAGGGAGGTGCGACTAGGGATGGGCAGTTTATGGGGGTCGAGAAAGGGGGATAGAGGGATTAAAATCAAGGTGAGGGAAAATGAGGGAATTCATTTTTAATGAGCTAGCATGGATGTTTATTTTTCCAAACTGTGTGGAGACCGTGCGACCACCTCTACCTAGAGAGACCTAGCTGCAATTTTACTTGGGTTGAGATGTACGACCATGCAGAGGTCGTGCGGTAGGTTCTGTCTTCCACCATATGGTTTCCTTGGTTGGGTGCACTGTTACCAATAACCATGATCCAACTACACGCAGGAGCTGACACACCCAAAACTCTCCATTTCAATACACAAATAAAAAAACCCCAAAGGGTGGGATATATACCAAGGATAAAAGGAATGAATACAAAAAATATTTAAACACTTCACACTCAGTTCCTGAGATAAATGGTCGAGAACTCAACCTGAACTAGAACAAAGGAAAACATAAAAACCACGGTGTTACAATTAAGTCTCTTAACCATGTAATTCACTCATTTAATTTATAAAACAGTGTAGGGTATTTTTATTAAATTGAATATAATATTCTTTTGTTGCTCTGTTATCTGTTTACTACTTCCACTATTGGAATCTATTTATATACTGTTATACTACTGTGAAAACTCTGATATGAGGGTATAGACTCTCCACTACCACCTCTTGAGACCCTCGCTGTAGAGACCCGGAGCCTTACGTACATGTACATTACATTACATTTTCGGAATACTTAGTACATTACAAAAACACACACACAAGGACCGTAATAGTTTAGTGTCTTTGGAAACTCGGAATATAATCTTCTAATCGTGGTGAAAGATCTTCAACATCTCCCATAAAGATCTTCCTTTTTTTAACCTAAAACCTTTCTTTATATCCTGGGGAAAATAAAACATAAAAGGGTGAGCTCAAATGCTCAGTAAGGGTAAACAAAAGAAATATCAATCACATCATATTCATAAGAACATAACATTTTGGAAATCTTAACCTGCAAAAGAGAGCATAATTTCATAACATGGGATAAATCATGGCAGTGAAATGTAATCACTATAATCATAACTTAAAACATGAAACTTTGTGGCATTCCCACATAATCATAGAGAATCATTTCTTGTTAGTCAAGACTCATTGCCAAGACTATCTTAGTGGACAAAGCCCCTTTCTGAATCGAGTAACCCTTGTTTCAGTCCTGTTTCACTGAACCGGTATAACCTACCATTCCAGCCATGTCTATCTCATGAGATATAAAATCTTTACCCAATGCATTGGAGGGATATATAGGTCCCACCCATCTCATAATGATACCATTCTTATGTGTGCCATAAATTCATAAATCATACATCATTTCATAACCCATGTAATAAAAATGGGATTCTTAAACAACATGACATCATAAAACAATTCATATAAGATAAAGGAATTCCTAAAAATATTTCCATCATAACATAATAAAATCCAGATAATAATAGGGATAGAAACAGAACCCTATATTATCTTAGATGGAAAATAATTTTGATAAAACACTTGAACTCCATTCTTGAGGAAAATATCCTTTCTACTTTGAAAATACTTTTCCTTTATTAACATGCCAGACAATTCTAAACTAAAAGAAGTTGATTAAAAATAAACTTGAAAACTTGTAAAGGAATATTCTTGGAAATAATGTTTTAAAAATCCATTCATGCCGTATAAGTTAAAAAAACATTCTTCGTACTTTTGTCGGAAAAGTCAAAAATTACCTCGTACGAAAAACGACAAAAGATTCCTTTCATTTATTTTACTAAAAACTCACCGAAGTGTAAAAATGGATTTAAACTATTGTAGGTGGATGGAAATAATATTACATATTTTTGAAAAATGGATTTGGATGATAAAATACACCCCAGTAAATACTAAAGTATAAATAATCTCGGATAAAAATGAGATTGTGATATTTCCCTTACCTTAGGTCCGATTTGCTTCGTAAGTGTCCGAACCTCCTGTATAATTATTTAAATAATGTCATTTACTTATTACAGAATCATATTCATTGTTATGATATCATATATGGTTCACTTATGACTTTATATTACCCGTTCTTTTGTAAATTCCATGTTAAAGAGCGTTTTGGGTAAAATTGTTTCATTTGTCATCCGTGTTTTGACTTGTAATTATTCATATGATTACTTAGATCATGATTAATTAATTCCAGAATATAAAACATGATTTATATATATATATTCAGAATATACATATATATAATAAATTATTAAATGGAAAGAAATACATCGTTCATGGGGACGGTAGTCCGTACGTACGCATGAACGTTGTTTTCATTTCCTTATTGAATTGAATGGAATTAAGTAGATTACATACATATAAATATACATAAATACAGTATCATTATTATGTCATATATTTCATTAGTACTTATTATATATAATTTATAATCATTCATGAATGGTTAATCATTGAGAATGAATCTCATCGCGTCGTGGAGATGGTAGTTCGTACGTACGCACGAGCGATGATATCGTTCCCATGGTCGTGGAATTGTGTAGAAGTGTATGTATACTATTTCAGTATCAATATCACTTTATAATAATCATATATAGTTACTCATTACACCATTATACCCATCCAATTAAGGTGGTGGTGGAAAAACAGATTACACCACAGTGTAGAGACAGTATTCCGTACGTACGCACGCGCGATGATTTTGTTTTCTGTATGATGGATAGATGGTGAAATAGGGTTGTTTCATACTTATAATAACATATCAGTATCTGGGTGATACTGATGTTATTAATTCATAATGAAACAACCTAATAAGAAGAAGTGGAAGAAGAAATAAAGTTGAAAGAATCGGTAACGGAAATTACCTCTTCTTTGAAGTGCTTCTTTGAGACCTCCTTTTAGGGCACTAAAATTGGTCTTTGAGGAAGACCAGAACCTCTAGGATGTTTCTAAGGAAGTGGAGAGGAGAATTTGGCAGGGTTTGTCTGAGCTTGAAGGCTCAAAGTTGTGTGAGGAAGAGAGGGAGGAGGTGTCGTTTTATAAGGGAGGAGAGGGGCACCATAGGAATATCTCAAAATATTATTTTATATTAAAGTCAAAATCGGTTTATAATGGTTCCAAAGGGTCTTATTTCGAAGCTAAAGTGGGGATGGGTCGAAATCCTATCAACCAATAGGATTTAGACAAGTTTAGGTTATTATTTTAACCTTATCAATTAGATTTAACTCTAAGTTAAATAATTTAACTTTTACCGTGTCTTTTTGTTTTCTTACAATATATGGTTAATACACTTACTATAGCATTCCAAAAGAACCCCAAATTGTTTATTATTAATATATATATCCTTATCTAAGTCATTTGGCCGAACCTTAGACTCTTAAGAATAAAATAACAATTAATAATATAATATTTGATTTAAAAACTATTTTGTGTCAATTTTGACACTATTTGATATATGATTTTTGTGAAAGTCATAACAGAATTATATGTTCGCACCAAGTTGATTAAATCAACACTAATATATCATAGTAACCTAGGAAATTAGTGTAATTCATAAAATGTCTCAAATTACATTTATGTGGGTATTTATAACATCAATTATTTTAATATTTCCTTAAAAGGGTAATTACTGCATCATCATTGTGTCATAAATAAATTAATTTATTTAAAGTTTAAAAATTATAAATAAAATATCATTATGTAGGAAATATTTTTAGCTTTCTAATGAATATTTATAGTCGAATTTATCTTATGTATAACCTCATATTAAAAATGTTTTATTTATTAAACTTTGATTTTAACTATTTTAACTATTCATTAAATAAAATAATATTAAATGTCATAATCTAATCCAAGTGGACCTAAATGGTCATATTATATTCATAAGGTTGTTTTTGGTCGAATTACACTTATCCAATAGAATTAGGACATGTGTTAGGGTAATAGTAATATCATATTTACCCTTAGTTACCCTATTTACTATTAACCGCGGTAAAAAAAAGTAAAAAGTTAATATTCACCAAAAATTATTTTCATCTCATTGAACCAAATTTTAGTCCTTGATATTAACCGTGTCTCTCGAATTTTCTAAATTCCATTCACAGAACCGGTAAAATTAAGTTTTATGAAAAATTCAGTTTTTTAACTACCACTTAGTGGTTTCACTATTCATCAAAAATTGAAAGTTTTCAGAAAAATACCAAAATTTCACCCTAGGCTATAATTGATATTCCGAATTCAAAAATGATTTCTATTTTACAAAATTCCCAACATATAAGTTGCATTAATTAATTTTATAATTAATTTCCGCTGTCACAACAAATAGCGTGTTTTTAAGAGATAATAACTATCAAAAGATTGACACTTGTTTATAACTGGTTTAAATGTGAAATTACATCCAATGTCCAACATTGTATTAAATTGTAAAAATATATTCTAAATATACTTTAAAACCACTCAAATTAATAATTTATCACTATATATTATTTCGATTAAAAAAAGTTGTTTTTAATTAAAATTTAGTAATTTTCACTATTCATCAGAATATGAAAGTTATCCGAAAAGTACCAAAATTTCACCTTAGGCTAAATTCGATACTCTGAATCCATAAATGAAGTCCATTTTGAAAAATAAAATTTACAAAATTTCAAAAAGTGGTTATTACTATTCATAACGACTAGTTTTAATAATATTTTAATAGCATATCGTTGTTTTGTAAAACTCGGTATTGCGTACTACACACGCTATCAAGGAAGGTCGTGATTGCGTGTAATGAAAGGAAAGTCAAGGATGTGTGTTGTGAAATCTCCTTTTGGTGTAGCGTACAACACAAGACATTAATGAAATTAAAAAGAATATTTTTCATAAAATCTCGGGGTGTTACATTCTACCCCCCTTAAAATGAATTTCGCCCTCAAAATTCGTCGGGGTTATAAATGGTTTACTATTCAAAATTTTCTTTGATAGAAACCCACATCGTAAATAGGAATACCAAAACATGGCTTTAAAAAACTAAAGTATGAAATGTAATGATTACCCAAATAAACTAATCACTGGGTTTCCACATAGGTGAAAATATGGATATGGAGGAAAAATCTAACCATCATGTTCTGATGGAGAGTGGTAGAGAACATGGCTATGGAAAAGCCAACAATCACAAATCCATAAATTTGTGACGATCTAAGGTACCATCTGATTAATCATATATAATAGCACTAGGACGACATTTTTTGTTTTCAAGATCGTTTCCCTAAAGTTGATGAAATTGGAATTAGAAGAAATACTTTCGTGATTTTGGTATAGTCTCACCGTTGGTCGTTCTTTGGAAAATTTCCACTTCATCTCTTAAATAAATGAAGTTGAATTTGTCATTAGTGATGTGTTAGCAGATCATGTAATAGAATGATGGGTCATTCCATCTGTCTCAAACAAAAGGTTTGAAAAGTTATAAGTTCATCTTATGGTTAGATTAATCCTATATGGTTCCAAAAATGAACTTATACTTCATATATCATACCGCTTAATAAAATAAAACTAGTTTCTACTAAACAAGGACTTCCTATAGGCCAGTGGTAGGCGATAAAGGCCAGTCGCATTTCGGTTGTGGGTTCGATTCCCACAGCCTTGTCCGACGCGATGGGCTGTCGCCCGTCCTGCAGGTTGTCCTTTTTCTAAAACTATATTACTATAACATCCCATCAATAATATCGAAAAAAAAACATCTATCCTTAAACAATACTAACTTATGTCCAACATAATCCATTACAATCTTTAGGCTTACCCATAATACTGCAGTCCACTCTCATAATATAGTGAAAACAATTACCATAGATTTAATACCATCGTTGATCCCCATATATCATAAGATATGTCTTGTTGGTCACATTCTAAACATTCAAAGTCCTTAATCATGTATTCTCTTGAATACCCATTGAACCTTAGTGAAAACATGAATGCAGTTAAAAGTTAACACTTTCCACATACCAAAATCCAAAAATTCTATATACTCAAACCATGATTTAACCTTCTCCTTATATCAGTCATGAGCTCATGAATACTATCGAACATTTAATTTTATCCTTATCCCTTCATTATGCGCATATCATCTACATTCCAAAAATATCTGAATAACCTTTCATGGATACTGGTAACATTAATCATACACTTTCAAAACTCAAGGAAAGGAAACAGTGTAACAATCCTTAGATGTCTCTTTATTCCATAGTACCATGAGATTACTTATACAACATTACACATGATAAACATGTAATCATTCCACTACCTATTGACCGAGCTTCAACAATTCTTTCATCTCACATATCATTTGTAGTCTCTTCATCATCATCCACATAAATACTACCCATATAACCATATTGATTCTCTTCATGAGACTTTCCCTTAGGGCATTGGTTTGCATAATGCCCGTACATTCCACATTTAAAACATTTAACCATTGTTGATGTTGTAGCAATAACATTATCCTCATCCCTGGTGTTAACTGAACCTTTTCCTTTGCACTTACTGGATTTTTGTCCTTCTTTTCCACACCCAAAGCATCTTCCAGTTCCTTTGAAACATTCTCCTTGATGCCTCTTCCCACATGATTTACATAGGGGAAATTGAACTTTCTTTCCTCTATGATCATCATGAAACTCCATCTTTATCTTGTTAGCCGAGTCAGGAAACTTACCAAATTTTACTTTATTGATCATATTATGAGATTGCTGATTCGGCATAATAATGATGTTTGGACTTCCAAATCCCATTTCATTTGATTGCTTATGAAGAATATCATTCCATTATCCATCATATCCTCCATTATTGTGAATCATCTTGTTTCCAGCCATTTTCTAAAACCCAAAAAGAATAGTGTGAGAGGCAAAAATCATAATAAAGGGGGAGTAACATCAATATCTAACATATTTGGTTTAATCTAATATCGTTACCATAGTTCTAGGACTATATCCTATACGTATACTTATCCTTAGGGACATCCCTAGACATACCTTAGAAATATCTCTAGGGATCTCACTAACGTTTTCGCATCCTAGTTTCCAAAGGTTGACTAAACCTTTCCTCTAATACCAACTATAGAGACCCGGAGCCTGACGTACATGTAAATTACATTACATTTGCGGAATACATAGTACATTACAAAAACACACACACAAGGACCGTAATAGTTTAGTGTCTTTGGAAACTCGAAATATAATCATCTAATCGTGGTGAAAGATCTTCAACATCTCCCATAAAGATATTCCTTTTTTTAACCTAAAACCTTTCTTTATATCCTGGGGAAAATAAAACATAAAAGGGTGAGCTCAAATGCTCAGTAAGGGTAAACAAAAGAAATATCAATCACATCATATTCATAAGAACATAACATTTTGGAAATATTAACCTGCAAAAGAGAGCATAATTTCATAACATGGGATAAATCATGGCAGTGAAATGTAATCACAATAATCATAACTTAAAACATGAAACTTTTTGGAATTCACACATAATCATAGAGAATCATTTCTTGTTAGTCAAGACTCATTGTCAAGACTATCTTAGTGGACAAAGCCCCTTTCTGAATCGAGTAAACCTCGTTTCAGTCCTGTTTCACTGAACCGGTATAACCTACCATTCCAGCCATGTCTATCTCATGAGATATAAAATCTTTACCCAATGCATTGGAGGGAGATATAGGTCCCACCCATCTCATAATGATACCATTCTTATGTGTGCCACAAATTCATAAATCATACATCATTTTATAACCCATGTAATAAAAATGGGATTCTTAAACAACATGACATCATAAAACAATTCATATAAGATAAAGGAATTCATAAAAATATTTCCATAATAACATAATCAAATCCAAGTAATAATAGGGATAGAAACAGAACCCTATATTATCTTATATGGAAAATAATTTTGATAAAACACTTGAACTCCATTCTTGAGGAAAATATCCTTTCTACTTTGAAAATACTTTTCCTTTATTAACATGCCATACAATTCTAAACTAAAAGAAGTTGATTAAAAATAAACTTGAAAACTTTTAAAGGAATATTCTTGGAAATAATGTTTTAAAAATCCATTCATGTCGTATAAGTTAAAAAAACATTCTTCGTACTTTTGTCGGAAAAGTCAAAAAGTACCTCGTACGAAAAACGACAAAAGATTCCTTTCATTTATTTTACTAAAAACTCACCGAAGGGAAAAAATGTATTTAAACAATTGTAGGTGGATGGAAATAATATTACATATTTTTGAAAAATGTATGTGGATGATAAAATACACCCCAGTGAATACTAAAGTATAAATAATCTTGGATAAAAATGAGATTGTGATATTTCCCTTACCTTAGGTCCGATTTGCTTCATAAGTGTCCGAACCTCCTGTATAATTATTTAAATAATGTCATTGACTTATTACAGAATCATATTCATTGTTATGATATCATATATGGTTCACTTATGACTTTATATTACCCGTTCTTTTGTAAATTCCATGTTAAAGAGCGTTTTGGGTAAAATTGTTTCATTTGTCGTTCGTGTTTTGACTTGTAATTATTCATATGATTACTTAGATCATGATTAATTAATTCCAGAATATAAAACATGATTTATATATATATATATATTCAGAATATACATATATATAATAAATTAGTAAATGGAAAGAAATACACCGTTCATGGAGACGGTAGTCCGTACGTACGCATGAACGCTGTTTTCATTTCCCTATTGAATTGAATGGAATTAAGTAGATTACATACATATAAATATACATAAATTCAGTATCATTATTATGTCATATATTTCATTAGTACTTATTATATATAATTTATAATCATTCATGAATGGTTAATCATTGAGAATGAATCTCATCGCGTCGTGGAGACGGTAGTCCGTACGTACGCACGAGCAATGATATCGTTCTCATGATCGTGGAATTGTGTTGAAGTGTATGTATACTATTTCAGTATCAATATAAATTTATAATAATCATATATAGTTACTCATTACACCATTATACCCATCCAATTAAGGTGGTGGTGGAAAAACAGATTACACCACGGCGTGGAGACGGTATTCCGTACGTACGCACGCGCGGTGATTTTGTTTTCCGTATGATGGATAGATGGTGAAATAGGGTTGTTTCATACTTATAATAACATATCAGTATATGATTGACACTGATGTTATTACTTCATAGTGAAACAACCTAATAAGAAGAAGTGGAAGAAGAAATAAAGTTGAAAGAATCGGTAACGGAAATTACCTCTTCTTTGAAGTGCTTCTTTGAGACCTCCTTTTAGGGCACTAAAATTGGTCTTTGAGGAAGACCAGAACCTCTAGGATGTTGCTAAGGAAGTGGAGAGGATAATTTGGCAGGGTTTGTCCGAGCTTGAAGGCTCAAAGTTGTGTGAGGAAGAGAGGGAGGAGGTGTCCTTTTATAAGGGAGGAGAGGGGCACCTTAGGAATATCTCAAAATATTATTTTATATTAAAGTCAAAATAGGTTTATAATGGTTCCAAAGGGTCTTATTTAGAAGCTAAAGTGGGGATGGGTCTAAATCCTATCAACCAATAGGATTTAGACAAGTTTAGGTTATTATTTTAACCTTATCAATTAGATTTAACTCTAAGTTAAATAATTTAACTTTTACCGTGTCTTTTTGTTTTCTTACACTATATGGTTAATACACTTACTATAACATGCCAAACGAACCCCAAATTGTTTATTATTAATATATATATCCTTATCTAAGTCATTTTTCCGAACCTTAGATTTTTAGGAATAAAATAACAATTAATAATATAATATTTTATTTAAAAACTATTTTGTGTCAATTTTGACACTATTTGATATATGATTTTTGTGAAAGTCATAACAGAATTATATGTTCGAAACAAGTTGATTAAATCAACACTAATATATAATAGTAACCTATGAAATTAGTGGAATTCATAAAATGTCTCAAATTACATTTATTTGGGTATTTATAACATCAATTATGTTAACATTTCCTTAAAAGGGTAATTACTGCATCATCGTTGTGTCATAAATAAATAAATTTATTTAAAGTCTAAAAATTATAAATAAAATATCATTATGTAGGAAATATTTTTAGCTTTCTAATAAATATTTATAGTCGAATTTATCTTATGTATAACCCCATATTAAAAATGTTTTAGTTATTAAACTTTGATTTTAACTATTTTAACTATTCATTAAATAAAATAATATTAAATGTCATAATCTAATCCAAGTGGACCTAAATGGTCATATTATATTCATAAGTTTGTTTTTGGTCGAATTACACTTATCCAATAGAATTAGGACATGTGTTAGGGTAATAGTAATATCATATTTACCCTTAGTTACCCTATTTACTATTAACCGCGGTAAAAAAAAGTAAAAAGTTACTATTCACAAAAAATTATTTTCATCTCATTGAACCACATTTTAGTCCTTGATATTAACCATGTGTCTCGGATTTTCGAAATTCCATTCACAGAAGCGGTAAAATTAAGTTTTATGAAAAATTCAGTTTTTTAACTACCACTTAGTGGTTTCACTATTCATCAAACATTGAAAGTTTTCAAAAAAATACCAAAATTTCACCCTAGGCTATAATTGATATTCCGAATTCAAAAATGATTTCTATTTTACAAAATTCCCAACATATAAGTTTCATTAATTAATTTTATAATTAATTTCCCCTGTCACAACAAATAGCGTGTTTTTGAGAGATAATAACTATCAAAAGATTGACACTTGTTTATAACTGGTTTAAATGTGAAATTACATCCAATGTCCAACATTATATTAAATTGTAAAAATATATTCTAAATATACTTTAAAACTACTCAAATTAATAATTGTTCACTATTAATTATTTCGATTAAAACAAGTTGTTTTTAATTAAAATTTAGTAATTTTCACTATTCCTCAGAATATGAAAGTTATCCGAAAAGTACCAAAATTTCACCTTAGGATAAATTCGATACTCCGAATCCATAAATGAAGTCCATTTTGAAAAATAAAATTTACAAAATTTCAAAAAGTGGTTATTACTATTCATAACGGCTAGTTTTAATAATATTTTAATAGCATATCATTGTTTAGTAAAACTCGGTATTGCGTACTACACACGCTATCAAGGAAGGTCGTGATTGCGTGTAATGAAAGGCAAGTCAAGGATGCGTGTTGTGAAAGCTCCTTTTGGTGTAGCGTACAACACAAGACATTAATGAAATTAAAAAGAATATTTTTCATAAAATCTTGGGGTGTTACACTCGCTACTAGTCGGTATCCTCTATAATATGGGGAGATGTTCTTGAGTCCATGTGGTGATAGGTCTAGCTATTGGTTCGATGGTAATCTAGGTTGGGATGTTACACATTTGAAAAGTGAACTAAACATGGAATACAAATAAATGACACCCATAGTGGAAAGCTTATCCAGTGTGAAAAGAAAAAAATAAAATAAATAAATAAATAGTGGGTCCTCTGATGTATTTCCTAGTCCATTACAATCTATGTTCTCCTCTACTCATCTGTCTACCACGGGGCCCTTACCCTTATCCAAATCCCTGATTAAATATATAGGTGTATAGAAATGTCCATTTAGGGTGTGTGTGCAAGAATCTATAGGACACCATTAATTTTTTCTTAACCAATTGTTCTTAGGTATACAAGTTCATTCCATAATAATCATAAATGTGTAATAAGAAAATAATTATTCAATTCAAAACTAAGTGATTGTGTGCTAACCAAGCTGCCACAAACCTAAACTGTACTTTATTCATCTCTATGTCGGAAGGATAAATCGTTACATATGTTAATATTAACCAAGATATCTGCATGAATAATGAATTAGTCACTTGGTATCCTCATGGAATTGTGTGCGCATGTAACTCATCATTACTTAGTCCTCAAGTAAAACATGTTACTTGTAAAAACACTAGGCATTTCTCACTCTACTCAGTAGTTCACTTGGCATCAAATAACATTCTAATAATAGTAATACCTAGAATCTATCATGCTACATGATTGTTCACTATAAATTGTATAAAATCATTCTCGATATAGCCCCAGGAATTACTTTTTCTACTCATTAGTTCACTGGGAATCAAGTAACATTGTACTTAGAATTTTTTCATTGAGTGCATCTTCAACACGGGATGTCCATGACATCATTGTATCTCCACCTTATACCGACGTCCATAGTCACAATCACATAATTTCACACACACACTCCCTCTAAGGGATAAACCTACACCAATGGTCCACTTATTCCATAAACCATGAAATATGCCTCCAAAGGTATGGTAACATACAACACTATAGATCATACACGAAAACCAAAGTTTGACATCACATCATGAGTATTAGTGGAAATAAAAAAACACATGTGATCATCATCAAGCATGGCATAAAAATATATACAACTATACTCATACAAATAACATCATAAAGGGACTCACAACTATACATGAATGATAATGTGTTCACTATCTTGCATGGTCAACATGTTATGCTAATATATATATCACAACAAAGAAAGAGTGAACATATAAAAAGGGCATTAAAAAAATTATGAGTTATATAAAATACACATGTGATCAAAATAAAACACAGTTTATTAGGATATATAATCATACTCATGCTACAAATCAACATATATGATATCATGGCTCTAGGTCTCAAGTATCACAACAAAATACCTCAAGGTGTCCATATAGTAAAACATGCTCATATGTGGTTAAGTAAGAGCCAATATTATCTAGACAACAAGCCAAACACTAGGTCTAACATGGCCCTTGGAACCTTGTAATTTTATTATGCATCATTAATATAATTAATTAAGACTCAAGACTCACTAATTAATTAAAAATTATTATTGTTTATGAAACAACATGCCAGAAATCATTTTTTTTCATTTTCTGAAGCCGGTTTAAGGGTTTGTCGGTACCCATACAGTCTTTCAACTACATCATCGCATCCGACAAACAAACCACAATTCAAATTTCAAAACAGGTCACCACCAGCCTCCTCGAATACCGAACCCGAATCCACACGCGCCCACGGTCTTAACACGCCTGTCGACCACTCCCGCGATAGCACTGACACCTCGCGCCGCGCACCGTACGTCAATCCATCAGCCTGCACGCAAATCGAGCCACCATTCACCGGAACGCCGGCGAGACGCACCGGCTCCCGTCGACGTCGTCACCGGCGACCTCGAAGTCTCCCCTGGTAAATCACCAAACAAACTTTCCTCCATGTCGCCGGCGAGCCAACTGCCTCCATCGACACCGTCGAAAACGACGGATCAGGACCATTCAGGCAGAAAAATCATCATCGGCGACCGTCAACAGACCAACACCATTCAACAGTCATCCCAAAACCAGAACATCGGTGACCTTCACTGATTCCCAACCTCACGCACTCACCCGCACCGGCGACGAGAAACAACCCATCACCGCAGGTGGATCCCTTCACCGATTTCCACAAGGTAGAAACTCTCGTCACTGTTATCAACGAAGAAACCCTCGACACAGAACAGCAGACCCAACCACAAAACGCAAAACAGAAAACTTAAAAAGAAACAACATTAGAACTCGTCGCCACCTTTAGCCCCGCTGGAGAAGACCATGAAAACCCCCAAATCACATGCATCCACCCCAGATCAAAGCTGCAACCACAAAACTAGGGCCGGCTCCGCAGTGCGAGGACCACGAACCCACAAACCCGCTCGTGGCGTATTCCGGAACTTCTAGCAACCTCGTCGCAACCCGGTCTTATGTTCATGGGTTTAGATCCGAACGCTTCGTGAAAACACGGGGCCTAGAGGAGGAGCGAGCCTGCCTTAGCCGCGGAGGAGCAAAACAAGGGAAAGAAAAGCTGTCTCTCTACGGGGAGAGGAAGGCGACGACGGGAGGAGAATCGCCGCTCAGAGCCCCTTACGGGCTCATTTTATGAAACAACATGAACTAATGGTTATTCACCCTAATTGGTGAACCTTGTATCACATACCAATAAACGTTCATAAAAACCTAAGGGTGTAGAACATTATTCCACCTACACACACCCACACATGATCATAATAAATCATGATTATCAATTATGTCTAAACTTCAATTACAACATGGAAACTTGTGTGAAAGAGATCCAAAAAAATGTAATGAACTTATTACCATAGGTACAAAAATTATTGAAAAAAAAGGTTGATGTCCATGTTTGATTGCACCACTGAATCCTAAAACCATCATCATTTCAACAATATTTAGAATTATGATTACCTATTATAATTAAAAATATTAAATTAAACATGGATACAATACCTCACCCCCTTCAAAGAAAAATGTGGGATTAAAATTATGCTCATCGAGATAAACCCAAAGTCACTTATGATATTTAAATACAATCAATATAGAAGGATATATTAAAGATATATGTTTGAAAAAAAATGAAAAATGAAAAAAAAGATAGAGAGGGAGAGGAAGAGAGGAACTTGAGAGGGATGGAATACCATGTACATCGCACCACCCCCTCAATTCTCAATTTTATTATATTTTGTTATATATACTTCATTAATAATTTATTCGAATTATTACCATATTTATTTTTGATTCTCTCACCATAAATTCAGGGACCAACCATCATACATTTTTTTAATATTCTCTTTTAAATAAATTTAGTCATTTATTAAATTTATACTAAAAATAAACACCCACACAAACACACACACAGATATATATATATATATATATATCCACATATACATATACATATATATAACCAACATGTGCACATTAAATATATATATATATATACATTTCTACACACACACACACATGTACATTCATATATATATATATATGTCCCAATATGTACCATTTAATTCTCCATACACAAATAATGCTATTTTCCAAAATTAATAGAAATAATAATAATAACAACAATTATTATTATTATTAATTGTCTCCAATCATTTCCATTATTAAAATTTTAAACATGGATTCTATTAAATGTTCATAATAGTAAATAAATTGATATTAACCACATACTTTCTTTTATTTAAGACAATATAATAGTATCATAATTATTACCTAACCTCACAATAAATATTCACCTATGGAAATGCATCACTCATAAATTAAGATAATTTAATTACACATGTAATTTTAATTTTTTCCCTTCAACATAAATTAAAATAATAATACTAATATAATTATTATTATCCTTACGTGTGATGTAACCAAACGTAAAATTCCCAAAAATACTATGTCATTCTTAGGGTAAACCCCACATCCTGGACCTAATAGTGGTCTAACATTTCTCTTATGATACACTTTTTAGGGGATATTTTATTATTTTTAGTATATATATATATATAAATATTAAATAATTTATACTCAAATAATATTTGATCAAACGTCTGACATGCAAAAATGTTATGTCATGCCTAGGTTAAAACCCATATTCTAAACCTAATAGTGGTCTTAGATATGTCATACGAGACACCATTGGGAGATAATTAATTTTTTATAAAAGAAATATCATACATAATATAATTTTTTTAATATTTTTTGTTAGCAACGCCAAGACACAATGGGTCCTAGAATCCCATGCTAACACATCACCTAACTCTAAAAATATTCTATAGAGTATTTGAATGTGTCTCAAGGAAATAACGTTGGGTGATTTTTATTAAAATATTAAATTTTCCCAAAAGAAATATAGTTCTAATTTATTAATGAAAGAGGGTTTAATTAACATTTAAAAATTGAAGATATTTCAATTCTCCCCCTTTATAAACATCTCATCCCTGAGAATAAAATCTAATGGTCTTTATCGAAAAAATTCAGCCACTGAGTTTGAACATTAGACTCCCACCCTAACATCACTATAACAAGATAATGTTAGTAACTTATACATATCATAACTAGTCTAAGGTATCACACAAGCTTCTCCTAGTACTCTACCCGTAACCCAAGGAATAACCCTCCTTCCACTAAACATTGTCTTTGTCCCAACATGTTAGTCACAGCCATCAATAATATATTAGACCACAATAACATTCCCCATTCAACTAATAAATTCCAACAAATATATATCACAACAACATGGATTATCATATAAAAGAGAAACTATATCGAACAGATATCACAACTCAAGGCATTTAATTAATAAAATCCTATACAACATACTTACAGGTAAATATATGGTATGTAAAACTATGTGCCTAGTCATAATTCTTGATCACGATCGAAATATCATAAATCATATATCAACATCTTGGTAATCGCCAAGGTGAGTTTAATAAATGTTAATAGAAAAACATAAATTTATCCCAAATTATGGAAAACTTGGAGGTCCACTATATAGTGTTCTTCAGGCACTGACATAGTTCCCATTCCTTGGTCCCAATCATCTTATTTTCAGTCCATCATATCCCAACCCAAAGTAAGAAGAAGAAACAAGTTATTGATTCTAGTTTCATATGATAACATTTTCTAACATCCTTAACATAACCATCAGTTTCAATATAGAATGACATAAGACCTCATGTGTACCTCCCCATACGTAAGACTAGTGGAAAGGATCTCATGTAGAATCATGTGTATAAAATACCCTCCATTAGAGTGCACTGTAGAAATAAATAACCAATGTATAATAATACAAATATAATAAACATAATCAGAGTACATGTGGAAAGTGAACTAAACATGGTATACAAATAAATGGCTCCCAAAGTGTTAAGACTATATAGTATAAAAAGTTGCAGATAAAATAAATAAATAAAAAATGGGTCCTCCAAATTCATTCCTGATCCACTACTTTCTTTGTGCTCCTCTGCACATCCATCCACCATGGGGGGCCTTTCCCTTCACTGGATCCCTCATGAAATCTATAAGGGCACTAAAATTCCCAAGTAGGGTGTGAGTATAAGACTCAGTAGGATCCCAAAAATTCATCCTTAAACAAGTATGCTCAAGTATACAAGTTCATTTTCTCAAAAACATAAATTGGTATCAAGAAACTAAACATAAAATTCAAAATCCATCGGTCATGTGCTAACCAAGCCTCTAAAAACCCATATTTTACCAACTTCACCTCCATGTTGGAAGAATATATTATTATGGATGTCATGATTAACCAAGATACCAACAAATTTGATGATTAATTCAATTAGGAACCTCATGGAATAATATTTATAAAAAAATAAAAAATCCCTAGGCCTCAAGTACATCATGCTACTCATAATAACACTAAGCATTGATCATGTTGCTCATAAGTTCACTTGGCATAGAATAACATGATACTCATCAAATCACCAGGAATTTAGCTTGATACTCAGTAGTTTACTGGGTATAGAATAACATGATACATGGTATAACATTAGGTATCAAGTGTTCTAATTAGTAGTTCACTGGGAATTGAATAAAATTGTACTATTCATCTGGGAATTGAGTGAATCCTCAACATGGTGATTCTATGGAATCATCATATCTCCGCCCTTTTCTCAAATTTTTCATCACAATCGTCGCATGTCATGTGCACACTCCCTCTAATGGATAAACCTATCACGATGGTCCACCTATTCAAAACACCAATAATGTTGCCTTCAAAGGCAGGGTAACATACAATAAGGTAGAGAATACAAGGCAAGCATAGTATGAAATCACATCAGGATAATTAGTAGTAATAAAAAACACATTTGATAATCATTAAACATGGAATAATATGCTAAACAATTATATTAATGGAAATAAAATCATAAAGGGAATCATAACTACACATGCACCAAAATGTGATCACTAGCAAGAATGGTGAAAAATTTATTCCAATACAAGTATCACATCAAGGAAAGAGTGTATATATTAGAAAATCTTGAAAAAACATCCTGAGATACAATAGCTACACATGTGTTAAAAATCAATCATATTCTATCAGGATATCTAAGAATACTTATTCCATAAATAAATACATATGGTCTCATTGATCTAGGTATCAAGTATCACAACATCACCCCTCAAGGTGTTCATGTAGTTTATCGCACTCATATGTGATCAAGTCGTATCCATCAGAGGTAATACAACAACCAAACACACAAGGTACAACATGGAACTTGAAACAATGTTAATTTATTAAGCATCATTCATTTAATTAATTAATAATAAATCCTAATTAAATAATAATGATTTATTATTATTCAAGATAAAACATGAACTAATTGATACTCTCCCAAAGTGGTGAACCACATATCTCATGCCAATAAACATGCATAAAACCATAGGGTGGAGAACATTAGACCGCATACACACACCTACACATGATTGTAATCAAGTATGGTTATCAATTGTGTATAAAAATGAATTATATCATGGAGACATTTGTAAATTAGATACAAAAAAATTAAGTAACATTCCACCTTATGTATAATGATGATTGAAAAAAAGGGTTGATATCTGAGTTCAATTGAAAGAATAAATCCTAGAACCATCCCTATTTTGACATGATTTATAATTATTTTTATCTTTGATAATTGAAAAAATAAAATTAAATCTGGATACAATAAATCACCTCCTTCAAATAAAAACATAATATTAAACTTATACTCATCGAGATGAACCCAATACCCTTCCATATGTATAGAGGCACATCTAGGGTTTATGTTTTGGGGTAAAAATGAAGTTTTTTCTCTTTAAAGGAGTGATTATTGCAACACCCATTGAAAAGTGAGACTTAATAGGCTAAATGTTACTACCCATGTCAAAAATGTGCATTTTTCTTTTTTGAGCCTACCTAATTAGAACACCATTGTTAGGAATTATTATAATATATTACTGATCTGGATGGATGACCTCCTAGGAAGTTTATCATATTGTGTGTGAGGGATAAAAAGCACACTAAAAGAAAATGTGTTGGATTTTAGGGATAGAAATTTGTATAATGACATGTTTGGGCATATCAGTGGGCCTCAGGTAGGGTACCATTTGTCTATAGGGAAAAATGTGATTCTTGGTGGGCCAAGACCCAATGATCGTGTTAAAGTACGATGTTTATGCTATTAGTGGGGCCCAGTTGTCACAATGGGTCCTATGATCATTAGCTCGATGAATATAAGAGGGACACATATCCCACCCCTCATGAATGATCATGGAACATCATAGTTATTTATATAGAACTCATGACTCTTTGATATATGTGATTAGGGAACAATGAGGGTCCTAGGAGAAGAATCTTGATTGAGGTGATCCACAATCAAATGGGATATTCAATCTATCAGTCACATGAATTAAATAGAATATTGGGGCAGTTTGTGGGTGAAACACAAGATATATAGGGTCCAGATCTTTTGAATGTCAGGGTTGCACAAGGAACCCCAAAATTAAATAAGTTAAAGAATGATCATAGGAGCATGTGGAGAGTCGAAATTAGATTACAAAAGTATTATTATTCACTTTATTACATTCTAAACTTATATTAACTCTCTTCGTAATATTTTTTCTATGTTTGGTGGCCTAATATTAGTATTTTATTTCAATGAATTTTTTGATTTTTTTATGTATCTATGTTCTAACAGTGATAAGATACTTGTGAATATAGCATGAAATTTTCATAATAATAACATAGAAATCATGTAGTGATAAGTGGATCCTGATTGATAATGAAAATGATTAATTTGGAAGACTATATAGTATTATTTTGATGATCATAAAAATATTTCATTTTAATATTACATAATTTCAATGAAGATTAATTGGAATCATCATGTGAATGATGAGAACTTATCATGTTGATAATGAGTATTTTTTCCATTAATGAAGGGGGCATGACATGGTTATTTTTTTAACTTGTAAAAATAATGTTTTGGGATTATAATATATTTTCTGTTTTCATGGTGCATATAGTGGATCATACCTGAAATATATGGTTATTACATCATTTTTTGGAGAAACATATATAATAATACAACTCCTAAAATCAATAGGTTTAGTGACTTGGGAAAAAAATTAATACAATAAAGACACATGTAAAACTTTAAAAATTATTTATATCCTTCGTCATAATCCTTATATAGGTCTTCATAATCTATAAGGTACATTTGACCATCTAGGGACATACATAAAATAAAGGGATATCTTAAAGCCCAGTGAGGGGAAGAATAATATGGATGAACAAGTTACATGAATCAATATGAATTCGTATGTGAAATTATAAATCATCACTATATCATAAGCATAAAATCATAATAATTAGATGTATATGAGTAAGGAATGGAATGAAGAATTTTAAAAATAATGAAACTTATTAAACATAGGTCAAGGAATAAAACCAATACATTTTATCATTATGGAAAAAACTACATTATGTATATGCATAAAAATATAAATAAAGATAACTACATCATCTTTGGGATTAACATTATAGAAAAATATAGATAAACCTTATTTTTTATAAATATATTAGGAGATATAGTAATTTACCCAATTCATTATAGGGATATGTAATTCTGATACCACCTATCACGTAATAATATGATAATAATCTTGTATTTACCAAAGAAATAAAATGTACATCAACAATACTCATAGAATAATACCACCATGAAATAATACGATTAATTGTAATTGTGGTGAACAAATATAGAATTTCACAAAATGGGAATTTAAAAAAATATTATTTGAACATTCAAGGGTTCTATTGACAAAAAAAGACTATAGGCTATGATTAAAATAAGAGTCAACATTATAATAGTAAATGAGATGTATTAAAAATAAAGGATTTACCAAAATCAGTAGAGGTTGATAAGAATTCATCCTAATTAAATAAAACATGAATATTACACGAATTAAATGGAAAAAATAAATAAAATTATTTTAGAATTTAGTGAAGGTTTTGTGATAATCATGAATAAAAATATAGATTGATTAAGAGGCTAAACCTAAATCAATAATAATGGATTTGAGGGTCCCTATACCTTAGGTATCATTTTTATCATATTCTTACCTCTTGTATAATCAACCTATGTATATTAAAAAAATAGGTAATTTTTTTTAAAATAATTTAGGTCATTATTTCTCAATTAAAATAATTGGAATTTTTTTATCAACCATTCATTATTGATAAAATAGATTGATGATATGTCTACTTAAACAATAAAATTTTCATTTCTGTTTAATTATTTTAATTAACTTTTATTTATTAATTTTTTATTTTACTCAAGAATATTATAAATAAATAAAATTATATATTTTAGTATTATATATAAGTTACATTATCCGACCATTACGACAGTGATAAGTAAATGGTTTATAACATCCTCATCAGCAGGTAAAACAAAAATTAACGAGACTTTATCGAAAGGGGGAGAGAGATAAGTATATGTTATAAATAATTTAAAATAATTATAATTCATCATAATAAAATTTATATATTAATATATAAGTTAAACAGAACACTTATGAAGTTGGGTATAATTAATGAAATGATTATGTCCACATATGTGGGTAAACTACCCACTAACAGGACTTTATCAAGAAATGGAAGAGTGAAATTACATATATATATATATATATATTTCATATAAAATGTAACAATTAACTTAATATCACTAATATTTTTTAATATAATAATTAATCAAATTTAGAAGTATTATTTTAGAATTAGGATATATGATAAGAAAATTTTAAAGGAGAATGAACACAACCTCTTCATTGATGTTTGATTCTTTCCAAATACTTTAATGCCTTAAAGGATTATATTTAAATGACACGATAAAATATATAAGGTTAGTAGAAGGTTTTGGAGGTAGTAATTGAGTATATATATATCAATTAGAAGAGTTTAGGAGGATTTTTTCTAGGTGAGGTGATAAGGGGTATTTATAATTTACGAGGAGGGGTATATTAGAATAAAACAAGGAATGAAACATTATTTCCATAACAAGACTTGTAACAGTGGTAATATTTTAGAATATTAATAGTTTTTTATTTAAAATAAATGTTTCTATTTATATGAAACCCTTCCACCACAAAATTTTTTTTTTTAAATTATAAGAATAGTACAAATGAAAATTTGTTTTTATGGAATATTTTATCAATTTATTGTTTGGGAATCTCTTTTTTTATTGAAAAATGTGTCAATTATTTTAACTGAATTAATTATCTTATTTATATTTTTTTCTATATATATTAATTTTATAGTTTATTAGGTCATTATTATATCAAATTATTTCATAATCCATGTGGTATTTTAAAAACAATATTTTTATAATTCACCTTGAAAAAAAATTCTTTTATAAAATAACCAAAAAAATAACACATGGAAATATTCAATGTTCTCATTCCAAAAATTTCATTTATTTTATCAAACTACTTTTATAACTTATATGATTTTTTATTAATATAAAATTTATGATTTTTGTAAAAATAATATAGAACATAAAATTAAAAATATGCACTTATATTTTCTTTCGGTATCCTAATTGGAAAATTTATTTTAATGAAATAAAAAACTTATATTTATTAACTTTATTAATAATAAATATTATCTAAGATTCATCCCACCATTCCAAATATCATGTTACTATTCTAACTGCATGATTAGTATTCTAATGATCAGGTTATTATTTCAATGGTAACATTACTACTCAATGGTTATATAGAGTTTATAAATCCTATAAATAATTAATTTTTCATTAATTCATTATTCACCTAGTTTTATCTCGATGTTATCGACATATTTTTCAAAATTCCAATCATATTTATAATTTTTTTTATAATTTTGTTTGTAAGTGAGATATTCTTATGTGACCATGGCACAATGGATTTTTAAATTCTACTTATATTGTTTATTTTTTTATCCCATTGTTATATTTTTTTTATTTTATAGAGTTTAATTTTCTTTCAATATGTAATATTATACATTGATGAGATAAATGTTTTTCAACTTTTTACATGGTGCATATATTTTATATTATAAATTATACCATAATATGACCAACATATATATTAAAAAAGTAGATTTCATATAAAAATGTTTGGGTTATTACATCTTCCCTATATAAATTTCACCCCAAAAATTTCAAATCATACCCTTATTTGAGAATAAATTAGGTTAATTTTATTCTATTTTAACCTCATGTTATCATATTTCCTCTTCATACATATGGTTTCTACAAATTTCATTGAAAAGGTGAGTTTTCTTATTATGTAGAACTTTTTTCCTATGTTCTGATATCTTCACTAATTTATACTCATAAAAGAGGTTATGATCCAATAATACCATAGCTAGATACAATACATGTGTGTGATCAGGAGTATAATTTCTCTAGAGAGATTTCTGAAACACATTATAAAATAGTGCTCGGTTTAACTGAAGTACATACCGATAGTCCATAGCTTCTATGTGTTAAAATATCTAAATGGGGTTACTACACATAGGGATAACCTTCCAATTATTTAAAAACATCATGATTCTTAAAAAGTGTTTTTTGAAGTAAAAATTTATCAAAAACATAAAACTCTATGTCCCTTAAATGATTGTCTTCATAGCTATTTTATCAAAATTGTAATGCTTTAATGTATTACTAGATTTCATGAAACATATGTATTATTTTCTACTTGACTCCAGGAGCAGGGATAGCTCCCCCCTCTCCTTTCTTCTCTCTCTCTCTCTCTCTTCATCACCCTCACCTAGTGTTCTTGGTGCTTTCCTTCAATGGTGACGCATTCTCTATGACTCACACTATCTCTCTCTCTCTATCCCTCATTGGGTTTCTTTCTTCCCCATTGCTTCTCTTGGGTTTCACCATTTTCTTCACTTTCTTTATTTTATTTTTCTCTCCTTATATCATGACATCGATGAGTATCTTGCCTATTGGATCCACCGTGCCAGACCCCACCTTTATGGTTGTTTGGGATGTCTTTATGAGCACTATTTGCATCATTCTTCATGGTTTTAGTGGTGGAGTATGGTTGGGTGGTTCTTTTCACTTTGGGATTTTGGTTCAATTCTAAGGTACTAATTTATCTCAACCTATGATCACAATCAGATATCTATTTCACTAGAATGTATTTTGGTCAGGTGCAGTTACTATCATGGGTGATTTTGGGATGTGTTGGTTGAGATCTCATTTTTTTTAGGAGTCATGATTCACGTTGGTTCTATTTTTCCTTATGGATTTAGTTTTATTAAATGGTTTTGATTTGGGTATTTTCTATTTTCTAGTGGTATTTCAATAATGGTGGTGCATTTCGGTCTCGTATGATGTTTGTCCTTGTGAGGATTTGGATTTCTTTCATGGTTGAGCTTTTGAAAGTGTGTTATTTTTTCCAGTATTTCATGATGATTTGGTTTAGTGATTTTTGATTTTTATCCTCAATGACAACATCAGTTTTTGGTGATGGATTCCTATCAAATTTCACCTAGGGGTGGCTTTGAAGGTAGGATTTTGTGGTCATGGTGATGGTGATTTTTTCTTTAAAGGCCTGAGTTTTCTACATACACTTCTCTTACTCCTAGATTCCAAAACACTTCTCCTATTAAGACTTATGTGGTGGGTTTTCAAGGTGTTTTCGGATTTGATGTTAGAGAGGTTGATAGAATTACAGGATTCATATCTCTTGGGGGATTTCATCTATCTTTGTGTTAACACTGGGAACATTTATCTATGTCAGATATGGAGTGGCTAATTTTTTGTGTTTCCAATGATCTATGGTGTTCTATTATGGGGTTTTTATGTCAGTCAAGATGGACCCCAATGGATGGTAATCTCCTACAAACAGGTGTGGTGATAGGACGGCGATGATGACGGTGGTGATAGGACAGTGGTGACAACTGTTGTTACTCATGAGGATGATGTCATGAGACTTATATTTTGCTGATGTGGGTTACACATGGATTGATGTCTCGTCAGGTTCTATGTTTCAGATTTTTTGTTTGATTTTTGAATTTAAAATTTGTAATGCTTTGTTTTTTTATCCTATATAGTGTTTTGGTTACCATAAAAACCATAAAGCGACCTTTTTGAAAATCAAAAAATAGAATTTTTAGTCAGTATATCATTTTGTACATGATTTTTGTTCTCAATAGCTTCTTTTTACTAACTTGAACCTAACATGTTAGATTTCTTTATGCATTCCCATAAATATATTTATATGCAAAAAATTGAATACATTAGTGGAAACTAATTCTGTATGAGAACTCAACCAATGGAAGATGTTGATCCCAACCTCCTTTGCAGTCCATCTTGTATGATCACAATGTATTATTATTTTTCAATATTTTACTTTTTTACTATATATAATTCTAAGCATGATAATCAATGTTATAGGTCAATTATATGTTAATGAAACATTAATGACTCCTCTAGAACTTAGAGTTAATCCTTATATATTAATTATATGTGATGAAAAGTGGTACCCATGTAGCCTCACCACTTCCATGGAATGTAAAATAGAAATTTTATTGAGAGTAAACTATTCATAAATTGTATTTATATTAGAAATCTTGGTATGTTAACCCACCACAACCCATGTAGAATTATATCCATTATATTTATTTGGTAGGCCAATGACAATTTTTATAGTGATATTCTCCCATTTTAATATCATTAAAGGTAATAATTGTATCATACCCTTGTATTTTTTACACTCATACTTAACTTATATACATTCAAACAACTTTATGTGTACTGTATAGTCTTATTCTTCTTATTGACTGATCAGAATTTCTCTTAATGATCTTGGTACATCTTGGAACTTCCTAGCTGAATGGAAAAAGTTTAGATGTGTGAATCATCTAGAAATGCATTATTTATCTCTAGTGATGATGGAACATAAATTCTAGTATAAAAATTAATGTATCCCTATTTTTCTATGTTGAATTGGTAAGTTATTACTTCCTTTTTTTCTATCACCTTATTTTAAATCTCTAAATCATCCCTTTGTGCATCCTTAATTTTATCAAGGATAGATGGTGAAAAATGTTTTTTAAAGGTATGATACCATCCCTTAATTTGTGATTTTTAGATCAATCCTTTACATATACATAAATACACTTTCATTAATAATATTTATAATGTATAGATTATCATATTCCTTTCTATTAAGATCATCGTCTACATTATTCACCTTTCCATGATTGTAATTTATTAAGTAGTCATATTCGTTGATTAAATCCAACCGTGTTCATTAACACATGTCCATATCCTTCTGTGAGAATATATACTTCAAACTCTTATGACCAATATATATTTCACACTTATATTTGTAGAGGTATTTCAACCTAATATTAAACACAGTGTTCAAAACTATTAAATCTAGAATGCATAATGGGTAGTTATATAGATGGATTTTAAATTTCTGTGAAGCAGAGGCCATCGATTTATCATTTTTCATGAGTATTAAACCCAATAACATATTTGAATAATCATTTAATATCATTAAACATTCTTCACATGAAGTTAATATGAGTAAAAAAAATTGAGTATCCACTTCATGATATCCTTAAATATCTCTTTACATTCATCTATTCAGACAAACTTTACTCCCTTTTATGTTAGGTTTAATAGTGTGATATAAAATCGTCATATATTTCTATGAATACCTCGATATTAATCATATAATATAACAAAAATAAGGATATATATGATACTAATTGGTTTGGGAAATTCTATAATAACTTTTTCTTTGATGGATCTATGGAAATCCCTTACTTTTGATCACATGCCACAAGAACATGAATTTCTTCATCCAAATAGAACACTTAGTGGACATATCAAATAAATTATTGTTTATTAAAACATTTATTCCAATCAAAAGATTTTTTAACTCTATGATATTTTAAAATAATTCTATGTTCGATATCATACAATGCACGTAACACTAAGATTAAAAGAACAACATGATATTATTATTATAAAAATTTCACAGTTATAACCAATAAATCAGAAAATATAAATAGGATAAACCATATTATGAAATATATATAAATTTATTTCTCAATAATAATATGTTGGTTAATTACCAGAAAATAAGAACTCATTATCAGTAATGTTATTTTATTCTTTGAAAAAATATTTTCCTCAAAAATAATTTTTATTTATTTTTGTAAGGGAATATTATTGTTTTTTATGGAAATTTTAGAAATTTTAATTGATAAAATGAAATTAATTCTGAAATAATCATTTCAAAATTAGTTTAGAGTGATTTTTGGAATTTTCCATAAAGATTGATTTTACAGTGAATAGTGAAAAAATACTAATTCGAATGAAAATTATTTATTCAATCAGATATTTTATAATTTATCTAATATTTTTTCTATACATGGGATAAGAATAAACTAAGTTTTATGCTTAAACTTTCTTTTTCTAAAGAATCAATTTTCACAATGTTATGCGTGATTATTTATTAAATTTATTTATACAACTTATAGAAATTTAATATTGAAAATGGATTCCATATTTGGAATTATAAAGATTCAATTTGGTAAATATTCTCGTTTATGTTTTCGTCAATATGAATAGTAACTGTGGAAAAATGTATCACCTCAGTAAAGGTTAAATCCAAAAAATCTAGATTAAATCTAAGTTATAAGGCCAAAATATTTCATAATAATAATTATTGTATATAGTTAATTTTACTTTTATCACATTAGTCTTTAAATTTAGTTTTTTAATGGACACTTTTCCATGAAAATGACCTATATTATATAAAAATAAATGAAAAAATCAAAATGTCACCCTCTTACTTTTAAATATATAGTGTGTATCCAAATATGGAAAAAATTATGTTATTACTAAATATAATTGTCTATTTTTATAATAATGAAATTATTTTAATGATGGATATTTATTTATAACTTTCAGTAATTATATAATTACCTTAAATTCTTATGCAACATTGACATTATATTTCTTGAATTAATAGAAAAATGAAATAAATAATATTTAAAATATTAAAAGTGATATAATTTTAATTATTTATATTGTTAATAAAATTTTATAGATTATTTTGAACCCTTGGTGTTGTTTTAATGTATTATTTTTGAATTCTAACTTTGTCAATATATATTCTAAGTCAAATTAAATGAATAGCTTTAAGACTAAAATTAATGATATAATATAAAAATAAAATTTTATTAAATTATTTAAAAAAAATAAAAATGTTAGTGTTGGTCATGGTGGATAATATATGGTCTAAAATTACATCCCCTGGTCATTTTTTGTCCAATTATGAACTTATAAGTAAAATTATGGTTAAGGTTGAAATAGATTAACAAATGGGTTAAACCCAAAGATAAGGTTTAAAACACCACTTAAACCTATAAAAATTTTATTGTTTGATGGGATTTAAACATCATACTACCTTATATTATAATCCATGTCCATTTGTAATCATTTTACTATTGAACGATTACTTTTTTTTAATCTTTTAATAAATTCTAAGAGTGCCCCTCCCCTCAATTAAAAAGTGCACCCCTCCTTTCTCTTCTTCACACCACGTTTATCCTTATATCTTGACCATAACCTACCAAAATACATTCTAAAAAAATTAGAAAAATTATATAGATTATTTTATTCCTTAAATATCAACCCTGAGATCATTTAGAGGATATTTTAATGTGTTCTTTCAAAGAAGATGTAATTGCCTTAACCGGTCAATTTTTTTACTTATTCTTTACATACTATGAGTATATGGAATTTATCATCAAAAATAACTTTAGAATCCTAAATATAATTAAAATTTTTTATGATTATGATATCAAAATTATCCACCCTTTTTTTATAAAATGGGATTTGAAAGTATCACTCGTTCATACGTATGACTTACCGTCTCCACATAGCGATATGATTCATTTTAAAAAACAATATTTCATGGATGGTCATTATGATGGTATAAAATTTTATATATGATATTTATGAAAAAATTATACTTTTTTAATCAGACTCTAACATCTACCTTCTTATCTTCAAATCTATTGGAAAAAATAACGTCGCTTGTGCATATGTATGGACTACCACCTCCACAGAGAAAGGTGATTTATTTTTCATTTATGATTTACATGGATTGAAATAATGATATATATAATTAATATAAATTATTTAAATGATATAATACTAATTTTTGATAGGTTATTTATCAATCCCATTTCTTTCATTCCAACTACTAAAAAATTAGATAGAGTTCATGCATACGTATGACAAACTGTTTCCATTAATGGTGTAATTAATTTTTCTATCTCTAATTTAATGGATGAATCTAAATATAATATATAATATATTTATATAATTATTAAAATTATGTATATTATTTAAACATGATCAAATTACAAATACCAAAACTACCAATCCAAAACATACATGTAAAACAAAGCAGATATCACATTGAATTGTGAATTTAATAAAGAATTATTAATAAACGGTTGATAATAGATTAAAAGTAAATCATATATTGTATTATATATATATGATTATTTTTATTAAATATAATTATAATAAATATATATTTATTATACTAGAGTTTCAAATAAGTATTAAGGAAGTCAAACCTGAGGTAAGAGACTTTCATCTCACTTCTATGAGACACATGTCATATTCACAACTTATTTATTTTATGTGGTATATATACTAATCATGAATTTCTATTATGATAATTATTATGAAATTTATAGGGATTTAGTTTTCCAATAATGTTATTTATTTCATGGGGCATGTAATTAAAATGTTACCAAAGCGATAAGATTTTTATTTCATAATCTTATTGTTTATCGAGATTTTTTATGATTAAGTTTACGATGAAGAAATCTTGTGGTATAACTCTTAATAAACACATAAATTTTCTTCTACTAAGAATATTTATTGAAATTAAATTTTTTTCATTTTATTTTACTCTATTTAAGTACTCAAGAGACTAAAATAATGTTTTTAATGAAAAACAACTTCATTCCTCTCTTTGGTCAAAAATATTTTTCTTCAATATCCATGTTTTATAATAAAGTTTTAAATATTGTTTTTTATATTCTTAAATTATTTTTAAAAATCATTTTTACTCATGTTTTATATTCTAAAAAATCAAAATCAATATTCGTAACATTTTTTAATTTTTACAAACTATGATATGAATGTTTTCTTTTAGATTTTATGGCATGAAGGGAATTTTCCAACATCATGACTGATCAATTATTTGAAGCATCTATTATAAGTTTATAAGGTTGTTTTCAAATAAATTTTATTCCCTTGATATTTGAGAAATTTTTATGTTTATAAAATATTATTTCAAATTGAAAAAAAAAATACTTTCCCTATGATATTTTACAGTGATCCTTTAAATGAATTTTTTCATATCTAATAAAATAATTTAATGTTACTTATGCTTTATTAGGGATATGATCCAAATATACCATCCCTATTATTTATCTAGTGGGTTAATTTTTATGATTATGAGATGTTTACAAACCCTGTTTATTTTCCAAGGGTTATTTTATAATGTTATGATTTATTATCTTGTCACATTTATATCATTGAATTTTGATTATATTATGGTTGGGTCAATTAAACCCTTCAATGCATTGTAAAATTATGCCTAAATCAAGATGTAAATATGTTATGTTTGAACCTAATTTCATGCTATCAACTTTATATGTGATCCTAGTTTCTTTTTGCGTAAGTTCATGTGTGGATCTTCTTTTCATGTCTATAAGTTTATGCATGGACATGGATTTCATGTTTATAATATTAGGAGTCGAATTGGATTTTAGGTCTATAAGGTTATATATAGACCTAGTTCTATGTCCATGAGTTAATGTGGGGGTATGATTTCATGTCCATCACTTAATGTGTAAACCTATTTCTATTTATACAGTCTCACAAATTATTAATCTTATTTTTATTCCAAAAACTCATGTATTATGACAATATTATTCTATCATGGAATATGTTCTTTATTTATTTAAGGTTATTTTCTTATATAATTTATAAATTTATTCCATGACTCAATATTATGATCTATGATATGTGGGGCTTGAATTTAAAATGTTATTCTCATATTATCATACCCACATTCTCATTCTATTCTCATGTGATCATTGATATATACCTTGTTTACCCTTGCTGATAAACTAAGCTCACCATTTCTTCAGTTTCATTTTACCCAGGTTATGAATATAGGTATTAAGTATAATATTTCTAAGAAGGGTGTTGGTTGAAAATAACTTATTAGGATACTATGCATATCACTTATAAACTAATTATATATGTATCCAAGTTTACAATGGTACTAGAGTTATATGATTATATCATAGATTACAATGTTATATAAAAAATATTCATCCAATAAGTTTTAATATCTCTGTTTAAAAATATTTGGATACTTAGTTGGTATTCAAGCAAGCCCTAGTTAACCTTTGGAAACTAAGATGAGAAAAATTTAATAAGAAACCTTAGGATAAAACTTTGTATTGGAGAAAGTCCTATGTTATGTAAAATAAAGGAGTTCATTTTTTGATTAAAAAATATATATATTATACTACAAGGGGATGTGGTTTTCTCACATATTTATATAGGAGTAAAAACCATAAAAATATTTGGTCGAGTATATCTCATCCATAACTTTAGTTAATAGTTAGTATGCCCTTACTGCATTCCTATCATGACATTCTAGGGATATATTCTTGGTTTAATTTCTATTTACATTTTGATCCATTATTAAGGATTTAAATAAATTATTATTACGCATAACCTAGGTTAAACCTAAGGTATCATTGATTGAAAAGAAGGTGTCATGATTTGAAAATCCTAAAAATGATTTTTCATGATTATGTTGTCTTCCGCTATGATTGTCGTTTCTCATTAAATGATTTTTTTCTTTATTCAATGGTGGGAACCAATAAAAACTGGGTAAACATTAAATGTGATGGATAATGTGTCGATGAGAAACCAAATGGGATAATGACTGGAGTGAAGGATATTGTGATTTTTTCTGATCTGTTATCAAGATATATGATTAAAAACATGCACCCTAACTAACTCTTGGTATCCCAAAAGAATAGAATGATAGTGTTCACTGAGATATCTAGTGTTGGAGACCATGGAGGAAATAAGATTCAATTTTATAGATGCTGATAATGTGAGAAGAGGCACTCAAAGTAATGAATCAAAGGAATTAGAATTTTTTTATATATGAAGAATAAGGGCATCAAGAAAGTAAATTACAAGAAATAATAAAGAGTTTGATGAGGGATATAAAGGTCATCCAAAGGTACCATTTATAGTATAGTTTATTATGTGTGGTGAACATGGGAATTATCTAAGTCAATGCCCTAATCTGAGAGCTAAGTCCTAGACCAAGGAAGGGTCTATGTTATGTTTATCATTAAAGTGGAATGACTGAAGTATTTTTTATTTCAATTCAGTAATTATGTTGAAGAAGTAATTTTATAATGATATTCTGGTTATAAGTTCCATGAAACATATAAGGATTATTATGATGGTTTTTTCTGAATGGATTTTCAAGAATGAGTAGAATGGTACTGATGACTAAAAAACATATTTAGTGGTGAGAAGATATTTATAGAGAATTCATGATTAAGGGAAAGAGATACCTTAATATATGCATGATATTGAGATAATAATGAGATAAATAGATGATTGATTTTGATAAATGAAATGGGATAGCATTGATGACTTTTGAACTAATTTGTGATTTCATGAAAAAGTGTTTTATATAATTTTTGATGGATTTTGCATAATTTTGGATTTATGGAATATATTCAATTATATAAAATTTCACTTAATGAATTGGGAGAGGGATAAATTTTTAAAGAAGGAATGTTTTCATGAAGGTTTTATAGTAATTCATGTTAATAGAGTATTTTATGAGAATATATGATCAAGGAATTTACATATCTAGTATGTGATGCTAAAAGATATTTTTTGTTGTTTGGGGGATTAATGTTATGTTGAATTTATATATTTAGTAACATTATTTCTAAATTTTTGTATTTTTCTTTTATTCATACATATTTTAGAAGGGTTTTAAGGTTAACTGTTTACTCAATGGTTTAAGTTGAAATTTGGATGAGAATTTAGACATTAAAGTGTTATTTTTCCATATTGGATAACCTATGTTAACCATTTTGGTTTTGGAAAAAATATATAGGCATTAGGAAAGACTTGTAATTATTTAATGGATATTATGATATATCAGAAGTTAATTTCAGTTATTCATGCATGAATAATTAATTTTGATTATTTTTTTCTTGGGGTAAGAGATGAAGTAAAAATTGGTCAAAATATATCCAAATGATGAAAGTTTTCTTATAATAAGTAAAGAAATTGAATACGTACATTTTTTCAATATCTATATCTGATAGTAAAATAATTTCTCAACTTTACAAAAAGGATATTGAAAAAAATGTTGTACTTTTACCTTCATTTCTAATGAATTGATAGCCTTTTCACATTTCACTGAATTATCATTTTGTCTTCATTAAATTTCTTTTGACCATGTTATCTATTACATGTTATTATCCATTTGGATTATATTTTCTCTTCAATTACCATATTTTAACTTCTCACCAATGTTATCCTTACCTAGGAACCAGAATTTATATTATTTTAGGTAACCTTTATGTTTCCCACTTTCATTTTTTAAGGGATGTTTTATTATTGATTTATACAATATGGTTTTCAAAAAAATGAATTTTCAAATATTAAAACCTTTATGACCACCAAAAATAGTGATGGAATAATTTATTTAATAGAGGGAATGTGACACCTAGATATTTAAAAATAATACTATGTTTGATAGAATACAATACATGTAACACTAAGCTTAAACAAACAATGGAATATTATTATTATGTAAATATGATCATTATAATATAGCCATTAATTGAAAATTATGAATATGATCAACCATATTATGAAATATATATAATTTTAATACTCAATAAAAATTTATTGATTAATTATTAGGAAATAAGAACATGTTTTTTGTAAAGATATTTCAGGTTTTGAAAATACCTTTTCTGTAAAAATTATTTTTATTGTTATTTTTAATGAGTATTTTAATATATTTTTGAAAATTTAAGAAAATTTATTTGACAAAATTATCTTCATTTTTAAATTATCATATCCAAATTATTTTAGGGGATTTCTTTTGGGAATTTCATAAATGATCGTTTTTTTGTGAATATTGAAAAAAATACTAATTTTCATTGAAACATGTAATTTTTATTCAAGAATACACAAAGTTTAATTTTATTTTAAAATTATTTCTATGTAAAATTAGTTTTATTAAATTATTAATAATCCAATTCTGCTCATTTTAATCAATTTTAAGATAAAATTTGTTGTAAAAGTATATTTATACTTAAGGCGGCATTTTTAATTAAAAACTATTTTTTATATGCCCAATGTATTTTTATTTAAATAAATAAAATTAATAACTATTGGTGAATAATTTTGATGAAATTTATATTTTAAATCAAATTTTTTTCATTTATATATTTTTTTGTACATGGGATATGAATAAACCAAGATTTATGCTTAAATTGTTTTTCCCAAAAAACAGTTTTCAGCGCATTTTGGACACTTAATTTCAAAATTAATTTCTTAAAATTGTAAAAATTTATTCTTAAAAATATGGGTTTCATATTTTGAATATGGATATTCAAATTTAGAAGATAAACCCCTTTTATTTTTTTATCTATATGAATATTAACCATGTAAACATTTATCACCTTAGTAAATGGTAAATGTGGGTAATATAGGCTAAAATTAAGTGATAAGGCCATAATTTTTCTTATAATTATTATCTAATGAATTTAATTAGATTCGTATAATATTAGGATCAAAATATGTTTTTAATGGGAACTTTTCCATGAAAATTCCCTATATAATATTTAAATCAGTGGACATTTTAAAATATCACTCTCTTACTTTTAAATATCTATTTTGTGTTCATATAAGGAAAACATATTTATGTATTAATATAAATATATATTTTAATAATATAAAAAATCATTATTTAAATTTATTTCAAATTTTTATTAATTATATAATTTCCTCAAATTATTGTTCGACAACAATGTAGTATTTCTTCAATTAGTAGAAAAATTAAATAAAAAATTTTAAAAAATTTAAAATTGATATTATTTTAATGATTTATAGTGTTACATGAATTTTATAGATTATAATGACATATTATTTATGTGTTAAAGGATTATAAATTAAATAGAAAAAATCTTTAAGTCTTTTAAGTCCAATTAAATGAATAGTGTCAAAATTGACACTAATGATATTTTATCAAAATAAAATTTTATTAAATTATTTAAATATAATAAAAACATTAAATAAGAAAATTTAGATAATATATTGTCTAAAATTTCATCCATTAGGAATTTATGAACCAATTATAATCTTAGAAGTAAAATTATATCCCTTTAGGAGTGACAAAGATGTTAGAGTGGTTAAGTTTGAAATAGGTTAACCAAGGGGTTAAAAAAATATAAGGTTTAAAAAAAATTGAAACTATAAAAACAGTATTTTTTATGGGATTTAAATCCCATAATACCTATATTTTAATCCCTTACCATTGGGAAAGATTTTTCTTGATAATTAATTTATTCTCATTTTTTATCCTTTTAATAAGTCTCATGAGTGCCCTTCCCCTAAATTATAAAAGTGCACTACTCATTTATCTTCTTCACACCACTTTGATCATTATATCTCAAAAATACCAAGAAAAATCCCATTATAAAAATCCTTGAACATGTTATAGAGTTTCTTTTTTTTCAAAAAGACGAACCCTAGGTTCTTTAAGAGGATTTATTAAGGGGTTCTTTTAAAGAAGTTGTTATAATGCCATAGCCTTAAATATTACATAATCTTGAGTTAAGTTAAGAATTCACATTTAGGATCTTTTTAGGTTTAGAGTTTTAGAGAATTATGCCTTAACTATCACATTACATCTCAATAGATTACCAAGTAGACACTTCTACTGTATATAATTTTTTCACTAAAAAAATAAAACTCCTTTAAAAAAACAAGAGTTATTTTCTTGATTTAAATCATTTTGAATTATTCTATTCTCTTAACCTTCCTTATACCCTGTGAAAAACATTTCCAAAACTTGGGATGAGCATAAAAATATTAGTAAGGGTTATAAAACAAGAAAAGAAAATATTAGTCTATCAATACATATAAATCAATGAAATCATACTTTTCAATCCTAAAATATAAGCTCCTTAACATACCTAAAAAATTCAAAAGATTTATGAATAACACAAAGAAATCATCAATCATAAAAGTAACTTGTCGCATTCATAACATACTTATGTTGTAGCTTTCACAGCTACATAGGGAGTTACATTTGGAATACCCATCATAGTATATTACCTAAATCTATTAGGAGAAAATTAATGTTTACCACCGTCATATTACCCAATTCATTGTAGAGCTATTTCGGTATCACCTACCCTAGGTTTATCATGGAACCACCTATATACGTAAACAATGCCCATAAACCATAACATAATCATAACACATAACACAATCATAATGGAAGGATAACAATTACACATTATGATACAAATATATCATTTAAATATATTTTCATAATAAATCCATTACCAAAACCATTTTTGATACGAAAATACTTAAAAAGAGTATATGGTATTTATTTTCATTTTGAAAAAATCACAGCTTGTTAAGGAAGCCATTTGTCGAATAATGCTTGCAGTCATGGAAAGGTAATTGTCACCACATATTTTGAAACATAGCCTTTGTCATTTTGTAAAACACTTCATAGAAAAAATATTCACTTTGAATAAAATTAAAATTCAAAGGGGTTTATACACTGTATAAAGGAAAGTCGTTTATAAATCAATGTATGCCTCAATGAAAGGTGATTGAGATAAAGTCCCTTACAAAGATCATTTTGTAAATAAAATATATTGATTCTATGTATTCAATATAATTACACATAAATCAATGAAAAATACAAGATAGGATATCAAAATTTATTTCTCAGATAACCATATCATGAAATAATCATTAAGTATAAGATTAACCCAAATAATGGAAATTGGGTTATGAAATTCCCTTATGAAAACTCGATAGCCTAACGACATCACTTAAAAATTTAGAAAATGATTTGATGAGAGAAAAAACGGTCTCTAATCATAGGTAAATAAAATTTAATTAAATAATTATGTAGAAAAATATATTCCAATATTTTAAAACTAAAATTTAAAGACATAGCATACAAGAAGTCTTTGACTAGAAGAAAAGGGTGAAAGGTTCCCTTTCCTTAAGTCTGACTTGTCTTGTATGATCCTTGTTATTTATGAATAATAAACATAATATAATTTATACTTTCATCTGAACATTTTTCTAGTTTATTATTAATTTTATATCACTTCTTACCTTGCTATAACAATTAGTTAATTATTTCAGTTCATATTAGATGTTTTGTCAATGTTCGGAACTTGAGTCAAAAATGAACTTGTTATAATTAAAAATTATCTACGTGGTCAAAATTAAATTACCTCCAGAATGATATTCATGATTTATAAATCATATATATCATATATATTTTTATTATATTTTTATTTAGAATAGTCCATAACATTTGGATTTAAGAAATGAAATGCATTGTTCATGGATACCGTAATTCGTATGTACGCAGGAACGCTACTTTAATTTCTTTTTTCATATTTAAAGGAATGAAAAATAAATTATAAATAGATATATTATAATTAAATTATAATATATATGTTATATATGTTACATATTTTCATTAATTCCACCTTTTATATGTTCCATGTATAGCATGAACAAGTCATATTACTTTGAGGGGGTGGTAGTCCACACTTCCTCAAATGAAATTATCTTATATATACAACATGAAAAGCATAAAAGAATGTTATAAATGAGAATTAAAAAATCTTAGAGATAAAATAAATATCATATATATCATATGTAATTTTAGTTCCATCATATTGGCAACCATGAGAGGCGGTAGATGATAATTGAACAATCATCGTTCCGTAAGGCAGTAGTTCGCCGTCCACCGAAACAGTATGTTCGTATCCATTAGATAGAGGTGTGAGGAAGTGTAGTTATAATACCTCTTATAAAAAAACTTATTATATTTAATTCACTGGTTTTTTATAAAATAATTCAATAAATATATTTATGGGGTCTGAGAAGGGAAAATAAATGAAAGAAACTTGAGAGAAGACACTACCTCAAATCGGGTAACTCCTTTTTGATTTAATATAAAAGGGCTTCTTGAATTTTCTTATTCCTAAGTTAAGGTTTCTAGGAGGAATATAGTTATGTTGGGAGCTTATTTGGGAAGATTTTTGATGAGCCATGGGGTCTTGATAGGTGTGAGTAAGGGTTAGAGTTAGTGTCCTTTTATAAGAGGGGGGGGCACTTAAGGAATTTCTGAAAATATTATTTTATTATAAATTCTAGTTCAGTTAAAAATGAGTCAAAATTACATTAGTTAAATTATAATATGAATATAAGTCTTAATAAAATTATCCAATAATATTAAACAGGTTTTGGATATTTTTTAATCCTTATCTTTTTTATTTAACCCTTTTTTTACTCTTACCATTTATCAAGCATTTAACACTTTGAGAATCAGAATAGTTACCAAAATAAGAAAAAGATCCAATTAAATATTAAATAATAAAATTTTAGACTTATGATAACTAGTTGGCTGAATATTATATTTTTTGTATTTTTTTAATATTTAATAAAATATTTTACATTTTAAAATATGAATTATGTCAATTTTGACACTATTCATATCATGACTTTTTTCAAAATCCATAACAACTTGATTACCTAAAAAAAATTCTTAATAAAAATATAACATATAACTATCATCCAAAAAAAATCATTAATTACATCAAAATAACTAAATTACATTTATTTTAACATTTAAAATATCATTTATTTGAATCCTTTATTAATGAATCAATCACTACATCATCATTGTGCCGTAATTAAATTTATTTATATAATATATAAAAATTATAAATTAAATAAAATGATATATGAAATCTTTTTTATCTTTCAAATTAATATTTATAGATGAAGATGTCACATATATAACATCATATAAAAATTGTTTCAGTAAAAGATATATGTTTCTGTTATATTTTCCTCAACTTTAAATTAAAAGTAAGTAAATGTCATTCTCAAACCCAAGTGGCTCCATGGGGTCCTAAAATCGACCCATGGGTTCCCATGGTCTGAAATATCTCATCTAATAGGGTTAGAACATGTGTTAGATTAATTTAATATTATTATAATATTACTTTTTTACTCTTATTTACTAGATTGACCTTTTAACTGTGGTAAATAAATTTTTTACTGAAGTTACTATTCATAATGTCTAAAAATAAAAGTTACCAATTTACACAATTTTTACCTCCTGATTAAAAATATGGAAACCATTTTTTCAAATTGAAAACACATAAGTTGCAGAAATTAATTTAAATTAACTCCCATTGTCTAAACTAGAAAACGTGTTTTTAATAAGTAAAAACTAACAAAAGATTGGCAAGTGTTTAGGTTCAATTTAAAAGTTAAATTACTTAAAATGACCATAATTGGATTAAGTTATAAAAATATAATTCAATTAAACATTAAAAATAATTAAAATTACAATATAATTATATAAATAAATTAGATTAAAAATAATTTTTGAATTCAAATTCAGTATTTTACACTATTCATTAGGAAATGAACATTATCAAAAAATACCAAAATTTCATCCAATGTAAATTTTGATGTCTCTATTCTAAATAATAATATTATTTTTTTCAAATATAACATATAAAAGTGAACAAAACTAGATTTAAAAAGGGTTCTCCATCAAAAGGAGGTAAAATAACATTTTCAAAATATTAGAGTTTTTCATGCTTAAAATTAGATTCATTCTTATTTTAAGCCTCTAAAATATGACAGATAAGTGTAAAGACATTTAATAATCATTTATAATCATATTTTAGTTAGTTATGTTCATTTCCTCCAATATAAAATCTAGGAATTTACAACAATTTAAAATAACAACATTATTATATTGTTTTTCGGTATAACTTAATGCTGTATGTAACATATGATTTTGGATAAATTCGTTGTTGTGTGGTGAGTATGTTATCATACATATCATCCCCATTAAATTAAAAATAATATTTAATTCAAAAATATTAATAAATATTAAAATTTCATATTATTTATTTACCTGGGGTGTTGCATCCTTCCACCTTTAGAAAATTGTGTCCTTGTAATTTTAAAATTAGGCTTGGAAAGTTCATTGAAAGTCCCATATCAGAAAACGAGTCAATAAAACTATCACTTTAAAAGAAGGAAATATAATTACAAAGGTAACCTCATATAAAACATATTAGGATTCCATGAAAACATTGATATGGAGGAGAAACTAAGTGTCACATTCTGATGGAGAGTGATAGAAAACATGATCAGGAGAAAGTTAACCACTAGAAAACCACAAACTTTTGATAGGTTAAATGGTCTTTGATTCTCTAGTAGGAAAAGTAAACAGAAAACATTTTTTGTTTTAATGTCCCTTTTATAAATTTAGAGAATTTATTTACGATATTGACTAAGAAAATAAGAAAATATACTTACTTTTTAAGTAGAGTTTCAACCTTTAATAAGTTTCAACTATAAACTCCTATTTTCACTAAATGATGAGTATTTAAGATGACTTGGTCACATGTGAAGTGCTATAATCAACTTCTATAGAATTACATAATACACAAAAGATGAACTATATATTTCCCCTAACTTTATACATTAACCAATATCAAAATGTTTATTACAAGATCACATAATCCCCAAAAAGGATAATCCTTCATAAAAAATGCTACTCTTAATCTCCAAAATTGAATAAACAATACCGAAAGTTCAAAAAATAACATTAAATACAAAATTGTCCTTAAAATTCTTCAAAATAATCCAACTATGATTGAAACCCAAAATTTTATAAGGATTTGATCACATAGTCTTCCATGATAAATCTTAACATTTATCTCCAAATAAAATCAACTACACTTAAAGTCTCATACTTAAAATTAATTAACTTAATCACATATTCTCTAATATAGGTTAATAATTTCCATTAATAACCTGAATCGTCGTATGTTCATAATACAAACATAGATTCTTAAAAAATAAAATTCTACCATTACTACTCAAATAAAAACTCATAGTATTCTGTTTTCCTTAGGCATATAGTGTTCCCAAAAAAGAAAACATATTCAAAAATAACCTTTATCACTTAATCACCAAATCATTTTCTTATAATATGTATATCCATTTGATAAAACATAAGATCCCAAATAAACTTATTCTTGATCAATAAAATCATTTAACTAAAAAGAATAATTCATCATACTAACCAGCGGCTTCACGTAGGCTAGTAGTAGGTGAAGCGCCCATGTCGCCCTTTAGTTGTGGGTTTGATTCCTACGGCCTTATCGGACGCAATGGGTTTTCACCCATCTTGCATGTTGTCCCTTTTTATAAAACTCAAAAATAACCCAAACATGATTCACTCTCAATGGTTTTCTTATACCTATCATTTTTGTACAAACACATAGTAAACCTCAATATCTTAATTGATGAATTATTATATATATTGACATTTTTTCCCTCCATAAAATAATATTATTCCCAAAAAAATAGCATTGTACCTTGATCATTATGTCTACCTATTTCCAATTTCATCTTGTTCATGTAGATAGATGGTCTATGAATTGCAACAATTATTTACAAATCCTTCAAAATCATCTTATTCCTTTATATTAATACACATCAGACAACTTGGGTCATACGGATGTTCACAAAAAATAGTTTCATAATATAATCATGTATGACATATATTTTCAAAACATCTCGTAAAACATGATTTTTATAAAACATTCTGACCGATATTGAGTTGAAAAATTCTATAAATGGTCCTTTTTAAATACCATAAGTATGTTCTAAAAGACTATAATTTAAAAGAAAATATAAATAGGTTTCACAAGGATCTCCTTCTTCAGCACCTTCTTTAAAATCACAATATGCTTAAAAATATAGTGATATGGTAAAATATTTTAAAATTTCTTGATAATATTTAACGTTATTGAAAATATGAGAATATTGAGAAAATAGTATTTGATTAAATACAACCCATGATCCACGATGGTATCGAGGTATAGTGGGGGTATTTGATATCTCAAATTATTGATTGCAAGTGAGTTGTATGTTAGAAATTTTTCAGAATCGTCTGTACATGACTTTGTAATAATTATTTCAAGCAAGTCATCAGGAAGAGATAGGAATGTCATTTGATATCCTCATCATTCCATTTGTAATAGATGTTCCTTGATCTAAAAAAGTTACAAAATAATTATTTAACTTAAATAGTGGACATAGAGACTAACCATGTGTCTAATAAAAACTCTTAATCCCTAAAGTTGTCTAAACCAACCTCTAATACCAACTATAAGGCCCCATCCTTAAAAATCACATAATCTTGAATTATTTCAAGAATTTACATTGAGGATCTTTTTAGGATTATATTTTTAGATAATTTGGTTATAACCATTACATTACATCTCAAATGATTACAAAGTATACACTTCTACTCTATCTAATTTTTTTCAAAAAAAAACTCCTTAAATAAAACTAGATTTATTTTCTTGATATAAATCTCCATGAATTCTTCCATTCCCTTAACCTTCCTTATACCCGATGAAAAACATTTCAAAAACATGGGATGAGCATAAAAATCTCAGTAAGGATTATAAAACAAGGAATGAAAATAGTATTTCATCAATACATACAAATCAATGAAATCATAATTTTAAAATCATAAAAGATAATATATTTAAAATTCATCACAAAATCATAAGATTTTTGAATAACACAGAAAATCAAAAATCAAAAAAGGTAACTTGTGGAATCTATAACATACTTATGTTGTTGCATTCACAGCTACATAGGGATTTCTATTTGGAATACCCATCACAATATATTACCTAAAACTCTTATGATAAACATTAAAGTTTACCTCCATCATGTTACCCAATGCATTGGAGAGCTATATCGGGCTCACCTACCCTAGGTTTATCACAGAACCACCCATCTACTTAAACAATGCCCAAGAACCTTAACATAATCATAACACATAACACAAGCATAAAGGAAGGATACCATTTCCACATTGTAATAAAAATATATCATTTAAATATATTGAAATAATCAATCCATTATAAAATCCATTTTGATATCAAAAATACGTAAAAAAAAGTATATGGTATTTACTTTCTTTTTAAAAACATTATTTCATGTTAAGGAAGAAAAATATAAAATAATATTCGTGGTGGTGGAAAGGTCATTGTCACCGTGTACGTTAAAAAGAAACATTCCCTTTTTTTGTAACAATATTAATATAAAAAATATTACATTTTAATGAAATTAAAATTCAAAGGCATTTATACACCGTATAAAGGATATTCGTGTATGAATCAAAGTATGCCTAAATGAAATAAGATTGAGACGATGTCCCTTACAAAGATCATTTTGTAAATAAAATAGATTGATTATGTGTATCCAATATAAGTACACATAAATCAAGTAAAAATAAAAGATATGATATCAAAAGTAATTTCCCATATAATCTTAGCATGAAAAAATATAGAAGTAGAAGATTAACCCAAAGAATGTAAATTGGCTTAAGAAGTTCCCTTACGAAAATTCGGCAGCCTAATGGTGTCACATAAAAATTCAGAAAATGAGTTGATGAGAGAAAAAATGGTCTCTCATCACATGGAAATAAAATGTACTAAAATAAGGATATATAAGAACATATCCCAACATTTGAAAATTGAAATTTAAAGACATAACATAAATAATGTCTTTGACTAGAAGAGGAGGGTGAAATATTCCCTTACCTTGAGTCTAACTTGTGTCATTTGATCCTTGTTCTTCCTGAATAATAAACTTAATTTAATTTATACTTTATTCAGATTATTTTTCAAGTTTATTATTCATTTTATATCACTTATTACCTTTCTATAAAAATTAGTTAATTATTTGAGTTCATAACATACATTTTGTCAATGTTCGTAACTTGAGTCAAAAATGAATTTGTTATAATTACAAATTGTCTATGTGGTCAAAAGTACATTATCTCCAAAATTATATTCATGATTTAAATGTCATATATATCATATATATCCAGTATATATGTATTTATAATAGTCTATAACATTTAGATATAAGAAATGAAATACACTATTCATGGAGACGGTAAACCGTATGTACGCATGAACACTACTTTCATTTATTTTTTCATATTTAAAGGAACAAAAACTAAAAGATACATAGGTATATTATAATTACAGTATAATATATATGTTATATATGTTAAATAATTTCATTAATTCCATCCTTTATACGTTCCATTTATAGCATGAATGATTCATATCACTTTGAGGGGGCGGTAGTCCGCACTTCCTCAAATGAAATTATCATGTATATACAATATGAAAAGAATAAAGTTCTATTATAAATGAGAATTAAAGAATAATAGAGAAAAAATAAATATCATATATATCATATTTAATTTTAATTCCATCATAATGACCCCCATTAGAGGCGTTATGAAAAAATTGAACAATCATCGTTTCGTGATGTAGTAGTGCGTTGTCCACAGAGACAGTATGTTCATATAATTAGATAAAGGTGTGTGGAAGTTTATTTAGAATCATTATCATAAAATGGATTTTATATTGAAGATATAGGTTTTGTTATAAAATAATTGAATAACGATAGTTATGGGGTTGGAGAAGGGAAAATGAATGAAGCTTAACAGAAGACATTACCTCAAATTGGGTAACTCCTTTCGATTTAAGATAAAAGGCCTTCTTGGATTTCCTTATAACAAAGGTAACGATTATAGGAGTAATATAGGGATGTTAGTATATTATTTTTTGTAGAGTATGTATGAGACATGGGGGATTGAGTGGTGTGAGTAAGGTTTATAGTTGGTCGCATTTTATAAGAGTGGGGATGGGCACTAAAGGAATATCTTGAAATATTATATTATTATAAATTATATTTATATTATAAATAAGTAAAAATTTAGTTAGTTATAAGATAATATAAATATAAGTCAAAATAAAATCATCAAATAATAATTATATAGGTTTTGTATATTTTTTAATCCTTATCTTTTTTATTTGATCTTTTATTTACTCTTACCATTTTATCAAGCATTTTACACTTTGAGGATCAAAATAGTTACTAAAACATGAAAAATATCCAATTGAAAAGTAGATAACAAATATTTAGACTTATGATAACTATTTGGCCTAATATTATATATTTTTTATTATATTTAATAAAATATTTTATATTTTAAAAATATGAATTATGTCAAGTTTGACAATATTCATATCATGACTTTTTTAAAAATCCATAACAACTTGTTTACTTCAAAAAACATCCTTAATACAAAGATAAAATCTAACTATCATCCAAAAAATACTTGGATGACATTAAAATATCAAAATTACATTTATTTTAACATTTATAATATCATTTATTTTAATCCTTTATTAATGAAGCAATCACTACATCATCATTGTGTCATAATTAAATTTATTTATTTAATTTCAAAAAATTAGAAATAAAATACCATGATATAGGAAAAAAATTTATATTTAAAATTATTATTTATAGTCTAAGATATCCCTTATATAAACCATATAATTTTTTTAGTAAAATATATGTGTGTATGTTATATTTTCATTAACCATAAATTAAAAGTAATTAAATGTCATTTATACACACAAGTGGATCAATGCAGTCCTATAATCGACACAAGGATGACCATGGTCTGACATATCTCATAAAATATGGGTAGGACATGTGTTTGGGTAATTTAATAATATTATAATATTATTTATTACCCTTTTTTACTAGATTTACCCTTCAACCAGGGTAAATAAAATATTTACTGAAGTTACTATTTATAATGTATAAAAATAAAAGTTACCTATTTACACAATTTTTACCTCCTGGTTCCAAATATGCAATCCATTTTTTCAAATTCAAAACAAAGAAGTTTCAGATATTAATTTTAAATTAATTCTTATTTTCAAAACAAAAAAACATGTTTTTAAGAAGTAAAAACTACTAAAATATTGACATGCATTTATGTCCAATTTCAAAGTGAAATTACTTAAAATGACCAAAATTGGATTAAATGATAAACATGTGAAATTTATATCATTATTTATATTATGGATATTATGGAACCAAGATCATAGTATAACGACCAAAACTACCAAACCAAAACATACATGAAAAAATAAATCATTTAATCCACGGAGTAGTGATTTTAATAAATATTTGTCAATAAACATGTGATAAAATGTTATAAATAAATAATATATGGTATGATATATATTATTATTGTTCTATAAAAGATTTATAATAAATCTATATTTATTATATAGAAATATTGAACATGTATGAAGGATGTCGTACCTAAGGTAAGGAATTTTTGTCTCACTTTTATTTCTATAAGTCACATGCCATATTCACCACTTATCTCTTTTATTTAGTGTATATACTTCCCATGAAAATATTTTATGATAATTATTATAAAATTTATGGGTATCCATTTAATTTTATTTATTTCATGGGGCATAAGATTTCATATGTTACAAATGTTATTAGGGGTTTTTGTCGCAATATCATTGTTTATCAGTATTGTTTATGATTAAGTTTTTGATAATAAAATATCATGATATACATATCAAAAACACATAAATTTTATTATACTATGGTTATCTCTTTAAATTAAATTTTTTCCTTTAATTTTTCTCAATTTATGTACTTGTGATACTAAAATAGTGTTTTTATAGAAAACCAACTTCATTTCTCTCTTTGATCGAAAATCCTTTTTCTTCTATATACAGTTCTTCTAAAAAAGAACATTTTTACTATATTCAAATTATTTTTTATACTCATATTTACCCATGTTTTACATTTAAATAAAATAAAATTAAATATTATTTTTATTTTCTGAATGATATACATTTTTAATTTTAACCGAAGGATAAATAGAATGTATTCTGTTTTCTTATATGGAATGAATGGAATTATACACTATAAATATTGATAAATCATTAGAATCTTTTATTACATGTTTCCAATATTATTTTCAAATAAAATATTTTTCTTAAAATTTTGTAAATTTTTATGTTTTTAAAACTTTAATTCAAATGGAAAATGATACTTTCTTCAAGAAATTTTTGATTGATCCTTTAAATTAATTTTTTTAATCTATGATAAAATTATTTTATATTACTTATGAGTTACTAGGGATGTGGTCTAGTGAAAGAATAATTATTATTTATTTATATTGTTTATGATTATGATGATGATATTTTTATTAAACCTATTTATTTTTCATGGGTTATGTTATAATTTTATGATTTATGACTTTGTGGCATTTATATGAATGAATTATGATTATATGATTTTTGGGTTTGGAAAATCCATTAAATGAATTTGGTAAATATGGATAACTCATGAGGTAAATATGTTATGCATGAACCTAATTTCATGTTCACATTTTATTTCATGGAATTGGTTTTCATGTCTAAAAGTTTATGCAAGGACATGGATTTCATGTCCATAAGTTTATGGATGGACCTGGATTTTAGGATCATAAGATTATGTGTAGTCCTACATCTTATTTCTATAAGGCTATATGTGGACCTGTTTTCATGTCTATAAGTTTATGTGAGGGCCTAATCTCACGTCCTTAACTTAATGAGTGAACTTGTTTCTATTTATACATGTTCCAAAATTTATAATCTTATGTTTATTCCAAAAACTCACATCTTATACTAATGGTATGATCTCGTGGATCATGTTCTTGATACCTTTATTATTAATTTCTTATAAACTTACATTATTTAATCCATGATTGAAGATTATCATCTATTATATGTAGGGTATAAATTTCAAATGTTATGCTCATGTTATGATACCCTTATAATCATGTTATGCTTATGTGATAATTGATATATCCCTAGTTTACCCTTATTGAGCATCTAAACTCACCCTTTCTTATATTCAATTTTATCTAAGTTATAAAAAATGATATTAATTATGATATTTCTAAGGAAGGTTCTAGATATAAATAATTTAGTTATAGAATATTTATATCAATTATCAACCATTTTTTTATGTGTCTAACTTTACATAGGCACTAAACCTATATGAATATGGAATGTATCATTTTTTTACATGTTGAATATTCATCTAAAAAGATTTATTCTCTAAGAATTAAAAGCATGGGATACTATATATAACCCTATTTTTATTCTATAATATTTGAATATATGAAAATATCATCAAAAGTGAATAACAAATATTTATCAAGGTAGTCGCTAAAGACACTATTCAACATGAAAGATCAGATTTTACTTCATGGATTCAATAAAAAGGATATGATTATATCGAGTATTATATCATAAATTGGGAAAATATGGTATCACTCTTCAAGGATATCATTTTTGGGGAACTCTTAAGGAGTGAACCTTTTATTTATTAGAGTCTATATAATGTTCAGGGGTCTAATTACATACTATTTTTTTGGAATGGATTTATATTTCTCCTTGATGTTTAAATTTCTAATTTGGTTTAATGTATTTTTAGGATGCCACTCAACCCTAAAAAGTGGTTCTTAAAATTGATTAAAAATATAAATTGTATGGATAATGGTTGTAGGGTCACTTGTATATCCAAATGGCATCCCTATAAAATCATATTGAATGTTTTATTTTGAATATTATCTATCTTTACCACCATTAGATGATATAAAGAACTGATTTTTAATTTTGAGAAGTATTGAGCTCTTTAAAGTTGGTCAATTTAGTTAATAATTCAATGTTGTGAATTCTTGTTCTTTTTTCTATCTTTTTTAGCTCTAAATAATTGATGAAAATCATTATTAACCCATATTTATTCTCTAAAAAGAGCAATGGGGGCCCCCATGGTGATGCACTAATTTATATAGAATATTTTCACAAGTAATCTTTTTGGATTATTATTTAAATCATATGATTTTATCGGGCCCATTATATAGTGGTTCTTCGATATTTTTTTACATTAGGTATTACTTATATTAACAAATCTACCTCATGATCTGGGGGATGGCTAGATAACTCTTCAGGAAATGCATCAATGTATTAACTTTCACGAGGAATTTAAAAAAGTTTGATGATTTCATTTATCTTCTCCTTTTTATAAAGATATGTCTCTTCATTGAGTATCAATACACATACCATTTAAGTATTTTAAAAAGGAGATTCGTGGTCTTATTTTCATCTTTATAGGAGCATTAGAAGGTTGAAGATATGGAAAGATATTTCCTATTCCTATAAGTTGATACAATCTGTATATAATGAGATCAAACTAATGCCTAATATTTTTCTGAATTCAACTAATAAAAAATTGTTTTATTTATTGAAATAATATTCCCGCATACACTAATTAAGGAAGATTCAAACACTTGAGATACAATAATTTCACTTCTAAGTGTCATTGCAAATATCATTACTTCATAGTACTAGGGAGTTTATTCAACATTTATTTCAAACATGTAGGGTATGAACGAATGTGTTAATATATAATAAAATAAATCTTTTCCAATAATGAGTAAATAAAAATTGTACCTCCCACTACTTATATTTTTTTCATGTTTCATGCATTTTATTAAATCTCAAATGTTAGAATAAAATGTAAACTGATAAATCATGGATAAACAAAATATTTATATGATTAAATCAATATTATGGTTTTAACATATAAAATTCTTAAGCTTCAACAAGGTTTAATTTTACTAAAATAATTAAAAAATTCACTAAACCTTGATCTGATACAAAAAAAAGAATCTTATACCTTACAAACATGGTTATTACATTATTTTTAAACCAAATATACATAATAATATAAATACCATAAATTGGTAGGTATAGTGTCTTGGGAAAATTAGTTTCATACAACATAAACACATATATAACTATAAAATTTAATTAAATCCTTCTTCATAATCCTCCTATAGTCTTTCATAATCTCCTTATAATATTTAATCACTATAGAAGATATATAAAATAAAGGGTGAGAAAAATCCCTATAAGTGGAGGAATAATAGGGCCACATGATACATGAATCAATATAATTACATAGCAGAGAAAAATAATCATTATAATATCATAAGAATATGTTCATGATCATTAGAATCATATGATTATGGCATTGAATTTAGAAATTGAATAATAATGTAACATCATAAATAAAGGTTATGTCTTATGACCAATACATCATATCAATATGGCATAAGATAATTGGATCAGGTTAATTAATAAAATTATAGATAAATCTAACTACATCATGTTCATTCTTAGGATTATAGAAAAATATAACTACTTAATTTCTATTCATAGTGATCTTATGATACATAATATAATACCCATTGCATTGGAGTACAAAATAATTCCTAACACACCCAAAAAATAATAATATGATAATAATCATACTTGATATATTGAAAGGAAAAATATATAAAGAATAATAATGAAACAAATCCATGATAAAATAATGTGTTTCATAATTATTTCATAAGACATATTTTTATGAATAAATAAATATTTTCCCAAAATGAGAGGGGAAATATTAATTTGTACATACAAGTGTAGAATATATAAATAAAATGGTATAATTTATCAATATAACAAGAAAAAATATAATATTAGTCAATGAAAGGTTTTGAAAATAAAAGTCTTTACTTAAATCATTAGAGGTGGATAAGAATATATCCCAAGAAAGTAAATAATACATATCCTCTGAGATAATGTTAAAACTAAATAAAATAAATATGTAATATATTTAGTGGATATTTAGAAAAAGAATTGGGGTAATTAAAGAAAAGTTGGACCAACCCAAAAGGACTTAAATTGGATTGAGTTTCCCCTTACTTAAAGCCCCATTTTATTTCATCACATCTGCACCTCCTGTATAATCAAATTATATTTATTAAAACATTAATATAGAAGTAAATTAAAATAAATTATTTTTTTCTAGATCAATTATAATCATTGTAATTTATTTCTTAATTTTTCATTAATGGAAATATTCATGATGATATGTTTTTTTGAATTATCCCATTTTTATTTGGATTTCATGGTTTTAATTTATTTTCATTTATTAATTACTAAAATTTAATCCATAAACATAAAAATAAATAAAATTAATTATTTTCATATTATATATATGTTATAATAAAAATCTATGTATACAATGATAATATAATAATCAACAATATCCTCATAGGTTGGTAAATCGTCCATTAATAAGACATTGTTAAAATATAGAGATATATATATATATATGTTAGAAATAGTTTATAATAATTATAATTTATCATAATAAAAAACACACAAGAATATATATATATATATATATTCAAATATAAGTTACACTGACCATACATAAAGGAATTTATAATTAAATAATTAACCATGTCATCATAGGTGGGTAATCCAACCATTAACATGACTCTATTAAGATAGGGAGAGAGGGATATTACACACAAATATATTTATATATATATATTGTAAATAAAATTTTACCAATACATTAATATAGTTAATATAATGTTAATATAATAATTAATCAATGTTATAATTTTTTTATTTGATGTAGGAATTATAATTTAAGAATAGGATAAAATAAATTAAAAGTAATAGGAAGGAATATTACAACTTACTTGATGTTTGATCCATTCATAATACCTTAAGGCCTTGAAGTCTAGGATTTGATAGAAACTATAACTTCTCTAGGGTTTCAATAATTCTTAATAAAAGGAAATTAGCTGGAGATTGGGTCATGAAAATTATCTAGGAAGTGATTTTCTATTGTCGTGCGAGTGGGGATTTGAATGTAATGGGGAGGAGATTGTTGGGTCCAAATAATGAATAAAATATTATTTGAATATGTAGACTTGTAATATGGATCTTATTTGAGAATATGAATATTTGTTTAATTAAAATAAATTTTATCATTCCTTTAAAACCATTCCACCATTGAATTTATTTTATTCAAAAGAAAACATGATAAAATAGAAAAAATGTCTTTTTATACAATACTTAATATTTTTAGGCTTTTTAAATTACATTTTTGGTCTGAAATTATGTTTTTTATTTTTAAATGAATTATTTATATTATTAATATTATTTTTGGAGGGTGTAACTTGTTTATAATATATTAGGTCATTATTACATCAATATTATGTTAAGAAAAATGTGGTATCTGAATAATTGTAGTATTAATATTCACCCAAAAATTCATGTTTTTCAAAAAATTATGAAAATATCACAGCTGGAAAAATTTCAATGTGATACTTCAAAAAAAAATTACAAATATAAAATCCTATTGTAGATAATTATAATATTTTATTATAGATAAAAAAAATTATTTTTTTATAAAAATATGTTAAAATTGACTTTTTAAAAAATATACACTTAAATTATCTTAGTTTTTTGTATTTTAATATTTATTTCATAAAATTATAAAACTAATATTTATTTAATTTATTCATATTAAATATTATTTAAAACCCATTTTACTGTTCAAATGGTCAATTTGTTATTCTAACATCCATGTTAGTATTCTAATGGTCATATTTTTATTGTAATAGTTATATTGGGTTTATACTTCCTATAAAGACCTCTTATTTCCTTCATTAACTATTCACATAGTATTCTCAAGATATTATCTAAATATTTTTTAAATTTTTTTATACTTTTATTTTATTTGTATAAAATTTATAATGCTTTTCTTGGGAGTTCTATTTCAGGGTAACTAAGGAAAATTTCTATTTATGTTAATTTTTTATTATAAAATTGTAATATTTTCAATTTTATAGAGTTTATATTTCCTTCATATTTAATGTAATATATTTATTAAATAATGTAGTATCTATTTTTTACATGATTATTCAATTTTATATTATACCTTATACCTAAATATGAAATATATATATATATATATATATATATATATTATGAAGGTAGATTTCACGTATAAAATTTTGTTTCATTTTATAATGGGATTAGTTATTATGTATTGATTTGAAAAAGATCAATGTTCATTCAAAAGATATGGATTGTGAATGATTTTATTCCTTGATATATTATTAAATATTTTCTGTTATTATCATGAATTTACCAATACATGATCTTGACTATGAAGAGGATCATGATGAAGGAATGTCATTCATTTATAGCATTTATGGTTTAGGGATTTAATGATTCTAGATAATTTTTTCATTTTATTTTTCTATAATATGGTGTTAATATTATTATAGAATTATTTTTCATTGATAGTGTTAGGTTTCAGGTTGACCAGTTTTAGAGTATCTTCTCTTACCTAAAATGTGATTTTTATTTTAGACTCATCTAGAAAATAAGAGAAATATGGTTTTACTTGATAGGTTCATTTTAAAAAATGTAAATATGTTTTATATAGTATTATATATTATTTGGTTATGTAATTTTATGTTGAATTATTACTCTTATTTTCATCGATGAGGCTTAAAAGAAATACTTTCATTTATGTCAGCTTTAAAAATTACCCTCTAAACCTATATAAGATGTGTTTCCACATTAGTTATGTGGTCACTAGATGATTAGAATTTTGAAACCCTTTAACACTCTCCATCTAACCATTGCCCAAGGGAGAGATGAGTATCATTTTTGCGTATTCTAACGGCCTCTAGTAAGATATAGAACATTTATTACCTTATATTATGATTATTTCTAGTTTTGTGCTATGTATATATGGTAAATTATTATTTTATTTATGTGAATATGGTAATATATGGATAGATTACATATAAAATGAAATAATAATAAGGATTATAAAAGTATTGTTATTAACCCAATAATGACTTTTTATGCAATTGAAAATTTGATTTTTATTTCAGTTTCATTGAAATTTTTAGATCTCATTTTAATTAAATGAAGTTATTTGGTGGATTGGTTGAACTCATTAGAAAATTTAAAGGGGAAATGTTTAACCATCCATAAAAAGCCTAAAATAGTATGTTCACCATTAACGGAATGTTATATTGAGAATCTTACTTTATCAATAAGTTCATAATGTTAATTATTCATTCAGATAACATTTTGGTTATGTTTAGAAATTTGTTAAAAGTGTGAAAAGTTATTGGAATAATTTATTGGTTAAAAATAATATTTAATAAAATATTATTTTATTCAAAAGTCTTTATATAATCATATTTTATAATAATTGATAAGGGGAGACGGGGTTTGTAGAATATTCTTAAATTGAATCTTCTATTAGAGATAATATCATTGATGAATAATGATTGATCATCATGAATAAAGTATAGTTAAGTTATTTTTATTAATCATTTATGATTATTATTAATCTTTCAAATATTATCCACTAATTTAATATATTATAATTTGATTCATGGTTTATAATTTATAGATGATTTCCAAAAATGGGGATTTATATAAATAAATTTGGTTTGGGAAAATATAGTGAATGGATTTTGTCAAATTATAGAAAAAATATTAACATACCTAAAATACATTCAAGGTTTTGAAGGAAAATTATATATATATATATATATATAAACATTCATATATGTTAATCCTTAATAAAAAATGATCTTACTATCTCAATGATCTTATAAAAATTATGCATTGATTACAATATATTGTTGAGATAATTTTTTGTGTTCAAAAGTTCACTATTTGATAAAATGGACTTAATTTTCAGATTTGAAAAAACCTTTTAGGTATATGTTTCTTATGTTTAAAATTATATCATTCCTATGGATTATTTGAAATTTTTTGCATTCATTTTGAGAAATTATAAAGGGAATTTTCCGAACTTGTTTTGATAATTTTATGATAAGTTATTCTTATAGATGGATAATATTGGTAACTAAATATCCATGGAATAAACTTTAATAAACAAAACTAATGGATTTAGATTCATATCGGTCATACGTACTATTTGAGATAAATTCATGATATAAATTTCTATCATTCTCAAATTTTCAATTCAAATTAACCTAAAAATGGATGACTTTTAAAAAATTAAGTAAATATTTTAAATCTTTGTATCATGATGAAGTTACTAGTGATTTTCAGTTTCATTTAGAGTACTTTATCTCTATATAATCCTCTATGAGTGTTATTTGATAGTAGATACATCAAGTAATGTAGTAGAGATCAATGATAATATTTTGATTATCTTATATTTCATTTAATATTTATAGTCATGAAATATTTTCATAACTAAGGAACTCATATTGTTGGTCCACAGGGCATGATGTGGGCTCTAGTTAAATATTTTATGCCTCGTGTAACCGTATGATTGGATTATTGGACAACACTAATCATGATATGTATGCCTTTTCCAGGGGTGATGCATCAGGTACCACAAACCAACTACAATGGGATGATCTATATGGTAAAAGGTAAAAAATTGTTTCCATATTTTCCATGTGGTGAAAGATCGTTTCTTGATCAAGATTCTATGATCAGATTGATTATATGACAACATAAATGGTTATATTAGCCACATGGGTTACAACTCAACTTGAGTTGAACTGAGTACCTTGACTAGCTGATCATTGATCAGATGATCATATATCATCCATGACAGAGGCATGGAATGATGTGAATGGGAAAATGGTGGAATGTGTTATGGAACATCTATTTATAAGTTTTTATTTATTTTTATCAAAGATTGACCGAGTGAGTTTGGACCCTGTAGAGGTGTCGGGGTGTGTCAGAATGAGCTTGGAATCATGTCTTGGGAGTCTTACTGAGCTAAGGGATGAAATTATGGATTGTTATGTAATATTTGGAGTGATTTTTATTTTTATTAAAATAGAATATTTGATTGGGAAGTTTGACATAAATTTGGATAAGTTTTATAATTTATATAATTTAAGTTGTAGATTTAATAAAATTTGTAAAATTCACATACGTAAGGGTCACCTTGTTTTTTTTGTGTAAAAGAAAACTACTCATGCATAAAAGTATTTATATGTGTGATGAATGTAATCAATTTTTGTTTAACATTTTTTTAATAATCATTATAATATGTACATTGGGTAATAGAGGAAGATCCTAATAATTATTTTAGTTTCTTCCATTATAAATAGAAAAGAAGAAGGAGATAAAGGTGTTGTTATTTTGTTTTCTAATGTAAACTGATTTAATGAATAGAGGTATTTAAATTTATGATGATTGGTGTGTTGGTTTTTATATAATCATGACTATCTACGATGGGATGTAGAGAGCACTATCTACAATAATATTTGTGTATTTAGTGAATTTTACAATATAAACATCTTGAAGAAAAATGATTAATGAAAGAAAAAAATAGTTGGTATATAGATGAACCATTAAAGGATTATTTAGAATCATGATTGTTTTATTTAATGATAAAAATCACTTGGAATAAAGTTATAGTTGTTTAAAGTTGAATCTAAAATTACAAGTGTAATGAAGATACAATAAAACACTTAAAGATTAATAGTTGTATACTGTATAAGAATTAGTATTTAAGTATAAATATTTTGGTAATATTTTCAGATTCCTTAATGTGGTTTGATATTTCATGGGGGGATTTGAAGAGATTTGAAACAGATTTGATCAAGTCTGGTTTCTTAGGTATTTTTTTCTTATAATATTAAATTTGAGTAAGCTATTTCAAATTTAATATATTTTCTTTCCTTGGTTCAGGAAAATGAAAAATTATCGGGATTTGGATGTATATTTAAGATATTTCTTGGTGTTTATAGTAAATGGAAAAGTAGTGATAGTTCAAAATATATGTAATATTCTCTCAGGCTGTATGTAAAATATTTCATTGAGTTTTATATAGAATTTAAAAAATTAAATCCATGTATATGATATTTCAATGACTCATAATATATTGACTTGAAGTTGTGAGAAAAAATTTCTAAGTCAAGGAATAAATGTGGTATTCTTTCATGCTTAAGATATTTTTTAGAGAGACCTCCGAAAATTTAAAAGGGAAGAAATATTACACAATGCGTAGGATATTTAGTAGTAAGAGTAACATTTTTTCAGATACATAATATTTTTTGAATGCATAAATAATATATTAATCAAGAGAATATGAAAATGTGTCCGCGTATGAAGTCATATCCAGTATGTAAAATGTAAATATTCTTACATATGATTCTTTAGAGGTAGAAATATGGTAAATTCAAAATCTAATCTAATATGTGTAAGATATTATATATCTTACATATGGATTTACACTTAGATAAAAATGAGTTTTCTAAATATAGAGATATTCTGGAATAAATAATTCAATTAATTAAATATATTAATGATAGAACTAATATTTATTGATTTAATAAAAACTAAGATTTTGATTTAATAAATTTATGAGAATAATGATCATCAAGTTTTGAAGAATAATATCTAGTATTGAAGTATTATAATAATTAAAATGTAAAATTAACTTTTTTTTAATTAACATATTCTTTTATGCCTTGAATATGTCAAGTAATTCCACAAAGTCATTTTAGCTACAAGTTTTTATTCAGTTATAAGGATTGAATTTTTTTATGTTTTCAAGATTTAATTTATGAATAACAATCCCAATATTTCAGGATTAATTTAATGGATATTTAATTTGATGGGATTAAATGGGATTGAAATAGAACAAGGGTATTATAATAATACCAGTAGAGAGATGAAGTTAAATAAAAATGGGACATTATTTGAGATCATGGGAGCATGCCCATGTAAACAATTTGAATGAGAAATACAATGAGGGTTTTCCCTAAAAGTGATTGAAAACATTATTGAATTCATTTATTGAAATGTATTTCAGTAAAATATTTAATATTTTATTATCAATTAATTCATGTGGCTATAATAAATATAGAAAAGGTATGAAAATAATAGTGTGGATGGTGAAAATTTTGAGATACCTTGATATTTCTCTATAGAGAAATGACACACTATGTCTTGAGTAAGAATAATAAAAAGGGATTGATAATAGTCTAAGAGTATATCTAGTTCATTTAAATATAAAGAATAAGATGAAGGAGAAATATGTTTAGTAACCTATTCATGTGATGCCCGTTATGCATAAGTTTATGATAGAAGGAGGATGATAACAAATAACTTTTAAGGGAGAGATTGATATGCATCTTTGTTTTTAATATGTTGTATCTACACATTCATATTATGGAGCTACTTGGTTTTGAAGATTATAGGAGACATAAAAGTTGTGTAAGTCCAGATAAACTAATTATAAATAATATCATGTTGATTTGTTTCTTGAAAAGATAAACATTTATGCTTGTTAGCACCATAAAATTTGTTCCATGCATGTTTTCAAGGCATTCATGTTAGGTTCTCATAAAAAATATACAAGTCATGTATGAAAAAAAAGTATCTCTATTCCTAAGTAAGATGCAAATGGGACCTCTATGTTCTCTATTAATACACACAATTTGATGGTTAGAGACTTATAAAAATATTTCTTGTTCTAGTGACGTGGTGGTGAGAACCTCCCACCGGCAGAATTCTATGTATTTCATCCACTACTAATTGGGTTGGTCCAACCAAAAAACATTTTTTAGGGTCTTCTAGTCACTTTTTGGACTCATTAATAAAGTTATGTAGGAATACCATATATTAAGTAGAATTTTTTTTTCAAATGTTTTTACTTAACTTTTCATGAATCAAAAATAGATAAAATGATCAAACATTCTGTTCATTCTGAATTATACTTCATTTTAGCATGAAAGAAAATAAAAGGTAAAATTCACATGAAAGAATATTTCATGAAATCCCATTGGGGGAATGTAATATTTTCCCATAAAAGAAATAATTCCCATAAATAATGATTTTTTGTCATGAAAATATTTCATGGTTGTGTGTTGTTTGAAAATATGAGGTGAGAGTACTTTTTTACCACATAAAGCCTTTGCGGTCAGGTGTCATTTTCAAGATGAGGTGATAATCCTTTATAATAACAAGTAACCTTTATATAGGGACACCATTTTAAAAAATTATGACTATAATCATTTTTATTCACATAACTCTTAGTGATTATGTGTTTCTCTCTAATCATGTGATTGTTATATGATTATATAGTTTGAGAATGTGGTAATATGACATCTTATATAAATACTGATCACAAAAATTGAGAAAGGCATTTGATTGGATCCAAATCTAATGTAAAGATTAAACTTCAAGGGAATAATTTATTCGAAGATACACATAATTATTAAATTACATCATTTCTAAAAATACCATAAAGTAAATCAATAAGAAAAAAAAGAAGGGGAGGATAATTGTGAAGAGATTTTTGGTAAATCATCCTTTTGAATAAAACCTCTACAGTACCTCACATATATATTCCTTCCTAAAGGAATTTTGTGAGACCCTCTTTCTAGAATCCCGCTCACGTAAATCCCTTCATGAGTAATGTATTTAAACCCTTACTTCTTATACCACATATATTCATTTAAAACATTAATCTTAAGTGAAACATTATATTTCTGAAGTAGATATTTGATGGAGATATTACCTAAAGACTTATATGTATTTGATAAATATATATGTTTGTGTGTTTGTGAGCTATATTGATTTTCATGAATATGTGGTATAGTTTTTTATGAAACTTTTTATATTATCAAAATGATTAGTCACCATCATTTATTGATTCTATTGAATAGAAAATCATTAAAAACGTTCTTTCATAAGATGAAATGTATTATAGGATTATCATCCATGAATTATATACATAATTTTGGCTCTATAATTTATTAATGTGTTATGACACATGAATTAATTAAATATAATTTAGGAGTATCCTCATTAATATATAAATAATTTTCACGTGATTAAAATGTATCTGTATTATAGGTTGAACCTCCATGAATCCTGAAAGTTCTCATTTTCTTCTTCCTTTAGAAACTTAGGTTCTAGCACACCATGGGTGAAGAATAATCCTACATGAAAAATGAGTTATTCATTTGGCATATGGATACCTACATAGGTGGGAAGATTATATTTTATACTCTAGTAATCATTATTAACCAATATGAAAAAATATGAGAAGAATTATCAAGATATTATTTGGTGAACAATATAATTTATAGTATTTTCTTTATTTTTATATTTTGTGAAGCTTTTATATTTTTCTTTCTTAGAGATTTGTTGGTAAAGGATTTGATCACTTTTACATTTTCTAGTAATATTTATTATAATTTCTAAAATCTAGATAGTAGTATCAGTGTTATTACCATGTTTATGAATGTAAAATCATGTATATAAACTAATAAAAAATCATTCTTATGCATTTTCGAATTGTTTTGGATTAATAGGATTACCCTTTAATAGAAATGTTATGGATAAGGGTCATATTATATTATACTTATTCATATTGATCTTTGTAAGGGTATCCAATACTTATTTTAACACAGATTGGTCTATGTAAGGGTTACCGAAAAATACACTTACATAGATCATTATATGTACGGTTCATTCAATTTTACCCTTATGAAGATTATTTTAAGGGTCGTCCCCTCTTATACTTATTTATATGGTTCTATGTAATGGTAAGAATAGGTTAACATTACACATATCCCATAAAAATAGATAAATTAATTTACTAACATGCATGGGACCCCTCCTACATAAGGTTAAAGTCAAAATTTAAAAAATTATATTTTATAAAGGATCATTATAATTTATAAATTGTTTATGAAGTATAATAAAATATATTTAAAGAATATTTATTAATTAAATAGTATGTTGTTTATTTATTAATTATAAATTGTTTATAATTAATTAAAAATATTTAATAATAAATTATCTTAAAATAATATTAAAATATTAATTGTTAACATTTGAAATCATTTTAAACAAATTATATGGCATGGCTTATGATCTTGAAATAAAATTTTTATTGGGAAATAATAAGTTTAATTTATAAAGGTTTATAAATTACATAAATAAGGCCAAAATATAAAGGAGTTTATATTTAATTTTTTAATTGATCATGATTGATTATTTTGAAATGTCTAAATTAAAGGGCCAAATTTGGGATAATATTTAACCCATGTTAAAAGGGTTTTTATCATTAATTTGATAATTTTTTAAATAATATTAAGTATATGATATTTAGATTTTGTAAAAAATTTACATAATATAATTATAATTGTAAATATTATATAATTAATGAAAGTATAATATATTTAAAATTAAATGTCATATAATGAATAATATTAAAGATTTCATACTAGAGTGAATATAAAGTGTTAAATTCATAATTATGAAATGTCTATAATTTAAATCTAAAATTAGAAAAGTGTTAATATTTTTATTTTTTTTATAAATTTTTCATAACTGGTTATATCATTTTTTAATATTTTAATTGTTCCTTTCCATAAACATTCTTCCTTATTTTTTTCAAAGTTATACATTTTTTATATTTTGAATATTTTTATGTCAAAAATTATATGAAAAATTTTCTCTAGGATCAATACTTTCATATTATTATTGGGAGGTCTCTATAATGAATTTATTTTTTTCATTTAATATTTCCTCCATTTCTAAATTAAGTTATAAAATTGAATTTAGATATTGAATATAGTTTATACATATTAGGTATTATAGTTATTATGAATTGGATTATCACTTTAATATTGTATCCATGGGTAGAGGGACTTGGGATCGAACTACCTACCGGCTTGGAGGCTGGTGCCTTATCTAAAAAGGTGAATGACTTGGCTATCTATCACTCTAGGATTAATTATGTAGATAATTTCAAACTGGTGTAACTTTATGTCTTTATATAAAATACTCACATTACCTATGAATATGATTCCTATAGATATGTATGAATATACTTGACTTGTAATTTTCTGTGAGTAATGAAAACTTTTGGGTTATTTAAAGAGTTACACATCAATATAGTTTAACCATGTTAGTTTCATATAAGGAATAAAATTCCAAAAAAAAACTATAATAATGCATATACAAAGAGAATAACATGAGATAAGATGGTGGAATTAAATCCCCTTCAAATACTAAGTGTTGGATTCCTTCTAAATAAGAACATGGTAAGGCCTATACCATCTAATAGATTAGTATCATGATTAACAAAGTGCCCTTATAATAACTTCTTTAAGTAAAGAAAGTAATAAGTGACTCCGTATTTTCATATTGGGTAGTTTCATAATTAATTGGGTTCCACTGTATTATTCGATGTTAACATTTTTTGTTTTGAATTTTATTTTCATTACACATAGCTGGGAAACACTAATAGTTAGTATACCAAAGGAATAAAATTGGTTTTATCCATATAATTGATTGGACAAAGAGTTATCTACTCAACTATCCAAGAGTTAAATATAATATGATTGGGATGATTCACTACCTAAATAACTATGTGGTGAGATGAATTCTATAGTAGAATAATTTTCGAGTAAAATATGGATCATGTCTCACTAAATGGACATGATTCCAAATGGTTCATCATTTTATTGGTAGATAATTTAATAAATGTTTTATTCAATGGGTATAAATTATGATACTCTTATAATAAAAACATTAATTGAGGAAAAATGGAATAATAATAAAAATTGATCCTAAAATCAATACTTTTAATTGAAAAGCTAAATGGTATCAACTTCCTCAACTAGTAGTATAATTTTATAATAGTTCTCAAACATGAAGGAATGATCTATTTGTTGGAACAACCTCTTACTAAAAACCCTATTGGTGAATTTATTCGATAAAATGACTTATATGGACATTATAATTATGTTAAAGATGAATATAAAGTGTCCCAACTCATGTTTGTTACTATATAGTCGAGTTTTTGAAAAAGAAAATGAGACCTTGGATGCTTATCAAAGTATAGAAAAACTTAAAAGGCTCTATTAGGAGAAGTCTAGACCTGAATGGTATGAAGTTTTTATATATTGTTTTCAATTAAAGATGTCATAATTGACCTAAATATCTACTCATGTAGTCAATATTATTAGGTATTTCAATAACATGGAGATGCTAAGGTCATCACTTATGCTTTAATTTATCATTTATTTCATTATACAATCCCTATTATAAAGATTCTAGTTTTTTGTTGAGAATTATAATATGAATGTAGTCCATAAATAATTATCAGAACTCCTAAATATGTTGATTATTACTGAGTAGAGAATGGGAAGTCTATGATAAAGTACCATGATAATGTCAAAAAATGATAAAAGTAATGGTTTTGGATAAAAGAAAAATAATAGAGGTTAGGTAGAGTCAATAGTACCAACTGAGCCAAAAAATAATAAAGAAGGACAATGTTTTCCTTATGAAAAAATTAGCCACTAGAGAAGAAATTATCCTGATTAGTTGAAAGGATTCCACAATCCATGGGAGTATCCACTTTATGTATAAATTTTATAGAATTAATTTCATTCATTTTAATGGTATATGATACCAAATATATATTTTACATATTTTGTAAATATAAAGGACATCAAAACAGGTCAAAAGAATGAAATTAATTATGAATATTAAAGATGATTTCTAAGTAATGGAATAAATTAGAATCTAAATTAAAAAAAATTATTTCAATATTAGTTGAATATGTCATAATATATGTATTGTTTATTTTTAAATAGATTAAATCATTTCAAAATCGTTGTTTTACTAAAATGATATGTGGTTTTAATACACATATTTTATGATTTGTTAAATTCTATAACATAATTTAAAGGTGACTGAAAATTTATTATTTTTGTTAACAAATTCATCATATTTTAAATTATGGAAATATTATGAAACTATGATTGAATTAAATAAATGATCACCTAATATGTTCAAAGTGTTGAGAATAAGTTATTGGATACATTATTTCTAGGTTTCATATTTTATAGAAATAGAAAGTGGGTAAAATTTTAAACCAGAACAAGAAAATTTAGCTGAAATGTTCAAATATATTTCTTCAAGAATATTTTAATGGTAATTAATACATAGGGATTTCAGGGAAAACAATTAATAATTACATATGATGGATTATCGAGATACCAGAATGAATTTTTTGATACTCTATTGAATTTCCATGTCAGGTATAGGGGTTATAGAAATAAATTATTTAATTTTAAAAGCAATGTGATACAAAATATATATATTATAGGTGTTGTGAGTATACTAAAATTAAAAATCAAGGGAATAATTGATATATCATGTAATTTTCATTCAAATAATTAAGAAAATAGTTTCTATGATGTAGATTTGATTGTAAAATATTTTATCAAGCTCAAATTAATCTATAAAAAAGGATGTCTAGCATCATCTCAAATATCTTATATGATAAGAGAAGTTGTTCCATAATAAAAAACTATTTTAAAAAAATAGATGGTTGATTGTAAACATATGGTTTAAGATTCATTAGGTTCTATAACATATTTAAAAAAAAGATAAGGTTAAAAGTGTTAATCATGCTATTTGTTAAAATATTATGGAATGAGATTTCTACCCATCAATGGTTTATTTTATAGAATTGTCTTCTTCTTGTTAAAAATGTTACAGACACATATAATACCATATATTATTTGGATACAGTATTTGTATTATTAAATATTCATACTAAGAATAAGTAGGTGTTATTTCTAAACATAAATTAGTCTTTTTATCTTAGAAAGATATTTAAAAAAAATATAGTATTAATGATGTTAGTGGGGGTATGTTTGTACTTAGAGACTTTCAAACATAAAAAATAAAGGATTAAAGTAATATAAGATTAAAAATATCACTTAATATCCTAATAGTTTTATGATACATGATGATAAAGAAAAAATTTAAAGAGTTAAATTTAGTTATCCTAATTAATTGAACATGAAAACATCTTATAGGATCATACCAGTCAAATTATAAAGTTAATTACTCATGGAATCCTAAAATATTTCAGGATATGGAGATATATAGAAATATAAAGGGTTATATCAGTTATCTTAAAAAAAGTTAATGTTGCTTTATCCTTAAATGTTTTATGATGTACTGGTAAACAATAATGTAATTAGTTACATTATTTCAAGGGATAATTTTGATGCAAAGGGTTTTTAGGATGATGATTATGAACATAGAAATATTTCTCAATAGACAATATAAGTTTACATCATCACATTTGATGTGGTAAAGTTAAGTAGTTTTAATATGTTCAAATAGTTTAATGTCATAAATATGATTCATAAATATCAACATTATTCAAACATGATTTATTTATAAATGTTACTCACAAAATAGTTAGTATGATGGTTTTATAAAATGGTAACATAGAGTTGTGACATGAATTAAATATGATCCAATGAGTTAACAAAACCCAAAAAGTGAATCATTCAAAAGGATGATTTTGAAATTTATCATATATGGTGTCATATATAAGATCCTATATTGGGTTTATTAAATATTCATAAAATATTTTTAGGAATACAGAAAGATTTCATTTAGAGGTTATATCTAATTTATCATTTATTCATGTTGGCTATATAAATGTGTATATAAATATATATACATTTAATTAAGTGTAATGATAACTAAACTTTTAAATAATGACATTGAATTATCCCTAACAAATGTTCATCATAGAGTATTATAGGTTATAATGAAATTTAAAGGTTACCATGAGAAGGATTCTGGTATAGATACACAAGATATTCTCATGAGGCACAAAACAAAGAATATGATTCTTTTTTTCATTGTATGACCCACTAAGTATACCACATTGAGTGTCGTACATATGTATTTGGTATACTTGGGGTGTATGGGTCATATTAGAGACCCCATTACCAAATTTTGGTGATAAAACTAGTATGAGAACATTTATACTTTGATAACTTACCTTTACAAGTCTATATATTGATTTAGTTAATATGGGGGTGGTTGGGTATGTAGTTGATTGTATCATTAGTTGGATATTGACCAAGATGGGATTTTTCCTCCTATGTGATGTGTATGACATATGTTCCCTAAATTTAGATATATTGTTGATGTTTGTGGTTGTAATAAGATATTATCTATCTATTAGAATAAGGGACTTGTGATGTGTTCATCCATAAGGTTGAATTACTTGTAATGTTTTTACTAAACAGTTCAGTATATACTCTAAGAATAAAGATAATATGAGTTGGATATATGGGATTTAAATAGTCTATGTACCATGGACACACAATGTATTGGACAAAGGGAAAATATGTGAATTCACATTTACGTATGATACAGACTATTGGACACCAGTATAGAGATACATGTGTTTTATGGATATGATGATAGATCTATTTATTTCTTGAGTGGTTTTTATTATTTACTATAGGATGGAATTTGTATACATTTATGGATCCAGTGAATCATTTTTTTTTTCAATGTTAAAAATCCTTGTGGGGTCACACATTGTGGTTAATTAAAGGGGGTTTGATTTTGAAATAGATAGATACTTTAAAAGTTTTTTAGAGTTCATCCAAAATATATTTTATCAATATTCATAACGTATTTCATATGATTTAATACAATTTGAAGCTAATAATATATTTTCAAAAGTGTTTTGGAACATATCCGAAAGGATTTTTAGGTATTATTTCATGAGTTTTGTATATGATACATTATATGGTGAAATGGTACAATATCTATCAGTCTTCAGTGAAATTGGGATACAGAAGGAGATATTCCATAAATCCATATATGTATTTGATATATATATATATATGAGCTATATTGATTTCATACATATAGGTTATATTTTACAATGAAACTTTAAATTGTAGAAATATGTTAAACTCTTCCAATATAGTGATTTTTTCATGTAGGCTATCATTAAATAATATGTTTCATAAGATAAAACATAGAGAATAATTTAAATTAATGAATTAGATATATGATTTTGGTCATTATATTTATTTATGAATTATTAGGAATGAATAAATATAATATCCAAAAATAGTTTCATCATAGATATATAAGCATTTCCATGTGATGGTATTGTGTGTGGATGTATGATTTAACCTCCTTGAAACTAGAGGTATCTCCTCTACTTATTTGTTTTGACACAGAGGTAATCACACAGCATAGATGAAGAATAATTCGTCTCAAACATTGAGTAATTTGGTTGGTCCATGTATACCTCCATAGGTGGGACATTTTACACTATAATAATATTTATCAACCACTATGAATGAGGGTCAATGTATAACAATGATATTCATCAGTGAATGGTGGACTTTACATCGTCTTCTCATATCTAATTTTTCACAACATTCATGTTATTATAACATGGTGATTCTTGAGTATGATATTTAAATCCCACCAATAAAAATTATCAGACTCATTTAAATAAAAATTATAGGACTCATTTAAATACCACTAATATTATATTATTATGAAGTTCTATTTCCAGGAAATATTTAGCCTATATAGGGTCACTTCCTGATATATCCTAATTACAGGTAATCAGGTCCCCTTAATATTCTTTTTCCCTCTAGGTCATCTATATGGGTTAGATGGATCCAAATGATCATATGGGCCTCCTACCATGTGTAATACCCAAAAAATACTTATTGATGAGATCATATCTATTACCCATCAATGATTCATTCTTACATACAAAACACACATGTGTATGCCCTATATAAGGACCTAGAGTCAAGATACTCCTACTGGATTCCTTAATGCCTTCAGTTGTGATACTCCTCTTGGATTCATTATAATTCCATTAGTTGAGACACACCTCTTAGTTTTCTCATACACCTTTAGTTGAGAAATTCCTTTTGGTTTCCTTAAATGGATTTATTTTAGATCATCTTCATGGTTTCCCAAAATAACCATCATCTAGATCATCTTCCAAAATAAACTAGAAATGGAAGCTTCAGTTAAGTCCAACTCCAATTGATTTCTAGGGACCTTTAACCTTGTATTCATAGCTTCATGACTTTAAACTTCATATCATATTTTCCTAACCAAATTGCATTAAAATTAATGGATCGGCCTTTCCACATGACCATAAACTATGAAACAGAAACTACGTGGATTTTTATTATTGTTCTAATATGATACATAGGAATCCTTTTTAGGTTCAATCCTAGAATCTCTACACTATTAATTTCTTATCTCTCCCTAAATATGAAATATCTCCAAAAATTAACTCTCCTTATTATGTGAAAAGTTTAAGAAACCAACCACCTTATGTGATTAGAATAATATTTTCTATATTATGAGAATAAAATGTTCAATCATGCCTTATATGATGAGCATAAGACGTCCCATCTCTCTTTTACTTATGTTATGTGCATAGGATACCTTCATGGTTTGACATGAAAAAGATAAAACAACCTCCAACCATATTTTACCCACAACCATACCCTCACTTATCTATTTATCAATAGACATGATAAACTAGAAAGGTCTAATTATGTTTAAATACCCCACACCATTTCTATGTATCATTCACCTAGTGGTCCCACCTACTTGACTTTAAAATTAATAGCATATAGTCCTTATATTATGACATTAAACTATATAGAACAGTCCTGACATGTGACATTAAATTGTGAAAATTAAATTACATGGTATTTCAAACCTTTTAACTAGGATACGTAGGAAACCTATTTCTATTTTAACACCAATAACCAAATATAAATATTAAGCCTCCTACTAAGTGTCAACACCAACCTTTTATAGACTTCATTCTTTATCATGTTTCCAATATATATGGGTGTCTACATCCATATATGGGCTTATTACTATGTTTCATCCCCAACCATAAAAACTTTTATTTTTTAATAATAAAAAAGCTGACATAAAAAGGTATGCTAATTCATAAGTACCATTCTAACCATTTCTAGGATCCTTTCACATATTAGTCCATTCTACATAAATTAAAATAGATAGGAGGTGATCTTGGATTCACAAAATTAAATGTCACCACTGTGGTCTTTGTAACATGGACTTAAAATGAATGAAATTTCTTGTTAAGCATCATTAGAATATGTGTGTTCCAGTTACCTTCATAGGGATATGTTGGAATCCCTATCATGAGTCTGGTCATAACTCCCCAACCCCATAATCCTCCTTTAACGGAAGTATAATTCCTCATTGCATGGTGATGAACTTCAGAGTTCCAACCTAAATATATGTAAACTATTGAGAGACCACATATTAGGTTCAAATGAGTATAAATATAATTCCAATTTTTAGTTTCATATTTAGTGTATCTTTTCATCACACTGAAATTTTTAAGGGTAAATAGAATTATTACTATGAATGAATTAAGGAAACGACTTAAATATTTATGAGATTCCTAGAGTAGGAAATAATTCCTACTAAAAGGGTGATATGGTCTTAAAATACTATTCTATTAAATAATGTACAACTAAAAGCACCACTAGTAATGTCCCAATAGCTTCCTAACTTTAGAAAGTAAGTCCACATTTACTCAAAACTCTACAATAATAGAGTTAATATAATTTTGATTCTAATGTGAATCCTTAATTTGGAAGCAAATTGATTAGAAATGAATTATTATTTGTGATACTACACTGATGGGTTTGGTATTATCCCCCAAAATCCAAAATTAATCTACAGTTAATATACTAAAAGTCATTAGGTTCTCTATCTAGCCTTGGGGAAACTATATATAATCAATGGTATTCATGAACCATTGTCCAATGACACATCGATTCTATGATTTTTTTTATTTCTATAAATAGCTCAATGATGTGGCACTGATGTCCATTATCACCTACCTAGTGCTTAAAATTCTAGATGCTAAATGATATATTTTATCGATAACTACTTAAATGGATAATTCAAAACTTTGAAATAGCCCATTCTAATTTGTAGGGGATAAATCCAAAACACCCAAAACTATGTAGAAGAATCATTATGGGTGGGAATCCCCCTTATTAATATCAAACCCCTTTAGGATTCTATCCATAGAGTTGGGTAATTATTATCTTATTTATCTTTGAGATTTGGTGGAGGAATTACAATATATCCAGGAAACCACCTTGGATATCCTTAGGAGGCACCCTATTCACCATGGTTATCATCATTGATTTGTGACCCCAGTTATATAAGAAGTGGTATAGAAATTTGTGCCAGACCTAGTAATCCAAAATATTCAATCATAAAGGACATCACACGAGGAGTATCTAACCAATATAACTTGAGAATATCCCTAGAACTTCCAACATCCAAAAGGATTATCGTGTTATACTGATAGTTCTATAAGGTAAATTCTATATCACTATTTTTCATAATCTCTAGACTTTATTAAAGATGGCCTTGGTGATAAATTCAAAAATCCCCTTACCAATATAAAAGATAATTGGCCCACATAGAGGTATTTATAATAGTATCCCACTATATTTGACACTTGGAAAAATAAACTCTCATGAAGTGAATGGAATTTATAATTTAAATTATATTTGTGAAATCCTAGTGGACACTTTATCCCATAGGGACGGGGGTATTTTTAACCACATAGTTATATTAGGTATCATCCAATAAAAAATAACATAACTAGATTTGGGTTATTCCTTCTATAAAAAATATATGGTTCATTTAATGTATTTTGAATTAGTAAATATCATCATTATTGACCCAAATAATGATTTATAACATGATATTGTTAAATAAAATAAAAAATAAGAGGTATATAGAGAGACTGTCACTTGAAAAAATTATATCAATGAATAAGGAAAAGGTGGGGCCACATACAAATCCCACTCACCACCTAAATATAGTGAGACCATCTTAGCATAAGATTATATTGTTCAATTAAATGATATAATATAATATATTTAGATAATAAATGATAAATTATTCATAGGAAATATATTTACGCAGTATGATATTGAGGATGGATCATCCATACCTCTTAAAATGGCCCTATTTAATAGAATATGAATTCTTGACCCATAAAGGCATAATCAAATCACCACATCAAATTGAGATTTTATCAACATTACCTTTTGACTACAACATTGGTTTTTTATTAAGAGTTACTTCCATTTAGTAAGCATTATATACCAGTCTAGATAATTTATTTGATGGAAAATCATGTGAGTCCCTAATCATTGGTTCAAACAAATCATCAATATCATGCTTGGGTAGATATTCTAATTCATGTTTCAACTCAGGTAGTAGAATATTAGGAATTAATAGATGATATTAGTTCTTTTATTAATGATATAGAAGGGTAACATGTTCTAATAAACTTAAACAGGGTTTTGTATCCAAAGTTGGAGGATTTTGCTCCTCTATCCAATTTTGATAATCCAAGCATATCAACATTCGATGGAACAAGAGATCCAAATCATCCTCTCACCTATTATTCTTCCTGATGTAGAGTATTATTGGAAACCGCATAAAAAATTCTTATAAATTTAGATGCTTTGTGAAAAAATTGTAAGGAATAAATTTTATCGGTATAAAAAACATACAGTTGGGTCTACTATAGTCTTGGAAGATCATTGCCATCGATTCCTCTAACATCTCAATTCTATAATGAAAAGAAAATCTATTTATTACCTCTTTAATTAGAAATAGTAATAGAATGGTAGATTAATGGATTTAATTTCAAGATATAAAGGTCTAATACACTCATTGAAGATCCAAGGATCGAATAAAAATTGATAAGGGGTTTGAATCTGAAGTGAAATTTTTATAAGTTTCAAAACTTTTAGAAACATAACCCCTACAACCTATTAAGATTTATATTCTTATCAACCTTTAGTAAATACTCATGCATTAAATGGTAGTAAATCAAGAAAATAACACAATATTTACAAGGTTCAGCATTAGTGTGATAACCTACATCCTTTCCAAAGCCACTCTTGTAGGTCTATAGAAATCCATTATTACGAAGAAGTGAATACAACTTGTGCTAACTCCTATTAAACACCTTCTATCCTCTGATAGGAAAGATTATACTGACTCTATCCATATTACAATTTTTTCTTATAAAATCATTGAGTAAAACAAGATAATAAAGTCTTTTTTGAATCTACTCCACAATTTCTCAGTCTGAATCCTCAGTCAAATTTGGCTAGATCTGATTTTATTTTCTCAGAATATAGGATCTGATTTTTGTAGAATGATATATCTAATTTTTGTAGAATATTGGATCCGATTTTTTAGAATGATGGATCATAATTTCTCATAATTCTGGTTATGATTTTTTCAAAAAACTGGATCTTATTTTCTCATAATACTGGTTCATATTTTCTCAGTAGGTTGGTTTTTGTTTTCTCAGAATTATGGTTCCTATTTTCTTAGAATACTGGTTTTGATTTTCTTATAATAATATTTCCAATTTTATCAGAATACTAGATCCAATTTTCTTATAATACTGGTTCTGATCTTCTCAAAAATTTTCTTCTAATTTTCTCAAAATACAGGTTGTATTTTATCAAATTGTTGGTTCTTATTTTCTCTGAATACTGGTGCTGATTTTTTTAGAATATTGGATATGATTTTCTCAGGATAGTGGTTCTAATTTTCACTAAATTTCAGTTATTATTTTCTTATAATACTGGTTCTGATTTTATCATAATATTAGATCCAATTTTCTCGGAATATTGGTTCTAATTTTTAGAATATATTGGATCCTTTTTTCATAGAACTATTTTCAAAACTTGAAATCTGATAGAATGCCCATTACAGTTCTTCTTCAATCAAATGGGAAATTTCACTTTGATTTCTCCAACACTCCGCCTTTAAATCATATGAATAATGTTTCAAATGAAGGAATGGTTTGAGTAATTATTTATAGTCAACTCTAAAACCAAAGTTAGGAAACATTGAAAACGTTCCCAATTCCTTAAATATCAAAACTCTATAAATCTCTCACATTTGAAACATCAACTTTGAATTTTTCAAACCTCATTATTTTTCACTAATATTTATGCAAAATTGAATTTCATGGTTTACCACGTGAACATATAGAATTTTCCTTTTTAGTGAATCTGATTTCTATATATGTTGGATCTAATTTTCAAAATAATGAAGATGGATTCGATTTTCCAAATATTCTAGATCTGATTTACTGAATATGTTGGATCTGATTTTATGAATATACTGGATCCAATTTTCATAACAATAATGGTGGATCTGATTTTCAGAATAATAATTCTATATCGAATTTTCTAAATATATTGGATCTATTTTCCAAAATAATAATGTTGGATCTGATTTTCTAAAGATATTAGATCGGATTTTAAGACCAATAATTCTCGATCTTATTTTCTGAATCTTTTTAGTGATTCTGGTTTGATCAAAACTCACCACCATTTCTTTTCTTGAAAAGCTTTTATCATGAAAATTTTCATGATTTGGGAGAAATTATTGATCATCAAATAATCGTTTAATTTAGTTTAGAAAGTATGAATAATTTCTAACTCCTAACATCACTTTATTCGAAAAACCTTTTAAAAACAAAACGACTTATTCAAACAACATCTTTTGTCTTAGCTAATTCACTCTTTCTCATGTTTGAGAAAATCCAATATCCCAACAACTAATAAATTCTACCTAAAAATCTTTTGAATCTAATGATATAAATCTAATGCACATGGATCCAATTCCTAGTTAACAAAAACTTTCTTATACAAAAACAAGTTACAGATAAAAAAACTTTGTTAAATCACCACAAAGGTATTTCAATATCCCACTTTTTATTTTTTTACAATCATTGTTAACAACATTTTCAACTCTCATACATTTTCTCACAATTCATCTTTTGTAAACAACTCAAGTTTTATATTTATCAAAACAAATCCTTTCTAAAAAATTGTATCCAAACACAATACTATTGGATAAAGTAATGTCTTTAAAGGAATTTCATCCCTTAGTGGAAAGAAAATTTTGAGTCTATATAAAGATAACTTTCATCACTTTTCTTTTCACACTTTCTTTTTATCTCCCCCATTATTTCTTTTCTCACTTTATTTTTATTCTCTAAATATTCTCTTCCTCTATCGTTTTTCATTTTTCTTTCCCCCATTATATGATAACCACAATGTCATAATGATAAAATAAAGCTAAATAAAAATCTTCTTACAAATTAAAAAGTTGTTACTTACTATCCACCTTTTTCAACAAAATCCAAAGCGTGGTGGGGGAGTCTATTTGTTATGAGGTTTATTAAGACATAGGAGGATGATGAACATAAAGTTTCAACATTAATTTCACAAACCTTTTTTTAGAATTTCTTTTGTAAATATATCAGCAATCTAATACTTTTTTGAAATGTACTCCAACAAAACATCTCTAGCAGCAACTTTATATTTTATAAATTGAATCTTTAGATCAATGCGTTTTGATCTTGAATGTTTGACATGATTTTTTAAAAAATCAATTGAACTATGATTATCACAAAGAATATTCAATTATGTATGAACTTTTACTTTCAAATAGTCTAACTAAACTTTTATCCACAACATTTGAGTACAAGATTGAGTAGCTACAACATATTCAAATTCAGCTATTCTCAAAGTTATTGAACTTTATTTCTTACTATTTCATCTCACACAACATTCACTAAGAAAAAATATTCCTCCTAGGGTTTAATTTTAATCATTACAATATACATCCCTATCATCATCAGTATAACCAAGAAACTCTATCTCCCAATTTATTTTGTATAATAGCCCATGTGATGTTGTTCCTTTGATATATATTAGAATTATTTTTACTACAAACATATATGATTCTGTTGGATTGCATTAATACCTAGCTCAGAAAGTCACATCATAAACAATATCAGACCTTGAATATATAAGGTAATGAATAATTCCTATCAGCTTTCAAAGGTATTTCTAATTCACACTTATTCTGGATTCATCTTTTCTCAATTTCATTCTCACTGGAATTGGAGTTGAAACATCTTTGGATTCATCCATCATGTACTTCTATAAAAAATCTATGGAATACTTTTCTCGAGATAAGAAAATGTATTTTCCCTTTTGTTGAACTTGTAATCCAAGGAAGAAAGTTAAATATCCCAACACTGACACTCCAAAATTCTTCTACATTTCTTCAGAAAACTCTTCACAAACCTTTTATTCATCCCTAGAAAAAATTATATCATCCACATAAACAATTACAATTAAAGAACCAGAGTCAGGATATTTCACTTAAAAGTTTCTATCAACTTTTCCTTTAGAAAATTTCATCATTCTCAAACAATTAACAAGTTTCGAATACCAAGAACACGGATCTTGTTTCATCCCATAAAAAGATTTTTTCAATTTACAAACTTTTTTTCATCTGCATCAAGTAGGAACCTATAAGGTCGCTCAATGTAAAATTCTTCCTCAATATCACCATTTTAGAAAACTGACATTACATCCATCTGATAAACATTGTATTTCTAATGTGTGACTATTAAAAGAAACATTCTAATAGTTTCTAATCATGAAAATAGGGAAAATGTTTCATCAAAATTCGCACCTTCCACCTGTGCATATCCTTTACAAACAAGACTTTCTTTATTTCTTAAAACTCCACCATTCTCATTCAATTTGTTTCTATAAACCCACTTGGTTATGATAACATTTTTATTTTATGGCCTTGGAAACAATTTCCCATATTTCACTCTTCTAAATCCGATTGATCTCTTCATTCATAGCATCCACCCATTCTTTGTGTTGAATATCTATGAAACTGATTCTAGTTCAACTTTTATGATAAGTGGAGTATGATTTTCTAAACTAAACTTCCTTATATTATAAACTGAATCCTTCTAATTCCTAATAATATCTTCGTATTCAACACATTTTCTTAAGGTAGGAAATATCAAATTTTCTTCCCCAGTTATAATTTCCTCATCGCATGATTCTTCTTAATCTTGATAAGAATGTTTTGAATTACATTCACTATTATTAGAAATATCCAAATATCTTACTCATCATTCTCAAAAATATTTGTTAAGGAACTTTTATTTTCAATTACACTCACATCATATGAGTCCAAAAACGTTTTTAAATTTTTGTTCATATATTTGTAACTTCTCCCATTTGATGAAAACCCCATGAAATTTCTTTCCTCGTCTTTCTCATCAAACATTCCAAAATCTATATTTTTTATTTTTGAGAAAACATGGACTTCCAAATACATTGAATTATTTCAATGAAGGATTTTTCTTATAACACATTTCATAAAGATTTATGTTGGTTTCTGATCTGAACAGTCATCTAATTTAAACATGTACAACAGTACTAGATTCTTCTCTCAAAAATAATTTAGAAATTTTGTGTTCTGTGGACATAATATGTCCCATTTTATCTAAGCTTGTATTATTTCTTTATGATACTCCATTTTTTTGTGTAGTATAGGGAGAACTATATTGATGCTTGATATCATGATTTCTTAGAAAAGTTTCAAAATTATTATTTGTCAATTTGGTACCATTATCTATTCTCAACTACTTGATTGAAACCCCCAATTATTTCTCAACACCATTTCTGATGAATTGGAACATCTCAATAGCCAATGACACATCATTCATGAGCATGATGTTTTCATCCAATTAAAATCAACAATAAAAGTGATAAAGTATAAATCCCATTTTTTATTGATGTCTCATCATCCCACACATATCGTAATGAATAAGCCCAAGTGGTCTGGTAGATTGAACCTCAATTCTCATATGACTTTTGTTTGTCATCTTTCATTTTTGTAAAGTAATAAAAACATCTTTATATCTTATTTTCAATTCTGGAAAATTAAGAATTGCATTATCTTCAAAAACAAATTTCATATTTTTCTTCCCAAGGTGCCCAAGTCGTTGGTGCCATAGTCGGCACTCAAGTAACATGAGATATTCAAATATCCTATTTGGAATAGATTCCCATTGGTTCTTTCTCCTTTTGTAAAAACTTTTCCATATTTCACAATTTTCATGGTACAAGAATCCTTTCTAAAGATATATTATTTTCTATCATCACAAATTTTACTTAAAATAAGTAAGTTATGTTTTATCCCATCAACAAGTAAAATTTCCTAAGATTTTAATTTCTTATCTTTAATCTCTGTCATTCCAATTCTTTTTATTTTTCAGGAACTATCATCACCAAAAGTAACTGCTCCTCCATCAAGACTTTAAACATATTTCAAGATTTTTTTATCACGTATCATATTTGAAGATAAACCATAATCAATTATCCATTGTTTGTTCCTCTTAATTTCTTTCAGTTTTGTCTCAATAACAAAATTTATTTCCTCAACCTTCTTCTTTTCAAATTTATTTTTTTCTATTATAAGAATCTTATTCTGGGAGGAGTATCCTACATATTTCTAAATGATGACCAGACTAATGAAATATTCCAAAAACATCTTCCATGCATTCAAATTTATTTTTTTGGAATGTTTATAACATCTTGATAATTCACCTTTTCAACATCCTCTATTTTAGGAAAGTGATTCATTCTTACTTCATTATTTTTCTATTTTTTCCAAAAATTTTCCAAGTAAAGGTATGTTATGCCAACAATTATAATCTCTATTCCCATAGATTCCACAACAACAGTAACATCCATTAAATATATATTTTCTATCCAAGAATGATCTTTCTCTATAATAACTTTGTTAATGTTGGTAACTTCTTTCATCTCTAACAGGATTAGGATGTGGACCATATTTTCTTTTGAGTGAGTTTTATAATTTTGTAGAATTGATAGGTTTTGTCACTTAATTTCTCCACCCAAATGTTCCCAATACTATTTTTGGAACCTAAAATGTTAAAATAATATAATGAAACATTATTTTTGGTAAGAAAATATTTCACTAGATTCTCATATTGATCTTTCTCTTCAATATTAGAAGTCTCAACTTTTACTTCCAAATATTTATTAATGTTTTCATTCATCTTCCTCAAGTTACATTTGGAATAAAGAAGTTTTGATTGAAACATTTTAACCTATTCGTCCCTAGATTCAATATTCTTTATAATATATTCAATCATCTTTACCTATTCAACAATTCTAAGTTTTACTTAAATGTTTTTGAATATATTCATCCTATTTCTTAATGAAAAATTTTCTTCCATATGCAAATTCTTCACGATATTTATTTATTACTATAATTTATTTCTTGAGATTTTTTTCTCCAGACTTGAAACAAGTTTGGTTATAAGATAAAACTCTATATAATATTCTTCACCACCTTCTTCATATTCTGAGGAATATTTTGTTTTCATAAGTTTTGCAATGAAGGTTCTAAATTTTTTGGAACTTTCATCTTTATATGAATTGTTGTCAGTTTTATATGATTCAACTTTCATACTCAACATAATTATTTTGTTTCCATTAAACATATTTTTGTATCTATTGGAATACTTTTCTTATTTATCATAATTGTTCCACTTCTTCCATCAATGTTTTTCAATGGAATCATCTTGATATTCCCAAATTTTCTTCTTGGGAAAATTCATAGAAAATTATCCAATTCTACCACACTCAAAAATATTGATATGAATTTTACCTCCATAATATAATCTTCATCTTTGATAGTTCTTGGATATAAGAGACGTGATTTTTTCATTTATCTCATTATCCTCTTTATCTTCAGACTCGCAAGTATTTACTTCTTCAATATTGTGGATTTTATTCTTTCTTGTAGATTTAAAAGCCATTTCATATTTCATATTATTTTTAAACATTTGTAATTTTTTTAATTTCAAAAGAAATAAGAAATTTAGAAATTCATTAAGAGATAAATCATTCTTATCTTCTAATGAAGAAATTTTAGAATCAATCCTCTTAGGAAAGATTCTCATAAGTTTCTTCACAATTGTTGATTCTTCCAAAAACATCTCATAATCCCATGATGTTGCAAAAAAAATCATTTACTTTGGAAAAGTATTCATCAATGGTATATTCATCCCTCATTCTGATGTCTTCATATTTACTATGCCAAATTTGAATCTTTTCTTTGTTGAATTTAATATTCAATTCAAATACACTTTTCATCATTTCCCACATACTTTTTAAAGTTTTGAGACCTGTCACCTTCTGATAAAAATTTTATAATAACGACATGAGAATCTAATTTTTAGAATTTCCATCAAATTATATATTTCTCTTATCAACAAACATTATAGGATCATCTTTCTTAATCAGTGGAAAACAAATAGTAGTAGCCTCAATGACTTTTAGGCCAAGGGATTAGAGATAAGAAATCATCCTATATTTTCTACCATAATAATATTTTCCAGAAAATATTGAAATTCCTCTACAGTTGACAGAATTGATATTATCCATGATAAAGATTCAATAAGGAATCCACCCTCTGAATCCAATTATAGTTTCAAGGGTCAAATAACAACTGATAAAGGGGTTTGAATCAGTTATTAAATTTTTATAAGTTTTCAAAAATTTTAAAACACACCCCCACCAACTTATTAAGATTTATATCCTTATAAACCTTTAGTAAATAATCATGCATGAAAAGTTAAGAAAAAAATAAAATCACAGAAGATTTATAAGGTTCATCCTCAGTGTGAGAACCTGCGTCCTTTCCATAGCCACTCCTGTGGGTCCACAAAAATACACTATTATAAAAATGTGAATAAAACTTATGCCAACTAATGTTAGATAACTTTTATCTCCCAATAATAAATATTCTACTAACTCCCATCTGTTTATAATGTTTCTTATAAAACAATTGATCCAAACAAAAGAATAAAGACTTTGTTAAATCTGCTCCACAATCGCTCAGTCTGAATCCTCAGTCCAATTTGGATGGATTTGATTTTATTTTCTTATAATACTGGATATGATTTTTATATAATTCTGGATCCATTTTTTATATAATTCTTGATCTGATTTTTCAAAATGTTGGATCTTATTTTTTTAGAATTTTGGTTCTCATTTTCTCAGAATACTGGTTCTGATTTTCTCAAAATACTGGATCTAATTTTCTCAGAATACTGGAACATATTTTCTTAGAATGTTTTTTATGATTTTCTCAGAAAACTAGTTATGATTTTCTCAAAATACTGGTTTTGGTTTTCTTAGAATACTGAATCTAATTTTCATCGAATATTGGTTCTTACTTTCTCATATGTTGGTTTTGATTTTCATAGAATACTAGTTCTGATATTCTCAGAATGTTGGTTCCAATTTTCTCATAATACTAGTTCAAATTTGATCAAAATACTAGATCCGATTTTCTTTGAATACTGGTTCACAGTTTAACAGAGTGTTGGTTCTGATTTCTTTAGAATATTGGTTCCAATTTTCTCAGAATACTAGATATGATTTTCTCAAAATTTGTGTTCTCATTTTCAGAATTTATTGGATCCATTTTTTTAGAACTATCTATAAAACTAAAAATCTGATAGACTTCTCAATATAGTTCTTCAATCATATGGAAAATTTCAATTTTATTTCTCTAATGCTCTGCGTATTATGTGTTTGTATGAAGTTGAAAATTAATGATTTATCTAATCAAGTATTTATAGGAAACTTGAAAACCAAAGGTATAAAACGTTGAAAACTTTATTGCATCCTTAATTCTCAAAACATCACAAATCAATCACATTTAACAATTTATCATTTACTTTATCAACCCTCCATAGATTTATTTTATATTTATACAAATTTAAATTTCAAATTTGACCTCCTATACTTATGAAATTTTCCTTTTGAGTGAATATAATTTTTATATATGCTGGATCGGATTTTCAGAATAATGATGCTGGATTTGATTTTCTAAACATGCTAGATTGAATTTTATAAAGTTGTTGGATCCATTTTTTCAAAAAATAATTATAGATCCTATTTTCATAACAATAATGCTAGATCTTATATTTAGAATAAGTTGGATATAATTTTCATAACAATAATGTTGGATCTGATTTTCTGAAGATGTTGGATTTTATTTTCAAAATAATAATGTTGGATCTAATTTTATGAAGATTTTGGATCTAATTTTTAGACCAATAATACTAGATCCAATTTAATGAATCCTTTTAGTGATTATTATTTCTTCAAACATATCCACCATTTCATCCTAATCTTTTATCATGAAATTTTTCATGATTTGTGGGAACTTGTTGATCATAAAATCATTGTTTGATTTAGTTTATAAACTATGAAAAATTTCTTACTCCAGACTTCACTTTCTTCAACAAACCACTTCAACAATAAAACGACTTTATAAAACCACATCTTTTGTCTCCGAAACTTCATTCTTTCTCAGATTTCAGTAAAGAAAAACTCCCAAAATCCATTAAATTCTGCATTTGATTATTTTGAATCTAATTATCTGAATCTGATGCACATGGATCTAATTCTGGGATAAAAAAACATTCTTATACAAAAAAATATTAGTCAACAAATACAAAACATTGTTAAAACACAACAAAGGTTATTAAAGAAAAAAAATATTTCCTATTTAATTAGAAATAGTAAGAGATTGAGATATTGAGGGATTTCATTTCAAGATATAAGGTTCTAATATACTCTTTGAAAATTTAGTATCCCCATGAATAATTAGCATTGATCTGTGTGGGGAACCTATAGGATGAGTATGCAATCATGTTTCTCTCTATGATGTATCCAAGTGGGTTCTGATAGTTTCCTTATATTGATAATATTGAGAAGATTTCATTTTAAATAACCAAGGAAATAGATAATTAAGAACCACCATTAAGGATAAGTAATTCAAGTAAATAATAAAATATTATCATTATAAAACCAAAAATACTGAGTTGATGTGATTTTGAAGATAGGAAAAATAAAATTTATACTTGTTTTAATGATCTGGTTATTGAGTACTTGACTGAATGGCCTGAAGGCCTAAATTTTTATTTCTTTTTGGATAAACCCCTTTTAAGGGTAAAGGGGGGAAACCGCACATGACTTCACAGACGTAGAGACCAATCAACCCAAAACAAGACTACAAAGGAAACCCCACCCTAGCATCAACATAATTATGGAAATGCTTCACACCATTGCATGGCTACTTAGAAAATTGTCCCATGTAGAAAATCATGGGCCCGGTACTGATGGAAGATCCATACCCTCTCAATCTTCCAAATCTGAATAGCCATGCACGGTGAAAGAAACTTGCTATAAATCCTCATCTGAAGATTCCTTATAGAATGTATCGAACAAACCATCAACAAAATAACAAAATCAACAGACTTTGTCCTGCCAAGAAGAACTTCACAAATCAAATGCACAGCACCAGTGCTATCAACATAACAAAGCCATCAACCATGCATCCAAAATCAATTCCATCAAAACAAACCCAAAAACCTTTGATATGAAAAACCACTGCAAAAATCATAAACCAATACCCCCCCTCTTATTCACTCAGTATCCAATGTTGAGCCACACTGAGATGATGAAGCACGTCAGAGCTACCGCTGGGCCACACTGTTGTGAACCTGAGATCCTGAAGATGAAACTACATAGGAACCATTGGCAAGCCGTTGCAAAACCAGAAGCACTCCTTGGACTCCATATCCGTTGCTGATCTGAGGTCAACGCTGGATCCAACACTAATCTGATATCTGTCATATCTACCACCGAGCAAGGTTGAGATGACCATTGCAGAGCCGAGGACACCCAACGCCACCTGAGTAAAGTCTTTTCTGATATAAAAGATATGTCCATTATTGAGCCAGGAATTACCGAGATGATGTTGAACCAAGGATGAGGAAGCTGGCGCAGAACCATCCAAGCTAAGCTGGAAGAGGGGAGGAGGAGAAATGGAGAAAAAACCATAGGCAGTATAGAAGGGAAGGATATCACCACTCATAAGCACCTCAGGTTATTGAATAATTCTTCTCTACCTTAGAGAATAAAACAATCTTGTTTCATGAAATAAATAATCTAAAAGAGTAAGGGAAAAATTATCAACCAAATTACTACCTATACCATCGTATGTTGGGTCACATGATCCAATAGTTCTTTATATTCAATGATTTATTGAAAAAGATAGTCAATTATGGTCAAAATCTATCACAAAATTCTAAGGATCCTATGACTTATGTGTCATCCATTCTCCCCAATTAAGAATAAGATAATTAGAAAATTCCCTTTATGGGAATACAAACATATATTATAACCAAATATTCTAGAAATCATAGGATATTGTGCATACTATCATCAGGGAATGTCTTAGTTAATTGGAAATGAATCCAAATCCATTTATATCTCTAACTATATAATTTTCTACTACCTCACCTCCTTGGATCCAAAAAAATCATCATAGGAGAGGTAGAGAGGAGGAGTCCCTAAGGGTTTCAAACTCCATCCAAAATCTCATGGTCTTTGTTCGCTATTCATTGAGAATACATGTATTATCCCACCAAATAGTAGAATGGGAAAAATCCCTCCAAGTGATCTAATAGGAATTTTCCCACCAAAAATTTCAATGATATCCATTCCAAAAAATGAGATCATATTTTTATAAGGACCACCAATTATTCTAATTCAATGTTATTTGAGAAACAAATAGTCAAACTAATAAAGAATAGTTTTGTGAAATGGGATCCTCGATTTCCATAAATATGTTATTATTATGGTCAAAATAATTTTACTTGAATTCTGATGAGTGCACTTATGAAATATATGATCATAATATTTTACAATCATCTAAGGCTAAAAAATGTTTTCGCATCCTCTACTCCTAGAATTGGTAAGAAATATCTTTGATATACCTTTTCTTACACTAAAGAAGTCATCTTCTATACTATTGATGATACATAATTAAATGTGGATAAAACATGTTCCCGATGTTAGTGAAAGATATAGTCACTAGGTTCCACACCTAAGCACCCATCATCATCTACCCATCTTAAAATTACAAAAGTAAAGGGTGTCATCATGTTTTATGCCTACCAAACCCCTGAAGATGACAAGGCTATCTATACCAAAAATAGATCACTTAATTTCTATGAGAAAATAAAATCCAATAGGAAATAATTCAATATTTTCTATAGGGATCTGTTACCTATGGTAAAATTCTACAATTTTATTAAAATGGTCCTCCTTGTAGTAAAGTACCCCATTCCAAAGGTATGGGCGAATTTTAATGTTATAAACCCCCTAATAGTGTAATTTTAATACATCATTTGACCTTATTAGACACTATATAGTGACCAAGACATTTGGAGTTCTCTAATCAATAGTTGGCACCATTGATGCCCCAATCATAAATAACTTGAATATCTTCTCCTAAATTGATTAAGATTAAGGAATCACCACTCATATCTTAAATTCAATCATGTTATCATGCCTATCAAGTCACGTGTGAAATGAAAGGGAATTAGTGTTATTAATCATATCTCAATGATAGATGAATAAAGGCATAATCTTTACAACCAGAGTAAGTTTTTAGGTATTCTACCTCTAAATTGTATACTAATATGATTGATATTCTAATAATTAAGATACCTGAGGAGGAATGTTTGAGAGAAAATTCTTATTAATTCCCATATCATTGATTTTTGAAGCATACAATTGGAAGATGATTTCCATTTAATTATTGGATTAAAAATCATATTGTTGAGGGGATAATGTAGTTAGTGACTCCCAAATATCCACTTCTTCTATTTAACCTCTCAAAATAGAATATGTAAAGTGTAAAGAGTCAGGGTCATCAAAATTATAATGATATAAAAAATAAGTTCTATTAATTTAGGTTTGACTACATGGACACATACTTAAAATGTTCATTTCATATTGACCTTATTTAGCTTCCAATGATCAATACACTCAATGAGGAAATTATAGAATATTATCCCAAATACTTTACTTAACACGCAATTTTGGGATATATTATTGAATAATGATTTTTCATTAATTATTGTCTTTATGAGTAGATAAAAGAAAGATTAATACAGTTATATAATCTTAAGATTCATGTGATATGTATGTGATTAATTATCACTCTAATGGATAATTATCATACAAGATGAACTATTCCAAATGGATATAATGTATTTATTGTATATATCTAAATAACATATCATAAGGTCCTCATCATAGGACCTTAAAATTAAGGACATAAGTTTCTATTTGTGTGGCCTTAAACTAAATTTAATCTTTATCATTTTTTCATAATGTTAAACTACAAAACATAGAGTCTCTCCCATAAATTATTAAACTATTCAAAGTGGTCCAACCCGGATAACCTTAAACTTTTTGGAGAGTTATATTCTATTTTATCTTAAACCAAAATACCTTGTGTAAGATATTGATCAATAGAATAACTTTAACTAATCATATATTAAATGGTTATAGTTAAACTGGTCAACCCAAAATTCATAGTTCACCTAACTTATGATAGAAAATATATTATTCCACAAAACTACGTATGGATTGATTCGTGTTATCATAGGATATATAGTAATGCATGGATTCTAATCCTAGTCCCTATAAAAAAATTGTATCTCAATTCTATCCAATCATAATGAACTTAAATGATTCATACATATTCTTGAGGTTATCTATTTTATCATTGAGATATTTATTCACATTGTATTTTCCTTTCCCTTGTTTCCATATAGACAACCTCAAATTTGGTACAAATCCATATGAACATAATGAAAAATATTTGTTTTTAAATGTTCAATAAACCCTAAAATCCAATCATGTATGTGGTAAAATATGTATTAACTTAAACCTATGTCACTTAATTATGTTTAACTTTTCAAGACCATTAAACTACAAATTAAAGAAACACAAAATATTTTAGGTCGAAAGCTCAAAAATATAATCCTAATAAAAACTCAATTAACTTCTCAGTAATCAATTAGTTTTCATGTATTAGGTAAAATATATATTATAATAAACATTTAAAGAGACAAAAATTAATTTCAGAGAGAAAAATCATATATGGAGGTTTGAGAAAAAGTTAATACTTCACTCACTAATCCATTCAAATTTATTTCTTAGAAAAAAGTTGTAGAATAATTGACATTGAAGGGGACACAAATGATTTTTAGGATATAAACCTATAAAATGTTTTTGGTTCAAAATTCATATCTACTCTCACTAATACATTACCTTTCATGTCATATAAATAATTTAGAGTGAAAAATAAAAAAGGAACAAAGATTTTAAGGACAAAAACATAGCCTTGGAAAAAGTATATTTGTTCTCACTAGACCCATTGGTTATAGAAAAAGATAGAGAAAATCTTCCTTTCACCTTGAAAGTTAGATTAAATTTTTACATGGGTATATTTTCATTCATGGAAATTATAATTATTCATATTGATAACATGCTACCATTTAAATTACCATCTACTCAATAAATATAAGGTTATGATAGTTAAACCTGAAAATGTGTTCACACATGGTAGAATAACATTTAGGGTGATTAGACCATTCTAGAATAAACTTTTATCTATGATAATACCTTATAACATTGATGTCTAAATAATCTATAAACCAATCCCTTGAGTCAAGATAATCCTATTTTAAAAATAAATCCTTGAGTGAATCCCCTTGGTTTTCACTTTCATGGAAATTGGAAACATGGTGATTGATTACTCTGAACAAACCCAGATATGAATTTATGGTGAATAGAACAATTTCCCTTAAGGGTCTATATGACCACCAGGGGATGTTTGGGTCTTGAAGGAAAGGTTACCCTTATCCCCATATTATATTTCTTGATATTGTGATGATATCCACTCCATTTATAAAGGTAAAATTATCCACACCTATCACCATTTATCATTAACTCGTACATTTTTATGTTGAAATTTACCCTTTCCATAAACAAAAAATTTAATTGGATTCAAATACCCTAGATGTTTCACTTTTTTTCATTATTCTCATTATCAAATAAATCTTGTGATATCTTATTCTTATGTGTTTTCATATTTGGGTGTGATTCTGCCATGAATATCCAAATTCCATGAGGTGTAATACTCTACTTGAAAATCAAAAAAACCTTAAGATGAGATTCCTAACATAGAAAATTCCAATTGGGAATATGTTCCTTATAATGTGACCCTAAAATACCTGAAACAATGATATATCTTTCATGACCTTACACATATTTAGGAAAGATACATAGTAATTTTTTTTGTTGATAACTCAAAAATTGAATCCTAGGAAAAAGTTAAGTCTCCACTCAGTAATAATGAACCTCATATAGCTTAATAAAAATTATAATCATTTCAAAAAATGAAAAGGTACAAAACGTATCTAGTTGAAAACCTATAAAAGGTAGAATATACAATATCTTAGTTCCTACCAACTAGGTATCACTATAAGTTAGGTAGGAAATTAAAATATATAAATCTCATAAGGACCATTATTCAAACCATTTAAAATATAACTACACTCCCTAGGTCCATCGACCTAGTCAATATTTATAGAACCCAACTACTCACCTTGTATATTGGTTTGGATGATCATTATAAGGGTGCCAAGTCCTCATTGTGTGAACTTAAACTACACAACTCAACGGCCCATCTTATAAGTCCTTAAACTACTTAATGTGAGAAACTCTATATGACATAATTCTATGACATATGAGCTATATCAACATAAGTGGTTCTATTTTATGGTTTTACTTATTCATGTTTATTTTTTTAAAACAAAACTATACAAAGATAAAACTATTTTTTAAAGACCAAGGAATTTCAAGGAAATTTTTTTTCTTAATTTCTTTGGAATCTTACGAGTACGCAGTTTTTGACGGCGCCTGATTCCGAGGCCCGGTGTGCCCGGAATCAATTTCCGAAGTTTAGCTCGGGTACGTTCAGTGAACGAACGAGCGGGTTTTTCTAACTTTTGAACCGGTGCTCAGAATCGAAATCCGAGGACACTGATGGAACTGAAGTGACGGTAATTGATTAGGAACACCTTTTCCAATGGTGCATTTTCTCGGAAGGAGTTGTTTAAATTCTAAGGTTAAATTGTGAAGTAAATAAAATTTTAGGAACAAATTTTACTTCTCACCATGTGTGGAAGTTGGGGAACTAACCAACTATGAATAAAGGTAAGGTGGGGCCCACATGAACCCCACCCCTTCAAATTCCCTAACCCCCTTAACTCTTCCCCTTAAAACCCCCTTATATTAAATGATGTGACAACCTTTCACATTCCTTAAACCCCCCCCCCCATTAAACCCCTTGTATTTAATTGTGTAACTCTCCCATCTCTCCTCTTTAATTTTGCCAACACACATCTTAAATTAATTGATTAAACCTCTTAAATTAATTTAACTAAGTGTTTGAATTTTTTTTTTTAAAGTTTGAATGCATGGAAAAATAATAAAATAAGTAGAGGCCTTATTTTATTCTGTGAGTTTTGTTGTGTGAGAGAATTTGGGAGAGAGCTCTTCCCTCTTTTGAAGAACTTTATCTTCAAACGAAGAACACTGACTCTCCAATGAATAACGGCCTTCCGACTCGGCGAAGAATGCATTACGTTTTCTCCAATCCTTTTTCTTCCTCTTTCGCAATAAGGAAGGAGACGCAGATTGTGGAGACCGACACCAACAATAACGTTCTCCTTCTTCTTCCGACGTTGACGGAAGTGATACCATTCTTCCACGACACCCGACTACCTCGATGTTCGACAATCATGACGTTCGACTTCCGCGACTCAACGACGTGCGACGTCAATATCGAGGTAGGGAAATTATATTTGATTTTCTCTTTATCTTTTGAGAAAAGGACGATGAGCATGAATCAATCTCTGCCCGGTTGATCTGCGGATCGCTGGTTCATGCGGGTTGGTTGCGGGGTGAATAATCGGGATTGGTTTGAGTTTGATATTGATAGAAAACCTCTAACGCGGAGGGAATGGGCTAACAAACAAATCCTAGACCCTCTGTAGTTTTTTTTTCGTGCGTGGATTGACAGTGATGATGAAACGGGACCGCAACAGTGATTTGAGGTCTTCGCAGTAAAGTACGGGACCCGAGATGAACACCGGTGCAGACGGAAAACGGACCACCGGAGCAACTCTGGTGGCCCGAGGAAACCCTGGAGGCGCGGGTCGCCGGCGCAGTGCCACCGGCGACCAGAGGCGGCGGCTGGAGCCGTACGGCCGCAAGGAGGCGGCGGCGCCCCAGTGCGCCGCCGGAGGAAAAATCTGTCACGGCTTGCCGCGACGGTGTGGCACGGAGGATCCCGCAGCTACACGGGATCCCGAAGGAACGGTGGTGGAAAAACCCACCGTCGACTTCAATTAACGGTGATCCCCCCCCCCCCCCCCCGCTCCACGGCTTTTGCTCGGCCACGCTGGCCGAGCCACGGCTGGCCATCCGGCCGGGCCGGGCCCTGACCCCCCATTTCAGACTGTTTTCATTCTTTTTCCCATATCTTGGGATACAGACCTCCGATCTATGAACTGTCAATTGCGATGCTATCCTTGGATCGAGACGGTCGTTTCGGTATATTACACTCATGGTTTTGGAGAACTTTGGGTACAACTGGGTTGGTTCGAACACGAAACCAACCGGGCCCTCGGAGCGGAAACGATTATAACATGAGCTCCGGACATTCGATTGACGTGCCGTCGACTTTTTTGGATTCCATTTAGTGAGAAGGACTTTTTGGCTTACTCCGCTCGAGGTGTGGATGCAGTTGGAGTGCGGTCGGGTTGGTTTTGACTTAAAAACCAACCGGGCCCCTGGAACGAAAAAGCCAATAACTCTCAGACCGGGCTTCTGATTGACGCGTCGTCTGTCACGTTGAGTTCCTCTTGTCGAGATGGAACTTTTGGCATACTTTTCCTGATATTTGGATGCAGTTGGATAGTGTCCGAGTTGGATTGAACCCGAAATCCAACCGGGCCCCTGGAACGGAAAAGCTGATAACTTTCAGACCAGACGTCTGTTTGACAAACCGTCAGCGGCGTTGGTGATCACGTTGAGAAAAGGTCCCTATGAGTATACCCTATGAGAGTTCGGGGTACATTTGAGATACGGTCGGGTTTGTTCATACACGAGACCAACCGGGCCCCTGGGACGAAAAGGCTAATAACTCACAGACCGGGCGTCCGATTGACGCGCCATCTGTTGGGTTGAGACCCCTATGATGAGGCGGTCCTTTGATATACTTCTTCATGGGACTTTGTGATTCGTGGAGTATCGACCTATAGCTCATGGAGCGGACCCTCCCGGAGATGAGTATACGGAGTACGAAGACCGTGTAGCTGGCTGAGACCTGAAGACTGCTTGACCAACTCGACTTGGAGTGAGTCGACTAGCCTAGTGGATGGAGCACTACTATTTTGGGTGGAGACCCACGGCGGATGGAGTGCCTGGTAGCAGGCAGCAGACCCGCGGTACTCAACAGAAGGAGTACCTCTGCAGACTATTAGGGGGGTGTACTACTGTGTTTGGGTGGCAGACCCCGGCGGGCAGCACTACTGTGTTTGGGTGGCTGACCCGCGGTACTCGACAGGAGGAGTACCTCAGGAGTCTTAGTTTAGTGAGCATTACCTCAGAGTCGTGACAGGATCATTGTACTCATCAGAGGTGGGGCTCTTCAGCAGTTACAGTTTCGATAATGAAAATCCTGGTTTGAGCTGAGTCTTTGACCTTTCTGTTTACCTCATGATTGAGATGGGTCACTTGATAACTTAGGTATATGTATGGGCATATACCTTGGTAGTGGTTATCCATTGATATCGTAACCTTTGTGTTTCCTCATGATTGAGATGGGTTACTTGATAACTTAGGTATAAGTATGGGCTTATACCTAAGTAAGGGTTATCTGTTGAGATCCTTCTTTGTGGTTATCCTTGTTGGATTTAGTGAGACCTTTAGGGTCTTGGGGTCCCTACTGAGTATCGTATACTCACCCCTGCACGGGCTATGCCCGCACCACGTTATGTTGGTTGCAGACAACGGGCAGTGATGTCGGAGGCCGAGTGTTTGAGGACTGGATGGTATCCAGAGGTGGACTTCATGAAGAGACGATACTCGGAGGAGGCAGATGGGAGAGAGAGTTGTGGAGGCTATCTGTACCTACCCTTTAGGTAGGATCCGTGGTGGCCGATCCCAGTTCTGCGCTATATGTACCTACCCTTCAGGTAGGATCTGAGGTGGACGACCCAGGAGTTGCGCTATCTATACCTACCCTTCAGGTAGGATCCGAGGTGGACAACCCAGGAGCTGCTTCTATTATTCCTGTTGTTTTTCTCTTCTGTTGTACTTTCGTTCAGTTGTAGCTGTATTTTCAGTTGGGTTTATATTCTGGCCCACTTACTTTTCAGCACTTTCTTTTGTACTTAGTGTTTTACTTCCGCTTGTACTCTGTGGTGTTTTGTTTACTTTCATAAAGGCAATGTCTTCCCAGTTATCGGAATTTGCGCCTTTGGTGCTAGTCGCCAGCCCCTAGGATATGGAAGGCGGGCTTGGGGTAGTCACAGCACGGTCCCTGAGGATGGGTCGTGACAAGTTGGTATCATAGGAGTCGGTTCTACCGCAGAACTTATAAAATATGATATTTTCTTTCTGTGAAGAAATAGTGTTAAGGGTACAGAGTGTGGTTTTCAGTTCAGGGAGTCCAGTGTTGGTGCGGGCGGCCGACGTATCCATACACCAGGACCCTAACAACTGATTTCCGACTTTGTGCATGAAAACACTGATTGTGTGTGTGTTTTCAAAGGTTTTCCCTTAAAACAGCTCAAACCTGGTCAGCTCACCAGGTATAAATCATTTGACCATGTCACGTATGTTTCTTTCATGATGCCTTTCCACAGATGACCAGCTAGAGCCCAGAGTGATGTACGTACTGGCAGCCTGCCGAGCGATGAGGCTTCGGTACAGGGCCCTCTTTCAGTTGAGGCACCAGCGGTACTACCACCCATTGGGCCACCGATGCCACTAGCCCCAATAGCAGAGAGTGCACGTCGCTTGAGCGCACTGCACGAGTTTCAGCGCCAGAGATCACCCAGGTTCAGGGGAGAGACGGACCCACAGGCATCTGATGATTTGCTGGAGGCTGTGGTGAGAGTCTTCAGGCAAGTAGGGATGCCAGCAGACTTCATGGTGATCTTTGCTGCCAGCCTCCTTCAGGCAGCATCTGAGAGATGGTGAAGCCACTTGTTCCAGTTTTGCGAAGGGATGACCTTCACCTGGGGAGACTTCGAGACCTTCTTCAGGGTGGAGTTTGTACCAGTAGATCTACACCCCAAGCGTGTTCAGGAGCTGCTGCCTTTGCCGCAGGATTTTCGATCAGTAGCTGAGTCATCTGTGGGCAGTAGATAGATGATGCAGAGGTCCAAGAGGAACATATCCAGCTATACGAGGATCAGGAAGTGTTATGAATGCAGTAGGAAGTGTCACCTGGCACGTGACTGTCCAACTCCCCGCACAGTTGATCCACAGGCATTGGAGGAGCCACCGAGGCAGAAGCAGCGGCGGGTGCTTGAGCAACATCTGAGCAGTGGAAAAGGCAGTAGAGCTCCGGAATCAGGTGGACAGGAGCAGAACTAGTGGATTACTTTTGTTCTTGGTACTTCTAGTTTCATGTTGTTATTGTATTTGCGTCTTTGTACTATGATCTGTAGTAATAAAAATAAACATATCTTTGTGATGTTTTCTTTCCTGTCCTTTTGTTCGGTTGATACTGAGAGGTCCTAGTTAAAACTGTTGACTTGAACCTCACTTTTGAGATTTCTACTGGAGGAGACCCAGTGACCTCACACTGATGTCGACGGTGTGACTCGACACTTAGAGGCGAGAGTGATGGTTGGATCTCTTGGTGGAAGTGTCGAGGCCTTACGACGTTGGTCTCGGTATGGATTGGATTCACAGTTCATGCTCAGATTGACTGTATTAGGCAAAAAGGTTGTGGTATAACTACAACATCGGGATGGGTTTTCCTTGGTCGGAGAAAAGGGAACCCCAGGCAGCACAAGATAAACTCATGCATAGGAGGGTGTAGCTGATCACTCTTGATTCGGCCAACCCTACCCTCGTGGCAGCAGGAGTTTTGAGTTTTAGTTCTAATCAGGAAAGGGAGGCCTTTAGAGTTTGAGGATGGCGATCACGTCCTTATACGGGTCTCACCTCGACTAGGTTTATGGAGATGTGGCCAAGGCGACAAGTTACCTTCGAGGTTTAGCGGACCTTTTTAGGTCCTCAGCAGGGTAGGAGAGGTGGCTTACCATTTGACCAATCCACCTCAGTTGCACCAGGTGCACAACGACTTCCATGTATCTCAGTTGAGGAGATACGAGCACAACCCTTCGCATATCATCAACCATGAGGAGTTGGACGTTGGCAATGGGGTGACTTTTTCGGGGTTCCAGTAGAGGTTGAGGATAGATAGGAGCGGGTCCTATGAGGATGGTTGATTCCTCTTGTTCACTTTCGTAGGCAGCACGAGAACCTCCAGGTGAGAACATGGGAGTGGAATACTCAGATGCGTGCTCAGTACCACTTTTGTTTCCCTAGTTTGTGTTAAAGCTTTATGGGGATGTAAATCCCTGAGGTGGGAGTAATGTAAAGACACGGCGCCTGATTCTAAGGCCCGGTGTGCCCAGAATCAATTTGCGAACTTTAGATCGGGTATGTTCAGTGAACGAATGAGTGGATTTTTCTAACTTTTGAATCGTTCCTCGGAATCGAAATCTGAGGACACCGATGGAACCGTAGCACCGGTAATTTCTTAGGAACACCTTTTCCGATGGTGCGTTTTCTCGGAAGGAGTTGTTTAAATTTTGAGGTTAATTGTGAAGTAAATAAAATTTGTGGGACAAATTTTACTTCTAACCATGTGTGGATGTTGGGGAACTAACCAAGTGTGAATAAAGGTGAGGTGGGTCCCACACGAACCCCACCCCTTCAAATTCCCTAACCCCCTTAACTCTTCCCCTTAAAACCCCCTTATATTAAATGATGTGACAACCTTTCACATTCCTTAAACCCCCCCATTAAACCCCAAGTATTTAATTATGTAACTATCCCCTCTCTCCTCTTCAATTTTTTTAAAACACGTCTTAAATTAATTGATTAAACCTCTTCAATTAATTTAACTTAGTGTTTGAATTTTTTTTAAAAAAGTATGAATGCATGGAAAAATAATAAAATAAGGAGAGGCCTTATTTTATTTTGTGAGTTTTGTTGTATGAGAGAATTTGGGAGAGAGATCTTCCCTCTTTTGAAGAACTTCATCTTCAAACGAAGAACACCGACTCTCCAACAAAGAACGGCCTTCCGACTCGGCGAAGAACGCACTACATTTTCTCCAATCCTTTTTCTTCATCTTCCGCGACAAGGAAGGAGATGCCGACCGTGGAGATCGACACCGACAACAACGTTCTCCTTCTTCTTCCGAAGTTGACGGAAGCGATACCATTCTTCTGCGACACCCGACTACCCTGACGTTCGACTTCCGCAACTCGACGATGTGCAACGTCAATTTTGAGGTAGGGAAATTTTATTTGATTTTCTCTTTATCTTTTGAGAAAAGGACGACGAGCGTGGATCAATCTCTACCCGGTTGATCCGTGGATCGCTCGTTCATGCGGGTTAGTTGCGGGGTGAATAATAGGGATTAGTTTGAGTTTGATATTTATTGAAAACCTCTAACACAGAGGGAATGTGCTAACGAATAAAGCCCAGACCCTCCGCAGATTGTTGTTGGTACAGGGATTGACGACGATGATGAAACAGGGCCGCAACAGTGATTTGATGTCTTCGCAGTAAAGTACGGGACTCGAGATGAACACCGGTGCAGACGGAATTGAAAACAGACCATCGGAGCAACTCCGGTGGCCTGCGGAAACCCTGGAGGTGCGGGTCGCTGGCGCGGCGCCGCTGGTGACCGGAGGCGGCAGCCCGAGCCGTCCGGCCGCCAGGAGGCAATGGCGCCCCAGCGCGCCACCAGAGGAAAAACCCACCATGGCTTTCCGTAGCGGTGCGGCAGCACAAACTGTCGTCGTCTTCAATTAACAGCGAGCCCCCCCCCCCACTCCGCGGCTTCTGCTCAGCCACACTAGCCAGGCCGCGGCGGGCCATGCAGCCAGACCGCGCCGGTCGGGCCGCGCCCCGATGGGCCTGACCCGGACCCGGGTCGGGTCGACCCGGTTCGGGCCGACCTAGGGGGGTTGGGCCAGGCCGGGCCGGGCCTAGACCCCCCATTTCGGACTATTTTCGTTCTTTTCCCCATATCATGGGAAACGGACAGCCGATCGATGCACCGTCAGTTGCGATGCGATCCATGGATCGAGGCGGTCATTTCGGTATATTACACTCAAGGTTTCGGAGAAATATGGGTACGGCCGGGTTGGTTCGAACCCGAAACCAACCGGGCCCTCGGAGCAGAAATGCTTATAACCTGAGCTCCGGGCGTCTGATTGACATGTCGTCAACTTTATTGGATTTCTCTTAGTGAGATGGACTTTTTGGCTTACTCTGCTCGAGGATTGGACGCAGTCAGAGTGGGGTCGGGTTGGTTTTGACATAAAAACCAACCGGGCCCCTGGAACAAAAAAGCCAATAACTCTCAGACCAGGCATCCGATTGACACGTCATCTATCACGTTGAGTTCCTCTTGTCGAGAAGAAACTTTTGGCATACTTTTCCTGAGATTTTGCACAGTTGGATAGTGGCAGGGTTGGATTGAACACGAAATCCAACCGGGCCCCTCGAACGAAAAAGATGATAACTTTCAGACCGGACGTCCGTTTGACGAACTGTTAGTGGCGTTGGTGATCACGTTGAGAAACGGTCCCTATGAGTATACCCTATGAGATTTCGGGGTACAGTTGAGATATGGTCGGGTCGGTTCGTACACGAAACCAACCGCGCCCCTGGGATGAAAAGGCTAATAACTCACAGACCGGGCGTCTGATTGACGCACCGTCTGTTGCGTTGAGACCCCTATAATGAGGCGGTCCTTTGAGATACTTCTTCATGGAACTTTTTAATGCTTGGAGTATCAACCTATAGCTCGTGGAGCGGAACCTCCCGGAGACGAGCGTACAGAGTACGGAGACCGTGTAGCTGGCTGAGACCTGACGACTGCTTGACCGAATCGACTTGGAGTGAGTCGACTAGCCCAATGGACGGAGCACTACTATGTTTGGGTGCAGACCCATGGCGGACGGAGCGCCTGGTAGCAGGTAGTAGACCCACGGTACTCAACAGAAGGAGTACCTCTGCAAGATATTAGGGGGTGCACTACTGTGTTTGGGTGGCAGTCCCTGGTGGGAAGCACTACTGTGTTTGGGTGGCTGACCTGAGGTACTCGACAGGAGGAGTATCTCAGCAGTCTTAGGTGAGTGAACATTACCTCAGAGTCATGACAGGATCACTGTACTCATCAGAGACGGGGCTCTTTAGTAGTTACGGTTTCGATAATGGAAATTCTGGTTTGAGCTGAGTCATTGACCTTTGTGTTTACCTCACGATTGAGATGAGTCACTTGATAACTTAGGTATATGTATGGGAATATACCTCGGTAGTGGTTATCTGTTGATATCATAACCTTTTTGTTTCCTCATGATTGAGATGGGTTACTTGATAACTTAGGTATAAGTATGGTCTTATTCCTAAGTAAGGGTTATCTATTGATATCCTTCTTTGTGGTTATCCTTGTTGGATTTAGTGAGGCCTTGAGGGTCTCGGGGTCCCTACTGAGTATCTTATACTCACCACTGCACGGGCTATTCCCGCACCTCATTGTGTTGGTTGCAGATAACGGGCAGTGCTGTCGGAGGTCGAGTGTTCGAGGACTGGATGGTATCCGGAGGTGGACTTCACGACGAGACGATACTCGGAGGAGGCAGATGGGCGAGAGCATTGTGGAGGCTATTTGTACCTACCCTTAAAGTAGGATCCATGTTGGACGATCCAGGTGTTGCGCAATCTGTACCTACCCTTCAGGTAGGATCCGAGGTGGACGACCCAGGAGCTGCGCTATCTGTACCTTCCCTTCAGTTAGGATCCGAGGTGGATGACCCAGGAGCTGGTTCTATTCTACTAGCTATTTGTCTCTTCTGTTGTACTTTCATTTAGTTGTAGTTGTATTTTCAGTCGGGTTTGTATTCTGGCCCACTTACTTTTCAGCACTTTCTTTTGTACTTAGTGTTTTACTTCCGCTTGTACTCTGTGGTGTTTTGTTTACTTTTATAAAGGCAATGCCTTCCCAGTTATCGGGATTTGTGCCTTTGGTGCTAGTCTCCAGCCCTTGGCCTATGGAAGGCGGGCTTGGGGTAGTCACGGCACGGGCCCCGAGGATGGGTCGTGACATATTTAATTATATTCTATGAAATATCATGATCAGTATAGAGATTATTTTTTAATAATTTTGTGTTTTTGGATTCTTATTTCTATAAGATCTGTTCTGATTTCAAAAATCACCTATCATGGATCTAGCTAAAAATTCAACTATAATTCCATTCCCCATATAATCTGTGTATTTTATCCTAATAATTTAGGTAAGTATTTCCTCCATTAACCTTGTAAAAAATTTCAAAATCCTAGATTTGATTATTCCACATGGAGAAACCAAAGGCCATGAGTTGATTATTCATCCTAGAAATACGAAAACCTTGAGTTGAGATCCTACTCTTAGTGAACATCCTATTATTGGTGAGTCAACTCCAGAAGCCTACAAAATATTAAATAAAAATAGAAAAGTTTCATATATTACCATAGAATTGTATTATTTTCATTTTGATTTAATATTCTAGGGGGAATTTTTTCACCTTAAAATTTCTGCCACATTCATTTTGAAAGAATCCAAGATATGTTCCCATTCAGAAAACACAAGTCAAGTGTGGATAAAAAATAATTCTCAAATAGAAAGGGTTAGAGACCATTAAAAAATTATTAGTTTGGTAACATGGTTGTGAGAACATCCCATTGGGGGTACGCCATGTATTTTATCCACTGGTGACAAAATGGGTTATTAAACCCATAAAACCCATTTATGAGGGTTTCTTTATACTTATTGGTGTTTGAAAACTATGGTTACTGGAAGAACCTATATTGAATTGTATATTTCAATTTATAGTATTTTATTTTATAGCTCAAAGTTCCAAAATGGATATATATATATAAATTTATAGAAATTTTGAGTTGGGATTTATTTTATACTGAAAAAAATAATGGGATAATTACCCTAGATGAAGCTTTAATGGAAGAAATTTATGGTCATGTAAGATTTTCCTGGACAATACATCATTAACTGTGAGAATGATTTGAAGTCACATAAATACATCATTTTTGGGAATAATTTTTGAATCCATAGTGAGAAACTTGTGTGAACACATAAAGACTTTATGGTTGGGAATCGTTTGGGAAGTTGAGGTGAGAATCATTAGTGGTGGTACACCATCTCCACATTGATCCATCATTTTTTAAAAGAGACAAGATAATTATTATTTATCTCATAACTCTCAATGACCATGTATTTATTCTTAATAATGTGACTTCTATGTGACTTAATAGTTAGAGAAGGTGGTTACAATATTTCACTTATAAATAATTATAACATACTTCAAGAACGTAATATGATAGTATCAGAAACCAAGGAAATCTATATAATTCTAGATAATTATTTCATTTATGGTTCTCATTATTTTCTAAGCACATTTTTTTCATAAAGACCCTTAGGTAACTCACCATGACACAAAGGAGGGGGAGGATCCTTGAAAAGTAATTTCAGGAAAATACTCCTCCCATATAAAAGTTTTGTAAGTCCTATCACGTAGAGTCTTTCAAAAGGAATCCCATAAGACTCTCTTTGTGAAGGGATTATTGTGTAAATCTCACCATGAGAAAATATATATTAAGCACTAAATTTACTGAACCATTTTTATTCATGTAAGAATATAATCATATAGAAAAATTGAGTTTCATGAAGTAGATATTTTCCTCTTTCAATGGTTCATTGTCATCAAATATTCTACCTATATAAGGTCACTTTGTGAAGCAACCCAATTACATGTGATCAGACCATATTGAAATCCTATTTTACACCCAATTCATTTAATTGATAACTATTTATTCAAATGGCCGTATGGGTTTCCTACCAATTGTAAGACTTGACCAATCCTCAATGATGATATAAACCCTATAACCCATCAATGAGTTATGGATATATGGGAAGAAACATGTGTAATCCCCACAAAAGAACCTTGATTCAAGATTCTCCTCTTTATTTCCTTAATTCCTTCAGTTGGGATACTCCAATTAATTTCATTATATGCCTTGAGAAGAGATAATCCTCTTGGATTCCTAGAATTCCTTGAGAATATATCCTCTTTATGGTTTTCCAAAAACCCAATTATTTTCCTCATCTAATTGAATATACCAGAAAGGGATGCTTTGGAATAAGTCCCACACCAACTAATTTCTAGGAAACTTTAGCTAAATATTCTTAGTTGTATAAATTTAAAATGTACAATATATTTCCCTTATTTCATGAATTTAAACAACTTGTATATGTCTCTCCACATGACGTTAATGTGTTATGTTGAACTATATGGTTTTTTATTCATATTAAAACATGATATATAGGACACCTATTTGAGGTTAAATTCTAAAATCATTACACCATTTCCATCCCATATTCCCATCAATAGGTGGTAAATCTCAAACCAAACCATCCTTCTTATATGAAAAGGAATCCAACTACCTTATATGATGAACATAATATTCCCTATGTGGTGATCATTTGATAAACCATCATTCCTTATATGATGATCACAAGTTAACCTTTCTCTATTTTACTTATATGAAAATAATAGGATTTACACATAGCTTGACTTGAGGAAGATAAAATGTTCACCTACTTGCTGTTGGGACCAACCATACCCTCACCTATCTATTTATCAACCAATAGTATAAACTAGTAATTTAAACTTATACATAATTCTTCTAAAAGCTATTTATATGTATATTTCAATTATTATTCTTATCTACATGACTTTAAATTTCATATTATATAGTCCTTACCAAATGAATTTAAACTTCATAGATTAGTCATGACACATAGACATATACTATGAATATTGAAATATGTGGGCTTTGATTCATGGTCACTAGGATATGTAGGATACATCTTCAGGGTTTAACCCTAACACCCCAAAAATAAAAACATCAGTCTCCTACTAATTTCAAGACCTAAAATTTTCCAATATTCCTTCATTGTAAAGTTACTAAAAAATATGGGGTAGAAATATATGTATAGTTCTCCCTCTATGTATAAGACCCAACCATACCTCCTATTAATTTTTTATAGCACACAGGATAAACCATAATGGGACACTTATTCATAAGTTCCACACAAACTATTTATAAGTACCTTTTTCCTAGTAGTTTACATCATATAAATTTAAACTTCATGGAATCAATTATGTATAAAAATCCTTTAAAGTTACCTCTATCATCCTTATCACATGATCATAAAAGTTATAAAATATTTTATTAATCATCACTAAACTGGGTGGGTTATAATTCCAATTATAGGGACATATAGGAATCCCCTATCTTGGGATAAATCCTAAATAAAAAACACCTCCTTCTGTCTTTCACAAGTTCTCTATGCCTTGATGGATGGTTATAATCACAATATTCCCTATCTAGGTGGATTTAAATTATACATTGACCATTTATTTCTATCAAATAATAAATATGATATTTCTCAAATGCAATTCCATCTTAAATTCAAGTTGACAATTAATAAATTTCTTAAGGCTAAGTGATATTTTCCTAGGAAGGATGAAAAAGAATGACATAAATATTTAATATATAACTAAAGTAGAAAATAATTCCCCTCAAAAATAGTGATATGGGTTTGACCTCTCATCCTTTAAACCAATTTTCAACTCAAATTATCACTAGTAAATTCCCAGATGCTTCCTGACATTAGAATAAAGGTATAAATTCACTTAGAACTCCAAGGGAATGGGAGAAATCCAGAAATTATATAAATATTCTAAAAGATAAATTGAATGTTTATGAATCTAATTTAGTAAGAGGATGATATCAATCGATTCATTGATATTCGAGAATATTTTTGTGTTCTTATTTAGGAGAGATTTGTTGATTTCTAATTCCATTTGGGAGACTGAAGGCTATTGGGAGGGAGTATAATGAACCTATTTAAGATAGTGATATTCCAAGGGAATTGGGTATCAAACATGGAAAAAATTTCCTCTTGAGTAATATAATCCAATATACGTTTTCAGTATAGGATGATTCCCAGTCACGAAATTGTAATTACAATTATAAACTATGTGATAAAATATGTGTCTTAGTACTTGACCCAAATAGATAAAGGAGTAAGTACCCACATTGGGACTGAACATTGTAAAAACATTTTATTTATATTTAATTTATTTCTTAATTTTAATATGATATTTTACTATTTGGTTTATCATAAATAGTTCAATATTTACCTTAACTCTTAATAGGGGTTCAAATATTGAGATATTTTTTAAAAATAAAAATATTAAATTTAAAAATAGTTTTGTAAAAATTTAGTCACATTGATTAACCCCACCCCCTCCCTTCCCACATCAAGTGATTATACCTATTTCTGGTCACTTTAACTAGTATTAGATAAATATTTCAATCCCATGGTTAGATTTAAATTTCTTTTCTAGTGGTATTTATTATATTTATATGGAGTGTAAATATGAAGAGAAATATAAACTACCTCAGATTGAAAATATATTTTGTATTACTATTTCTAAAAATACATAGGTTTCTTTCAAAACACTTAAAAATAATAAGAAAATAGAGGTAAAACAGTAGAGTAAAATTTCAAAAGATAAAGAAAATTTACCTTCACTACCTAAATTTATTCAGAGTGGTATTAGTTTAGATAAATCTATTGTAGGTTTTCCTTTTTATAGAATAATTTCTAGTTGTGATTGTGATGATTATATTAAATTTTAAGAAGATATCTAATTTGAGGTCAAGGATTATTTTAATAAAGTCCCTATTTATTTTTTCATCTATATACTTCCATTTATCAAGGGACTAAATGATAAGAAAAATAATCTAGAATAGGAATCCATTAAAATGGAAAATGTATTGGTTAAAAAGTTACCAAGATGTAATACTCTTACTAAAATTTTAAAGATAAGGAACAATATGTATCACTTTTTAGTGAAAGGTTTCCACTTCTTAAGAAATAATTATAAAGGATTTTTTGTGACATTTTGTGATGAAGGAAGTATTTAAAGATGTGATCTATGAATTGGAGAATATACACAAAACATCAATGAATGTTAATGATACTAAGTTATAAAATAAATTATAGATAATAAAGGATATTGAAAATTCTCTACCATAGGTAAATCGATACCATGAAGATCATATGAATATGATGTGAATATAATGTGAATATAGGGTAAAAACACATGAAGAATAGAAAATACTTCTATATATAAGATAACTTGATAAGGATGTTAAGTTAAATGCTTTAGAAATCACCCAATTATAATCCTTACAAACTATAAAAAGAATAAGTGTTGTTATAAAATTTTATGATATAAATCTTTCTTTTAATGATAATCAATAGGTGCTTAAAATATCTTGACATCATCCACAAAAAAAGGATAACCCAAATGATTTTGAGAATTTATATGTATAGTGAAATCTTTCTAGATATATAGCTAACAATTTCAAGACTTCATTTCTTAGAAGAATAATTTATTAAAATAAATATAAAATGAATGAGTGACTTATTTTAAAATAATTGATATTATAAATAAATATCCCAAACACAAAAATATGACTGAGAATATTTTTGAATAATTGATGACAATATGGATAGACCAATTAGAATTATTTATGTAAATAGAGATAGTATAAAATAGTGAATGTGTATTTCTATCTGAAGTGAAAATTCCTATTTAAACTAAGAATAGTTATGAAAAGAAGAAGTATATTATACCTATAAATGATAATGTTTTAAAATTTAAATAAACTCCAAGCATGAAGAGTTCTCAATAATCTAGAGTTGATAAGAAAATGGTTTATGGGTTAAGATTCACAATGCAGCCTTGTTCCTCACATTAATGAGCCTATTTTAGGCTCACCTAATTCCAATGTATACTTTCTTTAGGATTAAATATAATAAATTAAATATCTATAAACAAATAATAATTGACTAAATGTTTTTATATTTATATATTAATAAGACCTATCCATCATGGATACTTTCTTCTGGTATCATGTTACTTAATTGAAGCACATCAACTGGTATTAAAATAAGATCCTTTGACTTCATTTTATAAGATAAAAATAGACATGATAAAAACATTTTAAGATAACAAGAGGGAAATAAGAAGATAAAAAAGCTTAAAAAGATTAAGTGTTTCATGATAAAATCTAAAATTTTGGGTAGCACTAAAAAAAGGTATGAATACCACTATCTCATCTCTAGTTATTTATATAGATCCTAGTTATTAAGGTTTAGTGATGGTTAAATTGAATGATAAATTGAAGGGGAAAATGTTATTATATTTTTTATAATGTTATTATTTAATATGAGTTCTTGTTATAAAAACTTTTTTTGAAATATATTTATAAATTCCACAAGAAGTGAAATTAAAACTAATATAACATTTTTGATAATTAAAGGACGGCTCTTTATTCAAGATTATCCAAATGTTTTTCTACACCGATCATATCCCACATATACATAGAGTTGATTAATTGATGGGACATTGATATATAAAAAGGGATGACATCCTTCTCCTAATAAAATCATTTTTTATTTCATTCAATAGGTATCTATAATGAAAGGGGAGAATAAATAATGGGAGGTTAAATGGTAGATTATACTTTTTAAAATCAAGGAAGTTAAAGATATTAGCAGAATATTTCCCTTACACATACCTTTATATTTATAATCAATAAAGGGAATAATATAACTACTACTAAACATATATTACTAATTTCTTTTTTTAAGTATTTGGTGGTATTTAAAAAAATCATAAGGAGAGATTAAGGATCTTAATGTATTGTAGTTATATTTATTATTAATAAGTATTTAAATATGTGTTTTGGGTGATTGAAGAAGAGCCCAATTATTACTTGAATTTATTCCATTATAAGTGGAAAAGAATAACCTGATTAATCTCATGGTGTTTTGTGTTCAAATTTAAACTGGTTCAATAGATATTAGAATTTAAATATTTGATTATTGGATTGATATTTTTTATAGAATCAAGACTAGTATTGATGGAATATGGAAAGAACTATACACAATAATTGTTATAGAGTTGATGAAGCTGAATGAGTGAAAAACTTGAAGAGTTGTGAATAAATAATTAAAAAAATAGTTAGAATATGGAGAAATCATCAAAGGATTATTTAGAGTTAATTATACAAAATTTAATAATTAAAATAACTTGGATAAAGGCTATATATAATGGAGATTGATGCTAGAATTATAGATATAGTTAATATATATGGAAGAATTAAAAGATGTGTTCTTATATAATATAAAAGAATTTGTATTTATATCTAAATAGTCTAAAAATATGTTGTAAAAAATACCTCATGGTACCATTGAAGAATTTTTTATGTGATTGTGTTTGTTGAAAAATTGGGCCTCCGTGTTGTGTTTGTTGACAAAGAAGTCCATCATGTTCAAATTTATTGACAAAGGGGGTTTACATGGTTAGTTGTCAAGTTCTAGATATGTTTTTGACAATACTTTATTGGTAGAAGAATCTCAAAAAAGGAATGGATGATCGGGAGGTGGTACAAAAAGAGCATATACAAGGTGTCATTGTTTTGTAGTGTTTGCCAAATTTTTTGGCCTCAAAATCAAAAAATGGAGAAAAGTGTTTCTGGAAAAGGGACTTGTGTGCCATTTTCTTGGTGGATTGGAAATTTTTGTGCCATATGTTTTTCAAGATCATAACATCAAAATATGGGAATGGAAAGAGGGGCTCCCATGTTTTGGTTTGGGCATGCAAGGTGACTAGGGTGAAAGAGACTAGGGTTACTGGACATGCACGTCGGGAGAATACTTGTTTGCGGTGCTCAGGGTGCTCAAAATTCCTATAAATAGAGGGCTACCCCTCCAAATTTTTTACGAATCTCAACACTTAGAGAAAATTCTATCTCTAGACGCATAGGTGGTGTGGTAATGCAAGTGGTGGTGTGAGTGTGAAAGTATAAGGTTATTCATAAGATTATTTTCAGTTGATAGTTGTGTGCCAATATTGGTTTGGGCATAAAAGGGTGTGAGTCTTCCATGTTCTGAGTTGGAGAAGGGAGTTTCATGGAAGTGGTTAGGTGAAACTAGTGCTCCATGGTTGGAGAAGTGCGCCAAATCATAGATAAGCATGCCAGACTTAGAGAATCACGCTGGTCATTATAGGGTTGTGTGAAAGTTGGAAGATTTCCCAGTATACCTACTGTAAAGTTGTATTCATAAGCGAATGAAATTGGAACTTCAATAGAGCATTTACATACAAAGTAAGATGAATTCATTTTTGATAATGAAGGTACCTACAAGTCTTTAAACTGTGAGTGGATCTTATGAAGAAGTAGTGAGCACACTTCAGTTGAGAGAGTAGTGAGCTTTCATATTGTTATTGTTTGTAAACCAAGAGGGATAGTGAGTCTGCTCTGACCCTTGTAAATAGTAGTGTGATTTTAGTGGATTTTTTACATCATCACATTTTCGATATATGCTCCTTGGATGTAGCCCTGTGAGGGTGAACCAAGTAAAATTGTTGTGTCTTGTGCTTGGTTTATGATTTTTTCATACTCTGCAATGGGAAGAAGAGAGAAGAGAATTTTTTCTAACAATTAAACAAGATCAATGGGGTTAGTTGTTTTAATTTTTCATACCCTGATTCACCCCCCTCTTAGGGTATCTAACCTAGTGGACCTAAAAAATATTCTATAATTCATCAATTCAATGGATATTTTTTTAGGTGACTTGAATAGAATAGAGATTCTTAAAGGTTATTTGAAGAGATTTTGAGAATATTTGATCAAGTATGGTTTCATAAGTATTTTTTTCTAAAAATCAATTATTTGGATAAATCATTTCATATTTAATTTTTTTATCCAAATTAGAACTATAAAACTAAAAAAGTATTGGGAGATCACTATATATGTAAGATATGTATTGAAGTTCACTAAAAAAGGGAAATATAGTGATAGTTCATTTTATACATAATATTCTATAAGGGTAGTTTGTAACATATTTCTTTGAGTTTCATATTGAAATTCATAAAGGAAATCTATGAATAAGATATTTCAGTGACACATAATATATTATCTTGGACTTGTGATAAACAATTTCTAAATTAAGGAATATATATGATATATATTCAAGGGTAAGATAATTGTTGGAGAGTTACTTAAAATTCTCAATGGGAATAAATATTATGCAATGAATACAATTTTTGGTATTATGCATAAAATATTTTCTAATAAATAGTATTTTATCGATTCATGGTTAATATATTTTTTCAAAGAAAGTGTGAATGTAGAAAATTTTGAAATAATATGTACTATATAAGATTTAAAAAATATTATGTATCATTCATCAAAGGTATAAATGTGACGAATTTGGAATCCTAACTGATATGTGTAAGATATTATATATATTTCATATGGATTTACATAGAAAAAATCGAGTTTCTGAAGATGAATAATTTTAAGAATAAATAATTATTGAAATTCAATCAATCTATATTGGAACTAATATTAATTTATTAAAATATCATAAATGAGATTGAGATTCAAGAAAGTAATTAGAAATATTATCATCAATCTATAAGTAATAATATCATATACTAAATTATTTTATAATTAAAATAAAATATGAAGATCATTCTGGAATTAACATATGCTTCCATGCCTTGAAAATGAAGACATGTCGTAATAGTAGTTTCACTACATAATTTTATGAATTTATAGCAATTTAAAATTTTTGGGTTTTTTGGAATTAATTTTAAAAGAATTATAAAGAGATTTTTTTTAGTTAATTTAATAGAGATATATTCAGTTAGGATTAATTGGGATTAAAATAGAAAAAATGTAATGTCTCAAATCTGTATGCCACTTTAAGATGCCCCATACCCGGTTTTACCCATGGCTTCAAGCGCATTTCCCCAAATTCCATAGGCTACCAACTAGTAGTGAGGGCCAAGGTGTGATAGTTGGGAAACTATGCCCCCATTGGTAGAGTGTAATATAGCAGAAATAATAACAATTCTATAGAGGAAGCAGTAATTCCATAACAGAATATGAATAGTGAATGACTGAAAATAAAAATAACCAGATGTCATAGCATACAAAGGATGATTCTCCATGTCACATGTTCAAGGAAAATAGCCAAAACATGATAAACTATAGTAATATTGAATACAAGTACCAAATGTAAAAAAGGATCAAAAGAGACTGAGAAGCATCACAAGCATCAGCTTGGTCTCATGCTCTCCTTCTCAAAATAGAAAATAAAGTACATATAGAAGGGTTTGTACCCTAATCGACGCCTGTGACAATATAATCTGTTTGGGCCCAAAAACATGACCCAAACCTGGTTTGAGACTAAATCCCAGTAGAAAACCACCCATGATTTGTGCAAGTCTATCAATTAATATATAAAATAGGCAATGTACAATAATAAAATCCGTAAGCTAGGAAGTACTCAAAAGTAAACAGTCCTAAAAGCACTAGTATTCATTTAAATTCATTTCATGTTTATTAATTAATTCAATTACATTGAATTATATATGTCTCTGGATCTGACCTAAGATCATCAACCCCCATGTAAAAAATCAAAACACATACCTTAGAAATCTATCTAAAAAAGTAAGTGAAGACTGAAACCAATAATGTGATTTGTCTTGGTAGATGCGACATAATTCATTTCATTTAAATATTAAATTTATAACTAAGTTCATTCTTGACATCCTCAAGTAGAATTTAAGTATCACTCCTGGTATATTTAACCAAAACCATATAACAATTGTATAACATGACACCAAACTAGATCAAAACCTTATATATAATCATTTCACCGGTCAATCAGGGTCAAAATCTAGTGTATAATCATTTAATATTTTTTTAGGTTCAATCCTTGGTATATAAACATTTCATCATGTGTCAGGGTCAAAACCTGATATATAATCATTTTAGCAGTAAATCAAGGTTGAAACCTAGTATATAATCATTTCATCATAAAAACAACCCATGTAACTTACACTATTACATGGTTAAAAAAATAATAACTCACATGGGCAACAAACATGTCACAAACCTTTCATGTAATCTACCCATTACCATGCTTAATAATTATAAACTCACATGGGATACTCATATCACAAGACTAACATGTAAATTAAACTGTCACAATGCATAACCATTTATTATCTCACATGGAAAAATCATTAAATTAACCAATTCCATTTTAAAAAACCCATAAAATGGAATCAAAGGCATACCCAAAGGCATCCTAGGCCAAAAAGCTAAATGTTGGTCATCCAAATGAAAACACACCCATGGGGTGGCCCTCAATCTAGGATAAAAATATCAAACATGCCTTATAATCAATTAATCAATTACCAAATCAATATTATGTAATAACATAGGTCAATATTCAATTTAGGCGACACCCAAAAATGGGTGCACAACACTTTGACACATATAATCAACTTGACAATTATCGAAAGGCATGAGATAACCTAACTTGGGTTCATATAACTCTCCTCATCCAATTTTAGATTCCAAATTGACCTAAACTAGATTAGATCTACAAAAATGAGAAAAAATATTGACCCTTGATAACTAGGTCAAGATAAGAAATCAGGAAGAAAGGCTCAAGAGAAATAGAACACTCATTAAGAGGATTCCAACATATCTGATAGTGTTCGAATAGGATATCATATGACAAATCAGGAGGCAAAACCTCATTTAGTTTTCTAAGAATGTTGAACATGAAAAAGGATTCATTTATTTCTATCTAACAAAAAACCATTCTACTGCCCAATTTAATCCAAAAAAAGTACACGACGTGAACTAGAAACTACATGTCGTGTAGGTGTCCTTTACATACAAGTCCTGGCCAGGTCATCACATGGCGTGTACTGAGTTTACATGGTGTGTAACCCTCCATAAATGGTGTGTACATAATAGTACATAGTGTGTAGACCCCAATCATTTCATGTAACAGGCATGCACTTAGCCCTTGACCTTCTTTTCTACTATTTTTCTTAAGTGAAAACTAAAAAGGAATGACCCGTACATCAAAGGAAGAACCGGGTTCTTACAAACATCCCCCCTTAAAGAACTTTGTGCTCGAATTTCCCTTCCAATGGTGGTGAAGAAACATCTGTGAATAACTCCAGCCACTGGGATCATTCTTTGGCCTCCCTCTATCAGGTCTCATCTGGCACTTGGTCATGCTACCATAGCACCTGTACTAATAGAACAGACCAGCCACTAAGAACCTTCATTCTATAATCCACAATTCATATAGGATTCCCATCAAAGGATGCATTTACCTATAACTCAATCTCTTCGGGATGAAAAATAGGAGTTGAGTCTTAGAAGTAATGTTGTAACTAAGAAACGTGGAAGACATCGTGGACATCCCTATACCTCTCGGGTGACTTCAACCAGTAGGCAATCGTCCCAACTCTCTCCAGAATCTCAAACAGATCGACATATCTTAGTGAAATCTTACCTTTTCCCCTGATACTCTTGTGTCCCGTCCTTAGGGAAACACATAGGAAAAATTGTCCCCCAACCTCAAACTCTAGAGGTCATCAATGGTGAAAAATAGTGATTTCTAATTAGACTCCATATGAGTCATTTCATCTAAATAACCTTAACCTATTTAGTGGTCTCCTGGACAAGACAAGGTCCCAACATAGCTACCTCTCCTACTTCCATCCAACACTGGGGTGATCGACATTGTCTACCGTACAAAGCCTCATATGGAGACATCTGAATAGGATCTTGGAAGGTATTATTATAGGAAAACTCAAGCATGGGTAAGTGTCTCTCCCAAGAACCCTTGGAATCCAGTACATATTCCCAAAGTAGGTCCTCTAGAACCTGAATCTTGTATTCTGATTGGTAATATTTCTTAGGGTGGTAAGATATGCTTAGAAGCACCTATTTACACATCGTCGTCTATAGCCCTTTCTAGAAATGATTAGTAAACTAGTCATCCCTATCTGAAACAATAGAGCATAGGACCCCATGTAGTCGTATAATCTCATGAATGTACAACCTCCCAAAATCATCAACTATGAAGGTTTCCTTGATCCGTAGGAAAAATACAACCTTCATGAGCTCGTTAACAACAACCCACAAGGAATCATTTCTATGACACTTCCAACGATGGAATACCCATAAGAACATTGCTGAGAATTCTAGCGCTATTATCGACGTGTTTTCCTTCAACTGGGTGAACCTGGTCATAAATGATATTATACCAGCGGTCTCACAGAAAATAACAATCAAACCCCAATAGACCTCATTAAATTTGATCACGTAATATTCCCTCGAAAGACATTGTGGAAATTCACACCTCACCCACCTTAAAATGGATGAGTTTCCAAACTGGATCACTCGACCCATACACAAGGAACAAGAAGGATAAAGAGTCAATCCATCACTAAATGACTTATCTTAGAAATTCCTAGCTTATGAAGATGATGTGTTGTAATAGAAAAACAACACCTTCTCTCAAGGAACCACACACTCACAACAAGAAAAAGTGTAATTTAGATCCACCCCACTGATATCTTTACCTCTTTTTAAGCATCACATGATATCCTGAAAACATGTTCAAGATAGCCTCAGATTCACCAACCTGATGTCTAAGGATCTCACCAAGGTGATCCACACTCCTTGTTACAAGTGAGTCTTTGGTACAAGGCCAATAGTCCACATAAGAACACTAACTGGACCTAGAGTGGCATCTGCCTAGTGGTCACATCAATGAAAGTAGCAGGAATCTGGATTCCATTCAAGGTATTCCTACATGGGAACTGAAATATCACTCTAGATTAACCAAGCCTCATTGAAAACCACACATCAGTTCAAAACACATAAATGATGATGAACTAGCCCAACAGCCCTCGACTATAGTGCGGCGTATAACTGATGTTCTCCTAGTGAATCCAGGACAACGTCAAGATAGGTCACATTATTTTCTCTTAAGGAATATCACACTAAGAGGATTTCAAGGATTACTAGAAAATTGAGAGTTGAACCACTACAAGTCAACCTCTTAAAAGAAACTTGACTTCACTTTAGAACACGTCATCATTTAACCTACCACATTGACTTTATCCCAAGTAATTTCTATGATATCTTATGCTTAACTACCAAGGTCCATTCATGATCATATATGCCTTATAAGGGTTTCACACACAGCCAACTGCAACAACTTTTGTTTTGTTAAGAAAGCATCAACATGAAACAATACTTGTAAGCCTTAACGAATTTCACTTAGAATCGTCCATTTCTAAATGGTCCTTGATTGTGATCCTTCTACCTAAGAGGACACATTTAAAAAAACCAACATGACGCTCAACGAACCATGATAACCATTTCATATCACTTGGCATGAAAGTGGAAATTAAACTAACCTACATGTCAAAACACCCATGTCCTAGAATGATTTCCAGATTAGTAGGACAAACATGGTTCTATAATTCTCATGTCACTCTACTCAAGAGATAACCCAAGAACATACACGGCATCTCAAAGCTCAACAATTTAACCAAACTCAACGACTCATTTTACCATTTAACACTCAATGGGTTCCATGTATGTCAACATATACTACCCTGAGTTTATAAGAGAAAATGACACATTTTGGATACTATTCATAGGTTTTCCACCCTATGCATCATAGTACCAGATGTCTCATGTAGGAACTGGCTCAAAAACACATCATCTACATAACCATTTACATGGATTATGATGCACTAAGTCACCCATCACTTAAAGGAATAGTGGTTCACATGGCCTCATAAGTAGTTCACCATGCCAGAGGCATGTCTGACATGTTGAACAGACCATTACCCAATACTCATTCTCATATTAAGGATCAATATACCATGATTAAGCATCTGTACAAGAGTGTCCTCTTTAAAAACCAAAGGTCCTACCAGGGACAATGGCACCTATTCTTCACTAATATCAGGAAGTTCACATTGGAAAATAAGAAAACAAGTTATAAGCGTGCTACCTACCAACGGTTATCCCCTTACGAACCATATACAGAGACCCCCATCACTAGGTCATGTGGAAACATATTTACTTGGCTCAAAATCCCTAAACATTTGAAAAAAATTTAAGAAAACCCTCAAGAACTATTCTAAAAAACAAGTAACATGGAAACTACTTTATCTAATAGGTCAAAGTAAAACACTAAAGTCTCATCAACTTCTTTTTAAAAAAATTATCTTTGACATTCTATCACAAACAGAAATTTAGCATGTAAGTTACTTTTTAGCAAACAAGGAAACCTATGAGGGACTCATTAAACCAACCTGATGTTGGATCTTGAATATATAGATTATACACAAGAGGGGGTGAATTGTGTCTTTTATATTTTTCGTTAACTCTTCGATTGATCGAGTTTTGTTCTCTAGGCTTTATTAGATTTGATCATGCAGCGGAATAAGTAAAAGCAGGGACACACGGATGTATAGTGGTTCAGGGAACAGAAGGCCCCTAGTACACTCCACCAATTCTCTACTCTATGATCTTGGTGATTTTCACTATCTAGTCCTCCAGACCATCCAACAAATGAAAACAAGTAGTTGACACCTTTACAATTTTTAGGCAAACAAAGCATTATGGTTCAAACACGAACCTACTCAGCTTAGTACGAGAAACTGGTCACTCAAGATAAAAAGTGTTTTCATTTAGAAAGAACATTTCCAGATGATCTTCACAATTGCAACATAATGACATTGATAGCAGATGGATTGTCGTCTTCAGAAATATTGATCTTTGAGTCGATTCAGTTGTAGTAGATATAGAAAACACAATCGCAACTTAAGCATCAGCAGATTCACAAAAGATTGTCATTTAAAAATAGATGAATATTCTATTGTGTTCCTTATTATTCAACAAAACAGAGCGTAGTCGCTCTTCGTAATTAGTAGATCTTTGTATATTGATTTGTCTCTGTTTTTGCTCTTCAGAAATAGTGTTGTTTGTGCAGCAGATCTTTCTTTCGAATACAATGATTGTATCTGCACTTTCATTCTTGATCGTTATGTGTTCTTCTTTCAAATTTTCTTTATATCGATCTCCGTACACTTTTTCGTATATCACACTTGTTTATGTTATGATGTGATTTGTTATTTTAAATTCAAAAAAAATGAGAACAGATATATCGAGTGCTTCCTCTGCAAAATCAGGTCCACAAATATCTCCCTTTGACTCGCAATATTCAATATTTTTAATTAATATGAGAATTCGTAATACTCCATAATATTCACCATCAAAAGATCCAGTTAAATAATTCTTTCAAATTGCTCTAAAATTGTCAAGGACACACTTCAAAATCAGTGTTTTGTCCGGCTTGAAATTAGCCTGATCAATCGTTTGCAGACCGTTAAACAAAAATATCAACTTCAAATTCCCAACGCCAAACGTACGGTTGAGTTGCACTGCATGGATCCTCAGAAACGTATCATAGATCAAATGCAGGGTTGATGTCGCATTCATCAAATGTAAGGTTGATGAAAAATGTATGTTGGACCACAAACATAGGGTTGACCATCCAAACTTTTCGCTTCCATATCCAACATATATCATACTTTTCTAAGCTTCCAAACGTAAGGTTGTTTAAAAAGTAAGGTTGTTTAAAAAAGTAAATTTTTTAAGCATACCTTTGAGAAACAAACAAAACATTAAAGACTTACGTAATTTTTCTTCTTCCATACTTTCTCAATATCCCAAACGTAGGTTTCCTTCCTAACATAGGGTTTTTCTTCACATATGGTTCCTTTCTTTCATACTTTCTGAATATCTTAAATGTAGGGTTCCTTCCTAACATAGGGTTTTTCTTCATGTAGGGTTCCTTTCCTTTTTCTACGCTACTCTTTTATTTCTTTCTTTACGCTACGCTTTCCAAACGTAAGGTATGAATAGTGTTTCTAGAACACTTTAAATTGATTCCCGAATGGTTTAGCAATTGTTCCACGCTGTGTAAACACTTGAATATTCTTCCAAAAATGAGAATATATAAAATATATAATTCCTGAAAAATACTTAAAGTAAAATCATTACAAAACAATTAAAGGGTATTTGTGAACATCAAAATCATCATAAAGAGATAGATTATTTATCTCAACAATATCCCCCATTAAATATGTATTGTTAAAAAAAACGTGCTCAAAAATCTCCCCCTTTTTTATAATCACAAAACCCATAAAATAATATGACTAATTAAATGAAATTAACTTTCAAAATTAGTTACTTAAAGTTTAGAATTTTGAAAAGATAAAACAGTATTTAATTTTAACAAAAACATTTCAACAAATAAACATTATATTATCATTAAAAATAAATTTCTCCCCCTTTATTTATAATGAAAATAAAATTATTTTTCTTTAAAAATAAAAGTAAAGAATAAAATAAAAGTTTTTAGTTTTATCTAAATTTCTCCCTATGAATATAAAGTAAAAGAAAATTTCCCTTTATAATAACTGAATGTTAATAAATTAAAATAGTTTGCTGTATAAGTATAAATATTTATAAATCCAAAAAAATTAAACATATAGGAAATCATTTAAATAAGGTTTTAAAATATTAAAATAAAATGTTGTGTTTATCCAAATTTCTCCCCCTTTTGTGATATCAAAAAGAATGATAAATCATGGATTTTAACACATTGAATGTTGCACTGAACTGTAGGTAAATGCTATTATTAACTATTTATTAGCAAGTTAATTTGGTATACTATCATATTTAAACTTAAAACAGTAAAATTAGATAAACAAACAGATAAATAAAAAAATAGACAATTAAACAAATTTTCATTTAAAAATAGTAGTATCTACATGATAATGATATACACAGGAATCAAGGTATATTAGTATTAAGATAGGTTATATCTTCTCTGAAAAACATCCTTGATTTCTGTAAGCTATTCCCTCAATCACTTCATCATCCCATATCCAAGTTTGATAATAAGATCTTTGTTCTCCTGAGTCATATGAATATCCTCGATTAAATTGACTCTGAAAAACTCATGCATTCTTTCTTCTTTTTCTATAAACACTAACAGCTTCTTTGACATCTGATTTAACATTTTTCTTATTCCTGGATCACTGGATGTCAGCTGATCCACTAAAAATTTCTAATTGTCCAGCAACACTGATAATGGAGCACTGTTACATTAAAGAGCAGTCAACCTCTCATTCATATTTCCCATTACAGTTGTAATAGCCTGAAATCTCCTTATGAGGTCAGGTGATGTACCTGAACCACTGGCTCCACTGGACCATATTGATTCAAAATGAGTTTTTATATAATATTTAAAACTAGATAGATCATATTTCAAACCCATTTTTGATTTCATTTTGACTACTTCTGTCAACATTTTCTTTTTGAAATTCTCAATTTCATTTCTTGAAATTGTGCTGGATTTTAGTCTCTGAAATTTCAACTTCTCTAATTCCAAAGCTCTCCGTAGAGCAGCATTATTAGTTTCTAGTCTATGTAACTTCTTTAAACTTCTTCAACTGCTTCATTCGGTGAAGTAGAAGCACTCTGTGCTTGATTTTCTTCTTTAGTTCTTTGATGTATCAACACTAGGGGAAATGATTCTGCTATTGTTTCTTCATCTCCCTTTTCAGCTTGGTCTACTGATTTTTCCGCAGTCTTTCTTAGACTCTTCAACAGAAAAATCTTTCTACAGCACTTCATTGTGAACATCTGATGAATCATCAGCATGTTCTTCAATAATTATATCATCTTGAACAAGATTTTCAACAACATTGTCTTCCTAAGCAGCCTGAGAACTGGCCAATCCTCCTCCAGGCATTCCCTCTTTCACAACTTCAATTGGAGTCTCATTTTGAAGTTCAGCCACAGATTCAACTCTTTTAGGTTCAATAACAGCAGTTTTGGGTCTCTTTGTTTCAACATTCATTGCAACTTGAGCTGCCTCTTCTTAAGGTTAAACAATATTACCCTTATCCCTCACAAAACTATAGCCCAAAATATCTTTAACAAATAGTGGTTGAGAAACCACTATTTCCTCTTCAGCTCTTGCAGCTCTTTTCCTTGTTACTTGAAGTCCTTCTTGACTTCCTTCATCTTCAACCTCTGCAATTTTAAAACAATGTCTCCTTGCAGTTGTAGTTTCTATGGTTTCAGGTTGTTTTTCTTTATCTTTTTTAGGCTGAGATGAAGTTATCTCCTCTTCTTCCTCTTCTTCCCCCACTAGTAATATTTTTCCTTTGATGGTGCTATAGAAATAACTAATTTTCCTTAGTGTCCCAGCACTAATGTTATTACCGTGATGACACCTTTTTCTCGCATCTACAAGTCTCACCAATCCTTTCTTAAGCAAAAACTTTGAAATGAACCTTCCAAAAGAATAGAAGTTCATTCTTGTCTCGCTCTGGAAGAAGTAATTGAGGTACCCTACCATGTAACATGGGAAGTTTAATTTGATGTCACTTGATAGAAGATACATTATGTACATATCAGGGTACAAAATCTTTTCCATTTCGGACATCCTGGGAGCTATTCCAGTCTGAACAAATTTAACCATGATCTTATGATCTGGTTTTAAATCCTTTACCATCATTTTATTAACAGTAGTTGTTCCAAACAAAAAGGACATAATGTCCTTTGACTTATGTACATCATCTCCAAGGTTTTTCAAATCAAAATGATATACTCCTTCATGCAGGAAATTCAGGATTTGTCCTATTTCAACAGAAGAGATTGAGAAATCTATGTCTTCAATCTTTTCAATCATAGTGTCTTCGTCCTCACCTAGACTGAATTAAGCTGTTGTAAAGAAATAACACAGTTCTACCTCATACATAAACTCATAATTTTCACTATTGAAAGTCAGCTCAAGGTTTTGAAAAGACAAATCCTGTTTCAATAACAGATTAGTCTGGAATAGCCATTCCAGATCTATAACTTTACCTTGAAAAAATTTTCGGCCAACTAACTTTTGCTTCTTCATGTCACTGCTCTCGGCCTCATCTGCTCGCTTGGTCTTTGCCATTACTGAGTAGATTTCTGAAGGTTCTAAGATTTTAGGGTTTGAATAATCGAAGATCAGGGGTTTGCAACATTATGTGGTTTCGAGTTCGAAAGGGTTTTTTTTGTGTTTGGGAAATGAAACAGTTTTGAATTCAAAAGGGCTTTGACAGCCTTGAATCCCGTGTAATCACTAATTATTACATTTATTTTAAAAAAAATTATATGCTGCGAATTTAATATAAATTAAAAAAAAGTAAAACCTTTTTCAAAAAACAAATAATTAATTGATTTTAAACATTATTTAGAAACAAAATAAAATTTACACAATTAATAAAATAAAATAAAAATAAATAAAATTAAATAAATAATTTTTAAAATTATAATTAAAAAAATTATTTAAAATTAAATAAATCTAGCTCCCCCTTAATAAAATCAAACCTTGCAGTGGGAATTGGTTTAGTAAAAATATCTGCTAATTGAATTTATGTATTTATAAATTCTAAAAATATATCATTTTTAATAACATGATCTCTTAAAAAGTGATTCCTTATATCAATATACTTAGTTCTAGAATGACTAATAGGATTTTTTGAAATATTAATTGTACTTTTATTATCACATAAAATAGGTGTATTATTAAAATTAAATCCAAAGTCCATAAGAGTGTTTTTCATCCACAACAATTTTGCACAGCAACTGCCAGCAGATACATATTCTACCTCAACTGTTGACAGGGCAACTGAATGTTGTTTCTTACTAGACCATGACACTAAAGAATTTCCTAAAAAGTGACATGTTCTTGATTTTCTTTTTCTATCTAATCTACAACTTCCAAATTCAGCATCTGAATATGAAATCAAATTAAAATCAGAAGTTTTAGGATAGAGTAGAGATTGAAAAGTAGTTCCTTTTAAATATCTAAAAATTCTTTTAACAGTAGTTAAATGGGATTCTTTGGGATTTTATTGAAATCTAGTACAAAGACATACTGAATAAATTATATCTGGCCTGCTAGCAGTAAGATATAACCAACTACCAATCATACCTTTATATAACTTGTTGTCAACTGATTTCCCAGTTTCATCCAAATCAACTTTTATATTAGTACACATAGGAGTTGTAAATGTCTTGTTGTTTTCAAGTCCAAATTTCTTAAGTAAATTAGCAATGAATTTGCTTTGATTTAAAACATTTCCAAAAATATTTTTGAAATATTTGAAGTCTCAAAAAGAAATTTAATTCTTCCATCATACTCATTTCAAATTCTTCTTGCATTAATTTTGAAAATTCATGACAAAGTGTTTTATTAGTTGATCCAGAAATTACATCATCAACATAAATTTGAACCAATAAAACATTATTTTTCACAGTTTTCTTAAAAATTATTGGATCTTCCAATACAATAGTAAAATCATTTTACAAAAGAAAAGAACTTAATCTTTCATATCAAGCTCTAGGAGCTTGTTTGAGGCCATAAAGAGATTTAGTAAGTTTAAAAATATAATCAGGTTTTTGAGAGTTTTCAAAACCAGGAGGTTGCTCAACATAAACTTCCTCCATTAAATAACCATTTAAAAAGGCAGATTTAACATCCATCTGAAATAATTTAAAATTCATATGAAATGCATAGGCTAAAAGGATTCTAATGGCTTCTAACCTGGCTACAGGTGAAAAAGTCACATCATAATCTATTCCTTCTTCTTGATTATATCCTTTAACTACTAATATTGCTTTATTTCTAGTTATTATACCTTGGTCATCCTGTTTATTTCAAAAGACCCATTTGGTTCCTATTACTGGATAATTCTGAGGTCTTTCCACTAATTTCCAAACTTCATTTCTTTTGAACTAGTTTAATTCATCTTGTATTTCTATTACCCATCTTTCATCATATAAAGCTTCTTATATAGTCTTGGGTTCTAGTTGGGATATGAAGGCAGAGAATTCCACTAGATTTACTAAGTTTCTTCTAATTTGAATTCCAGTTTCTAAGTCACCTATCACAGTTTCTAAAGGGTGATTCTTTAGGGTTCTAGACTATCTAGGCAATACATTTAAAGGTTCTTCAGTATCATGTTCCTCTGAACAGGACTGAATTTCTTTTATATAATTTTCAAAATAATTCTTTAAGTTCTCAAGTCTCGTGTTATTGTTAGATTCAGGTTCATCTATTTGATTTGTCCTTTTCTCAAAGGGATGAGATTCATCAAATTTTACATGAACTGATTCTTCAACAATCCTTGAATTTTTATTAAAAATTCTATAAGATTTGGAAATAGCAGAAAATTCCAAGAAAATTCCTTCGTCATATTTTGGATCAAACTTACCAAGATTGTCCTTGGAGTTTAAGGTGTAAACCTTGCAACCAAAAACATTAAAGAAATTTACTTTAGGTTTTCTGTTATTCCATAGTTCATAGGGTGTCTCTTTTAAAATAAGTTTTATTAAAACTCTATTAATTATATAGCAAGTTGTATTTACATCTTCTGCCCAAAAATATATAGGTAAGCTATATTCATTTAACATAGTTCTAACCATTTCATGAATTGTTCTATTTCTTCTTTCTACAATCCCATTCTGTTGAGGTGTTCTTGGTTCAGATAAAGTATGTTTAATACCCATGTTTGAGAAAAAGGAATTAAATTCTTGATTCTAAAATTCTCCACCATGATCAATTCTCAATAAGATTATATTAAAACCTTTTTCATTTTGAAAAGATTTGCAGATACTTTCAAATAAAGTAAAAGTTTCATTTTTAAATTTCAAAAAGAAAATACAAGTAAATATAAAATAATCATCAACTAATACAAAAATATATAATTTACCAACCAAACTTGCTACTCTTGAAGGTCCAAACAAATCCATATGGATAAGTTATAGAGGTTTAGTTGTAGTAACTTTGTTAACAGATTTGAATGATGATTTGTGTTTCTTGCCAAGTTGGCATTCCTCACATAATCTGTTACTTTCAAATCTGAGACTAGGAAAATTAGAAACTAAGTGTTTCTTAGATAACTTATGTAAAAAATATATCTTAAAATGTCCAAGTCTCCTATGCCATATCCAAGATTCACTTACTTTAGTAGTCAAGAAATTTACTTGTTGTTTACACAAGGAATTTAAATCCAAAGTATAGACATTGTCGGTTCTTAGTGCCTTAAATTTAAACAGTTTATCTTTAAAAACAGTACAGCAATTGTTAATAAAATCAATAGTATATCCATCATCACAAAGTTGATAGATACTTATCAGGTTGTATTTTAATCCTTGTACATAAAGTAATTTGTTGATTGAGACTATTTTTGGATCTCCAACAGTTCCAAGGACAATGATTTTTTCTTTGGCATTGTCACCAAATGTGACAAGTCCTCCTTCCTTTTGAGTGAGTGTTATAAAATTTGTTGTGTTCCCACTCATATGTCTTGAGCAGCCACTATCCATGTACTATATATATTTTCTGCTTTGGTGGTCTGCTACCTGCAAAGACATTTAAACAAATTTCTTTGGTACCCATATTCTGTTGGGTCCAGGGGTGAAAGCTAGCAATGATATGGGTATCCAGATTTGCTTTGTTCTTTTAAAATCATCTGAATCATTTAAGTCTTTTGAAACATAGGCTTTCTTAATACCAAAAATTTGAGGTTGTCTTAAGAAATAGTGTTTATCTATATGTCCCTTTGTCCCAAAAAAGTTACAATTAACCCTTTTAGTGCTAGGAACAAAATAATTTTTGTATAACTTAGGTTTTTGTCCTTTACTACCAATTTCAAATCTTTCCTTTTTAATGAAATTTTTTCCAAGAATTTCATTTAATGAATTATATCATTTTTTAAAAACCAATGTAGCCTGTTTGTAAGATTCTACTTCATCCTGTAGTGTTTTTATTCTTGATTCAAAATTAATATAGTTAGTGTTAATAGAATTGTATTTATCAGTTAATTCCTTATGTTGTTTCAGCATTGTATCTCTTTCATCTGAAACAGACTTATGTATTTTCTTTAGTGACTTATGTTTCTTAAATAGTGAGTCGTGTATTTCTTCAAGCATATTGCAGTAGGCTACAAGTTTTTCATTTGTGTAGCTTGATTCAGAATTTGATTCATTATTTGAGTCAGAGGAGTAATATGATTGTACCTCATCTGTTTCTACCATGAAACACATGTTTGCTTTCAGATTTACTTCTTCTTTCTCTGAGCTTGATTCAGGAGAGCTACTAGAGTCTTCATATACACTCCAAGTGAATTTCATAGCTTTTTTTTCTTTCTTCTCATTGTCATTTCTTTTGAATAGTTTCTTCTTCTTTGCGTCTTTCAATTGTGGGAAATCTTGTCTGATGTGCCCCATCTTCTTGAATTCATAGCATCTTACTTCCTTATCATCTTTCTTAAATGATTTTTTGAATCCTCTTTTCTTGCTGTAGAATTTTCTGAATATTCTAGCTATCTGAGCCAGTTCTTCATCTGATTTTGATGAGTCAGAGCTCTCTGATTTTTATTTGACTTCTCTCTTATTCATATTTCTATTCTTTTGTTGTGAAGTTACCTTCAAGGAAGTATCACCCTTTTTTATGTAGACTTTATGTTCATTTGCCTCATCTTTCATTTCAGCTTCGTACATCATCAGTGTACCAATCAGATCTCTCATGGTTAGATCTTTAACAAGTGTTGATTGTCTAATTGCAGTAGAGATACCATTCCATCGAGTAGGAAGTACCCTCAGTACTTTTAATGCTTGATCATCCTTCTTGATAGGATCTCCTAGATCTGTTATATTATTGACAATTTATTTCAATCTCCCATTCATTTGGGTAATGATTTCACCTTCAAACATTCTGAAAGTATAAAATTTCAATTTGGAAGTAGCATATCTCATTTGTCTCACATTTTTTGTTCCTTTATACGCTACAACTATTGTTTTCCACATCTCATATGTTGTCGGGCACTGAGATACTCAGTTAAATTCATCTGGTCCTAGACCGTAGATAATTGCATTCATAGCCTTCGAATTCATATCATACTCTGCCTCTTTAGTATCACTCCATGTATCGGGATTTTCAGGAATTTCATAAGGAGTCAGAATCTTTGAATAGACTGTATATCTGAGGTTTTTCAGATATATTATCATGCGCGATTTCTAGAAGCCATAGTTGTCTCCATTAAAATATGGTGCTCTGACCATTGACATCCCTTCTCTTGTATCAGTCATGATTCTTTGTTGTATAATCTTTAAATGTTTCTCGCTTGCTAAGGCTCTATTAGAAGCTCCACCTTTGATACCAATTGTTGGTTCTTGAATATATAGATTATATACAAGAGGGGGTGAATTTTGTCTTTTAGATTTTTCGTTAACTCTTTGATTGATCGAGTTCTGTCCTCTAGGCTTTATTAGATTTGATCATGCAGTGGAATAAGTAAAAGCAGGGACACATGGATGTATAGTGATTCAGGGAAAAAAAGGCCTCTAGTCCACTCCACCAACTCTCTACTCCATGAGCTTGGTGATTTTCACTATCTGGTCCTCCAGACCATCCAACAACTGAAAACAGGCAGTTGAAACCTTTACAATTTTCAGGCAAACAAAGCATTCTGGTTCAAACATGAACCTACTCAGCTTAGTACGAGAAGATGGTCACTCAAGATAAAAAGTGTTTTCTTTTAGAAAGAACTTTTCCAGTTGATCTTCACAATTGCAATAGAATGCAATTGACAGTAGATGGATCATCATCTTTAGAAATACTGTTCTTTGAGTCGAATCGGTTTTAGTAGATATAGAAATACAATCGCAACTTAAGAAGTAGAAGATTCACAAAATATTGTCATTGAAAAACAGAAAAATCTTTTATTGTGTTCCTTCTTCTTCAACAAAACAGATCTTAGTCGCTCTTCATAATTAGTAGATCTTTGTATCTTGATTTTTCTCTATTTTTTCTCTTCAGAAATAGTGTTGTATGTTCAGCAGATCATTCTTTTGAATACAATGACTATATCTGCACTTGCGATCTTGATTGCTTTGTGTTATTCTTTCAAATCGTCGCTATATTGATCTATGTACACTTTTTCATATATCACACTTGTTTCTATTATGATGTGTATTGTTATTTTAAATTAAAAAAAATGAGAACAAATATATCGAGTGCTTCCTCTGAAAAATCAGATCCACAAATATCGCCCTTTGACTCGCAATATTCAAACTTGTGAATTAATCTGAGCAGTCGTAATACTCCATAATATTCACCATGAAAAGCTCTGGTTAAATCAATCTTTCAAACAGCTCTGAAATTGTCAAAGACACACTTCAAAATTAGCATTTATTCCGGCTTAAAATTAGCCTGATCAATCTCTTGCAGACCGTTGAACAAAAATATCAACTTCAAATTCCCGACGCCAAACATAAGGTTGAGTTGCACTGTATTCATCCTCTGAAACGTATCATAGATCAAATGTAGGGTTGATTTCACATTCATAAATCATATGGTTGATGACGAACATAAGGTTGACTACAAACATAGGGTTGATCATCCATACTTTTCTCTTCCATATCAAATGTATATCATACTTTTCTAAGCTTCCAAACGTAAGGTTTTTTACAAAAGTAAGCTTGTTTACAAAAGTAATGTTTCTTAACCGTACTTTTGAGAAACAAAAAAAATTAAAGACTTACGTAATGTTTCTTCTTCCATACTTTTTCAATATCCCAAATGTAGGGTTCCTTCCTAACGTAGGGTTCCTTTCTTTCATACTTTTTGAATATCTTAAACGTAGGGTTCCTTCCAAACGTAGGGTTCTTCTCCACGTAGGGTTCCTTTCATTTTTTTATGCTATGATTTTCTTTCTTTATTTACGCTACGCTTTCCAAACGTAAGGTATGAATAGTGTTTACAGAACACTTTAAATTGATTCCCGAATGGTTTATCAATTGTTCCATGCTGTGTAAACACTTGAATATTGTTCCAAAAATGAGAATATATAAAATATATAATTCCTGAAAAATACTTAAAGTAAAATCATTAGAAAAAAATTAAAGGGTATTTTTGAACATCAAAATCATCATAAAGAGATAGAGTATTGTTCTCAAAAATATCCCCCATTAAATATGTATTGTTGAAAACAACACATGCTCAACACCTGGGTCCTTAAAAAGGCAACCCAAAATTAGTTTTTTAACCATGAGAAGCATGAACACATTGGCAGAAGAATCCTACAAGGGATCCTCGAATGATAAACAGCTGAGGCATCCTACAATAGGGATTCTCTAAATGATACAAAAGTGAGAGATCCTACTAGGGACTCCCTAGATCATCATATAATAGAATGAATCCCTCTAGAGATCTTTGGTATCCAGGTAAGAGATATTGGCATCCTACTTGGGATCTTTTAGGTTGAAACATACGTAGATGAATCCTATAATGGATCCTAGATAACAATCGATCTCATGGCTTCATAGGCCAGAATGGAATGTCTCAAATGGAAATGTCCTCAAAGCATAGGTAATGAGAGATATCTCATAGCTCATCTCAAATCATAGGTCTAAAACAAGGCTATTTTAAACACCCAACCGATCATTCATACTATGGTCTCACCCTCAGTAGACCACTAAAATGATAACTAGAGGAAGAACATCTTCATTCATATATAAAATACCCAAAACACACATTAGTATTCCTCAGAACACTCCACAGGTTTCACCATCACGATCTATGTGGAAAAATACTCATAAACGACTACTCACTGGTCCAAAACTGACAAAAAGGGGGATAAAATAGGAAAAGACCCTCAAAGAGTACCAAAAGAGAAGTGCACGGCGTGTAGAAACCAAACACGATGTGTAACCTCAAGCTCTCACATGTTCATGTCCTCTCACTGGCCTAGGCATGAAAACACCCTATGTACATGTCATGCAAGTACATTACATGGTGTGTACCCAAGTTTCCCCTATTATCCATGTACTTTCACATGGCTAGATCCATATCGAGTCTTCCTCTGTAAAAATACATGGTGTGTACCAAAAGTATATGGTTGCGTACTTTTCCAAGAAAATTATTCTATGTTATTTCTCACATGGTTGAACACACAATCAACTACCACACGGTGAGTACTCAGAGTACACGACGTTTATATAAAAAATATTTTCTTCATGAAGAGAAAAAATGGCGTCTTTTGACAACATCAAATACCATTTTTTCTAGTTTTATGGGATGTAAACCTCTAAAATATCTCTAGAACCCCCATTTTTGAAAACTAAACCAAAGGTATGAAAAATTCCGAGTCGTGGGGTCCCATACTCCCCGCAAATCAAAGTTTGGCTTCCAAATATATCACATAATAACAAAATTTAATATAAAGTAGCCATTTGATCCACCATAGTCTGATCTAAAAGTGCCTATACACCTCAGGGACCAAAACATGGCATTCATTATATCATATCATAACATTATTCAATATAATTCTGAAACATGATCCACCAAATTCTGATCCAGGAGGGTCCATACACCTTAGGGAACAAAGTTTGGTTTCCATCCAATTTGAACTATAGAACGTACCAATACATCTATCATAACAATAGGTATATATATCATGGTACATATCACAAAATCATGCATATCTAGCACAACATCTATCACAATAGTATGAAATCGCTAATTCTCTCTAAATGGCATGACAATAATGCATGGAATCTAATTTTTAACAAGTGTTTATATGATGTATGAGATGAAATACCATCATCTCATTAGGTTGAAAAAAATAGAACCACAATGATATTAATAGTAATAGTACAATACAACTGTGTCACACATCAGTGAAATCGAATCAACTGTAACAACTCAAAATCCAAAAAATCACAAGGCAATTTGAGGCAATTTGGCTTTTCCCTATACATGGGGTAGCTAATCCTGGGCATCGTTTATTAACAAACTACATTTCCTTCCTATCCATATCTAATGTATCTAAACAGTAATAAAACCTAGAAATTACTCCTTTGATATCACATTGTAATGTCTCGGATTCAGATTCCACTTTAAGGTGCCCCATACTCGGTTGGCCACATAGCATCAAGCCCAATTCCCCAAACTCTAGAGGCTATAGAATAGCAATGAGGGCCTAGGTGTGATAGTGGGAAAACTATACTCTCATTGGAAGAGTGTAATAAAATAGAAATAATAACAATTAAATAGTGGAAGTAGTAATACCATAACAGAATATGAATAGTGGAAGACTGAAAATAAAAAAACCTAGTTGTCATAACATACAAAGGATTATGCTCCATGTCACGTGTTCTATGAAATCATCCAAAACATGATAAACTATATTAATACTCAATTCAAGTACCAAAAATATAGAAGGAACAAAAGAGACTCAGAAGCATTGTACGCCTCGGCTTGGTCACATGATCTCCTTCTCCTAACTGCAAATCAAGTACCTATAGAAGGGTTCTTACCCTTATTGAAACCTGTAAAAATATAATCTGTTTGGGCCCAAAAACCTGACCCAAATAGGGTGTGAGACTAAATCGTAGTAGGCAACCACCCAAGATCTGTGCTAGTCTGTCAATGAATATATAAAACATTAAGTGTACACTAATGAAAGCAATAAGCTAAGAAGTACTCAAAAGTAAATAGTCCTACAAGAACTATTATTAAATTACATTCATTTCATGTTTACTAATTAATTCAATTACATTGAGTTATATATGTCTCAGTATCCGACCTAAGCCCAAAAACCCCCGTGTAAAATAAATCACAATAAATAGCTCAGAAGGTTGTCTAAATAAGTAAGTGAAGGAAAAAACCAAGAATATTCTTTGTCTTGGCAGATGCTTCATAAATCATTTCATTTAAATATTCAATTTATAATGAAGTCTGGTCTTGACATCCTAATTTTGAATTCAAGTATCACTCCTAGTGTATTGAACCAAAACCATATAATCATACTATAACACAACACCAAACTATATCAAAACCCACGATATAATCATTTCAGTATTCAATCAAGGTCAAAACCAATCATATAAGTATTTCAGCATGTGTCAAGGTCAAAACTTTTATATGATAATTTTAGCATTTCTTAGGGTCAAAACTTGATATATAATCATTTCAGTAGTCAATTAGGGTTGAAACCCAGTATATAATCATTTTAGTATAAAAAACATACAAAACTCACACTATTACATGGTTAATAAAATAATAACTCATGTGGGGATCAAACATGTCACAAACTATTCAAGTAATCAAACCATTACTAGGTTAAACAATAATAAACTCACATGGGAAACTCATATCAAAAGCTTAACATGTGAATTAAACTATCACAAGGCATAAAAATTTATTATCTCATGGGGTAAAATTATTCAATTAATCAATTCCATTTTAAAAAACCCATAAAATGGAATCAAAGGCATTCCCATAGGCATCCTAGTCCAAATGGCTAAACGTTGGTCATCCAAGGGAAAACACACCCATAGTGTGGCCCTTAATCAAGGATAACAATCCCAAACATGTATTATAATCATTTTCAATAATCAATTATCAACATTAGGTAACAACATAGATAAATATTCAATTTAGGTGACACCCAAAATGAGTTTTCAACACTCTAACACATATAATCAACTTGAAAATTAGCGAAAGGCATGAGACTACCTACCTCATGTTTGTATGACTCTATGTGTCTAGTGTTAGATTTCAAATTGACCTAAATTGGAGTAGATCTACAAAAATGAGAAAAACACTCAACCCTTGATAACTAGTTGGAGAGAAGAAATCAAGAAGAAAGGCTCAATAATAATTGAGCACTAACCGACAGGATTCCAATGGATTTGACAGTGTTCAAATTGGAGATCATATGATGAATCGGGATCCAAACCCTTGTTAGGATTTTTTAGGAACACTACACGTAAAAAGGAGTCATTTCTATCCATATGACACAAAACGACACTACATCCCAAGTTAATCAAATAAAAATACATAGCGTTTACTAGAAACTACAATTTTTGTAGGTTTCCTTTCCATACAAGTCCTAGTCAGGTCATCACATGGCATGTACTAGGTTTACATGGAATGTAACCCTCTATAAATGGCATATACATAAATTTATATCATGTGTAGACCCTAGTCAGGTCATGTAACAATCATTTAGCCATCCCTTGAACTCTTTTTCCACCATTTTCTTAAGTGAAAACTGAAAAAGAAAGAATTGTACCTAAAAGGATGAACCATGTTCTTATAAAAATGATATTCTCAAAATACTAGTAGTGATAGGAAATTAAATGAGAATGGAATATTCTTTGATATAATTGGACTATTCTCATGTGAATAATTATAAGGAGAAATATATGGAGGATTTTTTTCATGTAACTGAATGATAACATTATAAAATTAATTTATAGAATGGTTTATTTTAAATTCTAGAAATATAAATTATCAGTTAATTCATGGTACTATGATAAATATAAAAAAAAGGTATAATAAGAAGAGATAATAATTTAAAAAATTGTGAGACCTTTTCACTTCTCTATAGAGGAAGAAAACATTGTGTATTGTGTAGGAAGAAACAAAAAAGTTTTATGAAAATATGAGAGTATATCAAATTAATTGAAGCATAATGAAGAGGAAAATGGAGAAACAAGTTCAATGGAATGATCCTGTGATACCTAGTACTATGTAATTTGATAATAGAATAAGAAATTGGGGGAAGTTGTTTTGAGGGAGATACTAATATGAACTAATATTTTTAACCTTTTATATTGACACTTTTTGACTAAGTTGATGAGTTGTAAAGATCATAGGAGGCTCCAAATTTGAGTAAGACTTTAAAGCCCAATATTGAATAATATCTGGTTCTTTTATTGTATAAAGAGATATACTTGTATCTAATTATACCTAGAGATAAATTGGATGTCGTACACTCAAGTTTACATAGATTATTAGATCAATATATACACCAATATCCCAAAAAATGGTGATCTTTTTTAGGGTTTTTTATTGTTTTAGTACCATTCAAGAGATTGAAGGATTTTGGGAGGTTGTATAAATAATCTATTAAGAGTTGGTGATTTTACAAAGTGGATGTTATCCAACCCTAAGGTTTTATCTAGAGTAAAATCAAGAAATTTTTTTGTTGAGTAAAATATGATACATGATCACATGATTATAATATATTTTATGAACTAGTGATTTTTTTTCCTCAGAACTCCACATGAACCCAGTAGTGAGTAGGTTCCAATATTTTGATTAAATGTTATAATAATATTTTGTTTTACTATTTACATTATTTTTTACTTTTCATGTGGTATATGCATTTTGGGTTTATCATAACCATATCCACATTTACCTTCACCAATAACATAGGTTCAAATATTAAGTAGGATTTTAAAAGAGTAATCATTAATGTTTAAAGGTATGTTTCAAAAACATAGTCATCCTAATTCACCCTCCCCCTGTGCTTACACTACTACAAAAATGGGCTTTATTAGTGCTCAAAACGGGCTTTATAAGTGCTAAAAAATCACTATAAAGCTCAGTACTGATAATGGGGGTCCCCTTTATTAGTGCTCAATAAGCGCTAATAAAGGGGTACTTTATCAGCGCTAAAAAAATCGTTGATAAAGGAAACCTTTATCAGTGCTAAAAAGGCACTGATAAAGGAACCCTTTATCAGTGCTAAAAAATTGCTGAGAAATGTGTTTTTATCAGCGCTCTTTTAGCACTGATAAACTGATCCTTTATCAGCACTTTTTTAGGGATGATAAAGGTGGATTTTATCAGCACTTTTTTAGGACTGATAAAGGCTTCTTTTATCAGCGCTAAAAAATCACTGATAAATGTCCTGTCTACTGCAACAAAAAATTCTGCAGCAGTACACCCAAACAACACCTCCAAAAAATTCAGCATCTCAATAAGTATACCCATACAAAATTAACACATTAATCATAAGCTAATTACACGAAGTATACCCATACAACAAGTATACCCATAAACCATTAACACATAATTCATAAGTTAATTAAATACATAAAGAATTCAATTCAGAATTCAGGGGGTTGGGGGTTGTTCAAGGGTCTGGGTGGCTGTCTAAGGGGGGTAGGGGTGTCTAGGGGGATGGGGGTGTCTGGGGGGAAAGGGGTGTCCAGGGGGGTGGGGGAAGTCCAGGTGGTTTGGGGGGATGTCCAAGGAGGGTGGCGGGTGTCCATGAGGGTGGTGGTGTCTAGGTGGTGGGGTGGTGTCTAGGAGGGGGGTGTCCAGGTGAGGAGGGTTGTCCATGGGGGTGTCCAGGGGGTGGGCTGGTGTCCAGGGTGTCGGGGGGCTTTCCCAAGGGTGGGGGTGTCCCGGGGGTGGGGGGAAGTCCGGGGGGTGGGGGGTTGGTGGGGCTGTCCAATGGGGGGTGGGGTGTGGTGTCCAGGAGGTTGGGATGGGGGTGTCTGGGGGGATAGGGGTGTCCAGGGGGGTGGGGGTGGTCCAGGAGGTTAGGGGGTTGTCCAAGGGGGTGGGGTGGTGTCCCAAGGAGGGGGGTGTCCAGGTGGGGGGGTTGTCTATGGGGTGTCCAGGGGGTGGGCTGGTGTCCAGGGTGTCGGGGGGACTTTCCAGGGGGTGGGGGTTCAGGGGGTTGGTGGGGTTGTCCAAGGGGAGTGGGATGGTGTCCGGGAGGGTGGGGTGGTTGTCCAAGGGTGGGGGTGTCTAGGGGTGGGGGTATCCAGGTGGTGGGGTGGTGTCTAAGAGGGGCGGGGGTGCCGTCCAGGGGGGGTTGTCCAGGGGGTGGGGGTGTCTAGGAGGGGGGGGTTGTCCATGGGAGTGTCTAGGGGGTGGGGATGTTTAGGGGGTTGAGGGGGCTTTCTAGGGGGTGGGGGTGTCCAGAGGGGTGGGGGTGTCCTGGGGGTGGGTTGATGTCCAGGGGATGGGGGCGGTCCATGGGGTTGGTGGGGCTAGAAACCCCCACCCCCATGGATAGTAACCCCCACCCCAAAAGGATCCATGTATCATTTTCCTAAAGGATCAAGAAAATCCTAATGCGTTTGTTTGGATATTCGTAGGTCAGTTGTTGTTTTCACTTTAAATTGTGTCCCTTTTAAACAAAAGAGAGACACTTTGAGTGATACCGGACACACCGGGACTCAGATTGAGACAGGGTTGACTCATACATGTCTCAAAGGACCCATGGATCCTTCTCCTAATAGATAAATACAATCCGAATGTGTTTGATCGAATTTCCATAGGTCAGTTGTTATTTTCACTTAAAATTGTGTCCAATTTAAACAAAAGAGAGACACTTTGAGTGATACCGGCCACACCGTGCCTCAGATTGAGGCAGGTTTGACTCGTAAACATCAAAAATGACCCATGGATCGTTCTTCTATAGGATCAAGACAATATGAATGTGTTTGGTCAGATTTTCATAGGTCAGTTGTTGTTTTCAGTTAAAATTGTGTCCATTTTAAACAAAAGAGAGACACTTTGAGTGATATCGGCCACACTGGGCTTCAGATTGAGGCAGGGTTGACTTGTACACGTCCTAAAGGACCCATGGATGGTTCTCCTATAGGATCAACACAATCTGAATGCGTTTGGTCAGATTTCCATACGTCAATTGTTGTTTTCACTTAAAATTGGGTCCATTTTAATCAAAATAGAGACCATTTGAGTGATACTGGCCACACCATGACTTATATTGGGGTCGGGTTGACTCATACATGTCACAAAGGACCCATTTATTTTTTTACTAAATGATCAATGCAATCCAAATGCGTTTGATCATATTTTTGTATGCCAGTTGTTGTTTTCACTTAAAATTGTGTCCATTTTAAACAAAAGAGAGTCACTTTGAAAGATACCAGCCACACCGGGCCTCAGATTGAGGCGGGATTGACTCTTACATGTCTCAAATTACCCATGTATAATTCTCCTATCGTATCAATACAATATGAATGTGTTTGGTAAGATTTACATATGTTAGTTGTTGTTTTCACTTAAAATTATGTCCATTTTAATCAAAAGAGAGACCCTCTGAGTGATACCAGCCACACCGTGCCTCGTATGGAGGCTGGGTTGACTATTACACTTCAAAAAGGACCATTGGATCATTCTATTAAAAGGTAAATACAATCTGAATTCATTTGGTTGGATTTTCGTTGGTTAGTTGTTGTTTTCACTTAAAATTGTGTCCATTTTAAACAAAAGAGAGACACTTTGAGTGATATCAGCTACACCGATCCTCGGATTGATGCAGGGTTGACTCTTACACATCTAAAAGAACCCATGGATTTTTATCCTATAATATCAACCCAAACATAATGCATTTGGTCGGATTTCTGTATGTCAGTTGTTGTTTTCAATTAAAATTGTGTCCATTTTAAACAAAAGAGAGACCCTTTGAGTGATACCGGCCACACCATGTCTCAGATTGAGTTCGGGTTGACTCGTAAACATCACAAAGTACCCATGGATCATTCTCCTAAATGATAAATATAATCCAAAAGCATTTGGTCATCTTTCCATAGGTCAGTTGTTGTTTTCACTTAAAATTGTGTCCATTTTAAACAAAAGAAAGACACTTTGAGTGATACCGGCAACACCATGCCTCAATTGAGGTGTGGTTGCTCGTACACGTAAAAAATGACCCATGAATCGTTATCATGAAGGATCAAGACAATATGAATGTGTTTGGTCTGATTTTTGTAGGTCATTTGTCGTTTTCACTTAAAATTGTGTCCATTTTAAACAAAAGAGAGACACTTTGAGTGATACCAGCCACACCGGGCCTCAAATTGAGACAGGGTTGACTCATACACATCAAAAAGGACCATGGATCGTTCTCCTATAGGATCAACACAAACCTAATGCGTTTTATTGGATTTCCATACGTCAGTTGTTGTTTTCACTTAAAATTTTGTCCATTTTAAACAAAAGAGAGACCCTTTGAGTGATACTGGCCACAACGTGCCACTGATTGAGGTAGGGTTGACTTGTACATGTCACAAAGGACCAATGAATTGTTCTCCTAAAGTATCAATACAATCTGAATGCATTTGGTTGGATTTCCGTAGTTCAGTTGTTGCTTTCACTTAAAATTGTGCCCATTTTAAACAAAAGAGATACACTTTGAGTGATACCAGAAACATCGTGCCTCAGATTGAGATAGGGTTGAATATTACACATCACAAATTACCCATTAATTATTCTCCTAAAGGATCAATACAATCCGAAAGTGTTTGGTCGAAATTCTATATGTCAGTTGTTGTTTTCACTTAAAAATATGTCCATTTTAAACAAAAGAGAGACCCTTTGAGTGATACCGGCCACACTATGCCTCGGATTGAGGCAGGTTTTACTCTTACACGTCAAAAATGACCCATGTATCGTTTTCTTAAAGTATCAACACAATCTGAATGCGTTTGATTGGATTTCGTAGGTCAGTTGTTGTTTTTACTTAAAATTGTGTCCATTTTAAACAAAAGAGAGACACTTTGAGTGATACTGGCCACACTGTGCCTCTAATTGAGGCGGGGTTGACTCATACATATCAAAAAGGACCCATGGATCATTATTATAAATAATCAACATAATCTGAATGCTTTTGTTCAGATTTCTGTAGGTCAGTTGTTGTTTTCACTTAAAATTGTGTCCATTTTAAACAAAAGACAAACACTTTGAGTGATACCAGCCATATCGTGCCTCGGATTGAGTCCAGGTTGACTCTTACACATCACAAAGTACCCATGTATCGTTCTCCTATAGGATCAACACAATCTAAATTTGTTTGGTTATATTTATGTATGTCAGTTGTTGTCTTCACTTAAAATTGTGTTCATTTTAAACAAAAGAGAGACCCTTTAAGTGATACCAGCCACATCGTGCCTCGGATTGATGCTGGGTTGACTTGTACATGTCAAAAAGGACCCATGTATCATTATACTAAATGATCAATACAATTTGAAGGAGTTTGGTCTGATTTCTGTAGGCCAGTTGTTGTTTTCAATTAAAATTGTGTCCATTTTAAACAAAAGATAGACACTTTGAGTGATACTGACCACACCATTCCTCTGATTAAGGTGGGGTTGACTCATACACATAAAAAAGGACCCATGGATTGTTCTTATAAAGTATCAAGACAATATTAATGCGTTTTGTCATATTTTAATAGGTCAGTTATTGTTTTCACTTAAAATTATGTCCATTTTAAACAAAAGAGAGACACTGTGAGTGATACTGGCCACACCGGGCCTTGGATTGAAGCAAGGTTGACTCGTACAAGTCACAAAGGACCCATGTATCATTTTACTATAGGATAAACACAATACTAATGCATTGTTTCAGATTTTCGTACGTCAGTTGTTGTTTTCACTTAAAATTGTGTCCATTTTAAACAAAAGAGAGACCCTTTGAGTGATATCGGCCACACCGTGCCTCAGATTGACGCAGAGTTGACTCATACACATCAAAAAGGACCCATGGATATTTCTCGTAAAGGATAAAGACAATCCAAATGCATTTTGTCTGATTTTTGTAGGTTAGTTGTTGTTTTCACTTAAAATTGTGTCCATTTTAAACAAAAGAGAGGCACTTTGATTGATACCAGCCACACTAGGCCTTGGATTGATGCGGGTTTGACTTTTACATGTCAAATAGTACCCATGGATCATTATCCTATAGTATCAACACAATATGAATGTTTTTGGTTGTATTTACGTATGTTAGTTATTGTTTTCAGTTAAAATTGTGTCCATTTTAAACAAAAGAGAGACCCTTTGAGTGATACCAAACACATTGTGCCTCTGATTGAGGTATATTTGACTCATACACATCCCAAAGGACCCATGGATAGTTATCCTAAAGTATAAATACAATCCAAATGCATTTCGTTGGATTTACATAGGTCAGTTGTTGTTTTCACTTAAAATTGTGTCCATTTTAAACAAAAGAGAGACACTTTGAGTTATAACGGCCACACTGTGTCTCGAATTGAGGCGGGGTTGACTCTTACATGTCACAAAGGACCCATGGATCGTTATTGTAAAAGATAAATATAATAAAAATGTGTTTTGTTGGATTTTCGTAGGTCAGTTTTTGTTTTCACTTAAAATTGTGTCCATTTTAAACAAAAGAGAGACAATTTGAGTGATACCGACTACACCGTGCCTCAGATTGAGGAAGAGTTGACTCATACACATCCCAATGCACCCATGGATAGTTATACTAAAGTATCAACACAATATGAATGTGTTTTTTTGGATTTTCATACATTAGTTATTGTTTTCACTTAAAAATCTGTTCATTTTAAACAAAAGAGAAACACTTTGAGTAGTTCATCATTCTTGCATGTTGTTGGTTCATATCATCTGTTAAAATGGGAAAATGACTCATTGGATAAAGGATGTTTTATTTAATAATAATTACAATTTTCCTGTGAACATTTACATACAACAATGTTTCATCTTTTGATCCCCTTAACCCCTCTCAAAAATGACCGCCAATTGTACACATCCCCAAGTCAGATCTTCATACTATTTGTGTACAATCTACCATCAGGTATGCAGCTAAATCATTTATAAACAAATCTATATTTTTTTTGAGTATGAGGCTTTTTGTTATTCATAGTAGTACTGCAAAATATAAAAATAAATAATTAATAAATAAATTAAATGAACTAGTAGTTGTTTGTGAAAATACCTCTTTAGGAATTCTATTTTGTTGATGAAAAACGGTCTCTTTCATAAATTAACAAACATAATAACTACAATCATTATCGTTTTATTATTTTGGACACTGAAAAAAAATCATTAGTATAATAAGTAAATTGTGTTGAGATGTGTTTGGATAGTGAAATTTTATTATATATACCCTGATACTTGTCCAGACGTAGTACTTTCTCACCTACTTATGCTTAGCCCTTGTCCTCAATATTTTTTTAGAAGATAATGATACACTAATCTATCATAATAGAATCCTCATTAAAGGATAATATAAATTATACTACATGATTTTTAGACCTAAAACGTAGGATGTAGTGTCTTACAGATTCACAAACTCCATCATCTGTGGTCAGTTTGATGGATATCCTTGCTTTGAATCCTGAAAATAAATATTTGGAGTATCCAAGTTCACTGCAATTATAATCCATTGTTTCCTAAAAACACAAAAAGGAATAAGTAATAAAAGAAGTGAATATATAATTGATATGCTTTAATCGTAGAGTTTTACCCCAGAATGGTTGGTATTAGGAAGAGTCTATCATCTGTAATCTTGCTTTCAAATGTTTTCAGCAAGCTGTTCACTATTTCATTCTTTTTTGTTGGCTCTAATTTCGTCATATGTGTTTATGTGGTATGAGGACTAACGATCCCAAATTTTAGCTCAAGGGAAAATTCCTTCAACTGTTTTTCATATATACTTATGTCAACAATATAAAATAAATTTAGTCATAATTTATACATTAGATCATCTTTTAGAAAATCAATTCATGAAAACATACCTCATATATATATTTACAACTGTGATGCCTAGCCAACCATTTTCAATGATCTCATTTACATTTTCAGCAGGAACAAAATCTTGACTTTACTCTCCATATATATTCTTTTCGAAAACCACTATATGAATACTACCACCTCTTAGCTTGGTATCCACATGAGTCTTCATTTCTAGTAAATGTGAATACAGTACAGGTGGTGTTATTGTGATTTCAGTATCTCCTTGGGATCAGTTGGTCGATCCTTTAGATGGTTTTGAGCTGACATTTGTCACCCCCTTCCCTCTCTCCGTCTATAATAACATTCATTGGTTCAGACCATTTTTTCATTAATTGTTAAGGGTTTAGCTTGAAAAAAATGGAAATAAATACCTCTTTGTCTGCATGTACTCTTAAAATTTGTGATGGCCATGCAATGAATGTCCCAATAGCCTTTTAGACCGTATTAATATCATCATCATCAAGTGAATAGGTAACTCTGCATTTGGCTCATGAGCTACAGTAATCGTCACTTTCAGATGATCTTTAGGAAGTGGTCTATTATGCAGCATGTCATCTGGGATGTTAAACACTGTAGCCCTTGCTACAAGGTGATAGGTGGGTGTTGACAGATATAAATCACAATCATTATCACCCTATAGAAGATCAGTACAGGAAAAGTATCAATGTTTTTCTGATTCATATTTCATGGGAACAATTATTAGAATATTGATTACCACGGCTAAGATAGCTCTTTGAGGGGAATGGCTCGCCTCGAAGTTGTTGGGGTGGGGCGGGATCTTCACGTGCTAGTTATTCCTGAGTTGTGTCTTCTCCTTTCTTCCCACCCATAAAAGTTTCTAGCAACTATCCCTGTCATTACAATCGTTCTTCAAGGTTTGCTAGTCTTTTGCTCATTTGTTTCAATTTTTCATCTCTATCATCCGTTTTTTTCTTCTTCTTCTCAAAATATACTCGGGGTATCACCCCAAACCCCGCACCTCTGACACAACCGTATTGATCTGGTTGCTTCAAATCTTTCAACAATAGGTCTGCATCCACTACAGGATTAGCTGATTTCTGTGACTGTCAAATATAGGAAAATAACTAATTATTTTTATGTAATTTCAATTTAAAACAAATCTTTTTATCATCGTTCCATACTTACACATATTTCACACACTTTTTGTGCGTTCTCATCTACTAGCTTCTCTTCCTTATTCACACGTTCCTCCTTTCATAGCACATGACATGGGATGGAAGTGTCTTTAGTTTTAGACTCATCAATCTACATATAAACATAGAAAGATAATTATGATGTTGTTTATTTTCACCTAAAAATATTACTGTAAATTTAAAATACCTACTATTTTCTTTTCTAGTGAAGCGTACCCCATCCTTGCTTTACGATAGGGGTATGTTGTTTTTGATGCACGTTCTTTATTTTCAGTACAGAATTGTTGTTTCATAAATGAAATATTGTCAATCAAAGTGATGAATACACATATCCTCAAACAACATATTATCACCCACAATGTACTTGAAACTTCTCATCCTCATGGCAGCCAATAAATGCATCTCATGCTTCTTGGGATATCAGGTGAACGTAGACAATGGGTGGGTGTGGGTTTATTTTACCTTTGGAATCTTTCAGGTGACATCTTGTTAAAATAGTGTGAAAATCTCGATGAATCCTTCCTGCAATCCTTAGTATATAATACTTGTGTGAATCATCTACTATAAATGTACTCTGCAAGAGATTGAGAAGACTAAGACATTGTTTCATTATTTTATTTTCTAGTAAATTAAAGAAATAAATTTATAATGTTACCGTAATTTCTTCCCAGATCACAGCCTTCAGCCCGGACACAACATGGTGCCATGAATCTATGTCAATTGGCACACGTTTCTGAGTGAAAACTCCAATGTAACTACTAAACATAGCCTTGTTGGGATTCACATGTTGGCCTCGTGCATTCCATCCGACATCAAATTTGATTCATTTGCTTTTCACCTTAATAATTTTGGCTAACACTGTCAAACTACGATGCACCTGTGTTTTCTGCGACGTCTGTCCTTCATTCCCGACCATTTCATCGATATCAACATCATCTATATTTTCGTCTGAAATAGTAGAAACGGCATGTGCTGATGGTTATTGGACCTCAACACTAGGAGCAACAATAGGTTCATAAACTTGTTGTTTCTCTACACTATGAGCAGCTACAGTAGGAGAAGCAGCAGCCGCAGGAGTAGCAGCTTGAGAGACTTGTTCAGCCTCAAGGTTATGAGCACCAGAACATGTAGAAGTCATTATCTGCAAAAGTGGTTGAACAGTTAATTTAGATTACATAAATTCAATAATGATAAGATAATAACATAAGATAACAAGATCTATATTACAAACAAAATATAACCTGTTTATTGAACTCTCTTTCTTTTTTTCAAAGGATGAAAGGATTTGACACCTCTATAGATTGTCCAAATCCTTTCATTGTGGTCTCCTATAACATACAAAACATCATCTACATTGGGACTGCTGTGAAATGATTGCGATGTATCATTGAAAGGATCATCCTGAACTAAATTTTCATCGTACCCTTCAGTAGTTTTGGACGATAATAGAACAATCAACCACTTTCGATTTGCGGGATCTGATATATAAAAAACTTTCACCCCTTGTGATGCAATTATAAACTATTCATCTTTGTATTCTTCTTTACTAAAATCAACTTTTACAAATCCCCATTCATCTATTTTAACACCACTGTTGTTATCAACCCATTTGCATTGAAAAATCGGAAACTGGAAGGTTGTATAATCCAACTACCATATTAGTTTTATAATGCCAAATTATGATATATTTGCATAAATTGAATTTCTATCCTTACTACCAGAAACATGTATCGCTTCAGCAACTAGTGTAACACCACTATTTTTCATGGTATTATCTCCATCATGTTCATCTGTATAGAATGTATAACCATTAATTACATAACCACTGTAAGATAATACATACACACTTGGGCCGGCGACTAGCCATCAAAGTTGTTCCGAAATTGAATTTTTATTTTTATCCAATTGCTTAAAAATATGGTCCTGAAACCATCATATAAAATGGTGATTACGTGTATTTGATAACCATTTTTCATCCCTTGATGGATTCAATTGCCTAAGAATTTCATTTTGAGTTTCAATATATGGAGCAACCTCCCAACTATTATGAAAAACATAAAGGTGGGCCTGCTCCCAATCTATAATACTGATTTTCACAACATCTCTTCCAGAAATTCCCTCACCCTCAATGCGCCCAGTGTGATGAGATTTTGGGAGACCAATGTTTTCCACATCAGATAGTTATTTGGTTCAAAATTCAATAGCTTCTTCAACAATATATCACTCCAATATACAACCCTCTGGCCGACTTCGATTTTTGATATACCCATTCAAAATCTTCATATATCGTTCAATAGGATACATCCATTTATAGTGAACAACACCAAAAAGTCGAATCTCTCTCACTAAGTGAATCATGAAATGAACCATCATATCAAATAATGTTGGTAGGAATAACATTTCTAATTCACATAATATGATGAAAATTTCTTTTTCTATAGCTTCAATTTCTTCGGGTCTAAAACTTTGCTACATATAGCTTTGAAAAAGAAACAAAGTTTGGTTAATGTATGAAGAACATTCTTGGGAAAAATGCAACATAAATCTATAGGAATTAGATCTTGCATCAAAACATGGAATTTATGTGATTTCAAACCTTTTAACATCAAATCATTCATTGAAACAATGTTCTTGATATTTTATGAATACCCCTATGGAACCTTTACATCATTGCAGAAGTTGTAAAACTAATATCTCTCCTCCATAGAAAGAGTATAAGTAGCTGGAGAAAGAAACATTTAATTTTCACCCTTCACGGAAGCCAACTCTTCTCATATTCCCATGTCAACCATGTCCAACCTTGCCTTAATTCCATTCTTTGTTTTTTTAGGGGAATTTAGCAACATTACGATAACACTATCACATACATTTTTTTCCACATGCATCACATCAAGAAAATTTCTGACGTACAAACAATTCTAGTATGGTAATTCAAAAAAAACTGATCTTTTTTTCCAATCGATTTTCATAAGGTTTTTTGAAAATGGTTTACCAAAAATAGTGTTCACATCTTTTACTTTCTCAAACAGCTGATTACCTGTTAGTGGAGATGGTGTTGCGCGTTGTTCTGAACTTCCATTGAATGATGTCGTCCAAGATCGGTACTTATGTTGATGAGGTAGAAATCTATGATGTACTAGAAACACATATTTTGATGAATGATTCAACCTAATTGATCTTGTATCTTCTTCGCACATAGGACACCCTTGAGTTCCTTCAATGCTATATTTTGAAAAATTTCCATAAGCAGGAAAATCATTTATTATCCCATACAACATCACTCTCAATGTGAAGTATTCACTTTTATAAGCATCATACAACATAACACCTGAATGCTACAATAAATTCAGATCCTCGATCAAAGGAGCCAGATAAACATCAATATTGTTACCTGGTTGTTTTGGTCCTGATATAAGCATAGATAACATGATGAATTTCCACTTCATGCATAACTAGGGTGGAAATTTATAATTTACCAACATAAAAGGCCATGTACAATGGGTCCTATTTTGAAAACCAAAAGGATTCACTCCATCTATATATAACGCAAGAAGAAGGTTTCTTGGCTCTTTTCCAAATTTAGGATACCCATGAAAAATTTTCTTCCATTGAGGAGAGTTGGCCGGATGACATAATTCCCCATCTTTATTTCTTTTATCTACATGCCACAACAATTGTCTTGTAGTTTATTCACTTCCATATAGATGCTTAAACCTTGTAATGATTGGAACGTACCATAAAACTTTCAGAGGATTGGATTCATCTTTCTTGTATCGAGAAGCACCACACTTTGGTCATTTTGTAAGTGATTTGTTCTCCTTGCGAAACAATATACAGTCTTTTGGGAAGGCACATATTATTTCATAAATCATACCCATTGAGCGTTGTATTCATTTAGCTTCATATGTCCGGCTTGGGAGCTCATTATCTTCCAGGAGCATGTCATTCAAAAGAACAAGTAGTTCCGTAAAATTGGCATCACTCCATCTGTTGCCTGCTTTCAATTTATACAACTTTAGTACAGCTGACAATGCTATATATTTAGTGCAACCAACATACAATGGTGTCTTTGCACAACTCTTTAACTTCTTAAAAAATTTAGGGAAATCACAGAGTTTATCTTCAATTGTATTTTTCATTTCCTCAATATGATCTTCATCATCATTAACATATGTAATCACATCCTCCATACAGTCTTACTTATTATCCATATTTGTATTCATATCTGATGATCTATAAAATGCAGTTTTATCCCAGCCAGTAGCTACATTAGATTTTTCTCTGTGTTTATTCCAACATTTATAACTCCAATATATTCCGTGACATATCAAATATTCTTCTAACTCCTCTGGATTAAGTAGTCTATAATAAAAACAACGTAAACATGGACAAAGGATTTGAGAAGGATCCTTTACGTGATCCTTTGAAAACTTGATGAACTCTTTCACTTCGTTCCCATACTCTATTGTCAAATGATTAGCATCCATACAATCTTTATTCATCTAAATCCTATTTGAATCTCAAATATTAGTATTTATGGTTCAAGTACACAAAACAAGACTTCCAAATACAGTATAAGATAACAACTTCCTTATAAAAATAGAGATTAATAGAGCCTAACCATTTCCAATAAGGAATTGGAAATCAACAGAACAAGGATAGACCCCCCATAAAAATCAACACAGTTTCCAAACACAAAGGGGTCCGTGGGGATAATCACTTGTGTCATAGATGGTAAAACTCACATGGCATCGTCCTCTATGGCTCATCCTCCTCTACCGGGTCAACCCTTCTATGGTCAAATAGTCCATTATTTTATACCTCACCAACCTAAAATACATATGGATGAAAACCAGTAGCCAACTCTATAAGTAAATAAATGATTCTCATAATCTCTACAATATGGAATTCATTAAATATAATTACTTTAGATTCATTATAGTTTCCTCAAATCACCCCAGTCTAAACACAAGAATAATCAAGAATGATACATCTACCACTCCTAGGTCTCTGCCCTACATTCAATATCATCATGCCTAAATACCCATATATTCACACATACACATGTCACAAACACATAAAAAACCATATCCACATCAGAACCAAAGTACCCATATGGATTTCAATCATGTTACTCGACTAAAGTGGTGGTGTGTAAGAAATAAGAAAATATAATAAGTATATAGTCATACATAAATCTCAAACTGGTGTTAATAATCCAATAAACCCAAGAAGTACTAAATCTGAAATACATTCTATGGTTCCTACCATGACATGATAGCTTTAACCTTTTCAGATCAACAGAGATACCTTGTTTTGAGACCACATGAACAAAGAAATTCACCTCCTGAATCTAGAATTGGAACTTTGAAAACTTGGAATAAAATTGGTGATTCCTCAAGATGTTAAAAACTATTATCAAATTAGGTATATGATCATCCACTATTTTATAATAAACCATGTTGTCATCCATAAATACCATAACAAAATAGTTGAGATACTAGTGGAAAATACTATTCATCATCACCATAAATATATATGGAGTGTTGGTTCAGCCAAATGGCATAAAAATACTCATAGTGGCTATACCTACTCCTAAATGAGGTCTTTGGAATATCAAACTCCTTGATCCTGAGCTGGTGTTAACCAAAATAAAGACCGATCTTAGAGAACCACTCCCCCCTTTAGAAGATCTAATAAATCATAAATATAGGTCAAAAAATACTTTTTGTTGATTATAACCCGATTTAGATTCTAGTAATCAACACACAAGTGAAATGTTCCAATGGCCTTCTTGGTGAAAAGCACCAGTTCTTCCCAAGGCAACACACTAGGTTAAATAAAGAATTTGGAAACAAATTCATCCCACTGATTATTTAGTTCCTTCAATTTAACTAGTTCTATATGGTAAGATAGAATAGATATTGGTTTTTTACCCATCACCAAGTTGATAGAGAACTCCACCTCCCTCTCTAGTGGTAGACCAAAAAGGATTACAGGAAACACTTCTGGAAATTCAATAGATACTAGGATAATTTCACTATAATAGGCTTCCTACTCCAGTTCAATAGCATAAAAGGATATCATCCCACACTACTCTAAAAGAAGAGTTCTAGCTCAACTAGACCTTAGGTTTGATTCTCTATGGAAGACATGGAATTCCCCATCGGGGGTAGTGAAGGACACCCACCGATGATAATAGTAAATCCAAGATTTATTAGAAATTATCGAGTCCATTCTAAGAATAACATATAGGGGAATCATTTAAAGAACCAGAAAATATCATATGATCTAAATCTCTGAAAAATAGAAAGCATGAGAGGGGAATCAGAGAACTTACTCCCTCTTTATCCATAGAGATGTTACAATCTCTATCACATAATCCATGAGATCTATTATAAGTTTCAATAGTTCTATATTGAGGTTTAATATGAAATAATGATGGTAACCAATATCAAATAAAACATACACTAAAGAAAAAGAAATGGAAATGGTGCCTCTCACTATCGCATGACCCACATCAGTTCCTACTAGAGATTAATCCACTGCATGAAGTTTTTTCATTCCTAATACATGTTTCTATGATACCATTATTATTGAATAATATTACTATGATTTGGTACCTCTCAATATTTATGATTCCATTCTGCTACACAGGGTAGTAAAAACACATAAAAACCTCTTCAAGTGGGTTTAATGTCTGTACGAGATGTAAATATCAAATGCTTCCATGCAATAATGCTTTGAGTGATCAATATTTCCACATTGGAAAAATTCATTTGGCCTTTACTAGACACTACAGATGATCTGGAGGAATTTTTCTATAAAATACCACCACCACTATTTTCACTATGAGGCTCATTCTACTTTCTATTCCACTCATAAGAACCACTAAAACTACCACTGCGAATATAAGTAACTCTAGTTAACAATAACATAATAGTCATTCCATTTTCTTCTATTACATATTTATCTAGAACATCAAAATTTTAGGTAAACATTAGCATAAATACTTGATATTGGATATCTGATCGAAGACCCATATAAAACCTCTGGGACTTAATATTCTTGTTTGATATCACTTCAAGTGAAATCTGAGAAAGTTTAGCAAAATTATTAGTATATTGAGTCAATGTCTAATAACCTTATATGAGGTTGAGAAACTCCATGGACTTACCTGATACCATCAAATCTAGATATAATTGCTATGTAAAAAATTTCTTGAAGTATTTGCAATCTAAGACCCCATTTAGCTTAACTATAACTATATCACCACTTTCACATACACATTCAAAGAATCATAAGCACAAAAGGATATCACCACTTTCACATTTTCACATTTTCACATGGATCCAATGATTAAAATATCACACCAGAACCACTATTTTACACAAAAATCCACTTCCCATTTCACATGCACACTAAAACCATTTAGAAACACATTTCACACCACTTTAAAAATTTATGAAACACATTTGGAAACACAACATGAATAACACATATGGAATCCAACCATTTCCATGAGAAAATACCCTTTCAAATTCAGACTCACATAAAATCCAATTTATAACATGTTTCAAATAACATTCACAATTCAAAGACACATATGAAGTTCAAAAAAAATACAACATGCAAAAAATATGAATTTCTCTTATAAAATCCACATTCAACATATTCAAACCATTAATTATCTTTGAAAAATCATTTCAAACCTTTCACACAATACATAAAATATATTTAAGAAACACCTTAACAAAGATAATGTGAAACATAAAAACATTCATTTAGAAAAAACATTTCTTCACATGTAGATCTCAAAACCTTTACAAAACATATTTCACACCAAAAAAGTAATTCATAGAACACATTCATGAAACTAATAAAGCATATCAAAATCATCTAATAATGTAAAAGCATTGAATCTCTTACCACACACTTGGAAACTTCCAGAGGTGGAGGTGCACGGGAGGAGGTGCACGAGAGGAGCCGCCAACCGAAGATAAATGGAGGAGTAGGGTTCGTGGGGAGTAGGGTGGAGTGAAGAGGATAAGAAGTAGGGTTTGCAGGGAGGAGGATCCGCCAAAGGGGTTTGAGGGTGAGGATTAGGAGAAGGGCTAGCAGCGTAGGTCTGGAAACGCGAAGATCGGGGGTAGCAGAGGTCCGGTAATGCGAAGTTAGGGGGCAGCGGAGGGGAGTTGTAGGGTTACAGTACAGCGAGAGCTTTAGGTTGTGATAAACCGGGGATACTGTGTGCCCGATTTTATAAAATATGGTACTAAATATTTATCAGCGCTTTTTTAGTGCTGATAAAGGGCCTCTTTATCAGCGCTGATACATGGTTTCTTTATTAGTAGTTTTTGATTAGAACTGATATAAGGTGGATCATCCCTTGACCATTTTTGTAGTAGTGTTAGGTGGTGAAACCCATTCCTGGGCACTTCAACTGGTCTATAGGAAGGCCATTTCTCATCTAGTTAGATCTAATTTTTCATTCCTATTTTTTATCAAAATGATATGATGTGTGGATTTTAAGATAATTCATAACTAAAACAGATTAAAATTTTAGTTTTTATTTGTATTTCAAAAAATATAGAAGTTTTGGCCAACAAACCAAAAAATTGTAATAAAAACGATGCAATGAAATTAAGGAAAAAATCAAAATAGAATGAGGATCTAACACCACTAATTTAAGGTAATAATTGTGTTATAAGCTAATATGAATTCATTAAAGTTAATCCTTTTGATGAAAAAAATTCTAGCTATGATAAGAAATATTTATTTAAATCAATTTAATATCTATACTATGAGGTCAAATATTATTTTAAGAAATTAACTATTGACATTTTCACTAATATATTTTCATTTATTAATAAACTACATAATGAAAAAACACATTTGGAATAGGAATTTAATGAAATAGAGAATACATTGGTTAAAAATTATCAAATATGTAACACTGTCACTAAAATTATTGAAGCTGGGGAACAATATATACTACTTTGAAGTGCAAGGTATTCATTGACTAATGAATAATTAAAAAAAATTGTTTGAGAACTTTGTGATTAAGTATTTATATAAATAATTTGTCATGGCATTGGAAAAACTATATAAAACCTCTATGAATGTCAAATATACTCAATAGAAAACTAAACAAAAGATTAAAAATGATCCTTAGAAATTATATTTTTATTTATCAATAAACTACATAATGAAAAAACTCAGTTGGAATAGGAATTTAATGAAATGGAGAATACATTGGTTAAAAATTATCAAATATGTAACACTCTCACTAAAATTATTGAAGTTAAGGAAAAATCTATATCACTTTAAAGTGAAAGGTATTAATTTATTAAGGAATAATTAAAAAAAGTTTGTTTGAGAACTTTGTGATTAAGTATTTATATAAATAATTGGTCAAAGCATTGGAAAACCCATAGAAAACCTCTATGAATGTCAAATATACACAATATAAAACTAAACAAAAGATAAAAAAGGATCCTAAAAATTCCCTACAAGAGTTAAGTCAGGTGAATGATGATAAAATTAATATGACGTGGAAGGAATATAAATATCGGTTGAAAATACCTTAATATTGGAAAACCCTTCTAAATATGAGTTTTCTATAGCTATAGGTTAACTTAATAAATCTAAAAATTTCCCAAAAAATCCTCAGAAACTTCTAAAAGATTTATTTTTGAAAAAAAAATCATAAGAAACTTTCTTATAAATATACTCACTCAAGTGGGAAATATATCTTCAGATCATCTAAAAAAACTTTTATTATATGCTCTTTGATAAAGGTCACCCATGTTCTAGATATTTATGTCTGTAAAAATATAGTTTTATCTTCTATTTAAGGTTTAAATTCAAATTATAAGAAAATATTTGAAGTGAAAATTTATGATAAACACCTCATATTATAAATGGTTTATGTGAGAAATATTAGTAAGATAATCACCCCAAATCAAACCTAAAATAATGAATCATCTGTTTAAAAAACAACATTCTCAATCAGGATAGACTATATACAAAGGAAAGAGAATAATATTCATTGGAAATTATTAGTGTTGTTTTTGGTTTAGATATAAATACATTGAATGTTCTTAAAATTTGTTAACTTTAGAAATTACAAAAGTTCTGAACTTAGGGGGGAAAGATGAAGTAAATAATAATTATTCTATGTAGAAGTAAAATTCATATAAGTGGATGAAAATTTCTACCAAAAATAGATTTAGATTCCTTGAAATTCATATGAATATTATAAGAAAATTATAATAGTTATAAATATTATTGGTGTGGATAATTCAACTACAAATCAGATGATTATGTGAATAGAAGACCATAAAAAATAAAGAAAAAAAAGAAAAAAATCATATAAGTCGCCCTTTAGGTTGATAGAAAATAAAAGTTTTCAGCTGAAGAAAGTTAAAAATTTTGTTTCATCAACAAGTAATATATTATTCTACCATGGTATTAAAAGTCACATCATGGATAAATTTAATAAATCCCTAATGTTTAATGATAACTAAATTAAGAAAAAAAATTGAATAAATAATCGATCCTATATATGAATTGAAGGATTTCTTTTGTTCAATAAATCCAAAATAATGAATTAAAATTTCATTATAGGTGGTATAAAAATAATAACCAAAATATTGTTGATAAGTTGTGTGTATGGTGAAAAGTTTATGGACATATAGATTATGACTGTATTATTTGTTTTATGAAAAATTAGTAATTAAAAATTAAAGAAAAATCATTAATGATTTGTTATACTAAAAATGATACTATGATGAAATAGTCCAAAAATGAAAATAAATAATTATATTTATTATGAAATGCTTGAAAATATATCTAACCCAACTGGAATTGGATAAAAAAATAGAGCTATTGGAAATGGGTGAATATACATGACTAGATAAAGTGAATAGGGTATTTCATATAAGAAGAATTTTGAAAATAATAAGTTTATCCTTCTTATAAATTATAATATCAATAAATTTAAATAAATTTCTAACCGGAATATTTCATATGAATCTAGTGCTGAGAATAAAAGAGTTCATGAGTTGAGATTCAACCACATCTCTATTACTCACATCAAGTATCCTATTAAAGACTCACCATTTAACCATTTCGACAAATTTTATTTTTAAATATAGAGAATTAAAATTTGTATATGAAAAGGGATAAATGATAGAATATGGTTATCTTTTTATATAAATAAGAGTTATCCATCATGGGTAATTTCAGTAGGTATCATGTTACCTCCACACAATGCTTCAACAAGGATCGAGATATTATACATGGAGTTCATTTTTTAAGAGAAAAATGTGCATGATGAAGACTTTTTAAGTGAGTCCCTAGAGAAGGAACTAAGAAGATAAAAAAGTTTCAATAGTTTTATTATTTTATAATAAAATTTAGAATTCTGTAATGCACTAAAAAAGTGATGATATAATTTTCCCAGTAAGATTAGTTTGTATTTACCTCAAGTGTTATTGCTTAAAAAATGGGGATGATAAATAAAGGTGGAGAATAAAGTGGAGAATATGGATTTCCAATTCAATTAAGTTAAAGAGATTAGCATTATTTTTTCCTTAAATTAACCTTTGTATTTAGTATCAGTATGAGGGGAATAGAAAAAAAAATTAACACATATTGATATTATATTTTGTGAATAATTTTAAGGTATTTATAAAGGGGGATATTGAAGATCCCAATGGATGTTAATTTTATTTTATTTTTCAATAATCATGTTAATGTGTGTGATAGAAGATAGAGTAATATCCCAACGATTACTTGAGTTACTATCATTTTAAATTGAAAAGAGGAAGGAGATGAATCTTTTTTTTGGGTTCTAATGTAAAACAATTCAATGGATGGTAAAATTTAAATATCTGATGATTAGTGGGATGGTTTTTATAAAATCAACACTGGTGCTAAGGTAATATTGAGATTACTATCTACAATAGTCTTCATAGAGTTGGTGAATCTTACTAAATGAATATATTGAATAATTTTGACTGAAGAAATAAAAGGTAGTTGTAATATAGAGAAACCATCCAAGGATTATTTATCATGAAGACTATTATATTTAATGATTAAAATCACTTTGAAAATGGTTGGATATGACTGATATTGAAGATTAAATTACAAGTTCATAATATATATAGAAGCACTCAAATATGATTTTCCATATATTGTAGAAAAATTTGGATTATAAAGTGAAGAGTTTAGACATATTCTATAATTTAAAAGAATATATTAAAATTATTATTTGATACCGTGAAGAGGATAGATATTCCATAAGGTGATTTAAAGAAGTTTTGAGAAATTTTGATCCAATATGGTACCCTATGTATATTTTTTGTTAGGTGCACTAAGGTAGATACCCTGAGAGGGGGGCAGAATCAGGATTTGAAATATTAAAACAACTAACCCTATTGACCTTGTTTCATTGTTATAAAAAACTCTCTTCTCTCTCCTTCCCATTGGATAGTCTGAAAAAATATAAAAGAATGAACAAGACAGAAGAATTTTACTTGGTTCACCCTCACTGGGCTATGTCCAAGGAGCATACACTGATGATGTTCCAATGAACCAAATCCACTAAAATTGCACTACTGTTTACAAATTTCTGAGTTGACTCACAGTCGCTCTTACTTTACAACCAATCACTATATGAAGGCTCACTACTCTCTCAAATGATGTGTGCTCAACACTTCTTCAGAAGACCCACTCACTGTTTAAATACTTTTATGTCCCTTAATTATCAGAAATGAATGAATATTCTTCTATATGTAGATGCTCTGTTGAAGTTCCACTTTCATTCACCGATTAATACCCCTATACCACAGGTGTACTAGGAAATCTTCCAAATTATGAACAACCCTAGAATGATTGGAGTGCTTCTCCAAGCCTGGAACACAAGTGTCACCAAACCACTTGCACTACACTTCTTTATTTAACTCAAAACATGGGCCCCTCACACCCTTTTATGGACAAACCAATATTGGTGCCCAATTATCAACTGGTGTGCAACTTCTGAATATCTTTATACTTGTGCACCAAAACCTCCACTTGTACGCCCAAACCTACTTGTGAAACATTACATTGAAATATCTCTATGTTTTCATCTATGTGTATATTGAGTAGGGGTATCCTTCTATTTATAGGAATTTTCGGCACCTTGAGCACCACACACAAGTTTCCTCCCGGTGTGCAGGTCCAGCCACTTGAGCCTCTGTTTCCCTAGTCACCTTGCATGCCCAAACCAAAACATGGGCACCCCTATTTCCTTTTCCATATTTTAATGTTCTTGTATTAAAAAAATATGGTGTGAAACTTTCCAAACCTCTAAGAAACTGGCTCTCAAGTCCCTTTATTGGAAACACTTTTCTCCATTTGTTGATTTTGAGGCCAAAATTTTTGGCAAACACTAGAAAATGGTGCCACCTTGTATCTTCACTTTTTGTATTGCCTCCTGTTCATCCATTCTATTGTCATAGATCTTTGTTAACATAATATTTCAATAACATTTCTTAAACTCAACAGTTTTCCATGAAATCCCCCTTTGTCAACAAACTAAAAACTTCAAGACCTGATTTGTTAACAAACAAGATGACCTCAAAAATGGTTTAATGATACCTTGAAGTATTTTTTCCCAAAACTTTCTCAAAATCAAAAATTTAGTTAAGTCATTTCATACATAATATATATTTTATCTTGAGAACTAAAAATTAAAAAAATATTGTGATATCGCTATATACATAAGATATTTTATAGATTTGATAAGGTAGTTAGAGTTACTTATATACATAACATTCTCTCATGGTGGTGTGTAATATATTTCTTTGAGTTGAAAACTAAAATCTTCCAATTAAATTTATATGTAAGATATTTTAGTGATTATTAATATATTATCTTGTAGTTTTGCTGAAATTTTTCTAATTTAAAGTGTATGTATGATATTATTTCATGTGTAAAATATTTGTTTCATAGTTCTCCAAATTTATTAAAGGATACAAAATTTATGTAATGTATAATATATTTGGTATCATGGGTAAAATTTTGTTTTATGTGTAAGTTTTAATGGATTCATGTGTGATATATTTTTTTAGAGAAATTGAATGTGGCCATGTCTAAAATCATGTGAATTACATAACATTTAAAAAATCATAACTATTATCCATTATAGGAAAAAATTTAGAAAATTCAGAATCCTCACTAAGACACAAAAGATATTATATATCTTTTGTATGGATTTACATAGAGAAAAATGAAAGAACATGGATAAATTATAGAATATATAATTCTATAAATTAAATTTTTTGATGTTATAACTAATATTCGTTGATTTAAACATCAAAACTGAGATTTTGATTCATGAAAGTGATGAGAAAGATGATCATCAAGCAATAAAGAAGAGGACCATGAAGTAAATTATTATGGACTCATTCTGGAATTAACACATATTGTCATGTTTTGGAAATGAGAATCCAAGTCATAATAATATTGGTGTTTCATATTTTTATGCAGTTGTGGAGATTGAATATTTGAATGTTTTTTGGGGATTAATTTTAGGATGATTATCCTAATATTATTGTTTGAATTTATTTGAGATTTATTTAGGAGTAATTAAATAGTATTAAAAGAGAAAAATGTTAATTTTAGAATACTAATGAAGACACCCAGTTAAATGAGAATCGAATATTACTTGAGATCATGGGAGTATGCCCACATGAATATTTATATGTAGGATTTCATTGAAGATTATTTTCATAAATTTAAGTGATAACATTTTGAAATTAATTTATTGAATGTTTTTTCTATAAATTATATAATTATCAATTATAAATTAATTTTATTATTGAATTAAATATAAAAATAGTTGAAGAAGAAAATAAAAAGGAAGGTGAAACAATTTAGAGACCCTAATAGTTCTCTAGAGATGAACACATTGAATATAAAGTAAGAATAAGTGGAATATACTGGTGATAATATGACAGAATATCTAGTTCATTGAAGCATAATGAAGAGGAAAAATGAGAAATAGGTTCAATAACCTATTATTTTGATACCCAATATTATAGAATTTGATAATAGAAGAAGAAAGAGGGAGAATAAGTGTTGAGGGAGAGAAAATATAACTTTTATTGTTAATTTATTATTTCTATACATTATAATTATAGGTCTATTAATTTTTAAATATCATAGGATGCTTAAGTGTTTAATAAGGCCAATTAAATAGGTTTTATATAAGATATGGTTATTCGGTAACTTGAATAGATATATGTTCTTGATGTTGTTATGGATGATAAATTGGTAGTTGAAAGATATACATGAGGAAGAGAATTAAATCACTGGATGCAGTGGAATCCAAGAATAGTTTGGTAAACATATTTAGTAGGGTTAATTTGATCTGTAATACTAATTTGGATATCAATGAGTATTGGGAGGCATTACAAAGAAGCTATTAAAAGATAGTGATTTTCCTAGTTAAGTGGATGTTGAACCCTCCCTCGGCTTCCTCAAGAGTTAAATCATTTAGTTTTGGTGTTGATAATAGGATGATCTCTACTCACCCAAGTGTAATAACTTTTATTACCAGTGGTAAAATCAATGTCTTGGAATCCAAACCAAACACAGAAAAGAGTAGGTAATATTATTGGGACCAGAAATTTTAAAAATATTATGTACTACTCTTTATATTATTTCCTACTTTTCATATAGTATGTGTGTGATGGGTTTATCAAAATTAGATCCATATGTACCTTAACCGATAATAGGGGTTCAAATATTGGGAGGTGTTTTAATAATGTAAAGATTAAAGTTGAAAAAATAAATTAAGTCTATAATATTGATACCTCTCCTCCTCTTAGGTGATATTACCCATTCCTAGTAAATTAAATGGGTATCAGAGAAATTTATCTATCCTCTAATTAGATGTAATTATTCTTCCCAAACTATTTTTATCATATTGATATAGAGTTCATATTTGACGAAAATTATGAACTAACACATATGGGAAATTTATAATTTCAATTTTGTTTCTATAAATGTAGATACTATTGAAAAAACATTTAAAACAAGAAGAAAATACCAGGAATAAAAGTGAAAAAAATAAAATAGAGAGAGGTTATACCACCACTACCTAAAGGTAATCGTAGTTGTATTCGTTATGATAAAAAAACTCATTAATCCTTTTTATGAAACATGTTCTAGTTATGATGATGGTTATTGTATTAAATATATAGAATATATCTATATTTAGGTCACTAACTATTTGAAAAAAAATCTCTATTGAGCTTTTCTCCTATATAATTTCATTTATCAAGGGACTACATGGTGATAAAACTTGGGTAGAATCAAAATCCAATGAAATGGAGAATGATTTGGTTAAAAAGTTACAAAGATTTTGCACTGTCACTAAACTTTTAGGAGCTAAGGAACAACCTATATCACTTTTAAGTGAAAAATTTTCTCTTAGGTATAATTTGAAATTTGTTATTATGAGAAAGTTTTTATTATTGATGTCTTTGAATAAGTGATCTATTTATTGAAAAACTAAAAAACCCTTTTATGAATGTCTAATAAGATCATTTTTGAATTAAAGAAAATAAAATAAAGGACCTTGGAAATTATCTCTATGAGTAAGGTTGGAAGTATAAAGATCGAATGAATATGATATGTAAATAATATGAAGAAATAGTGAAACACTTTAAAACCAAAAAATCTTATAAATTTGAGATTTCTTGAGATAGATATAAATTTAACTTATCTAGAAATCACTCAACTATAATATTCAAAAAATACAGAATGAATAAGCGATACCACGCAATTTTATGATATGGTGATTACCTCTAAAGAGACACACTCTAGTGGAAAAATAGATTTTGTTCATCAAATAAAACATACAATATCTTATCATTGTGAAAGGTAATGTATATTATAGATATTTCAAATTATACTAATTCAATTCCATCTACTTGTGAAGTTTTAGTTTTAAATTCTGGAAAAATATATGTAGAGAAAACTAGTGATAAATGTAGATACCCGAAGCTTGACGTACATGTACATTACATTACTTTTGCGGAATACTTAGTACATTACAAAAACACACACACAAGGACCGTAATAGTTTAGTGTCTTTCGAAACTCGGAATATAATCTTCTAATCGTGGTGAAAGATCTTCAACATCTCCCATAAAGATCCTTTTTTTATATAAAACCTTTCTTTATATCCTGGGGAAAAGAAAACATAAAAGGGTGAGCTCAAATGCTCAGTAAGGGTAAACAAAAGAAATATCAATCACATCATATTTATAAGAACATAACATTTTGGAAATCTTATCCTGTAAAAGAGAGCATAATTTCATAACAAGGGATAAATCATGGCAGTGAAATGTAATCACAATAATCATAACTTAAAACATGAAACTTTGTGGCATTCACACATAATCATAGAGAATCATTTCTTGTTAGTCAAGACTCATTGCCAAGACTATCTTAGTGGACAAAGTCCCTTTCTGAATCGAGTAACCCTCATTTCAGTCCTGTTTCACTGAACCGGTATAACCTACCATTCCAACCATGTCTATCTCATGAGATATAAAATCTTTACCCAATGCATTGGAGGGAGGTATAGGTCCCACCCATCTCATAATGATACCATTCTTATGTGTGCCACAAAATCATAAACCATACATCATTTCATAACCCATGTAATAAAAATGGGAATCTTAAACATCATGACATCATAAAACAATTCATATACGATAAAGGAATTCATAAAAATAATTCCATCATAACATAATCAAATCAATGTAAAAACAGAAACCTTTATTATCTTAGATGGAAAATAATCTTGATAAAACACTTGAACTTTATTCTTGAGTAAAATATCCTTTCTACTTCAAAAACACTTTTCCTTTCTTAACATGTCATACAATTTTAAACTAAAAGAAGTTTATTAAAAATAAACTTGAAAACTTGTAAAGGAAGATTCTTGGAAATAATGTTTTAAAAATCCATTCATGACGTATAAGTTAAAAAAAACATTCTTCGTACTTTTGTCGGAAAAGTAAAAAAAGTACCTCGTACGAAAAACGACAAAAGATTCCTTTCATATCTTTTACTAAAAACTCACCAAAGGGTAAAATAGGATTTAAACAATTGTAGGTTAATTAAAATAACATTACATATTTAGGAAACATGTATGTGGATGATAAAATACACCCCAGTAAATACTAAAGCATAAACAATCTCGGATAAAAATGAGATTGTGATATTTTCCCTTACCTTAGGTCCGATTTTCTTTGTACGTGTCTGAAGCTCATGTATAATGGTTTAAATAATTTTATTGACTTATTACAGAATCATACATATTGATATTATATCATATATGGTCATATTCTTAGCTTCTTATTAATAATATTTCATTGTTACTTGTTACTCGGGTCTTTATTGCCTTTTGTTCTTATGCGTGTTTTGCCGAATAAATTCTTATTATTATTTTAAGGTTATAGATACCTTATATCCATAATGGTATTAGTGTAACATATATCATATTTATTCATTCAATTCATTTATATAATTACTATGTAATGATGATCATGTAGAACGAGTTGCATCACATCGTGGAGACGGTATTCCGTACGTACGCACGAGCGATGATATTGTTCCCATGATCGTGTAATTGTATTTAAGTGTATTTATACTATTTAAGTATCAATATAAATTTATAATAGTTATATATATTTAATCATTACACCATTATACCCATCCTTGTAAGGTGATGGCGGAAAATAGATTACACCACGGCGTGGAGACGGTATTCCGTACGTACGCACGCGTGGTGATTTCATTTTTCCGTAGGATGGATAGAAGGTGAATTAGGGTTGTTTCATATTTATAATAACATATCAGTATGTAAGTAATACTGATGTTATTACTTTATCATGAAACAACTAAAGAAGAAGAAGTTGAAGAAGAAAGAAATTGAAAAGATCGGTAATGGATATTACCTCTTCTTTTAAACGCCTCTTTGAATCCTCCACGTAGGGAACTAAGATTGGTCTTTGAAGAAGACCAGGACCTCTAGTATTATTCTAGGGAAGTGGAGAAGGGATTTTGGCAGGGGTTGTCCGAGCTTGAGTGCTCAAATTGGTGTGAGGAGGAGGGGGAGGAGGTGCCCTTTTATAAGGGAGGAGAGGGGCACCTTAGGAATATCTCAAAATATTATTTTATATTAAAGTCAAAATCGGTTTATAATGGTTCCAAAGGGTCTTATTTAGAAGGTAAAGTGGGGATGGGTCTAAATCCTATCAACCAATAGGATTTAGACAAGTTTAGGTTATTATTTTAACCTTATCAATTAGATTTAACTCTAAGTTAAATAATTTAACTTTTACCGTGTCTTTTTGTTTTCTTACACTATATGGTTAATACACTTACTATAACATGACAAACGAACCCCAAATTGTTTATTATTAATATATATATCCTTATCTAAGTCATTTGGCTGAACCTTAGATTTTTAGGAATAAAATAACAATTAACAATATAATATTTGATTTAAAAACTATTTTTTGTCAATTTTGACACTATTTGATATATGATTTTTGTAAAAGTCATAACAGAATTATATGTTCGAACCAAGTTGATTAAATCAACAATAATATATCATAGTAACCTATAAAATTAGTGGAATTCATAAAAAGTCTCAAATTGCATTTATTTTGGTGTTTATAACATCTATTATGTCAATATTTCATTAATAAGATAATTACTGCATCATCATTGTGTCATAGATAAATTAAATTATTTAATGTCTAAAAATTACAAATAAAATACCATTATGTAGGAAATCTTTTTAGATTTCTAATGAATATTTATAGTCGAATTTATCTTATTTATAACCCCATATTAAAAATAATTGAGTAAATAAACTTTGATTTTAACTCTTTTAACCCTTCTTTAAATAAATTAATAATAAATGTCCTAATCTAATCCAAGTGGGCCTAAATGGTCATATTTTATTCCTAAGTTTGTTTTTATTCGAATTACACTTATCCAATAGAATTAGGACATGTTTTAGGGTAATAATAATATCATCTTTACCCTTAATTACCCTATTTACTTTTAACCGTGGTAAAAAAAAGTAAAAAGTTACTATTCACCAAAAATTATTTTCATCTCATTGAACCACATTTTAGTCCTTGATATTAACCATGTCTCTCGGATTTTCAAAATTCCACTCATAGAAGCGGTAAAATTAAGTTTTATGAACAATTCAGTTTTTTTTAACTACCACTTAGTGGTTTCACTATTCATCAAAAATTGAATGTTTTCAGAAAAATACCAAAAATTAGGCCTAAGCTATATTTTATATTATGAACTCAAAAATGATGTCTATTTTACCAAATTCAAAACATATCAGTTGCATTAACTAATTTAAAAATTAATTCCCGTCGTTAAAACAAATAGCGTGTTTTTAAGAGATAATAACTATCAAAAGATTGAAACTTGTTTATAAGTGCTTTAAATGTGAAATTACATCCAATGACCAACATTGTATTGAATTGTAAAAATATATTCTAAATATACTTTAAAACCACTCAAATTAATAATTTATCACTATTAATTATTTCGATTAAAAAAGTTTTTTTTAATTAAAATTTAGTAATTTTCACTATTCATCAGAATATGAAAGTTATCCGAAAAGTACCAAAATTTCACCTTAGGCTAAATTCGATACTCTGAATCCAAAAATGAAGTCCATTGTGAGAGATAAAATTTCTACAATTTTAAAAGGTGGTTATTACTATTCATAACGGCTAGTTTTAATAATATTTTAATAGCATATCGTTGTTTAGTGAAACTCAGTATTGCGTACTACACACGCTATCGAGGAAGGTCGCGATTGCGTGTAATAAAAGGCAAGTCAAGGATGCGTGTTGTGCAAGCTCCTTTTGGTGTAGCGTACAACACAAGACATTAGTGAAATTAAAAAGAATATTTTTCATAAAATTTTGGGGTGTTACATTCTACCCCCCTTAAAATGAATTTAGACCTCGAAATTTGTCGGGGTTATAAATGGTTTACTATTCGAAAGTTTCTTTAATAGAAACCCACATCGTAAAAAGGATTACCAAAACCAATCTTTAAAAACAAAGGTATGAAACATAATGGTTACCCAAATAAACTAATCACTGGGTTTCCATATAGGTGAAAATATGGATATGGAAGAGAAATCTAACCATCATGTTCTGATGGAGAGTGGTAGAGAACATGGCTATGGAAAAGCCAACAATCACAAATCCATAAATTTGTGATGATCTAAGGTACCATCTGATTAATCAGATATAAGAGCACTAGGACAACATTTTTGGTTTTCAAGATCGTTTCCCTAAAGTTGAAGAATTTGAATTAGAATAAATACTTACTTTATTTTTGTACAATCTCACTGTTGTTCGTGCCTTGAACAATTTCCACTTCATCTCTTAAATAAATGAAGTTGAATTTGTTATTCGTGAAGTGTTAGCAGATCATGTGATAGAATGACGGGTCATTCCATCTGTCTTAAACAAAAGGTTAGAAAAGTTATAAGTTCATCTTATGGTTAGATTAATCGTATATGGTTCCAAAAATGAACTTATACTTCATATATCATACCGCTTAATAAAATAAAACTAGTTTCTACTAAACAGGGACTTCCTGTAGGCCAGTGGTAGGAGATAAAGGCCAGTCGCATTTCGGTTGTGGGTTCGATTCCCACAGCCTTGTCCGACGCGATGGGCTGTCGCCCGTCCTGCAGGTTGTCCTTTTTCTAAAACTATATTACTATAACATCCCATCAATAATATCGAAAAAAAACTTCTATCCTTAAACAATACTAACTTATGTCCAACATAATCCATTCCAATCTTTAGGCTTACCCATAATACTACAGTCCACTCTCATAATATAGTGAAAACAATTACCAGGGATTTAATACCATCGTTGATCCCCATATATCATAAGATATGTCTTGTTGGTCACATTCTAAACATTCAAAGTCCTTAATCATGTATTCTCTTGAATACCCATTGAACCTTAGTGAAAACATGAATGCAGTTAAACACTTTCCACATACCAAAATCCTCAAAATTCTTTATAATCAAACTATGATATCACTTAGTCCTTATATCAATCATGAGCTCATGAATACTGTTAAACATTTCGTTTTCTCGTTTTCCCTTCATTATGCGCATATCATCTTATTTCCAAAAATATCTCAATCACTTTGAATACCACATTAGACCAATACATAAATATTCCAATACTCCATGATACAACATTATTTTGGAATCCCATTACATAAACACTTAATCATTCCACCACATCGTTGTCATATTCAACATTGCCAATAGTGATCGCATGTGACTTCCCTTTGTCCTTTGCCTTAAGCGGTTGCTCATGTCTATCATCACTAACCCTTGTATTAGGGCATTTATTGGCATAATTCCCCCATTTCCTTGCACTTGAAGCATTGAAGTGTTGGTGGTGTGTTCTCTGCAGTGTTTTCTTTATTCACATCATTAGAAACCCTTTTTCTATTACTTCGACACTCAGCTGCTCGATGACCTTCTTTTCCACACTTAAAACATGTTTTAGTCCCTTTAAGACAATCTCCACCATGCTTCTTTCCACACTTTGTGCATAAGGAAACATTCATCTTCTTTTCACCATTATTCTGAGATTTCTCCTTGAACTCCATCTTTCGTTTCTTGTCAAAACCATGAGATGGATATGTAACACCAACTCCCATTTCTACCTTGATAGCACAACGCACAATTTCTTCATAGCTACTAAAGTCTCTTATAGCTAATTCCCTTCGAAGACTTGGTTTTAAGCCACTGAAAAATCGATCAACTTTACTTTCAGGTTGGATGATAATGCCAGATGCATACCTTGAAAGTCTTGTAAAATTCGCTTCGTATATACCAACAGATTCATCATCCTTTTGCTTTAGTTCAAGAAACTCCTTCTCCATATTTGTTCAAAGAATACGAGGGAAGTACTTACTGAAAAACAAGTTCTTGAACTCGTCCCATTCCATGGACTCAATTTCATCTTTTGGCCTCGTATTCTTGATAAGATTCCACCATTGATCAGCTTCACCTTCCAAACGATATACCGCTAAGATGACTTTATCATGTTCAGAACATTGAAGAATTGAAAATATCTTTTCAGTGGTACTGATCCATTGTTCATCAACAAGTGGATCGGAAGTTCCACTGAAATAAGGTGGACGTTGCCTCATGAAGGACTCAATAGAATACTGTTCCTTTCTCTGCTCATTTGGAAGTCCAAAATGATTCATAGCCTGTGTAAGGATAGCAATAAGATTTTGCACTCCATCTCCCATAACATTTGTTTGTTCAGGAGGGCAATCATTGCATTGTCCATTGCATTGATCAACACGGTTCCTTCAGGTTACAGCCATCATCTAAAACCCAAAAAGAATAGTGTGAGAGGCAAAAATCATGCTAGGGAAAACAACATTATAAAGGGGGAGTATCCTCAATATCTAACTTCTTAGGTTAAATTCTAGGATCATTAGCGCAATTCTAGGACTATAACCTATACGTATACTTAACCTTAGGGACATCCCTAGACATACCTTAGAAATATCTCTAGGGATCTCACTAACGTTTTCGCATCCTAGTTTCCAAAGGTTGACTAAACCTTTCCTCTGATACCAAATGTAGAGACCTGAAGCTTGACGTACATGTACATTACATTACTTTTGCGGAATACTTAGTACATTACAAAAACACACACACAAGGACCTTAATAGTTTAGTGTCTTTGGAAACTCGGAATATAATCTTCTAATCGTGGTGAAAGATCTTCAACATCTCCCATAAAGATCCTTTTTTTTATCTAAAACCTTTCTTTATATCCTAGGGAAAAGAAAACATAAAAGGGTGAGCTCAAATGCTCAGTAAGGGTAAACAAAAGAAATATCAATCACATCATATTTATAAGAACATAACATTTTGGAAATCTTATCCTGCAAAAGTGAGCATAATTTCATAACAAGGGATAAATCATGGCAGTGAAATGTAATCACAATAATCATAACTTAAAACATGAAACTTTTTGGAATTCACACATAATCATAGAGAATCATTTCTTGTTAGTCAAGACTCATTTCCAAGACTATCTTAGTGGACAAAGTCCCTTTCTGAATCGAGTAACCCTCGTTTCAGTCCTGTTTCACTGAACCGGTATAACCTACCATTCCAGCCATGTCTATCTCATGAGATATAAAATCTTTACCCAATGCATTTTAGGGAGGTATAGGTCCCAGCCATCTCATAATGATACCATTCTTATGTGTGCCACAAAATCATAAACCATACATCATTTCATAACCCATGTAATAAAAATGGGAATCTTAAACATCATGACATCATAAAACAATTCATATACGATAAAGGAATTCATAAAAATAATTCCATCATAAAATAATCAAATCAATGTAAAAACAGAAACCTTTATTATCTTATATGGAAAATAATCTTGATAAAACACTTGAACTTTATTCTTGAGGAAAATATCCTTTCTACTTCAAAAACACTTTTCCTTTCTTAACATGTCATACAATTTTAAACTAAAAGAAGTTGATTAAAAATAAACTTGAAAACTTGTAAAGGAAGATTCTTGTAAATAATGTTTTAAAAATCCATTCATGCCGTATAAGTTAAAAAAAACATTCTTCGTACTTTTGTCGGAAAAGTAAAAAAAGTACCTCGTACGAAAAACGACAAAAGATTCCTTTCATATCTTTTAATAAAAACTCACCGAAGGGTAAAATAGGATTTAAACAATTGTAGGTTAATTAAAATAACATTACATATTGAGGAAACATGGATTTGGATGATAAAATACACCCCAGTAAATACTAAAGCATAAACAATCACGGATAAAAATGAGATTGTGATATTTTCCCTTACCTTAGGTCTGATTTGCTTTGTACGTGTCTGAAGCTCCTGTATAATGGTTTAAATAATGTTATTGACTTATTACATAATCATACATATTTATATTATATCATATATGGTCATATTCTTAGCTTCTTATTAGTAATATTTCATTGTTACTTGTTACTCGGGTCTTTATTGCCTTTTGTTCTTATGCGTGTTTTGCCGAATAATTTCTTATTCTTCTTTTAAGGTTATAGATAACTTATATCCAGAATGGTATTAGTGTAACATATATCATATTTATTCATTCAATTCATTTATATAATTACTATGTAATTATGATCATGTAGAACGAGCCGCATCACATCGTGGAGACGGTATTCCGTACGTACGCACGAGCGATGATATTGTTCCCATGATCGTGGAATTGTATTTAAGTGTATTTATACTATTTCAGTATCAATATCAATTTATAATAGTTATATATAGTTACTCATTACACCATTATACCCATCCTTGTAAGGTGATGGCGGAAAATAGATTACACCACGGCGTGGAGACGGTATTTCGTACGTACGCACGCGCGGTGATTTCATTTTTCCGTAGGATGGATAGAAGGTGAATTAGGGTTGTTTCATATTTATAATAACATATCAGTATGTAATTAATACTGATGTTATTACTTTATTATGAAACAACTAAATAAGAAGAATTTGAAGAAGAAAGAAATTGAAAAGATAGGTAATGGATATTACCTCTTCTTTTAAACGCCTCTTTGAATCCTCCACTTAGGGAACTAAGATTGGTCTTTGAAGAAGACCAGGACCTCTAGTATTATTCTAGGTAAGTTTAGAAGGGATTTTGGCAGGGGTTGGCCGAGCTTGAGTTCTCAAATTGGTGTGAGGAGGAGGGGGAGTAGGTGCCCTTTTATAAGGGAGGAGAGGGGCACCTTAGGAATATCTCAAAATATTATTTTATATTAAAGTCAAAATCGGTTTATAATGGTTCCAAAGGGTCTTATTTAGAAGGTAAAGTGGGTATGGGTCTAAATCCTATCAAAAAATATGATTTATACAATTTTAGGTTATTATTTTAACCTTATCAATTAGATTTAACTCTAAGTTAAATAATTTAACTTTTACCGTGTATTTTTGTTTTCTTACACTATATGGTTAATACACTTACTATAACATGCCAAACGAACCCCAATTTGTTTATTATTAATATATATATCCTTATCTAAGTCATTTGGCCGATACTTAGATTTTTAGGAATAAAATAACAATTAAAAATATAATATTTTATTTAAAAACTATTTTGTGTCAATTTTGACACTATTTGATATATGATTTTTGTGAAAGTCATAACAGAATTATATGTTCGAACTAAGTTGATTAAATCAACAATAATATATTATAGTAACCAATAAAATTATTGGAATTCATAAAAAGTCTCAAATTTCATTTATTTTGGTGTTTATAACATCTATTATGTGAATATTTCATTAATAAGATAATTACTGCATCATCATTGTGTCATAAATAAATTAAATTATTTAATGTCAAAAAATTACAAATAAAATACCATTATGTAGGAAATCTTTTTAGCTTTCTAATGAATATTTATAGTCGAATTTATCTTATGTATAACCCCATATTAAAAATGTTTTAGTAAATAAACGTTGATTTTAACTCTTTTAACCCTTCTTTAAATAAATTAATAATAAATGTCCTAATCTAATCCAAGTGGGCCTAAATGGTCATATTTTATTCCTAAGTTTGTTTTTGTTCGAATTAAACTTATCCAATAGAATTAGGACATGTGTTAGGGTAATAATAATATCATCTTTACCCTTAATTACCCTATTTACTTTTAACCGTGGTAAAAAAAAGTAAAAAGTTACTATTCACCAAAAAATATTTTCATCTCATTGAACCACATTTTAGTCCTTGATATTAACCATGTCTCTCGGATTTTCGAAATTCCACTCACAGAAGCGGTAAAATTAAGTTTTATGAACAATTCAGTTTTTTTTAACTACCACTTAGTGGTTTCACTATTCATCAAAAATTGAAAGTTTTCAGAAAAATACCAAAAATTAGGCCTAAGCTATATTTGATATTATGAACTCAAAAATGATGTCTATTTTACCAAATTCAAAACATATCAGTTGCATTAACTAATTTAAAAATTAATTTCCGTCGTTAAAACAAATAGCGTGTTTTTAAGAGATAATAACTATCAAAAGATTGAAACTTGTTTATAAGTGCTTTAAATGTGAAATTACATCCAATGACCAACATTGTATTGAATTGTAAAAATATATTCTAAATATACTTTAAAACCACTCAAATTAATAATTTATCACTATTAATTATTTAGATTAAAAGAGTTGTTTTTCATTAAAATTTAGTAATTTTCACTATTCATCAGAATATGAAAGTTATCCGAAAAGTACCAAAATTTCACCTTAGGCTAAATTCGATACTCTGAATCCAAAAATGAAGTCCATTTTGAGAGATAAAATTTCTACAATTTTAAAAGATGGTTATTACTATTCATAATGGCTAGTTTTAATAATATTTTAATAGAATATCGTTGTTTAGTGAAACTCGGTATTGCGTACTACACATGCTATCGAGGAAGGTCGCGATTGCGTGTAATACAAGGCAAGTCAACGATGCATGTTGTGCAATATCCTTTTGGTGTAGCGTACAACACAAGACATTAGTGAAATTAAAAAGAATATTTTTCATAAAATTTCGGGGTGTTACAATAAACCCACCACATTATCAAGGGTGTATATGGTCAAGAAAAAGTAGTGTATCTCCATAAGTCATGCCCAAAAAATGGTGATTCTATCCAAATATAGTGAGATTATCAATCTATTGAGACAGCACATAAAGGTAAAAGAAGAAGATTAATAATAAATTTTCCATGATATACAATGTTTTTATATATGGCCATTAAATTTTGTTATAATATTTTAACTTATAGAAGTTACAGAAGGCAAAAACATAGGGGTATCTTATATGAAGTAAAGAAGAGTTATAATATACATAATAAATATTCATAAAAGAATATAAATATATATTTAAAGAATTTATTTTGATTCCTTTAAAAATTTTGTGAATATTACAACAAAAGTGGCCAATTTTATGAAGAGTGTTGTTCTTAGATTATTTCAGAAAAACCCAAATAGTGAGGTGAAGAGAAGAATTAATAAAAAAATAATAAAATCATAAAAGACGTCCATAGTGTTGATACAAAATAAGGGTATTGATCTAACTATTTCCATAAAAAAGATAAAAAAGGATGTATCATCAGCAAGGAAGAGATGATTCTCTTATAATAGGAAATAGATCATAACGGGCTAGAGGGGAACAAAGTGGTGGACCACCTTGCTTCCCAGGCTGATCCAAATCTCAAAGTCACATGTCTCACCAACATCTCTTTCTTTAAACCAGAGGGGATGAATCTGATTTGAGGGGACGCCCTTACCATGCACTATTACAGACCTCCTTAGGCCTGGAGGCCTGCATGGCATGTACTATTGTCTGGAATAAAAATTATAAGAATGATAATGATGATGGTGGTGGTGATAGTAAATGGTACATCATTTATTAATGTAAAAAAATAATTAATCTTAATTATACAAGATACAACGTAAAATTCATGAAATAATCAGTCTAAGATATAAATAGAAAGATTGGTTTAGTATAAGACATCCAAGAAAAAGAATTCAAATTTTATGAGAGGTTGTCTAAAAGCGATAACCTGATAATTATTGTTAATTTTTGTGGAAAGTAAAAATTTTCATGGAATATATCATATAATTTCATGACATGGTTTCTTGAAAAAATGGTTTTTTAAAAGAAAATAAAAAGGGGACAGTGCTTTGTGGTGCTAAAAATTATAATATAAATAAGGATTCCACACGCAAAAATTTGGGTATATTTCTAATTAATTCATAATAATATGGATAACCCAATTGGAATTGTATAAGAAAATTGAGCTCGTTGAAATGGGTGAATGTCTATTTCTAACTGAAGTAATAATGCCTATTTCAACTAATAATAATACTTAAATGAATAAGTTTGTGCTTCATATAAATTCTAATTTATGGAAACTTAAAGTAATTCATAGCATATAGATCTCATAAGAATCTTGATTTGAGAAGAAACAAGTTTATAGTTTGATAGTTAAAACTTATCCATGTTGATTACATGAATGGTCTAATTGAAGACTCAACTTATTTGGAGATTTATTTATTTTATGTTTAACTATTGGGAATTTAAGGTAGTATATGAAAAAGGATAACTGACTGAATGATGTGATATTTTACATCATTAATATCTATCCATCATAGATAATTTCTACCAGTATCAAATTTCCACCTCAAAACACTTTAAATGGTATCAAAAGATTATTCTTAATGGTCATTATTGATGTGAAAATAATCATTATAAAGTCTATTGAAGAGAAAACGAGGATGGGAGCTAAAAATATAAACAAGATTCCATAGTTTTAATACTTCATGATAAAATTTGGAATTTTTTGACATAATATATAAATGGTATGAAAACCACTTTCCCATTTCTAGTGTAGTAATATCAACTATGATTATTACAGGGGATTAATGATTGAACTATTAGATAACTTGTAAGTGGAAAATATTTTTTCACTTCCATTACTTTAATGTGTTTGTTGAATATTAGATTAGGTTATAAAACATATTGATAAATCTATTTATACAACCCCTAAAAGTGAAATATGAGATAGTACCTTATTTTTAAATGTTTACGGATATAATTGTAGTTGAAATTGGTCACTCTCTTATTTTATATAATGATCATTTCTCATATAGACATGAAATTGATTACTTGATGGCTCGATACTGAGTAAAAAAGTGATTCCAACCATCTCTCAAGAAAATCAGTTTGTATTTCTCCCATGTTACGTCTCTTGAGAAAGGGGAGAATAAAGAAAGGGGTAGAACAAAATATAAAATAAAATTTTTCTTATCATGTAATTTAAATAGATTATAAAAAATAATCCCTTACATTTACCATTTCATTTATCATCAATAAGTGTGGAATAGAACAACTATAAAAAAAATATTGACATTATCCATTATAAATTTGTTTCAGGTATTAAAAATAAATAAAATTTTGTATTAAGTGTCTAATGTATTGTGGATTTATTTATTTCCAATAATCATGTCAATATTTGTGTTGGGTGATGAATAAATAACCCCAATGATTTCTTGAGTTTCTGCCATTATAAATGGTAAAGAAGAAAGTGATGAAGTTGTTTTTGTTTTCAATGATAATGTAAATTTCCTCAATGGATAGACACATTTAAATATCTTATTATTGGTTTGATGGCTTTTATAAAATCATGACATGTTCTGTTATAATGGAGAGGGCACTATCTACAATAATCTTTATAGAGTTCTTGAATCTTCATGAGTGGGTAGGTTGTTTAATTGTGATTAAAGAATGAAAAAATTGTAATAAGTATAAAGAAACCATCCAAGGATTATTTAGTATGAATTTTGTTTACATTTATTAATGAAAAACACTTTTTCAAGTCTATAGATGAATAAGATTGAATAATAATTATAGGTGTAGTGAAGCTACCAGAAAACACTAAAAGATGAGTGTTTATATGCTATAAAAGACTTCGAAATTAATGATAAAGAGTTTGAAATGTCTTTTAACTTTTAGAGTAATTATAATTGTTTAGTTATTCATATAATAGGATCAAGACACCCTGAGGGTTTTTAAGGGGTTTTCGGTAGATTTGATCAAGTCTGGTTTCATGTGTATATTTTTCTCATAATCAATAATTTATCTAAGACATTTCATGTATAACATATTTTTCTACCTCAAAACTAGAAAATTGACAGAATATTTGGAGGTAACTATATGTATATGATATTTAATATATTTCACCTAAAATGGAAAATTATCGAGAGTTCCCAATATAAATAATATTCTCTCATAGTGGTATGAAATATTTTTCTTTGAGTTGCATACTAAAATTTTCTATGGAAAACTATATGTAATATATTTCAGTGATTTTTAATATATAATCATGAAGTTGTGATGAAATTTTAAAAAGTTAAGGAACTTGTAATATATTTTTTCATGTGAAATATATTTATTGGATATTTCTATAAAATTTTCAAAGGGAAAAATCTTACAAAGTGAATAAGATATTTGGTAGAAACTACAAAATTTTCTATGATGTGTAATATTGTATAGTTGTATGCCTAATATATACTTTTTTAGATAAAGTTAAAATGTGTAAATGTATATAACCATACACAATACATAATATTGGTAAAATATTATGTATGATTCTTTAATGGAAGAAATTTGGAAAATTGAAAATCCTCAGTGAGATGCTTAAGAAATCATATATATTACATATGGATTTACACTTGTAGAATGAAAATTTTTGGAAGATGGATAAATTCCCAAATGAATAATTCTAAATATTCTAATGTTAGAATTAATCTTCATTTATTTAAAAATCACAATTGAGGATGTGATTTAATAGATTAATGGGAAAGATAATATTCAAGCCATAAAAAAGAATATTGGGTATTGATGTATTTTGAGAATAAAAATGAACTATAAATCTCATCTTTTAATTAATAGATGTTGACATTCTATAAATATGAGAGGCTATGTTGCAATAGTATTTATGCCTTGTATTTTTTTGTTATAGAGATTGATTATTTTTTAGTTTTTTAGAATTAATTTTCAATCATTATCCCATTCTTTTTTGATGAATTGAACATATATTTAATCAGATGGTATTAATTGGGATTAACAAAAAAGAGGCTATTCTAAAAATACTAGTGGGGTAGGTAGTCAAATGAGGATGGAATATCCATTGATATTATAGAATTATGACTATGTTAAGATCTAAATAAAAAAAATTCATAGTATTTTTTTCATTCAAGTGAATGATAACATTTTAAAATTCATTTATTTAATGGTTTCATGGAAATTATAGATTATGAAATATTGGTTAATTCATTAGATTGTGAGAAATTTAAAAAAAGGAATAAGAATAAAATATAGGTAGGTAGAACAATTGAGAGACCATGATACTTCTTGGGATATAAATAATACACTTTATATCAAGGAAGACTAATAATAAGTGACTAACAATAATATGTGATCAAATCTAGTTCATTAAAGTATAAAGAAGAGGAAAAAGTATAAATGGGATCAGTGAACTCATCTTGTGATGACCAAATTACAGAACATGGTGATAGAAAAAGTGTTGAGGGAGAAATCAATATGCACTTTTATTATGAATTTTTTGTATCAATACTTTATTATTAATGAGATACTAGGTATTGAAGATAACAGGTGGCTCAAGAGTTGACTAAATCCAACTAAACCAATTCCAAATAAGATCTAGTTGTTTGGAAACATGATGAGATGGATGTTTGTGCTACTATTTTTGAAGGTAAATTAGTATTTGTAGAATATACTTGATGAAGTGTATTAGATCATTTAATACAGTGATATCCTAGAATAATTTGTTGATATTATTCAGGTGGGTTTATTGAATTTTAATATAGTCAGGTGACTAATGACTATCAGGAAGTTATATAAGGAACTCATTGGGAGATAGTTATTTTCCCAAGGAAGTGGATATAAAACCAAAATTAAAGTTTTCTTTGAAGTAAAATAAAATAGTACATGTGTTTAGTAAATTATTAAACCTACTCACCCAATTTTAATAACTTTTATATAATATTGATAAAATATATGTCTTAGAAATCAACCCAAACATAGTAAGGATTAAGAACCCACAGTGGGACCAAACCTTGAAAAAAAATTAATTTATTACTTGTTCATTTTTTTCCCTAATTCATATATGGTATGTGTTTGTTGGGTTTATTATAATAATATCCAAATATAAATTACCCAGTAAAAGGGTTAAAATATTTAGAAGGGTTTTAAAAAGATAAATAATAAATTTGAAATGAATTTATTAAAAATTCAATCACCCTAATTCAACCCACGGGTTACTGCACCCATTCCTGGGCACTTTAACATGAGGGTCCTACTGTTTGTAAAATTAGTTATGTATTATACACAAGAGTATTGATATATAATATTCTCTCTATAATGTTTTAGGGGAAATGGATAAGTATGGTACATAAGAGTTACTTTTTGATGCATAAGAGAAACCCTGAGGATTTGTAAAAGTAACTCCAATTCTCCCTAGGATATGTAAAAGTAAATCTATGGAAAATAAAATACATAATGGTAACCCATATGATATGTAAGGATTATTATTTTTTGAAAAAATGTCTAAGTATTTGAGTCACATTGTGATATACATAAGGTTATTTCCCATAGGTTCCTTTTAATACATAAGGGTAACTTTTTAACATGTAAGGGACATTTTTTACTAAGTGTGACATGTATGGATCATTTCCACGATATATAAGGGTTATAGTTTTTTTAATATTTTATGTGAATTTTTTTATACATTTTTATAAAATTATTATCAATGGATTTCATTAGGTATAAAAAGTGAGAAATTAAATTTATTTTAGAATACAACGAGTGTTCCATAGTTCTTATCTTTTTTGTTCCTTTTTCTTTCTTGAAACATATTCCTCAATTGTTTCTTGTTCTTCATGAACTTTATTAAAGGGTGTATCCGTGTGTATGTCTAACTACCCTAGATTATTTATTACTACTTTATCTCATGATTTACTAAGTTTAGATAAATTGTGACCTAAATTATAGATTTAGACAGATTATTGACTTGGAATGAAACATCGTAGGATTTCTATTGTTTTTAAGGGATACATACAGAAATTTTTATGTGATAAATGATGATTTTAGGCCTATTATTTCATGTATTGTGTCGTTTTTTGACTTTATCTATCTATGGGATGTTTATTTTTGTTGTTGGCATTGTTCTTAAAGATGCAATGGTGGATGTGGTTCCTTGGGAATGTGTTAGGTATAACCTGTGTGATTATAGGTGATATTGATCACTAGATATGGGGAGATGAGGTAGTCAGTATATTGAAGATGGTTTTAACCATTACCATAGGTGGTGGGGGAGGTTCTCCAAGGTGTGGTCATTGTTTTTTGGTGATTTTCAATCACTATTGGGGCTAAGGTAATTGCGGTAATATTAACATAGGATATGGATAATTATGTGTTTTAGTCCACTCATTATGGGTGTTACCCCCCATAGATTGAGAATCATGGGGGAGAAAGTGTTGACCACCAATATTTAGTTGGGTTACACTATATATGTTCATGTTTTGTGGAAAATTAGACCACCATATGGGACCTTGAGGATCACCAAATATGTGAGAGAGTTTGGGGATGCTGGGCCAGTATTGCTAGAATATGGTTATCATCATACTATGGACTCATCGAGTTACTAATATGGTGGTTGTTAAAGGTTCTTTATGTTCATGGGACTTGTGATATAATGTGTGGGTGTGCCTTTTAGTATTCATGGTTGAATCATTGGTTTTTTTGGCTATTTAGTGTGAGATTTCATGGGATATGAAATTGGTTGGAAGGTTGAGGTAACTTCAAATATGTGTAACAACATAAGTTTTTTTTATTAAATAAATATTTTCTTTTACGGATTACTCCACATGAAACACTGAATAAAAAATATATATAAACTTTTGTAATGTATTCATATAATTTTAATGTATAAATAGTGGAAATATAATTATGAATATATATATATAATATGACTTTATATATCGACTCAACTTAGGCACCTAAGTAACTAATGAAATATATTTATTTAAATTCACTTATTTTAAAGTATAATAAATTTTTATATGAATTAATTATTAAAAAAAGTTTAATTATTAATTTATAGTAAATAGAAATAAGAATAGATAATATACCAAAATTCATTTTCCTATAAAATAGTTTGTCTTTATATTTATGTTTTTATTTAAAAAATCAAAATTATGAATTTTAGGGTGATAAATTGAAAAAATTAACATAATTTTTGGATTTATTATGGCCATATTTTCTTAATATTAGTTAATTAGATTTTTTTAAAATATTTTTTAGGTGAATAGTGTAAAATACCTTTTATTACATATAATATGAATTTATAACATTATTTTTATATTATAATGAATTAAAAATTTATGAAACCTTTTTATAAGATAAAATATGTAATTTATAATTGAATTTATAAATTTAAAAAAGTTTGTTTTTTTATAAACCCATATTTTACATTTTATAATTTAAGTTAAATTTTTCATAAAAAAAATTATACATTATATATTTAGTATTTTAAATTTCTATGTTATCACTTTTAAAAATTTAATCAAAAAATGTATATAAAATTTGGAATAATTAGTTTCAAACTGTATAATAAGGGATATTTTTTGTTCATAAAGGATAAATGACCTAGGTAAAAACTTGTTACTATGGTGAAAACCAAAATTGTACAAATGAGTAACCTAAGAGGAAAAAGTCCTAACATGTTTAAATAATTAATTGAGTTTTGTAATTGTGGATTGACCTTATCTATTACCCACTCACTTATTTATCAATTTTGGAGCCATTTCCATTGATAGTCACTTCCCATTACTATAAATTTTTAGGTATTTAAAAAAATGTCACTCTTTCTCACTTATAAAATGGGCACTATTCTCCTCACTTAGCCTCACACAAAAAAAACCCTTTAATTTCTGATCAAATTTAGACCAAACCTATCATCCACACCCCTATACACCTTAATGGAGTTTTATTATTCTAAAAAGATCATATCTTAATGTTTTAATCACCTTCAAAAAGGAGGTAATCCAAGAAGTGTGATATAAATTCCTAACCTCTCGTTCTTTTATATTTCTATTTATTTATGTGCTTTTATTCTCCCTAAAATTATATTTCACCATCATAAAATCATAAAATTAGTATTATTATTATACGAATATTTTACTATAATTATGGAAAAACCATTAACCACCCTCCCCTTTTCCATTAAGAAAAATGAATATAATAATTGTGCATTATGTAGACTACAGCCTCCACTAATAAATGTGTTTTGTTTTCATTCATATAAAAAAATGGATGGTTTTATCTTTTGTTTTATGATTATATATGATATAGATAAGTGATATATTTTATAAATATTGTTATTTTTTTGATAACAAAAAAATAACAATATTTATATGATAATCCATCGATATCTGTAAATAACCCAAAACTAGTCCATCACCAATTTTATTTTCACAAATTGTGATTAAAAATCCCATGTAATAGAATTATAAAATTACAAGACCATATAATAAAATAAATTATAGAACATGTAATTATTTTTAAATGATGATCTTTGAGAGAAAAGGAAGACCGACACTGTTTTTACGAACCTAGTTTAAAAACGGTCAAGAATATTAACAATCGATGTTGAAAAAAGATTATAATAATCAAATAAATGAATAGAATAGTAATTAATAAAGAGTTTAAATGTAAATTTATATGAATAATGTTCTAAAATATTTATTTAATATTTCTAACTTTATGATACTAGAGGTTAAATCACTTATATTTAAATCAAGGGTAAAGGTAAGGGACTTGATAACTCAAATTTCCTCCTTTAAGTTATTCAATTTTTTCTCAATTTTATTTCCCCTATGATCACTAAATTTTCCATTTTAAATGATATTATCCATTTATATCTACATGAAAAGTTTTATTTATAATTATTTTCTAAATAATAAACAAAAGATACTTTTTGAAAAGAGACTCATAACTATGAATTGTACAACGATGAATAAAAAAAATTCAAAAATATCTTGTCATGATTTTATTTTATTTATCTTAAAAATATATAGATAATGGATTTATGTTTTGAAACATTCCACCCCACACCCATTGGATTGGGAAGAGGTAGCGGTGTTACTAGGCCTTAGGTGACATCCCCAAGACACCAAAGTCTGGCATTAAATGACAAGGTCCTCAAGGTAATTTGGGGGGAAATTTTCCCTCTGAAAGTTAAATAAACCTAAGAATAAAACAAGTAACCCAAAAACCCTTTTTGTGATGCATGAGTAAAAAATAAAACTAAATACATAACCAAACCAACAAAACATATCATAATACAAGAATAAACAAAAATAGATACTCAAGAGGACCAAAAAGGCCAAAAAACTCAAAACTCCAAAGTGACAACAACCAAAAACACCACAATTGAACCAAGATACAACTCCATATGCCATCCCACAATATAAAGAAGCATAATTAAATAACTAAGATTCACTTACATTACCTGTGTCTTGATATATGATGTCTACACATTCATAACAGTTCCCAGGAATGGGGTGATTCTAAACCCGATAGGATTTACCAAATGAATTACTAACTAAATCCACTAGAACAAAACATGTTAACATATTTTATAAATTATTTTTAAGTATTAAAAATAGTTCATATAAAATTCGTAAACCAGTTTTACAAGGAAAACATAAAAAAAATATTTTAACCCATTTCTTATTTGATTTAGAATGTTCTTTTCCATGTCCACACACACACACACTCAAGATTGGTGTTACCATTGATGATGGAACTTCACATCCATACTATATCCCATTGATGATGGTACTTCACAACCATTATCTATCCCATTCAACTCATGACCAACCATTTACACCAACATCCTACCAATTCATTTAAAAAACAATTTTCAAGCCAACCATTTCACAAAAAACAATTTTATTCTTTTAAATAATTTAAATAACCACTTTAAATGTGTAAAAACTAGACCATAATTTTAAAACATCATTATAAAATTATAAACAAGGGGTTTTCTAAAAAACAATTAACATTCCATATTTTTCATTGCAATACTAAAAAAATATTTCCACCAAGATTCACACCAATATTTCACAACCATTTTAAGAAAATAATTTAATTAAAAGTGTGCCTTAAATTTTTAAACCATGTAGAGTTGAGAAAGAATCTACCTACCTTATAGAAATTAGAAAAAAATTAATAACAGTGCAACAAAATTCTATGATCTGATCACAAATCATGTTACCTTCACTAGATACAAAAATATATCATCATAAAACCACTCAAACACATAGATATATCCATAACAGATTATATTTATTGATTTGAGAGAGGGGAGAAACTTGTATCTAAGATGAAATAGGAACAACATGTACATACCAATGAATCTAGGCCTCAAACACACTTTGATTCACCTAAGGATCGCTCCTAGATCGATTGGGGTCATTTATCACACATTAGGGGAAAAAATAATTTGAGTTTTGGGAGGATTCGGTGACAACCAATGGATTATGGGGATAATTTAGATTATATCCACTTTTTAAGGAGGGGAAACTATAAAAAACATGGTTAGGTCACACGATTTGGAAAACCGTGTTCCAATAGTGTGATAGTATTGTCTTTAGGCCATACCTTGCCTGGTTGGATCACATGATTATAAAAACAATGCTCCAAATATGAATTTTACTCTATTTCAATATGTATGGTTTCTCCAATAAAAATAAATAGTTTGACTAAACTGTGATCCTACCCAATTCCCATTGTCTTCACTTTCACGGTTTTCTATAGATGCTTTACATTTTCCACTAATCGTGCACAAACTATGCACCACCATAAAATCCTAAAAAATGTTCCAAAATCCCTCAAAACCTCCAAAAACATAACCCAAGAATTATAAAGACTCAAAATATATGAATAAAGGGTCATTTACCTGAAATCATGGGAGATAAATTCTCCTCACCATTTCCCTTTCCATCCCTAGAAGGTAGAAAACCCGCGTTGTCCTGGAAGAGTTTGGACCATTGATCAACTGTTTCCTTTTAATGCTTGTACATTTCTTCTATAATTTGACCTTTTATCCTAAAACCCACACTAGACTGATGATTTTCCTTTTAAGAAATTATCTTTCCTATCCACAATCCATAATATCACATGAATCAATTTATAATCTAGCTCTAGTTCAACATGATCTGATCATATCACATGGTCAAGATCAGGTTGATACTTCTTCAATTAAGAAACATATAACACATTGAGTGATGAACAAAACCCTGGTGGAAAAGAAAATTGATATTCCACCTCAAACCCCCATTTAAGTATCTATAAAGGTCATATTTATCGATTATATAACTTTCTCTACTTACCAAAACAATGATTCCCAATGCTTAATAAGATTCTCAATAACACTTGGTCACTCAACTCAAATAACAATGGTCATTAATGATGTTCCACATATGATTTATGGGAACTCTAAGTTGTATCCATTCTTTTTCTGATCAAATGAATCTTCCATATTGTATCTTGCACAAGTTTAGGTCCAATTGGTGAATTCTCACCTATATCTACCCAATAAAGTGGAAAATGACAAGGATTCTTGTACAATAATTCTAAATGATCCCTATGTATCAAATTATGGTAATTTTTTTATATGAGAACTCAACTAATGATATATTCTCTTCCCATATGATACCAAAATTTATCACATAATCCCTAATCATGTTCTAAAATATTTGGATTTTTCATTCAGACTGTCCATCCATTTGAGGATGATAATTCATGCTCATAGTCAACTATGTTCTAAGGTATTATTTTAAGGATTTTCAAAAATAAAACATAATCTTGGGGACTCTGTCTGATAAAATAGATAATGGAATGCCATGAATCTTTATAATTTCATGAATATATATTTTTTAAAAATCTTCCACTAAATTAGTTTCACAAATTAGGATAAAGTGATTCGACTTTTTTATCTAATTTAAAATCACTCATATGAAATAGTGTTTCCTAACTATCCTTAGTGGACCTATTAAAAACCCCCCATGGATATGTGCTCCCATTTACACATGGAAATCGATAAAAACGGAAACATAACTACTGTTCATTGATCATCCTCCATTACCTACTAATTGGTGACACATATCAATACATACACCGCTATATCAATTTTCATTCCACCCCACTAGAACTGTGATTTCAATTATTTGTACATTTTCTGAATCCCATGGTGAACAGTCTATCTCTAATAGTGGTTGGAACTAAGAAGTTTTTTCCAAATAAGTCAAAGGTATGACCTTCCGATCTCTAAACTATAACACTAAATTTCTATCTAACTTCCAACCCTCAAGGGTCTCCACACCATTTATTTTTTAACTCATAGTGTAACATAATCCGTATTGGATGTTTGGGACATTCTAACTTCCTCAACCAAATCCGGAAAAAACGAAACTAGAAAGAAAACTTCAATATCAACTTGGTTAAAGAAATATTTATGAATATCCTTTATTAATGAAATTAGTTTACACTGGTAAAAATCCTTTCTATCCAACCTATCATATGAATTTCTGCTCAATTAATCTTCCACATAATTACCTTCACCTAGTGTATAGATTATGCTGAAGTCAAACATCTACAGATACACCATCCAATTGTGTTGTCTTAAATTCAAATCTCGTTGTGAGAAAATGTGTTTCAAAATATTATGATCCATAAACATTATGAATCTATCACTAAAGAGTTAATGATGAAATGTTTTCAAATAATTGACCACATAAACTAATTCCAAGTCATGTGTTGGGCAGTTCTTATTATGAAAACATAACAGTTATGGGCCATAAGAAACGACATGATCATCGTGCTTAAGAAAACATCCCAACCCAGATCCCAATGAAACATATTAGACTACATAATCTTGTTCAGAATCTTGAAATTTGAGGATAGGTGTTGATGTAAGTCTAACATTATGTTCTTGAAAGGATTTATGACATTTTTCATTCCACTAAAAAGGGACGCCTTTTCTCATAAAATCTATCATTAGCGATTTCTATAATGAAAAATCACATAAAAATGTTTTTAGTTTTCTACTAATACAAGGAAACTACATATCACAAAGAATTTTTTTGGTGGTTTCCATGATAAAATAGCTTCTATATTTTCTAGATCTACAGAAACACCATTTTCATAAATGACATGGCCAAGAGAAAATACCTCTTATATCCATAAATTACACTTTCATAACTTGTAATACATATAATATTCCTCCAAGATACCTACCATTATCATCAATTGTTTATCTTGATCCACTTTTGACCGATAATACACAAGTATATAATTAAAAAACACCACCACAAAGGAATAAAATTACATTTGAAATATTTAAATCAATAATTCCATAAATATGATAGGTGAATTCATAATACCAAAATGAGTAATTACATATTCATAATGGACATATTTACTTCTAAAAGATGGATTTATAATATCCTCCTTCCAAACTCGTAGTTGGTGATAACCCAAACATAATTAAATTTTAGGAAACTATTGGGAACCCCTTAATTGTTTGAATAGATCATTAATTAAAAAAAATATAATATTGATTCTTTATAATAACTTGGTTAAGTTTGTGATGATATACATGAAGTCTAAGATTTCCATCTACCTTATTTACAAAAAAGAACCATTGCTTCCCACAGAGATGTACTTAGTCAAATAAACCCTTTAATTTCCAACTCTTCCAACTAAACATTTAATTCTATAAAATATTTTGGTTACACCTAATAAGAAGGAAGTGATATAGGATCATTCTCAAGTATGAGATCAATCATACACTCCACTTCTCTTTTGGTTGGAAACCTTGAGAAATTTTCGGTGAAAACATCCGGAAACCGGTCAAAATAGTTGTAAAATATCCATTCCCATGTCAACTAAAATTGAAAAATAACCTCTACCAACAGATAAGATATGGTTTTAGACATCAGTACTAAAAGTCCATTTGTATTTTCCTTTACATCCCAATATCTTTAAATATATGTTTAACACCTTATCGATATGTGAAACTAACATTCTGGACATAATAGTATATGTGATATTTAAATGATGTCACTAAATACATAACTAGAATCAATTTCTAAACATTAGTATCAATCATAGATAAATCACAAAGCAAACTATCCCTATCTATATTTATGGAACATGTTTTACACATAAAGGTGAGATGCTCTCTTTGGACAATAGGATTTTAATGTTTTAAAATAGAAGGAATCATATCAACAGACAAACCTAAAATATCAACAACACGAGAAGTGATAATGTCACACCTTGACCCTTCATCTTGTTGTATCTGTTATTTATGTTAATATTTGAGTCTTTTCGTTTGATAAAGTTTAAAAATTTATTAAATTAAAATCCAAATAAAATAAAATAAAATAAATGGAAAAAAATTAATAATAATAAGGAAAATATTATTATCTAGTTTATTATTATTATTACTATGTTATTATTAATATTATTAATATTAATAATAATAATGATAATATTATTATAATTATTATATTATTATTATTAAATTTAGGTGTCTTAGGGTTAATTTTTCTTTTCTTTTTCCTTATTTTCTTTTCCTTCTTTTGTTCCATTATTTCTTCTTTTCTTCTCCCTCATTTCTCTCCTCCCACCCCTTGTGTGTCGGGTAGTGCCTCTCTCCCTCTCCAAGTAGCACTCCTTGGTCGGAGCCCCCCTTCCCCTTCTATCAAATTCCCTAGGAGACACCCCATTCACTCCTATGTTCGACATCCATGAGGCGTGATGCACCCCCAGCCAAAACCCCTCCTTGGTTGCACAATGCACCACCCTCCAGCCTCTTACGTCCATCATTTTCTTCCTCCGTTTCTTCACAAATATTGTCTGAAGCTTTGAGGTAAGGTTCCCTACTCCTCCTCCTCCCTATTTTCAACCGAATTGTGGCCTCTTTATTGACCTATAAAATTTTTTTGAACCCTAATCAATTTGGGGTTTTTCTTTTGATTGAATACTGTTATTTAGGTTTCTTTAGGTTTCATCGAGGCCAGTTTTAGCCACCTACAATAAGGGAAGTGGGTTATCCATGTTTTTTGAGTAAGGATTATTAAATTTCTTCATTGTGGTTTAATTTTAATTTAGTATTTTTATGATTTTTTCATTTTTGGCATTTTGTTTTGGATGTGAAAGTATTTTTTCAATAAATTAACATGTGTTTGATTTTTATATGGAATGATTCTGTGATATAGGTTCTATTTTCCATATAAATTATTTTTGTAATTATTGGTTGTTTTGTATGACTTGTTTATTTTATTTATTAGATCATGTAAGGGATATAGATTATATTTTAGTATGGTATTGGATTTCATTTAATTTTAAAAGGAATTTGGGAGTGTTTTTTATGTAAGGGCATGTGGTGTTTCTTTGGTATGTTTTTATAAATTATAAAATGTTTTATTTAATGATATTTGTGTTGAAAATACTATTTTAATGGGTCCATGTTGTGTGGTTGGCTCTAAATCGAAATTGTAAATGAAATTGGGTGTAATTTTAGTGAAAACATTTTTTGTTTCATTTTTTATCGCTTTAAAAACTACTCAAATGATTTATTAAATTATTTTTGTAGTGAGGAAAAAAATTGGTAGAATTAATGAATTTTTTAATTTTAATGTTGTATTTTGATATTAAATTGATCATTTTCCATGGGTGTTTAATACTACATCATTTGGGGTTTTCACTTTTCTTCTAAATAGTGGTTTGAATGTGTGAGTGGTTTATCTCTTGTGGAAATTCCTTGTTGGACCCTTTGAAAGTGGTTTGATGGAAATGGGATGTGATGTATCCTTTATGTTTGATAAAAATTTCAATGGATGTTTCCTTTTTTGAAATGCACTTGATCATTGCAATTTAGGCCAAATGGGTTAGTAATGGACTTATTTTGTGTTTAAAGGGGGTTTCCTTGTAAAAGGGGTGTTTTAGTTTTATAAATTGGGAATGGGGTTTCCCTTGATTTATGTGGCTATGATTGGATCTGTTTATTACATCCTTTGGAGTTGTGTTTGAAATTTCAGATTTGTTTTGGAAATGGATTTTCAAATGTTTATTAAATGGGTGAAGGCCCGGTTGGCACTTGTGATGTGATATTGATTTACCTCATTGAAACCTCATGTTGAAGATGATGATTATGGTTTATGTGATTGATTCTTGTGTTATAATAAATGGTTTTGTTATTAGTTCAGACCCTTGGTGTGTTTTTTTGAAATGTTTTATAGATTTTTTAAGTGTTTAATTGTTTTATAAAATTATATGTGTAGTGTGTGGTCCCTGCTCCATGGTTTTGAGTTGTTGGGTCTAAGGTGACTCACCTATGTGTGCATATGTAAGTATATATATGTGTGTGTGGGTTCCCCCGTTACATGTATAGTCATCCATGGTAGAGAATATGCATGTATGGGACTAGGTGTTCCCATGTATATATATGAAAATGAATAAGTAGGTGAGTGGAGACTAGTATATCCGTATAAGAAAATGTGTAAGGATCACCTTGCGCATGTTCATGGATATGCAGGTGCATGCATAAGGGTTGGGTGTCCTTACATGTATGTGAAGGTTCATATAATTAGTGGGGGAGTAGCAGCTTTTAGTTAAAAATCACTAAGAGCCGAGGTGGATGGATTGGTTCCACCTTGAGGTAGGTCCCCTATACCCATACCTTTAGTTTTAATTACATAATTTCTTGATTGATTTAAAAACATGTTTTATATATATGATATATACACATGATATGAAATCTGGGTGTAGTTTCTAGTAATGGTTATGTCTTTGTTTTGTAAAATTTAAGGTATTACTAATTCCCATTCAGGCATAAGTGATTTTTCTTGAAAAGTGTTTTTCCTAAGTGGTTCTGAATTTGTAATGAATATTTTCAAAGATGTGTTTTGGTATAAACTCAGGGTCATATGGAAGTCTAACTTTCATAAATTAATTACATCATTATAAGAAAGGGTTCACACTTGTTTTTAAATTTGTAACACATTGTTTTTTTAATTGGGATTTTCCAATGGTTTTGGAAAGAGTTTGGGTGATTATGTTTTATAAAATGAAAACTAGTCATTATAAAAAAAACAAATCCCATTTGAAACCTTTAAAACAGTTTGTAAAATTGGAAAACCCTTCTTATTGTAGACCCCTTGGTTTTTGAAATTGATTTATATGTTCAATGATTTAATATGTGCCTAATGTTAAGGCTTGTGCATTGTGTGATGTGAATGAGGGGGAATGTGCTTAAGGAGTGAGAATGGTGGTGAGAGGTTGAATGGGTTTTGGATAAAGAAAATTTCGTGTATATATGTATTTTCTTGAAGAAAACTCACCACCACTTGAAATAGACCACAATAGGAAACTTAGGTATCTAGGTGGGTGAATTGGGACTAGTATGCTAGATGACATGGCAATGGTTCGTTCCGATTTCGTCGAGCAGGATTGACACAACAACACTAACTAAACATGTGATATTATTAGAGACCACTAAGTTATGGATATGTTCCTACTAGTAGATTGTGCACTGGAATGACTGAGAGTTGTGGTTTCTAAGCCACATTTACTAAGGTTTGTGGTTTATAATCCACCTTTACTGAGGGTCATGGTTTCTAAGCCATGTTTCACTGAGGTAAGAGGTCTCTAGGGTCTCACTTGTGCTATTTACCTATAGGGATTTCCCTTAATGCTCATTTGAAACATGATTCTTGTGATTTAATTTTCATTTTAGTTGTTTCATACTTGATGCATCATTTTTGAAAAATCATAATTTAATCAAGATTATTTTTCTTTTCTTTAGTTGGAAATTTCAATGTATGCTTGGAATATATTTTGAAAATATAGTGGAATAGAATAATTTTCTATAAAAATGTTAACTTGTGACTTGAACTTGAAAATAAGGAAAAAAATAGTTTAATATATCTTATTTTCAAGATGAAATGATTGGATTTCTTATTAAAGGTGTGGGTATGGGACATTGTTATATTTTGGCATTCCTACTGAGCATCTCAGCGCTCTCATGCCTACATTACTTTTCAGTTGTAGGTTCTAGTTTGGGATCATGGTTCTAAATCAGTGGCGACCCATGGGGTCACATGACGGTATGTCTAGCTAGTTATCTATACCTTATTCTTTTTTGTTAGTGTTTACCTGATTTTACTGATTTATTTATGTTTATCATCCTTTTATTTTTCTGAGATAAATCATTTCCAACTGCTTATTTTGATGCCCATCACTAGTTTCTAGCCCGTGGGGATTATGAAAACCCTTCAATCCATGCCACATACTGGATCGAGTGACCAGTTCATGGTCGACCTAGGTTGGTTCATGAAAAAATGGTATCAGAGGAGTCCCTTGTTATTTGGGGTGTTAGGTATCTTGGGGATTAGGTGTGTTAGGACTTGAGAGTTAGGCACATAAAGAACATCAAAAACCCTTTCCTCTCCTGAGAATTGAGTTTCTTGGGGTAGTATAGGATTTTAATTTTTCTTTTTCTTGTTTTGTGTGGATAGTGGATGACAAATGAACTTATCTAGTGTTATGCATTGGGTTTTCATGGAGTAGTGACCCATGTACATCCTAAGTTCAAGGTTCAAGATACTTCATGTGGTTGATTCTTGGTTGGAACATGGCCTGCTAATCCATGTTGCCAGATTTCCATATCCACTAGTTATTTATTTTTTGGAAATTTTGATGTGAGATATGTTTTACCTTCATTTTTGTTGGTGTGAGTGGATATGAAAAATGAAAATGGATTTTAGTGAAAGAGGTTTTCAAGAGGGAATATGGTTGTTGGAGTGGGAAAATGGTTTTTGAAATGGAAAACATTTTGGAATTTGTAAATGTGTTTCTTTAATGATAAGTTTCATTTTCAAATTGGTTGAGAATATATGCTTTACGTTGAATGGTATATTTTGAAAATGAGGTGTGTTTTGAATTGAAAATTGATATTCCTATGAGGGATCACATATATAGAGGTATGCATGTTGCACAAGGAAAAAATATGGTATGTTTGGATGGTTGCATGATCTAGCACAATGGTATATGTATATGTGAGACTTCATGGAATACCAATGATAGATATCTAAGTTATTCTGTTTTCAGAAAAATGGTTTTCAAAAAAAGGGTAACTGAAATGTTTTGAAAAGTTAGTGAGTAATTTTTTAGTGTTATTTTATAGTGTTTGGAATCCTTTTTCATGGGATCTTGGTTTTGACATACTGAATTGTGGTCAGAATGGTGGTTGAGATTGAGTTTTAGATTGTGATTGAAGTGTGGAATCTTGATATATGATGAGTTTTGATTTGGATTTGTGCCTCTTGTTTTCAGTATACCACCCAGAAAAGTCCCAGAGGGTTCTAGTGAGTCTCTTCTAGTTCTTGGTTCTACCCAGACTCTTAGTGGAGTGGTGGAATAGAATTATTTTTGGTTTTTTCCATGCTGATCATGGGCTAATGAATTTAGAGGAATGTATTAGTGAAATAATTGGTTTTTTCAGGTTATTGGGAACTCCCAAGTCTATGATAGCTCATGTCAATTTTATTTCATTTTAGGGTTAAACTTTGGATTGGTGGAAGAGATAATACCATCATCGTGCATGATGGGATGTCTGGGAACGTGTTTAAGACCACTCTCGTCAGATGGTTTATACTTGAGGAAGTGAAGGTGGGGAAAGTAGTAGATCTCACGAGTGTCCAACTAAGCCAATGAACAGTAAAGTATTACATTGGGCTTTTCGAGGCGTTCATTCCCTTCTCTCCGGAGGTAGCTTCATAGAATCAGTTAAAGTTTCTATTGTGTGGGGTCTTTGTATAGGGTTCATGGATCTATTATTTTTTGTTTTTAGGAAGGTTCTCCATCTGGTGAAGAGAGTGAACCAGAGTAACTTGTTTCAAACAAGTCTTCTTGTCAGTTCTATCTTCTGTTAGTTGGGTCCCTCTCTTTTTTTCTTCTAGTGTGGCTGGTTTGGGAACTTTAAGTCACCTTCTCATCATCCTTAAAAGACTTTCCATCAATGTGGTCGTTTCGGAAACATAGAGAGGTTACACTAGAAACAATGTTAGAAAGAGTCTTCACCAGAGGATGTTAGCTCCTAACTTTGGGGAAGAAGATTCTTCAGGATGTCAGATCTCCAACCATAGGTCTTAGAGTAAATCATTTCACACAGTCAGGAAATCATGGTGTGTAAAGGACCTTGGACCTATGTTTGTCTCCAGTTCAGAAATATGTATGGTTTCAATTTCTCTATTTTAGCTCCCTCATCATTGAAGGTTTTTTTCTGTAAGAGGATTAGAGGTCTCATTTCCTCATTGTAGTATTTTTTTTTAAAATTTACTCTTTGGTTGTGCATTATAGAAGATAACCCTTGAAAGATTATCTCCTTCTAGATGTGAGTCTCGAAATAGATATCTTTGTGTGGTTAGCCTGTGTGAACCAGTTTTAGTTCTAATTCTTGGTTTTTCTCATTTCATAGATGCATGCATCTTGGGAAATAATTAATTGGGGTCTGTTTCACCATTCAAGTTTGGGTTTTGGTCTATGTAGAGAGTTTTTGGGTCATTTTTGTTGGGTTTCCTATATAGGCCCATGCTAGTTAGCTTATGTTGGTCGATTCTTAGATGGTAGGGAGACCCACCATGAAACTTGGTGTGCCTTATTCGAGAATTGGTTTGTGTGGGAATTTTGGGCTCTATTGGTGGTCTCCTCTTTGGATATATTAAGCAGTTCTAGAGTTAGCTCATGCTAATAGTTTCAATGTTGTTTGTTCTAGTTAGGATATTTTGGTGGGGAGAACCCTCTTCATTTTCCGATGGAACTTCTCATTGTAGTTTCCTATAGAGTTGGTCGGGTTTGACTCGTGGAGTGAAAAATCACATTGAGTTCATGATTTTGTTGGTCATGTTCAGTTTCGAACTCGAGTTTGATTCCTCATTTGGATGGGTGAATTTCTGGGGGTAGAAAGTATTGTGGTGGGGAGAATTGTCACACCCTGACCCGACATCTTGCAGTCGTGGTTATTTATTTTTATATTTGAGCCTTTTGTTTTCTTAAAGATTAAAAATTTATTAAATTAAAATCCTAATGAAATAAAATAAAATAAATAGAAAGTGATTTAATAATATTAATAATTATAATATTATTATTTAGTTTTTATTATTATTACGTTATTATTATTATTATTATACTTATTATATTTATGTTTTTTTAGGATTACTTTTTCTTTCCTTTTTCCTTATTTTATTTTCATTCTTTATTTTTCCTTTCTTTCTTCTTTCCTTCTCCCTCATTTCAATCCTCACCCCCCTTGGGTGTCACGCAGTCCCTCCCTCCCTCTCCAAGTAGAACCCCTAGGTTGGAACCCCCTTCCCCTTTCAGTGAACTACCTGGATGACACCCTGTTCACTCCTTCATTCGACCTCCATGCGGCGCGACGCACCCCCAGCCAAAGCACTCCTTGGTTGTGTGACGCACCACCCTCCAACCTCCTCCATCATTCATTTCCTTCCTTCGTTTCTTCATGAATCTTGTTTGAATATTCGAGGTATGGTTCTCTGCTCCTCCTCCTCCCTATTTCCACCCAAAGTTAGGCCTCTCTATGGTCCTATGAAATTTGGTCGAACCCTAATGTGTTTGGGGTTTTATTTTTTGATTGAATCATGTTATTTAAGTTTCATCTGGTTTTATCGAGGATGGTTTTAGACACTACAGTCAAGGGCTATGGGTTCTCCATGGTTTCTAGGTAAGTATTCCTCCATTTCATCATTGAGGTTTGATATTAATTTAGGGGTTTTATGATTTTTGAATTGTCGTCATTTTTTTTGGGCGTGAAAGCTGTTTTTGCAATAGATTAACTTGTTTTTGATTTTTATATGGAATGATTGTGTGAAATAAAGTCTATTTTGGATATAAATTCTTTTTTTAATGCATGTTTTTTTATAACTAGTGTGTTTGATTTATTAGTTCATGCAAGGACTTCTGTTTATATTTTATTATGGTATTGGTGTGCTTTTAATTTAAAAAGGGAATTTGGGTGTGTTTTTGACATAAGAGCATGTAGTGTTTCTTTGGAATGTTTTTATAAATTTACCATTGTTTTATTGAATGATATTAGTGGTGAAAATCATGTTTTAATGCATCCAAGCTGTGTGGTTGGTTCTAAAGAATCATTTTAAATGAAATCGGGTGCATTTTTAGTGCAAACATTTTTTGTGTCATTTGTTAATTATTTACAAACTACTCAAATGATTTATTAAATTATTTGTGTGCTGTGAATTTTTTTTTGTATAATTGAGGAAGTGTTTAATTTTAAAGTTGTATTTTGACATGAAATTGAGCATTTACCATGGGTGTTTCATGCTGCATCATTTGGGGTTTCAACTTTTCTTCCAAATGGTTGTTTGAATGTGTGATTGGTTTATCTCTTGTGAAAATATCTGGTTAGCCTCTTTGAATGTGTTTTTATGGAAATGGTATGTGATTAATCCTTTATGTTTGATAAAAATTACAATGGATGTTTCCTTTTGTGAAATTCACCTGATCATTGGGCTTTAGGACAAATGGGTTAGGAGTGGACTTCATTAGTGTTTAAAGGGTGTTTCCTTTTAGAAAGGTTTGTTTTAGTTTTATAATGTGGGAATGGGGTTTCCATTGATTTATGTGGTTATGCTTGAAAATTTTTATGCCGCCCTTTGGAGTTGTGTTTGAAATTTTAGATTTGTTTTGGAAATGGATTTTCAAATGTTTATGAAATGGGTGAAGGTCTAGTTGGAACTTGTGATGTGATATTGTTTTCTCTTCTTGAACCATCATGTTGTAGATGATAATTAGGTTTTATGTTATTGATTGTTTTGTTATAATAAATGGGTGTGTTATTGGTACAGACCCTTGGTGTGTTATTTTGAAATGTTTTATAGATTTTTTAAGTTTTTAATTATTTTATTAAATTATTAAGGAAGTGCATGGCCCATACTCCATGGTTTGGAGTCACAAGGTCTAAGCTGACTCACCTGCATGTGCATAGGTAAGTTTATATATATCTCTCTCTATGTGTGTGGGGGGGGGCGTTCCCCGTTACATGTATAATAATCCATGGTAGTGAATATACATGTATGGGGATAGGTGTTCCCATGTATATATATGTGTGTGAAAATGAATACATAGGAGAGTGGAGACTAGTATATGCATATAAAAATATATGTGAGGATCCCCTTTCACATGTTCATGGACATGAGAGTGTATGTATAGGGTCCAGTTGTCCTTACATGTTTGTGAAGGTGTGTATACTTAGTGGGGGAGTAGCAGCTTTTCATTAGAAAGCACCAAGATCTGAAGTGGACATCTTGGTTCCACCTTGAGGTAGGTCCCCTATGCCTATGCCTTTTATTTGAATTGAATATTTTCTTTCTTTTTTCAAAAACATGTTTTATATATATTCTATATACACATGCTATGGAATACAGGTGAAGTTTCTAGTAGTGGTTATGCCTTTATTTTGGAAAATGTAATGTATTACAAATTCCCATTTGGAAATAAGTTATTTTTCTTGAAAAGTGTTTTTTCTAAGGGGTTTTCAATTCATAATGAATATTTTCAAAGATGAGTTTTGGTATGAACTCATGGTCATATGTTGTTTTGACTTTCTTAAATGAATTTCATCATTGTATGCAAGGTTTCATGCTTTTTTTAAAATATATAACACATTTATTTTTTAATTGGGCTTTTAAAGAATGTTTTGGATAGAGTTTGGGTGATTATGTTTTATAAAATGAAAACTATTCATTTTAAAACAATAAAGGCCATTTGACACCTTGAAAATGGTTTTTAATATTAGAAAACCCCTCTTATGGTAGACCCCTTGGTTTTAGAAAATGATTTTTATGTTGAATGTGTTAATATGTGCCTAATGTTGAGGCTTATGCATTATGTGATTTGAAAGATGGGGAATGCGCTAAAGTAGGTAGAATGGTGGTGAGAAGTTGAAGGGGTTTTGGATAAATAAAGTTGTATATACATATATGTTTTCTTGATAAAAACTCACCACCACTTGAAATAGATCACAATGGGAAACCTAGGTATCTAGGTGAGTGAACTAAGACTAGTACGTTAGATGACATGGAAAGAGTTTTTCCTTGTTTTTTCTAGAACGATTAATGCAACAACACTAACTAAACATGTGATATGATTGGAAACAACTAGGTTATGGGTATGTTCCTACAAGTGGCTCATGCATGATAATGACAAAGGGTTGTGGTTTCTAAGCCACATTTATTGAGGGTCATTGTTTCTAATCCATGTTTACTGAGGTTCGTGATTTATAAGACATGTTTCACCAAGGTAAGAGGTCTCTAGTGTCCCACTTTTTCTAGTTACCTATAGGGATTTCCCATGGTGATCATTTGTGATATTATTCTTGTGATGTAAATTTCATTTCATTTGTTTCATAATTGATGTCTCATTTTTGAAAAACCATAATTTAATCTAAACTTTTTTTTTATTTTCTTTAGTTGGAAATGTCAATGTATTCCTAGAAGATATTTTGAAAATATTGTGGAATAGAAGTGTTTTCCTTAAAAAAAAATTATCTTCTGACTTGAACTTGAAAAGAAGGGAAAACATTATTCTAATCTATCTTATTTTCAAACTGGCATTATTTTATTTCTTATTAAAGGAAGGGGCATAGGATGTTGTTATATTTTGGGATTACTACTGAGCATCCTGGTTCTCACTCCTACTTTACTTTTCAATTGAAATTTAAAGTTTGGGATCGAGGTTCTACATCAGTGGAAACCCATGGGGTCAGGTGGAGGTATGTCTAGCTGGTTACCTTTACATTATTCTCTACTGTTAGTGTTTACATGATTTGACCAGTTTAAATATATTTATTTGTATTTTATTTTTTGGGGCTAAATAATTCCCAACTGATTTTTTTGATGCTTGGTAATAGTTTTCTTCCCTTGGGGTTGGGAATTCCCTTCGGGCCATGCCACGGATTGGTTCGTGCGACTGGTTTGTGGTTGACTAGGGTTGGTTTCATGACAGATGAACAAGTGGGACATTCCTATACCAAAAAATTCTTTTGTAAGGGTAGAATTAAAAATAATAATACCTCTCAACATCGACAGAATAGATTGATCATTTTATGATCATTTTTATCTCTATATAATTGATTACTCACAGCAATTTTCTATTTGTTACCTTGTTGAGATTGCACTGGTTGATGAGTCATAGTATTCCTAGAATCACCTTGGATTTCTCTATTCTAATGATGAGAATTATTCTACTGCACTCATCCCATCAAAGAATGTGATACTTGATAATCATGAAATGTGTCTCTAGAACCCAACCCTAGAGCACTATAACAATAGAGATAATGATGTCCCATCTTGTTATAGTTGTGGCATGCTCTATGTGGTGTAATCCTATCTCACTTTATGTGATTGAGTGAACCACACTAAAACCATCTTGACTTATTTTTGTATCAAGGAGGATGATTTACTAATCCCATGGTCTGATTCAGATGTGTCCCATCACTCTTGAAGTAGGTGTCCCTATTCCTCTTTTTCCCAGCATTAGAGTTTTCACCTATTCCAATAGTAATAAACATACTACCTCCATCTATATTTATTGATAATACTTTCTTTCTACAATCTCTATATTGACCATATATGTATATTTATTTATAAAAATAATAGAAACATTTGAACAAATATATGGTCATAATTCTGACTCAAAAATGTATTCCTTCAAGGATATACTTGCAGAAACCTCTAGAAAAAAGTAGACTAAATTCATAAATTTAGTTTTATATTCTATCAATAAGATATTATCTTTCTTCCAACTAAAATATTATGTTGTTCTAACAATCTTAAAGGTGTCAAGATAAAATTTCTTTTTAAGGAATTTTTTTAAATCCTCTCATGTCATACCTTGTCCAATTTATCCTGAACTACTAATTCCCACCATTGGCATGCCAAATCCTCTAGAATATACATTTACAAATTCACATTCATATATGTTAGTGTCCCAAGGAAATTTAATATTCTATTAATCCTTTTCAACTAGACTATTTCTTCTGCGGCATGGAATCCCCCTAAAATATGGATGGATTCTACTTTTGGAACTAAATTGAATGGTCCCCTTTACATTTTTCTTCATTCCTATTACCATATCCATAATTAGGAAAGCCTAGATAATTATTTTCACTAAATTTTGGTTCAAATTTGGCTCAAGTGAAACCACATTTTCAGTGGCCCCTTCCAATTGGTTTCTACAATGCCTACCTAGTTTCGTTCACTATAACTAGAAAAAATATTATTGTCACTTATTAGAAACTAAAGTATTAGTGATTTAAATCTACCACATTAAAACATATTTCAACATATATTTCTACAATTCAACCATCATCAAAAATTTTACCATTTTTTAAAATTCTTCAACCATGCCTTTTAAAACACCCCTTTTCTATATTTTCTAAAATAAACACTTTTTATCTATTTCATGAACCATATAACTCAAAATTAAAAATATAGTCCTATTATGAATTCTTACTATTAATGCATGTCATGAAACTATTATCAGCTAAATTCATGATGGTGAGGTGAAAACTCACCTAGAAGTGTCTAAAAACACTCATGTACCCAAACTCTTTGGTATATTTAATTTTAGTATAAAAAGTTTAGCTACACCATTTATGCTCTCTATTTCATTTTCTAATAATACTACTCATTAATACAGTACTTGGAGACATAATGATACTATTTCTAACTCCAAGATCATACAAAACTAGAACCATTTCCTATTTCAAGGGCTGAATAATAGTGATGCCATTTATCCCAAAAGGATAGATGGATTGAATGATTTTTATGCCATTTTTAACATCAAACCCCTCACCCATTATCTTGGGAAGAGGTGGTGGTGTTACAGGTCCTTAGGTGACATCCCCAAGACACCAAAGGCAAATAATAAATTCTATGGTCCTTAAGAACATTTGGGGAACGATTTTTCCTTTGAAAGATGAAACATACAAAAAAAACAATAACCAAGAAAATTTCTATTTGATACATGAGTAAGAAATACAACCTAAAAAATAAAAAAAAACCAACAAACCATATCACAGTAAAAGTAAAAACCAAAAGACATACTCAAGAAAACCAAAAAGGACACAAAAATAAAAACTCTAAAGTTGAAAAAACTAGAAACACCCTAACCACACAAAGATCCAACTCCATATACCAAGCCACAGTATCACGAATAATAACTAATGAACTGAGATAAATTTCCTTTACCTATGTCTTTATAGATGAAATATAAAAATACACAATATTTCCCAATTAGGGGTGAGTCTAAACTCAGTATTATTTCTCCAATTACTTCCCAAATTATTCAATAAGGAAAAAACTTGTTAGCATATATTATAAAATAGTTTTAAGTAATAAAAACAGTTCATATCAAATCCATAAACTAGTTTTCAAAAGAAATCATCAACAATGATTTTAAACCATTTATCATTTGATTTGGAATATTATTCCCCATATCCACTCACACTCACTCAATCTTGGTGTTACCATTGATAATGGAACTTTACTTCTATACTCTATCCCATTGATAGTGGAACTTCATGAATATTATTCATCCAATTCAATTCACACCCAACCATTTATGCAAACATAATGCCAATTCATTTACCAAAAATGAATTTACATCCCAAAAGTTTAACATAAAACTATTTCCTTTATTTAAATAATTTCAAAAACGACTTTACATGTTTTAAAACCAAACCATAATTTTAAAAAATCATTTTAAAATTATAAATAAGGGTTTTTCTAAAAACTAATAAAATTTTCACAATTTCCAATACAGTACCAATATAATATTTCCATCAATATTAACACTATGAGTTCAAAACCATTTCAAGAAAAAAATTAATTTAAAACTAAACCTTCTAGTTAAAAACTAATTAGATCCTCTATAAAAGTTTACTACTTCACAAACATTGAAACAAAATGAATAAAGACACAAAAAAATCATGATCCGATCAAAATTCATGTTACCTTCACTAGATCCAACAAGATATCATCATAAAACCATTCATAACACACACAAGAATATATATATATATATATCCATAACGGACCAGATCTATCATTTTCATAGAGATAATATCCTAGGATAGAATAAGAATGAGAAATAATGGTCACTTTTCGATGAATCTACACCTCTAACAAACATTGATTCACCTAAGGATTTCTCCCAGGTCGAAGGAGATCATCTCTCACATGTTGGGAGAAAAATGAATTTGAGTTATGGGAGTACTAGGTGATAAAATATTAAGGGGTTAATTCATATTATACTCACTTTTTAAGGAGGGACAACTATACACCACATGGTTATACAATAATGTTTGGAAAACTATGCACTAATCATGCGGTGATATTGTCTTATGGTCATACCTTCCGTGATTGGATCACATGATTAGAAAAATAGTTTTCTAATCATGAATTTCTCTTTTTTAGGATTCCTAATTTCTATTTGTAACCCACATTGTTTATCCAAACCATGGGACAACTATGCAACTATCTAGTTCCCACTATCTTCCTATGCATGTTTTCCTAGAGATGATGCACAGTTTTCTACTAACTATACACAAATCATGTACCACCATAAATTCCTAAAAAATGTGCCAAACCCCATCATAACCACTTAACATGTAACTCAAGAATTATATATACCCAAAATACATGAATAAATGGTCATGTAACTGAAACTAGGGGTACTACATATTTCATGTTTCTCCAAATATTTTCTTTTATTATGTGATTATTTTTGGGTGATGAGGTTTTTAGTATTGAATGATTTAATAATGATGTTATTTTATACCATTTGGATGTTTTATGAAACTCATTTTATTTCCATAAATTATTTATGAAAATTTAATGATTTCCATTTATATATTTAATAAACCCATTCTTTTCTAGGGGTTCATTAAGATATGGTGATGATTGAATTTAAGTGGTATAAATTTGTATGTATGATGATGTGTGGGGTCCTATATCACTATTCAATGAATTGGTTTATGTTTATATATCATGAGATAGTTAGGAATGGAAATAATTTGTTTTTTCACACAACAATGGGGAAAATAGTTTTCTCACATTTTTAGGCATGGACATTGTGAGGTTTTTCACATGGGTGTTGGCATAATTAGCTTTCTTGAATAGGTTTTCCTATGATTATGGTTGTGTTATATTTCCATGTATTTTTATCAAGTTATTTAAAATTTTAAATATGAATATAATTTCCATGAAATGATATGTTTTCATGATTATGCCTTATTTTTAAAGTATTCCACACTTTTATGTCATAATCAGATGTTATATGATTATTGAGATGTGCTTTGAGCCATTTAAATTATTTTATGATTCCTAAATTATCTTTTTATGATTATATGTCTCTAAAAAATGTTTTATTATTATCATCAAAGGTATTTTGAACTTTTATTAATATATTTTTTATTTCTTCAACATATTCTCCTTTGTGTTTATGATATGACATATTCTGGTATATATTTCCCTTAATGAGAATATGATCTCACCAATTTCTTATGTTTCCGATCCCCTGGTTATAAATATCAATATATCATTTGATATATCTATAAAAGGATCTATATGATAATGATTATGGAGAAATTTTTGAGGTTTTAATAAAATAAAATGTATATGAAGATAATTTACAAGACATTGAACCTTTCATTCCTTGGATTGTGGGACTATTTTTGAGATGTAATATTTAAACCATGATATTAATGAATTAATTATGTCTTGATTAGCTTAGGTCACTTTAATTGGAATCATAGCAGGGTTTAGTATTTTTTAGAGATTAATTTAGATAAATCTATTGAATAACCTCTAGGGAAAAGATTGAGGGGTGAATCTAAGTATAGGATAACATCCTAGTATTTTCTTAAAGTAAATATTATGTGTTTCTCAAAGAAATTAAATCATTTCCTTGATATTAAAAGTGGATACAGGCATTGTTATTTTTGTACATAGGGTTAGTAACCCCAAAGAGGTAGCGTTGGTTATTAACTCAACCATGACCTAGTGAATAAAAAATAGGCATAACTACACACCTTATTTTACAGTCCTGGGGATATGCTTTGGTTAATCACATTGTCTTTATAAACCATAATAAAGGATCTGAGTATGGTGTCAACTAATTAAGTTAGAGAATCTAATAGATAAATTACCATAGATAACATTTATTAAAACCTAGATATTCATAAAAAACATATTTACTTCATATATGATATAATTATTCTAAGTATATAGTTTTTTTATATGTACATTCATTAATTTATCATGTAGTTATTCTTCTCCTTATGAATCGATTAATCACTCTTTTCTACCAGATTTATAGTTTGGGGTTTGAAAGGGTGTTTGAAGTGTAATAAATCTCCTAGGTTAAGCGATCATTCATAAAAAACCTTGAGGTAGGTGGTATACAAATTATATCCTATAGTATTGATTCCCTATTTTAATGTGTGTGTGTTTATGTGGCGGTTTATTCTTGATGGAATTTTGGTATACGTGGTTGGAAAGTGGAATTGGGTGAATTGGTTGATGAATTTAAATGATCATGATCTCTATGAGATCCGAATAGGATGAGTTGACTAGGACTATGGATACCCATGGGGTGTACCACTCCCTTGAACATGAAATATTTGAATGATGAATGATAAATAATGGTGTTTATGATATTAAACTAGTGGTAAATGGTATTAACCTGGTAACATGGAAATATGGGATGTTTTTATTAACACTAGGAGTTAAGTAATTTATTATGGGTAAATTAATGGTTATGATAAATGGTTAATGGGTCTTGGAAACATGTTAAATTGATTGTGAATAGGGAATAAATAGTTATAATGTCTTAAATGGTAAATGAGATTGTGTTGATAATTTTGAACATGATGATTGTAAAGAAGAATGGAAATGTGATTAAATGGAATGGTACACCTTTGTGGTTTTCTATAATCTAATGGTTACTGATGATGAGACTATGTGTTTGTGATATATGGTAGTGAGATGTTGGATTATTGATCCACTCTTATGGTAAGTAATGACTAATGCTTTGGTTCCCCTATTCATACTAGTTATTCGGGGAATGGACGGATGCTCTTGAACCCAAGGTTATGTAAATGGAATTCCATATCGTGGTTGGGATGGATGGAGATGGCATTCCAAATCTCATATGGATTCATGGAATGAGGATAAATGTTTTCTATCTAATGACCCCTTTTTATAGATGTCTCATATGTGTGCATAAATTTTACACATTTAATTGAGGCCTTGAATTCATATGAAGAAGTATGAATTCAAGCCTGATATTTTTTTTCATTGAGGAAACTAATCATAAATAGGCGAGATGAGTTATTGAGCAAGACCAACAGACCCGATCATTAGATTTTAAAGGTACTGTAAGTGTATATGATCTAGTTAGATCCTATAAGCTCATGGTGAAAGGTCAAAATATCATCATATAGTGTATCAACCATAAATAAAAGAATAAGTATCTCAGTTAGAGGTGAAAAAAGAAGAATTATTTCAGTTGGAGCTTGAAGAAAGTGAATTATCTCAGTTTGATCTTGTTGTAAAGGAATTATTCAAATATGTTCTGAAAGTAGAAGAATCTCTCATTTTGATATGGGAGTAGAAGAATACTTTTATATAGAACTGGAAGCAGTATAAGGCCAGTGTGAATTCTGGTAAAACCGTGTGATGTAGTATAAAGATCATCCTATGTGGACACAAGAGTTAAGATATATTGTGAATATAAAAATATCCTTATAATTGATAATAATATTATTGTAGATAATCCATTTTGGGGTGTATAAACAATAAGTAAAGAAGTAGTTCTTAGTACTAAACTTTTTATATACAATGTTTTTTCTCTCTATTGTCATTTCTATATATGAGGTGAGATTGTGAGATATCACTACGAAAATTGAGAACCTTAGTATGTTCAAGATGTTGAATTCAAAAGAAAAAAAATCCATAAATGTAGATCAGTAAATCACCCCCATCTCAAGGGTTAGTCCAGACCGGGGCTCTACATATTTTAAAACTAAGAATCAAGGGGTGAGTAGGAACTGATATATGGCATCGCCAACCCTACCTAGAATATTGTATAAGAGGGGTAGAATACATCATTATCTAACTCTAACATAATCTAGAGGATGAGTATAAAGGAATCCACTATAGTACCCAATCACCACCATTATCCATTTGTTAATAGTCTACCTCCCATCTCAATGTAGATAAGTACACAATGAAATAACCTCACTCAAATCATCAATCAACCTATTAGTTACTTGTCACTTTCTATGTAATATTTCATAACTATTATATCATCCTCAATGGATCCACATATTACTATTTCATGGAAGGATAATATAAATAATTCAATATCTATTAAATGTTAGTCATTGAATTATCAATCTAGATATATCATGTAACATCTTGCCACTAATCGATGCCCAAGCTGATCCACCACATGACCTTAGGCGCACCTCCCTGTATGCCTGATGATGTCGACTAGTTGTAAGGGTCTAATGATACACATGGGGAGACTAACCCACTTTATCATATTAATCCACATTAGATAAAATAGGAAAAAAATAATCAACATAAAAGATTACTCTACATTACAAAAATAACGTCCCAAAACTGGGTATATTCCCACAACCAACAATAACCATGCCATGTCATGTCATACAGTGACATATGAAAAGTAAACCCAAAAAAGTACATTTTGAAGAATCCCAAAAATGGTTCCTAACATCGAATATGGTTCCCCCACCTATGAACATCCTCGAGCCCCAAATCAACCCTAAATTATAGGGCATTTTCCCCTATCCTATCATGTAACCATGAGGTATACTTGGGTACCTAATAATAGTTCAATAAGGGTGTGAGTAAAAATCAGTAGGTCACCACCAACAATGTCTACAAACTATACAGTCTAATACTATTTTTATAAAAGTAAAAAAAATAAAACAAAAAACTAAAATAGATTAAATTATTCATCATTTATTAAGTTAACTACTTTCATACCACATTCCATATTTTACCTATTTATCAAGAAACCCACCTTGGCTATTGTTTTCTTTCTTAGAAATGTGTCAAAAGGGGTCACAGGATAAAAAAAGGAGCCTTGATCCATTAATCCTTCTAGGATTTGGGTGATCATTAAGTGGAAGATCATTATTCATCCTTCCTCTTATGTAAGGAAGATCATTAAGTTAAGTGATTTGGTTTTACATCATCTTGTTGTAGAAAGTGTCATTATTAATGTTTCCACTAGAGTATCGGTGGAAAACTTAGTAAGGGAGGAGGAAATATTTCTCTATGGAGTAGCTTGATCATTTAATATTAGTTTGGAAGGTTGGACCATATTTGAAATCAGTTTTTTTGTGACCACCAGTGGAAATTCGAGCATGCGGTAGGATAGGTCATAGACGTGGTGGAGGATCTAGGCTAGTACATGGCATTAGTAGAGGGCCAGCTACTCTATATAAGTAAGGTATTTAGAGTTCCATCAGCCATACTGGTCGGGGTGGGGGACGTTTCACTTCAATGTAGGAGATTCCATATCATTAGGGTAATGAAACACTAGTAACTTATATTGGATCCCAAGGTATTGGGTCAGTTTAGCTTTAGGTAGTTCCACCCACACCTAGAGGTGGAGAGGTTGGGCCATCGACTATTCAAGTTACGATTCATGTAGACTCCATTCTTGATAGTGCATTATTTGATACAGGGTCCTCACATTTTTTTTATATCTTCCCATTTTGTAAAATATTTTTTTATAGTAGTGGATCATGTGTGTGGGGTCATGTCAATTAACACATCATTACAGGTACAGGAAGATAATATAAGTCAATATAAGGAGTGTGATCTTGAGGTTAGTGTTTATCGCTTCTTTTGGGATTTGTTAGTTCTTTATATGTCAGGTTTGGACTTGATATTGGGGATGTGTTAGTTGGGGTCGTATCAAGTCCATATCTACTATTATGACTGATGGGTGACATTCATGTCCCTTGATGGATACTCTTATTTTCATCATAGGGAATGATATATCTAGGAAGGCTGTATAGGGTCATTTCGTTAGTGGTTAGGTGAGATTACAACCCAAGTAGCATTTATTGTGCTTGATGATGGCGAAGGAGAACATGATGTATTTCCTACAATGGTGGATTGGTTCTAGGACATGTTTTTCAAGAACTTCCTAACTATTACACCTAAGATATACATTTATTTCATGATTGATCTAATTATAGGAGTGGAATAGGTTTCTCTTCCACTATATTGAATAGAACTAGAATATCTTCAATAACTCAAGACACCATTGGAGTAATTGGGGAATAAAGGGTTTATCTTCCCAAATATGTCACCTTGGGGTTCTCAATATCATCTTCTAAGAAGTATTATGGATATTTTCACATATGGATCAATTATAAGAAGTTAAATAGAATGATAGTTAAGAACATGTATCATATTATCTGTATGAATGGTCTTTATTACCATCTCTGGGGTGCTTGTGTGTTATCCAAGATTTATTTGTGGTCAGGGTATCACCAGCTGAGGGTGTGACCCTCTGACATATAAAGTATTTCTTTCAATATCAGGTATAGTCTATATGTGTTTTTGTGATTTCATTCGGGTTAAAAAACATCCTACAGTGTTTATGGAATTGATAAACTAAATCTTCCACCTGTACCTGGACAAGTTTGTAGTTGTTTTTGTAGAAAACATCTTAGTGTACTCCCATACTCATGAAAATCAGGCAAACCATCTTGAAAAAATCTTGAGTGAACTGATAGATAACCATTTATATGCTAAGATATCCAAGTGTATTTTTTGGATCAATAATGTACATTACTTAAAATACATTATCTCCAAGGAAGGTTTGTTAGAGGACCAAAAAAAGTGAAATTAGTTTTATCTTGGGATAATCCTATGAATTTTTTGGAAATTATAATATTTCTTGTTTGGTATGCTATTACGAAAGGTTTGTGAAGTATTTATCTCATTTGGAAACATAAATTTCATGCTTCACTAAGAAGGTCATAAATTTCTAATGGTATATATAATTTGATAATTCCTTCTATGATATTAATAATATTTTTACTACCACACATATTTTTATTCTATATAAAACGGGTAAAGAGAATACCTTGTTTTGTGATGCATCTGGTGTTTGGATGGGGGAACTATTAATGTAGTGAGATCGATTCATAGCATATGATTCATGGAACTTGAGGCCTCATGAGAGAAATTACCCAATGCATGACCTCGAGTTAGATGTGGTGGTTTATGCTTTAAAGTGTTGGAATCACTACCAATTGGGTGAAAGGATTATTGTTTATACCGACCATAAAATTATTAAGTACATATTTTCTCAGTGAGATTTAAAACTCTTATGTTGATCAAGGGTCTAGTATATGTATTCCTTCAATTTTGATTTGGCCTACATTCTAGGGAAGAAAAATAGTGTTACTAACAATTTAAGTAGAAAGATGCAGAATCGGGAATTTCATGAATCTAGATCTGAGTAGAAGATGATGGATTTCCTCACTGAGATTCATAAAGTGGTTTAGGAGGGCAATGGGAAGATGGCCCTTGCATCCTTTGTAGTTGATTATACTCATTTGATCCTAATCAAGGAGAGGAAGTATGAGGATCCATATTGTTTAGCATTGAGGGAAATCCTTAAAGGTGGGGAGACATATCCCTACTATAATGTTAGTGATAATGAAATCATTTATTTTTGAGGTCATTTTGTTGTTCCCACATGTATACCAAAGGATCATATGCAAGATTCCCATGCCTTAAAGTGGGCAGTGCATCATGGTGTAACCAAAATGTATCATGATTTTCATAGACATTTTTGGTGGCCAGGGATGCATAAAGAGGTTGTAGGTTTTATCGACCGTTGCTACACCTGTCAACAGGTGAAGACCAAGAACCATTATCCAAGAGGTATGCTACAGCTATTTACCATTCGATAATATAAGTGGGATGATTTCACCATGAATTTTGTAGTGGTTATTCTAGTAACTACTTGGAAGAATAAAGGGGTATGGGTAATTGTGGATTGGTTAAGAAAATTGGTACACTTCTTACCAATTCATGAGATGTTTACCATGGACCAGTTTATGGACTTATATTTTCAAGAGACAGCGAAGTTACATAGGGTTACAAGGACTATATTTTCATATTGGGATCCATGTTTTATTTATCTATTCTGGAAAAGGTTACAGAAGGTGCATGGTAACCAGGTATTTTTACGTATGGATTTCCACTCGCAGACGGAAGGATAGTCAGAGCATACTATCCAAGTGCTAGAGTATATGTTTAGGGAATGTGTCCTAAATATTGGTGGAACTTGGTAGAAGCACTTAGTGGTTGTGGAGTTCTCATATAAAAATATTTATTAGGTGACTATTCAAATGAAACCATATGATGGGATTTATGGTAGGCCATGTAGGTCTCCATTATGTTGGATACAGTCAAGGGAGTCAGAGTGTTTTGGGATGAGTCTTGTGTAGGAGACATAGAAGTATATTCAATTGATTTAGAAACATATAGATATAGCTCAGAGGAGGTATAAGTTTTATTATGATCGACGTCATCATCCCCTTGAGTTTGTGATGGGTGATTGTGCATTCCTTAAGGTGTTTCCAAGGTTGGGTCACCACCAGATATAGAAATAGGGTAAAATTATTCCTAGGTTTTTGGGGTCATTTGAGATTATGGATGGGATCATATCAGTGTTATAGTTATTATCACTTCCATAGTAATATAGTGGCATTAAATAAGCTTTTCATGTTTTAGAGATTTGACCGTATAATCCAAACCCTTCTTATATGATCACTATTTAGGATTTTGAGCGTAAGGAAATTGTGTCCTTTAAGGAGCATATGGTTCATATTTTTGATTGCAATGATAAATTTTTCAAGGTGAGGTTGTACCATTGGTTTGAGTTTTGTGGGGTCATGGTAATGTTCAGGAGAAAAATTAGGATAGGGAGACTCATATGTGGGCCCATTGTCTTGATATTTTCACCTTGGAGACTCTGTAATTTATGGGAATGGGGCTTGAGGATGATCCCTTGTAAGTTGGGGAGGTTATAAGATCCCAAACTTCCAATTAGGTTCATTCTTGTTTATATTTTGATTAACTCCCTTTAAAATGGTAAATGAATTTTTACTGGTAGTAAGTGGAGTCTTGGGGGTGTTTTGAGGGTTCAGGGAAAAAAATGGAGGGAAAAAAGGCCATCCAGTGTAGGTTTCATTGTTTCCACATGGTTAGTGATAATCGTGAACCAAAATCATGTGCTCTGGAGAGGGATGGTTCAAGGATGATAAAACTGTGCATGGTATAGGACAAAACCTTGTAGGCTTGGACAAATCCACCCCAAAATTCCACCACATGGTTTTTCAAAATAAGGGTCTCTATAAGATATCATGCGACTAGGACCTCCCATATATAGAGGGTGGTTCATGGCTGGAACATGTTTTTTCCAAATATAGAGTTGAACCATGAACCCCATTGTAAATTGGGGTTTTTACCATTTCCCCCCTCAGTATTTATGAAACCTCACCCAAATTTCTCATCCATTCTTTCTATAGGATCCTTGGTGATGAACTAAAATCTGCTCAAATTTCTAAGGATTGATCTCCCTCATTTTTAATCTATTTGGAGAGTCGTTGGTTTCAGATTGAAGCTCTGGGTGAGTCTAACACTGCACTTCCTTATATTTTCTAGTTAGGGGATTTTTTTGGTTATTATTATCTTTCTGAATCCCTAGATCTCTCTTCTCTATCAAATTTCTAGGTTAGTAATTGAAAGGGTATTTGATTAGGAATCAAGGGTTGAGGTTAATTGAGCATTCATAAAAACCCTTTAGGTTGGTGGTCTAAAAGTTATATCCTCTAGTCTTGATTACCTATTTAAATGTTTATGTGGTTGTGTGGTGGTTTCTTCTTATTGTTCTTTTGGTATCTGTGGTTGGAAAGGGAATTTTGGGTAATTTTGTGATGAATTGAAACTCTCATGATCCACATGGGATCTGAGGAGGATGATTTGATGGGGCCTACCTATACCCTTGTGGTGGACTACTCCATTGAACATGAAAAATTAGGATGTTGAATGATAAATAGTGGTAATGGTAAATGGGATTAACTTGGTAACCTATAAAAATAGGACGTTTAGATAGAATTGAAGAGTTAAGTAATTTATTATGGGTAAATGAATGGTTATGATAACTTGCTAATTGGGCATGTCCCCATGGTTAAATGGATTGGGAATGGAGAATAAATTTTTTTAATGTGTTAAATGGAAAATGGGATTGTGTTGAGAATTGAGAACATGATGGTCATAAAGAATCATAGAAATGTGATTAAATGGAATATTACACCCTTGTGGTTTTCTATAATTAAATGGTTAATGATGAAGATCCTATTTGATTATCATATATGGTAGTGGGATGTTGGACTGATGCTCCACTCCTGTGGGCGAGCCCAACTAATGCTAGGACACCCCTATTTATAGTATTTATTTGGGGAATGGACTGATTTTAATGAACCCAAGTGTATGGACATGATGTTCCATATAGTGGTTGGTATGGTTGGAAATAGATTTCCAAATCCCAGAAGGATTCATGGATTGATGCTCCATGTTTTATTTCATGTTCCCCCTTTTGAAACATGGCTAAGAAGGGAAACAATAGCCAAGGTAGGTTTCTTTATAAATATGTAAAATATGGAACATGGAATGAAAGTATTTAACTTAATAAATGATGAATAATGTAATCTATTTTCGTCTTTTGTTTTATTATATTTTTTACTTTTATATACACTGTATCATACTTGATATTTTGTAGACATTGTTGGTGGTGGCCTGCATAGTTTTACTCGTACCATTCTCGAACTGACATTGGATACCCGAGTAGTCTTCATGGTTACAGGTTAGGATAAGGGAAAAGTCCATATTCCCGAGGGTTGATTTGGGGTCAAGTATTTTCATGGATGGGGGAACCAGATTTGATGTTGGGTCCCATTTTCGGGGTTCTTCCACATGTACTTTTTTTGGTTTTACCTTTCACTTGGAATTGTATAACATGAAATGGCATGATTACTGTTGGTTGTGGGAATATACCTAGTTTTGGGAACTTATTTTTGTAATGTATAGTTATCTTTTATGTTGATTATTTTTTTATTATTTTATCAGATGTGGCTTACTCTGAAAAAGGGGGTATAGACTACCCATGTGTATCATTAGACCTTTGCTTCTAGTCAGTGTCCTCTCATATACAGGGAGGTACGTCTGAGGTCATGTGGTGGATCGGCTCGAGCGCCAATTATTGGATCTCAGTTTAGAATGCTACATTATATATCTTGATGAATAATTCAATGAATAACATTTAATAGATATTAAATTATTTATATTAACCTTCGATGAGACAGGAACATGGGGATCCATTGAAGATGATATAATGGTTATAGAATATTATATAGAAAGTGAAAGGTAACTAATAGGTATATTGTTTATTTGAGTGAGGTTCTTGCACTTTGTACTTATCTAAATTAATATGGGAGGTAGACTGGTTAAAAATGGATAATGGTGGTGTCATAGTACTATAGTGGATTCCTTTATACTTAACCTTTGGATTGGGTTAGAGATAGATGATGATGAATTTTACCCCTGTTATACACTATTCAAGGTAGGGTTTGTGATTCCATATATATGTTCCTACTCACCCATGCTTCTTAGTTTTAGAATATGTAGAGCCCCTATCCAGACTGACCCTTGAGATGGGAATTAATTAGTGGTCTACAATTATGAATTGTTTTCTTTTGAATTAAACATCTTGAAAATGCTAAGGTTCTCAATTCACTTAGTGATATCTAATGGTCTCACCTTGTATGTATAAATGATAATAGAGATCACGAAACATTGTATTTACAATGTTCAGTACTATGAACTACTTCTTTCCATGTTCGTTATACACCCCAACATGGATTCTCCACTATAATCTTATTATCAATTATACAGATATATGTATAGTCACACTATATCTTAACTCATGAGTCCACATTGGAGGATATTTATACCGCATCACATAGTTTTACCAGAATCCATAGTATCCTTATCCTGCTTCCAACTCTAAATGAAAGTACTCTTCTACTCCCATCTCAAAATTAAAGACTTCATCTACTTCAATCAACAATTGAAAGACTTTATCAAATCCCAACTCCATCTGATAGAATTCTTCTTCTCTAAACTATAATTGTGAGAATTATTCTCTTATTTATGGTTAATCCACTATATGGTGATATTTTTACCTTCCACTATGAGATTATAGGATCTGACTAGATCATATACACATCTAGTACCTTCAAAATCCATTGATCGAGTCTATTGGTCTTGCTCAAAAACTCTTCTCACCTTTATATGATTAGTTTCCTTAATGAAAAAAATGACCAGGCTTTAATTCTTACTTCTTCATATGAATTAAAGGTCTCAATTATATGTGTGAAATTAATACACCCAAATAACCAATTATTATCTAATATAAGAATACTCTTTCTCGCTTCAAATTATTCTCTTCTTGAATTATCACTTATCCCAAGAGAACTTCATGCATGTAGGGTACAGTTCATGGTCTTCATAAACCCTAAAGCATATAATATTTATTTCTTTAATATTTTATGTGTTGTCTTTATTTGTTTATTCTATTTGGAGAATTTCCTTAGGTGATTAAGCATTTATGTATTCATGAATTCACGTATGCATATACTATATTTTTTTTGATTTTTATATGATCCTCCTTTTCACAACAGTAAAAAACCCAACTCATTGCCTTATTATAAACTAGGATAGATACATTAAACTTTTTATTCATGAAACTCTAAATAGTTTTTTGAATCATATCCTTCACGCAAGTGATGATCTTAAGTGTGAGGGTTATTCTTCATGAAGTATGGATTTCTTAATGGAAAATATTAGTTATGGTTCCTTATCATAATTTAGTGGCAGTGTATTACTCAATTAACGGTTAATATAACCCTTTTTCTTTGTGTAATTAGAGATATTAATGGGATATTATTCTTCTTCATGAAACTATTTCACTTTCAGAAGCCCTGTTTATCTCTAGAAAATGAGAGAAAATCTCAATCGATAACATCCTTTATCATCCTTATTTCTCCTTTTATAGTAAAATCCACCTCCTTTTCTCTTAGTATCATTTCCTTTCAAGTTCATTTTAATATTTTCTGTGAAATATGTCATGACATGCATATTTTATATCACTCAAATCATTTATAATTTCTCAAGAAAACTTATTCCAAAAATCATAGTGTATTCATGATGAATATTCTTCTCCTCACATTGAAGTCATAATGTGCATGATAAAATATATCATGGATCATTCCCTAAATCCATACTAATTTATATGATTTTTTGTATCGATAACATTGTTTGTAAAGGGATCTAGCTTGAAGTTCTTCAGTGATTTCAATAAAATAAAGAATTATTGCGTTCAATATTTAACTTTGGATCATCTTATCATTTCATTCGATCGTCTCTATGGTAGTAGTGATATTGGTTCAATCATTGGTGATTCTTCCATGAAGAAATAGATGAACAAAAACTCTCGAGTGAAGGCCAATGTTAAATATGATCTATTCAGTCAATCAAACTGTCATGGTAGATCTCATACGATGGCAGGAATCTTATCCATATCTTTTAAAGAATGTTAATAGTGTGTGGCATGTGCTCATACTACATCTAATATCTATGTGGTTTATATATTTCATATAAAATAAACCATGCTGCAAAATTATCACACTGGCATCGGGGTTCGACACTCAGAACACTATACACACACATGAGTTTCACGGGTCATGCCTACCCATGTTTTCTCACCTCTATGCATGCACGCAGATGTGTATCCCATTAGGATCTATAAAACCGACTCACTCACCCCTACCTCCATGTAAGATCCTTGGATATTCTCTCCCTTTTAGTTGAGATAGCTCTCATAAAAAAATTGATGGGTTGGTCGTTGTGTATTGTGTGGTTGGAAACTTTTTTATATATGATTCCAACTCAAAAATAATTCCTAAAATTCTTCAATGTATATTTTAAAAAAACAAGACTATCTCAAATATGATTCTAGAAATCATATTTTTCTTCCATTCCCTAAGAAATTAATTTCTTTTTTCACGGTCTTAAAATAATCTTCTCATGAAATAATTATTTTCATGGCCTTATTCAACTCCACTTCTTCATCATTATTATATAAATTGTATTATAATTAACACAAGTCTTGGGAATTAGTACCATTTCAGTAATCATTATAATTATTAAGATAATTTCTCAATCATGACATACAATTTCATTCAATGAATCTATAATAATTCTCTAAAAATAACCACTTCATCTCACCTCACCAAAAACATATTGATAAATCATTTCCAAAAAATTCAACAATTGAGATCAATAATCTATCCATTTATATTTTTCTATCAATATCTTTTCATATTATAAAATTCAATCTATGTGTTCAAAATTTCTCACCCTTATTGAAAATGAAATGAAAATGATGAGTGGAGGTTTTTTAATCTCATATTTCTTATCAAAACATTTTATCCTCCCTTATATGATTATTTCATAAAATATTTTATGAGAGGGATGATATCACATGGTTTATCTTAGAAAAAATAATTTATTTAATAAAATATATGCCTATATAGGATAACATGGTGTAGAAAACAAGATAGATATAACCAAGGTTGTCAATGTTTTCCATATACTTACATGCAAGTGAAATCATGCTTAAAAATTCACAACTCTCATTTTAGGAGCTGTTAAGATAGGAAATACATGATAATATACACACTTTAACAAACACATGATAAATTTTAGGAACACAAGAATAAATCCTTATTTGTCTCATCATTTCATCAAAAAAACTCTTAAAATATCATAATGATAGAATTGAAGCAGGGTTAGAAAGTGTGATTATAGAGACCTGGTTTTTTTCCTGAAAGAATTTAGAATATTTATACATATATTTCCAGAGCTACGATCGGAGACGGAGTGTGATTCCGAGGCCCGGTGTGCCCGAAATAAATTTTATAAAAATATTAAGTGTTTTTATACTATGCACATGTCGGGGTTGTGTTTTATCCTAAACGGTAGATCGTATCAAAAATCCAAGGTCATGGTTGTTTTTGGAGCGTGTTATTTACCCTAGGCAGGGTGTAAAAGTTGTGGGTGCGGGCCTGCTGTGAGAGATGTCAACCAGGGGAAAATCATCATTTTAAAATAATGACTTAGTGATTTTTATCAGTGATGTTCTATTCAAATAACTTTCGAATGAAGCCTCAGAATGGAAATCCAAGACTTCCATTGAGTTTGAAATGGGGTGTTTTTCCTCGGCATGATATAAAATAAGCGGGCATGGAGGTTTTCGAATCCGCGACCGTGGGTGGAATTTCAGTGAGTTTTTATAAATTCGCTTGAGATAAGGGGAGAACCCATTCTTCTTGTCTCTCTCTCTCTCCCTCTCTCTCTCTCTCTTGTTCTTCGACGTTCTTTGTCGTTCTTCACCTAATTGAAGAGTTACCTCTACTGGAACCTTGTCGGATCAAAGAAGGAGTGTCGTGGATGTGCTGCCAACAACCCACGACCAATTCGAGGTAGGATTTTTGGTTAATTTTTGATTTTTCATCGATTTCTTGTCTTTTCATCAATTGGTTTTTTGCATTCTAAAATTTTAGAATTAGGACGATGGGCCAACAAACACGGACATCATCCAAGCCTCATTCTAAATATCGTTCTCTAGGGTTCTTCGTCCAAAATTTTGGACGCGCCAAAACCATGACGGATCGACGAGCGAGGGGCGGCACTGTGAAGATCCGGCCTCAAGGATTATGAAACCGGTTTTGGATAATTTTTCTGACCACCGGAGTGGTCAGGGGGGCCAGCGAAGGATCTGACTCCATCAAGGGGAAACGGTCAATGGTCGCGCCAGCAGTGCGGTGGAGCGCGGCGGCCGGAGGACGAGCGGAGGCCAGAGGGTTCAGCGTCAGGGGTAGCTAGTGCGGCAACGGGTGTGACTAGTGCGAACGGGGTAGCTCCAGCGGAGCGGGGAGTGGGGTGACCAGGGGCTGCAGGTGTGGCATAGCAGGGATCAGCAGAGTGAGGAGCTCGAGCGTCCGCAGTGCGAGCGGCCGGGCATGCAGCGGTGCACTTGGCTGGAGGGTGGAGGTGTGGCCTCAGCCGGTCACGTTCGGGGCGGAGCACCCGAGGCGCTGACCTCGGGTGGGGTGCGGCGTGGACAAGGACCCGCAAACCGCGGGTCCTGCTGGGGAGACGCGGAGAAGACCGGCCAAGTGGCCGATCTGATTTGAAGAACTGGACCCGAGACGGGTCCAGTGTTGCTGGAGCGGGCCACGGAGAGTCGGGCTGGACCCGCAGTTGGGCCGCGGGCCAGCAGTCTGGATCGGGCCAGCCAGGGTGAACCGGCCGGGTTGGGGCCCCTTGTGACCAAGGGGTCGTATCTTTTAAACGGCGTGTCCATTTGATGCGCTGTCAGTGGATGCGGGTTTGTCTCTTCGAGACGGACTTTTTGATTTGGATTTTGTGGTTTTTGGGTTCTACTCCAAAGATGGGTGACCCGGAAGGCTTTAATTTAATAATATTAAATTATGATTAAAGCTTGCGATGGACGTGCTTCGCGAGCCATACGTCCGTTTGACGTGTCGTCAGAGGCGTTGTGGCCCTGAATTTGAGATGGTCCTTCCAAAGATGATTTAGAACCTTTTCAGTTTGGTTTCGTTGCTCGGTGGCACGAAACGCTTAATGTGAATAATTAATTAATTTATTTATTTATTTATTATTCTTTCGTTGAACCTAACTCCAGTTTGGGATGTTCGATTGACACGCCGTCAACGGTAGCATGACCCCAGTCCTCGTGCGGAATTTTTGAGGTGCTTTCCAAAGCGTTTGGGTTGGAGACAAGGTGTGGGCCCCACAGGGCCTAGTTCACACGTTTTATGGTGAAATGCCACTTTTTCACCCGACACTCGTTTGGGGTGTTTGAGTACTCGTTTCTGAGTGTTCTTCAGAGGGGATTGCGATGGTTCAATCCGCCCACCTAGATTCGGGGTCGAGGTGTGGGCCCCATGAGGCGACTTTCGGACGTATGCTGTGTTTTTACGACTTATGCTTAATAAGTCTGTTCAGGGTAGATGAATAGCCTACGCCTCATGGTTATATACAAGGAATGCAATGTTACGATCTGCGTGACATGTTTCGGGGTCGTGGTGTGGGCCCCATAGGGTCTCGTTTGCATAATGTGGGGAGTTGAAGCTTCTACATCCAGAGTCTGTTTTAGGAACCGTCAGTGGCATTGTGACCCTGGCATCAAGACGAAGTTGACCTGGGTGGTTTCAGGCATTGAATCTAGAGTTGAGGCATGGGCCCCATGGTCCGTCTTTTAAGTTGTGTGTAGTGTACTGTGACTTTTTCATCAGGTGTCTGTTTGGGGCGTATGAATAGTCGATTCAGCGTGTTTTTCCGAGAGCATCACGATGGCGCAGTTCGACCGACCTATTTTGGGACTGAGGTGTGGGCCCCATGATACATTTTATGGGAATAAAGTGGTGTTGAATTAATTTTTTGTAGGGAGTCTGTTTCCAGTGAGTAAATAGTCTATCTCGTGTGTTTTTTCCATGAGGATTACAATGGTGTAATCTGTTTGAGCGTACGTAGCCTCTTTCGAGATCTCATTAAATGTGGAAACATGAAAGGGCGTTGGTAGGAGGTTCCTTCTATGAACTCCTAACCAACGCACAATAGTGATGTTAGTGACACCCAGTGATGGCACGGGTGGTGCAAAGATATCAGAACAGTTCTAGGTTTACCCTCCAGCGAGGCTGGGCAGTGGGTTACCCACTGGTGTATCAGGGTTTACTCTCTAGTGAGGCTGGGAATTGGGATACCCATTGAACTTAGGGTTTACCCTCCAGTGAGGTTGGGTAGTGGGTGTAACGACCCGAAATTTTGAATAAATCTTATTTCCTAATTTTATGTGTTATTTTATTTTATTTTTATACTCAACAAAAATGTTTCATTTGATAACATGAGTATAATTAAAATGAGACTGTTGGGTTTTGACTATTATTTGACCATTGGTCAATATGACCGCTGGAAACTAAATGTTTTGATTACTGTCTCTAAAAACAAGCAGTCTTGGTTAATTAATATAGAAAGAAGATTCGATGGCCTCACCCAGTAGTCTTGGACCGATCGAAGCCCATCTAACAGAACTTGGGAAGGAGGTAGCACCACTGGGCTTTGCTCTGGACCAAACCCAAGCTGAACTTCATCGTGTGAAGCTAGAACGGGATCCCCTTCGCGATAAGTTCAAACTGGTAGAAATTACGACTCGTGCGATGTTGGCCGAGCCTCCCTCGGATTCTCTCACCTTAGCACACCTTACACTTAGGTCCTATGCTGGTGTACTAAGGGGCTATGTAAGGAGACCGTAATTGCCTTGTGTAATCCTTTGTTTTAAATAAAAAATTGGATTTCTTCTTATGAGGAAGTTTATGAATTTTCAAATATCCAGATAAATATAGTATGCATATTTTTGATAAATTTTAGAGAAAGGATATTTTAAAAATGTTTATGTAAACCTTAAATAAATAAAAATGTGTAATGATTTTCAAAAAATGGTCTTCTACAATTATGTTCACTATGAAATTTCAAGTCTAATAAGATCAACTTGATTTTTGATGAATAGTAAATTATGAATAGTGATTTTACGTTTAGGATTAGTAATGTGACCAAATGGATTAGTAATCTCACTTAAAGAAAGTATTAATATAATCTAGGCACCTTGATTAAGTAATGTGATTCAATAAAATGGTTAAATAACGGTTTCATAAATTATTATTCAAGTATTAGTTTTTTCGGGTGAATAGTGTTTTTTAATTAAAAATTTAATTAAAAATATTTAGAAAATTATTTTTATAAAACGGATTTCATTTTTGAACTCAGAGCACCGATATTATGCTATGGTAATTTTTGGGGTTTTTTCTGAAAAAATGAATTTTCGGTGAATAGTGTTTTTATTTAAAAATTAAATTAAAAATATTTAGAAAATTATTTTTATAAAAAGGAGTTCATATTTGTAATCAGAGCGTTGATATTTGGTTGAGGTGAAATTTTGGGATTATTCTGAGAAAGTTGAATGTTCGATGAATAGTGAAAATACAATTTTTAAGTTACGGGTGTCTAATGACATCATTAAATGATGTATTAAGTATGTAATCAATATGGTCGACTTATGAATAGTAAGATAAGGTATGAGGTGTCCCAAGTGGCCAATACCATGGTAAAATACCGTGGGAAAGCCCATGGTTTTTCCAAAACCACTAATGAGGTGTCCCTTGGCCATTAATGCCTTGTCCCCTCACTTTCCCTATAAATACCAAGCCATCCTCTCATCCATTCAACTCCCCACTCTCCCCCAACGAAGTTCTGGTCTCATTACCTCCCAATTAGTCCTCCCATAGTGGCCCCAAGCCCTCAAGGTCCCAACCTTTGAGTTTTAAGAGTTATGTTTTAAGGTAAGGGATCCGACCTCTCTCTTTCATTTCAAGTAATCTCTTTTATGTCATTACTTTTATGCTGCATGTTCTTATGTTGGAGGATGTTCTTTTATAATCCTCTTACTGCCCTTTTTATGTTCATATAATGAAAGATCCCCTCTTACTCTCATTATTTCGTTTTATGAAGTTTTAAGTGGCGTCGTTAGGCTGCCGAAATTTTTGTAACAGACTCTTTCTCCCTTCTCATTTTTCAAGATCTATTTTCATGTAAAGTATTTCAAGTTCCTTTTTATTATGTTGGGTTATTATCTCTAAATTTATCATACTGATCTTTTATTATCATATGATGAGAGACCCCATTTTATCTCTTCAATTCAGTATTTTGAAGTTTTAAGTGGCGCCGTTAGGCTGCCGAATTTTTTAGTGGTTCTTCACCCTTCTTGTTTTGAAGTTCTACTTTCATGTCAATTCTTTCAAGTTCCTTTTTGTTATGTTGGGGTATGATATCTATATCTATCATACTGGACTCTTATGTTCATATGATGAGATACCCCATTTTATCTCTTCAATTCAGTATTTTGAAGTTTTAAGTGGCGTCGTTAGGCTGCCGAATTTTTTAGTGGTTCTTCACCCTTCTCGTTTTGAAGTTCTACTTTCATGTCAATTATTTCAAGTTACTTTTTGTTATTTTGGGGTATGATATCTATATCTATCATACTGGACTCTTATGTTAATATTATGAGAGACCCCATTTGATCTCTTCAATTCAGTATTTTGAAGTTTTAAGTGGCGCCGTTAGGCTGCCGAATTTTTAGGGGATTCTTTCACCCTTCTCATTCTTTTCAAAGTTCTACATTCATGTCAAGTCTTACAAGTTCCTTTTTAATTATGTTGGGGAATTATCTCTATATCTATCATACTGGAATCTTATGTTCAAATGATGAGAGACCCCATTTGATCTCTTCAATTCAGTATTTTGATGTTTTAAGTGGCGTCGTTAGGCTGCCGAATTTTTTTTAGGGGATTCTTTCACCCTTCTCATTCTTTTCAAAGTTCTACTTTCATGTCAAGTATTTCAAGTTCCTTTTTAATTATGTTGGGGAATTATCTCTATATCTATCATAATTAACTCTTATGTTCACATGATGAGAGACCCTATTTGATCTTTTCAAATCATTGTGTTTGAAGTTTAAGTAACGTCGTTAGGCTGCCGAACTTTCATAAGAGAAATCTAATTTTTGTCTTTCTTCCATGTTTTTCATTTCAAATGGTATGTCCTTGAAATTTCATTACCATTATCATGTATCCTTCTTATTCTGTCCATCTACTGTTTTATGGGTCATTTATGAATGTTTGACCCATTTTCCATCTCTTTTTAATGTCTTCTAAAACCTCGTAACATAGCCGTTATGCTGTAGAATTTCCATCTCAAAATGTCTCTCTCATTTTTCTAAAGTTATTTTATATTATTAAGTGAATACTCAAAGCTCTTTCTTATAAAGGGGTATTCACATATATACCAAAATTTTCTATTTTAAATTATGGGATTTACATACGTGAGACCCACCTTCCTTTTCTGTGGGTTTTAAAGTGATGTAAAGATCATGTCTTTAAAGCAGTTTTTAAAACGTTATGATTACGAAATGAAACCCATTTATTTTGTGCTACATGGGTTCTTTATGAAATGTTGGATGATGATATATGTGGCTCACATGATAATATAGGCAAATTTAAGGGTGCGCCCTGATAGCGCTCCAATGCATTGGGTAAAGACTTAATCTCTAGAGATGACCATTTTTAATGATGCCTTGGTGAATAACCTTGGTAATTTTTAATGACACCTTGGGGATGGACCTTGGTGAAACGAAATGATTGTCAATATTAAATGTTGCAGCCACATCTTCAAGTTATGAAAAATGTTATTTTTATTATGAAATGTCTCATGATTTCTTTCTCATGCCTTAAAGTTCTTTTCATGTCCTTATTGAAGTATCTCAAGTTCACATGTAAAATGTTCATCTTGTTTCCCTTACTGGGCCTTTTGCTCACCCTTTCTTTTGATGTATGTCCCCAGGTTATGAGATGCAGTAATGAACCTAGGATGAACATAAGGAGAAGCCTTTCAATTGTTTAAGAAGAATATTTTATGTTGTTTTCATGTATTATGTTCCTAGTTTCCAAGACACTAAACCTTAAAGATCCTCAGTTTTGTGTAATGTAATGAAAGTTTATGTTATAAAAAGGAGGGATGTTATAGTTGGTATCAAAGGATGGTTTAGTTATTTTTGGAAATTAGGATATGAAAACTCTAGGAAGAACCCTATAGAAAAGTTAAAAAAATAGGAAATCTTTCTGGTATTTTGGTGAGTATTGAGTAAGGGGTTGCCAAGAAAATACATCCCTGTCTGGATACGAGCAGGTAGAGGTGGCTCTGGCACAGATGTACATAGGGGTAAAACCCGAAAACACCGCTTTGAGCTAGACTCGAACGGGAATTGGTACACGACAACGGGCCTTGCTGCACTCTTGGTTACGACACTCCCGGAGGATATGCTTTGGTAAATTCATAAGCTTAGTATGAACCATTGTTAAAGGAACAAAGATAAAATAAAATAAAGATTCACATAAGAATATATGATCATGGATAACCTAGACGGGAACCTAGGGGATCACAAGTTAGGGTATACTTTTCTTCTACAAGTTATCCTTATATGCTTTCAGTTCCTTTTCATGATTATTGGCTAAGTACTTAATCCCCTAATTATGCTTTCTCTTCATAGTTAATGGTGGGAAATGGAAGAACATGTCCAAACAACCAATGTGATAGGAAATGCGACGATTGTCATATTAATATGACAGGGATTATTAGGGGATTAAAATATGATTATTATTTTGGAATATGTTCACTATTTTTGGGACCCTGTATGATCGAGGTAAATAGATTACTACGGTATTTTCATTGAAGAGTAGGGTTGACTTATATTTTGAATAATCGATGAATTTAAGGTGGAATTATAGTAATTTAGGTTACTTATAGAAATTATTAACCTATCTTGGGGTAAATATGTTTAGGTTAGTTACTTTTTTTATAATATGTTAGGAGTGGTTGATGTTGTTTGGAGATGAATGATAAAGTTTACCTTGGAAGACTATGTTATCAAATCCTTCTTGTATTTGGGTTTCAATCTTAGTTTGGTTTATTTTGAGGATTTTTAAGGACAGTTATTTATGGAATGGACTATGATGAACTTTGGGTAGTACCATGGAACTTTGAAGATTTAAAAGTAGTTTCCATTCCTATGGGAATATTTCTTTTTGAAGAGTTGTTTTACCTTACCCTTTCTGTTTTTGGGATAATTTTTAAAGATAGAAGAAATAGATAGTTAATCTTTTGTGGATTATGAAGATGATTCTTGTGTTTTGATGAGACCAAGTAGTTTTGAATACTCATAATTTGGAGAAAATATTAGTTTTGGGTAGAAACTTATTAAAGGATGAAACTCTACATGAAGATAGGTATATTTTCTTATGTTTTTGTTTTATGTTGTAAATGAATTCCTAAAAATTATGAAAAGGAACGTGAAACAAAAATGTTGTTGGTTTACGTTTCCTACTTGGTAATCAAAGACCGTTTACACACATCATAAGTTTGGGATTTTCTTATGGTTAAAGTTCTCCTAATCATGTTCTCTATCACTCTCCCCCAGAAATTGACCCTTTGTTTTTCTTCCATGTCCATGTTTTCCTCCATGGAATCCTAGTATGGGTTAACTCGGGTGACCTTTGTACTTCCCTTTCTTTCTTTTAAAGTAATAGTTTTACTGACTCCTTTTCCGATGTGGGACTTTCAATGAAATTTCAAAACCCAATTTTAAAAATTGCGAGGACGCAATTTCTTAAGGGGGGAAGATTGTAACGACCCGAAATTTTGAATAAATCTTATTTCCTAATTTTATGTGTTATTTTATTTTATTTTTATACTCAACAAAAATGTTTCATTTGATAACATGAGTATAATTAAAATGAGACTGTTGGGTTTTGACTATTATTTGACCATTGGTCAATATGACCGCTGGAAACTAAATGTTTTGATTACTGTCTCTAAATACAAGCAATCTTGGTTAATTAATATAGAAAGAAGATTCGATGGCCTCACCCAGTAGTCTTGCACCGATCGAATCCCATCTAACAGAACTTGGGAAGGAGGTAGCACCACTGGGCTTTGCTCTGGACCAAACCCAAGCTGAAATTCATCGTGTGAAGCTAGAACGGGATCGCCTTCGCGAGAAGTTCAAACTGATAGAAATTACGACTCGTGCGATGTTGGCCGAGCCTCCCTCGGATTCTCTCACCTTAGCACACCTTACACTTAGGTCCTATGCTGGTGTGATAAGGGCTATGTAAGGATACCGTAATTGCCTTGTGTAATCCTTTGTTTTAAATAAAAATTTGGATTTCTTCTTATGAGGAAGTTTATGAATTTTAAAATGTCCAGATAAATATAGTATGCATATTTTTGATAAATTTTAGAGAAAAAATATTTTAAAAATGTTTATGTAAACCTTAAATAAATAAAAATGTGTAATGATTTTCAAAAAATGGTCTTCTACAATTATGTTCACTGCGAAATTTTGAGTCTAATAAGATCAACTTGATTTTTGATGAATAGTTAATTATGAATAGTGATTTTACGCTTAGGATTAGTAATGTGACCAAATGGATTAGTAATCTCACTTAAAGAAAGTATTAATATAATCTAGGCACCTTGATTAAGTAATGTGATTCAATAAAATGGTTAAATAACGGTTTCATAAATTATTATTCAAGTATTAGTTTTTTCGGGTGAATAGTTTTTTTAATTAAAAAATTAATTAAAAATATTTAGAAAATTATTTTTATAAAACGGATTTCATTTTTGAACTCAAAGCACCGATATTATGCTATGGTAATTTTTGGGGTTTTTCCTGAAAAAATGAATTTTCAGTGAATAGTGTTTTTATTTAAAAATTAAATTAAAAATATTTAGAAAATTATTTTTATAAAATGGAGTTCATATTTGTAATCAGAGCATTGATATTTGGTTAAGGTGAAATTTTGGGATTATTCTGAGAAAGTTGAATTTTCGATGAATAGTGAAAATACAGTTTTTAAGTTACGGGTGTCTAATGACATCATTAAATGATGTATTAAGTATGTAATCAATATGGTAGACTTATAAATAGTAAGATAAGGTATGAGGTGTCCCAAGTGGCCAATACCATGGGCAAATACCATGGGCAGGCCCACGGTTTTGCCAAAACCACTAATGAGGTGTCCCTTGGCCATTAATGCCTTGTCCCCTCACTTTCCCTATAAATACCAAGCCATCCTCTCATCCATTCAACTCCCCACTCTCCCCCAACGAAGTTCTGGTCTCATTACCTCCCAAGGAGTCCTCCCATGGTGGCCCCAAGCCCTCAAGATCCCAACCTTTGAGTTTTAAGAGTTATGTTTTAAGGTAAGGGATCCGACCTCTCTCTTTCATTTCAAGTAATCTCTTTTATGTCATTCCTTTTATGCTACATGTTCTTATGTTGGAGGATGTTCTTTTATACTCCTCTTACTGCCCTTTTTATGTTCATATAATGAAACATCCCCTCTTACTCTCATTATTTCGTTTTATGAAGTTTTAAGTGGCGCCGTTAGGCTGCCGAAATTTTTGTAACGGACTCTTTCTCCCTTCTCATTTTTCAAGATCTATTTTCATGTAAAGTATTTCAAGTTCCTTTTTATTATGTTTGGTTATGATCTCTAAATTTATCATACTGATCTTTTATTATCATATTATGAGAGACCCCATTTTATCTCTTCAATTCAGTATTTTGAAGTTTTAAGTGGCGCCGTTAGGCTGCCGAATTTTTTAGTGGTTCTTCACCCTTCCTGTTTTGAAGTTCTACTTTCATGTCAATTCTTTCAAGTTACTTTTTGTTATGTTGGGGTATGATCTCTATATCTATCATACTGGACTCTTATGTTCATATGATGAGAGACCCAATTTGATCTCTTCAATTCAGTATTTTGAAGTTTTAAGTGGCGCCGTTAGGCTGCCGAATTTTTTAGTGGTTCTTCACCCTTCTCGTTTTGAAGTTCTACTTTCATGTCAATTATTTCAAGTTACTTTTTGTTATGTTGGGGTATGATCTCTATATCTATCATACTGGAATCTTATGTTCATATGATGAGAGACCCCATTTGATCTCTTCAATTCAGTATTTTGAAGTTTTAAGTGGCGCCGTTAGGCTGCCGAATTTTTAGGGGATTCTTTCACCCTTCTCATTCTTTTCAAAGTTCTACATTCATGTCAAGTATTACAAGTTCCTTTTTAATTATGTTGGGGAATTATCTCTATATCTATAATACTGTAATCTTATGTTCAAATGATGAGAGACCCCATTTTATCTCTTCAATTAAGTATTTTGATGTTTTAAGTGGCGTCGTTAGGCTGTCGAATTTTTTTTAGGGGATTCTTTCACCCTTCTCATTCTTTTCAAGGTTCTACTTTCATGTCAAGTATTTAAAGTTCCTTTTTAATTATGTTGGTGCATTATATCTATATCTATCATAATGAAATCTTATGTTCACATGATGAGAGACCCTATTTGATCTTTTCAAATCATTGTGTTTGAAGTTTAAGTAACGTCGTTAGGCTGCCGAACTTTCATAAGAGAAATCTAATTTTTGTCTTTCTTCCATGTTTTTCATTTCAAATGGTATGTCCTTGAAATTTCATTACCATGATCATGTATCCTTCTTATTCTGTCCATCTACTGTTTTATGGGTCATTTATGAATGTTTGACCCATTTTCCATCTCTTTTTAATGTCTTCTAAAACCTCGTAACATAGCCGTTATGCTGCAGAATTTCCATCTCAAAATGTCTCTCTCTCTTTTCTAAAGTTATTTTATATTATTAAGTGAATACTCAAAGCTCTTTCTTCTAAATGGGTATTCACATATATACCAAAATGTTCTATTTTAAATTATGGGATTTACATACATGAGACCCACCTTCCTTTTCTGTGGGTTTTAAAGTGATGTAAAGATCATGTCTTTAAAGCAGTTTTTAAAATGTTATGATTACGAAATGAAACCCATTTATTTTGTGCTACATGGGTTCTTTATGAAATGTTGGATGATGATATATGTGGCTCACATGATAATAAAGTCAAATTTAAGGGTGCGCCCTGATAGCGCTCCAATGCATTGGGTAAAGACTTAATCTCTAGAGATGACCATTTTTAACGACGCCTTGGTGAATAACCTTGGTAATTTTTAATGACACCTTGGGGATGGACCTTGGTGAAACGAAATGATTGTCAATATTAAATGTTGCAGCCACATCTTCAAGTTATGAAAAATGTTATTTTTATTATGAAATGCCTCATGATTTCTTTCTCATGCCTTAAAGTTCTTTTCATGTCCTTATTGAAGTATCTCAAGTTCACATGTAAAATGTTCATCTTGTTTCCCTTACTGGGCCTTTTGCTCACCCTTTCTTTTGATGTATGTCCCCAGGTTATGAGATTCAGTAATGAACCTAGGATGAACATAAGGAGAATCCTTTCAAGTTTTTAAGAAGAATGTTTTATGTTGTTTTCATGTATTATGTTCCTAGTTTCCAAGACACTAAACCTTAAAGATCCTCAGTTTTGTGTAATGTAATGAAAGTTTATGTTATAAAAAGGCGGGATGCTATAGTGGGTTACCTATTGACCATAGGGTTTAACCTCTAGCGGGGCTGGGCAGTGGGTTACCCGACAACCTCTTGGGGTTTATCCTCCAGCTGGGCTGGGCAGTGGGTTACCCGACAACTTCTTTTAGACTCAGCCCTTTCTATGAGTCTAGTCGGTGACTTTTCTCCGTGATTACCGGAGCGGGACACTTGGTTGTACGGTTTAGTGATGAGGCCACTTGACGTACAGGATTGTTGGGCATCAGTGATGGATACCCTTAGAATTTTTAGCGACTTTTCCTAGGATGATCTTGGAGATAGAGATCCCCTTACACACTCATTTGGGTTTCTAGTTGGGAATATATATATATATATATATACACACACCCTAATTTTTTCCCCGCTCCTTGGGTTCAGTTACTCTCCTTCTAGGAGGGGCGAAGACACGCGGGGTATGCCACGTGATTTCCGTGTCTATCTTCTCTTGGATTGGATGAGTCTAATACCTTGCTTTTGTTGGGTTGATCTACACTCTCTCTTTTGTACTCTTACACTGTTCTTGATCTGTCTACTGCTCACCGTTTTAGTATCTCCTTTTTCCTCCCTCGAGATTTCAGGGCATCCTACTGAGTATCTTTATACTCACCCCTACTTGGGCTTTGCCCGCAGTTAGTGTGCCCCTACAGATGATGGACAGGTCGATCGAGACTATAGAGGAGCGTAGAAGACACAGGAGCTTGGGATGCGTTCAGTGGATGTAGTAGGATTTCTAGATGTGAGACTCACCAGTTGTTTACTTCCATTTACATGTTTCCAGGTTATATCACCTTTCTAGTTGGGTGTCTGTTTTTCCCTTTTCTATTTAGTTTAATTTTCAGTCCACTTTTTATCACTTTACTTGTTCTGTTTTAGAAGTTGATGCATGACTGAGGTTGGGTTATAGTTGTTTGTACTTTGGTTTTATTTTTTACTATGCACTTCTGCATTGAGTTGGTTGTGTGTGTGTGTGTGTGTACAAGTGCTCAGGAAAAGGACTCCCTGAGATTGTTATGCCTTCAGCGCTTGTTTCCAGCCCCTAGCCTATGGAGGTGGGCTTGGGGTAGTTGCAGCTCGAGACCGGTAGGGTCAGGTCGTGACAATGATTTTCATGCCTCAGTATTTATGATTTAAATTAGTTTATAATTTCCAGATTCACTTGAATTTAGTGTAATGAAATATTATTCTCAAGGTTGATCTATGTAATGTACCGAAAATTCTATATATTTTTTTAATTATATGGAATTATTTAAAGACCGTAAAATCTGACGACGCGTGATTCCAAGGCCCGGAGTGCCCGGAATGATCCGTCGAAGTTTTGTTAAGCTTTAATTAGTGTCCATAAGCAGTTTTCCTGAAAAAGTGGAATAACTCTTAAAAGGTTACTCAGATAGAAAATGTGAGGGCACTGTTTCTCTCAGGATGAAATTTTTACCCTAGGCACGACTTAAGTTTAGTCGGCACGGGCCTCCTGTGAGAAAACATGAAAATGGAAAAACCGTAAATAAAATTATTAAATAAAATTATTTTATTTTTCAAATTCTTATAACTCACAAATGGTAACTCGGATTAAGAATCAAAGACCACCACGGAACTCGTGAGAGTATTCTCTCTTTAGGAAGACACTAACATTGGCCAGTGCGGGCCACCAATGAAAGTTAGTTTTTGGATGTAAATAAAATAATTAAGTGAAAATTATTTTATTGTAAAATCCATAACTTTTAAAAGGTAACTCGGATTATAATTCTGAGAGTACAGTTGGGTTCGTTGGAGTGTTTTTCACTTAGTAAGAGCCTAACCTTGACCATCGCAGGTTGATTGTGACTATTAATAATTTTCCGAACTTTTTTTCGAGTACGTTCAATAAACGCATGAGCATTGTTTTCTAAATTTTGAACCATTGCTTGGATTAAAAATCCGAGGGCAATGTTGAATCCATAGATCTGGGATTCACTTAATTTAGGTATAACTTCAACTGTAGTAGCTCGGGTGAAAAGGTTATTTTTGTGGACTTTTGAAAGATTAATAAAATAAAATGTTATTTTATTTTATTTTCTTTCTTTCCTCCAACAGACGAATGGCGCTGGTGAGACCGGTGACCTGTCAAGTCAATAAATGGATTGACTATTCTTTTTCTATAACTATAGCGTTGAGAATTCAGGAGGTTCATTAATTAAATGAACCTCATTAATTCCCCTATCGTTGCACACTCCTTCTCCTCTCCTATTTATATGGAGTTTTGGGAGGGGTGTTGGCACAGATTCACCAAGGGATGAAGCCTTGGAAAAGTACCACGATGCCAACCACCTGGAGGGAAAGACCGGTTCCAATGAGCGGTGATGAGCTCCAATGAGTCACAAACTGATGACAACGATGAAGGAGGTTCCATCAACTGTTGTTAGCGGACTTCTCTTCCAGGTATGGGGTTTAATTCATTTATGCATTCAAATGATTTTCCTCTTCTTAGTTATTGAATAACATGCAGAATGTGGGTCAACCGACTAATGGGTTGACCCGTGGTTCATTCTTCTTTAAGAGAGGTTATTGCGGGAAATCTTGTGGGGTTAATCATGTGTTCAATACAACTATTTATTGAGCTCCCTTAATATCCTCCATATTGCAAGCTAACGTGCAGGAGGTGGGCCAAACGAACCCAGCCCGAACCCTCCACTATCTTTCTTTACTTGCGCCACCTCAGAAGACCGTGAGCACGTTGACGCACACTGCAAGAGGAGGGTCACAACTCCTCAGCTGCGATGAACAAAGGATGAGGCTGGCATGACGGCTGACTGTGGGAAGGAAGGTGGTGCGATCGTTGCGTCATAGATGAACGAAAGTCGTTGCTGAAGCCACGACGGAAGCTGAACCCACCTCCAGCGGGTTCCGTGGCGACCGAGCGGCATCCACATGGCACTGCTACCTCGCCAACGGAATGGCCTCCAGGATTTTCTAAAATCTGGGTGACCGGGGTGTTACACCCCCTGCGTCGGACCGAACTCGGTCGCCGCCCACAAGCTGAGTCGCCGCCCTCGAGCCCAGCCGCCACCCTCGAGCCCGGCCGCCGCCCTCGAGCCGGGCCGCCACCCTCGAGCCGGGTTGCCACCCTCTAGCTGGGAGGCTGCCCTCGAGCTATCCCACCACCCTTGAACTGAGTCGCCGCCCTCGAAATGGTCCGCCGCCCCCGAGCCGGGCCGCCGCCCTCAAGTCGGGTCGCTGTCCTCGCTCCGGGCCGCCACCCTTGCCCCAGGTTACCGCCCTCAGACTGGGCCACCGCCGTCACACCGGGATGACTCCCTCACACCAGGTCACCACCCTCAGGCTGAGCCGCTACCCATGCGGGCCACCACCCTGGATCGGGCCACCGCTCTAGCGGGCCACTGCCCCACGCGGGCTGGGCCGCCCCTTGTGGGCCACTCTATTCTGGTCGGGCCACCCTTTCAGGTCACCCCCCTTTTGGGATGCCCCCCTTGAGGGTCAAAACATACATCGGCCCAGTGGGTTGAGTCCACCCCAGCTCAGCCCAGACCGAGTCGGGCCGGGTCGGTCCGACCGGGTCGGACCGGACCTGGGCCCATTCAGTCCCAGAAACACTTAAAGGGGCATATATTTAGAACCAGACATTTTTCTAACAAACCATTTGTAGATTTGGAATCCTTGGATCGAGACAGTCCTTTTGGTATACTTCACTTGAGTTTTGGAGAAATTTGGAGTACGGATGTATTGGATCGAACCCGAATCCAATCGGGCCCTTAGAACTAAAATGCTTATAATTCATAGACCGAGCGTCTGGTTGATGAACTATCTTTTAAGTTGGAACCCTTACTACATGGAGGTACTTTGGGTTACTCCTTTGTGGATCTTAGTGTTGTTCAAGGTACAACTGATATCTCGAGGGGTAGATTCTACAAAACTTGAGCGCATCGGGTGCGAGGAAACCTGTGGCGGGCTACAATGTGAAGAAAGAACATCAATCCTATGTGGGTTAGCATCTATCAATCCTGTGTGGGTTAGCTCTCATCAATCCTGTGTGGGTTAGTGCATATCGATCCTATGTGGGTCAAATCCTATGTGGGTTAGATCCTATGTGGGTCAGCGGGAGTAAGTTACCTATTGATCTTGTGTAGATCAGTGGGGGTTAGTTACCTATCGATCCTTTGTAGGTCAGCATCAGTGTTTCTCAATAGAATAAGATGATCTAGTTTATGACTAATCATATATACTTCTATACTTATGTTATACCTGATGATGAGCTGAGTCTTTTACATGTGTGGTACTTCAATCTTTGTGGTGTTACCTGTGTGGTACTTCTATCTTCACGGTGTTACCTATGTGGTACTTTTATCTTCATGGTGTTACCTGTGTTGTACTTCTAGCTTCGTGGTGTTACATGTGTGGTACTTCAACCTTTGGGGTATTGTCTTCTTGGTGTTACTTGTATGGTAATTCTATCTTCATGGTGTTACCTATGTGGTATTTCTATCTTCTTAGTGTTACCTATGTGGTAATTTTACCTTTGTGGCATCGTCTTCATGGTGTTACATGTGTGGTACTTCTATCTTCATGGTGTTACTCATGTGGTACTTCTATCTTCGTGGTGTTACCTGTGTGGTACTTCTATCTTCGTGGAGTTACCTGTGTGGTACTTCTACTTGTGTGGTATTGTCTTCGTGGTGTTACCTATGTGGTACTTCTATCTTTTTGGTGTTACCCGTGTGGTAATTATACCTTCATGGAGTAACCTTTGTGGTGTTATATTTGTGGTGTTACCTGTGTGGTACTTCTACCTTCATGGTGTTACCTATTTCATGTCCTTCCCTCATGTATGAGATGAGTATATCTTGATAACTTAGGTATATGTATGGGCATATACCTAAGTAGAGTTGATGTCTTGCTTTGTGGTTTTTCCTTTTTTGGTACTCTAGGAGACCTATGGGGGTCTTTGGGTCCCTATTGAGTATTGTTATACTCACCCCTGCATGGGCTTCGCCCGCACCTTATTGTGTCTAGTGAAGATGACGTACAACGTTGATCGAGGCTGAGGGATCTATGACTGGATAGTGCTCGAAGGTGGAAAATTCGGCATGACGTGACGCAAAGGAGACTGATGGATGTGGAGTGCTAAAGAGGTTATTTGTACCAACCCTATAGGTAAGAACCTCAGAGGAAGACCCAGTAGCTGTTTTCATTTTTCGTTCAGTTGTATTGTACTTCCAGTTGTACTTGTACTTTTACAGTTGGGATTGTATTTCGGCCCCTTTTTACTTTCAGCACTCTTTTACTATAGCAGTTTACCTTGTGGTTGCATCTTATTGTGTTATAGTCTGTGTGGTTTCTTCTTGTTGTGTTCTTGGACTGTGTGTATGTAAAGGTTAAAAAGGCAATGTCTTCTTATTTAAGGTAAATTCCTTTCCGGTTCTAGTCACCATCCCATGGCCTATGGAAGGTGGACTTGGGGTAGTCACGACACAGGCCCCGAGGTACGAGTTATGACAAAGAGGAATCAGAAGATTTTGGTTCTATAGACGGACTAGGAATCTGATATTTTCTGTGAAGCAATAGTTTTAAGTGTTATGAGTGTGGTTTTCAGTTCGGGGAGTCCAGTTTTGGTGTGGCGGTCGATGTATCCATACACCAAGACCCTGAATTCTGATTTCCGAATCTGTGCATGAAAACACTGATTGCGTGTGTTTTTTTAAAATTTTGTCTTTTTATTTCTTTGGATTCATCTCACCGAGTATAACTTAATGACCATGGAGCACCTGTTTCTTATCAAGTTTCCTCCACAAATACAGCCACCCAGGTTTCCCAAGAGTGTACTCGGTGATGGACCACCGAGCGATGAGGCTCCAATGCAAGGCCCTCTTACTGCGTTGGCACCTTCGGGTGGTGTACCAGTAGCACCACCACCTGTTGGAGAGCAGTTACAACTGGAAGTACCGGTAAAGGACACATTTAGTCTTAGTTCCTTTTGTGAGTTTCAGTATCAGATACCCCTCAGGTTCTGAGGCGAGCCCGACTCACATGAGGCTGAGGACTGTCTTGAGGAAGTGGTTGAGAGTTATCTAGAGCTTCTACAACTTCGGTAGGATGACATGTTAGTAGTTGATTATTCATTGAGGCACACTGACTATTCCTGGTACTCGATGAATATGATACGATCAGTGCTTCAGGGATTAAACTTCCAAGCACGGTGTGTTTAAGGATGTCTTATCCAACACTATTTCTCTATGCATTCCTACCTATGTTAGGGTGCTAGAGATAACCTTTGCAGTTGAATTTGCTTTGGCTAAATGAATACATCCAGTGAATGTTAGTAGTGGGAAAGAAGAAAACTAGTGCCAGTCTCATGGTCTTGTGCATGAAAAAAAGTTTTGGGAATAATAAGTGTTTGGGATAGATGAATTTGCAGGGTTGTAGTTGTGGAAGCAGATCTAGGAGAGAAGCATGAGGTGGTGTACATTTCGACATGTTACAATCACCCCCCTTTGTATTCCCCACCAGGCTCAAGGAGTTGGAGGACAAGTGAAGGGAGTAGCTACATATGGTAGAGGAGTGTGACCCAAGGGATCTAGGAATGATTTGATGAATAGTCTGTGTCTACTACTAGCTGTCAAATTAATAGACATAGGTACCAATCATTCCTTCCTTCCACAAATCTTGTATAAGACCTATAGTTTCCAGATAATCCGTTGACTTGACCCTCACGTCTATAGGTACCTTTGGGAGGAGACTCGATAATAACACTTACACCGATGGTGTGATCTTACCCTTGAGGTAGGAGTTTCGGTTGGAACCTCTTGGTGGCTGCGTCGAGGCCTTACGACGTTGGTTTGGGTATGAACTGGATATCCACAATCCATACTCAGATTGAATGTATTAGGAAAAAAGGTTTTGGTTTACCTATATCATTAGAATGGGATTTTCCTTGGATGATGAAAAAGGAAACCCAGGAAGCACGGGACAACCTCATGAAAAAGAGGGTGCAGTCAATCACTATTGGGTCATCCAGCCCTACCCTCATGGAAGTGGGAGTTTTGAGCTTTCAGTTCCCAACAGAAGCGGTAAAGTGTGGGGGAAATCCTTTCAAAAAGATGTTTCTAGGTTTACCTCCCTGAGGGGGGGGGCTTCTGTTTTGTATGGGTACTACCAGTGTTTTGGACCATACTTTTCCAGGGTAGCGGCACCCTTGTCAATTTTAATGAAAAAGATGGATCCTTTCCTATAAACGGAGAAGTTTCAATAGATATTTCAGGAGTTGAGACAGATACTGACAAGTAGAACTATGCTACCCATGTCCTGGAGTTAGCAGTAGTGGTCTTTGTGCTAAATATGTGGTGGCACTACTTGATGGGTAAACGTTTTAGAGTTTTCACTGATCACAAGAGTCTCAGGTATATCTTCTCTTATAAAGACCTGAACCCGAGATAGCGGTGATGGCTATATTTTCTCCAGGTCTATGACTTTGAGATAGTTTATACTTCTAGGAAGGGGAACGTGGTAGCAGATGCACTCAGCAGGAGGTCTGGTCTGCAGTTACTGAGTGAGGAAACAGAGCAGCTAGTCGTGTTGCAGATATCCTTTGTGGATAGAGATAGAGCATCATACATCTAGTCTATGACAGTCACTCCCCCACTTCTTTAGCAAGTTTGGGAGGCACGTCTTGGGACACTGACTGTGAGGCTCGACGTGCTTAGATATCCACAAGAAAGGCACCTGATGGATTTTATGAAAGTGGGGAGCATGTCATCCTCTTCAGAGGATGTACTATGGTACTGGTGGCTCTACGGTAGGAAGTGTTGAGGGAGTTCCAAATTTCCCCTCTAGAGGTAATTCCCAGAGTGGAAAAGATGTTATAGGACCTTCGGCGTTAGCACTGGTGGCCAGGGATAAAGAAAGTAGTGACAGAGTTTGTATCATGATGTCTCACTTGTCAATAAGTGAAGACTGCATAGATCTAGAAAAAGTCCTATGCCGACAAGAGACGGATGCCTTTGGAGTTCGAGGAGGGGAGACCACATTTTCTTAAGAGTCTCCCCTCGAAATGAACTGTGGAGATTTGGATGAGGTGGAAAGTTATCACCAAGGTTTATCAGACCATTTCTGATACTTCAGAGGATTGGTGAGGTGGCATACTGCTTGGAACTACCACTATGGTTGGAGTGGGTGCACGATGTCTTCCATGTATCCCAGTTGAGGAGATACGTACATGACCATTCTCAAGTTATCGACCATGGCGACCTAGAATTAGACGATGGGGTGATGTTTATGGAGGTTTCAATAAATATTTAGGATCGACATTAGTGGGTCCTTCATGGGCGGTTGATACCTATGGTGTGCATTTGCTGGCAGCACGAGAACCTCCAAGAGATCACATGGGAGCGGGAGACTCAGATCCGTGCTCAATACCCCCATTTGTTTCCTTAGTCTATGTTGTGACTTTTTGGGACATAAAACACTAATGTGGGGAGAATTTAATGTCTCAAAAATTCCATATAATTTTTTTTAATTATATGTAATTATTTCGAGACCGCAAATTATGATGGCGCGCGATTCTGATGCTCGGAGTGCTCGGAATGACCTGTCGAAGTTTTATTAAGATTTAATTAGCACTTATAAGTAATTTTCTTGAAAAAGTGGAATAAATTTTAAATGGTAACTCGGATCAGAAATCTGAGGGCACCTTTGCGCTCAAGATGGCGGGTTTACCCTAGGCGTGACTTAAGTTTAGCCGGCTCAGGCCTCCTGTGAGAAAACCTGAAAATGGAATAACCATAAATAAAATAATTAAATAAAATTATTTTATTTTTAAAATGCTTGTAACTCACGAATGGTAACTCAGATTAAAAATCAGAGTCCACCATTGAACTCATGAAGGTATTCTATCTTTAGGAAGATACTAGTATTGGTCGGCGCGGGCCACCAATGATAGTAAGTTTTTGGCCGTAAATAAAATAATTAAGTGACAATTATTTTATTGTAAAATACATAACTTTTAAATAGTAACTTGGATTGGAAATATGAGAGTATCGTTGGGTTTGTTGGGGTGTGTTTCACTTAGAAAGAACCTAACCTCGACCAGCACGGGTTGAGGGTGACTGTTAATAATTTTATGAACTTTTTTCCGGGTATGTTTAGTAAATGTGTTAGTGTCATTTTCTAACTTTTGAACCATTTCTCGGATTAAAAATCCAAGGGCACTGTTGAATTCGCAACACTATGATTCGCTTAAGGGAGGCATAACTTTGTCCACAGTAGGTCGGGTGAAAATTTTGTTTTTGTGGACTTTTGAAAGATTAATAAAATAACATGTTTTGTTATTTTATTTTATTGATTTCCTCCAACAGACGAAAGGTGTTGGCGGTATCGGCGATGTTTCAAGCCAATAAATGGATTGAATCTTCTTTTCCTGTAACCACATCATTTGGAATTCGGGAGGTTCATTAATTAAATGAACCTCATTAATTCCCTAATTGTTGCACACTCCTTCTCCTGTCCTATTTATATAGAACTCTGGGAGGGGGGTTGGCATGGATTCACCAAGCGACAAAACCCTGGAAAAGTACCTCGATGACAACCACCTGGAGGGAGAGACTGGTTCTAACGAGTGGTGACGAGCGCCAAAGAGTCACGAACTAATGACAACGATGAAGGAGTTTCCGTCTATCGTCGTTAGTGGATGTCTCTTCCAGGTAAGGGGTTTAATTAATTAATGCATTCAAATGATTTTCCTCTTCTCCATTATTTATTAACATGAATAACGTGGGTCAACCGACTAACAGGTTGACCCACAATTCATTCGTCTTTGCGGGAGGTTATTGCAGGGAATCTTGTGGGTTTAATCATGTGTTGAATACAACTATTTATGGAACTCCCTTAAAATATTCCATATTTTGAGTTAACGCGAAGGGTGCGGGCCTAAAGAACTTGGCCCGAACCCTCCGCTATATTTCTTTCCTTACGCCACCTCAGAAGACCGCAAGCACGTCGATGCACCCTGTAAGAGGAGGGTTGAGGCTTGTCAGTCACGGCGAACGGAGGAGGCGGCTGGCATGATGGCCTACCGCAGGAAGGATGGCGGTGTGACCGTCGTGCCGCCAATGAATGAAATCCATGGCCAAAGCCATGGCGGAGGATGAAATCACCTCCAGCGGGTTTCATGGCCACCGAGCGGCACCGCCGCCTCGCCAACTGAATGGCCTATGGGCCATTTGGGAATCCGGGTGACCGGGGGGGTTACACCCCCCGCGTCAGACCGAATCGGGCCGCCGACCTCGAGTCGGGCTACCGCCCTCAAGCCGGGCCACCACCCTTAAGTCAGGATGCTGCCTTCAAGCTGGGTCGCCGCCCTCGATCTGGGCTTCCGCCCTCGCCCCGAGCCACCGCCCTCGCACCGGGCCGCCGCCCTCAAACTCGAACGATGCCCTCGGAGTGGGCCGCCGCCCTCGGACCGAACTTCTGCCCATGTGGGCCACCGCCCAGCGGGCCATCGCCCCAACGGGTCATCACCCCAGTAGGCCACCACCCCGAACTGGGTTGCCGCCCCTTGCGACTCTAGCCGCCCCTTTGCGGGCCGCCCTATTCTGGCTGGGTCACCCCCCTTGCGGACTGCCCCCCTTGCGGGCCCCCCTCTTCTGGTTGGGCCGCCCTTACGGGCCGCCCCTCTTATGGGATGGACCAAACATCGACCAAGTGGTCCGAGTCCACCCCAGCTCAGCCCATACCAATTTGGGCCGGGTCGGACCGGACCTAGGCCAAACCGGACACAGAAACACTTAAAAGGGCATATCCTGAGAACCAGACGTTTATTTTATGAACCGTCAGAAGAGTTGGGATCCTTGGATCGATACGGTCCTTTTGGTATACTTCACTTGAGTTTTGGAGAAATTTGGAGTATGGACGGGTTGGATCAAACTCGAATCCTACTGTGCCCTAGGAGCAAAAATGCTTATAACTCACAGACTGGGCGTCCGATTGACATGCTGTCTATCACGTTGGAACACTTACAATATGGTGGTCCTTTGGGTTACTCCTTGTGGAGCTTAGTGTTGGTAGAGGTATGAATGATATCTCTAGGGGTATATTATATGGAACTCGAGCGCACCGGGTGCGATGAAACCTATGGAAGGCTGCAACATGAAGAAAGAATATCGATCCAATATAGGTCAGCATCTATCGATCTTGTGTGGGTCAGAACCTATGTGGGTCACTTCTCAGCGATCCTGTGTGGGTCAGTGCATACCGATCCTGTGTGGGTCAGATCCTGTGTGGGTCAGTGGGGGTTAGTTACCTATCGACCCTCTGTGTGTCAGAGGGGGTTAGTTACCTATCTATCCTGTGTGGATCAGTAGTAGTGCTTCTCAATAGAATAAGATAATCTAGTTTACGACTAATCATCTATACTTTTGTACTTAAGTTATACCTGATTGTGACCTAAGTCTTTTACTTGTGTGGTACTTCAGTCTTTATGGTGTTACCTGTATGGTACTTCTATCTTTGTGGTGTTACCTGTGTGGTACTTCTATCTTCGTGGTGTTACCAGTGTGGTACTTTTAGCTTCATGGTGTTACCTGTGTGGTACTTCAACCTTTTTGGTATCGTCTTCGTGTTGTTACCAATGTGGTACTTCTATCTTCGTGGTGTTACCTATGTGGTACTTCTATCTTCATGGTGTTACCAATGTGGTACTTCTACCTTTGTGGTATCGTCTTCATGGTGTTACCTGTGTGGTACTTCTATCTTCATGGTGTTACTCGTATGGTACTTATATCTTCGTGGTGTTACCTTTTTTGTACTTCTATCTTCGTGTTGTTACCTATGTGGTACTTCTACCTTTGTGGTATTGTCTTCGTGGTGTTACCTATGTGGTACTTCTATCTTTGTGGTGTTACCCGTGTGGTACTTCTACCTTCATGGAGTTACCTTCGTGGTGTTATCTTCATGGTGTTACCTGTGTGGTACTTCTACCTTCATGGTGTTACCTATGTGGTTTCCTTCCCTCATGTATAAGATGAGTATATCTTGATAACTTACACTATAAGAAACCCACCCTTTAGTGATGGTTATTTTTGTGTTTAGCGGTGGTTTAAACCACCGCTACATGATTTGGCGGCAGTTTACAGAAACTGCCGCTAAATTTGGCGTCGGAAAACTATTATAGGTAGTTTTTTCCATTTAGTGGAGGTTTAAGAAAATCGTCATAGCTACCTCATTTTGTGGCGGTTCTCATCACTTTAGCAGCGGTTTTTAAGAACCTAGGATTTTTTTTATTAGCGGCGGTTATAACTGCCGCTAATAAAATAAAATCCAGCAGCTGTAAAACTGCTGCTAAAGTCACGAGAACCGTCATGGAATGAACGTGCGTGATGCGACTCTGTAGCGGTAGTTAAAACCACCACGAAAAGATGACCAGAAAAAAAAATATAAATTTTCTGCTTCCACTTCACCACTGCCCTAAAAAACAAATCAAAACAGACACAATCTCATAAAATAGCATCAACTCAAAGATGTGTTGGACCTTTCAAGTATGTTTTTGGATATATTGATGAAGATTATACTAGGTTTATAGCCACCCATGGGGTGTGCCAATCCCTTGAACATGTTAATTTAGTCATTAAATGATAAATTGAAGGGTTTATGAGATTAAACAAATTATAGATATTTTTAGCATGTCAAAATGGAATAAGTGGTTTATCATAAATTTTATGGTTAAATGGGTTGTGAGATAACTAAAGGGATAAATAATGAATGGAAAATGTGGGAATATCCATGTTATAAGATGGAATTGAAAATATGTACAATGGTTTTTGTTATGAATGAATAGTAAAATAGAATAGTTATGGAATTACGTTAAGTGCAGTGAAAGTGATAAACTATGTGAATATTGGTGAAATGAAATAGGTTCACCCTTGATATTGTAATTTGTTAAAAAGGTCAAGTGTGTTTAACCTTGTGGAATGTGTATTGATGGATTAGTAAATGATGAGGGACACAGTAGATCCCACCCATGGGTAAGAATTTTTTATAAGGAATTCCTTATCTTTGATGTGGGATGGCTAGACATGAAATTTCACATAATGGACTTAATATGATGTATATGGAGTTTCCTATGTTTGGATAGTGTATTGACATGGCTTTCTAGGCACTAAAACCTATGTGTATGATATGAGTGAATTTATTAGTGCACCACAGTATATAAATTTGAAATGATTAATGAATTACCATTGTTGTTAATAAAAATGTGAAACCCATTTATACTATTGTTTTACACTGGAAAAGATGGTATATTATCCCCACATACCTCATTGGACCCTCAATACTAGTAGGAAGCCTCTTGTATATGAGGAGGAATTCCTATGGTCACATTGCACATTGGTTTGGGGAACTAGTTTAGTGGAACCTAGGTAATGGCGTCACAATGTTGTATCAAAGCCATTTTATTTTCTATTGAATAATTTTTTTGAAATTTTTATATGATATTAAGGTGTTTCAGTCCTTGGTAATGTGTTTTTTTGTGGGATTATCTAACCCATATATGGGGGAAAACCCAGGTTCTCGGTGTGGGATTGTTGTTCCTATTGTTTGATGTTATATTTGGATGTTATTTCACCTTGGGTGATACGCTAGTTGTGAGATATTATTGTTTTCTAAGGCTTTATTCATGGAATGTCATGTAATTTTTTATATATTCATTAATAATTTTAGGAAATCAGGATTAATATAACATGAATCATATTAGGCTCAAATAGAAAACAAGGTTATGTTTGTGTTATGGAAAATGAAAATCATTTTCTATTGTTTTCATAGAAAATAGTTCCTAATAAAGAGTTATCAATCCACATGTTTTTATGATTCACGGTGTCATAGGATACCAACACCATAAGGGTTTACCTTCTTGGATGATGATATTGAATAATTACATATTATAATATTAGGCATCGAGAATTTATTCAACACATCAACAATGGGTTTAACTCCTAGTCATCCAAAATCTCGACTACCAATTCAAACACAGGCCTAACTAGAATGATGTATACCACACTCGAGATATCAAGACATAAAAGGAAACATCAGAAATCAATAAAATACATAAAAGGAAACATGAGAAATCAAGAAAATGTTAGGACATTAAAATTTTTGGTGGAAACTATGTGCCACACATGGTCCATATACAAACCAACTGTTCCCATATTTGTTCAACACATCAACAATACAACTACTCACTGTCCAATGATGCATCATCACCCTCTCCACCATCGTCACCCTCTCCACCTCCATCTCCCCTTTCTGTTGTCACTTGTAATAACATTATATTGAAAATTAAATATTGTTGCATAATTATATTAAAACTTAAAAAAAATGAAATTTTGAAAACTAAATGATTTTGATTTTTTGTGATTTACTTGTTGACCACCAGTCGATGCACTACCACTGGGGGCATATCTTCTCATTTGTTGATGTATATTAGTCATCTCTTTCTACAAATCGGATATCTGAGCCCCCTGATCTTGAACTATGGTTTGTAGAGAAGCAATATCCCTCTGAGGATATTCGAGTATGGACTGACCATAACCAGGAGTAGATGCAGCTGGAATCCCTGGTGGCATGCCAAATACCTCAGATGGTATGGGTCTGAAACCCATCCCGTGCACTCTACCAGGATGCTCCTTCCTAAGGACTTTACCAACTGGGTCATCCTGGGAGACTGAGTAGCACTGCCCAGGATTGGCATCCCATAGTTCTTTAATTTTTACCTATAAATCAAATATCAATATATATTAACACAGTAAAAACTGACAATAAGTTATTATAATAAAAAATTGACTTCATACCCAAACTTCTTTGGCAGGCTCATTAACAAAACTTCCATCTAATTTTTTGTGAACATCCAACCACAGTTCAGTTTGGGATGCTATGTGGCCTAAACTCTGTGACTACATTAAGAAAAGATAAATAAAAAATTCAATATATTAAACAGATAATATTTTCTTATAAATCAGTAAAATAATTAAAATATTACCAATATCGTTCAGCTTTTAGAAAGGATTTTGGAGCCCACAGTGTGAGGGATGACTTGCTTAGCCCAGTTTGATGCATTCTGTCTTGAGAGATCCTGAAATAAATAAAATTAAATTTAATAGTAATGTATTCAATGTCATCTCCTCTTCATATACATGTACAAATGTAAAATGGGGATCATATAATAATATATATTTCAATACCATCCGCTTCTCATCATGATGTTTGTCAACAAAAACTTTCCACTGTTCTTTTTGTACCCCACTGGGTAGCTTCTCATACATTTATTGCATAGTCTACGAAGTATCATTGACATCACACTACAATATCTATTTTAAATATTTCCATTTCTTACCAATATTTTTCAACATCCACTTCTGTGCTATCACATCAGCAACTGTAAAGTGGAAGAACATCTATATACAGAAATTCATTTTGAACATATTAGTAACATGAAATTGAATTAAACCATAATGTAATAAAATTACCTTTATTTTGGAATCAAAAAATTCATTTTCTAGATAGAAGGCATATGTCTCCAATCATCATAAGAAATAGGTAGGATAATGGGATCTGCTACCAGCTGGCCTACAATCTGGCCAAGTAAGCCCACGGTGTCATCCGTAGGGACCCCATAAGAATCAAATGGCATGACTATCTTCTCTCCATTCATATTACAAACATCTAAACTTTTTATGTTTTTCTCCATGGTTTCATTTTTTTCATCTTAAATGAGCAAACAATTAGTATAAACAAAATGCAATATGTAATGCCCCGACCCCAGTTACCAAGCGTCAGTGCATTATTACATAACATTTTCATGACCACCAAAGATTAAGTCTCAAAAGATCGATTAGTTTAGTAGCCTTGGAATCACTAGATACATTCATAAAGTTTACATTACATCATAAAGTGGAAACTACAACAACATCTTGTCTCCACACTCATATCCCATTATACTATCCATGCAGGTCATTCATAAAATACTTCTTCACATCCTAGGAAAAATAAAACATAGAAATGTGTGAGATCAAATTCCCAGTAAGGATAAAAATATAGCGGAAACTTTCATAAATAATCATAAACATTTAAGGCAATGTATAACTAAAACAAAAGCCTTTTAAACTTGAACTTTAGCATAATATGGCAGAAATAAAATGGAATAATGCCATTTAATTATTCACATTTATATTCTAAAACTATAATAATCACATGAAATATCAATAACCACTTTCATAATGATGGAATTCATAATGCCATACTATCATAACTACATAGTCAAGGCCTTGTGCCAAGACTACAAATAAGATTTTGCCAAGGCCTTGTGCCAAAACACTAGTTTGTCTCATGAGACCTACCGATGAATTGAGGAGCTATAGCGGGCTCCACCCGTCACTTACTAAGTCCAATTCATTCCCCATATGAATAGGTTTAAATATAACATAAACATTTGTATTAAAACTATCATATGAAATGTCAATACTTTCTCGATAAACCATTAATGGTATAAAAATAGCACATCCACAGTCAAACATAACTCATTCAATACTATATGAAAGATTTTATTATAACAGATTAACCTCAATCGAGAATAATGAAGGATATTTACACAGATGAAAATAATCATCAGAACTATTTGAGAGAAATACCCCCCTTTTTCTTGAAAACATTTAAAAGTCACACTACCTGTCAAAAAGCCTTTTTAAAAATAGATTTTCGAATAAAAGTGTCCCATACCACTTTGAAACTTTTAAAAAGGAATTTTAATTTTAAAACTTTAATGTCTATATGAATAAATCCTTAAAACCATTTTTAAAACAAGGAAATTGATGAGAAATATTTAGAATAATAAATCTTTAAAACATTTAAAAATGATATTTTAGTTAGAGTTCCTAACCAAAAGAGAGAAACCTGAATACAAATAATTGAGGTAATAAAAACATTGTAATATCATGAGAATAAATTTATTCATGATATAATATGTCAAAGTACATTATATACACCATATAAAAGTGATTTGGTGTATAACAACAAAGGATTCTCAATGGAATGTAAATTGAGATGAAATCTATCATAAAGACTGTATCCATAGGTTAAAGATAAATCAACGACATAATTATGTTTGACAAATATAAATACACTCAATATGATTGGATATTCAGTGTAAAAAAATCAAAGTACATTCACACATGTTCTTGTAAAAACAACACTAATGAATTGGATATTTAACTCAACAAATGGAGATTGAGTTAAAATTACTCTTATCAAGTTCATATCGATGACTTGAGAATTTATCAATGGATTGATTATGTGTATCAAACTTATATCCACAGAAAGGGGAGTGGAAATTATGACATAGTAAATTAATAGTGATTCCACACATAATCTTGGAGTAAAATAATCAATGAAGTATGCGTAAAGCCAAATGAGAGGAAATTGACATTTCAAATTCCCTTATCGATTTGGTAAATTACGAAACATACACCCATGAAAGAATTATCATACAATTATATGTAAATATCCATAAATTAAATTATATTACACAATTAATACAATCATGGGCAGTACACACACCACATGCAATAAATAGGTGGTGAAAAATGGAAATCTCACAGAATTAAAAGTGAGATAAGAAACCCCTTACCTTGTAATTTCCCTTGGTTGAGGGTAGGTTAACCTAATGTATAATGGTGAAATAATTGTTATTAAATTATAAAATAATCATATACATTAATATGATATCATATATGATCTTTTAACATTTCTTTGTTAATAATATCTTAGTATTATCATCGTTTCAGGTGTTAACTTACTCGTTTTCTTTTATATGTTTTGTTACATAAGTCATGTTTGTTATGGATAGGACGTATCTTATTCATATAAAGAATGATATAAAGTCCTTAAAAATTATTTTTAATCATCAAATGAGAATTAGACTTGCATGGATATGATGGGGAATGAATCTTATCGCGTTCGTGGAGACAGTAGTCCGTACGTACGCACGAGCGAAATATCATCTTTTGATATTAAAATAATATATAATTGAATGTTATATAATATATACAGAATAATTATCATGTTATATTTATTATTTACATCAATTACACATCATTATCATACCCATCCAAATAATAATGTTTTGAATAACAATTACACCACGACGTGGAGACGGTAAGTTGTACGTACGCACGTATGGTGACATGTCATTAAAAGGATAGATAGAATAATGAATATGGTTGTACCATATTTATAATAACATAACAGTATATATAAGATACTGAATTTATTATTTTAGAATGGAAATAACAAAGAAAGAAGAAGTTGAATAAGAGAGGAACTTGAAAGAGGGTGGTGAAAACATTACTTCTTCTTTGGGTTCTTCCTTTTGATTTGATCAAAATGGTTCCTTAGGTTGGCTTTATGATCAAAATAAGGCCTCTAGATTTAAGTGAAGGAAGTTTAGAGAATATTTGGGCATGTTTTGGACGATCCAAAATGATTTTAAGGTATGAATTTGAGAGAATGGGGAGTTCCCTTTTATAAGAGGGGTGAAGGGCACCTTAGGAAAAACTTAAAATATTATTTTATAATAAATTCATATTAGGTTTATAATGGCTCTAAAGTGACTTATTTTGAGTCTAAGGTGGTTATGGGTCGAAATCATTTCAACCGATAGATTTTATATAGGTTTTGGTCACTATATTAACCTTATAATTTATATTTAACTCTTAGTTAAATAGTTTAACATTTACCATGTCTCTTTGTATTCTTATATTATATAGTCAATAAACGTACTATAAACATACAAGAGACCCCCAAGTGGTCCATTAATAATAAACCTATCATTATATAAGTCCTTTGGCCGAACCTTAGATTTTTAGGAATAGAATATCAGTTAATAATATAATATTTCTTTTAAAAACTCATTTATGTCAATTTTGAAAATATTTAATAATTGATTTTTTTTAAAGTCTTAAAAACTTTATTAATTCAAAAAAAAAATTAAGCAATCCTAACATGTCATATTAACCAATAAATTTTTTTATGTCAACAAAACTTTCAAATTATATTTATTTTAACATTTATAATACTAATTATTTGATTCTTTCATTAATAAGGAAAATACTGCATCATTATTGCGTCATAAATAAATTTAATTATTCAATGTCTAAAAATTATAAAAAAATACTATTATGTAGGAAATATTTTTATATTTCTAATGAATATTTATAGTCTAAAATATAACATATATAACCCTATGTAAAAATTGTTTTTCTAAAAGATATATGCTTATGTCATTTTTGTATTTACTTTAACTTAATTAATATAAAGTCTCATTATCACTTACAAGTGGATCCATGAGGTCCCAAAATCGACCCAAAGATTCCCATGGTCTTACATGTATCAACCAATAGGGTTAATACACGTTTTAGGGTAATTTATTATTACTATAATATTATTTTTTACCCTTATTTATCAGATTTACCCTTTAATCATGGTAAATAAAATATTTACCAAAGTAATTATTCAAAAATGTCTAAAAATAAAATTTACCTATTTACACAAGTTTGACCTCATGATTATAAATATGGAATCCATTTTTCTAAATTCAAATCACATTAGTGGCAGAAATTAATTTAAAATTAATTCCCGCTATCAAAATAAAAAGCGTGTTTTTAAGAAATAATAACTATCAAAAGATTGACACTTGTTTATGTCCGGTTTAAATGTGAAATTATGCTCAATGAACAAAATTGTATTAAATGGTAAAAATATATTTTAAATATACTTTAAAACCACTCAAATTCATAATTTACCACTATTAATTATTTTGATTAAAAAATTTGTTTTTAATTAAAATTTAGTAATTTTCACTATTCATCAAAATATGAAAGTTATCAGAAATGTACCAAAAATTCACCCTAATATAATTTCTATATTCAGAATCCAAAAATGAAGTCCATTTTGAAAGATTAAATGTATAAAATTTCAAAAGGTGGGTATTTCTATTCATAACGGCTAGTTTGATTGGTTGTGGTGTGTGTTAGAACTCGAAGTTGCGTACAACACACGCTACTGTATTATTCAAAGAGATGCATACCATGGAATCTTGGGGTGTTACATTATCCCCTCCTTCAAATAATTTCATCCTCAAAATTTCTAGAATATTACTGCATAAAAAGACTCAGGTGGTTCTTCATCATAAGTTCCTCGAGTTCCCATGTTGCCTCTTCCATCTTATGGTTTCTCCATATAACTTTTACCAGACGAGTCGTCCGGTTTCTCAGCACTTGCTCTCTCGTATCGAGAATCTTGATAGGCTCTTCGCAATAAGACAAATCAGGTTCCAGTTCTAATTCCTCATAGGTGAGTACATGCGTTGGGTCAAGCATGTATTTTCTCAACAGAGATACATGGAACACATCGTGAACTTTGGAGAGACTTGGCGGCATTGCCAAATGGTAAGCTACAACTCCAATTCGTTCTAGAATTTCGAATGGTCCAATGTACCTGGGACTCAATTTCACTTTCTTACTGAAATGTATAACACCATTCCATTGAGATACCTTCAAGAAAACATGATCTCCAACCTAAAATTCGAAATCCTTCCTTTGGTTATCAGCATAGATCTTCTGCCTACTTTGAGATGATTTGATGTGGTTTTGGATTACCTTTACCTTTTCCATCATTTCCTCAACAAGTTCTGGGCCTAAAATTTTTCTTTCACCAACATCATCCCAACAGGTTGGTGTGCGACATCTCTTTTCGTATAACGCTTCATATGGTGCCATCTGAATACTTGATGGAAGCTATTATTATAGGAAAATTCTACCAAAGGTAAATATTGATCCCACATACCCTAAAAGTCAAGTGGGAAAGATTTCAACATGTATTATAAGGTTTGAATAGTTTTTTCTGATTGTCCATCTGTTTGGGGGTGGTAGGTAGTGCTCAAATGAAGTTCAGTATCCATGGATTTCTGAAGACTTTTCCATAATCTTAATGTAAAACGGGGATCACGATCTGAAACAATTGATAGGGGTACTCCATGAAGCCTCACAAATTCATTAATATATATTCTTGCTAGACGTTCAAGGGGTAAATCTTCCCTTATATCAAGAAAATTTGCTGACTTGGTAAGAAAATCAACAATGACCCATATTGCATCGTTCCTTCTAGGAGTCTTTGGTAGTCCCATGACAAAGTCCATCATGATATTATCCCATTTCCACTCAGGTATGGGAAGAGGTTGCATGACTCCTCCAGGTTGTTGCCTCCCAGCTTTCACTTGTTGACAAACCATACATCTTGACACAAAATCAGCAATCTCCCTCTTCATGTTGTCCCACCAAAAATGTTCCTTCAAATCTCTATACATCTTGGTTCTCCCAGGGTTTATAGAGAAATTGGAACTATGAGCATCGGCCAACAATTCCCTTTTTTAATCAGGCATATCAGGAACATAAAGTCTCTTCCCGAATTTCAAAATTCCATCTTCATATACGAAGTCACTCAATATCCCATCATTCACAGCTTTAATCTTCTTTTTAAACTCTTCATCATTGGTATGAGAAATCTTTATCCTTTCTAGTAAAGATTGTTCGAAAACCATTTGAAAAAGCATTGATGTTTCACCTTCCATGGTGATTCCCATATCCATATTTACTAGATCCATGTATATAGGATCCTTTTCAACTCTCATATTGTTCAAAACTCCATGATCCTTTCTACTCAAAGCATCTGCCACCTTATTTTCATTTCCCGGGTGGTAGTGTATTATGAAATCATAATCCTTGAGTAGTTCAAGCCATCTCCTTTGTCTCATGTTGAGTTAATTTTGTAAGAAAATGTACTTAAAACTATTTTGATCAGTATATATCTCACATTTTTTCACCATAGAGATAATATCTCCATATCTTAAAAGAAAAAATTACAGCAGCTAACTCTAGATCATGAGTAGAATAGTTATGATCATGAATTTTCAGCTGTCGTGATGCATAGGAAATAACTCTATCATTCTTCATAAGGACACAACCAAGTCCTTTCTTCGATGCATCACTATAAATAATGAACTCATCGTTCCCCTATGGTAGATTCAATATAGGAGCATTGACTAATCTTCTCTTCAGTTCTTCAAAACATTCTTCACACTCTTTTGTCCAAACAAATTTAACCCCTTTACGTGTGAGCTTCATTAATGGGTTAGCCAATCGGGAAAAATTCTAGACGAAACGCCGATAATAACCTGCTAAACTAATAAAACCGTGTATCTCAGTTATACTCATTGGTTATGGCCATTATTGGATTGCCTTGGTCTTAGAAGGATCAACATAGATTCTATCCTTAGAGACAATATGTCCAAGAAAAGAGATCTCCTGAATCCAGAATTCACACTTTCTAAACTTCCCATATAATTCATATCTTCTAAGAGTCTTAAGGATAATGCACAAGTGATTTTTGTGGTCTTCGTAGCTTTTGGAATATACCAATATATCATCAATAAATACCACTACAAAATAATCAAGATATTCCTTGAAAACTTTGTTCATTAGGTCCATGAAAATAGAGGGAGCATTAGTCAACCCAAAAGGAATTACTGTAAACTCATAATACCCGTACCTAGTTCGAAATACTTTTTTCGTAATGTCTTCCTTCTTCACACACAACTGATGGTATCCAGATCAAAGGTCAATCTTTGAAAATTATTGAGCTCCATGCATTTGGTCAAATAAATCATCAATGTGAGGTAGGGGATACTTGTTCTTTATTGTTATAGCATTGATTTCCCTGTAGTCGATACATAACCTCATAGATCCGTCTTTCTTCTTAACAAAAAGGACAGGGGATATCCATGGAGAAACACTAGGGCGAATAAATCCATTATTACTCAATTACTCTAGTTGTTTCTTTAGTTTAACTAATTTCACAGTGGCCATTCTATAAGGGGTCTTCGATATGGGCCTTGAACCAGGAATTAAATCAATGGAAAACTCAATTTCTCATTCTGGAGGAGATCCAGGTAAATCTTACGAAAAAATATCAACATATTATCTCACAATAGGTACATCCTCTATTTGAACATTCCTTTCCTCACCCACAGTTATTTCATTCTCTTCCTCCCCGATAATTGAATTTAGTTGAGCTACTGGGGGTGGATCTAGATAATAATCAAGTGGTGACGATTCCACTCTAAAGATAAGGTGTTCTTTATCATCATCATCAAAAATATTAACATCCTTCTTCTTAAAATAAATTTTCTCATCATGGTCTGAAATCCAATCCATACCAAGGATTATATCAAATTCAATCATGGGTATGATGATGAGATCAGTGGATAAAGAACATTTATGTGCTCTAATGGGGACTGATTCACAAAACATTGTTGCAATGATACTTCCCTTATAAGTTTTAACTGACAACTCCCTTGTTAAATCAAATTGTAAATATCTAATTTTCATAGAAAATTGGGAAGATATGAAACAATGTGATGATACAGAATCAAATAATGCATTTCCTAAACTTGAGGAAACCATTAAATTACCTACCACCACGTCTTTCGGAGCTTCTACCTCAGCAGTTGTGATAGCATAAGCTTGGCCTTGATCCCATGTCCTTTTCTGAGGTAAGTTACCCTGATACTTAGGACATTAATTTGTATAATGCCTCATTTCTCTAAAATTATAGAATTCCACGTTGACAGAAACTTTCTTTACCTTGCAATCATGAGGTTGGTGGACTTTTTCACCACACTTGTAACAGAATTCCATTCCCTTCAAGAAAGTACCAAGGTGTTTCTTCCCACATTTACTACAGGATGGATAATCAAATTTTTCCTTCTTCCCTTTATTTCCATTTCCAGAGTGATCAGAATATCTCTTCTTCTCTTGCTTTGATTTAAAGTTGTAAGTCTTAGAGAATTCCTTTTTCGTCTTGATAGTACACAAGACAATATCTACGTATGACGAGAAGGATTTTGAGACCAATTCTCGATGAAGAAACAATTTTAACCCATCAAAGAAATGATCAATCTTACTTCTTGGGTTACATATATAATCTTCAGCATACCTTGCTAACCTTGTAAAGTTAGCCTCATACTTTGCGACATTCTCATCCTCCTTTTGTCTCAAACTCAGAAATTTCCTTTCCATATCTGCTCGATGGTCACAAGGAAAGTATTTTTATAAGAAACGATCTTTAAACTCCCTCCATTACATATTTGATACTTCTTTGTCATCCTTTTTGTTTTTAATCAATGACCACCATTGACCAACATCTCCAGTGAGGCGGTAAACTGCCATGATAACTTTTTCCATTTCACTACTCCTCAAGGCATGGAATATTTTCTCTAAGGAATTTATCCATTAATCAGCTACTAAGGGATTTGTACTCCCATTGAATGTTGGTGGTTGTTTCCTCATTAAGAGATCTAACATTGATCCTCCACCCTGTGGATCTGGGTGCTCCATACAAGTAAGGTTATTATTCATAACCTGAGTGAGTTGTCCTAGTATGGTGATTAGCTGATCAGCACCAGTTTCATCACCAGCTCCACTATAATTATCTTGAGCAGGAGGAAAATCCCTACATGGAGTGCATGCATTGATATGGTTTCCATTTCTTCTACTAGGTTCCATTTCTAAACAATGTCATACACTAGATCAGTTTATGAATCGCAATACATAAATCCAAACTTGTAAAACACTTAACATAAATTGAATAGTTTATAGATATAATCCATAATCATAAAAATGTTTTCTTTGAGGATTTATATACTCATAAACCCTTCATAATTGTTTGTAAAGAAAATGAGAATTATCCTAATCATATCCCCTAGGAGTGTCACAACCAAGAGTGCAGCTAGGCCCGTTGTCGTGCACCAGTTCCCGTTCGAGTCTAGCTCAAAGCGGTGTTTTTGGGTTTTACCCATAGGTACATATATGCCAGAGCTGCCTCTACCTGCTTGTATCCAGACAGGGATGTATTTCTTGGAAAACTCACAAAATCTTTACAATATCAAAATTCTATTAAGTTCTTCTATACTAATCCTCAAAGTCTATCTTAGGGCTATGTTCTCTAATCAGAGTTTATCTAAATCTAATTTCCAAGGTTTGTACTAAACTTCCTCTGATACCAACTATAACGCCCCGACCCCAGTTACCTAGAGTCAGTGCATTATTACATAACATTGTCATGATCACCAAAGATAAAGTCTCAAAAGACAGATTATTTTAGTAGCCTTGGAATCACTAGATACAGTCATAAAGTTTACATTACATCATAAAGTGAAAACTACAACAACATATTGTCTCCACACTCATATCCCCTTATATTATCCCTACAGGTTATTCATAAAATACTTCTTCACATACTGGGAAAAATAAAACATAGAAAGGGGTGAGCTCAAATTCCCAAAAAGGATAACAATATAGAAAAAACTTTCATAAATAAGCATAAACATTTAAGGCAGTGTATAACTAAAAAAAGCCCTTTAAACTTGAACTTCAGCATAATATGGCAGAAATAAAATTAAATAATGCCATTTACTTATTCATATGGATATTCTACTAGCTGAATAATCACATGAAATATCAATAACCACTTTTATAATGATGGAATGCATAATGCCAGACTATCATAACCACATAGTCAAGGCCTTGTACCAAGACTACAAATAAGATTGTGTCAAGGCCTTGTGCCAAGACACTAGTCTGCCTCATGAGACATACCGATGCATCAAGGAGCTATAGAGGGCTCCACTAATCACTTACTAAGTCTAATGCATTCCCCATATAAATAGGTTTAACCATAACATAAATATTCGTATTAAAACTAGCATACGAAATGTCAATACTTTGTCCATAAACCATTAATGGTATAAAAATAGCACATCCACAGTCAAACATAACTCATTCAATACAATATGAAAGATTGTATTGTAACAGATTAGCCTCAATAGAGAATAATGAATGATATTGACACAGATGAAAATAATCATCAAAACTATTTGAGATAAATACCCCCCTTTTTCTTGAAAACATCTAAAAGTCACACTACTTGTTAAGAAGCAGTTTTAAAAATAGATTTTTGAATCAAAGTGTCCCATACCACTTTGAAACTTTAAAAATGAATTTTAATTTTAAAACTTTAATGTCCATATGAATAAATCCTTAAAACCATTTTTAAAACATGGACATTGATGAGAAATATTTAGAATAATAAATCTTTAAAATATTTTAAAATGATATTTTAATTAGAGTTCCTAACAAAAAGAGAGACACTTGAATAAAAATAATTGAGGTAATAAGAACTTTGTAATATCACGAGAATAAATGGATTCATGATATACTATGTCAAAGTACATTATATACACCATATAAAATTGATTTGGTGTATAACAACAAAGGATTCTCAATGGAATGTAAATTGAGATGAAATCTCTCATAAAGACTGTATCCTTAGGTTAAGGATAAATCAATGACATAATTAAAAATATAAATACACTCAATATGATTGGATATTCAGTGTAAAACAATAAAAGGAAATTCACACATATTCTTGTAAAAACAACACCAATGAATTGGATATTTAACTCAACAAATGGAGATTGAGTTAAAATTACTCTTATCAAGTTCATATCGATGACTTGAGAATTTATCAATGGAGTGATTATGTGTGTCAAAAGTATATCCATAGAAAGGGGAGTGGAAATTATGACATAATAAAATTAATAGTGATTCCACACATAATCTTGGAGTAAAATAATCAATGTAGTATGCGTAAAGTTGAATGAGTGGAAATTGAAATTTCAAATTCCCTTATTGATTTGGTAACATACGAAACATACACCCATGAAAGAAGCATCATAAAATGATTATGTAAATATCCATAAATTAAAGTATATTACACAATGAATACAATCATGGGCAATACACACACCACATACAATAAATATGTGGTGAACAATGGAAATCTCACGGAATTAAAAGTGAGATAAGAAACCCCTTACTTTGTACTTTTCCTTGATTGAGGGTAGGTTAACCTCCTGTATAATGGTGAAATAAATGTTATTATATTATAAAAGAATCATATACATTAATATGATATCATATATTATCTTTTAACATTTTTTTGTTAATAATATCTTAGTATTATCGTCATTTCGGGTGTTAACTTACTCATTTTCTTTTATATGTTTTGTTACATAATTCATGTTTGTTATGGATAGGTTGTATATTATTCATATACATAATGATATCAAGTCCTTAAACATTATTTTTTATCATCAAATTAGAATTATACTTTCATGGATACGATGGGGAATGAATCTCATCACGTTCGTGGAGACGGTAATCCGTACGTACGCACGAGCGACAATATCATTATTTTGATATTAAAATAATATATAATTGGATGGTATATCATATATACATAATAATTATCATGTTATATTTATTATTTACATCAATTACACATCATTCTCATACCCATCCAAATAATAATGTTTTGAATAACAATTACACCAAGACGTGGAGACGGTAAGTCGTACGTACGCACATATGGTGACATGTCATTCAAAGGATGGATAGAATACTGAATATGGTTGTAACATATTTATAATAACATCAAAGTATATATAAGATACTGGAGTTATTATTTTATAATGGAAATAACAAAGAAAGAAGAAGTTGAAGAAGAAAGGAACTTGAAAGAGGGTGTGAAAACATTACCTCTTCTTCGGGTTCTTCCTTTTGATTTGATCAAAAGAGCTCCTTAGGTTAGTTTTATGATCAAACTAAGGCCTCTAGGTTTAAGTGAGGGATGTTTAGAGAATATTTTGGTAGGTTTTGTCCGATAAAAAAGGCTTTGAAGGTATGAATTTGAGAGAAGGGCGAGTGCCCTTTTATAAGTGGGGTGAGGGGCACGTTAGGAAAAACTTAAAATATTATTTTATAATAAATTCATATTCGGCTTATAATGGATAAAAATTGACTTATTTATAGGATAAGGTGGGTATGGGTCTAAATAATTTCAACAAATATATTTTATATAGGTATTGTTCACTATATTAACCATATAATTTATATTTAACTCTTAGTTAAATAGTTTAACATTTACCATGTCTCTTTGTATTTTTATATTATATAGTCAATAAACATACTATAAACTTCCAAGAGACCCCCAAGTGGTCCATTAATAATACACCTATAATTATATAAGTCCTTTGGCCGAACCTTATATTTTTAGGAATATAATATCAATTAATAATATAATATTTTTTAAAAACAATCATTTATATCAATTTTGACAATATTTAATAATTGATTTTTTTTAAGTCTTAACAACTTTATTAATTATAACCAAATTCATTTAAGAAATACTAACATGTAATATTAACCAATAAAATTTTTGGATATCATCAAAACTTTCAAATTATTTTTATTTTAACATTTATAATACTAATTATTTCATTCTTTCATTAATAAGGAAAATACTGCATCATTATTGTGTCATAAATAAATTTAATTATTCAATGTATAAAAATTATAAATAAAATACCATTATGTATGAGATATTTTTATATTTCTAATGAATATTTATAGTCGAAAATATAACATATATAACCTTATGTAAAAATTGTTTTTCTAAAAGATATATGCTTATGTCATTTTTGTATTTACTTTAACTTAATTAATATAAAGTGTCATTATCACTTACAAGTGGATCCATGGGGTCCCAAAATCGACCCAAAGAATCCCATGGTCAGACATGTATTAACCAATAGGGTTAAGATACGTTTTAGGGTAATTTATTATTATTATAATATTATTTTTTACCCTTATTTACCGGATTTACCCTTTAACCATGGTAAATAAAATATTTACCGAAGTAATTATTCAAAATGTCTAAAAATAAAATTTACCTATTTACACAATTTGGACCTCCTGATTATAAATATGGAATACATTTATCTAAATTCAAAACACATAAGTGGCAGAAATTAATTTAAAATTAATTCCCACTGTCAAAACAAAAAGCGTGTTTTTAAGAAATAATAACTATCAAAAGATTGACACTTGTTTATGTCCGGTTTAAATGTGAAATTATGTCCAATGAAAAAAATTGTATTAAATGGTAAAAATATATTCAAAATATACTTTAAAACCACCCAAATTCATAATTTATTACTATTAATTATTTCGATTAAAAAAGTTATTTTTAATTAAAATTTTGTAATTTTCACTATTCATCAAAATATGAAAGTTATCAGAAATGTACCAAAAATTCACCCTAAGATAATTTCAATATTCCGAATCTAAAAATGAAGTCCATTTTAAAAGATAAAATGTATAAAATTTCAAAAGATGGGTATTACTATTCATAACAGCTAGTTTGATTGGTTGTGGTGTGTGTTAGAACTCTAAGTTGCGTACAACACACGCTACTGTATTATTCAAAGAGAAGTGTAACATGGAATCTTGGGGTGTTACATAATAAATGTATTTAATTAAAATTTGTACCTATGACAGTGACACTCCAGTATGTTCGTGATGAACTGGAAGGGGCATGTCGCCGCCCCACTACTGAGGCTTCTGAAGGGGGAGTCGACGACTCAGCCTCTAATGGGACACCCACAGATGGTGTGAGAGATGGTGCAAGGGGAGATGGTGCAGGGGTATAGGCAGCTGGTGCCTCAGATGCTGTGGGGAGGGAGCCATATGGATCATCATCTATCACAAAACTAGATGAAATAGTGTACCACTTTTTCATTGTCATTCCTGTTATTTAATCAAATAAAATTTAGTTCAGAATATATATTTCAAAAAATATATACAGAAAAAAAATTAAAAATGATAATAGATTCCCAGTACTAATAGACAAAATATATATAACAATGATAATGAATGACTACAGAAATGAAACCAGTGGTTGCTGAATGAATAAATAATTGTATATACAATCATTTTCCCCTTCAATCATGTCAGTTTCCTGCTCCATTGCTTCATCCACTTCATTCAACCTTGCTAAAATAATATTTTCAATATCATGATGTACAAATAATTAAGCTTCCTCTTCTTGATGAAATTCAATTTCAAAGGTCAAATCTTCCACTTCATCACCCATATCATACAAATCTCTTTGTATTACGTGAACAAATACACTCCAACCTTCATCCACAACATCATTCACATAATATACCATTTTTTCATGTGATGCTAAGATATATGGATCATGTAGTTCACGATCACAAACATCCATCAAGTGATAGAAGTTCACAGAAGTAAATTGCAAGGAATATCTTTTAACACCTCTGATAATATCGACCCATTTGCATTTGAATAAAATAACAGAAAAAATTTTGTGGTAGTTTAATTCAATAATATCATGCAGCATTCTATAGTATCCCACTTCATTAAATGTAAATATACCACTATTTTGTGTTTTCAAACCCACTTCTCAATCAACTGTACGAAATCTAAAGTCATTCACGTTATAAGTGTCAAAATTTCTAACTTGTTTTATAGGACCTCTAGCAAGAAACTTCAAATATTCTGACAAGTCTACTCAAGTATCAGTATTCATGTTCTAAAAAAAGAAATATAATTTAATATATTTTAAAAATGTATGTGTCAAATGAATATTCGTATTTATTGTAATATTTATGAACTTACATGTCGTGCAAACCATTCTACAATCTCTTTATTCACAACTTTCATTATATCTTTCTCATTTCATGTTCAGCCTCTCATTCATATCTTTGTTTGTATCCTCAACTCTTCAATAAATGGATCTGCAATTTCACTATTCAGTAGCACATATCTATGTGCCTGTAATAATACCAATACTGTCAGTGCCACATTTGAGGTCCTCCCAACTAATCGGCCAATAGCAAGAAATATTTTTTATTTCTGATGCATTTGAGATTGAGTTGATGTGTCGTCAACACATCCAACTCAATTAAATATTATCTCAATATCATCCAAATATCTGGAACAAAAGGTAAGACACTCCTCATCCAAATAGCCATCAGCAATAGAGCCTTCTGGTTGAGCTTTATTTTTCACATATGCTTTCAAATGCCCAAGATATCTGTGAAATAAAATAATAATATTATGAATTTATTTAAATGAAAAAAAATGTTTACTTAAATTAAAAACATATAAAAAAAACCTCTCAATTGGATACATCTATCGATAATCAACGGGGCCTCCTAATTTAGCTTCCTCAACCAAATGCACAGTTAAATGCATCATGAAGTTAAAAAACGATGGAGGAAAGATCATATCCATTCCACAAAGGGTCAATACAAACCTATCCTTAAGGTTGTCAAGATGAAATGGATGTAGAGATTTCTCACATAATTGCCTGAAAAATGTGTAGAATTGGAGTACAACAGCAGTAACTTTTTCAGTTAATAATGTACGCAATGTCAATGGTAGTAACTATTGTAACAAAATATGTGAATCGTGACTTTTAAATCCATGTAACTTATGATTCTTCAAGTCAACACACCTTGAGATGTTACTCTAATACCCATCAGATACCTTCACATTATTTAAAATTAGAAGGAATATATCTTTATCCCTATTTTTCATTGCAAAAATGGTTGGAGCATACTTTTCATTCTCATCTGTCCAGAGATCATGTTTTATGTTCATTACTTGTAAGTCTTTGCAAGCATTGAGATGATCCTTCGACTTTCCATGCTCATTAAGTAATGTGAAAATCAAATTATCACAGAAATTCTTCTCAATATGAATCACATCAAGATTGTGCCGCAACCAATTAAATTCCCAATATGGGAGTTTGAAGAATATACTTTTTTTCTTCCATTGTTGCGTTCTTATTTCACCAGACGATGCACTTCGGACCCATTTTCTGCTATCATTCAAATGATGAACCTTCCCAAATTATATTTCAACATTTTCAAGTTGTGTCAATATTTCAGAACCATTTAACAACTTTGGAGGTGGTCTACGATCAATGGAACCATTAAATTTTGATCTATTCAGACGAAATCTATGAGATGCATCAAGAAATCTTTGATGGCACAAGAAGCACCATTTTATACTGTGAGGTAGCTGTTTGGGCTCAAAATCAAAGTTACAAACAGGACAATCCAAACCCATGTAAGTGTTCCAACCAGATAAATTCCCAAGCCCAGGGAAGTCACTAATGGTCCACATTAAAGCATCATGCATTTTGAACATTTTTTTAGAAGAAGCATCAAATGTCTCAACATCGTTTCTCCATAACTCCTGAAATGCATCAATAAAAGGCTGTAAGTATACATCAATATCATTTCTAGGAATTTTATTTCTAGGAATAATCATTGAAATGATAAAATATGTTTGTTGCATACACATCCATGAAGGAAAATTATAAGGGATCAAAACAACTGGCCAAATGCTATAACTGGTACTCAAAGTCCCAAATGGGTTGAATCCATCGGCAGCCAATCCCAATCGAACATTCCTAGGATCAGCTGAGAAATCTAGATGTAATGAATCAAATGTATTCCATGATTGGGAATCTCGTGGATGTATCATTAACCCATCATTTTTTTATCTACATAATTCCACTTCATGTGTTCGGCGGTTTTCGATGACATGAATAATCTGTGCAATCGAGGCTTCAAGGTAAAGTAACACAAAACCTTTACAGGTGTATTCCTTTCTTTCTTATCCATGAAATTATGTTCATTCAGAATCCCAAAATCACCCTTTTACTACCATCTAGAAGAAGAAAATTTCTTGAAATTCTGTCTACTTGAATCCTATCCCCAATAAAGTATACAATCATTGGGATACACATGTATTTTTTTATAATTCAGACCAATCTTGTTAACAACTTTTTCATATCATAAAAAGATTCTAGGATTTTTTTCTTTAGTAAATACATCACGAATCAATTATAATATCATGGACATTGCCTTATTTGTAATTCCACATAGACATTTGATATGGTACAACTTCAGCAGAAATGAAAGCTTTGAATATTTCAAACACCCACTATACAACTCTTGATTTTCATCGTCAACTAAATCATGAAACACATTTTTCTCAATAAAGTTTTCTCTTATATTTGTCTCCACAGAATCAAGAGTAGGATCCAATGATATGTTACAATCTTGATCTGCTTGGGTTATAGTCTCAAAAATATCACTTATCACATTGCAATTTTTAGCACCCTCTTCTGGTTGTTCTGATATATTTTGATGCTGATAGTGGTGTCTTGTAGTGCTGAATGCATCATTTATTAGGTTTTTCATTTCATTTTCCATTGTAGATGAACTTGGGACCTCATTCTATGGATTAACATCAGTACTCAACCTTTCTGTAACGTTCAATTCTCCATGCCAAACCCAACACAAATATTGACCAGGGAATTGCTTCAGTATTAAATGTTCATAAACTTTATCTCTCTTCAACCATGTTATAAATTTACATTTAGGACATGGACATCTTATTATCCCTTCAACAGATCGATTAGAAATTGAAAAATATAAAAACTCATTCAAACCCTTAACATACCAAGGTGTGTTCCTCGGTAATGTGATCCAGCTTTTATCCATGTATATCACAATGTTCCTACACAATAATAATAAAAATTAAAACACATAGTTACTACTAAATAGAGAAAGATATTCATATATACGATAGTGTAAGATTACGTAAACATAATATTCAATGAAAGTGATTACTTTCATCCAAGACTATATATATTAATGAAAAATCATCTAGTTTGGATAACATATAGAGAAAGAAAATAAAAATAAAATTTAAATTCAAAATAAACCTAGTTGAACTATCTCACAATAAAATTTCCCAAAAAAATTCACAAACATATTCACAAATCAAAACATCTCCATGTGATCCCCCAAAAAGTCACAACATTCCAATGTCCACTAATGTAACAAGAGAAAACAAATAACTAGAAATCACAATCTTGGAATTAGAATGAAAAGATAGAAGTTACACACACACATGAATGTGTATGAAAAGTGTGATATAAATAGTCCTAGAAATATTTTGTAATTTATTTTATAAAAAAGATTCAAAAATACTTATTTTAAATATAGTTCTAAAGTTTATTATTCACATATAGAAGTTTTAAAATACATAAAACACATGATTCATCCATTTTAGTAAAAAATCTACAATTCCTATATAAAACACGGGTAGATTTAACACATTATATAGTAAAAACTAAACCTAAAAAATAACTAAAACAAGAAATGAACATAAATAAGCACCAAGATTTTACTAAATAACTATATAAACATCCACCAAGAAATGGTTCCGAATTAAAAAAGCAAGGTCTATGGGTTCAATCTAGGTAGGAAATGAGATACACTAAGTAATCATCAATGGGAACCAAGAATTATGTGTAACTCACTAGGTTATAACATAAAGGATATTGGAACACACATGTGAACACCAAAATTTTTATCGACCAACCCTATTTGAACTAAACTCCAATTTCATATGTCCAAGTGCTCCAATCCCTTATATATAATCCCACCTAAAGGCACCTAGTAAACTAAATCATACTAAGCACCCTGTGTGTAACTAGCCATCTCATCTTTCCCAAAGACACATGGGAAACTGCATCATATCTGTGTCGGCTTTCCATTTCCTTCACATCCTCCACCACTTGGGATTTACCATGCTCAATCAGTGCTACAAACTAATTGAGTTTCCTCCAAGCATTTTCATCTCAATTCTGGTAGATATTGGCACCAGGTCAGCTTACCGTACTGGTAAGATTCTTATTACTTTCAAACAAACATTCCAACTTACATTACATAACTATCTTTGTAGATTACCGCTTCCAGGACCTGTGCGACCCATTGCACTTGACAAGGGTGGAATTCACACTCACCTGTTAATACATGTATGGTATTAATACATGCTGACTGTGTTTACTTTGTTTTCATATCTATTTTAAGAATTCATGTATGTATAAAAATGTATATTACATCATGCAGAGTATGCATACCTTATTTTAAATTAACTCACCGTATGCCGCCTCTGATTTGTAATGGGTTTTTATATATTTTACTGATCTGATTATACTAATTTGATTCTGTTTTTATATATTTTTTTATGTTCATACAGGCGTATACCTCAAAATATTTGTGGTACAGTTGATGTTTGGTTGAATCAAAACATCACATTTTATAGGTCAAAACAAGTCACATTCATGATTTTCCTCTGTTTTTTAGTCCATTTCTATATGCATGTTGCAGTTATTCTGAGCATAAATGATTTTGCATTTTCAGGTACTAGTTGGCCAGTGATTTTGGAGGCATATTGATAAAAGTTAGAAAAAATGAATTTGCATCTTCGTGTATAACTGGATCAGTTTATTCTATTTTATTTTAATTATCATATCCTTTTTCATGTATAAGTTGATCATTTTATTCTATTTTAATAATATTTTTTCTTTTCTCTTCAGTTGAAACTACCTTTTTTTGAATATCCATTCAAGATGACGGGGTAAGATGGTTTTAAGGTTTGGATTTTGTGATTTTTTCATTCAGTTTTTATTGTTTTGGGTTAATAAGAAGTTGAAATTGATACATCCCATTCGTTTTCCATTGTGTAAATGCAATCGGACAAAATATGTATCTATGTAAATATCCACATAAAGATGGATAGAAGCCTGCCCTCATCTTGGATCTAGTGATTTGTTTATCAGTAGGTCGGGTTGGGTCAGTCCTGATGGTTTTGGATCTGGTGATTTGTTTATCAGAGGTAAGATTACATTATCACAGACCATTACATTCTAATTATAATTTATTCAAAAATACATTTTCTTCTCAAATTTTATAAATATTAATCTCTTATTTAAAGAAAAAATAGTAATCGAATGCGTCGTGCAATAGCACGGGTGAGTACTAGTTATTACAGTTACATTACCTCCTCTTGATCCTATGTCTATGTGAATTACCTCAACCTATAGCCTCAATCTAAGAAAATTTACACTTTCATTAATTAGGGACTTAGAGCCTTAGTATTACTCCCTAACCCATGCAATACATTGGTGGTCCTAGAGTATCAGTCTGATCAACCCGTTGGAGGAGCCTCAATCCAATACCCCACCCACTATTAATCCATGTGAACATGCTTCTTTATCACTAACTAATATATCAACTAAAAACACAACCATTGAACATATTTAGCATTTATAACCATAAACATTTAACGCATTTATCTTTCACATACATAACCCATTACACATATACCATTATTCCATACACACCCTTATCGTGGTTTGTTCTAGTAACATTCACCATTTAGTTCATTTCATAATAATGTTCACATGACAACAAAATCCCCATGGGTTATATCTCACTAAACAATATATCCCATTAATTATTATGGTCCCAAAAAACCTTTAAAACCAAAAAATGTTATAAACACAATTCAAGTACTCATTTGAAATCATTTTGAATCCACCACTTAAAACATGGGTATTCCACTTTGAAAACTAAAAAATTCTTCAAGGATTTCATTTCTAAATCAACCATTCAAACCAACCATTTAGAGTTTTCATAAGATATTTTTTAAACCCCAAATTAAAATAATCATTTGAAATATCATAATAAAACCCACTTTTAAAGCATCATTTTCATCATATAAAATTCATAACCAGATTAAAATCCCAAACACATATTTCAAACCATTTCAAGAGACCCATGGTAATTTTAAAAATAATTACATATAATCATTTCATTTTACCCTTTAACCACACCCACATTCTCAATTAAAATTTAGAACACATTCGCTCTAACATTTACCCTGTTTTACTGTTCACCAATTTATTTCACCATTCTCAAGGTTTTGGAATATTCCATGGGTATCACTAGGTTTGGTCTTACATCATCAACAAACACAAAAATGTTTGTGAAGGGTTTAAAAATTAAAACCTCAATTTAAGTCTCCAAATCACATTACTTAACCAAGGACTCCAAATGAAACAAGGAAACACATAATCACAAAATCATAAACATATAGACCATTAAGACTGCTAGAGAATTCTCTAAATGAATAATGAGAAGAAAAAAAGGATAAAAAAAGAGGTGAAGGATCAATATACCTAAGTTGTCGGGGTCACGGGGGGCTGGGGGAAGTGGGGTTGCGGGGTCATCGGGGTCTGGGGTCGCCAGGTTCGTGGGGTCGTCGGGGTCATGGGATAGTCGTGGTCGCAGGGTCGCTGGGGTCGCAGGGGTCCAGGGTCGCGGAGGAAGTTGAGGGCCAGGGGAATCGGGGGAAGCGGGCTGAGAAGAGGGTCGGGGTGGGGGGAAGGGTCGGTGGTGTTAAAAAAAATGTTTCACGATGTTTTATTATAAACCACTGTGAAGACATTTTAAAAAAGGTTTAACGGCGGTTTCCAAAACCACCGCTAAAAAACCGCTGCTAAACACAATTTCTACTGTAGTGTTAGGTATATGTATGGGCATATATCTTAGTAGAGTTGATGTCTTACTTTGTGGTTTTTCCTTTGTGGAAATCTAGGAGACCTACGGCGGTCTTGGGGTCCCTACTGTGTATTGTTATACTCACCCCTACAAGGGATTCGCCCTCACCTTATTGTGTCTAGTTCATATGACATACAACATTGATTGAGGTTGAGGGATCTAGGACTGGATGGTGCTCAGAGGTGGACAATTCAGCATGACGTAACGTAAATGAGACTGACGGATGTGGAGTGCTGAGGAGGCGATTTGTACCTACCCTATAGGTAGGAATCTCATAGGAAAACCCAGTAGTTGTTTTCATTTTTTGTTCAGTAGTATTGTACTTCTAGTCATACTTGTACTTTTATGGTTGTGCTTGTATTCCAGCCCCTTTTTACTTTCAACACTCTTTAACTACATTAGTTTACCTTGTGGTTGCATCTTATTGCATTCTAGTCTATGTGGTTGCTTCTTGATGTGTTCTTGGACTATGTGTCGGTACAGGTTAAAAAGGAAATGCCTTCTGGTTTAAGTGAAATTCCTTTCCAATGCTAGTCATCAGCCCCTAGCCTATGGAAGGCGAGCTTGGGGTAGTCACGGCATGGTCCCTGAGGGACAGGTCGTGACAATCTCTCTTAAGGGATAAACTCTTATACTTTCATTTTATGGTATTCGGTAGACTACATGAAGGAAAATAGGTTCATGTTGTTCAGTAGTGACAACATCAACCTTCTCCTTTTATTCCCTACATGTTAGCTCAGTACACACAAAAAAAGGAATAAAGGGTGACCTCATGGTTTTTTAGAAATAACATTCAAACTGATAGCTTCATACCAATCTAAACCATTATTTTCTACCAATCTTCTTATGTGAATATTTCTTTAGAAACTTATACTTGTTTTAAGTAAAATCTATTTGATTATGATGTTTCTTACCTTGAACATATTATTTTGGAATATCTTTTTCCACCTTTGTTTTTTTTCAATTTCTTTCATATATCACTAGAAATTTGTTTTTATCTTCCTCTAATTTATTTACTAATTTCCATTGATGTATCCCAAAAACTGGGAACTCTTTCCTAACATTCTCTGTCTTATGAAAATATTCACATGACTAACCCCTATTTTTCTATTTTTTCCACTTCCCTTTCACAACATAGGGAATATCCCTGTGCAATATTGTCTTGAATTTCTCAGTAGCATGAACCTTATTCTTATATCTATCACAAAATTAATTTAAGCATTCATATCTATTCTAAATTGAAAACTTTTATGGATTTCATATCACAAAATAATTTTTTTGAGAATTTTTTCTAATATATTCACCATGAGTCTGATTTTAATCATACATGTTTCCTAGAAATGACATGTTATAAAATAAAGGGTTAGATTTGTTCCCATACCATTCATACAACCCAAAAAACCACTAAACAAAGATCTTAAAACTTGAAATGTATTTTTTCTGGGCACTTTTTGTTGTTTTACTTCTTCAAACTAAACCTTATTTTTCAAAGGGAGGGTGATTTTAATGACACATTTCTTTCTCCCTTTGATGTATGATAAGAACTTTCAATTTTATTCTTGTCCTAACTAGGTTAAGATTTATTTTTTTCACCTATACTATTAGAAACAATAGTTTTCTTTCCAGAAAGACTAGGTTTAGATATAGATTACTTTTTTAGACCCTTCATTTCACTAAACGTTGAATATTAGCCTTTATCTTTAGTTGGAATCCTGAAATATTCTTTACTTGTCTTCCATTTTCTTGTTTATTTAGCTTTACTCCCCCTTGCTTGTGGAAATCTATTGTTTTCATGAATTTTCATGTTATTCTAATATTCTAATGCCTTATACTCAAAATTATAGAAACACCAAAAATAGACTATAAATATTCTTCTCTCCTTTTATAGTGTAGTATTTATAGATTTCACAAGATATGACCCTTTCTATTTTGAGTAGAACTCCAACCTTTTATACATTTTCTAGGGAGAACCTCTTCATACATATTTTCTCATCCACCCTTGATATGGTGGGTTTATTAGAATTTTTCACCATATATAATTTCCCATCATTTGGTTTGAAACCTGTACCAGAAATTGAAACATCAACATTACATAATACAATTTTGGGGTTGTGGGATACCTTATTCTTGGAGAAAGTTTTCATTTGCTAATAGGATAGTCTCATTCTCTTCATGGTGTTATGATCCTCAAAGAAAACTTGTGTGGAAGCATCTCTTTTTACAGAAATTTAGGATTTTCTAGATTATACAGATTCTTAATCCTTCAATCTCTTCTCTAGCTCTAAACACTTCATTTTGAGGGCGTTCTTCTCATCTTCAACTATTCTCAATTTGTATTCTGAGTTCCCCTTAAACTTCATTATTCTTATTCATTCGTTTTTATTTATTATTATAAATAATTTTTAAGATCCTTGGACTTTTTTTATTTATCCACTAATTGAGTATCTTTGAAAAAACATAGAAACTTTTGGAATTTTTTATGTGCATGGAAAGATTCTATAAAACTATCTCAAAGAAATATTTCTCACAAACATTTATTTTCAATTCTTCAATGGATTAATCATATAATTCATATAAAAAGAAAAATTTCTTCATCATTTTCTTTCATATGTTTTGTGATAGTGTTGGATATGCCGACATTTTTATCTAATTCCTATTTCATAGCATTATCCTCTTTTTACGGTTGTACTTTTTCATCCTAAAGAGCCTTGAAACCTCCAACAATACACTTTACAACTTCTTCAGTAACTTTATTCAGATGTTATTAGAATTTAACATGATGATAAAAAAGTGATAAATCATCATTATTTCTTGAGTAGGATTTGTCATAAGAATAATAATCAAGAGAATTATTCTGACATATATAAAATTAATTACTTGGTGTCTCTACCTTTACTATAAGATTCTTATTCAACTTACCTACTTTTATTTTTTTTCTTTTTTTCAGATTCATGGAATTAATCTCTAGATTGGTATCCTTATGAGTAAATTATTATTTCACAGTATATGGTAGCTCAATCATTTCCTTAGATATTACATTTATAATAACTTGTTTAGATCATTGGAGAGAACCTTTCTCTGATGCCACTTGTAGATCCCAAAGCTGGATTGACCATTGAGAGGAATGTGAATCAGTGGTTTACTTTTAGGAATTATTTTCATTTGAATTCAACCTATTGAAATTTTTATGGTTCTAAATATACTCAGTGATATCCCATAGTCCCACCTCATATATATAATTCATAATATAGGGCACGAAACATGGTATTTACAAGGTTCAATACTAAGACATACTTCTTTCCATGTTGGTTATACCCCTCAATATGGATTATCCATTGTAATATTATTACCAAGTATAATGGTCAATATAGAGTCACACTATATCTTAACTCTTGAGTCTACACCACATGGTTTTACCAGAATTCACACTAGCTTTATATTACTTCCAGCTCCAAAAAAATGCCTTATTCTACTCCCTACAACAATTGAGAGACTTCTTATACATCTATATGAAAATGAAAGTATTATTATACTCCTAAAACCAACTAAGAGACTTATCCTACTTCTACAACCAACTAAAATAATTATTATCCTCTCATATCAAAATGGTAGACTTCTTCCCTTATTTAGTTTTCATCTACTTAATGATGATATTTTGATCTTCCTTTATGATATTTCTGGATCTAACTGGATTTTGTACAGATTAAGTACCTTCAACAGCCACAAATCAGGTCTTCCAATATTTTTGAACAACTATGATCAAGTGTATATGATTAGTTTCCTCAATGAAAAAAATCTCAGTCTTGAATTCTTCCTTATTCATATGAATTCTAAACCTCAATTAAATATGCACAATTGATATAGACAGATACTCAATTATTATCTAATGAAAGAATAATATTTGTCTCTTAAAATTATTATCTTCTAGAATTATCACTTATCACTAGAGAAATTCATGCATATATGATATATTTTATAGTATTCATAAACCCTAGAGCATATAATATTACTTTATTTATTATTTAATTTGTTATCTCTATTTTTTACTCTATTTGGGTTATTTACTTGGGTGGTTATGCATTAATTTATGAATTCATTCACATATTCATGCACTATATTTTTATTTCTTTGTGCATGATTCTATATTTCACAACAGTAAACACCTGAATCGCTACCTTCCTATACACTAGAATGACTACGTAAAATTTCTTCTTTGTGAAACTCCAAATTGTTTCAAAAATTATATCCTTTAAGAAAGTTATTATCTTAAGATCACAAGTTATTCTTCATAAAGTCTAGTGTGATACATGGAAAATATTAGTTGTAGTTTCATCATGTAACATAGTGGGATTATATTAATCAATTATAGAATCATATAATCCTCCTCCTTCATATAATCAGAGAGATTTGTGGGATCATTTTCTTTTTCTCAAAACTATAGAGTTCAACAAATAAATGTTTTTCTTTAGAACGAAAGAGATATTCATAGTTGGAAGTATCCTTTCTCATCATTACTACATCTTCTTTTATAGGTGAGTTCTGCTACCTTTTTTCTAAGTATCATGCCTCGTCAAGGATGTTAAAATATTTCCTAAAAAATATTATGTATCAAGTATATTTTATATCACCATAATCATTTGTCGTTTCTTACATGAAAAACATTTCACCATCATGATGAATATTTTTCTCATTATGGTGAATTCATCACATGTATGTGGAAATATAAAATGAATCATCACATGCAGCCACATTGCCTCATATGATTTTCGCATTGATATATTTGTTTATCGGTGGTTATAGATTTGATTAATTCTCTATTTTTTATAACATAAAGTATAAATGAATTTGGATTTTAACTTTGGAGCATCTCAGGATTTCATTCAATCATATTTATGGAATTAGTGAGCTTGGTTTGATAATTGGTGGTCTGGCATAAAGAACCCAATAAATAGAAACCCCCAAGAGAAGGTCGAGGAGTGAAGATGATATCTCGATTCCATTAGATGTTCATGGTATATTGCAAGAAATGGAAGGAATTTTATCTATATCTTTTAATGTGGTTAAACAATGCATGGACTATTCTCATCCCACATCAAATATCTACATGGTTGAGCACTTCAATATAAACAAAACTATGTAAAAAACTTCTCAATTTGGCACCAGGGTTCAGTACCTGAAACATTATGCACACACCTGGGATTTACAGGTTGCACCACCCCAGACCAGACCATTAGTCAACCTCTATGTGCAGTCACATGTGTGTATCCCAATAGGCTCTATTCAGCCCTCTTGGTTTATAACCCTCAAAAAAAATATTCACTACTCTCACACACTCAAAAATGTCACTACCTATATGGGTATTATTGTGTTGATATTACGAATTAATAATGAGTTTACACTGATAGGGGTGTATCTGTAACACTTCACTTTCATACACTGATGATCTTTATAAACCTCTCATAAGAACACCTCATAGATCTCCTTCTTCCTTTCCATAACAACTACAAAACTCCTCTATTTTAGTTAAAAATTTGAGTTATATTATTTATTATATTTTCCATGAGACTTTATCCTAATTTTTTAAAAAAAATATCTCTTCATGTCTTTAAATAATATCCATGTTTCCCACTAGATAGTTCATAAATCCACTTTCATTAAGTAATGAAAAGTCATCAAAATACCTCCTTAAATTTAGATTTTATATCATTTATTTAATTTGTGGTTCCTTATCATAAAATATAAAAAATTAAAACCTATGAAAATTTTAAATTGAATCAACCATATCATGTTCATTACCAATATAGCATCGAACATGCATCTTACACTCATACCCCTAAAATGTGTTATGGTGACTACTTAAAAACAAGCCTCAGACCTGCACCCCATGGAATAGAACGGTGATAACAATGGCATGGTCCTTATCCAAAAAAAAATTATTTGAAACACCTAGTACCATGCACACATTTCCTATTTTTCCTTAGCTTCAAAAGCCTAATACTTACCACATCCAAGACCATGAAATATAGTCTCTCAGACATCCCAGATTAACTAGTATTACAAAAATACTCCATGAAAACCAATACTCCCATAGTGATCCTTCATGTTTCCCATATAGATTTTTAAATATCTATTATGGTTTCCCCAATGATGTTTTCTCAATAATTTTCCCATTTCAACTGACCTCATGAATGAAAAACCTTATGTTAATGAATTAATAATGTTTGCAACTACATAGAATATATTACATACATATGAAAGGTTTCACCCTTCCGAATTTTTCATTAAATTACTTTGTCCAGAACCATGGATCCCACAATGCATGTGTTTCAATTCCCCATTCTATACAAGGATTATTCCAACTCAAAATTCCATACACCCTAGCATGGTGTAAAACTTGCCACTGTTTTCCAACCACCAAGGAATGGTTATCTTTTCCAAGGTGTGGTCGATCCTCTATGATTCTCCTAACTTCCTCCAATACTTCTCCAACCATTCTCATAACCTTATAGGATTCATTATAATTCTTCCAACATTATTTTAAACAAAAAACAACCCTAAAAAATTTATGGTATTATTTTTTATAATTTATCCCTTTTTGTTTTTTAAAAAACCCTTTCAAAACATACTAAATCCATTATCACCATAAAACTTTAAAAATGATATTTTTCATATCCTAAACTCTTTGAAATTAGATATTGAGTCAATGATTCACTAATAATAAACTTTAATCCCACATGATACAATATCTTATTAGGAAACAAGGGCTGAATATAATGTTCCTAAATAAAAAACATCCATGATTTCATGTTTCTAAACCCTATTACAAGCTACTACCCCTGACTAGAAATTTAATAACTCTCTTCTTTATGAAACACCGACAAGTATTTATTCCCCTTTGTCAATATAAAAGAACACACCTAGATTTATTCATCTTTGAACATGGAAAAATTCTCCCATATATATTATGGATAGCTTCTACCCCTTTTTCAGGGAACCCAAAGATAAATTCTTTGAAATTTCACAAGATAGGCTTAGAAATACAAAAATAATAATTCAATAGAGAGTTTCCATACTTTTTTTGGGGTAAAAATTATTATAGGGGAGTGGGGGTATCTTTTTTTAAACCATCTAGTTGGATTAAGATGGTTGGATTCCAAGATCCCACCAATGTCTATCAAACTTATCCTTAGGTAGTTCCTTCATTATGATATATATAATATGATTCGATGTTAACATGTAATACAATTTAACTAACACATTTTTGAACTTATCCTTGAGGATTTAGTACTTTATATCAATGTTCTTGGTCCTTGAATGATTGATATGATTTTTTCTATGATTTATAGAAAAATATTTATCACACATGATTGCGATATGAAATATCACATCATCTCTAACATCCACAAGATATTACTCCATCAATAGAAGGTGAGTAAATTATTGAGTTTCTATAATGTGTTCAGCCTTCATAATTCCATGTGAGATACATTCTTGATTCTTACTTATCCAAGAAATAAAAAAACATCCATCATAGAAATAACTAGAAAAATTTAACTTTTAATAATTTGTTGAACCAGACGCATTAGGCTATCAAAACAACTCATGTTATAACATTATATGATAAAATGGACTAAAATAAACAATTCTGTTGATGTAACTAATAATTAATTTCTATATGATAATTTAGATTTCATTGGGACTACTTTGGTATCATGTGGCCTGACATGTGGCAAAGAAATGTCAGTTCATGTCATTATTAGGAATAATATGATTCCAATAACTTCCTTATATTCCATCACAATGACCTACTTTCCACTATCATTTTTTAACAAATTCATTTTAATAGTTACCAATGTTTTCATTGGCCTATGATTCTCCATTAAAAATATCTTGATAGATTATTTAGCATATTTTTTATTGAGAAATAAATGTACCATCCCTTTCTTAATTTGGCTATAATCCAAAGAAAAATGTTAACTACCCAATCCTAGATATTTCAAATTTTCACCTCATGATTTTTATATACTACTTCCATTATGAATATTTTAGTCCTCCAAAATTTATTTCATCCATATAAATGATCACCAAAACCCTTTGATCATTCTCATTCCTGATGTAGATATTGAGATCAATTGAATCTCATTGGAATCCAATATTTCTCAAGTATTGATCACTCCTAGAATATCAAGCTCATGGTGATTTCTTCAACCCATAAAAATCCTTCTTTAAGCATAAAAAACTTCTCACATATTCATCGATAATAAATCCATTAGGTTCTTGATGTACATTTCACCCTTAAGAACTCCATTATGTATTGTTGATTTAATATTCATTTGATACACTTTAAATCCTATTTTTACCAATATATCCAAGAAATATTGAATGGTTTCCTACTGAGATATCCCTGAAAATGTATAATCGTCATAAATTACATTAAATTGGGAATACCCTTTACAGACAAGTATTTATTTTCTCTAATTCACCTTGTCATCTTAATTGATTTTGTTCAGGAACATACATTGTTTTTTATGACATTATTATATTTTATCCTCAAGAAAATTTTTAATTTTTTATTATTTTCAATTTTTCAAGATCTTCATGAATATATTTTAAGTAATTACCATCAATAGAATCCTATTAAAAAAACATAGGCTATGATTGAGATAATAAAGTGTTTTTATGTAGAGTATTTATTCCCCATATTTTCACCAAATTTTTCAGGTCTCCAATAATATTACCTTCACTAATTTCATCCTTTCTCCTAACATTATCTTTAGTTATTGAACCATATATGATTTATTAATCATTAATGTTTTATTATATGTATTATATAGCCATATTTTTTCCCCTAGGATTCTTACATGAAAATCACTCTCCTCTAAAAGTTCCTCATTATTCTATTGTGAAAACTAATTACTATATTTCAAATTGTACTTTTTGTAAAAAAACTATTACATATTGACTTTCAAAAAAATCCCATATCCTTTATAGCATGTGTGATCATTTATTTAAGACAAATATACAAGAAAAATTTATTCATAACCATGAGCATCAAATTTTTAATTCTTCTGCTTGTTGGGAATAAAGCATTCACTTCTAAAACATTTAAAGTACTTTGGAGTTGGATTCCTCCCATACTAAAAATCCTAGGATTTATTCTCTACATTGAGATATAGAAAATCTCTATTGGAGATATAAAATAATGTAATAATTTCTTTATTCCAATATTTATCTAGTAAATACTTTTAAATTATCATTGTATGAGCCATGTTATTAACAACATGGTTCCTCATCTCACCAACTTCATTATATTGATGAGTCCTCATTTCTAAAACTAGATTTCTTATCCTATGTTTATTTAGATATTTCTCCATGTAAATGTTAGTTAATTCTTTACCATGATCAGTCCAAAACATCTAAATTTTCAATCTGGGAATATTCTTCACCAATTTATGATATTGGTAAATTCACTTGAATACCTCAAATTTAAGATAGATAACTATATTCCATAACATCCTTATATGATCATCATTAAATAGTTTATAATACATATTTGCTTCTAAGGATTTAAATGAGAAGGGTTTACACACATTAACATGAACCAACTCAATTAGTCTTTTTGACTTCTTATCCTTTGGATTATAAGTATTTTGAATGATCTTTATTTTTTTGATAAGTATCACATGTGTGAGTGTGAACATGTGAAAATTTAGGGATATCATGAGCTCCATAATTCTTCACTAAGTCTTTTGAGTAATTTTTTCCTTAGTGGACAAGTCACTTTTAACGTAGCTTGTTCTCTTCCTCCTTAGGTAGAATGAACCTATATTTTTATCCACCAATGAGGTATAGATTCACTTTTGTGCAATTACCTTGCATTAAAATCAAACCATATCTTACTTTGATGATGAATGATTTCATGTTGAATTTCACCACATGAACCAAGTTACATAATTGATTCATTCTTAGTAAATTGTGACCAATTCCTTCAACAACCAAGACATTTATGGGACTCAAATGTTTTCCTATAATTTTCTCTTTACCAGATCCAATGATCTTAAAACCATCATCATTTTTAAAACTAATGACACCTTATTTATCATATCTGGCTCCAATGGAAATATTTTGTTTTCGTATTATATGTGAAGTACACCCACTCTCAAGGTTCCACCCTCCAGCATGATCCACTACTTTCAAAGAAATCTATGTGAAATTCACCTTATTAGCTTTCCCCATGTTGATCCATCTTTTTTTATTTTCATCATACAATAGTAAATGAAATTTTACACCTCTGGATCCATTGGATTATCCTAATATTATAAGTATATAAATATATTGTGGTTTTTATCCCATTTGAGGAATATTTCAGATTATGAAATCTTCTTCTTCAAGTCTTCATTAGAAAACATTTTTATACCCTCGATGAGAAATTCATGGGTTTGTTCCCATAACCTTTACATAAAAATAGATATTAAAAATATATCAATCATGTGAATTTAAGATCATCTATATTTTTTATCTTGAGACCCATAATTCATTTTTATATAACACACATATTGTGTTTGTCCTATATTTCCACAACAATAACAATAGATTCTTGGTGTATTATTATGTTTATTAACCACTCTACTTTTGAATTTTTGGGTCTTTGGTGAATCACCCAGATCAACATTGTTATGGGGTGTGGGTGCTTGAGGTTTCACATCAATCACCATCTATTTTTCCTTATGATCAAGCTACTAATAATTCATGCCTTTATCCTTTAACAACAATACTTGTGGGAAAGTGACTACATTTTCCATTAACTCCCTATGAACCTCCTTAAATTTTTTTATAGTATATACATTTCAACTTACCAACGTCATTATGAGTGTTAGAATTCCCTATTGATCATTTTTTTCATAACATTGACATAACTTAAAATTTGAGAACATTGATTATTTTGATATGATATTTGATAGAATCAGAAAAATCATCAATGATATGGGTATGTTTTTAATTATGATCTTGAAATAAATTTTCTTCTTTGAGTTTCTAAAATTTTGAGATTTGATTTATTCAATATAATACTTCAACTCAAATTAGAATTCTTATTATTATTGTTTATATATATTTTTATCACATACAAATCCATTTTATTTCATTTTTTTATCCCTCCGAACATTAATTTCTTGAAGATTAACTTTTAGATCTACATTTAGGTATACTCTTCACTCAAGCTCAAGGATTCCATCGACGTTATCATATAATTATTTTTTCTATATAAAATCCCTAATAATTTCCTCATTGAGTTATTTATAGACCTAATCTCCTTCTACTTTAGTTTCTTCCAATATGACATATTCTTTGAAGATAAAGTTCTAATTTATGAATAATTTCTATTATGAATTCCCCTTTCCTTTCATAAACTCGGATGAACCCTCTATGGTTTCTTTATCTTTATAAATATCTTATAATTTATTTGGGAACAATCCTATAATATTACCAATATTACCATATCAAAATAAAGAAAGTGGAATCTTACCTTTGAATCTTAATTTTCCCTATTTGAGGTTTGAGGAAAGCAAAGACATCATCTAATTAATTCCCCAATCATTGGGGTCATCTTCCAAAACGAATTTATTCATTACCTACACCCCCTCTTTATAATTATCTTTTTTCAAGGAATAATTATCATTATTCCTTATATAATATTTAATTAAATTGTTATGAAGGATATCCGGAATCATATTCTTAGGGTCATTGTATTTATGAACAGAAATTTTTTATTGAAATATGAGGGTAGTATTCTCTGGATACAATTAATGTTCATGATATCATTGAGGTTTTTTCTGAGTTTATGAATGTCCTATACAATGATGATCACCCAATAAAGGAATGAATTGATGGACTCGTTTGGGTGGATCCTTAAATCCATGAATTTATTCCATAATACCCACAATTTATATTCACATAACACAGAATCACCTCTATAGATGTTCATAAATTTTTTCCACATGGTAAATATATACTTAAACAACATAAACTCCATGTTTATAACATTGGATAATGCTCCATCCAATTCATTAACTCCTTTGGATTGAGAATCAATTTTCCTTTGGTTTTTATCTGGTAATTTTCTTCTCTCTATCCAGGCCAAAATTCCAAGTATGGAAAAAGCATAAACATCAATCACTAGTCATCAAAAATAGTGTTTTATATTATTCTTCCATAAATAGAAGTTTCTTCTATGAAATATTGAAATTTTAATTTGTTTGATGACCATTTACTTTTCTTCGAATAGATATTACTCTACTAAGTAATTTTATCTTTTCTAAGACTAATTGGTCCCAATAATGGTAAATACCTTGATAGGGGGGAGTGAATTTAGGTATTTAGATATTTTTAAAATAACCCTCACCAATAATATTATTCCTCAATTATTAGTAATACTTATCTATATTACAACTAATATGAGTTTATAAATTAATAAGAGATCATCTCAAGAAATTTACTTGGTTTATCCAAACTGGGATAATCTAAGTAACATATAATGATAATTCATTTTGAACTTAAAACCCTAAGAACGTTTTTCGTCAGTTGCAATTCAAGGTGTCCACACTAACCCTCTAGGTTTACATCCCTCATAAAGAACTCACTACTCTAATAAATTTCATTAGTTAATTTATTCCATGAATGTTCTTTTTTTCATATTTATAAACAAAGAGTGATTTTACACTGACAGGGGTATATCAATTCTGCTCCACTTTCATCTACTAATGAACTTTACAAACCTCAAGCAAGGACAGCTACTAGATCACCTTCCTATGAATTACCAGTACAAGTCTGTAAATCCTCTATTTTCTCTAAATATTTAAGATTTATTCTCTATTGTATCTTCTATGATATTTCTTACTCCTTTTAAAATAGAAATATATGTGTTCATATATTTAAAGAATCACCATGTTTCCCTCCAAATAGATTATAAATACAACTTCGTTATGTTGGGTAAATAAAAAAACCATCCATAAATTTTTAGTCTAGATCGATAATATAATTCCTAGGTCTTCCACATAAAAGATATGAAATTTGAACCAGTGAAACTGGTGAATTGAATCCACCATGACATGGTCATTACCGTCGTGACATGGAACTTGTATATTCTTCTCATACCCAAAAAATATTTAATGGATACTAATTCAGAATAATCCTATGACCTTCACACCATGGAAATAGAATAGTGATAACAATAACATGTTCCTTATTGAGAAAAAAACACCCATTGATATGTAAGGTACCATGCTCACTTTTCATTTTTCCTCCTCAATGATAAAAGCTCAATACTCGCCATGTATAATACTATGACATAAGGGATATCTAGAATCATATCTCAACTAGTCTTATATTGGTCCCCCACAAAAACCAAAATGATAGTAGCAATACTTCCCATTTCCCATAGGATTCTGAAAATCCATTCTAGTATCCACTATAGCATGGTCGCCATCAGTTTTTTATTTCTTCTGACTTCCTCAAACAAAAACCTTACATTGAGGACTTATTTATGTTTTTATCTACATAAAATATATTTCATAAATAGGGATGTTTTCCCAAATTTATATTTTTATATTTAATTACTTTGATCATACCAATGACTTCTGTAATGCATGTGTTATAGTTCCCCATTTTATAGAAGGATTCCTATAACTCAAAACACCATACACCATATTGTGGTGAAACAATTATCACTATTTTTCAATCACCATAGAATGGTTTTATATTTTATGATGTTACTAATCCTCTATGATTCTCTTGGATACATCTAATACTTATTTATCCTTTTTCATAACCTTGTAATATAGCTTAGAAATTTTCCAATGTCCTTTTCAAAAAACAAGACCTCAAAAATGATTATATAGATTTTTTCTAATAGTTGGAAAATGATATATTGTGTTGTATCCTAAGACAAATATTTCCAAAATACTCAAGAATAATTAGATAGTACTCTTATATGTTTCGGTCCTAAATTCATAGGAAAGGTAGAGGTATTTATTTAAGAACATGCCTTGATTAGAGTACCACCTTTGGTCAATTTTGAAAAGATTGGTAATTTAAGACTCTATGGACTTCTTATTGAAGTTGTTAGTTGTACAATTGATTTCTCACTGATTAGAGTAACTATTTTGGTTGATTTTTAAAGGATTTATCTTTTTTGAAAAGATTATCATAGAGGAAATATAATGAAATCTATAATTATTCCCATAGTGATGTATAAATTATGAGAAATTATTTTCATAGTGTCATTTCTCAAAATTAAAAAACCTGTAAAATCATATCAATGAGACTTAATCAATAAATTTATTCTATGTTTTCATGCTAGGGTAGTCACCTTGGGAATGTACAATAATGTTTCACACATATATTGAGGTTGTCTGGTTATTTTAGATTATGTAGTTATTAGGATTTAATTTTAGATATTTTTGTAGGGAAAATAAGAAGATGAGTAATAAGTCTTATAATAGTGTAGTTAGTGTTGGTCTACGCTTTTTATGAGTTATTCTAGGGTCAAGGTAGGATTTTCTACTACCAATATGGTGTTATGGTTACCTATAATCTAGTATTTATATTTATTAATTGTTTATGGGGTAGGATGTTTATGAGAGACCTCCTAGATAGTAGTTATATGGAAAATGGTGATGAAAATGATTAATATATTTCAGGGTTATTGATGGAATCATAACTGAATAAAAACATTAGATATTAATTTCTATAGAGTTTTAGAAATTATGAGGTGGTGTAATTATCGTTATTCGTCAAGTGTGAGTGTGATGATAATGGTAATAGATGTGGTTAGACTTTCCCATAGTGAAATTTTGATAAAGTTTTGCAATCATATTCTCTAGTGAGTAGATGTATGTAAGAAGATAGAGGGGAAAAGTAAATTTCATTATAAAATCCAAGTGTGTTAGGGACCTATAGTTTTTATTAGATGATAAAGTTAATAACAAGAGTAATAGAATCCTTCTATTATTATTTTTTTCTATATGTTTTGGTTATTATTCAATAATTTGGTCAGAATTTTGGTAGATTTTATTAGTAACTTGTGAGATAACTCATGCATAAGTGGTTGTTTATATGAAATAGATATGAAATGGTGAAACAGTCACTGTGACTATCCATGAGGGTTCCATTCTATCACTTCCATCCAAAAATGAATTATCCCACAATCATTGTCTTTCATTTAGAGATGGTATTGCGTAATGCTCCTCTGACTCTTTAATCAAGCTCTATTCAATGGTTTCCTTGTAAGGTTATGAAATACCTTAGTTTTCTTCAATGTGTTAACCAATGGAATGAGGCCTTAAAATAGGATAAAAGTTCCAAGTGGTACTTTAAAGGTGAACCAATATGGAGTTTCACTATTTATGAGATCTTGTATAATTTCTTCTAGTGGATATCTCATCTAAACCAAAAGTGTGAGTTGTTATATGATATTTCCAGGTTTCCCGTCTGAATTATTCATGTGGTTGAAGTAGTGTGGTTGTGTTAGACATTGATATTTTGGATGAAGTGAATATGAATATTAGAAATTTTTATGGTTGAGTAGCTATAAAGGAATATTTTCATTCATCCAGTTGAGTGAGAGTAATGATATAAATAATTTTTGGGATATTTTTATGTTTTATTAATTTTCATACATGAAAAAGTAAATTTATTTTGAAATGGAAGTCTAGGAGGGATGGATATGTTAATTGGTACATTTATGATTTATTTTCATTTTAAATATGATAATTGTAATGGTGGGGAGAATATAACTGTATGAGTTCTATTTTAATTAATGCATTTCTTGCACTTAATCTTAAATGCTAATTCTAGTTTCCTTGAGATTATTAGCACTCGTTTTAATTAAATGAATTATTATAGTGAATTAGTTCAATTTCATGATAATAATTAAATGTAAATACTAATTACGACCTAAAGTGGATAAAATAATAAATTATTTAACAGAAAAATATTAGATTTTGAAACTAACTTCACCATTGTGTCTAGAATGAAACATTAATATTAATATAGTATTTTGGTAATTTTAAATTTACATCTTATACTTTAAAATTCAATAGTGAGAATTCAATTTAAATACTAAAATAAAAATTTAACCTAAAATTTTATATATATATATATATATATATATATATATCATAGTTTATGAAGATAAATAGGAACAAACAAAAAACTATCCCTATATTTCTTTTGTCCTTTTCTTTACAGAATGATACCATAAGAGTAGTTTAATGATATGTCATTAGAATCATAAAAAGGTATATTTCTTTGTTTTCAATCCCATTTAGTTCATTATACTTTTAAATTTTATCATTCAAAAATTAAAATTATCTTTTTCATCTAAAATTGATCCACATATATTATTATATGTGAAATTGATCATCGAAATGAGATGAATTCATTTATTTATTACATGAATTCATATGAATTTTTCTTTTTTGAATTAATGATATTATATAATCCTTGGATTATGTATTTTTTGTTGTTTAAATTAGGAAAGTGTATAACATTTATTTGGAATGAATCATGTACCATAATTTATATCAAAGGATTGTCTCAATGTGATACATTCAATAATGTAGGTTTTACATCAATTTGGTCATTGAGTTATAGTTAATATGTGATAAATGATTATTAATAAATTAAACTAACTACAAATATCTTTTAGACTATTGAAAATTTTTATTATACATAGAATATAATGTTATATATCATATTTAATTGATTCTACAATGAAAATTTTATATTTTTTTCAATGTCCATCAATTTAGAATTTCATTATTTATTTATTTAAAATATATATATATATATATGGTTATTATTAAATTTAAAAAATTATGATGAATAATTATATAAACTAAAATTTGGTATTAAAAGGAAAAAAATAATTTATAAATAAAAAATTGTTTATGTTAAAAATATTTGAAAAGTAAAATTTAAAAAATTGGGAATGTTATCACATTGCATGTCCACTTTTTTATATTGTTTATTATAAGAGTTATTATTTTTATAACTTATTTTTCTAATAAAATTTTTTCCAATAGTTTAAATTTCACATTGTCTATGACATTGATATTATGACATTGAAATGGGTAATTAAAGATCAATATATAATAAAAAATTCTAAACCATGGCATGGGCCCTAAATCCACCACATAACTTTTTATATAACATTAAATTAAATGATGAATTTTCAATCAATGTATATTTTGGATAAATGAATATCCAATTTTATTAAATTTGTACATGGGTTGTGGTGATATTAGTTTTAAATCTATTTGGGGTCATTTAAAGGATGTTTCTGGTATCTTAATTATTATACACGTATATTTAAATTTATTTCGATTAATCATCAATGGATACTTCTACTGATGTCGAGCTAAGGTTTTGACGAGGGTTTGACTACATGGTGTGATAATGATGAATAACCATATGACTATGAATTTATTAAAAATTAATTTTATTTATATTAATTATTAAAAAAATATTACCTATTAAAATTTTGAATACTGAGAAGAAAGTAATTTTCTTTATGAGATATTGATATTATTGGGGCATGAGCCAATTGATGTTGTGTTGATTAAGTTAATAGTGATTTAAATTAATCATGTTTATTAATATAAATTTCATTATGATAGTTAAATCTGAAAGGACATTGAAGAGAAAATTTTATTAATTCATTGATGATTTTTGTTATGATACTTTGATGAAAATATAAGTTAGAAATTCATTACAATGAAATGAATTTAATGTGAGGATGTTTAATAAATATAAAGAATATAAAAAAATATTCTTGATACTAAGGAATATACATCCAATAATTAATGGTAATGGAAATATAATTATCATAAGATTTATGATAATTATCATGTATAAGGCATGTGAGTCAATTACCATAGTATGTGTAGTATTATATGAATTATTGGCGATGGATTTATATAAATAAAAAAGGATATAAATATAGAACTTTTCATACCCCAACCTTTTAATTAATTTTTATTTTAGTATTTCTTGGCTCCGGATCATCGTGCCAAGGTCCAGGCTGGGTCCCAACTTAAAATTTTCATCGTTTAATATCTTTTGTGGGTTTTAGACCCGTGCACAGTCACCGCACAACAGGTGGTGGTCGCGTCGTTAGCCAGGTGTCTGTGAATGTATCTAATGATTAAAATAAATAAAGCTTATGTAAATAAAGTGGGTTAAATGGTTAAATTTCAATAATAATAGTGTTATTATATAATTGATAATGTTAATATCGATAAGGTGTTATTATTGTTATTATTTTTAATTTTAATATTTTTGGTTATTATCATCTTTATTATTATAACTTTTATGGTTATTATTATTATTATTATTATTTTATTACTATTTTATTATTATTATTATTACTATTATTATTTTTATTATTATTTTTATTATTATTATTATTCTGGTGTTAGGATTATTATTATAATTGTTATAAAAAAAATAAACAAAACCAAACCTAACCCTAATCCCACACCTCCCCCCTTTTTCCCTTCTCTCCCACTTCCTCTGCACCGCAACACGCCTCCCTAGTTCTCCCGAACATCCTCAGTGCTCAACCATCTCCCAACACCTCGCCGACCTCTTGCTTCCAACCGCAAATCCCCCTCAACATCTCCCGCCTTGCTCCTTGCAACGGACGCCCCAACCGCCCAGCGAATCCCACTACCCGCTCTTCCTTCGCCCTCCGCCCTCAAGATCCTGCAGCCGCCAGCACCCTTTCTCATCATGCCGAGGCCCTTGCCTCACCTCCTAAAGCTTCGCCTCCTTTCGCCTGCCGCATTTCGGAACCTAGAGACCATCCTCCATCCTTGCACAACCCACCACCTCTCCAACACTTTAGGCAGCCTCCCATATATGCTCAATGACCCCAGCCAGTATCGGTGGCCTGATCTCCATCCTTCATGGCCAAATTACACCACGACATCGACCCATACTCCAGCCTCCACCCTGCGCTCTTTCCCCAGCCGGAATCCCCCTCTCGCTCTTTCCATCTCCTCTACACAGCATCCCTCCGGTGAACTTCCCCTACTTCTCTTTCCCTAGGCATGACGATCGGCTTCCCCTACTCCCTCTCCCACTCCAACCGCCCTACGGCATCTTCCCCCTGTCCTTGTGCATGCACGACCTAAACACCCACCCAGGTCCGGCGCGGCTCAATTCCTATCCTGGCTCTCTGACCGTGCCCCTTTACTCTGACTGCATCTCCACTGGTGGTGATCCTCCATGCCTGTCCACATTTCCCCTCACCAGTAGCACCTTCCAACCACGAACCTCCTTGCCGGTGCATTCTTATATCAATGTCTAGGGGTTCTATTCTTTTTTTCCAAAACCTAATGCTTGAAGATGTGTTATATGTTTTTTTGTTTACTTATCTAGGTTTTTCATAATATCCTTTTAGGCGTATTCTTATTTTCACCGAGGTTCAGTCAAATTCGCACTTGAATTTTGAAAGCATCTTTATTCTTGAGGTTGGATTCCATTGTTTATGCCTCTTTAAATTAATTTTACTTTGTTTACTTGATGTTCACATATATTAGGTTGTTGGTTATGCGTTTTTGTTGTTAAATTAATTATATTATGTTGAAATTGTTGGTTCTCCATTGTTTGGATAATTGTTTCACCCGTTTAATGTAGTTTACGAGTTTTGTGGTTGATTAGCTTGGTTCGGATTTAGTTTTTTTTATAATTTTGTTTGTTTAAATAGTTTGGTGCATCTTTAGTTTCTAAAAAATAATTGAGGTGGTATTTGATATTGTGTATCATGTATATGCGAAATAGGGTGTGTTATACTGGAAAACTAGTTTTTGTGATGTTTAATATCTTTTCATGGGAATGTGTATTTAGTTTTTGTCTATGCATGTCATCTGTTTTCTATTTTAGAATGTTGGGGTGTGCGATTGATAAAAAATCTGTTCTTTGGATGATTTTTGGGTGTGTGGGTTGTGGGTTACTCTTTGGGAAGCATTTTATAAATTTTAAAGTGTTTTTGGAAATAATGTAAATGGTGTGACATATGTTTTGAAAAAATTTCGAGGTGGTTTTCACACCGTTTGTTCATTTGGATTGTCCTAAGTCAATGTTTATGGGTTTTTAGTTGTTGTACGTTTGTTGCAGCATGTGTCGGTGATGAAAACCCGGGATATTGCTATCATCAGCTTGCGCTTTCTTGTACGCCTACGCGGGTCATGTCGCGCCATTGTGTTTGGACTGCGAGATGAGGTAGGTCCCCCACTGCACTCACCTTTAAATTAATAATTTATTAATTGCTTGATATTTTCTTAATTTTAATTAATGAGAAATAATATAGGATAATTAATTTTAAAATGATTATTTGGTGTAAAAAGAGCTGTTTATTTTATACACGACACTTGAAATATATTTTTTGACGAGCGGACACCCAGTAGTGAAAGAATGTCCATTTGGATTTTAAACATAATTCATGAAATTTAAAATTTAGTTAAGGTTTATTGATAAATGGTTTATTTTGAAGCGCGAACAAGTGTTTTGGTTCACTTGAGGAATGAGGATTTTCCTTAAAATTGGTGAGGGCCCATTTGGCACTTTAATAAAATAAATTATTTTGGAAAAATCTATTTGGGGTGACTTAGATGTGATATTTGGTGTACGTTGACTGCATGATTTGTGTGCGATGTTTGTACAACTTGATTGAATTTTTTGACTCAACCCTTTCCTGTTTATTATATTTGTTGATATGGGAACTTGGCATAGTAAGTGAATCTTCTGAGAATGATTGATGCACAAGTTTAGATTATGCACTGGCTAGTGGCCCCTAGTACAGATGACACTCTGCTAGGGGATTGGGCCCCTCGGTTAGGCCATATAGGGAAACACCAGTCATTAGGGAATTATGACGTCATCGAGAGTAGGCATGCCTTTAGGATGAGTCACATGTATAGTACATTCTGGATTGTTCACGAGCTCATAGGTTCGACCCATGTTTTTATTAGTGTTTGTTTGTATGTGGCAGATGATTGAGAGGTCTAGTTCGGTTGCTGGCCTCTGTGTGCCACTTTTTCCATTTCCCTTAGTGTGTGTTGTGTGTGGTTTTCCTTTTGACTAACAACTAAAATTTGAATTTCTAAATTGGTTGCAAAAATGTTTTAAAAAGAAATGCACATGTTCCTTTCAAACACTAAACTTGTTTTTTTCTTAACTGAAAAGGGAAATGGACTGTTACTTGTTTTAGAAATGAAAGTGTGTGTGGAAACCAATATTTTATATAATTTAGTTCAAACCTGGAATTGATAAATTATTTATTTAATGGTATGTGCATTGGGAATAGATTTAGTCGGGCATACCTACTGAGTTTTAATACTCACGCCTATAGTGTTTTCCTATTTTTAGTTTCTGTTGTAGGTTGACTCGAGCTTGCTCGCCGTGGGAGAGAGTTGGTTGTGGCTGGTGAGCGACTCTCAGATTTGCGTGGGGTTTTGGTCATGGTCAGGTTAGTTGGTTGTTATTGATCGTTCTTTCTTTCGTGTTATTTATTTTCTTTGAGTTATTCTACTTTTCTTCTACTTTATTTATTTTTATTGGGAGAAATTGTTTCCACTTCCTCTCTATTGATCCCATGGCACTTATCGCCAGCCTGGGAGGATCGGTAACGCCTCTCGAGCCATGCCGCGGATCAGCTCGAGTGACCGGTTCAGGGTCGACCTGGGTTGGTTTGTGACAGAACTAAAGTAAAAATATATATATTTATGATTATGAAGATAAAATAAGATGATCCTCATATTTATGATAATGATAAATAGTTAATGATTTATGTTAATAAATTATTTGAAATAAAAATTAAATTTTATAGAAGAACCCATTTAATATTTAATTATGTTGACATGGTAGAACTCAGTTGTGTTAACTAGATTATATATATATATAATTTTTTATTTAATTGAAACAAATAAATGGTGATAATGGGGATGAATTATACAAATCTAGTAATGTTGATGAATATTTTATCATTAAAGGGAAATGGAATAAAGAGCTTACTTGTAGTAATGAATTATACTTGTAATGATTAAATGGCACATTTTCAATGTTATGAGAAATTAATAAATTTTATATAATTAATTTAATGTTAATAAATAATGATGAATTGAATATTATAAATTAATATTATTTAATATTTATAATAAATTTATGGATAATCTATGTGGATGTTTCAAAATATTGTGATTATACTTTGATTAACATTAAATAACAGAGATGTATCTCATAATGTCAATATTGATGTTGAAAAAGTTATGATGTGACTAGTTGAGTAATTCAATAATTATTTTCTGGAAATTGTTGAAATATTATATTTAGCTTCAATGAGCTTGGAGTTATTGCATTGGGTTAGGATGATGCAGTGGATTTGGATTATTATACTGATGGTCATGTATGAAAAATAGGACGATATTTATTGTGAGTAAAGTTAATGATTTATATGCTAATAAATATTTAGATATGATGTAGTATCAATGGTGATGGAATAAAAGTGTGGATTACTTTACACTAACTTACTAGTTATGGTTAGAGTGAGATGACAATAGCATTTACCCCCTTTCTCACCCAAGGGTCTGGGTAGATACTAGAGATGAATTGAACATGTATATATTCCTTCTCACCCATATCTCTAGGTAGATGCTAACTAGATATTCATTTGGAGACTAATGTAGTTGTATAATCCCTTAATATCTTCATTATGTGATTGGCATGAAGGAACCGGGCAAGTAGCCGAAGACCCAAAAAAGTGGGATTTTAAATTTTTCACCGATGTTAAAAATGAAATTATTGACGTTAGAGAATAGTAGCCTGATTTAAGACGAGGATCATGCATGAAGAGTTTTAAGCACAAAAATACAACCATAAAATACATGGTTTAGATATGAAGTTGTGCACGACTTCTGCTCGTCGATGGCGATCACTGCTCAAAGAATCTGAAGCCAAATTCATCTAGATAGTCCACACGTTCTTCAACAAATTTATGGGAACACCGATCATCAAATTCCATATGCTAGCATATAGATCCAACAACGCCTTCAACACTCCTATGATCAATGCATCACTTCACTTTCGATTCCCGAGAGAGAGCTCGATCTGAGCTCCTTGGATCTAGAGCTTCTCTCTCTTGATCATGGGAAAAGAGGATAGGAGAGAGAAATTTCATGAATAGTCCCTTATAAATTCCCCTTCTCTTCTATTTATAGTGTGTAATTAAAATACCATGTATTTCCTCTCCGGTCACTAAATACTTAATGCACTATTAACGATATGTCATGACTTCTAATCTGAGTCATAAATATTATTATCACTCTCTTGTAATATATTAAAATATTAAGTTATAATAAATGTGTCCATAACTTTACTTGTGGTTCCCAAAAATATTAATTGAACCTTGAATATTTTAATATTCATTCAAATAATATTTTCCACGTATTTACATAAAACTTGTAAATAAATGTAATAAATAAATTCTATGCTCATTATTCTTTACTTGAATAATATGAATTTATTTATTGCATTGGTGATCGTATCTCCTTGGACAAATCTCAGACCCCAATGGTGGGGCTTATCATGTCCAACATACCTATTCAACTGAATAGGGAAGATTCTTGAATACTTTATTGTGTTTGATCCTCTAGGCCCTAATCTTGATAGCAGTGAATATTATTCACAGACCAATAGCAGGATCTAGCAACCCATCAGGACGCACGCCTATGTCATCATCCTTTTCTCTCTTTATTGTTTGTTGATCCAACTAGCTGGATTTACCCTCAACTTCCATGTTTATGGTCTTATGAAGGTACTACCATCCTTATCAACATGGCCTGATATATATTACTTCCATAACCTGGAAGCTTTAAATCATTTCTTGACTATTTAACCAATGTCATGTCACCAATGATGCATGCAACACAAACTACTATGCCATGATTTCAACGTTATGGTTTTCTTCTTTCATCAAAATACCCAATCAAATGACATACACTAGCAATGATCTTAATTTAGGAGACCATTACACATGATCATAGATAGGAACATCCAATGACACACAAAACATGCAGTGTTCCTATTGGTGTTTTTGTCCTCATGATCTCTCTACTATAGATCACCATGTACGAACTTCCTGAGAATAAGTCTCAATGGTTATGAGTCCCTAGCACCTGATTGTCAAACATCTACTTTGTTCAATCAGTAAGATGTATCAAGACCATAGAAAAAATATTTAAGATTAATGTCATAGTATCTCGACGTTCTAATTATATCATGGGATCTACTATAAACTCTCAAAACAATAATTAATCTATTGACATTACCATTATATAGTGGATGCATAAATATCTACACTATAATGGTAAGAATACAACACATATAACTAACTGTACACATGATATAGTAATCAAAAGCACTGAATGGTTAGGTCTAGGGAACCCACTATTTCAACAATCCCGCTTGCATTAGAGACAACTTGCTAACCAAACTTGTTAATTGCTCACATGATAAAGATCATGTTTTTGCTGAGTAACATCTTTAGCTACTAGGCCCACCACAGTTTCGCTGTGTGGTTATTCTGCTATAGCAACCTCATCTCCTTGAGTAAAAATTATCAAGATATGGTATCCCTGAGTATATCTCTTTTTTCCACTATCATAACATGATATATTTGATAGTAATGATATCATAATTAACATTATGACAATCTTTTCCTTACAAGGTGCGATTCGAAGAACTGGAACAAATAATTGCGTTGAACTGCTTCATAACTGCCTCAGAAGCTGCAACATACTCGATCTTTGTAGGAATGGCTACCACTAGATTATATGATCTTGTATCACTCATCACCTTAGTTTAACTACAATACTAGATCACATTGATATATGGAAGACTAGTTTTTATCTCCTGAAATAGTAGTATCCTTTTCTTCTCTGCTTACCAAGTACATATTTTTTGTACTTTCAGGAGTACAATTAGATTGTTCTGACTGTATCCCTTGTAGTGCTCTAAGATATAACTGATATTTTCATACTATAAAGTATATCATGGAAATATAAATTTTTGTACATATTATGGAATGTGTGATTGATCCATCACATAAGTGTATGGACTTCAACTCACCATTGTTATCTCCTCCCATGTCCCGAACATGTCAACCTGGAGAGATTATTCCATGTGACATAGGCAAAAAATCACCACTTGAATTGTTGCATCTTGTATTTTGTAATAATTTGTCACTATATATACTATTGAATAGGTCCAAGAAACCTATAGATACACCTCGTTAGATTCAGTTCCCTGTAACTTAGGTTGATACTTTAGGTCAATCACTAGAGAAAAGATTTCATCCTAATATTAAATAATTGTATGACCAATGTCTGTTTTCCATATGTTTCCGCACATAATTTTCTTGGAAAAACATGGATCCCTCACTAACCTATGGTAGACACATGGAAATCATTAATTCCAAATGAATACTCTATGATCATGTTTCTTACTTCAATCTTAAACTGGATTTTTGTAACTTGAAACCTTTATTAGCATTATGTGATGTGACCATCCCTTTCCAGTTGCGTCATATAGACACCATCGATGATTGGTGGTCATTAAATCAAATGTTTAATATAAAGATCATAGAAATCATCTAGGGAAATTAAAATTCTAATGGATTTAGGAATAATGACTTGGTATAACCAATCAATCCTATTTGGTACCGCATTTGTACCATCAGTGTATCAACTCATTTGAATATGCACCACATTATTCAAAATTATAGGCCCCTTTTTTCTATGATACATGGAATCCATTTATGGAATTTTAATGGATCTTTTCAATCTTAGCTAATTTTCATATAGTGATCACTTGCAGGAAATATTATTCACAATGAATAATGGATCACTAGCCACGGTAAATACAAAAAACATCACCATGGTTTTATCCTTCATATGAAGTTTGTGTCTCTGGAGCATGCTTTGTTCCACATGCTCTCATAGAACTAGTTCCTATGCCAACTATTTGTGCATCTGAAGCATTGGAAAAGCTCAAGTCAATATTTCTCCCATTATCTCTAATAGAGTACTATACCCTTTTATATAACCATATTCTATCACTTCACTACATCTTTTCTATCTTATGAATTTGTGTAACAACCAAAGAAACCATTAGGATAATTACAATAGATGCACATTGTGTTGGTTCCTAATGCAAGTTTTTTTATGTCCAAACTCTTTGCATCCAAACACATGTCCTTATGACATAATATATTTACATCATACTATGGCTCATATGATATACTTTTTCATTATAGTTGGCATATTGTTGTCAGATATTTCCATTATTTGAAAATAATTTCATGAAATATAATGGAAGTTGTTGCAGGTTGTAACATTGATACTCCATACATCATGACTCTGATGTATAAAATATGTGTCTAGGAATTATTCTATGTGAAATTTTGTTGATAGATGTTGACATGTAAGACTTCATCATCTATCATCCTAATTAACATCAATGTCGTGATATAGATAAGGTAATGTGCATTTAGAAATTACTCCACGCTAATTTAACATGATCAAAAAATTCTTGGTTAAGATATTCTTTAGTATGCTGACTCAAATAAACTTATATCTTCTGACAATGAATGTATCATACATCAATTTACTATTCCTTAATTACTTAAAGGAATACTATGATGTAAATATATACCCCTATCTTGGTCTTGAAACAATTCATACTTGGTGAACTAATTTCAAAAGCTTTGTGACATACCTTTATTTCTAAAGGTTTCTTTTTCCAAACTAAAGATGAAAGACGTTGATTATAACAAAGTTTTTTAGCTATACTGGGCCTAAATACCATATTTGGTATATTTTTTACATCCATTTTTAGTATTTATTGACAAATAATTATCATGACACAACTGGGTATGGTTCTTACATTTTATATTCAACAAGTACTTCCTATAATTCAAGTATCACTGAACTATTTGTTTGAGTACTAAATACCAAAGAAAACATTAATTTTCTCAACTTGGAATAATGTCTACTTGTGTCCAAGAGAACCTGAGATTATTTTTTTGGTTATAATCAATAATATTTATACATTAATTTTTTAACTTGGAAATAAAGAAGTCATGTACTTTTCACTATTGGCTTAGGTATCACCCTTTCTCATCCACTTGGAGAATAAACCTGACATCCAGGAAGGTTTATGTACTTACTCAATTTTCGTCTTAGGATACACATATATAATTTCCATATTGTATTTAATACCCAAGTAATAAATCTGAAATATTACAATGATGAATATTCCTGAAGAAGAAGCAGTAACTTTATTCTTTAATTCATTTAATTGTGATTTTTTTAAAAGAAAAATCCATACGGCCTAAATAAATCAAAAGGTTACAAAATTCAAAAAGTGGGAAGAGTACATTTATCACGGTTGAAAATCAAAACCAGATCTTCCAAAATATTAGAGTAAAAAATGTTGCTTCCTTCAGTTACTCTTTTATTGGAAAGGAATTCCACAAGTTGGTTCACCTCACGATATGCGTGAGTGATGATGTATGTCATGGAGGCAAGGATTTTTAGGCATTTTCTCCATTTATTCATGTACCTCCAGGAAAGATGAAGTTGATTCTTCCAAACAGCTTGGAAAATATTGTCCGAATCACACTCAAACCAGACCTTGTTCCAGTTATTCATCAGAGCATGATCAACCGCTTTTATAAGAGCATACATCTCAACATAAATTGCAGTGGCTTCTCCACAAGGACCAGATTCTCCTCCCAAGAAGTCTCCATTATGATATCTGAAGGCAAATCCACACCCAACAGGGCTGAGGTTTCCTCTCGAAGCACCATCTGAATTACATTTAATCCAGTCAATAAAGGGAGGATACCAAAAAACTTCAATGGTGTAAAGGGTTTTGTGAAAATTACCTTTAACTTGAAGTTTGTGAAAAATGATAAGATCACTAACTGAATTGGAGCATCTGACTTTATGTTGGGAGTTTGCATTTTAAACCGCCAGGAGGATATTTTGAATGGAAGAGTTTTGACTAATGATTTTCTCTCTATGAAGAGCCTTTTTCTTATATTCCAAATGATATGAAAATTTTCGGCACAAGCAACAAGGAAAAGAATTTGTACCTGGTTGGAGAACTGAATGTCAAGGATGTCTTGCACCCATTTGGTAATGTTCATGTTTTGAATCTAATGCAACTCAAAGCAATTGAAAATATAATTCCACAGTGTAGTAGAGGTATTACAAGAGATAAATAATTGATTAACATCTTCACGATGCTATAGGAAAAGGGGGCATCTAGAACAAAGGGATATACCCACCCGCTGTAGGTTCTCCTCAAGGGGGAGTTTACCAAAATGAATCCTCCAAAGAAGATTGAAGCAGGAAAGCATCATCCATCTTTTTGTAAAATTATCTATGCAAGTTCTATCTCCATGGGTGAGATGGTTGTAGTAAGCTTTGAAATTTAGATGACCATCCGTAGAAGGTTCCCAAATAAGAATATCGTTATCTTCTATAAAATCATAGTTTTTAACTATTTGAGAAATGTTATCGGGGAGAAAATGTTGTGTTTCCAATTGATGCTTGATAGAGGAGTTTAGGTCCAGATTGGAATTATTAGCATCAATTTGATCAATCAAGAGACTTCCAAACCAATTTTGATTCAAAAAGTTAAGAGAAGAGCAACCATTAACAGACCATATGGCATTATTTTTTATATCTTGGAAGATTTTTTTAAGAACAGACTAGATGGAAGATTGCAGATAGGTCATCTTTCCATCAACAAGATTTTTAAAAAACCGATCTCTCAGGAATCTTAGGGAATTATCCTGTTGATTAATAATATTCCAGATGAATTGGGTAAGAAGTGATTGATTGAAAAAATTTAGGTTTTTAATTCCCAGGCCTCCTTTTGAGAGGGGTAAACAAAAGGTTTTCCAGGAGACAGTGAAAATCGTTTTTTCAATCGTGCTTCCTCTCCACACAAATTTTCTCATCATAGTGTTCAGGTTTTTAATAATAGCGGCAGGTCAAGAGGAGACCATGAAAGAGTAGACAAGTTTAGCAGTGACCACATGTTTAACAAGGCAGATGTGGCCCACCATTGAGAGGGTTTTACATTTCCAGGAAGAGAGAGTCTTTCTAACTTTTCTGACTTCATCAACAAAGTAGGAGGCTCTTGGTCTTCCAAGGAAGAGAGGTACACCTAGATAGTTGAAAGGAAAGCTACCATCTTGGATACCAAAGTAATTTATAAGGTCGTGTTTTCTATGGTTAGAAATATTTTTACCAAAGAAAATGAAGGATTTATTCCAACTGATTTCTTGACCAGAGACTGACTCATAGTGACGAAGACAATTCTTAAGGTTCTGGATATTCTTTTTGTGACCTTGACTGAAAATGATGATGTCATCAGCAAAGAGAATATGAGAGGGGGTCGAGACACCTCTAGAGGAATTATAGAGAGAATCTCACCCGTAGAGACCATTTGGGTGAGCTACCTACTAAGATAGTCTTCAGTAATGGAAAAGATGGTGGCTGAGAGGGTATCACCCTGTCTGACACCCCTGGAACATTTGAAGTAGCCTTCAGGGGACCCATTAATAAGAATGGAGATATGAGCTGAGCTAAGCATATCTTTAACCCACTGTATGAACTTGGTATGGAATCCTAACTCAAGAAGAATTTGACTTACGAAGTTCTAGTCCATAGTGGCAAAGGCCTTCCTAATGTCAATTTTGAGGGAAATATTACCTCCCCTAGCAGTTTTATGAAAAATATTGACACACTCAGAAGTGATGAGGAGGAAATATTGAATTTTCCTACCTTTGATATAACCAGACTGATTCTAAGAAATAATATTTTTGGAAATATCAGCTAGCCGGATATCTAGGATCTTGGTGATGATCTTATAGCTGGTATTGACCAGAGCAGTAGGTCTGAATTGTGAAAGTTCATTGGCATTGTCAACCTTAGGTATGAGAGTTAAAAATTGATAATTGAAACAATGACTAATAGAAATATCTTTGAAAAAATGATTAACCAACTTACAAACATCGCTTTTGATCACATTCCAGTGAGCTTGAAAGAAGTGATTCGTGAAACCGTCCGAACCTAGAGAGCTACCCTTATTAAGGCTAAAGATAGTATTCTGGATTTCACAATCAAGGGGAGTAGCTATCAAATTTGAATTATCATCATTGGTGACTAATCTGGGAATAATTCCCTATTTGATATGCCCGATTGCTTCAACAACATTAAAAAGGGTTGTGTAATAAGACATGATGTGATTAGTAAGCGCAGGCCTAGTATCAATAATATTATTTCCTTCCTGGAGGAGAGATAGTGTTCTGTTAGTTTTTCTAACCCTCTACAGAGTATTGAAAAACTTAGTATTACGGTCACCATCATTAATCCACTACACCTTAAATATATTTTTCTTTATATCATCCCTAAGTTTAATCAGGTTAACCAGATTAGAGGCTATCTGATTCTCTTTTGAAGGGTCTCTAGTGAAATCATCATGAGTATTAGACTACAGAAAAGCATGCAAGGAGTTTTCCAAAGTGTTAATCTGCTGATCTATAAAGGAAAGATTCTATTTGCTCCAGAGTTTTAAGTTGATTTTGAGGGTTTTTAGATTTATAATGCAATATAGAGGGTTATTGTCTTGGTTTTTGGAAGTCCAAGAGTCAGTGACAATCCAATAACATTCATCAATATAGGACCAAGCATTATTAAATCTAAAGGGGATAGGGAGGGAATCCTTTTTATTAATCAAAGTAGTCAGGATAGGGTGGTGGTCATAATTATGTTTGGATAAGGTGACATAAGAAATATGATTCCAGAAAGTAAGAGTTTTTTCATTTCCAAAGGCATGGTCAATTTCATTAGACATCATCCCATTAAGGTGTCTACGATACCAAGTATATTTGGATCTAGTTAGATTAAATTCAAACAGATTATAAGATTCAACACTGGAATTAAAATATCTCATAGAGATGGAACTATGGACACGACCAAGTTTTTTATCTCCATTTAGAATGGAGTTGAAATCACCCATGAGGATCCATGGGTCCTTGATTGAAGTGGATAAGATCTGAATCTGATTCCAGGGAACTCTTCGAGTGATGTAGTAATTAGAGGCATAAACAAAGGAACAGAAAAAAAACATGCCTCAAATAAGAGAAACTACAGGTGATGATTTGCTCATCAGTCTTAAAAATCAAAGGCTGGTCAATAATATTGTGGGAAAACACACAGATTCTATCTTTAGAGTTGGTTTCTTGAACAAGACAGAGGAGAGTGTATCAATTTTTGTCAAGGCGATTTTGATTTTTAAGACAGTTGGTTTTAGGTTCTGAGATGCCAAAAATGATTGGTTTATGTTTATTAACCATGGTCTGGAAGAAACCAAGGGTGCTAGGGTTGGAAAGACCCTAGTAGTTCCAGAATAAAAATTTTAACATTTATTATGAGTGGGAGTAGTACCTCCCTTTCCATTTCATTCAGATCTTCTCAAATATGGCTTGACATTACTGTTAGAGGAAGTATATTGGGTTAAAGTGTTGGTAGTTACAACTAAAATTGGGTTATCCACTCTCTCAACTGGGTTTGAGTTCGGTTGGACAACAGTAAGAGACTGGGGATATTTTTGATCCTAAACTGGGGCGTTAAGAGCAAGGTGAGGAACAGTGTGTTGAATATTAACTATTGTAGTTCTATTCAGATCACTCACATTATTTGATAACTCAGTGAATATAAAATATAAGGTGGCATCCTCAGATTGGAGATCAAAAAGGAGAGAAAACATATCCTCAGCCACTCTTGTTAGCAAGGTTTCCATTTCTTCTGTGATATTGTATATTCTAGTAGAGTCATTGTCTAAGATAGGCTCTCTACCATTATGAAGGTTCTCCTCATCCACTATATCAGCCCATTTTTTGGCTGGTTCCGGCATGTGAATCCAATGTGATAGTTTGGGATGTTTCCTTAGAGGATTTTTTGACATACACTTTAGTGTTCACTGGTTTACTTTTTGGGGCAGCTCTAGGGGCTGTAGAAATAGGTTTGGCGTATTTTTGAACAGCCCTACAATTATCTAAATCATGTCCAATTATTCGACAGTGTTTGAAAAATCTAGGTAAGTTTTCAAACTCGAAGGAGATATCAAATATGTGACCATCAGCATCAAGAGAAACACGATCCAAGGGAGGGAGTTCTAAGTCAATTTCAATCAAGAGTCGAGCGAATAAAACTAGATCCCCGCCTATGGTACGTTGGTCAATCCTAAAGGGATTACCTATTCTCAAGGCAATATCATTATGAATTTTCGGATGCCAGTAGGTCCATGGTAGGCCATGAATTCTAGCCCAGACCTATGCTAGAGATTGCTTTTGAGTAAATGGGTTAAAGTTTGGATCCCATTCGGATAATCTTAAAAAGCCAGGTTTCAGATTTAGAAAACCTATTTTCCAAATAGAAATGTAATCTTCATTGTTTTGTAAGATAATATGAAAATAGCCCTTATCGATTGGTATCAGTCGCCAGGCCGAGAAGTTCCAGCAATGAGATATTCAATCTTTGATATTCGAGTTGCTCCACGGTTTCGCTCCTCTTTCATATGTGATTTGACCCAGCACTGAGTGTTTGTAGTAGTCAAGGCACTGTTTAATTGCATCTTTGTCTACGATAACTGTGATTTCACCTTCTCCTGATCTCTTGATTATCGGAGGTTGAATAACACTTCCAGCAGATATAGGGTTCCTGGTTAGGGCTTCTGTGAAGGAAATAGCTTTACAGGGAGGCAGTAAATTGACTTCATCTTTCTCATTTGCTCGATATTTCGGTGGGAATGATCTCTCCCACTCTGAATTGAAGGAATACATGAGGTTTACAGATCATAGTAGCAGGAAAACCTCATCATTGTCGAGGGAGAGGAGTCTGTCATCGCGCCCATGGTCATATACAATGAATTATTTGTGATTAAACTTCCATAGTTTTATTTTAAGATATGCAAAGAAAATAACCTCTGTTTATACCTTATTCATTGAAGGACATTGAAAATGTGCCCTTGGCATTACATGCCTTTGGCCTTTTCTTCTTTCCTTTAAATTTATTCACCATAAGAATTAAAGATGAAACCATATTTGATATTCTAATTCACTTGGAAAACCCTTACCTAAATGGTAATGAAACGTTTACTCAATTCTTATTTGTTTTGTAACATAAAAAAAACTTTAGTAACAGGATGAACCGAATATTAGAATAGGATGTATTGAAAGATTATAACCCAACATTCAATTTTCAAAAATCCAACACAACCATTACCTATTCATATCATTGCTTCACTTTCTCATTATAGTCTCCTCATATATGAGACTATATATTATATCATCCATGTCCTGATGTTGTGACCACAACTAACATTAAACATTGATGAAATAATAATGACATAACCATCATATTTTTTGTACATTAGTCTCCTGTAATCATTTCCACCCTTGCTTCCTGAGGTAGTTTAACAGGTGTTGGGGACACTGGCACCTTGAGTTTCCTATATCGTAGTACTATACACAAGTGCTCATACTATTATTGGATACTCATGCCAGTGAGGGCATATCCATTATTTATCGTAGTTTGAAACATGTGGTATAACATTCCATTTTTATAAAAAAAATTAGCAGATTAGTACCTTTTTATCTAGATTACCAGTATACTTTGTCGCTCGATTATTCTAGTGGCATGGATCTCTGATCCACATCTCATAGTTTACAAGCTTTGGCTACGTCACTGCATGGAGGGTTCAAGGTAGGCTTTTGGTTGGTCAACCACTTTAACTCGTGGTTCATTGATCTATTGAGTAAAGTCCCAACATATTTTAAATCACAACTTGATTTACTCAACACTTGTCTCTAATGTACAAAAAGATAGCTTTTTTATTTATTTGCTGCAATTTTAGTTAAGTCAACCCACCACTATCATAAGAACGTCCTGGTAGTAAGAGGCACCCTCATCTTTGGCATGACTGGCACCCCAAACAGCTGGTTTTTGTCCAAATTTGAAAGATGGAAGGTGGAAATGAATTAATATGTCTGTGAGGGTTTTATATTTTTAATGTGATGAAAGAAATCATTTTCTGTTTTTATAAGAACGTTCTATGTGATTGCACTCACAATTGACCATGTAACAAATAGAAAACTTCATCGTGTCACGTGTTCATTTTACCTTGCATGCTTGTTTATTATTCCTTTATGTGTTTGTGCGTTAACTACACATACACAAAAAAAAACCATGAAAAAATAAAATGAAGACCTGATCATGAGTTAGTACTAATGGTTGATCCGTTGAGTGAATAATAGACCATCCTAGACCCTAGGGGAAATACCTTGAGTCACATCGCATACGACTCAAAAAAGCAGTGTATGCCCCTCCAATACATCATATCTACTGTCTGGTGTGTCACCATGACTCATCACAATGTGCGTCACTTTTCTCATCATTATACAACATTACTCGCACACAGGCGAGGGGTTCTCGGGGTATAAAATACAACTCTAAGAATGGGAACACAAACCCTTATACATATAACGACTCTGAGATGACATGTCGATCGCCTTTTAATTAATTAAACTAATTATTACAGAACCATGCAATGATTAAATAAATAAATAAATAACATCAGACATACATTGGACGGTTTCAGGCTCATGATTAGTAATATACGCATTAAACTCGCGTATATTAAATAAATGCAGAAATAAATTAAACTTTCATTAAATAAATTCGAGGGCATTATTTTATTGAATTAAAATTTCAATCTAATTTTAATTCAATATATATACATCATTCAGTCCCATTTAATTAATTTAATTTTAAAACTAAAAATGAAGTTAAATAATTAATTTAATCAATTACAAAATTAAATTAATTACACCACCTTAATAATTAATCAAAAATTAACATTTAATTAATTTAATTTTTGATTAAATTATATTACCCGGGCCCCATAAACCCCTGGCAAGGACTGTGTGGGTCGGGTCAAACCCATAAAGGCCCATTTCGGGATACCCTGACCCGTGCAAGGTATTCTCGATTGGGAAGGTCTGTCCAAGCTTATTCCAGACTAGGCTGACCGTCCGAACCTATTTCTGGTAAGTATGGGTATAACAGGAATCAGGGTTACCACTCACCGGATCTTGGTTGTTCGATGGAGCCGGTGTCTTCAGAAGATGCAGCCTGGAGTGCGTTGTGGGAAGGTCGGTCTGGAGGGGTCATCGGTGCGGCACGCATGGCCGGAGGATACGGGATCGGCGGCTGGGGGGATAGGTGCGGTGGCCAACGCTGACTCCAGCTGTGCGGCGGAAGAAACATGGGGTTCTCTCCCCATGGAAAAACCTAGTCACTTTTTTCCTTTTTTCTTTTTTCTATTTTTCTTTTTGGCAAAAAAAGACATCCCCTTTTACCTTTTTTTATTATGGATGAAAATCCCCCAATCATTCTAAAATTTATAATCATGATTTCTTTATGTCTATATTTAGACTAGAAAGTAAAATAACTTATAATAAAAAAAAATTATTATAAAAAATTATTATAATAATAAAATTATTATTATTATCAATCTATTATAATTATAATTAAAATATTGTAAAATTAATCATCATTAAACAAAACCGTAAAACACTATTATGGTGTTAATGGATTGGGATGACTAAAAAAAGGTTCATTAACTTAGAAGCTTGTATATCTACCGGTTCAAATCCGCTCTAATACTTCAGATGGCCTCAAAATGGTCATCCTATGTCGGATTAAAACGCATTCTACAGTGTTAGTACTATTATGACTCCCTCTACGGTATTTAATGCAAATTCAATACTTTTTCGTCTTAAAATCAACACACGTCCCTCTGATACCACTTGAATGAACCAACCAGGCAACGGAAGCCCCAGAAAGGTGGGATTTTAAATTTTTCACCAACGTTCGTTATGAACTTGTCGATGTCGGTGAATATCATCCCAGTTTGTTTCGAGGATTATGTGTGAAGAGTTTTAAGCACAAAAATAAAACCATAAAATACCTAGTTCAGATCCGAAGCCGTGCATGATATCTGCTCATCATTGGCGATCGCTTCTCAAAGAATTCGAAGCTGAATTCCTCTAGATCATCCACATGTGCTTCAAAAAATCTGTGGGAGCATCGATCGTCGAATTACGAGTGCTAGCGCAGAGATTTGACGCCTTGGACGCTCTGACGATCACTGCATCGCATCGCTTGTGATGCCTAAGAGAGAGCTTGATTTGAGCTCCTTGTATCTACAGCTTCTCTGTCTAGTTCATGGGAGAGAGGAGATGATAGAGAAATCCTGTGAATAATCCCTAGTAAATTCCCCTCCTCTATTTATAGTGTGTAATTAAAATACCTAGTATTGCCTCTCCGGACCCTGAATACTTAACACACTATTAACGACATGTTATGACTACTAATCTGAGTCATAAATATTATTATCACTCTCTAGTAATATATTAAAATATTACATGATAATAAATGATTCCATAACTTGACTCATCGTTCCCATAAATATTAATTGACCCTTGAATAGTTTAATATTCATTTAAATAATATTTTTCATGTATTTACATACAACATGTACATACATTTAATAAATAAATTCAATTATCATTATTCTTAACTTGAATCATATGAATTTATTTATTGCATTGGCGATCGTATCTCCTTGGACAAATCCCAAACTTCATTGATGGCTCCCACCATGTCCAATATACCTATTCAACTGAATATGTAAGATTCTTGAATAATCTATTGTGTGTGACCCGCTAGGACCTTATCTCGATAATAATGAATATTTTTCACTGACCAAGAGCGGGATCTAGCAACCCATCATGACCCCTAAAGAGATAAGGATTGTCACAAAAATGACAAGCAACCTACGAACACTTACTGTGTAATATAATCTTTTTGTCATTAATCTCTAATAAAGAAGGATGCACACCTGTGTCATCGTTCGTTTCTTACTTTATTGTTTGTTGATCCAACTGTAAGGATTTACCCTTGACTACAATGACCATGGTCTTATTAAGGTACTGTCATCCTTATCAACATGGCCTAAGATATATTACTTCCATAACCTCGAAGCGACAAATAATTTCCTGACCATTCAATTGATGTCATATCACCAATGACACACCCAAAACAAACTACCTTGCCACGATTTCAACCTCGTGGTTTTCGTCTTGCATCAAGATATGTGGTCAAATGACATATACTGGAAATGATCTCAAGTGAGAAGACTATTACATATGATTGTAGATAGGAACATCCAATGAAACACGAAACATGGGGTATTCCTATTGGTAGGTCTGCCCCTCATGATCTCTCTACTAGATATCACCAAGTGTGAACTTCATGAGAATAAGTCTCAATGCTTATGAGCCCCCATCACCTAATAGCCAAACATATTCAGTTTCTGATTAGTAAGATGTATCTAGACCATATAACATATAATTAAGATTAATGTCACAGTATCTTGAGGTTCTCATTATATCATGGGATCTTTTATAACCTATCGATCCAATAATTAATCTATGAGAATTACCATTATATAGTGGATACAGAAATATCTAGACTATAATGGTAAGAATACATCAGGTATAACTAACTGTACACATGATATGATAATCAAAAGCACTGAATAGTTGGGTCTAGGGCACCCACTATTTCAACATGGTAGAGATGTGAAATTTCACTATCATCCCTGATATCATCCTCAACACAGGTTTGTGATATGAGATAATCCACTCGAGTGTTTAAACTCCTTTTCTCAAAATCTTTGTGATAGAGTTGTACAGTGATGCACCAATTTTTATATCTCCTATCTATAATATAGAGACTGGGATAATCATATTTAAAACTATATATTTTTTGATGTATATTTACTCTAAAATTAATATATATAACTTCAATATCAGAGATGTATTTTTACTCCTATATTCGAATGTGAAACCCCAATTATTTTTAATAATATATCAATTTTATGGTTTATTAATATTCACAATTATGAATATATATATATATATATATATATATATTCCTTAACCATGTATATATGTTTATATCATGTCTCAAAAAATGATAAATAATCAATTGGATAAACATTATACATTTAAAATACTATGTTTACTACATATCAAAATAAAAAAAAATTAACAGTTAAACAAACTTTATTAAGATGATTTATTATATGAAACATCCCAAACCGGCTCACTAGGAATAGTAACTGGACCGATGGCGCCATGTTACCTTAAGTGCACCTTGCCATATACTAGAGGCCTCCGATGAGGAATGACGACTTAAGGAGGTACTATGGGAGATGGGTTGAGCTGAAAATTTCAGCACTTTTCGTTGAATTTCATTGATAATTACCCCCCAATTGAAGTAAATATATTGAAAACCAAAGGTTATTTTATTAGATTTGTGAATTCTAGAAATAATTGTTAAATGGATCATTTTTTTGTTTTTTCATGATTTATTAATTTTTGAATTTAATTGTGAATCTGGTAATATGATCACTGGGTTTTTGAATTAAATTGCTTCAAGTCTTTAGATGTGGATTTTTCATTGTTTAATTCATTATGTACTTAATATAACAAACCCATACATTGATTTTGGTATTTTAAATTCAGTTTTTTGAGTCCATTTTTAATTAGAAACATAAGTGATTAAAATGATAAATAGTAAAATACATGGATTGTAATTGTTCTATTAAATTTTTATACATCGATTGTAATTTTAATTCTTCCACTGCCGCTTTGGTCATCCTACCATGAAAGCAACCATTGACCACAGAAGAAGAATCAAACACATCCATGCCCTGTGGAAGATGAGAGAACAACCATTGAAGCTCAGAAAGCTAAAGATGATTTCAACACCATTTGAGTATCTCCTAATGAAGAAGACGACGACATGGGGCTTAGATTCAAACTGATCCATCGATAGAGAATCCCCAATAAATCTGAGTAGGAACTGGAGGCAATTGTGGACCATAGAGCTGAGCCGAGCAAGGAAAAATTTGTAGTCTCACCGATGAATCCCATCCAAACTCGAGAAAAACTATTCTGATGTTCTTTCGATGAATATTCCTCAAACTAGAAGGGAATGTTGAAGACACCAGCGTCGATTGAATATTCCTCTGTAGAACCATGCCACTGAGGAGATGAAATTTCAAGCTTACCGACGAAAAAACTATCAAAGGATTCCACAACATCGCATTCGATTGCAGAGAAGGCCAAATACAAATTTTTGATCGAAACCTGATGAAGAACTCATGTCGTGCCGCACTATGGAAGAATCAGAGATAAATCAAAGGTTGAAGTCGATCGTGTTGGGGAGAATCCCGAATCTGGACTAAAAATTGCTTGCCAAAAATATCGTGAGAAACCTGTCGAAATATGGAAGCGATATAAGCAGAATAAATAAATCAACACACAGGTTTTTTAACGTGGAAAAACCCTCCCATGCGGAGGATTTAAAAAACCACGGGGAAATTCCCAAATATCCACTATGAATCAGAGAATACAAGAATTCAAGTAATGCCCGAACTAGAATTACAAATGAGAGAGCGTAGAAGACCAAGCTTGTTTCACATAGGCACATAGAATAAATCTTCCCATTAATGTTGGGAGAAAATCCTCAATTAATAGTGATATAAATCTTCCCATTAATCACTCTTGATTCATTAGTGAAGTCACACCTCCAGGTGCCATGACATCACAAAATTAGTGATGTATAAGACCAAGCTTGTTTCACATAGGCACATAGAATTTTCAATCCCTAATTCTGTTTTTAAGAAGCGTGAACATGAATCATCCTCTTCACGTGAGAAAACAAAACAGAGTATGACTTTCACACCTGTCATGATGTACCAAAGCACTCCCTTGAGGATTATTATCAAAGGTTCCAAGTTCAATTATGGGAAGAATTTACGAGATGGGAGAATTTGAAAAAGATTCCCTCGACTAAATCCATCAATACCATGGATACTTGACACATTTCAATCATCCAATAATGAATAGGGAACTACTCGACACTGAAAATGAGAACATTCTCGGAGTCACTTGAAAGAGTTTAAGGAACCTTCACTGCTCACAAGGTGAATTTCAATGTGATCCAAACAACTCAATGCATTCTCCTATAAATGGAGAAATATTCCCTGGTGGCAGAACAATCTGACTCTCTTTGGATCCCAAAGTCTACTTCTGACATGGATTTATTGATTAGATTTATTTCTACTGTTCAAATTTTATCTTTTAATTTCTATTGTTATACACTCTTATGATGGCGCACAAGGCCAATAGTTATTGATCCTAGGAGAACTCTCCCACCCCTATGATGAATTCTAGTTTTCAATGATAATGATTCTCTAATAAATTATCTAGATATGTTTGGATGCATAGATTATAGGAGATTTCCATTCTTATTTTCATTTAAATTATTCTTTTCTCTTTTCACTAGTTACACACATATGTTTCTTGTGAATTACTTAACAAATTATGATAGTTAGAAGTGGGATGAATCAAGAGTGATTAATATTATACAACCACTAAGCCAGGTAAGGATAGAGAATTTGGTGATTATTGTATATTTTTCAGAAAATTAAAATTTTGAGGATAGTACAATTATGGAGATTTCCTTGGATTAGGAATGATAGGGGATAAAAATGGAATAATGATTCATGGGTAAGTGAGGAGAGTAATCTAAGGTTATACCACTATGTTTTTTACATTTAATTTAAAACCAATCAATTGCATCCACTATTTTCACAATTAAAACTCATTAAATAAGATAAAAACACATCTGTAGCACTTCCTTCTTCAGATACAACCCAAGTACCACTTTAGAAAATTTAACTTGGGTTCGAAGAACTACTTTTTCGGTGGCCCCTGATAAGCTATGCATCAAAACTCACATTGTTTTCAGGGAAGCCAGTGTTAGTTATTTTTTTAATGGTATCAATGAATAATCAGATCTAATTCTTCAAACCGCATTGGCTTTGATCTTGAGGTGGAGAGAACTATTCCCAATAGGCTTCAAACCCTAAAAATCACTGAACAAGTGGAAAAAGATTTTATCACCACTCCAATGGATAACTCTCCTTCCTCGGCTTCTTCTTCCACCAGCACTACACTAGGAAATGAAAAGATGGTAGATAATATTTCTCAAGTGAATATGACTTTGGGATAATTGTATCCACCTAATTATAATATTTATAATCAATAATTAAATTTGAATGACAAATAGGATTATGAATGTAAAACTATAATTATTTTAATTTAACTTAAATTTCATGGATTATCACATGAAGACCCCAATAGGCATTTGAGAGCGTTTAATTAAGGGTGTAGTGTATTCAATTGTAGATAAGTCACTAGGGCTCAAATAAACTGGGAGATTTTCCCCTTACCTCTTAAAGGGGTAGCCAAGGAATGGATCTACAATTTAAAACATAGTGAAGTCAGCTCATGGGATGAGATACGAAGGTCCTTACTTTAGAAAATTTTACCATCTTCAATGAGTGCTGAACTAAGGAAGGAGATATATGAAATCAAATAAATAATTAGAGAAACTCTTTATCTGTTTTGGGAAAGCCTCAAGAATATGACTGCATCCTTGGCACACCAGCCCTATGAAGAACATTGATTCTTGGTATTCCTTTACCAAGGATTGATGGAAAATGACAAGAAACTACTATATGCTTCTTCTTGAGGTGCCCTAATTTAGAAGTCACCTATTGAAGTTAGAGAATTAATTGAGAGGATCTCTAAAAATTCCAAACAATTCCATACAAGGACTACAACTAGAGGTGTACATGATGATTTTTTTTTCCAAATCACCATTACTAGAAAATAAAATTAAATAGCTAACCTATATTGTGGGATAGCTAGTTGCGAACTAGGTGTTGGACACATCACCCACCACACCCCCTCGAGTCTGTCAGCTTTGTAATTCTGAGAAGCATTACACTGATGGATTCCCTCATGTTCAATGGATTGAAGGCTGTGCTGCCATATTCCATTAGTAGTTCCAAAATCAACCAAGTGGCAATCAAGGATTAGTATAATTTACCACCAATCAATTTAGAGCTCAGATCCAATAGACTCAGTGGCTACAATTCATGTATGTTTTACAACGGTATTATCAATAGCCTTTTAACCCTCACCATTCCATAAATAAAGTTTCCAACCATAAACAAGATAATATCAAGGATAATACCAAGATACATCTATGAAGGACATACTGAGATGGGTAATAAAATCACAAAATAGTCCAAAAGACACTCTCACCACTCATGGATCAAAGTTTAAGGAATTAAAAGGACTGTTCAACCAGCTCTTGACCACCCTAAAAAACATGGTTAATCAAGGTTCATGTAAAATTCATTCTCAACCAATTCCTAACCCAAATGTAAATGCTAGTACTATTACATTAAGGAGTGTCACAAAGCTAGAAAGTAGTGAAGGATTACCCTTGGAGATCAAAGTAAGAATTAGACAACCCATGGTACCTGATGAATCTACCGAGGACGAATATCTTGAAGGGGAATCTAGAAAGATACTCACTGTGAATAAATATAGGGGGAAATCCAAAATGGAATACCCACATCAACCCCAACCACCCTTCCTTTCATGGATTAAATCACCTTAGAAAACTAATGATGATTCATGTTAACAAAAGATTGTTGAGGTGTTCAAAAAAGTAAAAATCAAAATCCCTTCATCGGAATCCATCCACTAAATTCCAAGTTATGTAAAATTCATTAAAGACACGTACATCAAGAGAATTATATTGAGAGGAAATAAAGATTTAATATTATGTAATAATTTTTCCCCTTATTTTCCTATAGATTCCCACGAAATGTCAAGATCCATGAACTTTCACTATCCCTTTCACCATAGGAGTTCTTACTTTTTCCAATGAAGTATGTGATTTGGGTGCATCAATTAAGCAAATTACTTATTATATTTATTGTTTTTTGTAGATAGGAAAACATAAACCTAACTTTGTGGTTATGAAACTCAATAATAAATACACTTTATACTCAATATGCATTCTTGAAAATTTCATGGAAAGTGAACATGAAATTCCATTACCTGTCAAATTATACATTCTAAACATGGAAGATATCAAAGGTAAAGATCACTCACCCATAATTCGAGGTTGTACATTCCTCAAGACTGCTAAACCCATAATAAATTTCAATGAAGGGTCTCTTTCAATTAATTTTTGTGAGAAAAAAGTTTATTTCAATATCCATGACACAAAAAAATACCAGCATGATGAGAAATTTGTTTTTTAAATTAAAAATTTTCAAATTTACATGTTCTTATAAGGATAAAATTGAAATGTTTTATAATAAAATTATATTATGATGAGCTTTGAAAAAACCCAACCTACTTGATGAATCTATTTTTGAAAATGATCTTAATATAGAAATAGTTTTGAGTGTTGAACAATTCAAAGAAATTGATGAAAGTTGTTTTGTTGAGTTACTCAAATCTTATACTAATATTTCTATAATGAATGTGGAGGTTTCAAACATAGATAAATATAAACTAAAATCATATTTGGAAAACCCCATAATGTGGAACTTAAGTTGCTTCCATCAAACTTGAAATACTCATTTTTAAAGGAAAATGAGAAACTTCTAGTTATAATTTAAAATAATTTAGAGACTATCTAATAACACCAACTACTAAAAATTATATTAAATAATGTGAGGGACATAGGTTGGACATTAGGGTACATCCTAGGGATTATACCTACCTCCTAAATTAATAGGATTTTTCTTTAAAATGAATCCAAACAAGCGAGACATAAAAAAAGAATTCTCAACATGGACCTTCTGTAAGTAATAAAAAAAGTTGTAGAAAGGCTTTTAGGAGATGCAATAATCCAACTCATCTCAGACTCCCAATGGGTGAGTCCCATAAAAAGAATACCAAAGAAATATGGATACACAATTATAAAATATGAGAACAATGATTTAGTTCCCATAATAATTTATAATAGTTGTAGAATCTGCATAGATTATAGGATGATGAACCATGTGACTAGAAAAGACAAGTTTCCCATACATTTTATGGACTAAATTTTGTAGATATTGGTTAGGAAGGGTCATTATTACTCTCTTGATGGTTTTTTTGGGTAGTTTCATGTTCCAATTTATCTGGAGGACTAGGAAAATACCACATTCCCATATCTCTTTGGTATATATTCTTATAAAAGGATGCCTTTTAGTCTTTCAAATTCTACAGGTACCTTTCAGTGTTTCATGGTAATTATTTTCTCAGACTTTATTAAAAAATTTCTGTAGGTATTCCTTAATGAATTCTCTGTATATGGAACTTGTTTTCATTTCTCTCTAGAAAGTTTTGAAAAGGTGTTAAAATTATGTATTGAAAAAAATAAGGTTTTAAATTTTGAAAAATGTCATTTTTTGGTGGAAAACAGAAATGTATTGGTTCATATAATTTATAAACACATATTTGAATTATTTAAGGGAAAGGTTTATCTCATCTCTATACTACCTAAACCTACCACAATGTGTTGTATTAGATCACTTATAGGTCATGTTGGATTTTATATGAGGTTTATTATTCAATTCAAATAAATTACTTTTCCTACAACTAACCAACTCCAGAAGGAAACTGACTTTAATTTTTTTGACTTGTTCAGGGTAGATTTTGATAGATTGAAATAATTATTTACCAATACCCCCATATTTTTCCAAAAAATTGGAGTTACCCCATTGAGATTATATGTGATTCTTCCAATAGATATGTAGGGGTTGTGCTTCCCTAAAAAAATTTATGGACTTCCACAAGTGACAACTTACACATCAAATACCCTAAACACTTCCTAGATTAACTACACAACAACTGAGAAAGTCCTTTTATCTATTGTTTTATATTTAAAAAACATCTGTTCTTACCTTTTAGGGAGTAAAGTAACTATTTATTCTCATTCTAAAGTATTGAGATATTTTATCAAGAAAGATGATGCAAATCCTTGATTAGTGAGATGCATGCTTTTTCTACAAGAGTTTTACCTAAAGATCAAGGACAAGAAGGGTTGTGAGAATATAGTGGTAGACCACATTAGCGAGCTACCTCACACTATCATGATATAACCAATCATTGAAACACATATAGACAACTCATTCCCTAGTGAGAAACTATACAACCTCATCCATGTTCCTTGTTATGCTATCATATTGAATTTTTTGGTCACAACAAAGGTAACCTACTTCTTTTCCAAAAATTAAGCTACTAAATTAAAATATGAATCAAAATATTTCATTGGGGAGGATTCTTATTATGGAAAATTTTCAATGAACAAGTCATTAAAAGGTATACCCCTCAAGAGGAAAGGAAATATTTGTTTTTTACCACACATTTCATGTGGAGGCCATTTTGGACCTCAAAGAATAGTTCGAAATGTTTTAGAAGATATATTATTTTGGCTTTCAATTTTCAAATAATCGCATGTTTTTTTTTCAAAAAAATGTAACAATTTCTAGTTTACTGGTCAAATTATTAAAAGATACGAAATTACCCAACAAAATTTGATTTTTTGTGAAATATTTAATTCTTTTATAATGTATTTCATGGACCCCTTTTTAGAGTCATTTTTATTTTTCTACATACTTTTGGCAGTGAAATATATTTCTATGTGTTTTGAATCAAAACCTATATGAATTGATGATACAAAATCTATGATGAGTTTCTAAAAGAAAATTTTTTTTATAGGATTTAAATTCCTTGATATATAATCAATGACCAATGAACCCACTTATATGAAAAAATGGAAGGTCTCGTAAAGAAATATGGAGGGCACCATAAGACCTTAATTTCCTACCACCCATAGAAAAATGGGCTCGATGAGGTGTCTAATAGAGAAGGTAAAATAATTTTGGACAAAAGAGTGCATCCCAACTATAATGATTCGAGTAAGAAATAAGAGGATTCACTATAAGTATACATAACTTCCTACGAAAAACCCTTTGGTACGTCTCTGTTCGTGCTAAAAGTTAGGAAGAAGAAGGAAAAAAGGAAGTCTCTGGGGCTACCTTGTGAAGACCTTTCGTAGAGCCCCATGGACCCGTGCCTACTACGAAGCAAAGAGGAAGGATTCCCCATGAACCCCTTTGACATTCATGAGCTCACTATGGAGCAAGGAGGCAGGACGCCCCGCTAACCCCTTTGGCGTTCACGAGCCCGCCGGGGATCAAGGAGGTGAGATGCCCCATGAACCCCTTTGACGTTCATGAGCCCACCATAGAGCAAGGAGGCGGGATGCCCCGCAAACCTCTTTGATGTCCGCAAGCCCGCCGCGGAGCCTGGGGGCGTGATTCCCCACAAACCCCTTTGTCATTCATGACCCCACCATGGAGCAAGGAGGCGGCATTCTTCGTGAAAGAATTTTACATTTGCGAGCCTGCCACAGAGTAAGGAGGCGGGATCCTCCATGAGCCGATTTGATGTTCGCGACCCACTGCAGAGAAAACTCTGTCTTTGCGCCAAGCGAGCTCTTCTTTTTAGTGACTCTTGCCTATAAATACAGGGCTCCCCTCGATCCCAAAGGACATATCATCTGACCTTTCACCTACTGAGCTCTCAAATCATTAAGCACTTCTTTCTCCGCGAACCATGATCTTCTCAAGGTACTTTTTCATTGCGAAGTGCCTCCCCCTTTGCTTTAATTCAACCCCTCTTTCAAGAGGAATGCATTTTGCGAATCCCACATGCCTTCGCCAAGGAAGGGGATCCCCATGGGGACTCAGGTAATTTAGAAGTGTTCATGCTTCATGAAACACCCTCCATGCACATGTGACCCACATGCTAAGGCATGGTCACTGTGCTTTACAAAGCACACTGCTTCACAACACCTTGCTTCACAAGGCACCCTTGCTTCGTGAGGAATTGCTTCAAGAATGCCTTTACACTTTGTGAAGCTCCTCCTATATGAACCTGTTACCTATTCCTAGGATAGGCCACTTTGCTTCACAAAGCATACCCCTTCATGAAGCCCATCCACTACATGAAGAACCAGAGCTCTACAAGGCTTCTATCGATGAACTTATTTTCCCTGCAACTCTTTTTCTCATGCAACCCTCCAGGTTTATAGGAATTAACTTCAAATTCCCTTGGGCGGTGCTTCACATTGCGTTGCTTTACTTCATGCTTCTTCATATAGGCATGCTAACGGATATTGCTTCTCCGCATAGCCATGCTAATGTGGACCATCAATGGGATCACCTCTCAACACCCCCCAGTCATGGAATTGTCGATTCCTTTATTTTCTCAAGGGCAGGTAGGTATTTGTTATGTATGTCCTAGGGGTGCGAAGCACACCCACTTCGTCTGATCTGTAGGATATTAAACTGCCAAGCGCCATCGTACTCAGCACATGATGTTAAATTGTGACCACGCCCCATGTGTCGGACGTGGGGTTCCCCCACCTTGGACATTCTGCATGACCACTGGTCTCCACGAGAGTGAGATCATTCCTCACATGGAATGACATCCTCATTATCAGAATAGTGTCTGTCAATGAGGAAAGGGAAACCACCTTGGTGTAATCCCCTAGTTTTCCTTGCAGGAGGTAGCATCACTACTCCTCCTTCCTTCCTGGGTGCCAAATCCCTCTCTCATTGGGATTTTTCACCATTCGGGCCTCCATTCTAGAGTAAGTCCCAATCTCCATCACCTTGGGCTGCTAACCACGTATAAGCCCATGTTTCCTCTTTGGGCTGCTAACCACACGTGAGCCCCTGTTTCCTCTTTCGGCCACCAACTACGTGTAGCCCCAATCCACTTCCCATGGACGCACCTTTCGTGACATGATCGTCAGGTCTTTGCTGCCTCTTGTTTCTCACACCGAGTATGACTCACATGGGCTTAGAGTAACCATCGACCATGAAATCCTCTCCAGGCAGCCTAGAGTGTAAGCCCCAAACCCAACCTGAACTATGAGGTCTTTGATCCTTGAGAAGGCGAGGTACGTAGGAAACCTACCTGAGGTCAAGCCCACCACCCATTGGTCCTGACCATCTTCATGTCAGTTCACCAACCCTTACTGAACTACGTGGTCTTTGATCCTTTCCATGGTAAGGTACCTAGGAAGCCTCCCTAAGGTTCAATCCCAACACCCGGTCGCTCCGACCCCCTTCATGTCAGTTCACCCAAACCATCCCGAACTACGCGGACTTTGATCCTTGTCAAGGAAAGGTACATAGGAAGCCTCCTTGAGGTTCAATCCCAACAACCGTTGGTTTCAACCCCCCTTCGGGTCGGACCACCTTTGTCCCAAATGACATTAAACTACATTCCCCCTTTTAGTCCCGCATGACATTAAACTACATTCACCATTCCCGAACTACATGGGCTTTGATCCTTGTCTCCTGGATAAGGTATGTAGGAAGCCTCCCTGAGGTTCAACCCCCATCTAGTGGTAAGCCGCTGTGACCCCATCCAGCGGTAAGCTGTTGTGACCCCATCCCGTGGTAAGTCTTTGTGACCCCATCCAGTGGTAAGCCGATGTGACCCATCCAGCGGTAAGCCATTGTCAACCCCATTCAACGGTAATCCGTTGTCAGGGGGTGAAATATGGAGACTTTGATTCTCTACCACAGGGATACGTAGGAGGTCTCTTCGAGACTCAATCCCAACATCACCATCATCCTCAAGTTGACTCCATCTCATTCTCCACCCACTTCACTTAACCATCCATCATTCATTTTGGTTCTTACCTGGGCTGCCACATCCCGGTGGGATCATGCCACCTCATTACCCATTCCCCTTAACAACAATTGGGTAGCTAACCATGATTTTTCCCCAACATCAGTGTTCCCTCCATGGGTCACCTCACCTGGTCCGCTCTAGTTAGTGTTCCGATCAGTCCAATCTGTCTCCTCTAGATGTTAAACTCATAGAATACCCTGTGTTAAGCATGGGAAGATGAGGAAAATATCAGATACATGCCTATGGAATAAAATTCCCCATGTTCGGCATGGGATTCCTCGGGCTTACGCGCCCTTGAGAAGACCTATAATAAGGGGAAGAAACCTAGATGTTCCAGTGTTCTAGCGTCCAGATATTCCAGTGATGTCCAACGTGACTACTCCCCTGACCGAAGGTTGCTGCCCTAACCGAACCTCTTGGAATTTCCCGATAGAAGCAGTGTAATTAACTAGTGTCCATGAAGATATGGCAGTGGGAAGAGTTTCATGAACAATTTCTTAATCTACACGGGATACCTAGATTAGGTGATGAGTTCTGAGGAGGAATCCATATAAAGAAGAACTGAAATCCCATCATCCCATTTCGATCAAGGAGAAAACGTCCCTAAACAAGGAACAGATGCTGTCTGCCTTTAAAAAGTGAGAATGCGAGGCCACAAACAGCGCCACCATCCTCAAATAGACGAACGCGCTCCCCATGGATAAAGCGTCAGAAATAGAAATGGTGAACTCGACTTGAAGTTATTATCCTCAATATGAAGATTAGTAGCATTCGAGATATCAGTGGATTATCATGTCCCCAGATCCAGCTATCCGGTGCTAGTTCCCGAAAAGCAAATAGTGGGCCTGGCATGAAACTCACCAGAAGATGGTGTAGTTAAAACGTTGGACATCCCAGTCTGTGACGTTGTCAGCATGGATCCCTCTTACTGGTCATGGAATATGGAATTGCACTGGAGCACTGGTCGTTGATTCCTTTTTCTTTCAACACTAATGGTTTAATCTCCCTACTTCAAGGAACCAAGCTGTTGTGATGGGAATTTGATCTCCGCCCATCCACCGACATGGGGGGAAATGGAAACGCCAACGTGGAAATTACACATGGACCCAACACTTCAGAAATGGTCTCCACACCCATGGATACTAGGCACCCACGCCCCATCTCCCCCTCTGAAGTCATTCAGTAGAGGGTGATCAATGACCTTGTATGCTGGTATGAGGAGGAGGTGATTATCCCGACTCGGGATATGGTCTGCCTGAAACTAGAGGCATCTGCGCCTTATTGTCAATGTCACCCCCAAGGGCCGCATAGGGAGCCACTTCTCCCCACGCCCACGTATAACCGCTTCGGGATCCTGTCCCCAAAATGCCTCGACGACTCCTTGCCCTATGTCGACGAGGTAGGGGATGCTCAGATCATCCCATCCAGGATCCCATTCTAGGGGATCCCAGCGAGGGCTCCCACCAGGCCGTGTCAGCACCACCACTCGGTCTTACTGGCCGAGGGGCAGGTAAGCCACATACCTACACCACCGGCTCTGGTCTGTCTGACTCGACGCCAGCGTCGGGCGCAAGATGAAGAGGATGCCCGCTAATGGGAATCAACGTCATAAGATATTATGGCTTGAGCCACCCCCAATGCATATCACAAGGTCCATGTGTATGCTAAGTAGGTGCATTTATATTCCTGACCTAGATCGAGGCCCCAACCGCCCCACAGGCAGGCTGGGTCGACTCTCTCGGTCATCGACGCGGACAATGGCTGTCATGGACTAACCCACAGCAACACCACCCAGTATGGAGGTCCTCCCCATACCACTACCATGGAGAAATCAGGTCTTCCCCCCTTCCAGGCTCAGCATGGAGGTCCACCCCATGCCACCTTCAATACAAATGAGGGTCCTCACCACAGTGATGATGCTCAGTACGAGAGTCTTTCCTGTGCTCATTACACCAGGTATGGAGTAATTCCTCCTCCCATGGACCGCTGATGTGGAGACGTTGCACGTCTGGTCACACTACAACATGGGGGCCCTCCCTATATTCTCTTAGCAGCTGGCGAAGGTCCTCCTCGCCCCAACAATCAGAGGAGGGAAGGCCAGCTTCACTTCACCAGTGCCCGACACAGAGGCCCTACCCGTGTTCGGCTTGACCAATATGAGGACCCTCCTCGTACTGATTTCACCAGGGGAAACAAGCATGGAGGTCCTCCCCATGCTCCTACCAGCTCCAACGGAGGTTTTACCTACTTTAGAACTACCCATGGAGGTCCTCCCCATGTCCCCTTTGATATATCTCCCGGTGCCCCTCTCACCCCAGCCCACTCAGGTGGAAATCTTCTCCGCCCCAGCACCAGTACGGCCGAAGGACCTCCTTGGGTCCTAAATATACCCTTTCCCAAATAACCATATAGGGGTAAGAAGGAGGGTCATCACTTCCATAAGAATAATTCTGGGAAGGTCCAGATGGAGATCAAACTAGTCCCCTTCTCAGATTCTGAAGCAGAGTATGACTCAACACCGGAGCCCTCCCCTCAGTCCTTTGTGTCAAGGGACGAGGTAAGAACGAGGTACATCATCCTTGTACTCCCAGAGTGAAAAGTCTACCGGATTCCCACCTCCCTCCATAGGTATATCCAAGAGGAAGAAAATTTGGATACCCTATAGGTTACGGTCGTGCAATCACCACCAACATCACCAAAAGCACTCTCTACCTCTACTAGAGATCACTAAGAGCTATTCTAGGGACCAGTGGTGGAAAAGCTGTAGTGTGGCCCATTGCCATTAGCCCCAATCCCTGCACTAGGAACTGCGGATTCCAGTTCGTCTTACCATGACGTGGAAGCTAGGTCACTTCACTCTTTAAATGATATCCCGAGATTCGGTGGTCTGTCATCCCATTCGCCATATTCTCCACTAACTAGCCTGTCATCCCAGTGGTCTGCCTCAGTATTGTTACCAGTACCTCAGCCGCCTACAATTGATGAGTGGGGCAATGAAGGGCCGGACCCTGAATATGAGCCCAAGAGCTTATGGGATATCATCATAGTGGACCACTTCCCAGAGAAGTTTTGGCCAATTGCACCATCGAATTTCTATGTGCCCAAATCCCTCACCCCAGAGGAAGATGAGTGTTTCCATAAAACCCTATGGGAAATTCACTTTCTCCTTAGTCATCAGCGAGTGTCTTATCCCAAGATCCAAGTGCATTTCAAGGACATCAGCAATCAATGTAATCTGATTGATCTTGCTGCACTCCCTGTGGTCTAGTTCCCTGAGTCACCAGGCCACTAAAGGGCCCTCCAACAGTAATGCATTCAGAGTTTCAAGGTACTCTGCAAGATTATCAAGGTGTATTCCCCCCACGTGCAGATCTGTGGTTGGGGGAAGTATGCTACCCTCCTCTTCAGCCCTATCCAGTGGTAGCCCGACCTGCCAGATGATATCGATGACATGCCCACAGGTAGAGTCATGGTCAACATGGCTAGCCTATCAGAAGGGGAGAATGAGATGGAGCTTCTTGATGGAGACCTCCCCCTGAGGGCGTGCCACCACTATTAGACCTGTGAGGAAGGGTTACTCTCCATCAGAGAAATATTCTTGGTCTCCTAGCACCCACTAAGGTGTTAGTCCTCAGCTGGAATATTGGTAAGGGTAAGAAGAACCTCAGATCCGCCAAACACTCTAACCCATCCGCCTTAGTGCAGAAGATGGAGGAAGAACCTAAAAAGGTTGTGTTGCGTCTGCAACATGCCGAACAAAAAAAGTTGGCTGATGACCTCTTTGCTGAATGCACTGCAGAACAACGACCGGATTATGGCGATCCACAACCAATACAACAAGGGCAGACACAACTCCCCCCTGGTGAGTTGCCTCTGGGTGACCCTAAACATCCTAACCACACAGATAGAGTAGAGGACATTACATATGGAAAGAGGGTGTGGTACGTATCTCCAAATCCTCCTGGACGGTGCGACAACCCTCGGGACCGAGCTCAGGTTCCCCCAGCTGCTCAGCAGGCCACCCCACCTGCCGCTCCACAAGACACTAGGCCTGATTATTATGTTGAGGAACCCACCAATGCACTTGTGGTTAGGAATCCCCATCAAGACAGGGAACCCCACCTAGATGATCCAATGGTGACACTCATTTCCCACCTTGAGGCGTTGGAAACACGATAGGTGGCACTCCCACCTGATGGAAAGCCATATCCAGCATGGGTGGATGATATTACAGCCCCATAGGTTTTTGGAATCCCACCTTCCCCCCCTCCAATGGGATGGGTGACACCCCACAACATCTGTCCCACTTTACTTTAAGGTGTGAACCCATGTTCAGAACTCTGGTGCAGCAAGAGGAGGCCAAAATTTGGTGTTTTGTGCATATATTGGAGGTAATGACATTCATCTGGTACAACCAGCTCCCCATCAGATCAGTAGTTGGATGGGAAGACCTCCATAGGAAATTCTTCTACCAGTTCAGTTCTACCACCCCGAAGACGTGTATCACAGACCTCTTCAAGTGCAAGCAGATGCCTGATGAACGCATTGCAGACTTTATCGCCTTATGGAAAGGGCTCACATACTCCCTTGATATGCCACTGATCCAGGAGAAACTACTAATGATGTGTGTCGGAAATGTTAAGACGGAACTTGTTCCCTCTACGATCACCCAGAACTACCCTGGAGGATTTCTAGACTTCTCTGATAAGGATTAGTGTCTTGAAGAAGCCCTGCAACAAGCTAGCCAAGCATTCCCATTGCCTCATGCAATCCCCGTGAGGAGGGATGCCAAATCCAATTCCGCTGTAATGTCCCAAATAGAGGCCCCCAGAAAACTAGAATTACTACCAGTGGAACCCGCCTCCGTAGCCTCACAGAGGCCCACCACTACAGGCGTAGCCTCCAGCCACCAGCGTCTGCCTCAAAAACAGAAAGCACCCCTACACAATGTGCCTCTGCTGCCCAGGAAGGATAATCAGGATCTTCCTTCTCAGCATGCTCCTCCATCCCCCCTCCAAAATCAGGCTCTAAGGGACCCATTTCCAGACAGAATAAATGGGACCTACTCATTCAATTATAATCATGTCCCTGACTATTTCTGAAGAGCCTTGGAATAAGGGATTTTGTGTTTTCCTGAGTGTAGAAGGCCAGAAGAGGACAACCTCACTGATTTCCCTAACTACTACACTTATCACCGGATCATGGGGTATACTCTCAAACAATGATATGTGTTCAAAGACTATCTCCAAGACCAGGTGGATAACAACATAGTCCAGTTAAGCCCAGCCCTGGCATAGGTGGCATGCATCTTCATGAGGCCAGACAGTAGTAGTGATAGTGAGGGCGAGCGGGGTAGCAGGTTTCTAACCATGGGTCCCAGAAGTATGATGACTGGATGGCTCAAAAAACAGTCTCCCATGCTCATAGTGTCATCCGTGCAAGCTTGAATCAGTCGGAGCCTTCAGAAGCTGCAACTACTACCTCTCCATCATCGTCTCATCCCTCCTCTTCCCAAGAAGAGCAAGCATCAGTGGCGCAAGGGAAAAAAAGTCCCCCATCGATGCCATCATCATCCCATAATCTTGATGAATTTATGCCCCCATAGATGGTGATCCCTCCCAGAATCTTTCCAGTAGTGGAAAACTCTTCAAGTGACCATCAAGGGTACGCCTCGATTAACACTATAGAGCTGGTAAACCCCTACATGATTCCTGATAATGAGGAGCGCCAGGTGGATCCTCCCAATGTCCCCAATAGTAATCAGTGTTGACAGAACCATGGCTATATGGGCCATCAGAGTGCCTCGGTCAGCACTTCCAGCCAGGCTGTGCATGCTACTAAAACCATGCAGTAGACTCAATGTAGAGATAAACAAGCACAACCCTCTAATCTGGTGACATTAGGTCCACCTTCAATGTCGTTCGTGTTACTGGATTAGGCAGAGCATCCAAGACCTCGCCGTTACCAGCCGTGCCCTGCTACATGTCGGTCTTAGTCATTTTCCCTCCTTCTGTAGTCACTCCGTAGGCTTCAACTAGTGAGTAGCAGGATATTCCTAGCACCAACCAGCTACTAGTCTAGGCAACAGGACCGACCATACCCCTGCCACAGAGAGACCTCTTATAAGTATAAGTTCACACCTAACACAAAAGTATGATGTTCTCAAACACTTTTCCAGTATCCCAGCGAGGATTTCTATCCTTGAGGCTCTTCACCTATCATTAGACATGTATGAGGACCTTTTCAAAGCTTTAAGGATCCCCATCCAGTATGAGATAGAGGTAGCAGCTGCAGAGGCCTTTCACGCTGAGGCAGTATAGAATGTTGAATTTCAGAACATTATTTCCTTTTCTAGGGAAGATGAAGGTTCTTATATATAGGGGCACATTCACCCATTTTATATCACCGTCCAGTTCAACGACATGGGAGTTCGCCATTTCCTTGTTGACACAGGCTCCAGGATCAAACTTATCCCAACATAGACATTGCAGAAACTAGGGTTATCTAAGGATGACCTAACTACCTCTAACTTGAAAATCTAAGGTTAGTATAGGATAGAACAGATGCCGGTCGAAAAGATCCATTTGAAGACCCAGTTCGGTGGTCTAGTTGACAGCACTGAGTTCATGGTTCTCTCAAGACACCGTGTACAATGCATTGATGGGAAGACCATGGATCCACCTGCATGCAACAGTTAAATCATCGTATAACCAGTGTCTCAAGTATTCCCTCAATGGTCAAGTAGGATTACACCAAGGTGATGCGTCCCTCTTTTCCTCTTGTGGAGCCTTATATCTGGATGCTGACTACTACAAGAGCAAATAAAAACAGATTCAGGCCAGTGAAGTTGAGCCCGTTACGATTGCAACCGACCCATGGGTAGGCCTAGATGATGACTACATCTTCCCAATCCACCGATTGGAGGCTAAAACCCTGGACTTTAGACAATGCTTCGTTGTGTCTGGAACTAGGGGAAAACACATTCCCAAGTCTATGAGACGCTATAAGATCACCTCCTACTCCTATACAAATCAGGCTCGGGTGATCCCAGAGCCTCCTACTTCTATAAGGTATCGAGATGTCTGCCCCATGGAAATGAAAGTACATCATACTTGCTTTTTTCATCAGGATGGAATCAATCAGCTCATTCCAACATGCCATTACTACTTTGAAATCATCAAGCCTGACCCCTTGGGCTGAAGACCATATGGGATCGGATTGACAGCCTTCATCGCTATCGTTGCGGCAACATAGGAGTTCCCTAATACCCCATTGGGAGCTTCTAACTCGGAGGAAGCTCCTCCTAATGAGGATCCCTCCTCCATAAGTGGATAAGAGGATTTAGAGGATGCTCCTCCCAACTTTGAGGAGGGTGCCTCCACCATAGTCAACGAATAGGTACAGGTGAACCTTGGTAGTGAGGATGACTCGAGACCCATGTTGATCAGTGCTTCCATGCCCCCTGAGGAGCAAAAATGATACATAGACTTCTTTAAGCAGAACCATGATGTATTCACCTGGAGTTATGGCAAGATTCTAGGACTAGATCCTCAGGTAGCAGTCCACCACCTCGGTCTCCCGACAAATCATTGCGGGTTCAAGCATCCTCCCTGGAAGATGCACCCTTCACATGGTGCCGTGGTCGAGGTCAAAGTTGATAAGTTCATCAAAGAAAATTTTGTTAAGGAGGTCCATTACCCCATATGTCTAGCCAAAATTGTTTCAGTCGGAAAGAAGAATGGATAGATAAGGGTCTGCATCGACTTCCGAGATCTCAACCATTAGTGCTCGAAGGATGATTTTCCTCTTCTAGTGACGAAGTTGTTGATCGACACTATGCCTGGGCTCCAAGACTTTTCCTTCATGGATGGGTAATTTGGATATAATCAGATCTGAATGGACCTTGAAGATGAGGAGTCTACAACCTTCAGATCACCACAAGGTAATTTTTGTTACCAAGTCATGCCCTTCGGCCTGAAGAATACAGGTGCCACCTATTAGGGGCCATGCACCGCATATTTAAGCCAATCCTCAGGACATTGGTGGAATGCTATGTGGACTATTAGGTGGTCAAATATCTCCAGCTCCAGAACCATCTCAAGGATCATGAGAAAGTGTTTGTCTTCCTCTGTTCCCGTCACCTGAAGATGAACCCATTGAAGTGTGCTTTTAGGGTCACCTCAGAGAAGTTTCTTTCCTTCGTTGTTAGATATAGGGTCATCAAGATCGACTAAAAGAAGATCAAGGCCATCAGCCAGATGTCTCCCCCGATCAACATTCAGGATCTATGAGGTTTCCAATCCCACTTAGCATACATACTCCGATTCATTGCGAATCTGGTCGGCAAGTGTAAGACCTTTTCTCGGCTAATGAAGAAAGGCATGATCTATGAATGGGATGAAAAATGTTAGACTACATTCGATGAGATCAAGCAATATCTGCTCTAGCCTCTGGTCTTAATGACCCCCTTTTCCAAAAAAGACGCTGGTCCTTTATGTGACCGCCTAGAACAATCTCTCAACACCCTCCTCACCCAGAAGAACAACGAGAGAATGTAGAACAACCTTTACTACATCAGCCACATGCTCCTCGATACCGAAACTAGGTACTACCCTATCGAGAAAATATGCCTTGCGCTTGTATTCGCAGTAGAGAAACTATGACATTACTTGCAACACCATGAGGTACAACTAGTGTCCCAAGTAGATCCACTAAAGTACATCCTAAGACGCCCAGATGATAGGCCATCTAGCTCGGTGGGCAGTAATCCTACAGTATTTTGACATCAGATATGTCCCTCAGAAGACTATTAAAGGGTAGGCATTGGAAGATTTTTATTCTGCCTATCTAACCCATCCGGACCAGTCTCTGGACATGGATTTTCCCGATGAGGCGATCCTCTCGGTAGATCATGCCATCCCATGTTGTAAAATGAACTTCGATGGCCCTTCCTAGAGCCCCACTGGTAGAAATCTTAATGACCCCAGACTCAATAAAGTAGGCCTAGGTATCGTCTTAATTACCCCGATGCAAGCCATTCTTTCATACTCATTCCTGCTATTAGAAGGCTGCACCAACAATGAGGCAGAGTATTAGGCTCTCATTATTGGCCTCGAGATGGCCCTCGAGATTGACATTCCCCATTTGCATGTTTTAAAGACCTGGAACTTACATGTAATTTTTTTAATTAAATGGGAATTTTATGAGTCCGTGAAAATTGACAGCGCATTATTCCAAGGACCGGTGTGCCCGAAATTAATTTCTGAACTTTTTTCAGGTACATTCAATAAACGTGCGAGCAGGTTTTTGTAACTTTTGAACCGGTGCTCAGAATTTAAATACAAGGGCACCGTTGAACTTGCAACACCGGTATTCTCTTAAGGAGACCTTTACCTCAACCATAGTAGGTTGAGGGTGAAAGATAGAATTTGGGTTTTTTGTGAAAGAATAAAATAAAATAAAATTGTGTAACATTTTATTTTATTTGAAACTCCCATGCGGATGTTGAGAGGTGGGGACCACTAGAACTAAACCTTCCATATGAGGTTATGGAGGTGGGTACCACCATAATTAACCTCCCATGTGGGTTATGGTGGTGGGGACCACCCGAGGCTAAAACCCCCTTGAACTCCCCTCTTTATGGGAGAAAAACCTCTTGAACTCCCCCACTTTATTTGTGCCACCCCCTTAATTAATTATACCAACTCATCAATTAATTAATTAAGCTAATTTGAAATTATTCCAACAAACATAATATATTACTTGTTCTATTATGTGGGCTACTTTTCATTTTGGTGGAATTGAGAGGAAAGGGTTGGCAAGAGGAGAACATGGAAGAACACATCCTCCAACAAAGAGCTCCTCCAACTAAGAATGCCGACACACGACTTCGAATTATTCCCCGAGACATCCTCCAACGATGGACATCTTCAACAACGAAGAACCACCTCTATAGAAGAGCATTTATCGGGTGAACGAGGTCGGGATCAGAGGCATGTGGCAAGTGCAACGAACGTCGACAACTTCAACTTCTCTCATCGACGTTAACAATTAAATGAGTTAGGGGTGTGTTTTAATTTGATAAATGTTAAATTCCCTCTCACATTGAATCATATTTCTTGAGCCGTATGCTACTGCCCTAACATGGAGAGTACATGACAAACAAATATGACCCGACCCCTCCAAAAATCTTGTGGATCTTTCGTGTGATCTTCGTGATGGTGATGACGACTGGTGCCGGTGGTTGGCACTGGTGGAACTCGAGAACCGTGATGAAGGCGATGAACGTAGGGCAGCCGATCAAGCTGGCCGCCGGTGAAGGAACAATGCTCCGCCACCCCATGGCCTCTGCGCCCCACGACACTCCTCCGCCCGCGGCCTGCGCCGCCCCGCAGCCTCCGCGCCCCACGGCTCTCCGCCACCCGTGGCCTCCGCCACCCCACAACCCAATGGCCTCGCGCCGTCCTGCGACACCCATGGCCTCGCGCCGTCCCATGGCCCCCGCAGCCTCCGCCACCCCGTGGAACCCATGGCCACCCGTGGCCTTCACGGCCCACGTAGCCTCCGCGCCGCCCAGATCGGGCTGCCAATCTGGGCCGCCCAGTGCAGGCCGGACCACCCAACGTGGGCCGAACCACCCAGTGCGGGCCGGGCCGACCTGAACCGGGTCGACCTAAGTTGAGTCGGGCTGGGTCGGTCCGACCAGACCCGAACTAGTTTTGACCCTATACTCTCTTTTGGCCATAAATTTGGCACTGGGCATCCGTTTGACGAATCGTCAGCGGTGCTGGAAACCTTAGAGTGAGAATATCCCTTTGGCCCTTTGGTATACCCCACTTGAGATTTGGATAAAGTAGAGATATGGTCAGGTTGGATCGAGCACGAATCCAACTGGCCCCTCAGGACTAAGGGCTAGTTTGGCAGGGATGATATAGAGATAAAAGAAATGATATTGAGAGGAGAAATTGGTTTACCATGTTTTGAAAGATAATTTTAAGGGGAGAGAAATGATAAGGGAAGAAATGGAGAGAAATATATTTCTCTCCTATTATTATTTTTATACCACCCCAAAATTGGGATGATTTGGAGAGAAATGATGGTGAAGGGTTGTTAATATTTTAAAATTCCAATTTTATCCATATTTTCTACATGTATTACAATAGAATTTATTTTCCTTTTCTTTTAAAAAGATTCATCAAACAAGATGGATAGAAATCCAAATCATTTATTTTCTTTTACTAAGTTATTGATCCAAACGTAAGGATAGAAATCACAATCATTTAATTTGTTTTCTTTTCTTTTATAAAATATCAAATCATTTCTTTTATTTTACTAAAATCTCACCAAACACAGTGTAAAAGGCTAATAACTTATAGACCGGGCATCCGATTGATGCCCCGTATATTGCATTGAGACCCCTATGACATGGCAGTCCTTTGGGATACTTCTTCATGGGACTTCCTGGTAGTTGGAGTATCGAACAGTGTCTTGAGGAGCATACCCTTCCGAAGACGAGCAAGCTTAGCGTGAGAACCCAGTATCTGGCTATGACTTGAGAAAGAGATCCTTCGCAGGTCTGTGATTGAGGGTCCCACATGGAACCGCTCTAGTATTCCATGTGGGACTACCCAAACGATCCTGTGTGGGTTAGCACCTAGCGATCCTCTATGGGTCAGCACTGAGCGATCTTGTGTGGGTCAGCACCTAGAGATCCTATGTGGGTCTAATAATGATTGGAGATCCTTTGTGGGTCTACTTCTTAATAGAGTAATATGATTTAGTAGTTACATCTAATAATCTCTACTATTATACCTAAGTTATACCTGGTGTGAGCTGAGTCTGTACCTTTCGGTATTTTCCTTCATGGTAATACCTTGGTGGTATTCTTCTGTGTGGCGTACCTGTGTGGTACTTGCCTTCATGGTATTCCTTCCTTTGTGGAACACTTGAGATTTGGGATTTGAGTTGGACTCTGTGTTTTCCTCATGATTGAGATGGGTATACTTGATAACTTAGGTATATGTATGGGAATATACCTAAGTAAGGTTGTCAGTTGTTTTCATGCTGTGTGGTTTATCCTTGGTGGATTTTGTGAGACCTTGAGGGTATCGAGGTCCCTATTGAGTATCATTATACTCACCCCTACATGGGCTATTCCCGCACCCTATTGTGTTTGGTGCAGATGACGAACATCGTTGACTGAGGATAAGAGTACCAGGAATGGAGGTGGCTTAGAGGTGGACATTAGATGAGCGAACCACAAAGAAGAACATTCTTGAGCTATACCTACCCTTTAGGTAGGATTCGTGGTGGATGATTTAGGAGTTTCTTTTCACCTATCAGTCGTCTTGTACTTCCTATTTTTCCTTGTACTTTACTGCTAGGCTTGTATTCCATCCTCTTTTTTACTTTTAGCACTCTTTTTGATATACAATTGACCTGTGTTCATATCTTACTGTATGACTGGTTATGTTTTTTATAGGTTATAAAGGCAATGCCTTTCCGGTTATAGGGAATACGCCTTTCGGTGCTAGTCACTAGCCCCTGGCCTATGGAAGGTGGGTTTGGGGTAGTCACGGAATGGGCCCTAGGGTCAGGTCTTGAAAAATTGGCATTAGAGGATTCAGTTCTACCATAGAACATAGGAATTTGATATTTTTAATAGAAATAGTGTTAAGTATAGTGAGTGTGGTTATTAGTTTAGGGAATCTAGTGTTGGTGCAGCGGCCGACGTATCCATACACCAGGACCCTGAATTCTGATTTCTGACTCGGTGCATGAAAACACTGATTGCATGTGTGTTTTGAAGATTTTTATTTGTGATCTCTTTGATTCATCTCACCAGGTATAACTTATTGACTGTGGCACACCTGTTTCTTTTTAGGATGCCTCCACGCAGACAGCTAGCTAGGGTTATGGATATAGTATGCACTGATAGCCCACCGAGTGATGAGGCCTCGATGTAGGGCCCTCTTTCAGTAGAGGCACCAGTGGAGGCACCATCGGTACCATTACCTGTTGGCCACCGATGCCACCATCCCCAACAGTAGAGGGTGCACACAACTTGAGCGCGTTGCATGAGTTCTAGCGCCAGAGGCCACATAGGTTAAGGGGAGAGATGGACTCACATGCGACTGAGGATTGGTTGGAGGCTGTAGTTAGAGTCTTTCGACTAGTAGGGACACCAGCTGATCTCATGGTGATTCTTGTCGCTAGCCTTCTACAGTCAGCAGCAGGCAGATGGTGGAGCTTGATGCTCTAAGTTCATGATGAGGTGATGCTTCTCTGGGTAGACTTCGAGAGCCTGTTTCGGGCAGTGTTTGTTCCAGCGACTCTTCACGCAGTGCACATATAGGAGCTACTTAATCTGTAGTAGGGTAGCATGACGGTGGAATAGTACTCAACGAGGTTCACTGACCTCTCATGCTACTCCACAATTATGGTGTGAGAACCATTCTTCAAGGCCCGGACCTTCGAGCCGGGGCTCAGGTGGGAGATCAGGGGTTCGATGATCTCACTCAGCATCCCGACACAGGGCGAGGGTGTTAGAGCAAGCCCTTTAATTGAGAGTTTACTTGCTGAGAAGTCACCAGCAGCGAGACCCACTACTAGTCATCATGTAGCAAAGTATTCTGTAGTTGGAAACAGACAGATGACAAAGAGGTCCAAAAGGACCAAACCTACAGGTGGACGACCACAAGATTCAGGGTCAGTTGTGCAGGGTACTCGAGGCAGATTCAATCATGCAAGAAGAGGGCAGTGTTATGCATGCAGCGGGTAGGGTCACATGGATCGTGACTGTCCGACCCTCCATAAGGATGATCAGTAGACAGTTGAAGGACCACCCAGGAAGAGACAATGGTTCGATCGAGGAGGTCCTCATGGAGCAGGCAGATTTGGCAGAGGAGTTGGTCATGCAGCTGGCGGTGGGCGACAATTCGAGATGTTACCACCACCACCACCAGGTGCTCCACCCCGACCACAGGGAGCAGAAGGATAGGGGTGAGCTCAGATCTAGTTATATGAGGCCTAAGATCATGGCTCTCCGAATATGATATGAGGTACGATCTATGTCTACTCTACCTTAGCTGCAGTACTTATAGACATATGTTCTAGTCATTCTTTTATTGCCATTGCCCTCATTTGGAGCTCAGAGATTCCGATGGAGCCATTTTCTCGATCCGTATATCTAGATACTCCTACGGGAAAAGATTAGACAATTACACACTGGTGATAGAAGTGTGAGATTACTCTAGGAGGTGAGAGCTTCGGCTGGGATCTCCTAGTAGTAGTGTCGAGGCCTTACGATGTCATCTTGGGTATGGACTGATTATCTACAGTCCATGCTCAGATTGACTGTATTAGGTGCAAAGTGTGGTGTGTCCACACGGATGGAACCAGGTTTACCTTCACCAGTGATAAGGGAGCCTTTGCAGCACATGATGGACTTACTCGGAGGATAGTGCAACCAATAACTCATTAGTTGGCTAGCCTTACCCTCAGAGCAGTTGATGTGGAGAGTCCGAGTTATCCTATAGTGGTGGACCAGTACGCGGATGTCTTCCCTGATGATGTTCTGAGTTTACCTCCTCATAGAGAGGTGGAGTTTTACATTGACTTGTACCCCTGTACAACACTGATATCTACACCAGCATATTGGATGGCTCCTGCGGAGCTTCGTGAGCTGTGGGTAAAGCTAGAGGACTTACAGGAGAAAGGGTTCATTCAGCCTAGTGTTTTTCCTTGGGTAGCCCCAATTTTTGTTCGCCAAGAAGGTGAATGGGAGCTTGAGGCTTTGTGTTGACTATCGGTGCCTCAACCAGGTGACTATGAAGAACAATTACCCACTCCCATGGATTGACGACCACTTTGATCAGCTGAAAAGAACACGATGGTTCTTGATGATAGACCTCAGATCATGTTATCACCAGCTCAGAGTATGAGACGAGGATGTGCAGAAGACGGCATTCAGATGCCGGTATGACCATTACGAGTTCTTGGTTATGCCATTTGGCATGACCAACACTCCATTAGTGTTCATGGGACTCATGAACAGGATATTTTAGCCATACCTTGATCTCTTTATAGTAGTCTTCATTGACTACATTCTAATATACTCGACTACTGAGAAGGATCATGCTTATCATTTGTGGTTGTACTAGACACACTATGAGAGCACTAGATTTATGGTAAGCTCTCTAAGTGCTAGTTCTGGATCCGAGAGGTTTACTTTATGGGACATGTCATATCAGAGGCTGGATTTGCAGTTGATCCAGTGAAGATTGAGGAAATACTTTCTTGGGAGCCACCCAGGAGTGTGACGGAGGTACAAAGTTTTCTGAGATTGGCCGGATACTACCAGAGCTTTGTGACAGATTTCTCTAGAGTTGAAACACCTCTATCAGCGTTGAAAAAGAAGGGGAAACCCTTTGTGTGGTCAGAGAGATGCCAGTAGAGTTTTCAAAAGATGAGGCAGAGGCTAACTAGTGCCCCCATCTTGAGGCTTCCAGAGGAGGATGTAGGGTATGTAGTTTACTGCGACGCATCAGGGACCAGACTTGGATGTTTCCTAATACATAAGTGAGTAGTTATCGCATATGGTTCTCGATAGCTGAGACAACATGAGCAGAACTCTGCTACCCATGACCTGGAGTTAGCAGCAATGGTCTTTGTCTTGAAGATGTGGCGACATTACTTGATGGGCGAGCGTTTTACAGTGTACTCTGATCAAAAGAGTCTTAGGTATATCTTCTCTCAGAAGGACCTGAACCTGAGACAAAGATGTTGGCTTGAATTCCTCTAGGACTATGACTTTGAGATAGTCTATAATCTTGGGAAGGGGAACATTGTAGAATATTCACTCAGCATGAGATCTGGTATACAGCTTCTAGGAGAGGCGACAAAGTAGCTGGCTGCTTTGAAAATATCCTTTGTGGATAGAGATGGAGTAACTTTTCTTCAGTATCTTACAGTCACTCCTACACTTCTTCAGCGAGTCAGGGAGGCGCAGTATTGGGACATTGACTGCGAAACACGATGTGTTCTGATATCCACAAGACAAGCACCTGATGGATTTTATGAAGGTTGGGAGCATGTCATCCTCTTCAGAGGACGTACCATGGTGCCTGGGTCACTTTGGGAGGAAGTGTTGAGGGAATTACACACATCCCCTCTAACGGTACATCCAGGAGTGTTAAAGATGTACCAATACCTCCAATGATATCACTGGTGGCCGGGAATGAAGAAATTAATAGCAGAGTTTGTCTCTCGATGCCTCACTTTCCAGCAAGTGAAGGAAAAGCATCAGGTACCAGTAGGCTTGGTTTATCCTTTAGAGGTCCCAGAGTAGAAGTGGGATAGGATATCCATGGACTTCATGATAGAACTTCCACATACATATAGGGGTCATGATTCTATCTGGGTGATTGTTTACCAACTCACCAAGTCATCCCACTTCCTACCAATTAGAGAGTAGGGTTTAGTAGAGAGCTTGGGACGCCTCTAAGTGCAAGAGATTGTGTGGCTACATGGAGTACCCTCGATGATCTTCTATGATTGTGATAAACATTTTACATCCCGACTATGGAAGGGGTTATAGGAGGATTTCAGAATTTAGCTTTATTTGAGCACCACCTTCCATCCTCAGACGGATGGACAGACTGAGCAGACCATTCAGAACCTTAAGGACATGCTGCATGCTTGCATCCTTGACTTCAATCACATCTAGGAGGATCAATTTACTTTGGTGGAGTTTTCATACAACAACAACCATCACTCCACCATTGGGATGGAACCTTTTGAGGCGTTGTACTGGCAACCTTACAAATCACCTTTATGCTAGACTGACCCAGGGGAGTCAGCACTAGTGGGACCAGAGATGGTAAAGGCTACCACAGAGAAGGTGCAGATCATCCAGAAGTAGATGAAGACTGCACAGAGTAGGTAGAAGTCGTATGCTGACAGGAGACGAAGACCTCTGGAGTATGAGGATTGTGACCACATCTTCCTACGGGTCTCAACTCGACAAGTTTTGCAGAGATTTGGCCAAGGTGGAAAGTTATCTCTGAGGTTCATTGGACCCTTTCAGGTCCTCAGCAGAGTTGGTGAGGTGTCTTACCGCTTAGCTCTACCACCTCAATTGCACCGTGTGCATGACGTCTTCCTCATATCATAACCGAGGAGATACGTGCATGACCTTTCTCACATCATCGACCATGATGAGTTGGACATCAACGATGGGGTGACTTTTATGGAGGTTCCAGTAGATATTGAGGATCTACAGGATTGGGTAATTCATGGGTGGTCGATACCTCTGGCGCATGTTGGTTGGAAGCATGAGAACCTACAGGAAAGAACATGGGAGCGGGAGGCTCAGATACATGCTCAGTACCCCCACTTGTTCCCTTAGTTTTAGTTGTGGCTTACAGGGACGAAAATACTTGAGGTGGGATGAATGTAAAAACCCATAATTTACATGTAATTTTTTTAATTAAATTGGAATTTTATGAGTCTTTTAAAATTGATGACGCATGATCTTGAGGCCCGATGTTCCCAAAAAGAATTTCTGAACTTTTTTTAGGTACGTTCATTAAACGTGCGAGTGGGTTTTTGTAACTTTTGAACCGATGCTCAGAATTGAAATCCAATGGCACCGTTGAACTCGTAGCGTCAGTATTCTCTTAAGGATACCTTCACCTCAAACACAGTAGGTCGAGGGTGAAAGATATAATTTGGGTTTTTCGTGAAATAATAAAATAAAATAAAATTGTGTAACATTTTGTTTTATTTGGAACTCCCATGTGGATGTTGAGAGGTGAGGACCACCAAAACTAAACCTCCCATGTGAGGTTATGGAGGTGGGGACCACTAGAATTAACCTCCCATGTGGTTTATGGTGGTGGGGACCACTTGAGGCTAAAACCCCCTTGAACTCCTCTCTTTATGGGTGAAAAACCTCTTGAACTCCCCCACTTTATTTTTTCCACCCCCTTAATTAATTATACCAACTCATCAATTAATTAATTAAGATAATTTGAAATTATGCCAACAAAAATAATAGATAACTTGTTCTATTTTGTGGGTAACTTTTCATTTTGGTGGAATTGAGAGGAAAGGGTTGGCAAGAGAAGAATTTAGAAGAACACATCCTCCAATGAAGAGCTCCTCCAACAAAGAACACCGATGCACGACTTCAACTTCTTCCTCGAGACATCCTCCAATGGTGGACGTCTTCAAAAAAGAAGAACCACCTCCATCAAAGAGAATTTATTCAACAAACAATCTCAGGATCAGAGGTGTGTGGCGGGCACAACGAATATCGACAACTTAGACTTCTCTCATCGACCTCAACAATCAAACGAGATAGGGGTGTGTTTTAATTTGATCAATGTTAAATTCCCACTCTCATTGAATCGACTTCCTTGAGTCATATGATACCACCATAAAGCGGAGGGTACGGGCCAAAAAAACATGGCTCGACCCCTCTGAAAATCTTGTGGATATTTTGTGTGATCTTTGCGATGGTGACGATGACCTGTGCCGGAAGTTGGCACTGGTGGAACTCAAGAACCGCGAAGAAGGTGATGAACGAAGGGCGGTCGGTCAAGACGGATACCAGCGAAGGAACAAAGCTCCACCGCCTCCATGACCCATGGCGCTTCGCCACCCGCGTCCTATACCACATCCCGGCCTCTGTGCCCTACGGTGCTCTACCGTCCGCAGCCTCTGCGCCCCGCGGTGCTCCGCCGCCCGCAGCCTCCACCGCAATGCGGCCTCCGCACCCGTCACATGTGGCCTATGCTGCCCCGTGGCCTCTTCCGCCATGCAACAACTGTGGCCCCACGCCATCCTGTGGCACTTGCGACCTATGCTGCCCTACGACACCCATGGCCTCACACTGCCCCGTAGCACACGCGACCTCTGCCGGCCCGCGACACCCGCGGCCACCCGCGGCCTTCGTGGCCCACGTGGCCTTCGCGTCACCTAGGCCAGGCCACCAAGCCGATCTACCCAACACGGGATAGGCTGGACCTAACAGATTAGTCCGGGTTGAGCCAAACCGAGTCGGTTTGACTAGGTCGGATCGGACCTAGACTAGTTTCAACCCTATACTCTCTTTTGGCCATAACTTTGGCACTGGGTATCCGTTTGACAAACCATAAGCAATGCTAGAAAACTTGGAGCGAGAAGGTCCCTTTGCTATACCCCACTTGAGATTTGGAAAAGGTAGGGATATGGTCGGGTTGGATCGAGCACGAATCCAACCAGGCCCTCAGGACTAAAAGAATAATAACATACAGACCGGGCGTCCGATTGACGCGCTGTCTATTGTGCTGAGACCCCTATGAAGTGAAGGTCCTTTAGGATAATTATTTGTGAGAATTTGTGGCATTTGGAGTATCAACCAGTGGATTGAAGAGTGGACCCTCTTAGAAATGAGCAAGCTTGGCGCGGGAACCCAGTAGCTGGCTGTGACTTGAGGAAGAGATCCTTCATGGGTCTGTGATTGAGGGTCCCACATGGAACCTCTCTAGGATTCTATACGGGACTACCCGAGCGATCCTGTGTGGGTCAACACCTAGCGATCCTGTGTGGGTCAGCACCTAGTGATCCTGTGTGGGTCGGTACCGAGCGATCCTGTGTGAGTCAGCATCGAATGATCCTGTGTGGGGCAGCACTGAGCAATCCTCTGTGGGTCATCACTTAGAGATCCTATGTGGGTCTGATGATGATTAGCGATCCTTCATGGGTATGCCTCTTAACAGAGTAAGATGATTCAATAGTTACATCTAATCATCTCTACTATTGTACCTAAGTTATACCTAGTGTGAGATGAGTCCGTACCTTCTAGTATTTTCCTTCATTGTAATACCTTGGTGGTATTCTTCTATGTGGTGTACCTGTGTGGTACTTGCCTTCATGGTATTCCTTCTTTTGTGGAACAGTTGATCTTTGGGATTTGAGTTGGACTCTATGTTTTCCTCATGATTGAGATGGGTATACTTGATAACTTAGGTATATGTATGGGCATATACCTAAGTAGGGTTGTCAGTTGTTTTCATGTTGTATGGTTTATTCTTGGTGGATTTTGGGAGACCTTGAGGTTCTTAGGGTCTATAATGAGTATCGTTATACTCACCCCTACATGGGCTATGCCCGCACCCTATTGTGTTTGGTGCAGACGACATACAATGCTGATTGAGGATGAGAGTACCAGGACTGGAGGTGGCTCAATGGTGGACATTAGACGAGGAGAACCATAGAGATTGTCGTTCATGAGCTGTACCTACCCTTCAAGTAGGATTCATGGTGGATGATCCGGGATCTGCTTTTCACCTATCAGCCATCTTTTAATTTCCATTTTTCCTTACACTTTACTGTTGGGCTTGTATTTCATCCCCTTTTTTCTTTCAACACTCTTTTGGCTATACAGTTGACTTGTGTTCATATCTTGATGTGTGCTTGGCTGTGTGTTTTTACAGGTTATAAAGGCAATGCCTTTCTGGTTATAGGAAATACGCCTTTTTGTGCTAGTCGCCAGCCCCTGGCCTATGGAAGGTGGGCTTGGGGTAGCAATGACATGGGTCCTGTGGGTTGGGTCGTGACTAATTGGTATCAGAGGAGTCGGTTATACTATAGAACATAGGACTATGATCTTTTTAATGGCAATAGTGTTAAGTTTAGTGGGTGTGGTTATCAGTTTAGGGAATCCAGTGTTGGTGCAGCGGTCGACATATCCATGCACCAGGAACCTAACTTCTTATTTCATGTCGGGTTACTCGCCATGCCATACACATCCCACATTGGGGTATCATGCCCTTATTTACATCCTCACCACAAGATGTTAATACTACATGGCCTTTAAGAACTATGTACGGCTTTATTACCATCCTCATGGGATATATAGGAATGCCCAGATATTTTGTCTATTGGCCCAGCCCCATCTCTTAGATATCTCCCTATAATTTAGGCCCCTTGGCCTGCATTCTTCCTTGAGAGGGACATATGGTGTGGTATGGGCTTATGTCCTCATTCACATCGGGTTTTTAACAACCACTCCATGTACCTCTTTCTCCTGAGAGTTCTCTGTCTCTTTTTTATTTACTCATCTTTTCAAATTGGCTACTCTCAAGATGATCCCCTCGACCCTCTACAGTGATTCACCAATGTGCCCAAGAGTACTCTAGTTCAATGCCTGGAGTGTCAGATTTTACCCAGACATGTTCCCACCCACCTTCTAGGCTTTGTGTTCCCCTTTATTAGGGCTTTCATCATCTTTCACATCCAAAGGGACCCCCAAATGGCATGGATGATCAGCCCAAGGGCCCTCCTGCCATTATAGGCCAAAGTCCTCAAGGGTTTCGAACAAAAAATTGATACAAGTCCCGCATTGCAAATACGTTTAGTGGTTGATGCTCATTTTTCCCCATTTCAGGTCACATGATATGGATACTATATTTCAAACATGGTTAATAGTTATCCTCCATCATCACACCAACCCCATTAAGCCCAAAATATCGGTCGCATGATTCACATAATTTTCCACCTCATCATGTGTAAAGTGGAATTTTGACACTCTTGGTACTATCCCTCAGTGCACATTTTCATGGTAGGTGGAAAAAACTATGGTAAGGCATTCTTCAGGGCTCTACACCGATTTCTCCCCTACATACATTCCATGTATTGCCAAGACCTCTTCCGCCCTTGTTTCCCACACCAAGCTTGACTCATGTGGGATTAGGGATTGGATCAAGGTCTGTACCTATTTGGAAGAGTTTTTCTTCTCTCTGGTCTGAGATCTAAAGACCTTAAATAAAGATATCTTTATATTTCCTTTCTTAAGAACTATGTACAGCTTGATTCCAATCCTCATGGGATATGTAGGAATGCCCAGAAGTCTTCTCTTTGGGCCTAAATAGTTCCACTAATTTATCTCTTCTATTCTGCCTTTCAGTCCCTGACGCTTATAGGGATGCATGGTATAGCATGTGTGGGGTTATACCCTCATTCGTGTCAGGTTTGGAATAGCCGCACCACGTACGCCCCCCTTCTAGGAGCTAGTACCTCCTACCTACTGTCCTGTATGACATTAAACTGCATTTTGTCCTGCATGACGTTAAAAGGAACTTCCAAGAACTATGTACAACTTGATTCCCATTATCATGGGATACGTAAGAATACCCAAACATCTCATATTCGGTGTCCAGCTCAACTGAGAGCTAGCCTCTCTTGTCCCATATCTTATCATCTTTTCCAGGCCCTTCCACTAGAGGTTTCTTTATTGGAATCACACATGCTGTGATGTGGACCTCATTGTCATTCACGTCGGGTATGCTTTACCACACCGTGCACATTCCCTATTGAACCTCATCTCTCCTGCATATTCCTAGTCACACATGAATTTAAATAGTTTCATCTATCCTTTATGATGTTAAAAGTGCATGGCCTAGTCCCATTACATGACCCTAAACTATGACATTATCGTCCTAGCCGCATGACAAAAACCAGCATTGCATTGTGATGTCCTCGCTCAAGGGGACATCAAGTTTGGTATTAGTCATCTACCATACCATTTTTTAATGCATGTATATGACCTGATTCTTGTGGCAATTCCTGGTCTTGCTACTCTAGGTCCATTGCTTCATAATAAAAATATATCCATTCACTGTAAAGGACAAAAAAGACCTATCAAATGCCACTTCTTTTGGTGTGAGGGCTAGACCCACACGACCTTTTTATCTCTGGAATTGGTACCTTACCATGACAATCCTTAGAATAATGTGTGGCTTGATTACCATCCAAATGGGATACGTAGGACCACACATGCACTTTGATTCGGGTCTATCTAAACCTTTTTTTCATTGGGTTTATAGCTACTGCATCATATAATCCTCTTTCGAGATCTCCTCTTTCACAGTTTATCCTACCATATGACGTTAAACTACACATGTTCATATGTCCTTGATGCATGACATTAAACTACATTTCTACCCTGAATAAGTTCAGGATACCCCATTATAATCATGGGATGCTTCAGATTCCTCACTAGAAGGGATTCCCCCTACCTGCATTGGTGTCTGACCATGCTGTGTTCAAGAACTACGTGTGGCTTGATTCTCATTTTCATGAGATATGTAGAGACACCCAAGTGTTACACCTCGAGTCCAGCCCCAAGAATCATAAGTCTCATTCCCCCTCTTTTTTAGGTCTCTTGGCCTAAACTCTTTTGGGGATCCATGAAATTGCAGCTTTACCCTATACAAGTTTGGGATGCCCCATGACAACATTGGGATGTGATAGCTTCCTCACCAGAGAGGTCTTTTCTAGAATTAGGAATGATCCATGATCAGACCGGTGCACCCACCTAATGTGTTTCCACCACAGTGGCGTAATTTCAAGAGTATTAGGTTCTGTTCGAACAAACCATCACTCCACCTTTCACGCTTTGTGTTCCCCTTATTCAGACCCTCGTCCTCTTTCACATATAAAAAAGGACCCCTTAACAGTATGGATTCTCGGTCTATGGCTTACCTTCTATCCTGTGCTAACATTTTGGAAGACCAATGGATGAAATTCTGAGTCAGGCCCCGTGTTTCGAACATGGTCCACAGTTATCCCTCATTTGTTATCCCTGTTTCAGGATAATGCAATACGAATACTGTGTTTTGAGCATGGTCAGCAGTTATCCTTTATTGTCACGCCACCCCCACAGTGTTCTGAATCTGGGGTATCGTGATTCACACTTTTCACTCCGTTATGTTTGGATTGATTTCTAATGCCCTGACGTTACCTCAATCGTGCACTAGAAAACATTGGGCAAATGACAATTCGATTGTTCTGAGGTCTTCCTCCTCCAGTCGAGCCTCCCCCATTTTCTCCTGGGAATTCGTATCAACTATTCAAACCCTGAGATACTGGAATCTTGGTTTGCAATCCCATGTTTGAATGGAGTAATAAGGTGGTAATCCCTTGTTTCTCACATCAGGCCCGACCCACGTGATCTTATGGAATGATCACTGGACACTGCATGAATGTCACATGAATGAAATAAACCAACAAAAATAATGGAACTCATGCATACAGTTGGCATAAAATATCTAAGTGTGAAAGTACGTTGAGAGGTTACATGCATTACAGAACCCTAGGATCGACCCCTCCTATGGACGGTTTGATGCCGTCAAAAGAGCGTTGTTGCTCTGCCACCCTCTGGATTGTGGCGTCCAGGATTTTCTACAGCCAGTTTAGCTCCCGCACCTCCTCAGCAGCGATGGAGCGCATCTCGTCAACCACAATCTAGGCTTGATCCATGCCAGTCTAGATAACAGTAATTCATTTGGAGGCTCTCTTCATGCACTCTTCAGCCTCTTCCATTTGGGCCTTCAATCACAATATTAACTCAGATTGTGAGTTGAGCGAGGTTGAGTGCTCATCCGCTCGACTCTGTAGCCGCTGGACCTCATTTTTAGCCTCCTGAAACCTCTTGATGTTCACTACTATACTCTGCTACCATCCCACACCAAGGCCACGGTCATACTTCCAAATCTTTTTGGCCATAAGATCTTGGACGAGCAAGTGGGGACACTGGGCATCCACTCCCCTAGAACATAGTTCTCGCAGTCATAAGCAAAGTCTATCCATCTCATCCAGCCATAGTGCTTGGGGGGTGTCATCGATGAAGCGGTTGATCAGCTTCCATGATTGGTGATGAACTATCTTGCTATCCTCTTTGTCAAAGGTCGTCTCATCCCAGTCGACATGATTGGTAGGCTCATATGCGGAGAAACCCCCCAGGAACTCGTCATCAGGGTCCGCGTCTGGTGTTTGATCAGGCATGGAGGGACTTGGGCTGTCTGGTCGATCCTCATCATTGGACCCCACTTCAATAATATCATGCTCAGCCTCACTGATGGCCCCACCATTGATCAGGAGCACTGCAGCTCTTTCGATCCGGATATCCACCTCCACAATCACTGACATTCCCCTAGGAAAGGCACTACCGGGAGTACCAAACGACCTCGCTAAGGCAACCCATTCCATCTAGAGAACTATAGTTACCAAAGGGGGTCATGAACGTCACCTAACATAGTCAAGGGGTGACAGTCCTAAATTTGGTAAGAGACTTACCAAGATCGAATTATCGGCCTTGTTTTTTGGGTTGATGACGTTAGGGCCCCAAGGCGTGGCCCTTCGTATATTGTCAGAAGGGCTGAAAACTCTGGAGCCACTTCGGGTGTCCTGACCCCGTTAGATGTACTAATATCCATAGTGGTGGGAATGGGTCCTGAAGGCCCCACATTTACATCCACTGAGGGATGAGAATGAGTTCTGTGTACAAGGTCCTCCTGCATAGTTCTGATGTTAGTAAGGAGTCCAAAATGACCTGGAAGCATAAGCTATGGAAGGGGTTTGGGATTTTACCTCAAGGGCCTCTGTGAAATCTTTAAGATCCAGGTCTTGATCACCAACATCACCCTCCTACAATGGGCTCCCACTACCGGCCTCGTCCCCCTAGGAGGACTCATCCAATTCTTCCGGAAGAGGGAAGTGCTCTCTCAGTTCAGTGGTCGACAACTGTGGATGGACCGTACAATCCAGCAACACCTTGACATGGTATGACATTGGACACAAGGCACCCTGGGAATGCACAAATTCCTTAAGATCTACCAGGTATTTCTCCACCTCTGCTCGGGACACCGCAATGCCGGCCCTGATAGATCATATCCTCGGTAAATCCATCCGGAGATGGTTCAAGTGTTTCCATATCTCAGACAGGCCGATGAATTTCCAGTTGACTTCCCAGATGTCCTAGGCCTCCAAGAAGACAACATTCTCCGGCATATCTATATGGCGTAGCTACTTCCCAAGAGCCTGGGTGGATATCCTACGAAATCCTCTCGGTGGCCTCACCTCTGGATAACCCTATTCTTCTAAGACCACCAGGTCTGCTACCACTACTGGATCCGCTGCCAATACCCCCCCTCAATCAGAGCGGGCCTCACCGCCACAACAACCCTACCACCATGAGATGACCTTTCTGCCTTACGAACTAGACCCCGAGGTTGGGAAGGCTCCCTATCACCAACCAGAACGGTCAGATTCTATAACATCTCCCATGAGTAGGTTGCCTCCCAACATTGGGCATACTCCTTTACCAACCCGAAAATAGCGGTAGGCAGAGGCAGATCATTATGAATCTTCCCGTATTCCTGTGTGAACATGAGCCACATATGCCTCATCACACATGGTTATTCCTCATGGTGCACCCCTAGATAAACATGCAGGGCAAGTCACTGCATACACCAAAATTTCCTGGAAAATCAGTGCGGGGTGTACGACTCGCAGAGGGGCTCATGGTCCACCCTTGCCACTAGCACTCCACCTCGAAAGGCTAGGAGATAGGGACAATGCTCTTCCGTTACTTGGCCATCATTAGTAAAAGCACCCATTGGCAATGGAAATGGGTGAAAGTTTAATTCCTCCACCTTCTACACCTGGTTCAGTACCAACGGTGTGTTCATCTTGGTCGGAAAGCTTCCCACAGCATTCAGGATTGATGGGAGGAAGTTCGATCCTAGAGGCGATATGGGGTTAGGGTATTCATAAACTCCACTAACATGCACCGCTATCCACCCATACAGGAGGTGGAATGGCCCACATATCCTATGTGGCCTCTTCCCCTCGCTGATGTTACACAACATCTTATATATCTTGGTGAGCAATATGATCCCGAGGTTGACTTGCCTTCTTGTCACCAACATGGATTCCATGATGAATGTGCTTGGTAGCACACCCATGTTTGTATCACTCACCGATAGGATCCAACCACAGATGAGAGCTGTGATAAATGTTTCTAGCTTGACTATCAGCTGCTTCTCGGTGCTGACGCTAAATCCCTAGGTTTTCCACTGCCTGTCCTCCAAGAGCCTCCAGTACAAGTGCTCCTTGACCTATTGAGACCCCTTAAGAAAAGTCCGAGGCCTCACCGGAAACTACCTATATTTCGGAAAATCCAGAAACTGCTTGTACCACCACCTGAAATGGACATCCCTCACTACTTCCTTGTCCTCTTCGGGCACCAGTCTCATCAACGTCATCACCAGTGGCAACATCTTCTTTGGATCCTCCCACGCGCCCATAACAGGGAGGAATTCATCATACATCGCCCCCAATATCAAAACCCCTAGGATCTGGTGCACATCCCACAAGCTGATGCCAGCCTCCCTGTGGTGCAATTGGAAGGTATTGGTCCTCGATGACCACCTTCTCAATAATTCCGTCATCAGCTACTTCAGTTGGTAAATGTGGAATTGGAAGGCTCAAGATGCCTCATACAGACCCACTCTTTTTAGCTCCACCCTGAACTCCTCACATGAGGCACCTACCCAGTAGGCCCAAGACCAATTGTCTATGAAGTTGCCACCCTAGCGCAGGTCCCACTCCTCAGACCATCCCTTCCCCAGGTTCCTCAAGGCTACCTTCAAAATTTTCTGGTACAGAGGGGGGGAAATCTCCGGCTATAGTGCCTTCCCATCAACGTTTTTCAGGTGGTTATACAGGAAGTCATCATTGAAGGGAGTGAAGTCTTCTCAGGCATGGCCGTCAGCCGCCCCGAACCATTGGAGCTGACACAACGTACTCCTAAACCAATAAGCTGGCACGTCCCTACTTGCTTCAAGAATGAAGATGTCATCCCTCAGCCCGAAGCCATACAAATTCATGATCTTTCACAATGGATAGTTCCTCTGGCTCTTTGATAGCAGCTCCACCAATGAACCTTGGTCATAATGGCTTCATATTAACTCCCATAGGCCCAAGATATTCATCATCTCCTCCCTTCAGTCAACATCCACAAGGACCCTCCTGGTAGCCTCTTGTTGAGCCACTGAGTTTGGGTGATTTTTGGGTTTGGTTTGCGAAGCTCGTTCACAGAGCGCGTTCGTGAAGACTGTTTGCGAAATCCCGCCTCAGCCTGCCAATGCCAAGACACAAAGCACTCCGATGCAAAGTCAACGAAATTCTATGCACCGTGAAGCAGAAGTCCCGATTCGCGGAGATCAATCACAGAGTACACAGGTGCTTCACGAATCGAGAGCGCTAAAAGCCAAATTAACGAAGGAAAGAAAGGAAAAAAGAGATTACAAATCCTCTATTTATAGTCGACAGCCATTAGAGCTTCGCAGCATGTCCATACTACACTAAGCTTCGTGGCGTGCTCATCCTGCACGTCGCCTATCCACCTCATGAGCCCTCTTCGTGAAACAGCTTCGCGGACGGCCGGTGGATTTTGGCGATTGACCCTCAAACTTTGACCCTTGATTTCTCCTCAGCTCCAAGTCTGGGGGGGGGGGGTGGATTTGTTGGTACCAAAATTTGGGAAGAATAAGAACAAGAGGGAATTCTCTAAGGATGCCTCGTGAAGACCTTTTGCAGAGCCCCATGGCCCCACGCCCACCATGGAGCAAGGAGGTGGGACGCCCCGTGAACCCCTTTGACGTTCATGAGCCCATCATAGAGCAAGGAGGTGGGACGCCCCGTGAACCCCTTTAATGTTAGTGATCCCACTGCATATCAAGGAGGATGGACACCCCACAAAACCCTTTGACATTTGTGAACCCGCCACAGATCAAGGAGGCGGGATGCCCCGTGAACCCCTTTAACGTTCACGAGCTCGCTGCGGAGCCTGGAGGCGGGACGCCCCGAAAACCCCTTTGACATTTGTGACCCTGCCGCAGAGCAAGGAGGTGGGATGCTCCATAAACGAATTTGAAGTTCACGAGCCTGTCGTGGAGCAAGGAGGCGGGATCCTCCACGAACCGATTTGACGTTCATGACCCACCGTGGAGAAAACTCTGTCTTTGCGCCGAGTGTGCTCTGATTCGTGGAACCTCTTGCCTATTAGTACAGAGCTCCCCTTGATCCCAAAGGATGTATCATCCTACATTTCACCGTCTGATATCTCAAATCTCGAAGCACTTCTTTCTTTGTGAACCATGAGCTTCTAAAGGTACTTTTTCATTGCGAAGTGCCTCCCCCTTTTCTTTAATTCAACCCCTCTTCTGAGAGGGATGCCTTTCATGAAGCCCATAAGCCTTCACAAAGGAAGGGGATCCCCACAGGGACTCGTGTCATTGCAAAGTGTTTATGCTTTGTGAAACACCCTCCATGCACACGTGACCCACATGCTAAGGCAATGTCATTGTGCTTCTCAAAGCATATTGCTTCACAACACCTTGCTTCACGAGGCACCCTTGCTTTGCGAGGAATTGCATTGTGAGGAACCCTTTCTTTGCGAGGCATTGCTTCATGAATACATTTACACTTTTTAAAGCTCCTTCTATATGCACCTATTCCCTATGCCTAGGCTAGGCCACTTCGCTTCGCGAAGAATATCCCTTCATGAAGCCCCTCTACTACATGGATCACCAGATCTCTACAAGACTTCTACCTATGAAATCATTTGACCTACAACTCCTTTTCTTGTGCAACCCTCTAGGTTTGCACGAAGTAACTTCAAATTCCCTTGGGCGGTGATTCACATTGCATTGCTTCACCTCATGCTTCTTCGCATAGGCACGCTAATGACTATTGCTTCTTCGCATAACCACTCTAACATGGACCCCAATGGGATCAACTCTCGACACCCCCAGTCATGGAATTTCTGATGCCTTCCTTCCCTCAAGGGTGGGAAGGAATTAGTTATGTAAGTCCTAGGGGTGAGGATCCTACCCACTTCGTCTGAGCTATAAGACATTAAATTTTCAAGCGCCATCGTCCTCAACACATGACATTAAACTGTGACCATTCACTGTGTGTCGGACACGAGGATCCCCCACCTTTGATATTCTTCATGCCCATTGGTCTCCATGGGAGTGAGATAATTCCTCACAAGGAATGACATCCTCTGTATTGGAGCAACATCTATCTGTGGGGAAAGGGCAACCACCTTGGTGTAAGCCCCTATCTTTCCTTGCAGAGGTAGAATCCCTACTCCTCCTTCCTTCTTGGGTGCCAAATACCCCTCCTGCTGGGCTTTGTCGCCATCCGGGACTCCATCCTGGAGTAAGTCCCAATCTCTATCACCTTGGGCTACTAACAATGCGTAAGACCCTATTTCCTCTTTGGGATTCTAACCACGCGTAATCCCCTATTTCCTTTTTGGGGCTCTAACTATGTGTATCCCCAGTTAACTTCCCTCGGATGTACCTTTCACGATGTGATCATCAGGTCTTTACTGCCTTTTGTTTCTCACACTGAGGATGACTCATGTGGTCTCAGAGTAAGCATCAAACATGACATTCTCTCCTGGAAGCCTAGAGTGTAAGCCCCAAACCCAACCTGAACTACGAGGTCTTCGATCCTTGCCAAGGCGAGGTACGTAGGAAGCCTCCCTGAAGTTCAATCCCACCACCCATTGGTCCCGACCATCTTCATGTCGGTTCACCAACCCCTCCTGAACTACGCGGTCTTTGATCCTTGCCAAGACAAAGTATGTAGGAAGCCTCCCTGAGGTTTAAGCCCAACACCCAGTTGCTCCGACCCCCTTCACGCCGGTTCACCCAAACCATCCTGAACTACACGAACTTTGATCCTTGTCAAGGAAAGGTATGTAGGAATCCTCCCTGAGGTTCATTCCCAAAAACCATTAGTTCCGACCCCCTTCATGTCGGACCACCTTTTTCCCGCATGACATTAAACTGCATGCCCACTATTAGTCCTGCACGATGTTAAATTGCATTAAACATTCCAGAACTATGTGGGATTTGATCTTTGTGTCATAGATAAGGTATGTATGAAGCCTCCCTGAGGTTCAACCCCCATCCAACGGTAAGCTGTTGTGACCCCATCCAGTGGTAAACCGTTGTGACCCCATCCAGTAGTAAGCCATTGTGACCCTATCCAGCGATATGCCATTGTCAACCCCATTATACAGTAATCCATTGTCATGGGTGAACTATGATGACTTTGATTCCCTACCACAAGGATGCGTAGGAGGTCTCTTTGAGACTCAAGCCCAATATCACCTTCATCCTCGAGTCGACTCCATCTCATTCTCCACCCACTTCACTTAACCATCCATCATCAATTTTGGTTCTTACTCGGGCCACCACATCCCGGTGGGATCATGACACCTAATTACCCATTCCCCTTAACAAAAATTGGGTAGCTAACTACGTGTTAGCCCCAACATCGGTGTTCCCTCTAGGGGTCACCTCACCTGATCCACTCTAATCAGTGTTCTGATCAGTCTGATCCATCTCTATTAGATGTTAAACTCGCAACATACCCTGTGTTAAACATGGTAAGCTGAGGAAAACCTCGGATACATGCCTATGGAATAAAATTTCCCACATTCGACGTGGGATTCCTCAGGCTTCCATGCCCTCAAGAATCCCTATAATAAGGGGAAGAAACCCAGACGCACCAGTGTTCCAGTGTCCAGACACACCAATGATGTCCAACATGACTACTCCCCTGAAAAAAGGTTGTTTCCCTAACCGAAACCCTTGGAATGTCTGGAAAGAAGTGGTATAATTAACTGGTGTCCATGAAGATATGGCACTGGGAAGAGTTTTATGAACAACATCTTAATCTATAAGGGATACCCAGATTAGGTGACGAGTTCTGAGGAGGAATCCATAGAAGGAAGAAATGACATCCCATCATCTCATTTCAATCAAGGAGAAAAAGTCCTTGAACAAGGAATGGATGCCACCCACATTTAGAAAGCAGGAATGTAGGGCCACAAACAGCACCACCATCCTCGAATAGACGGACGCACGCACCCCGACGAAAGCGTCGAAAACAGTCTCCCTATAGGATTTTTTGTGGTAAATACTATTTCTTTACTATTGAGTTTCAACACAAGGCCTAATTGGTTTTAATAAGAGTGAACATAGAGTTTTAAAAGGCTTGATAGAAGAGGAAACTGGAAATGATGGAACTTGAGGAGCTGAGAAGGGAAGCATGAGAACTCACTATTGTATAAGGATAAATCCAAATATTTTTTTGGTAAATTGATCTATAAAAGATAATTTTAATCTATATATGAAGTGTTGTTATTTTATTAAAGTTTTAATTTCTTCTCTATAAAGTGTTATTCTAAGTGGATTGGGTTATACACTGTAATTAATACATTTCATTTTAGTGGATATGATATTAAAGGATAAGTTTCAAAGAATACATTCAAGGTGAATGGCCAACAATTGAAGAAGTATCATGATAATTTTTTGAGATATCCCTTAGATGAGTATAGAATTTTCTATGCTATTATTGAATAGAGCACTATCAGGTTGTCCCTTTCCCTCATATTGGTCTAGCCGCTTAATTTATCATTCAAATTTTTTTCATCAATAAATTAATGATATAATTTAATTGGATGTTTTTATGAACCAAGTGTGGGGGCTTGGGAAAAAATATTTTAGGATGAAAATACCATTTTTGATTTTAAATTTACTCTTTATCCTCAAAAAACCAAAATCCATTTTAGGAATCTGTACATAGTTATTGTAGGGGTTTCTTAGATTTTTGGAGTGTAAATAGAAAATAAAAAATAAAAAAACACACACAAGCATTGAACTTCAATGTTTTCCTACCTAATTAAAATACCATGATAGTTCTGTAGAATGCATTAATCATGAACTTCTGAACATGAATGATTGATGGGTGAACATTACATTTGTTTTATTGAAATTATATTTGGGGACTAGGGAAATGGATTAAAAATTGAAAAGATATTTTTTGAATCATAAATATAATATGTGGTCACTAGAATTTCAAACATAATCTCAAGTAACATAACCTGTGTGATTGAATACAATTTTATGGAGTCTCCCTAAAAGGAAGTTATATATTTCCTTTGAACATGGAGTAAAATGGGAAATTTGTATCCCAAAATGAATCTCTAAGACATTGGCACTAGGTGTGTGATTTAAATACCTCTATAAAATTTCAATAAGTTATTTACACAATGCCTTGAATATACATGGATTGGAAAATAAAATAATTAAAATAAAAACAATAATAATAACAAAATACCAAATTTTCAAAAATGAATTCATTCAGGTGAGAATAATATTGAACCCAGATGAAGAAGGAAAAAATTGACGTGTAAAAATGTCATTTAGGATGTATCAAGGATGTGTGAGAATAAATTTTTTTTATAGATCTTGAAATAACGGTTAAATTTATGTTTTACCTATTAAAATTTTAATTCCACTTAAATCTATCGAATTTACTCATAGAACATGAATTTGAATCGGAATTGTAATAAAACAGTGAGTGAAAGTCATAGAGGAGGAATGAACACTTTGTAGAAAAATTATTTGATCTCTTTTAGTTCTGAATTATTTATTTGAAGTCATGCAAGACGATCATTTTCTTTAAATTCGATGATAAAATTTTTAGGAAGTGTAATAGTTCAAGTGTGGGGAAGTGGTGTGAGATAAAAATTTCAAAAAAAGTCATTTAATTTCATTGATAATTACCCCCTAGTTCATGTAAATACTAATCAAAATAGGGATTTTTTGTTGATTTTTTTAATTATTGACTAAATTCGTAAATGGATCATTTGTTGGTTTTTACATGATTTATTCATTTTTAAAACTAATTGTGAATTCCTGAATATGATCAGTGTATTTTTGAATTAAATGTTTTAAAGAATTTCGATGTGGATTTTTCATTGATGATTTAATTCCATACTTAATCTAAAAATCCAAAAAATTTATTTTATAATTTTAAATTCCATTATTTGAATCAAGTTTAAACTAAAAACCTAAATTTCTAAATGGATAAAAAATATGGATTGTAGTTATTTTATTCAATTTTTATACATAAGTGAAAAATACATAAATTGAAATGGTGAAATTTTTCTAAATTTAATCTCTAGTTGTGGAAAATATTTTTTTAATAGTGAAATTTCATTTTGGAATTGTTGATTGTGTTTGTAAAATGGTAAATCCAAAACTATTTGAATTTTTTCAAAATCTAAATAAAATTAGTTAATTAAAAAAATAATCTGAATTTGTTTTTGGATTTTTTTCATTATTTAATTTAATATTCAATATGAATGAACTAAAAAATATATTTTAATTTGAATTATATAGATTTTTTATTTTTTTGGAAAAAATGTGCAACCATGAAAATTTACTACTGCTAAGTTTCTACCGTTAGGTCTGCTTTCATTGGTATGATACTACCAGAAAGCTTCCTACAATTACTATTTTTTCTTTAATTTATGCTTTCTAGCACCACTTATATGGATGAAAATAATATTGACATGCTTATTCAAGAAGAACCCCATGCTACCTCCAACTTTCCATTTTCCCCATATTATTTTGTTACCTGATTCCGTTATGAAAAAATCTATTACTAATCCATATTTCTTCTTCTAATGTTTCTTTTATCCTTCTCCTATATTGAAAACACCCATAAAATAAAAAATAAAAATATTTTTTTGGGAAATGTAACTTATTTCCAATGAAAAACACACAAACAAAGAAGTAAATGGAAGGGTACATGGATTTATGTGGTTCGACAGTGTGCCTATTTCCACTAGAGAAGAGGGGTCCCATTCTTTATTATTCCATCTCCATATAAAATCTCAAAGGATTATAACAATTACATATTTATATTTCATGGGAATTAATCTTGTTATATAGATGAAGGATTTGAAGCTTTATCAATGGTTGTTGGATAGATAATCTACCCTTAAAAAATTAGTTACTACCAGTAGCATTGTCTATGGTCCAAGAGTTGGCTACCAAACAATTTAAGACCTGAAATATGTTGTTTCCGACAAAGGAAAAATTAGTCTGCTGATTTTTTTTCCTTTCACTAATTTCTCACAAAATTGGGGGTGTCCCTCACAAATATCCCCCTCATGACCAATTTGGGGTAGAATCTAGACTTTTCGTATCCTTATGGGATTACAACTTCTCCTTAGGTAAAACCTTCATTATCATGTATTCCCCATTACAATTGGTATGGATTTTTTCAACATTCAACAATCTTTTTTCAAAAACATTATTGATTCAAGGATACCAATGTTGATGTGCTTTTACCTAGAATGAAATGTCGAGTTCATGCTTATTTGAATAGTGCTTTGACTATCGGAATATATAATATAATTCTCCTGACATTTTCTTAGTTGATCTAAAAACTTGTTAATCTATAACATATCCTTGCAACCTTCAGTAATTGTGACATATTTTGCTTATGTGGTAGATAAGAAAACAAAAATATAATGTCATTATTTCCATGAAACAGCTCCCCCTACAAATGATATTAGGTATCTGGATATAGATTTCCTCGTGTCGATACTTCCATCCATATCTACATTTTTGTATCCTTCTAAAATATATTTATCACTTCCGAAACATAAAAAATGACTAGATATACATTAGAGATACCTCAGTATCCATTTTAACACTATCCGATGATCATTTCATGGATTTGATAAGAATTTTATCACAACACCGACAAAATGATCAATATTTGGTCTCGCACACATCATGACATACATAAGACTACCAATTGCTAACTGATAAGGAACTTTTTCCATATCTACTTTCTCTTCCTCATTTAATGGAATCTGAATTGTTGTAATCCTAAAATAACTTACAAGTGGAGTGATAACTGGTTTTACCTTGCTCATGTTTAATATTTCAAGAACCTTCAAAATGTATTTCTCTAGATATAGCCAAATCTTTTGATTCTTCCTATCATAGATAATTATCATACCAAGAATCTAAGTAGCATCTCCCTAGTACTTCATTACAAAATACTTGCTAAAATCCTTCTTCAACCTATCAATATTGGTGATATCTCTATAAAAAATAAATATATAATCAATATATAACAACAAGATAATAAAACCACTATCCTAAAATTATTTAATGAAAATGTAGTGATTAACAATCATCCTCTTATACTCATTTTTCTCCAAGAATGAGTTGAATATCATGTAACATTGACTTGATTCCTGTTTTAAACCATATAAAATTTTCCCTAGTTTTCATATCATATTTTCCTTACCTTTCACCTGAAATACGTATGGTTGATCCATGTAAATATCATCATCAATATCACCATGTAAGAATATCCTCTTCACATCCCATTGTTGAACCTCTATCTTCAAACTAACCGCTAATCTAAGAAAACATCTGTTAAAATCCATTTTTACCACAAGGAAAAAAATTTCATCAAATTCAATACCTTTATTCTAACCAAATCCTTTCACAAAAATTTTGGCTCTATAGCGTAGTTTTGATTTGTCATCTTCTCATTTGATTCTATACACCAAATTTTTCTTGGGACCTTATTTTCTTATGTTAACTCTACTAAATCAAATGTATGGTTTTTACATAAGGATTTCATACCCTCTTTCATGGCCTTCTTCCATTCCATATTATTCTAACTCCTAATTATATCATTATAACTCTCTATCTCTCCCCCTTCAGTGAGCATTATATACTCATGAGGTGAGTATCTATTACTTGGTTATTGTTCTCTAGTGGACTTCCTAAACTACGCTTCGAGGGGGATCTATTTTAAAATATAATATGGTAGAGGAATATCATAATATGGAGACATATTATCTGGTAGTGATGTATCATCATTTTCATATATCTCTCTCACAATAGTTGGAACTAATGGTAGTGAAACTCTTTATATATTGATTAGAATTTCTTCAGACTGATAATTCTATACAATTTATGGCTTCTCAAAATTATCAATTGTTTTATCCTCAAGAAATGCTACATCTATGATTCTAAAAAACATCCTATTGATATGATCCTTTAGTCTTCATCCAATCTCCTCATGAGCATATCCCAAAAATATAAACTTCTTTCATTTTCTATCCATCTTCACCCACTCATCTTTCAGGATGTGAAAAAATTCTATACATATAAATATTCTCAAATGTTTGTACAAAACATCTTTATCTATCCTTAACCTTTATAGAACTTTGTATTTCAATGGAATTGATGGAGAAATGTTGATAAGATCAATTGTGATCCTCATTCCCTCCCCCAAAAATGTGTTTAACATCTTTTCATTTGAGATCATGCACCTAATTCTCTCACAAATTTTTCTGTTCATGATCTTAACAACACTGTTATGCTAAGGAATCTTTAGTACTAGTTTTTACAACATGATGCCAAAAATTCCATAGTACTCCTCAAATAGACCACGATACTATACTTTATTATTTTCTCAAACACAATTCAATTGTCTTCATATTTCTCTTTCCACCTTCAAATGAAACTGCATGAAAATATTATGTACATGATATTTAGTTTTCAAATAAAAGGCCATTTTTTTGAGAATGATAATCTATGAAGGTAACAAAAAAAAAATAACCTCCCATTTACTTAGTTCTCACCATACATACATAAGTGTGAATCAAATATAATTTTTTTTATTTTTTTGGATGGTAAATAACCATGAAATTATACGGTGTGTTGTTTTCCCATGATGCAATCAACAAAGTATTCAAATGTGTACCATTTAGTCGTAGAAGAAGATTATTCCTGGAGAACATTATAATTCCTCTCTTGCACATGTGACCTACCACCTATGACAAATGTTTATAGGAACATCTTTTCTAGCCGTATTGACTTCTCCTCCACATGGTATGGCATCTGTGATATAGATAGAAGTTTCTTTCTTTCCTTTTGAAATTACCATGTTACCTTTGGAAGATTCCATTTCCCATCATTGTAGGAACTAACATATCTATTTTATTCAAGAATTGAAATGGATATAATATTGAGGAGAATATTAGAAATATTCCTCACATCCTTCAATAGTAACCTTCATCCAATATTAGTCTCCATAAAAATATTACCAATACTAGTGATTTTGGAAGAACCATCATTTCCCATCTTCATGTGTTTAAAACCCCTAGGATTATAAGATGAGATGAAAATTATTCTAATGGTGACATGGTATGAGGTTATCAAGTCAATCACCCATGTCGAGTATTGGCTTTCAAGAACGACCTAATAATCTTCTTGAAAAACATCGATCTCTTTATTGATAACTACAACATCGTTATTTTGGGTCTTACCTGCCTGATTTCTCTACTTTTACTTTAGCCTTATGCACACCCTGATTATGTGTATGGCATTTCCATATTTTTGGAACTTCATGTAATATCTCTATTGTGATTTCAATCACTTTCTACTTTGTATAATTTGGTCATGAGGTTCTCTTGCTTTACTTCTTCCCTAAAATGACTCATTCCCTTGTCTTTCAGTGAAAATATCCTCTAATTCAGGTGCATATCCCTCATATTTCCTTAAATATTCTTCATTTATCATTATTTATATCACTATATCCATGGTGAGAGTTCCATTTGGAGTTGAATTGATGACCAATAACACTATTGTCTTCCACATATTTAGTAAATAACTCAACAACAGCAGTGCCCATAACTCATCAACAATCATTATTTTTAGGGGATTAATATAATCAATGGTACCTTGGAACACACTCATATACTCTGATACATTGTTCCCATATTTTTACTTTAATTTTACAAGTCTTAATATTATGTTTTCTTTGTTCTGTATAGTTTTCCTCACATACATCTTCTCCAATTTTCACTATTGAATACAAGAATCGTGTTCGTTGGAAAAATTATAGAAGATACTATTGTCGATCCACTATTGAATTTTAGCAGTGCAACTTCTATTAAGTACAACCTACTATACATCAATCGGAGGGGTACTAGCTGATGTCTTCTCACCATATTGATTGCTTTTTTATGATTCCTCCACTTTCTATACAATGGGCTTAGCATTCTACACTATTTGTTTCCACAAATCTTTAATATGTAAAAGATCCTTCATTTTGGGTTTCCATATGGCATAATTAAAATTGGTAAGATTAATCATGTTTTTAGTATTTTCATCCATTGATAGAGTGATAATATAAAAAATATAATCATACATATGCATTCAGAATGGTTGAAATAACTATAAAAGACTCATGGATTGCTGAAAAAGGATTATGATTAGATAATATATTGCCAAAATAATTTCCATGGTTTAAAAAGAATGATGAGGTGGCACTAATGGGGCTCACTGGAACATTCAATGGAAAATTCATTGTATAGTCATCGTTGGTGGGAATAGTTTTTTCTTCTCCGAAATGGTGAGTATTGTGGCACCCGATGTTTGACAAAAAAATTTTATCCCCTCTATAAAGTTCGTTTTAACTCTTTTAATGCCACATATGCTGTTTGAATCAACTCACAGATCTCTTCATGGATTTGGACTTAAAATATTTTTTGACCACCTTCAATTTTCTGGTCACCATAAAACTTCTCTACACATAACTATTTCAACCCCGGTGCCTCTGATGCCACTTTTTTTGGGGTAGCAAAACTCCTTGGAGATGAAAAACACACAAAAAAGGAAGAAAATAAATAGACACATGGATTTTTGTGGTTTGAAAGTGTGCCTATATACAAGGGAGAAGATGGGAATCCATTCTTTATTATTCCTTCTCTATATCAAATATCAAAGGATTACAACAATTACAGATTAAAATTTCATTGGATTTAATAATGTTATATAGATTAAGGATTTTCTTCTTTCTCAATAGTTATTGGGTAGATTATCTACCCTGGAAAAATCCATCACTGCTAGTTTCATTTTCCATGATCCAAGAGTTGGATACCAAACATTCATAAGCCTATAGCAGGCTGTTTCCAACAAAGGAAAAATCAGTTTTTTGATGAATTTTTCCTTCCACCAATTTCTCCCAAAATTGTGAGTGTCCCCCAAAAATATAAAAATCCTTGAGAATATGTGAAACCAACAATTAAATATAGGTGAGTTCAAGATGATGTAGGACCCCAAAAAACATTGAGTAGGGAGGGGTGAATTAGGGTGTCAATTTTTTCTTTTAAACTAATGGATCTTATTCCCATGTTGGTAGGAACCTGTTAAAGCTTTCTGATGAGAATGTGCAGAAAACAAATAATCACATGCAAAGAGACAACACAACTATTTTACTTGGTTCACCAGTAAGGGATAGTCAATGAAAAATATGCTTACAGGTTGTTGGTCATACCAAAGTAAATTAATCTTTACTAGTTGTGGAGTATAAGAGTTCATAAACAATCACTCTATGACAAACACACTGCCTTTAAATTAATTTAGGGATAGATCACTACGTCCCTTAGAGCACTTCCGTCGACTCCCCCTTTCTAACTACTATGGGTGAAGTATTACTCAATTTATCGACTTGATGGTCTCTTCAATAGATTTTAATTAATTTCTTTGTCTCATTAGAAACTAATTAAATCAAAGTTCTGAATTGATGTACTTGGAAGCACTAAAAAATAAAACCAGTTATCCAAAGTTTTCTAGAAGAACACACACTATACTTTCACGCAACACCTACTCTTGAACGCAAGATTTGGGATTGTCATGCAAGATGATTTTTTCACAACCCCTATTTTTTGTATAGACCTTATCTTTTGCGTAACTACACCAAAATTTTCACTTGGTATTTTCATACTAAAGTGACACTTTGTGCATAAGTTTAAATTCTTGTAGATATTTCATGGGAAAATATTTAATGTGGAAAAGAATCCATATCGTCATTGAAAAATTCTTAATACTTGAGTGGGGGTATCCACCTATTTATAGGCCTTGATGACCCCGTGTTCATGTTTTAGATACATATTTTTCAGTTCACATAATATTCTTTATGAGTGCATAAAACCCCTTCTACACTGTATTAGGCATGTAAGATTATTTCGTGAAACCTCATCTTTCATGCATATTTAAATCTTGAGAAAACTTTTTTCATTTGCCATATTTTCATGCACTGATCCCAAAACAAAACTTGTGAATAAGTTTCCAAACACCCTTAAATCTTGAACACAACTCCCTTTTCCCAAAAAAATTTCCCTATATTATATTTTTTGGCCCACAAATTTGGAAAACATTGGGAAATGACACCACCTTCAAAACTATTGACATCTTAAACTGTAAGATCCATACCTTATAAATTTACTGGTCTTCCATTAATGATTTTCAAAAAACACAAACCATACTCCATATCTAGCACATAAAAACCCTGGTTCCAACAATCTCCCCCTTTGGGTTTGTTGGCAATCTGTGGATTATTTAAATAGAGCACCAATCACTATCAAAACTGAATATCAAAGAATCAACTGATCCAACAATCTAAGTCTACATGATCAATGCTTAGTGTAGAAAATAAGAGGGAATATAGTAATTGGTTTCTCATGTTTTGGAAAGCTTAAAGTTTTCCAAGATAATATATGATTTTTTACTCATCTATTATCATTATCTCCCTTCATTTTACCCTTTTATAACTCACCATTCTCCCCCATTGTAACATTTTTGAATTTCTCTATTATTTATCTTCCTTCAGCAAGAAAAACATTCCATTCCTCTTCATTGTTCAATTTTTCAATTAATTTATCCATTCTCCCCCTTTGGAAATAAACTCAAGGAACTAATTCATAATTTTAGACTTCTAATTGCACTCCCCCTAAAGAATATCTCTTCCATAAACCTACATCACTTCTATAAAAATATTAAAAATATTTAATTCAATTAGGGACAGGGGAACTTTCATGACCTCCTCTTGCACTGGGAGGTAGCTGAACTCCAAGGTTTAACTGATATTTCTCAAACACTTCTACTGACAATGGCTTGGCCAATATTTCATCCACTTGATCATCAGTTCCAACATGATCCATTTTAATCATGCCTTGTTCAACCTTTTCCTTGATAAAGTGATATCTAGTTTCAATGTGTTTCATACAATAATGATAAACAAGAATATTTGTAAGATCAATTGCTCTATTGTTATCACAGTGAATCACCATTGGCTATTTCACTTCATCATGAATATCTGTCAGTTGTTTCTTCATCCATAGTAGCTGAGTACATGACTTTGTAGTAGAGATATACCCAGCTTCAATAGTACTGAGAAAATTTATTTCTTGTTTCTTAATCAATTATCCCACTCATTTCTTGTAAATGAATAATTCTCCACCACTTGTGGACTTTCTATAAACCACATCACTAGCTTAGTCAACATCAAAAAAATCTGACAACTCATTATCTCTTCCTATAGAAAAGTATAGCCCATAATTGTGAGTACCTTGAATGTACCTCATGATTCGTTTCATAGTTTCCATGTGTAATTCCTTAAGATTACTTTGAAAGTGGTCTTCTAATAATGTTTAAAATATGATATATGTCCACGTTGTATCAAGTATAATAGGCTTCCAATGATTCTACTATATATAGTGGGATCCACAGAAGTCTTATCTTTATGCTTTCTAGGTTTTATTCCAACCGCAATCGGATTTCACATTGGTTTGGAGTCATGCACATTAAATTTATTCAACAAATCTATTGCATATTTTTCCTAAGAAATAAAAGTTTAATCCTTCTTTTGAATCACATACATCATTAATAAATATGTGGGTCCACCAATCATAGACATTTCAAATTCTGATTTCATGTGGTAGGAAAATTCTTCCACTGATCTCTGTCTGCTTTCACCAAATATAATATCATCAACATACACCAATACCATAAATTAGTCTTTATTTTAATTCTTCACATATATGTTGTGTTCGACACCTCCTCTTTTAAATTAGATATTATTTATATAGGAATCTAGATGAGAGTACCATACTCATGGAACTTTCTTCAGACCATAGAGTGACATCTTTAATATGTAAACCTTGATTTTATCATTACTAAGAAGTAACCAAAATAGTTATTATATGTAGAATTATTCTTCAAGAACTCCATTTAAGAAATCTATTTTAATATTTATTTGATACAATTTGTATCCTATTTGAATTTCCATGGAAATAAAAAGGTTGATTGACTCTAGTCTAGCTATAGGAGAAAATGTTTCTTCAACATCAACACCTTAAATATATGAATATCCTTTACATACCAGATTTTCCTTGTTTATGATCACATTAGCATGATCATAAAATTTATTCTTGAAAACCCACTTCTTACCAATCACATTTTTACTTTTAGGTAGAGTAACAAGATCCCATGTTTGGTTCTTACCAATCTGATCCAACTCTTCTTTCATGGATTTGACCCATAATTCATCCTTTGCATATTCTTCAAATGAGGATGGGTCCACAACTGATAGGAAGGAAGATTGTGCATTATTCCTCATTCTCCTTATTTATGTGAGTGCTCTACAATCTCCAATGATGTTGGATTGATGATATTTTTCTCGTTGATTCCCCCTGTGAGGTTCATAAGAGTTTTCTCCAGCCATAATTTCATCTTCTGATTCTTCTACTGAATCAACAACTTGTTATGACCTCAGAGTTTTCTTCACTCCTTCCTCTATATCTACATTTGAATCTATTCCATGTGTATTATCTTCTGCAACTTCAATCACATCAGCATATGATCCCCTCATGTTATTTTTTGTCTTATCTTCAACTATATTAACACCAATACATTCTAAAAAAAATTCGAGATATTTATTGAAACACTTGTAGGCATTTCTATTCATTAAATATCCAAGGAATATTCCTTAATCTACTACATAACCATATTTTTCTTTATTTATTTCTTTGTTTTTGATAAAAAAATTCCTTTTGAAAACACAAAAATACTTTAAAGAGGTATTCCTTCCATGCCACAACTCATACAATGTCTTTCTTTCACCCATATAAAGACCTATTCGATTTTGAATATACACTATAGATTGAACAAGATCTTTCCAGTAATGTTGAGGTATATGACTCTCAATTAGCATAGTTCTTCCCATATGGTTCACATGTCGATTCCTACACTCAAAAAATCCATTTTTCTATGGGGTTATCATAGGATCCACCTCATGTTGTATTCCATGTTTCTATAGGTAATTTTAGAACTCAATGGATGTGTATTCCCATCCATTATCAGATCATAGAACTTTGATTGCCCGTTTAGTTTAATTCTTGACGATTTGGTGATAATTTTTCATATAATCAATAACTTTACCTTTCCTTTGTATAACCATCACACAATCCATTCTACTATAATCATCAATGAAAAGGAAAAATTACCTTTCTCCATGCATTCTAGAAACATTTATCAAACCTCATATGTCTGTATGGATGATATCAAGAAGATTTGATTTCCTTTCCTTCATTGGACGATAAGAACTTCCAACCAATATCCCTCGTATGCAATCATCATAATTATTTTCCCATTCATTCTTAAAATTATGGATATTCATAACTATCTTCATCTTAAAAATCATTTCCATGTATTTTTGGTTGATGTGCCCCAACCTTCGATGCCACAAGTTGTTTTTTTATTCAATTGTTAGATTGAAAATTTTCTCTTTACTGTCGACTAGATATAAGTTTCCATCTGTTCTTCAGCCATTCATAAGAGAATTTCATGTATTTCTCTTTATAGTGTATCCTTTTTTATTAAAAGTCACTATAAGACCTAAGTCACATATTTGAATCACAGTAAGGAGATTGTGATGCAAACCATCCACATAAATAACTTCAATTTTCTTCATCTCTCCATTATCTAGTTCAGTTTTTCCACATCCTTTGATATTTAACACACCATCATTACCGAACCTTACCATTCCATCGACCTTTTTCTTATAATTTTTTAACATGTCAGCATTACCCATCATGTGGGATGAACATCTGTTGTCAAGGATCCAGGTGTTTTTTTCTTTGTATCTTTTAGAGCTACTTCTACAAGGTTGGACTTTAAAATTTTATTCTTTTCCTTCTATGAAATATTAGATTGAGTGAAGCAAAAAGATGTAATTTTATATCTCTATTCCATGTGGGAAGGTTCTTTATATCCATAATCTTCTTCCATAGGAGAAAACTTGTTTGTAAGAGCGACACCATCCGGTTGACAATTATTGACTTATCTTTGAGTTCTGAATAATTTTTTCATGTATTTCCAATGCCTGTAATAAACATCTTTATGCCCAAAGTTATAACAATAAAAACAATATCCATATAAATTATTTCTTCTATAAAAATTAGGATATAAATTTTTTCTCCTTTTTTGACTTCCTATATCTTTCCCATTCAAATAGATCCTCACCTCTTTGCAGTATGACATGGTATGGACCAGATATCCTTATAATTAACATTTCATAAGTTGAAATGTCCTCTCATTTCTATTCCTCCTCATGTATCCTTCCATAGGAAAATATTTTGGATACCTATCATTTCTGGATTCTTGAGGATAGTTTTCAATTATCCTTTCAGATTTAATTGATGGGTTTTTTCATCACTTTAGGTGACTTTTCAATATGTATGACTTTGAAATTGCCTTTATTTTGGCCCATTTTATTTGCAGCATTTGATGTTTCAGCATCACAACTAATTCCACTATTTCCCATGCATGTGGGTATTTGACCCTTTAAAATATTTTCAACTCCATAAGAACCACACTTAGCTCTCTCTAGAAAATCAACATCTAATAATTTTACAAACTATATTTTCATCTGTACTAGTTTTTAATTTAATTCACTTTCAAGTTTACTATTGAGAGTAACAAATTCTTCTTCATGTCCATTAACAGTCTTGGACTTCTCCTCTAGTCTGGAGGTAATATCATTGATGAAATTTTCATGTAATATATTTCTTAGCTTTAGTTCCATTACATCTTTTTTTATTTCAAGACTTCTTGAATGTACTTTCACTATTTCTTTCAGTCATTCAATTTCAGCTTCAAGCTGATCAACATATTCTGATGATTTTTCCACAATTTCTCTCTACTTTTTTCATCTTTTACTTTGATTATTAAACTTAATAAGAGCATACTTACGTTTTAACTTGATATTGACATTAGTGGTCAATGTATTATCTCTTTCCTTATCTTATAATGGTTCTGACTATTCTACAGTAGCCATCAAGGAAACATGCATTTCAGATTTAAATTATGGTTATCCTTCCTCAAAGAATTCATTATCATCATCTTATTCACATAAAAAACTCTCCATTTATAATTTATTTATAGATTTGAAGTCTCCCTTGTTGAAAAACCTTTTTTAGGCTTCTCTATGTTTCCAACTTCACTTTCTTCATCATCAAACTTTCATAGACACTGAGAGGGAATGTTCCCAACTCTTCCACAACAAAAACAAGCTAGACGTATATTACCTTCAAATTACCCTTTTCCCTTATTGAATTTCTGGGAAATGATAGGAATAAGTTCTTTTTTTATCATTATATTTATCAATAATATCTCTTGAAATTTCAATTTTGTCCATGTATTTGAATTAAATTTCCTTTTTGAAATATGTAATTGCATATTTTGGATTTATTCACATCTCATATGCCAACAGGATACTCAGTAGGTCATTCAGGAAAGTTTAGAAAGATCCATTTCTACAAGGGATGACACTTTTGGGTTATATTGAGGTGGAATCCTCAAAATGTTCTTCACAATATTAATGTCTTTGATTTCTTCCCCAAACCCTCTAATTTCTCCTACTACTTTAGTAATTCGATTGAAGAAGGAAATTGTATTCTCATCAGGATGCATCTTCAGATCATCAAACCTATTGTGAAGGACATATAGTTTCTCTTCATTCACTTTGTTGTCTCCTTCATATAAATTTTCTAATTTTTCCTATATAGACTTTCTTGAAGTACATATCATCACCTACAGATATATCTAATCAGAAAATTTGGCAGTGAGAGCATTCTATACTTTAGTGTCTACATCAAGCATATTCCAATATGTAATAGTCATATATATCCCTTTTGGATCAGTGACTTGTATTCCTTGTATAGTAACAAAAATGTCTTCCATTCCAAGTGATATTATAAGACATTTCATCCAATTCTTTCATATCTAAAACTTTATTCCATCAAAGAGAGGTACTATCTTAACATTAACTATATTCTCCAAGATATAAAAGAAGAAAAAATTTACCACCAACAACCTTTACCCTATGATACCACCTATAGGACCACTGAACACCCTAAGAGGGGAGGGTTGAATAAGGGTGTCAATGTTTTATTTTTAAAATTATGGTTCTTGTTCCCATATTAGTATGAAACTGTTAAACCTATCAGATAAGAATGTGCAGAAAACAAATAATCGCATGCAAAGAGATGACACCACTATATTACTTAGTTCACCTATAAGGTCTAGTCAAAATATCATACACTGAAAGGTTTTAAGTCATACCAATTTCCACTAATCTTCTCTATTCGTGGAGTAAAAGAGTTAAAACATAGTCACTTTGTGCCAGACACATTATCTTTACAAGAATTCAGGGATAACTTGTAACACCCGAGACTTTTATGTTATATAAATCATCAAAGGAATCTTTTTCTACACAACACTTGCTTGGCTTGCTTTACACGCAATCGCGACCTTCCTCGATAGCTTGCGTCGTACGCAATACCGAGTTTCACTACACAACAATATGCTATTAAAACTAGTCGTTATGAATAGTAATAACCACTTTTTGAAATTTTATAAATTTTATTTTTCAAAATGGACTTCATTTTTGGACTCATAATATCCAAATTAGCCTAGGGTGAAATTTTGGTATTTTTCTGAAAACTTTCAATTTTTGATGAATAGTGAAACCACTAAGTGGTAGGTTAAAAAAATGAATTTTGCATAAAACTTAATTTTACCGCTTCTGTGAATGGAATTTCGAAAATCCGAGAGACACGGTTAATATCAAGGACTAAAATGTGGTTCAATGAGATGAAAATAATTTTTTTGGTGAATAGTAACTTTTTACTTTTTTTTACCGCGGTTAATAGTAAATAGGGTAACTAAGGGTAAATATGATATTAATATTACCCTAACACATGTCCTAATTCTATTGGACAAGTGTAATTCGACCAAAAACAAACTTAGGAATAAAATATGACCATTTAGGCCCACTTGGATTAGATTAGGACATTTATTATTAATTTATTTAAAGAAGGGTTAAAATAGTTAAAATCAAAGTTTAATAAGTAAATAATTTTTAATATGGGGTTATACATAAGATAAATTCGACTATAAATATTCATTAGAAAGATAATAAGATTTCCTACATAAGGGTATTTTATTTGTAATTTTTAGACTTTAAATAAATTAATTTATTTATGACACAACGATGATGCAGTAATTACCCTTTTAAGGAAATATTAACATAATTGATATTATAAATGCTCAAATGAATGTAATTTAAGACTTTTTATGAATTCCACTAATTTTCTAGGTTACTATGATATATTAGTGTTGATTTAATCAACTTGGTTCGAACAAATAATTCTGTTATGACTTTCAAACAAATCATATATCAAATAGTGTCAAAATTGACACAAAATAGTTTTTAAATCAAATATTATATTATTAATTGTTATTTTATTCCTAAAAATCTAAGGTTCGGCCAAATGACTTAGATAAGGATATATATATTAATAATAAACAATTTGGGGTTCGTTTGGCATGTTATAGTAAGTGTATTAACCATATAGTGAAAGAAAACAAAAAGACACGGTAAAAGTTAAATTAATTAACTTAGAGTTAAATCTAATTGATAAGGTTAAAATAATACCCTAAACTTGTCTAAATTCTATTGGTTGATAGGATTTCGATCCATCCCCACTTTAGCTTCGAAATAAGACCCTTTGGAACCATTATAAACCGATTTTGACTTTAATATAAAATAATATTTTGAGATATTCCTAAGGTGCCCCTCTCCTCCCTTATAAAAGGGAACCTCCTCCCCCTCCTCCTCACACCAATTTGAGAACTCAAGCTCGGCCAACCCCTGCCATTTTCCCTTCTCCACTTCCCTAGAATAATCCTAGAGGTCCTGGTCTTCTCCAAATACCAATCTTAGTTCCTTAAGTGGAGGATTCAAAAAGGCGTTCCAAAGAAGAGGTAATATCCATTACCGATCTTTTCAATTTCTTTCTTCTTCAACTTCTTCTTCTTTAGTTGTTTCATGATAAAGTAATAACATCAGTATTACTTACATACTGATATGTTATTATAAATATGAAACAAACCTAATTCACCTTCTATCCATCCTACGGAAAAATGAAATCACCGCGCGTGTGTACGTACGGAATACCGTCTCCACGCCGTGGTGTAATCTATTTTCCACCATCACCTTACAAGGATGGGTATAATGGTGTAATGAGTAACTATATATGATTATTATTAAGTAATATTGATACTGAAATAATATATATATATACTCCAATACAATTCCACGATCATAGGAACGATATCATCACTCGTGCGTACGTACGGAATACCGTCTCCACGATGTGATGCGACTCGTTCTACATGATATTCATTTCATAATGATTGTATAAATGAATTGAATGAATGAATATGGTATATACTACACTAATACCATTCTGGAAATGAATTATCTATAACCTAAATATAAGAATAAGAATTTATTCGACAAAACACGCATAAGAACAAAAAGTTATAAAGACCCGAGTAACAAGTAACAATGAAATATTACTAACAAGAAGCTAATAATATGACCATATATGATCTCGTATCAATATGTATGATTCTGGAATAAGTCAATAACATTATTTAAACCATTATACAGGATCTTCGGACACGTACAAAGCTAATCAGACCTAAGGTAAGGGAAATATCACAATCTCATTTTTATCCGAGATTGTTTATTCGTAAGTATTTACTGGGGTGTATTTTATCATCCACATCCATGTTACCTCAATATGTAATATTGTTTCCATCCACTTGAAATAGTTTAAATCCAATTTTACCCTTAGGTGAGTTTTTAGTAAAGAATATGAAAGGAATCTTTTGTCGTTTTTCCGTACGAGGTACTTTTTGACTTTTCCGACAAAAGTACGAAGAATGTTTTTTTTAACTTATACGGCACGAACGGATTTCTACTGTTTTATAAAGCCTTATTTTCATGAAGCTTCCTCTAAAAGATTTCATGAATATTTTCAATAAAATCTCTTTCTTTTAAAATTGCATGATGTTTTGTGAAAAGAAATTGATTTTGAAGAAGAAAGGATATTTTCCTCAAGAATTAAATTCAAGTGTTTTATCAAAATTATTTTCCATCTAAGATAATAAAGGGTTCTGTTTCTATCCATATTTTTACATTGGATTGACTATGTTGTGATGGAATTATGTTTATGAATTCCTTTATCATATATGAATTGATTTATGATGTCATGATGTTCCAAGAATCCCATTTTTGTTATATGTGTTATGCGATGATGTATGTTTTATGATTATGTGGCACACATAAGAAAGGATTCATTATAAGATGGGTGGGACCTATATCTCCCTCCAATGCATTGGGTAATGATTTTATATCTCATGAGATAGACATGGCTGGAACAGAAGGTTATTTCGGTTCAGTGATACAGGACTGAAACGAGGAGTGAACTCGGTTCAGAAAGGGACTTTTTCCACTAAGATAGTCTTGGCAATGAGTCATGACTAACAAGAAATGATTTTCCATGATTATGTGTGCATGCCACAAAGTTTCAAGTTTTATGTTATGATTTTGGGGATCTCATTTTCACTTCTATGATTTATTCCATGTTAAGATATTATGATCTCTTTTGCAGGTTTTGATTTTCATAAAGATATGATATGATTTTTATTTCCTTTATTTGCCCTTGCTGAGCATTTGAGCTCACCCTTTTATGTTTTCTTTTCCCCAGGTCAGGAAGATGGATATTAAGTAGAATATGCTAAAAGGGACCCTAGATATGATGAAATAAATGGGAGACACTGTAGAAGATTTATGAACCAGTTGTTTATGTTTCCCAGTTTCTAAAGACACTATACCTATACGGTCCTTTGTGGTTTTGTCATATGTTGTAATAAGTGTGCTTCAATTTTGAAGTATTAACAATGTATGTAAAGTGTGGGTCATTATAGTTGGTATCAGAGGAAAGGTATAGTCAACCTTTGGAAACTAGGATGTGAAAGCCTTAGTAAGAACCCTAAGAATAAGTCTAAGCATAGAACACAATCTTAGAAATGGCCATGAATAACCTAGGATAAGACCATAAGCATGAAAATTTTATTCTTGAATTATGTGGTTTCCTATTATAATTAGTGTTGCTCACACTATTCTTCTTGGTTTTAGTCAATGGCTGGAACCCGAAGGAACCGTGTTAATGCGGAATGCGATGGGCAATGCAATGATTGTCCCCCTGAGCAACCAAACGATATGGGAGCTGGAATGCAAAATCTTGTAGCCATGCTCACGCAACTTTCTCAAGCTATGAATCATGCAGGATTTCCAAACGAACAAAGGAGGGAGCAACATTCTGTTGAATCCTTCATGAGGCAGCGTCCACCATCTTTCAGCGGGTCTACTGATCCATTAGTTGCTGAACAATGGATTAGTACTACTGAAAAGATATTTTCAGTTCTTCAATGTTCTGAGCATGATAAAGTCATCCTAGCAGTGTATCGTTTGGAAGGAGATGCGGATCAATGGTGGAATCTTGTTAAGAATACGAGGCAAAGGGATGAAATTGAGTCTATGGAATGGGACGAGTTCAAGAACTTATTTTTCAATAAGTACTTCCCTCGTATTCTCCGAACAAAGATGGAGAAAGAGTTCCTTGAACTGAAGCAAAGGGATGATGAATCTGTTAGTACCTATGAAGCAAATTTTACAAGACTTGCAAGGTACGCTTCTGGTATTATTATCCAACCTGAGAGTAAGATCGATCGATTCTTTAGTGGCTTAAAACCAAGTCTTCGAAGGGCGTTAGCCATAAGGGACTTCAATAGCTACGAGGAAATCGTTCGATGTGCTCTCAAAGTCGAGATGGAGATTGGAGTAACCCATCAGTCACATGGGTTTGATAAGAAGAGGAAGATGGAATTCAAAGAAAAATCTAAAGAGCACACGGAAAAGAATATGAACTTTCCCTTATGCTCAAAGTGTGGAAAGAAACATGGAGGGAGTTGTCTTAAAGGGACAAGTAAATGTTTTAAATGTGGAAAGGAAGGTCATCGGGCATTTGAATGCCGTGATAATGGGAAGAAGATGTCTAATGATGCAAACAAAGGAAGGGATACACAGAATGAACCTACTACACTTCAATGTTTCAAGTGCAAGGAGATGGGGCATTATGCCAATCAATGCCCAAATCCAAGGGTTGATGATGATGGTCGACGTCAACAAAATCTTAAGGCTAAAGACAAAGGAAAGTCACATGCAATTTCTATCAGCGATGTGGAGTACGATAACGATGTGGTGAAAGGTACACTTACCATCCATTCTAAAGTAGCAAATGTTTTATTTGATTCTGGATCCACCCACTCTTTTATTTCTGAAGACTTTTCTAAGGGTATCACCGTATTACCTCAACAATTAGATGTTGAGTTAGCCGTGACAACACCTAATGGCACATCAATCGCATCAAAAGTTTATAATTCTTCTCCGATCGAAGTTTGTGGGAAAGTGCTTCCTGCAAATCTTGTGATCCTTCCTTTAGTGGAATTTGATGTGATTCTTGGCATGGATTGTCTTTCTCTACATGGAGCTCATATCAATTGCCAAAGAAGGGAAGTCACATTTCATATTCCAGATCAACCTACGATCGTCTATCAATGCAAGGATGAACATAACCTTCCAGTGGAAATTTCTTCCATCTTATGGGTATTGATTCCACTAAATGAAGGTTATTTATCTCAAATGGTTGGTGAGAAACTCACGATTAAGAATATGCCCATTGTACGGGAGTTTGATGATGTCTTTCCGGAGGAATTGACGGGTCTTCCACCAAATCGTGAAGTTGAGTTTTCAATAGAACTCGTACCGGGTGCTTTGCCTATTTCAAAGACACCTTATAGAATGGCCCCAATTGAGTTGCAGGAATTGAAGAAGCAACTCCAAGAGAATCTTGATAAGGGATTCATACGCCCTAGTGCGTCACCTTGGGGAGCACCTGTTCTATTTGTTAAGAAGAAAGATGGATCAATGAGACTCTGCATTGATTATCGAGAACTTAACAAGATCACTATCAAGAACAAATATCCTCTCCCACGCATTGATGACTTATTTGACCAACTACGCGGAGCTCAATACTTTTCCAAGATTGATCTTCGTTCAGGGTATCATCAATTAAGGGTCAAAAGGGAGGATATACCAAAGACGGCTTTCCGTACAAGGTATGGACACTATGAATTTATAGTGATGCCATTTGGTCTTACTAATGCCCCTGCTATCTTCATGGATCTAATGAATAGAGTCTTTAGAGACTATCTTGATCAATTTGTGGTAGTCTTTATAGACGATATTCTTGTCTATTCAAAGAGCAAGGAAGAGCATGAAGATCACTTGAGAATTATATTGAAGACCCTGAGAAAAGAGAAGCTTTATGCCAAATTTACCAAGTGTGAATTTTGGCTTCAAAAAGTTGCATTTTTGGGTCATATAATCTCAAAAGAGGGGATATCTGTGGATCCAGCAAAAACAGAGGTTATCGAAAGATGGTCGAGACCAACCACAGTAACTAAGATCCGAAGTTTTCTTGGTTTGGCTGGATATTATCGACGTTTTGTAAAAGATTTTTCACGATTATCTAATCCACTCACCAAGTTGACTCGGAAAGGAGTTAAGTTTGTCTGGACAGAGGAATGTGAAGAGAATTTCAAGGAGTTGAAAAGAAGGTTATCCAGTGCACCTGTGCTCACACTGCCTTGTAGTGGAGAAAGGTTTGTGATCTACAGTGATGCATCCAAGAAGGGATTGGGGTGTGTTCTTATGCAAAATGATATGGTGATATCTTATGCCTCACGACAGTTGAAAATCCATGAGCAAAATTACCCAACACATGATTTGGAGTTGGATGCGGTAATCTTTGCATTAAAGATTTGGAGGCATTACCTTTATGGTGAAAGGTGTGATATTTATACTGATCATAAAAGTTTAAAGTATATTTTCACACAAAAGGAGTTGAATATGCGTCAAAGAAGATGGTTGGAGCTGATTAAGGATTATGACTGCTCAATCCATTACCACCCTGGGAAAGCAAACAAGGTGGCAGATGCATTAAGTCGACAAGACCATGCTAGTTTATCCATGATGAGGATCACAAAAGATCCAATATTTATGGATTTACAAAGGATGGATCTTGGAATTATAATGGAAGGGGAAAAATCTTATCTTTCTCAAATGAATGTTCAACCATCTATACATGTGAAGATTAAAGAGGCACAGAAAGAAGATGTCGAGTTACAAAAGAAGGTGAGAAATGTTCCTGAATTCAACCTTGATTGTGATGGGATAATAAAGTTCAGGAATCGGGTTTGTGTTCCTCCCATCCCCGAATTAAAGAAAGAGCTGCTGGATGAGGCTCATAGTTCTTCATTCTCTATTCATCCTGGAAGCACGAAGATGTATAGGGACCTGAAAGAGTACTTCTGGTGGGATGGCATGAAAAGAGATGTTGCTGAATATGTCTCTCGATGCTTGGTTTGTCAACAAGTTAAAGCTGAGAGACAGAAGTCTAAGGGGATGTTACAACCATTACCCATACCCGAATGGAAATGGGAAAACATCACTATGGACTTTGTCATAGGACTTCCTAAAACATCCAAAGGCAATAATGCTATCTGGGTCATAGTTGATCGTCTTACAAAGTCTGCACACTTCATTGCTATTAGAGAGGATTTCTCTCTAGATCAGCTTGCCAGGATATATGTAAAGGAAGTGGTAAGATTGCATGGAGTACCACTTTCTATTATATCTGATCGAGATCCGAGATTTACCTCGAAGTTCTGGCGAAGTCTTCAGCATACTCTGGATACAGAGTTGAGTTTCAGCACTGCTTATCATCCCCAGACAGACGGTCAGTCTGAGAGAACAATTCAAACCCTAGAAGATATGTTGAGAGCTTGCTCTATGGATTTCAAAGGAGGTTGGGATCAACACCTACCTTTGGTGGAATTTTCTTATAATAATAGCTTTCACTCCAGTATTCAAATGGCTCCTTATGAAGCTCTCTATGGAAAGAAATGCAGGACTCCAACTTGCTGGGATGAAGTTGGGGAAAGAAAGCTATTAGGACCTGATCTCGTTGATGAAATGGCAGAAAAGGTCAGATCTATTCAACAACACATAAGAGCAGTTCAGAGTCGACAGAAAAGTTATGCCGACAATCGAAGAAGAGACCTAGAGTTTGAAGTGGGTGATAAAGTGTTCTTATGAATATCTCCCTGGAAGAGGGTTATGAGATTTGGAAAGAAGGGGAAGTTGAGCCCTAGATATATCGGTCCTTTTGAAATACTGGATCGTGTTGGGAAGGTAGCTTACCGATTGGCGCTTCCACCGAATCTCTCTCAAGTTCACGATGTGTTCCACGTATCTCTCCTGAGAAAGTACATACCAGATCCTTCACATGTACTCAGCTCAGAAGTTGTACCGCTGGAGCAAGATCTTTCTTATGAAGAACAGCCGATAGAGATTCTGGATCGTAGCGAAAAAGTCCTACGAAACAAGACCACTCGCTTGGTGAAAGTTTTATGGAGAAACCACCAACTTGAAGAAGCTACATGGGAGCTTGAGGATATGATGAGGGAGAAGTATCCTCATTTGTTTGTTGCAAAGTGACGAATTTCGAGGGCGAAATTCTTTTTAAGGGGGGTAGAATGTAACACCCGAGACTTTTATGTTATATAAATCATCAAAGGAATCTTTTTCTACACAACACTTGCTTGGCTTGCTTTACACGCAATCGCGACCTTCCTCGATAGCTTGCGTCGTACGCAATACCGAGTTTCACTAAACAACAATATGCTATTAAAACTAGTCGTTATGAATAGTAATAACCACTTTTTGAAATTTTATAAATTTTATTTTTCAAAATGGACTTCATTTTTGGACTCATAATATCCAAATTAGCCTAGGGTGAAATTTTGGTATTTTTCTGAAAACTTTCAATTTTTGATGAATAGTGAAACCACTAAGTGGTAGGTTAAAAAAATGAATTTTGCATAAAACTTAATTTTACCGCTTCTGTGAATGGAATTTCGAAAATCCGAGAGACACGGTTAATATCAAGGACTAAAATGTGGTTCAATGAGATGAAAATAATTTTTTTGGTGAATAGTAACTTTTTACTTTTTTTTACCGCGGTTAATAGTAAATAGGGTAACTAAGGGTAAATATGATATTAATATTACCCTAACACATGTCCTAATTCTATTGGACAAGTGTAATTCGACCAAAAACAAACTTAGGAATAAAATATGACCATTTAGGCCCACTTGGATTAGATTAGGACATTTATTATTAATTTATTTAAAGAAGGGTTAAAATAGTTAAAATCAAAGTTTAATAAGTAAATAATTTTTAATATGGGGTTATACATAAGATAAATTCGACTATAAATATTCATTAGAAAGATAATAAGATTTCCTACATAAGGGTATTTTATTTGTAATTTTTAGACTTTAAATAAATTAATTTATTTATGACACAACGATGATGCAGTAATTACCCTTTTAAGGAAATATTAACATAATTGATATTATAAATGCTCAAATGAATGTAATTTAAGACTTTTTATGAATTCCACTAATTTTCTAGGTTACTATGATATATTAGTGTTGATTTAATCAACTTGGTTCGAACAAATAATTCTGTTATGACTTTCAAACAAATCATATATCAAATAGTGTCAAAATTGACACAAAATAGTTTTTAAATCAAATATTATATTATTAATTGTTATTTTATTCCTAAAAATCTAAGGTTCGGCAAAATGACTTAGATAAGGATATATATATTAATAATAAACAATTTGGGGTTCGTTTGGCATGTTATAGTAAGTGTATTAACCATATAGTGAAAGAAAACAAAAAGACACGGTAAAAGTTAAATTAATTAACTTAGAGTTAAATCTAATTGATAAGGTTAAAATAATACCCTAAACTTGTCTAAATTCTATTGGTTGATAGGATTTCGATCCATCCCCACTTTAGCTTCGAAATAAGACCCTTTGGAACCATTATAAACCGATTTTGACTTTAATATAAAATAATATTTTGAGATATTCCTAAGGTGCCCCTCTCCTCCCTTATAAAAGGGAACCTCCTCCCCCTCCTCCTCACACCAATTTGAGAACTCAAGCTCGGCCAACCCCTGCCATTTTCCCTTCTCCAATTCCCTAGAATAATCCTAGAGGTCCTGGTCTTCTCCAAATACCAATCTTAGTTCCTTAAGTGGAGGATTCAAAAAGGCGTTCCAAAGAAGAGGTAATATCCATTACCGATCTTTTCAATTTCTTTCTTCTTCAACTTCTTCTTCTTTAGTTGTTTCATGATAAAGTAATAACATCAGTATTACTTACATACTGATATGTTATTATAAATATGAAACAACCCTAATTCACCTTCTATCCATCCTACGGAAAAATGAAATCACCGCGCGTGCGTACGTACGGAATACCGTCTCCACGCCGTGGTGTAATCTATTTTCCACCATCACCTTAAAAGGATGGGTATAATGGTGTAATGAGTAACTATATATGATTATTATTAAGTAATATTGATACTGAAATAATATATATATATACTCCAATACAATTCCACGATCATAGGAACGATATCATCACTCGTGCGTACGTACGGAATACCGTCTCCACGATGTGATGCGACTCGTTCTACATGATCTTCATTTCATAATGATTGTATAAATGAATTGAATGAATGAATATGGTATATACTACACTAATACCATTCTGGAAATGAATTATCTATAACCTAAATATAAGAATAAGAATTTATTCGACAAAACACGCATAAGAACAAAAAGTTATAAAGACCCGAGTAACAAGTAACAATGAAATATTACTAACAAGAAGCTAATAATATGACCATATATGATCTCATATCAATATGTATGATTCTGGAATAAGTCAATAACATTATTTAAACCATTATACAGGAGCTTCGGACACGTACAAAGCTAATCGGACCTAAGGTAAGGGAAATATCACAATCTCATTTTTATCCGAGATTGTTTATTCGTAAGTATTTACTGGGGTGTATTTTATCATCCACATCCATGTTCCCTCAATATGTAATATTGTTTCCATCCACTTGAAATAGTTTAAATCCAATTTTACCCTTAGGTGAGTTTTTAGTAAAGAATATGAAAGGAATCTTTTGTCGTTTTTCCGTACGAGGTACTTTTTGACTTTTCCGACAAAAGTACGAAGAATGTTTTTTTTAACTTATACGGCACGAACGGATTTCTACTGTTTTATAAAGCCTTATTTTCATGAAGATTCCTCTAAAAGATTTCATGACTATTTTCAATAAAATATCTTTCTTTTAAAATTGCATGATGTTTTGTGAAAAGAAATTGATTTTGAAGAAGAAAGGATATTTTCCTCAAGAATTCAATTCAAGTGTTTTATCAACCATCTAAGATAATAAAGGGTTCTGTTTCTATCCATATTTTTACATTGGATTGACTATGTTGTGATGGAATTATGTTTATGAATTCCTTTATCATATATGAATTGATTTATGATGTCATGATGTTCCAAGAATCCCATTTTTGTTATATGTGTTATGCGATGATGTATGTTTTATGATTATGTGGCACACATAAGAAAGGATTCATTATAAGATGGGTGGGACCTATATCTCCCTCCAATGCATTGGGTAATGATTTTATATCTCATGAGATAGACATGGCTGGAACGGAAGGTTATTTCGGTTCAGTGATACAGGACTGAAACGAGGAGTGAACTCGGTTCAGAAAGGGACTTTGTCCACTAAGATAGTCTTGGCAATGAGTCATGACTAACAAGAAATGATTTTCCATGATTATGTGTGCATGCCACAAAGTTTCAAGTTTTATGTTATGATTTTGGGGATCTCATTTTCACTTCTATGATTTATTCCATGTTAAGATATTATGATCTCTTTTGCAGGTTTTGATTTTCATAAAGATATGATATGATTTTTATTTCCTTTATTTGCCCTTGCTGAGCATTTGAGCTCACCCTTTTATGTTTTCTTTTCCCCAGGTCAGGAAGATGGATATTAAGTAGAATATGCTAAAAGGGACCCTAGATATGATGAAATAAATGGGAGACACTGTAGAAGATTTATGAACCAGTTGTTTATGTTTCCCAGTTTCTAAAGACACTATACCTATACGGTCCTTTGTGGTTTTGTCATATGTTGTAATAAGTGTGCTTCAATTTTGAAGTATTAACAATGTATGTAAAGTGTGGGTCGTTATATAACTGACTACATCCCTCAGAAAACTTCTGTCGACTCCCCCTTTCTCACTAACCTAGGTGAAGTCTTACTCATTTTATTGATTTGAAGATATCTTAAATAAATTAGCATTGAAGTATTTATCATTTAACATCATGATACATTTCTTGCATCTAAGTCCTGAATTGATTCACATGGAATCCTTAAACAATCAAACAGGGTATCCAAAGTTTGCTAGAAGCACACACGATGTACTTGCACGCAACACCTGCTCTTGTATGAAATATTTTGGATTTTCATTCAAGATGAATTTCATGCAACCCCTATTTTTTAAAAAACATTTATCTTTTTCACAAATACACCAAAAGGTTCACTTATTCTTTTCAGACTAAAGGAACAGTTTGCGTGCAAGTTTAACTTCCTATAAATCTTTCGCATGAAAATATTTTGTGAAACAGACCATCCAGATCTTCATTGGAAATTTTTAAGTCTTGAGTGGGGTTAGCCACCTATTTATAGGACTCGATGACCCAATATGAAATTTTCAGACACGTCTTTATCGGTGCACGTAAAATTATTTCTGAGTGTAGAAAACAACTTTTGACATCACATTGGGTGCATAAGATTCTTACATGAAACCTCATATTTCATGCATATTTAAATCTCACATCCATTTTTTACTTTTTCCATATTTTGATTCATTAATCACAAAACAAGCCTTGTGTGTAAGTTTATAAACACCCTTCAATCTTGCACACAACCCCCTTTTCCAAACGCTTTTCTCCATATTCTAATTTTTGGACCCAAAATTTTGGCACTCATTGGGAAACGACTCCACCATGAAAACTGTTGTGGGATTAAACTGTAAGATCCCTTACCTTCTAAACTGCTTGATCTTCCATTGAGGATTGTCAAAAAATACAAACCATACTCCATTTCCAGCAAAAAACAACCTTGGTTCCACCCGATGATTCCAATGACTTTTGAGTTTCTCCTGATGAATAAGATGATGGCGTTAGACTTAGACTCAAACCAATCCATATATGAAGAATCTATATGAAATTCGAGTTGGAACCATAGTCAATTGTTGACTGTATAGAAGATTAAGGAATAATCTGAAGTCACATTGATGAATCCCAATCAAAATTGAGTGAAGGTATGCTTAATATCCACCAATGAAGAATCTTCAAAACATAAGTTAATGTTAAATTAATAAACATAGGTTGAAGATTAAATTATAATACCACTCCACTGAGGAAGCTGAATCCCAAGTTGGTTGTTACAATTGAAGTCGGACCCACAATGCCATGAATAAATTTTGGGATTTTTTATGAAAGAATAGCTATAGAATGCCACGCTGTCGTATTTTACCAGTACCAAGGTGATCTATCCACACCGCCCTATTCCAATATATTTGAAGATAAACCACAATGTCCCTTGATTATATAGGAGGCCAAGTATACATCACCAATAGAAACCTAATAAAGAACTCATGTTGCGCCACACTATGGAAGAAACTGAGAAGCATTGAATCTTGAAGTTGATCAAATAAATATCCACCCACATCGATGTTAATAGGTTAAAGAGTACGTATGGATCATGGGTGACATAATAGAATAAATCAATCTCCATTGCTAATTGGTGTAAATGTCAACCATGTATATAAGGATATATTGTTTAAGACACTGATTTGTGTTTCTTATAAGAGTGTTTTAAAATGGAGGGAACTTGATATACCCCAAAAAATGACTATGATATTCAATGGATACACACATAATATGCTGAATGTAATTCATTAAATAGTTATCCACTATAAAACACTAACTAGTCACATTATTAATAATTATGTTGCACCCCAAAATAGATTTCAAGATCCCATTTGAAGTCAAGTGCTAAAAAATCTTGCAAGGTTCCTTCTGAAGTCTCTCGAATGAAGTCAGTAGTGTTCAATAACCCTTTATGAATCCACAATATACCAGTTAAAAACTAAATCTATGTGAGATACTGAATACAGTATCACCTCCTTTACAACAGTATGATCCACCAAGTTCAAAATCACTAGATTCACCATTATACACAATACCAACTTGTCTCCATCCCAAAAAAAGATTGCATATTATCATTCCATTAAAGGATCAATTTATCTATCCAATACCACTTTGAAGTTAGTCTCAGAATGATCTATGATCACTATAATTTTTATGGCTGAACATGCTAACTCTCCCAACTCCAATTACCAGCAGGCCAATTTATCTCCACAGGATATCAACACCTCAATTTCTTTATCCATGAAAATCTATATAAAGTAAATAGGGAGCTTAAAAATGACATTATGGAGATCAAGATTAGAACATCTTACCATATTTATAATGAAGTCACAACTCCAGGTGCTAGGATAGCACAAAAGTAGTAACATACCAGCCCAAGACTGTTTCACTTGGGCCCACTAAATTTTCAAGCCTATATAATATTTAATGTCAAGGAGTCTAAACATGAATCATCCACTACATGTGAGAAAAAAAAGAGCATGAATTTTAAAAATATCATGACACACAAAAGTACATTCTCAAGGATTATTCTCAATTGTACCAAGATTGATTATCAGAGTTATTTTTGAGCTAGAATAATTTTTTAATATTTTTTTAACTCAATATACACATGCCTTGTATGCTTGACACATATAGATCATATAATAATGAATAATACACTACTCATTACTATAAAAATAAAATTCTTGAAGTCTCTCAAAATAGTTAAATGAACTCATGCTACTCACTTAGTGAATTTTAATACATTACAAAAAACTCCAAGCATTATCCTATAAATAGATAACTATTCACTAGTTATAAGATTGTTTAAATCTATTTGGATCTTGATGTTTACTTTTTAAATTGATTATTTAATTGGATATGTTGATACTATTAATTTTTTCTCTTTTAAATTATATTTTTGTACTCTTTAGTGATGACACACTAGGTCAATAGTGGTCGATCATAGGAAAAATATCTCAAACCTATGATTAATTCAAGTTTTTAATGACAATTATTCTATGTTAAATTCTTTGGATATGTTTGGATGTGTATCTTATAATATATTTCCATTTGTTTTTCCATTTAAATTGTTTTTTCCTTCTTCAATGGTTCTACGCATAGATAGATTGGGAATTTCATCACTACTTATGATAGTTAGTTGTGGGATAAATCAAGAATGATTGGTGGTATACAACCACTAGGCCAAGTGAAGACAGAGAATATAGTGACTGTTTTATCTTTATGTTCCTAACCAAAATTTCTAGGATAGGAAAATCTGGGAGGTTTCCTTTGATTATATAATGAGAGGGTAGAGAAAATGAAAAATGATTCATGAGACATTGAATAAAGTAATCTATATTTAGACCATTATGTTTTTAAAATTTAATTTAAAACCAAAAAATATTCATCCACTATTTATATAATTTGAAAACATTAAATAAGATAAAAACAATTCAGTAGCACTGTCTTCTTTGGAGACAACCTGATTTCCACTTTACTTCATTTTACATTGGTTTAAAAATTTTATTTTCTGGAAGTCTCACGATATGTTTTCCATGAAACCTATCACCATTTTTATGGAATTTAATGTTAGTGTTTAAATTTTGTATAAAATGATATCAATTAATGAACAAATCTACTTCATCCAACCTCATTGGTTTTGATCCCAATTTTGAGAGAACCATTCTTACTCAGCTTCAAACTCTAAAAATAATTGAATATGAGTAAAGAGAGTTTGTCACCATTCCATTGGATAACTCTCCTTCCTCACTTTTTTCCTTCACTTGAGCTACAATAGGATGTGAAAATATGGAATATATTCTTTCTCAAGTGAATAGAACTTTTAGATAAATGTATACACCTAATTTAAACATTAATAATTGAAAATTTCAATTGAATAAATAATAGGATTGTGAACTTAAAACTAGAATTATTGAAAGTTTTCTTAAATTTTATGGATTATCAGGTGAAAACACCAATGGGTATTTGAGAGAATTTAAATAAGTGTTCAATGGATTCAATTGCAGAGGAGTCAATAAGGCTCAAATAAATTGGTAGGATTTTACCTTCTCCCTTGAATAGGAATACAAGGAGTGGCTCTAAAATCCAAAACCTATATAAGAAACCTCATTGGATGATCTACATAAGTCCTTACTTTAGAAATTTTTCCCTTATTCAAGGAGTTCCCAAATAGGAGACCTATAAAGTAAAACAAACAACTACATAAAGTATTTATGAGATTTGGTAATGGTTCAAGAAACTAATTTTATATTTCCAACAATATCCCAATTAATAACATTTATTCTTGGTATTATTTTACCTAGTATTGATTCAAAATGATTGGAACCTACTATATGATTTCTTTCCGGAGGAGAACTGATTGATAAGTCACCTACTGAAGTTATAGAATTGATTGACATAACCTCTCAAAAATTATAAAAACATAGTAAATGGATAAAAAATACTTTTTTAAATTAGGTAACAAGTTATGAATCACCTTTAATAGAAAATAAAATTAAATAAATAACCTTTATTATGATATATCTAGCTGTGAACAAGGTGTTAGAGACATCACCCACCAGTCTACCAACTTTGTTATTCTCAAGAGCATTACACTGATGGATACCATCAATTTCAAGGGAATGAAATCTATTATTACATATTACAAATGTAGTTCTAGAATAAACCTAATAGAAAACAAGTATTTAGAGAATCTTCCAAAAATTAGTTTGGATTTGGGAGCAAACAGACTCAAAGGATACTATTCTGCAAGATTTCCAACATGCTTCTCAACACCTTTTTCAAACCTCTTCATTCCAAAGACAAAGTTTCCAACCATACACAATCTACCAATAAGAAAAATATAAAAATATTTCTATAAATTAAATGATTAGATATGTAATATAATTTCAAAATAATTAACAAAACTCTATCACCACTCATGGAGTAGATTTGAAGGAATTAAAAGGATTGTTTGACCAACTCATGACCTCCCTCAATAACCTAGTGAATCAAGGATTAAGTAAACTTCATGGTCAACCAATTATTAACCCAAAATTAAATATTAGATCTATTGTAATAATAAGTAGCAAAGATATAGGAAGGAATTAAGGATTAATCCCAGAGATCAAAGATAGAAGTAGAAAACCCACAATACTTGATGAATTTTCCTATGAAAAAAGAACATAAAGAAGAATCGATGAATATACCCCCTGTGAATAATGAAAAGGGGAAATAAAAAAATGGAAGACCCATATAAACCCCAATCTGCCTTCTATACAAGAATACAAGCACCTATAAAAACCATTAAATAATCCTTTAAAGAGGATATCCAGGATGTGTTCAAAAAAGTAAAAATCAACATCCCTTTGTTAGAGTCCATCCAAAAAATTTCATGGTATGAAAAATAAATTAACGAAATATACACAAGGAGAAAGAGATTATGAGGAAATGAAGAGTTAGTATTAGGTTAAATGTTCCCTACCCTTTTTACCCTATAAATTCTTAAGAAATTTCAAGATCCATGTACCTTCACTATCCCATACACCATAGGATAACTTACTTTTTATAATTCACTATGTGATTTAGGAGAATCTATTAATGTAATTCCTTATTCCATTTATTCTTGTTTGTATAAATTAGATCTAAAAACATCCTATGTGGTTGTGAAACTCACCAATAAAACCACTTCGTACCCAGTAGGAATTCTTGAATATATATTGGTAAGTGTATAAGGATTTTGATTCCTTATTGAATTCAACATTATAAACATGGAAGAAGGAAAACTTAAATGTCACTTATCCATCATTCCAGGTAGACCATTCCTCAATCCCACTAATACCACAATAAATACCAATAAAGGAACCATTTCCTTGAATATTGGTGAGGAAATAGTGGATTTTAACATCTTTGACTAAATAAAATACCCACACTATGAAAATATATTTTTAAATTAAAACATTTTTAATTTCTATGTTCTTATAGGGAGGAAATTAAAATGTTTGATGATATAATCAGATTAATAGAAGATTTGGAAACACCCAACTTTATTAATGAATCCATTTTTGAGAAATGAGTTCAATCTAGGAATAGTTTTGAGCATTGAATAATTTTAAGAAATTGATGAAAGTTATTTGGATGATTTATTGAAATGTTCTACTAATATTTCTATATTTCATGTATAGGTTTACAATATAGAGAACTATGAACTAAAATAATCTTTGCAAAAATCCCCTGAACTGGAACTTATGTTCCAACCATTAAACATAAACTATGCAATTTTAATGGAAAATAAGAAATTTATAATTATAATTTCAAATAATTTAACTAATGATTCCATATAGGGGGAACATTATACTACATCACATAGTTCTACCAAACTCTACACCATCCTTATACTGCTTCCAACTCTAACTAAAAGTCTTATTCTACTCCCAGAAACAAATCAGAGAATTCTTCTTGTTCCATCACCAAATAAAAGACTTCCTATGCTCCTAGTACCAACTGAGAGACTTATCATTCTTCTATAACAAATTAAGAAAATTTGTATACTCCTAGATCCAACTGAGAGACTTATTCATTTCATTATTTTTTATCCACTACAGGATGATGTTTTTTCATTCTCCATGATATTTTCAGATCTAACAAGATCATGTACACTTTAAGTATCTTTAACAACAATTGATAAAGTCTTTTGGTCTTTAAAAATAACTCTGATCACTTTTATATGATCCATTTCTTCAATGAAAAAAATTATCAATCTTGAATTATTCCTTCTTCAGTTTAAGTATCAACCTTAATTAAATGTGTATAATTAATTCACAAAAATACTCAATTATTATCTAATATAGGAATAATATTTAAAACTTCAATTTAATCTCTTATTTAGTTATCACTTATCATAAGAGAACCTCGTGTATGTAGGATACATTTCATGGTCTTTATAAACCCTAGAACATATAATATTTCTTCCTTTATTATTTTATGTTCTATATCGATTTTTTTATTCTATTTGGGTCATTTCCTTATGTGTTTATGAATTTTTGTATGTATTCATTCACATATGCATGTACCATATTTTTCTTTCTTCGTGCTTGATCCTCCCTTGAACAATAGTAAACACTTGACTCACCAAATTCCCATACACCAAAATGACTATGTGAAATTTCTACTTCATGCAACTGAAAATAATTAAGAAAATATCGTCCTTCGCACAAGTGATGATATTAAGTGTGTGAGTTCTTCTTCATAAAGGATGGTTTTATTCATGGAAAATATCAGTTATAGTTTCTTCGTGTAATATAGTGGGAGTATATTACTCAAATACTATCTCATAGAACCCTTCTTCTTCATTTAATAATAGATCTTCGTGGGAACTTCTTCTTCTTCATGAATCTAGGACATTCATGGAAGCTCTATGTCTCTATAGAAAATGAGATCTATTCTCAATCGGCAACAACCTTTCTCAAATTTACTATTTCTTATTTTATAGTTGAGATCCACTTTCTTTTCATTGAGTATCCTTCCATATAAATGATTTTATAATATTTAACAAAAAATATGTCATATCATGTATATTTTATATCATCTTAATAATTCATCATTTATCAAGAAAACATATACAAAAAACATGTAATCTTAACAATTAATATTTATATACTTATGGTGAAGTGCTCACATGAATGTAAAAAAATATCATGAATCATCTCATGCAACCACATTTCCTCATATGATTTTCACATCAATATATTTGCTCAGAAGTGGATCTAGCATTAAGTTCTTTTCTTTTTTTCATAACAGAATGTATCAATGAATTTGGTTTTTAACTCTAGAGAATATAATTCTTTAATTTGGTCATCTCCCTAGAATTACAGATCTTGGTTCGATCATTGGTGGTTCAACCATAAAGAACCCATTGAATAGAAACCCTCAAGCAAAGGTTGAGGGTGAAGATAGTCTCCTAAGTCGATCAAAATGTTGTGGTAGAGGTCAAAATATGGGATTAATTTTATCTATATCTTTTAAAGTGGGATAAGGGTGAATGTCTTGTTCTCATCCCATATAAAATATCCTCATATTTTATATCTTATATATAAACCAAACCGCGTCACAAACTTCTCAAGTTGACATTAGGGTTTGACAGCTGAAAAATTATGCACACAACTGGGCTTCACGGTTCTCACCTCCCTACACTGGCCCATCATCCAACCTCCACGTTTTCCCACTTACGTGCATCCTAATAGGTTTTATGTATCCCACTCACTCACCCCTTCCACCTTGTATGATCCTTGGACTGAATCTCCCTTGTGGTTGAACTATCTCCCACAATAAGGTTTTTCGGTTGGACCCTGTGGCTTATGTGGTTGTCCACTTTTTTATGTTTCCCACTCAAAAATAATACTTCAAATAATTATATATATATAATTTATAAAACCAAGACTCACTCAAATATTATTCTCAACATAAATTTTTTCTTCCACTCCTCATGCAATTAATTTATTTTTTCATAGTCTTTAAATAATATCCCTGTGCAATGAAAATTTTCATGGCCTTTTCAACACATATTATTTATCATTGTTGTAAAAAATGTGTTATAATTTCCATAGGTCTTGGGAATTAGGACCATTTCAAAAACACACACAATTATCAATGATAATTTCTCAAGGATGACATACAATGTAATTATATGAATCCATAACAATTCTAAAAACATCACCACTTTATCTCACCACACTAAACATATATTGACACATCATTGAAAAAAAAGAAATACTTGATATAAAAAAAATACTATATATTCCCTAATATATTTTTGGATGTGGTAAATCCATTCAACACCCCTAATATGGGATTGATATTGATGAAATATCACCTAAGATTTTACACTCTTTCTCTCCCACAATTGTGGGTTTGAGGTGAATGAAGTTGAACCATATACTATATCTTATCCTACCCAAAACACTATGATTAAAATAATGATACATGAAACTATATATTTAGATATGTTCACTATAGTATTAATATATTAAACTATAGCCTTAGAGACATATTTTTCCACCAGTATCAGATTATACAATTGTGGCTCCTGGGATATTTATTTACTCAAGAATATTATAGATATTTGGAGATGTGTATTTAATCATCCATATTAATTGATGAATCTAATTTAAATTACCCTATGAGAAAATTATGAAGGTTTTTTAAAGAATATTATTATTTTATCTTATTATTTCAATTTCATGACTACTATCCACATATGGGGTGGATAAGTTACAATATCTAAGGTGTTATAGAAATTTATGGATTGGTATTAGAGTGATATGATGGATCTTTGAGTTAGGAACATTTAAGGATTGGTTGTGATAGTTTAAACTAGGTTTAAATAAGGAACTCTAGTTCATATAGTCACCATAGAGGAAATTTCAAAGGTTACAGTTGATTTAAATGCTCCAGTGCATGATACATATTGATGAAACATGAATGGTAACCTTATTTGTGAACTTGGAATTATAATGGATATGGTCCATGAATTATAAAGATATGGATCATTATTTTGTGATTTATAGTTGATTTGAATAAATTTTTACATAGTCTTCATAGACCCAACTAGAAGTAGGATAAATTATTTATATATCATTTGTTATGAGCTTGAGAAAATAATGTTATCTTGGATATAGTGGGTGATAATTTCCAACACTAAGATGTTTCATTATGTATAAATGGTTAGGGACCTGAGATAGAGTTGGTGTTGGTCCAAAGAAAAGTGAATACCCTAAGAGGGGGTGAATAAAGGTATGTTGATCTTTTGAAAAATACCCTCAACAATGATATTGTTCCATGATTATTAGAAACTCTCATATACCTCCCAAATGATATGAAATGGTAAATTAGAAAAAGAGGGATGAAAGTAATTTATTTACTTCACCCAAACTAGGTTAATCCATGGAACATGTAATCAAAATGTGTTATGTACCCGAAACACTAAGTACACTACTTTTTTGTTATAATTTAGAGTGTTAGCACAGAACCACCAGTTTTATAACCCTAACAAAAATAAACTCACAATTCTCACACACTTGAACATGTGAATACCTATATGGATATTATTATATTGATATTTAAAAACAAATATTGAGTTTACATCGATAGGGGTGTATCAACTCTTCTTCACTTTCATCCACTGATGAACTTTATGAACTTACCTTAAGAATACCTCATAGATCACATTCTTCTGACCTTACAGTACAATTTTGACACTCCTCTATTTTATTTAACAATTATATATCTATTATTTACTGTAATTTACCCAATCCTTTTCCCTTATTTTGAAAGATAAAGATTACTATTCATATCTTTAAAGAATCACCAAGTTTCCCTCCATATATATTATAAATACACCTTCATTAAGTGGAGAAAATACATCCAAATACCTCCTTTAATTTGGAGTTTAGACCATTAATTTAATTTTTGGTTATTCATCCTAAAATATAGAAAATTAAAATGTATGAAAATGATAACTTGAATCCACTATATCATGGTCATTACCATTATAGTTTCAAACATGTATCTTCCACTCATACCCAAAAAAATGTGTTATGGTGACTCCTTAAAAATAATCCCATGACCTACACCCTATGGAATGGAATAGTGATAACCACGACAATGAACTTCACCAAAAAAAATTCCATTCAAAACACTGGATACCATGCACACCTTTCCTATATCTTTCTCAAATTCAGAATCATGATACATACCATGTATAAGATTATGACATAGGGGCTCTCTGACATCTTGGTTTAACTAGTCTAACATGATCCACCATGAAAACCAAAACTCCCATAGAGAGCCTTCATGTTTCCCATAGTTATTTTTAAATATCCATTATAATGTCCACCATGATGTGGTCTCCATAAGTTTCCCATTTCAACTAACCTCCTCAATGAAAAATATTATATTAAATAATTTATAATGGTTTCAACTACATCAAATATATTATGTATATAAGAATGGTTTCACCCTAATCTACTTTCTATCTAATTTATCTAATAATTCTCTAACCATTATCATAAACTCATAGGATTATTTATATTTATTCCAACATTCATGTCAACAAACACAACCCTAAAAATATTTTAATGTATTATTTGTTACAATATCCCCATTATGTTTTTTGAAAAACCTTTAAAATAATATTAAATAAATTATTACTATAAAAATTCAAAACTAAATTTTTTTATAGCCTAAAATATTTAAAATTATATAGTGCATCAATGATTCACTAATCATTAACTCTAATACCTCATGCGACAAGATCTTCAGGAGAAAATAGAGTTAAATATAAAGTTCCTCAAGAAAACACTTACATGATTTCCATGTCCTTAAACCCTCTTCCAAGCTATTATCCCTAACTATAAATTCAATAACTATCCTAATTTATAAAACACCAGCAAGGTTTTATTCCCCTTTTTCAATGTAAAAGAATACTACCATATTTATTTGTCCTTGATCATCAAAAACTTCTCCCATATATATCTTATGGATAACTTATTCACCTTTTTCATTGAACCCAAAGAGAACTAATTTGAAATTTCAAAATATAGGATCAAATATCCAAAATAATAATTCAAGAGAGAGTTTCCATACATTTTTGTCAATATAAATTCCCATAGGGTAGTAGGGGTCTCATCACAAAACCATTTAGTTGAATGGATATGGTTGGACTCCAAGATCCAACCAATGTCTTTCAAACTTAGGCATGGTTAATGAATTAATTATGATATATATAATATTATTCTATGTTGACATGTGCTCCAATTTAACCAATCCTTATTCAAACTTCTTGTTGATTAATTGATATATTATATTGATGTTCATAGTCCTTGAATGATGGATAGTATTTTTTTCTAAGATTAATAGAACTCGAGTTATCAAACTTGATTGAAATATGGTTTAACATCATCTCTAACATCCTCAAGATATTACTCTATCCAAAGTAGTTGAGTATCTTTTTGGATTTCTATAATATATTCAGCATCCATAATTATAAGGGAGACACAGTCTTTCTTCTTAATTAGAAAATAAATAAAAAAACATCCTATAAAGAATGAAAAATCTGATTTTGACTTTAAATCATCCATTGAACCAACCCAATCCACATCATGGTATCTAGAAAACTCATGTTATTACATTCTATGATAAAATGGTCTAAAATCCTCAATTCTATTGATGTAACTAATAATTATTTGAAATATTATAATATGTATTTCCTTATGAATTGTTTGGTATCATGAGTCTTGATATATGGGAAAACAATTTCATTTCATGTCCTTATTAAGTATAATAAGCTTCTAATGACTTTCCTATATTCCATCACATCGATATCCTTTCCACTGTCATTTTTTCACAACTTCATTTGAACAACTATAAAAGTTTTCATTGGCCTAATATTATCCATTAAAAATATCTTGGTAAATTATTTTACATATTTTTATTGATAAATAAATATACCAAACATTCCATGAGATTTCTATAATCCAATGGAAAATATTAACTCCCAAATCATGGACATTTCAAATTTTCATCTCATTTATTTTATAAACTACTTGCATTATGAATATTTCAATCCTCTAAAAAACATTTCATCCATATAAATGTGAACTAACATAATTTGATCATTCTACTTCTTGAAGTAGATATTGATATCAATTACATATAACTAGAATCCAATCTTTCTCAAGTATTGATCAATTTTACAATACCAAGAATATGATGCTTTCTTCAATCTATAAAAATCCATCTTTAAGAAATTTTTTTGGCATATTTATATATAATAAATCCATTTGGTTCCTTGATGTACATTTCTCCCTCAATAACTCTATTTAGGAATTTTTATAACATTCATTTGATACACTTAGAATCCTCTTTTCACTAACATAGATAAGAAAAGTTGAATGTTTTCCGATTGAGATACTGGTGAAAATATCTAACCAACATCAATTCCATCAATTTGGGAATACCCCTTTCACACATTTTTTATTCTAATTTTCCTAGTTATATTCATCTAGTTTTTTCAATAACATCCACTTGTTTTCAATGACATTCTTAGCTTTCAGCCTTAGGAAAATTTACCATTTTTTTATTTTCAATTTGATCAGGATATTTATTCATTTATTTTAACCAATTAAAATCAATGAAATCCTCTTCAAAAAAATAATCTATACTTTAGATAATAAAGTTGTTTTTTGTAGAGTATATATTCCCCACATTTTCATCGAAGCTGTCTATTCACCAATAATATTCCCTTCACTGATTTCATCATGTCTACTTAATTTATTTGTTGTTATTGAACTTGATATGATTTATTAATCATTGTTGTATTATTATATGAATTATATATCCACTTTTCTCCCCCTATTATTCTCACATCATCATCATTCTCCAATAAAAGATCCTCATCATTCTATTGATAAAACTACTCATAATATTTCAATTTTTTATTGTTTTCTACAACTTTTACATATTTAATTTAAAAAAAATTCATAATAATTTATATCATGTGTATTACTTTATTTAAGATTACTTTCCAAGAAAAATTCCATCATCCCCATGTGATTCAAAATTTCAGTTCTTATCCTTGTTGGAAAAAAATAATCAATTCTAAAAAATTGAAAGTACTTTAGTGTTGGATTCTTCTCGTACTATAACTCATAGGGTTTATTCTCTAAATTTAGACATAGAAAATATATATTAGATATATAAACTAATGTAATAATTACTTCCTTCCAATTATTCTATACTAGATCATTTTAAATGATCATTGTATAATCCATTTTATTAACAATATAGTTCCTCCACTCAGAAACTCCATTCTATTGAGGAGTCCTCACTACTAAAATTGGATTTATAATCCTATGTTTCTTTAGATATTTCTTTTCATAATTTTTAGTCAATAGTTTACCATTTTTATTCAAGAACTTCTAAATTTTCAATATAGAAATCTTCTTCACCAATCTATAATATTGGGAAAATCAATCGAAAACTTGGAATTTTAGATAGATAACCATCATCAATTCCATCATTCAATAATCATCATTAAAAAATTTATAATACATATTTACATCTATTGATATAGATGAGATTAGTCCACACACATCAACATGAAGCAACTCAATTAGTCTTGTTGACTTCTTATCCTTTAGATTAAAAGTATTGTGAATTATATTCCTTTTTTCATAGGTATCACATGTATAAGTGTGATCATGTGAAATTTTAGGAATATCATGAGCTCCATAATTCATCACTAAGTCTTCCAAGTACTTTTGGGCGAAGTGTCCGAGCCTCTTATAACACAACTTGTTCTATTCCTACTTATGTAGAATGAACATATATTATTATCCTCCAATGTGGTTGATATTCCCTTTTCTCCCTTAACTTGTATTAAAATAAAACTATATATTTCTTTTATGATGAAGGCTTTAAATTTAAAGTTAAAGACCTACCAAAAGTTGTATAATTAACTTATGCTTAGTAAATTTTTACCAATTCCTTCAACTACCATGACATATATGGGACTCAAATATTAGCCACAATTTTTTTCATTAATAAATCCAATTATATTCAAACCATCATCATTTCTAAAAATAATGACACCTTGTTTATCATATCTAATTCTTATGGAAAGATTTTGGTTTACTATTATATGTTACATACACTCTCAATGTTCCACCCTCTATCATGATCTGTCACTTTCAAATCAATCTATGTGACATTAGACTTAATAGATTTTTCCATATTTATCCATGCTTTTTTTTATTTTCATACATTGATGGTAAATGAATTTTTCCATATCTGAATCCATTCAATTACCGTCACATTTTAAGGCTATAAATTTATTGTGTATTTTTATCCCATTTGATGAATATTTTAGCTACTGAAATCTCCTTCTTCAACTATTTATTTGAATTTTTTTATACCATTGGTGATAAATTCATGGAATTGTTCTTATAAACATCACACCAAAAACATTGTATATGAAAAAAATATCAAGCATTGGAATTTCTTATAATCTGTTTATGTTTCTCTTGATCCCTAAAATTCATTTTTCTGGAACACACATAGCATGTATGTCCCATATTTACACAGAAATGACACTATATTATTGGTGTATTATTATGTATCTTAACTACTCTACATATTTATTTATGGGTCTTTGGTTTATAAAATAAATCAACATTTTTCTGGGGTGTGGGTTCTTCAGTTTTCACATCAATAATCATTGATATTTTCTTATGATTAGGCCCCTAAAAATCAATGCCTTTATCCTTGAATAGAAACACTTGTGGGAAAGTGACTACTTTTTCTATTGAATCCCTGGGAAACTACTTATATTTTTTCATAGTCTATAAATTCTAACATCCTAATGTCATTCCAAGTGTTATAATTCTCTATTGATCATTGAGAATTCACAGCATTGACATAACTTCAACTTTTAGCACATTGATTCTTTCTACAATATCTTTGATAGAATTGGACAAATCATCAATGATCTAGGAATGTTCTTAAATTTTGATCTTGAGATCAATTTTACTCTTTGAGTTTCTAAAATTTCTAGGTTTGAGTCATTAAATATGATTCTTTAACTAAAATTATTATTCTTGTTATTATTGTATATATATTTTGGAATCGTGTACCAATCCCTTGTATTTATATGTTTTCTCCCACCAAACATTAATTTCTTCAATATCAACTTTAAAATATGCATTGAGGTCTACTATTCACTCAAATTCTATGCTTTCATCATAATTATCCTATAATTATTTTTTTTTCTATAACAACCATAATAATTTATTCACTAAGAAATTTATAGTACTTAGATTATCCCACTTCAGTTTCTTCGAAGATGACATATTCTTTGGAATTAGTGTTCTTATTTATGAAGAATTTATTCTACGAATTCCACTTTCCTTTAACACCCTTGGATGAACTCTCTATGGGTTCTTCATCTTCATCCCTATCTCATAATTTATTTGGTCACCTTTCTATGAGATTCCCAACATTCCTACATTGAAAGAAAGAAATTGAAAGATTACATTTGAATCTTAATTTTCTTTATTTGGGGTTTGAGGAAAGGAAAGACATCATCAAATTATTTTTTCATTATTTGGGATCATATTTCAATTTGAATTTCTTCATTACCAGAACAACCCTTCTTTAGACATCTCATTTTTCGATGACTAATTATAATTTTCCTCATCTCATATGTAATGAGAGTGTTGTGATGAAAATCCAACTTCATAATCTCTGGGTATTTTTCATTAATCACTAATAAATTTTTATTTAAATTCAATGGTTGTATTCTCAGGATCCTATTAATGATATTGATACCATTGAGGTATTCTATGAGTTGATGTATGTCCTCTACAATAATGTTCACCCAATCAAAGAATGCATTGATGTACTCATTTGGGTAAATCCTTAAATCATCACAATTATTCCATAGTTCCTGAAATTTTTCTTCACATACCTTAGAATCACATTTATACATGTTAATAAGTTTTACCCACTTGGTGTAAAAGGTCTTACAAAACATAACCTCCATGTATATAGAATTAGATAACAATCCTCCCAATGCATTAAATCCTTTGGCATCGACATAAAGTTACCTTTGGTTTATCTATTATATTTTTATTCTCTATATGATGGAAAAATTCCCATGTATGGATAGTGTATATACATCCGACTCTAGTCATCAAAAATAATGTTTCATTTGATTCCTTAATAACTAAAAGTTTTTTCTATCAAAGATCATAAATCACATTTGGTTGATGTCCATTGACTTGTATTCAAATATAGATAACTATACTAAGAAATTTTAGCTTTGATAGCACTTATTAGCCCCAAAAAAAGTTAATACCTTGATAGGGGGAGTGAATCAGGGTATTTTGAAAATTTTCAAATGATTCTAACCAATAATATTGTTCCATAATTTTTAATAATACTTCTCTCCATTAAAATTGATATGAAGTGATAAATTAGTAAAAGAGAAACATAAGAAATTTTCTAATTTTAACCAAACTAGGTAATCTACAGATCATGTAATTATAATATGTTTTTAACCTAAAACACTAAGCACACTTCATGTCAATTAAAAATCTAAGTGCCTATAATTACCCTCCTAGTTTACAACACTCATAAAGGACTCACTGTTTTAATAAATTTCACTAATTAATTTACTTCATGAATGTTATTTTTTTCATATTTATAAAAAAATATTGAGTTTACACTAACAAGGGTATATCAATTCCTCTCCACTTTCATCCACTGATGAACTTCAAAAAAATCAATCAGGGACACCTACTATAGCTCCTTCATATGACTTTCTAACACAAGTATATACCTTTCACGAACCAACCCGGGTCATCCCTAAACCGGTCACCCGAGCCGGTCTGCAACATGGCCCGAGAGGCATTCCCGATCCTCCCAGGCTGGCGACAAGCGCCGGGACATCAATAGAGGTTGTGGGAACGATTCTGCCCAAAATAAATAAATAAAACAATAGAAATAAAACCAAGTAGCACAAAATAAATAAACAAAGTAAATTAACTAAACAAGAACAAAAGAAAAATAAAACTGACCGAAAGATACAACCACTAACTCTGTGTGACCTCACGGGTCACTCTCCAACCCATGACCAAACGTCACCCAAGGCAAACACACCCAAGCTGTTGCCTGCAGAAATAGTAAAAACAAAAAATAACTATAGGCATGAGTATTAAAACTCAGTAGGCATACAAAACAAACTACCTTTAAATAAAGAAATTTATTAATTCCAGGTTTGAACTAAATATACAAAATATTGGTTTTCACACTCACGCACTTTCATTTCTAAAACAAGTATCAGTCCATTGACCTTTATAATTTAAAAAAAACAATTTTTAATGTTTTAAAGGAAAAGGTGCATTGCATTTTAAAACATTTTTGTGAACAATTAGAAATCCAAACTTTAGTTATTATCCAAAAAGGAAAACTACACATAACACACAACACACGCCAAGGGAAATGGAAAAAATGGCACACATGAGCCAGAAACCGTACTAGACTTCTCAATCGTGCGCTACACACAAATAAACACTAAATGAAACATGGGTCGAACCTAGGAGATCGTGAACAATCCAGAACATACCATATATGTGACTCATCCTGAAAGCATGCTCTAACTCGTTGATGTCATAATGCCCTAATGCTCGGTATAGCCCTACATGGCCTAACTGAGGGGACAAATCCCCATAGTAGCAGTAAATCAGTATTCCCCTGCCATGGGGCCACTAGCCAGTGCGTAATCTCAACTATTGTGACAATTGTTCTCAGAATATTCAATCAATATGCTAGGTTCCCATGTCAACACAAGAAATAAAAAGGGGTGCATCCATAATGTAAATCAATCAGTCACGATGCACAAACATCACATACAGATCATGCAATCAATGCAAACCAAAGATCACCCCTGAGTGGGTTTTCCAAAATAATTTATTTTATTAAAGTGCCAAATGGGTCTTCACCAATTTTAAAGAAAAACCTCATTTCTCAAGAAAACCAAAAACCCTTGTTCATAATAAATCATTTATCTTTAAAATTAGAAGAACATTTGAAATTACGTGAATTATGTTTAAAGGAAAAATGGGTATTATTTCAATACTGGGTGTCCACTCGTCGATAAAATGTTTCAAGTGTTCGATATAAAATAAACGAATCTTTTCACACAAAATAATCATATAAAAATTAATTATATTATATTATTTCCAATTTATTAAAATTAATAAAACATCAAGCAATTAATAAATTCTAAATCTAAAGTTAAGTACAGTGGGGGACCTACCTCGACTCTCTGCCCGGTTACGACGACGATGCGGTACGTCCCAACTTGCGCACAAGCACGCACCACTTGCCAATGACTGTAATATCACAGAAAAACCTTTCCAATGCACTATAACAATGAAAAGTATCTAAAAACATAGAAACATTGTCTTAAAAAAATCCAAATGAATAAACAGAGTAAAACCCACCTTGAAACCGGTGCAGATGAAACAGAACAAACCCAAAACATGCGGTAAAACAAGGTGTGCCCTACAAATAAAGGCGAACAATCTAAAGCAATCTGAATCGCTTCGCCTTTGTCAGCGGCAGATAGAGCGCAGTCTGACGTGACCTGAGACTCCATTTGCGAAACCAGTGAGGGGATTCGTGGCCACGTCAGAGCAACACCCTACAAAAATAAAACAACACCCAAAAACAATTAATGCTAAAGGACCAAAGCACAACCCAAAAGGTATCCGAGACTCACATAAACCAAATACAAAACCAAGCACGCCTCAAAATATTTCCAAAAAATAGTCCGCACCACACATAATATTTAATAGACCAGTTAGAAGTTTATAAAACAATTTTAATAACATCGCAAGCCACAAATTAATTATGACAACCAATGTGAAATACATGAAATAGGTGAATATTAAATAAATAAGATTTGTGGAAAGGGGGAAACTCACCTCAATTGATGAAGAACACCCCAAAAGCGGCGCGAAACACCATACACACCTCAACCGCACACTTCAGAATTTTAATTAAACCCTACGCACAAAGATTGAACCCAAGAAGAAGGATATATTAAGAAAACTAACCCCAACACATATGGTTGTAGTAATAACAAAAGCCTCATCAATGATATACTAACAAAAAACCCTTACCGAAAGGAAAAACCTCAGGCAGAGGTGGGGGGTTTTTGGTTCATGTGGGTGCGCCGACAAACTCAAGGGGGAGCGGGCTGTGGAAGGAGGCGCGCTGCAGCAGGGGGTGCTAGAGGATTTTACTGCGGACGTACGAATAGGGAGGAGTGGAAGAGGTGGAATCGACCAAGGGGCATTGTCCAGGGTAGGTGGCAGCAGGGGAGGAGAGGTGTTGTGGGGAAAAGGCGTAGGGAGAGGGCATCGGAGGATATGGGCATCGCGATTCGGTCGGTGCACCAAGAGGGTGTCGCAGTAAGAGGTAGGCACTACGGAAGGGTGGCGTGACGGGAGGCAGGCTGCAGGAGGGCGACGCGGTGGGAGGCAGTCCGCAGGAGGGTGAGCTGGGGCAGCTGGCTTCGTGCAGAGGAGGAGGACCCAAGGCAAGGGTCCTAGTGCGCAAAAAGGGAGAACAGAAAATAGGGGTGATGCAACGAGGGGTGCCGGCGGCTGGTTCGGCTGGGCGCCGCTGTAGGAGGGTGAGAGGGAAGCCGGATCGAGAGAAGGGATCCACGCCGGACTGGGAAACCTGGGGAGGAGGATCGCGTGGCAGAATAGGCCGATGAAGGGGGAGGGGGCGGCGGCTCACGCAGGGCACAAGAATGGGGTGCGGGAAAAGGGAGATTAGGGTTAAAATAATATATATATATATATATAATAAACATAATGTAATATTAATAATTATAATAACAATAAAACCAAAAAATGTTAATGAACCCAATAAATATAATTGGTTCTTACCTATTTTATTTTAAGTAATAATAATAATAATATTAATGCTACAATAATAATAATGGTAATAATATCAATAGCGAAGTAATGAAAACAATATTAATAACAACAAAAGAAATTAAAAATAAACTTAATCTTAATAAAATGATAATTTTATTACACTTCATTTTAAAAAATAATTATATTTATAACAACTTAATAATAATAGTATTATTTCCATATTAGATAATAATAAAATAACCATTTACGCGGTCATATTCTCATTATTATAATTTAAACATTATCATTGTTTCACCAATAATTTTTTTTATTTGGAATACATTTTTGATTAACTTAATTTATTAACTTAATTCATTATTTATTTGAAGTGGCGCGCCATCGCGCAATCACCAGGACCAAATGCATGGTTGCCGCTAACGATGTAGTGACCGTACACCGGCCGAAGACCCACCAAAAACATCAAACTTCAGAAAAGTTCAAATAGGGACCCAACTAAATCTAGTTCAAACAACGTGAGACCGATAAAAGAATAAAATAATAGGTGTCCGTGGTCGGGGTGTGACAAAAACTCCTCTATTTTATCTAAATCGCTAATATATATTCTTTATTGTATCTTCTATGAGCCTTAATCCTCCTTTTAAAATAAAAATATATCTCTTTAAATATTTAAAGAATCACTATTATTCCCTCCAAATAGATCATAAATCAACATTTTTTTGTGGGGACATACAAAAAAACACCTCCTTCAATTTTTATTATAGATCAATAATTTAATTCCCAAGTATTCTTAATGAAATATAGAAAATATAAACCAATGAAAGTACTGAATTGACTCCACCATGACATGGTCTTTACCACCATAGTCTAGAACTTGTATATTCCACTCATACCTACATTTCATGGAGAATAATTAAGAATAATCCTCTAACATGAATTCCAAGTCATAGCATAGTGATAACCATGGAATTGTCCTTATTGAGAAAAAACACCCATTTATATATAAGGTACCATGCTCACTTTGTATTTTCCTCCTCGATTCTAGAATCTCAATACTCGCCATGTCTAGGATCACAACTAGGGCATATATAGCATCCTATCTCAACTAGTCTTATAAGGGTCCTCCATTATAACCAAATTTTAGTAGTGAGCCTTCTCATTTCCCATAGGATTCTAAAAATACATTATGACATCCACTATATCATGGTTTCCATTTGTTGGCTACTTCAACTAACTTCCTTAAACAAAAGCCTTATGTTGAGAACTTATTTATGTTTTTAGCTACATAAAATATATTACCTAAAAAAGGAAGGTTTCCCCTATTTCTATTTTTAGATTTAATGCCTTCGGGCATAACTATATCTTCCACAATTCCTGTGTTATAGTTACCCATTTTATACATGGATTCATCCAACTCAAAGCACTATACACCATAGTGTTCTAAAAAAATTCCCACTATTTTTCAGTAACCAGGGAATGGTTCTATATTCCATGGCATGACTGATCCTATATGATTCTCTGAGCTACCTCCAATAATTTTTATCCTTTATCATGACCATGTCCTTTTCTATAAAAATGACCCAAAAAATAATTATATGGATTTTATATAATAGTTGGAAGAAGATATACTATAGTGTATTCTAAGACAAATATATTCAACATACTCAATAATACTTAGATATTTGTATTCTATGTGTTGGTGAAAAATTTATAGGAAAGGTAAAGGTATTTATTTAAAAACATGTCCTGATTAGAGTACCACATTTGTTTTATTTTGACATGATTGATATTTTTAGACTCTATAGAATTATTATTGAAGTATTTATTTTTAACATTAAGTTTTCACCAATTAGAGTACCACTTTTGGTTGATTTTGACATGATTAATATTTTATAAAAATATTATAATATAGATAATATAATGAAATCTATAATCTTTCCCATTTTGATGTATGAATTATGAGAGATTATTTTTATAATGTTGTTTCTCACAATTTAAAAACATGTGAAATTATATCAATGAGACTTAATATATTCATTTATTCTAAGTTTACAAGTGAGGGGACCCCCTTATGAATTTACTATGATGTTTCTCATATAGTTCGAGGTTGTATTCTTATTTGGGATAATGTAGTTATTAGGAATTAATTATAGATATTTGTGTAGGTATAATAATAAGATGATTAGTAAGTATTATAATAGTTTAGTTAGTTTAGGTATACCCTTTTCAAGAGTTACTTTGTGGTAAGGCTATGACTATCTACTTCTAATGTAGTGTTATAGTTACCTACATACAAGTATTTATGTTTATCAATTTTTAAAGGGGGTAGAATTCTTATGAGATACCTACTAGACATTAGTTCCATTGAATATGTTGATGAAAAAGATTAATATATTCATGGTTATTGATTTATTACTAACTATATAAATTCATTAGTAATAAATTATGTAGATATTTAAAATGTATGAGGTGTTGTTATGGTCATTATTTGTTGAGCGTGAGTGTGATTACAATGGTAATAGATGTGGTAAGACTTTCCCATAGTGAAATTTTGATGACTTTTCTCAATCATATTCTCTAGTGAGTGGATTTATATAAAAAGATAGAGGGAAAAATTAACTTTTATTATAAAATCCAAGTGTGTTACTGACCTGTAGTTATGATTATATGATAAAGGTAATAACTATAGTGATAAAATAATACTATTATAATGTTTTTCTATATATTTTGGTGATGATTCATAAATTTGAGCAGAAGTTTAGTAGATGTTATTAGCATCTTGAGAGATAACCTATAAATAAGTGATTATTTATATAAAATGGGTAGGAATTGGTTAAACAGTTAAAGTCAATGTCTATGAGGGTTTGATTCTGTTATTACCATCCAAAATTGAATTATCCCACAATCATTTTCATTCATTTAGAGTTGATATGGTATAATTTCCCAATGACTCTTCTACTAAGATCTATTTAATGGTTTCCTTTTAAAGGTATAAATAAATTTTGTCCTTCAATGCATTAACTCTTGTAATTAATATTTAAAATAATATGAAAGTTTCAGGTGATACTTTAATGATGATCCAATATAGGGTTTCACCATTGATGAGATCTTGTAGGATTTCTTCTAGTGGATAGATCATCTAAACCAAAAGTTTTAGTTGTTATATGATATTTAATGGTTATCCTGGTGAATTCACCATGTGGTTTAAGTAGCGTGGTAGTGTCAAATAGAGATATTTTGAATGAAATAAATATGAATATTAGACATTTTGATGATTGATTAGTTATGATGGTGTATTTTCATTTAGTTGGTTGCGTAAGAATACTGATATAAATAATTTTTTGAGATATTTTTATATTTTATGGATTTTAGACCTGAAAAACTCATTTAAATTTTAAATGGAAGGATTGAAGAGATGAATGTGTTAATTGGGATATTTTTTTTTAATTTTCTTTTTTAAATACAAAAATTTTAACCATGGGGGTATAATTGTATAAGTTCTAATTTAATTAATACATTTCTTATACATAATATTTGATGACCATTTTATCTTTTTTGAGGTTATTAGAACTCCTTTTAATTAAATGATGTTTTATAGTGAATTAGTTATATTTCGAAAGAAGTTTTAAAAGGAAATACTAATTACAACCTAAAGAGGATAAAATAATAAATTCTTTCATATAAAAATATCATATTGAGAAATGAACATCACTATTATGTCCAGAACAGTGTGTTACTTTTAAGATATTATTTTGGTAATTTTAGATTAATAGCTTATAGTTTCATATTAATTAGTGAGAATTTTATTTAAATACTAAAAATATTTTTTTAACCTAAAACTATATATATATATATATATATATCACAATTTATCAATATAGAGAGGAAAAAATATAAACAGAGTCCTGTATTTCTTTTATCCTTTTATATAGATAAGGATATCATAGGAGTATGAGGGGATCCTCATCAGTTTAACAATATGTCATCAGAATCAGAAAAAGGTGTAGTTATTTGTTTTCAATCCCATTTAGCTTATTATACATGTAAATTTTATCATTCATATATGGAAATTATCTTTTTCAATTTCAAATTTACCCACATATATTGTTATAAATGGAATTAATCATCTCAATGAAAAAAATTAATTTATTTAATAAAAAAATTCATATAAATTTTTCTTATTTGAATTAATGATATTATATCATCCCAGAATTATGTTTTTGTTGTTTAGATTTGGAAGTTATGTAACATTTATTTGGAATGAATCATGTAGAATAATTTATATCAAAGGATTGTCTCAATGTGATGAACTCAATATTTTAGGTTTTATATCAACTGGGTCATTGAGTTACAATAAATATGTGGTAAATGATTATTAATAAATTAAATTGACTATAAATATCCTTTATACTATTGAAAAATTGTATTATACATAGAATATAATGTTTTTGATCAGATCAAATCTATTCTACAATGAAAATTTGATAGTTTTTTGAGGTCCATCAATTTACAAATGCTTTATTTATTTATTTAAAAATAAATAAATAACTAAAACTATAAAAAATTTATTATTAACTTTTAAAAAAATTATGATGAATAATTATATGAACTTCAACATGGTACTAAAAGGGAAAAAATATATTATAAATACAAAATGGTTTATGTTGAAAAAATTTGAAATATAAAATTAAAAAAATGGGAAAAGTTATAACATTGCATCTCCCCTTTCATAAGTAAAAATTACAACTCCATTTTTTTATATGGCTTATTATTAGTATCATTGATTTTAAAACTTATTTTGATTATAATTTTTCTACTAAAGTTTGAATTATACATTGACTATGACATTGAGATCGTGACATTGAAAGAGGTAATTAATGACCAATATATGATATAAAATTATGAACCTTGGCATGGGCCCTGGATCCACGACATTACTTTTTATCTAACATACAATTAAATGTTAAATTTTCAATCAATTTCTGTTTTGGATAAATGAATATCCAATTTTATTAAATTTACATAATGATTTTTATGATATTAGTTTTAAATCTATTTGGGGTCATTTAAAGGATGTTTCTAATATCTTAATTATTAAACTTGTATATTGAAATTTCTTTCTATTGGCCATCAATGGATACTTATATTGATGTGTAATCTAATGTGTTATCGAGGGTTTGGATCCTTGGTGTAGTAATGATGAATAATTTTAAACCATAGGATTGTAAATTGATTATAAATTAAGCTTATTAACAATAATTATTTTAAAAAAATTTAATTATTGAAATTTTGAATAACGAATAGAAAATAATTCTCTTTATGAGATATTGATATTATTGGTGAATGAGCCTATTTTTATTATGTATATCAAGTTTATAGTTATTTTAATTAATAATTTTTATTAATATAAATTTAATTATGATAGTAAATTTGGAAGGACATCTAAGAAATAAAATTATTAATTCATTGATGTTTTTTTGTATGATACTTTGAAGAAAATATTAGTTAGAAATTCATTAAAATGAAATGAATTTAATTTGAGTATATTTAATAAATAGAAAGAATATAAAAAATAGTTCTGATACTAAGGAATATACTCCCACTGATTAATGGGAATATATAGATAATTATCATAAGATTTATTATAATGATTATGTATAAGTAATGTGAGTAAATTACCTTTGTATAGTTATTTATTATTTGAATTATTAGTGATGGATTTATATAAATAGATAGGATATGAATATAGAACTAAAGTAAAAAATATTATATTTATGATGATAGAGATAGAATAAGATGATCCTCAGATTTAAGATAATGATAAATAGTGAATGATTAATGTTAATCAATTATTTAATTGAAAATTAAATTTTATAGAAAAGCCCAGTAAATATTTAATTATGTTGACATGGTAGAACTTAGCTGTGTTAACTAGATTATATATATATATATATATTAAATATTTTTATTTATTTGAAAATAATAAATTTGGATAATGAGGATGAATTCTAAAAATCCATCCATGTTGATGAATATTGTGTCATTAGAGGGAAATGGAATAATGATATTACATGTAATAAATGATTATACTTTTATTGATGAAATACCACCTTTGAAAACTTATGATTATTTAATAAATGCCGTATAATTAATTTAATGATAATATATTATTATGAATTTAATATTATAAATTAATCTTATATAATATTTCTAATAAATATTTAGATAATCTATATGGATGTTTGAAAATATAGTGATTGTACTTTGAGTAACTGTAAATAACATAGATATATCTCATAATATCAATGTTTATGTTGACAAAGTTATGATGTGATGAGTTGAATAATTCAATAATTAATATCTCACTATTTATGAAATATTATATTTAGCTTCAATGAGATTTGTGTTATTGAATTTGTTTAGGATGATGTAGTAGATATGGATTATTTTACATATGGTCATTTATAACCAATGGGAGGGTCTCTGATGTGAGTAAAGTGGATTCATTATATGCTTATAAAAATTTATATGTGATTTAGTGATAGATAAATATCAATGGTGACATAATATAAGTGTGGATTTATTTACACTAAACTACTAATTATGGTTAGAGTGAGATGAAAATATTATTTACCCCCTTTCTCACTCACTGGCCTGGGTGAATACTAGTGATGACATGTGTATTTATATGTTGTTTCTCACCCATAGCTCTAGATAGATTCTAACTAGATATTAATTTGGTGACTAGTGTATTTGTAAAATTCCTCAATATCTTCTATATGGGATTGGTAGAGATGTCCAATTCCACTATCATCCACGATATCACCCTCGATATAAGTTAGTGATATGAGATAATCCACTTGAGTGTTTAAACACTTTTTCTCAAACATCATTGTGATCGAGGAGAATAATGATGAAACAATTATTACCTATCTTATCTATAATACAAATATTGGGATAATTTTATTTACAACTATATATTTTTGGATGTATATTTCCTCTAAAATTAATATATTTAACTTTAATATCGGGGATGTGTTTTTCCTCTGATATTCAAATGTGAAAACCTAGGTATTTTTAATGATACATAAATTTTATAATTTATTAATATTAATGATTATGAATTTATGTATATATATATATATATATTAATTAACCATGTATATATGTTTATATCATGTCTTAAAATGATATATAATCAATTGGATAAATATTATACATTTAAATTATTATGTTTACTAAATTTCATAATAATTTTTTAAGGTTAAATAAAATTACTTATGAGGATTTATTATTTAAAACATCACATATCAGATTACTAGGAATATTAACTAGTTTAATGGAACCATGTGACATTAGTAGAACCTCCCCATATTCTAGAGGCTTTTGACGATAAATAGGGGTTTAAGGAGGTATTTGGGGAGAATATGTTAGCAGAAAATTTGAAAAATTATAGAATTTCATTGATTATTACACCTAATTGAAGTAAATATTGAGAAAACCAAAGTTTTTATTGAATGATTGAATTGTGGAAATAATTTTAAATGGATCAGTTGGTTGTTTTTATATGATTTATTCATTTTTGAACTTAATTTTTTAGCAATGAATATAATCATTGGATTTTTCAATTAAATTATTTCAGGGACATCGATGTGGATTTTTCATTATTTAATTCATTGTGTACTTAATATAACAAATCCATACATTTATTTTTTTAATTTTAAATTCATTTATTTGAATCCATTTTAAACTGGAAACATAAACTTATAAATTTATAAAATACATGGATTGTAATTATTCTATTCAATTTTTATACATAATTGAATAAGTCAGAACTTAAAGTGATGAAATTTTTCTCAATTCAGTCTCTAATTGTGGAAATTATTTTTCAAATAGTGAAATGGAATTCTATAATTTTTTAATGTGTTTTTAAAATGATACATTTAAAATTATTTGAGTTTTTTCAAAAATATGAATAAAATTGGTTAATTAAAAAATGAATCAGAATTTGTTTCTATAATTTGTTTTCAATGTTTAATTTAATCTAGAATATGTCTACACTTAATTATTTTATATGAATTATGAATGCTGATAATTTTTTAGAAAAGCTGTGTGATGGTGGGAATTTTCTATCATTATCTTGCTTGTAGAAAAAATCATCTATAGTTCCACTATTTAGATTGGTCCATCCAGTCCAAACTCTAGAACTAGAGATGATTCTTGTCTGATTAGTACCATAATGTCTGCTTATATTGATCTTATATCTCTAGAAAACATTCTACCAGTACCATTGTTTCATACATCTAAGATTTATATCACCACTAGTAATGAAGAAAATCTTGTTGATCTGCTTCCTCCAGAAGAACACCATGTTACCACCAACTTTATTTTCTCCCCTCTTCTTATTCTAACTTGCTACTATCAATGAAAACATATTACACCCATCCCCTATTCTTGTTTTTTCACCTTCATCCTTCTCCTATCGTGAAAACTCCCATTGACCATGGAAGACGAATCCAAACATCCATGAAAATATGGAGAATATGGGTGACCAACCATTGAATCTCGGAAAGCTGAAGATGATTTCAACACCATTTGAGTCACAACTGATGAAAAAGTATATAACATGAGGCTTAGAATAAATTGATCTACCAATGGAGAATCTATAAGAAATATGATTAGGGATCATAGAAAATTGTGGAATGTATTTCCAAGAAATGAAAAATCTAAATTTACACTAATTAATCACAAATGAACTCAAGTAAAACTATGCCAATGATCTTCCATCGAATAAGCCTAAAACAAAAAGGTAATGTTGAAGATACAAACATCGATTGAAGATTTTACCATAGAACCATGCCACTGAGGAAGCTGAATGCTGTGATAGAGTTTTTTATAGCTACAATTAGGTGGTTGGTCCACCTACCTCACCAACACATTAATTCTAACATGACTATTTCAAAATCTAGATGTGCATCCCTATTCATTTGGCAGCCATTGGATAATATCATGGTAGGTGGGTATTGGTGGGGGAGTTGTATCAAACTTAACTATAGTGACCCTGCCTTTTCTTACATTACTATTACATCATTTTAAGGATAAAAAACATAATAGTATTATACAAAGAGAATCTAAATATTTAGTGTCTTAGAAAAACTAGGACCATATTTAACAATTACAATGTCAAGCATAAACATTTATTTAATTCCTTCTTCTCTATCTTCTTATTGAGACTTTACCTCTCCTTAGTACATGTATTCACCTTAGTATATACATCAAAAGGGGTGAGCTAAAAGACCAGTAAGAGGATAGGTAAGAAAAATATAGCAATGGGTGAGCATAACCATAACATAGGCAAAGGATCATGAACATAAGAGTAAGAATTAATAAGATACTTGAAATGTGGCAATGCATAAAAATGAAACATCATGTCTTAGTGGTTAACTACCACACATACTTGTGAACAAAGTTAGAATCTCATTCACACATCATTTCACTTAAACTCATGAGATTTATCAATTTAACCAATGAATTAGAGCACTGTATAATTCCAAGTGCACCTATCACATTGAAATATTCATATTGTGCTATATAATTCCAGGTGCATCCATCACATCACAACATTATCATTTATCATGCATGCCACAATGAAAAAATATAAAAAATAAACATAACTAACCCATGTAAAGGAATGTGTTTCATCTTATAAGAACATGTTCATAAACTTTGGGTTCCCAAAATTTTTTGGGAATAACATACTTGATATGATAACCATCAACCTTGAGTGAGAAGTAAAAGGTGTGTTTTTGAAAGAAGATTTCTTTTGGAAATCATTTGTTTGAAAAACAATTCAGTAGCAAACATGTATATCCTAGAAAGGTTAATATAATGATGAAAAAATGATTTTTAAGGAGTGACCATACAAAAAATAGAGTGTAAGAGGGAGAACCTGAAGAAAGAAAGTTGGGTATGAGATTTTCCCCTTACCTTGTATCTGGACGCTTTCTTCACTTAAATGTTCTCATGAATCCTCCTCTGGAGATCCTCCTTAAGGAAGCTAGGATTCGTATTTTTATGAGACCAGAAGCTATTTGGCATGGGGAAGAGGCTAGGGAAGATGTTTGGGTAGAGTTTAGATAAGGCTTGAAGTTTTAGAGGTGTGAGGAAATGAGGGTGTGAAGGGTGGTATTTATAGTGGAAGAGAGAAGAGATTTCTCAATATAAAATTCAGTAATTTATTATTTCCCCACAATACAAGGAATAGTGATTATTCCATGACCAATAATAGTAATTTTATCATGTCAACCCGAACCAATTGGGCTTACATTAGTAGAACATCATGCATGACTATATAATTATCTTATTTAGCTTATTTTGTAAATTATGGTATTTCACTATTCATAAAAAAATTCAAGTATTTCAGAAAAATCCCAAAAATTCACCCCAAATTTTATTTTATGTGTAGAATCCAAAAAGTAATTCCATATTTCAAAAAATAATTTTCTAAATATGATAATTTAATGTTAAATTAAAATCATAATTTACTTGAAAAATACAGTTTTAAAATTAAAACTGATTTTATAATGATTTCAAAAATTATGTAAGGTCTTATAAAATTATCTTAAAACTATAAGACATTGTTTTTTAATTTATGAACACATTTTAAGAAAATAAATTTTCTTTTAAATTAATTAATTAATTATAATTAATTATTCATGACTTACACAAATACCAATACTTTTACTATGGTCACATTATCACTTATAAGATGCCTAAATTTTATTTAGTTATTCATGGATAATGTTACTCTTATTTGGGACAAATTACTATTCAAAAGGTTCATATTACTATTAATAAGGGTAGGTTACTATTCATAAGGGTAGGTTACTATTCACCAAAAAAATAAGTTTTCACTATCAGACTCCAAACATCTTAGTGATCACAACCGTGTATGTCAGATTTTCGAAACTCAAAACATTAAAGTGGAAAAATTATGTTTAATAATCACATAGTATTTAGTATCATAATATGTCATCATTCTTCTTAATGGAATTATACTATAAGGCATAATTATAATAATTGAATTCCATTGATCCTGGATGTGATCCTTATATGTGTATCATATCTCTTCGAATGTCATTACTGTTATTAAACTCATGGAGTGTGTTCTCCTGGACAAGTGATTTGTTGAACATTTAAGATGGAATCCTAGGTTGACATTACAGTTGTGACTTTACCTTGAGAATATGTGTCTTTGTTGATTATATATGGATATTATTGTTATATGTGATATAGACATATACCCATGTAGGGTTGAATATTATAATTTTTTGTATTCGTTGTGGTTTAGGGTGTCCTATTGGGTATTGTTTTACTCACCCCTGCATGGGATTTTCCACACTTGTCGTGTCTTGTGTAGATGATCTTACTTTTGAGAGATTCTTAGATGGACCAAAACTAGACAGTTATTAGCGATATTGGATATACCATGGTGTGTTCATGTGGTATCTTGACAGAATTCACCATATTAACATTCAGTTTGGACTTTCTTTCAGACTCTTTGTGGTGGGATTTTATTTGGACTTGTTTACTTTACATTAATTCTTTTCATACTCTTGTTTTTGAATTTGGATGTATATATGCATGGATGTTTATTTGTTTTTAAATTTCAACATTGTATGGGCTTGGATATGTGTTCATTTTTACAGGTACTTCGGCTATCTCCTCCTATGTTAGTTATATGCCTACTCGACATTGGTGGCCAGCCCCTAGCCTATTGAAGAAGGGATTAGGAAGCCACGAAACAGGATCCTTTGGGATGGGTTGTGATAGAGTGGTATCAAAGAAGTTGGTTATACCTTAGGACAGATGTTTATGAGTTTCGTTTGGGGACACAATGTTAAGTGTTTCAAGTTCATCTTTCAGGCCAGGGAATCTAGTGTTGGTGTGGCAACCGACTTATCCATACACCAAGACTCAAATCACTTTTCTTTTGACTTGATACATAGGGATATTGGTTGTAGGGAAAAAATGATGCATGAATCATATAGTAACGAGTTGTGGTTTATATATCCTTCTTGACTCATCTCTCCAAATGTACTCATTGATCATGGAACATCTTTTTTACTTCTAGGATGCCTCCATGATGTATTAAAACTAGGATTCGACATCATAATCGTGAGGATGATCCCATCAATGATGATGAATCAATGTAGGGACAATTCAATGGATTTTAACTTAGGTGGTTCACCAGTTATACCAAAACCTATAGAGCGTCATATGGTACCCACAGTACCAACAAACGTGGTGAAAATACTATATGAAATTTATGAGTTTCAATGATAGAGTCCCCTTAGGTTCTGAGGTGAGCCTGACCCACATATAGCTGATGACTATATTTAGGAGGTGACATGAATTTTTTCACCGGTTCGGGACACCAACAGTCCAGATGGTGGCCTTGAAGGAAAGACTTCTTCATGGATTAGTAGGATGGTGGTTTTGGGGACTAAGTCTTATGACAAGGAAGATATATAATGGTCATAGATTGAGTTCATTATTAGGGAAGATTTTTCTCCAGCTATGCTGAGAGATTTTCATATCTAAGAGATTCTATAGCTCCAGTAGGGAAGCCTGATAGTAAATGAGTATTCATCAATGTTTACCAAACTCACCATGTTCTTGATGGATATGTTTTGAGATAAATTCTTATGGGATTGGACCTTTGAGCAAGGATTGTGTCAGGACATCTGAGCTAGCATTATACCTATAAGAATTACAGCTTATGTTGGGGCGATAGATTGAGTTTTTATGGTTGAGAGGTTCCTAGATGAGATGACACTTATAGTAGTTGCTTGTAGTGGGAAATAAAGAGTAGATATTTCGGAAATAGGGAGATGATTATAGTGCCAGAAACCTAGAATTGTGAGATGTTTCATGAGGAGGTCCCAAGATAGAGGGTCTATGGTTCAGGGCTTATAGGATGGGTCCAGTCAGCCTAGGGAGAGGTGGTGCTAATCATGTGATCCAAAGGGGCATATTTCATGGGATTGTCTAATCCTCCACACTGCTAACAGGGACACAGTGTATAGACTACCAAGGTACAAGAAATATTAGGAGCGAGTAGGTCTCTAGGGTGGAAGATGTGGTAGTGGAGCTGATGGATAAACTTGAAGTGGTCAAAACTATGAGTTTTTACCACCACCACCCCCAGGTTGTCTATTCCAATCTCAGGGAGCTGGAGGAAAGGGGTGGGGGTAGCTGTAGGCAGTCGAGGCCTATGATCTAGAGACCTAGGGAATGATTTGAGCTATGATCTATGTCTTTTTTACCTTATTTATAGTACTAGTAGACACAAGTTCTAGTCATTCCTTTGTTTCCACTTATCTAGTTCGAGACTTGGAGATTTGGTTTAGTAGTTGGCTTGACCCTTTCACTTGGAGACTCCTATTGGAGATGACTTATGGATCACACACTTGTACCAATAATGTGACATGACTCTTGTAAGTGAGAGTTTTTGTTGAGATCTCATTGTATCCGCAATAATTCCTTATAATGTCATCTTAGGTATAGAATGGTTATTCATAGTTCATGCTCACATTGACTATTTTAGGTGGAGGATATGGTGTGTTCATAGTGATGGGATTGGGTTTTCCTCTATGTGTTAAAATAAAGACCAGGAAGTGTAGGATGGACTCATGCATATGTGGTTGGAGTCGATTACTCATTATCTAGATAGCACGAACCTTGATGAAATGGATGTTATGTGTTTTCCAATTTCCTATAGTGGTGGTGGAGTATGAGGATATATTTCCTAATAATGTTCTAGGATTACCTCACCACTTAGATATATACTTATTATTTGATCTACACCCTAGGACGAAACTGATATATGTGCCAATATATAGGATGTATCCCATATATATTTGTGAGTTGAGGGTGTAGTTGACAGACTATTATAAGAAATGATTTGTTATACCTAGTGTTTCACCATGGAAAGCCCCATTTTTGTTCACTGATAAGGACAAGATCTTGAGGTTGTGTGTGGACTACTAGTACTTGAACCAGGTGATGGTGAATAATAAGTATCCATAACTAAGGATTGATGACCTCTTTGATCAGTTAAGAGGGTCGTGATGGTTATCGAAGGTTGACCTCAGGTCAGGCTGTCACCATTTATGAGTATGGGATGAGGATACCCCAAAGAAGACATTTTGATGTCTCTATGGTCACTATAAGTACTTGGTGATGCCCTTTAGTGTGATAAAATCCATTTTAGGGTTCGTGGGACTGATGAACCAAATCTTTTAGCCATTATTATACCAATTTTTGGTGGTCTTCATCGATGATATCCTAGAGTACTCGACATCTGAAGATGATCATGCGACACACTTGAGGATGGTTCTATACGTACTCTGAGATCACCATCTTTATGGGAATCTCTCCAAGTTACATTTCTGGATATAGGAGTCCAACTTTCTAGGAAAAATTATCTTAGTAGATGGAGTGTTAGCGGACCCATCCAAGTTTGAGGCAATGTTAGCTTCAGATCCACCCAAGGGCGTGATAGAGGTGTAGGGATTCCTTAGGTTGGAAGGATATTATTTTATATTCATACCTTAATTCTCTATGATATCAGAAACAATGATAACTTTGACCCAAAATGGGAATCCTTTGATGTGGATGGAATGGTTCCATCAGGATTTTCATGAGTTGAGGTAGAGAATGACGAGTGCTCCCATCTTGAAATTTTCAGAGGAGGGTCTCGAGTATGTAGTGTTCTGCGATGAATCAAGGACTAGAATTGGATTTTTCTGATGTAGAGGTAGGATGTGATTTCCTATGGTTTGTGTTAGTTGAGTCCACATGAGAAGAAATACGCAACCCATGATCTTGATTCAACAACATTAGTATTCTTTCTAAAGATGTGGCGACACTACCTAATGGGAGGGTGGTTTATCATATATTTTTACCACAAGTGTATCATGTATATATTATCTCATAAGGATCTTAACTATATAGAGAGGATATGGATAAAATTACTCTAGGAATATGACTTTGAAATTTTCTACACTCTTAGAAAGGGGAACATGGTAGAATAATATATCAGTAGGAGATCTTGTTCGCAGTTATTGAATAAGGCATAGAAGTAGTTAGGATCATTGAATTTATCCTTTATGGGTGGTCATGGAGTAGCTTAACTCCATTCGATGGTTGTTTCCCCTACACTTTTTCAATGAGTCATGCATGCATATCTTGGGGATACCAATTGTGACACCCTACGTATCAGATATCTATTATACATGCTCTTAATGGATTTTACGAAGGTGGGAATATTTTACTTCTTTTCATTGGACACAAGATGGTACTAATGATTTTATAGGAAGGGGTTCTAAGAGAGTTTCCTACATATCCTTTGCTAGTACATCTAGGTGTGGATAATATGTATCTGGACCTTCGACATCGGCTTTAGTGGCTAGGGATGAATAAGGGAGTTTCCAAGTTTGTCTCTCAATTCTTTACTTGTAAGTAAGTGAAAGATGAGAACCAAGTTCTAGACAGTTTAGCTCAACCCTTAAGGTGCTATAGTGGAATTAGGATGGGATATCCATGGAATTTGTGACAGACCTACCATGTATGTCCATGGGACACAATGCCATATGGGTGATTGTATATTGTCTCAAAAAGTTTACCCACTGCATAGCCATCCGAGAGTAGAATTTAGTAGATAGATTAAGACACCAATATGTGAAGGAGACTTTATGACTCCATAGATTCCCATCAACATTTATTTATAACTATGATTCTCAATTCATAAATCAATTATGGAAGGTATTATAGGAGGTTTTGGGACTTAGTGATGCTTGAAAATAGGGTTTCACCCCCAGAATAACAACCAAACTGTGCGGGCCATTTAGGTTCTAGAGGACATGCTATAAACTGTCATGTTGGAATTTGTCTGTAGTTTGGGGGATCCCCTACCACTAGTGGATTTTTCATAAAAAAACTACCATTTCACCATTTTTATGGAAAAATTTCATTCTTTGTATGGGAGACCCTATAGGTAACCACTTTGTTGGACTAACCTAGGAGATTCAAAACTCATGGGTCTAGAGTTAGTGTGAATAACTACAAAGAAGGTGTAGATAATTAAGGAGTGGATGAGGACTGCATAGAGTTGTCCAAAGTCTTATGTGAATAGATTATGGAGTCATTTAGAGTTCAAGGAGGTAGAATATATGTTCCTATGGGTTTCACCTCAACATGGATTATAGAAGTTTGGCATGGGAGACAAGTTGTCTCTAAGATTCATTGGCCCTTTCCAGATACTACATAGATATGGTGAGGTGGCATACCAATTTTCTCAACCACCAAAGTTTTATTGGGTATAAGATGTATTCCACATGTTTCAATTGAGGAGGTATGTGCATCCCCATCACACGTTATCCACTGGGTAAAGATGGACATCAAGGATGGAGCAACCTTTTCTTAGTACCTGGTAGAGATCTAGGATCAAAATAAGTGGACCCTTCATGGGAGATAGATTCCTTTAGTGTGTGTCTGGTGGAAACACGATAATCTTTAGGATAACACCTAGAAGAAGGAGGCTCAAATTCATTCTTAGCACCCACATCTCTTTGTATAACCATTATTTTGGATTTTTGAGATGTATATTACAAATGTGGGGATAATTTAATGAATTGTATTTTCTATGTATTATTTTTTAATATTGTATGTATTACTTTCAAAACTAGATGCTGAGACAACATGTGATTCTGAGGCTCGATGTTCCTGGAATTAAATGTTTAAAACATATTAAATATATTAAATAGAACATGCATGTATTTTTCCTAAAAAATTATAATAAATTATAAATGAGATAACAAATCATAAATTAGAGGGGACCATTGAGTTCATAATGTGGTTTTTACTCTAGATGTGACATAACCTTTGTCGGTATGGGATGTTTGTGGAAATTTTTTCACATACATAAAATAAATCAAATTATTTTTTTAATTTTTAGATGCAGTGAACTAAATTATTATATAAGTATACAATTATTCCAATTACTTAGGTTTATCCACATAACCCTGGAGCCATTGGAGAACCTTTAGAGAGATCGTTGGAGGATCTCTCTTAAAATAATTCCATCTGGATTGTAGATCAATGATCAGTGCACAACTCGATTTAGAGATCACACCAACGACAATGAACCAGGCTCATTCTTCATCAATTATCATTCCATCTCGAGGTAGGTGGTTGTTTATTTATATTATTTCCCCATTTTCTATTTCTATGATGAATGTGGATCAATCAACCAATAGATTGATCCATGGATCGTTTGTATTTTTGGGATGGTTAGTTTTATTTGGGAATTGGGAGAAATTATTTATGATTATTTTTATCTCTTCATTTGTCATTTTTATGGAAATGAATTGAGCTAAACATGAACATAAACCAAGGCCTTTTCATTATTATTATTTTTTGTGATTTTCTCCCCCAATTATACACTCATCATGTGTGTTCTTCATTTTTCCTGTGGTTTAACATACACCGATGAATTGATCATTGCACACCCATTTCATGGTGAAAATATTTGATATCATAGATATGGACTCAGTATGGTGTCAGGATCATGAGAAATTGGTAGTGGCATGTGGATATGACTGGATTAGAGACCCTTGATTCGAGTGGGTATTGACAATGGTGATGAGAACACATGGAGGGTGTTTCCCAAACGGTTTTGAAGTCCATATTCTGGTAAGTAATATAACAAGTCTTGATTAGAGTAGATATTTGTTTTCTAGAAATATTGAGACCAGAATCTGAGGCGGTGGCAGCACGAGCATACGTGGGATGAAGAACCTAGCTTTTTGAAAAATCACAATCCACATGGATTGTAATATATGATTAAATAGTGCGTGGGTCCCTTATAGTAGTGTCTAGGGTTTCATGAGGAAGTTAAGGATTACACAGAATGTGACCCTATCAAATGGTGTGTAACCCCTCTCCAATGACTTGACATGTACCTAAAAGGGTACAGAGGCATGGGTTGAAGTACCCAACCACATGTATGTTGTATACTCCTACATGGATACATCTAGGCTAGGTATACATGAGCTAATCCATGTATGAGTAAACATGAAAAAGTAAACAGGCCATAATACGTCATGTAATTTTACACAAACAAGGGAAATATCTATTTTACATGGGTAGGACTCGGTGCTTAAGGGACGTGATGTGTCCTCCTACTTTATGTTGTTTACTCTATCAATGTTTGCTTATAGCCCTTTTCCTTTATATCTTGTACACATTTCATTAAGGGTGAATTTACTATATCCTTTTCCCTGGGGGTTAGTATGAAATCACCTCTTATAGATTGGACAATGATCCCTTCAGTAGGAATTCTTGGATTGACTTACCAGAATCCTTTCGTGAGGCCTAGAGTGTGATTTTATATCATCTTTTTTTCCTAGGTGTAGTTCTTGTTATCATCATGAAAAACACTATGTAGGCTCTGATCCACTACTTATAGGTTTATTTCATATTGATTTTTTGGTATCCCCCATGGCCCAGAGTGTGATCCTCACCTATGTATCATATCTCTTTAGATGTCATCAGTGTTATCAGACTCATGGAGTGTGTTATATCAGATGAGTGATTTGTGGACCTTTCAAGATGGAATCCTAGGCTGATATTATGGTTTTTACTTTACCTTGAGATTTTGTATCTTTGTTGAGTATATCTTAATATTATTATTATTTGTTTTTTATAAATATACCTTTGTAGAGATGACTGTTATACTTTTTTTGTACGCTCTGTGGTTTTTGGGTGTCCTACTAGGTATTATTATACTCACCCATGCACATGATTTTCATGCATGTGTCATTTATTATGAATCTGATAAACCTTTTTATAGAGTCCTAAAAGGACCAAGAACAGATAGTTCTTAGTGAGACCAAACAGAAAAAGGTGTGTTCCTTCAGTATCTTAACATCAATCCCCATATTTACATTCAGGTTGGACTTGTTTTTAGACTCTTTGTGGTGGGATTTTTTTGGCCCTGTTTAGTTTTTTTACCTCTTTTAATACACTATTTGTGGTATTTAGATGTATGCATGTATGGTTGTTCAGTTTTTTTTACATTTTAGCATTGTATGGTATTGGTTATGTGTGCATGTGTACATGTACATTGGCTAAAACCTCCCATGTTAGTGATATTCCTACTCAGCGTTAGTCGCTTCCCCTGGCCTATTAGAGGCGAGCTTGGGGTGTTGCAGAATAGGCCCCTTTGGGATGGTTCATGAAAAATTGATCTAGAAAAGATAATTTTAAGCTAGTGAAGAAGTGATTTTATTTTCTTGAAAGGTTAAATTATTCCCTATAAATCTTTAATACAGGTATACAATTCTATACATTGTAATTAATATTTTTCCTTTTAGTGCGTTTGAGATCAAAGGAGAAGTTTCAAAGTATGAATTTAAGGTGAATGGACAACAATTGAAGAAGTTTCATGAGTTTTTTTTGAAATAAACATTGTAGGAGTCTAGACTCTTCCTTATTTTTATTAAATAGAGCACAATTAGGTTGTATCTTTCCTTTATATTGGTCTAGCTACAAAATTTATTTTTCACCTTTTATTCATTAATTAATGCATTCTATAATTTAATTGGAAGTATGTATAAACCAAGTGTAGGGGATAGGGAAAATTAGTTAATTATGTAAATAATTTTTTTTCTTTTTTAAATTTCATATCTATCTTAAAAAAACACAAATATGTCTTAGGAATCTGTTTATAATTCATATTGGGTGTTTTTTAGATTTTTGAAGTGTAAATTAAAAAAGAACACAGAAATAAAAAAAATACAAACAAACATTATAGCTCAATTTTGTCCTACCTAATTAATGTACCATGCTAGTTCTAAGGATTTCATTGATCATGAACTATTGAAGTCATGCTGATGAATCCTAGTTGAACTCAATCGATTATATTACAAAGATCCACCACTGAAGAAGACTCAAACTAGAATGTCATGTTAAAGACAATGATGTCGATTAAAAATGTTGAATACCATACTGACTATTGAAGATGTTGAATCCCGTGTGGATTGAATATACTGAATTCCATGTCAATTGAAGATAATGAATCCCATAAAGTAATCAAAATCCCATGTCAGCTATTGAAATAGAATCTCAAACCACAATTCCATGATGAAATTTGGATCTTTTCAATGAAATAATAGTTAAAGGATTTCACATCGTGGTATTTGAGTAGAACCGAGGATATCGAGCCACTGCACCCTATTCCAACTGATTTGAAGTGAACCCCACCTTAGCGTGATTACAGAGGAGGCTAAGTACCAATCACCAATAAAAAATTGATGAAGAAATCATGATGCGCTTCATTGTGGAAGAAATTGAGATGTACCGAAAACAAGAACATTCTCATAGTCACTCAAAAGTGTTAAAGGAACATGTTATACTCCCATGGGGAATTTAAAAGTGCTATAAAAAACTCCAATCATTCTATAATAAATGGAGAACTATTCACTAGTTCTAGGATAATATGACTCTCTTGATATTTTTAAGTCTACTTCTGGAATGGATTGATTGATTTGATGTATTTATACAGTACATTTATCCTCTTTTCATTATATTGTTCAACTCTTCAGTGATGGAACACTAGACCAATAGTAGTTGAGCCTTGGAGAAATCTATCACCCATATGATGAATTATAGTTTTCAATGATAATTATTATTTATTAAATTATTTATAAGTGTTTGGATGTGTATCTCATAATAGATTTCCATTTTTCATATTTAAATTATTCTTTCCTTCTTCACTGGTTGCACACATAGGTAACTTATGAATTACTTAACCACTTATGATAGTTAGCAGTGGGATAACTTAAGAGTGATTGGTGGTATCCACCCACTAAGATTTGTGAGGATAGATAATATAGTTATTGTTGTGTCTTTCTGTTTTAATCAAAATTTTCTGAAATATGATAATTAGAGAGGTTTCCTTTTATTATTTAATAAAAAAGGAGAGAAATTGAATAATGATTCTTGGGTAAGTGAACAAAGTAATATCTATTTAGACCAGTATGTTTTTAATATTGAATTTAAAAACAATAAATTGAATCAAATTTTTATATAATTTAAACCCATTAAATAAGGTAAAAACACATCAATAACATTTTATTCTTTGAATACAACCCAAGTCACACTTTACTACATTTTACTTAGGTTCAAAATTTATTTTATTCAAATCTTAATGACAGGTTGTGCATCAAACTTGGATCCATTTTTAGGGAATACAATGTTATTGTTTAAATTTTAATTAAAATGATATTAATGAATTACCAGATCCAATTATTCTAACCTTGTTTCTTTTTATCCTAATTTTTATAGAACTATTTTCTACAGGCTTAAAATTTTTAAAATCACTGAATAAGAGGAAAGAGAGTTTTTCACCATTCCATTGGCTAACTCTCGTTCATTACCTTCTTCTTATTATATAGAAGATAAAATAGGATGTTAAAAGATGGAAGATAATATTTCTCAAGTAAATAGAACTTTGAGATAAATTTATACACCTAATTTCAACATTAATAACTGATAATTGAAATTGAATGGAAAATAAAATTGTGAACTTAGAAAAAAATCATTTGAATTTTACTTAAATTTCAGGGATTATCATATGAGGAACCAACATGTAATTGAGATAATTGAAAGATGTGTTCAATGGATTCAGTTATAAGGGATTCATTGAGGTTTAAATCAATTAGAAGACTTTCCCCTTCTCTCTTGAACAAGAATCCAATGAGTATCTTGATAATCTACAACCTAGAGAATTCACCACATGGGATGATCTATAGTGGTCCTTATATTAATTTTTTCCCTACTTCAAGTAGTTATCGACTAAGGAAGTAGATATATGAAATCAAACACAAAACTAGATAAATTATTTATGAGTTTTGGGAAAGGGTCAAGACAAAAATTGAATCCTTCCTACACTAGCCCTTAGAAGAGCATAACTTATTGGTAATATTTTACCAATGATTTATAGAAAATGACTAGAACCTACTATACACTTCTTCTGGAGGAGAACTTATTGATAATTCACTTTTTGAATTTATATAACTGATTGAGTGTATATACCAAAATTCCGAAAAAATAGGCATAAGGACTGAAACTAGAGGTTTACATGAGGTAAATGTTTTTGAATAACCTTTAATAGAAAATAAAATTTAAGAACTAACCTATATTGCGAGATAACATTCCATGAATAAGGCACTAGAGAGATCACCCACCACACCCCCTAGGGTCTAGCAAATTTTTTATTCTCTGGTGCATTACAATGATGAATAACATGAAGTTCAAGGGACTAAAATTTGTGATTCCATATTCTATTGTTAGTTCCAAAATCAACCAAGTAGTAAACAAGGATTTATTTAATTTCCCAAAAATCAGTTTGGAGTTTGCAACCAATGGAATTAAGCACTACTATTCTAGAAATATTTTCAATAGGATTCTAAATAGCATTTTCAAACCTCTCCATTCAAGATACAAAGTTTCCAACCATCCACAAGATACTAGTATGGACAATGCAACGTCTTGTGTTTTGAACTGGGAAAAAACTTCTAGGGGAATTTAAAATTTTCCATTTTTTGGGCAGGATGTTTTTAAAATAGAGCATTGGAACTTATTTTTTTCCAAGAGTTGACATTGTGATGTGTCTTTTAAATAAATTGAATTAAATTAATTAAAATTTAAATATAAATAAATTAAATATGGGAATTCTCTAATAATAATAATAATATATATATTTTTTATTATTATTATTATTATTATTATTACTATTATTAGTTTTAGGTTAGGTTTTTTAGAGACACCAAAGGGTATCCTTCCTCTAGCATGCACCCCTAGCCAAAACCCCCTAACGGGATGCACCCCTCTTCTTTGTATCCTCTTTTGACCACTGATTCCATTCAGTCCTCTTGTAATTTCTCTCTGAAACATTGAGGTAGTCTTCTCTACCTCCTTCTCCTCCTTAGCCCTGTCTTATTTTTGTCTCCCCGCTGTGTAACACCCCAAGGTTTTGAAAATAAATATTGAAATGAATTTCATAACCTAGCCATTAAACACAGCTTCTCCTCTACTATGTTTTGAATTTCGAAAAACTATCATCTAGAGTTGTGACCAGTAAGTCATTTGGAGTCTGATAGAACAAACATGATTTTCGGTGAATAGTATCATACCCTTATGAATAGTAATATGACCCTTATGAATAGTAAATAATGATATTATTTTATTTTCTTAAGGAATAAGATAATGAGATCTTAATTAATTTTTCAATGTGATATAAAACTAATTATACATTTTAATTGTTATTTTTTTGAATTAACTATGATTTTATTTAAAAATTAAATTAATAATATTTAGAAAATTATTTATGAAAAATGGAGTTTATTTTTGAATTTTACATGTCGATAAATGGTAGGGGTAAATTTTTGGGATTTTTCTAAAATACTTGAATTTTTGTGAATAGTAAAAATACAGTTTTGAGTTTCGGTATATTTGATGACATTATAATGATTTAATAATTAATAAAAAATTATGGTAGACTTGTGTACAGTAAAATAATATATTAGGTGTCCCAATTAGCTAATATCATGGTCAAATACCATGGTAAATCCCATGGTTTTACAAAAACCACTAATGAGGTGTCTTTTTAAAATTAAGAAAATATTCTCTATCTTTTACTATAAATAATCACTCATCCATTCGTTTTCATTCATTTCATATCCCTCATCCTCGAATCTCTGGTGGTTTTACCTCCTTATGAGTCCTCCCAAGGTGTCCTTAAGCCCCCAATGTCCCAACCTTCAAATTCTAGGAGTTACTCTACAAGGTAAGGGAACCTTTCACCCTTCTCTTTTAGTCAACACTTCTTTTATATTATCTCTTTGAATTTCCATTACCATATGTTGGGGTTTGATATTATGTATTCCCCTTACTGGAATTTTTATTTACATATGATGAGATACCCATTTTCTCTCTTCAATTCCTTTTATGAAATTTTATGCGACGCTGTTAGGCTGCCGAATTTTCATAAAGGATCTCTCAACTTTTCTTTTCTTTTCAAGTTCATCTCTTTTATTTTTCTATCTTCACCTCCTCTGTATAAATGACCATGATAACTCTAGTATCATATATATATACTTTAATTATATCATTTTAATGGAAGAACCATCATCAATATTCTTACTCCTTCCCTTTTATTTTTCATAAACGAAATCAACGTCCATGAGGTTCTAATTTATAACATTCATGGACGATGAAGTTTATTTCTTCAATTTATCCTTAATTACTGGTCATGAAACCATTTATATGGTTTAAATAGATTATAATATATTTATTATAACCTAATTAATATTTATTAACTAGTATATGTACATATTATTAATTCATATGACAAAACTAGTTCATAATAATCCAAATACTTCCAAATAATCGAAGTGGTTTTCATCTAAGGATTCATCCTCATTCCATGTAACCAAATGATATAAATGAACATTAATTTTTTTATGTTCATAAATAATATTTAATTTTAACTCTGAATATTTACATCATTTCCACATGAACTCCATTACTTAAAAACAAGTGAACCGATTATGAAAAATCAAGAAAACAAACACTCTAGAACGACAGAATTCAATATAATAACTTATCTATAAGGACATAAGTGAACTAAACATAATTATGGTGAACTAAATACAGGTATAATATGTTCCTAAATATGTTATGAATAAGTCTAATTTCATCTTCCAGGAGCTTAAGTTCAAGAGCGGATCACATTCGGACTTAAGGTATGTTTTTTCCACCCAAACTTCTAATTTCATTTGGGTTACTTTCATTGTCAAATTACCTCAATGAAATTATTATGTATCATTATTTACTCCTCAAATATTCTGTGTGAGTGTTCTATATATTTACACCAACCATAATCCTTTCTTATTTTATGGATAGTTACACGTTTTAAAATGAACTTTCAAAATTGTTTTCAAAAGACAAGCCCGATTCAAGGGAATTTCTCAAATTCTTACCTATTTTCAGGGGCACTCTACAATATTTTTTTGGAAACCATGATAATTATAAAATCAATAATTTTATTATGAAAATACTATCCTACTTTACTTCTGTTTTATACAATTATTTTTTCAAAATAACTCTTCTTTTAAAAGTAAACGAGTATTTATCTCAAGAATTACTTGAAGATTTTATAAGAGCATCTTCATCTATTTCAACACTCTTGTTGATTATTATGTATTATTGGGATTAATATTTCATGGTATCATCTACCATATTTAATTTAATGGTTTATTATTATTTTGGATGTGGATGTTCTATCTTAAAACTATTCACCAATTTACTCTGAATGGTTTGTGTTTATGCTTAATGTTCGAGGAAAGTTATTTACATTTCATATATTAGTTTCAATAAGAATGTAAATTTTATTTATATTTATCCCCATTCATATGAGGAATTAATTGGACATAGAAAGTTCTAGGTGGGGCTTACTATACCACCTCGGTGCATCATTAGGTCTCATGAGACAAACTACAGTCTTGGCACAAGGCCTTGACAAAGTGATTATTTATGGTCTTGGCACGAGGCCTTGACGGTATGGTTATGTTGTCTCAAATTACGCATTCCCTAATTATGAAAATAGTATTGATGGTTCATGTGGTTATTCGACTAGTATAATACCCATGGTTTTATTTTATTATGGAATCACTTACTTAGTTCTTATTCCTGCCATAATGTGTTCAAGTTTTTGTTAAAGGCATATGTTTTTAGTTTTTAAACTTGCCTAATATTTATATATCTTCCACTATATTACTTACCCTTACTGATCATTTGATATCATCCCTTTATTATGTTTCATTTTATCAGGACATGAAGAATTTTATTATGAATGACATGCTGAAATAACCTAGGAGTTATGGATGTTGTCTAAGGAGTTTCTATGTTGTATTTATTTTCAAGTTGTAATGTTGAAATTATGTATGAATCTTGTTTCCAATAATACTAAACCACTCAGTCCTTCGGGATTCATATTCCTTGTTTATATGCCAATGTAATCAAATAAGTCACCGGATCTGGGTAATTGGGGTCAAGTCCTTACACTTGGTATCAGAGAGAGTTTATTAGAAAACTTGGAAACTAGATTAGAAAATGTAGATTAGGGAATAAATCCCTAAGATTGTCTTTGAGGATAAGTATACAAGAACATCCTGGTATTTTGGTAAAGAATATATTAGGTTGATTTTTCTATAAAATATATCCCTATATGGATACAAATATGTAGAGGTGGCTCTAGAACAGATGTACCTTGGAGTGAAAACTCTGATAAGGAGTTTCGGGCTTCACCTGAGTATCTTGGTACACGAAAACAATCCTTGTTGCACTCTTGGTATTGACACTCCTGGGGGATATGCTTATGATAATTCACATTTTCTTTACAAGCCATTATGAAGGATTTAAATGTAAATTTTTTCACAAAAAATCCATGTTTATGATTAAGAGATTAGATATGCATAGAATTTCAATTTATGTTAAGTATTTTTCTACATTGAGATTATAAATTAGGATTCATACCCTAATCTAATGTATTCCATTATTTAGAAATAGAAGCTAGTGGAAGGAATGAAAATAGCACGAACACACATGTCCCCTGTAGGGATTTCCCACCAATGCAAGATAATGATGTTGGCTCTGGTGCTGTGGCTGGTTCTGAGCAACTTTTAACTATACTAGGACAACTTACTCAGGTTATGAATAATAACCTTACCCGTATAGATCATTCAAATCTACCACATGGAGGATCTATGTTAGATCGATTTATGCAACAACAGCCTCCATCATTCAAGGGACTACAAACCCATTTGTAGTAGAGTAGTGGATATTTTCCCTAGAGAAGATATTTCTCGCTTTGGGATGTAACGAAAGAGAGAAGGTTTTCATGGTATTTTATCATCTATCAAGAGATTTAGATCAGCGGTGGACATTAATCCAAAAAACAAAGGAGGAGTAAGAAATATAAGAGATGTAATGGAGGGATTTTAAGGAAATATTCTTAGAAAAATATTTCCCTCATGAACAACGAGTATATATGGAGAGTAAATTCTTGAATCTGAGGCAGAAAGAGGATGAAAACTTTTCCAAGTATGAAGACAACATTAAAAGGCTAGCAAGGCATGTTTCAGACATCATACATAATCCAAGGAAATAAAATTGACCAATTCATTGATGGTTTAAAACCATTCCTTTGAAGGGATCTATTCTCCCAAAGTTTCTCATCATATAAAGATATAGTATAAAGTGATATCAAGATAGAAAAATAATTTTCTAAGTCTTATGACCTTAAAGGAAAACAAGAAAAGAAGATGGCTATTGAAAAATCTAGAAAAGAAAATAAAGAAATGTGTAAGAAAGAAAGAGTTGAATTTCCATCCTATAAAAATTGTGGGAAGAAACACCCTAGCACTTACTTGAAGGGAATGGGAGTCTGTTACAAGTGTGGAGAAAAAGGCCACCAAGCTCATGATTGTATGGGGAAGAAAGAAGCTACCAATGTTCAATGCAACAATTTTATTGAGATGGGACATTATGCACATGAATGTCCTAAGAATCAGGGAAATGTTCCCCAAAGAAGGCCAATGGAGTAAGGCCAAGCTTATGCAGTCCCAACTGCAGAGGTTGAAGTTCCTAATGAAGTGGTGGTAGGTACATTGATCATTTCATCAAACTTAGATAACGCTTTATTTGATTCTGGATCATTTCATTCATTTATATCTTCCCAGTTTTCCATGAAAATTAGATATATCCAATTTGATTTAATAAAGGAGTTATCAGTCAAAACCCATAATGGATGTATCATTGCAACAAAAGCGTGTCAATTATTCCCCCTCATGACACATAAACATTGTTTTGTTTATTACCTTATCATCATACCAATGACTTAATTCTGATATAATTCTTGGTATAAATTGTCTTTCAAATTATGATGCAAAGATCTATTGCAAGAATAAGGATGTTACAATTTTTGAGTATGGTGTGGAATCCCTTATCTTTAGGGTAGAAACATCACCATCTGATTCTCATCTAAATCCACCCCCAGTAGCTCTACTAAATTAAATTATTGGATAGGAAGAGAACCCAATATCTATGGGTGATAAAATAAATATTCAAATTGAATATGTGCATGTAGTGCAATAATATGTTGATGTCTTTCCTGAGGATTTACCTGGACATCCTCCGGAGTAGAAAATTGAGTTTTACATTGACTTGATTCCTAGTTCAAGGACTATATCAAAGACCCTGTATAGAATGGACACTATAGAGTTAGTGGAGCTAAATAAGAAACTAGAGGAATTGAGTGATAAATGATTTATTCTCCCTAGTTTTTCTCTATGGGGAGCCCCTATTCTTTTCGTTATGAAGAAATATGGGTCTATGAGGTTGTGCATTAATTAAAGGAAAATCAATGTTATTACAATAAAGAATAAGTATCATCTACTATGAATTGATGATTTATTTGATCAACTTCATGGAGCCTAATATTTTTCAAAGATTGATATTTGATCTGGATATCATAAGTTTCTTGTGAGTAAGGAAGACATTCCAAAAACAGCATTATGAACCAGGTACGAGCATTACGAGTTTACAGTAATGTCTTTTGGACTAACTAATCCACCATCTACTTTCATGGATCATATGAATAGTATTTTTAAGTAATATCTTGATGACTTTGTAGTGGTGTTTATTGATGATATCCTGGTATGCTCTAAAAGTTATGAAGATCGTGAAAATCACTTACGCACTATTCTGAAGACTCTTAGAAGAAATGAACTATATGGAAAGTTTATCAACTGTGATTTTTGGCTTCAATAAATTTTCTTTATAGGACACATTTTCTATAAGGATGGAATATCTGTAGATCCTATGAAGAAAAAGTCTTTCAAGAATGTCCTACTCTAACGAACATAACTGAGGTACGTAGTTTTATTGGTTTAGTAGGTTATTATCAGCGTTTTGTTCAGAACTTTGCCTATTTATCCAACACAATGACCAAGTTCACATGAAAAGGGGAGGAATGTGAAGAATGTTTTGATGAATTAAAGAGGAGGTTAGTGAATGATCTTATCCTAACCCTACCATCAGGGAGTGATGGGTTTGTTTTCTAGAGTGATGCATCAAAGAAAGGATTTGGTTGTGTCCTTATGCAGAATGATCGAGTGATTTCCTATGTATCTAGGAAACTAAAAATTCATGAAAAAGACTATCCAACTCATGATCTTGAGTTAACAGTAGTAATATTTACTCTAAATATTTGGAGACATTACCTCTATGGAAAAAATGCGTGATATATACATATCATAAGAGTTTGAAATATATATTCTCACAGAAATAACTCAACATGAGGCAAAGGAGATGGATGAAGCTACTCTAAGATTATGATTGTATAATACAATACCACCCGGGGAAGGCAAACAAGGTAGTAAATTCTTTGAGTATAAAGGACCACGGGACTTTGAAGAAGATGAGAGTTAAAAGGGATCCTTTGTTCATGGATCTAGTAAGGATGGATATGGGATTTATCAAGGAACGTAAAACATAAAAACTTTTTCAAATGGTTTCCAAACCTTCTTTAATGGAAAGGATAAAATGTTCTCAATGTGATGATGAGGAGTTTCAAAAGAAAATTAAATTTATAAATGATGGGAATTCAACTGACTTCATATATGAAGGTGGAATTTTGAAATTAAAAAAGAAGATTTGTGTTGCAGCTATTCCTGATCTAAAGAGGGAACTATTGGATGATGCTCATAGCTCTAATTTCTCTATACACCCTGGTATCAAAAATATGTATAGAGATATAAAGTAACATTTTTGGTGGGAAAACATGAAGAGGTAGATTGCTAATTATGTGTTGAGATGTTTGGTTTGTCAATAGGTGAAGGCTAGAAGACAAAATCTTGGAGGATCCATGCAACCCCTTCCTATTCCTATATCTAAATGGGATGATATTACAATGTACTTTATCATGGGGATACCAAATACTCCAAGAAATAATGATGCAATATGGGTCATTTTTGACCGTCTTACAAAATTAGCACATTTTCTTACTATAAGAGAAGATTTACCACTTGAAAGTTTAGAAAGAATATATATTAATGAAGTTATAAGACTTCATGGTGTATCTTTATCAATTGTTTCTGATCATGATCCTTGTTTTACATCACAATTTAGGAAAAGTATTCAGAAGACCCTAGATACTGATCTTCATTTGAGCACTGCCTACCACCCACAAAGTGATGGACAATCAGAACGAACTATTCAAACATTGGAAGACATGTTGAGGTCTTGGTCAATTGAATTTCAAGGTATGTGGGATCAGTATTTACCTCTCATAGAATTTTCCTATAACAATAGCTTCAATTCAAGTATTTAGATGGCACCATATGAAGTGTTATATGGAAAGAGATGTCGTACGCCAACTTGCCGGAATGATGTTAGTAAAAGAATGCTCATAGGCCCAGAACGTGTTGAGTAAACATCATAAAAGGTATATATTATCCAAAACCATATCAAAACATCTCAAAATAGGCAAAATATATATACTGATAACTAAAGGAAGGATTTGTAATTTCAAGAAGGAGATCATGTTTTCTTAAAGGTATCTACATAGAAGGGTATTATACGATTCAGTAAGAAGGGAAAATTAAGTACTAGGTACATTGGACCTTCTGAAATTCTAGATCAAATTGGAGTTGTAGATTACCATTTGAAAATAATTCCAAGTCTCTCCAATGTTCACATTGTGTTCCATGTGTCAATGTTAAGAAAGTACAAACCAGACCCAACACATGTACTCACCTACGAAGAAATAAAACTTAAGACCGATCTATCTTATTGTGAAGAGCCTATAAAGATTCTTTATACTAGAAAAAAATTATTGACAAATAGTACAACTCGTCTAGTAAATGTTCTTTGGAGGAACCATAAGATGGAGGAACCAACATGGGAGCCTGAGGAGCTCATGTTGAAGACATACCTGAATCTATTTAGGTAACATTTTTTGGATTTTGAGGATGAAATTTTTTGTAAGGAGGGGAGAATATAACACCCCAAGGTTTTGAAAATAAATATTGAAGTGCATTTTATAATCTATCCATTAAACACAACTTTGATTCTACTATGTCTTGAATTTCAGAAAACGGTCATCTAGAGTTGGGACCAGTATGTCATTTGGAGTCTGATTGAACATACATGATTTTTGGTGAATATTAACATACCCTTATAAATACTAATATGACCCTTATGAATAGTAAATAATGATATTATTTTATTTTCTTAAGGTAATAATATAATGATATCTTAATTAATTTTTCAATGTGATATAAAACTAATTATACCTTTAAAATTTTTATTTTTTGAATTAACTATTATTTTATTTAAAATTTTAAAAAATATTATTTAGAATTTTATTTTTGAAAAATGGAGTTCATTTTTGAATTCTACACATCGATAAATGGTAGGGGTAATTTTTGGTATTTTTCTAAAATACTTGAATTTTTGTGAATAGTAAAAATACAGTTTTGAGTTTCGGTATATTTGATGTCATAATAATGATGAAATAATTAATAAAAAATTCTGGTCAACTTGTGTGCAGTATAATACGATATTAGGTACCCCAAGTGACTAATACCATGGGAAAATACCATGGGAAATCCTATGGTTTTACAAAAAACCACTAATGAGATATCTTTTTCAAATTAATAAAAAATTCTCTCTCTTTTACTATAAATGCCCACTCATCCATTCGTTTTCATTCATTAAAAATCCCTTATCCTAGAAGATATAGTGTTTTTACCACCATATGAGTCCTCTCAAGGTTTCCTTAAGCCCCCAAGGTTCCAACCTTCAAATTCTAGGAGTTACTCTACAAGGTAAGGGAACCTTTCACCCTCCTCTTTTAGTCAACACTTATTTTATGTTATCTCTTTGAATTTCCATTCTAATATGTCAAGGTTTGATATTATGTATTCCCCTTACTATTTTTTTTGATTTTAATATGATTATATACCCTTTTTCTCTCATCAATTCATTTTATGAAATTTTGAGCGACGTTGTTAGGCTGCCAAATTTTCATAAGGGGTCTCTCAAACTTTTTTTTCAAGTTCATCTCTTTACTTTTTCTCTCCTCAAATCCTCTATTCAAATGACATGATAAATCTAGTATCATCTATATATTGTAATTATATATTGTTAATTTAATAACCATCATCAATATTCTTACTCCCTCCCTTTAATTTTTTATAAATGAAATCAACGTCCATGAGGTTCCAATTTATAACCTTCGTAAAAGGAAAATATTCTTTCGTCAATTTATCATTAATTAATAGTCATGAAACCATTTATATGGTTTAAAAAGACTATAATATATTTATTATAATATAATTAATATTAAGTAACCAGTATATGTTCATATTATTAATTTATATAACAAAACAAGTTCACAATAATCCAAATACCGCCAAATAATCGAATTGGATTTAATCTAATGATTCATCCTCATTCCATTTAACCAAATGATATAAATGATCATTAAAACTTATTAATGTTAATAAATAATATTTAACTTCAATTATGTAGATTTACATAATTTCCACATGAACTCCATTTCTTAAAAACAACTGAACCGATTATGAAAAATCAAGAAAACAAACACTCTGGAACAACAGAATTCAATATAATAACTTACCAATAAGTACATAAGTTAACTAAAAATAATTATGATGAACTAAATAAATGTCTAATATGTTCTTAAATAAGTTATTAATACGTATAATTTCATATTCTAGGAGCTTAAGTTCAAGAATGGAACACATTTGGACTTAAGGTAAGGGTTTTCCACCCGAACTTCCATTTTCATTTGGGTTACTTTCATTGTAAAATTAACTCAATGAAATTATTATATATCATTATTTAATACTCATAAATTCTTTTTTAGTGTTCTATATATGTACACAAACCATAACTCTTCCTTATTTTATGGATAGTTACACGTTTTAAAATGAACTTTTAAAATTGTTTTCGAAAGACAAGCCTGATTCAAGGGAATTTATCAAATTATTACCTACTTTCAAGGGAAATATAAAATCTATTTTTGGAAACCATGATCATTATAAAATCAATAATTTTATTATGAAAATAATATCTTACTTCACTTCTGGTTTTATAAAATTATTTTTCCAAAAGAACTTTTCTTTTAAAAGTAAAAGAGTATTTATCTCAAGAATAACTCGAAGATTTTATAAGAGTATCTTCATATATTTCAACACTCTTGTTGATTATTATGTATTATTTGGATTAATATTTCATGGTATCATCTACCATATTTAATTTAATGGTTTATTATTATTTTGGTTGTAGATGTTCTATCTTAAAACCATTCACATATTTACTACGAATGTTTAGTGTTTATGCTTAATGTATGAGGAAAGTTATTTTCATGTTATATATTAGTTTCAATATGAATGTATATGTTATTTATATTCATCCCCATTCATATTAGGAATTAATTTTACATATAAAGTGTCGCATGGGTCCCTCTATAGTTCCTCGGTGCATCGGTAGGTCTCATGAGACAAACTACGATTTTGGAACAGGGCCTTGACAAAGTGATTATTTATGGTCTCAGAACGAGGCATTAACGATATGGTTATGTTATTCCGCATTATGCATTAAATAATGATTAAAATACTATTAATGGATCATGTGTTTATTCTAATAGTAGAATACCCTTGATTATGTTTTTTTATGGCATCACTTACTGAGCTCTTATTCCTGCCATAATGTGTTCATGTTTTTGTTAAAGGAATATTTTTTTAGTTTTTAAACATACCTAATGTTTATATATATTCTTTTGTATTTCTTACCCTTACTGAGTGTTTGATCTCACCCATTTCTTATGTTTCATTTTCTCAGGACATGAAGAAGTTTATTATGAATGGCATGCTGAAATAACCTAGGTGTTATGGATGTTGTCTAAGGAGTTTCTATGTTGTATTTCTTTTAAAGTTGTAACATTGAACTTATGTTTGAATATTGTTTCCAATAATACTAAACCACTTGGTCCTTAAGTATGCATATTCCTTGTTTATATTCCAATGTAATAAAATAAGGCATCGGATCCGGGCAATTGGGATCGGGTCCTTACACGTCACCCGGTAAAGTTCAGATGAACCCTGGGTCAAATGGGTGACCAGGTTTATGGTTTTATTTTTGTTCTAGGTTTTGAAAAGGGCATCTCAGTACCCATTAATTCGGATTCTGACAACTTCCACTGAAGGCCAAGAGGTCCAGATCATTTTGGTTCACTACCACTGGTTTAAGGTGAGGGTTTCTTCCACTGTGTTGTTTCAAACCACTTTTATTTGGGTATTTAAGTGTTTTTGACTCCATAATAATTTATTTGTAGTGCGTTGGGCTATTTCGGGTGGTTTTAGGTTGATTTGGTTCACCACCACCATCTGAGGTAAATATTTATACCCTCTTATTGGTTTCTCTCGTATTATGTTGTGTCATTTGGGTGTTTTAAGGTTCCTATTAATTATTTTGTAGTGCATTGGACCATCCCATGTGGTTTAGAGTCTCTAGAGTCTAAGGAGACATGGATGCATATGCATAGGTAGGAATGAATATATATGTAGGTTCCCCCGTTATGTGCATACTCACCCATGATAGTGAATATATATATATATGGGGATAGGTGTTCCTATGTATTTATATGAAAAATACATACGTAAGTAAGTAGAGACGAGTGTATTCATATAAGCATATATGTAAGGATCACCTTGAACATATTCATGGGCCATGAAAATAGGTGCATAGGGGACATGTGTCCTTATATAAATGTGAAGGTGCATATGCACAGTGGGGATGGCAACAACTTCTAGTTAGAAATCATCAAGAGAATAATTGTTCGGCTTGGATCCGCTCTAAAGTAGGATCCTTTTCCCTTAAACTTTAATCTTATTAATGAATTAATTAATTGACAACTATTCTTAGTTTTTAATTAATGATTCTTGGTTTAGATTAAATGATTACCTTGAATAAGTCAATGAAATTATTAAAGGTCATAAATGATTTTTTTTAAAAAAGTCATTTTTTATAATAAAACCCCTCCAACAGAAGTGTGCTTCCTTCAAGATAAAAATATAATGATATAATTGTATGCTTTCATTCCTTAAAGCCTCAATGTGTCTTTATTCTTAAGATTATACTTTTTAAATGACATTCTGGTACATGGCCCTTATTGGTTATTTCTAAATGAATTCTTCCTTTTAAAAATGATAAATAATCCAAGGAAACTCTTTAGTTCCTAGACCAAATTTTAATTAGAATTATCAGTGTAGGTCATCTACCCTCTCCCCCTTTTTCTTTGTCACTCATTTCATGTTGTGTTATTGTGCCTCTCATAGAAACCTTCCATCGATGCCATGTTATCACTTATTAAATTGTTTGGTGTGTTCTATCATGTCCATTATGGCATTTTCTTATAACAAAACCCATTCGAGGTGTTATCCTTTCCTCTTGGACACCGCTTTAGGTTTACCCAACCTAAATGACCTTTTTTACTAATTCATTGAGTTGTGTTTCACCTTTGGGTTAATGTGTGATACCATGGACTAATGTCCTAAATTTATAACTTGATTTAAAAAATGGGAATTGAACTATGGACCGGGCCTTTGACAATATGCATATGCCTAGTTCCTATTGTTTAGCCTTGTTCATATACTTGTGCATGTATATTTTTTTTTCAAAAGTGGTTTGGCTTGGTTGTATAAAATACAAATTCATTCTTGATAGCTTTAGACTTGAGACATGATTGATGACATATGCTTAAAGGCATGATAATGCGATGTGACTCTGGTTTCATTTCATTATTAGAGCTTATGCCTTGTTGTTAAGCCTCTTTCTTGAACATTTCTTATGTTTATTGCTTGTTACCTAGTGAAATTGCTGAGATTGTTTGGTTACTTTTTTGTTAAATGACTTATTCCATATTGATGTATTGTATTACTTTACTTGATAGCATAGATAGCTTATGGATCATGGTGATTGTTTGATAGCACAATTTATGCATATTCTTTCTATGTGATATATGTATTGATGTTTGCCTTACAATTTGCTTTGGAAACTATGGTTCATGTGATACGGGCTGAGTGAGAACATGGGTTATGTATTAAGGACTCATGGATGGACTCTCGTGCTCTGGTAGTTATACTGCGATGTGCCGAGGAAGTGGGGTTTTAGGCTCTCTAGGAAAGGGATCCCTTGGGATTTTTTCTATACTATTGGGTGATACTGGTTCCTTAAGGGAAAATCGAGGATAGACCCATTGGAAAGATGGATATGCTAAGCCTCATGTGATACTTTGTCCCATATGTGTGATACCTTGGATGGACTCAGGGTTACCATATCATCAACGATACTTGAACCTTCAAAAGGATCACCTTCGACAAGCTCAATGGAATTGGATATTTTGAATGGATGTACCATATTGATACTTTAGGGACAAGATTAGACTCCACTAATAGATTTTATGGATTTTTTTAACTACTTTAATTGATTTCTTGAGTTAATTACTTTTTCTATACTTGTGGATTTAACTTATATTAGAGGATGTACTTGTTACTTTTATGTCTTTATTATTGGAATACTTATGTGATGACATGGGAATTAGACCCAAGCCTATGAATAATCTTGGGGGTTCACCTATTTGAGTTTCCTTTTTTACTTTTGGCATTGGTATATATATTATGCTTGCACAGGTACCTCTTTTCTAGTTTTTGGCTTCAGATAAAGTAGGTGGTATGGGATGAGTGTCCGTTAGGAACCCAAACCATGTGGCTATTATTAATTTGTTAGCACTCTACATTTATTTTGTATTGAAAACTTCTTAATTTATATTTCATTATCTACATTGTGATAGACATCGTGTGTGACGGAATACTGAGATTTATATCTCACACCCTACTCAGGTACCCTTAGTACCTGATTAGACCTTATATTTTTAAGATCTAGGTTTCCATTATATTGCTTGTACTTGGGAGTTAGGAACAAAGGATCGAGATGGAGCTCAGGATACTCATAGAGATCACCTATAGAGATTTTCTATCCTTTTTTTATTAATGTATTGGGCTATAAATCATGTTGTTTTGTTTACTAATTTTAGTTATGTATCATCATGATGACATGTATTCATCTATTGTATAATCTGGCATTGGCCACTTTTATTAAATTTTTAATTATTGTCTTCCGCTACGTTACCAATTGTTTGTTATTGTTTCTTCTAGTGTCTATTCTTGTTATGCTTCCTCTATCTATTATATATTGTTAATCACTGTGTGTACTATGATCTATGAGGGAATAGTCCCCCCACAAACACACCCTAGTACCTCTCTACTATTCGAAAGCCTCTAGAGTTTGGGGAGATGCTCTTGAGGTCATGTGACCCATAACTCCAACCACCGTCTTAGAGGCGATCCGGTTTAGGATGTTACAAAGTTATATTAGAGGTGATTTTCCTTTCTCTTACTGTTTTGGGGTAATATATAGAAGGCTAGGAATGTTTTGGTGCTTGATTAATAGTCATTCCTAAGGATGATCACCTCACATATGAGAAATGACCAAGTGACCAGGGCTGGGAATTGATGTTCATGATTTTTGATATTACAGTTGATATGATTTCACCTCGAGTGATTGGTGTAATTTCTACTTCTTATAGATTTATGGAGTTTATGGTATTTTACCCTTGGCATATTAAGGTAAGGATGAATCATTACATTCATCATAATAGGCACATAAGAATTCATATTTCATGCATATGCCATTCCATGAAGCTACATTTATAGGTTTCTTATTGATATAATTGAGTGCCTTTAATGCCATTCCATGTTGTTATGTTTATTAGCATGACTATTTATATAACCTTCTTAGGTGTTAATATTCCATGCTTTTATTCCTATAACATGCATTCCCTGTGTTATCTTCTTGTGATGACATCCTAGTTTCGTTTTTATATAAATGATTGCATGGGATAAATGTATTGGTTGAAATTAAATGGGATCCAAATTCCACCTGTAAAGTGTATGGTTTATTTATAGATTGGTGGATGGCTGCCTATATGACTAGATTTTTGAACATATTCATGTTTTATTATGAAATGGATTTAAATGTAAAGGGTTTGGAAATGGAACCTGTAGTGGTTTCCTCTATTTAAGACCCTCCGGTAAGGGTATATAAATATTCTTTGAGTTACCTTGGAATAGAAGTGTGAGAATTTTTGATATGTGCTCTTTGTTTTAGCAATAGCATAGATAACCAACATTTGAGCCTAGTGACTTCTTTTAGCATGACCCAATTTTAGGTTTGATGTTTTTTTCTTTGTAAGGGGATAGTCTATGGTAGGTAGGACCCTTAAAACAAATAATCCTTACTAATGTTGTGAGTTTTATGCCTTTTGGTGCTGTTTCAATGTCATTATCCCTAGTCAGAACCCCTTATATAAAATGAAACCATTTTTTAGATAGGTGGTCATGTTTTTCTTGGCATTTGATATGGGAATGATCACCGAGTGATTCTTGAATTCCGCTGGTTAGACATGTATCGAGAAAGGTCCGCCACTTTGTAGGTTAGTTGACCCTTTATTTTCTATAGTTATGGATGCCTTGATATGGTGTTGTCCAAGTTAATGGTTATATGTGGAAATACGATGGTGGGTTAAATACCTTGTATAGAACATCTGATAAATGAATGCATATGAAGGAAATCCTATGGATAGTAATCAGGATGTTTTAGTTTCTCATGAAATCTAAGGGTAATGTGCCTCGATATATGTGATAAATTTTGAGCATTTAATGTTATGATGAACAAGTTGATTTTGGTGGAATCATTGAGACTTGTATTGTGGATTATGTTCACAGGTCATCTTCAGAGTAGGGTGACCTGGGAGTAATGAAATTATGTTCGTCCTAATGCTTGGGATTAATTCCAAGGACTTGGGTTTTTTAATACACTGTTCGGTTTGGTTTTGGTTTTCATGCCAATTATGTAAATGTTTGTGTTTATAGTGGTTATGACCTAGCATGATTTTTAGAGGCTATTCTATCTCTTCTTTTGAAAATTAGGAAACTCTTAAGGTGGGGAGTGTCATGTTGGTTTGGTTAAATGTGTGTCCTTCAAGGTAGAAGGAACAAAACCAAAGAGGACCGTTATAAAATGGTCGGTATGACTTAAATGCCATGTGGATTTTGAACTTTAAATTGGGTCGGTTTATGCTCGACAACACGCCATCGATGATTTTGGTTGTGTACACAATCCTTGAGAAACATAGTTGGTCATGGAGTACTTTTATAGTTAATCTTTAATGATCACATTATGTTTCAAGTGGTAAAGGAATTGTGTTTGGTCAATGTTAGTATGTTAGTAGGAGAAGCCAAGTTTATTCCATGAAGTCAACCAAAGTGGTTTGACCGTGTCCTTCTTTGTAATCTGAAAACCCTCTTAGTGTATTCTATATAGCGATGAGTATGGACCGGAACATGTTATCATGACAAATCAAATTTATTATGAATTTAAGGTTATTTTATAGTGTAGGGAAGACCCTAGGTTATCTCTCAAGGAGTTTTGATTGGTTTAGAGTATGTGTTCTTAATAAAAACAAAATAAAATGGGGTGATTTTGAAAATAGTTTTATGAAAATAACTAAACTTAAAGAGTTTAATATTTGAAAAACCATGTTGATTTTGAAAAAATATGAGATGAATGGGTTTCTGTGATTTCACTATACACATTTTATGTTTATTTTTCTTAGATATTTATTTAGATTTGGAGTAATTATCTTGTTTAAATTTAGTGAAATACCGATTAATTCCTGAGCCTTTATTTCATTTCTTGACGAACCAAACCATTACATAAAAATATTATTTTCAAGGTCCATAACTTATGAATGGAATAATAGCTTTCAAATTAGATTAAAATCCTTAGAAATTGGTTAGTAAAATGATTTTTGTGTTTTATGATCAGAACAACACAAGTCATGCACTCAAAACCTCACACCGATCGGTTAGAAATTAAGAGCATAAAATTCACATGCATAAAGAAAAGAATTCAAAAATGAAATCATGTAAGATAAATGGAATGAAAAGTTTTAACACCCAAATTAATCCAAAATAGTAGCTAATAGATTCATCAGAACTCCATTGACATGTGTGTAGCTCTCTCACAACGAACGCCCACCGTTTAGCCCGACATTGAGAGGAGGAGGAAGCTAATGTGGAACTCCTTCTTCATTATTGATACCCCTATGAGGATAGGGGACTATATAACTTCTAAGATGAGGATAATACTCATATAGAACTCCAAAATGTCATATATTTTCTTCTGGTTCAAACTTTCTAATGAGGATCCCAAGGTTTCATTTTATAGGAAAAGTGGAATGTGGTTTTGGGAACACAAATTTCATAAAAACACTTGTCCCATGGTTCTCAACATCCAGACAACCTAATAACGCTTTAGGAAAAACTAAAAAGTTTTTTAACCACCTCTTAACTATCTCTAATGAAATTTTGGCTTAATTTGGACACCTAAAGCTTGAGATATTGACATAACACAGTACACAACTTTTGACTTCATACAGATTTAGTATCTTGGATATATTAGTCTAGATGGGCCACCATATGGATGAATGAGTCTTGGGTTTATTTAGAATAAATGTATCCCATTGAATTTATGACTAGACCAAAAAATATCATCCCATTTGGATGCACAGTTCAATATGATTGTGAGGTTGAGTCCACTGGTGTGCTTGGATCCTGTTCGGTTTAGCCCATTTTTCTTGAACTTCATCATGGGCACTTCAAAAACTAAAAAAATGGATTATACCAATAGAAATATATTGTAATATAATATATCTATTGGTGAAAATGAGAAATTCCAATATATATTAAGTTAAGTATTAATTTTTAATACCATCACTTCTTTTTACCAACATATATATCTGTTTATATTGATCATTCAATACCAACATATCATTTACCAATAGTTGAATCTATTTCTTTATCATACTAATACCAACATTTGTTTTATTAACAAATGAATATATTATTAATAACGATATTAGAAAATATATATTTTCTTATAAATAAAAAATGTTACAAGAAACCATTAAATTACAAAAAAATATATTTTATTAATAACCAATCTAGAGAAATTAAGTGTGTGTGTGTATGTATATATATATATATATATATTATTTTTATTATCAATGTAAAATTTTATTTCATTGAGTTTTTAAAAAATTATCATAATTGATTTTAATTTCCAATATTCTTGAAATTATATTTTTTTTCATATTTTTTAATATCTGTTATTCATTTTTCTTGAAATATTAACTATTTTTATATGTTTCAATATTATTTATTCAATAAACATTTAAATAATTTTTATTAAAAAATCAACACCACTAAAACCCTAATCTTCATTAAGGCATCGTCATCCCCTATTATGTGTTCATCCTTGCATCCATCTACCACGCCTCACATCCTACTACCTAGCTCTGGCCTACCACCCATCATCCCATCTCTCATCACATCACCAATATCTCACCATGCATCCTACACCCTCTTTGTTTCTCTCTTCAATCGCATTCGGTAACATGTTCTTCTTCTTTCTCGTGATGCTATGTGGGGTCGGTCCCATAGAGTGATTTCGATACTGTTTAGGTTTATTTTAGCATTCTCTCTTTAGGTTTTCTACCCCATAATTTTGAATTGAACCTCAAATAGATTTTATATTCACTTTAAATTTTGGGATTTGGGTATTTTTATTTACACTTAAATTGGTTTTGATTTACATGTTTCATATAATGTTTTGATCACAATATCTCAAATATGGATGTCATTAAGGGTGGATGAAGTTGTTGTCTCCGGTGGCATAACTTGGTCTTGAAGGCAATCCCCCTATCCCATACTAGTATTGGTCTACTTATATTGATCTGATGGGTACCTGAATCTTCAGAATTCTCATGCTCCTTGGAAGTGAAGGGTGGTAAGGTTAGTCCCTGCTTTTGAGTTTGTATTCTTCTATTTTTCACAATTTATTTAGTGGGGATATGTGTGGATCTAGTGTTTGTTTGAGTTTCAATTTTATTTCTCAAATGGATGTTGAAGGAGAATATTCAGACATACTGTATGATAGTGTATATGTTAGATATATTCTTACTTTTGTTTCGATCCGTGTTAAATTTCAAGGTTTCATTGCTTTGGTTGGAATGCATGATGTTTTATGACTTGTATTGTTATAGTTATAATACCTATAAGAAAGGAAATCCCTCCTCTACTATAGCCAAATAAACATGGGAAGTAATTCATCAATTCCATGTTCCACAAAAAACTCACTAAATCATATTTTAATGCTTAGAAAGAGTTTTGTGATCTAGATGTGATTGAGGAAATATTTTTAGAAGGATCATCCATGGTTTTTTAAAGGTTTGTATTTTAAAACTATAAATGGATTTCAATAGTGTTTTAACCAAAAATGGTTGGATTTCAGTTTGGATATTAAGTACCCACCGTGCATTATGATCAAGTTGTTCATCTGTGTTATTTTTCATGCGAAGATCTACCATGTTGATGGAACTACAATGATCACTGACTCCAATATCTTAGGGAAGGTCCATCCATCAGATGTTCCATTTATCTTCCAAAGATTCCATGATAATAAGGGGTTCATGGATGGCTATAGGAGACCAGGAGGCCCTAATTCACCCCCTCACTTCTTGATAATATTTCTTCTTTGACAACTCTTATGTTTTTTTTTTCATATATAACATCTTGATATGATTGATTAGGTTAGTTATAAATATAAATATGAATAAGGTAAATATATATATTAATGTGGTTGGGTTTCTATGCTTTTATAAAATTATATATAGTACTTATTTTTGGTGAAATTCTAGTTGCTTTTAAAGTATTCATTGTATGTTTATCTGAAATGATGAGAAAGTGACATATAAAAATGATCCTTTTCAGGGAACATTCATGTAAATTACCTTGTTACCCATTGATTCTAATCTTGTTTTTCTAGTCTATATAATAGTGGTATGATTTATATAACACATTTGTAATATTATGTTTGTAAGTTATTGATATTAATGCTTTATACTATTGTTTGTATTAGAAAAAAGTTACATAAGAGATTTGAAGAATGAAACACTTTCTAGATTGATTTCCCATTAAAGATCTCACTCAAGGATGATCTATTCTCTGAGCCATAG